>CAKXYN010000126.1:0-2531552 GCA_935064755.1 Tragelaphus eurycerus | reverse complement strand
ACTGAAGCACAGTAGAATAAAAGAAAAGAAGTAAAAGAAATTATGACAGTCTCAGAGACAACTAGGGCAACACTGAGTGCACCAACAGTAGAATTATAGCATTAAAGAAGAGAAGCAAAAGAAAGGGTATGAGAAAATATTTGAGGAGATTATAGACAAAAACTTCCCTAACAGAGAAAAGAAAATAGCTACACAAGTTCAGGAAGCCTGCTACTAAGTCACTTCAGTCGTGTCCGACTCTGTGCGACCCCATAGATGGCAGCCCGCCAGGCTCCCCCGTCCCTGGGATTCTCCAGGCAAGAACACTGGGTTCTTGCAAGAACACTGGAGTGGGTTGCCATTTCCTTCTCCAATGCATGAAAGTGAAAAGTCAAAGTGAAGTCACTCAGTCATGTATGACTCAGCGACCCCATGGACTGCAGCCCACCAGGCTCCTCCATCCATGGGATTTTCCAGGCAAGAGTACTAGAGTAGGGTGCCATTGCCTTCTCCGTCAGGAAGCCTAGAGAATCCCATACAGAATAAACCCAAGGAGAAATACAGCAGACACATATTAACAACAACAACAATAAAATTAAATACAAAGACCAAATATTAAAAGCAACAAGGGAAGAGCAACAAATAACATACAAGAGAACCTCCATAAGCCTAACAGCAGATTTTTCAACAGAAGAAGGATATACTGTAAGTGATGAAAGGAAAAAACCTACATCAAATATTAATGTATCTAAAAAGATCTCATTCAGATTCAAAGGAGGAATCGAAAGTTTTAGAGACAAGCTAAACTTAAGAGAATTCAGCACCACCAAATCAATTCTATAACAAATGCTAAAGGAACTTCTCTAGACCAGAAATACTAAAGAAAGAAAAGGGCTTACAAAACAAACCCAAAATAATAAAAGTATATGGTGGTAATAGGATCATACATATATAATTATTTTAAATAGAAATAGATTAATGCTCCAGCAGAAAGACACAGATTGGCTGAATGGATACAAAAACCAGACCCATATATATGCTGTATACAAAAGACACACCTCAGACCTAGGGACATATACATGCTGAAAGTGAGGACATAGGTATTCTGGACAAAGGTATTCTATGCAAATAGAAATAAAAGAAAGCATGCATAGTAGTGCTCATATTGAATAAAGACTTTAAAATAAAGACCATTGCAAGAGACAAAGAATAACACTACATAATGATCAAAGGATCAACCCAATAAGATGTTAAAACAACTCTCAATATACATTCACCCAATATAGGACCTTCTCAATGCATAAGCAAATGTTGACAACAGTCAAAGGAAAAGTTGGAGGTAACACAATAATAGTGAGAGAGCTTAATAACACACTCACACCAATGGACAGATCATCTAGACAAAAAATTAATAAAGAAACCAACTTTTAAAAAGTACATTGGACCAGTTGAACCTAATCAATATCTACAGGGCATTTCATTCCAAATCAGTAGATTTCACATTTTTCTCAAGTACACATGGAACATTCTCCAGGAGAAATCACATCAAGGATCACAAATCAAGCCTTGGTAAATTTTTAAAAATTAAACTCATTTCTAGAATCTTTTCTGACCACAACATAATAAGATTAGATATCAACTACAAGAAAAAACTATAAAGGACAAACACATGGAGGCTAAACAATATGATTCTAAATAACCAAGAGGTCACTAAAGAAATCAAAGAGAAACTGCAAAATACAGAGGCAAATGACAGTGTGAATACAGTAACTCAAACCTATGAGACACAGCAGTGCTAAGAGGAGAGTTTATAGCAATTCAACTCTATCTCCAGAAACTAGAGAGAAATCAAATAAAGAAACTAACTTTATACCTAAAGAGACTTCAAAAATGAGATTTAAAAAAATCTCAGTTAGTAAAAGGAAAATAAAAATCAGAGCAGAAATAAATGAAAAAGAAATGAAGGAGGCAATAGCAAAGATCAATAAAACTAAAAGCCAGTTCTTTGAGAGGATAAACTAAATTGAAAACCATTAGCCAGACTCATCAAGGAAAAAAAAAAAAAGAGTAGATTCAAATCAATAAAATTGGAAATGAAAGAGCTAGAAACAACACAAAAATACAAAGGATTAAGAGACTGCTATGAGCTACTATATGCCAATAAAATGAATGACTTGGAAGAAATGAATACATTCTTAGAAAATTATAACCCTCCAAAACTGAACCAGGAAGAAATATAAAATATGAACAGACAAAGCACAAGCATGGAAATCAAAACTATAATCAAAAATCTTCCAACAAACAGAAGTCCAGGGCCAAAGGGCTCACAGTTGAATTCTAACAAGAGTTTAGTGAACAACTATCAGATATTCTGATCAAATTCTTCCAGAAAATTGCAAAGAAAGGAAAACTGAAAAACTCATTTTATAAGGTCACCATCACCCTGATAGCAAAGCCAGAAAAAATGTCACAAAGAAGAAAATTACAAGCCAATAACACTGATGAATATGGATTCAAAAATTCTCAACAAAATTCTAACAGAATCCAGCAACAGATTAAAAAGATCATACATGATGACCAAATAGGTTTTATCCTAGGGATGTAAGGAGTCTTCAACATAAGCAAATCAAACAATGTGATACACCATTAACAAATTGAAAGGCAAAAACATATGATCATCTCAATAGATGTAGACAGTAGTTTTTAGTTTAGTCGCTCAGTCGTGTCCAACTCTTTGCCACCCCATGAATCGCAGCACTCCAGGCCTCCCTGTCCATCATCAACTCATGTCCGTTGAGTCGGTGATGCCATCCAGCCATTTCATCCTCTGTCATCCCCTTCTCCTTCTGCCCCCAATCCCTCCCAGAATCAGGGTCTTTTCCAATGAGTCAACTCTTCGCATGAGGTAGCCAAAGTATTGAGAGAAAGGTTTTAACAAAATTCAGCACCAATTTATGATAAAAATTCTCTGAAAGTGGACATGCAAAGAATATACCACAACATAATAAGGCCATATATGACAAACTCACAGCAAACATTATTTGCAATGGTGAAAAATTGAAAGCATATTCTCTGACATAAGGAACAAGACAAGGGTGCCCAACCTCACCACTATTATTCAATATAGTTTTGGAAGTCCTAGTTAAGGCAATTGGAGAAGAAAAAGAACCAAAAATGTTTAAAAAAAAAAGAAGCAAAACTCTTACTGTTTCCAGATAGCATGATTCTATATACAGAAAACCCTAAAGATGCCACCAGAAAATTACTAGAGCTAAACAATGAATAGAGTAATGTCATAGGATATAAAATCCATACACATAAATCATTTGCATTCCCATATACTAACAATGAAAATTCAGTAAAAGAAATTAAAGAAACAATCTTATTCACCATTGCAATAAAAAGAAAGAAATACCTACAAATAAACCTATCTAAAGAGACAAAAAACCTATATGGAAAAAATATGACACAGAATAAAAGAAATCAGAGAAAATACAAATACATGGAGCGATATACCATGTTCTTGGATGGAAAAATCAATATTATGAACATGATGATTCTACACAAATCAATCTATAGATTCAATATAACCCCTATCAAACTACCAAAGGTATTTTTCATAGAACTAGAACAAAAAATGTTAACAATTTGTAAAGAAATACAAAAGTCCTTTAATAGCAAAGCTATGTTGAGAAAGGAGAATGGAGCTGGAGGAGCTTGGAGGTTCTTGACTTCAGGCCATACAACAAAGCTACTAACATCAAGACACATGGTACTGGCACAAAAACAGAAATATAGACCAATGGAACAAGATAGAAAGCCCAGAGATAAGCACCTTATCTTTGACAAAGGAGGCAAGAATATACAATGGAGAAAAGATGGTCTCTTCAATGAGTGGTGTTGGAAAAACTGGACAGCTCTGTGTAAAAGAATGAAATCAAAACACTTCCTAACATCATACATAAAGACAGACTCTAAGGATCTATATGTAATACCAGAAACTATAAAAGTTAGAGGGAAACATAGGCAGAACCCTCAGTGATATAAATCACAACAAGATGCTCTAATGATCCACCTCCCAGAGTAATGGAAATAAAACCAAGCATAAACAAATTAGAACTAATTGAAATTAAAAGTTTTAAACAGTGAAGGAAACCATAAGTATGGTGAAAAGACAGGCCTCAGAGTGAAAGAAAATAGCAAGTGAAACAACTGACAAAGGATCAATTTCCAAAATTTACTTGCAGCTCATGCTACTCAATACCAATAAAACAGCCCAATCTAAGTGAGAAGATCTAAATAAAATTTTTCCAAAGAAGACATGCAGATGGATGATAAACACATGAAAAATGCCAACATTGCTCATTATTAGAGAAATGCAAATCAAAACTGCAATGGGGGTTTCACCTTATACTGGTCAGAATGTCTGTCATCAAAAAAATTTACAAATAATAAATGCTAGAGAGGGTATGGAGAAAAGGGAACCCAATTGCACTGTTGGTAGAAATGTAAACTGATGTAATCACTATGGAGAACAGAATGCAGATTTCTTTAAAAACTAAGAATAAAAGTACCATATGGCCCAGCAATCTACTATTGGGCATATACCCTGCTATGCTATGCTATGCTATGCTATGCTAAGTGACTTCAGTCGTGTCTGACTCTGTGCGACCCCATAGACGGCAGCCCACCAGGCTTCCCCGTCCCTGGGATTCTCCAGGCAAGAACACTGGAGTGGGTTGCCATTTCCTTCTCCAATGCATGAAAGTGAAAAGAGAAAGTGAAGTCGCTCAGTCATGTCCGACTCTTAGTGACCCCATGGACTGCAGCCTACCAGGCTCCTCCGTCTGTGGGATTTTCCAGACAAGAGTACTGGAGTGGGGTGCCATTGCCTTCTCTGATATACCCTGAGGAAACCATAATCAAAAAAGATACATGTACCCCAATATTCATCACAGCACTATTTACAAAAGCTAGGCCACAGAAACAACATAGATGTCTTTGAATAGTTGAATGGGTAAAAAAGTTGTGGTACATACACAAAATGGAATATTACCCAGCCATGAAAAGGAATGCATTTGACTTAGTTCTAATGAGGTAGATGAATCTGCTGCTAAGTTGCTGCTAAGTTGCTTCAGTCGTGTCCAACTCTGTGCGACTCCATAGACAGCAGCACACCAGGCTCCTCCATCCCTAGGATTCTCCAAGCAAGAACACTGGAGTGGATTGCCATTTCCTTATCCAACGAATGAAAGTTAAAAGTGAAAGTGAAGTCATGGTCTGACTCTTAGCGACCCCATGGATTGCAGCCCACTAGGCTCCTCTGTCCATGGGATTTTCCAGGCAAGAGTACTGGAGTGGGGTGCCATTGCCTTCTCTGAGATGAATCTGGAGCCTATTAAAAAGAGTGAAGTAAGTCAGAACGAGAAAGACAAATATCATATATTAATGGACATATATGGAATCTAGAAAGTTGATGCTGATGAACTGAGCTTCAGGGCAGCAATGGAGATACATAGAGGAGACTTGTGGTCACAAGGTAGAAGGGAGTGTATTGGATGAAATGAGATTGTAGCATTCAAACATATATGTAATACCATATATAAAACTAGATAGTGGAAATGTTCTGTATGATGCAGGAAGCAAAAATCCAGCAGTATGTGACAACCTAGAGGAATAGGATGGGGTGGCAAGTGGGAGGAAAGTTCAAGAGGGCGAGAACATATGCATACCTATAGCTGATTCATGTTGATATATGGCAGAAACCAACAAAATATTATAAAACAATTTTCCTCAAATTAAACTCAGCCATTAAAAAGAATACATTTGAATCAGTTCTAATGAGGTGGATGGAACTGGAGCCTATTATACAGAGTGAAGTAAGCCAGAAAGAAAAACACAAATACAGTATACTAACGCATATATATGGAATTTAGAAAGATGGTAACAATCACCCTGCTTATGAGACAGCAAAAGAGACACTGATGTATAGAACAGACTTTTGGACTCTGGGACTGGGAGAGGGTGGGACGATTGGGGAGAATAGCATTGAAATATGTATAATATCATATCTGAAACGAGTCAGTCCAGGTACGATGCCCTATAACAGAAGCCTGGGACTGGAGCACTGGGATGACCTGGAGGGATGGTGTGGGAGAGGGGGAGGGAGGAGGGTTCAGGATGGGGAGCACGTGTATTCTGGTGGTGGATCCATCTCGATGTATAGTAAAAGTAATAGAATATTGTAAAGTTAAGAAAAATTAAAAAAAAATAATAATAATAATAAAAAAATAAATAAATTTAAAAAATAAATAAAAAAATAAAATAAAATATGAATTAAAAAACAGTGAGTGAAAAAGAACAATTAAAGAAGAATTTGAAACAAGAGAGAGAGAGAGAAGAAAGAACATTACACAATGATCAAGGGATCAATCCAAGAAGAAGAAGATATAACAATTGTAAATATTTATACATCCAATGTTAGGTGTACCTCAATACATAAGACAAATGCTACCTTACCTGGTGGGTCAGACCGTAAAGAATCTGCCTCCAATGCAGGGGACCCGGGTTCAGTCCCTGGGTTGGAAATATCCATGGGAGAAGGAAATGGCAACCCAATCCAGTATTCTTTCCTGGGAAACCCCAAGGGCAGAGGAGACTGCTAGTCTACAGTCCATGGGGTTGCAGAGAGTTGGTCATGACTGAGCAACTAACACTTTTATACTTCACAACAGCCATAAAAGGGAAAATAGACAGTAATACAGTAATTGGGGGCTAAATCTCCATTTACACTATGTACAGATCTCAGAAAAATCAACAAGAAAATATAAACCTTAAATGGCACATTAGACCAGCTAGACTTAATTAATATTTACAGTACATTCCATCTGAAAGCAGCAGAATACAGTTCTTCTCAAGTGCACACAGAACATTCTCCAGAATAGATCACATCTTGGGTCACAAACCAAGTCTCTGTAAACTTAAGAAAAACTGATTCTAATCAAGCTTTTTTTCTGAACAAAATGCTATGAGATTAGTAACCAATTACAGGAAAAAAGGAATTGCAAAACAACAACAACAACAACAACACATGGAGGCAAAACAATATGCTATTAAGTAAATAAGATATCACTGAAGAAATTAAAGAGGAAACAAAAAACACTTAAACAGATGGCAATGAAAACATGACCACTCAAAATATATGGGATTCAGGAAAAGCAGTTATTAAGAGGGAAGTTTATAACAATAAAATCCTGTCTCAAGAAATAAACAAAAAAAAAGCCCTCAAAAATAAGAAAAAATATTGTTTTTATCTATGATTTTTGCCATTTTAACTATAATGTATATTGATGTAGTTCTCTTTGGGTTGGTCATGTTTGAGACTGCTTTCTTGACTAGGGAGGCTGCTTCTTTTCCAAGGTTAGGAAATTTTTTAGCTATTATGTCTTGAAATATGGTCTCTGCCTCCTTTTTGTTTTCTTTTCTTTTTGAGGACCCCTATGATGTAAATATAAGTATGCTTGATGTTGTCACAAAGGTCTCTTAAACAGTCCTCATTTTTTAATTCTGTTTTTTTTTTTTTTTTTCTATTTAGCATCAGTGATTTTTCACTACTCTGTCTCCCAGCTCACTGGATCTCTTCCTTTCTATCTCTAATCCATTGTTGATTTCATCTACTGTATTTTTTATTTCAGTGATTTTATCCTTCAGCTCTTAGTTTATTTATATTTTCTAGCGCTTTGTTGGAGAAGGCAATGGCAACCCACTCCAATACTCTTGCCTGGAAAATCCCATGGATGGAGGGGCCTGGTAGGCTGCAGTCCATGGGGTCGCTAGGAGTCGGATACGATTAAGCGACTTCACTTTCACTTTTCACTTTCATGCATTGGAGAAGGAAATGGCAACCCACTCCAGTGTTCTTGCCTAGAGAATCCCAGGGACGGGGGAGCCTGGTGGGCTGCCGTCTATGGGGTCGCACAGAGTCGGACACGACTGAAGCGACATAGCAGCAGCATCAGCAGCAGCAGCAGCAGCAGCGCTTTGTTTAAAACTTCTAACTTATCATTCTGTTTATTTTCTCTTATCCCAAGTAATTTGAACATTTTTACAATCATTACTTTAAAGTCTTCATTGGGTAGTTTTTTTTTTTTTTTTTCATTTCACTTAGTTCTTCTTCAGAGGTTTTCTCTTGTTCTTTCATTTGGAACATGTCCTTATTGTCTTATTTTGCCTAATTTGTTGTTTTGAGTTTTATATATTTGGTAGGTTGGTTACATTTTCCAGGCTTGGAGAAGTGGCTTTTTTAGGAAACACTCTATGGGGCCACCAGAGTTATATACTTTAAGGGTACCCTTTATGTGGATTGCATGGGTCCTTCTTTTGTGACAGTATGACTACTGTGGGCATGCCAGTAGGTGGTTCATTTCTGGCCCTGCCTTGTGTGGTGGCCACCAATTGCTGTGTGGCAAGGCCTAGTACTGTGCAGCTGGCTGCTTAACTGGGGTAATCCTTGTGCCAATCAGCAAGTGGGCAGAACTGGGTCATGAGGAGACTGGCTATGAAGCCCTTTGGGATCCCAGGTCTTGTACTGGACCACTGGTGGATAGAACTAGGTTCCAAAGTGGCTGGCTGCTGGCTTAGGCTCTCAGAGCTCATACTGACCTGCTGTAATCAGGGCCATGACTAGGGGTCCTCAAACTGGTGCTTGCCTGCTGATGATTGGAACTGATTCTTCTCATGGCTGACTCTAAGGTTTGAGACATCCTAGAGCTTGTGTCATGGAAAATGAGACCAGGACATCCAGGTGTGGTTTCACCCAGCTAGTGTAAGGCTGGGCCTTGTCACAGCTCACTGCAACCTATGGTGGTCCAGTGGTTTGTCCACTGGTAGGCAGAGGTAGGGTCCAAGGGGTTCCAGTATTGGTGCTTACTCAATAGTGAATGAGGTTGAGTTCTGGTGCTAGTGTCAGCCCACTGATGTGAGGAGCTGGGTTCCAGAATTTTTGGCTGTGAGATCAGAGGACCTGGAGCTGGTGCTAGTCTGCTGGTGGGTGATGTTATGGCATACAGGTACCCAGGGCTGGTACTGGCCCATTGTTAGCAGAATAGGATCCTAGGGTCTCTTACTACAGGGCCCTGGTTGTCTCAGTGTTCATTTTGATCTGCAAGGGACCTGATACTTATTCTAGACTGCTGGTAAGTGTGCTAGGTCTTGACACAGGTGGCTGCAGGGCCTCCATAGTCATAGGTCACCTGTCTGCCCACTATTAGGTCAGTTTCATCTCAGGGCTAGTGCTGGCCCACTGGTTGGTGGGGTCAGGTCCTGGGCCTTATGGTGTTTGGGGCTGGGTCTTGGTGTGACTGGGGGATCAGCTAGAAAGAAGGTGGATGGGGCCTTGTCCTTGCACTAATAAACTAGTGGGAGGAATCCAAAATGATACTAGTACCAGTGTTCTTATGGTAGGATCAGCTCCAAAAAGTGGTTGTTGCCAACATCTGTGTCCCCAGGGTGAATGTTCAACTGCCTCCTGTCTCTCCTAGAGGGTCTCCAAGATCGATAAGTGGGTTTCACTCAGGTTCCTTTCATATCTGCTTCTACCCTGGATCAAAAAAAGTGTGAGATTTTGTGTGTACCCTTTAAGAGTAGAGTCTCTTTCCCTTAAGTAAGTACCATGGGCCTTCAAAATCAAACATTCGGGAGGGGTGGGGGGGTTGCTCATCATCCTGATACAGGGCCCATAGACTGATGTGGAGCTCAGATCCCTTGTGGAGAACTTCCAAAGTTGTAATTATCCTACTCTTTGTAGTTTGCTTACCTCTAGGTGTTGGATATTAACTATACCATGCTTCCTGCTTGTCTCATTGTGGTTCCTTTTTCTGTAACTGCAGCTATAGAAAATCTTTGCTTCTAGAATTCAGGCTGTTCTTACAGGTACTCACATTGTAAATAGTTTCAATTTCAATATGCCCATGGGAGGATGTGAGCTCAGGGTCTTCCTACTCTGCCATGTTGGCAAGTCCTCAAATGTGAAACAAATAGATTGAGAGAGTTGGACTGTGAAGAAGGCTGAGCGCTGAAGAATTGATGCTTTGGAACTGTGGTGTTGGAGAAGACTCTTGAGAGTCCCTTGGACTGCAAGGAGATCCAACCAGTCCATTCTGAAGTAGATCAACCCTGGGATTTCTTTGGAAGGAATGATGCTAAAGCTGAAACTCCAGTATTTTGGCCACCTCATGCGAAGAGTTGACTCATTGGAGAAGACTCTGATGCTGGAAGGGATTGGGGGCAAGAGGAGAAGGGGACGACAGAGTATGAGACGGCTGGATGGCATCACTGACTCGATGAATATGAGTCTGAGTGAACTCCGGGAGTTGGTGATGGACAGGGAGGCCTGGCATGCTGCAGTTCATGGGGTCGCAAAGAGTCGGACATGACTGAGCGACTGATCTGATCTGATCTGATTAGATATAAAGTTAGTTATTTCATGATAATACAAGAATCAAATTATTAACAAGATCAACTAATGCTAAATGTTATACAGCTAATAATAGAGCTGAAAAATTCATGTAGAAAATAAGAACTTTAGGGAAAAGAGATAAATCTGCCTTCATTTTTAGAAAATGTATTAACTTTTTTCTTCAATTGGTATGACTAGGACAAAAATTCAGTAAAAATACAGAGGTGAACTAGTTGATCAACTTGACATTTATAGAATACTACACCCAACAACTTCAGAATACACATTTATTGTTTTTCAAGTGTGAATCACATTGCTGAGTTTTAAAATATATTTCAATAAATGCCAAAAGATTGAATTACAGAGTTGTATGTTCTATGACACTGTGGAATTAAAAATTAGTGACAATATGGTATCTTTGAAATCTCTAAATATTTGGAAATTAATATCCTGCTTCTAAACAATGAGACCATCATGATATAAAGAGTCATGATTCCAAGATACTTATGGGAGAGTTTGGTTGCTATGGATTAAAACTTTGGTTAGTAACTGTGTGCTCTGGGATAAGTCAGACATAATAACAAAGGGACAGTTCAGGCACCAAGAGGAGAAGTTCATGTGCTGAATTTTGGGAATGTTACATCCAGCAATATCACTGGATTCTCATAGTTAGAGTCCGAGGAAGATTTCACCATGACAACTGATAGGAGGAAGAGTAGAGTGTTCACTGTGAAAAAATTCTGAGTATTTCTCCAAAACAAAGGCTGACCCTTGAGAAGGAAAACTTTATCAGACTGTTATCCTAGCTGGGGTAAGAAGATGAATTTGACTCCAGGTTTGAATAGTTTCCCTGGTTCACCTTGGTGGGAAGATAGAACTATATATTGGAGGAACGTTTGTGAAGATCAGAACTCAAAGACACAGGCCCACAAAATTGAGATTAAATTATACTCTCTATGCCAACCATCACCACGCTAACAGAGTTACAGTATAATAGCCACGTATTACACTCACCGGAGACATTTGAGGACTCAAACAAAACCTTGTGTGGACAAGGACCACCCCAATGACTCCACAAGAGACTGCATCCAACTTGACTTTGAGTGTTTCAATGTCTCCTGTGGAGGCAGGGGTCAGCAATGGCCTGCCATCGGTATAGGAGCTCTGGCTGCAGCAGATCTTGGAGGCACAGTGTGTGGAATAAGTCCTCTTGGGGGAAGTTGCCATTAGTCCCACCATAGAGCAACTTAGCAGATGACTCACAAACTGAAGAACAATTATACCAAAAAAGTTCTCACATTGTTGCAAAAGTTTTAGGGACCACAACAACTTCCCAACCTGAGGATCTGGCAAAGGGACTGAGAATCCCCAGGGAACTTGACTTTGGAGGGCAGTGGGATTTGATTACAGAATTTCCACAGAACTGGGGAAACAGATTCTAGGAGGGCACAAACAAAAATTTGTGTGCACCAGAACCCAGAAGAAAGGAACAGTGATCTCAAAAGAGACTGAGCCAGACTTGCCTGTGACTGTCCAGGAGTCTTCAGTGGAGGCATGGGTCAAGAATGGCCTGCTGTAGGGTCAGTCAGAGGCCTTGAATGCAACAGTACTAGGAACCTCAGTGTGGTGGTATAAGTCTTTTTGAAGGAGGTAGCCATTACAGCCTATACCCATACCATGGTTTGGCCTTCAAACTATACAGAGGAAATACAGCTCCACTCATCAACAGAAAATTGGATTCAAGATTTACTGAGCATGACCCTGCCCATCAGAGCAAGACCCAGATTCCCCAACAGCCAGTCCCTCCCATCAGGAAACTTCCACAAACCTCTTATACTCATCTACCAGAGGGCAGATAGAATGAAAACCACTATAACAGAAAACTAGACAAACTGATCACATGGATCACAGCCTTGTCTAACTCAATGAAACTATGAGCCATGCCATGTAGGGCCACCCAAGTTATGGTGGTCATGGTGGAGAGTTCTGACAAAATGTGGTCCACTGGAGAAGGGAATGGCAAACCATTTCAGCATTCTTGCCATGAGAACCCCATGCTGCTAGGTTGCTTCCGTCGTGTCCAACTCTGTGCGATCCCATAGACGGCAGCCCACCAGGCTCCCCCGTCCCTGGGATTCTCTAGGCAAGAACACTACAGTGGCTTGCCATTTCCTTCTCCAATGCAGGAAAGTGAAAAGTGAAAGTGAAGTCATTCAGTCGTGTCAGACTCTTAGCGACCCCATGAACTACAGCCTACCAGGCTCCTCCGTCCATGGGATTTTCCTGGCAAGAATACTGGAGTCAGGTGCCAGTGCCTTGAGAACCCCATGAAGAGTATGAAAAGGCAAAAAGACATGACACTGAAAGATGAACTTCCTAGGTTGGTAGGTGCCCAATATGCTACTGGAGAAGAGTGCAGAAATAGCTCCAGAAAGAATGAAGAGGCTGAGCCAAAGCAAAAACAACACTCAGTTATGTATGTGACTGGTGACAGCTGTAAAGTCTGATGCTGTAAAGAACAATATCACATAAGAACTTGGAATATTAGATCCATGAATCAAGGTAAATTAGAAGTGTAGAAAAGAAGATGGCAAGAGTGAACATCGACATTTTAGGAATAAGTGAACTAAAAAGGACTGGAATGGGTGAATTTAATTCCGATGACCCTTATATCTACATCTGCAGGCAAGAATCCCTTAGAAGAAATGGAGTAGCCCTCATAGTCAACAAAAGAGCCCAAAATGTAGTACTTGGATACGATCTCAAAAACAACAGAATGATCTTTATTCATTTCCAAGGCAAATCATTCAATATCACAGTAATCCAAATCTATAACCCAGCCGCTAATGCCAAAGAATCTGAAATTGAGTGGTTCTATGGTGACCTACCAGAGAAGGCAATGGCAACCCACTCTAGTACTCTTGCCTGGAAAATTCCATGGACGGAGGAAGCTGGTAGGCTGCAGTTCGTGGAGTAGCTATGAGTCAGACATGACTTTCACTTTTCACTTGCCTGCATTGGAGAAGGAAATGGCAACCCACTCCAGTGTTCTTGCCTGGAGAATCCCAGGTATGGAGGAGCCTGGTAGGCTGCTATCTCTGGAGTCGCACAGAGTCAGACACGACTGAAGCAACTTAGCAGCAGCAGCAGCATGATGAACTACAAGCCCTTTTAAAGCTAACATCAAAGAAAAAGAAAGAGGTCCTTTTCATCATATAAGAATTGAAATGCAAAAGTAGGAAGTTAAGAGAACCTGGAGTATCCAGCAAGTTTGGCCTTGGAGTACAAAATAAAACAGGGCAAAGGTTACCAATTTTGCCAAGAGAACGCACTGGTCACAGCAAAACAACAAACATGCTCTTCCAACAACACAAGACATGACTCTACACATGGACATCACCAGATGGCCAATATAGAAATCAGATTTATTATACTGTTCACAGTCAAAGATGGAGAAGATCTATCCAGTCCTCAAAAACAAAACTGGGAGCTGACCATGGCTCAGATCATGAACTCCTTATGCAAAATTTAGACATAAACTGAAGAAAGTAGGGAAAACCACTAGGCCATTCAGGTATGACCAAAACAAATCACTTATGATTATACAGTGGAAGTGACAAATAGATTCAAGAGATTAGATTTGGTATACAGAGTGCCTGAAGAATTATGGATGGAGATTCAAAACATTGTACAGGAGACAGTGATCAAAATCATCCCCATGAAAAGCAAATTTAAAAAAGGCAAAATGAAGGGCTTATATAATAGCTAAGAAAAGAAGAATAGTGACAGGCAAAGAAGAGAAAGAAAGAAAGATATATCCATCTGAATTCAGAGTTCAAAAGAATGGCAAGGAGAGATAAGAAGGTCTTCCTCAGGGATCAATGCAAAGAAATAGAGGAAAACAATAGAATGAGGAAGACTAGAAATCTCTTCAAGAAAAATAGAGATACCAAGGGACCATTTCAGGCAAAGATGGACACAATTCAGTTCAGTTCAGTTCACTTCAGTTCAGTCGCTCAGTCATGTCCAACTCTTTGTGACCCCATGAACTGCAGAACACCAGGCCTTCCTGTCCATCACCAACACCCAGAGTCCACCCAAACCCATGTCCATTGAATCGGTGATGCCATCCAACCATCTTATCTTCTGTCATCCCCTTCTGTTCCTGCCCACACAATTAAGGACAGAAATGTTATGGACCTAATAGAAACAAAAGATATTAAGAGGAGATGGCAAAGATACACATAACTATATTAAAAAGATCTCCATGATCCAGATAACCAGATAACCATGATGGTGTGATCACTTCTCTAGAGTCAGACATCTGGAGTGCAAAGTCGAGTGGACCTTAGGGAGCATCAGTATGAACAAAGCTGGTAGAGGTGGTGGAATTCCAGCTGAGCTATTCCAAATCCTAAAAGATGATGCTATGAAAGTGCTGCACTCAATATGCCAGCAAATTTGGAAAACTCAGCAGTGGCCACAGGACTGGTAAAGGTGAGTTTTCATTCCAATCTCAAAGAAATCAATGCCAAAGAATGTTCAAACTTCTTCACAATTGCACTCATCTAAAACACACTAGCAAAGTAATGCTCAAAATTATCAAGCTAGGCTTCAACAGTTCTTGAACCAAGAAATTCCAGATGTTCAAGATGAATTTAGAAAAGGCAGAGGAAACAGAGATCAAATTTCCAACATGCTGGATCATCGAAAAAGCAAAAGAGTTCCAGAAAAATATCTACTTCTGCTTTATTGATTATGTCAAAGTTTTTGACAGCACAGATCACAACAAACTGTGGAAAATTCTTAAAGAGATGGGAATACCAGACCATCTTACCTGGTTCCTGAGAAGTCTGTATGCAAGTCAAGAAGAAACAGTTAGAACTGGACATGGAACAAAAGACAAGCTACAAATAGGGAAAGGAGTACATCAAGACTG
Organism: Tragelaphus eurycerus; assembly: GCA_935064755.1. Lineage (NCBI taxonomy): Eukaryota > Metazoa > Chordata > Mammalia > Artiodactyla > Bovidae > Tragelaphus > Tragelaphus eurycerus. The sequence continues at coordinate 2,516,178 of CAKXYN010000126.1, read as the reverse complement.
TATATTGTAACCGTGATTATTTAACTTACATGCATGGTACATCATGCAAAATGCTAAACTGGATAAAGAACAAACTGGAATCAAGATTGCCAGGAGAAATATCAATAACTTCAGATATGCAGATGATACCACCCTTATGGCAGAAAGCAAAGAAGTACTAAAGAGCCTCATGAAAAAACTGAAAGGGAGAGTAAAAAATCTAGCTTAAAACTCAACATTCAAAAAAACTGAGGTCCCATCATCTTCATGACATTAGATGGGAAAACAATGGAAACAGTGACAGATTTTATTTTCTTGGGCTCTAAAATGACTGTGGACGGTTACTGCAGCCATGAAAATAAATGATACTTGCTCCTTGGAAGAAAACCTAGACAGTATATTAAAAAGCAGATACATTACTTTGTTGACAAATGTATGTCTACTCAGTTCAGTTCAGTTCAGTTGCTCAGTCGTGTCTGACTCTTTGTGACCCCACGAACCCCAGCATGCCAGGCCTCCCTGTCTATCACCAACTTCCGGAGTCCACACAAACCCATGTCCATTGAGTTGGTGATGCCATCCAACCATTTCATCCTCTGTCATCCCCTTCTCTTCCTGTCCTCAATCTTTCCCAGCATCAGGGTCTTTTCCAATGAGTCAGCTCACATCAGGTGGCCAAAGTATTGGAGTTTCAACTTCAGCATCAGTCCTTCAAATGAATATTCAGGACTGATTTCCTTTAGGAAGGACTGCTTGGATCTCCTCACAGTCCAAGAGACTCTCAGGAGTCTTCTCCAACACCACAGTTCAAAAGCATCAATTCTTTGGCGCTCAGCTTTCTTTATAGTCCAACTCTCACATCCATACATGACCACTGGAAAAACCATAGCCTTGACAAGACAGACCTTTGTTGACAATGTCTCTGCTTTTGAATATGCTATCTAGGTTGGTCATAACTTTCCTTCCAAGAAGTAAGCATCTTTTCATTTCATGGCTGCAATCACCATCTGCAGTGATTCTGGATCCCCGCCAAAAACGTCAGCCACTGTTTCCACTGTTTCCCCACCTATTTCCCATGAAGTGATGGGACCAGATGCCATGATCTTAGTTTTCTGAATGTTGAGCTTTAAGCCAACTTTTTAACTCTCCTCTTTCACTTTCATCAAGAGGTTCTTTAGTTCTTCTTCACTTTATGCCATAAAGGTGGTGTCATCTGCATATCTGAGGTTTTTGATATTTCTCCCTGCAATATTGATTCCAGCCTGTGCTTCTTCCAGCCCAGCATTTCTCATGATGTACTCTGCACATAAGTTAAATAAGCAGGGTGACAATATACAGCCTTGACATCCTCCTTGTCCAATTTGGAACCAGTCTGTTGTTTCATGTCCAGTTCTAACTGTTGCTTCCTGACCTGCATACAGGTTTCTCAAGAGGCAGGTCAGGTGGTCTGCTATTCCCATCTCTTGAAGAAATTTTTCAGTTTATTGTGATCCATACAGTCAAAGGCTTTGGCATAGTCAATAAAGCAGAAACAGATGTTTTTCTGGAACTCTCTTGCTTTTTCGATGAGCCATCGGATGTTGGCAATTTGATTTCTGCTTCCTCTGCCTTTTCTAAATCCAGGTTATACTTATGGAAATTCACTATTCATGTACTGCTGAAGCTTAACATGAAGAATTTGAGCACTATCTTGCTAATATGTGAAGTGTGTGAAATTTAACAATAATTTGAACATTCTTTGGCCTTGCCTTTCTTTGGCATTGTAATGAAAAATGAACTTTTCCAGTCCTGTGGCTGTTGCTGAGTTTTCCAAATTTGCTGACATATAGAATGCAACATTTTAACAGCATCATCTTTTTGGATTCGAAATAAGGCAGCTGGAAGTACATTACTTCCACTATCTTTGTTCTTAGTAATGCTTTCCAAGGCCCACTTGACTTCACATTCTAGGATGTCTGGCTAAGTGAGTGATCACACCATCATGGTTATCTGAGTCATTAAGACCTTTTTTTGTACAGTTCTGTGTATTCTTGGCACGTCTTCTTAACATCTTCTGCTTCTACTAAGTCCTTGCCATGTGTGTCCTTTCTGTGCCATTTTTTGCATGAAATGTTCCCTTGATATGTTCAGCTTTCTTGAAGAGATCTTTAGTTTTTCCCATTCTATTGTTTTCCTCTATTTCTTTGCATTGTTAACTTGAGAAGGCTTTATTTTCTTTCCTTGCTATTCTCTGGAACTCTGCATTCAGTTTGGTACATCTTTCACTTTCTCCTTTGCCTTTCACTTCTCTTCTTTTCTTGGATCAGACAACCATTCTTATTTTTTGCATTTCTTTTTCTTGAGGATGGTTTTGGTCACCACCTCATGTACAATGTTATGAGCCTCTGTTCATAGTTCTTCAGATACTCTGTCTAAAATATTCATTACCTAAATTACCAACATCCGCTGGATCATGGAAAAAGCAAAAGAGTTCCAGAAAAGCATCTGTTTCTGCTTTATTGACTATGCCAAAGCCTTTGACTGTATAGATCACAATAAACTGTAGAAAATTCTGAAAGAGATGGAGATACCAGACCACCTGATCTGCCTCTTGAGAAATCTGTATGCAGGTCAGGAAGCAACAGTTATAACTGGATATAGAACAACAACAGACTGGTTCCAAATAGGAAAAGGAGTACGTCAAGGCTGTATATTGTCACCATGTTTATTTAACTTATATGCAGAGTACATCATGAGAAACGCTGGACTGGAGGAAACACAAGTTGAAATCAAGATTGCTGGGAGAAATATCAATAACCTCAGATATGCAGATGACACCAACCTTATGGCATAAAGTGAAGAGGAACTAAAAAGCCTCTTGATGAAAGTGAAAGTGGAGAGTGAAAAGGTTGACTTAAAGCTCAACATTCAGAAAACGAAGATCATGGCATCTGGTCCCATCACTACATGGGAAATAGATGGGGAAACAGTGGAAACAGTGGTTGACTTTATTTTTGGGAGCTCCAAAATCACTGCAAATGGTGATTGCAGCCATGAAATTGAACGACTTTTGCTCCTTGGAAGGAAAGTTATAACCCACCTAGACAGCATATTAAAAAGTAGAGACATTACTTTGCCAACAAAGGTCTGTCTAGACAAGGCTATGGTTTTCCAGTGATCATGTATGGATGTGAGAGCTGGACTATAAAAAAAGCTGAGTGCCAAATAATTGATGCTTTTGAACTGTGGTGTTGGAGAAGACTCTTGAGAGTCCCTTGGACTGCAAGGAGATCCAACCAGTCCATTCTGAAGGAGATCAGCCCTGGGATTTCTTTGGAAGGAATGATGCTAAAGCTGAAACTCCTCCTCCATGAGTGCTTTGGCCACCTCATGCAAAGAGTTGACTCATTGGAAAAGACTCTGATGCTTGGAGGGATTGGGGGCAGGAGGAGAAGGGGACGACAGAGGATGAGATGGCTGGATGGCATCACTGAATTGATGGACGTGAGTCTGAGTGAACTCCGGGAGTTGGTGATGGACAGAGAGGCCTGATGTGTTGCAATTCATGGGGTCGCAAAGAGTTGGACACGACTGAGTGACTGATCTGATCTGATAATCATAAGGGATATTATTTAGGTCATACCTCAATGGCCTAGTGGTTTTCATTGCTTTCTTCAATTTAAGTCTGAATTTTTCAATAAGGAGCTACTGATATGAGCCACAGTGAACTCCAGGTCTTGTTCCTGCTGACTGTATACAGATTCTCCATCTTTGACTGCTAAGAATATAATCAATCTGATTTCAGTATTGACCACTTGGTGATTTCCATGTGTAGAGTTGTCTTCTTATGTTGTTGGAAGAGGGTGTTTGCTATGACTTGTGCATTCTCTTGGCAAAACTGTTAGTCTTTTCCTGCTTGGTTTTGTACTCCAAGGTCAAACTTGCTTCTTATTCCAGGTTCTCTTGACTTCCTACTTTTCATTTCAGTTCTTTATGATGAAAAGGACATCTTTTTTTGGTGTTCTAGAAGGTCTTGTAGGTCTTCATAGAATCATAGCATTGCATAATATGGAGGTGAGATAACAATGGCGATGGGAGCCTGAAGAGGTGGCTGTGGCCCTTAGAGGCAGCCACAGCATGAGATGCGGCTTCACAGAGATCATCCAGAGATGTAGGTGGGAACAGGGTAGTGCCCAGCACCTCGAAATCCTACAAGAGTAAGGTAGGATGCCACAAAGCATCAGGCACCACATTTTGGATGACTGGGTTTGCTGGAACTGGACATTAATGCCAAGGATTCAGAGAAGAGTAAATGTTTGGGCCAGAACTCAACTAATGGTGGTCCATGATAGCAGCTGACTGGCCCCAGAATGGCAAGCAGCAGTGGAGAGACCTGGATACCCTCTGCTCCTGGGCAGTGGATCAGCCCCAGGGTGGCCAGTGGCAACAGTGAGGCTAGGGTGCCTTCTCTTCCTGGGTATCCTCTAACATCAGCTCCAGCCTCTGCCAGATCCTCTTCCCAGTGACTCCAGCAGGGCCTTTACCTCAGCCCCTGAGTTGCACATTGACCAACACCCAGCAGCTTATGAAGGCTACATGCTCAATGAGGACAGCAGTGGACAACCAGGGTGTTGGGCATGTCATCCAGCAATGTGGAGCAGCTGAAGGACATGTCATGTTAGTAAACACCTGACAAAAGGTGGTCTACTGGAGAGGGAATGGGAGAACCCCATGAAAAGTATGAAAAGACAAAGAGAGAAGACACTGAAAGATGAACCCTTAGGTTGGTAGGTGTCCAATATACTACCGTGGAATAACAGACAAATAGGTCCAGAAAGACTGAAAGGCTGAGCCAAAACAAAAACGATGCCTAATTGTGGATGTAGCTGGTGGTGAAAGAAAAATTCAATGCTGTAAAGAACAATATTGCATAGGAACCTGAAATGTAGGTCCATGAATCAAGGTAAATTTGAAGTGGTCAAACAGGAGATTGCAAAAGTGAATGTCAACATTTTAGGAATCAGTGAACTAAAATGTATAGGAATGGATAAAATTTAATTCAGATGACCACTATAACTACTACTATGGGCAAGAATCCCTTAGAAGAAATGGAGTAGCCCTCACAGTCAACAAAAGAACACCAAATGCAGTACTTGGGTACAATCTCAAAAATGACAGTATGATCTCTGTTCATTTCCAAGGCAAATCACTAAATATCACAGTATTCCAAGTCTATGCCCCAACCACTAATGCTGAAGAAGCTGAAGTTGAACAATCCAATACAATAGGTCTGGCTTTAAAGAAAAATTTACAAATATTTAATATGTCAAAGGCAAGAAAAAAGCCCCACAATATTAAAGGACAAATTAAACATCAAACTCAGATATGACACAGGTGTTGAAATTACCAGAGAATTTTTAATAGCCACAAATTATGTTAAGAGTTCAAGTGGAAAAAGTAGATGACATCCAAAAGCAGGTGAGTAATATAAGCAGTGAGATAGAAACTCTAAGAAAGGATGAAAAGGAAATGCTGGGGGGGGGGGGGGCATTAACAGAAATGAAAAATGCCTTTAATATGCTTAATCAGTAAACTAAAAATAGGTGATGAAAGAATCAATAAGGTTCAAGATAATCCAATAGAAACTTTCCAAACTGAAAGGCAACAAGAAAAAAAGGAAAAGAAGAAGAATAAAAGAACAGCACATTCAAAAGCTGTGGGAAATTTTTTAAAAATACTACAGATGTATATTCAGATTACTTGAAGTGATAGAAAATAGAGCAGAAAAAAATTATTGCAGTAATAATCATCTTGAACATTCCAAAATTAATAATAAACAACATTATAGATCCAGAAAGATCAGAGAATACAGAGAAAACTAAATACTCCCCCCGCCCAAAATAAAAAAAAAAAAAAAATTACACCCAGGAATATATTTCATTTCAGTTCAGTTCCGTCTCTTAGTCATGTCCGACTCTTTGTGACCCCATGAATCACAGCACACCAGGCCTCCCTGTCCATCACCAACCCCTGGAGTTCACTCAAACTCATGTCCAAAGAGTGGTGATGCCATCCAGCCATCTCATCCTCTGCCGTCCCCTTCTCCTCCTGCCCCCAATCCCTCCCAGCATCAGGGTCTTTTCTAATGAGTCAATTCTTCACATGAGGTGGCCAAAGTACTGGAGTTTCATATTCAGCATCAGTCCCTCCAATGAACACCCAGGACTGATCTCCTTTAGGGTGGACTGGTTGGATCTCCTTGCAGTTCAAGGGACTCTCAAGAGTCTTCTCCAACACCACAGTTCAAAAGCATCAATTCTTCAGCACTCAGCTTTCTTTATAGTCCAACTCTCACATCCATACCTGACCACTGGAAAAACCATAGCTTTGACTAGACGGACCTTTGTTGGCAAGGTAATATCTCTGCTTTTCAATATGCTATCTAGGTTGGTCATAACTTTCCTTTCAAGGAGTAAGCGTCTTTTAATTTTATGGGTGCAATCACCATCTGCAGTGATTTTGGAGCTCCCCAAAATAAAGTCTGACACCGTTTCCACTGTTTCCCAATCTATCTGCCATGAAGTGATGGGACCAGATGCCATGATCTTAGTTTTCTGAATGTTGAACTTTAAGCCAACTTTTTCACTCTCTTCTTTCACTTTCATCAAGAGGCTTTTTAGTTCCTCTTCACTTTCTGCCATAATGGTGGTGTCATCTGCATATCTGAGATTATTGATATTTCTCCCAGCAATCTTGATTCCAGCTTGTGCTTCTTCCATCCCAGTGTTTCTCATGATGTACTCTGCATATAAGTTAAATAAGCAGGATGACAATATATAGCCTTGACGTACTCCTTTTCCTATTTCGAACCAGTCTGTTGTTCCATGTCCAGTTCTAATTGTTGCTTCCTGACCTGCATATAGGTTTAAACTATGTAAAAGCAAAGACAGAAAACATTGAAAAAGACAAATGAGGAGGGATGGACATTACTGGCAAAAGAGCAAAAGAGTTAGAGTAGTATTTCCATCAGAAGCTGACAGTATAGTGGAAAATTTAAAGTATTAAAAGAAAAAATACAGCTACCTTAGAATTTAATATCTAGCAAAATTGTCCTTCAAAATGAGGGAGAAATACTTTCTCAAACAAACACTGATGGAAATCATCATCATCAAACCTGCCCTGAAAAAGTTGTTAAAATAATTCTTTAGGAACATGGGAAATTAAAGAGATCAGAAATGTGTGACATATCTCATATCACAATGGACATAGTACTGTAAAAGGATAAATCTTTTATTTTTTATTATTCATAGCTGATCTAAAGGCAGCAGTTTATTTAAAGTATTAATACTAATAATGCTAATAGTCTGATCACATGGACCACAGCCTTGTTTAACTCAATGAAACTAACCCATGCCATGTGGGGCCACCCAAGATGGATGGGTCATGGTGGAGAGGTCTGGCAGAATGTGGTCCACTGGAGAAGGGAATGGCAAACCACTTCAGTATTTTTGCCTTGAGAACCCCATGAACAGTATGAAAAGACAAAAATATAGGAAACTGAAAGACGAACTCCCCAGGTCAGTAGGTGCCCAGTATGCTATTGGAGAAATAACTCCAGAAAGAATGAAGGGATGGAGCCAAAGCAAAAACAACATCCAGTTGTAGATGGGACTGGTGATAGAAGCAAGGTTCGATGCTGTAAAGAGCAATATTGCATAGGAACCTGGAATGTCAGGTCCATGAATCAAGGCAAATTGAAAGTGGTCAAACAGGAGATGGCAAAGTGAACATCGACATTCTAGGAATCAGTGAACTAAAATGGACTGGAATGGGTGAATTTAACTCAGATGACCATTATATCTACTACTGTGGGCAGGAATCCCTCAGAAGAAATGGAATAGCCATCATGGTCAACAAAAGAGTCTGAAATGCAGTACTTGGATGCAATCTCAAAAACGACAGAATGATCTTTATTAGTTTCCAAGGCAAACCATTCAATATCACAGTAATCCAAGTTTATGCTCCAACCAGTAACACTAAAGAAGCTGATGTTGAAGAGTTCTATGAAGACCTACAAGACCTTCTAGAACTAGCACCCCAAAAAGATGTCTTTTTCATTATAGGGGACTGGAATGCAAAAGTAGGAAGTCAAGAAACACGTGGAGTGACAGGGAAATTTGGCCTTGGAGTACAGAATGAAGCAGGGCAAAGGCTAATAGAATTCTGCAAGAGAATGCACTGGTCAGAGCAAACACCCTCTCCCAACAACACAAGAGAAGACTCTACACATGGACATCACCAGATGATCAACACCGAAATCAGATTGTTATATTCTTTGCAGCCAAAGAGAGAGAGCGCTATAGAGTCAGAAAAAACAAGACCGGGAGCTGACTGTGGCCCAGGTCATGAACTTGTTATTGCCAAATTCAGATTGAAATTGAAGAAAGTGGAGAAAACCACTAGGCAATTCAGGCATGACCTAAATCAAATCCCTTATGACTATACAGTGGAAGTGAGAAATAGATTTAAGGGACTAGGTCTGATAGACAGAGTGCCTGATCAACTATGGACAGAGGTTCGTGACACTGTACAGGAGACAGAAATCAAGACCATCCCCAGCAAAAAGAAATGTAAAAAAGGAAAATGGCTGTCTTAAGAGGCCTTACAAATAGCTGTGAAAAGAAGGTAAGTGAAAAGCAAAGGAGAAAAGGAAAGATAGAAACATCTGAATGCAGAGTGCCAAAGAATAGCAAAGAGAAATAAGAAAGCCTTCCTCAGCGATCAATGCAAAGAAATAGAGGAAAACAGCAGAATGGGGAAAACTAGTGATCTCTTCAAGAAAATTAGAGATACCAAAGGAATATTTCATGCAAAGATGGGCTCAATAAAAGACAGGAATGGTAGGGACCTAACAGAAGCAGAAGATATTAAGAAGAGATGGCAAGAATACACAGAAGAACTGTACAAAAATGATCTTCACAATCCTGATAATCATGATGGTGTGATCACACACCTAGAGCCAGACATCCTGGAATGTGAAGTAAAGTGGGCCTTAGGAAGCATCACTACGAACAAAGCTAGTGGAGGTGATGGAATTCCAGTTGAGCTATTTCAAATCCTGAAAGATGATGCTGTGAAAGTGCTGCACTCAATATGCCAGCAAATTTGGAATACTCAGCAGTGGCCACAGGATTGGAAAAAGTCAGTTTTCATTCTAATCTCAAAGAAAAGCAATGCCAATGAAAGCTCAAACTACTGCACAATTGCACTCATCTCACACGCTAGTAAAGTGATGCTTAGGATTCTCCAAGTCAGGCCTCAGCAATACGTGAACCATGAACTTTCAGATGTTCTAGCTGGTTTTAGAAAAGACAGAGGAACCAGAGATCAAATTGACAACATCTGCCGGATCATCAAAAAAGCAAGAGAGTTCCAGAAAAACATCTATTTCTGTTTTATTGACTATGCTAAAGCCTTTGACTTTGTGGATCACAATAAACTGTGGAAAATTCTGAGAGAGATGGGAATACCAGACCACCTGACCTGACTCCTGAGAAACCTATATGCAGGTCAGGAAGCAACAGTTTAGAAGCATAGCCTTGTGTAACTCAATGAAACTAAGCTGTGCTGTATGGGGCCACCCAAGATGGACGGGTCAGGGTGGAGAAGTCTGACAGAACATGGTCCACTGGAGAAGGGAATGGCAAACCACTTCAGTATTCTTGCCTTGAGAACCCCATGAACAGTATGAAAAGGCAAAAAGATAGGACACTCATTGTTAGAGAAATGCAAATAAAAAGTGCAATAAGGCATCGCCTTACACTGGTCAGAATGGCTATCATAAAAAAATCTACAAACAATAAATGCTGTAGAGGGTGTGGAGAAAAGGGAACCCAATTGCACTGTGAGTAGGAGCATAGATACAGTCACTATGGAGAACATTAGGAAATTCCTTATAAAACTAAGAACAAAACTATCATCAGTTTAGTTCAGTTACTCAGTCATGTCCCACTCTTTGCAACCCCATGGACTGTAGCACACCAGGCTTCCCTATCCATCACCAACTCCTGGAGATTGCTCAAACTCATGTCCATTGAGTCAGTGATGCCATCCAACCATCTCATCCTCTGCTGTCCCATTCTCCTCCTCCTTTCAATCTTTCCCAGGATCAGAATCTTTAGCAAGGAATCTGTTCTTCTCATCAGGTGGCCAAAGTACTGGAATTTCAGCTTCAGTATCAGTCCTTCCAATTAATATTAAGGACTGATTCCCTTTAGGATTGACTGGTTGGATCTCCTTGCAGTCCAAGGGACTCTCAAGAGCCTTCTCCAACACCACAGTCCCAAAGCATCAATTCTTCGGTTCTCAGCTTTCTTTGTAGTTCAACTCTTACATCTATACATGACTACTGGAAACACCACAGATTTGACAAGATGGACTTTTATTGGTAAAGTAATGTCTCTGCTTTTTAACATGCTGTCTAGGTTGGTCATAGCTTTTCTTCCAGGGAGCAAGTGTCTTTTAATTTCATGGCTGCAGTCACCATCTGCAGTGATTTTGGAGCCCCCAAAATAAAGTCCGTCACTGTTTTCACTGTTTCCCCATCTATTTGCCATGAAGTTATGGGACCAGATGACATGATCTTAGTTTTCTGAATGTTTTCATGTTCTGAGGTTCAAGAGGGAATGGACATATGTATACCTATGGTTGATTGATGTTGCTGTATGGTAGAAAACAACACAATATGGTAAGGCAGTTATCTTTCAATTAAAAATTAATACATGTTTAAAATATTCAGAAAGCTACCGTGCAACCCAGTAATCATCGCAGTACCATTTACCATAGCTAGGGCATGAAAACAACCTAGATGTCCATAGACAGCTGAATAGATAAAGAGTCCATAGACAAATCATTGGATAAAGAAGCTGTGGTACATATATAAAATGGGATGTTACTCAACCATAGAAAGGAATGTATTTGAGTCAGTTCTAATTGAGTGGATGACCCTAGAGTCTATTATACAGGATGAAGTAAGTCAGAAAGAGAAAAACAAATATACTAATGCATATATGTGGAATATAGAAAGATGATACTGATGACTTTATTTGCAAGGCAGCAATGGAGAGATGCAGACATAGAGAACAGACAGAGAACAGGGAAGGGGAAAGAGGGTTGTATGAATGTAGAGAGTAGCATGGCAACGTATATACATACAACATATAACAACTAGCTGAGTTATGCAGCTAGTTGGAATTTGCTGCATAACTCACAGAACTCAAACTGGGGCTCTGTGACAACCTAGAGGGGTGGGAGGTAGGAGAGAGATTTAAGGAGGGGGTGCATATGTATACCTATGGCTGATTCATGTTGCTGTATGGTAGAAACCAACACAATACTGTAAGGCAGTTATCTTTCAATTAAAAATAAATAAAATTTTAAAATACAGTAGATAATCATTCCAACTAAACTGTGTTACTTTGAGTCACAATTAAAAAACAGATTTTTGAAGTTGATAAAATAAGATGAAATTGTGGGGCTTTTTTAAAATGATAAATCCAGTTTAATTATAACAACTTAAGTTAAAAGAAAAAAAGACCTTTTAAAAGATGTACCATCCTGACACTACTCAAAAGAAAGCTGGCTTAGCTCTACTAATTTGAATGAAGCAGATTTCAGAACAACAACAACAAAGCAATCAGGAGTCAGGAGGCCCTCATATAATGATAAATGGTTAGTTCTCTAAGAAGCATGAACAACCTTAAACAAACCTTATTGTTAGTGTATGTACCTAACAATATTATGTCAAAGTTCACAAGGGATAAACTGATAGAACTGAAGGGAGAAACAGACAAATTTATGTCACAGTTGTAGATATCAACACTTCGCTTTAACTGATAGATCAAGCAGACAGAAAATCATTAATAGCATAGCTCACCTGCTCAACATTATCAATCAACTTGATCTAATTAATATTTATCGTACTTTCTTATCCAAAACAGAATACAGTTTTATCTCATGCTTACATGGGACATTCACTGTGTGAGAACATGCTCCTGGCCATAAAACATAACTTAAATTTAAAAGAGTAGAAATCAAAGTATATTCTTAGACCACAATGGGATAAATGAGAAATGAACAATAGGCAATCTCCAAATGTACGGAAATGAAACAACACACCTTTGTTTTATGTAGTTTTAATAACTTTTCAAGAATATGAGTACTTTTATTATCACATGCCATGATATATACTTTAAAAAGTCATGTCAGGATAAATATGTCAATTCTCTTCTAGTTTGCAGCTATAAACATTTATTTATTTATTTAAAATTGGAGTATAGCTGTTTACACTGCTATGTCACTTTCTGTTGTACAGAAAAGTGAATCAGCCATGTTTATATTTATATCCCCACTTTTCTGGATTTCCTTCTAGTTTAGGCCCCACAATGGAGTGAATAAACTTTGCTGTGCTATAAAGTAGGTTCTTATTAGTTATATATTTTATATACTGTAGTGTATGTATGTCCAACTCAGTTTCCCAATTTATCCCATCCTCCTTTTCCCCCTTGGTATCTATGTTTGTTCTCCTTTTGTGCTGCTATTTCTGCTTTGCAAATAAGATCATCTATAGGATTTTTCTAGATTATATATATATATATATATATATATATATATATATATGAGCTGGACTGTGAAGAAGGCTGAGCGCCAAAGAATTGATGCTTTTGAACTGTGGTGTTGGAGAAGACTCTTGAGAGTCCCTTGGACTGCAAGAAGATCCAACCAGTCCATTCTGAAGGAGATCAATCCTGGAATTTCTTTGGAAGGAATGATGCTAAAGCTGAAACTGCAGTATTTTGGCCACCTCATGCGAAGAGTTGATGCATTGGAGAAGACTCTGATGCTGGGAGGGATTGAGGGCAGGAGGAGAAGGGGACGACAGAGGATGAGATGGCTGGATGGCATCACTGACTTGATGGGTGTGAGTCTGAGTGACCTCCGGGAGCTGGTGATGGACAGGGAGGCCTGGCGTGCTGCAGTTCACGGGGTCGCAAAGAGTCGGACATGACTGAGCGACTGATCTGATCTGATCTGATCTGATATATATATATATCTTAATATGCAATATTTGTTTTTCTGCCATATTTAAATATGTATGGCAGTCTCTAGATCCATCCGCATGTCTGCAAATGGCAAGCTTTTATTTCATTTTAAGACTGAATAATATTCCACTCTGTAGGTGTACATTTATTCTTTATCCATTCCTCTGTTGGAAATTTACGTTGCTTCAATGTCCTCACTATTGTATTATATATGGTGTTGCAATGAACATTAGTGTGCATGTATCTTTTTGAATTGTGGATTTATCTAGGTATACACCCAGGAGTGGGATTGCTGAGTCATATGATAGTTCTATTTTTAGTTTTTTAAAGGAACCTCCATACTGTTCCCATAGTGGCTTTATCAGTTTACATTTCCACAACAGTAATAGAGTTCCTTTTTCTCCACACCCTCCCAAGCACTTGTTATTTGTAGCATTTTTGATGATGGCCATTCTGACCAGTGAAAGATTTTCAGTTTTTGACTTACATTTGTCTGATAATTAGTGATGCTGAGCATCTTTTCATGTGCCTATTGGCAATCTGTATGTCTTCTTTGGCGCCGCATAGTCTATTTGTATATTTTAGAGATTAATCCATTGTCAGTAGCTTTGCTTGCAAATTGCTTCATTCTAAAGGCGGGTATTCTGGTGGCGGATCCATCTCGATGTATAATAAAAGTAATACAATATTGTAAAAATAAAATAAAAAAAAAAAAAAAAAAAAAAAATAAAGGCTGTCATTTGTTTATGGTGATATTTTCTGTGCAGAACCTTCTAAGTATCACCATGTCCAATATTTTTTTGTTTTTATTATCATTACTTTAGGAGGTGGGCAAAATATATTGCTGCCATTTATGTGAAAGAGTCTCCTGACTGTTTCCTAACTTTCCAGTTTTCTTCTAAGTTTCCTAGTCTGTGGCCTTATGTTTAGGTTTTTTATTCATTTTCATTTTACTTTTGTGTATCGTTTTAGAGATTGCTCATATTTCATTGTTTTACATATAACCATCTAGCTTTCCCAGAAGCATTTATTGGAGAGATGGTATTTTCCCTATTGTATATTCTTGCCTACTTTGTCATAGATTTAGGTGACCAAAGGTGTATGGGTTTATCTCTAGATTCTCTATCCTATACCATTGATCTATATTTCTGTTTCTGTGCCAGGACCATACTGTCTTGATGATTTTAATTTTGTAGTGTAGTTTGAAGTCAGGGAGCCTGTTTCTTCCAGCTCTATTGTACTTTCTCAAGATTAATTGGTTATTTGAAGTCCTTTGTGTTTCCATACAAATTGCAAAAATATTTTGGTTCTAATTCTATGAAAAATGCCATTGGTAATTTAATAGAAATTGCATTCAATCTGTAGATTATTTTGGATAGTATAGTCATTTTCACAGTATTGATTCTTTCAATCCAAGAACATAGTATAACTTACCATATGGTTGTGTTGTCTTTTATTTCTTTTGTCAGTGTCTCATACTTTTTTTTTTTCACATAGGTATTTTGTCTCCTAGGTAGATTCATTCTTAGGTATTTTATTCTTTCAGTTGCAATAGTGAATGGGATTGTTTTCTTAATTTCTCTTTCTGATAATTTGTGGCTACTGTATAGGAGTACAGGAGATTCCTGAGTATTAATTTAGTAACCTGACATTTTTCTAGAATTATTGAGTAGTTCCAGTACTTTTCTGGTGACATCTTTAGGATTTTCTATGTATAGTATCATGTCATTTGCAAATAGTAACGGTTTTACTTTTTTCCCCCCAATTTGGAATTCCTTTTATTTCTTTTTCCTCTCTGATTGCTGTGGCTAGGACTTCAAGACAATGTTGAATATTAGTGTCAAGAATGGATCCTGTTCCTTATCTTAGAGAAAATGCTTTCAGTTTTCTCCATTAAGAATGATTGTTGCTGTAGGCTTGTTATATATGGTCTTTATTATGTTGAGGTAGTTTCCCACTATCCCCATTATCTGGAGAGTTTTATTAGAAATAGGTACTTGAATTTTGTCAGAATCTTTTTCTATACCAATTAGATAATGCTATGGTTTTTATTCTTCACTTTATTAAAATGGTATATCAAATACATCACATTTATTGATTTGAATAGATTGATTTTTTCTTGCATTTTGAGATAAAGTCCCTTGATCATGATGTATGATCCTTTTAATGTGTTGTTGGATTGTTTGCTAGCATTTTGTCGAGGAATTTGGTATCTATGTTCTCCAGTGATATTGGTCTGTAATTTTCTTTCTTTGTGTGGTATCTTAGCCTGATTTTGTTATCAGGGTGATAAAACCTCATAGAATGAGTCAGGTGTGTTCTTTCCTCTTAAAATTTTTGAAAGAGTTTCAGGATAGGTGCTAGCTCTTCTCCAAATGTTTGATAGATTTCACCTGTGAAGACATCTGGTCTTGGAATTTTGTTTGTTGGGAGATTTTTAATCATAGTTTCAATTTCATTGCTTGTCATTGGTATATTCACATTTTCCACTTCCTCCTGGTTGGTTCATTCTTGAGAGGTTTTACTTTTCTAAGTATATGTCTGTTTCTTCCAAGTTATCCATTATATTGACATCCAGTTGCTTATAGTAGTCGCTTATGATCCTTTGTTCTTCTGCATTGTCTGTTGTTATTTCTCCTTTTTCATTTGTAATTTTATTGATTTGAGTCTTTTGTATTTTTCCTGATGAGTCTGGCTAATGGTTTGTCAATTTTGTTTATCTATCTTCTAAGAGAACCATGTTTAATTTTCATTGTCATTTGTTTCTAAATCTCTTTTCATTTTCTCTTTGATTTCTTCAGTAATCTCTTGGTTATCTAATAGCCTATTGTTTAACCTCCATATGTTTGTGTTTTTACAGCTTTTTTTCTCTAATTAATTTTTAACCTCATAGTGTTTTGGTTGGAAAAGATGCTTGATTAAATTTCAGTTTTCTTAAATTTACTGAGGCTTGACTTATGACCTAAGATGTGATCTATCCTGGAGAATGCACAGATGCATCATTTACCAAGCAGGCTTTGTAGAGATTAAATCCATGGCTTGTGCATTTACACAGAGAGGTTCCCTCTTCCTTAATCACACTGCTCCTGGATTTCAGCTTTGGTTTTGGGCTCACCTCTAAATGTTTGCTCCTTTCAGGCATCTGTTCCTTTCCTGGGGCTGAGAGAGCAAATGAAGTGGCTTATTGGGGCACACTAGGTTTCCCTGTCCTTCACCATCTCCCAGAGCTTGCTCAAATTCATATCCATTGACTCAATGATGCCATCCAAACATCTCATCCTCTGTCATCCCTTTCTCCTCCTGCCTTCTATCTTTCCCAGCATCAGGGTCTTTTCCAATGAGTCAGCTCTTTGCATTAGGTGACCAAAGTATTGGAGCTTCAGCTTTAGCATCAGTCCTTCCAATGAATATTCAGGATTGATTTCCTTTAGGATCGACTGGACTGGTTTGATCTCCTTGCTCTCCAGGGGACTCTCAAGAGTCTTCTCCAGCACCACAGTTCAAAAATGTCACTTCTTTGGCACTCAGCCTTCTTTTTAGTCAAACTCTCACATCCATACATAACTACTGGAAAAGCCACAGTTTTACTCTATGGACCTTTGTTAGCAAAGTGATGTTTCTGTTTTTTAAAACACTGTCTTGATTTGTCATAGCTTTTCTTCCAAGGACCAAGCATCTTCTTTTTAACTTACTGAAACTTTTTTTTATTGTATCGTATATTTTTACATTTTAGTTTTTAATGGTCCACCTCCCAATAGAGAAGACATGGGCTCAATCCCTAGATCAGGAAGATTCTTTTGGAGGAGGGTATGGCAATCCACTCCACTATTCTTTCTTGGAGAACCCGATAGACAGAGGATCCTGGAAGGCTATGGTTCATAATGTCACACAGAGTCAGTCACAAATGAAGCAGCTAAGTATCATATGCATGCACATAGATATTTCAATATAAAGTTTTCAATGATCACAGTCTACCTTCAAACAATATTATACTAGTCAAGAAAAGTATAAGAAACTTTTTTATAATTTTATTTACTCTGGATTCCTTTTATGTTCTTACTTTCTTCTACATTATGCTATAAATCCATAATATATTATTTGTATTTTAAACAATCACTAGACAATTTTGTATTTATACTTTCTGGTGTTATTAATATTGTCTGACAGATCTTCACTTTCATCTGCTATTATTTCCTTTCAAACTTAAGAACATATTGCTTTACAGCATTTCTTATAATGCAAGTTTGTTGAAATAAAATTTCCCAGTTTTTGTCGGTCTGAAAAGTTTTTATTTTTCATGTTGATTTTAATTTTTTAATTTTGAAATAATTGCAGATGTACATAAAATTTTCAAAAACAGGGCTGAGTTCACATACATTTCACCTAGTTTCACGTGATACAAACACAAGAAAATCAAGAAGTTACCTTTCATAAAATATCATTAACTATACTATACCAAAAACTAGAGCTTATAGTTTTGAAATTTCATGTTTCCTCAGTAATGTCTTTTCTGCTGTCCAAGATTCAACCCCAGATTTTACATTGCTTTCAATTTTTGGAAGTCTTTAGTCTCATCCAACAATTGATAGCTTGTGTTTCTTTCTTTGACTTGCATGACTTTGAAGTTTTTATGAGTGCTATTCAGTTACTTGGGAGAAAATTTTATAATTCAGGTTTTTTTGGTGTTTTCTTAGATACAGATTGAAATTACACATTTTCTTTTTTTGTCAAGAATAAAGTAGATATGATACTGTGTCCCTATTTCAAGGATCCCTGTCAAGGATTAACTATTTGGTGATTCACTGGAAGGACTCAAGAACTCTATATAAGTTATACTCACAGCTAATACATTATGGCATAGAATATTCAACAGGAAAATGATATATATCACCCTGCTTATTTAACTTATATGCAGTGTACATCATGAGAAATGCTGGGCTGGAAGAAGAACAAGCTGGAATCAAGATTGCCTGGAGAAATATCAATAACCTCAGATATGCAGATGACACCACCCTTATGGCAGAAAGCAAAGAGGAACTAAAAAGCCTCTTGATGAAGGTTGAGAGAGGAGAGTGAAAAAGTTTGCTTAAAGCTCAACATTCAGAAAATGATGATCATGGCACCTGGTCCCATCCCTTCATGAGAAATAGATGGGGAAACAGTGGAAACAGTGTCAGACTCTATTTTTCTGGGCTCCAAAATCACTGAAGATGGTGACTGCAGCCATAAAATTAAAAGATGGTTACTCCTTGGAAGGAAAGTTATGACCAACCTAAATAGCATATTGAAAACCAGAGACATTACTTTGCCAACAGAGGTCCATCTAGTCAAGGCTATGGTTTTTCCAGTGGTCATGTATGGATGTGAGAGTTAGACTGTGAAGAAAGCTGAGCATTGAGGAATTGATGCTTTTGAACTGTGGTGTTGGAGAAGACTCTTGAGAGTCCCTTGGACTGCAAGGAGATCCAACCAGTCCATTCTGAAGGATATCAATCCTGGGATTTCTTTGGAAGGAATGATGCTAAAGCTGAAACTCCAGTATTTTGGCCACCTCATGCGAAGAGTTGACTCATTGGAAAAGACTCTGATGCTGGGAGGGATTGGGGGCAGGAGGAGAAGGAGACGACAGAGGATGAGATGGTTGGATGGCATCACTGACTCGATGGACGTGAGTCTGAGTGAACTCCAGGAGTTGGTGATGGATAGGGAGGCCTGGGGGGAAGGCAATGGCACCCCACCTTAGTACTTTTGCAGGAAAATCCCATGGATGGAGGAGCCTGATAGGCTCCAGTCCATGGGGTCGCTAAGAGTCGGACACGACTGAGTGGCTTCAGTTTCACTTTTCGCTTTCATGCATTGGAGAAGGAAATGGCAACCCACTCCAGTGTTCTTGCCTGGAGAATCCCAGGGACAGGGGAGCCTGGTGAGCTTCCATCTATGGGGTCGCACAGAGTCGGACATGACTGAAGCGACTTAGCAGCAGCAGCAATAGCAGCAGCAGCAGCAGCAGGGAGGCCTGGCGTGCTGAGATTCATGGGGTCGCAAAGAGTCGGACACAACTGAGTGACTGAACTGAACTGAACTGAACTGAGGCTTACACTAGGAAAATCAAATACAGATTCTGTCATCCATTTCCAGGGCAAATGTTTACAGACATGTCTTTTTTCCTAGCTATGAATTGCACACATAGAAAAATCTATGTGTGAGATGCCTGATTCCAAAACAGCTAGCTTGCATTTTAGATCCACAGTTCTTAAAGTGAGCTGGTTACATAGGCGCATCTCTTCCATACAAAAAAACCTTAAACCCGGTACTAGTTCATTCCAATAACTTGATTTATCTTCATCCACTGCTTTAGGCATATAGAAAAATATCACTGCCAAGTAATTTTTAAATTATTTCAGTAGTTTTCAGAATTTGAAAATGGATAAACATTGTGGCTACAGACATGAGGACGAACTGAGGGAAATGGACCTACTGTGTTTACTCACAGTCAAACTGTATTAGATTGGAGTAGATTATGCTAATTTGTCTTACTACTGATTTTATTAACTTTTATCATCGAGCTAGGTGGTATCTGATGGACTTTTGTCCCAGAGAAAGAATAGCTAATATTTACACAAAAATTTCTACATGAATGTTGAGTTCATAGCAACTTTATTCATAATAACATTTCCTTTTTAATTAATAAATACCTGGGGAGATATACTTTAAGATTATGTTAATATACAGTTTCTCCTCAAATTTTGCCCACTGATTTTATTGTAATAAGTGTTTGCCTAATGGTTATTTTATATTTCTAAGTTTCTTTTACATGGATCTCCTTTGTAGAGAAGAATTATCCATTTTCTTCCATTTGATATTTTTCATTAATTTGTATGTTTAGTCTTATGGATATTTATTTTATTATGTGGTGTGTATCTAACACTCACTTATTTTCTTCAAATTATATTGGTCATCGTGAGCTGCTTTTATTTTGCACTTGTGTTATTTTGTCATTCAACCATTTATCTCTTTAATTATACTTTTAATCTGGAGATAATTGTAAATTTAGTTGCAGTTTTAAAGAATAATATAATAGAGAGAAAAATCTCATGTGCCTTTACCCAGCTCTTCCCCAGTGGAGAGAGTAAAACTAGTAAAATGTCACAATCAAGATACTGACAGCCCTCCTCTCCAGTCCTGAGTGTTTGGGGCCTGAGTGTTTCTGAGGCCTGTGAAGGTGAAGCCCAGGGAAGAAAGAAGTTCATAACGTGGAAAAAAGAGTGGAAAGAAAAAAAGGAACCTATAATACCAAACCCAAAAGGGATCAAGCCCTGAGCCTCTGGAGTGGGAGCACTGATTCCAAGACCCTAGACTACCAGAGAACTAATCCTAGAGAGTATTAAATAGTGATAACTCACACAAAGGAAACCACTTGAATACAAGACCCGGCATCACACAAGCACCAATAGCACCTTGTGCAGGATGCTTCATCTAAACAAACAAACAAAAAAAACAAAAATGCAAACTCAATCACCAACAGGCAGGATTACCACCTCACTCAGCCTTGTACATCAGAGGAAAAACAAACAAAAACTCCGCACAAATCTCACAAAACTTACATAAACCACTAGAACTTAGGAGGGCAGAAACCAAAAGGAAGAAAGAATTCAATCTTGAAGCCTGGGAAAAGGAGACCTCAGGTACTATAAGTTAAAAAAATAATAATAATGAAAAGGCAGAGAAATACTACACAAATGAAGGAACAAACTAGAAACACAGAAGTCCAAAGAAATGAAGAGGAAATAGGGAAACTATCTGAAAAATAATTCAGAATAATGGTAGTAAAGATGATCAAAAACCTTGAAAGCAAAATGGAGAAAATGCAAGAATCAATTAACAAAGACCTAGAAGAATTAAATAATAAACAAACAAAATAAACAGCACAGTTACTGAAACTAAAAAATACTCTAGAAGGAATCAATAGCAGAATATCTGAGGCAGAAGAGTGGATCAGTGAGTTGGAAGATAAAATGGTGGAAATAACTTCTGAAGGACAGAATAAAGTAAAAAGAATGAAAAAAACTGAAGATAGTCTCAGAGAACGCTGGGACAATATCAAATTCACCAACACTTGAATTATAGGGGTCCCAGATGAAGAAGAAGGGAAAAAGAAAGGATGTGAGAAAAATTTTGAAGAGATTATGTTGAAAATTTCCCTAATATGGAAGAGGAAATAGTCAATCAAGTCCAAGAGGCACAAAGAGCCCCATATAGGATAAATCCAAGGAGAAACGTGCCAAAGACACATACTAACCAAACTAAGAAAAGACTAAACACAAAGAAAGAATATCAAAAAGCAGCAAGGGAGAAGCCACAAGTAACATACAAGGGAAACCCCATACGCTTAACAGTTGACCTTTCAGCAGAAACACTGCAGGCCAGAAAGGAATGGCAGGATATATTTAAAGTACTGAAAGGAAAAAAAATCTACAACCAAGATTACTGTACCCAGCAAGGATCTCATTCAAAATTGATGGAGAAATAAAAATCTTCTCAGACAAGCAAAAGTTAAGAGAATTCAATACCATGAAACCAGCTTTACTACAAATGTTAAACGGACTTATATAGTCAAGAAATACAAGAGAAGAAAATAGACATACAAAATAACCCCAAACAATTTAAAAAATGCAATAGGAACATATATATCAATAATTGTTTAAATGTAAATGGATTAAATATCCAACGCAAAGACACAGACTGGATGAAGGGATACAAAAACAAGACCCATATATATGCTGTCTGCAAGAAATCCACTTCAGACCTAAAAGCACATATAGACTGAAAGTGAGAAGACAGAAATATATTCCATGCAAATGGGAAGCAAAAGAAAGCTGGAGTAGCAATCTTCATATCAAACAAAATAGACCTTAAAATAAAGAACATTACAAGAGATCAGGAAGGACACTATATAATGATCAAGGGATCAACCCAAGAAGAAATAACAATTGCAAATATCTATGCACCCAACATAAGAGCACCAACATAAACACTAACAGACGTAAAAGGAGAAATTGTCAGTAACACAATAATAGTTGAATTTAACACCACACTCACACCAATGGACAGATCATCAAAACAGAAAATTAATAAGGAAACACACGTCACATTAGATGAGATGGATCTCATGTCATATCTTCAGGACATTCCATCCAAATGCAGAAGAGTATACCTTCTTCTCATGTGCACATGGAACATTCTCCAGAATAGACCACATCTTAGATCACAAATCAACTCAGTAAATTTAAGAAAATTGAAATTGTATCAAGCATCTTATCCAACCACAATGCTATGAAACTAATTATCAATTACAAGAAAAAAAAAAAAGACTGCAAGAAACACAAACACATGGAGGTTAAACAACACATTTCTAAGTAACCAACAGGTTACTGAAGAAATCAAAAGGAAAATAGAAAAAAATTCTAGAAACAAATGACAATGAAAACACCACAACTCAAAACCTATGGGATGCAGCAAAAGCAGTTCTGAGAGGGAAATTTATAGCAACACAATCTTACCTCAAGAAACAAGAAAAAGATCGAATAGACAATCTAACTTTATACCTAAAAAAACTGCAAAGAAAAAGACCACCACCACCACCAACAACAAAAAAACAAAATTAGTAGAAGGAAAGAAATCATAAAGATCCAAACAGAAATAAGTGAAAAAGAAATGAAAGAAACAATAGTTAAGATTAATAAAACTAAAAGCTGGTTCTTTGAGAAGATAAACAAAATTGATAAACATATAGCCAGACTCATCAAGAAAAAAGGAGAGAAGAATTAAATCAACAAAATTAGAAATGTAAAAGGAGAAGTTATGACAGACAATGCAGAAATACAATAGACCATAGGAGACTATTATGAACAACTACATGGCAATAAAATGGATAACCTGGAAGAAATGGACATATTCTTAGAAAAGTTCAATCTTCCAAGACTGAACCAGGAAGAAATAAAAACTAAGAACAACCCAACTACAAGCACAGAAATCGAAGCTGTGATCAAAAAATCTCCCCCAAAAAACAAAAGCCTAGGGCCAGATTGCTTCACAGGAGAATTCTATCAAACATTTAGAGAAGAGCTAATGCCTATCCTTCTAAAACTCTTTCAAAAAATTGAATAGGAAACAGCACTACCAAACTCATTCTACAAGACCACCATCACTTTGATACCAAAACCAGACAAAGACAACACAAAAAAAGAAAACTACAGGCCAATATCACTGATGAACATAGATGCAAAAATACTCAACAAAATTTTAGCAAACAGAATTAAACAAAACATCAAAAAGCTCATACACCATGATCAAGTTGGATTTATTCCAGGGATGCAAGGATTCTTCCATATATGAAAATCAATCAATGTGATACACCATAATAACAAATTGAAAGATAAAAACCATATGATAATCTCAATAGATGCACAAAAAGCCTTTGACAAAATTCAGCACCCATTTATTATTAAAACTCTTCAAAAAATAGGCACAGAAGGAATCTACCTAAACATAGTAAAGGCCATCTATGATAAGTCTACAGCAAACATTATTCTCAATCATACAAAAATTAAAGCATTCCCCCTAAGATCAGGAACAAGACAAGGGTGTCCACCTTCACTACTATTATTCAACATAGTTCTGGAAGTCCTAGCTACAGCAATCAGAGAAGAAAAAGAAATAAAGGGAATCCAGATTGGAAAGGAAGTAAAACTCTCAGTGTTTGAAGATGATATGATACTGTACATATAAAACCCTAAAGGTAGGATCAGGAAATTACTAGAGCAATCAGTGAATTTAGCAAAGTTGCAGGGTACAAAATCAACACACAGAAATCACTTGAAATTGCAAATACTAACATGAAAAATCAGAAACAGCAATTAAGGAATCAATCCCATTCACCATTGCAACAAAAATAATTAAATATCTAGGAATAAACTAACCTAAGAAGACAAAAGAACTGTACACAGAAATTTGTGACACTAATGAAAGAAATCAAAGATGACATAAACAGATGGAGAGATATTCCATGTTCCTGGGTAGGAAGAATCAATATTGTGAAAATGACTATACTACCAAACACAATCTACAGATTCAATGTGATTCCTATCAAATTGCCAATGGCATTTTTTCACAGAAATAGATCAAAAAATTTTGCATTTCATATGGAAACACAAAAGACCCCAAATAGCCAAAGCAGTCTTAAGAAGAATGGAGCTGGAGGAATCAACCTTCCTGACATCAGATTATACTACAAAGCTACAGTCACCAAGACAGTATGGTACTGACACAAATACAGAAATATAGACCAATGGAACAAGATAGAAAGCCCAGAAATAAACCCATGTACCTATGGGTACATTATTTTTAACAAAGGAGGCACAAATACACAATGGGGCAAAGACAGCCTCTTCAACACCTGGTGCAGGGAAAACTGGACAGCTACATGTAAAAGAATGAAATTAGAATACTTCCTGATGCCATACACAAAATTAACTCAAAATGGATTAAAGACCTAAATGTAAGACCAAAATCTATAAAACTCTTAGAGGAAAACATAGGCAGAACACTCAATGGCATAAATTAAAGCAAGATCCTCTATGACTCTCCTCCTAGAGTAATGGAAATAAAAGAAAATAAACAAGTGGGACCTGATTAAACTCAAAAGCTTTTGCAGAGCAAAGGAAACTATAAGTAAGGTGAAAAGTCAACCCTCAGAATGGAAGAAAAAAAATCGCAAATGAAACAACTGACAAAGGATTAATTTCCAAGATATACAAGCAGCTCATACAACTAAATACCAGAAAAACAACCCAATCAAAAAGTGGAGAAAACACCTAAACAGACATTTCTCCAAAGAAGACATACAGGTGGCTAACAGAGATATGAAAAGATGCTCAACATCACTCATTATTAGAGAAAAGCAAATCAAAACTACAGTGAGATGTCACCTCACACCAGTCAGAATAGCCATCATCAAAAAGTCTGCAAACAATAAATGCTAGAGAAAGTATGCAGAAAAGGGAACACTTTTGCACTGTTGGTGGGAATGTAAATTGATACAGCCACTATGAAAGACGGTATGGAGATTCTTTAAAAAACTAGGAATAGTACTTCATAGTGGTTTTGATTTGCATTTCTCTGATAATGAGTGATGTTGAGCATCTTTTCCTGTGTTTGTTAGCCATCTGTATGTCTTCTTTGGAGAAATGTCTATTTAGTTCTTTGGCCCTTTTTTTGACTGGGTCATTTATTTTTCTGGAATTGAGCTGTAGGAGTTGCTTGTATATTTTTGAGATTAGTTGTTTGTCAGTTGCTTCATTTGCTATTATTTTCTCCCATTCTGAAGGCTGTCTTTTCACTTTGCTTATAGTTTCCTTTGTTGTGCAGAAACTTTTAAGTTTAATTAGGTCCCATTTGTTTATTTTTGCTTTTATTTTCAATATTCTGGGAGGTGGGACATAGAGGAGCCTGCTGTGATGTATTAAAACCACTATGAGGTACCATTTCATGCCAGTCAGAATGGCTGTGATCCAAAAGTCTACAAGCAATAAATGCTGGAGAGGGTGTGGAGAAAAGGGAACCCTCTTACACTGTTGGTGAGAACGCAAACTAGTACAGCCACATGGAGAAGAGTGTGGAGATTCCTTAAAAAACTGGAAATAGAACTGCCATATGACCCAGCAGTCCCACTGCTGGACATACACACTGAGGAAACCAGAATTGAAAGAGACACATGTACCTCAATGTTCATCGCAGCACTGTTTACAATAGCCAGGACATGGAAGCAACCTAGATGTCCATCAGCATATGAATGGATAAAGAAAGCAGTGGTACATATACACAATGGAGTATTACTCAGCCATTAAAAAGAATACATTTGAATCAGTTCTAATGAGGTGGATGAAACTGGAGCGTATTATACAGAGTGACGTAAGCCAGAAAGAAAAACACCAATACAGTATACTAACGCATATATATATGGAATTTAGAAAGATGGTTATACAATAACCCTGTATACAAGACAGCAAAAGAGACAATGATGTATAGAACAGTCTTTTGGACTCTGGGAGAGGGAGAGGGTGGGATGATTTGGGAGAATGGCATTGAAACATGCATAATATCATATATGAAACGAGTCACCAGTCCAGGTTCAATACACGATACTGGATGCTTGGGGCTGGTGCACTGGGACGACCCAGAAGGATGGTATGGGGAGGGATGAGGGAGGAGAGTTCAGGATGGGGAACATGTGTATACCTTTGGCAGATTCATGTGGATATATGGCAAAACCAATACAATATTGTAAAGTTAAAAAAAAAAAAAAAAAACTAGGAATAAAAACACCATATGACCCAGCAATCCCACTCCTAGGCACATACCCTGAGGTGATAAAATTGAAAAAGACACATGTATCCCATTGTTCATGGCAGCACTATTTATAATAGCTAATACATGGAAGCAACCTAGATGTCCGTCGACAAATGCATGGATAAAGAAGTTGTGATACATATACACAATGGAATATTTTTTTTAATTTTAATTGAAGGCTAATTACTTTACAATATTGTAGTGGTTTTTGCCATACATTGACATGAATCAGCCATGGGTGTACATGTGTTCCCCATCCTAAACCCCCTCCCACCTCCCTCCCCATCCCATCCCTCAGGGTCATCCCAGTGCACCAGCCCCAAGCATCCTGTCTCATGCATCGAACCTAGACTGGTGATCTGTTTCACATATGATAATATACATATTTCAATGCTATTTTCTCAAATCATCCCACCTGTGCCTTCTTCCACAGAGTCCAAAAGACTGTTCTATACATCTGTGTCTCTTTTGCTGTCTCGCAT
This sequence comes from Tragelaphus eurycerus, assembly GCA_935064755.1. Taxonomy (NCBI): domain Eukaryota; kingdom Metazoa; phylum Chordata; class Mammalia; order Artiodactyla; family Bovidae; genus Tragelaphus; species Tragelaphus eurycerus. The sequence goes on along the minus strand of CAKXYN010000126.1, from coordinate 2,489,231 downwards.
ATAGGGTCATCGTTACCATCTTTCTAAATTCCATATATATATATGCGTTAGTATACTGTATTGGTGTTTTTCTTTCTGGCTTACTTCACTTTGTGTACTAGGCTCCAGTTTCATCCACCTCATTAGAACTGATTCAAATGTATTCTTTTTAATGGCTGAGTAATAGTTCATTGTGCATATGTACCACAGCTTTCTTATCCATTCATCTGCTGATGGACATCTAGGTTGCTTCCATGTCCTGGCTATTATAAACAGTGCTGCAGTGAACATTGGGGTACATGTGTCTCTTTGAATTCTGGTTTCCTCATTGTGTATGCCCAGAAGTGGGATTTCTGGGTCATAAGGGAGTTCTATCTCCAGTTTTTTAAGGAATCTCCGCACTGTTCTCCATAGTGGCCTTACTCATTGCATTCCCACCAACAGTGTAAGAGGGTTCCCTTTTCTCCACACCCTCTCCAGCATTTATTGCTTGTAGACTTTTGGATGGCAGCCATTTTGACCAGTGTGAGATGGTACCTCATTGTGGTTTTGATTTGCATTTCTTTGATAATGAGTGATGTTGAGCATCTTTTCATGTGTTTGTTAGCCATCTGTATGTCTTCTTTGGAGAGATGTCTATTTAGTTCTCTGGCCCATTTTTTGATTGGGTCATTTATTTTTCTGGAATTGAGCTGTAGGAGTTGCTTTTATATTTTTGAGATTAGTTGTTTGTCAGTTGCTTCATTTGCTATTATTTTCTCCCATTCTGAAGGCTGTCTTTTCACCTTGCTTATAGTTTCCTTTGTTAAACAATGGAATATTACTCAACCATAAAAAGGATCACATTTGAGTCAGATCTAATGAGGTGAATGAACCTGAGCTTATTAAACAGAGTGAAGTCAGAAAGAGAAAGATAAATGTCATATTCTAATGCATATATAAGGAATCTAGAAAAATGATGCTGAAGAATTTATTTACAGGGCAACAGACATGGAGAAACAGACACAGAGAATAGACTTATGGACATGGGGAGAGGGGAGGAGAGGGTGAGACGTATGGAGAGAGTAACATGGGAACTTACATTACCATATGTAAAATAGATAGCCAATGGGAATTTTCTGTATGGCTCAAAAGACTCGACAGGGATTCTGTATCAAGCTAGAGGGGTAGGATGGGGAGGGAAATAGGAGAGAGGTTCAGGAGGGAGGGAATATATGTATACCTATGGCTGATTCATGTTGAGGTTTGACAGAAAATAGAAAAATTCTATAAAGCAGTTATCCTTCAATAAAAAAATAGATTAATTATTAGAAAAAAGAAAGTGCATGTATGCACATGTTCTCATCTGCCCAGGCCAAAAAAAAAAAAAAAAAATGATATAGAAAGGATTCAAGTGGGAAAATGTGGAGTGTTGGAGGTATGTGGTGGTTTCTAACAGTGGTAAAAGAGACTTAAGTCTTCATCTTCTGTAAGTATATTAGTTGAATATATAGTTTGGGAAAGGCTGGAAAAGGAATGCAGAAGGTGGCTGTTATAATGTCTTGTTGTAATGTCATAATGTCTTGTAGAATATTTTGAGTTTCTTTTTTTTTATTGTTGAAATAAATTTATTATGTAAGTTTATAAATGTTACATTAGATCATTATAAAACAAAGAGAACAATATTACCTGATTTTTGTAAGAATATGTGTGGTGTATATGTGAGTGCATGTGTGCTAAGAGATGGAGAATAGAAAGAGAAAGACATGAAAGGATATACAGCAAAATATTAACAGTAGTTGATATTAGGTGATGGAATATAGTAACTTTATTTTTGTCTTAAATTTTTAAAAAGCCTAGTCTCTTTTCAGTCCATCTGTGACTTCACAATTTAGTTTTTATTTTACAAAATAATGGGGTGAAACTTTGTGTTATGCAGGTCAATCCAATGCTAAGTTCTTTTTAAAAAAATTTAATTTTATTTTATTTAACTTTACAATATTGTATTGGTTTTGCCATGTATCAAAATGAATCTGCCACAGGTATGCATGTGTTCCCCATCCTGAACCCTCCTCCCTCCTCCCTCCCTGTACCATCCCTCTGGATCGTCCCAGTGCACCAGCCCCAAGCATCCGGTATCAGGCATTGAACCTGGACTGGCGACTCATTTCATATATGATATTATACATGTTTCAATCCCTCTCCCAGAGTCCAAAAGACTGTTCTATACATCAGTGTCTCTTTTGCTGCCTCGTTTACAAAGTTATTGTTACCATCTTTCTAAATTCCATATATATTCGTTAGTATATGGTATTGGTGTTTTTCTTTCTGGCTTACTTCACTTTGTGTACTAGGCTCCAGTTTCATCCACCTCATTAGAACTGATTCAAATGTATTCTTTTTAATGGCTGAATAATACTCCATTGTGTATATGTGCCATTGCTTTCTTATCCATTCATCTGCTGATGGACATCTAGGTTGCTTCCATGTTCTGTCTATTGTAAAAACAGTGCTGTGATGAACACTGGGGTACACGTGTCTCTTTCAATTCTGGTTTCCTCAGTGTGTATGCCCAGCAGTGGGACTGCTGGGTCATAAGGCAGTTCTATTTCCAGTTTTTTGAGGAATCTCCATACTGTTCTCCATAGTGGCTGTACTAGTTTGCATTCCCACCAACAGTGTAAGAGGGTTCCCTTTTCTCCACACCCTCTCCAGCATTTATTGCTTGTAGACTTTTGGATCACAGCCATTCTGACTGGCGTGAAATGGTACCTCTTAGTGGTTTTGATTTGCATTTCTCTGATAATGAGTGATGTTGAGCATTTTTTCATGTGTTTGTTAGCCATCTGTTTGTCTTCTTTGGAGAGATGTCTATTTAGTTCTCTGGCCCATTTTTTGATTGGGTCATTTATTTTTCTGGAATTGAGCTGTAGGAGTTGCTTGTATATTTTTGAAATTAGTTGTTTGTCTGTTGCTTCATTTGCTATTATTTTCTCCCATTCTGAGTTTCTTAAACAATGAGTATGAACACAATTTGAAACCTCATACTGCCATTTACTAATTGTTTGAATCTGATCAGTTAACCTCTCTGTGACTCAGTTACATCTTCTGTTGAAAATTAGTGTAATAATTGTGCTTTCCTCAGGAATTTTTTTTAGAGTGAACGAATTTAATCTATGCAAAATACTTGCGATACTGTCTGGTACAAAGTAAGTGCTGTGTAAGTGTTTCTGTTATAATTTTGTACAGACTTTCAAAAGTGTTAAAATGAAAATTCAAAAAAAAGATACTGACAGTACAATTCACCAGTATTATTATTTACAAAATTTAACTTGTACTTATTTAGTTCTTTGTAATTTTATTACATGTTTATGTATTTAACACCACAGTCAAGATACAGAACAGTTTCAACTGTTTCCTTTTATAAATCCTTTTGTACCCCTCACCACTATCTAACCTTTGGCAAGCAATAATCTATTTTTCATTTCTAAATCTTTGTCATTTTAAAAATATTATATAAATGGATTCAGAGAGCATAGTCTTTTGGGAATGACTTTTTCACTCAGCATTATTCACCGAAGATTAACCTAAGTTGTGGTGTGTACTAATAATTTTTTCTTTTTTTTTTTTCTAAGTTGTGACATGCAGAATCTTTAGTTATGACATGTAGAATCTTTAGTTATGACATGTGGAATCTAGTTTCCTAACCAGGGATTGAACCCGGGTGCTCTTCATTGTGAGTGCAACAGCTTGGCCACTGGACCACCAAGGAATTCCCAAATAATTCACTCTTTTTGTTGCTGAGTGCTCTGCCATGGTATGGATTTATTCAACACAATAGGCTTTTGACTATTCACCCATTGCAGGACATTCAAGTTGATTCTAGTTTTTGGCTATTATAATAAAGTTACCATGGACATTCATGTACAGATTTTTTGCATGAACATAAATTTTTATTTCTCTTGAGTAAATGTTCAGAGTGAAATTTCTGAGTTTTATGATAATTTCTTATTTAAGAAACTATTAAATTTCTTCGCATAGTGGCTGTACAATTTTACACTTCTACCAGCAATATGAATGATTCATCTTCTCCCCATACATTTAAGCACTTCTTTGTGTTCTGATATCACAAGATGTTTCAAGTTTATCTTGCATTTTTTGTGCCTCAGTCCTAGAATTAACTTCTTTTCCAAGTGCTCTGTTTTTGTTTTTTTTTTTTTTGAAAAGGATATTTTTCAATATCTGGGCTTCTGGATACTCTGATTTCTCCCACATCTTCTTAGAAGACAGACTATTAAATATTTGTAAGTATTCTATGCTGCACACACATAGGTGTATGTGTTTATGCATGTATACTTATTCTAAAAAAAATGAGTAGTACATACAGACACCACTGATTGTAATTTAATATAATAAGTTTATTTTAGTCTTCTTGTTCCTTTATTTGTAAAATTTTCTCACAACAATCAGAAATCTTGCTCTCCTTATCTATACTATACTCACTGTTTAATTTCGAAATACACATAAAGTAATTACAGACTTCATAACATATTATTGTATATAAAAAGAATTACTAACTAGATTGTAGTATTTCAATGTAATTCTTTTTGCCTTTAGCAAAATACTGCTTTCCAAAATTAATTATTAGTTATTCTCTTCCCAATACCCTTCAATGAGGTCATGTTATTCATTCAGTTCAGTTCAGTTCAGTTCAGTTGCTCAGTAGTGTCTGACTCTTTGCAACACCATGAACCACAGCACGCCAGGCCTCCCTGTCCATCACCAACTCCCAGAGTCCACCAAAACCCATGTCCGTTGAGTCAGTGATGCCATCCAACCATCTCATCCTCTGTCGTCCCCTTCTCCTCCTGCCCTCAATCTTTCCCAGATTCAGGGTCTTTTCAAGTGAGTCAGCTCTTCACATCAGGTGGCCAAAGTATTGGAGTTTCAGCTTCAACATCAGTCCTACCAATGAACACCCAGGACAGATCTTTTTAGGATGAAGTGGTTGGATCTCCTTGCAGTCCAAAGGACTCTCAAGAGTCTTCACCAACACCACAGTTCAAAAGCATCAGTTCTTCAGTGCTCAGCTTTCTGCACAGTCCAACTCTAACATCCATCCATGACTACTGGAAAAAACATAGCCTTGACTAGATGGACCTTTGTGACAAAGTCATGTCTCTGCTTTTTAATATGCTGTCTAGGTTGGTTATAACTTTCCTTCCAAGGAGTAAGCGTCTTTTAATTTCATGGCTGCAATCACCATCTGCAGTGATTTTGGAGCCCAGAAAAATAAAGTCAGCCACTGTTTCCACTATTTCCCCATCTATTTGCCATGAAGGGATGGGACCAGATGCCATGATCTTTGTTTTCTGAATGTTGAGCTTTAAGCCAACTTTTTCACTCTCCTCTTTCACTTTCATCAAGAGGCTCTTTAGTTCATTAATATATTGCATTTGTAATAAAATTGGGTTAACTAGGATCAGCTTGGATTTCATTTCAGTTTTTCTCTAATCTGTTAATAGTAATTATTTGATTTCTGGCCCATAATAAATGTTACTATGGTTTTTAAAAGTCAAAAGTATACAAAAAGTTATGCTTCAAGAAGTATCAAGTCATCCTCATCCCTACCAATTTGTTTTCATTCCCCACTAATTTCCACTCCTTTGCCTCCCACCTATATATATCTTATGCATATCCAATATATCCAATCTCTTTAGCATCTGATGTAGTTTTCCTGTACTTCTTTATACAAATGTCAAAAAGCATGTGTTTCTATCTCCTTTCTTCCTGAAAGTGTAACTTACTAAAGTTATTCTTTACATTTTGCTTGCTAAGTCAATTGTACATCTTAGAAATCACTCCAAATCACTCCATTCTATTGTTCTTAGATGTACAACTTTTTCTTTTTGATGAATGAGTAATAGTTTCTTGTGTAGATGTGCTACTTATGCAACCACCACTCTCCTATGTATGAACATTTAGACTATTTCCAATATTTTGCTATTATGAACAATGCTGCAAAAAATAAACTTCTGGATATGTGTTTGCTGTTGTTGTTGTCGTCGTTGAAGTGCATCTTTAGGTTGCATTCTAGAAGGGGAACTTATGGGTCAGAGTTAAGTGCATAAATAGCATTAATAGATATTTTCAAATTTTCTTTTTTAAGGGTTGAGCCAACTTGCATTTCCATCTGCATTGTATGAGTGTCTATTTCTCCACATCATTGCCAAGATAATTTTAGTTTTGTCAGTCTAATATGTCATTAATGGTTTCTCAGTGTTCTTTTATTTGCATTTTCTCATTATGAGTGAGTTTGGAGCTATCAAAAAACTTGTATATTTCTGCAAATGATCTCTTCATATGTTAGATTTCTACTAAGTTGTTAATTTTTTCTCCTTCAGAGTTTTATGTACTGAAACATAAGAAACTTTTCTTTTATTGGTTCAGGATTTTGAGCTATATTTAGATAGAATTTCCCTACACCTAAGGGAAATAGATGGGGAAACAATGTCAGACTTTATTTTTTGGGAGCTCCAAAATCACTGCAGATGGTGACTGCAGCCATGAAATTAAAAGACGCTTACTCCTTGGAAGGAAAGTTATGACCAACCTAGATAGCATATTGAAAACCAGAGACATTACTTTGCCAAAAAGGTCCATCTAGTCAAGGCTATGGTTTTTCCAGTGGTCATGTATGGATGTGAGAGTTAGACTGTGAAGAAAGCTGAGCATCGAAGAATTGATGCTTTTGAAGTGTGGTGTTGGAGAAGACTCTTGAGAGTCCCTTGGACTGCAAGGAGATCCAACCAGTCCATTCTAAAGGAGATCACCCCTGGATGTTCTTTGGAAGGAATGATGCTAAAGCTGAAACTCCAATACTTTGGCCACCTCATGCGAAGAGTTGACTCATTGGAAAAGACTCTGATGCTGGGACTGATTGGGGGCAGGAGGAAAAGGGGACTACAGAGGATGAGATGGCTGGATGGCATCACCAACTCCATGGACATGAGTCTGAGTGAACTCCGGGAGTTGGTGATGGACAGGGAGGCCTGGCGTACTGCGATTCATGGGGTCACAAAGAGTTGGACATGACTGAGTGAATGAACTGAACTGAAGGAAGAATTTGTCTCTACTTTCTTACAGTACTTGTAATTTAGTCATGTGTACGGTGTTAGATGTGGATCTAATTTTAACTTTTTGCAAATAGCTACCCAGTTGTCCCAGAATTATTTATTTAAAAGTCTGTCTTAATTGTAATTTTAATCACTTTCATTTTAAATTTTTTCTAGAAATGGAATTTTAGCTTGATAGTATTTTTATTTTCAGCTTCTTGCAGACGTAATTCCATTGCTTTTTGGTTTCCATTATTTATGCTGAAAAGTCATCTGTAATTTATTGTCTCTGTGTATCCAGTATATTTTAATTTCTCTGGCTTTTTGACTAATTGCACTTAAAAAAGAAACAGCAATTTGTGATGTGCCTACCTGTGGTTTTCTTTCTGTTCATAGTTTTGGGGATTACTGGTCTTGAATTTTTTGGTTTGGTATCTAAAATGAAAAGTTTTGGCCATTATTTTTTGAAATAATTGTCTGCTTTCACTTTCAGTGCCTCCAATTACATGCATGTAAGACTTTTTGATAGTATTCCACAAACCTTGGTCACTTTGTTCTGTTATTTTACTCATTTTTTTTTTCTATTTGTATTTCTGTTTATATTTTTGACCTTTTTTATTTTCACTCATTCTTTTCTTTGTCGTTTCTGCCCTGCACATTTAAAGAACTCTTTATTCTTTCATTTAATTTTCAATTATAGTATTTCTATTTGATTCTTTTTTCATAATTTCCATGTCTCTACTGAAGATAACAATTGCTTTATATATTTTGCCCACCTATTCCACAATCCTTCAGCATTTTTTAAAAACATCACGGGTATTTTATTTTTTAATTTGAAAAATTTTTTTACAATTTTTAAATGTTGTTCTTTTTGTTCTTTCACTAAGTCATGTATAACTCTTTATAACCCCATGAACTGCAGAACTCCAGGCTTCCCTGTCCTTCACTATCTCCTGGAGTTTACTCAAACTCATGTCCATTAAGTCAGTGATTTCATCCAATCATCTCATCCTCTGCCATCCCTTTCTCCTCTTGCCTTCAATCTTTCCTAGCATCAGTGTCTTTTCCAATGAGTTGGCTCTTTGCATCAAGTGGTCAAAGTTTTGGAGCATTAGCTTCAGCATCAGTCCTTCCAGTGAATATTCAAGGTTGATTTCCTTTAGGATTGACTGGTTTGATCTTTTTGCTGTCCAAGGGACTCTCAAGAGTGTTCTTCAGCACCACAATTCAGAAGCATAAATTCTTCAGTGCTCAGCCTTCTTTCCAACTCTTATAACCATACACGACTACTGAAAAAAAACATAGCTTTGACTGTACTAATCTTTGCTGACAAAATGGTACCTCTGCTTTTTAATGCACTGTCTATGTTTGTCATAACTTTTCTCCCAAGGAGCAAGTGTCTTTTAATTTTGTGGCTTCAGTCACCATCCACAATAATTTTGGAGTGCATGAAAATAAAATCTGTAACTGTTTTTGCTTTTTCACTATCTATCTTTTAGATGTATCTATTATCTTTTGAAGATTACAGATCTTTTAGATTTATCTGTAATCTTTTAAGGATTACATTTCATTTAAAATTATTACAAAATATTGTCTGTATTCTCCAATTGTACTATACATCCTTAACCTATCTTATACAGAATAATTTTTATCTCTCATTTTCTCCCACTCCTATATGCCCCTCTTCCCCACTTCCACTTCCAACCATTATTTTTGCCTCTATATCTGTGAATCCACTTCTTTTTATTATGGTCTCTAGTTTTTATATTCTTTATATTACACATATAACTAATATTATATAATATTTTCATTCTCTTTCTGAAATATTTCACTTAGCATAATGTTCTCCATGTCAATTCACATTGTTGCAAGTGGCAAAATCTCATTCTTTTTTATGACTGTGGGGTATCCCATTGTGTATATATTTATGTATATATATTAGCAATGTTGAATATCTTTTCATGTGCCTGTTGTTTATTTGCATAATTGTAGCAATATTTTTTAATATGTCTCCTAAAGTAAAGGAAATAAAAGCAAAAATAAATAAGCAGGGCCTAATTAAACTTAGAAGTTTTTTCACAGCAAGGAAACCATCAACAAAACAAAAAGACAACCTATTGAGTAAGAGAGAATATTTAGAAATGATATGACTGATAAGAGATCAATACCAAACACATATAAACAGCTCAAATAACTCATGATAAACACACACACACACACACACACACACACACAACATGATTGAAAATTGAACAGAAGGACAGAATGGATATTTTTCCAAAGAGGGCATGCAGATGGCTAACAGGCACATGAAAAGAAGTTCAACATTGTTAATTACCAGGCAAATGCAAATCAAAACCACAATGAAATATCACCACATACCTTTCAAAATGGTTATCATCAAAAAGAACTAAAATAACAAATGTTGATGAGGATATGGAGAAAGGGGAACCCTAGTACACTGCTCTTGGGAAAGTATATTGGTATTTCCACTGTGGAAAACAGCATGGCAGTTTTTGAAAAAATAACTAAAAATAGAACTAATATATGATCCAGCAATTTGACCCTTGAATATATATCTAAATATAACCCCCCTAATTCAGAAAGAATCACAGATATTTTAAGTTTTCTGTCTGATAATGCCAACTTCAGCATCAGCTTTGATTCTACTTGAATTGATTATTTCTCTTATTGTCCATGGGTCATATCTTCTTTGGGCATCCATATGTACTGTAATTATTTACATTATGCCAGATCTTTTATATATTAAAAAACAGACACTGAAGTAAATAATAGTCACTCAAAGAAAAAGGACACATTCCTTGTTGTGTCATGCTTCTAGAATGGCTGCTTAGTTTTACTCAGTTCCCTTTTGGCTTCATTTACTCATTCTCCAGGGATTTCTTTTCTGTATGACTTAAAATCTGAGCACTGGTAAGTTTCCACAGTTCTCATTATGATTTAAAGTTGAGCCACCAGCTTTCTTAACTATAAAAAAAGTCTTCTTTTCTGCATTACAGCTGGTTGCCATCTTATTAAGTAATTGGGGAATTTTTATTGCTCTGGTACCAGAGTCAAGTTTCTGTATCTTGGGAATTTATCTCATCCCTGTTTCTCTGGCCCCCTTTTTTGAAGTAGAAATACCCTGAAATTGATGAAGATCTTCAGTGCCTCGAAGGGGTTTCTCTCAGTTCTTTTGCCATTTTTCTATATCTTTGATAAATCAATTCCCAAAGAGCCTCAGGTGGATTTTCTCATGCCTTTTTTCTCTTATATGAAGAATGACTGACTCATTGGTAGTAAATGCCTTGTCTTTCAGAAGATCTCTCTTTCTCTCTCTCTGTTCTCCTGTTCTTAGATCAGGTGCCTGAAGTATCGGAGCTTCAGCTTCAGCATCAGTCCTTCCACAGCTCAAAAGCATCAATTCTTTGGTCCTCAGCTTTCATGGTCCAATTCTCACATCTGTACATGACTACTGGAAAAACCATAGCTTTTACTAGATTGACCTTTGTTGGCAAAGTTATGTCTCTACTATATTAATACTCACCCAGGATTGTCACAGCTTTTCTTTCAAGGAGCAAACCTCTTTTAATTCATGGCTACAGTCACAGTCCACAGTGATTTTGGAGCCCAAGAAAATAAAGTCTGTCACTGGTTCCATTTCCCCATCTATTTACCATGAAGAGATTGGAAAAGATGCTATCTTAGTTTTCACTCTCTTTCAGCTTCTTGAAAACTCTCAAGTTCCTCTTGGGGAACTAAATGACCTATCCTTGTCATTAAGAAAAATTTGTACAGTTCTTCTGGGTATTCTTGCCATCTCTTTTTAATATCTTCTGCTTCTGTTAGGTCCTTTCTGTTTCTGTCCTTTTCTGTACCCATCTTTGCATAAAATGTTCCCTTGGTATCTCTAATTTTCTTGAAGTGATCTCTAGTCTTTCCCATTCTATTTTTTCTCCTCTGTTTCTTTGCATTGTTCACTTAAGAAGGCCTTCTTATCTCTCCTTGCTGTTCTTTGGAACTCTGCATTCAGATGGGTATGTCTTTTTCTCCTTTACCTTTCACTTGTCTTCTTTTCTCAGCTATTTGTAAGGCCTCCTCAGATGACCATTTTGCCTTTCTTTTTCTTGGGGATGGTTTTGATCACCACCTACAAGTGAGATGGCAGGGTAGAAGAATGTGTGCTCATCTCCTATGAAACCACCAAAATCACAACTAGTTGCTAAAAGACCATTGACAGGAGAATTTTGGAACTCATAAAAAAAAAAAAAAAAACACATCTAAGGGCAAAGGAGAAACCACAACAGGACAGTAGGAGGAGCAAATGGAGTTTAAAATCAAACTTCATATCCACCAGAGACTCTTGAAGGGCACAAACAAAACATTGTGTGCAACACAACCCAGGGAAAGGAGCAGTGACCTCTATAAGAGACTAAGCCAGACCTGCCTTTGAATGTCCTGCAAAGGCATGCATCAGCAGTGACCTGCTGGGGGAATAGGGGCTCTGGCAGCAGTAATCCTAGGAGGTATGGTGCATGGCAAATTCTTCCCCTTGCAGGAGGTTGCCATTAGCCCCCCTATCCCCACCTAGAGCCCAGGGTGAGGAATCCAGAAACTGGAGAATGACCATACCAAAGAAGTTCTCACAGTGTTGTGAAAGTTCTAGTTCCTACAACAAACTTCCCAACCTGGGGATCCAGCAAAGGGACCGAGAATTCCCAGGGTATCTGACTTTTAAGGTCAGTGGGATTTGATTACAGAATGCCCACAGAGATGGGGAAACAGAGACTCTTGGAGGGTACAAATAAAACCTGGGTCATGAGGACCCAGGATAAAGGAGCAGTGACCCCACAAAAAACTGAGCCAGACTGGTCTGTGAGTGTTTGGGAGTCTCAGGCAGATGTGTGGATTGACAGTGGCCTGCCACAGGGTTAAGGACACTAAGAGCAGCAGTTATGGGAGGTAATGTGTGCTGGCATGAGTCCTTTTGGACAAGGTCATTATTACCCCTACCATAGTTTTACCTCAGGTCAAACTACAGGGAGGGAACATAGCCCCATCATCAGCAGAAAATTGGGTTAAAGATTTACTGAGCATGGGCTTACCCATCAGAGCAAGACTCTGTTTCCCCCACAGCCAGTGCGTCCCATCAGGAAGCTTGCACAAGCCTCTTATCCTCATCCATCAGAGGAAAAACAGAATGAAAATGATAACCACAGAAAACTAAACAAAATTATCACATGGATCACAGCTTTGTCTAACTTAGTGAAATTATGAACCATGCCATGTAGTGCTATCCAAGACAAATGTGTCATTGTGGAGAGTTCTGACAAAACGTAGTCCACTGGAGAAGGGAATGGCAAACCACTTCAGAATTCTTGCCTTGAGAACTCCATGGACAGTATGAAAAGTCAAAAAGATAACTCTGAAAGATGAGCCCCCCACCCCACCCCCAGGTAGGTAGGTATCCAATATGCTGCTTCAGAAGAGTAGAGATATAGTTCCAGAAGGAATGAAGAGGCTGAGCCACAGTGGAAACAACACCCTGCTGTCAATGTGCCTGGTGGTGAAAGTAAAGTCTGATGCTGTGAAGAACAATATTGCATAGGAACCTGGGATGTTAGGTCCATGAATCACGGTAAATTGGAAAGTGGTCACACAGGGGATGGCAAGGGTAAACATCGACATTTTAGGAATCAATGAACTGTAATGGACAGGAATTTGATTCAGGTGACCATTATATCTACTACTGTGGGCAAGAATCCCTTAGAAGAAATGGAGTAGCTCTTATAGTCAACAAGACAGTCTGAAATTCAGTACTTGGGTGCAATCTCAAAAATGACAGAATGATCTCAGTTCATTTCCAAGGCAAATTATTCAATATCAGAGTAATTTAAGTCAATGTCTCAACCACTAAAGCTAAAGAAGCTGAAGTTGAACAGTTCTATGAAGACCTACAAGACCTTCTAGAACTAACAGCAAAATGTGACTTTTTTTTTCATCATAGGGGACTGAAATGCAAAAGTAGAAGGTCAAGAGATACCTGGAATAACAGGAAAGTTTGGCCTTGGAGTACAAAATGAAGCAGGGCAAAGCTTAACAGAGTTTTGCCATGAGAACTTACTGGTTATAACAAATACCCTTTACCAACAACACAAGAGAAAACTTTACATATGGACATCACCAGATGATCAATACTGAAATCAGATTGATTATATTCTTTGCAGCCAAAGGTGGAGAAGCGCTATACAGTCAGCAAAAACAAGACTTGGAGCTGACTGTGGCTCAGATTATGAACTCCTTATTGCAAATTCAATCTTGAATTGAACGAAGTTAGGAAAACTACTGGCCATTCAGTTATGATATAAATTAAATCCCTTATGATTATACAGGTGAAGTGACAAATAGATTCAAGGGCTTATATCTAATAGAGTGCCTGAAGACCTATGGATGGGGGTTCATAACATTATGCAAGATTTTGTAGATCATCCAGATTATTTTGATCATTCAAATAAGATCAATAGTTTCCTGAATTTCCACCTACCATGTTAATCTTGGGACCAAAAATATGCCTGTATGGAGAGATTCATAACCCACTCATGCAAGCATTTTGTCTCACATTGAAGTACCCCATGCCATATTATAGGAATAAATGGGGATTACTTTTAATATTCTCCACACCTACTATGAAATCTTATTTATCATTAAATACATATTGTAAACACTTTATTATACATTTATTTTATTGACATTTTATCTAAGTTTTCTGTAAGGATTAATGTATACTGTATGTACAGTATGCAGTGTGTGAAATGTCACTTCCTTTCAACAAATAATTCCTAACCCTCATAATTAGTTTAGAATTTGTTTGAATTTGTTGTTCACATTTCTAGTCAAAACTTACTACAGAGATATAATTTTAGATTTGTACTTTCAGAGCCATGAAACTCCAACTAATTAAAATTCTTGTTGTTCAGTCACTAAGTAGTGTCTGACTCTTTGTGATCCCATGGCCTATAGCAGGCCAGGCTCCTCTGTCCTCCACTGTCTCAAAGAGTTTGCTCAAAGTTATGTTCATTGAGTTTCTGGTGCTGTATAACTCTCTCATCCTCTGCAGACATTTTCTCTAATTGCCTTCAATCTTTCCCACCATCAGAGATTTTTCCAGTGAGTCGGGTCTTCACATCAAGTGGCCAAAATATTGGAGATTCAGCATCAGTCCTTCCAATGAATATTCAGGGTTGGTTTCCTTTAGGATTGACTTGTTGATATTCTTGCAGTCCAAGGGACCTCAAGCGTCTTCTCCAGAATCAAAACTTGAAAGCATCAGTTATTCAGTGCTCAGTCTTCTTTATGGTCCAACTTTCCTATCCATACATGATGACTGGAAAAAACATAGCTTAACTATATGGACCTTTGTTGGTGAAGCAATATCTCTGCTTTTTATACGCTGTCTAGGTTTGTCATTGCTTTCCTTCCAGGGAGCATGTGTCTTTTAATTTCATGGCTGAAATTCATAGTCCACAGTGATTTTGGAGCCCAAGAAAATAAAATCTGTTATTGCTTCCACCTTTTTCCCTTCTATTTGCCATAAGTCATGGGACCAGATGTCATGATCTTAACTTTTTGAATGTTGAGCTTTAAGCTAGCTGTCTCACTCTCCTCTTTCAACCTTAACAGGAGGCTCTTTAATTCCTCTTTGCTTTCTGCCATTAGGGTGATACCATCTTCATATATAATGTTTTTGATATTTCTCCTGGCAGTCTTGATTCCAGCTTGTGCTTCATCCAGCCCAGCGTTTCTCATGATGTACTCTGCATATAAGTTAAATAAGCAAGGTGACAATATACAGCTTTGTCATACTTCCTTTCCAATTTAAACCAGTCAGTTGTTCCATGTCAGATTCTAGCTGTCATTTCTTGACCTGCATATGGATTTCTCAGCAGGCAGGTAAGATGGTCTGGTGTCCCCATCTCTTTAAGAATTTTACAGTTTGTTGTGATCACACAACCCTAGCTTAGTCAATGAAGCAGAAGTAGATGTATTTATGGAATTCCCTTGCTTTCCCCATGATCCAATGGATGTTTGTAATTTGGTCCCAGTTTCCTATGCCTCTTCAAACACAGTTTGTATGTCTGGCAGTTCTCATTTCAAATAGTTTTGAAGCCCGGCTTGAATGCATTTGAGCACTACCTTGCTAGCATGTGAAATGGGTACAATTGTGTGGGAGTTTGAACCTTATTTGACATTACCTTTCCTTGAGATTGAAATGAAAACTGACTTTTTCCAGTTCTGTGGCCACTGCTGAGTTTTCCAAATTTGATTATATATTGATTGCAGAACTTTAACAGCGTCATCTTTTAGTATTTGTATAGCTCAGGTGTAATTCTGCCACCTCCACTACGTTTGTTTGCAGTAATACTTCCTAAGGCCCCCTTAACTTCACACTCCAGGATGTCTGGCTTTAGGTGAGTAAGCACACCATCGTGGTTGTCTCAGTCATTACAACCTTTCTTATGTAGTTTTTCTGTGTATTCTCGCCACCTTTTCTTAACATCTCTGCTTCTGTTAGATCCTTACAGTTTCCATTCTGCATCATGCTCATCCTCTCATGAAATATTTTCTTGATATCTCTAGTCTTGAATAGATCTTTAGTCTTTTCCATTCTGCTGTTTTCCTCTATTTCTCTGCACTGTTCATTTAAAAATCTTTCTCTCTCCTTGTTGTTCTCAGGAATTCTGCATTCAGTTGGGTGTAACTTTTCATTTTTCCCTTGCCTTTCACCTATTTCCTTGGCTGTTTTTAAAGCCTTCCCAGACACCCTTTACCTTCTTGCATTTCTTTTTCTTGAAAGTGGTTTTGGTCTCTGTGTCCTGTACAATGTTACAAACCTCCAGCCATAGGTCTTCAAGAACTCCGTCTACCAGATTTAACCACTTGAATCTATTCATAACCTTATATAATCATAAGGAATTTGATTTAGGTCATACCTGAATGGCCTAGTGATTTCCCCTACTTTTTTCAACTTAAGTCTGAATTTTGCATTATGGAGCTCAAGATCTGAGCCACAGTCAACTACAGGTCTTATTTTTTGCTGACTATATAGAGGATTCAAGGCCAAGCTTGCCTGTTACTCCAGGTATCTCTTGACTTTCTACTTTTGCATTCCAGTCCCCTGATGAAAAGGACATCATTTTTGGTGTTAGTTGTAGAAGGTGTTGTATGTACTCATAGAACTTATTCAACTTCAGCTTCTTCAGCATCAATGGTTGGGACATAGACTTAGATTACTCTGATGTTGAATGGTTTGCCTTAGAAACAAACCAAGGTCATCCTATCATTTTTGAGCTTGCACCCAGGTACTGCATTTAGACTCTTTTATGGACTATGAGGCTACCCCATTTCTTCTAAGGGATTCTTCCCACAGTAGTGTATATAAGGGTCATCTGAATTAAATTCATCCATTCCTGTCCATTTTAGTTCACTGATTCCTAGGATGTTGATGTTCAATGTTGCCATCTCCTGTTTGACAACACCCAGTTTACCTTAATTCATGGACATAACCTTCCAACTTCAGATGCAATGTTGTTCTTTACAGCATCAGACTTTACTTTCACCACCAGACACATCCATAACTGAGTGTCCTTTCCACTTTTGCCCAGTTGCTTCATTCTTTCTTGAGCTGTTAGTAATTACCCTCCAGTCTTTCACAGTAGCATATTAGACACCCTCTAACCTTGGTGGCTCATCTTCGGTATCGTATCTTTTTGCCTCTTCATACTGTTCCTTGGGCTCTTGCAGCAAGAAAACTGGAGTGGGTTGCCATTTTTTTCTTCCAGTAGACCATGTTTTGTCAGAATTCTTCACTATGACCCATCGGTCTTGGGTGGCCCCATAGCTTCATTGAGTTATGCAAGCCTCTTCACTACAACAAGGCTGTGATACATGAATGGGAAATTAAAATATTGTCTGAGTGTTTATATGTGATGGAACCACTCTTATTTTACAAATATTTTTCCTCCATTGTCTCTATTTGCAGCCTTGTGGCAGTCTCCTCACAATGTAATGTTGCCATTGGGATATCTCTGTTTGACTTCCTATTGTTTTAGAGATATCTAAAATTCTGAAAGAGATGGGAATACCAGACCACCTGATCTGCCTCTTGAGAAACCTATATTCAGGTCAGGAAGCAACAGTTAGAACTGGACATGGAACAACAGACTGGTTCTAAATAGGAAAAGGAGTACGTCAAGGCTGTATATTGTCACCCTGCTTATTTAACTTATATGCAGAGTATGTCATGAGAAACACTGGGCTGGAAGAAGCACAAGCTGGAATCAAGATTGCCAGGAGAAATATCAATAACCTCAGATATGCAGATGACACCAGCCTTATGGCAGAAAGTGAAGAGGAATTAAAAAGCCTCTTAATGAAAGTGAAAGTGGAGAGTGAAAAGGTTGGCTTAAAGCTCAACATTCAGAAAACGAAGATAATGGCATCTGGTCCCATCACTTCATGGGAAATAGATGGGGAAATAGTGGAAACAGTGTCAGACTTTATTTTGGGGAGCTCCAAAATCACTTCAGATGGTGATTGCAGCCATGAAATTAAAAGATGCTTACTCCTTGGAAGAAAAGTTATGACCAACCTGGATAGCATATTCAAAAACAGAGACATTACTTTGCCAACAAAGGTCCATCTAGTAAAGGCTATGGTTTTTCCTGTGGTCATGTATGAATGTGAGAGTTGGACTGTGAAGAAGGCTTAGCGCTGAAGAATTGATGCTTTTGAACTGTGGTGTTGAAGAAGACTCTTGAGAGTCCCTTGGAGTGCAAGGAGATCCAACCAGTCCATTCTGAAGAAGATCAGCCCTGGGATTTCTTTGGAAGGAATGATGCTAAAGCTGAAACTCCAGTACTTTGGCCACCTCACGTGAAGAGTTGACTCATTGGAAAAGACTCTGATGGTGGGAGGGATTGAAGGCAGGAGGAAAAGGGGATGACAGAGGATGAGATGGCATCACCAACTCGATGCATGTGAGGTTGAATGAACTCCAGGAGTTGGTGATGGACAGGGAGGCCTGGCGTGCTGCAATTCATGGGGTTGCAAAGAGTCACTCATGACTAAGTGACTGAACTGATTGACTGACTGATGTGTGAGTGAGTGAAATTGCTTAGTCGTGTCCAACTCTTTGCGACCCCATGGAGTGTAGCCCACCAGGTTCCTCTGTCCATGGGATTCTCCAGGCAAGAATACTGGATTGGATTGCCATTTCCTTCTCCATGGGAATCTTCCCGACCCAGGGATCAAATTGCAGGCAGATGCTTTAACCTCTGAGCCACCAGTGTGTATGTGCCTAGACTAGAACACTAAAGCTTCTCTGCCTTGCATTAGAGTCAATTTGATGTTTGGATATATATTTCTCCCCCTACCAAGATGATTGTGTAAGGTCGGGGACTGATCTACTTCATCTTTGTATTCAGGATTCCCCAAACAGGCCACATAGCTTGTTCACTAGGCAAATGTGCTTCATCAACATGGCAAGTCAATGTTGAAATGATTGCTAGAACTATTAATCAAACTTTGTGAACTGTTCCAAAGCTTGAAGAAAAGTATGAGTTACTGTTCCTCTGCTAAACTCCTCCTGAGGCAGTGCCTTTTTTGTAACTCCAGAAAAGCCCAGTAAATCTGTGAACAGTCCATTGCATAGTAGGTTCCTAATACACATTTTCAAGTTTAATTTTGTCCATGAGAACTTTAAAATTATGGCTCTATCTCTTTGTTAGTGTTCTTGGAGACCAAAAAATTTTGTCAAGAGTCCCTTAGCTTGATTTTCTAAAAAGCCTTTTCCATGAACGTGAGCACCTCTATTGTATTCCCATGCTATCAGATCTTGCACCCTACAATTATGTCAGTAAGGGCTGGAGACATAATACACACATACTCATAGGAAAAAAATTTTCACCATTCACACCATACATATCTGTGACTTTCTTGAGATCAACTTCAAAACAACAATGAAAATTTTCTCCTACTGACCCTTTCTTCCAAGGTCTATTATGTAAGTAATAAACCTTCATAAAAGAATATGAAAGGATATTTCCTTTATTTGTAGAACTTATATACAGTGTGTCTCAAAAAAAGTTATGAATATGGTTAATCCAAGCGCTGTTAAATCCTAAACAATTTACAGAGTTTTAAGCACACATTTACTCACATATTGAATTTGTATGAGATATTGATCCCATATTGATTTGCAATAAGAAAGCACATTTACGGATTACCTACTTTGCAACATTTCTTGTCCCTGGTATGAGTATATATTAAAAGAGAATAAGACATAGGTTCTGCCCATAGAAATACTAAAATTTATTTAGAGTGGATGTTAGAGACATACTTTCCAGTTCCTTTGCAGCAAAGACTGTTTGATAATGAGCTTCTTGTATCATTATCTGTATTCATGAACAAGTGACAAATTTGACTCAAGATTCCATGGGAAAAAGGACTTTCCTCTTGTGAAAATCTAATTCCTACTGAAGATCTGATTAATTTATCTTCTGATTTCTTAGGACCTTACCTCAGCAGTTATCCCCTCTCTCACTCTGTTCTTTCTAATTTTTAATTTTTTGGCTGCACCACTTAGTACATGGGATCTTAGTTCCCCAACCAGGAATTGAATCTGTGCCCCCTGCATTAGAAGCATGGAATCTTAACCACTGGACCACTAGGGAAGTCCTGAAAGGATATTGGGCAATTTTAAGGACCTTTGGACATTATGTGGCTCTCTTTAGAAATCTCTTGTATAATTGGGGAATTGTATGATAAAGCCATTATCCAATTTGTTAAATTCCTTCTGGCAGGGAATTAGTAAAATAAAGCAATGAGGAAACTGCCATCTCACTTTTCATTATAAATGTATTTAGAAAAAAAAATAATAGACTCACAAAGCTTCTATTCTGAATCAATAACTCTTTGAATGAGAAAGTCATAATCTTACATCATCCATAAACAGCATTCAATATTATCTAAGAGGATAATAATAAATGAGAACATTTATGGCTGTCACCATTGTGGGTGGAAGGGCACTCCTGGCATGTGGTGAGTGGAGACCAGAGGTGATTCTCAATACCCCTTAGGGCACAGAACACTCCACATCACAGAGTCATCCAGCTCTAGATGTCAGCAGTGCTGAGGTAGAGAAACGATGGTCTAGGACATCACCTGACTCTCCAGACATGCCTCTTCTTAATTCACATCACATACACATAATGAAGTCTTGTGTGTGTTTAGTTGCTCTGTGGTGTGTGACTCTTTGCGGCCCTGTTGACTGTAGCCCGCCAGGCTCTTTTGTCCATTGGATCATCCAAGCAAGAATTCTGGAGTGGGTTGCCATGCCCTCCTCCAGGGGATCTTTCCAACCCAGGGGTTGAATCCAGGTATCCAACATTGCAGGTGAGTTCTTGAGCCACCTTACAGATCACCAGGGACTCTTCTCTGCTTTATCTGCATCAACTGATACCTCCTCCAAGCTTTGGTTTTGAGTGCACAGCCAAAAAAGGAAGAGGAGGCTAAAATGGAAAGTAGGGTCAAGAGTTCTTCACTACTTTGGTATTGATAGCTTACAATGAACAGTGTCAGATTTGTGATCTCCAAAGAAGAAAATTTAGCTTTAGGATCAGGGACCAGGCTTGATTACTCAGAGCTTTTGTTACAGTGAAAAAGGACAGAGAAAAGTTCTGAAATAGACATCAGAAGGGAGTCAGAGAATGCCCCCACTCACTAGTCTTATAAATTCAGTTCAGTTTGTTCAGTCGTGTCCAACTCTTTGTGACCCCATGGACTGTAGCACATCAGACTTCTCTGTCCTTCACGACTCCCAGAGCTTGCTCAAACTCAGGTCCATCAAATTGGTGATGCCATCCAATCATCTCAATCTCTGTTGTGCCTTCTCCTCCTGCCTTCAATCTTTCCCAGGATCAGGGTCTTTTTCAACGAGTCAGTTCTTCACACCAGGTGGTCAGAGTATCGGAGTTTCAGCTTCAGCATCAGTCCTTCCATGAATATTCAGGACTGATTTCCTTGGGATTGAATGGTTTGATCTCCTTGCAGTCCAAGGGACTCTCAAGAGTCTTCTCCAACACCATAGTTCAAAAGCATCAATTCTTTGGTGCTCAGCTTTTTTTATAGCCCAAATATCATATCCATACATGACTACTGGAAACACCATAGCTTTGACTAAGTGGACCTTTGTTGGCAAAGCAATGTCTCTACTTTTTAATATGCTGTCTAGATTTGTCATAGCTTTTCTTCCAAGAAGCAAGCATCTTTTAATTTCATGGCTGCAGTCATCATCTTCAGTGATTTTGGAGCACAGGAAAATAAAGTCTCTCACTGTTTCCATTGTTTCCCCATCTATTTGCCTTGAAGTGATGGGACCACATGTCATGATTTAGCTTCCTGAATGTTGAGCTTTAAGCCAACTTTTTCATTCTCCTCTTTTACTTTCATCAAGAGGCTCTTTCACTTTCTGCCATAAGGGTGGTGTCCTCTGTGTATCTGAGGTTATTTATATTTCTCCCAGAAATCTTGATTCCAGCTTGTGCTTCATCCAGTCTGGCATTTCACATGATGTCCTCTGCATATATGTGAAATAAGCAGGGTGACAATATACAGCCTTAACATACTCCTTTCCCAATTTGGAATAAGTCTGTTCTAAGTCTAGTTCTAACTGTTTCTTCTTGATCTGCTTACAGATTTCTCAATAGGCAGGTCAGGTGGTCTGGTATTCCTATCTTTTGAAGAATTTTCCACAGTTTGCTGTGATCCACATAGTCAAAGTCTTTGGTGTAGTCAATAAAGCAGAAGTAGATGTTTTTTCTGGAACTCTCTTGCTTTTTTGATGATCCAATGGATGTTGGCAATTTGATCTCTGGTTCCTCTGCCTTTTCTAAATCCAACTTGAACATCTGGAAGTTCATGATTCACATACTGTTGAAGCCTGGCTGGGAGAATTTTGAGAATTACTTTGCTAGTGTGTGAGATGTGTGCAATTGTATGGTAGTTTCAACATTCTTTAGCATTGCTTTTCTTTGGGATTGGAATAAAAACTGACCTTTTCCAGTCTTATCAAGGCCTTATATACTTTTACCAGACCCACACCTACAATATACATCTTAAATCAGCAGGGTTAGAACTAACAATAGAACTAACAATAGAGAGGTCTTACCAGACCCACTTCCATAACATGGTTCTTAAGATAACAAGATTAGTCAGAAGATTTCTGTTAAAAAGGAGAAGCATGTCCTCAAACAAGATGTATTGTTATTATATAATCATTTGTACAATTGGCTCAGATGGTAAAGTGTCTGCCCACAATGTGGGAGATCCAAGTTTGATCCCTGGGTTGGGAAGATCCCCTGGAGAAGGAAATGGCAACCCACTCCAGTACTCTTGCCTGGAAAATTCTATGGATGGAAGAAGAGCTTGGTAGGCTACAGTCCATGGGGCCGCAGTCAGACACAACTGAGCGACTTCACTTTCACTAAGGAAAAACATACCCTTGAGCCATTAGCTCTTGGCTTAAAGAAAAAAATCTTTTATGTGATGAAGATGGAGGAATGTAGGGAAAAAAATTGTTTGTACTTTTCTCCTCCTCAATAGCCTCAGAACCCTTTCTCCTCTTCAAGGACTCGACTTCTTATCAACCTATATTAACTGGCACCTGATTAAACTTAAGAGCTTTTGCACAGCAAAGGAGACTACAAGTAAAGTAAAAAGACAACCCTCAGAATGGGAGAAAATAATCTCAAATGAAACAACTGACAAAAGATTAATTTCCAATATATACAAGCAGCTCATACAACTCAATACCAGAAAAACACACAACCCAATCAAAAAGTGGGAAAAATACATTAAGAGACATTTCTTCAAAGAAGACACACAGAAGGCTAACAAACACATGAAAAGATGCACATCATTGCTCATTATTAGAGTAATACAAATCAAAACTACAGTGAGATATCACATCACACTGGTCAGAATGGTCATCATCAAAAAGTCTACAAACAATAAATGCTGGAGAGGGTGTGGTGAAAAGGGAACACTTTTGCAGTGTTAGTGGTAATGTAAATTGATACAGCCACTGTGGAAGACTGTATGGAGATTCCTTAAAAAACTAGAAATAAAACCACTATATGACCTAGCAATCCCACTCCTAGGCATATACCCTGAGGAAACCAAAATTGAAAAAGACACGTGTATCTCACTGTTCATTGCAGCACCATTTACAATAGCTGGAACATGGAAGCAACCTAGATGCCCATTAACAGAGGAATGGATAAAGAAGTTGTGGTACATATACACAATGGAATATTTTTCAGCCATAAACAGGATCACATGTGAGTCAGTTCTAATGATCTGGATGAACCTAGAACTTATTATACAGAGTGAAGTAAGTCAGAAAGAGAAAGATAAATATAGTATTCTAACACATATATGAAATTTAGAAAAATGGTACTGAAGAATTTTTACTGGGCAGCAGTGGAGAAACAGACATAGAGAATAGACTTATGGACATGGGGAGAGGGGAGGAGAGGGTGAAATGTATGGAAAGGGTAACATGTAAAATAGCAAACGAAATTTGCTGTATGGCTCAGGAAACTCAAACAGGAGCCCTGAACCAACCTAGAGGGGTGGGATGGGGAGGGAGATGGGAGGGAGGTTCAAAAGGGAGGGTATATATGTATACCTATGGCTGATTCATGTTGAGTTTTGACAGAAAACAGCAAAATTCTGTAAAGCAGTTATCCTTCAATTAAAAAATAAATTTAAAAAGTATTAATTGGCAACTTACAGAAAGATAACTTTCTTTAAATGCTTGTGAAAATGTAGTACTATCAAATTAAGACATTTTTTATTTGATGCTGAGACATACTACCTTATGATTATTAAAATTGACTTGTTTTTTATTTTGTTTCTGAGAAAGTTAAGCATATATTTACATGCTATTGATCTTTTGTGTATCTTCTATGAACTGCCTGTTGACTCTCTATGTCTTATTTTTCTGTTGTACTTTGTTCCTTTTCTATTTTTTATATAAATTATTGCAGATAATGTCTCCTTCTTTGAACATGCCATTTTTGCTTTTACAATAGTTGTCCTTTGTCATATAGACTTTTTAAAATTACTTGTCTTTGCTTCCTGGGTCAGCTGTACCAAATAACACCAGCTGGTGACTTAGGAATTTATCCTCCCTCTCCCCCCGGTTCTGGAGAGCAGATGTCTCAGATCAAGGTGTAAGCAGGTCTTTGTTTCCTTCAGAGGCTCCTGTGGAGGGTCTTTCTTGTCTCTCCCAGCTTTTCAGGACCCAGGCCTCCGTGAACTCATGGCCACATCCTTCCCATCTCTGTGGCTTCTCCTCTTCTGTCTCTAATAAAGACCCTGTCATTGGATTTAAGGCCACTCTCAAATGGCAACCCACTCCAGTGTTCTTGCCTGGAGAATCCCAGGGACGGGGGAGCCTGGTGGGCTGCTGTCTATGGGGTCACACAGAGATGAACACGACTGAAGTGACTTATCAGCAGCAGCAGCAACAACCAGAAGGATGCCATCTCAGATTGTTCACTTCGTCATGTTTAAAGAGACCATATTTCAAAGTAAGGTCTCATTCACAGGAACCTTCCTGTAACTCTCCTATAGTTTCTATCTCATTAAATATCCATAACTGATATATTTAGCTATTTCTGGGTCATTTGGAGTTAACCTCTAAAGA
This sequence comes from Tragelaphus eurycerus, assembly GCA_935064755.1. Classification (NCBI taxonomy): domain Eukaryota; kingdom Metazoa; phylum Chordata; class Mammalia; order Artiodactyla; family Bovidae; genus Tragelaphus; species Tragelaphus eurycerus. Next base: position 2,464,388 of record CAKXYN010000126.1, on the reverse strand, counting down.
TAAAAACATTAAAATCTGGAATATTTATTTTTTTTAATTTAAATTTATTTATTTTAATTAGAGGCTAATTACTTTCCAATATTGTATTGATTTTGCCATACATCAACATGAATCCTCCACGGGTGTACATGTGTTCCCAATCCTGAACCCTCCTCCCACCTCCCTCCCCATAATATTTTAAAAACTTTTTTCCAGCTTCATTGAGTTAGCATGGACATATAACATTGTATAAGGTGAAGCTGTACAATGGGATGATTTGTTTTATGAAATATGGCAACATGATGACCATATTAGGTTTGTTAACATATCTACAGTCTCACATCAGATCAGATCAGATCAGATCAGTCGCTCAGTCGTGTCCGACTCTTTGCGACCCCATGAACCGCAGCACGCCAGGCCTCCCTGTCCATCACCAGCTCCTAGAGGTCACCTAGACTCATACCCATCTAGTCAGTGATGCCATCCAGCCATCTCATCCTCTGTCGTCCCCTTCTCCTCCTGCCCTCAATCCCTCCCAGCATCAGAGTCTTCTCCAATGCGTCAACTCTTCGCATGAGGTGGCCAAAATACTGGAGTTTCAGCTTTAGCATCATTCCTTCTAAAGAAATTCCAGGATTGAGCTCCTTCAGAATGGACTGGTTGGATCTTCTTGCAGTCCAAGGGACTCTCAAGAGTCTTCTCCAACACCACAGTTCAAAAGCATCAATTCTTTGGCGCTCAGCCTTCTTCACAGTCCAGCTCTCACATCCATACATGACCACAGGAAAGACCATAGCCTTGACTAGGCGAACCTTTGCTGGTAAAGTAATGTCTCTGCTTTTGAATATGCTATGTAGGTTGGTCATAACTTTCCTTCCAAGGAGTAAGCGTCTTTTAATTTCATGGCTGCAGTCACCATCTGCAGTGATTTTGGAGCCCAGAAAAACAAAGTCTGACACTGTTTCCACTGTTTCCCCTGTTTCCCCATCTATTTCCCATGTAGTGATGGGACCAGATGCCATGATCTTCGTTTTCTGAATGTTGAGCTTTAAGCCAACCTTTTCACTCTCCACTTTCACTTTCATCAAGAGGCTTTTTAGCCCCTCTTCACTTTCTGTCATAAGGGTGGTGTCATCTGCATATCTGAGGTTATTGATATTTCTCCCAGCAATCTTGATTCCAACTTGTGTTTCTTCCAGTCCACCATTTCTCATGATGTACTCTGCATATAAGTTAAATAAACATGGTGACAATATGCAGCCTTGACGTACTCCTTTTCCTATTTGGAACCAGTCTGTTGTTCCATGACCAGTTCTAACTCTTGCTTCCTGACCTGCATACAGATTTCTTAAGAGACAGTCTCACATAGTTACAATCTTTTCCCCACTGTTTTGGAAGTTCCACTCCACTATTCAGAACACTGTGCTTTTTTGACTTTCATTCTCTCTGGTAGAATATAGGACAAACACACCTGCACAGGTATTTTGTACACCAACATTTCATCCATTTGTGAAAATAATTCTTGTATCAACTGTGTTTCCTGGTCTTTCTTAGCTTCAAATCATTAGTGTGTGTGTTAGTTGCTCAGCCATGTCTAACTCTGCAACCCCATGGACTGTAGCCTGCCAGGCTCCTCTGTCCATGGAATTCTCCAGGCAAAAATACAAGTAGGTTGCCATTCCCTTCTCCAGAGGATCTTCCTCGTCCGGGAATTGAACCCAAGTCTCCTACATTGTAGTTGGATATTTTACCTCCTGAGCCAGCAGGGAAGACAACCAGTGCAAATCATTAATAAATAAAACATGATTTTATTTAACAGTTTTCTGAGAGGTACCTTTAATGAAGTAGGGTACTTTGGCCACTTCTTTAAAGACAGCTAAAAAAATAATTCTGGTTCATATAACCATATTTGTGTATGACGTGTCAGCCTCATGAGTTTATAGATCTGAAGCCCTGTTGTGCCTTGCCCATTGGCCTATCCTTAATATTAATATCTCTAATATATTGTTGTTGTTGTTCAGTCACTAAGTCATGTCTGACTCTTCGTGACCCCATGGATTGCAGCAGGCCAGGCTTCCCCATCCTTCAATATCTTCCAGAGTTTGCTCAAATTCACGTGCATTGAGTTGATAATGCCACCCAACCGTCTCTTCTTTTGTTGCCCTCTTCTCCTTCCCTCAATCTTTCCCAGCAGCAGGGTCTTTTCCAGTGAGTCAGCTCTTTGCATCATGTGGCCAAAGAACTGGAGCTTCAACTTCAGCTTTAGCATCAGTCCTTCAAATGCATATTCAGGATTGATTTCCTTTAGGATTGACTGGTTTCATTGCCTTGTTGTCCAAGGACCCTCAAGAGTCCTCTTCAGCACCACAGATCAAAAACATCAATTCTTTAGCACTCAGCCTTCTTTATGGTCTAACTCTCACATTTAACATTTAATATTCATAGCAAAATTCTATGTTAAAATTTGAAAAATAATTAGAAGGCTTCTTGGAGGTGGAGTGGGGAGTACAGGTAGAGGTGGAGAAAGGATTTTCTTGATATTTCTAAAAATCTGCCATGTGATTCAAAAATATCCCTTTACTCAGCCCACACTTATTTTCCAGGCTGTCATCACTAATCACATGGAAGACTGTAACACGTTCCAAGTCACCTTCCAAATCAGGCATGATTTCCTATACAGCCAATACCATACTTCTAAAATATAAATCTGATCACATTACTCCCCTATTCAAAACATTCAAATTCTCTAGCAAATTGTCTAAAACGTTTTGTGTAGCATACATCGTTTTTTATTATTTGACTCCATTTATTTTCTAGTCCTATGCCTCACCACCTTTTTGAAGCAACTTTATTGGGATATAAATGCATGAGATATGCATTTAATATGTATAATTTGATGAATTTGGACATAGGCAAACATCCATGATGCTAATACCACTATCAAGGAAGTATACATATCCAACACTGTCCAGAGTTTCCCTGAATCCTTTTATTGTTTGTGTGATAGGAAAACTTGACATGAGTTCTACCTATACTTGACATAAATTTTATTCTTATAAAAATTTTAATGTGCCCAACACCATATTGTAGGACCTATGTTATACAGTGGATCTTTAGAACTTATTCATCTTGCATAGCTAGATCAGATCAGTCGCTCAGTCGTGTCCGACTCTTCGCGACCCCATGAACCGCAGCACGCCAGGCCTCCCTGTCCATCACCAGCTCCCGGAGGTCACCCAGACTCACACCCATCAAGTCAGTGATGCCATCCAGCCATCTCATCCTCTGTCGTCCCCTTCTCCTCCTGCCCTCAATCCCTCCCAGCATCAGAGTCTTCTCCAATGCGTCAACTCTTCGCATGAGGTGGCCAAAATACTGGAGTTTCAGCTTTAGCATCATTCCTTCTAAAGAAATTCCAGGATTGATCTCCTTCAGAATGAACTGATTGGATCTTCTTGCAGTCCAAGGGACTCTCAAGAGTCTTCTCCAACACCACAGTTCAAAAGCATCAATTCTTCCGGCGCTCAGCCTTCCTCACAGTCCAGCTCTCACATCCATACATGACCACAGGAAAGACCATAGCCTTGACTAGGCGAACCTTTGTTGGTAAAGTAATGTCTCTGCTTTTGAATATGCTATCTAGGTTGGTCATAACTTTCCTTCCAAGGAGTAAGCATCTTCAAGAAAATCAGAGATACCAAAGGAACATTTCATGCAAAGATGGGCACGATAAAGGACAGAGATGGTGTAGACCTAACAGAAGCAGAAGATATTAAGAAGAGGTGGCAAGAATACACAGAAGAACTGTACAAAAAAGAGCTTCACGATCCAGATAATCATGATGATGTAATCACTGACCTAGAGCCAGACATCTTGGAATGTGAAGTCAAATGGGCCTTAGAAAGCATCACTACGAACAAAGCTAGTGGAGGTGATGGAATTCCAGTGGAGCTATTCCAAGTCCTGAAAGATGATGCTGTGAAAGTGCTGCACTCAATATGCCAGCAAATTTGGAAAACTCAGCAGTGGCCACAAGATTGGAAAAGGTCAGTTTTCATCCCAATCCCAAAGAAAGGCAATGCCAAAGAATGCTCAAACTACCGCACAATTGCACTCATCTCACACGCTAGTAAAGTAATGCATAGCTAAGGCCCTCTGAATAATAACATCCCATTTTCCCCACATCCTCAGTCTCTTGCAACCACTGTCATATTCTCCATTTCTATGAATGTGACTATTTTAGATCCTTCATACAGGTGAAATCATGCAATATTTGTTCTTCTGTGACCAGTTTACTCTACTCAGCCTAATGTCCTCCAGGTTCATCATATTTTTGCAGATGGTGTGATTCCCTTCTTTTCTAAGGCTGAATAATATTCCATGTACATACCATATTTCTTTACCTGTTTATTTGCTGATGGGACACACATTATGAATAGTGCTGCAATGAACATTTCCCACTACTTTTTTATCTCCTCCCCTTACCCTTTCTTGCATGCTTAGCCAACTTTTAATTACAAATATGCATCATAATTCCTTGTATTCAAATGTTTGTTAAAAAAAAAAAAAAAGTCCTTCCTCTCCATTAACACGTACATAGCCATTGCTTTTGAACTGTGGTGTTGGAGAAGACTCTTGAGAGTCCCTAGGACTTCAAGGAGATCCAACCAGTCCATTCTAAAGGAGATCAGTCCTGGGTGTTCTTTGGAAGGATTGATGCTAAAGCTGAAATTCTAATACTTTGGCCACCTCATGCGAAGAGTTGACTCATTGGAAAAGACTCTGATGCTGGGAGGGTCTGGGGGCAGGAGGAGAAGGGGACAACAGAGGATGAGATGGCTGGATGGCATCACCGACTTGAAGGACATGAGTTTGGGTGAACTCCAGGAGTTGGTGATAGACAGGGAGGCCTGGCATACTGCAATTCATGGGGTCACAAAGAGTCAGATATGACTGAGCAACTGAACTGAACCTAATACTTACTTCTAATGTTCAAGCAAGATATCACTTTTTCTAATAAATCTTCCCTGATAACAAATTCTACCTCAAACCACACATTCTAATCACTTCCCCTTACCTGCAGTCTCATAGCATCTTATATATACCTTAATGACAATGAATATAGTATATTGTAAATGTCTGATTCAACATTTTTATCCATCAAAGACTGTAAAAACCTTGAGCATAGAGAGTGTATTTTTTCATTTTCCTATCTCTGAGACTTTTTACATACCCTGTCACACAATAGAATTTCAATAGGTATTTGATGAATGAGTAATTTAATTAGTTTCTACATTTTAGCTGAATCTTAACCTATTCTTTAAAAACATTACTCTGCTGTATGAATAATGTACAATAGAGGGATCAAAAGCCATATTTAGTCATCTTAAAAATAAAACTGATCTTCTATCTTATCCAACTGAAGAATTGGCAATCACTCCTTTTTTTCCAAATTTTTATTGGAGTACAGTTGACTACAATGTCGTGTTAGTTTCTGATGTACAGAAAAGTGAATCAGTTATGTGTGTGTGTGTGTGTGTGTGTGTGTGTGTGTGTGTGTGTGTAGCCATTCTTTTTTTTTAGATTCTTTTCCATTTGCTGCTGCTGCTGCTGCTAAGTTGCTTCAGTCGTGTCCGACTCTGTGCAACCCCATAGACGGAAGCCCACCAGGCTCCCCCGTCCCTGGGATTCTCCAGGCAAGAACACTGGAGTGGTCTGCCATTTCCTTCTCCAACGCATGAAAGTAAAAAGTGAAAGTGAAGTCTCTCAGTCGTGTCCGACTCTTAGTGACCCCATGGACTGGAGCCTACCAGGCTCCTCCATCCATGGGATTTTCCAGGCAAAAGTACTGGGGTGGGGTGCCATTGCCTTCCCCGCTTTTCCATTCAGGCCGTAACAAAGCAAACTAAATGTCTATCAATAGAGGAATGGATAAAGCAATTACTCTAAAAGCCATTGCTTAGCAAGCAACTGTATAAGAAGCATTAGTCAGCTCTTCCATTGAGAAAACAACCCTATGGCTGATTTAGGTGATGTCAATTGGCATTAGTAGCTTCAGACACACATAAATTGATTTGTAATTATGTTGAACATCTATTTTGTCACATGCTCTTCCTTTCTTCAGAGCTTCCCTGGTGGCTCAGCTGGTAAAGACTCTGCTTGCAATGTAGGAGACCTGGGTTCAATCCCTGTGTTGGCAAGATTCCTTACAGCAGGAAATAACAACCCACTCTAGAATTTTATTATTATTATTATGAATTTTTTATTGAAACATAATTGATTTACAGAATTTTGCTGTTTTCTGTCAAACCTCAACATGAATCAGCCATGCTGCTGCTAAGTCGCTTCAGTCGTGTCTGACTCTGTGCGACCCCATAGACAGCAGCCCACCAGGCTCCCTTGTCCCTGGGATTCTCCAGGCAAGAACACTGGAGTGGGTTGACATTGCCTTCTCCAGTGCATGAAAGTGAAAAGTGAAAGTGAAGTCGTTCAGTCGTGTCCGACTCCTAGCGACCCCATGGACTGCAGCCTACCAAGCTCCTCTGTTCATGGGATTTTACAAGCAAGAGCATAGGTATACATATAACCCCTCTTTTTTTTTTCCTTTTCTTTCTTTCTTTTTTTTTTTTTTTTAAGTTTCTTGAGCCATAGAGCATTTTCCCATTGGCTATCTATTTTACATATGGTAATGTAAGTTTCCATGTTACTCTTTCCATACATCTCAACCTCTCCTCCCCTCTCCCCATGTCCATAAGTCTATTCTCTATGTCTGTTTCTCCATTGTTGCCCTGGAAATAAATTCTTCAGTGCCATTTTTCTAGATTCCTTATATATGTGTTAGAATACAGTATTTATCTTTCTCTTTCTGACTCACTTCACTCTGTATAATAGGTTCTAGGTTCATCCACCTCATTAGAACTGACTCAAATGTGTTCCTTTTTATGGCTGAGTAATATTCCATTGGGTATACATACCACAACTTCTTTATCCATTCATCTGTCGATGGACATCAGTATTCTTACCTGGTGGGCTACAGTCCATAGGGTTGAAAAGAGTTGGACATGAGTGAGTGACCATCACTTCACTATCTTTCACTTTATTCCTTCCTTCAACATGTATTTATTGATAATCTGCAGTGTACTGGTGCTGTGTTAAGAGATGTGATAGAAGTTGTACAAGCATAGACTCTAACACTGTGGAGCTTTAAGGTTCTTGCAATACCTTTCATCAATACTCCCATCTCTTTGGAAACTTAGAACAGTGCTTTCTTCCCTGGAATCCTTGCCTGATTCTAAAGAAAAGATTGGGTACCTCTGCAAATGATTACCTCTACTTGTAATTGGAAATATTCACTCATTTCTCTACTGCCCTTGACTATTAGCTGAAAAAGAAGAGAAACGTCTTTCCTTTTGCTTTATTTCCCTAGTGTTCAAAAAAAGGAAGGCACTAAATAAATATTGTTAAAATAAACAACCTGGCATTAAGCAAGCTTCTCACTGCACTAAAATGCACATATTTCACCATCAATAACCAGAGTCTATGATATAATGTCCTGCTACTTTAAAGATGGTTTCAAAAAAGAAATGTTTCATCTCAAAGTGAAAATGATGTAATTTTAGCCCTTTGAAACTGTAGCCATACATGTTGTTTTTCTTTTTTTTTTCCCCCTCAAAATGAGCAGCAGACATAAGATTTCATGATTCTCCTGCTGTTAACTTCCATATTAGGTGGTTGTCAGACTGCTAGAGCCTGACATCCCATTACTATACCATTAATAAACATGCCATTGATTTATACATCATTTTAATGTGTCCTCTTCATGGTAAGTTAATGCCCCTCAAGAAACACCTGAAAATAATGAATGTTTGATCAAACATATAACAGAATCCATTTCCACAGGAAGCCTTTTGTGAAAAGGTAATAAGAGCAAACCACTTATTCCAGAAATTTAAATGCTAAGTACTTGGGGGCAAAACCTTAAACTTCATAATAGGATCTTAACTTTTATGCATTTATATAGGCTAGATGACAATGTTAGGCAGCCTGGATACCAATTTTCCATGTAGAATTATTTGCAAGATTAAGAAAATATGAAGACCTGGGTAGTATCATTGAGAAACTGATTTTATATTGTTAAATAAGTCACATTTGGAAAAGATTTTGCATGCTTTTAGATTAATATATTCCATTAGAATTTTAATGCTGTTAACAAGGATCTTTAGGGATTAGAGAAACACTTAGCTATAGAAACTTGTTTGAAACTGAATATACTTAGGGATATCTGCATTTTTTCCTTTGCAAACCTATTTATCCTACCAGACCTAAAGAAAAACAAAGAAGCTAACAATTATATTGGAAAATGTTGCCCCCCTTGCCTCAGTGGTGAATAACTATAGAGTTATTCACTCCCCAAAGCTCCCTGGGATTAAGGAGTAAATGAGTTTAGATTCAGCTGACTGTGGTAAAGAATGCAGGAGACATAAGAGGCATGGGTTGGATTCCTGGGTTGGGAAGATCCTCTGGAAAAGGAAATGGCAACCCACTCCAGTATTTTTGCTTGGGGAATCCATGGACAGAGCTTGGGAGGTTACCCAGTCCATGGGGTTGAAAAGAGTTAAACATGACTGAAGTGACTTAGCACACATGCATGCATAGCTACTTTCTAGCATTTATCGACCCTATCCTGCTTTCCTTTCTTCTTCGCAGGTCTTACCTGAAAGTTCTTCCACAATAAATCACTTGTACAAGAATGTCCATATCAGACTCTGCCTGATAAGGAACAAGTCCTAAGACCAGGAGAGATGTGTTAATCCCAAAGGATCATGTTTTTCCCCCAAATCTCCACTTACTATGTAGCAGAAAGATGGAATCTACAGATTTCTGTGTTTATCCATGTATACTTCTATCTTCCTTAAAACAGAGCATAAAGTTATTTTAGGCCTTGGGCCATATCGTGGCATGTTAATGATGTGAAAGTGAAAGTGTTAGTCATTCAACTTTGTCCAGTTCTTTGAGACTCCATGAATTATAGCACACCAGGCTCCTCTGTCCATGGAATTCTCCAGGGGAAACTGCTGTAGTGGGTTGCCATTCCCTTCTCCAGGGGATCTTCATAACCCAGGGATTGAACCTGGGTCTCTGCATTGCAGGCAGAGTCATTGTCTGAGCCATCAGGGAAGCCCGTGTTAACAATAGACAATAGTTATTTGGTATAATGTTTCAGGATCAATGAAAAGGGCTTTAGTGTTATGGTACTTAAAACTCACAACAACTCTTGGAGATAGTTTATGTTATTAATATTTCCATTTTACATATTAAAGGAACAGTGACTGGGAGAGGTTAGATGCTCTGCTCTAGGCCATGCAGACAGCATAAATCAGAACTAAGATTTAATCCAAACTCTATGCTCCATGTATCACCAGTATGTTGGTACAGCTATGAAAGAAAAGCTAGCTTTTGTATTAGAAGTGATATAATAGACAAATATATTAATGTTAAATTAGTCATTTTAATGAATTTTGAAATTATCTTCCTTGGTATAACAATATAATTCTATTACTCTGGAAAGTTAATCTTGTATAAAAGTTGAATAACTTACCACAAAAGGAGGACTTATGTCACTGAAGAGCTAAGGGAGAATGCTCAGGGTAAAGTGGAGCCATTGGTGAGGCTTTTGAAGGGGTTCTATTTGGATCTATACCATTCATTAGCCAAAGTTATAAGGCTAGAGACACTCAAAGGAAAATATACTAAGCATTGCAATGTCAATAACATTAATAATTTGCTTTGGGTCAGCATTTTATTTATCAATTGTGTATTTTCTCACTTGATCAGACAATGATCCTGTAAAGGACTCAGGAACGATCTTTAGAATCAGTTTTATAAAGAAGGAAAAGTATGCTTGGCAGAAAAGTGACTTGCTGAAGTTTCCACAATGGGGAGGTGGTAAAACTGGGATTCACATTCAGGCCTCTCGATTCTTAATTCATTGTTTTCCCATCACTCTATTTTGCTGAAAACCTCTGTTAGCCATTAGTAAATACACAGAACACACAGAAGAACTGTACAAAAAAAGATCTTCACTGCCCAGATAATCATGATGGTGTGATCACTGACCTAGAGCCAGACATACTGGAAAGTGAAGTCAAGTGGGCCTTGGAAAGCTATCACTACGAACAAAGCTAGTGGAGGTGATGGAATTCCAGTTGAGCTATTTCAAATCCTGAAAGATGATGCTGTGAAAGTGCTGCATTCAATATGCCAGCAAATTTGGAAAACTCAGCAGTGGCCACAGGACTGGAAAAGGTCAGTTTTCATTCCAATCCCAAAGAAAGGGAATGCCAAAGAATGCTCAAACTACCACACAATTGCACTCATCTCACACGCTAGTAAAGTAATGCTCAAAATTCTCCAAGCCAGGCTTCAGCAATAGGTGAACTGTGAACTTCCAAATGTTTAAGCTGGTTTTAGAAAAGGCAGAGGAACCAGAGACCAAATTACCAACACCTGCTGGATCAGGGAAAAAGCAAGAGAGTTCCAGAAAAACATCTATTTCTGCTTTATTGACTATGCCAAAGCCTTTGACTGTGTGGATCACAATAAACTGTGGAAAATTCTGAAAGAGATGGGAATACCAGACCACCTGACCTGCCTCTTGAGAAATTTGTATGCAGATCAGGAAGCAATAGTTAGAACTGGACATGGAACAACAGACTGATTCCAAATAGGAAAAGGAGTACGTCAAGGCTGTATATTGTCACCCTGCTATTTAACTTCTATGCAGAGTACATCACGGAGAAGGCAATGGCTCCCCACTCCAGTACTCTTGCCTGGAAAATCCCATGGATGGAGGAGCCTGGTGGGCTGCAGTCCATGGGGTCGCTAAGAGTCAGACTCGACTGAGTGACTTCACTTTCACTTTTTCACTGTCATGCATTGGAGAAGGAAATGGCAACCCACTCCAGTTTTCTTGCCTGGAGAATCCCAGGGCCAGGAGAGCCTGATGGGCTGACGTCTATGGGGTCACGCAGAGTCAGACACGACTGAAGTGACTTAGCAGCAGCAGAGTACATCATGAGAAACGCTGGGCTGGAAGAAGCACAAGCTGGAATCAAGATTTCCGGGAGAAATATCAATAAACTAAGATCTGCAGATGACACGACCCTTATGGCAGAAAGTGAAGAGGAACTAAAAAGCTGATGAAAGTGAAAGTGGAGAGTGAAAAAGTTGGCTTAAAGCTCAACATTCAGAAAACGAAGATCATGGCATCTGGTCCCATCACTTCCTGGGAAACGGATGGGAAAACAGTGGAAACAGTGTCAGACTTTATTTTTTGGGCTCCAAAATCACTGCAGATGGTGACTGTAGCCATGAAATTAAAAGACACTTACTCCTTGGAAAAAAGTTATGACCAACCTAGATAGCATATGGGAGAAGGCAATGGCACCCCACTCCAGTACTGTTGTCCGGAAAATGCCATGGATGGAAGAGCCTGGTAGGCTGCAGTCCATGGGGTCGCTAAGAGTCAGACACGACTGAGCGACTTCACTTTCACTTTCCACTTTCATGCATTGGAGAAGGAAATGGCAACCCACTCCAATGTTCTTGCCTGGAGAATCCCATGGACGGAGAAGCCTGGTAGGCTGCAGTCCATGGGGTCACACAGAGTCGGACACAACTGAAGCGACTTAGCAGCAGCATCAGCAGACAGCATATTGAAAAGTAGAGACATTATCTTGCCAACAAAGGTCCGTTTAGTCAAGGCTATGGTTTTTCCAGTGGTCATGTTATGGATGTGAAAGTTGGACTGTGAAGAAAGCTGAGCACCGAAGAATTGATGCGTTTAAACTGTGGTGTTGGAGAAGACACTTAAGAGTCCCTTGGACTGCAAGGAGATCCAACCAGTCCATTCTGAAGGAAATCAGCCCTGGGATTTCTTTGGAAGGAAAGAAGTTTCAGCTAAAGCTGAAACTCCAGTACTTTGGCCACCTCATGGGAAGAGTTGACTCATTGGAAAAGACTCTGATGCTGGGAGGGATTGGGGGCAGGAGGAGAAGGGGACGACAGAGGATGAGATGGCTGGATGGAATTACTGACTCGTTGGACGTGAGTCTGAGTGAACTCCGGGAGTTGGTGATGGACAGGGAGGTCTGGCATTCTGCAATTCATGGGGTCGCAAAGAGTCAGACACAACTGAGCAACTGAACTTAACTGAACTGAAACAGAGTAACTATGCATGTGAAGGAAATGATTAATGGAAAATAACTTTTCAGAAAGCAGATGGGTTGGTCAAAGATTTTAGTCCCTGGGCCCAAAGCATGTTGTGGCAATATAGACAGTCTGTCCAAATCCAGGTTGGTAGTTTCTCATAAACCCACAAGATAGTGTAATTGCTTTTCCACCTCAAGATTTATATAGATGCAAGGATGCTGACAAGTGAGATCTAAAAGCAAATTCAGAATCCCTAAGATTAGCAAGAAATTTATGAGGTACCAGAGGAAGAGATGCTTCTGCAATTCTTCCTTTATAATAGCCTATGACCACTGTGTTCCTGGCGACTCAAATGGTAAAGAATATGCCTGCAATGCACAAGACCCAGGTTCAATCCCTGGGTCAGAACGATGCCCTGGAGAAGGAAATGACAACCCATTCCAGTATTCTTGCCTGGAAAATCCCATGGACAGGAGAGCCTGGAGGGCTATGTTCATGGGGTCACAAATAGTCAGATGCAACTGAGCACCTAACATGTGTACCTTCACTACGCCCAACAAGAGATGGCATGCTTGGTGTCTGGGAAGAGAGGAAGCAAATTATTTGAATACTTTGTGTATTGATTAAGAAACAGAATAAGCCTTGGTGGATTTTTTTTTCTAATCACTGTAGCAGAAATGACTGTAGAATTCTACTATTAACAACATGATATGCATTTTAAGAAGTAGAAGATATTAATAATGGCTGTTGAAGTCCCACTAAGATCTTTATTAGGCAGTGTACCCAACCCTCAGCTAACAGTTCACAGCTACATCCTTCTGCTAAGAATTGTACTCATCAAATGAAAGTCACCTGCCCTGGAAATACCTAGGAGGTTGTGCCTTCCACTTGAATGTATACCACACAGGCTTTGGCTAAGAGAGGTACAAGAAGGTTGACTCCAGAGCCCAAGCTTCTACCACCATATTATATTGCCTCAGGCCAAGTCAAGTTCATACAAAATTATTTTTGAAGTAATTTGGGGACAGTTTTTCAGAAACTATCTTATTTGGTCTATTCACTTGCATAAATCATGAAATTTTGCATCAATTTAGTTATTGGTAATGTCTCAGACTTCTCCTACCTAGAACAACCTAGGTGAAGATTAAGTTTGACTGCAGCATTTATCAGGAGTCTATGGCAGGACTTAAGTCTATGGATCTTTTCCTTTAGGTCTCAGCAGACATATAAGTTTATGTACCAGAGAATGCTCATGCCTAAAACTGGGGTAGTACTGTGGGTTGGCTACTCCAAGAGGCAGAGCTTGAGACAAAGATTTAAATAGGATTCATTTATTTGGGGGCTTCCCTGATAGTTCAGATTAGTAAAGAATCCTCCTGCAATATAGGAGACTCCAGTTCAGTTCTTGGGTCAGGATGATCCCTTGGAGAAGGGATAAGCCACCCACTCTCATATTCTTGGGTTTCCCTTGGGGCTCAGGTGGTAAAGAATCCACCTGCAATGTGGGAGGCCTGGGTTCAATCCCTAGGTTGGGAAGATGCCGCGGAGAAGGGAAAGGCTACCAGCTCCAGAATTCTGGCTTGGATAATTCCATGGATTCTATAGTCCACGGGGTTGCAAAGAGTTGGACACAACTAAGAGACTTTCACTTTTCATTTATTTGGGAGGTGAATTGAAGGAGCACCAGTAGGGGAGGGGGAAATTAGATAAGAAGTCTTTAGGGGACTATATCTCACTAGAGAAATTGATGGCAGTGTCCTGTGGGGAATTTAACTTCCTAGTACTTCTGTCTTCCATGGGAGGAGGTGTGGTGTGTTCCTACAGCCTGAAAAAACATTCCAGTAGAAAGTTGTGGAGAGGTAGAGAGTTAGAAAAAGCTGGCATAAAACTCAGCATTCACAAAGCTATGATCTGATAACAGATCAGATCACAGATCACAGATCTTTGTGATCACAGATCTGATCACAAAGCCATCTGATTCCATCACTTCATAGTAAATAGATGCGGAAACAATGAAAACAGTGACAGACTTTATATTCTTGGGCTCCAAAATCACTGAAGATGGTGGCTGCAGCCATGAAATTAAAAGATGCTTGCTTCTTGGAAGAAAAGCTATATCCAACCTAGACAGCAAAGACATTACTTTGCCAACAAAGGTTTGTCTAGTAAAAGCTATGGTTTCTCCAGTAGTCATGTATGGATATGAGAGTTGGACTATAAAGAAAGTTTAGCACAGAAGAATAGATGCTTCTGAATTGTGTTGGAGAAAACTCTTGAGAGTCCCTTGGACTGCAAGGAGATCCAACCAGTCCCTCCTAAAGGAAATCAGTGCTGAATATTCATTGGAAGGACAGATGCTGAAGCTGAAACTCCAATACTATGGCCACTTGATGCATAGAACTGACTCATTGGAAAAGACCTTGATGGTGGGAAAGATTGAAGGCAGGAGGAGAAGGGGATAACAGAGGATGGGATTGTTGGATGGCATCATCGACTTAACGGGCATGAATTTGAGCAAGCTCCAGGAGTTGGTGATGGACAGGGAAGCTTGCATGCTGCAGTCCATGGGGTCACAAAGAGTTGGACATGACTGAGTGACTGAACTAAATGGAGAGTTGTGATGTTTGCACTAAGAAGCCATTCACATGTAAGAGAATCCTTATGATGTTCACTAGTGTCAAAGGAATGTGGGAGAAGCACTGACAGTTTCTGCCATACACAAAAAGACTGAAAATGGGTCATGCATCCAATGGTTAGAAGGGAGAACAGGAACCAAATTATGTAGCCAACATGGAGCATGTTATAAAAAAAATACGAGAGAGAGAGAGAGAGCAAGAGAGAAGTAGCAGAGCAAGTAAATGGGGCTGGCTGGAAGCAATTTTGAAGGGGATTTCTGGTGGCTACTAAGAGACACTTACCCAGCTAGTATTTCTGTGTTGAATCCATTTCATGGAGACAAATTGGTATACTGAGTTGTGATTCATATTTAGTAGTATACTGGCCATTCCTCATACTATCTCTGTAAAAGGGCAATAATACTTCCCTCCTTCCAGAGTAGGAGGAAAAATATTGCCAATCCTTTTGGAAGAAAGTTGTCTCATCTTTGCACAAGGGTATCCATAATCAGAAAATCCAAAAAAAAAAAAAAAACCACAATGTCCAAGGGTAGATACATCTAATATATAGCAGTGTATGAGTTGTGCATGTCAATTTCATTCTGGTTTCAAGTTTAAGAAGAATGTTTTGGATCCTGATGCTCACCAAAGAACACTGTCTGTGCTGTGGGACAGTTGTTATTTAATTTGTTTATATCATCCCTAAGCTAGGGTAAATGAAATCCATAACTTAGGAAGATTCCCTTCTTGAATAAGCTGTTCTTGTAAAACTGTAAAATCAACACTTCACTGAATGTCCAGGTACAATAATTTCCGAAGTTGGAAGCCCATTAGCCGTCCTTGGATTTACTAACAGAAGTAGCTATATAAAAGTCAAAGAGGTGCTATTGGAAGGTATTTACAAGCCTCATTCAAGGAAAAATGAGTGAAAATTTCATTGATGATCATGTGCTGGAGTTTTAATCAGAGGCCTCAGGTTAAGCCAGAGTGATACCTCCAAACCAGTTGTGGAACAGTTAACCTGGATCAGGTTATTTCAGAATTAGAAGATAGAAAGAGCTGAAGATCAGGTGCCCAAATGGATTTTCCTTCTGAAAATAAATTGTCTTCAACAGAATCAATCAACTCTACTTCTTGGTTCTGCCCTGCTCCCCTGTAGTTGCCTTGCCCTTTACCAAAGTCCTGGCCATTAAAAAGTACCCTGGGCTAAGTTTATGGATAACTAATATATTCCATCTATTTGCTCTAACATTGAGTTGTCACCTTTGAATTAATTGTGAAATAAAAGAATTGTGGTGAAGTAGAGGAGATGGAGAAGAGAAGATAGCATGAAAGGTGGTATAAAATGCATGAGTTCAGACTCAGACAAAACTGGGATCAAATCAGGTCTCCCACAACCCTGGCCATGTGACTCTGGGCAAGTTATATAACCTTACTAACTCTAAGTTTGCTTACCTACTAAAAAATAAAAAAGAGTTAATAGAATGTATCTCATAGAACTATGTGGAGATACAGTGAACACTAAGTGCCTGTGTACTTAGCAAGTGCACAATGCATGATCACCACTGCTGAAAGGGAACAACAATCTGGGTTTCATTGCTATTTTAGATATATGATATGAATTCTTGTACTAAAAATCTCAGTTATTTTATAAGTAGGTATCTCTATTCTATCTTCATTTTAAGATTGAAGAAAATAAAGGCTCAGGGTATCTGAGCAAATTTTTCCAGGTCCCATGACAGGTGAGGTAATAGCAGGAATTCAGGCCAGAGTCTATGCTCTTTCCACCATGAGTTGCTTCTTCCTGTGCCCTGCAGAGGAGCTCATACTCTGGGCATTTAACTAGGTTTAAACATTGCCAAAGGATGCTTTCTGTGTGGTTGCCAGGGGCATTGTTTGGTGCCCATCAGTGGGTGGCTGCATACACTGCTGTTCTCCTCTCGTATTGTCCATGTTGTGAAGGGGGATTTTTACACAGTCAGAGTAAGGTCTTGAAACCTGAGACCCAAATTTCTCAAAGAAATAGTCATGGCCTATAGTCAGCTGTCTGTACTTTGCCAGATGTTTCTCAATCAGAAAGTATGGATAAGTGGGGGAAATAAGCTGGAAGAGATTTTGAACCTTTTGCTACAGGCCAAAATAGTAGCAAGAGAGGTTGGTTAGAGTTAGCATTCATGGAAAAGGAAAAAAAAAAAAAAAACAACTTGTCATGTTGGATAAAGCATAGCCAGTTGTCTAGCAAAGAATCTGGATGGGAACACAGAGAAAATGCAGAAATAGAGTGAATCTGCCAGATTAGATGGACACAGAGCTCCAGGGCCACACTGGCTCTGCAACTCACCCTGTGGCCTTAAGTAAGTAATGAGCTAAGCCCCAGTTTCTTTATCAGTAAATTATGAGTGAGGACAACTTGTGCTTCACAGAGTTTTGTCAAGAATGAGTAAGATAAAAGTAAAATTCTTAGCTTCACTTATGCAGCTTACTGTTATTGAGTAAGCTATAGTGAAACATTTCCAATCACCCCATTTACAACATTTATAAAGAAACAAAATCAAATCTGTATTTCAAACCCTTGAGAGCTAGAGTCCCACTTTCCTTTTAGAAGCCCCTTTCCTCATTCTTCCCTCTACCTAGGCCCAATTTGAATTCTTTCACTTTTTGTCTGGCTCTGTGGAAAGCTATGATAATACTTCTACTATAGCACATGACCTTCTTCAGCCTTGAGGGAGTAGCTGCTCGTTTCCTCCCCAGTATGACATCCTAACAGCTATACTGGTGCCTTCTATTGCAGTGCATTTGCAGCTACTGTGTATTCTCAGAGCCACAGCTCTGTTTTATGCAATTTGGTGGGTGGTTGTGGCTTTTGGGTTTGTTTCAGAGGCAGCGACTTTACCAATTTGATTTGCATAATTCTATTTATTTGTCTTTGGAAGGGGAGAACTGCCATATCCACTGACTCTTACATCAAGGTCTGAGGGCCATGAGGGTCTCATGAGAGAACAGAATGGAGCTAAAAAAGCTGGGTCATTCCACTTGATTACAGTCCTATGTGCTAGTACACAGGGAAGGAGCATCTCTGGTCCACCAGCATAGTAAACAGTTAATGAGCATATGCTCTGTGTATTGATAGTTAGGAGCAAATCTTAATTCAAAACCAGACTCAGTTACTAACTGAGTGATCTTGAGGGAAATTGTTTAATCATCCAGAGCCTCAGTTTTTAGTCTATAAAATAGAAATGATTACTTTGGAAATTTTATCCTGAAAGTTAACTGAGATACCTTGGTTAAATATGAAACAGGTGCAAAGGCACCAACTTCGAGTTTGGATAGGATATTTTATATGTGGTGCTAAAGTTTCTCTTTCTTTAAACGATTTTTTTAGTGTCTTTTTTAAATTTTAATTTTATTTTATTTTAATTTATTTATTTATTTTACTTTACAATATTGTATTGGTTTTGCCATACATTGACTTGAATATGCCATGAATGTCCATGTGTTCCCCATCCCTAATTCCCCTCCCACCTGCCTCCCCATCCCATCCCTCTGGGTCATCCCAGTGCACCAGCCCCAAGCACCCTGTATCATGCATCAAACCTGGACTGGCAATTTGTTTCACATATGATAATATACATGTTTCAATGCCATTCTCCCATATCATCCTGCCCTTGCCCTCTCCCACCAGAGTGCAAAAGACTGCTCAATACATCTGTGTCTCTTTTGCTGTCTTGCATACAGGGTTATCGTTATCTTCTTTAAATAATTTTGATGAGCATTTCTACAAAGAAAAAGAACAGAGGGCAATGATGTTTTACTGGGTTGAAACAAAATCTTCTTGAGGATTTTATCCCTGATAATTTTTTTTTCCTTTTGCAATTCAGGAAAGTGAATGACACCTTGGCAACTCTGCTGAAAACTATAAGTAGAATAAGCCAGAGGGAGCATAAGTCATGATGACCGATAGTCCTGGACTAGCCCCTAAGGACATTTTGGCATCTGAAGAGGCAAAGAGCCTTCCAATTAGAAGGTGCAAAAGTGAGCATCCTTTCTCTCATATTCCACTTCACCAACTGACCCCCTCAAACTGTAAGGTGAGTATAGAAATCAGTGTTAGCCAGGCCTGACAAGACCCATGGCCCCAGTGTACCCCCTCCTTATATGTCTGTGAAGTCTAAGGTGCCCCTTCCTTGATGACTAAGCCCAGCAGGTTTAGAGGGTTGGGTGATGAACTTTCTGTAGATCCAAGATGTTGGCCCTTGCAGAGTTCCCATTGTTACTTCATTAAGTATACTTAATACTTACTAGATTTTCCAGTGGGCAGACTGAACCTGAAAAAATAAAAACTGTTATTTTAACAAAACATTAAAATAGCTGTCATGGGAAAAAGCAGAACTTTATTAATGGACTTCCTGATTTATATATGAATTTTATTTTTGTATTAAATCACATGATGGGGATAGATTGGGAGGTCATATTTTTTTCAAGGCCTGAGGCCTCTATGGTTGTTAATCTGTTCTGGGTCTTACCTGTTGAAGATAAAGTAGATGGTTATTCTCTTGATATGATCAGAAAGGTAGCAAGATCAACACTTGGGCACCCAGAGCTCTTCTCTGAAATACCTATCCCTACCCAAGGCATTGTAGGCTTCCATTAAATGAGAATGGTATCTTAAACCATCATAGTCATTATTGGTTGTAAATACCAAATACCCATGCTCAACGTTGCAAAGAGTAGCAATCTGATAAGGAAAGGAGTAAGTCACAGATGAAATTAGGAGAGGGACACATGTTCATTTTGAATTTTCAAAGAGAGACAATGGTCCCAAGAGAAAGTGTGACTTTTGAAGCTATACAATTGTGATTTGTAAGAAAAACGTATATGTTGTCATTCAGATGACAAAAACATATTTGTCATATATATTTGATCTTCCTCCAAGTTTCCTACTTCACAGCTCCCCAAACTCTTAGAATTTCCTAAATATTGAGAGCAACCAGGAAAGCACCTAAGGATGGGGGCTGACTGTCTGCAGAACCAACCATGTGATTGAGCTTAGGCCAACCTCAGACCTCCAGGAAGGGGAAAGAGCATGGAGATGGAATTCAATCATCAATGGTCAGTGATTTAATCAATCACACCTGTGTAATGAAGCCTCCCTAAAAAAAAAAAAAAAAAAAAACAGAATTAAAAACGGAATTTAGATTTCTTCTGGGTTGGTGAACACATGGAGAATTGGGGAGAGTGGTGCACTTGAATAGGCATGGAAGCTCTGTATTCTTTACAAATAGCTTGCCCTATGCATCTCTTGCATCTGGCTGCTTGTGAGTTACATTCTTTTGTCTAATAAACTGGTGACCTAGTAAGTAAAATGTGTTTATGAGTTCTGTGAGCCACTCTAGGAAGTCAGTTGAAGCTGTGGAGGAAGTTGTGGGAACCTCCAATTTGTAGCCAATGGACCAAAAGTAAAAACCTGGAATTGTGACCAATGTTTGAAATAAGAGTGGGAGCAGTGTAGTGAGATTGAGTCCCTTACCTGTGAGTTCTGATGCTATCTCTTGATAGATGGTGTCAAAATTTAGTTAAATTGTAGGACACCCAACCGGTGTCTAATAATTGCCTGTTGGTGGTGTGAGAAACACATCTCCACACACTGAAATTGGGTACAGCAGTCATAAAAGAGGAAGACTGACCTTCAAGTGGTATTTGGACACAGAGTGAAACATTGGGAAACTTGGGCAGTTCAGAGAATATAAGGACATTCTGCTGCTGCTGCTGCTAAGCTACTTCTGCTGCTGCTGCTATGTCGCTTCAGTCATATCCGACTCTGTGCGACCCCAGAGACGGCAGCCCACCAGGCTCCCCGTCCCTGGGATTCTCCAGGCAAGAACACTGGAGTGGGTTGCCATTTCCTTCTCCAATGCATGAAAATGAAAAGTGAAAGTGAAGTCGCTTAATCGTATCCGACTCGTAGCGACCCCATGGACTGCAGCCTACCAGGCCCCTCCATTCATGGGATTTTCCTGGCAAGAGTACTGGAGTGGGTTGCCATTGCCTTCTCCAAGTTACTTCTAGGGTAGGTGAAAAAAGAGACATTATGGGTTGTGGCAAGTCTGCCAAAGGTCTATAGTTTTCATAACCACTAGGGACAGCAGTACACTTTCTAGTGTAGACAGAGCCTAGATCTCTCATTTCCTCAACTCCATATCTTGCTGTCAGACTCAAATTTCTCTGTCTACAGTAATCAGTGGAATCTTATGGCTTCCTTAATGGATGTGGGAGTGAAAGAAGATTTTATAATCCATAATCAGTTTGTATTCATTCAAGTTGGCTTATTATTTATTCATAACTGCCACTTCAATTTGGTTTCTCTTTCATTATTACATTCTGGAAGTCTTTTCTCTCTAACTCTTTGAGTCATAATCTCTTTGAGAAGATTGGGTCCTACTTTCTTCTTTAGCATCTCTTCCAAATGTAGAAGATTTCATGGACAGTGAGACAATACCAGGTAACCAATTACTTACCTGATCCTCTTCAACAAGTGTTCATTTGGCCTCAGTTAATATGATTGACTTACTACTTTTGTATCAGCCATGAGAAGCATTAAGATTCAGATCCTACAAGCAACTTCACAGTTCTCTTCAGGCATGTCTCAGAATTGCAACAAATGGCCTAGAAGCTAATATCAGAACACACACACTGCCAGACATATGGAGAACTCCTGCAAGTTGATGACAATGAGTAGTCATCCAGAAACTACATGATAGTGACAGTGCTATTTCTTGAAGTTCAAATGTCAGATTTCAGGATACTTCACAGAGCAAGACTTCATTAGTCTGAGCATGACCAAGGGGCAAACCCATTTATGCTATTCCAAGCAAAGACCATACCTCCATTTGAGCCCCCAGTGATTAATGATTAACTTTGTTCCCAATTCATTCTTCCCAATTCATGCGTAAGCAGCACCCAGACCATTTGCCCTAATCTACAAAATAGAAAGCACAAATTTACTCTCTGCCTTTTTCTCTTCTTTTTGCTTCCACTCCCTCACCCCATGCATCTATTAATCACCAACTCCATCAATTCAATAGCCTAACATTCTCTTGAATATACCCTTTTCCTTCAACTTCATCCCCATTGGTTCAAACCCTCTTCATTTGTTGCAGGATTGTGACAGTTGCTTTCTATCTGGTGCCTCTACATCTAGTTCTATGAACACATTTGCTTCTATTCTATATACTGATGCTGCTCTATATTCAGAATTCCTCAGTGACTCCCCACTGACAGCAGAAAAGCATATTCTCAGAAGAGACTCTTGAAGGAGTCTTAATGGTCTGGCTTACTTCATTTTTCAGACTTCTTATATGTCACTTCCAGTATGAACTTTGTAACATTCCCCCAATATGCACAGCACTCTTACTTCTGTGCTTTCAGACATGTTTTTTGTTTTTATTTTTGCCTAGAATGTATTTCCTTCTCTTGGTGAATACCTACTTATCCTTTGAAAGCTAACTAAAGTATTACCTCCTCTGGGAAACTTTTCTAACCTTTCCCTACAGACTTTTCTGCTACACTTGCTTTGTGCTTCTGAGGTACTTTTTGTAAAAACATATATTTGTTACCAGGATTGACCTGAGTTGAAATTTATTGGCTAACTAGACTATGAGCTCCTCAAGGTTAGGAACAGATTTTACCCTCTTCCCTACTTGAGGAGTGACAGTTTGATAGATCGTTCAGTACGCATCCATTTCTTGCCTTCTTTCTAAACCAAAATTTTTATTTCATCATTTACAAAACTAGGTATGGGGAGGGAGGAGGGAGGAGGGTTCAGGAAGGGGAACACATGTATACCTGTGGAGGATTCATTTTGATGTATGGCAAAGCCAATACAATAATGTAAAGTTAAATAAAATAAAATTTTAAAAAATAAATAAAATAAAATAAAAAAAACTAGGTGGACAGGGAAGCCTGGCATGTGGCAGTCTATGCCATTGCAAATAGTCAGACACAGCTGAGTAACTGAACAACAACAGCAAAACTAGGACCTTTGTTGAACTGGGTTTTACAAGTCCTTCTAACCAAACAATCTTTAATCAGTTAACTCATTCATATATTTGTGAAGCTTCTTCAAGTCTTTGCTCAGATATTTTCTCAGTGAAACCTTCTCTGACCATCTTAATCCACTCTCTCCTGGAACACTCCATATCCCCCTTCTGTAGTTTATTGTGTCTATAGCACTTCTATCCCAATAGATACTTTATAATTTACTTATGACTTTTGTTTATTGTCTTCCTCCACTAGAATGAAATCTCTGTGAAGATGGGACATTTTGCCTATTTTGTTCACTGCTGTATTTCTGGCACCAAAAATGATGCCTGGCATATAGTTTGTTCTCAGTGAATATCAGTTGATTGAATGAACTCCCAAATGCCAGAGGTGAAAGATTCAAAGGGATCATCTCATCAATCAAATTCAAAACAAAAATTGTCAATGACCTAATCAGTGACCAAGCCACAGGATTGTAGGGACTGCAGGTAGACTGACAACTGTCAGAAACAGGGAAGTACAAGTGTAGCAAAGGAATGAAGCTACCCATGAGTCTAAGAATAGGTCTGCTAACCTGGGTGAATCCTGCAAATCTGACATAGCATGGCCACGTTCTAATATACAGGGCATAATTATGATCCTTTATGCATCTCCTCACTGTGACAGGTGAAGGGTGTCCACTCCACAAGGGCAAAGCTAGAGAAGTGTATCTTCCAGCTTTTCCTTCTTTGTTCTCTGATGATAGCTGCCCCTTTTGGAACTTAGGGATCTACACTTCTTCTTCTCCTTTCTTTTGCAGGATTTCTAGGAAAGGGTGATATATATTGAGGCACAAAATATGTGCCTGGTGGCACATATGATCTCTCTCAAGGGTGTTTTAAACCACTGGAACCAGCTCTTAACTTAGGGACTTCACACACTGGCAAGTAGAGGGGAGAGAGAATGTCTTTCTGATATCCCTGAATTTTTGCTGTTCAAATGAAAATAGCCAAGTCTGTATAAACAAGTGTAACTAATAAAGTATTTTCTGAAGCAACTCCCAATGTAGGCCTGTTTACCGGTAGACCAATCACTCTTCCACACTCTTTCTTCCATTTTAAGACTTACCTGTGAGGTTGGAGACAAGGCATTTAGAAAGCAAAAAGCTCCAATCTACCCCTTTTTGTTTGACTGTACCAGAGGAAGTCCTTAAGGAGGTGGTATAGAAAAAGTCTATCCCTTTCAGTTAATTTGGAGGGAAGAAGGGAGTCAAATATTTATTGAGATGGGTAGGTTCTGTTCTTGCTGCCTAAGTCCCTTAATTTAGGAACAGACAACAATAGAGAGGGGTCAAATGATGAGTATTCTAAAAGGATCAAAGAGTCTGAGAATTTTAGACCAGAGAGTTTGGAGTATCTCCCTGGCTATACTAGGAGGAACCATTACTAGGGAAAGTGAATTATTATTCTTTCTTCTATAGGAAGGCAGTGGCAGTGGGTCGATGGTGGTGACAATAGGCAATTAAAGATCTTGTTATTACCCATTGCCTGAATGGGATGTACTAAGGTACCCAGAGATTTTCATTTGTCCCAGTTGAGGAGATTTAGAGATGCTTATCACACAGGAAAACAGAAAAATCTTGCATTTAGAATAAAAAAGCTTCTGTAGACTCAGATTTTGAGATATATAAAATATCCAGGATCACAGGATACAGTGGTGGGTACTAGCTGGAACTTGCTTCCCAGAGAGTAGACTGAATGGACACTCTACAGCCCCCAAATATATTTAACACTGCACAGTTCAGAGGCATCTTCATCATCTGTAACCATAAGATCATGTAATTTATTCCCAGACACTAACTTGAAAAGAAACAAGGCAGAAAGGAAAAATTTGAGAGTTTGAGAATTTTCTTAAAAGAGCTTAGTTCCTATGACATAGATTAGATTAATTATAGGAAAATAGAGTAGCCACATCTGTATGTGAAAAGTTTTTTTTTTTTTTTTTGTCATCTCAGTGTATTTGAGGGGTTTCCCCAAGATTTTTGAAAATCTGCAGAGCAAATCTTTGTATCATTCAGTGGTATATAATCTTCCAGGCTAAAATTAAAAATCTTATTTTGGGGCCATGACCCAAGGAGGGAGGATTTGCAGATGCAGACAGAGGATGATCAGCATAAGGTAGAAAAGAGGCATTAATAAAAGTTCTGCAAAGTTTTAAAAAATAGAGTCAACTTTTCAGAAAGGGAAACCCAATGATATTGGCAAGACTGGGACATATTTGGAGAAGTACTTTTAGAAAAAGAGAGTGGATTTCAATAACTAATCAGACAAAGAATATCCAGCTAGCATTTAATTAATTAAGTCCTCATAGGGAGAAGGAAATGGCAACCCACTCCAGTGTTCTTGCCTGGAGAATCCTAGGGACAGGGGAGCCTGGTGAGCTGCCGTCTATGGGGTCACACAGAGTCAGACACAACTGAAGTGACTTAGCAGTAGCAGTAGCAGGGATATCCAAGGAGTCAGCAGGTACATTCATTGTCAGTCTTCCGTTGTTGTGTAGTCGCTAAGTCATGTCTGACTCTTTGTGATCCCGTGGGCTGAGCACACCAGGTTCCTCTGTCCTCCATTACCTTCTGGAGATTGCTCAGATTCATATCCATTGACTCAGTGATGCTATCTAACCATGTCATCCTCTGTTTCCTCCTTCTCCTTTTGCCCTCAATCTTTCCCAGCATCAGAGTCTTTTCCAATGAGTTAGTCCTTCACATCAAGTGGTCAAAGTCTCATGAGGCCTAGCTAAATGAATACCTGTCCACCTTTTGAGTCAAACAGCTGAGGCTGAAGAATATTTACTTCCCAGGAGTAAAGAGGACCATGGTTGGAGACTAAGTCTTAGCTCCCGTGCTCTTCAATAGAAGTTCCATGGCATGCAGGACACCCAGAAGTTCCTATATTTAAAAAAGAGGACAAACTGTAGAGCACTGCTGGACCTAGGGATGGCAGGGGACAGGATGTATAGATCCCTGAGGAGATGACTTTGAGCCTGGGGACAAAGGTCTGGGGTCTAAGACTACAGTGGTGAATGTCAGAACAAAGGCTGGATAGGGAAATAGCACCTCAGACTAGAAAGCAGTTCCAAGTAGCTGCTTTTCAGCAGGGTTCAAGTAGAATCCACAGAAATTTAAATGAATCTGAGGCTCCAGTTTCCCCCACTGCCACAAAATCATGTCAACTGTATCCTTTCCCCATACATCTGGTTATGTTAGAGAAATATAGGCTGGGAGAGAGGAAATCTGAGAGACTGAGCATGTGATCTAAAGAGACTGAGCATCTTCTTAAAAGGATTGCAAATTATTGTATTGGACTCAGTTTGTTGGGTTATTCTAAATTCTAAATTGGACTTCCTAGGCAGTGCTCGGGGAAGGCAATGGCACCCCACCCCAGTACTTTTGCCTGGAGAATC
The DNA here is from genome assembly GCA_935064755.1 of Tragelaphus eurycerus. Lineage (NCBI taxonomy): Eukaryota > Metazoa > Chordata > Mammalia > Artiodactyla > Bovidae > Tragelaphus > Tragelaphus eurycerus. Next base: position 2,438,106 of record CAKXYN010000126.1, on the reverse strand, counting down.
CCATGGACGGAGAATCTCAGTCCATGGGGTCGCTGAGAGTTGGACACGACTGAGCGACTTCACTTTCACTTTTCACTTTCATACATTGGAGAAGGAAATGGCAACCCACTCCAGTGTTCTTGCCTGGAGAATCCCAGGGACAGGGGAGCCTGGTGAGCTTCCGTCTATGGGATCGCACAGAGTCGGACACGACTGAAGCGACTTAGCAGCAGCAGCAGCAGCAGGCAGTGCTAGTGGTAAAGAACCCACCTGCCAGGCAATGGCACCCCACCCCAGTACTTTTGCCTGGAAAATCCTATGGACGGAGGAGCCTGGTAGGCTCCAGTCCATGGGGTCGCTAAGAGTCGGACACGACTGAGCGACTTCACTTTCAGTTTTCACTTTCATGCATTGGAGAAGGAAATGGCAACCCACTCCAGTGTTCTTGCCTGAAGAATCCCAGGGACAGGGGAGCCTGGTGAGCTTCCGTCTGTGGGATCGCACAGAGTCGGACACGACTGAAGCGACTTAGCAGCAGCAGCCATTGCAGGAGATGTTAAGAGACGCATGTTCTCTCCTTGGGTCAGGAAGATCCTCTGGAGTAGGAAATGACAACCCACTCCAGTATTATTGCCTGGAGAATTCCATGGACAGAAGAACTGGGCAGGCTATAGTTTATGGGGTCACAAAGAATCGGACATGACTGAGTGACTAACACTTTTACTTTTCACTTTCAAAATGTATACACTTCCCACTTCTCACATGCAGTTGGTTTGTAAGGAAGATCAGATGGGTAACGGGATTTTAAAATTCTTTTCTTTGACCATCTGGGGGTAATAGAATGAATAATTTTGTAATCCTGCTATTTCACAAATTAAGTTAATAAGGAAATAGTGTCCAAAAAGCCAATTAACAAGAAAACTCTTTTATTGATAGAAAAACAGAACAAAATTTCCATGAATTCTGGTATCTGTTTTATTCTGTTTGTTGGATATACCCAAGTTCCAAAATCAGTTGTTGTTTTTTTTTTTTTTTTTTTTTCTGTTGCTGGTCTTGTTGTCATCATTATTGTTGTTGTTAACCTCTCTATAGAAAAAAAAAAAAATCCAGTGAAATCACATGCCCCTCCCTCACACAGATAGGACCATCTTAATAAGACATGTCCCCAATTAAAGCTAATTAAATTCTATCCTAAGCTAAGCATTCCTACATGGCACCAATTGTATTATTAGGTTGGTGACATTAATAAGTATTGATTTCAAGCCATTGAAACTGTTTCTCAAATGTTATCAAATAAATAAAAAAACAAATCAGAAAAAGATTTATGTTCAATTCAATGATTAAGTATCCTTCAGTAGATAGGTCAATTTATCCTAATGTAAACTAAAACATCTATGAGCCACAAACACTAGTTCCAGAAAAGAATAGCCCAGATGAGCGGCTTTTCAGATTTAGACTCAAAGTCCAGATTCACATGGGAATGGACCTGAGGAGCCTGACCAGATTAAGCTTCTGGTTCTAATTTAACCTACAACTTCCACATAATATCAGCTAGCAATTGCTCAACTGCCACCCACAGAAAAGCATTTAAAGCATGCCTGCACAATGGAAAATGGAATTTTAACCATTATCTAATTAATTAAATTGATATAGATAGAAATAGTGGAAAAAGTCAGATGCCCAAGTTTTTTAAAGCTACTTTATCCATATTTTCCAAATACTACTTATCAAACTAAACAGATAATGGTCATATTTTCACTTTACCTTTAGCTATGCAGATATAAATTGTATCTCCACACCACATATAGGCTGAAAATTAAAAATTGAGCCACAACCCAGGTTTGTGGTCTAGATGGCCCTAAATCTCTTCTAGGTATTTTTGTTTTCCATCTAGATATTCAGACCACATAGATATGGTCATAAATTCAGTATCATTGCTACATTTGAGTCACTAACAAGGAAAGGAAGCTTATCTAATTACCAATTCCTCCAAGTCAAACAGGACTCTTCCCTTCATTAAATAAAGAGAAAGTCATTCAGATTTAACTCCAGAGAAATAAGTGCATGCATATACCCAACTTCTCAGTATCCTCTCTGGATAAGAGGATGGAACAACTATTTGGTTTCCATCTCATTCTTGTAATGACAGAAAAGAGAATACAAAAAGTCCATTGTAAATTTGTACAAAATGTATGCATATATAAATACATATCTATGAGTGTATATAAATTCTAAAGAAGATTATATCCATCTACATCTTTAAGATTCAGAGTCCTATACAGTTGACATAATGGTATTCTCTCTCCAATTTTCTTATCTTTAAAAACAATAAGAATCAAGCATGCCACCTTATGAATACTGAATAGCAAGTGCATAAGTTGAGCTGTAGCTATAGGGATTTGAAGCAATTAGTTTGACGGGACATCAGTGAATAAAATCCTTAAAATAAATTTGTCTATTTCCAGATTTCCTTTTGTTTCATATAAAATGAAATCCAAAATGCCCTGTTGGTAGCATCCCGAACTCCTGAGACTGTCAACTGAGCTCTATAAGAAGCAATGCTTTAAACAGGGTCTGTGCAAATTGCTTGGATATGTGCTTATTGCAATAATTTGGTGTGGGAACTGGCATTACTAAAATTTCATGTGATTCTCTATCTCATAAAAAACCTCAAGTGACACCACCAGGAGCTTATGGAGTTCTGAGAATATTAACCCAGCATAAAATTTGACTCACAAACCACATCATCTTTACACAGAGCACTATTAAAAATATTAAACCATGGTCAATTAATGGAGAAAGGTGTACATATTAAAAGGTGCACAATTATAGCGTATTATGGATGTGTGGCTATGTTTAGAGGTATCGAGATCTTTTTAAGACAATATATATAATGTTTTTATTTCTCCTGTTCCCTCTATTCCTTTGGGGAAATATTATACAAGACAATTTCATAATTACCCCCTAGACTGTACAGGTTGCTCCTTGAAACCGGATTATTATTGCATGCCTTGAATGCACTATGATTCATAAGGCAAAAACGTATGAGTAGCTTCAGCACCAAGGAAATGGAATCATCATCCAGCACTGCTCACAACAGAACATCTTATTGCTTTAATAAAATGGGAAATTATTCACTGTAAAAAGTGCACCAAATGAGGGGGAGAAAGTAATATCCATGCATTTAGTGGAGCTCCCTGGAAATGAGGAAGCTCCCTTCTGAATCCCTAATTCTATTCAAATTTCAAGCCCCAAAGTCATTCTGTAATAGGGTATTAAATAGCTATAGCTAGATGAGAGTGAGCTACAAAAATTAATGGACTTTCTTCTTCACAGTGCCTTAGTCATTCTAATGTACAATGTAGAGCTTTGATATACTAAAGGATTCCCAAGTGGACTGAGAGAGTTAATGCTCTCTTTTATCTATTACTAGGAAGTGACTAAGGCACTGGAGAGAATCTGGTTCATTGTTTAATATATTGTATCCAAAGATTACACCTAGTCTTCCTAGTATTACAACACGACATGCTTAAATGATGATCCTCTGTGCTTCAGGAAAGGTCTTGAGTGGTATCTAATCGGTGATTAAAATTTAGCTTATTACATCAATTTAGAAAAGATGTAAATTGAGTTTGGGCAATTTAATAGATGGCCTAAAATCTCAGAGGTAATGTTTCCTCTAAGAGCACATACACCTGGAACCAAGACAGAGATTCTAGAAGAACTACTTGTTACTTGGGAGAGGGATGCACTTAGGGGCACTGTTGCCTTACATCCTGCAGGTTAGTAAGGTCCCTTTTAGTTGAGCTTTTTGTAGAACATTCTCATTCATACATTTTCCCAATTTGTTCCCAAGAAAGGATGCCTCTGCATACAGTTAAGTTATAATATGTTTCTGGACCCTTCTATCATCAGCCCAAGGGAAACAAAGTGGTAAATAACCATAGGTGGATTCCACTTGTAACACAGATGGCCTTGTCTGGCATTAGGAGAGAGAACAAAAATATTGGATTTTGTCTCTCACTTTCCTTTTCTTAGTCTTTTTTCATACATTCAATGAAGTTAGGTAAGCCAGACTGAGAAAGAGAAAGGGAGACACTCTTTAACTGCACCTCAGATACAGGAACAGATTTCTAACTAACAAGTTGCAGACATTTTTATTCTACAAGCAGTTACTGGATTAACTTCTTTTAAAATTTGCATGTCCTGTCATCCAAATTGCCCAACATCCCCACCAGTCTCACCCCCAACACATACAGTACAAGCAAGCACACACACACACCACTGCCTCCAGGTGGTAACTGCATGCAGGGAGGACTACAGCCACTGTTTAAATATTAACCATGTTTTAATAGATGGCATTCCTGCACATCCATTATTTGTTTGTTTTCTGTTGTGGTTGTCTCTGTCATTTGCAAAAGAAATAAGAAAACATAAGTATCATCTTTTTATAACAGTCTACTACAGAGTAAGGTACAAAAGAACACTTCTGGAAACAGCAGAAGCCAGGCCTGACCACTGAAATCCTCATCCAGTGGTAACCATTATATCAACAGCTAAATAAGAACAAGAATATACAGTTTGGAGAACATAGTACAGAATTATAGTTTGCTTTTGTATTTGGTACCAATATAATAAATATATAACAAAGGCGCACGTGTTCTAAAAATTAAACAGAAACATTCTGGTTGGTTAAACACTGCACTTTCAGTACTGCACATTGCCTAATTTATTTTTTACAAAAAAAAAAAAAAAAAGGTAATGTATGCAATGTTTAATAAGAAAAAAACCAATAGTACATATAAACCCGACTGTAGAAAAAGAGGAAGGAAACCAACAAAAAGCTAGCATATTCACTTTCCAAAATAGCCCCTTTTGCACCTGCACAACCAAAGAATGTAACCAGTTCTGAGACAATTTCAGCACCAGATCTAGCTGGACAGCTCCCGGATCCTCCGTGAATCCTGAAATGCCACAAGTCAAAGGTGTACAGGTGGGGGTGGGGCAAGGATAAAGGACTAGATTCTGTCATTTAAACTCATTTAAAAGATTTTCAATGAACTTATGCTTGATCAGCAAGGGGCATTTCTAAAAGTAAATTAAAATGCCTGGTCCTAGAAAAGAGAAACTGAAGGTAAGAAGAGGGCTGGCTGGAGAGCGGTACCTGTCATAAACATTTTTCGGGACAAGTCTCTGTGGCCTCTTGTAGTCCTGGTGCTAAAGTTTACGTTTTCTTTATAGTGTACTATTGCCTGAGCCCAGCTGAAGGTAGGAATGGGGAAGGGAGGGAAGCTGAAGGAAAAGTGAAAAGCTTTGGGGGTTAAGGAGAAGAAAGGTAATGAACCTTAACTTGACAGCTATGTACAACACACCAGGCCCCTCCACTCCCTTTGCTCCAGGGGTCAATGCCTTTTACATATTTGGTAGCTTGTGCGGTTTCTCCTCCGTATTGTGGGGGGCGCAGGGTGGAAAGGGAAGACGCGTCTTTCATTGACAATGAGAAATTATGTGATTTGTCATGCGTTTGGATCGTGTAATTAATATTATAATAATTACTATAAATATTAATAATAAAGTATTATCAGCGTTATTTCTTCTTCCGAGACTTCCCTCGCCCAATATTTACAAATACCGCACAGTGCCTCGGCGGAGGAGAAACAGAGGAGGGGGAGGATAGATAAGGAAAAAGGGAAGAGGAAAGGGAGGCCACAGGAAAGTGGAAGAGAAAGACCGGAAGGGAGGAAAAAAAAAAAAAAAGCAAGGACGGCAAAAATGCTGGAAAGGAGAAAGGGAAGAGGAGAGGGGCTAGACAATCAGGATAGTACCACCGCTTGCAAAAGGCCCTCGCCAACTGGGTCCAAACAGGAGGGCTGTGTGTGCTCCTTGCGGACTGGGGGCCGGCGGTGGAGGCGGAGCACAGGGAGCCTGGCATGGGAGGCCAGGGGGAGAAGACGAAGAAGCAGCGCTGGATGGGGCGCAGAAGGCAGAGTCCCGGGCCTGCCTCTCCAGCCGGGCTTCTTTTCCTTGGGTGGAAGCCTGGCCTCCCTCGGGTTGGGGCAGCCCCCTCCCGCCGCGGTTGCCGCCGCAGTGATCCCGCTCATATTCCTCCTGAGCCCTCTGCATCTTCCTCTTCTTCATCCTACGCTTGTGGATATGGAAAGTGGAGAGGGACAGCACGATGAGGCAGAAGATGAGGGTGACCAGGACAATCAGCACCAGCGTGGAGGAGAAGGACTGGAAAAGCTGCTGTCCCACCTGCGTGATGCAGGTGCCACTGCTACCGCCGCCTGCGCCTTGGCCACGGGCGCTCGCGTTGCCGCTGCCGCTGGCGTTGGAGGAAGCGAAGGTCCGGTTGAGGAGACACGGCGGCAGCGCCAGCCTCAGCTCCTTGGGCGCCCTGGCACTCATCGGCGCTGGGCTGGGAGGGGCTGGGCCCACAAGACTTCCTCTTTTGAGCACACGGTTCTCACCAGCCAAGAAAAGGACGGAGCCCGCAGCACCCAAAACTACTCCCTGGTGTGGGAGGGGATGCGCAGGCGAGCGAAGGACTAAGGGAGCAACTGTGGACAAGCAAACCGGCCAGGGAGCGAGCGGTGCCCAGGAGATCCTCTCCGGCCCCGCCTCGAACGCGTGTCCGCGCGCCCTTTTCCTTTGCCAAAGCACCAGGCTGCAAAGAGAACAGGCTTGGTTAGGATCCCGGCCGCTGCCCGGGGAGCACAGAGAACCGGAATGATCAGCGTCACTGCAAAGCGGCCCTCTGAGCGCACTGCCTCAGCTGGGCGCTGGCGGGTCTTCACAGCCCACAGACCCCAGTCCGCCCGCCCGCCCCTGGCCGCGCACCAAAGCCTCCAGTTCCGCGCTCTCGCCACTTTGCGGAGAAGAGGGTCTGCGCCGACAACGCGGAGATGCCGATTACTCAGCAGATAAAGCAGCCTCCCTGCGCCCTCCACAACTTTCTAGTTGCAACAGACACGCAGCCACTTCGGAACGCGGTCCTCGCTTCTCAGAGCGCCGGTTCGCCTCTTTTCTGCGCCCTCTCAATGGATGTCTTCTCCTGAATCTTACCCTTCCCAGCACCCACCCTGGGCCGCCGAGCCGGCTCCGGGAACGCAATCCTCCCTTGGGTCCCCCGCCCTCCAGACCCTCCCTGAACGATGTCAGATCCCTTAGGTACCATTCCCATGGGGGTAACCCTGGAGCCACATCCCACTCCACCCCTGTCCGCGGCCACGGCTGACACGCAGGACTGCGCTCCACCCTTGCTCCAGCTTTCTTCCTTGGTACCTCCCCACCCCCCAATCAAAAAAAAAAAAAAAAAAAAAAACAAGCTGAAGCACCTTTCTCAGCTAAAGCACATCCCTACAAACGCCCCCTTTTCCCCATCTCTCTGTGTCTCCACCCCCACTTGACAGTATCCTGATTCTAATGGTGCTGGAAATGAAAGGGGGAGGGTTCCCGCCTGCAAAGTTTGGGAAACGGACCTTCTCTCGGGCCTTTCCAGACTCAGCCTGAGGGCCCTGAGGCTCTTCCCCGGGACCAGAGCCAGGAAGACCCTTAGCGCGCAGCAGAGCCCCCTTGCCGCTCTCGAGAGGCCGCTGCAAACTGTTGCACTGCGGAGCAGCGAGGCGGCCCGCAAGCCCGGGCCGGGGCAGGGGCGGGGGCCGAAGCCACGGCCAGAGGTGCCTGCACAGGCCGCCAGGGCTGTCCTACCCACTCGCGCCTGGCCACCCGGCCGCCCCGAGTTTCAGTCGCCCCGCGTCCCTTACCTGGGGCCGCCAGCTGGCTGCAAGGAGGGAGCCCCGCCGCGCGGCTGCAGTAGCGGCTGCAGAAGGCGCGGAGTGAAGGGGCCAGAAACGGAGCCGCGCTGCCGCCGCCGCTGCCGCTTTGGGGAGCTCAGCTCGCAGCCTATTGCCAGAGAGGCCGGTGACGTCAGGCAGCCACCGCCAGGGCTCCAAGCCACCCCTCAGGCCCCCACCCCACCCTCATACCCCAACACCTCGTCCTGGCAGAGCCAGGCTCTGCCACACAGGTTCCCAGTTCCCTGCTGTTTCCCTGCCCAGGCGATGGGGAGTAATCCCCAGCTCCACCCTGTAAGCAACCCACCTTCCGCAGCGCTCTGCTTGGGAAGGGTTGAAGCTTCGTTCTCTGGCTGCCCGATTCTTCACCCTCACCTCTTGCCCACGTGGTCCTAAGCACACATTTTTACACTCTAGAGATCCCTCTCCCCTCAGGGCACACAATAGATTTCCTCTCTCTGCTGACGAGGATCGTCCCTTTCTCCAATCCTGTCTGTGCTGGTCTGGCTCTGAACAGAAACTGCGTCCGTGAGAGGGGCATTTCCGAACACAAATGTGACGGAACCTGAAATACAAACATGAACATTTATTTAATATCAAACAATGCAAATGAACCATTTTCCTCTCCTATAAGGTCAGAATCTCCCACTTATCTTTCCCTCTACCCAACTCAGGATCCTCCTCTCTTCCCTCACGCACTCAACTCCAGGCCCAAAATAACACTCAGTGTATTAAATACTCCTTGTATGCTGACAATCTAGACGCTCATGAGCACACACAGCACGCAAAAAGCTTATAAGGCAGGGAGATGAAAATCATTCAGAAAAGTGCAGAAATGAAACCCTATGAAAATTCCAAGCATTGTGCTTCTTATAGAGTACCCCATTTATTGGCCTTAATACTTGCGAAGGTGCCCCTTGCCTTTCTGTAGTATTAACAGTAATCTTTCAGCACAATGGATAGGACTTCCTGAAAGATTCTGCCTAAATCTGGGCAGAGACTAATGAACTATTGGTTTGGAACCCTTGGGAAAATATGAACAGCACATTTGGCTACAGTAGCCAACTTCAAAACAAAGTATTCTCATATTTTTACTATAGAAAACAGCAGTTTCAAAGATAATGTATTGGTCTTTGAAGGCATTCAGGTGTCTTATTAAGTGTGCATTTCCTTCTTCCCTTACAGTTTTGTTGTCTTCCCCTCTTTGAGTCCAATACAGTGCCTGTACAATTCTCTGCTGCTAAACTGAGTGCTGCAGTATTCACTGCTGCTTTTTCCTGCTGTGCCTCAGAATTGAGAAAGAAAAGCAATAACTGGTAAGCACCTTGTATTTGCAAGCAGAGGGCTTTGTAAGAAAGATGGTTTCATGTTTGTGGTAAACAGTTGTCTGTAATCTGGGTTCCCTTCTTCTAAACCTGTGTTTCTATCTAATCCTACTCTAACTTTTCCTTTCTCTCTTCTTGCCCATGACACATATATAAGAACAATACATATTTTCTCCCCCAGATTCTTTCATTCATTTGAATAAAAGTCATCAACATTTTTTCATAATTGTTTCCATTTAAAAAAAAAATATCTCTACTGAAGCTAATAGGGCAGTGGCTTCTTGAGAGCATGGATTGATGCCTTTTGCCTCCAGAGTCACAGAGTTAATGATGGTCAATGACTCCGGTGCTGGTTTAGGTATCTTTCCTGGAGCGGGGACACCTAATGCCTTGTAAAAGCCACCTGCCACATTTAGCTATGCTGACTTTGATGGGCTCAAGTTCTAGAAGGCTGGGCCTTGTTTTCACTATGATCACTAAGTGAGACTTCACCATTAACTCTTAACATGCAATGCCCCATTTGTGTACACTTTTCCTTGCTCCTGAAAAGTTGAATCTAATCAGCATTTTGTAAAGCAAATTCAATTTTGAATACTCCAAAAAGAGATCTGACTATTTAAAGAGACTCTTTAGAAAAAGTGTCTTGTAAAGCAAAGAATTTTTACATAGTAAGAATTAACTCCCACTGGTCTGTTTTCTAAAATTGAAAAAAAATAAGTTGTCAGATTTTCCTAGTGCAGAACATGCATACTTTTTATAATACACAGTACTGGGATTACAATATATATATAATGGGGTTTCTTTTCCATACCAAGCTTCGAGGCCATGTGATTAGGCTGCCATTGTTCTTATTCTTTTGTTATAAATGATAACCATCTGTTATAACACAAGTGCTAAAAGTGTCTGCACCATTTTCCACAATCTATGAAAAGACAAGGTCTTGCCTTGGAGAATTTACAATCTGCAGCAGATGAATGTGATCCACAAGACAATGGTATTTAACTGGAAATGATTTAGGTAGATTAAAGACATCAATTTTCAGGTCACTTTTTTTCTCCTTCCTTGCTCAAGAAGAAGAGTCTGCAGGTTTATAATTTGTTCTAACCCAGAAAATGAAAGTGCTCAATAGATAGAAGTGGGTGTCACTGGGTAGTATGATTCAAGCCCCAAGAATACCAGTGATAAAAAAAACACGTATACTTCTTGGGCTGCAAGAACTGATCCCGTTGAGTCGCTGTATGATTTTGGCACACCTGGAACAATGGCAAGACTTCTTCCAGACAATATGTTGCCAGTGTTTTTACGACCAAACTTTTCAGGTAACACTTGCAAGAGTGGAAGACCAAGAAGCCTCTGAGACTTCCATGATCTCCTGTTATGATGGGAAAGCCCCTTTGGACTCAGGTGCATTCCCAACATTCAGCAACATATGATATTTGTTCTCAAGTTTTAAGAGGAATCTCTAGCTTAGAGAACAGTGCTACATGAGCACCTGGCACATCAACCCCCCAGAAGCAATGAATCAATAATAATTACACTACCAGCAACAATAATACATGGCTATTATTATTATTTGCAAAATGCCTGTTATATACCAAGCATGCTAAAGACTCTATAATAAAGCCTCAACATAACCCTGCAAATTTATTTTTGCCAAAATACAAATTTATTTATTTATTCACTTATTTGCTCAGCAAAGATCTTTGAGTACCTGACATATGTCAGGTGAGGAAATTAAAGCTCAATGTAGCTAAAAACCATGCCCAAGTTGCCTAATAGTATGTATAATACTAGGATCAAACCCAAACAAGCTGGCTGAAAAATTAGCATTCTTTTTGTGACTAGTGGTTTCTCTCTCTTTCCCTCTTACACTCACACTCACATACACATATCTCTATTTTAACTCTATCACAATTTTATCTCTATCTACTTTTATTGGAGGAGGGTAAGCAAATAAAACTGGAAAAGAGCAGAGCTGTTTGGATGAAGCAGTGGAGGGGAGCTGGGAAGTCCCTTCACTGGGGCCTCCCCTTTTCCCCAGCACTAGTCCACAAGATGCTCCAAGCAATCCCTTGTACTGAGCAGAGTCGTTTGGAAACCCTAGTACTTCACTAAGTCACCTAAGCAGGCTATTCAAGACCACAGTACATTCCAGGTCATTTTAGATTTACAAGGACTTTTTCAGAGTTTATTTAGGTGATCCTAACATTTCGCTTAATCACGTATCTCAACTACTCAGGGTCCCTGAATATCTACAAAAATATGTTCCACGTGTTGCCATATTGCTATTAAATCAACTACTGGCCCAGTAAGCAATTGATTAATAAACAAGGTTCTGAATGAATCTTTTGACTTTATTCAAATTGTCTAGTTTTTTTTCCCCCTGATTCATTCTTCTCATCTGTAAAATGAGAACAGCATCTTCATTGCAGTGTTTCTTTTGAGCACTAAGCATATACTAAGCATTCAATAAATGGTAGCTCTTCACATTGTAAATTTATCACAAAGATTAATATTTCAACCCTTATAGTAGAAGCATTATACTGTTTTGGACATAAAAGGTCAGGAAAATTTTTATAAGCTTGAGTATTTTTATGGGAGGATAAATATAAGGGTGAAGGGAATTAAAGTAAGGATAGATAATGAGTAATTCAAGAAACTGGGGCTATGAATCCTAGAGATGGGGAGACATCAAGAATACATCATAGAATCTTCAAATGCTTAGAGCATCATCAATGGAAGATGAATTTGTCCTGCTCTAAGTACTCAAAGAGAACTGAAACAGAAGAATAGATAAACGGTGAAAGTGAAGTTGCTCAGTTGTGTCCGACTCTTTGCGACATCATGGACTGTAGCCTACCAGGTTCCTTCATCCATGAAATTTTCCAGGTGAGAATGCTGGAGTGGGTTGCCATTTCCTTCTCCAAGAGATCTTTCCCACCCAGGAATTGAACCCAGGTCTCCCTCATTGTAAGCAGATGCTTTACCATCTGAGCCACCAGGGAAGTCCAAGATATATGATAGGAAGTATATTTCAGTTCACTATTTCATAATTTAAAAGAGTTTTTTCTAACTATGTAACAGATTATCATGTAAACCAGCAGTCTGCAAACTGAGGGGCTTATGTCTCTGGAAGTACATTAAGATTTTTCTAAGGGTCTATGGGGATGTATAGTTTTAGAAGAATCATTTCCCAAATCCTCAACCTCTATGTGTAATTTTTCCCAAAATGTATCTATCTGAGATTAAAACTTATCCTATGTCATGTCTCTTTGTATTTCTCCTACTTTATTGTATTAAGGAAAAAATCTATGTTCAGACCTGTTCCTCAGCCTTACTGTCATGCATTGCTTGGGGTGTACAATCCTTTGGGGAACCAACAAAGGAATACTTAGAGGATGCATAACTCCTGAGGAAGTGACAGCAAAGCAGAAAGTTCATCTGTAAGAAATATTGTTAGGACAGTGCCTTATTTCATCCAGGTGACAGACTCATTTTAAGGCTCTATATCTATCTATATATTGATTTATCTTAGAATTAGAATTTAGAAATGAAATGGTTGTCACAGGGATACAAATAGTCTAGTGTATTTAAATTGAAAAATGAATTTGGATTATTTTTCTCACAGAAAGTAAGCCTGATTTGTCTATTTGAATAGAAAATTTGAACTGCATTTGTGTGATAAATATTATGGAAGACATATTTACAAATTGAATGGACTAAATCTATCAATCTGGATGTTTTAACAAAATATATTTAAAATACTTACATGATATGGGATATACCAGAAATTACATTCTGTATAACTGTTAACTTATCATTTAAAAGTTTTCAATGTCAAATTAAAATGTGCAAAGGAGTCTATGATTTGCCAAAATTCTTTTAGGGAGTATTCAGGGGGAAAAAAGCTCTTTGAAGATTTCTATTCCAAAATGTCCAGTTCCCATGACACCATCTGTTCATGCATGCCCAGTCCTGTCTGACACTTTGTGATTCCATGGAATGAATAGCTTGTGAGGCTCCTCTTTTCAAGGAATTTTTAAGGCAAGAATATTGGAATGGGTTGCCATTTCCTCCTCCAGGGGATCTTCCACCCAGGGATTGAACCTACATCTCCTGAATTGCAGGTGGGTTGTTTACCCACTGAGCCATCAGGGAGGACCCATGACACAGTCTAAGACTCAAACAGAAACTAGATGCATCAGGGGTGTCATATAGGAGATTTCTTCCTAGAGTAGGAATTTAAATCAGGTGGCTTCTCTAACTTTAAGAAAGGTTGCAAGTCTACATATCTTTATATACCCATCAGGGCATTTCTGATCTCAAGCTGTGTAAGTATAAGCTTCATCCTTTTATATGTCATAATAGAGCATTCTCCATTCAGACCCATTTAAATCTGAGTTATTTGTACAGAAAGTCAAGATTCCTATTGCTACATTATCCTTGACTGGGAAATTCATTCATCCAATGAATAGTCACTGTGTGCCTAACATGTGCCTCAAATTGTGCTAGGTGCTCAGTACTGCTGCTGCTGCTACTAAGTCGCGTCAGTCGTGTCTGACTCTGTGTGACCCCATAGATGGCAGCCCATCAGGCTCCCCTATTCTTGGGATTCTCCAGGCAAGAACACTGGAGTGGGTTGCCGTTTCCTTCTCCAATGCATGAAAGTGAAAAGTGAAAGGGAAGTCGCTCAGTTGTGTCCAACTCTTCGTGACCCCGTGGACTGCAGCATACCAGGCTCCTCCGTCCATGGGATTTTCCAGGCAAGAGTACTGGAGTGGGGTACCATCGCCTTCTCCGAGTGCTCAGTACATCGTGACCAAAAAAAAAGCCCCTGTAATTAGGAACCTGTATTCTAATTACATATATGTCCACATTTTTGTCATTTAGCCAAAGATAAAGAATGTTTAATTCTCCTCTTTTTTATAACAATTTTAAGTGAAATACCATGCATGTCAAAAAATAGAATGTAAACTAAGTAGACTGATGGATGTGAAGCTAAGAGTTTGATGGGTTAAGACCAGTAAATATTAAGCAACCCTTAAGATCTTTGTGATCAACAGCTCTGACAAAATGAGAGTTTGGATCATGATCAGAAACCCACTGGCATATGCTTCTTTCAAGTGCTGTAGGCTGTGAATCTGTCTTTCACAAGAAAGATAAACAGAACTTTTCCACCATGCACAAAAAGATATGCCTAAACCAGAGTTTCTTGATCTTGGCAATATTAGCATTTGGAGCCAGATAATTCTTTGTTGTCTTAGGCATGGCATAAGCAGAATTCTAAGGACGGTTCCCCTTGGTTATGCCCCCTTCATTGTTCAATCAAAAACTAATCTAAATGTTATGAAGTGATTTTTTGGAGATTAATTAATTCCCATAAAGTTGACCTTAAAATATAAAGATTATTTACATAGGCCTGATCTGGTTGAGTAAACACTTTTAAAAAAGAGTTTTCTCTAGCTGGTAACAGAAGAGGAAAACAGAAATTCAAAGCACAAATTCACAACAACATGCTATTATGGCATTTATTATGGATGGCAGGGGATAGAAGCTAACTAATATGGATGCTCATTAGGCTCTAACAATGTCTGACATCCAGCAGAGAAATGAGGACATCAGTCTTACAACAGCAAGGAGCTGAATTCTGCCAACAACCCGAATGATCTTAGAAAAGGATTCTTCCATAGAGATTCCATATAAGAGCCTAGCTTGGCCAACACCTTGATTTCAGCCCTGTGAGACTCTAAATAGAGAACCTGCTCAATCACCCCTCCCAATTCTCCCAGATTTCTGACCTATGGAGCTCTGAGACAATGCATGAGTGCTGTGTAGAGCTGCTGTGTTACACAACAATAGGAGGCTAACACATATGTTTAGCAGCATTCCAGGTCTCGTTCCACTAGATACTCTCAGTACCCCTCCCCAATTGTGACAATCAAATTTATCTCTATACATTACTAAATGTCATGGAGGTGAGAATGTGAAATTACTGTGAGAACCTCTGGCCTATACATATAACCTCTCTCTGTACAGTTACAGAGACAATAATTCAAAGAAAGAGGTGGGCATCTTGAGCCCTACCCATATTTTATGACCATTCCAATTACTGTTTTCTCTGAATTATTATTTGAATTTGACCAAGAGAGAATCTGATGTAGAGTGAGGAATTCTCTGGTAAATCAGTCTGCAACAAATTTTAAAAACATTAGGTCCCAAGGATCAATCAAGAGTGTTTGGAAGAGAATAAGTAGTGCCAACAAAATTGTTACCTTTCATGGTAAATGAAAGTTCATGCAAAGAAAGGGGAAGTAATCTTACAGGATTTGAGTATAGCTTTGTATTTTGTTTTCTGTAACACAAAAAGCTCACAGCAAGAAAGAAACACTTGGCTTGGGTCACAGATCTGTTGGTGGGCGCATGATGTTCAATGCTTTGGAAGATTCCAGTGGAACACATAAGAGTAAATGACTTATTCCGCATTGTGGGTAGCCATCTCAACTCCTCCTGTTTCTTTCTTCGTTATGAAGCAAAGATTATTGTATTTGTTTTGCGAATCAAAAAAGAAAGCCAAATGGCTTCATGGTTTTCAAACTTTCATCTCTTATACTTTTTTTTTTCATTGTTTATATATCATTTTATGCTTGAAAAGAAAACAAAGGAAACAATGTGAATATGGCTTTAAAGGAGCCTGCGAGTTACCAACCCTGAAGTATGACTGACTAGAAAATAATATATGAGACAGCTTAGATTTCTTCCTATACTCTAAGTTAATTTTCCTCTACATCAGTTGCTGTCAGCTATGTTTTTATTACTATAACAGAAGATATTGGGAGCGGACAAAAGCAATAATGAAGTGGCAGAAGGAGCATGTTGAAGAGGCACACTTGATATAATCAAATGAATATGTTTGTATGTTTATTTGTTTCATTGGAACTTAAATATTCTCCAGAAATATCTTTTATGCCACTGAATGAAAAATCATGACGTTTTGAATCACTTCTAGTTAAAAGACACTCCTACGTCCTTTTAAATCAGAAAAAAAGAAAGTGAAGTCGCTCAGTCATGTCCAACTCTTTGCGACCCCATGGACTGCAACCCACCAGGCTCCTCCATCCATGGGATTCTCCAGGCAAGAATACTGGAGTGGGTTGCCATTTCCTTCTCCAGGGGATCTTCCTGACCCAGGGATTGAACCCAGGTCTCCCACATTGCAGGCAGATGCTTTAACATAATGTCAATTTAGTAATTAGACTATATAGTCTAAGATATAAAAATTTAAAAACTGATTAATTGTATATTTTCTCTTTCTTCACAGCTTGGATTTATTTAAAATGAAAACCTTGTTGCTGTTGTTGTTCAGTCACTGAGTCATGTCCAGCTCTGTGACTCCATGAACTGCAGCACACCAGGTTTCCTTGTCCTTCATTATCTCCCAGAGTTTGCTCAAATTCATGTCCACTGAGTCGGTGGTGCTATCTAGCCATCTCATCCTGTCACCCCTTCTCCTCTTGCTTTCAAACTTTCCCAGCATCAGGGTCTTTTCCAATGGGTCAGCTCTTTGTATCAGGTGGCCAAAGTATTGGAGCTTCAGCTTCAGCTTCAGCATCAGCCCTTCCAAAGAATATCTAGAGTTGATTTCCTTTAGGATTGACTGGTTGGATCACCTTTCTGTTCAAGGGACTCTCAAAAATCTGCTTCAGCACCACAATTCAAAAGCATCAGTTCTTCAGTGCTCAACCTTCTTGATGGTCCAACTCTCACATCCATACATGACTATTGGAAAAACCATAGCTTTGACTATAAGGATCTTTGTTGGCAAAGTAATATGTCTGCTTTTTAATATGCTGTCTAGGTTTGTCATAGCTTTTCTTCCAAGGAGTAGGTGTCTTTTAATTTCATGGATGCTGTCACTTTCCACAGTGATTTTGGAGTCCAAGAAAATAAAACTTATCATGTTTCCAATTTTTCCCCATAAATTTGCCTGAAGTGATGGGACCGAATGCCATGATCTTAGTTTTTGGTTTGTTTGTTTTCAAGCTGAGATTTAAGCCAGCTTTTTTACTCTTCTCTTTCACTCTCATTAAGAAGCTCTTTAGCTCCTCTTCACTTTCTGCCATTAGAGTGAAATGATATCATTTGCCTGTCTGAAGTTGTTGATATTTCTCCTAGCAATCTTGATTCCAGTTTGTGACTCATGCAGCTTGGCATTTTGCCTGATGTACTCTGCATATAAGTCAAATAAGTAGGATGACAATATACAACCTTGACATATTCCTTTCTCAATTTGGAACCAGTCAGTTGTTCCATGTCTGGTTCTAGCTGGTGTTTCTTGACCTGAATCATGTTTTTCAGGTGAAAGATAAGGTGATTTAGTATTCCCATGTCTTCAAAAATTGTCGACAGTTTGTCATGATACACACAGTCAAAGGTTTTAGTGTAGTCAATGAAACAGAAGTAGATGTTTTTCTGGAATTCCCTTGCTTTCTCTATGATCCAACAAATGTTGGCAATTTGATCTTGGTTCCTCTGTCTTTTCTAAACCCAGTTCGTACATGTGGAAGTTCCCATTTCAGGTACTTATTTTTTTTTTAAATTTAAATTTATTTATTTTAATAGAGGCTAATTACTTTACAATATTGTATTGGTTTTGCCATACATCAACATGAATCCGCCCCGGGTGTACACGTGTTCCCAATCCTGAACCCCCCTCCCACCTCCCTCCCCATACCATCCCTCTGGGTCATCCTAGTGCACCAGCCCCAAGCTTCCTGTATACTGCATAGAACCTGGACTGGTGATTCATTTCTTATATGATATTATACATGTTTCAATGCCATTCTCCCAAATCATCCCCCCCTCCCTCTCCCACAGAGTCCAAAAGACTGTTCTATACATCTGTGTCTCTTTTGCTGTCTCGCATACAGGGTTATCATTATCATCTTTCTAAATTCCATATATATGTGTTAGTATACTATATTGGTGTTTTTCTTTCTGGCTTACTTCACTCTATATAATCGGCTCCAGTTTCATCCACCTCATTAGGTACTTATTTTAAAATGAAAGCCTAGAGCCATAAAAATTAGTATTTGACTTGATTTCTATACATTTGGCTTGTATTTCTCCTCTTTTTCCTCCCTCCTCATCCCTAGATTGCTAAATAGTTTCTTTTACCTCTGGAGTCAAAGCAAAGGGGAGGGAAAAATGGTAACAGGATAGGAAAATTTTACCCTGATTGATTCTGTCCCAAGATACCTTTACACTCTTGAGTCCTGATAGGTCTCCAGGTTGACTCAAGATGGAGAACCTCCTCCCTGACATGCTGACATTCAGCCCTTAGCTCAGTTGTCATCAGTGACATTTCTTCACCCCTCCCCACCCCAGGAATCTATTCAGGGTTTTGCTGCTTAATGCTAAGAGAAAACTTAGGAAAGTGTGTTCAACACTGATTCAAGAAATCTCCCATCTGAAGAGCAAAAGAGCTGAGTATTTATACAGCAATTGCATTTCATTTGATGCAGGCCATCATTTTCCAAGCTTCAAATAATTATGCCAGCAGCATATTAGCATGGACTACAGGAGTCCTTCCCAGTACATTAAAACTGATGTCATGGGGAAGAGTAGGTAATCCCCTCATTTTGAAATTCTCTGTTTTCAGTCTTATAGTCCTCCCTGCTGGGTTGAAACCTCAAAGTCCACTTTCATGTATGTTTTCCTGATTCTGCCAGGACATATTTTCCAAGTCTTATAGCTCTTTTGAGATAATTCCTTTTTTTTCCTGGAGCAGGGAAATTATTTTTCCAAGAGTTCAAGCTGAGTTTCTATCCTATAATCTATAAGTTATTATCCTATAATCTATAAGTGGGATAGAGGTAAACTTTGAAGAAGATAAGTATCATCTGATGAAGAGATGTCTTATGACATCTCTTATGATTTGTCTGCAATGAGAAAATCTATAATCCTATAACTATGAGGAGTGAACCATTTCTATAGGCCTAGGTGTTCAAGAGAATCTACAAATTCAATGTTTTCAAGTTTATCTGCCACAAATATCCCCATCTCAGATGTCAGAGCCACAGTTCTTTCCTATCAAGGCCCCAATTTTAGCATAAGAGATTTCACATGGCTGAGAATTGTCTTTACAATTCTACCTTTTCCACTCAAGTCTGCATCCAATTTTTAGCTAGATCTTCCCTCTGGCTATAGGAAATATGGTCTCTTCAAATGCCATATCAGAAGTCTGAGATTCATACTGAGAATAATTTGGTGGTTGTTGAACTGAGCCTGTCATTTCTTTCCCCTTAAAAATTAACAATAACCAATTCCACAGTCCTCATAATTACCATTGCCACTATAGCGAAAAAATGCTGAGATACTGTATAAACTTAAACTACATTCTAATTCACCATAGATGAGAATACTTATAATTGCAATGCTCAGCCTGTCAAGGATGATCATCACCTCTCTTATCACCACCAGTAACAGGTCCCTTTTTGGGACTTGGTTGGCGAGTTCCAGAATCCTTTTGTAAGGGTGTTCTTCCTTTGACCTTCTTTAGGGCTCATTGTCTTAGTTTGAATTCCTCCAAAAGTAGACCCTTAGGTGAGGATTTGAATGCAAATAGTTTTGGGGACTTGCAGAGAAATAGCAGCAGGGTAATGAGGGAGAAGGAAACCAACCACCAGTGAAGAGCACAACACAAAAGCAGCTGCCATTAGAATTACATTTATGTCCACAGGGAACAAAGCAGAGAGTGTCAAATACGTGCCTCAGGAATATCCCAGCTTAGAAGCAAGAGAACTGTGGTATTAGTATGTATACAAATACACTTTGTGCTCACACTTCAACTTGTTCTAGGACTGCTCCAAGGAGGAATTAATTCCCTAACACTTCTGGTCTATCCCAGGCAGAGTGGCCCCCTCCAGTTCTAGAAAGGTCTTTAGGACTGGAATTACTAGGAGGACACTGAAATGGAAGGGCCTGAGTGACATATGTGAAGCACTGCCAGCATCTGCTATAAGTTCCTCTATGTGGCCCAGTCTACTCTATCAGAATCACTCATGTACCTTCTCCAGATGAAATCAAGGAGCACAGATTAATGAGATTTAAGCAACCCTCCTCTACTTCTATCACCAAAGCAGTCTGTCAGACTTGTCTTCTAGATATCCTGCCTGAAAATCAGACCCAAGGAAGCAGAGCTACCCTTCCCACCAACTTCTGCAGTAACATATACATCTAGCTCTCCAAAGGGCCACACAGACCACCATCCCCATTGGGTTGAAGTAAGGGAAAGAAGTAAAGACATTAAATACAGCAAGAGCCAACTCCTAAGAAATCTTTTCACCTATCTTCCCACCTCTCCTTATTATGACCCATTTTTACATATTTGGTATGGCAAGGGACCAAGGATCATGAATGAAATACTGAATATTTCTATTATAAATTATGGCACATTAATATGAAGGTTATTCTCAAATTCTCTTTTGTACTTGGTATCTTCTAACTCTATTACTCAGTAGACATGAAGGCAGGAAGAATTCTAGTCTAATATTTCCTTACTCTAGGAATTGATATTATAGCCTCAACCAACACTTTTCTCAGAACAGTCAGAACCTAGGGTTGGCTATTTCCACTTGTGTGGTGGAATTGGGCTAAAGTCTTGCCCAAAGCACATATATTGTTAGTAATTGGTTAGGCCTAGACTAAAATGCTCCACTTGTCTTGCTCCAAAACCCACAATCATTCATTATACCAGGGAGAGAGATCACAAACTCTAAATGTTTCTAAAAACCAAGGTTAGAAAATAAATACATGAGTTATATATAAATGTGTATTTACATATACATAGCAGAGAAGGCAATGGCACCCCACTCCAGTACTCTTGCCTGGAAAATCCCACGGGATGGAGGAGCCTGGTAGGCTGCAGTCCATGGGGTTGCTAAGAGTCAGACATGACTGAGAGACTTTACTTTCTCTTTTCAGTTTCATGCATTGGAGAAGGAAATGGCAACCCACTCCAGTGTTCTTGCCTGGAGAATCCCAGGAATGGGAGCCTGGTGGGCTGCCGTCTCAGGGGTCACACAGAGTCGGACACGACTGAAGTGACTTAGCATAGCATGGCATATATACAGAGAAGGCAATGGCACCCCACTCCAGTACTCTTGCCTGGGAATTCCCATGGATAGAGGAGCCTGATGGGCTACAGTCCATGGGGTCGCGAAGAGTCGAACACGACTGAGCAACTTCACTTTCACTTTTCACTTTCTTGCACTGGAGAAGGAAATGGCAACCCACTCCATATTCTTGCCTGGAGAATCCCAGGAATGGGAGCCTGGTGGGCTGCCGTCTCAGGGGGTCGCACAGAGTCGGACACGACTAAAGTGACTTAGCAGCAGCAGCAGCATATATACATAGTGTGTGTGTGTGTGTGTGTGTGTGTGGCATGCGCATCAGGATATAAGAGAGTTCAGTTCAGTTCAGTTCAGTAGCTCAGTCGTGTCCGACTCTTTGTGACCCCATGAATTGCAGCACGCCAGGCCTCCCTGTCTATCAACTCCCAGAGTTCACTCAAACTCATGTCCATCTAGTCGGTGATGCCATTCAGCCATCTCATCCCTGTCATTCCCTTTTCCTCCTGCCCCCAATCCCTCCCAGCATCAGAGTCTTTTCCAATGAGTCAACTCTTCGCATGAGGTGGCCGAAGTACTAGAGTTTCAGCTTTAGTATCATTCCTTTCAAAGAACACCCAGGGCTGATCTCCTTAAGAATGGACTGGATGGATCTCCTTGCAGTCCAAGGAACTCTCAAGAGTCTTCTCCAACACCACAGCTCAAAAGAGAGTAAGAAGGGCTAACCAGAGAAAGCATATCCACGTGCTGACCAGATGAAACAAAACAAACATTATGAGCTGGATCATACCGATGAGCCCCTCAGTTCAGTTCAGTTCAGCCACTCAGTCGTGTCCAACTCTTTGTGAACCCATGAACTGCAGCACTTCAGGCCTCCCTGTCCATCACCAACTCCCAGAGTTCACCCAAACCCACATTCATCGAGTCAGTGATGCCATCCAACCATCTCATCGTCTGTCATCCCCTTCTTCTCCTGCCCTCAATCTTTCCCAAAATCAGGGTCTCTTCAAATGGGTCTGCTCTTCATATCAGGTGACCAAAGTATTAGAGTTTCAGCTTCAACATCAGTCCTTCCAATGAACACCCAGGACTGATCTCCCTTAGGATGGACTGGTTGGATCTCCTTGAAGTCCAAGGGACTCTCAAGAATCTTCTCCAACACCACAGTTCAAAAGCATCAATTCTTTGGCACTCATCTTTCTTTATAGTCCAACTATCACATCCATACATGACTACTGGAAAAAAAAATAGCTTTCACTAGACGGACCTTTGTTGGCAAAGTAATGTCCCTGCTTTTTAATATGCTGTCTAGGTGGGTCATAACTTTCCTTCCAAGGAGTAAGTGTCTTTTAATTTCATGGCTGCAATCACCATCTGCAGTGATTTTGGAGCCCCCCAAAATAAAATCAGTCACTGTTTCCACTGTTTCCCCATCTATTCGCCATGAAGTGATGGGCCATGATCTTAGTTTTCTGTTTGTTGAGCTTTAAGCCAACTTTTTCACTCTCCTTTTTCACTTTCATCAAGAGGCTCTTTAATTCTTTTCACTTTCTGCCATAAGGGTGGTGTCATCTGCATATCTGAGGTTATTGATATTTCTCCTGGCAATCTTGATTCCAGCTTGTGCTTCCTCCAGCCCAGCATTTCTCATGATGTATTCTGCATATAAGTTAAATAAGCACGGTGACAATATACAGCCTTGATGTACTCCTTTTCCTATTTGGAACCAGTCTGTTGTTCCATGTCCAGTTCTAACTGTTGCTTCCTGACCTGCATATAGGTTTCTCAAGAGGCAGGTCAGGTGGTCTGGTATTCCCATCTGTTTCAGAATTTTCCAGTTTACTGAGATCCACACAGTCAAAGGCGTTGGCATAGTCAATAAAGCAGAAATAGATGTTTTTCTTAAACTCTTGCTTTTTCAATGATCCAGCAGATATTGGCAATTTGATCTCTGGTTCCTCCTCCTTTCCTAAAATCAGCTTGATAATGAATCCTTACTTTGCTGTTTCAGATCAACTTCAGTTTTTGTTGTTCAGTCACTAAGTCATGTCCAACTTTTTGAGACTCTATGAACTGCAGCATTCCAGGCTTACCTGTCCTTCACTATCTCCCATAATTTGCTCAAACTCATATCCAACTTCAGTAGCAGATTTGGAACCAGACAAACTTAAGTCGAGAGTACAGGCTCAGTCGTTTCAATCATGTTTTGACTCTTTGCGACACTTTGGGCTGTAGCCCACCAGTCTTCTCTGTCCATGAGATTTCCCAGCAAGAATACTAGAGTGGGTTGCCATGTCCTTCTGCAGGGGATCTTTTTGACCCAGGAATCAAAGCCGGGTCTCCTGCACCACATGCAGATTCTTTACCCACTGAAACACCTGTAAAGCCCATATCCCCATCTAGCCACCACTAATACTGAGAACTTATATGAATCTTTTAATCTCTGTGAGCCTCAGTTTCTGCCCTCGTAACTTGAGGAGAACAAACTCCTACTTTATAGTATATGTTCAATTTTTAAAACATATCTGGAAACTTCCCAGCACACAGAAGGCACTTGTCAAATGGAAATGCTCATAAATCTCCAATGTATAGTGGGATTCTAATCCAGCCTACCTTTCCTTTCTCCAAACCTCCCTCTCTATTTTTAATGATTTCATATCACAGAATAGGGAAGTAGATGATTTGAACATCTGAAGCACTTAAGGAATATACACAGACCTCATGGATTATTTGATATTATGAAGGCAAGATGTCAAGACAGGTGATGTAAAATCAATCTTCATCTGACATCAGTGTTAAAAGGTCAGAGGATTGACACAGGAAAAAGAGAGATGGCCACTGCACACCCAGGTTTGATGGGTTAAAGAAAATGGGAGCTATTTGATTCATATTATTAGAAACATAGGAATATTTTCTTTCAAATAAGTTCATGATCATTATTAACATCAAGAAACCACATATCAAAAAAGGACAGATATTCTAAAAAGAAGTCATAATTTATACAATTTTTGCATCACAGGATACATTTTGGCATTGTTATGTTGATTTATAAAGATCTTTCAAGTGCAATACTTTTATTCTTAGGAATTTGATTAGATAATCCAAAGAAACTTATGTTTCTTCTTCTTTAATGAAAAGAAAAAAAGAGAACTCTTGGGATTATAATGGTCTCAGATCTCACAAGAACAGCTCTTGCTCTTAAGATTTGAGTTTTCCACCAGGGCACTGAAACTTAGTACATTGTAATCCATTATTTAAATCAGGTATTATGTCAACAGGAGCTCATTTGTTCCTCAGAACATTAACATAATTCAAAATTATCTCCACATCTGTCATTCTTTGCTAACAATAGCAAATTGCCATTAAGCTCTCAACCATATTGTAATTCACTAAGTAGCAAAATTTAAAGAGAACTTAAGGCTGATGTCCTTCCCAGACTCATAGTAAGTTATTATTTAAACAGTGACAGTATAGGAACCCTCTGAATCTACAATAAAGAGAGACAGGGAGAGAGAGAGAGAGAAAAGCAGAGTCTTTGGATTCTAATGACCTGATGACCTGGCACGCCTCGTTTATAACATTTATCACGTTCCTAAAATTACTCACCAACATGTACAACTTCTTCATTGGACAGCAGGGCCCTGGAAGGAAAGCATCACGTTTGATTCCTCTTCTGTGCTGTCTGGAATAGATGCATCATAAATAAAAGCAGCAAACATACTCATTTCCATTAATATCTTTTAGCTTCCTTCCAAAAGTTATGCATACAAAGAACTGAGCAGATGGATTTGAGTTTTGCTTCTTCCATGTCCCCTGGTTCATTTTGATGATGAAGATCAAAATCATTGAAAGAGGAAGCAATAGCATGAGGCAGAAGCAGAGTTCCCAAAAAGCAGGCGGTGGAAAAAGTGCTTTACAAAACCACTTTCTGATATGTCCTTAGTCCACACCCTAGAGGAAGAGCTCTAGAGAAAGAACTGAAAGCAAGAAAAATATAAGCAATAAAGGGAAAGGGGACAAAAAGTCACTGAACAACTTCTATAATATACAGTATTTGCAAACATGATCCCGTTTTATCTTTGGGAACACTTCTATGAGTTCAAGAATTATCTCCATTTTTGCAATAATCTCTTCCAGATGGAAGGAAATAAGAGGTTAAATAATTTTACCAAGGGCACACAACTAATACGTGATAAAATCAGGATTCAAACTCAAGTCTGCCTGTCTACAAAGCCTTCTCTGTTAACGCAAGTGAATGCATCCTTTACTGCCCAGGCCCCTGATCTCAGGAGTGGCTACACTTGGTTCATGGCCAGTAGAGGACGTATCCACCTGAGTTAATAGAAAAAGCAGTTTTAAGTCCCAAGAGCCAGGATATTTAGGTATCACAGAAAGTAGATCTGATATATCTGTAGCATTTAGTCACTAGGACCCAAAGGGTTAACTTGCTCTTTGTTGAACCTATGTTGTGGTTCATCACTCAGTCCTGTCTGACCATGCTGCTCTATCCATGGGGAATCTCTAGCAAAGAATACTTGAGTGGGTTGCCATGTCCTCCTCTGGGGGATCTTCCCAACCTGGGGATCAAACCCAGATCTCCTGCATTGCAGGTAGATTCTTTACTGTCTGAGTCACAAGGGAAGCCCTTGGTGAGCCTATGGGCACTGTATTTTCAAGGATCCAGCACCCAACAGATAAGGAACTGTAGTCAGTTTTATTTAATGCACAGTATCCCTACTATTTGTTTCTGCATTGATAAAATGTTTTAAATGTTCTACAAAGCCTTATATAATTTACATCTGTTTGTTTGAAATCCAGTTGTTAAAAACAAAACTCACAAAGAATTTACTTCTACCTCTTTCTTCCAGCCAGGGCTTTACCTCTGTTTGACAGATTGAGTGGGATCATTCTGAAGTGTGAGATTTTCTTCTTATGCAGTCCATCCTCTCTAAAGATTTGGCAATGGAAGCTGTCCTTGGAGGATTTGCAGCCTGGAGCTGGAGACCTGCCTATTCCTGGCTCATTTCATGTGAAGAACAGAGACTCCAAATATCACCCAACAGAGGAAAAGGGATCCCAGGGAATTCAAAGGTGACTCCTTGCTGAGGCTTGCCTGGATCTTGCTCTTATGCTATACTTCCTCCTACAAGAAACCACTCTTAACAATCTCATTGGATGGCAGAATTGGATGCCAATGAGATGCCAATTTTGATTCAACAGAAGACCTAGCTTTCAAATAATCATTGTTGAATGGGGAAATAGTTGAATTGGCAGAGGTTTGAGATTGACCTATATTAATTTCTAAGGTCAAAGTTTAAGTTCCATGATTTACAATTTTTAACTATAACCAGTAGTATTGTAGGGCCTAAAGGAAGGGGACACGGAAAAGGGAAGTCTCAGTGAGATGTTCAATCCTAGAGGGCTACGACTTAGTGGGTCTCCTGTGGTTCTCTTAGTGGTTCTCTCATGCAGAGTCCTGTAAAGTACAGCGTGATCCTGAGTGCCTGAAAATAAAAAAAAAAAAAAAAAAGGTTTGCAGAGTGTCAGAACCCAAATGGGCTTCAAGGAGAACAACTTATGAGAGGAGGAGCTACATGTTGGAGGTCACTAAAGAATGGTTACCATGAGTTTAGTCCTGATTCTGTAAATTAGAAAGTAAGAGACAAACTCATCCCATCACCACTCCCTGCAATCTCTGTTGGTAGACTCAGGGGCTATAAATCACTAAAGCCAGAGCTGAGGCAGACTCAAAATCAGAAGCTTGTAGAAAAAAGTTAGGGGAAGTTGGGAGTGGGTCAGTCGCATGGAGAAGGTATGGAGAAAGCCTGGTCTAGGCTGAATATCCTGGGCACTGGATTTCCAGTACAGCCAACAGTCTCTGCCCATCTTGAAGTAACAGGCCCACTCAATATCCGAGGCAATGACCACCTGCACCTTGACTTTGCTGATTTTCAGTCCCACTGAGTAGCTGCCTATAAAGGCGCTGTAACTTGATTATAATCTCCTCCTATTTTGAAGTTAGCATCTTCCAGAGATATCTGCTGATATCAAGATAGGGAGGTATGTGACAACTTTGTAGGTTTTTCAATGTCTAAATGTCAAGTCTACGGTCTTTGTCACTTGATCTCTGCCTCATTTTTGATTTAACATGACACTGTGACACTCATTCTTTCTGACCTTCAGAAATAACAGAAGGCTTTAGAAAAGGCATAGGCTTTGGTGTCTGATAAACTTGGGTCTGAAATATGTCACTGTCACTTAACCAACTGTGCAAACATCGATTTATTTTTTTAAACCCTCAGAAACTCAACCTTAAATTTGTTCATCTACAAAATGGGAATGATAATAACTTCCAAAAAGGGTTCAGAATTGAGATAACTGAGAATTCGAAGTGAAGAGTTGTATGGGATCATAGAGATGCTCAGGAAATGTTCATTCTCTGCCTCTCTCCTCTTTCTGTGCCCCTGTAGACTACACTATGTCCTTTAAGAAGCCAGATTTCTCCCACAAGTTGTGACACTTTGAAAATAGATCACATTTTCAATGATGGCTATGTGATTCATATAAAATAAAGCATGTTCTGCCAACTAAATAAAGAAGAGACATGTACTTATTCTTGTTCTAATTTAATCTGCCTGAGTGTCTGAAGGTCTTTGTGAAGTAAATAGTGTTTTCACTCTGACCTTGGTGTAGCGTTCCCATTGAATTTGTCTCAGTTTGCCCTTTGATGTCATGCTGATGCCTCCATAATAGATTGAAAGCTCTGTTTTGAGAAGAGAGATTAGCAAGATCTAATAACCAGTAAACACCTGTCTACCCTGGATGACTGGAGATTGGAATGTTCTGTAGAAGTTGCTGTTCTGCAGAATAAAGAGTAGGCACCTAATTCTGAACTGCCAATTTTAAAGATAGGACCTATAACAACACACAACCAGTCTTAACAGACTTGGCCATTTGAGACTTCCTTGGAGGCTACAGAACACGGAGACCATGGGGAGGAGTAGCAACAGCTCAGGCTCACAGAAGAGAATGTCGAGTTGTGCACTCACACGCTCTGGAAATGCTTTGACAGCACCTTTGATTCTATATTGCCTTGTTTCTTCCTTATGAAAACTTAGAAAAGATATTTGTTCTAGACTTCCATCCATAAGATTTAAAAAGTATTTACACAAAATGCTCGATTTGACAGTTCAGTGAAAAAAAACTGCTTATGTCCAGTGGTTCAGAGATTCAGGAAGTGTTCATTCTCTGACTCTTCCCTCTTTCTGTGCCGCTGTAGACTATACTATGTTCTTTAAGAAGTAGGTTTCTCCCACAAGGTGTAGCACTTTGATTAATTGTTCAGTACAGGCCACACCTTCCCATCCTTGGTTCCATGTAAAGAGATCCAGATATTCAGGAACTAAAGTATACTGCCTTGATATCCAGATAGCTTATTTCTTTAGAAGTAACTTCTTTAGTCTTTTAAAGAGAATTTAAAATGTAAAATGTTTAGAAAATACATCCAATAGGAACCAAAAGGAAAAAAAGAAAAAAAGCAGTATCTTTAATTTACCATTTGGAGATACCCAGTACTAGTATTCTGAGAGGTTTTTTTTTTTTTTTTTTTTTTCCAAAGCATAAATGAACTCAGGCAGAACTTTTTAAAAATAGGTTCATGAAATATAAACTGCAGTGGTATCTAATCTTTTGCCTTCTCAACAATACTCTGTGAACTATGTTAATATTCTTCCTCAACATATATTTTAATGATAGCAAGGAATTCCACATATCATAAACCATAGCTTATTCTGAAAACTAGTGACATTCTCATAGCAATGCTATTATTTAAAAAAAGAAAAAAAAAGAACACTTTATAGCTAATAATTTGCTTACACCCAAGCTTATTTTTCACAAGATTAATTCTTAGGAGTAGAATTGAAGAATCAAAGTCATTTTTAAAAAGCTTATATATTGTCAAACTTTTCTCCAAAAGTTTAAACCAAAATATAGACTTCACTGGAAGCATGCTGCTATGTGTGTGTCTGTTCCCAAGAAAATTATGAAATTCTTGATGTTAGGGATTGTGTTATTCATCTTTATATCCTACATCTCTATGCTTTTGAACATTAAGTCACTGTAATACTTGTTGATAAATGATTATTTAATGACTCATTGTTTAAACAAATATGTAATATGAAGCAAATTTATGTCTCTGAGGCTCAGTTTTCTCTTTTGCAAAATAAGACTTTTGTGTTACATGTTTCTTAACATTCTATGATTTTACATCTCTTGTGTAAAAACATGACCTAGATACTCTTGGGGAGGTTACCTATAAGTACAACATATAATCATGGTGATTGTACTGGAAAGTATATATCATATGTAAGTCAATTATAATTGTATAGAAATATGCACATGTGCTAAATATTCTGGGAGAATAAGGCTAGATGACATGATGGGACATTCCAGGAAGATGATACTCAGCTAGACTCAAATCATCTGCTTTCTATCTTTAAAATTAGCTAATTTCCCACTCAGGATTTTGCAGTTTATTGACATATAAAAAAACAAGCAGTAGAATTATCTTGAAATTCAGTTTCCTTAAATAATTTCACCCAGGACAAGCAAGTCTATCCCACTAGATTTTATTAACATTTTAAGTACTTTTAAATTACCTGGGGTAAAATTATATCTGTTGACTTTCATGTTTCCTGGCTAATTGGCAGTGAACATCTGTAGACCTGTCTTAATTCTTTGTGTAGAAATATTGATTCCCACCATTACTTATTGCTTTATTAACTAATTGGTGGTTATTTATTGCAAAATGATTATGTGTCTTTTGCACTACTTGGGGGAAATGAGGCAATGTGGCATATACTACAATAGTAAGAGTAAACATGATCCTTTGGAATGCAGAGAAGAAAGCACCTACCTCTGGGAGTCAGGAAGCCTCACAGAAAATAATGCTTGAAATAATTCTTAAAGAATGAGCTCATGTGTAAAGTGGAATTGTATGGGCGACAGTGTAGAGAACAGGATTAAACAGAAATAAAGCACAGAAAGTCACAGAAAGGAAACACAGAATGAAGGTTTATTTCCAGCTGGTAGATTGTCTATCAGTCCCCCACTTGGTGAAATCTCTCCACTTCACCCTCATAGTTCTCCTTATACATGTTCACCCAGTGAGAAGTCCTGACTCATTCTCCTCTCTTTGCTATATTTCCTGCCATATTTCTTATTGCTCTCCAGTTGTGGCCAGCTCTATGACAACTGCTTAATCCTAATTGCTTCTACTCTGCTGCTCTGGATGGATCTTGCAGGTTCAGCTTCTATAGCATTATGGGTCAATTCATATCAAAGTTGTAGCCACCTTACTCTTTGAATTTAAGAACTTCCCTGAATTGGGGAGAGAGGCCTTTTTAAAATGGTGTCAATCACTGTTGCACTAGAACATTCTTTCTAGGCTCTGAAGCCATGCTTCTAAATGCTGCACATGTTTTCCCCACTTCTCTTAGATGACATGTCCAGAGACTAACCTTGCTTAGCTATTAAATGTCTCTGAATCTACATCCACCCTTATATCTTTTTGTGTTTCAAAATAAGTGTTCTTTCTTCTGCCCAAGAATAGTCTCTTCACTTGTGCCCTAAATGAGTGTTGCTAAATTAGAGAAGCGTAGGAATCACTCAGAGACCTTGATAAAAATATAGATTCCCAAGATGCACTCAGCTGAATCTAAACTCCCAAGGGTTAAGAGTCAAGAATCTGAAATTTAACAAGCTCCTTGATAATCCATTTCTTTGAGATAAAATGCTTCACATATACATTTTAAAAGGTGGAGAGAGGCCATATAAACAACGTATATTTCAGGAGATCCAGTGAAACCAACTAAGCTCCTTTGGGGACCATTTTTGGGGGATTCCCAAGAGAATTTGGGAACCATTTTTCTGAATTTCCAACAGCATCTGGATTCCCATACCTTCCTGTCTCTTTAGGAGCCTCTTTTTAAGAACCAGCTGCTCATGTAACTGAGCAAGACCCCATGAAGCTCCTGAGCATGAAAGCCTTTCTGTGTCCCTTGATTCTTGCTTGTAGGGAATAGATTCCAGAACCCATGACCTTCCCTGAGTTCCAAAGGGCAGTTTCAAAGAGTTGCTAATCAGGCAAGGGAGAAGATTTAGACAAGGGAGGAGACTACATGAGACCAAATTAAAAGAGTTCAGGCCCTGGACACACCTTGATCCTTACCAGCAACCTTGCCCTGAACCATTGCTGTAAAACTCCTCATCAAATTCCCCCCAAGGTGAGACTCACAGTTTTTGAGCCATGAGCCTCCTTTGCCTGGCAAAGCTAAAAGCTATTCTTTGCAACTCTATTGCCAAGATTCAACCCAGTACCATTGTACAAAGGTTGAGTTTTCCACATTACTCTCTTAGTTCTTTCAGCTCAATTGCATCTCTTCAACCAATTCCCTTCTCTTCATGTATCAACTGCTTCAAGAACACATGTATACTGGTGGCGGATCCATCTTGATGTATTGTAAAAGCAATACAATATTGTAAAGTTAAGCAAAAAAAAAGAATCTCACTTAATATACCCTCTCTAGACTTTACTCCTTACCCCTTATCTCTTGAACTTCTTTGATAGCTCACTTTCTTTATATTGATAACTATGTAGGAAAGAAGTCTCACTTCACATTAGTCTCTTTAATGCATTCTGATTTCCACACAACAAA
The DNA here is from genome assembly GCA_935064755.1 of Tragelaphus eurycerus. Classification (NCBI taxonomy): domain Eukaryota; kingdom Metazoa; phylum Chordata; class Mammalia; order Artiodactyla; family Bovidae; genus Tragelaphus; species Tragelaphus eurycerus. The sequence continues at coordinate 2,406,163 of CAKXYN010000126.1, read as the reverse complement.
GCCACAGAAAAAGTGTTCTTACAAAGTTCATCACTAAGAACTGTTTTTTTCTTGTTTTTGACCTGATACATAGAATTGACTTTTTGACCCTCTATATTCATAGCAAGCTATAACCAATACTCTATGAAATGACTCTTTTTTATAGGGGGGTGGGATTCCATCTTTGTGATATCCCACTTCTACTCTTCTTACTTGTTCAGGTACCCAATTAACTTTATATGTATTTTTATATGCATACATGTTACCTAAACTCATTTGAAAAGACCCTGATGCTGGGAAATATTGAAAGTGGGAGAAGGGGATGACAGAGGATGAGATGGTTGGATGGCATCACCGACTCAGGGGACATGAGTTTGAGTAAATTCCAGGAGTTGGAAGGAGTAAATTCCAGGAGTTGGTGCTGGACAGGGAGGCCTGGCGTGCTGCAGTCCACGTTGTCGCAGAGTCAGGCATGACTGAGTGACTGAACTCAGCTGAACTTATGTCACCTAAAATACATAGAACCATTGTTTCTATGTATAATTTACACAAATGTTGCTGTGGTATAAGAATAATTTTGTTTCTCCTTTGCTCAATGTATTATATATATTTTATATATGTATGTAATTTCTCTTGACTTTGTAACTGTATTCTATTCTATACATAGATCACAACTTACTTATTCATAGACTAATGATGTGCATTTTGATTATCTCTATTTATAAATATTTTAAAATCTTTTAGATACACAGAAGTGGAATTGATGGAAATTATGGTACTTCTATTTTCAAGTTTTAAAAGAAACTGTGCATCGAACCTGGACTGGTGACTCATTTCATATATGATATTATACATATTTCAATGCCATTCTCCCAAATCATCCCACCCTCTCCCTCTCCCAGAGTCCAAAAGACTGTTCTATACATCAGTGTCTCTTATGCTGTCTCGTATACAGGGTTATTGATACCATCTTTCTAAATTCCATATATATGTGATGCTTGGGGCTGGTGCACTGGGACGACCCAGAGGGATAGTATGGGAAGGGAGGAGGGAGGAGGGTTCAGGATGGGGAACACATGTATACCTGTGGCAGATTCATTTTGATATATGGTGAAACCAATACAATATTGTAAAGTTAAATAAAATACAATTAAAAAAAGAAAGAAACTCTGTGGCTGCACCAATTTACAACCCCACCACCAGGAAACAGGTGTTTCCTTTTCTTCATATCCTCACCAACATTTGTTGTTATTATTTTTATAATAGACAAAACTACTACGTATTAAGTGGCATCTCACTGGGATTTTGATTTGTATTTCCTTGAGGAGTAATGAAATGGAGCATATTTTTATATAGCTGTTGAACATTTGTGCATCTTGTTTGAAGAAATGCCTAATCAAGTCCTTTGCCCATATTTAAACCTGGATATTTGTTGCTTTTTTCCCCAATGACTTGTAGAAGTTCCTTATATATTTTGGAAGTCCAGTTTAGTCACTCAGTTGTGTCTGTCTCTTTGCAACTCCTTGGACTACAGCACACAAGGCTTTCCTGTCCACCACAAATTCCTGGAGCTTGCTCAAACTCATGTCCATTGAGGTGATGACGCCATCCAACCATCTTATCCTCTGCTATTCCCTTCTCCTCTTGCCTTCGGTCTTTCCCAGCATCAGGCTCTTTTCTAATGAGTCAGTTCTACACATCAGGTATTAGATATCAAGCTTTATCAAATAAATGATTTATAAATATTTTCTCCCATTCAACAGGTTGTATTTTAATTTTGTTTCTTTTTCTGTGCAGAAGCTTTTTAGTTTAATGTAGTTCCACTTTTCTATTTTTCCTTTTGTTGCCTATGCTTTTGCTGTCATATACAAAAAATCATAGCAAAAGATCATTGCCAAGAAGTATTTCCCCTATATTTTCAGCTATGATGTTTACAGCTTCAGCACTAATGTTTAAATCTTTAACTCATTCTGAGTTGATTTTCTTGTATGATGTAAAATAGAAGTCCAGTTTAATTCAGTTTTTTTTTTCCCTTGATGTCTAGTTTTCTCAACAACATTTGTTGAAAAAATTGTCCTTCCATACTGGATATTCTTGGCATCCTTGTCAAAGATCAATTGACCATATATGTGTAAGTTTATTTCTGGACTCTATTTAGTTACAGTAGTCTATGTGTCTCTCTGGGCTTCCCAGATGGCTCAGTAGTAAATAATATGCCTGCCAATGCAGGGGATGCAGGTTCAATTTCTGGATCAGGAAGATCCCCTGCAGAAGGAAATGACAACCTACTCCAATATTCTTGGCTTGGAAATACCATGGACAGAGGAGCCTGGCATACTACAGTCCATGGGGGTGCAAAAGAATTGGACACGACTCAGTGACTAAACAACAATGTTTCTACCATATGGTTTTAATTACTGTAACTTTGTAATACATTTTAAAATCAAGAAGTGTGATGCCTCTGGCTTTGTTTCTTCTTTTTAAAGATTGTTTTGGCTATTCAGTCTTTGTCTGAGTATGATTATTAAAAATATTTATTGGCTATCTTAAATATAGAAATGTATACATGGATGGCTATGGTCTTTCCTGTGGTCATGTATGGATGTGAGAGTTGGACTGTGAAGAAGGCTGAGCGCTGAAGAATTGATGCTTTTGAACTGTGGTGTTGGAGAAGACTCTTGAGAGTCCCTTGGACTGCAAGGCGATCCAACCGGTCCATTCTGAAGGAGATCAGCCTTGGGATTTCTTTGGAAGGAATGATGCTAAAGCTGAATCTCCAGTACTTTGGCCACCTCATGCAAAGAGTTGACTCATTGGAGAAGACTCTGATGCTGGGAGGGATTGGGGGCAGGAGGAGAAGGGGACGACAGAGGATGAGATGGCTGGATGGCATCACTGACTCGATGGATGTGAGTCTGAGTGACCTCCGGGAGTTGGTGATGGACAGGGAGGCCTGGCGTGCTGCAGTTCATGGGGTCGCAAAGAGTCGGACACGACTGAGCCACTGATCTGATCTGATCTGATCTGATCTGATACATGGATGCCAAGACATGAAATCAAACTGTCAATTGACAGAGGAATAGATAAAGAAGATGTGTTACATATGTACAATGCTATTCTTCAGCCATTATAAAGCATGAAATAATGCCATTTGCTGCAACATGGGTGGACCTAGAGATAATCATATTAAGTGAAATAAGTCAGATAGAGACACAGAAATATCATATGATATCACTCATATATAGAACCTAACTTTTAAAGATGATATAAATGAAGTTATTTGCAAAACAGAAACAGACTCACAGACTTAGAGAACAAAGTTATTTTTACCATGAGGTTAAGGTTAGGGGGAGAGATAGATTGGGAGTTTGGGATTGACTCCCCCTAATTGCAGCCTCTTGGTGGGAACTCAAGAGATTATGAGACTTCCCACTACGTGTCTCATTGGTTTGCATTTCTCTAAGAATTAGTGATATTGAGCTCTTTTCATGTGACTCTTGGCCATCTGTATATCTTCTTAGGAAAAATGTCTATTTAGCTCTTCTGCCCATTTTTATCTTGTGTTGTTTGTCTGCTTTTGATATTGAATTGCATGAGCTGTTTGTACTTTTAGAGATTAATCCATGTTGGTTGCACCATTAGTAAATAATTTCTCCCATTCTGTTTGTTGTGATTTTGTTTTGGCTGTAGTTTCCTTTGTCACGTGAAAGCTCGTGAGTTTATTGGGTCCTGTTTATTTTTATTTGCATTGCAATAAGAGACAGATCAAAAAAGATCTTCCTGCAATTTATATCAAAGAGTGTTTTTCTTATATTTCCCTCTAAGAGTTTTATAGTATCTCTTCTTAGTTAAGGTCTTTATTTTGAGTTTGTTTTTTTGTATGATGTTAAAGAATGTTCTAATTTTATCTTTTACATATTGCTTTCCAGTTTTCCCAGAACGTTTGTTTATGTCTTTTCTGCACTGTATAGTCTTCTCTCCTTTGTCATAGATTAACTGACCATAAGTACATGGGTTTATTTCCAGGATTTCTATTCTGTTCCACTGATATATATTTCTGTTTTCATGCCAGTACATACTGTTTTGATTAAAGTATCTTTGTAGTATAATCTGAAGTCAGGGAGCCTGATTCCAGCTGCTCTATCTTTCTTTTCAAGATTCCTTTGGCTATTCATGGTATCTTGTGTTTCCATACAAATCATAAAATGTTGTTTTTTTTTTAATTCTATGAAAAATACCATTGGTAATTTGATAGGGATTGCATTAAAACTATGAATTTGTTCAGATAATATAATCCTTTTCACCATGTTGATTCTTCCAATCCAAGAACATGGTATATATCTCCATCTGTTTGTGTCATCTTTGATTTATTTCAGCAATGTCTTGCGGTTTGATATCAGTTGCTTTGAATCTGAAGATTGCCTAGGTCAGAATAGTAATTTTGATAATAGTGATTTTTCCAACTAAGAATATAATATATCTTTCTTTTTAAATTAAATTTATTTATTTTAATTAGAGGCTAATTACTTTACAATATTGTATTGGTTTTGCCATATGTCACCATGAATCCTCCATGGGTGTACACATGTTCCCAATCCTGAACCCCCTCCCACCCTCCCTCCCCATACCTTCCCTCTGGGTCATCCCAGTGCACCAGCCCCAAGCTTCCTGTATCCTGCATCAAACTTGGACTGGCAATTCGTTTCTTATATGATATTATACATGTTTCAATGCCATTCTCCCAAATCATTGCCGCCCCCCCACCCCCATCCACAGTCCAAAAGACTGTTCTATATATCTGTGTCTCTTTTGCTGTCTCTGATACAGGACTTCCCTGGTGGCTCAGAGGTTAAAGCATCTGCCTGAAATGCAGGAGACCTGGGTTCGATCCCTGGGTTGTGAAGACCCCCTGGAGAAGGAAATGGCAACCCAGCCCAGTATTCTTGCCTAAAGAATCCCATGGACGGAGGAGCCTGGTGGGCTACAGTCCACGGGGTCGCAAACATTAGGACACGACTGAGCAACTTCACTTTCACTTTCATACAGGGTTATCATTACCAAGAAAGGCAATGCCAAAGAATGCTCAAACTACTGAACAATTGCATTCATCTCACACGCTAGTAAAGTCATGCTCAAAATTCTCTAAGCCAGGCTTCAGCAATATGTGAACTGTGAACTTCCTGATGTTCAAGCTGGTTTTAGAAAAGGCAGAGGAATCAGAGATCAAATTGCCAAAATCCGCTGGATCATGGAAAAAGCAAGAGAGTTCCAGAAAAACATCTATTTCTGCTTTATTGACTATGCCAAAGCCTTTGACTGTGTAGATCACAATAAACTATGGAAAATTCGGAAAGAGATGGGAATACCAGACCACCTGATCTGCCTCTTGAGAAATCTGTATGCAGGTCAGGAAGCAACAGTTAGAACTGGTCATGGAACAACAGACTGGTTCCAAATAGGAAAAGGAGTACGTCAAGGCTGTATATTGTCACCATGTTTATTTAACTTATATGCAGAGTACATCATGAGAAATGCTGGACTGGAAGAAGCACAAGTTGGAATCAAGATTGCTGGGAGAAATATCAATAACCTCAGATATGCACATGACACAACCCTTATGGCAGAAAGTGAAGAGGGGCTAAAAAGCCTCTTGATGAAAGTGAAAGTGGAGAGTGAAAAGGTTGGCTTAAAGCTCAACATTCAGAAAACGAAGATCATGGCATCTGGTCCCATCACTACATGGGAAATAGATGGGGAAACAGTGGAAACAGTGTCAGACTTTATTTTTCTTGCTCCAAAATCACTGCAGATGGTGACTGCAGCCATGAAATTAAAAGACGCTTACTCCTTGGAAGGAAAGTTATGACCAACCTAGATAGCATATTCAAAAGCAGAGACATTACTTTACCAACAAAGGTTCGCCTAGTCAAGGCTATGGTCTTTCCTGTGGTCATGTATGGATGTGAGAGCTGGACTGTGAAGAAGGCTGAGTGCCGAAGAATTGATGCTTTTGAACTGTGGTGTTGGAGAAGACTCTTGAGAGTCCCTTGGACTGCAAGGAGATCCAATCAGTCCACTCTGAAGGAGATCAATCCTGGACTCTCTTTGGAAGGAATGATGCTAAAGCTGAAACTCCAGTATTTTGGCCACCTCATGCGAAGAGTTGACTCATTGGAGAAGACTGTGATGCTGGGAGGGATTGAGGGCAGGAGGAGAAGGGGAGGACAGAGGATGAGATGGCCGGATGGCATCACTGACTCGATGGATGTGAGTCTGAGTGACCTCCGGGAGTTGGTGATGGACAGGGAGGCCTGGCGTGCTGCGGTTCATGGGGTCACAAAGAGTCGGACACGACTGAACGACTGATCTGATCTGATCATTACCATCTTTCTAAATTCAATATATATGTGTTAGTATACTGTATTGGTGTTTTTCTTTCTGGCTTACTTCTCTCTGTTAATATCATTTTGATTTCTTTTATCAATATCTATTGCAGTATTCTGAATACAACTTTTACCTCCTTGAATTGCTGTGATGTTGAATGGTTTGTCTTGGAAATGAACTTAGATCGTTCTGTCATTTTTGAGGTTGCACCCAAGTACTGCATTTCAGATTCTTTTATTGACTCTGAGGGCTACTCCATTTCTTGTAAGGAATTCTTCCCCACAGTAGTAGATACAATGGTCATCTGAATTTAATTCTCCCATTCTCGTCCATTTTAGTTCACTGATTCTTAAGATGTTCATGTTTACTCTTGCCATCTTCTTCTTGATCACATCTAATTTACCTTGATTCATGGGCCTAACATTCCAGGTTTCTATGCAGTGTTGTTCTTTACAGCTATGTGAGAATGCAGCATCTTCATTCACAGTGAGAAATACAGCTGGGTAGTTTTATCAAGTATCCAGCATGTTTTGTAATGGTAGGAATATTATATAGAAAATAAAATTCTTTTGAATATAGCTCAGGACAAAGGGAGTCGGAAAATCTTAAAGGAAAAGCAAAATAGGGGTAACGTTTCCACAATTGTGGGATTGAGTTGCTGACTTCATTGAGAATCTGATAAAACTGATCTCTTCAATAAGAAATTTATATACAAAGTTGTTTATTTCAGTGGAGTTTATAAAACTCTCAGAAATTTACACAAGTATCACAGCTGTTAAGAATCCCTATCCCCTGGGGATATATGTGTCAGAGTGACTAATCATTTATGCCATTTGATTAAGAGCACTTGCTTCCCTTTATCAGAGACTCACTGTCCCGTTCTTTGTTTTCTTGTTATTGTTGTTTTCTGATATGTAAGTTTTTTTGTTGTTGTTGCCACATATAGCATGCACATTTGTACTGCCTTTAAAGTTGTGTAACATACCCTACAGAGAGTAATTTGAATGAATGCTCAGTGCCCATATCACATTGAGGTTGACTGAAGAAGTAAAGAAAAATTTAAATTGCCAGTGAAAGGAAAGAAAGAAGAATAGTTTGGGGAATCAGGTTGGTTGGGAGCTTTTTTTGAGAAAATGTTTTATGGAGACAGGCTTAGATATTCTTGAGAATGATGCATTTGGGTAAGAAGGTTTCAGAGGAAGCGATAATCTTAATGGAAGTAGGAGCACCTTGTCTTCTTAGCAGGAAAGTAATAAATAGGTACTTCTTAGCAGGGAAGTAATAAAAATGTACATAAACACAGATAAATGAAGAGACAGTAGCAGATAAATAAAGCTAACAGATTATTGATGGTATTTCTGTTTGATATTCTGTTTCATTTGTGAAGTGGAAGGTAAAATCATCATGTGAGAAGACAACTTTAGAGTAGAAGTAGGATAGAGGGATTGAGGAAATTGTGTAGATTTGAAACAACTGCTTAACTAGTAATAGAAGCAAATGGGAACCCTTGAAGATCCATGTGAGATTGGAAAGCATATCTTGACTGTCATAGTCTCTTGATTTTTTTTTTAACTTTTAAAATCAGTTTTGCTGAGGTATAATTTATAAATAATAAAATAATCCTCTATTAAGTCTACTGTTTAATTCTTATACTTGGTTAGCCCTATCAGTTAAGGTATAGAGCATTTCCATTCCCCATAAAGTTCCTCATGGCTCTTTGCAATCAGTTCTTCCTCACCCTCCCTCTTCTTCCTCCTCTCTGGCCAACGATAGGTCTGCTTTATCACTCTACAGATTTGTTTTCCCTGTATTGGGATTCCATATAAATATTCCCATGGGCTTCCCCGGTAGCTTAGGTGGTAAAGAATCTGCCTGCAATGCGGGAGACCCTGGTTTGATTTCTGGGTTGGAAAGATCCCCTGGAGGAGGGCACAGCAACCCACTCTAGTGTTCTTGCCTAGAGAAGCCCATGGACAGAGGAGTCTGGCGGGCTACAGTCCGTGGGGTCACAAAGAGTGAGATATGACTGAACGACTAAGCATAACACAACTGCTGCTGCTGCTGCTGCTGCCAAGTCACTTCAGTCATGTCCAACTCTGTGCGACCCATAGACGGCACCCCACCAGGCTCCCCTGTCCCTGGGATTCTCCAGGCAAGAACACTGGAGTGGGTTGCCATTGCCTTCTCCATTGTGTGAAAGTGAAAAGTGAAAGTGAAGTCGCTCAGTCGCGTCGGACTCATAGCGAACCCATGGACTGCAGCCTACCAGGCTCCTCCATCCATGGGATTTTCCAGGCAAGAGTACTGGGGTGGCTTGCCATTGCTTTACCTCCTTAGGTAGGTTTATTCCTAGACAGTTTATTCTTATTGAGGTGATGGTAAATAAGATTATTTATTTAACTTCTTTTTCCTGATCATTCATTGTTAGTATAAAGAAATGCAGAAGATTTCTGTGTATTAATTTTGGATCCTACAACATTGCTGAATTCATTGATGAGCTCTAGGAGGTTTATGGTAGCATCTTTAGGGTTTTCTATGTACAGTACATCATCTTCAAACAGTGATAGCCTTATTTCTTTTTCAGTTTCTTGAGTTGCAGTAGGTATAAGTTTATATTGTGTATTTGAGATTTTTCTTATTTTATAAGGTGAGATTTTATTGCTATAAACTTTTCCCTTAGAACCTCTTTTTAAATTTTTATTTATTTATTTCAGTTGAAGGATAATTACTTAAGAATACTGTGATGGTTTTTGCCATACATCATTGTGAATAGGCCATACATATATACGTGTCCCCTCCATCCTGAACAACCCTTCCATCTCCCTCTGCATCCCATCCTTTCAAGTTGTCACAGAGCACTGGTTTTTGGTGCCCTGCTCATACATCTAACTCGCTCTGGTTATCTAGTTTACATATGGTAATGTATATGTTTCAAAAGTCTGCTCTTTATGTCTACATCTCCTTTGCTGCCAAGCACATAGGATCATCAGTACCATCTTTCTAGATTCTACATATATGCATTAATATGTGGCATTTATTTTTCTCTTTCTGACTTACTTCGCTATGTATAATAGGCTCCAGGTTTACCCACCTCATTAGAACGGACTGAAATGCATTCCTTTTGATAGCTGAATAGTATTCCATTGTGTATATGTATTACAACTCCCTTATCTTTTTCATTTCATCTGCTGATGGACTTCTAGGTTTCATGTCCTAACTATTATAAATAGTTCTTCAGTGAACATTGGTGAATGTGTTTCTTTTTAAATTATGGTTTTCTCAAGATTTATGCCCAGTAGTGAGATTGCTGAGTTGTATGGTAGGTTTAGTATGGTAGGAAAATTAGATTCCTAATTTTCTAAGGAATCTCCATAATGTTCTCCATAGTGGTTGCAACAGTTTGCATTCTCACCAACAATGTAAGAGGAGTCCCTTTCCTTCACACCCTCTCCAGCATTTATTGCTAGTAGACTTTTTGATGATGGCCATTCTTACTGCTGGCAGATGATGTCTCATTGTGGTTCTGATTTGATTTCTCTAATAATTCACAGAAGCTGCGACGGTGCACAAGCACAGCTGAGAGGAGCTACCTCACTCCCAAGGGCAGGGGTGGTGGCTGAGAGGAGCTACCCTGCATCAGAGGTAAGGAGGAGCGGCTGTGCTTTCCTGGATCAGCCGTGAAGAGAGACCCCACGTCCAAGGAAAAAGAAACCAAAGTAAGACAGTAGGCACTGAGAGAGGGGATCAGAGGGCAGACAGACTGAAAATACAATCACAGACAAATAGCCCATCTGATCACATGGACCACAGCCTTGTCTAACTCAGTGAAACTAAGCCATGCTGTGTGGGGTCACCCAAGATGGCCAGGGCATGGTGAAGAGGTCCGATAGAATGTGGTCCACTGGAGAAGGGAATGGCAAACGACTTCAGTATTATTGCCTTGAGAACCCCGTGAACAGTATGAAAAGGCAAAAAGATAGGACACTGAAAGATGAACTCCCCGGGTTGGCAAGTGCCCGATATGCTACTGGAGATCAGTAGAGAAATAACTCCAGAAAGAATGAAGGGATAGAGCCAAAGCAAAAACAACACCCACTTGTGAATGGGACCAGAGATAGAAGCAGGGTTCAATTCTGTACAGAGCAATATTGCATAGGAACCTGGTATGTTAGGTCCATGAATCAAGGCAAATTGGATGTGGTTAAACAGAAGATGTCAAGAGTGAATGTCAACATTCTAGGAATCAGTGAACTAAGATGGACAGGAATGGGTGAATTTAACTCAGATGACCGCTATATCTACTACTGTGGCCAGGAATCCCTTAGAAGAAATGGAGTAGCCATTATTGTCAACAAGAGTCTGAAATGCAGTACTTGGATGCAATCTCAAAAATGACAGAATGATTTCTGTTCGTTTCCAAGGCAAACCATTCAATATCACAGTAATCCAAGTCTATGCCCTGACCAGTAACATTGAAGAAGCTGAAGTTGAACAGTTCTATGAAAACCTACAAGATCTTCTAAAATTAACACCCAAAAAAGATGTCCTTTTCATTATAAGGGATTGGAATGCAAAAGTAGGAAGTCAAGAAACACCTGGAGTAACAGGCAAATTTGGCCTTGGAGTACAGAATGAAGCGGGGCAAATGGTAATAAAGTTCTGCCAAGAGAACGCACTGATCATAGCAAACACTCTCTTTCAACAATGCAAGAGAAGACTCTACACGTGGACATCACCAGATGGTCAACACTAAAATCAAATTGATTATATTCTTTGCAGCCAAAGATGGAGAAGCTCTATACAGTCAGCAAAAACAAGACTGGGAGCTGACTGTGGCTTGGATCATGAACTCCTTATTGCCAAATTCAGACTGAAATTGAAGAAATTGGGGAGAACCACTAGACCATTCAGGTATGATCTAAACCAAATACCTTATGACTACACAGTAGAAGTGAGAACTAGATTTAGGGGCTAGATCTGATAGACAGATTGCCTGGTGAACTTTGGATTGAAGTATATGACATTGTACAGGAGACAGGAATCAAGACTATCCCCACAAAATAGAAATGTAAAAAAGATCTTAGGGGGAATGCTCTCATTTTTCACTATTGAGAATAATGTTTACTGTAGGTTTATCATATATGGCCCTTACTGTGTTGAGGTAGGTTGCTCCTATGCCCATTTTTTGAGGAGTTTTAATAAAAAATGGGAGCTGAATTTTGTCAAAGGCTTTTTATGCATCTATTGAGATTATCATATGGTTTTTATCCTTCAATGTGTTAATATGGTGTATCACATTGATTGATTTCCATATATCAAAGAATTCATGCGTCCCTGGAAGAAACCCAACCTAAAAAAGGAAAGTGGCTATCTGAGGAGGTCTTACAAATGGCTGTGTAAAGAATGGACCTGAAAAACAAAGGAGAAAAGGAAAGATATAAGCATCTGAATGCAGAGTTCCAAAGAAGAGCAAGGAGAGATAAGCCTTCCTCATCAATCAATGAAAATAAATAGAGGAAAACAACAGAATGGGAAAGACTAGACATCTCTTCTGGAGAAGGCAATGGCACCCCACTCCAATACTCTTGCCTGGAAAATCCTATGGACAGAGGAGCCTGGTGGGCTGCAGTCCACGGGGTCGCTAAAAGTCAGGCACGACTGAGTGACTTCACTTTCACTTTTTACTTTTATGCATTGGAGAAGGAAATGGCAACCCACTCCAGTGTTCTTGCCTGGAGAATCCCAGGGACAGGGCAGACTGGTGGGTTGCCGTCTATGGGGTCCCACAGAGTCAGACACGACTGAAGCGACTTAGCAGCAGCAGCAGCACAGATCTCTTCAAGAAAATTAGAAACACCGAGGGAACATTTCATGCAAAGCTGGGCTCGATAAAGGACAGAAATGGTATGGTCCTAACAGAAGCAGAATATATTAAAAAAAGATGGCATGAATACACAGAAGAACTGTACAAAAAATATCTTAATGCCCAGATAATCACGATGGTATGATCACTCACCTAGAGCCAGACATCCTGGAATGTGAAGTTAAGTGGACCTTAGAAAGCATCACTATGAACAAAGCTAGTGGAGGTGATGGAATCCCAGTTGAGCTATTTCAAATCATGAAAGATGATGCTGTGAAAGTGCTGCACTCAATAAGCCAGCAAATTTGGAAAACTCAGCAGTGGCCACAAGATTGGAAAAGGTCAGTTTTCATTCCAATCCCAAAGAAAGGCAATACCAAAGAATGCTCAAACAACCACACAATTGCACTCATCTCACACGCTAGTAAAGTGATGCTTAAATTCTCCAAGCCAGGCTTCAGCAATATGTGAACCGTGAACTTCCTGATGTTCAAGCTGGTTTTCGAAAAGGCAGGGGAACCAGAGATCAAATTGCCAACATCCGCTGGATCATGGAAAAAGAAAAAGAGTTCCAGTAAAACATCTATTTCTGCTTTATTGACTATGTCAAAGCCTTTGACTGTGTGGATCACAATAAACTGTGGAAAATTCTGAAAGAGATGGGAATACCTCTGAAAGAGACCACCTGACCCGCCTTCTAAGAAATCTGTATGCAGGTCAGGAAGTAACAGTTAGAACTGGACATGGAAAAACAGACTGGTTCCAAATAGGAAAAGGAGTACATCAAGGCTGTATATTGTCACCCTGCTATTTAACTTATATGTAGAGTATATCATGAGAAACTCTGGGCTGAAAGAAGCACAAGCTGGAGTCAAGATTGCCAGGAGAAATATCAATAACCTCAGATACCCAGATGACACCACCCTATGGCAGAAAGGGAAGAGGAACTAAAAAGCCTCTTGATGAAAGTGAAAGTGGAGAGTGAAAAAGTTGGCTTAAAGCTCAACATTCAGAAAATGAAGATCATGGCATCTGGTCCCATTACTTCATGGGAAATAGATGGGGAAACAGTGGAAACAGTGGCTGACTTTATTTTGAGGAGCTCCAAAATCACTGCAGATGGTGGTTGCAGCCATGAAATTAAACGACTCTTGCTCCTTGGAAGGAAAGTTATGACCCACCTAGACAGCATATTAAAAAGTAGAGACATTACTTTGCCAACAAAGGCCTGTCTAGTCAAGGCTATGGTTTTCTAGCGATCATGTATGGATGTGAGTTTTGGACTATAAAAAAAGCTGAGTGCCAAAGAATTGATGCTTTTGAACTGTGGTGTTGGATAAGACTCTTGAGAGTCCCTTGGAGTGCTAAGAGATCTCACCATTCCATCCTAAAGGAGATCGGTCCTGGGTGTTCATTGGAAAGACTGATGTTGAAGTTGAAACTCCAATACTTTGGCCACCTGATGCGAAGAGCTGACTCATTTGAAAAGACCCGGATGCTGGAAATGATTGAGGGCAGGAGGAGAAGGGGACGACAGAGGATGAGATGGCTGGATGGCATTACCGACTTGATGGATATGGATTTGGGTGGACTCAGGGAGTTGGTGATGGACAGGGAGGCCTGGAATGCTGCGGTTCACGGGGTCACGCAGAGTCATACATGACTGAGCAACTGAACTGAACTGAATAATGAGTGATGTTGAGTATCTTTACATGTGTTTGTTAGATATTTGCATATATTTCTTTAAAATTTCTGTTTAGGTCTTTGGCCCACTATATGATTGGGTTTTTCATTTTTCTGGTATTGAGCTGTATATGCTGCTTGTGTATTATTCTTTGTCAGTGGTTTCATTTGCTATTATTTTCCCCCATTCTTATGGCTGGTTTTTTACCTGGCTTATAGTCTCCTTTGTTGTGCAAAGTTTTTTTTTTTTTTTTTTTAATTTATTTATTTTTCTTGGAGGTTAATTACTTTACAATATTGTTGTGGGTTTCACCATACAATGACATGAATTGGCCAGGGGTATACATGTGTTCTTGATCCTGAACAAGCTTAGTTAGGTCTCACTTTTTTTAGTTTTGGTTTTGTCTGCATTACTCTGGGAGGTGGGTCATAGAAGATCTTGCTGATTTATGTCAGAAGCTGTTCTGCCTATATTTTCCTGTAAGAGTTATATAGTTTCTATTCTTACATTTAGATTTTTAATCCATTTTGAGTTTATTTTTGTGTAGGGTATTAGAAACTGTTCTAGTTTCATTCTTTTTCATGTAGTAGACCAGTTTTCTGAGCACTACTTGTTGAAGAGACTGTCTCTTGTCTATTGTATATGTTTGCCTCCTTTGTCAAAGATAACGTGTCCATAGGTGTGTGGACTTATTTCTGGGCTTTCTATTTTGTTCCATAGGCCTATATTTCTGTTTTTGTGCCAGGACCATACTGTCTTGTTGACTATAGCTTTGTAGTATAGTCTGAAGTCTGGAAGCTTTCTTCCTCCAGTTCCATGCAAATTTATCCATATTGCTTTGGAAAATCAGGGTCTTTGCTATTTCCATGGAGATTATGAAATTTTTTGTTCTAGTTCTGTGAAAAATGCCATTGGTCGTTTGATAGGGATTGCATTGAATCTATAGATATTTTTTTTGGGGGGGAGGTAATATAGTCATTTTCAATATAGTGATTCTTCCAGTCCAATAACATGGTATTTAGTGGTTTATAGTTTTCTATATACAGGTCTTTGACTCTAGGAAATTTATTGCTAAGTATTTTATTATTTTTGTTGCAATGGTGAATGAGATTGTTTTCTTAATTTTTCTTTCCGATTTTTGTTGTTAGTATATAGGAATTAAAGGCATTTCTGCATTTTAATTTTATATCCTGTGACTTTACTATATTCATTAATTAGCTCTAGTAATTTTCTGGTGGCATCTTTAGGGTTTTCTATATAGAGCAGCATGTCATCTGCAAACAGAGAGACTTTTACTTCTTTTCCAATTTGGATTCTTTTTATTTCTTTTTTGTCTCATTGCTGTGGCTAGGACTTCCAAAACAATATTAGTGGTGAGAGTGGTAATCCTTCTCCTGTTACTGATTTTTCAGGAAATGCTTTCAATTTTTCACCATTGAGAATAATGCTTGCTGTGGGTTTGTCACATGTAGATTGTATCATATTTAGATATGTTCCTTCAGTGTGCCTGAAGAACTGTGGACAGAGGCCCATAATATTGTACAGCAGGTAGCAAACAAAACCATCCCAAGGAAAAAAGAAAAGCAAGAAAACAAAGTGCTTATCTGAGGCTTTACAAATAGTGGAAGAATGAAGAAAAGTGAAAAGCAAGGGAGAGAGGGAAAGATCCAGCCAATTAAATGCAGAGTTTCAAAGAATACCTCGGAGAGACAAAAAGTCTCTTGTCTCTTAATAATACGAACAGTGCTTAATAATAGAAGAAAACAACAAAAGGGGAAAGACTAGGGATTTATTCAGGAAAAATGGAAACATCAAAGTAGTATTCCACCCAAATATGGGCAGTATAAATGATAAAAACGAGAGACATAGTAGATGCTGCAGAGATCAAGAAGAGATGGAAAGAATACATGGAAGAATGGTATAAAAAAAAAAAATCTTAATGAACCAGATTACTACAATGTGGTTAGTCATCAAGAGCCAGACACTCTGAAGTGTGAAGTCAAGTGCACCTTAAGAGTCACTGCTGTCAGTAAAGCTAGTGGATGCAATGAAATTCCAGCAGAAGTATTCAGATCCCTAAAGAATGATGCCATCAAGGTTTTGCATTCATTATGTCAACAAGTTTAGAAGACCCAGCAGTGGCCAGAGGACTGAAAGTGAAAGTCATTCAGTCATGTCCTACTTTTTGCAAGCCTGTGGATTATACAGTCCATGGAATTCTCCAGGCCATAATATTGCAGTAGGTAGCCTTTCCCTTCGGGGAAGGCAATGGCACCCCACCCCAGTACTTTTGCCTGGAAAATCCCATGGACGGAGGAGCCTGGTAAGCTCCAGTCCATGGGGTCGCTAAGAGTCGGACACAACTGAGCGACTTCACTTTCACTTTTCACTTTCATGCATTGGAGAAGGAAATGGCAACCCACTCCAGTGTTCTTGCCTGGGGAATCCCAGGGACAGGGGAGCCTGGTGAGCTTCCGTCTATGGGGTCGCACAGAGTCGGACACGACTGAAGTGACTTAGCAGCAGCAGCCTTTCCCTTCTCCAGGGGATCTTTCCAATCCAGAGATCGAACCCAGGTCTCCCACATTGCAGCCTGATTCTTTACCATCTGAGCCACAAGGGAAGCTCGAGAATACTGAAGTGGGTAGCATATCCCTTCTCCAGTGGATCTTCCTGACACAGGAACTGAACTGGGGTCACCAGCATAGAAAGCCAGTTCTTTACCAGTTGAGCTATCAGGGAATCCAGCCACAGCACTGGAAAAGGTGAATCCTCACACCAGTTCCCAAGAAGGGTAGTACCAAAGAATGTGCTAACTGTCAGACCCATGGTAGTAAGGTCATGCCTAAATTCTTGCATGCTGCTGTCGACTAGAGGTTGCACAGTGGCTGCTTCTGTTTTCCTTCCAGTCCTGGTACCAAATGGTTGCCACACAGATGGCTTCCAAGAGTGTCTAAGTCACTGCAGGATTTCCTCATCTTCCATTAGATGAATAACTTCTTTTTTTGCTTCAGCCTTCCCTGCTAAGTCACTTCAGTCGTGTCTGACTCTGTGTGACCCCATAGACGGCAGCCCACCAGGCTCTGCCATCCCTGGGATTCTCCAGGCAAGAACACGGGAGTGGGGTACCATTTCCTTCTCCAATGCATGAAAGTGAAAAATGAAAGTGAAGTTGCTCAGTTGTGCCTGACTTTCAGCGACCCCTTGGACTACAGCCTACCAGGCTCCTCCATCTATAGGATTTTCCAGGCAAGAGCTGAAGTGGGGTGACATTGCCTTCTCTGTCAGCCTTCCATATCTTCCCATAAATGCCCAGAGATCAAGTTCTGAGCCTTTGGAATGGGAACACTGACTCTAAGACCCTGGACTACCAGAGAACTCTTAACCCTAGGGAATATTAAACCCTGGGAGTTGTGAGAACTCCCACAAAGAAAACCACTTGAATACAAGACCCAGGATCACATAACCACAAGTAGCACCTTGTGCAGGATGCCTCATTCAAACAACAAACAAGACAAAAATGCAAACCCAATAATAAGCAAACAGGATTACCACCTCACTCAGCCTTGCCCATAAGAGGAAAAAAAAAAAGAACTCAGTAGAAATCTCACTCTATATGGAGCTTATACAAACCACTGCACCCACCTTAGGAGGGCAGAAACCAAAAGGAAGAAAGAATTCAACCTTGAAGCCTGGGAAAAGGAGACCTCAAATATAAAAAGTTAAAAAAAAAAAATGAAAAGGCAGAGAAATACTGTCTAAATGAAGGATAAACTAGAAACACAGAAGTCCAAATAAATTAAGAGGAACTAGGCAAACTACCTGAAAAATAATTCAGAATAATGATAGTAAAGATGATCAAAAACTTTGAAAACAAAATGGAGAAAATGCAAGAATCAATTAACAAGGACCTAGAAGAATTAAAGAATAAACCTACAGAAACAAACAACACAATTACTGAAGTTAAAAATACTCTAGAAGGAATCCATAGCAGAATATCTAAAGCAGAAGAACGAATCAGTGAGCTGGAAGAAAAAAAATGGTGGAAATAACTTCTGAAGAGCAGAATAAAGTAAAAACAATGAAAAGAACTAAGGATAGTCTCAGTGACCACTGGGACAATATTAGATGCACCAAAGTTTGAATTATAGGGATCCCAGAAGAAGAAGAGGAAAATAAAGGGTAAAGAGAAAATTTTTGAAGAGATTATGGTTGAAAATTTCCCCAACATGGAAAAGGAAATAGTCAATCAAGTTCAAGAGGTGCAAAGAGTACCATATAGGATGAACTCACAGAGAAACACAAGACACATACTAATCAAACTATCAAAGACTAAACACAAAGAAAGAATATTAAAAACAGCAAGGGAAAAGCAGCAAGTAACATACAAGGGAAACCCCATGTGCTTAACAGATGATCTTTCAGCACAAACTGCAGGCAGGAGGGAATGGCAGGTATATTTAAAGTACTGAAAGGGAAAAATCTACAACCAAGATTCCTCTACCCAGAAAGGATCTCATTCAAAATTGATGGAGAAACAAAAAGCTTTTCAGACAAGCAAAAGTTAAGAGAACTCAGTACCACAAAAAAAAGCTTTATAACAAGTGTTAAAGGGACTTATACAGTCAGAAAATATGAGAAGAAAAATATTTGCAAAAACAAGCTCCAAACAATTAATAAAATGGCAATAGGGACATATATATCAATAATTAATTTGAATGTAAATAGATTAAATGCTCCAATCATAAGACATAGACAAACTGAATGGATACAAAAACAAGACCCATATATATGCTGTCTACAAGAAACCCACTTCAGACATAAAGACACATATAGACTGAAAGTGAGAGGATGGAAAAATATATTCCACGCAAATGGGAAGCAAAAGAAAGCTGGAGTAGCAATCCTCATATCAGACAAAGTAGACCTTAGTATAAAGGGTATTACAAAAGTCAAGAAAGGACACTATATAATTATCGAGGGATCAATCCAAAGGGAAGACATAATAATTGTAAATATATATGCACCCAACACAGGAGCACATCAATACATAAGAAAAACACTAACAGACATAAAAGGAGAAATTGACAGTAACACAATAATAGTAGGAAACTTTAATATACCACTTACACCAATAGATCATCAAAACAAAATTAATAAGGAAACACAGGTCTTAAATGATACATTAGACAAAATGGATCTCATTGATATCTTTAGGACATTCCATCTAATGCAGAAGAATACACCTTATTCTCAAGTACGCATGGAACATTCTCCAGGATAGACCACATCTTGGGTCACAAATCAAACTTCAGCAAATTTAAGAAAATTGAAATCATATCAAGCATCTTTTCTAACCACAATGCTATGAGACTAGGTATCATTTACAAGGAAAAAAACTGTAAAAAACACAAGCACTTGGAGACTAAACAATGTTTCCAAATAACAAACATGTTACTGAAGAAATCAAAAAAGAAACAAAAAAATTCCTAGAAACAAATGATAATGAAAGCGCAACAACTCAAAACCTATGGGATGCAACAAAAGCAGTTCTCAGAAGGAAGTTTATACCAATACAATCCTACCTCAAAGACCAAGAAAAACATCGAACAGACTATCTAACTTTACACCTAAAACAACTGGAAAAAGAAGAACAAATAAACCCCAAAATTAGTAAAAGGAAAGAAATCATAAAGATAAGAGCAGAAATAAATGAAAAAGAAGTGAAAGAAACAACAGTGAAGATTAATAAAACTAAATAACTGGTTCATAGAGAAGATGAACAAAATTGACAAACCTTTAGCCAGAATCATCAAGAAAAAAAGAGAGAAAAATTAAATCAACAAAATTAGAAATGAAAAAGGAAAGGTTACAACAGAAAACTCAGAAATACAAAGAGACTACTATACAAAGACTATAAGAAATTATTATGAACACTTATATGGAAACAAGACTCTGATGCTGGGAGGGATTGAGGGCAGGAGGAGAAGGGGACGACAGAGGATGAGATGGCTGGATGGCATCACTGACTCGATGGATGTGAGTCTGAGTGACCTCCGAGAGCTGGTGATGGATAGGGAGGCCTGGCGTGCTGTAGTTCATGGGGTCACAAAGAGTTGGACACGACTGAGCGACTGATCTGATCTGATCTGATATGGAAACAAAATGGATAACCTGGAAGAAATGGACATATTCTTAGAAAATTTCAATCTTCCAAGACTGAACCAGGAAGAGATAGAAATTATGAACAACTCAATTAAAAGCACTGAAATTGAAGCTGTGGTCAAAAATCTGCCCCAAAACAAAAGTCTGGGACCATATGGTTTCACAGGTGAATTCTATCCAATCACAGCATCATCTCTTAGGATTTTAGAGATACTGAGGTAACATTTCATGCAAAGAGGGGCTCGATAAAGGACAGAAATGGTATGGTCCTAACAGAAGCAGAAGATATTAAGAAGAGGTGGCAAGAATACATGGAACTGTATGATCACTCACCTAGAGCCAGACATCCTGGAATGTGAAGTCAAGTGGGCCTTAGAAAGCATCACTATGAATAAAGCTAGTGGATGTGATGGAATTCCAGTTGAGCTATTTCAAATCCTGGAAGATGACGCTGTGAAAGTGCTGCACTCAATATGCCAGCAAATTTGGAAAACTCAGCAGTGGCCACAGAACTGGAAAAGGTCAGTTTTCATTCCAATCCCAAAGAAAGGCAATGCCAATGAATGCTCAAACTACTGAACAATTGCACTCATCTCACATGCTATTAAAGTGATGCTTAAAATTCTCCAACCAGGCTTCAGCAATACGTGAACCGTGAACTTCCAGTTATTCAAGCTGGTTTTAGAAAAAGCAAAGGTACTAGAGATCAAATTGCCAATATCCACCAAATCATCGAAAGAGCAACAGAGTTCCAGAAAAACATCTATTTCTGCTTTATTGACTATGCCAAAGCCTTTGACTGTGTGAATCACAATAGACTGTGGAAAATTGTGAAGAGATAGTAATATGAGACCACCTGACCTACCTTTTGAGAAACCTATATGCAGGTCAGGAAGCAACAGTTAGAACCAGACATGGAACAACAGACTGGTTCCAAATAGAAAAAGGGGTATGTCTAGGCTGTATATTGTCACCCTGCTTATTTAACTTATATGCAGAGTACATCATGAAAAACACTGGGCTGGATAAAGCACAAGCTGGAATCAAGATTGCCAGGAGAAATATCAATAACCTCAGATATGCAGATGACACCACCCTTATGCTCTCATTTTTGAAATGAGAATGAATGAAAACTGACCTTTTCCATTCCTGTGGCCACTGCTGAGTTTTCCAAATTTGCTGGCATATTGAGTGCAGCACTTTCACAGTATCATCTTTTAGGATGAAATAGCTCAACTGGGATTCTATCACCTCCACTAGCTTTGCTCGTAGTGATGCTTTCTAAGGCCCACTTGATTTCACATTCCAGGATGTCTGGCTCTAAGTGAGTGATCACACCATCATGATTATCTGAGTCATTAAATATTTTTTGTACAGTTCTGTGTATTCTTGCCACCTCTTCTTAATATCTTCTGCTTCTATTAGGACTATACCATTTCTGTCCTTTATCAAGCCCATCTTTGCATGAAATGTTCTCTCGGTATCTCTAATTTCCTTCAAGAGATCTTTAGTCTTTCCCATTCTGTTGTTTTCCTCTATTTATTTTCATTGATTGCTGAGGAAGGCTTTCTTATCTCTCCTTGCTCTTCTTTGAAACTCTGCATTCAAATGCTTATATCTTTCTTTTTCTCCTTTGTTTTTTCAATTATCTTCTTTACACAGCTATTTTTAAGGCCTCCTCAGATAGCCATTTTGCTTTTTTAGGTTGAGTTTCTTTCAGGGATACATGAATTCTTTGATATATGGAAATCAGTCAATGTGATACACCATGCTAACACATTGAAGGATAAAAACCATCTGATAATCTCAATAGATGCATAAAAAGCCTTTGACAAAATTCAGCTTTCATTTTTTACTAAAACTCCTCAAAATATGAGCATAGGAGGAACCTACCTTAACATAGTAGGGGCCATAAATGATATATCTACAGCAAACATTATTCTCAGTAGTGAAAAATGAGAGCTTTCCCCCTAAGATCTCATCACTATTATTCAACATAGTCATGGAAGTCCTAGCTAAAGAAATCAGAGAACAAAAAGAAATAAAAGGAACCCAAATTGAAAAAAATAAGTAAAGCTCTTACTGTTTGCAGATGGCATGATACTATACATAGAAAACCCTAAAGATACTGTCAGAAAATTACTAGAACTAATCAGTAAATTTAACAATGTCACAGGATACAAAATCAGTACACAGAAATCACTTGTATTCTTAGATACTAACAATGAAAAATAAGAAAGAGGAATTAAAGAATCCATCCCATTCACCATGACAACAAAAAGAATAAAACCTCTAGGAATAAACTTACCTAAGGAGACAAAAGAACTGTATACAGAAAATTATAAGATGTTGATAACATAGCATCTTATTTCATCAGCATCAAAGATGATATAAACAGATGGAGAGATATTCCATGTTCCTGGGTAGGAAGAATCAATATTGTGAAAATGACTATAGCCCAAATGTAATCTACAGATTCAATATGATCCCTATCAAATTGCCAATGGCATTTTTCACAGAACTAAAACAAAAAAATTCACAATTCATATGGAAACCCAAAAGGCCCCAAATAGCCAAAGCATTCTTGAGAAACAAGAATGGGGCTGGAGGAATCAACTTTCCTGACTTCAAATAATGCTGCAAAGCTACAGTCATCAAGACAGTATGGTACTGGCACAAAAACAGAAATATAGACAAATGGAACAAGATAGAAATCCCAGAAACAAACCCATGCACCTATAGGTACCTTATTTTTGAAAAAGGAGGCAAGAATATCCAATGGGGCAAAGAGTGCCTCTTAAATAAGTGGTGCTGGGAAAACTGGATAATGACATGTAAAATAATAAAATTAGAACACTTCCTAAGACCATACACAAAGATAAGCCCAATGTTGATTAATGACCTAAATGTAAGACCAGAAACCTAAATATTGATTAAAGACCTAAATGTTTTCCTCTTAAAGGAAAACATAGGCAGAGCATTCCATGACATAAATCGAAGCAAGATCCTATATGACCCACCTCCTAGAGTAAAAGAAATAAAAACAAAAGTAAACAGGTGGGACCTAACTAAACTTAAAAGCTTTTGCACGGTAAATGAAATTATAAGTGAGGTGAAAAGACAACCCTCAGAATATGAGAAAATAATAGCAAATGAAACAACTGACAAAAGATTAATTTCCAAAATATACAAGGAGCTCACACAACTCAATACCAGATAAACAAACAACCCAATTAAAAAGTGGGGAAAAGACTTGAACAGATTTTCCTCCAAAGAAGACGTACATATGGCTAACAAACGTGAAAAAATGCTCATCATTCATTATTAGAGAAATGCAAATCAAAACTATGATGAAATATCACTTCACATCAGTCAGAATGGCCATCATTAAAAAGTCTACAAACAGTACATGCTGGAGAGGGTGTGGAGAAAAGGGAATGCTCTTGCACTGTTGGTGGGGATATAAATTGATACAGCCACTATGGAAGATGGTATGGAGATTCCTTAAAAAAAAAAAAAAAAAAAAAAAAAACTAGAAATAAAAGCACCATATGACCCAGCTATCCCACTCTTAGCCATATACCCTGAGGAAACCAAAATTGAAAAAGACACATGTATCCCATTGTTCATTGCAGCACTATTTACAATAGCTAAAACATGGAAGCAACCTAGATGTCCATCAACAGATGAATGAATAAAGAAGTTATATATACACAGTGGTACATATATACAACGGAATGTTACTCAGCCATAAAAAGGAATCCATTTGAGTCAGTTCAGATGAGGTGGATGAACCTAGAAACTATTATACAGAGTGAAGTAACTCAGAAAGGGAAGGGTAACTATCATATTCTAACGGATATATACGAAATCTAGAAAAATAGTACCGAAGAACTTATTTGCAGGGCAACAGTGGAGAATGGACATAGAGAACAGACTTATGGACATGTAGAGAAGAGAGGAGAGGATGATATGTATGGAAAGAGTAACATGGAAACTTACATTACCACATGTAAAATAAATAGCCAGTGGGAATTTGTTGTATTCTCAGAAAATTCAAACAGGGGCTCTGTATCAATCTAGAGGGTTGGGATGGGGAGGAAGATAAGAGGGAGGTTTAAGATGGAAGGGATATATGTATATGTATGGCTGATTCATGTTGAGGTTTGACAGAAAGCAACAAAATTCTGTAAAGCAATTATCCTTCAATTAAAAAGTAAATAAATTATAAAACGTGGGGTTTTGTTTTGTTTTTAATTCTTACATGCAGGGCTTCAGTATTATGTGAACCAAGAACTTCCAGATGTTAAATCTGGGTTTAAAAAAGGAAGCACAACTAGAGATCAAATTGCCAACATTTGCTGGATTATAGAGAAAGCAAGGAAATTTCAGAAAAAAAAAATCTATCTCTGTTTCATCACCTACTCTACAGCCTTTGGCTACGTGTACCATGACTAACTGTGGAAAACTCTTAAAGATAAGGGAGTACCAGACTGTATTCCCTGTCTTCTGAGAAATCTGTAAGTGGGTCACAAGCAATAATTAGAACCCTGTATGTTTATTTAACGTATATGCAGAGTACATCATGAGAAATGCTGGACTGGAAGAAACACAAGTTGGAATCAAGATTGCTGGGAGAAATATCAATAACCTCAGATATGCAGATGACACCACCCTTATGGCAGAAAGTGAAGAGGAACTCAAAAGCCTCTTGATGAAAGTGAAAGTGGAGAGTGAAAAGGTTGGCTTAAAGCTCAACATTCAGAAAACGAAGATCATGGTATCTGGTCCCATCACTACATGGGAAATAGATGGAGAAACAGTGGAAACAGTGTCAGACTTTATTTTTCTGGGCTCCAAAATCACTGCAGATGGTGACTGCAGCCATGAAATTAAAAGACACTTACTCCTTGGAAGGAAAGTTATGATCAACCTAGATAGCATATTCAAAAGCAGAGATATCACTTTGCCAACAAAGGTTCGCCTAGTCAAGGCTATGGTTTTTCCTGTGGTCATGTATGGATGTGAGAGCTGGACTGTGAAGGAGGCTGAGCGCCGAAGAATTGATCCTTTTGAACCGTGGTGTTGGAGAAGACTCTTGAGAGTCCCTTGGACTGCAAGGACATCCAACCAGTCCATTCTGAAGGAGATCAGCCCTGGGATTTCTTTGGAAGGAATGATGCTAAAGCTGAAACTCCAGTATTTTGGCCACCTCATGCAAAGAGTTGACTCATTGGAGAAAACTCTGATGCTGGGAGGGATTGGGGGCAGGAGGAGAAGTGGGCGACAGAGGATGAGATGGCTGGATGGCATCACTGACTCGATGGATGTGAGTCTGAGTGACCTCCAGGAGTTGGTGATGGACAGGGAGGCCTGGCGTGCTGCGGTTCATGGGGTCGCAGGGAGTCGGACACAACTGAGCGACTGATCTGATCTGATCTGATCTGATCTGATGGAACAACTGATTGGTTCAAGATCAAGGAATGATTAAGTCAAGGCTGTCTGCTGTCACTCTGTTTAAGCTATATGTTGAGCACATCATGAGGAATGTCAGGCTGAATGAGTTAAAACCAGGAATCAAGAAAGGTGGAAGAAATAACGACAACCACAGATATGCAGATGATACTACTCTAGTGGCAGAAAGTGAAGAGGAACTAAAAACCTCTTGATGATGATGTAGGAGGAGAGTGAAAGAGTTGGCTTAAGACTAAATATTAAAAACTACGATCATGGCATCCAGCTCCATTACTACATGGAAAATAGAAGGGGAAAAGTTGTAATTAGTGACAGATTTCCTATTCTTGGACTGCATAATCAATGTGGACTGTCACTGAAGTCATGAAATCAGAAGATGATTGCTTCTTGGCAGGAAAGTGATGAAAAACCTAGACAGTGTGTTGAAAAGCTGAGACATTACTCTGCCAAAAAAAAAAAAAAAAAAAAACTATGTAGTAAAGGCTATGGTCTTTCCAGTAGTCATGCACAGCTGTGAGAACTGGACCATAAAGAAGGCAGAACACCAGAGGATCGATGCCTTTGAACTGTGGTGCTAGAGAAGACTCCTGAAAGTCCCTTGGATAGCAAGGAGATCAAACCAGTCAATCTTAAGGGAGATAAACCCTGAATATTTACTGGAAGAACTGATTCTGAAGCTGAAGCTCCAGTATTTTGGTTATCTGATGTGAACAGATGACTCTTTGGAAAAGTCCCTGTAGCTGGGAAAGATTAAGGGCAGAAGGAGAAGAGAGCATCAGAGGATGAGATGGTTGGATGGCATCACTGATGCAATGAACATGAACTTGGGCAAACTCCAGGAGATGGTGAGAGACAGGGAGGCCTGACATGCTGCAGTCCATGGGGTCACAAAGAGTCGGACATGACTGGGCTACTGAACAGCAGCAACAACAATGAGCCTTCTATGCCTGCTTTCTGGAGAGTTTTTATCATAAATGGGTGTTGAATTTTGTCAAAGGCTTTCCATGCACCTATTGAGATAATATATTGATTTTATCTTTCAGTTTGTTAATATGGTGTATCACATTGATTGATTTGATTACATTGAATAATCCTTCATCTCTGGAATAAAGTCCACTTGATAATAGTGTATGGTATCTGCAATATGTTGTTGAATTTTGTTTGAGAGAATTTTGTTGAGAATTTTTGCATCTATATTCATCAGTGATATTGGCCTGTAATTTTCTTTTTTTGTGTCATTTTTGTCTGGTTTTGGTATCAGGATAATGGCACCCTCAGAGAATGAGTTTGGGAGTTCTCCTTCCTCTGCAAGTTTCTAGAAGAATTGGAGCAGAATAGGTATTAGTTCTTCTCTAAATTTTTGGTAGAACTCACCTGTGAAGGAAGTCATCAGGTCAAGTACTTTTGTTTATTGGAAGATTTTTTATTACAGTTTCAATTTCCATGCTTGTGAGTGGTCTGGTCATATTTTCTATTTATTCCTGGTTCAATTTTGGAAGTTCATACTTTTCTAAGAATTTTTCCATTTCTTAGAACTTGTCCATTCTATTGGCATTTAGATGCTCATATTAGTCTTTTATGATCCTTTGTATTTCTCTGTCACTTGTTGTAGCTTCTTTTTTATTTCTAATTTTATTGATTTGCATGTTCTTGCTTTCTTTTTCTCGATGAGTGTGGCCAATGGTTCATCTATCTTGTTTATTTTTTCAAATAACCAGCTTTTAGTTTCATTGATCTTTCATTTCTTTTCAATTTATTTCTGCTATGATCTTTATGCTTTCTTTACTTCTACTAACTTTGGGGTGCTTTGTTCTTTTTCTAGTTGCTTTATATCTAGTCTTAGGTTCTTTATTTGATGTTTCTCTTGTTTTCTGAGGTAAGCTTATGTTGCTATGAACTTCTCTCTTAGCACTGCTTTTACTGAATCCCATAAATTTTGGACTGTCATGCTTTTATTATCATTTGTTTCTATGAATATTTTCATTTCATTTGTTATTTATTCACTCATCTCTTGGTTACTCAGAAGCATGTTGTTTAGCCTCCATGAAGTGAAGTGAAGAAATGAAGTGGCTCAGTCGTGTCCAACACTTTGCAATCCCATGGACTGCAGCCTACCAGTCTCCTTAGTCCATGGGATTTTCCAGGCAGGAGTACTGGAGTGGGTTGACATTTGTGTTTGTGTTTTTATAGTGTTTTTTTTTTTTTTTTCCCCCTGTAGTTGATATGTAATCTTACAGCAATGTGATAAAAAATGCAGCTTGGAAAGATTTTCATTTTTTTTAAATTAACCAAGGCTTGATTTGTGGCCCAGGATGTGATCTATCCTGGAGAGTATATTACGTGAACTTGAGAAAAAGGCGAACTCCATTTTTTGGGGGTGAAATGCCTGTTGATATCAGTTATGTCTAACTGGTCCAACATATCATTTAAAGCTTGTGTTTCCATACTAATTTTCTGTCTGCATGATCTGTCCACTGATTTTGAGTGCGGTATTAAGCTCCCTCATTATTATTGTGTTATCATCAATTTCCCATTTAATAGTTGTTAACATTTGCCTTATGTATTGAGGTGCTCCTATGCTAGGCCCATATATACCAATAATTATGTCTTCTTCTTGAATTGAGTGTCCTTATGTAGTGTCTTTCTTTGTCTCTTACAATGGTCTTTATTTTAAATTCTATTATATCTGATATGAATATTGCTTCCCCTGCTTTCTTTTGGTCTCCATTTGCATAAAATATCTTTTTCCAGCCCCTCATTTTTAGTCTTTATGTGTCCCTAGGTTTGAAGTGCGGGGAAGACAATGGCACCCCACCCCAGTACTCTTGCCTGGAAAGTCCCATGGATGGAGGAGCCTGGTGGGCACCAGTCCACGGGGTCGCTAAGAGTCGGACACGACTGAGCGACTTCACTTTCACTTTTCACTTTCATGCATTGGAGAAGGAAATGGCAACCCACTCCAGTTTTCTTGCCTGGAGAATCCCAGGGACAGGGGAGCCTGGTGGGCTGCCGTCTATGGGGTCGCACAGAGTCGGACACGGCTGAAGTGACTTAGCAGCAGCAGCAGGTTTGAAGTGGGTCCCTTGTAGGCAGCATATACAGGGGTCTTATTTTTGTATCCATTCAGCCAAAGTCTTTTGATTGGAACATTTAACTCACTTATGTTTAAGCTAATTATTAATGAGTATAATATCATGGCATCTGGTCCCATTAATTCATGGGAAATAGATGGGGAAACAGTGGAAACAGTGTCAGACTTTATTTTTCTCTGCTCCAAAATCACTGTAGATGGTGATTGCAGCCATGAAATTAAAAGACGCTTACTCCTTGGAAGGAAAGTTATGACCAACCTAGATAGCATATTCAAAAGCAGAGACATTACTTTGCGAACAAAGTTCCATCTAGTCAAGGCTTTGGTTTTTCCAGGGGTCATGTATGAAGGTGAGAGTTGGACTTTGAAGAAAGCTGAGCACTGAAGAATTAATGCGTTTGAACTGTGGTGTTGGAGAAGACTCTTGAGAGTCCCTTGGACTGCAATGAGATCCAACCAGTCCATTCTAAAGGAGATCAGTCCTGGATGTTCATTGGAAGGACTGATGCTAAAGCTGAAACTCCAGTACTTTGGCCACCTCATGTGAAGAGTTGACTCATTGGAAAAGACTCTGATGCTGGGAGGGATTGGGGGCAGGAGGAGAAGGGGACGACAAAGGATGACATGGCTGGATGGCATCACTAACTCGATGGACATGAGTTTGAGTGACCTCCAGGAGTTGGTGATGAACAGGGAGGCCTGGGGTGCTGCTATTCATGGGGTTGCAAAGAGTAGGACACGACTGAACTGAACTGATAACCCCGTGACCATTTACTTAATTGTTTTATGGTTAATTTGTATAGGCCTTGTCTGTGTTTCCTGCCTAGAAAAGATCCTTTAGCATTTGTTGAAATGTTGGTTTGATGGTGCTAAGTTCACTCAGCTTTTGCTTTCCTATAAAACTTTCAATTTCTCCTTTGAATCTGAATGAAATCCTTGCTCAGTAATCTTAGTTGAAGATTTTTCTCTTTCATCACTTTAAGTATATCCTGCTATTCCCTTATGGTCTATGAGGTTTCTGCTGAAAGATCAACTGTTAGCCTTATTGGAATTCTCTTGTATGTTATTTGCTGCTTTTCCCTTGCTGCTTTTAATATTTGCTCTTTGTGTTTAATTTTTGTTAGTTTGATTAATATGTGTCTTTGTATGTTTCTCCTTGGGATTTTCCCTGTATGGGACTCTCTGGGTTTCTTGAATTTAGGAGGCTATTTCCTTCCCCATATTAGGAAGTTTTTGAATATTATCCCCTCAAATATTTTCCCACGCCCTTTCCTTTTGTCTTCTTCTGGGATGCTTATGATACAAATGTTGGAGTGCTTAACCAATTTCAATACCTCAAATTGTCCTAGAGGTCACTGATGCTTCACTCATTTATTTTTCTTCCCTTTTCTTTATTCTGCTCTGCTTTATTTTCATCATTCTACCTTCCAACTCACTTATCCTTTTTTCTGCCTCAGTTTCTCTACTCTTGGTTCTCTTCAGAGTGTTTTTAATCTCAGTTATTCTGCTCTTCATTACTGATTGACTGTTCATTATCTCTTCTAGATCCTTGTTGACCATTTTATGTGTTTTAGCAATTCGTGTCTCTAGTTTATTTATCTGTATCTCCATTTTGTTTTCAAGATTTGGGGTCATCTTTACTATCATTGTTTTGAATTCTTTTCCAGGTACATTCCCTATCGCCTTCTCTTTTGTTTGTCTTGGTGGTCGTTTTATCTTGTTCCTTCACCTCCTAGATATGTCTTTGCCTTTATATTTTGTTTAGTTTGCTGTATTTGGGGTCTCCTTTATGCAGGCTGGAGGGTCATAGTTCTTCTTAATTGTGGTGTCTATTCCCTGTAAGTGGGTTTGGACTAGTGACTTGTGTAGTTTTCCTGGTTGATGGACCTCAAGTCTGTGTTCTCATTGATGGATCTGGATCTCATCTCTCTGGAGGGCAGTGCATTG
Organism: Tragelaphus eurycerus; assembly: GCA_935064755.1. NCBI lineage: Eukaryota > Metazoa > Chordata > Mammalia > Artiodactyla > Bovidae > Tragelaphus > Tragelaphus eurycerus. The sequence goes on along the minus strand of CAKXYN010000126.1, from coordinate 2,375,575 downwards.
TCCAATAGTGAGGTTTTGGTTGTCTATGATTTTGGTATGGCTTTGTACAGCTTGTCTGTTAATGTTCAGTGTTGTGTTCCTTTACTTTGCTTATATTGGCCGCCTCTGCTTGCAAGTCTCTCTTCAGTGTCTTACCCGCACCCTGATATGAAGAGGTTAAAGTGGCTCATTATTCAGTTGCTCAGTTTTTGCTCACTTGCTCAGTTATTCTGTGGAGAGGCAGGAACATTGAAAATGCTGCTGGCATGTGTGAGGAGTGCTCCCAGTGGCTGGACTACATGGTGAGGGGGTCATAATGTGATCATGATGGCGTGCACCGCCAGGACTAAACCACTCAGGCTCTCATCTGTGCCACTGGGGCACAGTCCTAGGTGGGCCATGCATCTATTCAGAGGAATTGGTCTCAGGCTATGTTACTCCTGGCAGATCTGAGCTACCCAGGATCCCAGGAAGACATGGGTAGCAACTGGAGGTCTGCTCACAGTTTGGCTACAGATGCCGTTTCTAGGACCAGGATTGAAGCAGCCCCTTGCCTTCCACCTCTGGCTGTCCTGCACCTGCCTCTCTGCCTGATCAGATCAGATCAGATCAGTCGCTCAGTCGTGTCCGACTCTTTGCGCCCCATGAACCGCAGCACGCCAGGCCTCCCTGTCCATCACCAGCTCCCGGAGGTCCTCAGCTCGCATCCATCGGTCAGTGATGCCATCCAGCCATCTCATCCTCTGTCGTCCCCTTCTCCTCCTGCCCTCTCCCTCCCGCTCGGTCTTCTCCATGTCCTCTTCGCATGAGGTGGCCATCTGGGTTTCGCTTGCATCTTCCTTCTTCCAGCATTGATCTCCTTCGTGGCCGGTTGATCTTCTTGCGTCCGCTCTCGGTCTTCTCCCCCACGTTCCATCTTCTTCGCGCTCGCCTTCTTCCTCCAGCTCCACTCCTTGACCACAGGGCCATGCCTTGACTGCGCCTTTGTTGGTGTTGTCTCTGCTTTTGATTGCTTCTGGTTGGTCCTTTCCTTCCAGGGCAGCGTCTTTTTTTCTGGCTGCGTCACCATCTCAGTGATTGTGGGCCCAGCGTCTACACTGTTTCCACTGTTTCCCCATCTTTTCCCATCGTGATGGGACCAGATGCCTGATCTTCGTTTTCTGTGTTGGCTTGCCCCTTTCCTCTCCACTTTCACTTTCTCAGGCTTTTGCCCCTCTTCCTTTCTGCCATAGAGTGGTGTCATCTGCATTCTGGGTTTTGATTTTCTCCCCTCTGATTCCCTTGTGTTTCTTCCAGTCCAGCATTTCTCTATGTCTCTCATTTTTCTCTCTGCCTGAAGGGGGCTATAAATGGCAGCGGGCTTGTCCCCTTTGTTATTGCCTATGGCACAATCCTTTATTTTGTGAGCACATCAGGGCTCATAGTGAAGCATTAAGTCCTTCCTGTGGGAATGGTCCTTTGTTTCTCTGGTGTTCCCAAGGTGTCCCCGTTCTGTCTGTGCTATGTCACATTAGCCCTCTCAGTGTGTCCTCATGGCATTCAACCCTGGTCTTTTCTCTGAGGATTGACAATGCAGCCTGTGCCTCCACATCCAGCTCCCAATCACTGTGGGCAGATGTAAGCCTGTGAGCCACTTCTCGGCTGGTAATTGCCATTGGCATAATTTCTGTGGTGAATTTTCTCAGTTACATTTCCCTTTGAGGTTCCTAAGCTCCCCACTGACCCACCCTGTGAGACGGTTTCCTATTGTGCGAAAAATTCTACTCCATCATGACTCCCTCCTCAAGACAGTTTCCCAGCCCCAAATCCTTTGTCTCTCTTTTCATCTTTATCATTTGCCCTACCTCATTCCAAGGCTTCCTAAGTGGCTCAGATGGTAAAGAATCTTCCTGCAATGTGGGAGACCTGGGTTCAATCTCTGGGTCAGGAAGATTCTCTGGAGAAGGAAATGGCTACCCACCCAGTATTCTTATCTGGGAAATCCCATGGACAGAGGAGCCCAGTGGGCTACAGTCCATGGGGATGCAAAGAGTCAGACATGACTGAGTGACTAACACACACCACACCTCTTTCTGAGGAGACTGGTTTGCCTTTCTGGGCATCTGGGTCCTCCACCAGCATTCAGAAGTTGTTCTGTGGGATTTGCTCTGCACACAGATTATCATTTGATGTATTTGTTGGGGAGAAAGAGGTCTCCTCATCCTATTTCTCCACCATCTTGGTATCACTACCCTAGAACCTCTTTTACTGAATCCCATAGGTTTTAAATCATCATGGTTTCATTTGCATATGTCTCTAGGTATTTCTTGATTTTATCTCATCCATACATGACTAGCCCTAGTTTTGACTAGAGTTTTGACTATATTCTGCTTTTTAATATGCTGTCCAGGTTTGACATATCCTTTCTTCCAAAGAGCAAGTTCTTTAAATTCCATGACTACAGTCACCATCCACAGTGATTTGGAACCCCAGAAAATAAAATCTGTCACAGTTTCCATTTTTTCCACATCTATTTAAATATCAGTTAAGTCCATCTGGGTGTAATGTGTCATTTAAGACCTGTATTTTCTTATGGACTTTCTATCTGGATTGTCTATCCATTGATAAAAGTGGATTGTTAAAGTCCTCCACTATTATTGTGTTACTCTCAATTTCTCCTTTCTTGACAGTTAATTTTTGCCTTATGTACTGAGGTGCTCCTATGTTGGGTGCATGTATATTAATAATTGCTAATCTTCTTCTTGGATCAATCCCTGATACTTTGAATCAATCTATAATCTTTTTTGTTTCTTATAAAATTATTTATTTTAAAGTATATTTTGTATGTCATAGTATTACTACTCCAGATTTCTTTTGATTTCCTTTTGCATGGAATACCTTATTTTTTAATCCTTTCACTTATCATGTGTTTCCTCAATCTGAACTTGATTTCTTGTTGGTGGCATAAATATATTTCTTATTTTTGTATCGATTCAACCAGTCTATGTCTTGGTTGGAACATTTAACCCATTTATGTTTAAGATATTTATTGATGTGTGTGTTCCTATTGCAGGCAGATTCTTTATCCATTGAGCGACTTGGCCATTTTCTTAATTGTTTGAGTTTGTTTTTGTTGTTGATTTCCCCTTCCTCTTTTGTCCTCTTGCAGTTTGATGACAATCTTTAGTATTTGTGTTACTTTTTGTGTTTGAGTTTATATCTATTGTAGTTTGGGAGCTTACAGTTCCCACAAGGATTTTTTTTTTTAACATGATTAAATTTTTTTTATGTGTTCAACTTTTTAAAGTATCTATTGAATTTGTTATGATATTGTTTCTGTTTTATGTTTTGATTTCTTGGCCATTAGGCAGGTGGGAACTTAGTTCATCAATCAGGGACTGAACCTGCACACCCTGAAGGAAGGCAAAGTCTTAACCACTAGACAACCAGATAAGTCACTCCACGAAGTTTTGATATAGTAGTCTATATGTGTACAAGATTGTTTTGAGTTGCTGGTCTCCTTTGCCTAGAAAAATTTCTTTAGCACTGGTTGCAAAGCTGATCTGTTAGTGCTGAACTCTGTTAGTGTCTGTCTTGTCTGTGAAGACTTTTACTTCTGTATCAAATCTGGATGAGGGCTTTGCTGGATAGAGTATTCTTGGTTGAAGATCTTTCCCTTAATTACTTTAAATATATCATGTCACTCCCTTCTGGCCTGCAGAGTTTCTGCTGAGTAGTCAGCTGATATCCTTATGGGAATTTCCTTGTCAGGTATTTGTCATTTTTCCCTTGTTGCTTTTAATATTTTTCCTTCATCTTTAATATTTATCAATTTGATTTCTATGTGTCTTGGTATGTTTTTCTTTGGGTGTATTCTTCCCAGGAATATCTTCACTTCTTGGACTTGGGTGATTGCTTTCTTTCTCATACTAAGGAAGTTTTCTTCTACTGATTTCTTCACATATTTTGGGGGAATTTTCTTTCTCTGTTCTTTTTCTTGGACCCCCTATAATGTGAATGTTGGTACATTTAAAATTGTCCCAAAGAGCCCCTATATTGTCTTCATTTTTTTTCATTCTTTTTAGTGTTATTTTGATCCATGGTAGTGATTTCCACCATTCCACTTCCCAGATCATTTATCCATTCTTCTGCCTCACTTATCCTGCTATTGATTCCCTCTAGCATATTTTTCATTTCAGTTATTGTGTTGTTCATATATATGTTTGTTCCTTAGCTCTTCTAGGTCTTTGTTAAACATTTCTTGTGTCTTCTCAAAATGTGTCTCCATTCTTTTTCTAAGACCTTAGATTATCTTTACTATCATTGCTCTGAATTATCTTCCTGGTAGATTATTGATCACCTGGTTGTCCTTACGGGTTTTTATCTTGTTCCTTCATCTGGGACATATTCCTCTACCAACTCATTTTGTCTAATTTTCTGTGATTGCAGTTCTTGTTCTTCAGGCTGTAGAGGTATAGTGTTTCTTGCTTCTGCTATCTGACTTCTGTTGGATGGTGCTGTCTAAGAGGCTCATGCAGCCTTTCTGGTGGGGGGACTGGTTCCTGACCACTGGTGGATGACGATAGATCTTGTCCCTTTTGGGGAGTGGGGGGGCGGGCTAGGCCAAGGAACTTGTTTAGAGGACTATTGGCTCAGGAAGATTTTAAGTAGCTTGTATGCTGATGGGTGGGGACTGTGTTCCTTCCTGTTGATTGTTTGAGCCTGAGGCATTAGAACTGTAGCCTGCAGGCTACTGGTTGCACCAAGTTTTGGTAAGAAAATGGTGGCCTCCAAGAGAGTTCACACCAATGACTACTTCCTTGAATTGCTGCTGCCAGTGTCTTTGTCCCCACAGTGAGGCAGAGCAACCTCTTACCTCTGTAAGAGACCTTTCAATACTAGCAAGTAAGTCTGGCCAAGTTCCTTATAAGTTTACTGTTCTTTTTTCTGGGCCCTAGTGCACATGAGACCTTGTGCACCCTCAAAGTGTAGAGTTTCTGTGTCCCCCAGTACTATGGAATTACAGCAATCAAACCCTGCTGGCTTTCAAAGCCAGATTCTCTTCAAGTTCCTACTCCCATTGTCAGTCCCCCAGGCTGGGGAGACTCATGTAGGGCTCAGAACTTTCACTTCTGTGGGGGAAATTTTGTGGTACAAATTTTCAAATTTGTGGTTCATAAACATGGCAGATATAGAATTCGCCATTCCTGACATGATTTTTCCCTTCCTATCATTTCTTTGTGGATTATTCTTTGAATATAGGGCCTTTTGCTAAGTTCTGGTGTTTTATTGTCAGTGGTTATGCAGTGTTTTATGTAAGAAGTGGAAGAGAGAAATAGATTTAAGGGCCTATATCTGATAGATAGAGTGCCTGATGAACTATGGAATGAGGTTCATGACATTGTACAGGAGACAGGGATCAAGACCATCCCCATGGAAAAGAAATGCAAAAAAGCAAAATGGCTATCTGAGGAGGCCTTGCAAAAAGCTGCGAAAAGAAGAGAAGCAAAAAGCAAAGGAGAAAAGGAAAGATATAAACATCTGAATGCAGAGTTGCAAAGAATAGCAAGAAGAGATAAGAAAGCCTTCTTCAACGATCAATGCAAAGAAATAGAGGAAAACAACAGAATGGGAAAGACTAAGGATCTATTCAAGAAAATCAGAGATACCAAAGGAACATTTCATGCAAAGATGGGCTCGATAAAGGACAAAAATGGTATGGACCTAACGGAAGTAGAAGATATTAAGAAGAGGTGGCAAGAATACACAGAAGAACTGTACAAAAAAGAGCTTCATGACCCAGATAATCATGATGCTGTGATCACTGACCTAGAGCCAGACATCCTGGAATGTGAAGTCAAGTGGGCCTTAGAAAGCATCACTACAAACAAAGCTAGTGGAGGTGATGGAATTCCAGTGGAGCTATTCCAAATCCTGAAAGATGATGCTGTGAAAGTGCTACACGCAATATGCCAGCAAATTTGGAAAACTCAGCAGTGGCCACAAGATTGGAAAAGGTCAGTTTTCATCCCAATCCCAAAGAAAGGCAATGCCAAAGAGTGCTCAAACTACCGCACAATTGCACTCATCTCACACGCTAGTAAAGTAATGCTCAAAATTCTCCAAGCCAGGCTTCAGCAATATGTGAACCGTGAACTTCCTGATGTTCAAGCTGGATTTAGAAAGGGCAGAGGAACCAGAGATCAAATTGCCAACATTCGCTGGATCATGGAAAAAGCAAGAGAGTTCCAGAAAAACATCTATTTCTGCTTTATTGACTATGCCAAAGCCTTTGACTGTGTGGATCACAATAAGCTGTGGGAAATTCTGAGAGAGATGGGAATACCAGACCACCTGATCTGCCTCTTGAGAAATCTGTATGCAGGTCAGGAAGCAACAGTTAGAACTGGTCATGGACCAACAGACTGGTTCCAATTAGGAAAAGGAGTACGTCAAGGCTGTATATTGTCACCATGTTTATTTAACTTATATGCAGAGTACATCATGAGAAATGCTGGACTGGAGGAAACACAAGCTGGAATCAAGATTGCTGGGAGAAATATCAATAACCTCAGATATGCAGATGACACCACCCTTATGGCAGAAAGTGAAGAGGAACTCAAAAGCCTCTTGATGAAAGTGAAAGTGGAGAGTGAAATGGTTGGCTTAAAGCTCAACATTCAGAAAACGAACATCATGGCATCTGGTCCCATCGCTGCATGGGAAATAGATGGGGAAACAGTGGAAACAGTGTCAGACTTTCTTTTTCTGGGCTCCAAAATCACTGCAGATGGTGACTGCAGCCATGAAATTAAAAGACGCTTGCTCCTTGGAAGGAAAGTTATGACCAACCTAGATAGCATATTCAAAAGCAGAGACATTACTTTGCCAACAAAGGTTCGTCTAGTCAAGGCTATGGTCTTTCCTGTGGTCATGTATGGATGTGAGAGCTGGACTGTGAAGAAGGCTGAGCGCCGAAGAATTGATGCTTTTGAACTGTGGTGTTGGAGAAGACTCTTGAGAGTCCCTTGGACTGCAAGAAGATCCAACCAGTCCATTCTGAAGGAGATCAGCCCTGGGATTTCTTTGGAAGGAATGATGCTGAGGCTGAAACTCCAGTATTTTGGCCACCTCATGCGAAGAGTTGACTCATTGGAGAAGACTCTGATGCTGGGAGGGATTGGGGGCAGGAGGAGAAGGGGACGACAGAGGATGAGATGGCTGGATGGCATCACTGGCTCGATGAATGTGAGTCTGAGTGACCTCCGAGAGCTGGTGATGGATAGGGAGGCCTGGCGTGCTGCAGTTCATGGGGTCGCAAAGAGTCGGACACAACTGAGCGACTTATCTGATCTGATCTGATCTGATGTAAGAAGTGATGAAGTCACATCCTTCTACTCCACCATCTTGTCTCTAACCTTGGTTCTCTTCAAAGACTTTTGTAATTTCATATGAATTTTAGAATATTTTTTCTGTTTGTGTTAAAAATGTCATTGGTATTTTGATAGGGATTTAATTGACTATATGGATCACTTTGAGTGGCATAGCATTTTAATAACATCAAGTCTTCTAATCCATGAAAACTGAATATCTTTCCATTCATTTGTATCTTCTTTATTTCTTTCTTCAATTTTTGTAGTTTCCAGTGTACAAGTTTTTAATCTTGGGTTAAATTTATTAAAAATTACTTTATTCCTTTTGATGATATTCTAAATGTGGTTATTTTCTTAATTTCATTTTTATATTACTTGTTGTTAGTGAATAAAAATGCTACTGATTTTTTTTTTTTTTTTGGTATATTGATTGTGTATCCTCAAGCTATACTGAGTAACTTATTTGTTTTTAAAATTTTGGTATTCTTTAGGCTTTTCTACATATAACAGTATGTCATATTCAAACAAAAACTTTATATTTTCCTATCTACTTTGAATGTTTTTCTATTCTTGCTTAATTGCCCTTACTAGAATTTCTAGTAGAATTTTGAACAGGAGTGGTGAAAGTGCACATCTTTATCTCATTCTTGATCTTAAAGGAAAACTTCAGTTTTTCATTGTTAAGTATGATTTTAGATGTAGGCTGGCATATATGGCCTTTATTATGTTGAGGTAAATTCCTTTATGCCTAGTGTGTTGAGATTTTCTATTATGAAAGTGTGTTGAATTTAGTCAAAAATGTTCCTGCATCTATTGAGTTGATCATACAATTTTTACCCTTCATTCTGTTAAATTGAGGTACCATATTTATTGATTTATGTTGTGTTAAACCAACCTTGTATCTCAAGGACAAAGTTTATTCGGTCATAATATGTGATTTTCTTGATGTACTGCTAATTTCAGTTTGCTAATATTTTGTTGAGGATTTTTACATTGCTTTTTATCATGAGTATTGGCTTGTGGTTTCCCTTTTCTGTAGTTTTCTTTTTTTTTTTTTTTTGGCCTGGCTTTCATACCATGATAATGCTATTCTCATAAAAATAGTTTGTGGCTGCTGTTGCTGCTGCTGCTGCTAAGTCGCTTCAGTCATGTCCGACTCTGTGCGACCGCATAGATGGCAGCCCACCAGGCTCCCCCATCCCTGGGATTCTCCAGGCAAGAACACTGGAGTGGGTTGCCATGTCCTTCTCCAATGCATGAAAGTGAAAAGTGAAAGTGAAGTCGCTCAGTTGTGTCCAACTCTAGTGACCCCATGGACTGCAGCCTACCAGGCTCCTCCATCCATGGGATTTTCTAGGCAAAAGTACTGGAGTGGGGTGCCATTGCCTTCTCCGGTAAAATGAGTTTGGAGGGTTTTTTTTTCCTATTTATATATTTTTTCCAATATTTGAGGATGATTGGCCTTAATCCTTCTTTAAATATTTGGAAGAATTTGCCTATGAAGTTATCTGGTTCAGGCATTACTTTGTTGGGTGGTTTTGAGTATTGACTCAATGTCCTTAATCATTATTGATCTGATCAGGTTTTCAATTACTTTATGATTCATTTTTTGTATGTTGTATGTTTCTTAGAAGTTATCCAACTTTCTATTCAAAGTAGTCTCTTATGACCATTTTTTTTATTTCTGTGGCATCAATTTTAATGTCTCCTTTTTCAGAATTTATTGCATATTCTCTCATTTTTCTTGGTCTAGCTAGATGCTCTTCAATTAAAAAAAATCTAGTTTTGATTTTTTAAATTGTTTTTCTAGTCTATTTCATTTATTTCTGCTCTATTCTTTCTATTTTTTTAGTTGAGATGTAAATTTGATTGTATATTCGAGGTCTTTCCTCTTTTTAAATGCTTGCATCTTTCACTCTAAACTTTCCACTTAGCACTGTTTTTGCTGTGTAAGTTATGATATGTTGTGTTTCTATTGTAATTGTCCCAAGGTATTTTCTGTTATCCCTTTTGATTTCTTCTTTGACTGGTTGTTCAGGACTGTATTGTTAAATTTCCACATATTTATGAATTGTCTAAGTTTCTTCTGTTAATGATATTTTGTTTCATTCTATTTTTCTCAGAAGATATTATTTCAATTATATTAAAATTTTTAAAGAAGTTTTTTAGTAGCCTAATAAGCTCTAGCTCAAGATTCCTAGAAAATCTTCAATGCACACTTGAGAAGAATATGAATTCTATTACTATTGGGTGGAATCTTCTGTATATGTCTACTGGCTTCATCTATTTACAATGCTATCCACTCCATTACTACTTTATTAGTGGTCCATCTTGTTGTTTTAATCTGTATATTATAGTTTCATTGTTGAAAGAGGGATATTGAATTCTCTTACTATTATTGTTGCACTGTATGTTTCATGCTTTAGTTCTGTCAATTTTTGCTTTATATTTTTAAGTGCTCTAACACTGGGTATACACACACACGCACATATCTTCCAGAATAATTGATCCTTTAATCATCATATAATTTCCATCTTTTTCTCTAATGTATTTTTGACTTGAAGTCTATTTTCTCATTTTCTCGTCTGTTTATCATTTATATACAACATCTTTTATCATGCCTTTAATTTCAGGATATATATATCCTTACATCTAAAGTGAGTGTGTGTAGATAGCACACTCACTCATAGTTGAGTTTTCTTAATATCAGCCACTGTTTCCACTGTTTCCCCATATAGAGCAATATTGCATAGGAACCTGGAATGTTAGGTCCATGAATAAAGGCAAATTGGAAGTGATCAAACAGGAGATGGCAAGAGTGAATGTCAACATTCTAGGAATCAGTGATCTAAGATGGACTGGAAAGGGTGAATTTAACTCAGATGACCATTATATCTACTACTGTGGGCAGGAATCCCTAGAAGAAATGATAACTATGATGGAGTAGCCATCATAGTCAACAAAAAGTCTGAAATGCAGTACTTGGATGCAATCTCAAAAACGACAGAATGATCTCTCTTGGTTTCCAAGGCAAACCATTCAATTCAAGTTTATGCCCCAACCAGTAATGCTGAAGAAGCTGAAGTCAAATGGTTCTATGAAGACCTACAAAACCTTTTAGAACTAGCACCCAAAAAAGATGTCCTTTTCATTACAGGGGACTGGGATGCAAAAGTAAGAAGTCAAGTAACAGGCAAATTTGGCCTCAGAGTACAGATTGAAGTAGGGGAAAGGCTAATTGAGTTTTACCAAAAGAACACACTGATCATAGCAAACACCCTCTTCCAATAACACAAGAGAAGACTCTACAGGTGGCCATCACTAGATGGTCAATACTGAAATCAGATTGATTATATTCTTTGCAGCCAAAGATGGAGAAGCTCTATATAGTCAGCAAAAATAAGACCAGGAGCTGACTATGGCTCAGATTGTGAACTCCTTATTGCCAAATTTAGACTTAAATTGAAGAAAGAGGGGAAAACCACTAGACCACTCAGGTATGACCTAAATAAAATCCTTTATAATTAAGCAGTGGAATTGAGAAATAGATTTAAGGGACTAGATCTGATAGACCGAAGGCCTGAAGAACTTTGGATGGAGGTTCGTGACATTGTAAAGGAGACAGGGATCAAGAACATCCCCAAGAAAAAGAAATGCAAAAAAGCAAAATGGCTGTTTGAGGAGGCCTTACAAATTGCCGTGAAAAGAAGAGAAGAGAAAAGCAAAGGAGAAGACTAAAGATATACCCATTTGAATGCAGAGTTCCAAAGAATAGCAGAGATAAGAATAAAGGATATAAGATAAAAATAAGAATAAAGATAAGAATAAAGGAGAGATAAGAAAGCCTTCCTCAGTGATCAGTGCAAAGAAATAGAGGAAAACAGTAGAATGGGAAAGACTAGAGATCTCTTCAAGAAAATTAGCGATACCAAGGGAAATATTTCCTGCAAAGATGGGCTCAATAAAGGACAGAAATGGTATAGACCTAACAGAAGCAGATGATATTAAGAAGAGGTGGCAAGAATACACAAAATTGTACAGAAAAGATATTCATGACTCAGATAATCACGATGGTGTGATCACTCAAATTTGTGAATCAGCTTCTCATATTCTATTTAAAAAGAATATTTTTTCCTTTTTAATTATCAAATTTTGTGAATAATTTGTTAATTGCTAAATATTTTAATATATTCTTATATATTTTAAATAGTATGATTGTCTATTTTTGTATTTTCATTGAAGCATAATGATTTAAATTATTGTGTCTAACATTCGCTGGATCATGGAAAAAGCAAGAGAGTTCCAGAAAAACATCTATTTCTGCTTTATTGACTATGCCAAAGCCTTTGACTGTGTGGATCACAATAAACTATGGAAAATTCTGAAAGAGATGGGAATACCAGACCACCTGATCTGCCTCTTAAGAAATCTGTATGTAGGTCAGGAAGCAACAGTTAGAACTGGTCATGGAACAACAGACTGGTTCCAAATAGGAAAAGGAGTACGTCAAGGCTGCATATTGTCACCATGTTTATTTAACTTCTATGCAGAGTACATCATGAGAAATGCTGGACTGGAAGAAACACAAGCTGGAATCAAGATTGCCGGGAGAAATATCAATAACCTCAGATATGCAGATGACACCACTCTTATGGCAGAAAGTGAAGAGGGGCTAAAAAGCCTCTTGATGAAAGTGAAAGTGGAGAGTGAAAAGTTTGGCTTAAAGCTCAACATTCAGAAAACGAAGATCATGGCATCTGGTCCCATTGCTGCATGGGAAATAGATGGGGAAACAGTGGAAACAGTGTCAGACTTTGTTTTTCTGGGCTCCAAAATCACTGCAGATGGTGACTGCAGCCATGAAATTAAAAGATGCTTACTCCTTGGAAGGAAAGTTATGACCAACCTAGGTAGCATATTCAAAAGCAGAGACATTACTTTAGCAACAAAGGTTCGCCTATTCAAGGCTATGGTCTTTCCTGTGGTCATGTATGGATGTGAGAGCTGGACTGTGAAGAAGGCTGAGTGCCGAAGAATTGATGCTTTTGAACTGTGGTGTTGGAGAAGACTCTTGAGAGTCCCTTGGACTGCAAGAAGATCCAATCAGTCCACTCTGAAGGAGATCAATCCTGGAATTTCTTTGGAAGGAATGATGCTGAGGCTGAAACTCCAGTATTTTGGCCACCTCATGCGAAGAGTTGACTCATTGGAGAAGACTCTGATGCTGGGAGGGATTGAGGGCAGGAGGAGAAGGGGACGACAGAGGATGAGATGGCTGGATGGCATCACTGACTCGATGGATGGGAGTCTGAGTGACCTCCGGGAGCTGGTGATGGACAGGGAGGCCTGGCGTGCTGCGGTTCATGGGGTCGCAAAGAGTTGGACACGACTGAGCGACTGATCTGATCTAATTTCAAATGTAGAGCATATTGATCCAGTATTTTTGCATATTATATTGCATTATAGCTTATTACAATATAATAGGCATTATTCCCTAAACTATATATTCTTACTTATCGATTTCATATCTTATAATTTATATCTGTTAGTCCCATACCACTGTTTTGTTTCTTCCCTACCCTCTTTCCCCTTTGGCCATATGAATCTATTTCTGTTTTGCATATACATTCATTTGTATTATTTTTTGGATTCATATGTATAAATGATATCATGCAGTACTTGTTTTTCTCTATCTGACCTTTCACTAAGCATAAACCCTATGTCCATCCATGTTGTGATAAATGACAGCATTTTATTCTTTTTATGGATGATCATATTCCATTGTGTGTATATCTGTCTACCTACCTATTTATTTATTCTTATTTCAGTCCTATGTTAATGAGTACATGGGTTGCTTCAATGCCTTGGCTATTGTAAAAGTGCTGCTATGAACATTGCAGTGTATGAATCTTTTCTTTTCTTTTTTTTTTTTTCCCCCTGGATATATACCCAGGAGTGGAATTCCTGGGTCAAGTGGTGGTTCTACTTGGCTGCATCAATTTACATTCCCACCAACACAGTACAAGGATTCCCTTTTCTGCACATCCTCTCCAACATCTATTATTTATAGATTTTTTGATAATAGCCATTCTGACTAGTGTAAGGTGACACTGCGTTGTGGTTTTAATATTCATTTCTCTAATAATTAGAAATGTTGAGCACGTTTTCATGTGACACTTGGCCATCTATATGTATGCATTCTTTGAAGAAATGTATATTCAAGTCTTTTAACTATTTTTTGATTGGGGTGTTTGGTTTTTTTTAATAATGAGTTGTATGAGCTATTTGTGTTTTGGATATTAATCCCTTGTGGATTATATCATTGCAGACATTTTTCCTTTGGTTGGTTGCAAGTTGCAAACCTCATTTGTAGGTTATTTTTCTTTTTGACAATGGTTTCCTTTGCATTTCCTTAAAAATGCTTTAAGTTTAATTAGGTCCCCTGTGTTTATTTTTATTTGTATTTCATTTCTCTTTGAAGACTGATGCAAGAAAATATTTTTTACAATTTATGTCAAATATTGTTCTGCCTATGTTCTCTTCTAGTTTTATGGTTTCAGGTATTATATTTAGGTCTTTAAACCATTTTGAGTTTATTTTTGTTTATGATGTGATTGATTAATGTGGTTTTCCCATTTTCCAGGAACAATTATTAAAAATACTGTCTTTTTTACCATTGCATAGTCTTGTTTCCTTTGTCATAGTTAGTTGAACATAGGTCGTTGTTGTTGTTTACTAACTCAGTCATGTCCGAATCTTTGTGACCCCATGGACTGCAACATGTCAGGCTTCCCTATCCATCACCAACTCCCAGAGTTTGCTCAAACTCATATCCATCGAGTCGGTGATGCCATCCAACAATCCCATCCTCTGTGATCTCCTTCTCTTCCTGCTTTCAGTCTTTCCTAGCATCAGTGTCTTTTCCAATGAGTTGGGTCTTTGCATCTGGTGGCCAAAGTACTGGAGCTTCATCTTCAGCCTTAGTCCTTCCAATTAATATTCAGGACTCATTTCCTTTAGGATTGACTGGTTTGATCTCCTTGTGGTCCAAGAGACTCTCAAGAGTCTTCTTCAGCATTACAGTTTGAAAGCATCAGTTCTTCAGCACTCAAGTTTCTTTATGGTCCAACTCTCACATCCATGCATGACTACTGGAAAAACCATAGCTTTGACTAGACGGACCTTTGTCTGCAAAGTAATGTCTCTGCTTTTTATTATGTTGTCTAGGTTGGCCATAGCTTTTCTTCCAAGGAGCAAGCATCTTTTAATTTCATGGCTTCAGTCACTATCTACAATGATTTTGGAGCCTAAGAAAATAAAGTCTTTCACTGTTTCCCCATCTATTTGCCAAAAAGTGATGAGACCAGATGCTTTGATCTTTGTTTTCTGAACGTTGAGTTTTTTTTTTTTTTTCTTTTTTTTTTTTTTTCCTAACCTTTTTTCACAAAAAAAAAAAAAAAAAAACCACAACAAACCCACACGCCCCCCCCCCAACAAAAAAAACACCCCCCAAACTTAATTTTAACCAGATTTTTCACTCTCCTCTTTCACTTTCAAGAGGCTCTTAGCTCCTCTATGCTTTATGCCACAAGGGTGGTGTCATCTGCATATCCTTCCTTATTTGGACACATTTTATTTCTCTTTCTTGTCTTACTTCTGTGACTAGGATTTCTGATACTCTGTTCAATAGAATTGTCAAGAGTGGGCATCCTTGGCTTGTTCCTGATGTTAATGGGAAGGCTTTCAACTTTTCATAATAGAGTACTATGTTCAGTGTTTGTTTGTCATAAATGACATTTATCATATTTAGATATGTACCTTCTAGGCACATATTGAAGATACTGTTTATCTTGAATAGATATAGATTTTTGCTAAATATTTTTGTCTATTTGGATGATCGTAAAATTTTACCTTTCCTTTTGTTAATGTTTTATATCACTTTGCTTGATTTGTGTATGTTGAACCATCCTTGTGACCTAGAATAAATCCAGTGTGAGTGTGGCTTATGATTCTATCTATGTATTGTTGTATTCCATTTGCTAACATTTTGATGAAGATTTTGGCATCTATATTTTTTTAAGATACTGGCTTGTAACTTTCTATTCTTATAATATATTTTTCTTGTTTAGGTATCAGAGTAATGTTGGCCTCATAGAATGAGTTTGAAAGTGGTCCCTCAGCCTCAATTTTTTAAATGCTTCAAAAATTCTAGGTATTCTTCATTATATATCTGATGGAACTCCACTTTGAAGATGTCCAGCCCTGGACTTTCGTTTGCTGGGAGTTTTTTTAAAAGAACAAATATAATTTCACTTCTAGTAATCAATCCATTCAAATTGTCCTTTCCTTTTGATTCAGTCTTTGAAGGTCATATGTTTCTAGAAATTTGTCTATTTATTTTATTTTAATTTTATTTAATTTTTTAACTTTACAATATTGTATTAAATTGTCCATTTTTTTGGCTTATAACTGTTAATAGTGTTCTCTTATGATTTTCTTTTGTGTGTGTGTCTCTGAGATATCAGTTATTATTTCTCCTCTATCATTTCCTCTCTCTTTTCTTCTTGGTGATCATGGTTAAAGATCTATCAGTTTTGTTTATCTTTTCAAAATATGAGTTCTTAGTTTAATTGATCTTCTCTGTGATTTTTTGATCTCTATATTATTTATTTCCTTTCTCATCTTTATTACTTCCTTCCTTCTGCTGACCTTGGGCTTTGTTTCTTATTTTATTTATGATTTCTAGCTGATAGTTTAGGCTGCTTATTTGAGATTTTTCTTATTTCTTGAGACGGCTTATTGCTATGAACTTGTCTCTTAGAAATGTCTTTGCTTCATTCCATAGATTTTGGAAATTTGTTTTTCCACTTTCATTTGTCTTGAGGTATTTCTTGGTTTCTTTTTTGCAAAATCAAAGAAGTATCAATTCTATATTGATACACTAGTCTTCTAGTAGCATGCTATTTAATCTCCAAGTTTTTGTCTTTCTACCATTTTTTTTTTCTGTAGTTGATTTCTAGTTTCACACTGTTGTGTTCAGACAAAGTGCTTAATATAACTTTTATGCTCTTAAATTTGTTGAGACTTATTTTTTTTTTAATCTGTCCTGTAGAACATCATATCTGTACTTGAAAAGAATGTGTATTTGCATTTTTTGGATATAATGTTATCTCTTCTCTTTCTGGAATTCCAATAATGCAAACGTTAGTGTTATTCTATTGATCTCAGGTGTTGCTTTCTTTTTTTCTGTCTATTTTTTTGATTGGGTGATTCCCATTTTTCTATCTTCCAGATCACTTATGTGTTCATCTGTGTCATATAATCTGTTATTTACTGCCTTCAGAGTGTTTTTTAACTCACATATTGAATGATGTATTTTTGACTGGGTCTTCTTTATATTTCCTAGTTCTCTGTTAAAATGATCTGTGCTTATGTTAATTTTATTTTCTAATTCAATTAGCATTTTTATTACTAATGTTTTTAATTCATTGTCTGATAGGCATTTTATCTCTTTCATTATTTCTTTTTTCAGGGATTTTCTCTTACTTTTCCAAATGAGAGCTGTTCTTCTGCCTTTTCATTTTATTTAACTTTTACTGTCTTTTTAAATTTAGCTGAAACAGATATTGGGGTATTAAAGTGGTGTTCTTCAGACTTTTGGACTCTGGGACCGGGAGAGGGTGGGATGATTGGAGAGAACAGCATTGAAATATGTATAATATCATATCTGAAATGAGTTAGTCCAGGTATGATGCCCTATAACAGATGCCTGGGATTAGAGCACTGGGATGACCTGGAGGGAGGGTGTGGGAAGGGGGGAGGGAGGAGGGTTCAGGTTGGGGAACACGTGTATACTGGTGGCAGATCCATCCCGATGTATAGTAAAAGCAATACAATATTGTAAAGTTAAGCAAAATAAATAAATAAATAAATAAAGCTAAATGGAAAATGAAAAAAATAAATAAATAAAGTGGTGTTCTTATGAGGAAGCATCCCTGTGTAGATTGTTAGTGCACAATGTCTTTCTTGGGGGAGGGGGGCAGAATTTGATGTGGATGCCAGTCACATCTTTCCTTAGGATGAGTTGGCCAACATCACATTGATAGAGATTGTGACTGGTAATGGAGGAGCTAAGGTCTGTGTAGGGTATGCAGAGGGATTCTCCACTCAGTGGCTATCACCACTTTGTCAGGGGCTGAATTTGCTCCCAAGTTGCTAGAGTGGAAGCCCTGAGAGTCAGACTCAGCTGGCTCTGTTCTCTTTAAGTGTGTGTTTTTTTCTTCTCCCTATACTGAAGCCTTTGCCACAAAGGAGGGGAGTACTGAAGCAAGCAGGATTTGTGCATTTACAGAAGTCTGAGGCACTGCCTGGTTAGGCATCTGCAGCTCCACTCAGATGTAAGCCATGGTTGCATCTTTTCCCTTTTGTTGTTGTCCCAGATCTAGTGCTTGGCTGTGGTGCAGAGTGGTGGAACCAGAGTACTAATTTAGCTAAGACTGGTGAGCTCAGTCCAGATGGTTGCAGGAGCCCAGGCAGCTATGTTGCCATCAGAAGTCTGGGCTGCCTCTGGGGTGCTGTTTGAGTAAGCACTGACAATGGCCACCTGGGTCACTTCTCCAGTCCTAGGTGGAGTCTTTACCAAGGACTTGGCCATGCTAGACCTAATGCCAAGCTATATCTTGGAGTGAGCAGGTCAGGGTGTTCATTTGGGTTGAACTGGGGAATATGACAAAGCAACCACAAAGGCAGGCATCTCTGTACTCTATCTTGGGACAAGTTAGCATAGTCACAGTCCTCACAAGTGAAGTCCAGGTTTCTCTAGCCTTTCTATCTGTCCCAATGATTTTATTTTTATTTATTTATTTTTTTAAAAAATATGTATTTGCTTATTTTTGGCTGTGCTGAGTCTTTTTTTTAATCTAAATTTATTTATTTTAATTGGAGGCTAATTACTTTACAATATTATTTTTAATTTATTTTTGTCTGTGCTGGGTCTCAGTTGTAGCACAAGATTTTCTCTAGTTGTAGCAAATGGGGACTACTCTCTAGTTGTGCTATGCAAGTTTATCATTGTGGTGGTTTATTTTGTTGTGGACCATAGTCTCTAGGGTGCTGGGGATTCCATAGTTGTGGTACTCAGGCTCAGTAGTTTCAGCTCCTAGACTCTAGAGCATAGGTTCAATAGATGTGTTCAACAGGCTTAGTTGCTCTGCAGCATGTGGGATCTTCCCAGATCAAGAATTGAATACATCTCTCCTGCATTGGCAGATGGCTGCTTTACCACTAACCCACCAGGGAATTCCCCCACCCCCTACCCAGTGGTTTTTTAAGTAGCTTGTTTCCTACACACAGGATCTCAAGAATGGGATGCCCAGTCTGTGGCTCAGTCCATTCCTTTTCCTCACATGTCTGCCCATGGAATCTCTCTTTTCCTCTTAGTCTCCTCCCAGGAACACAAGTCCTGACCTGATGCTTTTCTCCCTGTCCTACCCAATGATGTGTGTATCTTTCTTACAACCTTGACTGTTTTTAGTTAGTTTTCAATGAGGATTCCACACATAAATATAATTTGTATGTTTGTTGGGGAAGGTAAGCTCCACATTCTCCTACTCTGGCATCTTGATTTCCCTACTTTGGATAGTAGGTATTTGCTATAACATTTTCTAATTGGCTATTGTTAATTGATGTAGAAAATGCTTCTGCTACTCTTTAATATAGAAACTTTGCTGAACTCTCTTATTAGTATCATAGTTTGCTGCTTTCCTAGATTTTTATTGAAATAATATGGAAACAATAATAATTTTGTCTCTGCCTTTGCAATGATTATGCTTTTTATTCCTTATTTTATTGCATGGTTAGAACCTCCAGGATTTTATTGAACAGGAAATGCACCTAACATTTCCCATAATATAAAACATAGATTTTGTGGATAATCTACTGATAGATGAATTAAACACACAGCTTTTAGTCCATCCCAATGAATATGTCAATCTTACTTATCCCCTGTTCAGTATTTTGCACTGTTAACAAGTCATCCTTCTTGAAATATATCTTTCATATTATTCTCTGTTGGCATTCTGCCTATCTTTTATGCTAGTTTTCTCATAGCCTTCCTAGGTTTAGTCATTTACTCAGTTATTCACTCACTCAATAGATATTTCCTGAGGACCACTTGTGTACCATATTCCTACTTCCACAATGCACCTTGCCTTTATACTCATTTTCTAGAATTTTATATAATCTTCCTGGGAAAATTCATTTCTATTACTGTAACTAGTATCTGTCATGGATGCCCAAATCTACTGTAACCTTGTCTTTTCCAAATCTGCTATTATACATATTGGATACAAGAATAATATATCCATGGTGATATCCTAGTGTCGGTTTAAAATCATCTTCACCTAAAACTGCTTCTTTCACATTCTCCCTTTTTGGGTTTGTACTAGTTATGCCCAGTTCAGTCACTCAGTTGTGTCTGACTCTTTGTGACCCCATGGATTGCAGCATGCCAGGCCTCCGTGTCCGTCACCAACTCCCAGAGTTTACTCAAACTCATGCCCATTGAGTCAGTGATGCCATCCAACCATCTCATCTTCTGTCGTCCCCTTCTCCTCTTGTCTTCAATCTTTTCCCGTATCAGTGTCTTTTGAAATGAGTCAGTTCTTCACATCAGGTGGCCAAAGTATTGGAGTTTCAGCTTCAGCACCAGTCTTTCCAATGAATATTCAGGACTGATTTCCTTGATGGACAGCTTGGATCTCCTTGCAGTCCAAGGGACTCTCAAGAGTCTTCTCTAGCATTACAGTTTGAAAGCATCAATACTTTGGCTCTCAGCTTTCTTTATAGTCCAACTCTCACATTCATACATGACCACTGGAAAAACCATAGCTTTGATTAGATGGACCTTTGTTGGAAAAGTAAAGTTTCTGCATTTTAATATGCTGTCTAGGTTGGTCATAACTTTCCTTCTGAGGAGTAAGAGTCTTTTAATTTCATGGCTGCAGTCACAATCTTCAGTGATTTTGGAGACCCCTCCCCAAAATAAAGTCTCTCACTGTCTCTCACTCTCTCACAGTCTTTCCACTGTTTCCCCATCTATTTTCCATGAAGCAATGGGACGAGATGCCATGATCTTTGTTTTCTGAATGTTGAGCTTTAAGTCAAATTTTTCACTCTCCTCTCACTTTCATCAAGAGGCTCTTTAGTTCTTTGCTTTTCTGTCATAAGGATGGTGTCATCTGCATATCTCCTGGCAATCTTGATTCCAGTTTGTACTTCATCCAGCCCAGAGTTTCTCATGATGTACTCTGCATATAATTTAAATAAGCAGGTTAATATCACTGCTCATCATTTACAGATCAAGTCAAATAAGTATTTCCTCTTCTCAGAAATTTTCCTTAGTTTTTCTTGGGTTAAAGGATTTCCTTCTTTGACTCCTATGGTGTCTGCTTACCTTCCTAAAGGTGTTTATACTTGTTGTAATAATTTTCTAATATCTTCTTTCTTACCACTGAACCAGGAACTCTTGGGAAAAGGAAGTTCTTATTTCCATCTCTGAAGTGGAAGCAATTGCTGTTTGCTAAGTAACCAGTGGTGTTTCCCACCATTTAAGACAACCCTCATTTCCCTATTCTGCATGAGATTTGCTATTACTAGTCAATTATTAAATTTAAAAATTCACTTTAATAAAAAGAAAAAGAGAGGAAATTGGACCATATTAATAGTTTCTAAAGGAGAGGAAAATGAAGAAAAAGAGTGAAAATATTTAACCTGGTTAAGTTATGAGATTCTAAGATGAAGAAGCCAGACTAAAACTCCAATATACTTTGCTCCACATACATCTCCATCTATCACCTACATCTGCACTATTCCATCATGTTAGGCCCCCAAAATGACCTATGTTGTGTTTTTCTCTTATGGTTTATTTAAAATATGTTTTAAATGAGAATGGTGTAAAAGTCCAGGGCAAGGACTGAAGTTGGAAAAACAAAGGAATTGTGTATGACAATAAAATATTTAGAGAAAACTGAGAGACACTGCTTGACCCCTTGTGTATCTTTAGAGGTCTGAGGTAGGGGGTCAGTGTAGCAGAAGAAATTGCCAATATTTCAGGGGTTTGGAAGAATAATAAAGATACGTAAAACCCTAATTCTATTCATTAAAGGAAATCTCAGTTCAGTTCAGTCACTCAGTCATGTCCAACTCTTTGTGACCCCATGAATCACAGCACGCCAGGCCTCCCTGTCCATCACTAACTCCCGGAGTTCACTCAAACTCACGTCCATCGAGCCAGTGATGCCATCCAGCCATCTCATCTTCTGTCGTCCCCTTCTCCTCCTGCCCCCAATCCCTCCCAGCATTACAGTCTTTTCCAATGAGTCAGTTCTTTGCATGAGGGGGCCAAAGTATGGGAGTTTCAGCTTTAGCATCAGTCCTTCCAATGACCACCAAGGACTGATCTCCTTTAGAATGGTCCAGTTGGATCTCCTTGCAGATCAAGTGACTCGCAAGTCTTCTCCAACATCACAGTTCAAAGGCATCAATTCTTCGGTGCTCAGCTTTCTTCACAGTCCAACTCTCATATCCATCCATGACTACTGGAAAAACCATAGCCTTGATTAGATGGACTTTTGTTGGCAAAGTAATGTCTCTGCTTTTCAATATGCTATATAGGTTGGACATAACTTTCCTTCCAAGGAGTAAGTGTCTTTTAATTTCATGGCTGCAATCACCATCTCCAGTGATTTTGGAGCCCCCAAAATAAAATCATCCACTGTTTCCCCATCTATTACCCATGAAGTGATGGGACCTGATGCCATGATCTTCGTTTTCTGAATGTTGAGCTTTAAGCCAACTTTTTCACTCTCCTCTTTCACTTTCTTTAAGAGGCTTTTTAGTTCCTCTTCACTTTCTGCCATAAGGGTGGTGTCATCTGCATATCTGAGGTTATTGATATTTCTCCTGGCAACCTTGATTCCAGCTTGTGCTTCTTCCAGCCCAGAGTTTCTCATGATGTACTCTGCATATAAGTTACATAAGCAGGGTGACAATATACAGCCTTGACGTACTCCTTTTCCTATATGGAACCAGTCTGCTGCTCCATGTCCAGTTCTAACTATTGCTTCCTGACCTGCATATAGATTTCTCAAGAGGCAGGTCAGGTGGTCTGGTATTCCCATCTCTCTCAGAATTTTCCACAGTTTATTGTGATCCACACAGTCAAAGGCTTTGGCATAGTCAAAGCAGAAATAGATGTTTTTCTGGAACTCTCTTGCTTTTTCGATGATCCAGCGGATGTTGGCAATTTGATCTCTGGTTCCTCTGTTTTTTCTAAAACCAGCTTGAACATCTGAAAGTTCATGGTTCATGTAATACTGAAGCCTGGCTTGGAGAATTTTTGAGCATTACTTTACTAGCGTGTGAGATGCGTGCAATTGTGTGGTAGTTTGAGCATTCTTTGGCATTGCCTTTCTTTGGGATTGGAATGAAAACTGACCTTTTTCAGTCCTGTGGCCACTGCTGAGTTTTCCAAATTTGTTGGCATATTGAGTGCAGCACTTTCACAGCATCATCTTCAAGGATTTGAAATAGCTCAACTGGAATTTCATCAGCCCCACTAGCTTTTTTCATAGTGATGCTAAGGCCCACTTTACTTCATATTCCAGGATGTCTGGCTCTAAGTGAGTGATCACACCATCGTGATTATCTTGGTCCTGAAGCTCTTTTTTGTACAGTTCTTCTGTGTATTCTTGCCACTTCTTCTTAATATCTTCTTCTTCTTTTAAAGCCATACCATTTCTGTCCTTTTCAAGCCTATCTTTGCATGAAATGTTCCCTTGGTATTTCTAATTTTCTTGAACAGATCTCTAGTCTTTCCCATTCTAGTGTTTTCCTCTATTTCTTTGCTTTGATCGCTGAGGAAGGCTTTCTGATCTTTCCTTGCTATTCTTTGAAACTCTGCATTCAGATGCATATATCTTTCCTTTTCCCCTTTGCTTTTCACTTCTCTTCTTTTCACAGCCTTGTCTAACTCAATGAAACTAAGTAATGCCATGTGGGGCCACTCAAAGTGGGCAGGTCATGGTGAAGAGATCTGACAGAATGTGGTCCACTGGAGAAGGGAGTGGCAAACCACTTCAGTATTCTTGCCTTGAGAACCCCATGAACAGTATGAAAAGGCAAAATGATAGGATACTGACAGAGGAACTCCCCAGGTCGGTAAGTGCTCAATATGCTACTGGAGATCAGTGGAGAAATACTCTAGAAAGAATGAAGAGATGGAGCCAAAGCAAAAACAATACCCAATTGTGGATGTGACTGGTGATAGAAGCAAGGTCTGATGCTATAAAGAGCAATATTGCATAGGAACCTGGAATGTTATGTCCGTGAATCAAGGCAAATTGGAAGTGGTCAAACAGGAGGTGGCAAGAGTGAACATCGACGTTCTAGGAATCAGCGAACTAAAATGGACTGGAATGGGTGAATTTAACTCAGATGACCATTATATCTACTACTGTGGGCAGGAATTCCTTAGAAGAAATGGAGTAGCCATCATGGTCAACAAAAGAGTTCAAAATGCAGTACTTGTATGCCATCTCAAGAACGACAGAATGATCTCTGTTCGTTTCCAAGGCAAACCATTCAATATCACAGTAATCCAAGCCTGTGCCCCAACCAGTAATGCTGAAGAAGCTGAATTTGAAGAGTTCTATGTAGACCTACAAGATCTTTTGGAACTAACATCCCAAAATATGTCCTTTTCATTATAGGGGACTGGAATGCAAAAGTAGGAAGTCAAGAAACACCTGAGGTAACAGGCAAATTTGGTCTTGGAATATGGAATGAAGCAGGGCAAGGGTTAATAGACTTTTGCCAAAAGAACACACTGGTCATAACAAACACCCTCTTCCAACAACACTAGAGAAGACTCTACACATGGACATCACCAGATGGTCAACACCGGAATTAGATTGATTATATTCTTTGCAGCCAAAGATGGAGAAGCTCTATAGAGTCAGGAAAAACAAGACTGGGATCTGACTGTGGCTCAGACCATGAACTCCTTATTGCCAAAATCAGAATTACATTCAAGAAAGTAGGGAAACCACTAGACCATTCAGGTATGACCTAAATCAAATCCCTTATGATTATACAGTGGAAGTGAGAAATAGTTTTAAGGGACTAGATCTGATAGAGTGCCTGATGAACTATGGACCGAGTTTGTGGCATTGTACAGGAGACAGGGATGAAGACCATCCCCATGTAAAAGGGAATCTCAGTTATCATAAATTACAAAATTGTTGATTGCAATATAATCACTATTTGGTCATTTTTATAATATCCCCTATCTAGTTGTTGTTGCTCAGTTGCTCAGTCATGTCCAACTCTTGTGACCCCATGGACTGCAGTACATCAGACTTCCCTGTTCATCACTATCTCCAAGGTTTTACACAGATTCATGTCCATTGAGTCAATGATGCCATCTATCTCATCTTCTTTTGCCCTCTTCTCTTCCTACCCTCAATCTTTCCCAGCATCAGGGTCTTTTCCAATGGCTTGGGACGTCTCATCAGGTGGAAAAATATTCAAGCTTCAGCCTCAGCATCAGTCCTTCCAATGAATACCTAGAATCTCTCCCAAAGTCCTCAAAAGAAAGAGGGGAGAGTGAAATTAAGCAGGAGAAAATTTTGTTCTTCCTTGTAGGTGCATTGAGGTTCCCTACCTGAGAAGGAAGATGAACAGAGGAGAAACTTAAGATAAAAATGCATGCTCTGAAGCAGTGACATTTAGCAAAGTGATTAGGCAGTGACATTATACAAGCTCCTGTGCCATTTTCAAGAGATTTCTATGGGCACCTGTGCTGCTCAGGAAGGCCAGGTTTGAGGTGGGAAAAGGGACTTTTTACACTAAAACCTGAAGTTGCTTTAATAGGACATTCAGGAAAGAATTGTTTTCTTCATTTATATACCTTTTATTTGTTAAAAAAGAAAAAAGAAAAACTTGTTTTTACCCTAAAGAGTATAGTACAGGAAAAATATTTGGCCAAGATACGTCTAAGTTGTTGATTTAAAAAATAAAAAAAAAGACATTAACAATGTTTTCTAGAGTGAAACTGTCCATCTCTTACTTCTGCCTCTCTAGAGTGAAGACTGTCAGAGTGAAGGTTGTGCTTTTCATCACAATAGTTGAAACATAATTATTCTTTACTCTCATAAGTTGATCAGATTCCTCTTTCACTGTCCAAAATCATTGGCCAGAGCTGAATTGTACCAGCAAAATGTAGCCAGAGTGAAAGTTCTCCAATAAGTAATATTTGGTTGGAAAAAAATCAGATGGACCCCTTCTTTCGTAATCATCACTGCATTATTGCATCTACTTCTTCCTGCTAGTTGTCAGCTGACCTCTGGTCCTCAGAAGTCTTTCATTCAAAGCTCTGGATAAGCTCTTGCTTCTCATACCTTGACTATTGTATTACTTATGGGAGGAGTGGAAAGTTACGTGGAATGTTTCT
The DNA here is from genome assembly GCA_935064755.1 of Tragelaphus eurycerus. Taxonomy (NCBI): domain Eukaryota; kingdom Metazoa; phylum Chordata; class Mammalia; order Artiodactyla; family Bovidae; genus Tragelaphus; species Tragelaphus eurycerus. Next base: position 2,349,733 of record CAKXYN010000126.1, on the reverse strand, counting down.
ATGGGCCTAGTGGCAGATATCGCTTTCACATGTTCCAGAGGTCAGTCATATGGCTGCAACTTACTACTAAGGAATCTGCTAAAGTCTAACTGTGAACTTGGGAGAAAAAAAGGAAATGGATTTGATGAATAATTAGTCATACTCTGCACCCTACTCCCTCTAGATTTTAGCTTATCTTCTTTGATTTTTAATTTCTCACCCCTTCTTGGTGTAATTGAGCAAAATCTTGTTATTTGAAACAACTTTTGACATATTAAGCCTAATCCTAAGTTCTCAATTCAATTCCTGGACTCATCTTTGTCAACTGTCACATGCGATGTAAACAGTGGAATGTCCTAGATTCCACATGGCAAGAGGTAAGAGGAAAGGAGGAAGCAGAGTGTGTGGTGGAGAGATTTATCCTGGGATCCTCACATGACAGTGTGTCTAAGAGAACTATGCAAATGCTTCCACCCTTCAGAGTACAGCTCCGGAGAAATGGGTGCATAATTCCCTGAGCATCCAAGGTCTCAAACATAAAGAAAGCTAAAGTAAAGGGTGAGCAATAGGACAATTCAGAGTCTGTGTTTGGGTTGTCAACCTGTGTTTGTGTGCTTCTAAATCCTAGCTTCTGGTGCAGTTTGAAACAAGATCATTGTCAGTAATTTCTGCCAAGGAATTTACCTTAATCTGTCAGCAATAAGAGGGTAGAAACTCTGTTCTTTCCACTTATTAAATCAACCAGGGCCACATGGATTTTTGCAGAGATATTCTTTATGTGAATTACCCAATTTGACACTGTTAGAAACCTCTCGTTGTTTAGTCGCTAAGTCATGTGTGACTCTGTGATCCCCATGGACTCTAGCCCATCAGGCTCCTCTGTCTGTGGGATTTCCCAGGTAAGAATACTGGAGTGAGTGGCCATTTCCTTCTCCAGATACCTCTCAGCCTATGTCCAAATTCAGCATCCTTCTTAAGAGTGAGATTTTCCAAAATCCATTCTTCACTTAACTTTAAGTTCTCCCCAGAACTTGAAGTTCCTGTTTCCCCCGTTGGACTGTAGGATTTGTCAGTAGTGACATTGCTGACATTTGGGGCCAGATAATGCTTTGTTGTAGGGAGGGACATTTTCTATGCAGTGTAGGATATATAGCAGCATCCAAGACTTGCCAGTAGTATCTCATCCCTCCAGTTGTGGCAATAAAGATATACCCAGACATTCCCAAGTATCTGCTGGGGCAGCAAATTGTTCCCACCTGAAAACCACTGAAAGAAGAGAGGCCCAACTTGATTTTTTCCATAAAAAAGAAATTCCAAAGATGTGATGTTTCCTAGCCTATAACAAAAATAAGTACTTATTATGGACCCCAGGCTAATACATATACTCAGAACACATAAATACCTGTAGATTGATTTATTAATTGGTTGATTAATTATTTGTTTAAAGTTTTTAATAACTTTAAAGAACATAAATATGTCCATGAGTCATCATTAGAGGAAGGATAGTGCAGTGTAGAAAGTATTAATAGACACTCATAAGGAGTCATAAATAAGAACTGATGTGCAATATAAATACTTATTCACCATTCATTACATTTTACATCAAAGTATGCATGATTTCACTTGATCCTTGCAGCCACTTTTCCAAGTACTTTGTGAATAATCAATATATTTTATCAATCACAGTAATATCAATGACTGGAGGTAACATTCCCATTCTTCATATAAGGGAATTGAGGTTCATAATGGTCAAGTAATCTTTCCAAGTTTAGAGAGACAGAAAATGGCAGAGCTGTGATTCTTTACTCAGGTTTGTGTTACCTTGAACCCATACACTTTCTACAATATGCTCTAGTTGTGAAGTCCTTTGTAGTCCCCACTACTTTCTCAGTGTGAACAAAAGTTATCTTGGGAAGGATTTTACCTGTGAATCAACAATGAAACTACACAAGGAAGCCCTAAGTGAATCAAGGCTCATTAAAGACACTGAAAATTTGCACTGTGCCACTCAAGATTTCTCTCAAGGAGATACTTGGAGCTTATGTCATAGAGAAGACAGAAAGAAAAAAGAAAAGGAGAATTATTGCTGCCAAGAATAAATGGAGGCTATGACCAAATATATCACACTATTTCTATAAAGATGAAAATAAAGAACAAGTTTTTTTCCCTTGAATAGATTCAAAGGACTCCCATGGAAATTTTTGATCAGGGTCTGATCTTTCAGTGCTTTTGTTTTCCAAATGGACCCAGTAATGTACCCAAATAAAGTAGAATCATCATCTTGACTAACTACAGTACAGCTACACAGTCCTTACTTAAAACGCCTGGGAATTTGGAAATTGTCACTGACTCCTACTCCAAACTTACAGCTCTTCTTGGAACTACTCTCATCTAGACTATCCTTGGAACTATTTTCACAGCTTTCAGACTTATTACCAGGTGATTTCTTGTTAAGATGAAAATATACAGTGAGAGATAAATAAACATATCAAAAAGCACTCTTCATCATATGTTAATAGGGAAATGCAAATTAAAAATGTTTAATTATATTCCTGTCTCACATCTACTAGAATGACCAAATTTCAGAACACTGACTACACCAAATGCTGGCAAGGTTGTGGAGCCACAGAAACTCTCATTCATTGCTGGTGGGAAGGCAAAATGGTACAGCTAGTTTGGGAGACAGTTTTTCAGTTTCTTACAAAATTAAACATACTCTTACCAAGTGATACCACTTGTGATACCACAAGTGATACCAAGTGATACTCCTTGGTATTTATCCAAAGTTGAAAACTTATTCAAACAAAAATGTGCACGCACATGTTCATATTAGCTTTATTCATATGCCAAAACGTGGAAGCAACCAAGATGTCCATTAGTAGGTGAATATATAAATTGTAGTACATCCAGGAGCTGTGGGCAGCAGTGCCTGTCACTGGAGTCAAAGAATGGGATCCCAGTAAAAGTGTTAGGAAAGAGAATGTGAGACCGGAATATAATTAAACATTTTTACTGACGTGCAAAGTACTTTCTAGAATATCAGAAAGCACAGTCCAATTTCCAGTAGGATTTCCTTAGGCCTTGATGCTACTGAAAGAGGTTGAGAACAAAACTTAGAGACAGAAGGCCCAACTCCAGAACTTTGAACCACCATAGAAATCCTGACCCTAAGGGATATTAATCAGATCAGATCAGATCAGTCGCTCAGTCGTGTCCGACTCTTTGCCACCCCATGAACTGCAGCATGCCAGGCCTCCCTGTCCATCACCAACTCCCAGAGGTCACTCAGACTCACATCCATTGAGTCAGTGATGCCATCCAGCCATCTCATCCTCTGTCATCCCCTTCTCCTCCTGCCCCCAATCCCTCCCAGCATCAGTGTCTTCTCCAATGAGTCAACTCTTCGCAGGAGGTGGCCAAAATACTGGAGTTTCAGCTTTAGCATCATTCCTTCCAAAGAAATCCCAGGGCTGATCTCCTTCACAATGGACTGGTTGGATGGCCTTGCAGTCCAAGGGACTCTCAAGAGTCTTCTCCAACACCACAGTTCAAAAGCATCAATTCTTCGGCACTCAGCCTTCTTCACAGTCCAGCTCTCACATCCATACATGACCACAGGAAAGACCATAGCCTTGACTAGGCGAACCTTTGTTGGCAAAGTGATGTCTCTGCTTTTGAATATGCTATCTAGTTGGTCATAACTTTCCTTCCAAGGAGAAAGTATCTTTTAATTTCATGGCTGAAGTCACCATGTGCAGTGATTTTAGAGCCCAGAAAAATAAAGTCTGACACTGTTTCCACTGTTTCCCCATCTATTTCCCATGCAGTGATGAGATCAGATGCCATGATCTTCGTTTTCTGAATGTTGAGCTTTAAGCCAACCTTTTCACTCTCCACTTTCACTTTCATCAAGAGGCTTTTGAGTTCCTCTTCACTTTCTGCCATAAGGGTGGTGTCATCTGCATATCTGAGGTTACTGATATTTCTCCCAGCAATCTTGATTCCAACTTGTGTTTCTTCCAGTTCAGCATTTTTCATGATGTACTCTACATGAGGTCGGCGTGGTGTTGGGGGGCCCTTATAAGTTAAATAAACATGGTGACAATATACAGCCTTGACGTACTCCTTTTCCTATTTGGAACCAGTCTGTTGGTCCATGAGCAGCAGTTCTAACTGTTGCTTCCTGACCTGCATACAGATTTCTCAAGAGGCAGATCAGGTGGTCTGGTATTCCCATCTCTTTCAGAATTTTCCACAGTTTATTGTGATCTACACAGTCAATGGCTTTGGCATAGTCAATAAAGCAGAAATAGATGTTTTTCTGAAACTCTCTTTCTTTTTCCATGATCCAGCGGATGTTGGCAATTTGATCTCTGGTTCCTCTGCCTTTTCTAAAACCAGCTTGAACATCAGGAAGTTCACAGTTCACATATTGCTGAAGCCTGGCTTGGAGAATTTTGAGCATTACTTTACTAGCATGTGAGATGAGTGCAATTGTTCAGTAGTTTGAGCACTCCTTGGCATTGCCTTTCTTTGGGATTGGGATGAAAACTGACCTTTTCCAATCTTGTGGCCACTGCTGAGTTTTCCAAATTTGCTGGCATATTGAGTGCAGCATTTTCACAGCATCCTCTTTCAGGATTTGGAATAGCTCCACTGGAATTCCATCACCTCCACTAGCTTTGTTCGCAGTGATGCTTTCTAAGGCCCATTTGACTTCACATTCCAGGATGTCTGGCTCTAGGTCAGTGATCACAACATCATGATTATCTGGGTCATGAAGCTCTTTTTTGTACAGTTCTTCTATGTATTCTTGCCACCTCTTCTGAATATCTTCTACTTGTGTTAGGTCCACACCATCTCTGTCCTTTATCGAGCCCATCTTTGCATGAAATGTTCCTTTGGTATCTCTGATTTTCTTGAACAGATCCCTAGTCTTTCCCATTCTGTTGTTTTCCTCTATTTCTTTGCATTGATCACTGAAGAAGGCTTTCTTATCTCTTCTTGCTATTCTTTGGAACTCTGCATTCAGATGTTTATATCTTTCCTTTTCTCCTTTGCTTTGCACTTCTCTTCTTTTCACAGCTATTTGTAAGGCCTCCCCAGACAGCCATTTTGCTTTTTTGCATTTCTTTTCCATGGGGATGGTCTTGATCCCTGTCTCCTGTACAATGTCACGAACCTCATTCCATAGTTCATCAGGCACTCTATCTATCAGATCTAGGCCCTTAAATCTATTTCTCACTTCCACTGTATAATCATAAGGGATTTGATTTAAGTCATACCTGAATGGTGTAGTGGTTTTCCCTACTTTCTTCAATTTCAGTCTGAATTTAGCAATAAGGAGTTCATGGTCTGAGCCACAGTCAGCTCCTGGTCTTGTTTTTGCTGATTGTATAGAGCTTCTCCATCTTTGGCTGCAAAGAATATAATCGGTCTGATTTCGGTGTTGACCATCTGGTGATGTCCATGTATAGAGTCTTCTCTTGTGTTGTTGGAAGAGGGTATTTGCTACCAGTGCATTTTCTTGGCAAAACTCTGTTAGTCTTTGCCCTGCTTCATTCCATGTTCCAAGGCCAAATTTGCCTGTTACTCCAGGTGTTTCTTGACTTCCTACTTTTGCATTCCAGTCCCTTATAATGAAAAGGACATCTTTTTTGGGTGTTAGTTCTAGAAGGTCTTGTAGGTCTTCATAGAACCGTTCAACTTCAGCTTCTTCGGTGTTACTGGTTGGGGCATAGACTTGGATGACTGTGACATTGAATGGTTTGCCTCGGAAACGAACAGAGATCATTCTGTCGTTTTTGAGATTGCATCCAAGTACTGCATTTTGGACACTTTTGTTGACTATGATGGCCACTCCATTTCTTCTGAGGGATTCCTGCCCACAGTAGTAGATATAATGGTCATCTGAGTTAAATTCACCCATTCCAGTCCATTTTAGTTCAGTAATTCCTAGAATGTCGACATTCACTCTTGCCATCTCCTGTTTGACCACTTCCAATTTGCCTTGATTCATGGACGTGACATTCCAGATTCCTATGCAATATCCCGATGCTCTTTACATCATTGGACTTTGCTTCTATCACCAGACACATCCACAGCTGGGTATTCTTTTTGCTTTTGCTCCATCCCTTCATTTTTTCTGGATTTATTTCTCCACTGATCTCCAGTAGCATATTGGGCCCCTACTGACCTGGGGAGTTTCTCTTTCAGTATCCTATCATTTTGCCTTTTCATACTGTTCATGGGGTTCTCAAGGCAAGAATATTGAAGTGGTTTGCCATTCCCTTCTCCCGCGGACCACACCCTGTCAGATCTCTCCACCATGACCCACCCATCCTGGGTTTCCCCATGGGCATGGCTTAATTTCATTGAGTTAGACAAGGCTGTGGTCGTGGTGTGATTAGATTGACTAGTTTTCTGTGAATATGATTTCAGTGTGTTTGCCTTCTGATGCTCTCTTGCAAGACCTACCGTCTTGCTTGGGTTTCTCTTACCTCGGGCGTGGGGTATCTCTTCCCGGCTGCTTCAGCAAAGCACAGCCATCGCACCTTACCATATATAGATGAGAGCCTACCCAAAAGACAACATACCTATACTGATGGCCACCCAAGAGCCATCAAGCTCCAGTGTAAGACACCCCACTCTAATCTTCCAGAAAATAGGAACACAACTGTGAACATTAAAAGACAGGCTGCCCAAACCATACCAAAGCCGTTGGCACCCCAAAACTCACTATTGGACACTGCACTGCCCTCAAAAGAGACAAAATTCAGCTCAACCCATGAGAACACAGAAGTTCTACCAACCAGGAAAGTATCACAGCCACTGCTCAAACCTCACCCAGAGGGAGCAGACTCCACAATTAAGAGAAACTATGACCCTCCAGCCTCAGAGACTTCTGGGACAATGCTAAGCACCCCAACATTCAAATCATAGGTGTCAGAAGAAGACAAAAAGAAAGGGCATGAGAAAATATCTGAGGAGATAGTATTCAAAAACTTCTTAAAATGGGGAAGGAAATAGCCACCCAAATCCAAGAAGCCCAGAGAGTTCCATACAGGATAAACCCAAGGATAAATGTGCCAACACAAAAACTAATCAAACTAAAAAAATTAAACAAGAACAAATATTAAAAGCACATTAGAAAAGCAACAAATAACATACAAATAACATACAAGGATCCTCATAAGGCTAACAGTTAATCTTTCAGCAGAAACTCTACAGGCCAGAAGGGAATTGTAAGATATACTTCAAATGATGAAAGGGGAAAAACTTACAACCAATATTACTCTATCCAGCATGGATCTAATTCAGATTAGAAGGAGAAATCAAAAGCTTTGCAGATAACCAAAAGCTGAGATAATTCAGCATCAAACCAGCTCTTCAAAATATGCTAAATATCTTCTCTAGACAGGAAACATAGAGAAGGTTTACAGAAATGAGCCCAAAATAATAAAGTAAATGGTAACAGGTTCATATCAATAATTATCAATACTTATCAATAATTGCCTTAAACATAAATGGGTTAAATGTTTCAACCAAAAGGCATAGATTGGCTGAATGGATACAAAACCTAGATTCCTATATATGCTGTCTACAAGAGACCCACTTCAAACCTAGGGACACAAACAGACTGAAAGTGAGGGGCTGGAAAAAAGATATTTCATGCAAATGGAGATCAAAAGAAAGTGGGAGTAGCAATACTCATATCAGACAAAATCGACTTTAAAATAAAAGCAGTCACAAGAGACAAAGAATGACACTACATAGTGATCAAGGAATCAAACCAAGAAGAAGACATAACAATTATAAGCATATATGCACCCAACATAGGAGCATCTCAATACATAAGGCAAATGCTAACAACTCTTAAAGGGAAAATTGACAATAACACAATAAGTTTGGGGGACTTTACACACCACTGACACCAAAGAAGAGATGATGCAGACAGAAAATTAACAAGGAAATACAAGGTTTAAATGATACATTGGACTAGTTAGACTTAATTTATATTTATGGGGCATTTCATCCCAGAACAATGAGTTTCACCTTTTCCTGAACTGCACATGGAACATTATTCAGGATAGATCACATCCTGGGTCACAAATCTAGCCTACCTCAAGAAACAAGAGAAACATCAAATAAACAATCTAACCTTATACCTAAGCAACTAGAAAAAGAAGTACAAAAAGAAAAAAAAAGTTAGTAGAAGGAAAGAAATCATAAAAATCAGAGGAGAAATAACTGAAAAAGAAATGGAGACTATGGCAAAACTCAATAAAATTAAAAGCTTGTTCTTTGAGAAGATAAACAAAGTAGACAAACCATTAGCCAAACTCATCAAGAAAAAAAGGGGGGCGGGGAGAAGACTCAAATCAATAAAATTAGAAATTAAAATAGATAAATTACAACAAACAACACAGATCATAAGAGAATACTATGAGCAACTATTTGTTAATAAAATGGACAACTTGTAAGAAATGGACAAATTCTTAGAAAAGAATAACTTTCCAAAACTGAACCAGGAAGAAATAGAAAATTTGAACAGACCAATCACAAGCATGGAAATCAAAATTGCAATAAAAAATCTTTAACAAACAAAAGGCCAACACATGTGGCTTCACAGGTGAATTCTACCAAAAATTTAGAGCAGAGCTTGTGGGCTGCCATCTATGGGGTTGTATGGAGTCAGACATGACTGAAGTGACTTAGCAGCAGCAGCAACACCTATCCTACTCAAACTCTTCCAGAAAATTTCAGAGAAAGGAAAACTCCCAAACTCATTCTACAAGACTATCCATCACCTAGTTAACCAAAACCAGACAAAGATGCCAGAAAAAGTGGGAGGGGGGTTCAGGATGGGGAACATGTGTACACCCGTGGCGGATGCATGTTAATGTATGGCAAAACCAATACAATATTGTAAAGTAAAAATAATAATAATAATAAAGTTTACAAAGAGAAAAAAAAATACAGGCCAATATCACTGAAGAACATAGATGCAAAAATCCTCCACAAAAATTTAGCAAACAGAATCCAACAACATATTAAAAATATCATACAGTATGATCAAGTGGGCTTTATTCTAGAGACACAAGGATTCTATAATACTTGTAAATTAATCAGTGTGATACACCATATTAGCAAACTAAAAGATGAAAACCATATGGTTATCTCAATACATGCAGAGAAAGCCTCTGACACAATTCAACACCCATTTATGATAAAAACTCTCTGCAAAGTAGGCATAGTTGGAACATATTCCAATGCAATAAAAGTCATATATGAAAAACCCACAGCAAATATTATCATCATTGGTGAAAATTTGAAAGCATTTCTTCTAAGACAAGGGTGTTCACTCTCACCACTGTTATTCAACAGTTTTGGAAGTCCTAGCCATAGTAATTAGAGAAGAAAAATAAATAAAAAGAATCCAGACTTGTATATAGAAAACTATAAATATAAAATAAACTTTAATGAAATAAATTTTTTCGGAGATGGCACAAATAGATGGAGAAATATACCATGTCCTTGGATTGGAAGAATCAATATAGTGAAAATGAGTATACTACACCAAAGCAATCTATAGATTCAATGCAATCCCTATCAAACTGCCAATGATATTTTTCACAGAACTAGAACAAATAATTTCACAATTTGCATGGAATCACAAAAGACCTCAAATAGCCAAAGCAATCTTGAGATAGATGAACGAAACTGGAGAGGTCATCTTTTCTGGCTTCAGACTATACTACAAAGCCACAGTCATCAGGATAATATGGTACTGGCAGAGAGACAGAAATATAGATTGATGGAACAAAATAAAAAAATAGAAAGTCCAGAGATAAATCCACACACCTATGGACACCTTACCTTTGACAAAGGAGGCAAAAATATACAATGGAGAAAAGACAGTCTCTTCAACAAGTGGTGCTGGGAAAACTGGTAAACTTCATGTAAAAGAATAAACCTAGAATACTTTCTAACACAATACACAAAAATCAACTCAAAATGGATTAAATATTTAAATGTGAGACTAGAAACTATAAAACTCCTAGAAGAAAACATAGGCAGAACACTCTCTGACATAAATCACAGCAAGATCCTCCATGACCCACTTCCCTGAGTAATGAAAATAAAACAAAGATAAACAAATGGGACCTAATTAGACTTAAATGCTTTTGCACAATGAAGGAAAGTATAAGCACAGTGAAAAGATAGCCCTCAGAATGGGAGAAAATATAGCAAACAAAACAACTGACAAAGAATTAATCTCCAAAATATAGAAGTAACTCATGCAATTCAGTAACAGAAAATAAAAGTGAACAAAAGACCTAAACCATTTCTCTAAAGAAGACATACAGATTGATAATAACCATATAAAAATAAGACTCAACTTCTCTCATTGTTAGAGAAATGTAAATCAAAACCACAATGAGGTATCATCTCATATCAGTCAGAATGGCCATCAACAAAAAGTCTGCAAACAATAAATGTTGGAGAGGGTGTGGAGAAAAGGAAACTCTCTTACACTGTCAGTAGGAGTGCAAACTGGTACAACCACTATGGTGAACAGTGTGGAGATTCCTTAAGAAGCTGGGAATAGAGTTGCCATAAAACTCGGCAATCCCACTGCAGGGCATAAACTTCAAGGAAACCATAATTGCAAGAGACACATGTACCCCAATGCTCAATGCAGCACTATTTACAATAGCTAGGGCATGAAAGCAACCTAGAAGTCCATTAGCATATGAATGGATAAGGAAGTTGTGGTACATATACACAATGAATATTATTCAGCAATAAAAAGGAATCTATTTGAGTCAGTTCTAATGAGATGGATGAACCTGGAATCTATTATATAGAGTGAAGTAAGTCAGAAAAAGAAGGAAAAATACTCTATATTAATGCATATATATATAAGAATTTAGACAGACAGTACTGACAGTCCTACATGCAGGGTAGCAAAAGAGACACAGACAAAGAACAGACTTTGGAATATGGTAAAAGGCGAGGGTTGGATGATTTGAGAGATTAGCACTGAAGAATGTACATTACCTTAAGTAAAATAGATGACCAGTATAAGTTTGATGCATGAACCAGGGACCCAAAGCTTGTGCTCTGGGACAACCCAGAGGGACAGGGTGGGAAGAAAGGAGGGAGGGGTTTCATGATGGGGGAGAACACATGTGTATTTGTGATTGATTCATGTTGATGTATGGCAAAATTCATCACAATATGTTAAGTAATCATCCTTCAATAAAACTAAATAAATTAATTAAAAAATGTGTGGTACATCTGGACGATGGAGAAGGCAATGGCACCCCACTCCAGTACTCTTGCCTGGAAAATCCCATGGACAGAGGAGCCTGGTGGGCTGCAGTCCATGGGGTCGCAAAGAGTTGGACACAACTGAGCAACTTCACTTTAACTTTTGACTTTAATGCATTGGAGAAGGAAATGACAACCCACTCCAGTGTTCTTACCTGGAGAATCCCAGGGACGGGGGAGCCTGGTGGGCTGCCATCTATGGTGTCGCGCAGAGTCGGACACGACTGAAGCAACTCAGCAGCAGCAGCAGTAAAAAGAAATGAGCTATTAAGTCATGGAAAGACAAGGAGGAAGCTTAAATACATATTACTAAATAAAAGAAACCCATCTGAAGAGGTTGTATGATTCCAACTACATGACATTTTCCAGAAAATGCAAAGTGATGGAGACAGTTAAAAAAAATCAATGATTTCCAGAGATTAAGAGAGAAAGAGGGATGACTAATGAAAGCACAGATATTTAGGGTAGTGAAAATACTCTATATAATACTATGCTGCTCCTGCTGTTAAGTCGCTTTAGTCGTGTTTGACTCTGTGCGACCCCATAGACGGCAGCCCACCAGGCTCCCCCATCCCTGGGATTCTCCAGGCAAGAACACTGGAGTGGGTTGCCATTTCCTTCTCCAATGCATGAAAGTGAAAAGTGAAAGGGAAGTTGCTGAGTTGTGTCCGACCCTCAGCAACCCCATGGACTGCAGCCTTCCAGGTTCCTATGTCCATGGGATTTTCCAGACAAGAGTACTGGAGTGGGGTGCCATTGCCTTCTCCATATAATACTATAATGGTCATTTATAAATTTAAATTATAAATTTATAATTTTAAAGTTATAAAATCATAATTTTTAAATTATAAATTAGTCCAAACCTATGGAATGTACAGCACCTTAAGTACACTATGGACCTTGGGTTCATCACCAGTGCAAGTTCATGACTTGTAACAAATGTACCACTCTAGTGAGGGATGTCAATAATAGAAGAGGCTATGCATGTGGCTAGGATACAGAGGGGTGCTCTATGGGAAATATCTGAATCTTATGCTCAATTTTGCTGTGAATCTAAAACTTCTCTAAAAAATAAAGTCTACTGAAATACAGTGAGAAAACACAAACAAATCTTAATTTGGGTCCAGTTATATTTCAATCATTGGGATAGATGTTATGAGGGTCACTTGATAAAAAAATATCAGATCAGATCAGTCGCTCAGTCGTGTCCGACTCTTTGCGACCCCATGAACTGCAGCACGCCAGGCCTCCCTGTCCATCACCAGCTCCCGGAGGTCACTCAAACTTGCATCCATCGAGTCAGTGATGCCATCCAGCCATCTCATCCTCTGTCGTCCCCTTCTCCTCCTGCCCTCAATCCCTCCCAGCATCAGAGTCTTCTCCAATGAGTCAACTCTTCGCATGAGGTGGCCAAAATACTGGAGTTTCAGCTTTAGCATCATTCCTTCTAAAGAAATTCCAGGATTGATCTCCTTCAGAATGGACTGGTTGGATCTTCTTGCAGTCCAAGGGACTCTCAAGAGTCTTCTCCAACACCACAGTTCAAAAGCATCAATTCTTCGGCGCTCAGCTTTCTTCACGGTCCAGCTCTCACATCCATACATGACCACAGGAAAGACCATAGCCTTGACTAGGCGAACCTTTGTTGGCAAAGTAATGTCTCTGCTTTTGAATATGCTATCTAGGTTGGTCATAACTTTCCTTCCAAGGAGCAAGCGTCTTTTAATTTCATGGCTGCAGTCACCATCTGCAGTGATTTTGGAGCCCAGAAAAACAAAGTCTGACACTGTTTCCACTGTTTCCCCATCTATTTCCCATGCAGTGATGGGACCAGATGCCATGATCTTCGTTTTCTGAATGTTGAGCTTTAAGCCAACCTTTTCACTCTCCACTTTCACTTTCATCAAGAGGCTTTTTAGCCCCTCTTCACTTTCTGCCATAAGAGTGGTGTCATCTGCATATCTGAGGTTATTGATATTTCTCCCGGCAATCTTGATTCCAGCTTCTGTTTCTTCCAGTCCAGCATTTCTCATGATGTACTCTGCATATAAGTTAAATAAACATGGTGACAATATGCAGCCTTGACGTACTCCTTTTCCTATTTGGAACTAGTCTGTTGTTCCATGACCAGTTCTAACTGTTGCTTCCTGACCTGCATACAGATTTCTTAAGAGGTAGATCAGGTGGTCTGGTATTCCCATCTCTCTCAGAATTTTCCATAGTTTATTGTGATCCACACAGTCAAAGGCTTTGGCATAGTCAATAAAGCAGAAATAGATGTTTTTCTGGAACTCTCTTGCTTTTTCCATGATCCAGCGGATGTTGGCAATTTGATCTCTGGTTCCTCTGCCTTTTCTAAAACCAGCTTGAACATCAGGAAGTTCACGGTTCACATATTGCTGAAGCCTGGCTTGGAGAATTTTGAGCATTACTTTACTAGCATGTGAGATGAGTGCAATTGTTCGGTAGTTTGAGCACTCCTTGGCATTGCCTTTCTTTGGGATTGGGATGAAAACTGACCTTTTCCAATCTTGTGGCCACTGCTGAGTTTTCCAAATTTGCTGGCATATTGAGTGTAGCACTTTCACAGCATCATCATTCAGGACTTGGAATAGCTCCACTGGAATTCCATCACCTCTACTAGCTTTGTTCATAGTGATGCTTTCTAAGGCCCATTTGACTTCACATTCCAAGATGTCTGGCTCTAGGTCAGTGATCACATCATCATGATTATCTAGGTCTTGAAGCTCTTTTTTGTACAGTTCTTCTGTGTATTCTTGCCACCTCTTCTTAATATCTTCTGCTTCTGTTAGGTCCACACCATCTCTGTCCTTTATCGTGCCCATCTTTGCATGAAATGTTCCTTTGGTATCTCTGATTTTCTTGAACAGATCCCTAGTCTTTCCCATTCTGTTGTTTTCCTCTATTTCTTTGCATTGATCACTGAAGAAGGCTTTCTTATCTCTCTTGCTATTCTTTGGAACTCTGCATTTAGATGTTTATATCTTTCCTTTTCTCCTTTGCTTTTCACTTCTCTTCTTTTCACAGCTATTTGTAAGGCCTCCCCAGACAACCATTTTGCTTTTTTGCATTTCTTTTTCATGGGGATGGTCTTGATCCCTGTCTCCTGTACAATGTCACGAACCTCATTCCATAGTTCATCAGGCACTCTATCTATCAGATCTAGGCCTTTAAATCTATTTCTCACTTCCACTGTATAATCATAAGGGATTTGATTTAGGTCATACCTGAATGGTCTAGTAGTTTTCTCTACTTTCTTCAATTTCAGTCTGAATTTGGCAATAAGGAGTTCATGGTCTGAGCCACAGTCAGCTCCTGGTCTTGTTGTTGCTGATTGTATAGAGCTTCTCCATCTTTGGCTGCAAAGAATATAATCGATCTGATTTCGGTGTTGACCATCTGGTGATGTCCATGTATAGAGTCTTCTCTTGTGTTGTTGGAAGAGGGTATTTGCTATGACCAGTGCATTTTCTTGGCAAAACTCTATTAGTCTTTGCCCTGCTTCATTCCATATTCCAAGGCCAAATTTGCCTGTTACTCCAGGTGTTTCTTGACTTCCTACTTTTGCATTCCAGTCCCCTATAATGAAAAGGACATCTTTTTTGGGTGTTAGTTCTAAAAGGTCTTGTAGGTCTTCATAGAACCTTTCAACTTCAGCTTCTTCGGCGTTACTGGTTAGGGCATAGACTTGGATTACTGTGACATTGAATGGTTTGCTTTGGAAACGAACAGAAATCATTCTGTCATTTTTGAGATTGCATCCAAGTACCGCATTTCGGACTCTTTTGTTGACCATGATGGCCACTCCATTTCTTCTGAGGGATTCCTGCCCACAGTAGTAGATATAATGGTCATCCGAGTTAAATTCACCCATTCCAGTCCATTTTAGTTCGCTAATTCCTAGAATGTCAACATTCACTCTTGCCATCTCTTGTTTGACCACTTCCAATTTGCCTTGATTCATGGACCTGACCTTCCAGGTTCCTATGCAATATTGCTCTTTACAGCATCGGACTTTGCTTCTATCACCAGATACATCCACAGCTGGGTATTCTTTTTGTTTTGGCTCCATCCTTTCATTCTTTCTGGAGTTATTTCTCCACTGATCTCCAGTAGCATATTGGGCCCCTACTGTAACAAAACAGTATAACAAATAACAGTATAACTATAACAAAATATAGTTCTGCCTTTTAAGAAGATGCCCATCACTCATTTGGGTAGATGCAGCAATGTTTACATAGGAGAGAGGTATTGAAACATATAAAAAATACTGTGATAGTTCTTGTTCAGCAAATATTCACTCTCCTCCCCTTCCCACTGTGGGTAGAATGGACTTCCCTAGCCAGTTGATCAGGGGCTTGATCACCTAACTTGATTAGGCTATGAAATATGATGTGGATGTGATTTGAACAAAGACCTTAAAAGCATCTGTGTGTCTGGCTTCTTTTGCATCCAGTGATCTGCCATGAGACCATGCGCCAGGTCACCGCTGTTCTCTTAGTTTGGTGCATGGAGTAGACTTGAGCCCAATTTGTAATCTGTAGCCAGTCCTCATTAACCCTCAACATGAAGTAGGCCTGCCCAGCTAAGTCCACCCTACATCAGTTGAACCATTATTATGCTCAAGCATACCCTTAAGCATAAGCATAAGAGCTTATAGTTTTAAGCCACTGATTTTTTTGCAGTGGTTTATTACACAAAAATTACACACTAACACAAACATCAAAAAAGCAGCACCTAATTATAAGTACATATGTATAGTTTTAGATAGGTGTATATATATATATATATATATATATATATATATATATATATATATATTATATATTAAGAAGAGGTGGCAAGAATACACAGAAGAACTGTACAAAAAAGATCTTCACAACCCAGATAATCATGATGGTGTGATCACTGACCTAGAGCCAGACATCCTGGAATGTGAAGTCAAGTGGGCCTTAGAAAGCATCACTATGAACAAAGCTAGTGGAGGTGATGGAATTCCAGTGGAGCTATTCCAAATCCTGAAAGAGGATGCTGTAAAAGTGCTGCACTCAATATGCAAGCAAATTTGGAAAACTCAGCAGTGGCCACAAGATTGGAAAAGGTCAGTTTTCATCCCAATCCCAAAGAAAGGCAATGCCAAAGAATGCTCAAACTACCGAACAATTGCACTCATCTCACACGCGAGTAAAGTAATGCTCAAAATTCTCCAAGCCAGGCTTCAGCAATATGTGAACCGTGAACTTCCTGATGTTCAAGCTGGTTTTAGAAAAGGCAGAGGAACCAGAGATCAAATTGCCAACATCTGCTGGATCATGGAAAAAGCAAGAGAGTTCCAGAAGAACATCTATTTCTGCTTTATTGACTATGCCAAAGCCTTTGACTGTGTAGATCACAAGAAACTGTGGGAAATTCTGAGATGAGATGGGAATACCAGACCACCTGATCTGCCTCTTGAGAAATCTGTATGCAGGTCAGGAAGCAACAGTTAGAACTGGACATGGAACAACAGACTGGTTCCAGATAGGAAAAGGAGTACGTCAAGGCTGTATACTGTCACCATGTTTATTTAACGTATATGCAGAGTACATCATGAGAAACACTGAACTGGAAGAAATGCAAGTTGGAATCAAGATTGCTGGGAGAAATATAAATAACCTCAGATATGCAGATGACACCACCCTTATGGCAGAAAGTGAGGAGGAACTAAAAAGCCTCTTGATGAAAGTGAAAGTGAAGAGTGAAAAGTTGGCTTAAAGCTCAACATTCAGAAAACGAAGATCACGGCATCTGGTCCCAAC
This sequence comes from Tragelaphus eurycerus, assembly GCA_935064755.1. Lineage (NCBI taxonomy): Eukaryota > Metazoa > Chordata > Mammalia > Artiodactyla > Bovidae > Tragelaphus > Tragelaphus eurycerus. The sequence continues at coordinate 2,332,598 of CAKXYN010000126.1, read as the reverse complement.
ACTTCATGGGAAATAAATGGGGAAACAGTGGAAATAGTGTCAGACTTTCTTTTTCTGGGCACCAAAATCACTGCAGATGGTGACTGCAGCCATTAAATGAAAAGATGCTTACTCCTTGGAAGGAAAGTTATGACCAACCTAGATAGCATATTCAAAAGCAGAGATATCACTTTGCCAACAAAGGTTCACCTAGTCAAGGCTATGGTCTTTCCTGTGGCCATGTATGGATGTGAGAGCTGGACTGTGAAGAAGGCTGAGCGCCGAAGAATTGATGCTTTTGAACTGTGGTGTTGGAGAAGACTCTTGAGAGTCCCTTGGACTGCAAGGAGATCCAACCAGTCCATTCTGAAGGAGATCAGCCCTGGGATTTTTTTGGAAGGAATGATGCTAAAGCTGAAACTCCAGTATTTTGGCCACCTCATGCGAAGAGTTGACTCATTGGAGAAGACTCTGATGCTGGGAGGGATTGAGGGCAGGAGGAGAAGGGGATGACCGAGGATGAGATGGCTGGATGGCATCACTGACTTGATGGATGTGAGTCTGAGTGACCTCCGGGAGTTGGTGATGGACAGGGAGGCCTGGCGTGCTGCAGTTCATGGGGTCGCAAAGAGTCGGACACCACTGAGTGACTGATCTGGTCTGATCTGATCTGATATATATTTACATGATCATAGTTAGCTTTAAAGAAAGATAGAAATGGAAGTGAAATGGAAAGATTTTGCATATAGGAAGACAAAGATCATTGCATATGAAAGGAATCACATGAGCAAAGGCATGTGACTGGAAATGGCAAGGTGCTTTGTGGGTCCAGTAAATACACCATTTTGGCTGCAGCAGAAGATTTTCATGTTTTCCTCATTTTGACATAAATAGCAAGTGGTATTTTGGGATAAACTTGTGGAAGATTTTGAATGTCAACCTGAGGAAATTTGACATCGTAGGACAGATTATTAAGAAAGACTGAAGCTGTTTTTGTGATGTGAGATTGAGCAGGCAACATCAAGCAGAAGATCTTTGCCTATTGTCCTGCTGATCCTGCTCACTGTGCCAATTGTATTGCTCTTCACACTGTTCGCACTGAACCAATGGTAGACAAGGCATGAGCTAAGAGGCTGGAAGAAGACACCAGGACTCATAGGAACTGTAGACAAGTTTATTATTTCCTGGCTGACACAGCAACCATAGGAGTAGATATACTATATTATTTCCTCTCATGGCTGATCCAATGGATTGCAGCCATGATGTGGCAGTAAATGCCCCTGATTTCTAGGTAGCGCTCATATATCCCCACAGCACAAAATAGCTCATGACCAAGCAAGCACCTTGTGAAGTGCATGCGCAGTGCTATAAATGATCTCAGCTCTTACATACTCATTATTTATAAAATGTGGGGAGATAAAGTCTGAACAGTCCATCTTGGCTAATTTGCTCTCTTCCCACATCCAAGTATTAGAAACAGGAGTTGCAAGAAACTCTTATGGAGAGTGATTTCCAAAAGGAGAGGAAATAAAGTCTTTTATACATAATGAAATAAATTGGGGTAAGACAGCCTGACCTGCTGTGTTGTATTTATTTAAAGAGGGAAGCACAGTGTAATTCTAATGAAGACACTTTCAAGGTTAAGAAGATGAACACTGAAAGACATAGATCTATAAAGGAGGCTGAATTAAACATCAGTCTGTAAAAGGCCAAAACAAGAAATGTTCTGAATCACTCACTCTTTAGTGATAAAAAGAGGGGCCAGGAGTGGTAGTAGAGTGAGATACCTTGAGGCTGGATTTTCCTTTGATGCTCTCAGAGCTACAAGAACCACTGTGTGCAAAACAATGTGCCCCCTAACTGAAAGAAATAGTCTCCAACAGGTCCTGGTATTAAAATCTTAATTCCTTTTACAATAAACTCCCTAATCTTATAGCGAAAAATATCAGTGAAGTTCAGGGACAGTTTGAGGCAGGATTTCAGTAGAGACACAAAGGACAAAAGTTTGCAATTGCAAAAGAATCTCAATCTGTCAGTCAGAGGAAGGTAAGAAAGGGCATTTTAAGCAGAGTTCTTTCCTGGGGGAAACCGCCTGGAAAAATAGATGACCAGCACCTGAGGGAATATGAGATAGGTCTAAAGGAAGTCAGGCAAAAGAAGATAAAATAAATTTCACATGCAGTGTTTCTTATTGCCACTTCCTCTTTGTATAGTTGCTATGGGAATGGTATTCCAGAAGCTCTCAAAGACTGTGTCTAACTAATGCAAAGTGATCAAGCATTTGGGCTGAAAGGACCAGTCAGTTTAATCCAACTGGTTTGATTGATTTACTTCCACTCATGTTCTCCCTCACCTCCAGCCAAATTAAGTAGTTACTTAACTGAATTCAGTAGCATCTTTCAGAAATAAAATTGGTTTACCTGTTGTATATATTTATGTTCTAGAATATTCCTTCTCCTACTAGGGCCCCATGAATTCTGAGATTACAAGCAGCAACAAAAGGCATGGAGAGTGTCTTTGAAGACAGGAAAGGACTAGATGAATAATTCATACACACATGACAGAAATCTAGGCACGCTCACAAACTGAGGAGCAGGGAAAAGCAATGTGTCAGAGGTCAAGTAGCCAAGCAGAAAATAATAAAGAAAGAACAGCTGCCTGAGGCAAGCAGAACCCAGGCAGGGATGGAGCTACCAGCATTCAAAGGAGACCTGGGCCCTGAGATTATCCTACCCAATTTAGAGGCTGCTTATCAAGCTACTGCCTAGGCTGTTGCCAAGTGAGGACCTATCCTAATATCCTAACATCACCTACCATCATTTTCCTGCTGTGATCTAATCAATCCTCTCTGAGTCTAACCACACATCAGTAGCCTTCATCTTCCACTGGCCCTAAATTGACTTGGGTCATGCTTTTGAACAGGTAATGCAGTCACAGCTACTCATTTCCATTAGATACCCCCAGGCTAGTACCTGTGCATTTTTGATGACTCTGCACCAAAGAATTATTCTAGCCTACACCTGTCAACCCAATAGGCAGGGTAAAACTTCTCCACACTTAGTGCATATCTGTTGTCTACCTAATACTCAGCCTATCTCCTCCAGAACCAGAAGCCTAGGGCAACTAGGAATCAGAACACCACCTATAATTTAGTATTAGTAGTATTTTACAATCACTTTTTTTTTTTTTTTTTTTTTTGCCAAAGAAGAAAATAAAAGGAATAACTACAATTAAGGCACTAAAAGAAAGAAAGTGAAGTTGCTAAATCATGTCTGACTCTGTTACCCCATGGACTGTAGTCTACCAGGCTCCTCAGTCCATGGAATTTTCCATGCAAGAGTAGTAGAGTGGGTTGCCATTTCCTTCTCCAGGAGATCTTCCCGACCCAGGGATCAAACGCAGGTTTCCCACATCGCAGGCAGACACTTTACCATCTAAGCCACCAGAGAAGCCCATATAAGATACTCCAGTCGCTCAGTCATGTCTGACTCTTTGCAATCCCATGAATCACAGCACGTCAGGCCTCCCTGTCCATCACCAACTCCCAGAGCTCACTCAGACTCACGTCCATCAAGTCAGTGATGCCATCCAGCCATCTCATCCTCTGTCGTCCCCTTCTCCTCCTGCCCCCAATCCCTCCCAGCATCAGAGTCTTTTCCAATGAGTCAACTCTTCGCGTGAGGTGACCAAAATATTGGAGTTTCAGCGTTAGCATCAGTCATTCCAAAGAACACCCAGGACTGATCTGTTTTATAATGGACTGGTTGGATCTCCTTGTAGTCCGAGGGACTCTCAAGAGTCTTCTCCAACACCACAGTTCAAAAGTATAAATTCTTCTGCGCTCAGCCTTCTTCACAGTCCAGCTCTCACATCCGTACATGACCACAGGAAAAACCATAGCCTTGACTAGATGGACTTTTGTTGGCAAAGTAGTATCTCTGCTTTTGAATATGTTATCTAGGTTGGACATAACTTTCCTTTCAAGGAGTAAGCATCTTTTAATTTCATGCCTGCAGTCACCATCTGCAGTGATTGTGGAGCCCAAGAAAATAAAGTCTGACACTGTTTCTACTGTTTCCTCATCTATTTCCCATGAAGTGATGGGACCAGATGCCATGATCTTCATTTTCTGAATGTTGAGCTTTAAGCCAACTTTTTCACTCTCCACTTTCACTTTCCTCAAGAGGCTTTTTAGTTCCTCTTCACTTTCTGCCATAAGGGTGCTGTCATCTGCATATCTGAGGTTATTGATATTTCTCCTGGTAATCTTGATTCCAGCTTGTGCTTCTTCCAGCCCAGTGTTTCTCATGATGTACACACACTAGTAAAGTAATGCTCAAAATTCTCCAAGCCAGGCTTCAGCAATATGTGAACCGTGAACTTCCTGATGTTCAAGCTGGTTTCAGAAAAGGCAGAGGAACCAGAGATCAAATTGCCAACATCCGCTGGATCATGGAAAAAGCAAGAGAGTTGCAGAAAAACATCTATTTCTGCTTTATTGACTATGCCAAAGCCTTTGACTGTGTAGATCACAAGAAACTGGAAAATTCTGAAAGAGATGGGAATACCAGACCACCTGACCTGCCTCTTGAGAAATCTGTATGCAGGTCAGGAAGCAACAGTTAGAACTGGTCATGGAACAACAGACTGGTTCCAAATAGGAAAAGGAGTACGTCAAGGCTGCATATTGTCACCATGTTTATTTAACGTATATGCAGAATACATCATGAGAAATGCTGGACTGGAGGAAACACAAGTTGGAATCAAGATTGCTGGGAGAAATATCAATAACCTCAGATATGCAGATGACACCACCCTTATGGCAGAAAGTGAAGAGAAACTCAAAAGCCTCTTGATGAAAGTGAAAGTGAAGAGTGAAAAAGTTGGCTTAAAGCTCAACATTCAGAAAACGAAGATCATGGCATCTGGTCCCATCACTACATGGGAAATAGATGGAGAAACAGTGGAAACAGTGTCAGACTTTCTTTTTCTGGGCTCCAAAATCACTGCAGATGGTGACTGCAGCCATGAAATTAAAAGACGCTTACTCCTTGGAAGGAAAGTTATGACCAACCTAGATAGCATATTCAAAAGCAGAGATATCACTTTGCCAACAAAGGTTCGCCTAGTCAAGGCTATGGTTTTTCCTGTGGTCATGTATGGATGTGAGAGCTGGACTGTGAAGAAGGCTGAGCGCCGAAGAATTGATGCTTTTGAACTGTGGTGTTGGAGAAGACTCTTGAGAGTCCCTTGGACTGCAAGAAGATCCAACCAGTCCATTCTGAAGGAGATCAGCCCTGGGATTTCTTTAGAAGGAATGATGCTAAAGCTGAAACTTCAGTATTTTGGCCACCTCATGCGAAGAGTTTACTCATTAGAGAAGACTCTGATGCTGGGAGGGATTGGGGGCAGGAGGAGAAGGGGACGACAGAGGATGAGATGGCTGGATGGCATCACTGACTCGATGGATGTGAGTCTGAGTGACCTCCGGGAGTTGGTGATGGACAGGGAGGCCAGGCGTGCTGCAGTTCATGGGGTCGCAAAGAGTCGGACACGACTGAGCGACTGATCTGATCTGATCTGATCTGACTCTGCGTGTAAGTTAAATAAACAGGGTGACAATATACAGCCTTGACTTACTCCTTTTCCTATTTGGAACCAGTCTGCTGTTCCATGACCAGTTCTAACTGTTGCTTCCTGACCTGCATACAGATTTCTCAAGAGGCAGGTCAGGTGGTCTGGTATTCCCATCTCTTTCAGAATTTTCCACAGTTTATTGTGATCCACACAGTCAAAGTCTTTGGCATAGTCAATAAAGCAGCAATGGATGTTTTTCTGGAACTCTCTTGCTTTTTCCATGATCCAGAGGTTGTTGGCAATTTGATCTCTGGTTCCTCTGCCTTTTCTAAAACCAGCTTGAACGTCAGGAAGTTCACGGTTCACATATTGCTGAAGCCTGGCTTGGAGAATTTTGAGCATTACTTTACTAGCGTGTGAGATGATTGCAATTGTTCGGTAGTTTGAGCACTCCTTGGCATTGAGTCAAACATATAAAATTAGTATCGCAACTAGGTGTTCCAATCTTGGTGGGAAATACTGAAGACTTGTAAATTTGCTGTCATGATTGCAGAGCTGGCCTTTGACATTATGAAGCAGGCCTTGGAATAGCTCTTTTCACTGTGAATTCCTCCCTCCACTAGCTTAGTTGGTAGGGCTCCGCTTTCCCTAAGTCTGTGCCACATTCAGATGCCTGGCACTAAATGCCTTGAGACCCAGCAGGATTATCTGCCACCACTGCCACATTTCCTTTATCAAACAGACTCCTTCTGTGTCCCATTCTTGAGACGCTCTTCTTTAGGATATCTTCTGCTTCTGAAATTAGATCCAAACCATCTCTGTCCTTTATTGTGCCCATCTTTGCTATGTTCCTTGATATATCTATTTTCTTGAAGAGATCCCTAGTCTTTCCCATTCTGTTTTTTCCTCTATTTCTTTGCATTGATCACTGAAAAGAAAATCAGATTATTGAAATTCTTTGGACTCTCATTCCTAATGAGTTAGATTTGAGAATTATGTCTGTCTTTGAAAAAACTGTGGTTGCTATTCCCTAGAAACTAAAATATGGTTTCATTTCTTTTCTAAGAAAAATCAGATTAATTACAGCTGACCCTTGAATAACATGGGTTAGAAATGGAGAATCTATCTACATGCAGATCTTTTTCAATAAATCTATTGCTCAATAAGTTCAATAAACAATCAAGTTCACATTTTTTTGATTTGCAACAGTTTGCAAAAGAATAGAGCTGACCATCTTGGCAAAGAAATAACGATAAATCTAGGTGAAGTCAGTATCTCCAAGAAACAAATATGCATGTTATCAGGTGTTTCTTGACTTTACTTTTGCATTCCATCCTATAATAAAAAGGAATCTTTTTTAGTTTATCTAAAATCTTGTATTATAGAACCTGTCAACTTCAGCTTCTTCGGGTTATGGTTGGGGCATAGACTTGGATTACTGTGACATAAAATGGTAGTTGGAAACGCAGTGATCACTCTATCATTTTCACATCCTCCAAACACCTCCTGTTGTTATCCCAGTGAGCTCACTCATTATCCCAGTGAGTATTCACTTAAACTGTTGTGTGACACTAATCATCTCCATGTGATCAACTTGTCTTTCCAGGAAATTGCATATCACAGTGAAAAATGAACACTCGTGGTTCTTGCATATTTTTCATCATGTTTAGTGATGATACTGTAAACCCTGAGTCACATTATGGAGCCCACACTAAGTGCCATTAGTGATACTGCATTTGCTTCCAAGAAGCAAAGAGAAGTCATGACAATACAATGAATGGTTGAATTACTTTATATGTACCATAGATTGAGATCTGCAGCTGCAGTTGTCCACTGTTTTGAGATAAATGAATCCAGCCAAAGAATCACTGTAAAAAAAGAAAAGGAAATCTCTGAAGCCATCGCCACAGCTATGCTAGGAGGCAAGAAACCCTTGCACTTTTTGTGAAATATCTTTTTATCTTATATTGAAAATGCAGTTTTTATGTGTGTGCAAGATTGGTATAGATAAGAAAGGCATATCTACACACTCTAATATGATTTGAGAAAAAAATGAAGTCATTATATGATAACTTAAATCAAGAGGAAGGTGAGGATCTAAAGCTCACCTTTCTCACTGGAATTTAATTCCAGTAAAGGATAGTATGATAATTTTAGAAAAAGATATGGCTTAAAATAAATGGTAAGATAACAGACTAATCTTAGAGTAGCAGCTTCTGCCAACTAAGAGCAGTGGATGGGTTCCCAGGCGTTATTGGGAGAATCATTGAGAAGAAGGGATAAAAGCCTGAACTGGTTTTTAACACAGATAGACATGCCCTATTCTAGTTAAAAAAAAAAAAAAAAAAACGGTGCCACAAAAAACATGTATTAGTAAGAAAGATAAGTGAGTACCAGTTTTTCAGATAGGAAGAGATAGGCTAACTCTACTGTTTTGTGCAAATGCAGTTTGGTTTATGATCAGGAATGCCCTTTTCTATAGAGCTGTTAACCCCTGAGCCTTTAAGGGAAAATGTAAATACCAGGTGCCAGTCTTTGGTTGTACAACAAGAAGGCCAAGATAATGAGAACTGCTTTTCTGGATTGGTTCCATCAGTGCTTTGTCCCTGAAGTCAGGAAGTAACTTGCCAGTAAGGGACTGCCTTTGAAGTTATTCTGATATTGGACAATGCCCCTGGTGACCCAAAACCCCATGAGCTCAACACTGAAGACTTCAAAGTGGTCTGCTTGACCCCAAAACACAATGTCTCTAATTCAGACTTTAGATCCAGGTGCCAATAAGGCCTTTAAGACTCATTACACATGGTACAGAATAGAAAGGATAGTCAACACTCTAGCAGAGAACCCTGCTAGAGACAGCATCATAAAAACCCAAAAGGAAGCTTGGAGCTGGTGCACTGGGATGACCCAGAGGGATGGTATGGGGAGGGAGGTGGGAGGGGGATTCAGGATTGGGAACACGTGTACACCTGTGGCGGATTCATGTTGATGTATGGCAAAACCAATACAATATTGAAAAGTAATTAGCCTCTAATTGAAATAAATAAATTTAAATTAGGAAAAAAAAAAAACAAAAGGATTACACCATTGAAGATACTATTGTTGTTGCAGAAAAAGTCATAAAGCCATCAAGCCTGAAACAATAATTTCCTGCTTGAGCAAATCATGTCTGGATGTTGTCTGTGACTTCACAGGATTTATTACAGGGGCAATCAAGGAAATCATGAAAGGGGATTGTGGATATGGCAAAGGTAGGGATTGAAGGGTTGCAAGATGCAAATCTTGGAGATATTCAAGGGCTAATAGACACTGTACCAGAAGAATTAACAGAAGACCATCTGTTGGAGATGCATGCTTCTGAACTACTTATAGATTATAAGGAAGAAGACATAGAACACTGTGTGCAAGGCTTGTATTGAAATCGATAGCCTGTCCTTACATAAACACAAGATGAGTTATATTTAATGAAAAACTAACAGTGTGTTAGTTTGCTTACTGTTTTATAACTTTGCTTTCAAAAAATTACATTGTGGTACAGTAGGTCACAAAGAGTTGCACACGACTTAGCAACTGAACAGCAACAGTAGAAAACTGTATATCAGATTATCATCACAGGTAAATGGCTTTTCAAGAAATGTAACAGTTTCCAATACTATATTAGGAATATGACTGCAATACTGTATGCCATAAAAATTTTATAAACATTCATTAGTGCACAGGATAAGCTACCATGAAGCAATTGCATTGATTAGACATAGAGCAATCATATTATGCTTCTCCATTATCAATACATGAATCATTATAGTTGTAAATAAACATAAATTTATTTTGTTATGTTTTCTGTTTTGAGGGCTAGTATAATATGTATTGGGCTTTCCTGGTGGCTCAGCAGTAAAGAATTGGCCTGCATTGCAAGAGATGTGGGTTCCATCTATTGGCCAGGAACATCTCCTACAGGAGGGCATGGCAACCCACTCAGTATTCTTGCCAGGAAAATCTCATGGACAGAGGAGCCTGATGGGCTACGGTCTATGGGGTCGCAAAAAGGCAGACACTACTGAAGCAACTGAGCATGTAATATGTATAATATATATAATGTTTTGTATCTTTTAAGACAATAATGATGTAGGTGAGATATTGATGCGGGTACTAACAGACAATTCATCTTGTAAACAGAAGACTAATCTTAGAGTAGCAATAAATGCAGTGCAATAACTTGTATTTTCACTATTTTATGGTTTTCTTAATAATATTCTTTTTTATCTAGCTTACTTTATTGTTAAGAATATAAGATATAATAAATGAATATACAAAATATGTGCTAACTCACTAAGGCTTGCTTCCAGTCAACAGTGGTCTATTCTTAGTTAAGTTTGGGGGGAATCAAAAGTTACACTGCATTTTCAACAGCAAGGAGGTTAGCAGCCCTAATTCCTGAATCATTGAAGGGTCAACTGTACAAGTACTGAAAAATGCAATGATGTTGATGAAAAAAATATCTATTATGGTACTGAGTTTCTAAAATCCCTTCATATATAGCATCTCCTTGATTTCTACTTGATCCTAGGAAGTGTATTTGACTTTACAGTTGAGACTCAAAAACATTAAATCCCTAACCTTTGACTCCAAACTTCATCCTCTTTTTGCTACACTTTCTTGGGAACTCTTATCACCTAAATGTATATTTTCTGGTTGTTCCAGTTGGTGTTTTAATAGCAATCATTTTCTTCTTTTATTTTGCATATAACTGACAACTATGAACTTAAGAATTGACTTTTGCCTCACTTTCTAAATAATAAGTTTACTAAATTGGCAAATCTAATTCAATGAATTAATTTAATAAATTAACATTTAAATTTATTATTAAGAGTTTCAGCACACTGACAAAGACATACTGTATGATCTCATCTTATTGTAAAATGACAAAAAATAAAAACTAATTTGTAGGCAAAATGAGTAGATTGTTGCTTGCCAGGGGAAGTGGGCAAGAGAATGAGGAGGTGAGTGAAGGTGATCAAAGGGGACAAATTTCCAGTTATAAGATAGTATACTTGACATGTAATGTATAGCATTGTGTCTACAGTTAACAGTAATGTATATTTGAACGTTTCTAAGAAAGTACATCTTACAAGTTCTCACCACACACAAAAAATAACTGTAATTATATGAGTAAAGAATGTGTGAACATTTCACAATATATATATATATCAACTCATTACATTGTATATCTTAAAATTTACAGAATGTTTTATGTCAATTATATCTCAATAAAATAAGTTTTCAGGAGGTTGCAGAAATACAAATTTGCTTAAATTTTATATTAAACATGCTGAATTTCCTGTCATAAATAAAAAATAAATACTATCCTGTAGCTTTTCTTGTTATTAATACATTTGTCATTAATACAAATAAAAAAACATTTATTTTTCCTAGGAAAATTACTTAAAAACTCTGTGTATTTCCCCAAGTATGAGATCAAATCTCAAATTTCAGAATAAATATTCACAGCAGGGTGAACCAATTGGAATCATTAATCACAAGTGGGATTATCAAATCCTTTTTCAAAATGTGGCTAGATTTATGGATTTAGGGTTTTAATTACTTTGACCTACTGCGAGGTTGTCTTAGGGATTTTCTTGTGTGTGTGTGCACATATATATGTATGCATGCACATACTGAAGCACTTATTGAGGGGATGATAAAGGAGTCATGGTTGGAGAGTGAAGCATTTAGGAAAACATCACTCTGTTTCTCTACTGGTTAGGCATGTTCTAATGTTTGCTAGGTTTGATTGCTTCTATTTCACATTAGCATAACCCAATAATGATGGTGATTTTAAGAATTTAATTTGGCAGAGGACTGATTCATAATTTGGTCCAATCATATGATATTTTCACACAAAAACAATTAATAGTAACAATGGAGATGTTATAACTTAAAAGACAATGTCTGCCCAAGTAGAATGCATTTCTCCATTAATTTTCATAATGATTTCATTATGACTAGAGTAGGACATAGCCTAAATACCTAATTGAATGATAGGTGACAACAGTGCCAACTGGGTTGAATGTGTTATGTAAATGACATAGTCTTCTACAGGACGGGGGGATATGAATTCTATTGCTATGGGCAAAACATCACCTCTAATGACTTCTTCAGGGCTGAATGCCAGAAAATAGATCTTCAGGGACTACAGAAGAAGGAGCTCTACAATTCCACTTAGGATAAATACTGAGAAACTTATGACCAAAAATTTTAGACACTAATCCTCCACCACAAGCAAGAAATATTTAGAGTTTCCTTCCAGAAAAATTAGAAAAATACATTGCTCCATGAACAGAAATACATACTGTACAATAAAGCAGTTTCAATTCTGGGGACTTTTGATACATTGATGTGATTATATTGCATGATCTGATAAATTTACATATTAAAATGACATTAAAATAGATATTGAGTGGGTGGGCACAGACTTATTGTCAGTGGGGACTGAGATTCAGCCTATCTATAAATTAAGATTTGAAAGTAGATGAGTAATTCTGCCATATATTCTCAGACAAGGAAAGGTAGAGAAAAGAGGAAGAGGGTCTTACACCTCCTCTTTCCTCAGTGAAGATCAGAGCCTTGAATATGGCCTCATCCACATGCTTACATGGATGCAATCAAGATGATCTTGATTCCAAGAGACCCAGAGAAATAAGAGACAGAACCATCTACCCCTCCTCAATTATGTTCAGGGGGAGAAGAAAGGAATATGAGTGATCCCAGAGCACTGGAGGATGAAAGCAACAAGGCATAAATGAGAGACCACCCTCTCTTTCTTGAATGCTTCTTCCTGTCCTCAGCTTCAGATTGAGGCCATTTTTGGCCAGTCTCCACCTCTGAGATCCTGAGGAAATAAGGAACAACTACACATCATCTTCAGATTGGGATTTCTGTGTCATGAGTTACCCTGAAATATAAACTGTCTTCTATCCTGATGACTCACCTGATGACTTTACACAGGACCCAAACTCTTAACACCTCGTAGTGAGTACTTGAGATGATGAGAGGAGAACCAGTATGGTCTGGCACAGAGATATCATCCTGAAAAATCAGTGCTCTTCCAATGTATTTTCAGTACAACTTAATTCCTACCATGTGCTAGGTGTTACAAGAGATTTAGAGTAAATAAGACTCTTCATACCTTCCAGGCATTCATCGTCTCCTAATGGAATAAGACAAGTTTTTAACAATATTTGAATTTAGACATAAGCTAAGTGTAATAGGAGAAGTACCCACAAAATACATGCTTTGGGATCGAAGGGGTGAACATCAAGGGGAGAGAGAGAGAGAGCATCAGGCACTCTCATGGTTAACTCTATGGCCCAAGACACGGTTTCTCAAGTTCAGCACTGCTGTCATTTTGGCTGGATGGTTCTTTGCTATGGGCACTGCCTTGTGTATTGTAGGATGTTTAGCAGCATCCTTGACATCAACCCACTGATGCCAGTAGTGCTGCCCTCTTCATTCATGATTATCAAAAATGTCTCCAGATACTGCTAAATGTCCTTCAGAGGGCAAAAACACCCCACTGAGAGCTACTTGACTCTCCTCTTGGAAGAATGTAACCGGTTCTGCATACATTAATTTGAACAATGTCTGGGCAGGGGTTTTCTCTAAGTCCTCCTTCACCTGTTCCATTCTGTCAAGGATAAGTGCAGAGGGATGTCACAGCACTAACAGAAATGGGATCTTTGCAGAAGGGATGTTTCTATTACTTCTTAGAAAATCAATGACCATCTGGTCAAAAAATATGTCTTAGCACTGACTGTCTATAATGTATTGTGTTAGGGCTGAGGGTGTCAGGTCTTAAGGACTCATTTCCCCAGCTCCTGAACGTATTCCTGGAAGACAATTTTGAGCTATTGTCCCTCTCTGAAGGCTTCATTGGCAGGAGAAACCTGCCTTATCCAAGACCACACCTTTTTACTCTGACAGACTAAACCCCAAAATTTCTTAATTTCCTCCAGCTCATGTCAATTAAAGGGCCATGCTAGCTCCAGAATTCCCTGTGGGGCTCACTCAATTTCTCCCTCTGCCCCTTCCTGTTTCTTTCCCTTCACTTCCACAGATGTTGATCTCAAAAGCCCCCACTGAGAAACATCCTGCATGCTGATCTCCATCTCAGAGCCTGCTTCCCAGGGGACCGCACTACAACACTCACAAGGCACAGTTCCTGTTCTCAGGTGCTCATTGTCACATGTTTGGTGGTATTTTCATCCTCAAGAGCTGCACTTGTGGGACTCTTCCACTCAGCCCTATCCCTCATCAACACCCTCGACCTGGAGTTCCAAAACACTGACTCAGCAGGTAGGTCCCCTAAGCAAAATACTCAGCATACAGTGATTCTTCCAAGCAAAGAATTGAATCCCAGGTAATTCCCAATGGGGAGAAAAAAAAATTGGAAGCACATTTCTACATATCTGAAGGCAGTTCTTTCCTAACCCTATCCATCACTGGGTTTGGCCAAGGCACAGTGCTTTATCTTGTACATGAAATTGTATCACATGCTACAAATCCACTCCTGATTCCTGGCCATCCCTGGGAGAAAACTTACTGTTCTCCTTTTTGCTTGAGAAGGATCAAAAAGATGTCACTCACAGAGGCAAAACTGGAGCTTTGAAGCCATCCCTGTGGTCTAATTTCCTACAGATTGACTTTTAACTGCTGCTTCTTTTTGTCTAATTTTAACCAAAATGCCTCCTATGTTCTCCCTCTGACTGCCCTAAATAACTGGCCCTTCTTTGCCCTTTTGTCCTCCTTATTTTCACCTCTTAGCCCAAATAAAAGAGGCTTTTCAGCAAAACATTAGGAAAGGAGGCCAGTGCAGTGTATGTGAAATTTCCATTTCTAGCAGTAGCAGGTCCTCCTTATGTTGAATTAGAAAATAACCTAATTCCTGGACCCAAACTCCCCGTTAAGGACTCTTTTCTAGCCTGTTCCAAGGTTCCCATGCATACTATGTTAGTGCCTATTCAGGCGGCCTTCATGCACTCTGCACTCTCCCACCTCCCTTTTGACCAGGAAAATCTTCCTCCTTCCACCCTGTGTACTAGGCCCCTGGTAAGTTATAAGAAGGCTATTTTTATACATGAATTTGACCTATGGTATGACTGTATCATAGTGATTATTATGTGTTATTTCTGCCATAGGGAATTTGTATTTTGCATTTATATATCACATATTTATACATAAATCTTCAGGATCCAAGAATGTAAAGGCCGTGTTGGGATTTCATGACACACAGAAGGGATGTTTGTGGGCAAGGTAAATTTTCTTCATTATGTTAATCACACTGATGAGAAAGTTCCCATCCCTCATGACTGAACACAAACCCCAGCCAGTCTGAATAGTGAGCCAGACCTCCCCTCTTCCTATCATTCATGCAGTGGAAATAGGTCAGCTAATTCTGCCATCCTCCTGCATGTGATCATTACTAGGCAGTCAACTGAGTCAAGCATGCAAATAGAGGAATTCACTTCATGGAAATAAAGTCAGACTGATTTGAATATGTTCCCTAGTTTATTTGGGGGCTTTTGGAAAAGAAATGGACTCACTATTTTTCTTCTTCCTTTTATTTTCCACAGGGACTTCTGTACAGCCTATTCAGCACTCACTATAAGGTTTAATTAAAATAAGCTCATAAAAAATCATCAGCAAATAATATAACATGACAAAAGTTTTCTCAGGGGTATAGAGGGATAGGCCTTTCAAGCAGCCCTCATCAACCCCATCCTCAAATCTCCATGAAGCTGTGCTCAGCAAGAGTTCCAAAAGGCAAGAGACCCAGGGGATGATTGAGGAGAATTGTCTCGGCAGGGATGAGAGAGAAAGAAAAGGGACAAATATTTATCAGCCTCACAAATAATTGCACTAAAGTCAACCAAATCTCACCTGAGTGCGAACAAGGAAAGCGAGTCTGCAAGGCTGTAAATGCCCAATATTTCAGTCTCGAGTAGAGTGCAGGCCCAAGCGACCCTTGTGAGGCCAATCTTTGGGGCACATCTTCCTAGGACCATGGGTTCCTAAGATCAGTTCCATTTACCCTCAGTCATCTCTTAAAGGACAAGCACAAGTTACCACAAGTCCAATTAAGGTGAGGAAGCCACTTTGCATGCAAAATATACATCCCCAGAATATTAGTCTTAGAGAGACTCTTGTGAATCACCTTGCTTCAGAATGCCCTTTTGTTTTCCACATTAAGTTATTTTGTCTTCCTAGAACAGTAATTGTAACTAATACATGTGCAGCTTTATTCTAGTTGGAATAAAAATAAAGCAATCAACAAGCTTATTATACCTCTCATCTCCTTATTCCAAAATTGATTTTTCTTTTTTCCCCATAATTCTAACTTTATATATATTCAAGGTTACCACCAGTCTTTTACAATTTTCTTTTCCAATCATCTCATGTTTTGGGGTGATTAAGTAGGTTTCTTAAGAAGAACTCACAAAACAATTACAGTTGACCCTTGAACTATATGGAGTGAATTGGGAGAAGGTTAAAGGAACTGACCTCCATGTAGTGGAAAATCTGCATGTAACTTTACAGTCAATACATAGCCTTGACTTGCTCCTTTCTCAATTTGGAACCAGTCCATTGTTCCATGTCTGGTTCTAACTGTTGCCTCTTGACCTACATGCAGATTTCTCAGGAGGCATATCTGGTGGTCTGGTATTCCCATCTCTCAGAATTTTCCACAGTATATTGTGATCCACACAGTCAACGGCTTTGGCATAGTCAATAAAGTAGACATAGATGTTTTTGAGGAACTCTCTTGCTTTTTCGATGATCTATCAGATGTTGGCAACTTGATCTCTGTTTCTTTTGCCTTTTCTAAATCCACTTTGAACATCTGGAAGTTCATGGTTCATGACTGCTAAAGCCTGGCTTGGAGAATTTTGAGCATTACTTTGCTAGTGTGTGAGATGAGTGCAATTGTGTGGTAATTTCAACATTTTTGGCATTGCCCTTCTTTGGAATGAAAACTGATCTTTTTCTGTTCTGTGGCCACTGCTAAGTTTTCCAAACTTGCTGGCATATTGAGTGCAGCATTTTCACAGAATCATCTTTTAGGATTTGAAGTAGCTCAACTGGAATTCGATCACCTCCACTAGCTTTGTTTGTAGTGATGCTCCCTAAGGCTGACTTGACTTCACATTCCAGGATGTCTAGCTCTAGGGTATTGATCACATCATCATGGTTATCTGGGTCATGAAAATCTCTTTTGTACAATTCTTCTGTGTATTCTTGCCACCTCTTCTTAATATCTTCTGCTTCTGTTAGGTTCATACCACCATTTCAAGGCTGTATATTGTCATCCTGCTTATTTAACTTATATGCAGAGTACATCATGTGAAATGCCAGGCTGGATGAAGCACAAGCTGGAGTCAAGATTGCCAGAAGCAATAACAATTACCTCAGATATGCAGATGATACCACCCTTATGGCAGAAAGTGAAGAGGAACTAAGGAGCCTCTTGATGAAAGAGAAGAGTGAAAAAACTGGCTTAAAATTCAACATTCAAAAAACTAAGATCATGGCATCCAGTCTCATCACTTCATGGCAAATAGATGGGGAAACAATGGAAACAATGAAAGACTTAATTTTATTTGGCTCCAAGATCACTGCAGATGGTGACTGCAGCCAAGAAATTAACAGATGCTTGCTTCTTGGAAGAAAAGCTATGAACAACCTAGACAGCATCTTCAAAAGCAGAAACATTACTTTGCCCACAAAGCTATGGTTCTGCTAGTCGTCATGTATGAATGTAAGAATTGAACTTTAAAGAAAGCTGAGCACCAAAGAATTGATGCTTTTGAACTATGGTGTTGGAGAACACTCCTGAGAGTCCCTTGGACTGCAGGGATATCCAACCAGTCAGTCCTAAAGGAAATCAGTCCTGAATATTCATTGGAAGGACTGATGCTCAGGCTGAAACTCCAATATTTTGGCCACCTGATTGAAGAACTGACTCATTGGAAAAGACCCTGATGCTGGGAAAGATTGAAGGCAGGGGGAGAAGGGGACAAGAGAGAATGAGATGTTTGGATGGCATCACTGACTCAATGGACATGAGTTTGAGCAAATTCTGGGAGGTGGTGATGGACTGGGAAGCCTGGTATGCTGCAGTCCATGGGGTCACAAAGAGTTGGACACTACTGACTGACTGAGCTGAACTGAACTTTACAGTCAGCCCTCCAAACCTGAGGTTCCACATCCATAGATTTATCCAACTCCAGACTATTCAGTACTGCAGTACATAGTTATCAAAAGAAATCAGTGTATAAATGTATCCCTGTAGTTGAAACCCATGTTGTTCGAGTATCAACTGAATCTCGTGAGTTCTTTCAAAACTATTTTGGAAGAAACAATATTTTCTATTCTATCTCTTGAGTTCTTCCAACACTATTTACATGGCATCACTATAATCTGAAATCTAATAGTCTCTTCTCTGATACTTTCTGCCTTATTGTTCTTCACCTGCCCTTTGCAGGTTTACTATGACCTGACATTAGCCCTGTTTGAGATTAGAGCTTCTCATAGCAGCATTAGCTTAAGTTTCAACACTTATGCTTTCAGGTTTAGTTTCTCTCCTAAGAGACTATATTGTGAGTTCTTCCTGAAGTCTGCTGCCACTCAGCATCCTGAGTACTCGAGCTCTTTCAATCCAGCTCTACCAACATCACTTCCCAGATAGCTCTGCTTCACACCCCGCATCCCACACACGCTTGGAGTTCCCATATTTTGTGTGCCTCCTGGTGTCACTGAAAATGAAGCTTGTTTGTGTGTATGTCTTTGTTCTATTCTATCCCCTGAGGAAGAAGAGTATATTTATATTCTGAGCTAACCTACCACGTTCATACCAGAAGTTCTGCCAACAGCTCTTGAGGAAGCCCATTCCTAGACCTTTGTCTCAAGAGCCTCTGTATCAAATAATATCTACCCCCATCAATCAATTCCTATTTTGGTGTCAGGGGATGTTCAACTTTAAGGGATCCAGTATGTTGTTTTCTTCCTTTGTGTGCCGTCTCTCAAGGACTCTCTGTTCCTTATCAGTTCCTGGAAAACAGGAACGAGCAGAGCTGCATGCAGTTCTCAGGGCTGAGATCATGGGAAAGAGCACCTGCTTGGATTCCCTTCAATAACTCCCTTCAGTGACCTTTTGCTGCTGCTGCTGCTGCAGCTAAGTTGCTTCAGTCGTGTCCGACTCTGTGCGACCCCATAGACAGCAGCTCACCAGGCTCCCCCATCCCTGGGATTCTCCAGGCAAGAACACTGGAGTGGGTTGCCATTTCCTTCTTCAATGCATGAAAGTGAAAAGTGAAAGTGAAGTCGCTCAGTCGTGTCCGACTTAGCGACCCCATCAACTGCAGCCTATCAGGCTCCTTGGCCCATGGGATTTTCCAGGCAAGAGTACTGAAGTGGGGTGCCATTGCCTTCCCCATCAGTGACCTTTTAGGACTATCCATTTTGTTGCAACTGGTAGAATTTCATTCTTTTTAATGGCTGAGTAATCATTTTATTGAAGATATATAAGCACTACGTGCTGCGCGACCCGGCCCCCCTCGTCCCTGGGATCTCCAGGCAAGAATACTGGAGTGGGCTGCCATTTCCTTCCCCAATGCATGAAAATGAAAAGTGAAAGTGAAGTCGCTCAGTCGTGTCCGACTCTTGCGACCCCATGGACTGGAGCCTACCAGGATCCTCCGTCCATGGGATTTTCCAGGCAAAAGTACTGGGGTGGGGTGTAAGCACACATTTCTGCAAATAAAGTCCGCTTGTTTCACTAGAAACTTGGGTCCCCTGCGTCCTTCTTCTCATCGCCTTCTTCTCATCCATGCCAGTCCCCAGGTCCCGGTCTACGAAGGCCGTGACGTCTTGGGAGGTATAAATGTGAGCTACACATAGAAAGGCAGTCAGTCACTCATTGGAGTTAAAGCAGGAGAAAAGAAGCTTGAAGAGAGAAGTGCTGAGTCAAGAGAAAATTAATTGCATCATCAAGAAACTATTCTAATTCTTCTTAAGATTTTCTTCTTACCTGATAAAGATGAGTTCTTCAACTAGTTTTCATTCCCAAATTTTTATAACACATCACCATTTGCAAGCACTGTTTCTCAGAACTTGAATTTACCAAGTTCAGCAACCATGGCACTGTGATACTCTGGTTCTCTTCCTACTTCTCTGGTGACTCAGATGATAAAAATCTGCCTGCAATGCAGAGGACCTGGGTTTGATCCCTGGATGGGGAAAATCTCTTGGAGAAGGGAATGACAACCCACTCCAGTATTCTTGCCCGGAGAATTTCATGGACAGGATACTGGCAGGCCCCCATCCATGAGGTCACAAACAGTTGGACACAGCTGAGTGACTTCTTTGCCTAGTTTGCTCTTTTTCTTTGACTTTCATCTCCCACTTCCTTTTATATAACACAATGAATATATTGTGTTATAGCAGATTTTTCGGTTTGCATGTGTTTTATTCCATGCAAATGAATCGATAGGAATTTTACTCTAGTTCCTACTTCTCTTCCAGGACCTATTTGCATTCCCCAGTGCTTACTTGGTATCTTCTTTAAGGTATCTTTCTAGCACCCTTGATTATTCTGGAAGTTAAACAAATTATAATTTTCCATCTCCTTACTCAATATGTCAGCTTGACTTCAGTGTCTTTTATAATTATTTATTTTCCCTGTCTTTCACTCCACCCCAGTGGGAGGCAGCTATTAATGATAATTCTTTGAAGAATAGCCTGCCAATGCTTATCAACATATGTGTTCCCCTCTCCCTCCTGGGCCTGTACTTGGATTTCCTTTTCTAGTCCCCTTGCAGTTGGATGTGACCAAAGAAATTGTAGTAAAAGCAATGTACATCCTTTCAGGCCTGATTCTTAAAAAGAAGCACATCACATTTCCACAGGTGATCTTTGTCATCTTTCCCCATCTACCACCTGTCTATACTCATTCCAAGTCTATACTAATTTTTGTTAATGGGGATGTAATCTTAAATGCATATATGTGTACACATACATATATCTGTATTTTGACCCAGAGGGATGGTATGGAGAGGGACGTGGGAGGGGGGTTCAGGATTGGGAACACATGTACATCCATGTAAGATTCATGTTGATGTATGGCAAAACCAATACAATAAAAAAATAAAAAAATAATTATAAATAAATATACATTCACATATTTTATGTTAATGCATCAGATCAGATCAGATCAGTCGCTCAGTCGTGTCCAACTCTTTGCAACCCCATGAACTGCAGCACACCAGGCCTCCCTAACCATCACCAGCTCTCAGACGTCACTCAGACTCACATCCATCAAGTCAGTGATGCCATCCAGCCATCTCATCCTCTGTCGCCCCCTTCTCCTCCTGCCCTCAATCCCTCCCAGCATCAGACTCTTCTCCAATGAGTCAACTCTTCACATGAGGTGGCCAAAATACTGGAGTTTCAGCTTTAGCATCATTCCTTCCAAAGAAATCCAAGGGCTGATCTCCTTCAGAATGGATTGGTTGGATCTCCTTGCAGTCCAAGGGACTCTCAAGAGTTTTCTCCAACACCACAGTTCAAAAGCATCAATTCTTCGGCACTCAGCCTTCTTCACAGTCCAGCTCTCACATCCATACATGACCACAGGAAAGACCATAGCCTTGACTAGGCCAACTTTTGTTGGCAAAGTGATGTCTCTGCTTTTGAATATGCTATCTAGGTTGGTCATAACCTTCCTTCCAAGGGGTAAGCGTCTTTTAAATTCATGGCTGCAGTCACCATCTGCAGTGATTTTGGAGCCCAGAAAAAGAAAGTCTGACACTGTTTCCACTGTTTCTCCATCTATTTCACATGTAGTGATGGGACCAGATGCCATGATCTTCATTTTCTGAATGTTGAGCTTTAAGCCAATCTTTTCACTCTCCACTTTCACTTTCCTCAAGAGGCTTTTTAGTTCCTCTTCACTTTCTGCCATAAGGGTGGTATCATCTGCATATCTGAGGTTATTGATATTTCTCCCAGCAATCTTGATTCCAACCTGTGTTTCTTCCAGTCCAGCATTTCTCATGATGTACTCTGCATATAAGTTAAATAATCATGGTGACAATATACAGCCTTGATGTACTCCTTTTCCTATTTGGAACCAGTCTGTTGTTCCATGACCAGTTCTAACTGTTGCTTCCTGACCTGCATACAGATTTCTCAAGAGGCAGATCAGGTGGTCTGGTATTCCCATCTCTCTCAGAATTTTCCACAGTTTATTGTGATCTACACAGTCAAAGGCTTTGGCATAGTCAATAAAGCAGAAATAGATGTTTTTCTGGAACTCTCTTGCTTTTTCAATGATCCAGCGGATGTTGGCAATTTGATTTCTGGTTCCTCTGCCTTTTCTAAAACCAGCTTGAACATCAGGAAGTTCACGGTTCACATATTGCTGAAGCCTGGCTTGGAGAATTTTGAGCATTACTTTACTCGCGTGTGATATGAGTGCAATTGTGTGGTAGTTTGAGCACTCTTTGGCATTGCCTTTCTTTGGGATTGGGATGAAAACTGACCTTTTCCAATCTTGTGGCCACTGCTGAGTTTTCCAAATTTGCTGGCATATTGAGTGCAACACTTTCACAGCATCCTCTTTCAGGATTTGGAATAGCTCCACTGGAATTCCATCACCTCCACTAGCTTTGTTTGTAGTGATGCTTTCTAAGGCCCACTTGACTTCACATTCCAGGATGTCTGGCTCTAGGTCAGTGATCACACCATCATGATTATCTGGGTCGTGAAGCTCTTTTTTGTACAGTTCTTCTGTGTATTCTTGCCACCTCTTCTTCATATCTTCTGCTTCAGTTAGGTCCATACCATTTCTGTCCTTTATCGAGCCCATTTTTGCATGAAATGTTCCTTTTGTATCTTTGATTTTCTTGAATAGATCCTTAGTCTTTCCCATTCTGTTGTTTTCCTCTCTTTCTTTGCATTGATCGCTGAAGAAGGCTTTCTTATCTCTTCTTGCTATTCTTTGGAACTCTGCATTCAGATGTTTATATCTTTCCTTTTCTCCTTTGCTTTTCACTTCTCTTCTTTTCGCAGCTATTTGCAAGGCCTCCCCAGCCAGCCATTTTGCTTTTTTGCATTTCTTTTCCATGGGGATGGTCTTGATCCTTGTCTCCTGTACAATGTCACGAACCTCATTCCATAGTTCATCAGGCACTCAATCTATCAGATCTAGGCCCTTAAATCTATTTCTCACTTCCACTCTATAATCATAAGGGATTTGATTTAGGTCTTACCTGAGTGGTCTAGTTTATCAATAAGAAGGTAAAAAAACCTGCCTAAAAATGACATGTGGAAATAAATCCCAAGTAGTTTTTAAAGTCATATGTGAGAAAAAACTTGAATTTTTTTGAATTTTGAAGATACAGAAAAAGATATACATGATATGTGGTTATGAAAAGATTTATTAAATAGACATTAAAAGGACAAAATATAAAGTGATAAAATCACCTACATTACATCTAAAAACTTTTGAATGACACAAGGCTTCATCAACCAAAATATAAGATAAGATTCAGCCTAGAAGAATATATTTATAATACATAAAACCTACAAAGGATTTGTGAACAGGTTGTTCAAATGTATTTGTATTTACACACCACCACAAATAAATAATAAAATATAAATAAACTCATAGAAAAATGCACAAAATATAGGCAAACAATTTACAGGAAAAAAACAACATTGTAAAAACTTTATATTTGGATTTCAGGGAAATGTAAGTGTTTTTTAAAAAGCATAGAGCATCAAGTGTTGGTAGGGATGTAAGAAATTATACTAATCATTTATTGCTGTTAACCATGTGACTTGTTAAAATTACCTTAAAGATCACTCTTACAATGTTCTAGTAAAGTTCCACTACTAGATACATCCTCAGAGATATAAATATGTACCCAAAAGGACATATGAAAGAAATATTTACTATTAACAGTAATGAAAAATTTGATGATAAACAAACTATGATTTTTAAATGTAATGGATTGGCACACAGAAATTTAAAATGTCTTCTTCAATATGTTTTAAAATATAACACTTTTCCCCCAAAATCTAAGCACATAAAACAATAGAAGATTACTGCAAATGTATTGAAAGTATACAACTTTCATTTTGGGTTGGCGGTTCTATCTAGGGCAATAAGGAGAAGAAAATAATGTGTTAAAAGTCTTTAACAGTACCTGTAAAAAATTATTTCTTTAAAAGTTGTATAAAGAAAACTTATCTGAAAAACAAAACAAAGTGCTAACATAATCTAAGCCTGTGTACTTAGGGCTGTTATATGATTTTCAGCCCTTCTGAAACAGTTCTGAAT
This sequence comes from Tragelaphus eurycerus, assembly GCA_935064755.1. NCBI lineage: Eukaryota > Metazoa > Chordata > Mammalia > Artiodactyla > Bovidae > Tragelaphus > Tragelaphus eurycerus. The sequence goes on along the minus strand of CAKXYN010000126.1, from coordinate 2,308,645 downwards.
AGCAAAAACTTAGATTTTTGTAAACTTAATGATTGGTTATAATAAATATATAATAATCACTGACAATCCATAATTCAAACTGGAATATATGAGTATTACATCAATCTGCATCTAACTATATGATTAGCATATAACCACAAGAATATGATCCATTCCTTACAGACACTTCTCTCCTCCAATAAAAGAAGAATCCCATGTTTTCCATTCTTTTAAGTCCCTTATTATACAGCTTTATCACATTTCTATGTATGCATAAAAGAAATATTTTTAAAAAATTTTAGATGTTTTATTTATATACCAGAGGCATTACTTAGCCATTATGAAAATCTTAACATATTTTAAAATATTGATATTATTTGGAATATATTTTCTAGCCACATGGAGTTAAACTATACTAAATTAAAAAAAAAAAAATTAGCCCTCCCCAAATCCAGTTACATGAAAATTAAACAATATATGAAGAAATAAATTATAATTCAAGGAATATTTTTAAAAATCATGTTGATTTATGGCACAAGCCACAACAATATTATAAAGTAACTAACTTCCAATTGAAAAAACTTTAAAATTTAAAAAAGTTAAATATTTTGAACTGAATTATGAAGCTATATATAAAATATATATTTAAATACATGTCAAATACACTGAGACCAGTGCTTTGAGGGAAATTATTGGCTTTGTGTGCTTATATTATTTTGAAAAGGATGAAAGTCAGTGTCTTAAGCTCTATACACACTATCAGTAAAGAATCTGCCTTCCATGCAGAAGACTCAGGTTTGATCCCTGGGTTGGGAAGATCTTCTGGAGAAGGAAATGACAACCCACCCCAGTATTCTTGCCTGGAAAATGCCATGGAGAGAGGAGCCTGGCAGGCTGCAGTTCATGAAGTCACAAGAGGTGGACCCGACTTAGTGATTAACCACCACACTAATCTGAAAAAGAACAGCACATCAATCTATGCAAAGTAAAAAGAAGGAAATAATAAAAACAAGATAAATAAATAAATATTAGATAAATTAATGAATTTGAACACAACAGAAAACAATAGACTCAAATGTTTCCTTATAAGATAAATAAAATTGGTAAAATATCAATTCTGATAAAGAGAGAAATATAAATTTCTATTAATAGATATGAAAAAGGAGCATCACTTCAGACCTATTAGACATCAAAAATAAAAGGAAATATTATGAACAGTGTTACACTAAAAATTAGACAAAATTTAAATAAAATAGTAATTCCCCAAAACATAGAAATTACCGAACCTAACAGAAAAATAGAAATTATTAATAATTTTATACTATTTAAGAAATTTGGCCCTTGATTTAAAACCTATACACAAAGAAGACCTTAGGTTTCTCAGATGGCTTCTCTGGTGAATTCTCCAACAATTTTAGGAAGCAATAGCATCAATTATAGAAATAATCTTCAAGAAAACTAAAAAGTGACAACATAAATTTTTTGAAAAATCTAGAAAATAATTTTTATAATCTTGATGTAGTCAGAGATTTCTTAAGCAGGATCACAAAATGTTAATTATAAAAGAAAAATTAGATAAATCAGACTTCATAAAAGTTAAGATTTCCTATTTATAATAAGACAAAATTAAAGCCTGCAATACATGTATCAAAAAAGGACTCAAATTCAGAATACATGAAAAGCTCCTGTAAATCAAAAAGAAAAAAAAATGATGAAAATCTCATAGAAAAATAGAGAACAAATTAAACAGATAATTAACAAAGAATATATTCAAAAGATCAATTTACAAAAGAAACATAGAAACATGTATATGCATAACAAGTACTTTAATTTGTATGTGAATCACTCTGCTGTACACTTGAAACTAACAGAACATTGTTAATCAACTATCAGATCAGATCAGTGGCTCAGTTGTGTCCGACTCTTTGCGACCCCATGAATCGCAGCACACCAGGCCTCCCTGTCCATCACCAACTCCCAGAGTTCACACAGACTCACGTCCATCGAGTCAGTGATGCTATCCAGCCATCTCATCCTCTGTCGTCCCCTTCTCCTCCTGCCCCCAATCCCTCCCAGCATCAGAGTCTTTTCCAATGAGTCAACTCTTCACATGAGCTGGCCAAAGTACTGGAGTTTCAGCTTTAACATCATTCCTTCCAAAGAAATCCCAGGGCTGATCTCTTTCAGAATGAACTGGTTGGATCTCCTTGCACTCCAATATAAAATAAAAGAAAAAATAAATAACAATTAACCTAATAAAAAATATATATATAGGTGGCAAATAAGTATATGAAAAGATATTCAACATCATTAGCATTTTGGAAATGCAAGTAGAAACTAAAATAAGATATCACTCCTGCTAAGTCACTTCAGTCGTGTCCTACTCTGTGCAACCCCATAGGCGGCAGCCCAACAGGCGCCCCCATCCCTGGGGTTCTCCAGGCAAGAACACTGGAGTGGGTTGACATTTCCTTCTCCAATGCATGAAGGTGAAAAAGGAAAGTGAAGTCACTCAGTCATGTCCAACTCTTCGCGATCCCATGGACTACAGCCTAGTAGGCTCCTCCATCCATGGGATTTTTCAGGCCTACACATCAACAAAATGGCAAAAATTTAAAGACAATAAGGCCACCAAATCATGGCAAGCATGATTAGAAACTCATACAGTTTGGCTTGAAATGTAAAATAGCACAGCCACTTTGGAAAAACAACTTGGAAATCTCTTGTAACACTAAACATGTAATTACCATAAAACCCAGCAACTGTACCCTTAAGTCACACAGTTGTGGCTGACTCTTTGTCACCCCATGGACTGTGTAGCTCATCAGGCTCCTGTGTCCACAAATTCTCCAGACAAGAAATCTAGAGTGGATAGTCATTCCCTTTTCTGGGGGAATCTTCCTAACTCAGAGACCTAACCCGGCTCTCCCATATTGCAGTCAGATCCTTTACCATCAGAGCCACCGGGTATATTGATGATTACCTTGAATATAAATGGGTTAAATGCTGAATGGCTGAATGGTACAAGCACAAGGCTTGTATCAAGAGGTCCACTTTAGACCTAGGGACGTATACAGGTTGAAAATGAGGGAATGGAAAAATATTTTCCATGTAAATGGAAATCAAAAGAGCACTGCAATAGCAATACTCATATCAGAAAAAATACACTTTAAAATAAAGTCTGCCACCAGAGACGAGTAAGGACATTACATAATGATCAAGAGATCAATCCAAAAAGAAAATATAATATTTGTGAATATTTATGCTCCCAACATAGGAGCACCTCAGTGTATAAGACAAATGCTAAGAGCCATAAAAGGGGAAATCAACAGTAACACAAAAATAGTGGGGGAATATAACACCCCTCTTACACCAATGAACAGAACATCCAGACAGAAATTTAACAAGGAATCACAAGTTTTAAATGACACATTAGACCAGATATAATTAACTGACATTTATAGGACATTCCATCCAAATACAGCGGAATACACATTCTTCTCAAGTCCACATGAAACATTATCCAGGATAGATCACATCTTGGATCACAAAACAAGCCTTGATAAATTTAAGAAAATTAATTAAAATCACCTTTGCCAAACACTGTGCTTTGCAATTAGAAATCAATTACAGAAAAGAAACTAAAAAACACAAACACATGCAGGCTAAACAAGATGCTGTTAAATAACCAGTGGGTCACTGAAGAAATCAAAGAGAAAATTAAAAAAAATATACCTAGAAAAATATGACAAGGAAAGCCCAATGACCTAAAATCTATGGGATGCAGTAAAAGTAGTTATAAGAGAGAAGTTTATAAGATCACAGCAATTCTTCTACATATGAACCTTCAAGTTGCCTACATTCAAAGATGAGAATGTGCATTTTACCAGCTTCAGGCATGAGAGAAATTGCTCTTTGTCCTATGTCTCCCATCACTGAAGATTCTTTAGCTCTACTGTCTCCAACTTGCTCTCCTTACTCTAGTCAGTAACTGTTCCAGCCTCTTCACTCAATGTTAACAACCCCTGTACACCAGCTGTTGTACTGTACTTTTCAAGTACTGCACTGTAAAATGACAATGGTTTACTTTTTGTGTGCTCATTTCTTTTTAATGTATTATTTATGTGAAAAATATTTTAAACCTATTACAGCATAGTACTATATAGTCAACTGTGTTCATTAGGTACGTAAGCTAACTTTGTAGGATTTATGAACAAATTATATTTATGAATGTATCTTAAAATGGAACATATTCATGTATAGGGGACTTATTCAACAATCTTACCTCAAAAGATAAGAAAAATCTCAAATAAACAACTTAAACTTACAACAAAAGCAACTAGAGAAGGTAGATCAAGCAAAACTCAAATTTAGCAGACTGAAAGAAATTATAAAGATAGGAGCAGAAATAAATGAAAAGCAAACAAAGGAAACAATAGCAAATGTCATTAAAACTAAAAGCTGGTTTTTTGAGAAGAAAACAATATTGATAAATTTTTATCCAGACTCATCAAGAAAAATAGGGAAAAGACTGAAATCAATAAAATGATAAATGAAAAAGAAGTTACAATTGATACTGCAGAAATACAAAGGATCATATGAGACTACTAAAAGCCACTATGCCAATAAAATGGACAACCTGGAAAAATTCTTAGAAAGATACAGCCTTCTAAGATTGAACCAGGAATAAATAGAAAATATGAAGTGAACCACCACCAGAACTGAAATGGAAACTGTGATTAAAAATCCTCCAACAAACAAAAGCCCAGGACCAGATGGCTTCACAGGTGAACTTTATCAAAACTTTATAAAAGAATTAACACCAACTTTTCTGAAACTCTTTCAGAAAACTACAAGGAAAGGAATACTCCTATCCTCACCATCACCTGAATACGAAAACCAGAAAAATATACTATACACACACACACACACACAGAGAGAGAGAGAGAGAATGAAAATTACAGGCCTATATCACTGATAAACATAGATGTAAGAATTCTTATCAAACTACTAGTAAACAGAATCCAACAGCATATTATGAGGATTACACACCATGATCAAATGGGATTTATCCAAGGAATGCAAAGATTCTTCACTACACACAAATCAATCAAAGTGATACTAACACAAATTGAAAAATAAAAATCATATGATCATCACAATAGATGCAGAAAAGGCTTTTGACAAAATTCAACAAATATTTATGATAAAAATCCTTGAAAAACTGAGCAAAGAGGAAATATACCTCAGCATATACAACAAATCCACATAAACATCATTCTCAATGGTGAAAATCTGAAAGCATTTCCTTTAAGATCAGGAACAAGACAAGGATATCCACTCTTGCCACTATTATTCAATATAGTTTGGAAGTCCTAGCCAAGGCGTTATCAGAAGAAAAAGAAATAAAAGGAATTCAGATTGGAAAAGAAGAAGTAAAACTGTCACTGTTTGCAGATGACATGATATTATTCATAGTTAGTTAGTTGAGTTGCTCAGTCGTGTCCGACTCTTTGTGAACCCATGAATCGCAGCACGCCAGGCCACCCTGCCTGTCACCATTTCCTGGAATTCACTCAAACTCATGTTCTTCGAGTCAGTCATGCCATCCAGCCATCTCATCCTCTGTCACCCCCTTCTCCTCCTGCCCCCCAATCCCTCCCAGCATCAGAGTATTTTCCAATGAGTCAACTCTTCACATGACGTGGCCAAAGTACTGGAGCTTCAGCTTTAGCATCATTCCTTCCAAAGAACACCCAGGGCTGATCTCCTTTAGAATGGACTGGTTGTTTTTCCTTGCAGTCCAAGGGACTCTCAAGAGTCTTATCCAACACCACAGTTCAAAAGCATCAATTCTTCAGCGTTCAGCTTTCTTTACAGTCCAACTCTCACATCCATACATGACCACAGGAAAAACTATAGCCTTGATTAGACGGACCTTTGTTGGCAAAGTAATATCTCTTCTTTTCAATATGCTATCTAGGTTGGTCATAACTTTTCTTCCAAGGAGTAAGTGTCTTTTAATTTCATGGCTGCAGTCACCATCTGCAATGATTCTGGAGCCCCCAAAATAAAGTCTGACACTTTCCACTGTTTCTCTATCTATTTCCCATGAAGTGATGGGACCAGATGCCATGGTCTTCGTTTTCTGAATGTTGAGCTTTAAGCCAACCTTTTCACTCTCCTCTTTCACTTTCCTCAAGAGGCTCTTTAGTTCTTCTTCACTTTCTGCCATAAGGGTTGTGTCATCTGCATATCTGAGGTTATTGATATTTCTCCCAGCAATCTTGATTCCAGCTTGTGCTTCTTCCAGCCCAGCATTTCTCATGATGTACTCTGCATAGAAGTTAAATAAGCAGGGTGACAATATACAGCCTTGACGTATTCCTTTTCCTATTTGGAACAAATCTGTTGTTCCATGTCCAGTTCTAACTGTTACTTCCTGGTTTGCATATAGGTTTCTCAAGAGGCAGGTCAGGTGGTGTGGTATTCCCATCTCTTTCAGAATTTTCCACAGTTTATTGTGATCCACAGTCAAAGGCTTTGGCTAGTAAAGTAATGCTCAAAGTTCTCCAAGCCAGTCTTCAACAATACATGAACCGTGCACTTCCAGATGTTCAAGCTGGTTTTAGAAAAGACAGAGGAACCAGAGATCAAATTACCAACATCTGCTGGATCATTGAAAAAGCAAGAGAGTTCCATAAAAACATCTATTTCTGCTTTATTGGCTATGCCAAAGCCTTTGACTGTGTGGATCACAATATTATTCATAGAAAACTCTAAAAAATCAAACCAGAAAGCTACTAGTATTAATCAATGAATTTGGTAAAGTTGCAGGATACAAAATTAATACACAGAAATCCCTTGCAGTCCTGTTTACTAACAATGAAAGATCAGAAACAGAAATTAAAAGAAGTATCCCATTTACCATTACATCAAAAAGAATGAAATGCTTAAGAATAAACCTACCTAAGGAGACAAAAGACCTGCATTCAGAAAACTATAAAATACTGGTGAAAGAAATCAAACATAACATAAACAGATGGAGAGATATATCATGCTCCTGGATTGGAAGACTCAATATTGTGAAAGTGACTATACTACCCAAAGCAATCTAAAGATTCAGTGCAGTCCCTATAAAATTTCCAATGACATTTCTCATAGAATTAGAACAGAAAGCTTTACAAATAGTATGGAAGTACAAAAGATCTCAAAGAGCCAAAGTAATCATGAGAAAGAAAAATGGAGCAGGAGGAATCATCTTTCTTGACTTCTGCTTACAGTACAAAAGCTACAGTCATCAAGACAGTATGGTACTGGCACAAAAACAGAAATATAGATCAAAGAAACAAAATAGAAAGCCCAGAGATAAACCCAAGCATCTATGGGCACCTTAATCTATGACCAAGGAGGCAATATACTACGATGGAGAAAAGACAGTCTCTTCAATAAGTGGTGCTGAGAAAACTAGACAGCTACATGTAAATGAATGAGATCAGAATACTCCTTAACTCTACATACAAAATAAAATTAAAATGGGTTAAGGACCTAAATCGGAGAAGGCAATGGCACCCCACTTCAGTACTCTTGCCTGGAAAATCCCATGGATGGAGGAGCCTAGTAGGCTGCAGTCCATGGGGTCGCTAAGAGTCGGACATGACTGAGTGACTTCACTTTCACTTTTCACTTTCATGCATTGGAGAAGGAAATGGCAACCCACTCCAGTGTTCCTGCCTGGAGAATCCCAGGGACGGGGGAGCCCGGTGGGCTGCCGTCTATGGGGTCGCACAGAGTCAGACACAACTGAAGTGACTTAGCAGCAGCAGCAGCAAGGACCTAAATGTGAATTTGGGCACTATAAAACTCTCAGAGAAAAACATATTACACTCTGATGTAAATCACAGTAAGATCTTTCTTGGTCCACCTCCTAGTGCAAAGAAAATAAAAATTAAACAAATGGGAGCTAATTAAACTTGGAAGCTTTTGCACACCAAAAGAAACCACAAATGAAACAAAAAGATCATCCTCAGAATAGGAGAAAGTATTTGCAAACAATGCAAATGACACAGGATTAATCTTCAAAATATACAAACAGCTCCTGCAGCTCAATATTGATATCTCAATATCAAAGAAACAAATAACCCAATCAAAAACTGGGCAGATGTAGATAGACATTTCTCCAAAGAAGACCCACAGATGGCCAACAAGCACACAGAAAATGCTCAACATCACTAATTAATAAAGAAATAGAAATCAAAATACAATGAAGTATCACCTCATACTGGTCAGAATGGCCATTATCAAAAAGAAATCTACAAGAATAAATACTGCAGAGAGTGTGGACAAAAGGAACACTTCTACAGTGTTGGTAGGAACATAAATTGATACATCCACCATGGAGAATAGCATGGAGCATCCTTTAAAATCTACCGTATTGCCCAGAGTGGAGCCTTCTTAATAAAAATACCATATGACTCAGCAATCCTACTTCTAAGAATATGTCAGAAAAAAACCATAATTCAAAAAGACACATACACCCCATTGTAGCACTATCTATAATAAAACTAAATGTCTATCAGCAGAGGAATAGATAAAAACAATGTGGTACATATATACCTGGAATATTTTTCAGAATTAAAAAGAATAAAATAATGCCATTTTTTCTAGTGTCTAGCAATATATATCTAGAAATTTTCATACAGAGAGAAGTCAGAGAGAGATAAATGCCATCTGATATTGCTTATATGTGGAATTTTTTAAAAAGGGGAGTGCAAATGAATGTATTTATAAAACAGCATCATGGATATAGAAAACAAACTTACGGTTACCAAGGGATAAGAGGGGGAATAAATTGGAGGATTGGGACTGACATACACACTACTATGTATCTGAGCTGTGAAAGTGCTGCACTCAATATGCCAGCAAATTTGGAAAACTCAGCAGTGGCCACAAGATTGTAAAAGGTCAGTTTTCATCCCAATCCCAAAGAAAGGCAATGCCAAAGAGTGCTCAAACTACCGCACAATTGCACTCATCTCACACGCTAGTAAAGTAATGCTCAAAATTCTCCAAGGCAGGCTTCAGCAATATGTGAACCGTGAACTTCCTGATGTTCAAGCTGGATTTAGAAAAGGCAGAGGAACCAGAGATCAAATTGCCAACATCCGCTGGATCATGGAAAAAGCAAGAGAGTTCCAGAAAAACATCTATTTCTGCTTTATTGACTATGCCAAAGCCTTTGACTGTGTGGATCACAATAAACTGTGGAAAATTCTGAGAGAGATGGGAATACCAGACCACCTGATCTGCCTCTTGAGAAATCTGTATGCAGGTCAGGAAGCAACAGTTAGAACTGGTCATGGAACAACAGACTGGTTCCAAATAGGAAAAGGAGTACGTCAAGGCTGTATATTGTCACCGTGTTTATTTAACTTATATGCAGAGTACATCATGAGAAATGCTGGACTGGAGGAAACACAAGTTGGAATCAAGATTGCCGGGAGAAATATCAATAACCTCAGATATGCAGATGACACCACCCTTATGGCAGAAAGTGAAGAGGAACTAAAAAGCCTCTTGATGAAAGTGAAAGTGGAGAGTGAAAAGGTTGACTTAAAGCTCAAGATTCAGAAAACGAAGATCATGGCATCTGGTCCCATCACTACATGGGAAATAGATGGAGAAACAGTGGAAACAGTGTCAGACTTTCTTTTTCTGGGCTCCAAAATCACTGCAGATGGTGACTGCAGCCATGAAATTAAAAGACGCTTACTCCTTGGAAGGAAAGTTATGACCAACCTAGATAGCATATTCAAAAGCAGAGACATTACTTTGCCAACAAAGGTTCGCCTAGTCAAGGCTATGGTCTTTCCTGTGGTCATGTATGGGTGTGAGAGCTGGACTGTGAAGAAGGCTGAGCGCTGAAGAATAGATGCTTTTGAACTGTGGTGTTGGAGAAGACTCTTGAGAGTCCCTTGGACTGCAAGGAGATCCAACCAGTCCATTCTGAAGGAGATCAGCCCTGGGATTTCTTTGGAAGGAATGATGCTAAAGCTGAAACTCCAGTATTTTGGCCACCTCATGCAAAGAGTTGACTCATTGGAGAAGACTCTGATGCTGGGAGGGATTGAGGGCAGGAAGAGAAGGGGACGCCAGAGGATGAGATGGCTGGATGGCATCACTGACTTGATGAATGTGGGTCTGGGTGACCTCCGAGAGCTGGTGATGGATAGGGAGGCCTGGCGTGCTGCAGTTCATGGGGTCGCAAAGAGTCGGACACGACTGAGCAACTGATCTGATCTGATCTGATCTGATGTATCTGAGCAACTGCATGATTTTTCTTGCTTTTTTAAAAAACTGGCTTGTCATTTAAAATTTTTATTGAAGTATAGCTGATTTACAATGTTGTGTTTATTTCAGAAGTACAGCAAAGTTAATCAGTTATACATATATCCACTTATTTTTTAAAAAAACTCTTTCCCATACAGACCATTACAGAGTATTGAGTAGAGTTCCCTGTGCTATACATTAGGTTCGAACTTTTTTAAAAAAAATAAGTGGATATATGTATATGTATAACTGATTCACTTTGCTGTAACATATGAAATAAGCACAATGTTGTAAATCAGCTATACTTCAACAAAAATTTTAAAAGACAAGCCAGTTTTTTTAAAAAGCAAGAAAAATCATGAAGTTTCTCAAATTAAAATATCCTTTTATTAGATGGATCAAGTTAGTTGTGGGGAAAGCATTCTAGAAATGAGAGATATGAAAGACAAAAAGGCAAACAGCATGAATATGAAGTCTGAAGAATTGGTACACCACCTTTTATTATACTTTTGTCAGCAGTGGAGACAGGTCAAACCAAAACCAAGGGCATGGCACCTAAGTATTTGACATTCACACAATATAAATGTTATTCTTGTGACTCTTGTCATTATGAGGACTGCTCTCCTTCCACACTTATCGCAACTCTTTGAGCCTCTGCCCTACCTCAGTGAGCAATCTCCTTCCTTAATAGGATATTGGTGAAATATTTTCTTTAATCATGAAGAAAGTGACTGTAAATATTTATTGTATCTGAAAAACTTTTAAACAACAGAGCTTTCAATTCACATGTCAACAGGGAATATGTTTTCTCTATTAGCTGTTTCTAAATTGAGCTTTCCACACTGAAGAAAAACTCACAAAGAAAATTCTATAAAATGCCCCTGAAAATTCTACTTCAAACTGTCCTGAGACTTGCTAGACAGCAAGCTCAACATAAAATTTTAGAAAAAAAGAGAGAGACAAGTTTCAATCCTCTGGAGAGTAAAAAATTAATTTCTCATCATTCATCTATATTATTAATAATCAATGAAAGAGATCCTGCTATACCAATATATACCTGACTTGCTGCTATGTCAGCATGGTTTCCCTAGCTTTCCCTACTCCCACACCAGCCTGATGGCCCTTTAAAATTTTTAATATAAGCAAATGAATCTTAGAATATTAGCACTCTAAGAGACTCTGAAAATCATTAGCACTAACTACAATGAATATAAAAGTTACAGGATCTACTATTCAGAAATGTACAAAATAAAGGACATACATATTTGCACATGTGAAAATATTTCTGTTATCTCAATGACTGATTCACAGTCAATATGAAAAACAGAAGCCATCAACTGTGATGGCTTCACAATACAGTTACAGGAAATCCATTATTAGCAAGGTCACTTAGCCATGCTCCAGCCCTCCAAGGAAGACACAAAGCTGGGATGTAGACAGCGACATTTCATCCCTTTCCTTTCCTCAGCTTCATGAACTGTCAGATCACTTTCTCTTCACTCCGGAGACCATTATAAATCACGTTTTCAGCACCTTCTCTGGGAAGAAATGATAACCTATCTCAGATGATCCTGACCTTCACCAGAAGCACAGGTTTCTCTGCACAGCCTTTTTTAGGTTTCTAGATCCTACAAGAAACACACCTCCATCTATGGGGATGAAGCAGTGGTGGCAAAATGACTCTCCTTTCTGGTTAACATTAGGGACTGGCTTCTGCACTGCTGCAAACATGTAGTTCATCATTTCTTCTTATCTCACAGCTTCCAAATCTATCTTGATGAAGTTAGGCACGTCTAAACTGCACTTCAATTTAGCCATTCTAGTTGAGGTTTGAGGGTTTCTACAATTCTTATTTGCATACTAAGAGTCCATCTGGTGTATGATTTTTGTCTTCCCTGTATCTCGTACACATAAGGGCCTTAAGATCAGAAGAGCATGAGAAGGCACAGAGGCCAGGCTGTGGGAGGAGCATCCTCTCCTGGAACAGGGCCATTCTGGAAGCTGAGAAACTCCTCACCACAAATCCATGTGGAACTCCCTTCACCTGTGAACATACCTTGAGGTGCAGATTTTCAGGTTTAAATGTTGGTTCCACCACTTATTAAGTGTGCTCTGTTAAGTTCTCATAGATGACTATGACATTGCTTCTTAAACTGCATAAAGAGATTTTAATATATGACAATGTTGGTTGCTATGTCTGGGACACGCTGAAGAAATGAGACAACTCTCATCTCTCCAAGAGGAAAATCACAGAGAAACTAAACAAGCAAGTCCTTGTCCTCTGGGCAAGGTCCTCAGGAAGCAAGGGACACTGATGAAAAGGCTCATCTGATTTTGTGGCAGTAGGATCTTGGAATTGACAGGTGAAAGAGATCAGCATGGTTCATCTCTCCATTCAGGGAATATTTCCTGGGCATCCAGCATATGTCAGACTCTATGCCCAGTGCTAGAAATGTGGCACTTCCAACAAAGCATCTGTCCTTGTGACAATTTGAGAAAGGCATGAACATTAAACCAATGATTATGCACTTACTTATCAACAAGTAGGACAAGTCTAGCTGGATCATGTAAAAGTGAAAAAAAAAAAAATGAGGCTGAGAAAGAAAGTGACTTTCCCAAGGTGAGCCAGGTGGATGCACCAGTACAGCATATGCTTATAAGCATATCCTTTGGAGTAAAATGTGACCCAAGTTAAAGTCTGCTTTGCTCCTTAATAGCTTCAGAATGTCAGGCATGATACTTAACCCCTGAAGGGGTTCAGAACATGCCACCCCAAAATGTGCCACTTTGACATGCTGATTATTTTGAGCTGGAGGAACTTCAGAATTAGTAGGTTCAAGGGCTCTTTGACCTACCCCTTCCTACCTAAAAGCAGGTCATGAAATTCCCCGAGAGAAAGACACTCTCCCTGTACAAGAAAGAGAAGGACATTCTTATCACCAGAGACTAAAAGTCAGTGCCAGAATGAATCAGTACAAGCAAACCTACTAAAGTAACTTTTCTTCCATTAAATTTCTTCATTTATTCTCGTTTCTGTCTCATAATTTACTGACCCTAAGCCAACTCCTTTGTCTTACTACAGCCCCACAATTTATCATCCTTTATGTAAAAGGTATATAGGCTTTCAGTTCTTCCTTTTCTCTCTGAAGATTCCTGCATACACATGTAAACATTAAGTAAATTTGTATTTTTTTTCCTGTTGAACTACCTGATTACTGTTCAATTCTTAGACCACCTACAGAACCTAGAAGAGTAGAAGGTATTGTTTCTCTCTTTTATTGTTTCTACACTGGTAAGATGAGGACAGTAGCCCAGTGTAACTGGACTTCACAAACATTAGATGAGGTAACATATATAGTGCCCTTAACACTCAATAAATGTTGTTACCTTATTATCAACAGAGTTAGCATTTTTGTTCAAATTTCTTGATAGTAAATCTAACACTTTGATCTGTGCTCCCCACTGCCTCCACATCATTTCATGTGTGTGTGTGTGTGTGTGTGTGTGTGTGTGTGTGTGTTTTCTCTTTTCTAACCAAAAATGTTTCATGGAAAGTAGGTCAGATTTCAGCTCTCACTGCATAGGAGTGGGGGGCACAGGGAGCTTTTTAGCAGTTCTAAGTGCCCATCAAGGCTTCCAAAAGATGACAAAATATTTCCCTGAGGGCTTATTTAATTTTCTCCCCAGGCTTATTCACAATTCTGACCATCTGGTCCCGGAGGCTTCTCTATTTTTAATATTTCTACTTTTGGAGCTTTGCTTTTTTAACCTATTCTAGGATTAGTCGCCCTCTTTCTACCACCCTCACACTCTCTACCAACCCCTGATTTATTTCCCTTGAGCAGATTCCTCAGTAGGAAAAATTTACTGAGGCCTATAACTTTGATAAACTCAGAATGAAAAGAGTGAGACATCTCAAGCCATTTTAAAAGGTCACAACAAAACTGATTCTACACTTGATACTGATATGTGATCCTGTTCCAAGACCATTTCAAGGGTACATGTTACAACACAAATAGTATTTCATGGAAGAAAGCTTTCTCTACCTGGATACAATGCTATCCCTCCTAAAAAAAAAAAAAAAAAAATAGTTATTGTCAATGCTGGTCAGATAGCTCTCCTAAAAAGAAACTCAGCTTGAGCTGTCTATTCAGGGTCCCTCTAGGCCATCTGTCAACATAGCTAACTGTTACGCTGTGATCAGGGATGTACCAGAGGCCTGCCTGCTCCAAGAGTCTCTCTGCCAGCCTGGATTGTGGTGCCTGAGAATAAGATAGAGGGGATACTTGGCTTGCAAATGAGATGTGTGCTCCTAAATTGTTTATTGTCTTTAGGAATCAGATAGCTTTGGGAGGGGTAGTCTCTACCCAGGTCTGTAAGTCCCTTCAAGAAGTCAAAATATCATAAGACAGAAAATTAAAAAAAAAACATGTTTAATACACCAAAAGACTTTTGTTAATGTATCCTTCCAAATATGTTCACAAATATGTGAACATATTTGGAAGGATATGTGAACATATTCACAGAGGCATATGAGGATCTATACATGTCCACAAGAACACAGATATAAATATTTTTAAACAAAATGTAATCACACTATCCAAACAACTTCATAAACTACTTTCATGACTCAATAAGTCATGGAACCTCTTCCATCCAAATAAATGTTATCAAATATTCCAATTTAATTTCCAAATAGTAGTCTAATACATGGATATTTTTACATTAACCAATACATTTATCAATTAAGCTGTCTTTTATTGGTGGATTTCTAGTTTACTTTTATTTTCTTTAGTATAAATAATGCCTCTATGAACAGCCATATAACTTTCTTGTGAAATCATTTTCTTAAAACAAATGTATTTAGGACTTCCCTGGTGGTGCAGTGGATAAGAATCTGCCTAGCAAATCAGGGTACACAGATCCAATCCCTGGTCTGGGAAGATTCCACATGCCATGGAACAACTAAGCCCATGAGCCACAACTACTGAACCTGCGCTTTAGAGCCTGTCTGCTGCAACTACTAAGCCCACATATTGCAACTACTGAAGCCTGGGTGCTAGAGCCCCTGTTCCACAACAAGAGAAGCCAGTGCAATGAGAAGCTCATGCACCTTGACAATATGTAACTCCTCGCTCACCACAGCTAGAAAAATCCTGTGCAAAGCGATGAAGACTCAGCATAGCCAAAGATAAATAAATTCATTCAGTTCAGTTCAGCTCAGTTCAGTTCAGTCACTCAGTCTTGTCCAACTCTTTGCAACCCCATGAATCACAGCACACCAGGCCTCCCTGTCCATCACCATCTCCCAGAGTTCACTCAGACTCACGTCCATCGAGTCATAGATGCCATCCAGCCATCTCATCCTCTGTCGTCCCCTTCTCCTCCTGCCCCCAATCCCTCCCAGCATCAGAGTATTTTCCAATGAGTCAGCTCTTTGCATGAGGTGGCCAAAGTACTGGAGTTTCAGCTTTAGCATCATTCCTTCCAAAGAAATCCCAGGGCTGATCTCCTTCAGAATGGACTGGTTGGATCTCCTTGCAGTCCAAGGGACTCTCAGGAGTCTTCTCCAACATCGCAGTTCAAAAGCATCAATTCTTTGGCACTCAGCTTTATTCACAGTCCAGCTCTCACATCCATACATGACCACTGGAAAAACCATAGCCTTGACTAGACGGACCTTTGTTGGCAAAATAATGTCTCTTCTTTTCAATATGCTATCTAGTTTGATAATAACTTTCCTTCCAAGGGGTAAGCATCTTAATTTCATGGTCGTAGTCACCATTTGCAGTGATTTTGAAGCCCCCCAAAATAAAGTCTGACAGTGTTTCCACTGTTTCTCCATCTATTTCCCATGAAGTGATGGGACCAGATGCCATGATCTTTGTTTTCTGAATGTTGAGCTTTAAGCCAACTTTTTCACTCTCCACTTTCACTTTCATCAAGAGGCTTTTTAGTTCCTCTTCACTTTATGCCATAAGGATGGTGTCATCTGCATATCTGAGGTTACTGATATTTCTCCTGGTAATCTTGATTCCAGCTTGTGCTTCTTCCAGCCCAGCGTTTCTCATGATGTAATCTGCATATAAGTTAAATAAGCAGGGTGACAATATACAGCCTTGACGTACTCCTTTTCCTATTTGGAACCAGTCTGCTGTTCCATGTCCAGTTCTAACTGTTGCTTCCTGACTTGCATACAGGTTTCTCAAGAGGAAGATCAGGTGGTGTGGTATTCCCATCTCTTTCAGAATTTTCCACAGTTTATTGTGATCTACACAGTCAAAGGCTTTGGCATAAAGCAGAAATAGATGTTTTTCTGGAACTCTCTTACTTTTTTCATGATCCAGCAGATGTTGGCAATTTGATCTCTGGTTCCTTTGCCTTTCCTAAAACCAGGTTGAACATCCGGAAGTTCACAGTTCACATATTGCTGAAGCCTGCCTTGGAGAATTTTGAGCATTACTTTACTAGCATGTGAGATGAGTGCAATTGTGCAGTAGTTTGTGCATTCTTTGGCATTGC
Organism: Tragelaphus eurycerus; assembly: GCA_935064755.1. Taxonomy (NCBI): domain Eukaryota; kingdom Metazoa; phylum Chordata; class Mammalia; order Artiodactyla; family Bovidae; genus Tragelaphus; species Tragelaphus eurycerus. Next base: position 2,291,815 of record CAKXYN010000126.1, on the reverse strand, counting down.
CTTTCTTTGGGATTGGAATGAAAACTGACCTTTTCCAGTCCTGTGGCCACTGCTGAGTTTTCCACATTTGCTGGCATATTGAGTGCAGCACTTTCACAGCATCATCTTTCAGGATTTGGAATAGTTCAACTGGAATTCTATCACCTCCACTAGCTTTGTTTGTAGTGATGCTTTCTAAGGTCCACTTAACTTCACATTCCAGGATGTCTGGCTCTAGGTGAGTGATCACATCATCGTGATTGTCTTGGTCGTGAAGATCTTTTTTGTACAGTTCTTCTGTGTATTCCTGCCACCTCTTCTTAATATCTTCTACTCTGTTCGGTCCATACCATTTCTGTCCTTTATCGAGCCCATCTTTGCATGAAATGTTCCCTTGGTATCTCTAATTTTCTTGAAGAGATCTCTAGTCTTTCCCATTTTGTTGTTTTTCTCTATTTCTTTGCATTGGTCGCTTAGGAAAGCTTTCTTCTCTCTTCTTCATATTCTTTGGAACTCTGGATTCAGATGCTTATATCTTTCCTTTTCTCCTTTGCTTTTCACTTCTCTTCTTTTCACAGCTATTTGTAAGGTCTACCCAGAGAGCCATTTTGCTTTTTTGCATTTCTTTTCCATGGAGATGGTCTTGATCCCTGTCTCCTGCACAATGTCACAAACCTCTGTCCATAGTTCATTAGGCACTCTATCAGATCTAATCCCTTAAATCTATTTCTCATTTCCACTGTATAATCATACTGCTACTCCTACGTCGCTTCAGTCGCGTCCGACTCTGTGCGACCCCATAGACGGAAGCTCACCAGGCTCCCCTGTCCCTGGGATTCTCCAGGCAAGAACACTGGAGTGGGTTGCCATTTCCTTCTCCAATGCATGAAAGTGAAAAGTGAAAGTGAAGTTGCTCAGTCGTGTCCGACTCCTAGCGACCCCATGGACTGGAGCCTACTAGGCTCCTCCGTCCATGGGATTTTCCAGGCAAAAGTACTGGGGTGGGGTGCCATTGCCTTCCCCAGTATAATCATAAGGGAATTGATTTAGGTCATACCTGAATGGTCTACTAGTTTTCTTACTTTCTTCAATTTAAGTCTGAATTTGGCAATAAAGAGTTCATGATCTGAGCCACAGTCAGCTCTTGGTCTTGTTTTTGTTGACTGTATAGAGCTTCTCCATCTTTGGCTGCAAAGAATATAATCAGTCTGATTTCGGTGTTGACCATCTGGTGATGTCCATGTGTAGAGTCTTCTCTTAAGTTGTTGAAAGAGGGTGTTTGATATGACCTGTGCATTTTCTTGACAAAATTCTAGTAGTCTTTGCCCTGCTTCATTCCGTATTCCAAGGCCGAATTTGCCTCTTACTCCAGGTGTTTCTTGACTTCCTACTTTTGCATTCCAGTCTCCTATAATGAAAAAGACATCTTTTGGGGGTATTAGTTCTGAAAGATCTTGTAGGTCTTCATAGAACCATTCAACTTCAGCTTCAGCATTACTGGTTGTGGTGTAGACTTGGATTACTGTGACATTGAATGGTTTGCCTTGGAAACGAACAGAGATCATTCTGTCGTTTTTGAGATTGCATCCAAATACTGCGTTTCCGACTCTTTTGTTGACTATGATGGCTACTCCATTTCTTCTAAGGGATTCCTGCCCACAGTAGTAGATATAATGGTCATCTGAGTTAAATCCACCCATTCCAGTTCATTTTAGTTCTCTGATTCCTTGAATGTCAATGTTCACTCTTGCCATCTCCTGTTTGACCACTTCCAATTTGCCTTGAATCATGGACCTGACATTCCAGGTTCCTATGCAATATTGCTCTTTACAGCATCAGACCTTGCTTCTATCACCAGTCACATCCACAGCTGGGTATTGTTTTTACCTTGGCTCCATCCCTTCATTCTTTCTGGATTTATTTATCCACTGATCTCCAATTTTTTTTTTTTTTTTTGAGATGCAATCTCAAAAATGACAGAATGATCTCTGTTCGTTTCCAAGGCAAACCAATCAATATCACAATATCCAGCTGTGATGAAATGCAATACTTGGATGCAATAAATTCATTAAATTAATTAATTAAAAATATTAAGAATAAATTAATAAAATAAATGTCTTTAAACAGAATTGCTAGATCAAAAGTTTTATAAATTCTCAAGAATTTTTATATATCAAAAATTGGCCTCCAAAATGGCTGTATTGATTTATACTGTTACTAAAATTATATGATTTCAACCATACCATTTTTCTATATTCCATATACATGCATTAATATACATTTGTTTTTATCTTTCTGACTGAAGGAGAGAGTGGGATGAATGAAGAAAGTATCACTGACATATGTACGTTGTCTTCTGTAAAATAGATAGCTGGTGAGAAGTTGGTATACACACAGGAAGCTCAGCCTGGTACTCTGTGATGACCTAGAGAGGTGAGAAGTGGGGAAAGGAGGGAAGCTAAAGAGAGAGGGGATGTATGTGTAATTGTGGCTGATTCACATTGTTATACTGCAGGGGCCAATACAACATTGCAAAGCAATTTTTCTCCAATTAAAGCTATATACGACAAACCCACAGCAAACATTATCCTCAATGGTGAAAAACTGAAAGCATTTCCTCTAAAGTCAGGAACAAGACAAGGATGCCCACTTTCACCATTATTATTCAACATTGTTCTGGAAGTTTTGGCCACAGCAATCAGAGCAGAAAAAGAAATAAAAGGAATCCAAATTGGAAAAGAAGAAGTAAAACTCTCACTGTTTGCAGATGACATGATCCTCTACGTAGAAAACCCTAAAGATTCCACCAGAAAATTACTAGAACTAATCAATGAATACAGTAAAGTTGCAGGATATAAAATTAACACACAGAAATCCCTTGCATTCCTGTACACTAATAACGAGAAAATAGAAAGAGAAATTAAGGAAACAATTCCATTCACCATTGCAATGAAAACAATAAAATACTTAGGAATATATCTTCCTAAAGAATCTAAAGACCTATATTTAGAAAACTATAAAATACTGCTGAAAGAAATTAAAGAGGACACTAATAGATGGAGGAATATACCATGTTCGTGGATTGGTAGAATCAATATAGTGAAAATGAGTATACTACCCAAAGCAATTTATAGATTCAATGCAATCCCCATCAAGCTACCAACAGTATTCTTCACAGAGCTAGAACAAATAATTTCTCAATTTGTATGGAAATACAAAAAAACCTCAAATAGCCAAAGCTATCTTGAGAAAGAAGAACGGAACTGGAGGAATCAACCTGCCTGACTTCAGGCTCTACTATAAAGCTACAGAAAACAAAAAGACAGTATGGTACTGGCACAAAGACAGAAACATAGATCAATGGAACAAAATAGAAAGTCCAGAGATAAATCCACGCACATATGGTCACCTAATCTTTGACAAAGGCGGCAAGAATATACAATGGATTAAAGACAATCTTTTTAACAAGTGGTGCTGGGAAAACTGGTTGAACACTTGTAAAAGAATGAAACTAGAACACTGTCTAACACCATACACAAAAATAAACTCAAAATGGATTAAAGAGCTAAATATAAGACCAGAAACCATAAAACTCCTAGAGGATAACATAGGCAAAACACTCTCTGACTTACATCACAGCAGGATCCTCTATGACCCACCTCCCAGAATATCGGAAATAAAATCAAAAATGAACAAATGGGACCTAATCAAACTTAAAAAGCTTCTGCACAACAAAGGAAACTATAGGCAAGCTGAAAAGACAGCCTTCAGAATGGGAGAAAAATAATAGCAAATGAAGCAACAGACAAACAACTAATCTCAAAAATATACAAGCAACTTCTACAGCTCAATCCCAGAAAAATAAACGACCCAATCAAAAAATGGGCCAAAGAACTTAATAGACATTTCTCCAAAGAAGACATACAGATGGCTAACAAACACATGAAAAGATGCTCAACATCGCTCATTATCAGAGAAACGCAAATCAAAACCACTATGAGATACCATTACACGCCAGTCAGAATGGCTGCGATCCAAAAATCCACAAGCAATAAATGCTGGAGAGGGTGCGGAGAGAAGGGAACCCTCTTACACTGTTGGTGGGAATGCAAACTAGTACAGCCACTATGGAGAACAGTATGGAGATTCCTCAAAAAACTGGGAATAGAACTGCCTTATGACCCAGCAATCCCACTGCTGGGCATACACACTGAGAAAACCAGAATTGAAAGAGGCACGTGTACCCCAATGTTCATAGCAGCACTGTTTACAATAGCCAGGACGTGGAAGCAACCTAGATGTCCATCCACAGATGAATGGATAAGCAAGCTGTGGTACATATACACGATGGAGTATTACTCAGCCATTAAAAAGAATACATTTGAATCAGTTCTAATGAGGTGGATGGAACTGGAGCCTATTATACAGAGTGAAGTAAGCCAGAAAGAAAAACACAAATACAGTATACTAACGCATATATATGGAATTTAGAAAGATGGTAACAATCACCCTGCTTATGAGACAGCAAAAGAGACACTGATGTATAGAACAGACTTTTGGACTCTGGGACTGGGAGAGGGTGGGACGATTGGGGAGAATAGCATTGAAATATGTATAATATCATATCTGAAACGAGTCAGTCCAGGTACGATGCCCTATAACAGATGCCTGAGACTGGAGCACTGGGATGACCTGGAGGGATGGTGTGGGAGGGGGGAGGGAGGAGGGTTCAGGATGGGGAGCACGTGTATTCTGGTGGCAGATCCATCTCGATGTATAGTAAAAGTAATACAATATTGTAAAGTTAAGAAAAATTAAAATAATAATAATAATAATAATAAAATAATAATAAAAAAATAACAAAATAAAGCAAAAAAGTATATGAGTTTCATTTTTGTCAACAACAACAACAAAAATTATTTCTCTTTCTACTTTTTGTTAATATGTTGAGTAAAAATGATATGTTCTATTGGGTGTATTTTTATTATAATGAAATTGAAATTATATAAATATGTTGATAATGTTATGCTTCTTTTGTGAATTGTTACTTCATGTCTTTTTAGACAAGTAATTCAATCTCTTCAAGCTCAGCTTCTTCAGTTGCAACTTGTCATTAATAGATCGCACATCTCAAGGTTGAAGATCAAGTAGACTACTGTTAATCAAAGCACTTTAAAGACAAAATAAGAGCAGATTCATTTAGTAAATATTTACTGAGCATTTGTTAATTACTGAGCTGTGTGCTATACTTGGTGGAGGAATAAAAAATATATGTAGGGCATGCCCCATCATCCAAGTATATTGGTGGGTCTGAAATGATTTTGGCACCTACAGTGGATGTGTAGATATTGTCAAAAGATGAAGGGACAGCTAGAGGAGAGAGCTATGTTGACAACTTCCATTTCCAGGGATGACCTCGCCGTGTTCATATTGCCAGCAAGCAGCAGCTACAGACACTGGATTTGGGGAAATGAAATGCATCAGCAAAAATGTTGTGTGCTTTCCCTTTCCTTCATTTCAACTATAGAAGACTCTTAAAAACAATGGTGTATTTCAGAATCATCCTTTTTGTTGCTGATAAGGCAGTAGGTATCAGGTAGAGCCCTTGTCTCCTGGGAAACTGCTGTGCTAAAACAACAACAATAGTAACCGTGTAGTCAGCAAGCCCTGCATCAAAAAAGTCAGAAGAGCACAGTGGTAGTTCAGTTCAATAAACGAGATCCCAAACACATCAGTCAAAGGGTTAGATAATTCTCCTCTCATCATTTTCTAGTTCCTGCCTTCTCTTTATTAGCTACTTGTGATTGGACAGGCATTTCTTTCATGTGGTTAAGTATTATTCCATCATAGATTTTTAAAGTCTATTTCAAAAAAAAAAAAAAAATGGAAATTGCCACTACTTTAATCTCCTAGTAAATGGATATTTTCCCCCTCAGTAAGAATGAGACTGGCTTTTTCACAGCTTCAGATTGGATTAACTTTTCTAAATAATAACTACTCCTTAGTCTCCTTAATTAAAGTAATAGATCAGAAGGAGCAGGGACTAGCATAAATTAGTCTTTATTTGGTTGTGTACTGTCTTTCCTGCAGAAATGGATACAACTTTATAACTCCTTCTTCTGCTAAATGGACCTTTAAAAAATGCACTTGCCCCCCAAAAGGACTGGCTTAGTTCCTATTCATCACTATAGTCTGCTCAGGACAACCCTACCAGCAGAAGTGCAGCTTTAATGTTACCTAAAGGGTTTGGTTTCAGGCTGGGAGATTTGGGTTCAAGTCTCAGCCCTGCCACTTACTATCTGTGTGACATCAGGAAAATCACTTTGACTTTGATTTTACTTTCAATTATCTGCACTTCAGGTATTTTGTCCATGAAACAGAATTTGGGGAATATGAAAAGAATTCTAAATTCCCTTCAGTGTTAAAGGATGCTATATCCTCTGTACTATAAGGCAAATATAAATGCTATAAGGCTTGACATTTTCAATCATTTAAAAATATAACAGAATTCTATAGATAGTTCTAGAACTTCTCCTATGTTTCAGATACTATGCTCTGTATTAAAAAAAAAAAAAAAAAAAACTAGAGGAATAAAACAAAGACCCTGTCCTAAAGTAATTCACAAAACCTAGACTGAGAGGTAGGTCCAGAAGAAATTTCAACACAAAGAAACAATGCATATGGGGAAACTCCTTTTACATAATAGAGATTTGGAGTGTTGCAGAATTTGTAATATAAAATCAATGAGTGGGGAACTGAATTTTTAAAGTTCAGAGAAGATAGTTTTGAAGTCGAATTGCTGATAGATAGTCTTTGTGTGCATAAATTATTCCATCCAAGGTGATAAATAAAGGGTAAATTCTAACCACCACTTATTATATTCACTTCACAGTTATGACTGTGGAGTGACAGATGTGGAGATAAGTTGAGAATTTTAAAATGAAAGAAAGACAGGGTGGAAGGAAGAGAGGGTTGGGAAAAAATTGAAAACCCCTCATATAAATAGGTGAATATAGGAAAACTTCTCTGAATATCTTTGAAAATAGATTAAATTGTCTTCTTAGATGAGAGGGTTCTAATATAATTAGTCCAGATGCTGTCTTTCTAAGTATTTATTGAAAATAGGCCAGATGTTGTTTGGAAAATAGGGGTAAACCTGATAAGTGGTGGAAAACCCAAATAGATAACATTTCCTCCTGCCTTGGTACACTGTGATACTTCCCAAAAATGACTGAATTAATACAAGAGTGAATGAACTTCTATTCAAAATTAATAAGTAATATATAAAATAATAGGCATGACCCACACTGACCTTGGCACCAAGTGCAAACTAGAAAATAATTCCTGAAAGATAAAACTAGTGAATCCAGCTCAAAAGTATGGAGGATGAAACTCTGCATGAGGTCACTTATGGTCTTTTTTTCTCCATTGCATTACTTGTATCATCTTTCTCTGGGAATTACCAGCTCATTTTTTTGCTTAAGAAGCTTCACCTTTCTACCACTCTCCACTTCTCAGTGACACCAGAGAACACAAACATGAATCATTCATCTGTTCTGACCTCACTGCCCCTACTCATGGCTTCCTAACCAGTTCAGTCAAGTCATATTGAAGGTAGGTTTTTGGAGACTAGGCAACTTCAGTCTTCTGTCACTCAGGCCTTTGAGACATATACCATTTGCTCACCCTTTCTATGGTTTTCCAGTGTATGTTCCTCTAACACTTTCAAACAGTCTTTCAAAATATAGTCAATGAGCACTTACTATATATATGGTATTATGCTGGGCTTTTCTTTCACAAAACCTCACCCACAGAGCAAGGTGAAGAACACAGAGAAGCCGAAACAGTAGTATGCAGCAAAAAAAAAAAAAAAAGAATATTGATGTTTTGTAGCATTTGACTGTTTTGATGGTATAAATACTCATACAAAGTCTTATTTCAACCTATCAACATTATATAAATAGCAGAGTTCTAATTGTTCTACATGCATCATCTCATTTAATCTTCATCAATTCCAAAGTAAGCACTTTGCTAGTGCTTATGTTTTACAGACAAGGTAATTAGGTCTAAAACATAATTAACTTGTTGAAATCCAGTAGCTAGTAAATAGTGAAGTGAGATGCAAACCTATTAGTCTGGGTCTATAACTTGCACTTTTAGCTTCTATTCTCCACTGTCTATCTTAGAAAACATACTCCTTTAAAAGCACGAAAAAGGGTACTGAATAGACTTGGGACCAGAGAATCAAAGACATGATCTAAAAGGTTGTCATAGTTAAAGCCTTGAAAATTAATGAGTTCTATGATGGAGACTTCCACTATGCTTCCTATAGGGTACAAGAATAGACTACCACCTCCGTTCTCCCTCATAATTAAGTGTTACTATGTGACTGAGGTGTGCATATGTGAGAGTTCTTGTTCAGGCCTGGTTCAGAGATCCTTCATTATCTCTTCCCTGCTGCTCCACAAAAGTGGGGATTCTCCAAAGACCAATAGCACAAAGGAAAGAAACAACTCTTTGTACAGCTCCCTCTTAACTTCCCTCCTTTCCCCACTTCTCACCTCTCTAGGTCATCACAGAGTACATCGAAACAGAAAGAGCCTGGGTTCCAGGATGGATGTGAAGGCCTCCCAATGAAAAATGCTATCACTGGACTCTGAAGCAAATGAGAAATATATTCTCATTGTGTGAAGTCTCATTATTCTGGATTTTCCATTTATAACACCTAGCAATACCTTGCATATTGCAAAGAGAGAGTCAGACAAAAGAGGCTGAATGCAGAGAGAGGAACAGTGTTCTAAGCAGAAAGAACAGAGTGAACGAGGGGTTAGGACAACATGCAAGAAACTGGTAAAGATCTCAATATATTTGGAATATGAAGCAGAAGGAACAAAGAATCGAGGTGTTGGGTTTGAAATGTAAACAGAGCTACGACATTAAAGTCTTGAAACCATATGAGAAACAGAAAATAATTTAGAATATTGGGTCACCCAGACAATCTCCTGGAGGATCAGGGAAACAGGACAAAAGGCTCTGTAGCCATGAATCATGGTAAAATCACACCATAATACTGCTTTATTAGAAACATCACTGCTCCTATGACTAGTGTTAGAGCCCACAACTGAACTCCCACATGGCCAAGGCTGGATATAGGCCCTGTTGCTTCAGAAAATCAAACATAATTGCCATCATGCTTGCTACAGTGGTTTTTCCCAATGTATCTTCTGTTTTGCAGCACTAGCTTCTAATTTGAAGTTTGGTGAGAATATTCCTGCTGGCAAACAGCAAAGTCACCTACATAAATCCTGGCTACAAACGAAGGAGAAAACTTTTTTTTTTTTTTTTGTCTTCTACACTGGTGGGCAACGGCTTCCATCATAGTAAATCCTTCAAACATAGAAGAGTGTTCAAAGGTGCTGGATGGCCAAAAATATTGTTTGCCTGATGAGGTGATATAGGAATAATTAGGGCTGAAGTCTTTATTCATCATCATAAAAGCAAAGGATTGACAGGGACAGAAACTTAGAATGGTCAAAGGTAAGTGGACTTACCTCAGAAGAATGAAGAAACTAAGAAGGGATAACCAACATCAAAACACAAATACACTCACGGTCTTTAAAACACAGGGTCTTCAAAACTAATTTGAAAATGAAATTACAAAAAACATAACAGAATTGACTACCGAAACCTATCCAGTGGAGAATCCTTACATAAAACATAAATCCATACAGTTACTCCTTATGTATTTCATAAACCCTGGTTGACTTATACTGGTTTACTCAAAATAGGACAGAAGTGAAAGTACTAGTCCTTCAGTTGAAACAGGACACAAGTATTCAGTAAACCTAAGAAACGAAAAGGGATAGTGGCTATTAATGATGCAAGGAATATCTGATGAAGGATAATGTATCTGTAGTTGAAACCTATGACTCAGTTACAGAAGAAGTCAAATGAGATTCCTCTGGCAAAGGGTAGTGGGTTGCAAAGGCCCCAGGAGGTGTTATTGTTAGAAGAAAATAATCCTATCGGAACTGGGCAGCCATGAATTAACTCTCAATTTACTGAACCATTGAACAACTGTCACACAATACTGGGCCAGGAAACCACTGAACAACTAAGTCACACAATACTGGGCCAGGAAACCACTAATGGAAAGACAGACAACTGACAATTTTTCCCCTTAAGGACCTCACACTCAAGTGAGGGAGTTTGATGTGTAGACAACAATTATAATACATGACAAAAGGATGCAATATCTATAATAGACATCAGTGAGGTAGTCTAGGTTCAAAAGGAGAAAGCAATGAATTCTGGAATGGATTGAATTGCTTAGAAGGAAAAGGTGTCATCTGAACTTTAAAAGATGATAAAGAGTGTGATAAGCAAAGAAAAAATAAAAAGACACTTCAGTGCCAAAAGGCCAAATTGTACAAGTGTAGGTTCTGACTGGGAATGACTAAGAGGGATATACCTGGTTACAAATTGGGAAAGGAGTACATCAAGGCTGTATATTGCCAACCTGCTTTTTTAACTTATATGAAGAGTACCTAATGCGAAGTCCCGGGCTCAATGAAACACAAGCTGGACTCGAAATTGCCAGGAGAAATATCAATAACCTCAGATATGCAGATAACACCACCCTTATGGCAGAAAGTGAAGAGGAACTAAAGAGCCTCTTGATGAAAATGAAAGAGGAGAGTGAAAAAGCTGCCTTAAAACTCAATATTCAGAAAACTAGGATCATGGCATCCAATACAATCATTTCATGGCAAATAGATGGGGAGACAACTTAAACAGTGAAAGACTTTATTTGGGGGACTCCAAAATCACTGCAGATGGTGACAGTAGCCATGAAATTAAAAGACACTTGCTCCTTGGAAGAAAAGCTATGATCAACCTAGACAGCATATTAAAAAGAAGAGACCTTGGCTTTTTTACTTTGCCAACAAAAGTCCATCTAGTCATAGCTATGGTTTTTCCAGTAGTCATATATGGATGTGGGAGTTGGACTATAAAGAAAGCTAAGCACCAAAGAATTGGTGCTTTTGAATTCTGGTGTTGGAGAAGACTCTTGAAAGTTCCTTGGACTGCAAGGAGATCCAACCAGTCAATCCTAAAAAAAATCAGTTCTGAATATTCATTGGAAGGACTGATGCTGAAGCTAAAGCTCCAATAGTTTGGCCACCTGATGCAAAGAACTGACTCATTGAAAAAGACCCTGATGCTGGGAAAGACTGAAGGCTGGAACAAAAGGGGATGTCAGAGGATGACATGGTTGGATGCCATTACCGACTTGATGGACAAGAGTTTAAGCAAGCTCCAGGAGTTGTTGATGGACAGAGAAGCCTGGAGTGCTGCAGTCCATGGGATCACAAAGAGTCAGACATGACTGAGCAACTGAACTGATACCTGCAGTATTGGGTACTAGGACAGAGAGTGGTGACTGGATTATGGATCTGGAAGGATAAGTAAAGACTAGATGGTTAAGGACCTAGAATAGGGTGATATCTAAACTGGGGCACATTTGAGGGAAAAAGGATGATGCTGAAACCACAGATGAAAATCATCTCCCCTTCTGAGCAAACTGAGATTAATGGCTATCCTAGCCTTTAGTAACATAGCATGGATATTTTTCTGTTAACCAAGCAAGACATCCAATGTTTTTGAACCCATTACTGTGAATCATGGCTGTAAGTTAGATTTCTCACTGTGTAGCACTGTAGGTCACAGGCTAAAAAGAAGCTGTAGAAAGTCATTATAATAGCTTAGTATGGATGAAAACTGAGGCCCTGCTGGGGCAGAAACAGTGGGGTTTAGAGTACAGTTGTACAAGGTACTGCACAGGTATGGATTTGTAAACAGTTGACTGAGTTTTCTAACATACACAGTCAAGTACAGGCTAGGGCCAACACAATTTCAGAGTAGAGTATAAGGAAGAAACCACTTTCACAGTCTGAGCTCTAATGATAAGAGTTCTATTCCACGCACTGAAGAGTCTGTCCTTAGCCACTTGCCAAAATAGGCTAACAGGTCAGGTTTAACAATACAAAACTGCCTACATTGTACAAACTAGGAGTCAGCCAGCAGGATTCCCTGCCCAAACATATTTTTCCCACCTGCTAGAAGAGGTGGCAAGAATACACAGAAGAACTGTACAAAAAGGAGCTTCACGACCCAGATAATCACGATGGTGTGATCACTGACCTAGAGCCAGACATCATGGAATGTGAAGTCAAGTGGGCCTTGGAAAGCATCACTACGAACAAAGCTAGTGGAGGTGATGGAATTCCAGTGGAGCTATTCCAAGTCCTGAAAGAGGATGCTGTGAAAGTGCTGCACTCAATATGCCAGCAAATCTGGAAAACTCAGCGGTAGCCACAAGATTGGAAAAGGTCAGTTTTCATCCCAATCCCAAAGAAAGGCAATGCCAAAGAATGCTCAAACTACCTCACAATTGCACTCATCTCACACGCTAGTAAAGTAATGCTCAAAATTCTCCAAGCCAGGCTTCAGCAATATGTGAACCGTGAACTTCCTGATGTTCAAGCTAGTTTTAGAAAAGGCAGAGGAACCAGAGATCAAATTGCCAACATCTGCTGGATCATGGAAAAAGCAAGAGAGTTCCAGAAAAACATCTATTTCTGCTTTATTGACTATGCCAAAGCCTTTGACTGTGTAGATCACAATAAACTGTGGAAAATTCTGAAAGAGATGGGAATACCAGACCACCTGATCTGCCTCTTGAGAAATCTGTATGCAGGTCAGGAAGCAACAGTTAGAACGGGTCATGGAACAACAGACTGGTTCCAAATAGGAAAAGGAGTACGTCAAGGCTGTATATTGTCACCATGTTTATTTAACGTATATGCAGAGTACATCATGAGAAATGCTGGACTGGAAGAAACACAAGTTGGAATCAAGATTGCTGGGAGAAATATCAATAACCTTAGATATGCAGATGACACCACCCTTATGGCAGAAAGTGAAGAGGGGCTGAGAAACCTCTTGATGAAAGTGAAAGTGGAGAGTGAAAAGGTTGGCTTAAAGCTCAACATTCAGAAAACGAAGATCATGGCATCTGGTCCCATCACTACACAGGAAATAGATGGAGAAACAGTGGAAACAGTGTCAGACTTTATTTTTCTGGGCTCCAAAATCACTGCAGATGGTGACAGCAGCCATGAAATTAAAAGACGCTTACTCCTTGGAAGGAAAGTTATGACCAACCTAGATAGCATATTCAAAAGCAGAGACATCACTTTGCCAACAAAGGTTAGTCTAGTCAAGGCTATGGTCTTTCCTGTGGTCATGTATGGATGTGAGAGTTGGACTGTGAAGAAGGCTGAGCGCCGAAGAATTGATGCTTTTGAACTGTGGTGTTGGAGAAGACTCTTGAGAGTCCCTTGGACTGCAAGGAGATCCAACCAGTCCATTCTGAAGGAGATCAGCCCTGGGATTTCTTTGGAAGGAATGATGCTAAAGCTGAAACTCCAGTATTTTGGCCACCTCATGAGAAGAGTTGACTCATTGGAGAAGACTCTGATGCTGGGAGGGATTGGGGGCAGGAGGAGAAGGGGACAACAGAGGATGAGATGACTGGATGGCATCACTGACTCGATGGATGTGAATCTGAGTGACCTCCGGGAGCTGGTGATGGACAAGGAGGCCTGGCGTGCTGCGGTTCATGGGGTTGCAAAGAGTCGGACACGACTGTGCGACTGATCTGATCTGATCTGATTTACTACTGCCTGAAAAGCCCTCATTTACAATGCATCCATCAGATCTTTGAGACCATTTCTGGCTTCAGCTGTTCTTAACTAAAATTCAAATATTCTTAGAAGGAAAGATCCTCAGATCATTATTAGTCTCACTCAATTATGCCTGTCTTATCATCACCTCTCTTATCACATTTAGTTACTTTCATGTATTATCCATATGGTAGTTTTGTTCTCTGCTCTTCCTTTTGGTTTCTAATCTCTAGGACAAAGATCATGTCTTACTCATTTTGGGGTCACAACTGCTATACTGTGCCCCGTATAATGCACAGCAGGTGTTCATGCCAAATTTTCTATTCCACAGCTGTAAAATCTTAGACAAAGTCATTTAGTCTCTTGAGTTTCCCTGTCTCTCACCTATCTATGAAATGAAAGTATTATAATCTACTTCCCAAGTTGTTAAGAAACTTGTAAAAGAAAGTCCCTGCTAACCTGTGAGTCACTGTGCAAATATAAACCAATATTTGCATTCAACTAACATAGTTCTTCTGGACAAACAAAAGCACTAGGCAATTACAACAGGACTCAGAAAACAGCAGGTCTCCATGATTCTCTGAATCATTTATTTTTGGCTTTTTTTTTTCTTCCTTATCTCTTATTCTTAACCATGTGTAGCTGGGTTGAGGTTGACAGAAAACTGAGCACTATTCAGATCTGGACTTAATGATGTCACTGAACTCACTCTGTCCATCCTCAGCTCTGGCCTCATGTTCTCCATATCTGGCCATATTAGTTGTGTTTCAGTATAATCCAAAGGCTTGACAAGATCCTCTTTTAAAGACTTTAAATTTTCTATAATCATCAACATCAATGCCAGTTGCTACAAGAGATGCCAAGGATCCGGGACCCCAGAAGAGGCAATCGTGCAGGACTATGCACTGACTGAGCGCTCCTTGTCACCTACACGTTCAAGGTCAGGAGGGGCGGCAGTGAGGAGATACCCCTCGTCCAAGGTAAGGAGCAGTGGCTGCACTTTGCTAGAGCAGCCATGAAGAGATACCCCACATCCAAGGTAAGAGAAACCCAAGTAAGATGGTAGGTGTTGGGAGAGGGGATCAGACGGCAGACACATTGAAACCATAATCACAGAAAACTAGTCAATCTAATCACATGGACCACAGCTTTGTCTATGGCTGTGAAACTAAGCCATGCCCTGTGGGGCCACCCAAGATGGGAGGGTCATGGTGGAGAGGTCTGACAGAATGTAATCCACTGGAGAAGGGAATGGCAAACCACTTTGGTATTCTTGCCTTGGGAACCCCATGAACTGTATGAAAAGGCAAAATGATAGGACACTGAAAGAGGAACTCACCAGGTCTGTAGGTGCCCAATATGCTAAGGGAGATCAATGGAGAAATAACTCCAGAAAGAATGCAGAGATGGAGTCAAAGCAAAAATAATACCCAGTTGTGGATGTGACTGGAGATAGAAGCAAGGTCTGATGCTGTAAAGAACAATATTGCATAGGAACCTAGAATGTTAGGTCCATGATTCAAGGCAAATTGGAAGTGGTTAAATAGGAGATGGCAAGAGTGAACATCAACATTTGAGGAATCAGTGGACTAAAATGGACTGGAATGGGTGAATTTAACTCAGAGGACCATTATATCTACTACTGTGGGCAGGAATCCCTTAGAAGAAATGGAGTAGCCATCATGGTCAACAAAAGAGTCCGAAATGCAGTACTTGGATGCAGTCTCAAAAAGGACAGAATGATCTCTGTTCATTTCCAAGGCAAACCATTCAATATCACAGTAAGTCAAGTCTATGCCCCAACCAGTAACACTAAAGAAGCTGAAATTGAACGGTTCTATGAAGACCTACAAGATCTTTCAGAACACACAAAAAAGGTGTCCTTTTCATAATTGGGGACTGGAATGCAAAAATAGGAAGTCAAGAGATACCTGGGGTAACAGGAAAATTTAGCTTTGGAATACAGAAAGAAAAAGGGCAAAGGCTAATAGAGTTTTGCCAAGAGAACACACTGGTCATACAAAACACCCTCTTCCAACAACACAAGAGAAGACTCTACACATGGACATCACCAGATGGTCAACACCGAAATTAGACTGATTATATTCTTTGCAGCGAAAGATGGAGAAGCTCTATACAGTCAGCGAAAACAAGACCAGGAGCTGACTGAGGCTCAGATCAGGAACTCCTTATTGCCTAATTCAGACTTAAATTGAAGAAAGCAGGGAAAAGCACTAGACCATTCAGGTATGACCTAAATCAAATCCCTTATGATTAAACAGTGGAAATGAGAAATAGATTTAAGGGACTACATCTGATAGAATGTCTGATGAACTATGGACAGAGGTTCGTGACATTGTACAGGAGACACAGATCAAGACCATCTCCATGGAAAAGAAATGCAAAAAAAGCAAAATGGCTGTCTGGGGAGGACTTACAAATAGCTGTGAAAAGAAGAGAAGTGAAAAGCAAAGGAGAAAAGGAAAGATATAAGCATCTGAATGCAGAGTTCCAAAGAATAGCAAGAAGAGATAAGAAAGCCTTCTTCAGCAATCAATGCAAAGAAATAGAGGAAAACAACAGAATGGGAAAGACTAGAGATCTCTTCAAGAAAATTAGAGATACAAAGGGGACATTTCATGCAAAGATGGGCTTGATAAAGGACAGAAATGGTATGGATCTAACAGAAGCCGAAGATATTAAGAATAGGCAGCAAGAATACACAGAAGAACTGTACAAAAGAGATCTTCATGACCCAGACAATCACTGGGTCCTAGAGCCAGACATCCTGGAATGTGAAGTCAAGTGGGCCTTAGAAAACATCATTATGAACAAAGCTAGTGGAGGTGATGGAATTCCAGTTGAGCTATTTCAAAACCTGAAAGATGATACTGTGAAAGTGCTGCATTCAATATGCCAGCAAATTTGGAAAACTCAGCAGTGGCCACAAGACTGGAAAAGTTCAGTTTTCATTCCAATCCTAAATAAGGCACTGCCAAAGAATGCTCAAACTATGGGACAATTGCACTCATCTCACACACTAGCAAAGTAATGCTCAAAATTCTCCAAGCCAGGCTTCAGCAATACGTGAACCATGAACTTCCAGATGTTCAAACTGGTTTTAGAAAAGGCAGAGGAACCAGAGATCAAATTGCCAACATCCATTGGATCATCATAAAAGCAAGAGAGTTCCAGAAAATTTCTGCTTTATTGACTATACCAAAGCCTTTGACTGTGTGGATCACAATAAACTGTGGAAAATTCTTGAAGAGATGGGAATACCAGACCATCTGTCCTGCCTCTTGAGAAAGCTATATGCAGGTCCAGAAGCACAGTTAGAACTGGACATGGAACAGCAGACTGGTTTCAAATAGGAAAAGGAGTACGTCAAGGCTGTATATTGTCACCCTGCTTACTTAACTTATATGTGGAGTACATCATGAGAAACGCTGGGCTGGAAGAAGCACAAGCTGGAATCAAGATTGCCAGGAGAAATATCAATAACCTCAGATATGCAGATGACACCACCCTTATGGCAGAAAGTGAAGAGGAGCTAAAGAGCCTCTTGATGAAAGTGAAATAGGAGAGTGAAAAAGTTGGCTTAAAGCTCAACATTCAGAAAACGAAGATCATGGCATTTGGTCCCATCACTTCATGGGAAATAGATGGGGAAACAGTGGAAACAGTGTTGGACTTTATTTTTCTGGGCTCCAAAATCACAGCAGATGGTGACTGCAGCCATGAAATTAAAAGACGCTTACTCCTTGG
Organism: Tragelaphus eurycerus; assembly: GCA_935064755.1. NCBI lineage: Eukaryota > Metazoa > Chordata > Mammalia > Artiodactyla > Bovidae > Tragelaphus > Tragelaphus eurycerus. The sequence goes on along the minus strand of CAKXYN010000126.1, from coordinate 2,274,320 downwards.
AAGGAAAGTTATGACCAACCTAGATAGCATATTCAAAAGCGGAAACATTACTTTTCCAAAAAAGGTCCGTCTAGCCAAGGCTATGTTTTTTCCAGTAGTCCTGTATGGATGTGAGAGTTGGACTGTGAAGAAAGCTGAGTGCTGAAGAATTGATGCTTTTGAACTGTGGTGTTGGAGAAGACTCTTGAGAGTCCCTTGGACTGCAAGGAGATCCACCCAGTCTATTCTAAATGAGATCAGTCCTAAAGGTGTTCTTTGGAAGGAATGATGCTAAAGCTGAAACTCCAGTACTTTGGCCACCTCATGTGAAGAGTTGACTTATTAGAAAAGACTCTGATGCTGGGAGGAATTGGGGGCGGGAGAAGAAGGGGACCACAGAAAATGAGATGGTTGGATGGCATCACTGACTCCATGGATGTGAGTTCGAGTGAACACTAGGAGTTGGTGATGGACTGGGAGGCCTGTCGTGCTGAGATTCATGGCTTTGCAAAGAGTCGGACAAGACTGAGCGACTGAACTGAACTGAACTGAGCATAGTTCTTAGCAATTGTGTGTTGATTGAATAATGGGACAAATGACAGTCAGTTCTTTCACTCAGTCACTTCAGACTCTTTGCAATCCCGTGGACTGCAGTGCACTAGGCTTCCTTGTCCATCACCAACTCCTGGTGATGAGCTTACTCAAAATCATGTCCATCAAGTCAGTGATGCCATCCAACCATCTCATCCTCTGTCATCCCCTTCTCCTCCTGCCTTCAATCTTTCCAGTTTCAGGGTCTTTTCTAGTGAGTCAGTTCTTCACATTAGGTGGCCAAAGTATTGGAGCTACACCTTCAACATCAGTCTTCCCAATGAATATTCAGGAGTGATTTCCTTTACGATGGGCTGCTTGGATCTCCTTGCAGTCCAAGGGACTTTCAAGAGTCTTCTCCAACACCACAGTTCAAATGCATTAGGTCTTCAGAAATCAGCCTTGTTTATGGTCCAACTCTCACATCCATACCTGACTACTGGAAAAACCATAGCTTTGACAAGATGGACTTTTGCTGGCGAAGTAATGTCTCTGTTTTTTAATATGCATACCAGTTTGGTCATAGCTTTTCTTTCAAGAAGCAAGTGTCTTTTAAGTTCATGGCTGCCATCACCATCTGCAGTGATTTTAGAGCCCCAAAATATTAAATATTTTACTGTTTCCATTGTTTCCCATTTATTTGCCATGAAGTGATTGTATTAGATGCCATGATCTTAGTCTTCTAAATGCTGAGTTTTAAGACACTTTTTTCACTCTTCTCTTTCACTTTAATCAAGAGGCTCTTTTGTTCCTCTTTGCTCTCTGCCATAACTGTGGTGTCATTTGCCTATCTGACATTATTGATATTTCTCCCAGCAATTTCATGTCCAGCTTGTATTTCATCCATCCCAGCACTGCATATAAGTTAAATAAGCAGGGTGACAATATACAGCATTGACGTACTCCTTTTCCTATTTGAACCAATCTGTTGTTCCATGTCCGGTTCTACTGTTACTTCTTGACCTTCATACAGATTTCTTAGGAGGTAGGTCAGGTGATCTGGTATTACCATCTCTTTAAGAATCTTCCACAGTTTGTTGTGATGCACACAGTCAAAGACTTTGGCACAGTCAATAAAGCAGAACTAGATGTTTTTCTGGAACTCTCTTGCTTTTTTGATGATCCAATGGAATCAAGATTGCCAGGAGAAATATCAATAACCTCAGATATACAGATGACACCACGCTTATGGCAGAAAATGAAGAGGAACTAAAAAGCCTCTTGATGAAAGTGAAAGAGGAGAGTCAAAAAGTTGGCTTAAAGCTCAACATTCAGGAAACAAAGATCATGGCATGTGGTCCCATCACTTCATGGGAAATAGATGGGGAAACAGTGGCAACTGTGTCAAACTTTATTTTTCTCTGCTCCAAAATCACTGCAGTTGGTGATTGCAGTCATGAAATTAAAAGACGCTTACTCCTTGGAAGAAAATTTATGACCGACCTAGATAGCACATTCAAAAACAGAGATGTTACTTTGCTAACAAAAGTCCATCTAGGCAAGGCTATGGTTTTTCCAGTGGTCATGTATGAATGTGAGAGTTAGACTATAAAGAATGCTGAGCATCAAAGAATTGATGCTTTTGAACTGTGGTGTTGGAGAAGACTCTTGAGAGTCCCTTGGACTGCAAAGAGATCCAACCAGTCCATTCTAAAGGAGATCAGCCCTGGGTGTTCTTTGAAAGGAATGATGCTAAAGCTGAAACTCCAGTACTTTGGCCATCTCATGCAAAGAGTTGACTCATTGGAAAAGACTCTGATGCTGGGAGGGATTGGGGGCAGGAGGAAAAGGGGACGACAGAGGATGAGATGGCTGGATAGCATCACTGACTCGATGGACGTGAGTTTGAGTGAACTCTGGGAGATGGTGATGGACAGGGAGGCCTTGGGTGCTGCGATTCACGGGGTCACAAAGAGCCAGACAAGACTGAGTGACTGAACTGAAATGAACTGAACTGAACTGACTGGATGTTGGCAATTTGATCTCCAGTTCCTCTGCCTTTTCTAAATCCTGCTTGAACATCTGGAAGTTCGTGGTTTATGTACTGCTGAAGCCTGTCTTGGAGAATTTTGAGCATTCCTTTGCTACTGTGTAAGATGAGTGCAATTTTGTGGTAGTTTGAACATTCTTTGGCAGTGGCTTCTTTGGGATTGGAATGAAAACTCACCTTTTTCAGTCCTGTGACCACTGCTGAGTTTTCCAAATTTGCTTGTATACTGAGTACAGAACTTTCACAGCATCATCTTTTAGAATTTGAAATAGCTCAACTGGAATTCCATCACCTCCACTAGCTTTGTTCATAGTGATGCTTCCTAAGGTGCACTTGACTTTGCATTCCAGGATGTCTGGCTCTGGATGTGAGTGATCACACCTTCATGGTTATCTGGGTCATGAAGATCTTTTTTGTACGGTTCTGTGTATTCTTGCCACCTCTTCTTAATATCTTCTGCTTCTGTTAGAACCATACGATTTCTGTCCTTTATTGTACCCATCTTTGCATGAAATGTTCCCTTGGTGTCTCTGATTTTCTTGAAAAGATCTCTAGTATTTGCCATTCTGTTGTTTTCCTCTATTTCTTTGCACTGATCACTGAGGAAGGCTTTCTTAACTCTCCTTCTATTCTTTGGAACTCCACATTCAAATGGGTATACCATTCCTTTCCTCCTTTGTCTTTAGCTTCTCTTCTTTTCTCAGCTATTTGTGAGGCCTCCTCAGACAACCATTTTTTCTGTTTGCATTTCTTTTTCTTGGGGATGGTCTTGATCACTGCCTCCTGTAGAGTGTTATGAACCTCTGTCCGTAATTCTTCAGGCATTCATTCTATCAGATCTAATCCCTGGAGTCTGTCACTTCCACTATGTAATCTTAAGGGATTTGGTTTTGGTCATACCTGAATGGTCTACTAGTTTTCCCTACTTTCTTCAATTTCAGTCTGCATTTGGCAATAAGGAGTTCATGGTCTGAGCCACAGTCAGCTCCTGGTCTTGTTTTTGCTGACTGTATAGAGCTTCTCCATCTTTGGCTGCAAAGAATATAATCAGTCTGATTTCAGTGTTGACCATCTGGTGATGTCCATGTGTAGAGTCTTCTCTTACATTGTTGAAAGAGGGTGTTTGGTATGACCAGTGTGTTCTATTGGCAAAACTCTGTTAACCTTTGCCTTGTTTCATTTTGTGCTCCAAGGCCAAAGTTGCTTGTTACTCCAAGTATCTCTTGACTACCTACTGTTGCATTCCAGTCCCCTAAAATGAAAAGGACATCTTTTGTGGATGTTAGTTCTAGAAGATCCTGTAGGTATTCATAGAACCATTCAACTTCAGCTTCTTTGGCATAACTGGTCAGGCATAGACTTGGATTACTGTGGTATTGAATGGTTTGCCTTGGAAACAAACAGAGATCATTCTGTTTTTGAGATTGAATCCAAGTACTGCATTTCAGACTCTTTTGTTGACTATGATGGCTACTCCATTTCTTCTAAGGGATTCTTGCCCACAGTAGTAGATATAATGGTCATCTGAGTTAAATTCACCCATTCCAGTCCATTTTAGTTCACTAATTTCTAAAATGTCAGTATTCACTCTTACCATCTCCTGTTTGTCCATTTCCAATTTACCTTGATTCATGGACCTAACATTCCAGGTTCCTATGCAATATTGCTCTTTATAGCTTCAGACTTTGCTTACAGCGCCATTCAGATCCACAACTGGGTATTATTTTTGCTTTGTCTCTGTCTCTTCATTCTTTCTGAAGTTATTTCTCTACAATCTCCAGTAGCATATTGGTCACCTACTGACCTCAGGAGTTCATCTTTCAGTGTCCTATTTTTTTTTTTTCCTTTTTATAATGTTCATTGGGTTTTCAAAGCAAGAATACTGAAGTGGTTTACCATTCCCTTCTCCAGTGGACCACATTTTGTCAGCATTGTCCACCATAACCCGTCTGTCTTGGGTGGCCCTACATGGCATAGCTCATAGTTTCACTGAGTTAGACATAGCTGTCTAACCAGATAGTTTTCTGTGGTTGTGGTTTTCATTCAGTGTGCTCTCTGATGGATAAGTATAAGAGGTTTATGGAAGCTTCCTGATGGGAGAGACTGACAGATGTGAAAACTGGGTCTTGTTCTGATGGGCAGGGCAATGCTCAGTCAATCTTTAATCCAATTTTCTGTTGATGGACAGGCTGTGTTCCCTCCCTGTTGTTTGGTCTGAGGCCAAACTATGGTGGAGGTAATGAAGATAATGGTTACCTCCTTCAAAAGGTCCTATGCATGTACTGCTGCGCTCAGTAACCCCTGACCCTGCAACAGGCCATCGCTGACCCACTCCTCTGCCAGAGACTCCTGGACACTCGTGGGCAAGTTTGGGTCCGTCTTTTGTGGGGTCACTGCTCCTTTCTCCTGGGTGCTGGTGCACATAAGCTTTTGTGTGTGTGTGGCCTCCAAGTGTCTATTCTTGGGGCAAATGACAGTTGTCCCAGAAACAGGCCTTGAGGGAGGTGTATGACCTCTCAGTAGGTTAGGGCCATGTTGAGAACAATGATGTTGGAAGACAGAGTGGTGTATTTGTCTTTCTCTGATGCTGGGCAAAGAGGACATTTCACACTGTCTAGGATCCAGAGACTTTCTCAAGCAGGGCTCCTGGAACTTTGGGTCAGATAGACCCAAGTTTCCCAGATAATCTCTGCTTTCCTAGGCTGCCTGATCTGCAATTTTCCTCATCAGAATTCACTATTCATATGTCAGCTGTGTGGCCCAATTGCAATCTGTTATTCTCATTTGCTGGTTTGGTTGTTTATCCAGGTTTCTTCATCTGCTTCTCTTTGAATTTATTATCTAAATATACATCTGCTGAGCTTGAATTATTTTTACTTCTTTTCCTTTTAGCTACCCAGCCAATTTTGAAAGCTGCTTCTCCAAACAGTCAATTTATAAGTCAGTAATTTGGAACAGTTTTAAGCATAGTTCAGTCTCATTTTATGAATCCCCCTCCTTCCTTTCTGCTTTCCTCCCCAAGAAATGCCAACTCCATAAGTATCACAAACTGTGTAAGAAACGTTGAGACATAATGAAGCAAAGCACAGAGAAGGTGGTTGGTTGAGCTATTCACAAGAGGAGACACCAGGTCTGAAGAAAAGAATGCTGGTACCAGGGAGGTTTCTTGAAACAGGCAGCACTCACTCCAGAAAAAAGACTATAATAAAACTGACTCGTAGTTCTGTTGGTGGAACATTTGAAGTCTAGGAGCAATGAGGCCATGAGGGACATTAAGCAGAGAAGATGTTTCAATCATCGCACCATTTATACAAGATCCTCATGGAGACAACAGCTTATTTCTCAATATTAGCACCTGTGTTCAAGAGTCTCTACAAACTTAAAGTTGCAAAGATGGCCATATCCCAGCTCAAGTTAGCTCTCAGCCCATCTGTTGCCATTTATCTGGGTCAGTGATACTTAAGAATTGAACATTGGGGTACACGTGTCTCTTTCAATTCTGGTTTCCTCAGTGTTTATGCCCAGCAGTGGGATTGCTGGGTTGGTCATAAGGCAGTTCTATTTCCAGTCTTTTTTTTTTTTTTAAGGAATCTCCACACTGTTCTCCATAGTAGCTGTATTAGTTTACATTCCCACCAACAGTGTGACAGATTCATATTGATATATGGCAAAACCAATACAATATTGTAAAGTTTAAAAAAAAAAAGAATTGAACAAATTAGAAGAAAAATTGCCTAGCTTGATTTGGGATGTCCTCCCCCACCCCACCCCCTACTCTTTTCTGTTAGAGAATCGTCTGTAATCTTCCTACACTTTGTGTATACAAATCATCAATAAAGGTCTCTAGTGATCTATTCAAGTTTAAGAATTAACTTCCTTAAGGATACAAAAGTTTTGTAAAAAATCTAATTGTCCATAAATACACAAACTTTTGATTTATTATTGTACTGGGGAAACTAGACCATAGTGGAATGTAATATTTTCCAGAAGAAAATATTTGGATCTAAAATAAGGGATCAGGAAGAACAAACTGGTGAAGGGAAGAGAAAATCTGTCTCTGAAAGAGCCACCCACACAGTAAGCACTGAATAGGGCTTGGATGTGGATCTAAGCTGATAAGTAGCTGAAATGTGCCATCATACATACCTTCACAAGCATCTCTCTGCAATGGTTAATCTCAAATTAATCCAGCATCTCCACTTCCATGTGAGTTTGAAGGGGGCTCATTTAAGTAGGTAGAAAAAGTGCCCAGAATATGCACATATGTTAACAAATCAAAGAAATTCACTTCCAGAAAAAAAAAAAAGAGCAGAATTATAAGCCTGGCTTTCTTATTTTATACTAATAGAGGAAGAGAGAGAGGGGAAAAAGAAATGAAGGGAAGAAAAAGGAGAAAAGAAGAGAGAGAGGGAGAGGAGAGGGAGAGAAGGAGAGACAGACTTTCTTAGCATTAAATCCCAGCCCTGTGACACTGAATAAGTCCCACAACCTCCTTGAATCCTAGCTTTTTAATCTTTAGCAAGTAAAATAAGACCTTTGCTGAAAAACATTGTGACTATTAAGTGTGAGATGATATTTATAAAGCATCTGGCATATAATGCTCAGTCATGTCTGACTCTTTGCAACCTCACAGATTGTAGCCCACCAGGCTTCTTTGTCTATGGGATTTTGAAGGCAAGAATACTAGAGTGGACTGCCATTCCCTTCTCCAGGGACTTTCCAACTCAAGGATTGAGCCTGGATTTCCTGTACTGCAGGCAGATTCTTTACCATTTGAGCTACAGGGAAGTCCTAAAGTAAGGGCAGTGAGGGGAAATGATAGTAATAACTTATGACAACAACAACATTGATGAAAGGGAAAAGGGAGAGAAGGTGAAAAGGGAGGGAAAGGAAAATATATCCATAAAATCTGACATTTTAGAAAAGGGGAAGTAGCAATTGCTATTAACTTTAAAAATTCAAAATCACATAGAGAGAAAGGGAAAGATAGAATTCAGTGTAAATAGAGGTTCATTTTAAATTTTATTTTATTCTAGGTAATAAAACTTTTTTTTTAGATATCCAAATGAGACCATTGAATGCATTATATTTTGAAAGATAATGTTTATAGCTCTTGAGTATGGCCTCAAATGTAGAGTTTTTCATTTGTTATGTCAAGTTTGCTCTATTTTACTGATTATCAAGTGTCCTGGGATATCTAGAAACACTAAGGAGGTCACACTAAGGGTTAGTTATTGTACTAAGTTCTAGGTATCCAAAAGTAAATACAGGAAAAGGAGTCTATGATTTGAACAAGGAAAAAGAGATTGATAGGCCACTGGAAAGAATGCCAAGTGTTGTTGCCACAAAGTCACTACTAGGAAATATGATACATATGAGTAAGATAGCATTTAACTGTCTGGTAAAGACAGGACTTTTCACTGAAAGCGTAGTGTTTGCATTGGGCTTAGAATGCTGACTGACTAGGATCTGGCACAGAGAGGGCAATGGCACCCCACTCCAGTACTCTTGTCTGGAAAATCCCATGGACAGAGGAGCCTGGTAGGCTGCAGTCCATGGGGTCGCTAAGAGTTGGACACGACTGAGCGACTTCACTTTTATTTTTCACTTTCATGTATTGGAGAAGGAAATGGCAACCCACTCCAGTGGTCTTGCCTGGAGAATCCCAGGGACTGGGGAGCCTGGTGAGCTACCATCTATGGGGTCACACAGAGTCAGACACGACTGAAGTGACTTAGCAGCAGCAGCAGCAGCATCAGGCAACACAGAAAAGAGAGGGAAGTCCACCAGGCAGAAAGAATAGAATGACCAAGGCAACAATGTGGATGCTGATCAGATATGTATTTGAGAAAAATAACACAAGAGAAGACTCTACACATGGACATCACTAGGTGGTCAACACCAAAATCAGACTGATTATGTTCTTTGCAGCCAAAGATGGAGAAGCTCTGTACAGTCGGCAAAAACAAGACTGGGAGCTGACTGTGACCCAGATAATGAACTCTTTATTGCCAAATACAGACTGAAATTGAAGAAAGTGGAGAAAACCACTGGACCATTCAAGTATGACCTAAATCAAATCCCTTATGACTATACAGTGAAAGTGAGAAATAGATTTAAGGGACTAGATCTGATAGATAGAGTGCCTGATGAACTTTGGACAGAGGTTCGTGACATTGTACAGGAGATAGGGATCAAGACCATCCCCATGGAAAAGAAATGCAAAAAATCAAAATGGCTGTCTGAGGAGGCCTTACAAATAGCTGTAAAAAGAGGGGAAGTGAAAAGCAAAGGAAAAAAGGAAAGACATACCCATTTGAATGCAGAGTTACAAAGAATAGCAAGGAGAAATAAGAAAGCCTTCCTCAGGGATCAATGCAAAGAAATAGAGGAAAACAACAGAATGGGAAAGACTAGAGATCTCTTCAAGAAAATTAGAGATACCAAGGGAACATTTCCTGCAAAGAAGGACTCAATAAAGGACAGAAATGGTATGGACCTAACAGAAGCAGAAGATATTTAGAAGAGGTGGCAAGAATACAGAGAACTATACAAAAAAAGGCCTTCACAACCCAGATAATCATGATGGTGTGATCACTCACCTAAAGCCAGACATCCTGAAATGTGAAGTCAAGTGGGCCTTAGGAAGCATCACTACGAACAAAGCTAGTGGAGGTGATGGAATTCCAGTTGAGCTATTTCAAATCCTGAAAGATGATGCTGTGAATGTGCTGCACTCAATATGCCAACAAATTTGAAAAACTCAGTAGTGGCCACAGGACTGGAAAAGGTCAGTTATCATTCCAATCCCAAAGAAAGGCAATGCCAAAGAATGTTCAAATTACTGCACAATTGCACTCATCTCACATACTAGTAAAGCTCAAAATTCTCCAAGCCAGGCTTTAAGCAATACATGAACAATGAACTTCCAGATGTTAAAGCTGTTTTAGAAAAGGCAGAGGAACCAGAGACCAAATTGCCAACATCCAATGGATCATCAAGAAAGCTCCAGAAAAACATCTTTTTCTGCTTTATTTACTGTGCTAAAGCCTTTGACTGTGTGGATCACAATAAACTGTGGAAAATTCTGAAAGAGATGGGAATACCAGACTACCTGACCTGCCTCTTGAGGAACCTGTATGGAGATCAGGAAGCAACAGTTAGAACTGGACATGGAACAACAGACTAGTTACAAATAGGAAAAGGAGTACGTCAAGGCTGTATATTGTCACCTTGCTTATTTAACTTATATGCAGAGTACATCATGAGAAATGCTGGGCTGAAAGAAGCACAAGCTGGAATCAAGATTGCCAGGAGAAATATCATTAACTTCAGATATGCAGATGATACCACCCTTATGGCAGAAAGTGAGGAACTAAAGAGCCTCTTGAGCAAAGTGAAAGAGGAGAGTGAAAAAGTTGGCTTAAAGCTCAACATTTAGAAAACGAAGACCATGGCATCTGGTCCCATCACTTCATGGGAAATAGATGGGGAAACAGTGGAAACAGTGTCAGACTTTATTTTGGGGGGCTCCAAAATCACTGCAGATGGTGACTGCAGCCATGATATTAAAAGACGCTTACTCCTTGGAAGAAAAGTTATGACCAACCTAGACAGCCTATTCAAAAGCAGAGACATTACTTTGCCAACAAAGGTCCATCTAGTCAAGGCTATGTTTTTTCCAGTGGTCATGTATGGATGTGAGCGTTGGACCATAAAGAAAGCTGAGTGCTGAAGAATTGATGCTTTTGAAGTGTGGTGTTGGAGAAGACTCTTGAGAGTGCCTTCGACTGCAGGAAGATTCATCTAGTCCATCCTAAAGAGATCAGTCCTGGGTGTTCATTGGGAGGACTGATGTTGAAGCTGAAACTCCAATACTTTGGCTACCTGATGCGAAGAGCTGACACATTTGAAAAGACCCTGATGCTGGGAAAGATTGAGGGCAGGAAGAGTAGGGGATGACAGAGGATGAGATGGTTGGATGGTATCACCGACTTGATGGACATGGGTTTGGTTGGACTCCAGGAGTTGGTGATGAACAGGGAGGCCTGGCGTGCTGTGGTTCATGGGATCACAAAGAATCAGACATGACCTAGCAACTGAACTCATCTGAAGTGAACCTTTGAGTGAAGAATGAACTGAACTGGGGGGTTCTGGAAGAAACTAGACTGGTTCATAGCACCTGCAATTATTTAGGTGAGAGATAAAGGGGCTAAGCTAGGTCAGCAGTAGAAGATGCCATATAAATCCAAACAAAAATGGAAAATGCATCATATCACCCAATGAATGGCATGAATATTCAAATTATTAGCCATTTAATTATCAATGGTTTATGGTTTTCTGCATCTCTGCATTTTTGTTAGGGGTCCCTCATTCAACACCCCATTCAAGATACCCAGTGCCCATGAGCTGTCTTTTGGGTGTTTGGAGCCTCGATACCCAGGGAAAACCCAGACTTTCCTGCTTTTTAATTTTTGAACAATAATTCTTAAAATCTTTGAACAACTTGTCTACCTATGCAATTATACTCTTACCCTTCTATAAAATGTTGACCATTTCCAATGAAATACTCATAGGAATTTGGGTATTTTAGCAGTTACCTTCTGAAAATATTCATTGGCCTAAAGGAATCACTCCAATGCTGAGCATTTCCAGAATGTCAGTATGTCAAATTCAGGGCAGAGGGGGGCAAATGGGTAATTTGAAACAGAGAGCCACATTAGTGCCCCTCAGAGATTCATACTTTTCAGTATTCTCCTGATTCACAGTTATATGTAAGCAGCTGCTATAGGAAAAAGAAAATCTTTCATTGATCTGAAACACACACACAAGATTATAAAGATTTTTTGGTCTGTTTAAAAGTGTGTTCACAAGTCTCATATGGGGAAGGGAAGAATGGGTGTGCCTGATGTGCTGCATGATTTACAAATCTGTTTTATTTTCTACCCCTGCTGTGACGACAAAGGTGTTACAACAGCCTGCCTAGCTTGGGGTGGGGGTACTTGGAGAAACCGTGACTGCAAATGCAGTGTTCACAAAAATCTGGCATTTTCATAAGTGAAGAGTCATGTGATGCTGAAGCCAATGCTGCAAAGTAGAGTGGCAGAACTGAGAGGCACAGTAAAAGATCATCTCTCCATTCTGAATCCATGCAAGTACATGTAGAGTTCCTACAATGTATAAGGCAGCAGATCAGATCAGTCGCTCAGTCGTGTCCGACTCTTTGCGACCCCATGAACCGCAGCACGCCAGGCCTCCCTGTCCATCACCAGCTCCCGGAGGTCACTCAGACTCGCATCCATTGAGTCAGTGATGCCATCCAGCCATCTCATCCTCCGTCGTCCCCTTCTCCTCCTGCCCTCAATCCCTCCCAGCATCAGAGTCTTCTCCAAGGCAGCAAGAGGCACTAAAATACGTAATCCTTAGTTCTCTTTCTCAGAGAATTTCAAACTTACTGAGGAGCCCAGAAAACACGGGAACAAAATACAAATTAACAAACGTGGGTATCTCAGTAGAGTGGGAAGAGCACTAGAGGAGTAATCAAGAAGCCTGGATTCTTGTATATCAGAACCTGGGTCTGATATTCATTTGCTATGTGAACTCTTAGACAACTCATTAAGTCTCTCACATCTATAAGAGAGTTCAAATGTATCAAGGATGGAAAATAAATTTCAAATTAGGTGTAAACTTTCACCAATCAATATTGACTTCGTGGAGCAATATGATATTGATTCTAAAATATACATGGGCTCAGTGGGAAAGGTGCTATTTTTGATTAGCAATGATTATCATAAGTTTAAAAAGGAAGTTTTGGAGGGAGAGAACCATAAATATGCCATACTCTTAAATAGATCATTGCAGAGATATTTTACAGCTAAAGTTGGGAAGGGTTTGGATCATATTCAATCTACTAACACATATTTATTTATAGAATGTCTTCTGTATGGTTGATGCTGTGCTATGCATTGAGATACCATGAACCCGTGATGCAAACTTTGCAGTCAGAGAGCTCATAATATATTATAAATACAGACCTATGATCATCTATTGGGTTGGCAAAAAGCTCCTTTGTTTTTTAAATATAATAAAAGACACATTTTTATTTTTAACAAGAACTTTGTTGAACAACATATTCATCATTTATTCCACTACCTTCTGACATTTTTCAAGCAACATCATACTTCTATCTTCCCAAAACTTTTATCTTTCTGAGCAGAAGAAAAAAAAAAAAAAAAAAAACTGTTCCAGATACTTTTTATAATCTTCCAGGGAACTGAATAATTTCTTCCATTAAGATAATTCTGGAGACTGCAATAAAGGGATTTCTGAAGGTGCAATGCCTGATAAGTATGACAAATGAATCAGAATTTCCCAGCCACACTGTAACAGTTTTTGCCTGGTTATCAAAGAAACAGGCAGTCTTGTATTAACCTGATGGAATATTATATGTTTTCTGTTGACTAATTTTGGACATCAGTGTTGCTTTCAGTTGATCTAATTGGGAGCAGTACTTCTTGGAATTAATCATTTGGTTTTCTGGAAGGATCTCATAAAAGAAGACTCCCTTCTGATGCTACCATATACACAGCATCACCTTCTTTGAATGAAGACTGGATTTTGATGTGGTTGATGGTGGTTCATTTCATTGTCCCCATGAGCACTTCCATTCCATGTTATTGTGTAGTATCCACTTCCCAAGACCGTGACTTTCCAAGACCCCCACCCCAAACTAGGCAGGCTGTTGTAACACCTTCATTGTCACAGCAGGGGTAGAAAATAAAACAGATTTGTAAATCATGCTGTACATCAAGCACACCCATTCTTCCTTTCCCCATATGGGACTTGTGAACACACTTTAAACAGACCAAAAAATCTTTATAATCTTGTGTGTATGTGTTTCAAATCAATGATAGATTTTCTTTTCCCTACAGCAGCTGCTTACATACAAGACAGTGCTTTTTTTAAACAGAACGTTTTCATTTTTTTAAAATTTCTATTTCTGACATTTTATTATTTTTTTTAAATTTATGTTTAAGTGGAGAATCACATGCAGAATATGGTCAAGAAGTGCTTTTTTGTTTTCTTTTGCTTAACTTATTTGAAATTCAAGCATCAAAGTGATTAACATAACCAAGCTGGTGCAGATAATTTTCAATGCCTAATTTGGATATTTTGAGAATGTCATCTTTCTCCTACAAGGTATAATAACATTGATTGTCCTCAATTGATGTCTCAGTTTGATCACTATTAATTTCAACTGATCTACTCATTCATGGAGCAAGCTCAATCATCATTGATCTTGCTTAATCATCACTTGATAATCACGGTCCAGCAAGAAATCTCCATCATGAAACTTCATAAACCACCTTTGACATGTTCAACCAGTCACAGCACCTTCTCCATACACCGCACAAAGCTTTTTTTTTTTTTCATTTACATTGAATTTTTAAAAATTTTAATTTAATTTTTTAACTTTACAATATTGTATTGGTTTTGCCATATATCAAAATGAATCCGCCACAGGTGTACATGTGTTCCCCATCCTGAACCCTCCTCCTTCCTCCCTCCCCTTAACTTTCTTGAAATAATAAAGTAATATGCTGAAAATGGTTCTTCCTCCATCTTCAGTATTAAAATGGCTACACAAAAATTCACCAACTTTAATGAGTACTTTTAACGTGTACTGATATGACAGCTGTCAAAATACAATCTAACAAAATTGTTTGCAATGAAGTTAAAGACAACTAAGTGCCACTAGAGTATTTTATGGAGAAAAGTGAATGAATCTTTTGGGCAATCCAAAGTAATGCAATATGATTGAGTTCTCTTATAAAGGTATATACAAAAGGCTACATGAATGTTAAAAAAAAAGAGCATGCTATTCAAAGTTCTCATATTCAAATTAACTTTGAGGGAACTTTAAGGAGATTCCAAGCAGAAAAGTAGAAAGAATATGAGTACATATGCAAAGTGCTTATGTTTAGGAAACAACAAGGATTCCAGTGTAGATAGATTATCAGGTATTTGGGCACAAGTAATAAGGAATGTGAGAAAAGGCAATGGCACCCCACTCCAGTACTCAGGGGTGGGGTGCCATTGCCTTCCCCGAAAGAGAAGGCTAAAGGCAAGATTAGTAGCACAGTGAATTCAAGAGAATTTCAGGAATATGAGAGAGAAGGCACAAAAGCCTAGGGTGATCAGGGAAACCTTCATGAAAAAGATGAGACTGAGTTGAAGGGGTTGAGGAACTGGGCCCGTCTAAGCCACAGAGACGGTTAGCAGTAAAATGGGGTCAGAACTCCAGCTACATAGTCCTTAATTTGATCTAATTTGTACCACAAAACCAACAAGATATTTGTAGTTTTAAGAGAATAAAAGTCTTCATTTTTATTTTTGTTCAGTCACCCAGTCATGTCTGATTCTTTGCTACCCCATGGACTACAGCACACCAGGCTTCCCTGTCCCTCACCATCTCCCAGAGTTTGCCCGAGTTCATGTTCATTGCATCAGTGATATTATCCAGCCATCTCATCCTCTGATGCCCTCTTCTCCTTCTGCCCTCAAACTTTCCCAGCATCAGGGGTTTTTTCAATGAGTTGTGTGTTTACATCAGATGACCAAAATACTGGAGCCACAGCTTCAGCATCAGTCCTTCCAGTGAATAGTCAGGACTGATTTCCCTTCAGATAGACTGATTTGTTCTCTTTGCTGTCCAAGAAACTTTCAGGAGTCTTCTCCAGCACCACAGTTCAAAGACCTCAATTCTTTGGCATTCCGCCTTCTTTACAGTCCAGCTCTCAGAACTGTACATGACCCTGGGAAGATCATAGCCTTGCATATATAGACCTTTGTCGTGATCCCCTTCAAGGATCACTGCTTTGTCGTGGTGAAGGAGCTTGTGTAACTCAATGAAGCTATGAGCCATGCCATACAGAGTCACCCAAGATGGATGGGTCATAGCAGTTCTGACAAAACGTGATCCACTGGAGGAGGGAATGGCAAAGTACCCCAGTATACTTGCCATGAAAACCTCATGAACTGTATAAAAGATCTTCATAAGCTAAGACAATTAAGAACACATTTTGAAATGTTAAATAGAGTTCATTCCTAAGGCACCTTCTTTTAACATATGAATGTACATGTGATTCTCTAAGAGGGGAATATAAATAAGGAATGTTTCCCAAATCCAGTTGACTGCAGGCTGTTGTGTTCAGGGACCACCTCACGTGGTGAGTTATTGCATAGAACACAATTTGGTAACGTAGAACCAGTTGTCTGAAAATACGTACGGAATTATTTTAGAAAAGATCTTTCCATCTGAGGGGACATTATGTACTTTATTCTTATAACTTTTCTGCAAGAAAATCATTTTTCTTTAGAGTCTTGAAGGTAAAGAGATCAGATTTTATACAGTAATAAACCATGTGCAGAGAGCAAATTCGAGTAAAACATCCCACAGAAATCAGTGAACATAAGGAATGAGTCGCTAGGGAGGAGACTGAGACAAAGCACACCATCAATGTGGTCGACAACACCTACAGAACTGCTATTTCTAGAAAAGTATAAGAGATGGAGGAAAGTGGTAAGAGGAACAGGAAGCCAAGTGTAGGATGAAGCAAAAACACTAAGGAGGACCTTTCCTGTTCCTGAAATTCCTTTCAATGTTTTCAAAATTGAATTTGCCTATTATCATTAGTTATATTGCATTATCTACACTAGTTTCCATTAACTGTTTTCCAAATGCTGACATCTCTGGGCTGTCCGTCAGAATGGCAGATTTGGGAGAAGAGCTTCATACTCTTGCCTGCATATTCAGCTTCTTAGCAGTGTTGAGAGCTGTTTGGTCTAGACAAAGCTAGTTCACAGGAAGCTTTGAGAGCATTAGAAATAGGCATCCCCTCAGACAGGTGCATGGTGTGTTGAGAAACAGTAAATTTTTACAAATTAGTGAAAAGAAATATTTTCTCCAACAAAATAAAACCCTGTGGACAGAGCACAAATGGAAATTCAGCTTCCACTCCCCTTTACAGCCTATCACTTTTGTTCAGGGCACAACCTGAGCCATCTTGCCCTGTCTGTCCTGCCCCTCCCATGGGCTTTCCATGGTAAATCTTTTAAAAAGGAATAGTCCTCTTTCTTCTAGCTCAAGAGTCCCTAACAGAATAGTGTCATCCTGAGACTACAAAGCTGTGACCAGCAAAATATATTGAACTAAGACACCTATCTTTTCTTTAAGCTTCAGTTTTAGCACTGACAAGGTAAACCAAATTTGGGTGAATTATTTCATCTCATGGAATTTTATAGATTTGAGAAATTGCCATAATTCCAAGCAGTGCCTCCCATCAAGCCACAAAATCTAGTTCTCCATCTTCAGAATATGGGCTGAGCCTTGTGACTTAGTTTGGTCAATAGTCATTTGGTCAGTTGGTCATTGGATGCAATATGATGCAAGTTCTGAATCTATGGTTCAAGAGACTTTATACATTTCCACTTAGTTTCTTAGAACTCTGCACAGCCACCATGTGAGCAAGTCCAGGATTGCCTGTTGGGGATGAGAAACCATATAGAGCCGAGCTGAGCTATTGAAGCTGAGACCCCCCTAAACCAGCCAGTCACTAGTTGACCTGGAAGCTGACCACAGACCCAGAAGTGAGCCCAGGCCAGTCTCAAAGGGCTGAAAACATAGAGCCAGCCTAACTTGCCAACCAGCAAAATATTGAACTAAATAAATGCTTGTTGTCTTATGCTACCAATTTTTGAGTGTTTTATTGTACAGCAAGTGCTTCTGAGGTGGCTCAGGAGTAAAGGATCCACTCACCAATGCAAAAGACACAGGAATAAAACCCAGATTTTCCAGCTGAGTTGTCATTGTGCTAACTTCTACCCTTATTTGATTGGAATTTCCAGAAAGAGTGGAACAAGGCTGGCAGTATCCTCTTTCCAGGCTCCTGTCAATAATTTCTTTCACATCCTGCTTGCCAAATAAAAAAGTAAGCCTGTACTTTGGTAAAGAGAGACTTTACTTGAAAGAAGTGTCAGAAAAAGAAGTTAAAAGGCTATTACAATAGGGAGACTGCTGCAGAGGACTTTTACAATAGGGAGAAGTCTCTATGAGATATGTACACGTTTCAAAACCCATGCAAAAAAAAAAAAAAAAAAAGGCTTTATTTTATAAAGAAGAGCAAATAGGGCTAGAAAGAACTGGATATGGAAAAGTGAGGAAAAGGAGTGAACTACTCCGGGAGTTGGTGATGGACAGGGAGGCCTGACATGCTGTGATTCATGGGGTCGCAAAGAGTCGGACACGACTGAGCAACTGAACTGACTGAATGGGGTCAGGAAATGCTTTCTTTGTGGTCAGTTAATGCTCATGACATTAAAGATGGGCTTCTGTCTTGGCTCAGTCTGATGATAGGTCAAAGTTCAAGGGTGTGAGGGAAGAAGAGAATCTTAACTAAAGTTCAGTCAAGTCAAGACAGAAGATTGCTTTTTGTTTTAGCAAATCCTGGAATAATGGAAATTACTTCTATGAATCTATCAGAGCTTTGAATAATACTGTTTCTTCATTATTAGTAATGATTTGTTGTTGTTTCTTTGTTGCTAAGTTGTGTCCAAATCTTTGCAACCCCATGGACTTTGGCATGCCAAGTCAATCTTACCCAGCATCAGAGTATTTCCAATGAGTCAGCTCTTTGCTTCAGGTAGCAGTAGCTACCATTTATTGAGCACCTATCATCTTGCAGGCACTGTGGTACATATATTTTATTCTCCCCAATCTTCCAAAAGTAGTGAGGTAGTTACTATTATGCTCATTTTATAGCTGAATAAACTTGAGAATTAAAAGGGATATCTTATTTTCCCAAGATCAACACTTGTTAACACTTGGATCCAGATATATCTAACCCCAAAGATGCTTTTATCATTAGTTTGGCCAATGGGTACAAACAGCTCGGATAATCATTTCTGAGTCAAAGAATGGTAATTTGGAAGTCTTTGATGCTGAAGCTGAAACTCCAATACTTTGGCTACTTGATGTGAAGAATCGACTCATTGGAAAAGACCCTGATGCTGGGAAAGATTGAAGACGGGAGGAGAAGGGGACAAAAGAGGATGAGATGGTTGGATAGCATCACTGATTCAATGGGCATGAGTTTGAGTAAACTGCAAAACTTGCTGACAGGGCCAGGGAAGCCTGGCATGTTGCTGTCCATGAGGTCACAAAAAGTCGGACACGACTGAGCAACTTCACTGAAAAGAATATTCCATTGTGTATATGTATCACAACTTCCTTATCCATTCCTCTTCCAATGTGTATCTAGGTTGCTTCCATGTCCTAGCTATTGCAAATGGTACTGCAATGAACACTGGGGCATGTGTATCTTTAAATTCTGATTTCCTTGGGGTGTATCCCCAGCAGTGGGATTGTTGGGTCATATGGCAGTTCTATTCCCAATTTTTAAAGGAATCTCCATGCTGTTCTCCATAGTGGTTGTACCAGTTTGTGTTCCCACCAACAGCGTAAGAGGGTTCCCTTTTCCCCATACCCACTCCAGCATTTATTGTTTGTAGACTTTTTGATGATGGCCATTCTGTCCACTGTGACATTATAACTCATTTGAGTTGCATTTCACTAATCATGAATGAAGTTAAGCATTTTTGTGTGTGTGTTTATTAGCCATTTGTATGTCTTTTTTGGAGAAATGTCTGTTTAGGTATTTTTTTCCATTTTTTATTGGGTTGTACATTTTTCTGGTATTGAACTACGTGAACTGCTCGTATATTTTGGAGATTACTTCTTTGTCAGTTGTTTCATTTGCTATTATTTTCTTCCATTCTAAGGACTGTCTTTTTACCTTGCTTCCAGTTTCCTTCATTGTGCAAAAGCTTTTAAGTTTAATTATATTCCATTTGTTTATTTTTGTTTTTATTTTCATAACAGAGGGAGGTAGGTCATCAGATCAGATTAGATCAGTCGCTCATTCGTGTCCAACTCTTTGCGACCCCATGAACCACAGCACGCCAGGCCTCCCTATCCATCACCAGCTCCCGGAGGTCACTCAGACTCACATCCATCAAGTCAGTGATGCCATCCAGCCATCTCATCCTCTGTCGTCCCCTTCTCCTCCTGCCCCCAATCCCTCCCAGCATCAGAGTCGTCTCCAATGAGTCAACTCTTCGCATGAGGTGGCCAAAATACTGGAGTTTCAGCTTTAGCATCATTCCTTCCAAAGAAATCCCAAGGCTGATCTCCTTCAGAATGGACTGGTTGGATCTCCTTTCAGTTCAAGGGACTCTCAAGAGTCTTCTCCAGCACCACAGTTCAAAAGCATCAATTCTTCAGTGCTCAGCCTTCTTCACAGTCCAGCTCTCACATCCATACATGATCACAGGAAAGACCATAGCCTTGACTAGGCGAACCTTTGTTGGCAAAGTGATGTCTCTGCTTTTGAATATGCTATCTAGGTTGGTCATAACTTTCCTTCCAAGGAGTAAGCGTCTTTTAATTTCATGGCTGCAGTCACCATCTGCAGTGATTTTGGAGCCCAGAAGAATAAAGTCTGACACTGTTTCCACTGTTTCTCCATCTATTTCCTGTGTAGTGATGGGACCAGATGCCATGATCTTCGTTTTCTGAATGTTGAGCTTTAAGCCAACCTTTTCACGCTCCACTTTCACTTTCATCAAGAATACAGTGGCAGTGAGAAATAGATTTAAGGGCCTAGATCTGATAGATAGAGTGCCTGATGAACTATGGAAATGAGGTTCGTGACATTGTACAGGAGACAGGGATCAAGACCATCCCCATGGAAAAGAAATGTATAAAAGCAAAATGGCTGTCTGGGGAGGCCTTGCAAATAGCTGTGAAAAGAAGAGAAGTGAAAAGCAAAGGAGAAAAGGAAAGATATAAACATCTGAATGCAGAGTTCCAAAGAATAGCAAGAAGAGATAAGAAAGTCTTCTTCAGCGATCAATGCAAAGAAATAGAGGAAAACAACAGAATGGGAAAGACTAGGAATCTCTTCAAGAAAATCAGAGATACCAAAGGAACATTTCATGCAAAGATGGGCTCGATAAAGGACAGAAATGGTATGGACCTAACAGAAGCAGAAGATATTAAGAAGAGGTGGCAAGAATACACAGAAGAACTGTACAAAAAAGAGCTTCACGATCCAGATAATCATGATGGTGTGATCACTGACCTAGAGCCAGACATCCTGGAATGTGAAGTCAAGAGGGCCTTAGAAAGCATCACTATGAACAAAGCTAGTGGAGGTGATGGAATTCCAGTATAGCTATTCCAAATCCTGAAAGATGATGCTGTGAAAGTGCTACACTCAATATGCCAGCAAATCTGGAAAACTCATCAGTGGCCACAAGATTGGAAAAGGTCAGTTTTCATCCCAATCCCAAAGAAAGGCAATGCCAAAGAGTGCTCAAACTACCACACAATTGCACTCATCTCACACGCTAGTAAAGTAATGCTCAAAATTCTCCAAGCCAGGCTTCAGCAATATGTGAACCATGAACTTCCTGATGTTCAAGCTGGTTTTAGAAAAGGCAGAGGTAGGTCATGCTGCTGCTGCTGCTAAGTCACTTCAGTCGTGTCCGACTCTGTGCAACTCCATAGACGGAAGCTCACCAGGCCCCCCGTCCCTGGGATTCTCCAGGCAAGAGCACTGAAGTGGGTTGCCATTTCCTTCTCCAATGCATGAAAGTGAAAAGTGAAAGTGAATTCGCTCAGTCGTGTCCGACTCTCAGTGACCCCATGGACTGGAGCCTACCAGGCTCCTCCGTCCATGGGATTTTCCAGGCAAAAGTACTGGGGTGGGGTGCCATTGCCTTCCCTGTAGGTAGGTCATAGAGGACCTTTATTTTTATTTATTTATTTTTTTATTTCAATTGGAGGCTAATTACTTTACAATATTGTAGTGGTTTTTGCCATACATTGATATGAATCAGCCACGGGTGTACATGTGTTCCCCATCCTGAACCCCCTTCCCACCTTTCTCACCATCCCATTCCTCAGGGTCATCCCAGTGCACCAGCCCTGAGCACCCTGTCTCATGCATCAAACCTGGACTGGTGATCTATTTCACATATGCTAATATACACTTTTCAATGCTATTCTCTCAAATCATCCCACCCTCACCTTCTCCCACAGAGTCCAAAAATCTGTTCTTTACATCTGTGTCTCTTTTGCTGTCTTGCATTATAGGGTCATCATTATCATCTTTCTAGATTTCATATGTATGCATTAATATACTATATTGGTGTTTTTCTTTCTGACTTAATTCACTCTGTATAATAGGCTCCAGTTTCATCCACCTCATTTGAACTGATTCAAATGAATTTTTAATAACCGAGTAATATTCCATTGTGTATATGTACCATAGTTTTCTTTATCCATTTGTCTGCCAATGAACATCTAGGTTGCTTCCATGTCCTGGCTATTATAAATAGTGCTGTGATGAACATTGGGGTACATGTGTCTCTTTCAATTCTGGTTTCCTTGGTGTGTATGCCCAGTAGTGGGATTGCTGGATCATATGACAGTTCTATATCCAGTTTTTTAAGGAATCTCCACACTATCCTCCATAGTGGCTGTACTAGTTTGCATTCCCACCAACAGTGTAAGAGGGTTCCCTTTTCTCCGCACCCTCCCAGCATTTATTGTTTGTAGACTTTTTGACAGCAGCCATTCTCACCAGCTTGAGATGATACCTCATTGTGGTTTTGATTTACATGTCTCTGATGATGAGTGTCTTTTCATACTGTTCATGGCAGGAACGCTGTGTTTTCTTCAAACTGAATTATCAGCAGACTGCTTTCCCACACCTCGGTCCGGAGTGGGCAAGGCACTGGGGATGGGAAAGCCTCCGGGCGCAAGGGGCGGTGCGTCCCGAGGCGGAGCTCGCCGCCGGACCCCGCTGGGCGTCAGAGGCGCTGGTGTTGAGCCTACTGCGACCAAGGCTCGCGTACTTGGACTGCACGCCGCTCCCGCTCGGGCCAAATTCCTGGCATAGTTTTCCCACGCGGCCCGGCTTTACCAACAAAGGTTCGCCTAGTCAAGGCTATGGTCTTTCCTGTGGTCATGTATGGATGTGAGAGCTGGACTGTGAAGAAGGCTGAGCACCAAAGAATTGATGCTTTTGAACTGTGGTGTTGGAGAAGACTCTTGAGAGTCCCTTGGACTGCAAGAAGATCCAACCAGTCCATTCTGAAGGAGATCAGCCCTGGGATTTCTTTAGAAGGAATGATGCTAAAGCTGAAACTCCAGTATTTTGGCTACCTCATGCGAAGAGTTGACTCATTGGAGAAGACTCTGATGCTGGGAGGGATTGAGGGCAGGAGAAGGGGACGACAGGGGATGAGATGGCTGGATGGCATCACTGACTCGATGGATGCGAGTCTGGGTGACCTCCGGGAGCTGGTGATGGACAGGGAGGCCTGGCGTGCTGCGGTTCATGGGGTTGCAAAGAGTCGGACACGACTGAGCGACTGATCTGATCTGATCTGATCTGATGATGAGTGATGTTGAGCATCTTTCCATGTGTTTGTTACCCATCTGTATGTCTTCTTTGGAGAAATGTCTGTTTAGTTCTTTGGCCTATTTTTTGATTGGATCATTTATTTTTCTGGAATTGAGCTGCTTATATATTTTTGGGATTAATCCTTTGTTAGTTGCTTCATTTGCTATTATTTTCTCACATTCTGAAGGCTTTCTTTTCACCTTGCTTATAGTTTCCTTCGTTGTGCAAAAGCTTTTAAGTTTAATTAGGTCCAATTTGTTTATTTTTGCTTTTATTTCCATTACTCTGGAAGGTGGATCATAAAGAATCCTGCTGTGTGTCAGAGAGTGTTTTGCCTATGTTTTCCATAGAGGACCTTTCTGCGATTTATGTCAGAGAGTGTTTTGCCTATGTTTTCCTGTAAGAATTTTATAGTTTCTGGTCTTACATTTAGATCTTTAATCCATTTTTAGTTTATTTGTGTGTATGGCATTAGAACACATTCTAGTTTCATTCTTTCACATGTTATTGACCAGTTTTACTAGCAACACTTGTCAAAGAGACTGTCTTTTCTCCATTGTATATTTTTGCCTCCTTTGTCAAAGATAAGGTGTCTATAGGTGCATGGATTTATCTTTGAACTTTCTATTTAGTCCATTGATCTATATTTGTGCCAGTACCACACTGTCTTTTTGACTGTAGCTTTGTAGTATAGTCTGAAATCAGGAAGATTGATTCCTCCAGTTCCATTATTTTATTTCAAGATTGCTTTTGCTATTCAGGGTCTTTTGTGTTTCCATACAATTGTGAAAGTATTTTGTATAGTTCTGTGAAAAATACCATTGGTAGTTTGATAGAGATTGCATTGAATCTATGCATTGCTTTGGGTGAAAGTGAAGTTGCTCAGTTGTGTCTGACTCTTAGCGAACCCATGGACTGCAGCCCACCAGGCTCTTCCGTCCATGGGATTTTCCAGGCAAGAGTACTGGAGTGGGTTGCCATTGCCTTCTCCATTGCTTTGGGTAGTATACTCATTTTCACTATATTGATCCTTCTGATCCAAGAACATGGTATACTTCTTTATCTATTTATGTAATCTTTTCTATATAGATGTCTTTTGTTTCTTTAGATAAATTTATTCCTAAGTATTTTATTTTTTTCATTGTGGTGGGGAATGGGATTGTTTACTTAATTTCTTTTTCTGATTTTTCATTGTTAGTGTATAGGAATTCAGGGGTTTCTGTGTATTAATTTTATATCCTGCAACTTTACTATATTCATTCATTAGTTCTAGAAATTTTCTGGTGACATCTTTAGAGTTTTCTGTGTAGAGAATCATGTCATCTGCAAACAGTGGGAGTTTTATTTCTTTTTCAATCTGGATTCATTTTATTTGTTTTTCTTCTCTGATTGCTATAGCTAGGACTTTCAAAACTAAGTTGAATAATAATGGTGAGAGTGGGCACCTTTGTCTTTTTCCTGATTTTAGAGGAAATGCTTTCAGTTTTTCAATTAAGGATAACGTTTGCTGTGAGTTTGTAATATATTGCTTTTATTATGTTGAGACATGTTCCTTCTCTGCCTACTTTCTGGAGAGGTTTTTTTTTTATCATAAATTGTTGAATTTTCTCAAAGGCTTTCTCTGCATCTATTGATATAGTCATACGTTTTTATCTTTCAATTTGTTGGTATGGTGTATCATACTGATTGATTTGTAAATATTGAAGAATCCTTGCATCCCTGGAATATAACCCACTTGATAATAATGCATGGTCTATTTAATATGTTGTTTGGTTCTGTTTGTTAGAATTTTGTTGAGGAATTTTGCAGCTATATTCATCACTGAAATTGGCCTGTGGTTTTGGTGGCTCTGACAGTAAAGCATCTGCCTACAATGTGGGAGACCCGGATTCAATCCCTGGGTTGGGAAGATCTCTTGGATAAGGAAATGGCAACCCACTCCAGTATTCTTGCCTGGAAAATCCCATGGATGGAGGAGCCTGATATGCTATGGTACATGGGGTCTCAAAGAGTCAGACACCACTGAGCGACTTCACTTTCACTTTATCTGATTTGTGTCAGGGTGATGGTGGCCTCATAGAATGAGTTTGGGAGGTTTCTTTCTGCTGCGATTTTCTGGAAGAGTTTGAAGGCGATGGCACCCCACCCCAGTACTTTTGCCTGGAAAATCCCATGGACGGAGGATCCTGGTAGGCTCCAGTCCATGGGGTCGCTAAGAGTCGGACACGACTGAGCGACTTCACTTTCATTTTTCACTTTCATGCATTGGGGAAGGAAATGGCAACCCACTCCACTGTTCTTGCCTGGAGAATCCCAGGGACGGGGGAGCCTGGTGGGCTTCCTTCTATGGGGTCGCACAGAGTCGGACACGACTGAAGCGACTTAGCAGTAGCAGCAGTAGCTCTTCTCTAAATTTTTGGTAGAATTCACCTGTGAAGCCATTTGGTCCTGGCCTTTTGTTTTTTGAAAGATTTTTGATTGCAGTTTAGGTTTCTGTGCTTGAGATTGATCAGTTCAAATTTTCTATTTCTTGTTCTTCAGTTTTGGAAGATTATAGTTTCCTAAGAATTTGTCCATTTCTTCCAAGTTGTCCATTTTATTGGCATATAATTGCTCATAATATATCTTAATATCGTTTTTATTTCTGTGCTGACTGTTGTAACTTCTCTATTTTCATTTCTAATTTTATTGATTTGAGTCTTCCCCCCTTTTTTTTTTTTTCATGATGAGTCTGGCTAACGATTTGTTTATTTTGTTTATCTTCTCAAAGAACCAGCTTTTAATTTTATTGATCTTTGCTATGGTCTCCTTCATTGTTTTTCATTTATTTCTGCTCTGATTTTTATTATTTCTTTCCTTCTACTAACTTTGGGGTTTTTTTTTGTTGCAGCCTGGTGAAGCAGAGACCAGAACCTACACAATGACTCAAGGATGTGGCAAACTGCACCCTAGTGGTTGTCCTAGTCAGCATGCTGAATGGATACTCTTGGGGCTGAACGTGCACTCTGCTCTTCACATCCTACCTCTGCATCCATCCCCATGGAAACAAAACAAGATGTTCCCAATAAACAGCAGAGCCTTAAATTTTCTCCTCTTGACCATTCGTTAATCAAACTCTCAATATAACTAATCTCTAATGATCTCATCTGAATTTTGCCAATAAAAGTGTGGCCTGAAAGGAGCCATTTTGTCTCCCTGCCATGGACAGCAGGAAGGCCCCCTGGCCTCCTCTTGCCAAATTATATGTGTCTATCTTTTCATTACGTGCTGACCCCAGTTTCTGGTCTTTCTCACCCACTGTGCTGAATGCGGCAATTTTTTTGTTTGTTTGTTTTGTTTTTTAGTGGTGTTGTTCTTTTTTCTAGTTGCTTAGGTGTAAGTTTAGGTTGTTTGTTTTTGTTTTTCTTTTGTTTCTTTCTCTTTTTTTCTTAGCAGTTATTTTTAATTTATTATTTATTATTATTATTTTTTTTTAATGGTAGGCTCTCATTGCTATGAACTTCACTCTGAGCACTGCTTATACTGAATCTCATTTTGGGTTGGGTTGTTTTAGGGTTGTTGTGTTTTCATTATCATTTGTTTCTATGCATATTTTTTCATTTCCTTTTTATTTCTTCAGTGATTTGTTGATTATTCATAAGCACATTGTTTATCCTCCATATATTTGTATTTTTAATATTTTTTCCTGTAGTTGATATCTAATCTTATAGCACTGTGATCAGAAAAGGTGCTTGAAGTTTTTTTCATTTTTTTTTTTAATTTACCAAGGCTAGATTTGTGACCCACAATATGATCTATCCTGGATAATGTTTCATGTGCACTTGAGATAAAGGTGAGCTCCATTGTTTTGGGGTGAAATGTGTTTTAGATATCATTAAGGCCAATGTATCATTTAAAGCTTGTGTTTCCTTGTTAATTTTCTGTTTGGATAATCTTTCCATTACTGTGATTAGGGTATTAAATCCTCCACTATTATTGTGTTAATATCAATTTCCCTTTTAATAGTTGTAAGCATTTGCCTTATATATTGAGGTGCTCCTATTTTGGGTGCATACATATTTATTATTGTTATATATTCTTCTTGGATTGATCCCTTGATCGTTATGTAGTGTCCTTCATTGTCTCTTATAATGCCTTTATTTTAAAGTCTATTTTATCTGATAAGAGTATCGCTACTTCCACTTGCTTTTGGTCTCTCTTTGCATGAAATATCTTTTCCAAGTCTCTCACTTTCAGTCTGTATGTGTCCCTAGGTTTTAAGTGGGTCTCTTGCAGACAGCGTATATAGAAATCTTGTTTTTGTATCCACTTGGCCAGTCTTTGCTTTTGGTTGGAGCATTTAACCCATTTATGTTTAAGGCAATTATTGGTAAGTATGATTTCATTACCATTTACTTTATTGTTTTTCGTTCATTTTTATACTCTTTTTTGTGTTTTCTGTCTAGAGAATATCCTTTGGCATTTGTTTAAGAGCTGGTTTGGTGGTCCTGAATTCTCTCAGCTTTTGCTTGTCTGTAAAGCTTTTGATTTCTCCTTCAAATCTGAATGAGATCTCTGCAGGGGTAAAGTAATCTTAGTTGTAGGTCTTTCCCTTTCATCTCTTTAAATACATTCCCTTCTGGACTACAGAGTTTCTGCTGAGAGATCAGTTGTTATCTTTATGGGAATCACCTTGTATGTTATTTGTTGCTTTTTCCCTTGCTGCTTTTAATATTTGCTTTTTGTGTTTAATTTTTGTTAGTTTGATTAATATGTGTCTAGGTGTGTTTCACTTTGGGTTTATCCTGTATGGGGCTCTCTGGGCTTCTTGGTCTTGGGTGGCTATTTCCTTCCCCATTTTAAGGAAGTTTTGGATCATTATCTCCTCAAATATTTTTTCCTTTTTTTTTTTTTTTCCCAGGAAGTGGTAGCTGATTTATTCTATTATATATATATACATATTTTTTTAATTTATTTATTATTTTATTTTATTTTTTAACTTTACAATATTGTATTGGTTTTGCCATATATCAAAATGAATCCACCACAGGTATACATGTGTTCCCCATCCTGAACCCTCCTCCCTCCTCCCTCCCCATATCATCCATCTGGTTTGTCCCAGTGCACCAGCCCCAAGCATCCAGTATAGTGCATCGAACCTGGACTGGCGACTCATTTCATATATCATATTATACATATTTCAATGCCTTTCCTTTTGCCATCTTCTTCTGGGACACCTATGATTCTAATGTTGGGGTGTTTAACATTGTGCCAGTGTTCTCTAACTTTTTTTTTAAATTTTATTTTATTTTTTAACTTTACAATATTGTATTGGTTTTGCCATATATCAAAATGAATCCACCACAGGTATACTTATGTTCCCCATCCTGAACCCTCCTCCCTCCTCTGTTCTCATTTCTTTTTATTCTTTTTTATGCTCTGTTTATTTCCACCATTCTATCTTCCAGCTCATCTATCCTTTATTTTGCCTCTACTGTTGATTTCCTGCAGAGTGTTTTTAATCACAGTTATTACATCGCTTATTCAGTTCTGTTAGTTCAGTTCAGTCACTCAGTCATGTCTGACTCTTCATGACCCTATGAACTACAACATGCCAGGCCTCCCTGTCCATCACCAACTCCCGGAGTCCACACAAACCCATGTAGATTGAGTCAGTGATGCCATCCAACCATCTCATCCTCTGTTGTCCCCTTCTCCTCCTGCCCTCAGTCTTTTCCAGCATCAGGATCTTTTCAAATGAGTCAGCTCTTCCCATTAGGTGGCCAAAGTATTGGAGTTTCAGCTTCAACATCAGACTTACCAATGAACACCCACGGTTGATCTTCTTTAGGATGAATTGGTTGGATCTCCTTGCAGTCCAAGGGACTCTCAAGAGTCTTCTCCAACACCACACTTCAAAAGCATCAATTCTTCAGCACTCAGCTTTCTTTATAGTCCAACTGTCACATCCATACATGATCACTGGAAAAACCATAGCCTTGACTAAACAGACCTTTGTTGGCAAAGTAATGTCTCTGCTTTTCAATATGCTGTTTAGGTTGGTCATAACTTTCCTTCCAAGGAGTAAGCGTCTTTTAATTTCATGGCTGCAGTCACCATCTGCAGTGATTTTGGAGCCAAAAAAAATAAAAAAAGTCTGACACTGTTTCCACTGTTTCCCCATCTATTTCCCATGAAGTGATGGGACCAGATGCCATGATCTTCGTTTTCTGAATGTTGCACAAGGTGAAAGTAAAAGTCAACACTGTCATATTCAATTACCTAGTCCTATTTATTCAGTCTATTGCAGCAGCTGAAGATAATCTCACAAGCCTCTACAAATGAGAACCTCCCCCTCAAAAGATGGGAGGGCCTTTTCTTCATTTTTTCAAATGTCATTAAAAGTTAATTCTTTAGTGCTTTCTCCCTTTGAATTCTCCCATCTGTGAATCTTTGGTTATGTGAAGCCCTAGTTATTAAATGTATATTTAAGCCACATGGCAGTGTAGGTAGAGAGAGAAATAAGGCATGCAAGTGTGTAGCATAGAAACCTAATCACTATTCAGTATAATTCCTTATGATGTTCTCTGGCTTATCAGCACCTTATTCTCCATTCACCATCTTCAGCTATCTGATTTTCCAGTAGTAAACTGAAACTGTGAACACTAATTTTTTGTTTCAGTTTGACTGAAACAACTCAGTCAACTACAAACTGAGTTATTGCTCAGTCCTAGAGCAATAACAAGGATGCATAGCTGGAAAGATCTGAAACAGTATGACTGTTAGTCATGTGTGGTCAGTTTAACAATTCAGAATATGTCAAGAGTAATAAGATCTCTACACCTACCCTTTCTCCAGTACAGCCTGAACTTGGATGCATGGTTGAATCTCTCAAAGTAAAGCTCCAGTTATGTCAACTCTTTCTTCAAAGGCTTTGAGCATTTTCCCTATGCCTATTCAATGATGTCTAAATCCCTTAACATAAAACTCAAGACCTCTCAGCTTTGGATCAAGCTGATGGAGTAGGAAGATGTGGAAGGCACCTACCAACATGAACAGATCAAAAGTATATCTACATGTGGAATAGTCCTTACTGAAAATCAGCTATAAACTGGGAGAAAGTCTCCTGTACAACCAAGGCTGTAAGAAATATTCACACATAATCAAGTAGGGAGGGAAGAAAAATGACAAGGTCAGAACCTGTTGTCCCAGAGGAAAAAGGGAGATTACCTGGGCAGAGCCTTGCCCTGAGGAGTGAGCGATTCAAGTCACATATTGGGCACTAGAGTACTAGAGTTCAATGCAGGGAAGACAAGGCTCCTTGGCTGGTTGGAGTGCTTCTGGGATTAACACAAGAGCTGTGGGAAGACCGGTATCTACTCAGGAGGAGTGTGAAGGGCTAATTTGTCCCTGAGGCAGGGCAGAGGGAGCAGATTGAAGATTACTACATTCACTGACATAAGTGTACCCAATACAGTTGCTGCTGCTACTGCTGCTAAGTCACGTCAGTCGTGTCCGACTCTGTGCGACCCCACAGAGGGCAGCCCACCAGGCTCCCCTGTCCCTGGGATTCTCCAGACAAGAACACTGAAATGGGTTGCCTTTCCTTCTCCAGTGCAGGAAAGTGAAAAGTGAAAGTGAAGTCTCTCAGTCGTGTCCGACTTTTAGCGACCCCATGGACTGCAGCCTACCAGGCTCCTCCATCAGACATAAAAGAACTTAGCAATAATACAATAATAGTAGAGAACTTTAACACACCACTTATATCAATAGGCATATCATCCAGATAGAAAATTAACAAAGCAACAGTAATCTTAAATGGCACAGTAAACAAGCTGGACTTAACATCTATCTTGAGAGTCCCTTGGACTGCAAGGAGATACAACCAGTCCATTCTGAAGGAGATCAGCCCTGGGATTTCTTTGGAAGGAATGATGCTAAAGCTGAAACTCCAGTATTTTGGCCACCTCATGCGAAGAGTTGACTCATTGGAGAAGACTCTGATGCTGGGAGGGATTGAGGGCAGGAGGAGAAGGGGACGACAGAGGATGAGATGGCTGGATGGCATCACTGACTCGATGAATGTGAGTCTGAGTGACCTCCGAGAGCTGGTGATGGATAGGGAGGCCTGGCGTGCTGCGGTTCATGGGGTCGCAAAGAGTTGGACACGACTGAGCGACTGATCTGATCTGATCTGATAGGGCTCCCATCAAAATTCTTTTCAAGTGCACGTGGAGTAATCTCCAGAGTAGACCACAAAATAAGTCACAACAAATTTAAAATGATAGAACTGTATCAAGAATATTATCCATCCACAACAGTATAACACTAGAAATAAATTACAGAAATAAAAATTAAAAGTGCAAACACAGGGAGACAAAACATTGTACTAAAAATCCAATGCTTCAGTGAAGAACTCAAAGAGGAAATAAGAAAATATATTGAGACACATAAAAATGGAAACACAACCTTCCAAATTCTATGGGTTGCAACAAAAGCAGTACTAATAAGGAAGTCCATAGTGATATAAGCCTTTCTTAATAAAAAAAATAAACAAAGATTATCAAATAAGCAACATAACCTATGAGTGAGTGAGTGAAGTTGCTCAGTCATGTCCAACTCTTTGCGACACTGTGGACTGTAGCTTACCAGGTTCCACCATCCATGGGGGTTTCCAAGCAAGAATACTGGAGTGGATTGCTATTTCCTTCTCCAGGAAATCTTTCTGACCCAGGGATCGAACCCAGGCCTCCTGTAGTGTAGGCATTGTAGGCAGACGTTTTACCACCTGAGCCATCAGGGAAGTTAATAGCATAACCTATAGGCTAAATGAATTAGAAAAAGGAGAAAAAACAAAGCTGAAAATCAGTGGAAGGAAGGAAACAATAAAGATAAGAGAAAACATAGGTAACAGAAAAACATTGAAACCAAGAGCTGGTTTTTTGAAATGATAAATAAAATTGATAAGTTTTACCCAGGATCATCAGAAAGAAAAGATAGAGAACCTAAATAAAATAAGAAATGAAGGAGGAGAAATGATATATGACAGCACAGGGATCCAGAAAAATCACAAGAAAATGCTATTAATAGTTATATATCAACAAATTGGAAACCTAGAAGTGAATAAATTTCTAGAAACAGACAGTCTGCCAAGACTAAATCAGGAAGAAATATGAAAAGGTTGATTACTAGTAGTAAAATCGAATTTGTAATTTAGAAAACCTCACATAAATAAAAGTCCACATCTGGACAGCCTTGCAGAAGAATATTACCACATATACTAAAAGGATCTGATACCACTTCTTCTCAAACTATTACAATAAGTTGAAGAGGACAGAATACTTCCAAATTCATTCTATAAAGTCGCTATTATTACCCTGATACCAAAACCAGACAAACATACTACAAAAAATACAGGCCAATATCTTTGATAAATATAGATGCAAAAACCTACAAGAAAATATTAGAAAATCAAATGTGACAATATAAAAAGAATCATACACTACCGACTCAGTGGGATTTATTCTAGGGCTGTAAGGATGGTTCAATACTTGCAAATTTATCAATGTTATATACCACATAAACAAATGGAAGGATAAAAGTCACCTAAGACTCTTGAGAGTCCCTTGGACTGCAAGCAGGTCCAACTAGTCCATTCTAAAGGAAATCAGCCCTGGGTGTTCTTTGGAAGGACTGATGCTAAAGCTGAAACTCCAATACTTTGGCCACCTCATGCGAAGAGTTGACTCATTGGAAAAGACTCTGATGCTGGGAGGGATTGGGGGCAGGAGGAGAAGGGGACGACAGAGGATGAGATGGCTGGATGGCATCACTGACTTGATGGACATGAGTGTGAGTGAAGTTTGGTAGTTGGTGATAGACAGGGAGGCCTGGGGTGCTGAGATTTATAGGATCACAAAGAGTCAGACACGACTGAGCGACTGAACTGAACTGAACTGAATCATCTCAAAAGATGCAAAAAAAAAAAAAAAGCATTTGGCAAGATTCAATATCCATTCAAGATTAAAAAAAAAAAAAAAAAGCTCTCATCAAAATTTTTATAGAGGGAAAAACCTCAGCTTAACAAATGCCATTTATGAAACCTATAACTGACATCATACTTACTAGTGAAATGCTGAAAGTCTTTCCTATAAAGTCAGGAACAAGACAAGAATGTCCACTGTCACCACTCCTATTTTACTTAATATTGGAAGTCCTAGGCACGACAATCAGACTATAAAAAGAAAGAAAAGGAACCCATCTAGAAGAGAAGGAAAGCTGTCACTGCAGATGACATTATATTATATACTCACTTCAGTTCAGTTTAGTCGCTCAGTTATGCCCGACTCTTTAGAAAATCCAAATTCTCCATGGAAAAGATACAGAACTAAGAAATGAATTCATTAAAGTTACAGGATACAAGGTTAATATAAATAAATCTGTAACTTTTCTATTCAATAATAATAAACTATCAGAAGTGAAAACCAAAAAACATGAAAAATCGTGTCATTTATAGATAGGCACATAGTAGTTAGATAAAATACTCAGAAATAAACTCAACCAAGGAGATGGAAGAATTTACTCTGAAAACTGAAAAATATTAAGGAAAGGAATTCAAGATGACACAAAGAAATTGAAAGATACCGTATGTTCATGTTTTAGAATAACTAATATTGTTAAAATGGTCATACTACCTAAAGACATCTACATATTTAATACAATCCTTATCAAAAATACAATTTACACAAAACTATAATAATCCTGGAGAAGGCAATGGCACCCCACTCCAGTACTCTTGCCTGGAAAATCCCGTGGATGGAGAAGTCTGGTGGGCTGCAGTCCATGGGGTCGCTAAGAGTTGGGCACAACTGAGCGACTTTCCTTTCACTTTTCACTTTCATACATTGGAGAAGGAAATGGCAACCCACTCCAGTGTTCTTGCCTGGAGAATTCCAGGGATAGCGGAGCCTGATGGGCTGCTGTCTCTGCTGTTGCACAGAGTCAGACACGACTAAGCGACTTAGCAGCAGCAGCAGAATAATCCTAGGAGTGATAGAATAGAGAATTGATGCCTTTGAACTGTGGTTTTGGAGAAGATTCTTGAGAGTCACTTGGACTGCAAGGAGATCCAACCAATCAATCTTAAAATAAATCAGTCCTGAATATTCATTGGAAGGACTGATGCTGAAACTCCAATACTTGGGCCACCTGATGTGAAGAACTGACTCATTGGAAATGACCCTGATGATGGGAAAGATTGAAGGCAGGAGGAGAAGAGGTCAACAGAGGATGAGGTGGTTGGATGGCATCACCAACTCAATGGACATGACTTTGAGTAAGCTCCAGGATTAGTGATGAACAGGGAAGCCTGGCATGCTGCAGTCAAGCATGAGGTTGTAAAGAGTTGGGCATGACTGAATGACTGAACTGAACTGAGAATAATCCTAAAATTGATATAATCCAAAAATGCCCTGAATTGAGAAAAAATAATAAAGATGGAGATATCAAGCTACCTGACTGCAGATATACTACAAAGCTGTAGTAGTCAAAACAGCATGTTTTGGCACAAAACCAGAAACGTAAATTATTGAAAGAGAATAGAGAGCTCAGAAATAATCCCATGCACCTATAGTTAATTAAGCTACAACAAAGGATGCAAGAATATACAATGGAGAAAAGACAGTGTCTTCAACAAACTGAACAACCACATGTAAAATAATGAGATTACTGCATTTTCTCACACCACGTACAAAAGTAAACTCAAAATGAATTTAAAACCTAAACATAAGACCTAAAATCATAAAATTCCTAGAAGGAAATATAGGATATAGGCACAACACACTTTGCCATTAGTCTAGGTAATAGTTTTTGGATCTGTCACCTAAGATAAAATAAATAAAAGTATAAATAATAAATAAGACCAAACTAATTCAACTTGCTGGCATATTGAGTGTAGCACTTTCACAGCATCATCTTTCA
Organism: Tragelaphus eurycerus; assembly: GCA_935064755.1. NCBI lineage: Eukaryota > Metazoa > Chordata > Mammalia > Artiodactyla > Bovidae > Tragelaphus > Tragelaphus eurycerus. The sequence goes on along the minus strand of CAKXYN010000126.1, from coordinate 2,239,271 downwards.
GGATTTGAAATAGTTCAACTGGAATTCCATCACCTCCACTAGCTTTGTTCATACTGATGCTTTCTAAGGCCCACTTGACTTCACATTCCAGGATGTCTGGCTCTAGGTGAGTGATCATACCATCGTGATTATCTTCGTCATGAAAATCTTTTTTGTACAGTTCTTCTGTACAAAAGAAGAACTTCTTGCCATCTCTTCTTAATATCTTCTGCTTCTGTTAGGTCCATACCATTTCTGTCCTTTATCAAGCCCAACAAAGGTCCGTCTAGTCAAGGCTATGGTTTTTCCAGTGGTCATGTATGGATGTGAGAGTTGAACTGTGAAAAAAGCTAAGTGCCAAAGAATTGATGCTTTTGAACTGTGGTGTTGGAGAAGACTCCTGAGAGTCCCTTGGACTGCAAGGAGATCCAACTAGTCCATTATGAAGAAGATCAGCCCTGGGTATTCTTTGGAAGGAATGATGCTAAAGCTGAAACTCCAGTACTTTGGCCACCTCATGTGAAGAGTTGACTCATTGGAAAAGACTCTGATGCTGGGAGGGATTGGGGGCAGGAGGAAAAGGGGATAACAGAGGATGAGATGGCTGGATGGCATCACTGACTCGATGGACGTGAGTTTGAGTGAACTCCAGGAGTTGGTGATGGACAGGGAGGCCTGGTGTGCTGCGATTCATGAGGTCGCAAAGAATCAGACACGACTGAGTGACTGGACTGAACTGAACTGAATTCAGCTTGCAAGATTTTGCACAGCAAAAGAAACCATCCAAAAAAGTAAAACAACTGGATGGGAGAAAATATTTGAAAATGCCCTGACCAATAAGGAAAATATATACAAAATATGTAAACAACAGCCTGGATGGGGAAGGGGTTTGGGAGAGAATGGATACATGTACATCTATGACTGAGTCCCTTCGCTGATCACCTGAACCAATCACATTTTAGATCAGCTTACTTTAATACAAAATTTAAAAAAAAAAATGATGGAGGAGATACACAAGATGATGGAGGAGTAAATTGAGAGATCACCTTTCTCCCCACGAACACATCAAAAATATATCCGCATATGGAACAGCTCCTACACAGCACCTTCTGGATGCTGGCAAAAGACACCAGACATCCAAAAAGGCAAGCCTATCTCATCAGAATGAGGTAAGGTAAAAAATAAAATTTAAAAAGAGACAAAGAATTTCCAGATGGGGATCTCACCCACTCCCCACCCCACCCCCACCCCTGGGAAAGAGTCATGAAGGAGGGAAAGTTTCTGCACACTCAGAAACCCCATCATGGGGTGAGCAGCAGGTGCTTGGAAGGCAAAATGGAGAGAATCACCACAGAGATCATTGCTGAACAGCACCTCCCAGGTGTGAAGTGGTTTGTGTGCCTGCAAGAGTGAGTGGGGGTTGGTTGCTGAAGCTCTGGGGATTAGATCCCAGGGAGAGGACCAGTGTTGACTGCCATGAAGATACTCTGAAGGGGCTAGTATGACACAGCTGAGGGAGTCCAGGGAAAAGTCTGGACCTCTCAGAGAGCAAAGAGTTGACTGCATCAGGAACCATTTAACTCTCTGTGCTTCCACATTATAGAAACTCCCCTTTGTGAATGCCATAGGTGGGAGGAGCAACGGCTGCAAACTGCCCAACCCCAGAGGTAGATACACCCAGGCAAAGCCACCACCAAAGCCAGAACTGCCAGAGGTGGAACTAGAAGCAACTGCAGTTTATGATTCCAGAGGGAAGAATGCAAGCAGACTGGCCACTACCAAAGCTAGGGCAAGTGCCTGAGGCAGAGGACAAAATTCCACTGCTATGGTCCTGACCCCAGAGGTAGCAGCTGCCACCAAGACATGAACAGGCACAGGTTATAACCCACACCTTCCTGAGAGCCTATGCAGCTTCTGCTAGGGACCCACGACCTGGGCCAAGGTCCCTGGGAGAGTTCACAACCCATGTCAGTCTGTAGCAAATTTCAGCAGGCCTTGGGCATAGCAAGCACTCCCCAAACACACAAACTGTAGCTTCCATACACTTCTGTTTCTCCTGTACAACTGAGAAAGTGACCCCTAATAAGCCACTACTCTTTTTCCCCTCTGATCTGGGCGGGGAACAGACACTAGAGGGTGACCTACAAGCAGAGGTGAGACCAAAGCCAAAGCGGAGCTCCACTTTAGATGTAGGGAAACATATAGGCCTGATCTAGGGTATGACCTATAGGCACACCCACTTAAAAAAAAAAAATATTTTCTTACAATTTTTTAAGCACCTTCATTTTAGAATGAATTTAATATTACCATGTGTTTTCTTCAACCTCTGTTGTACAAATTCCAAGAACACTGTTGTGGCTTGTGTAAATGCTTCTAGATGAATGTCATGCTCAAGGACTTCAACTATCAAACAGCCAATATCAAAGGACTGGCAGAAAGCAATTCTGCAATGAAGTTTTCTAGTGAAAGTAACACAATAATATTGGGGGACTTTAACACCCTACTCACACCAATGGAGAAAATTAGTAAGGAAAATAATCTAGACAGAAAATTAATAAAGAAACACATCTTTAAACAATACATGAAACTAGTTAGACCTAATGGAGGTCTACAAGGCATTTCTCCCCAAAGCAGTATGTTTCACTTTTTTCTCAAGTGCACATGGAATATTCTCTAGAATAGAACACATCTTGGGTCACAAATCAAACACTGATAAATTTTTAAAAATTGAAATCGTTTGAAGCATCTTTTCTGACCACACTATATGATTAGATAGCAACTATAGGAAAAAACTTTAAATAGCACAAACACTTGGAGGCTAAGCAATACACTTCTGAATAACCAAGAGATCACTGAAGAAATCAAAGAGAAATACAAAAATCTAGAAACAAATGACAATGAGACAAAACAACTGAAAACCTATGGCATGAAATAAAAAGAGTACTAAGAGGGAAGTTTATAGCAACACTAGCTTACCTCAAGAAATGAGAGAAGCATCAGCTAAATAGTCAAACTTTACACATAAAGCAACTAGAAAATCAAAAAACAAAAACCCAGAGTTAGTAGAAGGAAGGAAATCATAAAGATCAGAGCAGAAATAAATGAAAAAGAAACAGAGACAATAGCAAAGGTCACTAAAATTAAAGCTGGCTCTTTGAGAAGATAAAATTGACAAACCATTAGCCAGACTAATCTAGAAAAAAGGGAGAAGACTCAAATCAATAAAATTAGAAATTAAAAAGGAGATATTAGAATGGACAAAGCAGAAATAAAAAGGCTCATTAGATACTACTCTGAGCAATCTTATGCCAATAAAATTCACAACTTGGAAGAAATTGGACAATTCTTAGAAAAGTTCAGTTCAGTTCAGTCACTCAGTCGCATCCGACTCTTTGCAACCCCATGAATCACAGCACGCCAGGCCTCCCTGTCCATCACCAACTCCCAGAGGTCACTCAAACTCACGTCGATTGAGTTGGTGATGCCATCCAGCCATCTCATCCTTCTGTCGCCCCTTCTCCGCCTGCCCCCAATCCCTCCCAGCATCAGAGTCTTTTCCAGTGAGTCAACTCTTCTCATGAGGTGGCCAAAGTACTGGAATTCCAGCTTTAGCATCATTCCTTCCAAAGAACACCCAGGACAAATCTCCTTTAGAATGGACTGGTTGGATGCCCTTGCAGTCCAAGGGACTCTCAAGAGTCTTCTCCAACACCACAGTTCAAAAGCATCAATTCTTCAGTGCTCAGCTTTCTTCACAGTCCAACTCTCACATCCATATATGACCACTGGAAAAACCATAGCTTTGACTAGACGGACCTTTGTTGGCAAAGTAATGTCTCTGCTTTTGAATATGCTATCTAGGTTGGTCATAACTTTCCTTCCAAGGAGTAAGCACCTTTTAATTTCATGGCTGCAGTCACCATCTGCAGTGATTTTGGAGCCCCCAAAATAAAGTCAGCCACTGTTTCCACTGTTTCTCCATCTATTTCCCATGTAGTGATGGGACCAGATGCCATGATCTTCGTTTTCCAAATGTTCAACTTTTTCACTCTCCTCTTTCACTTTCATCAAGAGGCTTTTTTGTTCCTCTTCACTTTCTGCCATAAGGGTGGTGTCATCTGGATATCTGAGGTTATTTATATTTCTCCCAGCAATCTTGATTCCAGCTTGTGCCTCTTCCAGCCCAGCGTTTCTCATGATGTACCCTGCATAGAAGTTAAATAAGTAGGGTGACAATATATAGCCTTGATGTACTCCTTTTTCTATTTGGAACCAGTCTGTTGTTCCATGTCCAGTTCTAAACTTCCAAAAATGAACCAGGAAGAAGGATAATAAACAAGCAAAGAAATCAAAACTAACTAAAAAAACTTCCAACAAACAGAAGCCTTGGGCCAAATGGCTTCATGGTCAAATTCTACCAAAAGATTAGAGCTAACTACCTGCTCAAAGTCCTCCAGAAAATTTCAGAGGAAGCAAACTCCCAAACTCAACCTATGAGGCCATAATCACCCTGATACCAAATCCAGACAAAGACAGCATTAAAAAAAGAAAATTACAGGTCAGTATCACTGATAAAAAGACCGAAAATCCTCAACAAAATTCTTTCAAACAGATTCCAACAACACATTAAAAGTATCATACATCATGATTAAGTGGGTTTGTCCCATGGATGCCAGGATTTCTTCAATATATGCAAATAAAAATTAACAAACTGAAAGATAAAATCCATATGATCATCTGAATAGATGCAGAGAAACCTTTTGACAAAATTCAACACCCATCGATGATAAAAGCTCTCCAAAAAGTAGGCATAGAAGTAACATATCTCTACATAATAAAGTCATGTATAATAAGCCCAAAGAACAAATTATTCTCAATGGTGAAAAACAGAAAGCATTTCCTCTAATATCAGGAACAAGACAAAGGTGGCCATTCTTGCAGCTATTATTCAGCATAGTTTTGAAAGTCCTAGCCACAACAATCAGAGAAGGGGGAGAAAAAAAAATCTAGGTTGGAAAAAAAGTAAAATTCTGTTTGCAGATGACATGATACTATACACAGAAAATCCTAAAAATGCCACCAGAAAACTACCAGAGCTGTCAATAAATATACTAAAGTTACAGCAGATAAAATTAATACACAGAAAACCTTTCAGTCCTATACAGTAGAAAAGAAAAATCAGAGGAATTTAAGAAACAATCCAATTGACCTTTGCAATAAAAAGAATGAAATATCTAGGAATAAACCTACCTAAAGAGGCAAAAGACCTATATGCAGAAAACTAAGACACTGATGAAAGAAATCAAATACAATACCAACAAATGGAAAGATGTACCATGTTCTTGGATTTGAAGGATCAATATTGTGAAAAGGACTATGCTTCCAAAAGCAATCTACAGATTCAATTCAATCCATATCAAACTGCCAATGGTACTTTTGAGAGAGCTAGAAAAACTTTTTTCATAATTTGTATGGAAACACAAAAGACCCCAAATAGCCACAGCAATCTTGAGAAACAAAATCAGAGCTGGACTAATCAACCTTCCTGACTTTAGATTATATTACAAAGCTACAGTCATCAAGACAACATGGTACTGGCACAAAAACAGAAATATACACCAATGGAACAAGATAGAAAGTCCAGAGATAAACTATGCATCTATGGGCACCTTGCCTTTGAAATGGTGGCAAGAATATACATGTGGAAAAGACAGCATCTTCAATAAGTTCAGTTCAGTTCAGTTCAGTTCAGTCACTCAGTAGTGTCCAACTCTTTGCGATCCCATGAATCGCAGCACATCAGGCCTCCCTGTTCATCACCAACTCCCAGAGTCCACTCAGACTCACATCCATTGAGTCAATGATGCCATCCAGCCATCTTATCCTCTGTCATTCCCTTCTCATCCTGCCCCCAATTCCTCCCAGCATCAGAGTCTTTTCCAATGAGTCAACTCTTCACATGAGGTGGCCAAAGTACTGGAGTTTCAGCTTCAGCATCCTTCCATCCAAAGAAACCCCAGGGCTGATCTCCTTCAGAAGTGGTGCTGGGGAAATTAGGCAACTACATGTAAAAGAATGAAACCAGAAAACTTCCTAACATCATACACAAAAATCAACTCAAAATGGATTAAAGATTGGAGTGTAAGGCCAGGATTTATAAAGCTCTTAGATGAAAACATAGACAGTACACTGTCTGAAATAAATGTCAGCAGGATCCTCCCTGACACAGATCCCAGAGTAATGGAAATAAAAACAAAGATAAACAAATGGGACTAATTAAACTTAAAGGCTTTTGCACAGCAAAATTAAGAAAAACGAATATTGAAAGACAACCCTCAGAATGGGAGAAAATAATTGTAAATGAAACAACAGACAAAGGATTAAGCTCCAAAATATATAAGCAGATCATACAGCTCAATGTAAACAAATAAACAAACAAAAAGCCTAATCAAAAAAGGGCAGAAGACCTAAATAGATATTTCTCCAAAGATGACATACTGATGGCCATGAAACACATGAAAAGTTACTCAACATTGCTAGTTATTAGAGAAATGTAAATCAAAACTACAATGAGGTGTCATGTCACATCAGTCAGAAGAAAGTGAAAGTCGCCCAGTCGAGTTAGACTCTACAACCCCAATGACTATACAGTCCATGGAATTTTGTAATCCTGAATACTGGAGTGGGTAGCCTTTCTCATCTCCAGGGCATCTTCCCAACTCAGGGATCAAACCCAGGTCTCTCTCATTGCAGGTGGATTCTTTACCAGCTGAGCCACAGGGAAGCCCAAGAATACTGGAGTAGGTAGCCTATCCCTTCTCCAGCAGACCTTCCCAACCCAGGAAACCACCTTGGGTCTCCTGCATTGTAGGCATATTCTTTACCAACTGAGCTATCAAGGAAGCCCTCAGTCAGAATGGCCACCATCAAAATGTCTACAAAAATAAATCCTGGAGAGAGGGTGTGGAGAAAAGGCAACATTCTTGCATTGTCGATAGGAATGTAAATTAATACAACCATTATGGAGTACAGTATGGAGATTCCTTAAAAACCTAGGAATAAAATTACAATATGACCCAGCCATCTTACTGCTGGGCATACACCCTGAGAAAACCATAGTAAAGACACATATACCTCAATATTCAAAGCTGCACTATTTATAATGGAACTTCTCTTTTAGCTCTGCTGCTCTTTTAGCTCTCCTGCAAAGCAGGAGATCCTGGTTCCATTCCTGGGTTGGGAAGTTCCCCTGGAGAGGGAATAGGGTACCCAGTCCAGTATTCTTGGGCTTCCCTGGTGGCTCAGACAGTAAAGAATCTGCCTGCAATTTGGGAGACCTAGGTTCGATCCCTGAGTTGGGAAAATCCCCTGGAGGAAGATGTAGAAACCCACTCCAGTATTCTTGCTTAGAGAATCATCCTGACAGGTACAGTCCATTGGGCGACAAAGAATCGGGCATGGCTTAGCGACAAAGCACAGGACATGAAAGCTACCTAGATGCCCATCAACAAGTGAATGGATGAAGTTTTGGTACATATATACAATGGAATATTACTCAGCCATAAGAGGAACAAATCTGAGTCAGTTCTAGCAAGGTAGATGAATCTAGAGTCTGTTTTATAGAGAGAAAAAAAAATAAATATTATGCATAGATATGGAATCTAGAAGATCCATACTGATGAACTTATTTGCAAGAAAGGATTGGAGAAAGGGCATGTGCACACAGAGGGGGAAGGAGAGATTGGGACAAATGGAGAAGCTAGCATCGACATATATACACTACCATGTATCAGTTCAATTCAGTCGCTCAGTCGTGTCCGACGCTTTGTGACCCCATGAATCGCAGCACGCCAGGCCTCCATGTCCATCACCAACTCCCGGAGGTCACCCAGACTCATGTCCATGGAGTCAGTTATGTCATCCAGCCATCTCATCCTCTGTCGACCCCTTCTCCTCCTGCCCCCAATCCCTCCCAGCATCAGAGTCTTTTCCAATGAGTCAACTCTTCCAATGAGGTGGCCAAAGTACTGGAGTTTCAGCTTTAGCATCATTCCTTCCAAGGAAATCCCAGGGCTGATCTCCTTCAGAATGGACTGGTTGGATCTCCTTGCAGTCCAAGGGACTCTCAAGAGTCTTCTCCAACACCACAGTTCAAAAGCATCAATTCTTCAGTGCTCAGCTTTCTTCACAGTCAAATCTCACATCCATACACGACCCCAGGAAAAACCATAGCCTTGACTAGACGAACCTTTGTTGGCAAAGTAATGTCTCTGCTTTGGAACATGCTATCTAGGTTGGTCATAACTTTCCTTCCAAGAAGTAAGCGTCTTTTAATTTCATGGCTGCAGTCACCATTTGTAGTGATTTTGGAGCCCAAAAAAAATAAAGTCTGACACTGTTTCCATCGTTTCCCCATCTATTTCCCATGAAGTGATGGGACCGGATGCCATGATCTTCGTTTTCTGAATGTTGAGCTTTAAGCCAACTTTTTCACTCTCCACTTTCACTTTCATCAAGAGGCTTTTTAGTTCCTCTTCACTTTCTGCCATAAGGGTGGTGTCATCTGCATATCTGAGGTTACTGATATTTCTCCTGGCAATCTTGATTCCAGCTGTCAAGCAAAATGGGGAGGCCTTACAAATAGCTGTGAAAAAAAGAGAAGTGAAAAGCAAAGGAGAAAAAGAATGATATAAACATCTGAATGCAGAGTTCCAAAGAATAGCAAGAAGAGATAAGAAAGCCTTCCTCAGCGATCAATGCAAAGAAATAGAGGAAAACAACAGAATGGGAAAGACTAGAGATCTCTTCAAGAAAATTAGAGATACCAAGGGAACATTTCATGCAAAGATGGGCTCGATAAAGGACAGAAATGGTATGGGCCTAACAGAAGCAGAAGATATTAAGAGGTGGCAAGAATACATAGAAGAACTGTACAAAAAAGATCTTCATGACTCAGATAATCACGATGGTGTGATCACTGACCTAGAGCCAGACATCCTGGAATGTGAAGTCAAGTGGGCCTTAGAAAGCATCACTACAAACAAAGCTAGTGGAGGTGATGGAATTCCAGTGGAGCTATTCCAAATCCTGAAAGATAATGCTGTGAAAGTGCTACACTCAACATGCCAACAAATTTTGAAAACTCAGCAGTGGCCATAGGACTGCAAAAGGTCAGTTTTCATTCCAATCCCAAAGAAAGGCAATGCAAAAGAATGCTCAAACTACCACACAATTGCACTCATCTCACACACTAGTAAAGTAATGCTCAAAATTCTCCAAGCCAGGCTCCAGCAATATGTGAACCGTGAACTTCCTGATGTTCAAGCTGGTTTAGAAAAGGCAGAGGAACCAGAGATCAAATTGCCAAACATCCACTGGATCGTGGAAAAAGCAAGAGAGTTCCAGAAAAACATCTATTTCTGCTTTATTGACTATGCCAAAGCCTTTGACTGTGTGGATCACAATAACCTGGGGAAAATTCTGAAAGATGGGAATACCAGACCACCTGACCTGCCTCTTAAGGTCAATGCAGGTCAGGAAGCAACAGTTAGAACTGGACCTGGAACAACAGACTGGTTCCAAATAGGAAAAGGAGTACGTCAAGTCTGTATATTGTCACCCTACTTATTTAACTTATATGCAGAGTACATCATGAGAAACACTGGACTGGAAGACACACTACCATGTATAAAGTGTAAGAAATTGGAACATAACATAGGAAGCCTATCCTGGTGCTCTGTGATGACCTAGAAGGGTGGAATTAGGCGAGGGGAAGGAAGATCAAGAGGGAGGTGATATATGTATAATTATGGCTGATTTGCATTGTACAAAAGAAACCAACACAATATTTTAGAACAATTTTCCCCCAATTAAAAATAATTTTTTTAATTTTATAAAAAAGAAATAATGATTAAAAAATGAGCAGAAGATCTGGGTAGATATTTTTTTCCAAAGAAGACCTACAGATGGCTAACAGACATTTGAATTAATGTTCAACGTTACTAATTATTAAAGAAATGAAAATCAAAATCATAATGAGGTATTACCTCATACCTTTTAAGATGGTTAGCATCAAAAGCCTACAAATAACAAATGTTGGCAAGGACATGGAGAAAAGGAAACCTTTGCACATTGTTGATGTGAATGTAAATTGGCACAGCCACTGTGGTAAACAACATGTAGGTTCCCCATAAAACTAAAACTAAAATTGCCATTTGATCCAGAAATTCCACCCCAGGTATATAGCTGAGAGGAAAAAAAAAAAAAAAAAAACAGTAACTTGAAAAGATACATGCATCTCAATGTTCATATCAGAATTATTTACAATAGCCAAGATATGATATCAACCCAAGTGCTGTCCATGAACAGATGAATGGATAAGAAGAAATATCCCACATATGTATATATGTACAGACAGTAAAGAATCTGCCTGCAATGCTGGAGACTTGTGTTTGATCCCTGGGTCAGGGAAATCCCCTGGAGAGGGAATTGCTAACCACTCCAGTCTTCTTGCCTGGAAAATTCCATGGACAGAGGAGCTTGGCAGAGTCAAACATGACTGAGCTACTAACACACTACACACACACACACACACACACACACAAACACACACTCCCAATGGAATACTACTCAGCCATAAAAAAGAATAAAATTCTGTCATTAATAATAATGTGGACTTACCTAAAGGATATTGTGCCTAGTGAAATAAGTCAGGCAAAGGAAGACAAATACTCTATGATATCATTTATTTATGGAATCTAAAAAAAAATACACAAAAAAACACATATAACAAAAAAAGAAAACTTACAGAGAACAAATTAATGATTACCTGTGGGGAGAGGAAAGAGGCAGGGACAAAACAGAGGTGTGAGCCTAGAGATACAAACTACTACATATAAGATAAATGAGGAATAAGGTTATATTTTACAGCAGAGGAAAATATAGCCATTATTTTGGAATAACTTTAAAGGGAGCATAATCTTTAAAAATACTGAATTACATCACTATACACCTGAAAATAGTATAACATTCAAAATAAAAAAGTATTTCACTAAAAAGAAAATGAAAATAATATTCTGGAAAAAGAACTATAAACTGGAGCCAATACAATTTTTCAAACTTATCTCTCATTAACTTCATAACCTATACCTCATACTCTCAAACAATTCTTCATAAATTCCAACTGTTTTTCTATTGTTGTTCAGTTGCCAAGTCATGTCCAACTTTTTGCAACTCCAAGGGCTGCAATCCACTAGGGTTTCCTGTCCTTCACTATACCCCAGAGTTTGCTCAAATTCATGTCCATTGAGTCAATGATGCCATAAAACCATCTCATCCTATGTTGCCCTTTTTCCTTCAGCTCTCAATTTTTCCCATCATCAGGGTCTTTTCCAGTGAGTCAGCTCTGTGCATCAAGTGGCCAAAGTAATGGAGCTTTGGCTTCAGCATCAAACTTACCAGTGAAGATTCAGGATTGATTTCCTTTAGGCATGATTGTTTTTATCTCCTTGTTGTCCAAGGGACTCTGAAGAGTCTTCTTTCTCCAGCAAAACAGTTCAAAAGCATCAATTCTTTGGCACTCAGCCTCTTTATGGTCCAGCTCTCATATCCATACATGACTACTGGAAAAACCGTACTTTGACTATAAGGACCATTGTCAGCAAAGTGATACCTCTGATTTTTAATTTGCTGTTTCTCATAGCTTTTTTTTTTCTGAGGAGCAAGTGTCTTTTAATTTTGTGGCTTCAGTCACCATCCACAGTGATTTTAGAAACCAAGAAAATAAACTCTGCCACTGTTTCAACATTTTCCTCATCTGTTTACCATGAAGTGATGGGGCCAGCATGCCATAATCTTAGTTTCTTGGATATTGAGCTGTAAGTCAACTTTTTTACTCTCCTCTTTCACCTTCATCAAGAGGCTCTTTAATTCTCCTTTTCTTTCTGCCATTAGAGTGGTGTTATTTGCATATCTGAGGTTGTTGATATTTCTTCTGGCAATCTTGATTCCAGCTTGTGAGTTATCTAGTCCATCATTGTTCATAATGTACTCTGTATATAGGTTAAATAAGCAGGATGACAGTATGCAATCTTGATGTACTCCTTTCCCAAGTTTGAACCAGTCAGTTGCTCCATGTCCTGTTCTAACTGTTGCTTCTTGATCTACATATAGGTTTCTCAGGAGACAGTTAATGTGATTTGGTAATACCATCTCATTTAGAATTTTCCAGTTTGTTATGATCCACTCAAAGATTTTAGCATCGGTAATGAAGCAGAAGTAGATATATTTTAGAGTTCCCTTGCTTTTCCTATGATCCAACAGATGATAGCAATTAAAATTGAATAGAACTATACTTATATGGATATATATGGTGTGATGATTATCTTTTTAAAAATTAATTGCCAAGAGGAGTGGCCAAGATGGCACAAAATGAAGACCCTGAGCTCACTTCCCCCATGAGCACACAAAAATTAATACTATCAATATTTTACAAGCAACTACTTGGCAACAATCTGAAGACTATCATAAAATACTTCCTATAACTAAAGATATAAAAAAGGATCCACAAAAAGATAAGTAAGAGGAGAAGAGGTGCAGTATAGTAAAGACTGACACCCTTGGGTAGGCGACACATAGATGAGAGGATAATTGCAATTCCAGAGGTTCTCCCCAAGGATTAAGAAGTCTGAGACCCATATTTGACTCCCTGATCTGAAGATCCTGCAGCAGAAGTGCTATCCCCCAGAATATCTGGCTTAATGTCACTATTTATAAATGACATAATACTATATATATAAAATCCTAAAAACACACCAAAAAACTATTGGAACTAAAAAATGAATGCAGTAAAGTTGCAGAATACAAAATTAATATGCAGAATCTATTGCATTTTTTTACACTAACAAACCATTGCAGTTAGAAATTAAGTAAATAATCCCATTTACAATTGTGTCAAAAAGAAAAAAATAACTATAAACAAATCTAATCAAGGAAGTAAAAGACCTGTACTTGAAAAACTGTAAGATATTATTAAAATAGATTGAGGATGACATAAACAAACAGAAAAAATATTCTACATTCATAGATTGGAAGAAATATTGTTAAAGTGACGCACCCCACTACCCAAAGCACTCTACAAATTCAATTCCTATCAACATTTCAAAGACATTTGCCCAAAAACTAGAAAAAATGTTCCTGAAATTTGTATTGAAATACAAAAGAAGCCCCAAAATGAAAACAGTCTTGGGAAAGAGAAACAAATCTGAAGGTTTTATGTTCCCTGATTTCAAACTATACCGTAAAGCTATACTAATCAAAACAATATGGTGCTGGCACAAAAACAAACACATAGATAAATGAACAGAATAGAGTGGCCAGAAATAAATCCATGCACTTATGGTCAAGTAATCTACAACAAAGAAAGAAAGAATATACAACTGAGAAATGAAAACCCTTCAATAAATAATTCTGGGAAACTCGAGAGCTAAATGAAAAAGAATCAAACTGGACTACTTTCTCACATCATACATAACAATAAATTCAAAATGGATTAAAGATTTAAGGAAAAACCTGAAACCATAAAACTTCTAGAAGAAAACATAGGCTCTTTAACTTCAGTTCAGCAAAACTTTTTTGGCTGTCTCTTCAGGCTTCCCTGGTGACTCAAATGGTAAAGAATCTTCCTGCAATGCAATAGACCAAGATTTAACCCCTGAATTGAGAAGATCCCCTAGAGAAGGAAATGGCAACCAACTCCAATACTCTTGCCTGGAGAATTCTATGGACAGAGGAGCCTGGCATGCCACAGTCCATGGGGTCTAAAGAGTCAGACACAATTGAGCAACTAGCTTTAACTTTCATGCCAAGGAAACCAAAGTAAAAATAAAAGAAAAAAATGAGATCTAATCAGACTGAAAAGCTTTTGCACATCAAAGGAAACTATCAACAAAATAAAAAGTCAACCTCCTGAACAGAAGATACTGCAAATAATATAGCTGACAAGGGTTTGCTACCAAAAATATACAAAAAAGTCAAACAACTCAATATCCAAAAAAAAGAAAACCTAATTTAAAAATGGGCAAAGGACCTGAACATTTTCTCAAAGAAGAAGTTAATATGTGAAATCTAAAAGACAAAGCAACAACAACAACAACAAAATGAAAACAGACTCAGAGAGAGAAATCAAGCAGGTGATTCTCAGAAGGTAGAAAAGTAGGGGAGTGGGAATATGGTGAAATGGTTAAGAGATACAAACCACTGGTCATATAATAATTAGGTCATGGGAATAGACTATACAACATATAAGTATGGTTAATAACATTGTGAGACTGTATGGGTACATTTACTAGAATTATTGTGGTGATCATTTCACATACAACACTGGTGTGTTAAATTGTCATATAGTATACCTGAAACCAAAATAATATTGTACATCAACTGTATTTAAATTTAAAAAATTAATTACCAAAAAGGTCTATTACCATCTTTGTGGATCCACATCAAATGTGTACAACTGAGAATAGATAGATAACCCTCAGTTAAGGTTAGCGCAACATTACAAACAAAGCTAGTGGGGGTGATGGAATTCCAGTGGAGCTATTCCAAATCCCGAAAGATGATGCTGTGAAAGTGCTGCACTCAATATGCCAGCAAATTTGGAAAACTCAGCAGTGGCCACAGGACTGGAAAAGGTCAGTTTTCATTCCCATCCCAAAGAAAGGCAATGCAAAAGAATACTCAAACTACTGCACAATTGCATTCATCTCACACGCTAGTAAAGTACTGCTCAAAATTCTCCAAGCCAGGCTTCAGCAATATGTGAACCGTGAACTTCCTGATGTTCAAGCTGGTTTTAGAAAAGGCAGAGGAACCAGAGATCAAATTGCCAACATCTGCTGGATCATGGAAAAAGCAAGAGAGTCCCCAAAAAACACATCTATTTCTGCTTTATTGACTATGCCAAAGCCTTTGACTGTGTGGATCACAATCAACTGTGGAAAATTCTGAAAGAGATGGGAATACCAGACCACCTGACCTGCCTCTTGAGAAATTTGTATGCAGGTCAGGAAGCAACAGTTAGAACTGGACATGGAACAACAGACTGGTTCCAAATAGGAAAAGGAGTACGTCAAGGCTGTATATTGTCACCATGTTTATTTAACTTCTATGCAGAGTACGTCATGAGAAATGCTGGACTGGAAGAAACACAAGCTGGAATCAAGATTGCCGGGAGAAATATCAATAACCTCAGATATGCAGATGACACCACCCTTATGGCAGAAAGTGAGGAGGAACTAAAAAGCCTCTTGATGAAAGTGAAAGTGGAGAGTGAAAAAGTTGGCTTAAAGCTCAACATTCAGAAAATGAAAATCATGGGATCTGGTCCCATCACTTCATGGGAAATAGATGGGGAAACAGTGGAAACAGTGTCAGACTTTATTTTTCTGGGCTCCAAAATCACTGCAGATGGTGATTGCAGCCATGAAATTAAAAGACGCTTACTTCTTGGAAGGAAAGTTATGTCCAACCTAGATAGCATATTCAAAAGCAGAGACATCACTTTGCCAACAAAGGTCTGTATAGTCAAGGCTATGGTCTTTCCTGTGTTCATGTATGGATGTGAGAGCTGGACTATGAAGAAGGCTGAGTGCCGAAGAATTGATGCTTTTGAACTGTGGTGTTGGAGAAGACTCTTGAGAGTCCCTTGGACTGCAAGGAGATACAACCAGTTCATTTTGAAGGAGATCAGCCCTGGGTGTACTTTTGAAGGAATGAAGCTAAAGCTGAAACTCCAGTACTTTGGCCACCTCATGCAAAGAGTTGACTCATTGGAGAAGACTCTAATGCTGGGAGGGATTGGGGGCAAGAGGAGAAGGGGACGACAGAGGATGAGATGGCTGGATGGCGTCACTGACTCAATGGATGTGAGTCTCAGTGACCTCTGGGAGTTGGTGATGGACAGAGAGGCCTAGGGTGCTGTGATTCATGGGGTCACAAAGAGTCGGACATGATTGAACGACTGATCTGATCTGATGGTAAGGAAATATTTCAAGACAGATTAATAAATGCATTATCTATATTCAATGATCCTTTAACCTACAACACAAAATACTAAACCA
Organism: Tragelaphus eurycerus; assembly: GCA_935064755.1. Taxonomy (NCBI): domain Eukaryota; kingdom Metazoa; phylum Chordata; class Mammalia; order Artiodactyla; family Bovidae; genus Tragelaphus; species Tragelaphus eurycerus. The sequence goes on along the minus strand of CAKXYN010000126.1, from coordinate 2,223,174 downwards.
AATGAGTAGACTACAAATATTGAACTAGATTAGCACTTGACTAAACAGGTGATGAGTTTACAGCATCACATAGTACACAAGTAGAGTTTAAGGGCATTTTAAGGGGAATAGGAGGAAAGGTGACAAATTTCGTAGTCAAAGCTTCAAACATCTCAATTTTTTCGTATCAACAAATATACTTCTAAGTCATTGACTATATGTAGAGCCAGCAGCCTGCCAAAGGAGTTTAACACAGTTCTTTGTAATGGCTGATCTGTGATCTAACTGATGTAGAAAAGAAGAGTTTTTAGGTACTTTGACTCTAGCTGGACATTAAACAAATGCTCTGAAACCACTGTTCAGTTGAAATGCATTGATCAGTGTGTATAAAACATATGGGAAAATCTCCAATCTGAACATGACTTAGATTGATTTTAAAACCCTGGGAAATTGCAATGAAGGTAAAGAATGTAAGGCTGGAGAAGGGTATACCTTTATTTAAGTACTTCCTGTAAAACTTTCTCCAAGGTGCTAATAAGACCATAACCTAGAGTGATTGTTTATGTTGTTGTTGTTCAGTCACTAAGTTGTGTGCAACTCTTCGCAACTCCACTGAATGCAGCATGCCATTTTCCTCTGTTCTGCACTATTTCCAGAGGTTTGCTCAAATTCATGTGCTTTGAGTTAGTGACACTATCTAAATACCTCATCTTTTTCCACCCCCTTCTCCTCCTGCCCTCAATCTTTCCCAGTACCAGGGACTTTTCCATTGAGTTGGCTCTTCATATCAGATGTCCAAGGTATTGGAGCTTCAGCTTCAGCATCAGTCCTTCCAATGAATATTCAGGATTGATTTCTTTTAGGATTGTCTGGTTTGATCTCCTTGAAGTCCAAGGAACTCTCAAGAGTTTATCCAACACCACAATGTGAAAGCATCAATTCTTGGGCACTCAGTCTTACTCATATTCCAACTCTCACATCCATACACAACTACTGGAAAAAACATAGCTTTAATTATACAGATCTTTGCCAGCAAAATGATGTCTCTGCTTATAATGGTAGAAATATTATATGAAGATGACACCACAGAACCTCAAATGTGTATGGAAGGTTTCAGTTGAATCAGCATGCTTGTTAATTAGTTCCAACTTCTAGAGAACATGACAGAGCACAATACAGAAAATTTCATTTCAGCATCCTTTATTGCCAGTGAAATGTGGCATATTGGCCCCCATAGCTTCATAACATCTAGGCTATATGCCTTGTTCCAGCTTTATACTGGCTCAAAGCAGCCTAAACAAAAGGAATATGAAGCATTGGCAATTGCCTACTTACTTAGTTAACATTGAAATATGATTAATTCAGGCTTAGAATAGTTTTCGTTCTTTTTAACTTGAATTATCTAATTTCATGTTCTGTGTTAATTAAGCTAACTAATTCACCAGATCCATTATAGGGCAAAAAGTGTCATGAAGTATGTTTACAATATGATCAATTTATTAAATCTCAAATGCCCCAGAGAGATGTAGGTTGAAAGTATTTTAGAATAATTTGTAGATCCAAAAAGATGTTGTAAATCTTTGCTGGAGAAAAATTATAAATGAAGAAAATTCATTTTTACAGTGCTGGATTAGACAACTCAACTTTTCAAAAACCACGTATCCTTAGAATCAGAGGTAGATTGAAAGGACTCCATCCAGAGTAATATCATTCTTACTTATAATGTCTTATGGCACTTTTCACAAACTGAATTATATGGAGAGAGACAGAATCACTCAGGTTTTTAAGTTAAAAAATAAAAACTAACTCTGGATTATTTAAGCAGAAAGATAAATTGAGTAACTAATAAAATTGCCAAGAATGCTGAATAATTAGGGAAAGAACCAGAAATAATACCCCAAATCCAACCATAAAAATTTTGGGGGAATATGTACAAAACTGATGCTGCTACCAACCTCCAGGGTTCTCATCTTGACCCACAGACACTACTGACCTTTGTCATGGATGTTGAGTGTTGCCAACTGTATAGCTTCCTGAGGAACTCAATATTACTGGAACAATCATCAGATAGTTTACCTTGTTCCTGAAATCTTTCTGTCCAGAGTGGTAGCACTTAATTAAGAACCAGAAAACATGCCATGCTCTAGGTGCAAGGCTGGATAGCAAAATGAGTCTAGAATATTCAGATTCCATAGTGAGAGATAGGCCATAGCTCCCACCAAGATTCATAAAGTGAAAACTTCCTTGACAAGGAAAGGAAGAGTTTGGATTCTAGGAAGCCAAAAAGAATGAGAAATATCTACTAAATTTGCCATATTTTATCATCTCTCTACATCGAGTATAAGACCCGTGGAAGTAGATCCCAAATCATGCATGTTTGTACATTTGCACCATCAAAATTAACTATTACAGTGCTTAGATGTCTAAAGTGCTCTATTCTATGGTCTGAAAGTTTGTGCCCCTCCAAAATTTATACATTGAAATCCTAATGCCCAAAGTGATGGTATTACAATGTAGGGCTGATGGGAGTGTTTGTCATGAGTGTGGAGCCATTATGAATGAGATTAGTGTTCTTATACTAAGAGATACCATCAAGTTTCTTAGTCCCTTGTAAAATGTAGGGACACACAGAGAACCAGCTCTGAACCAGGAACAGCGCCTTCACCAGAACGTGACCATCCTTGTACCTTGAACCTGGACTTCTTCCCAGACTACAGACTGAGAAATAAATGTCTGTTGTTTATAAGCCAACCAACCAGTCATAGCCATCCAAACAGACTAAGACATTCAATAACGATTAATTGCATAAACAGATCCATGATAAAAACATTTTTTCAGAGAGAGTAATTTAGTATGTAGTTAGTTTGATGAATATTGCCTCCATTTCTTTGTCTACTCTTATAGTACAGTCCAAGTCATAACTAAGAAATTACAGCACACAAAAATATTGGGTGCCTAAGACCATTAATCCTTTTTAATTTGGTAGTATGTGTTCTAACTAGTTTATCTTATTATCTAGAAATAGCTTTCAACCAAAATGTGTGTTAAAAACCAAAGACTCAATAATATTTTTGTGACTATTCAATCATGCTGTATTTTATTATTCTTAATGCTTAGATTTAGAAGTTACTACAATTTTTCTAAGTCTAAAATCATATTATGATCACTAAAATTTGGATGTTAATGCTTCAGAAATTGAACTCTTCAACTAGACAATCTATGCTTTTAAGTTATACTTTCACTGGAAATTTTTACCAAGAAAAATAAATATCTACAGAGCAATTTACAAATTTGCCAGAGCTTAACATGAAGAAACTTAATTTTTTAAACCTTCATATCTGATTAATTAATAAGAAAAACCTTTGGTATAAATGACAGATGAATATCAGTTAGAGCCACTCACTGATGGGAAATTTTTATTCCAAATGAAGAACTGTGTTTATTAACAATCGTTTTGCATACGGACATTCATTTCTAGTAAAATACTCCAAGAAACTAGGCTTTCACAGAGATTCTCCCTTGAGGGTCACTTGCACCATTATTGACTTCATAGGACCCTCAGAGGATCCTAAATCCAAATAAAGATAGACCCCAGTAACCCTAAACTACACAGTGGATAAAATAGTGATAACCTAGATCTTCCCAAGAAGATTATCCAAAATCACTTGATAGCAAAATTTGGGAATTGACTTCTACTGTCATGAATTCTAGGGATTCCCATGTGACACAATGGTAAAGAATTTGCCTGCCATTGCTGGAGATGCAGGAGACACGGGTTCAATCCCTTGATCAGAAAGAGCCCCTGGAGGAGGAAATGGCAACCCACTCCAGTATTTTTGCTGGGAAAATCTCATGGATGGGGAGCCTGGCTGGCTACAATCCTTGGGGTCACAAAAAGTTGGACACAACTGAGCGACTGAGCACACATGAACACAGGTGTGCTCATGAATTGTGAATATCATTAGGACCTGGTCAGGGATTTCCAGAGGGCATTCTGATTAATGTATGTCCATCTACTCCCCAAACTCTCCTGGGAAAAAGGCAAGAGTCAAAGCAAATAAGTCACCCAATTAGTATTAAATTCTGACTTTGTGCTCATCTCATTGCTAAAGATTATGAGAGGGGGAAAAAGGGAGAAAGATAATTAGAAAATAATACCCTCTAGCCTTAATACACACACATTTTCTATAGAGAAAAGCAATACAGAGGGTACAAGTCAAACTGAATTAAATACTAAATGGGGAGCCATTTGTCAATAGATCATATGCAGTGTATGCATCACTGAAGGACTAGAAGCATATGATATGTTTTCCTTCCTATGGAACAGCATACTTTAGGTTGAGGATGGAAGATACAGAAATGGTTGATGTGGATTAAATAGTATCAAAGAACACATTCCCAGACTGTGATTTATGATTCTAAATCAAAGGCTACTGTCAGGCAAAGGATGTATCCCATGGTAAACAAGAATAAATGAACTACCATCATGATCCTGAAGTCATAAAACAAATGGCCTGAAGATATGAAGAAAATGCCTAGATAATACTTCAAAAGTGGATAGATTGGGACCACATAAAGGAAAGGACCTTAAGAATGATACTGTATATCATCTATTTCCTAAGGCAGTTGTAAATATTACCTACAAAATGGGTAGATTTAAAACAGTAGGAATATGTTAATATTCTCTCTCAGTTCTGGATGTTAGAAGCCTGAAATCAACCTGTCATCATGGTTGGTTCCTACCAGAGTCTTTGAGGTAGAATCCATTCCATGCTTCTCTCCTACCTTGTGGTTGTTGTTGACAGCTATTGAAATCCCTTGGCTTATGGATACATACCTCCAATTTCTGCCTATAACTTCACAGGGCCTCCTCCTCTGTCCATATTCTCTCTGCATTCCTCATTTGTCCAAATTTATCTCTTACAAAAACAACTATAAAATCGGATTTAAAATACCCAAGTGCATACTCAGTCATGTCCAACTCTTTGCGATCCCATGAACTGTAGCCCACCAGGCTCCTGTGTCCACAGATTTTTCCAAGCAAGAATATTGGAGTGGGTTGTCATTTCCTCCTCCAGTTGAATTTAGGGCCCACCCTAATCTAGCATAACTTTTATTTTAACTTGATTACATCTGTAAAGATTCTATTTCGATATAAGACCACAATCATGGGTTTCAGATAGGCACGAATTTAAAGATGAGGGATAAACACTATTCAATTCAGTTCAGTAGTCTCCAAATGGTTGAGACTGCTGTCACTGTTGTTCGGTCGCTCGATCATGTCTGACTCTTTATGATCCCATGGCCTGCAGCACACCAGGCTTACCTGTCTTTCACCTTCTCTTGGAACTTGCTCAAACTCATGTCTATTGAGTCAGTGATGCCATCTAACCAGCTTGTCATCTATCATCGTCTTCTCCTGTCTTCAATATTTCACAGAATCAGGGCCTTTTTTTATGAGTCAGCCCTCTGCATCAGGTGGACAAAGTATCGGAGCTTCAGCTTCAGCATCAATTCTTCTGATGAATAGTCAGGATAGATTTCCTTTAGGATTGACTGGTTTGATCTCCTTGCAGTCCAAGAGACTCTCAAGAGTCTTCTCCACAACATTACAGTTCAAAAGAATCAATTCTTCAGTGCTTAGCTTTCTCAATAGTCCAACTCTCACATCCATACATGACTACTGGAAAAGCCATAGCTTTGACTATATGGACTTTTGTTGGCAAAGTAATGTCTCTACTTTTTTAATATGCTGTCTAGCTTGTTCATAGCTTTTCTTCCAAGGAGCAGGCATCTTTTAATTTTATGGCTCCAGTCACCATCCGCAGCAATTTTGGAGACCAAGAAAATAAATTCTGTCATTGTTTCCATTGTTTCCCCATCTATCTGCCATGAAATGATGGAACCAGATGCCATGATCTTCATTTTTGAATGTTGAGTTTTAAGCCAGCTTTTTCACTCTTCTCTTTCACCTTCATCAAGAGGCTCTTCAGTTCTTCTTCACTATCTTTATTTTTACAATATGAGACGGCAAAAAGATATTGAGACTAGGTTTATCTTATTCCAAATTGCACCCCAGTACCCAGCACTAACACATGGAAGGACTTTTATTTTCTATATTCTACATGTATAATTATATATAATTATCCACACATGCATATTTATTAAACAAATGAATTGTCCTAGTATCACTGCATAGACTGCTGCTGCTACTGCTGCTAAGTCACTTCAGTCGTGTCCGACTCTGTGTGACCCCAGAGATGGCAGCCCACCAGGCTCCGCCGTCCCCGGGATTCTCCAGGCAAGAACACTGGAGTGGGTTGCCATTTCCTTCTCCAATGCATAAAAGTGAAAAGTGAAAGTGAAGTCGCTCAGTCGTGTCCGACTCTTAGCGACCCCATGGACTGCGGCCCACCAGGGTCCTCTGTCCATGGGATTTTCCAGGCAAGAGTACTGGGGTGGGGTGCCATTGCCTTCCCCGACTGCATAGACTAATAGACTACATATTTCAAATACATTTGCTATCTTAATGCTAGACTGAAAATACTGTAGATATTCTTGAGATTTGAGTAGGTGAAACTCATGGCTAGAAATCAACACTTGAGGATATACAGTATCCAAAAGAAACAGATTCTAAAGATGGGTTTTAAAAAAGCAAGTATCTCAGTCAAGACTACAAATCTTTTAATGAACCCCAAGACCTGGATGTGAAAGCACATGGTAAAAAGAGAACTTTGAGGACAAGATAAATCACAACAGCAACAACAACAAAAATGAAATAATGTTTTTGGCGGTATTCTAGATGTTATTTGGACAGAGGAAACATGAGGGTATTTTGCTTCAAAGACCACATTCTCTCTACTCCACTGTTCTCCTCTGAATTTAACATCACAAGAAAAGAGAAAGATACTTTAATCAATGGGAATGAGAAGTATGTTAGAAGAGTACAGCCAAGCCTCTAAAGAGTGCACAGTAATTGAGAAATGAAACACCAAGCTTGCTCAGTCATGATCCTCCACACCACAGATGGAAAATTATTCAAAGTGCAGAGAAAACATGATTTTTGTTTGTTTGTTTTTTGGTCTATCTAGAGGAAGAAGAATCCAAGCAAGATGGGCAATGGTGAAACCATTTAATTTAGTACTTGTTATGAACTTGGCATTTTATATATTATTTCACATAATCCTTACTATAACCATTTAGGTTAGAAAAATGAATAATCAGAAACACAGAAGAGTCACTCACTATTCCAAACAAATTATCAGTCTTTCTGGCCAAAGTCTGTCTGTGCTGGCAAGACTAGAAACAGGGAAAAAGAGACTCAGAAAGACAGTTCAGAAAGAGATGGATAGAGACAAAAAGATACAGAAACAGAATGAGACAAAGCGACAAGAGAGGAGGAGGTGACAGAAATAAACAGAGAGATATAGCAGCACAGAGCAATCAAAGGCAGAGAGACATAAACATACAGAGTGATGTTACTACCAAGGAAGAAGGGAATACAATTTTATTTTGTGTTGGAAAGGCTATAGCACACAGAATTTTTTTTTTTTTCCCCTGGAACTTGGTACTTTGTGAAGAGGCATTGTTCTAGGAAAGAGACTTCAGACAGATCAGAATTGTCTGACTAAAGTAAAGAGGAACTTAATAGTCATATAATTCCTAGGATAATTATATTGTATAACACTTGTTTCCAAATCAATTATAAAGATACAGGCTTTAAAATATTTCCTATAAAGAAGATCTAATGATTTTGTTCATAAATTAATACGAGCATATCAGATGAAATGGTTTGACTATGATAGAACTCCAACTCATATGGACTTTAAGAAATATGAAAGCTTATGTTGATATAGTCAGAAGCTGGGAAGTTGAAGAGGTTGTTTCAGGTGTATTGTGAGTAGAATTGAAGCTGTTTCCCAACAAGTCTTTCAGGAATGCCCTCTGCTGTGGGTCATCTTCATTCTCAAGCTGAATTTCTCATAGATAAATCCCATTGCTTGGGAAAGTTTAGCCTTGGTTGTTGAACCAGTCATTGGCAAGGAGTTTGGGAATTCAGTGAATAAATTAAACAAATCAGAATCCAACCCTGGAATTAGAATATATCTCTAAAAACACACCATTCGCTGCTCCATTGCAGAGAGGGAGTTGACTGAAAGTTGGACGGTCAATTTCAATGCCTACTATGACAAGCCAACAATGACAAGATTCTGAGGGAGATGTGATAACAAAGAAACCATTATCATCAAGTATCTATGATATGCAGACATTTTATGTACCTTATTTTCTTTATTCTTTACAATAACGGCATGAGATAGGTCTTGTTAGCATTTTACCAGCAAAGATATAAAAATTCAGAGGTCCAATAGCTGATCCACAGAAACAATAATAGAACCAGTCCTCTTTCTACTGACATATAATCTGAGATGCTAAAACATACTGTAATTTATAAATGTGGCATGATATTGATGTTACACTAGAAAACACAGATCTTACCTTAATAACATCATCACATTTTTACCTGTTCTTCCTGCCCAATATTAACAAATTATAGACATTTTGCCTGTGTCCCAAAGTCTTCATTATTTCTCTGATGCAGACTTATGGTGGGCAAGGGAAAATTTTCACGATTCCATTACTAAAATACTATTATTATCATTAATCTTTACAGTCAATTATTTAATTTTTTTAATTGTGGAATTTAATACACATATAGCAAAATGCACCCCAATTATCCCCTTTGTGTCTCTTCCCCATTAACCCAAAGGTCACCATTATCATGACTTCTAAACATATGCACAAATTTATTATGGTTGTATATGTAGGAGTGAAATTACTAATCATAGTGCCTACATAAACCTTATAAATAAACCCAATCTATCATTCCAGTTTCCAAAGTGGCTACATCCACTTTAGCAAGAGTACTGCACAAGAGTTCTTCTTCCTCCATATTCTTACCAATACTTCCTATTCACAGTCTTTTTAATGTTAACCATTCTGGTGGATGTGTAGAGTTATCTCGTGTTTTTTTCAACTTATATTTCTTTGATGGCTAATAAGATTTAACATCATTTTTAAGTTTTACTAGTTATTTTGGATATTTTGTTTCATGAATTGACTGTTCAAATTTCTTGCACATTTTTATACTGATTATTTACCTTTCTTAATAACTTGTAGTATTCTTTATAAATTTTACTTGTGATCTTTTTTCAGCTATATGAACCGAAAATATTTCTTCTGTATCTTTAGCTTTTTTAAAAAAAATTCTGTGTCCCACGTTGGGTTACTCAGGAGACAGACTCCAAAGTTTAACATGCAAAATACTTATTGTGGAGTCTTACATGGCTCAATAACTGTGGAATGGAAAAGAGACAGAATTAAGCAGAGAAGTCAATCTGTGATGCGGGATCAATGACAGCCTCAGCTGAGCCTGTAGGGAGTTTTTAATTAGAATGGCCTTTTGGAGTTGTCACAAGTTGGGTGGAGATAGTCAGATCTTTATACTCTTCAATCAATCACGCAATGGCTATGTGCCATCCCAGAAAGGGCGTGGTCTTAGGCAAGGCAGATCTGTGTAACTGAAACAATTACTGAACAACCTGAGAGCTGCTGACTGGCTGCACACAATACCCTCAGCAAGTGAGACAGCAAGCTCTTCACTGAAGAGGAATCTGAATGACACAGTGGTGTGTCCACTCTGCTAATTTGACATTATTTTTTGAGAAATAGAAGTTAGTATTAATTAGTGTAGTCCAGTTTAATAATCATTATCTTTAGTGCATTTTACTTCCTTTTTAAAAATATTTCTATATCCAAATACATAAGAATAGTATCCTTTCCCCCACCCCCCACATTCAGGTAAATAATCTACTTGGAAATTGGCTTTATGTGTACAGTGTTAGGGAGGTTTCATTTTTTCCACATTGATTTCTAACTCTTTTTAGTATTGATAAATGCTATATTTATCAATATATTGAATTGAATCAAATTCAATTCTGATATAGAATAGAATTGGTCACATAGCCTACCAAGAGAAGTCCAGATAACTCTTATGAATGCCTAAGTGTTATCATCAAATGCAAATTCATATTCCTGATGCACAGTAAGGTCAAAAAAACTGAAAAGTTAGAGTTTAGAGCAGAGAAGGATTTATTTAAATATCATGAAAAGAGACAGATGGCTCAGGACTTAAAAACTCTAAACTCTGTGAAAACTTTCAGCAAAGCTCTTTTGTAGGAAAGGTGAGGAAGGAGCATGGTTAGCTATTGCAAACTTCCTGGTGTCAGATCCTTTGTTCTTTTTAAACATTAATTTATTTTAATTGGAGGCTAATTACAATATTGTGGTTGTTTTTGCCATTCATCAATGTGAATCAGCCATGGGTGCACATGTGTCCCCCAATTCTGAACATTCCTCCCACCTCCCTCCCCACCCTATCCCTCTGGGTTGTCCCAGAGCACCTGCTTTGAGTGCCCTACTTCACGCATTGAACTTGCACTGGTCATTTATTTTACATATGGTAATATACATGTTTCAACACTATTCTCTCAAATCATCCCACTCTCATCTTTTCCCACAGAGTAAAAAGTCTGCTCTTTACATTTGTCTCATGTGCTGCCTCACATATAGGGTTGTCTTTACTGTCTTTTTAAAGTCCATATATATGCATCAATATACTGTATAGGTATTTCTCTTTCTGACTTACTTCTGGCTCCAGTTTCATCTACCTCATTAGAACTGACTCAAATGTGTTCTTTTTTATAGCTGAGTAATATTACATTGTGTATATATACAACTTCCTTATCCATTCATCTGTCGATGGACATTTAGGTTGCTTCTGTGTCCTAGATATTGTAAACAGTGCTACAATGCACATTGGGGTACGTGTGTCTCTTTCAATTCTGGTTTCCTCTGTGTGTACGCCCAGAAGTAGGATTGCTGGGTCATATGGCAGTTCTATTCCCAGTTTAAGGAATATCCTCACTGTTCTCCATAGTGGCTGTACCAGTATGCATTCCCACCAACAGTGTAAGAGAGTTCCCTTTTCTCCACACCCTCTCCAGCATGCATTCTTTGTATACTTTTTGATACATCCTTTGTTCTTGAGGCTAGGTCACAGTCAGATCATGATGTTCCTATAAACCCCCACCAAAACAAATGCTACTCTGTTTCCACAAGAAAGGACAAGGTCCCAAGACTCAATTTTCACCCTCTGAGCTCCAGGCCCTGGCTAAGAGGAGGAGTTAGTGTGCAGAGCCGGTTACTCTGCCTGGGAGTAGAGCCCAATCTGAGTGTCCCCACCAGTGCTCAGATCCGATTGAAGAGGCAGATCTCAGCTGATGGTACCATCAGGGTCAGGGCCTCAGACCCTGCCCAGCTGTCATCACTGAGGAAGCAAGGCACCCATGAACCAACTGGCCCTCAGGCTTTTCATTTAAATTGAAGAAAATCATTTATATAGGGATACATGTTTTAGCAAGTACCAATCAGGTTAATTCCCAGACTGAAGCTGATTGAAGTTGTTACATTAATGGCAATGTCCATATACTTCAGTTGCTGAGGCCTCCATGGACTGAGACCCATGGAGAGAGCCACTATTGTTAAGGCACAGAGGTTGGGATTGGGGAGAGGTTCACTGACACTTCAAGGGCTGGATCCAGTCAGTTGGCAGCCATGCTGAGCACTCTGGAGTTTTGCAGGATACTGACCCCAGCCTATCCCTCGGGCCCCCAGCTCACTCACTGGCCTGAGGCCAGAGGACCTTGAGGACCCTGAGCAGAAGGCTGCAATTTGCCTCTCAACAAACTTGTCCTGAGGACCACTGCAAAGCTGACTGTTGGCAGAGCAGAATCTCCAAACATCAGGCTAAGGGTCTTGCATAAAGGTCACATGGTAATGACTGCATGCACTCTACATCTATTACATAAAGAAATACAGGAGAGAATACAAGAGAATAAAGATTAACCAGAAAGGAATCCACTTGAGGATGCTTGTCATGTTTAACTGGGAAGCACAACAATCTCAACAACTGGAGATTATTAAATTAAATGAGATAAATGTGAGATGATAGACATATTCTAGGATCTCAATAAATGGTAGCTATTCATTTTGTTCTAGGGCTAGAGTCAGCTCCAACACATAGCTATTGAAAATGCTTTAGGTACTCACAATTTCGTCTCATTGAACATTTACTCTTTCACTTTTTAAAAGAAAAAGTTCATTCTTCTGTGTTTTACCCATGCCCTATAGAATCAGATAAAACTTGACCAGTAGCCAGAGCAACACTCTCTGCTAGATGTTACAATACCAGATGAACTGTGTAATACCACTTCCTGGAGCAAAAAAAATATCAATCCACTGATTCAAAGTGGAATGTAGCCAGCATAATTTCTACATCACATTCATCAACCCTCAAACACTCTCCCAAAATAAATTCTAAGCAGGTTAGTAATGCAAGTAATTCATGAAAAACATGTGCTCCAAAACACATATGTATCAGTACCGTTTTTCTAGATATTATATATATGCTATTATACGATATTTATTTTTCTCTTTCTGATTTACTTCACTCTGTAGGTTCATAAGTGACCAGCTCTAGGTTCATCTAGATCACTACAAATTACACAATTTCATTCCTTCTTATGGCTGAGTTGTATTCCATTGTATATAGGTACCATATTTTCTTTATACATTCATCTGTCAATGGACATCTAGGTTGCTTCTGTGTACTGGCTATTTGCAGGGCAGAAATAGAGATACAGACATAAAGAACAGACTTGTGGACAAGGGATGGGGAAAAGAGAGGGTAGGATGAATTGAGAGAGTTGCATTGACATATACACACTACCATGTGTGAAATAGATAGTGGGAAGCTGCTGTATAGCACAGGGATCTCAGCTTGGTGCTCTGTGATGACCTAGATGGGTGGGATAGGGGGTGGGAGAGAGGCTCAAGTGGGACGGATATATGTATACATATGATTCACATTGTTATACACTAAAAACTAGCATAACAATGTAAAGTGATTATATTCCAATAAAAAAGAGGGGAGAACACAATGCACATGAGGAAAAAGCAGCTTCAGCTCAATTGCATTTTATTTCATTAGAGTAACATTAAATCTAAATCAAGATATAATGTCTAAAGGGCAAAAAGCATGAATTATGACACCTTCCTTATCCTGAAATTTCTAACTGTTCTATTATTTCTAATAGCAAGAATCTTTTCTTCAATCTCACAGCTGAAACTTTATTCAGCACAGTTTTTCAAAAGACCTATTCATCAGAGACTATGTGTTTAACAGCAAGTAATAACAATAGCAAAATTAACATTGGTTTGTAGTATTTTGACATTTATTGTTTACTAACAAGAAGCTGGATTGAATGATCAGATTCACAGCATCATCAGAAACCTAGGCTTTTTTCACCACTCCATCATCCTCAGGATATTGACTTGCATCCCAAGGCAAATAGCTTCATGGCTCCAAGCAGCTGCTAGTCCTCCAGACAGAATATCTTTAAATGTCAACATTTAAAACTCTCTTTGTTTAATTCTATTTTTAATAAGATAAAAATCTTTCCAGGACCTCCCACCCAGTAGACATCCTCAGTAGACATCCTCATGCATCTCACTGCCCTGAGATACATGCTCACTCAGTTCAACAATTGCCAAAGTGGAATAGAATTGTCAGATTTAGCTAAAATCTAACATGAGTATGATTCATCACCTAAGACCAGACACTTGATGTTTCCAACAATTTGGGGGTCCTGATAGCAAGTGAGAGGAAGCCTAAATATTAAGTGGGCAATCAAATGTGTATTTCACAAACACTGGGTTATAGAAAAAAAATCTCAGCCTAAGGGAAAAAATAAAAATTCAAAACGTCTTTGGAGTACAGAAGTGGGGGGAGGGGGGAGGGAGAGCATTTTCTTTTTCCTTCTAATGCTATATTTATAAAGCTTCTATAGTAAGCATGTATCACCATTATTATTAAAGAAAACACTTCCTTGGAATGGAAAAAAATCCTATAATCTTCACAACCTACCACAGAAACTGAAAAGCAAACATATTAATCTCTAAGTAACTCAGAATTTCCCTAAGACACCACAGAAGAGCATAAGGAATTATTCCAAATAAGAGAGAAGTTGTCCTCTGCAAGGCTCATCACTGTCATCAGCACACACTTGGGAGGTAAAGCCAGACTGATTCTAAGAACCCTTCACAGATATCCTTGGAGCCTGTGGATAACCTACAATCTTAAGTGTTTAGGTTTCAGCCATATGTTCAGCAGCAGTATCTTTAGAGGGCAATTCTGACTGTAATTTTCAGTGAAAACAATCTATTGCCATCTGTCTGCACAGCAGAGATCCAGATGGGTTTATTACTGAAATGGTTTCCAATGTGGATGGACAGTGACAAACTAGTCAAATTGTTCTCTGGCAGTCCACCCCTGAAATACTAAATTCAGCCTGAGGACTGTGTTCTGTCATTGTACCTGTCACAGAGAGTGGTAAAGAAGAGAGTGAGGATGGTAACAAGGCCACCATCTGGCTCTAATTTCAAGACAACTCTGACTATTGCTGACACTCTGGGGGTTTTCAATGCCAAATGAGATGGGATCTTCTGAATAGAGAATAATTGGTTGACCATTGCCTTGAAAACTGACTCTAAAACTAAAAATATCTCAAAAGTTTTCATATGAAGGACAAACCTAAGCAAAACAGCAATTATGATTAAAAATTTAGTGTACTGTTATTTGGAATTTAGCACTATATCATTACTACTAATATTAGTAATAATAACACTATCAATTTACTTGGTTTACAATAAGATTCCAAACTTTGTATTAAGAACATTACTTATTATTCCATTTAATCCACAAAGCAGTGCTATAAAGAAGGAATTATTACCCTTATTTTGTCATTGAATAAACAGGCCTAGAAAGGATTAAAAAATTTCCCAAAATCACAGAAATAGAATGTGATTGAACTAAGTTTTGAAATATTTTTTAAATTACTTGTTCTTAATGACAATTATTTCCTGTGCCCACCATCTCCAAAATCAAACAATCAAAAAAGCTGGGTTATCTTCAGGAGTATTGGAAATTATAATCTCTTTGTAGGCACATTAGCAGCAGAAAGGGAAGACCAATAGAAATCCAATCCCAGGGCTACCCTATAAAGACATCTTTCACTAGATGCAAATTATTTGAAAATACAACCACCATATTTCTCACAAGACCAATGTCTGTATCATCTCAGAGCTTTGTGGCTTCCCCAGAGGTAATGAAAATGATCACACATATACACACACATGGAATTATTACATTATCTGAAGATAATGGTAATGGCAAACTTCAGATATATTCAACTTTCTTATATTCTATTTCTGCGGGAAATAATTATGTCTCCTTCTCTGACACATTAGTTGGAAGAATGAAAGATGTAATTTTCCTAACTGTCCAAGGCAATTCAAGAGCAAAGATTTTAAAAGATGGCCAAGCAGAATAAATCACAATCCTAGAGCTCCTGGAATGGAGTGAGAAATAGAAGCAAACCGATTACCAACATGAGGTAGTTTGACATTTGAATCTGAACTCAAAATCTACTTGCCCTGGATTTATGTTCTGCACAAACACATTCCCTGATTGCTTAGAGAATTTTCTGACAAATACATATTGAGCACATACTCTGTGTCTGTTCTGAGCATTATAGATAGAGAAGACTGTAAAACTGGGCTCCACTGTTACCTCACACATAAAGGTCCCAATGTTAGCACTGTAAATATTAAAAAATACATATTTTAGCTTATAGTATTTTAATTATGAAGAAGTTGAATATTTATTCAAAAGAATAAGACCCATTTGTAGACTTCTTCCACCTGTAACCAAAACCAAATTGTCTTCTTATACATTACTATAAAATAGGAAATATATATGTGAAAAGGCTATTTTTTGATATGGGACAATAATCAATCAGTTAAGATATGTAAACAATTCAAGAAAGACAAAAAAATCCAGGTGAGTTGAATTTCTACTTGGAAGTATTATCTGAACCATGTGCAGGGAGTTGACTTGAGGAGACAAAGATTAGAGTTCAGGGATACTTGTATGGCTGTAATTTGCAGAATAGATTTCAAAGAGATCAATCTGTACAAAGAAATAGCTCTAGAAATCTTCACAGTGGATTTCTCTCAAATCCACTGCTAAATATTAAGGTGAAAGTGTGTATAGTAAAAGTCAAAAGAATAGACAAAGATTCACCAGAAAATCATAAGTTGAATAATTTCACAAATCACACTGAAGTTAAAGACTTTCTAGATTTAACCAGTCATAGGGGAGAGTCTTTTTCTAAATACTCAAATATACAGTAAACCCCCCCCAAAATGATGACACCTGGAAAGTAAGGTCAAACAACTTGTCAAAACAAAGCTTTAAAACAATCCTAAAGGAAAATAGTACAGAGAAAATAGTGGACTAGAAAACATTAAGCCTTCATTTTTCTGTATTATAAAAAAAAATGAAAAGTAAAAATGGTCTAAAATTATCTTAAAGTCTACATGAACGAAGCAAACACACAATACAGAAAAAAATGACTATTTTCAAACCAGAGAAAATATTGTGTCATTTTTACTCATCCTTGTCCCACCCACACTCTGGCACAGTGTGATTTTGGTCTGGAGGATGTAGCATCCCAGTTCCCAATTCCCTTTCTCAATTCAAAGGGGTAAATTAGACTTTATGTGCATTATTTTAACCTGTCTGAGCATTTCCTGAGGACTGGTTTCTATTTCATCTAATTTGGATCTCAGAAGAAATGGCAGACACTGGTCATGAAAAAGGTACAATAGGCCCACATATTCCTGGGTAGAGACATAAAAAAATGTATAAAGTCCCAAGGAGAAGTTTGGGTGAGACTTTTTTGGAATTTGAAGCATTTTAAAGTATGTGAATCAAGCAGTTGAAGAAGTTACACATATGTCAATGTAAGACATATGCTCTGAAAAGACCTTAAGATTTCACCTTGGCTGGTCTAGATTCAGAGTATATCCAGCTAATTAGTGAATGTCTGCCCAAAACAGAGTAAGTCTGAAAAGACTGGCAGATGTGGCTGAGTTTTTTCCATATTAAAAAGCAATAACAAGGGAAACATAGAAACAGAATATGACCTATTCAAAGGAAGAAAATAAAGTTGTCAGAAACTGTTCCTGAAGAAGTATCAGCATATGACTTAAATTAAAAGACAAATCTTTAAAAAACTCTCTTGAATATACTCACAGAGTTAAAGGAAAAAAATGACAAGGAACAGAAGAAAATCATGAAAATGATAGCTGAATAAAATGAGAATGTCAATAAAGACAAAGTATAAGGGGGAAACTTAAAGAATTTTGGAACTGAAAAATACAAAAACTGAAAATTCACTAGTGGATTTCAACAGTATATTTAGGCAGGTATATGAAAAAATTAGCAAGATTTAAGGCAGTGCATTTGAAAAAAAAAAAAAGAAAAAATATATACAGACACCATCAAACAGACTAACACACATTATGAAAGTCCCAGAAAAAGAGAGGAGAAAGAAAAAGAGGCAGAGATTATTTTAAAAATAATGGCCCAAAATTTATCAACTGTGATGAAAGATTTGAATCTACCAATATAGGAAGCAGAAATAGGAAAAATCCAAATAGGTTAAACCCAAGGGATCAACACAGGGATACATTACAATCAAACTGTTGAAAGACAAAGGCAAAAAAAAAAAAAAAAAGTGTATCTTGAAATTAGCAAAGGTAAAAGTGAAAGTGAAGTCGCTCAGTCACGTCTGACTCTTTGCGACCCCATGGGCTATAGCCTATCAGGCTCCTCAGTTCATGGAATTTTCCAGGCAAGAGCACTAGAGTAGGTTGCCATTTCCTTCTCCACAGAATCTTCCCGACCCAGGGATTGAACCCAGGTCTCCCGCATTGTGGGCAGACACTTTACCGTCTGAATCACCAGGGAAGTCCAAGCAAGGTAAAAGTAATTTATAAAAAAGGAATCTTCAATAAAATATTAGCATACTTTTCATCTGCAACTTTAGAGGTCAGAAGGGAGTAGGATGATATATTTAAAGTTATACAAGGAAAAAATACTGTCAACAAAGATTTCTATACCCAGCAAAACTGTCCTTCAAAAAAAATGAGGGGGAAATTAATTAAACTCTTCTCAGTTAAGAGAAGCTAAAGGAGTTCATTACCAGTAGGTCTGTCACATTAAAAAAAAATGCTATAAGGAGTATTTCAGGTTGAAATGAAAGGACACTAGATGTTAACTTGAAGCCATATAAAAAGTTCTCTTTATAAAGAAAAGTATATATTAAAAACTCTTTATAAAACTAAATACAAGGTATTTACATGGTAAATATTACAAGGATAAATGTGAAAACCACTCTTATTGAAATATTGGTTTCTAGTATCACTTTTTCTTTTCTCCAGGATTTGAAAGACCAGTGCATGTAAAAATTATAAATCTAGGCTATTGGGTGTACAGAATGTAGAGATGTAATTTGTGGCATCAATAACAAAGTGAGGGATTCAGCTACACAGTAGATTTTGTATGTAAAGGAAGTTAAATTGGTTTCAATTCAAAATAAAATTGCTATAACTAGAATTATATATGTATATATAGAAAGAAAATATTGACAGAATAAAGGGAGAAATAGCTCTACAATAATAATTTGAGACTTTAATACCCTAATTTCAATAATAAATATAAAAATAAAAAGGAAATCAACAAGGACATAGATAAATATTTTAAACAAATTAGACATAAATATAGAGAACATTCCATCTAACAATAACTGAATACACATTTTCTCAAATGCACAAGATAACCCATATGCTGGTCACAAAAACAAGTCTTAATAATATAAAAAGATTAAAATTACACAAAATATATTTTCCAATTACAATGGAATGAAACTAGAAACTAATAACAGAAGGAAAATGGGAAAATCCACAAATATGTGAAAATTAAACAACACAAAAATTCCAATGAGTCAAAGAAGAAACAAGAAATTACAAAATGTCTTTACACAAATGAAATGAAAATACAACATACAAAAACTTACAGAAGTCAGCAAAAGCAGTGTTAAAACAAGTGCATAAGTATTAACATTTATATTTAAGAATTAAGAAAGACTTCAAAGCAACAGTCTAATTTTTCACCTTAAGGAACTAGAAAAAGAAGAACAAACTATCCAAAGATAGCAGAAGAAAAGAAACAATAAATATTAGAGCAGAGATAAACAAAATAATAGTAATTTTTTTAAAAAAAGAAAAAAACAACAGAACCAAAAGTTTACTCTTTAATAAAATTGGCAAACATTTAGCTGAATTGACCGAGAAGAAAAGACAGAAGTACCAAAATGAAAGTGGAAATATTGTTACTAACCTTAAAATGGATTATTAAAATGATTACTACAAGTAAGTGTACAATAAAAAATTGGCTAACCTAGATGAAATGGAAAAATTCCTAAAAATGCAAAAGCTTCCAAAGCTGAATCATAAGAAATGAAAAACTTGAAAAGACCTATAACTAGTAATAAGGTCGAATAAGTTATTAAAAACTTAATAACAAAAACAAAAACACCAAGCTATACTATATGTCTTCACTTGTAAATTCCAGGAAACATTTTAAAAATAACACTGATAATTTCTCAAGTTATCCTACAAAATGAAAAGGAGAGAATGCTTTGTAACTCATTCTATTTGTCTAGTATTACCCGTAGTCTGAAACTAGATGCAGGTATTATAGGAAAAGAAAACTATGGAGAAATATCCCTTATAAATATAGATGAAAATACCCTTAACAAAATACTAGCAAATCAGTTTCCAGTGCATTTGGAGGACTATATACTCTGGTGACCAAGTGGAATTTACTACTAATATCCAAATATGGTCCAGTATACAAAAATTAATCAACACCACCACATTAACAGAATGAATGAAAAAATCAACATGACTATTTCACTTGATGCATTAAAAATATGTAGAAAAGTCAACATCTTCTCAGGAAAAAAAAACAAATGCAAGAAGCTAGAAATAGAGGAAGCTCCCAAAAAGGCCATACATTAAAAAACACAAATGAAATCACACTCAGTGGTCAAAGACTGAAAGATTTACCTCTAACATCAGAAATAAGAATAAGATGCCTGCTTCTGCCATTCAACATAGCACTGAAAGTTCTCACTAGAGCAATTAAGAAAAATAAGTGGAAAGCATCCAAATTGGAAAGGTAGAAGTAAAACTATCTTTGTTCACAGGTAACAAAATTTATCTGCAGAAAAACCTAAAGAGTCCACAAGAGTTATTAAAAATAATAAAGTTGCAAGATATAGAATCATTATGCAAAAGCTGTGTTTCTATACACTACTAATAGGTGATCTGAAAAGGAAATTAAGAAAACAGTTGAGGTGAGAATATTCAATGAAGAGTAAGACAGTTTATTCAGCAAGTGATATGGGAAATGCTGGACAGCTACATGTAAATCAAATAAATTAGAAAACTGCTTCACACCACATACAAAAATAAACTTGAAAGCTTTTTCTAAGCAAAGGAAATCATAAAAAAAAATGGAAATACAACCTACTGATTAGGATAAAATACTGGGTTGGCTATGAAGTTCATTCGTGTTTTCCCATAGAAACTTTTTGGTCAACTCAATATTTTCAAACTATGAGGCTGACAAGGAGTTAATATACAAACTCATATGACTCACTATTAAAAAAAAAAAAAAAAAAAACTCAATCAGAAAAAGAAAAAAATTAGCAAATGCTCTAAGTCGACACTCTCCAAAGAAGCATTCAGTTATCCAATAGGTACATGAGAAGATGCTCAACATCACTTATTATTAAAGAAATGCATATCAAAGCCACAATGAGGTATCATCTCACATCTGTTAGAAAGGCTATCATCAAAAAGACTATAAATAATAAGTGCTGGAGAAGTTGTAGATAAAAGGGAACCCATCTACACTGTTGGTGGAGATGTAAGTTGGCATAGCCACTATGGAAAACAATATGGAAGTTCCTCAAAAAAGTAAAAATAGACCTACCATATGATCCAACAATCCCACTCCTGAACATATATTCAGAAAAAAAAAAAGAAAAACTCTCATTTGATAATATCCATGCAACCCAGTGTTCACAGCAGCACTAATTACAATAGCCAATACATGGAAACAACCCAAGTGCCCATCAACAGAAAATTGATTTAAAATGTGATGCATGTATATGCAATGCAGAATTGTTTCTTATTGTTTAGCCTCTCATTCATGTCTGACTCTTTTGTGACCCCACAGACTATAGCCCACCAGGCTTTTCTGTCCATAGCATTTTCCAGGCAAGATTACTGGAGTGAGTTGCCATTTCCTCCTCCAAGGGATCTTTCCAATCAAAAGATGAAACCCACATCTCTGCATCACCTGCATTATATGTGGATTCTTAATTACTGAGCCACTGGGGAAACCCACAGCAGAATATTACTTGGTCATAAAGAAGGATGAAATAATGCCATTTGCAGCAACATCAATGGACCTAGAAAATATCATACTAAGTAAAGTAATACAGAGAAAGACAAATATAATATCACTTGTATGTAAAATTTCAAAGAACAATACAAATGAATCTATATACAAAATAGAAACTGGCTCACAGACATACAACACAAGCTGATGGTTACCAAAAGGGAAAGGGGTGGGAGGATAAGCTATGAGCATGGTGTTAACAGATCCAAACTATTATACATAAAATAGATAAGCCACAAAGATTTATTGTATACCACAGGGAACTAGAGTTGATAAATTATAATAATCTGAAAGAAAATATCTAAATATATGTCTGTATATTTACATAACTGAATAACTTTGATGTACACTTGAAACTAACACAATATTTTCTATTGAATATACTTCAATAAAAATATAATCTTATTTATAACATCATCAAAAAAGGAATAATATAATAAATAAGCTTGACCAAGGAGATAAAAACACTTGTACACAGAAAACTACAAAGTATGGATGAAAGAAATTTTAAAAGACATTTAAAAATGAAAAAAATCCCGTACTCATTGGTGAGAAGACTTAATTCATTAATATGTCAATACTGCCCAAAGTAATCTACAAATTCAATGTGATCCCTATCAAAATTCCAATGATATTATTTTAAAAATAGGAAAAATCCATTCTAAAATTTATATGGAAACTCAAACAACCAAAACAATTTTAGAAATGAATAACAAACTTCAAGGCCTCATACTTTCTTATTTCAAATTTTACTTCAAGCCTACAGTAATCAAAATGCTGTGGTAATGACACAAACACAGATATATATATAAAGGGAATAGGATAAAAAATTATTACAGAGGCCCAAAATAAAACTCTCATATATATGGTCAAATGATTTTTGACAAGGGTCCCAAGACCATGAATGAAAAAAAAAAAAGGACAATTTTGTCAACAAATAAGAGACTACTCACAAGTGAAAAAATAAAATTGAGCCCTTGTATCAGATCAGATCAGTCACTCAGTTGTGTCCGACTCTTTGCGACCCCATGAACTGCAGCACGCCAGGCATCCCTGTCCATCACCAGCTCTCGGAGGTCACTCAGACTCACATCCATCGAGTCAATGATGCCATCCAGCCATCTCATCCTCTGTTGTCCCCTTCTCCTGCCCCCAATCCCTCCCAGCATCAGAGTCTTCTCTAATGAGTCAACTCTTCGCATGAGGTGGCCAAAATACTGGAGTTTCAGCTTTAGCACCATTCCTTCCAAAGAAATCCTAGAGCTGATCTCCTTCAGAATGAACTGGTTGGATCTCCTTGCAGTCCAAGGGACTCTCAAGAGTCTTCTCCAACACCACACTTCAAAAGCATCAATTCTTCAGCACTCAGCCTTCTTCACAGTCCAGCTCTCACATCCATACATGACCACAGGAAAGACCATAGCCTTGACTAAGTGAACCTTTGTTGGCAAGGTAATGTCTCTGCTTTTGAATATGCTATCTAGGTTGGTCATAACTTTCCTTCCAAGGAGTAAGCATCTTTTAATTTCATGGCTGTATTGGACCATATACAAAAATTAACCCAAAACTGATTTGTAAACAATCAGAAAACAGAAAAATTAAGGAAACAATACCATTCACCATTGCAACAAAAAGGATAAAATACTTAAGGAATAAATTTACCTAAAGAAAGAAATGACCTATTTATTAAAAAAAAAAAAAAAAACAAAAAAACATGAAACACTGATGAAAGAAATCAAAGATGAAACAAATATTGGAGAAATATACCATGTTCGTGGATTGGCAGAATCAATATAGTGAAAATGAGTATACTACCCAAAGTAATCTATAGATTCAACACAATTTCCCTATCAGGCTACCAATGGTATTTTTCGCAGAACTAGAGCAAATAATGTCACAATGTGTATATAAACACACACAAAAAAACCTCAATTGCCAAAGCAATCTTGAGAAAGAAGAAAGGAATTGGAGGAATCAACCTTCCTGACTTCAGACTATACTACAAAGCTACAGTCATCAAGACAGTATGGTACTGGCACAAAGACAGAAATATCAATCAATGGAACATAACAGAAAACCCAGAGATAAACCCACACACCTATGGACACCTTATCTTTGACAAAGGAGGCAAAAATACACAATGGAGAAGACAGTCTCTTTAACAAATGGTGCTGGGAAAACTGGTCAACCACATGTAAAAGAATAAAACTAGAATACTTCCTAACACCATACACAAAAATAAACTGAAAGTGGATTAAAGATCTATATGTAAGACCAGAAACTATAAAACTTAAAGGAAAACGTAGAACACTCTCTGACATAAATCACAGCAGGTTCCTCTATGGCCCACTTCCCAGAGTAACAGAAATAAAAACAAAAATAAACAAATGGGACCTAATTAAACTCAAAAAGCTTTTGTACAGTGAAGGAACCTATAAACAAGGTGAAAAGCCAGCCTTCAGAATGGGAGAAAATAATAGCAAATGAAACAATTGACAAAGAATTAATCTCCAAAATATATAATCAGCTCATGCAGTTCAATACTGAAAAACAAACAGCTCAATCAAAAAGTGGGCAAAAGAACTAAACACAGATTTCTCCAAAGAAGACATGCAAATGGATAATAAACACATGAAAAGATCCTTAACATCACTCATTATTAAAGATATGAAACTCAAAACCATGAGGATCATCTTATGATGGTTAGAATCAGATCAGATCAGATCAGATCAGTCGCTCAGTCGTGTCCGACTCTTTGCGACCCCATGAACCGCAGCACGCCAGGCCTCCCTGTCCATCACCAGCTCCCGGAGGTCACTCAGACTCGCATCCATCGAGTCAGTGATGCCATCCAGCCATCTCATCCTCTGTCGTCCCCTTCTCCTCCTGCCCTCAATCCCTCCCAGCATCAGAGTCTTCTCCAATGAGTCAACTCTTCGCATGAGGTGGCCAAAATACTGGAGTTTCAGCTTTAGCATCATTCCTTCCAAAGAAATCCCAGGGCTGATCTCCTTCAGAATGGACTGGTTGGATCTCCTTGCAGTCCAAGGGACTCTCAAGAGTCTTCTCCAACACCACAGTTCAAAAGCATCAATTCTTCCACGCTCAGCCTTCTTCACAGTCCAGCTCTCACATCCATACATGACCACAGGAAAGACCATAGCCTTGACTAGGCGAACCTTTGTTGGTAAAGTAATGTCTCGGCTTTTGAATATGCTATCTAGGTTGGCTCATAACTTTCCTTCCAAGGAGTAAGCGTCTTTTAATTTCATGGCTGCAGTCACCATCTGCAGTGATTTTGGAGCCCAGAAAAACAAAGTCTGACACTGTTTCCACTGTTTCCCCATCTATTTCCCATGCAGTGATGGGACCAGATGCCATGATCTTCGTTTTCTGAATGTTGAGCTTTAAGCCAACCTTTTCACTCTTCACTTTCACTTTCATCAAGAGGCTTTTTAGCCCCTCTTCACTTTCTGCCATAAGAGTGGTGTCATCTGCATATCTGAGGTTATTGATATTTCTCCCGGCAATCTTGATTCCAACTTGTGTTTCTTCCAGTCCAGCATTTCTCATGATGTACTCTGCATATAAGTTAAATAAACATGGTGACAATATGCAGCCTTGACGTACTCCTTTTCCTATTTGGAACCAGTCTGTTGTTCCATGACCAGTTCTAACTGTTGCTTCCTGACCTGCATACAGATTTCTTAAGAGGCAGATCAGGTGGTCTGGTATTCCCATCTCTTTCAGAATTTTCCACAGTTTATTGTGATCCACACAGTCAAAGGCTTTGGCATAGTCAATAAAGCAGAAATAGATGTTTTTCTGAAACTCTCTTGCTTTTTCCATGATCCAGCGGATGTTGGCAATTTGATCTCTGGTTCCTCTGCCTTTTCTAAATCCAGCTTGAACATCAGGAAGTTCACGGTTCACATATTGCTGAAGCCTGGCTTGGAGAATTTTGAGCATTACTTTACTAGCGTGTGAGATGAGTGCAATTGTTCGGTAGTTTGAGCACTCCTTGGCATTGCCTTTCTTTGGGATTGGGATGAAAACTGACCTTTTCCAATCTTGTGGCCACTGCTGAGTTTTCCAAATTTGCTGGCATATTGAGTGTAGCACTTTCACAGCATCATCATTCAGGACTTGGAATAGCTCCACTGGAATTCCATCAGCTCCACTAGCTTTGTTCGTAGTGATGCTTTCTAAGGCCCATAGAATAGCTACCATCAAAAAGTCTACAAACAGTAAATGCTGGAGAGAATATGGAGAAAAGGGAACCCTCTTACGCTGTTGGTTGGAATGCAAACTGGTACAACCACTATGGAGAACAGTGTGGAGATTCCTTAAAAAACTGGGAATAGAACTGCATATGAGCCAGCAATCCTACTTCTGGGCATACACATGGAGGAAACCAGAATTGAAAGAGACACATGTACCCCAGTGTTCATTGCAGCACTGTTTACAGTAGCTAGGACATGGAAGCAACCTAAATGTCCATTGGCAGATGAATGGATAAGGAAGTTGTGATACATATACATAATGGAATATTACTCAGCTATAAAAAGGAATGCATTTGGGTCAGTGCTAATGAGGTGGATGAAACTGGAGCCTATTATACAAAGTGAAGTAAGTCAGAAACACCAATACTCTATATTAATGCATATATATATATATATATATATATATAAAAGGAATTTAGAAAGATAGTAATGACAATCCTATATGCAAGGCAGCAAAAGAGACACAGATGCAAATAACAGACTTTTGGACTATGTTGGAGAAGGTGAGGGTGGGATGATTTCAGAGAATAGCGCTGAAACATGTATATTAACATACATAAAACTGATGACCAGTTCAAGTTCAATGCGTGAAGCAGGGCACTCAAAGCCTGTTCTCTGAATAACCCAGAGGGATGGGGTGGGGGAGGAGGTAGGAGGCGCTTTAGGATGGGGGATATATGTGCACCCATGGCTGATTCATGATGATATATAGCAAAAAACATCACAATATTGTAAAGTAATTATCCTCCAGTTTAAAAAAGTCATTTTAGAAAAAGCTTAAATATAAAAGCTAGAGCTATGAAATTTTTAGAAGAAACAAGAGGAAAATCTTTATGATGCTGGATTTTGTAATATTTTTTCTTTATATAATACTAAAAACATAGACAGCCAAAAACAATTGCACTTCATCAAAATTAAACATTTTTTACATCAAAAGACACTAAAAAGAAAGTGAAAAGGAACTTTACAGAATAGGATAAAGTATTTGAAATCATATATCTGATAAGGCATTAATATACAGAACACATAGGAAAACTATTCAATAAACACACAATAAAGCAATCAATGCAATTTTACAAGGCAGTGTCAGATATTAGCTTGTATCTGGAAACAGAAAAAGAATGATAGTGAAAAAATTAGCAAACTCTAATAAAGTCTGAAGTTCAACCAATGTTAATTCCATAGTTTTTATAACACTACTGTGGTTATATATGGAGAAGGAAATGGCAACCCACTCCAGTATTCTTGCCTGGAGAATCCCAGAGACAGAGGAGCCTGGTGGGCTGCTGCCTGTGGGGTCACACAGACTTGGACACGACTGAAGTGACTTAGCAGCAATAGCAGCAGCATGGTTATGTAAGATGTCAACAATAGGGGAAACTTGACGAGGGATATATAGGAGCTCACTGTACAATTTTTGTAAATCTAAAACTTTTTAAAAATAAAAAAGTTAAAAATAAACCATAGGCTTTAGAAGAATACCACTTGGATTGGATTCTAACTCTGCTTCTTACTATTTTGTAATGATATAAAATTAGCCTAATCCTTCTGAGCTTCTGCTGTCTTAGCTTTGAATGAGGATAACAATAATATTTACTTTGCATATTTGTTTAGACGAATAAATGGGATAGTACTCATAAACACACATGTAGTATTCAAACCTTAGCTATCATGATTTTTGTTCTGCAAAAATTTTAATATGCTGTTTTCATCTATAGTTTCTGAGTTTTGTTTTACTTAGACATTCCCCACACTAAAACTATAAAAAGTTTGCCCATTTTATTTTTACCCTGAGACTTTTATAGTTATTTTTTTATGTTTAAATTTTTGGTCCATATGGGATTTATTTAAATGTAAGAAGTGAGTTTAAAGTCCACTTTTTTCCTTTACAGATGGCCAGGCATTTGTTGCAACAGCACTTTATGAATAATCCATCATTTTTTCATGAACCAATCTTTCTTTGTAGCAGCACACTAGGATACAAAAATCTTCCAGCTACTTCTGCTTGCTCTCTACACCTACGAGCCCAGTTTAACAAAACTGGCATATATTGAATATATATAGTGTTGAAAAGCAGATGTGATCAGAGCACAGAATCTCATAAGTGGTGTCATAACCAACAACTGATCCATAAGTACACAGTTTCTATAGAAAAATGTTTCTATGGTAAATATAATTTCTATGGTAAATATGAAGTATTTCTTCTGAGAATGCCAGTGAATCTCCAATCTATACCACATCTGACAGCCACTTCTCATCCCTCATCATAATTTCCAATCTTTTCATTAAATTTTCTTCTTTGGTTGGATGCTTTTTGCCATAATCCAGAGGAGTAGATGAGATCTGAAATACAATCTGACTCTTTCCTACTACTTTCTCATTGCTTCCTTCTCCTTCTCTTTATCTCCTGCTCTAAATTCTTCTTCTGAACTTCCATCCAAATTTAGTGCACTTCAAAGTTTGTCTTTATTTCTCTTATTTTTCCTGTTCTCCTTGAGTATTTCATATATATACCTCCAAGCCAGATCTCCTGAATTGTCAAGTTCACAAGAGGCAGAACATCAGTTCAGTTCAATTCAGCCACTCAGTCGTGTCCAAATCTCTGTGATCCCACAGACTGTAAGACACCAGGCTTCCCTGTCCATCACCAACTCCTGGAGCTTGCACAAACTAATGTCCATTGGGTCAGTGATGCCATCCAACCATGCCATCCTCTGTTGTCCACTTCTCCTGTCTTCGATCTTTTGCAGCATCAGGGTCTTTTCTAATAAGTCAGTTCTTTGCATCAGGTGGCCACAGTATTGGAGTTTCAGCTACAGCATCAGTCCTTACAAACAAAATTCAGGACTGATTAACTTCAGGATTGACTCGTTTGATCTCCTTGCAGTCCAAGGGACTCTCAAGAGTCTTCTCCAAAACCACAGTACAAAAGCATCAATTCTTCAGCACTCAACTTTCTTTATAGTCCAATTCTCACATCCATACATGACTACTGGAAAAACCATAGCACTGACTGGATGGACATTTGTCAGCAAAGTAATGTCTCTGTTTTTAATATGCTGTCTAGGGTTGTCATAGATTTCCTTCCAAGGGGCGGATCTTTTGATTTCATACTGTAGTCACAATCTGCGGTGATTTTGGAGCCCAAGAAAATAAAGTATCTCACTGTTTCCATTGTTTCCCCATCTAATTTGCCATGAAGTGATGGGAACAAATGCCATGATCTTCATGTTTTGAATGCTGAATTTTAAGTCCGCTTTTTCACTCTCCTCTTTCATTTTCATCAAGAGGCTCTTTAGTTGTTTTTCACTTTGTGCCATAAGGGTGGTGTCCTTTGTGTATCTGAGGTTATGGATATTTCCCTGGTAATCTTGATTTTAGCTTGTGCTTCATCCTACCCAACATTTCACATGATGTACTCTGCACATAAGTTAAATAAGTAGAGTGATAATTTACAGCCTTGACATACTCCTTTCCCAATATGGAACCAGTGTGTTATTCCATGTATGGTTCTAACTGTTTCTTCTTGACCTGCATACAGATTTCTCAGGAGGCAGGTAAGGTGGTCTGATATTCCCATTTCTTTAAGAATGTTCCATAGTTTGTTGAGATCCACACAGTCAAAGGCTTTGGTATAACCAATAAAGTAGTAGATGTTTTTTCTGGAACTCTCTTGCTTTTTCAATTATCAAATAGATGTTGGCAATTTGATCTCTGGTTCCTCTGCCTTTTCTAAATCCAGCTGGAACATTCGGAAGGTCATGGTTCACTTACTGTTGAAGCCTGTCTTGGGAAATTTTCAGCATTACTTTGCTAGCATGTGAGTTGTGTGCAATTTTGTGGTAGTTTGAACATTCTTTGGCACTGCCTTTCTTTGGGACTGGAATGAAAACTAACCTTTTCCAGTTGTATGGCCACTGCAGCATTTTCTAAATGTGCTGCCATATTGAGTGCAGCACTTTCACAGCATCATCTTTTAAGACTTGAAATAGTTCAGGGAATACCAAAACCTCCACTAGCTTTGTTTGTAGTGATGCTTCCTAAGTCCCACTTGACTTTGTGTTCCAGGATGTCTGACTCTAGGTGAGTGATCACACCATCATAGTTATCTGGGTCATGAAGATCTTTTTTGTAATGTTCTGCTGTGTATTCTTGCCACCTCTTCTTAATATCTTCTGCTTTTGTTAGGTCCATACCGTTTCTGTCCTTTATTGTGTCCTTCTTTGCATGAAATATTCCCTTGGTATCTCTAATTTTCTTGAAGAGATCTCTAGTCTTTACCATTCTATTGTTTTCCTCTATTTCTTTGCATAAAGGCTTTCTTACCTCTCCTTGCTATTCTTTGGAACTCTGCATTCAGATAGGGATATCTTTCCTTTTCTCCTTTGCCTTTAGCTTTTCTTCTATGCTCAGATATTTGTCAGAGAAGGCAATGGCAACCCACTCCAGTATTCTTGCCTGGAGAATCCCAGGGATGGGGGAGCCTTGTGGGCTGCCGTCTACGGGGTTGTGCAGAGTCAGACATGACTGAAGCAACTTAGCAGCAGCAGCAGCAGATATTTGTAAGGTCTCATGAGACAACCATTTTGCCTTTTTTATTTTTCTTGTGGATGGTCTTGATCACTGCCTCCTGCACAATGTCACAAACCTCTGTCCATAATTCTTCAGGCACTCTATTAGACCTAATCCCTTGAATCTATTTGTCACTTCCACTGAATAATAGTAAGGTATTTGATTTAGGTCATACCTGAATGGACTAGTGGTTTTCCCTACTTTCTTCCATTTAAGTCTGAATTTTGCAATAAGGTGTTCATGATCTGAGCCACAGTCATCTCCCAGTCTTGATTTTGTTGACTATATAGAGCTTCTCCATATTCGGCAGCATAGAATATAATCAATCTGATTTCGATATTGACAATCTGGTTATGTTCAAGTACAGAGTCCTCTCTTGTGTTGTTGGAAGTGTGTGTTTTTTATGACCAGAGCATTTTCCTGACAAAAATCTGTTAGCCTTTGTCCTGCTTCATTTTGTACTCCAAGGTCGAACCTGCCTGTTACTCCAGGTATCTCTTGGCTTCCTACTTTTGCTTTCCAGTCCCCTATGATAATAAGTACATATTTTTTTTTTTTTTATGTTAGTTCTAGAAGGTCTTATAGGTCTCAATATAGCCATTCAACTTCAACTTCTTTTGCATTAGTGCTTGGGGCATAGACTTGGATTGCTGTGATATTGAATGGTTTATCTTGGAAATGAACCTAGACCATTCTGTCGTTTTTAAGATTGTACCCAAGTACTGCATTTTGGACCCTTTTTTTTTTTTTTTTTTTTTAACTATGAGGGTTATTCCATTTCTTCAAAGGGATTCTTGCCTTCATTAGTAGATATAATGATCATCTGAATTAAATTTACACATTCAAGTCCATTTTAGTTCACTGATTCCTAAAATGTCCATGTTCTTGCTATCTTGCAATAATGAAATGCAATAAATTGTGCATGTTCTTGCTAAAATGTCTTACTATCTACTGTTTGACCACTTCCAATTTACCTTGATTCATGGCACTAACATTCCAGGTTAATATGCAATATTGTTCTTTACAGCATCTGACTTTACGTCCATCACCAGTCACATCCACAACTGGATGTTGTTTCTGTTTTGATGCCATCTCTTCATTCTTTCTGGTGTTATATCTCCACCAATCTCTGGTAGCATATTGGGCACCTACTGACCTGGGGAATTCATCTCTCAGTGTCAGAACTTTTTGCCTGCTCTAGTGATAAAGGCAGAACCTGCTTTCAGTATAAAGCAAATGAGGAAAGTAAGATAGGGTAAAATGCTAAATAAGGATATTTGTTCTACTCTACACCAGTGGTAGCACCTTGACTTAAGGTGGGCCTTTATATTCACATGAGTCAGCTATTAGCTGCTGGATTCTCCATATTGTAGATAGGTCTCCTTAATAAAAAAATGGCTCCTACTCAGCAGAGGACAATTCTCTGTAGAAGAAACAGTCATGTGTCTTCAGCTGCTGTCTTTTAGCAGTAACAGCAACTGTGGTATATTGGTGCACTGGTGAAGGGGATCTAGGGGTGGCAAAATGACTAACCCTGGGTGACAACTTGTATTGCCTGGTTCCACTTACTTCATTTAGTTTTCAGTAACCAGGCACTGGGGGCAGGAGGAGAAGGGGACGACAGAGAATGAGATGACTGGATGGCATCACTGACTCAATGGACATGAGTTTGAGTGAACTCCGGGAGTTGGTGATGGACAGGGAGGCCTGGTGTGCTGCGATTTATGGGGTTTCAAAGAGCAACTGAGCGACTGAGCCGAACTGAACTGAACCAGGCACAGCTTCTCTAGGACTCTAATTCATCACAGTCTCTTAAAAACTTCTAAAAGTTAATGGCATGAATTACTGCTCCCACTGGTATAGATGGTCCTAAGACTATAATTGATGCTTATTATCTCCCTCTTTCACTACACATATTAGATTCACCTACATCTTGGCTAGTACTTCTGCTAATTTATGTGGCTGGCCTAGTGGATGACCAAGATCCTCTATTCTCATAGTCCAGGTCCAAAGATCTAGTTCTTTCCAGATCATAGTTACTGTACTTTTCCATTAACAGGTGTAAAAAAAATATCCCAGTAGAACTCTGAAGTCTTAACCATACTCCTCCATTCCTCAGTATGCAGCAGCAGTACTTCCCCTTCTTCATGCTAATCATATTCAACTACTCTTGTTTAGTGGTATTCTAACACAATGATCCCAAAGTAACTGATTGTAGCTATGTCTTTAAGTTTTATTGGCCTCTCAGTATATCCCTGAGGAATGTGAACCCTCAGTGGACTCTAGGTCTTCTAGGGACACAAAGTTATGGGGATAAAAATCACAAAGTTTCTCTGAGTCACTGGAAATCATAGCCAATGGAACCACTTTTATTTCAATTCCTTGATTATTGGATTCATGAACTGGAGACACATTACCATACAATGGTCTAAGAATTAAGATGTATACCATATTCTGAAAGAGAACATCAGATTCTCATCGCTGTGCCTTTAAAAAGTCTTTCTAGATATTGTGCTAAGTGGAAGGATCAGCAATTTCCTTGGCCACATGCTCACTCCATACCATAATTCCTTTGCTGTAAAATGATTCCTTGAGCTGAGGCAATGTTAAATAGCAAATTACTATAGACATTTTATGAGGCATCAGATAGTAACATTGGGCTGAGGCCCTCCAGGAGGAAGGCAAACTCATACCCAAAATGTGTGTCAGTCTAAATAAAAATGAAACATCTTCCTTTCTAAGGTAGAAGTTGACTTCAAGTTGTTATATGGTCTCCTTAAGGTATGGTACTGTATCAAGGAAGTCAGCTTCTGTTACTGAAAGGCCAGAATACTATATAATAGTAGAATTTAGGTCAGCCTTAGTGAGGCCCATTCAAGGCTTCTCTATCTCCCACCTTACCCAGTTCATTTGTGAACCTATTGTGCAAACACAGGAAATTCTGGGGACAGATGCTTGTTGACATCTACTGTATATATCATCCTGTTCACTTGGTTATTTAGAGGTCTTCTACGGGAAGTGTTTTCTGTTGAACATTAACATACAATACAAAGATCCTCATAGATTGTGCCCACTCCTATAGGTCACTCTGTATCTTTCTTCCCCAGATCTTTTTGTCCCTGAACTTCCTATATTGCTCATCTACCAGGATTCTGATCAGCCAACCAAGCCATTCATCACAGTCAAAGAGTTTAAGTATATTTGTCCTAGGCCACTTCTCTCTCCACACAAAGTAGATGATCAAATACATTGCTCAACATTCCATGCACTGGGGTAATGTCCCTTCCACTGTCTGTTATGATCACCCCTCCGCAAGACCACAGGGCTGCAGCTGTCCATTTTTAGCCTGGA
Source organism: Tragelaphus eurycerus (assembly GCA_935064755.1). Lineage (NCBI taxonomy): Eukaryota > Metazoa > Chordata > Mammalia > Artiodactyla > Bovidae > Tragelaphus > Tragelaphus eurycerus. The sequence goes on along the minus strand of CAKXYN010000126.1, from coordinate 2,189,433 downwards.
GCACTATACATAGGCCTACTCCTCTCTCCTTTAGTCAATCTGGTCCATCATACCTCTTAATAATCCCTTGAAACTATGCTTCCTCATAATCATTGCCATTTCTTAGGTCAAAGCCCTCATATTCCTTACTTGGGCTATTAAATAAGGTCTTAATATGATCTCTATCTTGTCTTTCTCTTCTAATTTGAACTCCAGTTTCTAAAAAAACAAAACAGCAAATATGGTCATATTATATCGTAAATTGAAATCACTTGATAACTCCTCATTATATATTGAATTAAATCTAAACATGTTCAGTTCAGTAGCTCAGTCATGTCCAACTCTTTGTGACCCAATGGAATGCAGCATGCCCAGCCTCCCTGTCCATCACCAACTCCCAGAATTTACTCAAACTCATGTCCATTGATTCAGTGATGCCATCCAATCATCTCATCCTATGTTGTCCCCTTCTCCTCCCACCTTCTATCTTTCCCAATGTCAGAGTTTTTTCAGATGAGTGAGTTCTTCGCATCAGGTGGCCAACGTATGGGAATTTGAGCTTCAGCATCAGTCCTTTCAAACATGTTAGGGCACTATATAAGATCCTTCGCATTCTGTATAACACTCTCCTTATTTAACTGCAACTAAAGATGGGCTCTATAAAGGACAGAAATGGTATGGGCCTAACAGAAGCAGAAGATATTAAGAAGAGATGGCAAGAATACACAGAAGAACTGTACCAAAAAAAAAAAAAAAAATCTTCATGACCTAGAGAATCACGATGGTGTGATCACTCACCTAGAGCCAGATATCCTGGAATGTGAAGTCAAGTGGGTCATGAAAAGCATCACTAAGAACAAAGTTAGTGGAGGTGATGGAATTCCAGGTGAGCTATTTAAAATCCTAAAAGATGATGTTGTGAAAGTGCTGCTCTCAATATGGCAGCAAATTGGGAAAACTCAGCAGTGGCCACAGGACTGCAAAAGGTCAGTTTTCATTCCAATCCCAAAGAAAGGCAATTACAAAGAATGCTCAAACTACCGCACAATTGCACTCATCTGACACGCTAGTAAAGTAATGCTCAAAATTCTCCAAGCCAGGCTTCAGCAATACATGAACCGTGAACTTCCAGATGTTCAAGCTGGTTGTTGGCAATTTGATCACCAGATCAAATTGCCAACAATTGCTGGATCATCAAAAGAGCAAGAGAGTTCCAGAAAAAACATATATTTCTGCCTTATTGACTATGCCAAAGCCTTTGACTGTGTGGATCACAATAAACTGTGGAAAATTCTGAAAGAGATGGGAATACCAGACCACCTGACCTGCCTCTTGAGAAACCTATATGCAGGTCAGGAAGCAATAGTTAGAACTGGACATGGAAGAACAGACTAGCTCCAAATGGGAAAAGGAGTATGTCAAGGTTATATATTGTCATCCTGTTTATTTAACTTATATGCAGAGTACATCATGAGAAACGCTGGGCTGGAAGAAGCACAAGCTGGAATCAAGATGGCCGGGAGAAATATCAATAACCTTGGATATGCAGGACACCACCCTATGGTAGAAAGTGAAGAGGAACTAAAAAGCCTCTTGAGGAAAGTGAAAGAGGAGAGTGACAAAGTTGGCTTAAAGCTCAACATTCAGAAAACGAAGATCATGGCATTTGGGTCCTATCACTTCATGGGAAATAGATGGGGAAACAGTGGAAACAGTGGCTGACTTTATTTTGGGGGGCTCCAAAATCACTGCATATGGTGATTTCAGCCAAGAAATTAAAAAACACTTACCCCTTGGAAGGAAAGTTATGACCAACCTAGAGAGCATATTCAAAAGCAGAGACATTACTTTACCAACAAAGGTCGGTCTAGTCAAGGCTATGATTTTTCCTGTGGTCATGTATGGATGTGAGAGTTGGACTGTGAAGAAAGCTGAGGGCTGAAGAATTGATGCTTTTGAACTGTGGTGTTGGAGAAGACTCTTGAGAGTCCCTTGGACTGCAAGGAGATCCAACCAGTCCATCCTAAAGGAGACCAGTCCTAGGTGTTCATTGGAAGGACTGATGCTGAAGCTGAAACTTCAATATTTTGACCACCTCTTGTGAAAAGTTGACTTATTGGAAAAGACCCTGATGCTGGGAGGGATTCCAGGCAGGAGGAGAAGGGGACGACAGAGGATGAGATGGCTGGATGGCATCACTGACTCGATGGACATGAGTCTCAGTGAACTCTGGGAGTTGGTGATGGACAGGGAGGCCTGGCGTGCTGTGATTCATGGAGTTGCAAAGAGTCGGACACGACTGAGCGACGGAACTGAACTGAATTAATTATTCAAATGCACATGATCTCATAATTACAATTAATTTGTTGTTACCCAATTAGGCTACACACTTTAATACATTCAGGTTTTCTCATGTGTTGATAATGCCCTTTGTTGCCTAGTTCCTTAGAAAATGTCTATAATTTCAAGACAAATTTCAGAAGTTACATACTCTGTTGAAGATGTCATTTTTTATTATTTACCTGTTTATACCTCTTATGTTGCATGGTATATATTTTTATATAATTATACCCTTACTGGTCTGTGAGCTTCTGGAGGCTAAGAACAATACCTTCAATATAACTGTGTCCTTTTCACCTAACAAAGTCTAGCCTTTACTGAAATTAATCAGTTGTATGATTACACTATCCCCTATGGAGGTGAAGCCTAGAATCATCAGGCAATGAAGCCACTGGGTCCTGGGGTGAAATATAATGGATTGTAGAGACTTTAATCAGAAATTCAAGTTCAAATGTCTTCAGGGATCAAGAAGGTCGCAGAATGGTGTGAACCAGCTATAAGTAATGATCAGAGAAAAATGAGGCCAGGGACAAATTTATGAGAATATCTGTCCTGCCTAATAGTAATTTCAAAACTAGTTAAAGCAAACATAAGCACACCATATTGATCAATTAAAGCACAACCATAGCCCTGATGTCTCTTGAGAGCCTCAAATATGAGATCCCCAGTCTATAAACTGCTAGGACATTTTTATGTGCAGTTATGGGCAAGTGTCATTTGAAAAGACCCTGATGCTGGGAAGGTTTGAAGAAACAAGAGGAAAGGGGTGGCATAGGATGAGATGGTTAGATAACTTTACTGACTCAGTTGAAATGAACTTGAGCAAATTCCAGGAGATAGTTAAAGAGGAGTCTGGCGTGCTGCAGTCTGTGGGGTTACAAAGAGTTGGACAAACTTAGTGACTGAACAATACCAAATGGGCAAGTGTGTGAGTTCACATGCTCTGAAAGATTTTCTATCAAATTCCAGTCAGCTTCTGTGACCTGAAATTACATGATTCACACCTGTGCTTCATTCACATGAGAAACAGAGCCATAGAACATCATACTCACTTTATTTCACATGGTTGTTTGTTTTCAGCTGGAAGAGAACTTGAATTTCATGGGATTTGGCATGCTTGTAAGACTTTCTCTAGGGTAGCATGAAACAAAAAATGAGTCATGAAGTCAAATAACATACATTTTCATCCAGGAATCAGATTCTTATTAGATATCTTTAACAAACTGCATAACTTTGCTGAGCATCAATGCTGTTTCTGTAAAATGGGAATATTAATATCGACGTCATAGTGTTGCTGAAAAAATTACTTGAAAGCCACAACTTTAAAATCAGCACAGTGTCTGGTATGTGGAAGGTGTTAGATAAGTTTTGTTTAAGTCTGAATATGGACCTTACTTATTTACACCCCCAATCTGAAAACAAGCCCACAACACATGATTCTTCTGCCAAAAAGACTCAGTAAATGTGACGGTATATGCAAAATTCTTGGAGATCCTTAGAGAATGTTTGGAACTGAATACTAAGGTTGATACTTGAGAAAATATTGCAGAATGCATCTCTATTGAACAATGTTGAAATCCAAAGGCTTTTTCACTTCTGGACATCTTTCAGGATATCTTCATTTCCTGGGCTGTTATCAGAGGAATCAGGACATTCAATATCATTTCTGACATCCACTACTGATTGGTGGACTTGGGTGGATAGCTAGCATTGACCAGCAGAAACTGCAGTTTCCCCTCAACCTTCTCTTTTGAGAACCAACACAAGCTTTTCTGAATCCAACACTGAATCACTTCTAAGGTAATTTGCTTAGCAAAAGTAGGCAATTGTCATCCACTGCTCTCAGCTTGAGTTCACCTTTCTAACCTTCAAACGTTAAAACTCACCCCCGCAGAAAATGATTCCAGGCACCTAATCAGAATTCTTGCTTCCTGTTCTGAGATGTGCGCTTTCTCCTCATCATGCCTGTTCTTTTCAGTAGACATTGACCCCAAGAGTAATTGGATTCCAATAATACTTCCATTTATTATTCCTCTTTTAAAAAGAAAAGGGATTCCAAAATGATTTCAAAAGAACAGTCCTAAACATTTACAAGAGAGAAATTTCTTTTAATAAAAGCATTTAAATCTTCTCTGTGATGGGATATTTTTAAAACATAACTTCAACAAGGTGAAAGGATGACATAGTTTTTTATGTTTGTTAAATAATTCTCATTTTTATTTCTATGTGTTCAAAACAAGACAATAAGGTTTAAGGAAAAATTTTCTGGGAAAAAGGACTGAAAGAGATCTCCCTTTTCTAGAAGGTTTTTTAAATGTAGCAATATTTATTCAAACACTTAATAAACATGTACTAGTCATTCTGATCAATGAAACATGGAATGTAAATGACATAAGGTGAAGACCTTGCTTTTAATAAACTTGCCATCATGTTGGCAGTAGACAATTTAATATGCATGAAATTAAAAGGTTAAGCAACTTAAAAAAAATTGTGTTGACTAAAAATACAAATGGAAGATTATAGAGGAGAAAGAAGTCTGTGGAGTAGATTAGCTGAAGGAAGATTTACTGAACTTTCCCTCAGAGATTTCAGTGAGTGGAAGGGAGACAAGAGAATTATAGATGAGGAGAACAACATGTGCAAATATCTAGATAAGATACTGATGAGATGGTCAGTATGTCAGGAGCAGAGAACATCTTTGGACAGGGAGTGGGCAGTAATAGGTCCTAAGGGAGAGGTATCGCGTTAGGGAGAGCTATAGAAACTGGCTTAAAGCTCAACATTCAGAAAACGAAGATCATGGCATCCGGTCCCATCACTTCATGGGAAATAGATGGGGAAACAGTGGAAACAGTGTCAGACTTTATTTTTCTGGGCTTCAAAATCACTGCAGATGGTGATTGCAGCCATGAAATTAAAAGACGCTTACTCCTCGGAAGGAAAGTTATGACCAACCTAGACAGCATATTGAAAAGCAGAGACATTACTTTGCCAACAAAGGTTCGCCTAGTCAAGGCTATGGTCTTTCCTGTGGTCATGTATGGATGTGAGAGCTGGACTGTGAAGATGGCTGAGCACTGAAGAATTGATGCTTTTGAACTGTGGTGTTGGAGAAGACTCTTGAAAGTCCCTGAGACTGCAAGGAGATCCAACCAGTCCATTCTGAAGGAGATCAGCCCTGGGATTTCTTTGGAAGGAATGATGCTAAAGCTGAAACTCCAGTATTTTGGCCACCTCATGCGAAGAGTTGACTCATTGGAAAAGACTCTGATGCTGGGAGGGATTGGGGGCAAGAGGAGAAGGGGACAACAGAGGATGAGATGACTGGATGGCATGACTGACTCGATGGACATTAGTCTCAGTGACCTCCGGGAGTTGGTGATGGACAGGGAGGCCTGGCGTACTGTGATTCATAGGGTCGCAAAGAGTCGGACACGACTGAGTGACTAATCTGATCTGATAGAAACTGGACTGAAGTATCTAAACAGAGAAAAATTTAACGTTCAATTTTTAGCTATTGAGTAAAGGAATAATGAACATGGAGAGCTGAAATCACTGACAGGTTTTCAGGAAGACATTTGTGGGTATATATATACACTAGCCGGGAAAAAGAGAAAGACTGGAGCCAGAGCCAGGGATGAGTAGTAAAAAGACTGATGGTATAATGCAGGCATGAAGTCGGAAGGTCAGCGCAAGAGGAAAATGGGGAACTTTTGGAAGATTTTTAAAGAGAAGAAATAAACTTGTACAGAGAATTTACAGGAAAGAATGGAAAGGAAAAATCCAAGAGTTTCTGAACTTCCAATGATTTCCAAGAGTTTTGAGCTTGGGAAGAGAAGAATGATGATGGAAGGAAATGAAGATGTCAAGCATGACTTTTAGCTTTCTGGTTTAAGGCACTGGATGAATATATTATTAGAAGACAGGGATTAAAAAGTAAATTGACCAGGATTGAAAAGCTAAGTTGCATTCAATTTTGACATGGTGAATTTCAGATATCTTTGGAACATTCAAATGGAAATGTTGATTAGGTGGTTGGAAATGAAGTGAAGTATTCAGACAAGAGGTCAGAGTAGGATAGCAATTCTCAACTAGGAGTGACTGCCTCCCCACCCCCACCCCCCAGGGGACAATTGAAATTATTTACAAAAATTCCGGTTATTACAGTTGGCAATAGTAGATACTATCAGTATAGTATCAGATAGTATACTATCAGTATAGTATCAGATAGTAGCTACTTATCAGTTGCTACTGGTAAGTAGAGGCCACAGATGCTCCTAAATATCCTACAATGCATAAGACAGCACCCCCACCCCACCCCGCCATAAGAGAATGATCATATGTCAATGCCAAGGCTTTGAAATACTGGGGCAGTTTTGGGAAACATCAGCATGTACATGGAACTTAAAGCTGTGAGCATAATGAGACTAAAGGGTGAGAAAAAACTTAGGTTGGAGTCTTGAGAAATTTTGAATGGCCAGATGGAAGAAGATGAGCCTACAAAAAAAAAAAAAAAAAAAAAAAAAAAGACCTAAAATAAGGAGATGCCAGAGAAATAAAAGGAAAACCAGTTGGTGGGGGTCACAGCAGCCATGTTAAGAATTGTTTCTGAAGTGGGGAGATATTCATCCAGAAAAAGATGAAAACATAGCCATTTGATTTAGAAAAACGACAATAGCTAGTAACCTCAGGGAAAGCAATTTCTCTGACGTGTGAGTGATAAATGCTAAATTTAAGTGAATGGTGGAGAAAGGAAATGGAGCTCCTTTGGCCTATGATGAGACTAGAGACTAGGGAAAGAACGATTGAGAGATTTGTTTGTTGCTCACACAATCTGTTTTTTTTAGTTTTCATATTTTTTTTAATTTAAATTTGTTTATTTTAATTGGAGGTTAATTACTTTATAATATTGTACTGGTTTTGCCATACATCAACATGAATCCACCATGGTTGTACACATGTTCCCCATCCTGAACCCTCTCCCACCTCCTTCCCTGTACCATCCCTCTGGGTCATCCCAGTGCACCAGCCCCAAGCATCCTGCATCCTGCATCGAACCTGGACTGGCAATTCATTTCTTATATGATATTATACATGTTTCAATGCCATTCTCCAAAATCATCCCACCCTCTCCCTCTCCCACAGAGTCCAAAAGATTGTTCTATATATCTGTGTCTCTTTTGCTCTCTTGCATACAGGGTTATCATTACCATCTTTCTAAATTCCATATATATGCATTAGTATACTGTATTGGCATTTTTCTTCCTGGCTTACTTTACTCCGTATAATCGGCTCCAGTTTCATCCACCTCATTAGAACTGATTCAAATGTATTCTTTTAAACAGCTGAGTAATACTTTATTGTGTATATGTACCACAGCTTTCTTATCCATTCATCTGCTGATGGACATCTAGGTTGCTTCCATGTCCTGGCTATTATAAACAATGCTGCGATGAACATTGGGGTACACTTGTCTCTTTCAATTCTGGTTTCCTCAGTGTGTATGCCCAGCAGTGGGATTGCTGGGTCATAAGGGGGTTCTATTTCCAGTTTTTTAAGGAGTCTCCACACTGTTCTCCATAGTGGCTGTACTAGTTTGCATTCCCACCAATAGTATAAGAGGGTTCCCTTTTCTCCACACCCTCTCCAGCATTTATTGCTTGTAGACTTTTGGATTGCAGCCATTCTCTGATAATGAATGATGTTGAGCATCTTTTTGTGTGTTTGTTAGCCATCTATATGTCTTCTTTGGAGAAATGTCTATTTAGTTCTTTGGCCCATTTTTTGCTTGGGTCGTTTATTTTTCTGGAATTGAGCTGCAGGCTCTACTACAAAGCCACAGTCATCAAGACAGTATGGTACTGGCACAAAGACAGAAATATAGATCAAAGGAACAAAATAGAAAGCCCAGAGATAAATCCATGCACCTAGGCACACCTTATCTTTGACAAAGGAGGCAAAAATATACAATGCAGAAAAGACAATCTCTTTAACAAGTGGTGCTGGGAAAACTGGTCAACCACTTGTAAAAGAATGAAACTAGAACACTTTCTCACACCATACACAAAAATAAACTCAAAATGGATTAAAGATCTAAATGTAAGACCAGAAACCATAAAACTCCTAGAAGAGAACATAGGCAAAGCATTCTCCGACATAAATCATAGCAGAATCCTCTATGACCCAACTCCCAGAATACTGGAAATAAAAGCAAAAATAAACAAATGGGACCTAATTAAAATTAAAAGCTTCTGTCTATGGGGTCGCACAGAGTCGGACACGACTGAAGCGACTTAGCAGCAGCAGCAGCAGCACAACAAAGAAAAGTATAAGCAAGGTGAAAAGACAGCCTTCAGAATAGAAGAAAATAATAGCAAATGAAGCAACATACCACCTCTTTTAAGATTGGAGAGTTATGCTTAAATAAAGACTAAATGATCTGGTTAGAAATAAAAGTTTTAATATATAGAAGAAAGAAGAGTTTTTCAAGAATGAGTAATACAATGTTAGTAAGTCATGAAATCATTCTAGTGATTTGCAAAGTTGCATTTTTGAAAACATCAAATAGAATAGGATATGTTACAACAGAGACTATCCCACAGAGTGAAGTATTACTTTGTTAAACTATTGTTTCAGTTGTGGTTTGCAAGTATGTGTCTTTAGTTTGCAATTTTGGTAACTAAGTGAACATGGAGGGTGAAACTGTAGGAATTATGCTCCAGGTGAAGGTCTTGGTAACATGGAGAATAATAGTATTATAATGAAAATATAATAATAAAGAAATAAAGTAATGGGGCAGAGGATAGAAATATGACAAAAATAGAATATTTAGCCACAATATTTATAGCAGTATTATTTACAATAGCCAAGACATGTACACAAACTAAAAGTTCACTGGCATGTAAATGGATTAAAAAGATTTTTTAAATATGTGATATATATATGCATGTACATATATGCAATGGAATATTACTCAGCCATAAAAACGAATGAAATAATGCCATTGTAGCAACATGGATGGACTTAGAGATTATTGTACTAATTAAGTAACTCAAGCACAGACAGATACAATTTGCTATCACTTATATTTGAAATCTAAAATGTGACATAAATATGACATAAATGAATTTATTTATAAAACAGAAATGGACTGACAGACATAGAAAACAAACCTATGTTTAACAAAGGGAAAAACGGGGGAGAGATAAATCAAGAGTTTGGGATTAATAGATACACACCACTATGTATAAAATAGGTAAACAAAAGGACATGCTGTATAGTGCAGGAAACTATTTCAATATCTTTTAATAACCCCTGTGAAAGTCACTCAGTCATGTCTGACTCTTTGCGACCCCATGATAGTCCATGGAATTCTCCAGGCATGAATACTGGGATGGGTCGCCATACCCTCCTCCAGGCGATCTTCCCAACCCAGGGATCAAACTCAGGTCTCCTGCATTGCAGGCAGATTCTTTACCAGCTGAGCCACGAGGGAAGCCTATAATGGAAAATAATCTGAAAAGGAATATATGTGTATATATGTATAACTGAATGACTTTGCTGTATACCTGAAACATTGTAAATCAACTATACTTCAATTAAAAAAAAAAAAAAAAAAAAGAGCATTCAGGTACAATACGTTATATGCAGCTACCCAGTTCCTTAGAAGGATTAGATAGATTATCTTTTTACATGCGTGCTAAATTATTTCAGTCATGTCCAATTCTTTGCAACCCGATGGACTGTAGCCTGCCAGGCTCCTCTGTCCAGGGGAGTCTCCAGTCAAGATTACTGGAGTGGTTGCCATGCCTTCTTCCAGGGGAATCTTCCTGACCAAGAAATGAATCAGGGTCTTCTGCATTGGCAGGTGGGTTCTTTACCATTAGCACCACCTAGAAAGCCCAGATGATCTTAGTTGTTCATAAAGCCCACTGTCCTTACACAAGCTGTAATGCAACTGCTCATTTTTTGGTCCATCTTCCTTCTCACATAGTGAGCATGATGACTCCAGGAGCTACCAGTTATCCCAACTTCTAATATAGTATCTGCCTGTAGTAGGTGTTCATTTAATGTTGATTTTGTGAATAGCTTAACGATGTGACATTGAAATCACAGAGTTTAAAAGATTATGATAATGAGCTATTTATAATGTATCTATAGACTTTTTCAGAGACAAATTATATGTGGAAAAACCACAGGCCACAGATTTGATTCCAGAAAGCAATTACCATCAGAAACCTGAGTATGCATCCTGTATCAATCAGCTTTATAGAAACCAACTCTGGCTGACATAAGCAGAAAACAAATTTTTTGAAAGGCTACTGAGTAGTTCCTAATTGCCAGGGAGGCCAGGTTTGGAAAACAGTCAAGAACAAGGGAAGCTAATGCATTAACCTGGATTACAGCCAAAATCCCCATACCACAATACCAGTCCACTGAGGACACTGCCACATCCCAACCTCAGACTCTCCAATACAAGCAACACCACCGAGGGCGCCAATAAGTGGATACAGCCATTGTGCTGCTCTTGCTGTTGCTCTTGAAAATCTGTATGACTGTTCCTCATGTTCCTCCTTCCCAGCAAATTAGCACTTCTATTAATAGTACATGACACAAGTTGCAAGGTGGTGGAGCCTAAATTATGTGCATGCATTCTAATTGAAAGGGTGGCTGGGAAGCTAAAATATCTCCACATCTTACATTTTAAGCTTTCATAGAGAGAGACAGGCTCTTTCTAAACAGAAGATTTTAAGCTGTCAAAACAAGTGACAAAAATTCATTGCATAATCAAGGACATATAATCCAATAGAGTCCAAAACTACTACCAGTCACTAACCCCTAATGTCACAAAGTTTAATGTTATGGAAAGTTGTTAACTGAAAATGTGAAAGGCACAGTTTTACCATATATGATTAGATTTCTTGAATGATGCATAGATGCTATATCACTCTGAAATGATATATGGATGTCATCCTAAATAGGAATCAATGATCCTGAGATATATGTCTTCTTCCTTAAAAAATGGAGCTGTCACCATTTTAGGTTATTGGTAGATGATTCTCGTCTCTTAATTTAAACGGGAACTAGTCACTTCAATTGGAGAAAGCAATGGCAACCCACTCTAGTACATTTGCCTGGAAAATCCCATAGACAGAGGAGCCTGGTAGGCTGCAGTCCATGGGGTCGCTAAGAGTCAGACAGGACTGAGCAACTTCACTTTCACTTTTTCACTTTCCTGCACTGGAGAAGGAAATGGCAACCCATTCCAGTGTTCTTGCCTGGAGAATCCCAGGGACAAGGGAGCTTGTTGGGTTGCCATCTATGGGGTTGCACAGAGTCGGATAGGACTGAAGTGATTTAGCAGCAGCAGCCCCAGTCACTTCAATAATTGTCTTGGAGTCAATGCTAAGCATTCCCAGTCATCTGTACCTGACACTTGTAGTAACCCTCATGAAGATGTCCTGCCTCTCTGGCATCCATTTGAAATGTTCCTGCTCATGTCAACCCTGCCTTCATCTCTGCTAGTTTTCTGGTAACACGTTTGTAACCAGACTGCTGGCTGCACACTTCACTGGGCATGCTTATTTATTTCATTTAAGATAAGAATGGATTTTCACCACAAAGGCATACATCCATTTACCTTTCCTAAACCATCTTTAGAAAATCTACATGAGGAAGAAACTAATTTGCAAATCTAAGCGTGCATATAGAATGATCCAATTACAGTTATGCCTTATTTTATACCCTCTAAATTCACCATCCCTCAGTAATCTTCATCAAAAATGGAATATATGATAAAATCTTTAAAGAACTTCATCAAATGAATGGTTATTAGAACTTATTCAGGAAAAGAATGGTGTGTTTTGCATTAATAAATCCTAGGTACAAAAAGACAAAGAAACAATTATTCTGTTACAAATAATTTTACTCTAATAAAAATTATGGATGTCTTCCTTATAGTCAACTTTAACTTCAATTCATTTAGATTTCTAGATACATAAAAGTTTTCACATATTAGAAACACATCTGACCAACAAAAAAGAGAGAGAGAGAGAAATACATCTGATAAAGCAATCTATATATCCATTAAAGAGCATCGATGTGGTATTTTCATATGTACTTTTAGAATTTGTGATAAACATAGGATATTTCAGCCTTAAAGCCATCAATCCACTGCAGACACCCTGGACAGTGGAACCTGAAGGAAAGTGGGATGGAGGAAAAGAGGATATTGGCCCCAGATAGTTAGGGCATGTATTGAAAGAATAATTTAAATAAGCCCAGACTCTCACATCTTCCTGTATACGGAAAAGTACTAAAATCATTAACTTGAGATCTCTGTTTTTGTAATTAACAGTAATCTTTTGATGTTGGACTACATGGAGTTTTGTTTTGTTTTTAGGAAAAAAGGCCTAAGTATCTAGGCTCATCCCTTCTTTGTAACAGTCCCTCAGAGCTATCTGAGAAGCAGTATCCCATGCATAAGTCCTCAGTAAGTTCATAAAATAAATATCCTTCTCAACTTTTAGATTGTGCATTTTTTTCAGTTGATAAATTTAAATCTCAAAAATTGGAAATGTTAGAAGTTTAGAACCACATCCATTTGCTTCTTTTAAAACGTTTTTTGGGTAGAGATTTACCAAGATGGCAACATAGGCTCCTGAACTCCCCACCTCCACAAACACAGCAAATATACAACTCACAGAGAACAATTACCTCTGAAATAAATCCAGAAATAAGCTAAATATCTCCTACACATCAGGTTAGTGAGAAAATACCCACACTGAAATAGCTAGGAAAGGCTGAGACACACTCTTGTCAGAAAGCCCACATTGGTACAGCATCATACAATCAAGGAAGAAGTCCAAAATCCCAACTTCTCTTTGTACAGTGAAGGGTTTGGACTTCACGTTTAGCATCCCAACTTTTAAGACGTCTACCCAAATGATGAGTCCCCAAAGTTCCTAACTTTGAAAGCCAACAAAACTTGTATCCACAAAACCACAAAACCATAGCAAAGAAAGAAGCAGTTGTTAATGGGGGAGGGGTGAGGAATCACCACAGAAGAGGGCCCAGTGCACTGGGAGTAGGAAAGAATGCCCATCTCCCATTCTTTCCCTGAAACAGATCTATCTGAATACTTTTGAAAGCTGCTTCCTGAGAGTCACACTTCTCATTTATTAGCACACATCTAAAGACAGGTCTTAATCATTTCAGACTCAAGGAAAACCAACAGATATTTCCCCTGCCATTTCTCTCCAGCTAACTCTAAGTCAACAGTATCTCCCTGAAAGGAGCCTATAAACATGTATGCACCCACTCACCAATAGACAGGTTTTCTAAAGCCATAATGAGCTTACAACCACCTCTAAACACACCACTTGACGTGTCCATGCCCACTAGATGAACAAGATCTAGCTCCACCTACCCAGGGGGCAGGCAGCAGTCCCTCCTACCAGGAACCCTGCACAAGGCCCAGGATGAACCTCACCCAGCAGAGGACAGATCCCAGAAGTTAGAGGAACTGTGACCCTCCAGCCAGCAAAAAGAGACCACAAACACAGAAAGTTAGACAAAATGAGATGACAGAGAAGCATGTCTCAGGCAAACAAGATAACACACAAGAACAAGTAAATGAATTAAAGATAGGAAATTTACCTGAAAAATAATTTAGAGTCATGATAGTGAAGATGATGCAAGATCTTGGAATGGAGGCATAGGCCAAGAAGTTACAAAATATGTTCAACAGAGAGCTAGAAAATTTAAAGAACAAACTGAGATGAATAATATAATAATACACTAGAAGGAAGCAGTAGCTGAAAAAATTAGGGAGAAGAACAGGTAAGTGATCTGGCAGACAGAACGGTAGAAATCACTGTCATGGAACAGAAAAAAAAAAAAAAAAAGAATGAAAAGAAATGAGGACAGTTAGTTTGAGAGACTTCTGGTACATTAAATGTAACAACATTCACATGTTAGGGGTCCCAAAAGTAGACTAGAAAGCTTTTGACAAAATTCAACATCATTTATGATAAAAACTTTTGAGAAAGTAGGCATATAGGGAAACTACCTCAACAAAATAAAGGCAATATACAGCAAACACAGAGCAAACACCATCCTCAATGGTAAAAAGCTGAAAACATTTAATTTAAGATCAGGAACAATATAAAAGTGTTCACTTTCACAACTACTATTCAGCATAGTTTTGGAACTTCTAGACAAGGTAATCATAAAAGAAAAAGAAATGATATGAATTCAAATTGTAAAAGAAAAAGTAAAACTCTCCTTGTTTGCAGATGACTGAGCACTGAAGAATTGATGCTTTCGAACTGTGCTGAAGAAGACTCTTGAGAGTTCCTTGGATTACAAGGAGATCAAACCAGTCAATCCTAAAAGAAATCAACCTTGAATATTCATTGGAAGGACTGATACTGAAGACTCAATATTTGGCCACCTGATTCTAAAAGCTGACTCATTGGAAAAGAACTTGATTATGGGAAAGATTGAAGGCAAAAGAAGAAGAGGGCAGTAGAGGATGAAATGGTTAGATAGCATCACTGATGCAATGGACATGAATTTGAGCGAACTCTGGGAGATAGTGAAGGATAGGGAAGCCTGCTGTGCTGCAGTCCATGGGGTCACAAAGCATCAGAAATGACTTAGCAACTGAACAGCAACAACAACAACAACATATATTGAAAATCCTAAAGATGCCAGCCGAAAACTACTATAGCTCATCAATGAATTTAATAAAATTGCAGGATACAAAATTAATACACAAAAATACTTTGTATTCCTATACACTAACAACAAAGAACAGAAAGAGAAATTAAGGAAACAATCTCATGTACCATCTAATGATTAAAAAATTTTAAAAAACTAGGAATAAACCTATCTAAGGAGGCAAAAGACCTGTATTCATAAAAGTATAAGATAATGAACAAGATTAGGAGACTGGGGCTTCTGCTTCAAGATGGTAGAATAGAAAGATATGTATTCATCTTCTCCTGTGAGAGCATTACAATTGCAACTACCTGATGAACAATCATTGGCAAGAGAATGCTGCTACCTACCAAAAACAGATTCCCAACATCCAAAAACAAATAAAAAGTTGCAACAAGATGGTAGGAGAGGAGCAATCATGATCCCATACTCTCTGGGTGGGTGACCCACAAACTGGAGAAAAATAATGCCAAAGAAGTTCTCCCACTGTTGTGTAGGTTCTGAACCCCACATCAGGCTTCCCAGACTGAGGATCCAACAAAGGGGCTGGGAATCCCAGGAAATCTGACCTTGAAGGCCACCAGGACTTGATTACAGGACTTCCACAGGACTTGGGGAAAGAGACTCCTGTCTTGGAGGGCACAAACAAATCTTGTGCACATCAAGTCCCAGAGGAAAGGAGCAGTGACCCCACAGAAGACTGAACCAAAACTATCTGCTAGTGTTGGAGGGTCTCCTGTGGAGGTGTGGGTTGACAGGGGCTCACCACAGGGAGCTAGCTTCCCTGGTGTCTCAGAGAGTAGAGAATCTGCCTCCAATGCAGGAGATCTGGTCCAGAAGTTTCCTTGGAGAAGGAAATGGCAAGTATTCTTGCCTGGAGAATTCTATGGAAAGAGGATCAAGGCAGGCTACAATCCATGTGGTCACAAATAGCTGGATACGACTAAACAACTCATACTTTCACTTTCAGTTTTCACCACGGATATAGGGGCACTGGCAGCAGCAGTCCTGGAAGGTCCCTTGGAGGCCACCGTTAACCCTACCATAGAGCCCATAGGCCCCAGGGCTGGGTCACCTCAAGCCAAACAACTACCAGGGAGGGAGTGCAACCTTACCCATCAGCAGTCAATTAGATTACAGCTTTACTGAGTAAGGCTCTGCCCACCAGAGCAAGACCCAGTTTTTCCCACTGACAATTCTTCCCATCATGAAGCTTACACAAGCCTGTTAGTCTCATCCATCAGAGGACAGACAGAAAAAGCAAGAAAAAACACAATCCCACAGTGGCTAGAACAAAAATCACATTACAGAAAGTTAATTGGGATGAAACAAGCAAAAAGTTATGTCCTAGATGAAGGGACAAGATAAAATCCCAGAAAAACAACTAACTGAAGTGGAGATGGGCAACCTTCCAAAAAAAGAATTCAGAATAATAAGTGAAGATGATCCAGGATCTCAGGAAAGCAATAAAGAAGATGCATGAAATGTTTACCAAAGACTTACAAGAACTAAAGAACAAACAGAAATGAACAATAGTCTAGAAGGAATCAATAGCAGAATAACTGAGGCGGAAGAATGGATAAGTGACCTAGATGATAGAATGGTGAAAATCACTGCCACAGAACAGAATACAGAAAAAAAAATAATGAAAAAATGAAGACAGCCTAAGAAATTTCTCGGACACCATCAAATGCACTAACACATGCAGAAGAAGGAGAAGAAAGAGGGAAAAGACCTGAGAAAATATCTGAAGAGATAATAGCTGATAAATAGTTTGTCACTTTAAGTAGATTGTCCCCTTCTGGCTTGAGAAGAGTTTCTATTGAGAAATCAGATGATAATCTGATGGGAGTTCCCTTGTATGTAATTTGTTGTTTTTTTCCTTGTTGCTTTAATACTTTGTCTTTGTCTTTAATTTTTTGTTAATTTGAATATTATGTGTCTCAGTGTATTGCTGCCTGGGACTCTTTGTGCTTCCTGGATTTGGTTGACTATTTCCTTTCTCATGTTAGGGGGAAATATGTGAAAGTGAACTTCCTGATGTTCAAGCTGGATTTAGAAAAGGCAGAGGAACCAGAGATCAAATTGCCAACATCCGCTGGATCATGGAAAAAGCAAGAGAGTTCCAGAAAAACATCTATTTCTGCTTTATTGACTATGCCAAGCCTTTGACTGTGTGGATCAAATAAACTATGGAAAATTCTGAAAGAGATGGGAATACCAGACCACCTGATCTGCCTCTTAAGAAATCTGTATGCAGGTCAGGAAGCAACAGTTAGAACTGGTCATGGAACAACAGACTGGTTCCAAATAGAAAAAGGAGTACGTCAAGGCTGCATATTGTCACCATGTTTATTTAACTTATATGCAGAGTACATCATGAGAAATGCTGGACTGGAAGAAACACAAGTTGGAATCAAGATTGCCGGGAGAAATATCAATAACCTCAGATATGCAGATGACACCACTCTTATGGCAGAAAGTGAAGAGGGGCTAAAAGCCTCTTGATGAAAGTGAAAATGGAGAGTGAAAAGGTTGGCTTAAAGCTCAACATTCAGAAAACGAAGATCATGGCATCTGGTCCCATCACTGCATGGGAAATAGATGGGGAAACAGTGGAAACAGTGTCAGACTTTGTTTTTCTGGGCTCCAAAATCACTGAAGATGGTGACTGCAGCCATGAAATTAAAAGACGCTTGCTCCTTGGAAGGAAAGTTATGACCAACCTAGATAGCATATTCAAAAGCAGAGACATTACTTTACCAACAAAGGTTCGCCTAGTCAAGGCTATGGTCTTTCCTGTGGTCATGTATGGATGTGAGAGCTGGACTGTGAAGAAGGCTGGCGCCGGAATTGATGCTTTTGAACTGTGGTGTTGGAGAAGACTCTTGAGAGTCCCTTGGACTGCAGAAGATCAACAGTCCATTCTGAAGGAGATCAATCCTGGAATTTCTTTGGAAGGAATGATGCTAAAGCTGAAACTCAGTATTTTGGCCACCTCATGCGAAGAGTTGACTCATTGGAGAAGACTCTGATGCTGGGAGGGATTGAGGGCAGGAGGAGAAGGGGACGACAGAGGATGAGATGGCTGGATGGCATCACTGACTCGATGGATGCGAGTCTGAGTGACCTCCGGGAGCTTGTGATGGACAGGGGAGGCCTGGCGTGCTGCGGTTCATGGGGTCACAAAGAGTCGGACACGACTGAGCGACTGATCTGATCTGATCTGATGTGAAAGTGAAGTCACTCAACTATTCAAAGTGACAAAATATATAGGGCACAATATATTTAAAATGATGAAAAGGAAGACCTTACGAACAAGAATACCCAACAACAGATTTGATAGAGAAATTAAAAGCTTTCCAGACAAACAAAAGTTCAGAGAAATTAGCACCATTAAACCAGCTTTACAACAAATGCTAAAGGAACTTCTCTAGGCAGGAAACACAAGAGAAGGAAACAACTTACAGAAAATAAACCCAAAATTATTAAGAAAATAGTAATAAGATCATATATAGAGATAATTACCTTAAATGTAAATAGATTAAATGAACCAACCAAAAGACACAGACTGGCTGGGTGTATGGAAAAATGTGCATATATGCATTTCCACTTACCACATCATTCTGTTTGAACCCACCAAAAATTGTATGTAATTATTTTATATTATTGAGTTAATCATGTTGTCATTATGGCTTGCAATTGTAATTATCTTTCTTTTTTTTTAATTAAATTTTATTTTGCTTAACTTTACAATATTGTATTGCTTTTGCCATACATCAAGATGGATCTGCCACAAGTATACATGTGTTCCCCATCCTGAACCCTCCTCCCTCCTCCCCTCCCCATACCATCCCCCTGGGTCGTCCCAGTGCACCAGTCCCAGGCATCCGTTATCAGGCCTCGTACCTGGACTGGTGACTCATTTCAGATATGATATTATACATATTTCAATGCTATTCTCCCAAATCATCCCACCCTCTCCCATTCCCAGAGTCCAAAAGTCTGTTCTATACATCAGTGTCTCTTTTGCTGTCTCGTAAACAGGGTTATTGTTATCATCTTTCTAAATTCCATATATATGCGTTAGTATACTCTATTTGTGTTTTTCTTTCTGGCTTACTTCACTCTGTATAATAGGCTCCAGTTCCATCCACCTCCTTAGAACTGATTCAAATGCATTCTTTTTAATGGCTGAGTAATACTCCATTGTGTATATGTACCACTGCTTTCTTATCCATTCATCTGTGGATGGACATTTAGGTTGATTCCAAGTCCTGGCTATTGTAAACACTGCTGCTATGAACATTGGGGTACACGTGTCTCTTTCAATTCTGGTTTTCTCAGTGTGTATGCCCAGCGGTGGGATTGCTGGATCATAAGCAGTTCTATTCCCAGTTTTTTGAGGAATCTCCATACTGTTCTCCAAAGTGGCTGTACTAGTTTGCATTCCCACCAACAGTGTAAGAGGGTTCCCTTTTCTCCACACCCTCTCCAGCATTTATTGCTTGTGGACTTTTGGATCACAGCCATTCTGACTGGGTGAAATGGTACCTCATAGTGGTTTTGATTTGCATTTCTCTGATAATGAGTGATGTTGAGCATCTTTCCATGTGCTTGTTAGCCATCTGTATGTCTTCTTTGGAGAAATGTCTACCTAGTTCTTTGGCCCATTTTTTGACTGGGTCATTTATTTTTCTGGAACTGAGCTGTAGGAGTTGCTTGTATATTTTTGAGATTAGTTGTTTGTCTGTTGCTTCATTTGTTATTATTGTCTCCCATTCTGAAGGCTGTCTTTTCACCTTGCTTATAGTTTCCTTTGTTGTGCAGAAGCTTTTAAGTTTAATTAGATCCCATTTATTTATTTTTGATTTTATTTCCAATATTCTGGGAGGTGGGTCATAGAGGATCCTGCCGTGATGTATGTCAGAGAGTGTTTGCCTATGTTTTCTTCTAGGAGTTTTATGGTTTCTGGTCTTACATTTAGATCTTTAATCCATTTTGAGTTTATTTTTGTGTATGGTGTTAGAAAGTGTTCTAGTTTCATTCTTTTACAAGTGTTTGACCAGTTTTCCCAGCACCACTTGTTAAAGAGATTGTCTTTAATCCATGGTATATTCTTGCCTCCTTTGTCAAAGATACGGTGACCATATGTGCGTGGATTTATCTCTGGGCTTTCTATTTTGTTCCATTGATGTATATTTCTGTCTTTGTGCCAGTACCATACTGTCTTGATGACTGTGGCTTTGTAGTAGAGCCTGAAGTCAGGCAGGTTGATTCCTCCAGTTCCATTCTTCTTTCTCAAGATAGCTTTGGCTATTCGAGGTTTTTTTGTATTTCCATACAAATTGAGAAATTATTTGTTCTAGTTCTGTGAAGAATACCATTGGTAGCTTGATGGGGATTGCATTGAATCTATAAATTGCTTTGGGTAGTATACTCATTTTCACTATATTGATTCTACCGATCCATGAACATAGTATATTTCTCCATCTATTAGTGTCCTCTTTGATTTCTTTCACCAGTGTTTTATAGTTTTCTATATATAGGTCTTTAGTTTCTTTAGGAAGATATATTCCTAAGTATTTTATTCTTTTCATTGCAATGGTGAATGGAATTGTTTCCTTAATTTCTCTTTCTATTTTCTCATTATTAGTGTACAGGAATGCAAGGGATTTCTGTGTGTTGATTTTATATCCTGCAACTTTACTATATTCATTGATTAGTTCTAGTAATTTTCTGGTGGAGTCTTTAGGGTTTTCTACGTAGAGGATCATGCCATCTGCAAACAGTGAGAGTTTTACTTCACAGCTGAATTCTACAAAAAAATTTAGAGAAGAGCTAACACCTATCCTACTCAAACTCTTTCAGAAAATTGCAGAAGAAGGCAAACTTCCAAACTCATTCTATGAGGCCACCATCACCCTAATATCAAAACCTGACAAAGATGCCACAAAAAAAGAAAACTGCAGGCCAATATCACTGATGAACATAGATGCAAAAATCCTTAACAAAATTCTAGCAATCAGAATCCAACAACACATTAAAAAGATCATACACCATGACCAAGTGGGCTTTATCCCAGGAATGCAAGGATTCTTCAATATCTGCAAATCAATCAACGTAATACACCACATTAACAAATTGAAAAATAAAAACCATATGATTATCTCAATAGATGCAGAGAAAGCCTTTGACAAAGTTCAACATCCATTTATGATAAAAACTCTCCATAAAGCAGAAATAGAAGGAACATACTACTACTACTAAGTCACTTCAGTCGTGTCCGACTCTGTGTGACCCCATAGACGGCAGCCCACCAGGCTCCCCCATCCCTGGGATTCTCCAGGCAAGAACACTGGAGTGGGTTGCCATTTCCTTCTCCAATGCATGACAGTGAAAAGTGAAAGTGAAGTCGCTCAGTCGTGTCCGACCCTCAGCGACACCATGGACTGCAGCCTTCCAGGCTCCTCCACCCATGGGATTTTCCAGGCAGAAGTACTGGAGTGGGGTGCCATTGCCTTCTCCTCAACATAATAAAAGCTATATATGACAAACCCACAGCAAACATTATCCTCAATGGTGAAAAATTGAAAGCATTTCCTCTAAAGTCAGGAATAGGACAAGGATGCCCACTTTCACCATTACTATTCAACATAGTTTTGGAAGTTTTGGCCACAGCAATCAGAGCAGAAAAAGAAATAAAAGGAATTCAAATTGGAAAAGAAGAAGTAAAACTCTTTCTTTTTTTTTTTTTTTTTTTTTTGGTCTGGCTATTGATTGTCAAAACTGATAAACAACTTATATTATTATGATTATGGTAACTATAAATTAGTACCATTGTTTCATGATTGGTCAACATAAAAATAATAGAATTCTATATCATTAAAATGGCCATTTAATCGAAAAACCTGTAATCACCTTTTAAACTCCAGATGCATATCAGAATTATCATGGAATTTTTTGAAAAATACAAATACCCATTGCTCCTGGTAAGTTCCTAATGAGCAACCATGCTTAAAAATAACTGGATTATGTGATGATGTTTTACTACTTCTAGTTTGTTTCACTTTTGTATTTCGTTTTCAGTACTCCCATTTCATTTAGTTTGTTTTCCAATTTTTCCTTCTCTTCCTCTTTTTATTGATATTCTTTCTCAGCCCTTATCAAGCACAGTAGAAAAGTTTGTGTGTGTGTGTGTGTGTGTGTTATACCCACAAATATATGTATGTATATATATATATATACACACACACACACATACACAAACACACTTTTTTCCTTAGTAAGAATATAATGCTAGATTTTTAATTTAAAAAATCGATATGCAACAAGTAACAAAGATTTACTGTATGGCAAAGGGAACTATAGTCAATATCTTGCAATAAACTGTAAGATAATATAATCTCAAAAATAATGTATTTGTATATCTGTAACTGAATCACCTTGCTGTTAACCTGAAATGATGCAAGTCAACCATACTTCAATAATATACATATTAAGAGAAAAAAAAAAGGAAAACTATAAGATACTGATTTAAAAAAGATGACACAAGGCATATACCATGTTAGTGGATTTTAAGAATTAGTATTGTGAAAATCACTATACTAACCAAAGCAATCTACAGATTCAATGGTATCCCAATCAATTATCAATGGCATTTTCCACATTTTTAGAACAAAAAGCTTGACAATTTGGAAACACAAATGACCCCAAATACCCAGAGCAATCTTGAGAAAAAGAAATAGAGCTGGAGTAATCAGAGTCTCTGATTTTAGGCTCTGCTACAAAGCTATTCATCAAAATCGTATGGTACTGGCTGCTGCTGCTACTGCTGCTAAGTCACTTCAGTCGTGTCCAACTCTGTGCGACCCCATAGATGGCAGCCCACGAGGCTTCACCATCCCTGAGATTCTCCAGGCAAGAACACTGGAGTGGGTTGCCATTGCCTTCTCCGTTGTGTGAAAGTGAAAAGTGAAAGTGAAGTTGCTCAATCGCGTCCAACTCCCAGCGACCCCATGGACTGCAGGCTACCAGGCTCCTCCATCCATGGGATTTTCTAGGCAAGAGTACTGGAGTGGCTTACCATTGTCTTCTCTGATGGTACTGGTACAGAAACAGAAATATAGATCAATGGAGCAGATAAAAAGCCAAGAGATAAACCAGCACATCTGTGGCCACGCAGCCTGTGACAAAGGAGGCAAGAATGCACAGTGAAGAAAAGACAGTCTCTTCATTAAGTCATGCTGGGAAAACTGGACAACTACATGTAAAAGAATGAAATTAGAACACTATCTAAAACCATACACAAAAATAAACCCAAAATGAATTAACTACTTAAATGTAAAACTGGACACTATGAAACTCTTAGAGGAAAACATAGGAAAAACACTCTGACATAAAACACAGCAAGATCATTTTTTGACCTACTTAATGAAAATAAGTAGGCTCCAGTCCATGGGGTCGCTAAGAGTCAGACCCGACTAAGCGACTTCACTTTCACTTTTCACTTTCATTCATTGGAGAAGGAAATGGCAACCCACTCCAGTATTCTTGCCTGGAGAATCCCAGGGACGGGGGAGCCTGGTGAGCTTCTGTCTATGGGGTCGCACAGAGTCAGACACAACTGAAGCGATTTAGCAATAGCAGCAATGAAAATAAAAACTGAAAGAAACAAATGGGACCTAAACACAAGCATTTGTACAGCAAAGGAAACCATAAACAAAATGGAAAGACAGCCCTGAGAATGGGAGAAAATATTTGCAAATGAATCAAACAACAAGAGGTTAATCTCCAAAATATACAAACAACTCATGCAGCTAATATATAAAAAAACAAAAACAACAATCCAATCAAAAAACGGAGAGAAGATCTAAATAGACGTCTCTCCAAAGAAGAGAGTACAGATGGCTAATAAGCACATGAAAAGAATGCTCAACATTGCCAATTATTAGACAAATGCAAATCAAAACCACAAAGAAATATCACCTCACACTGGTCAGAATGGCCATCATCAATTGTCAACAAGCAATAATGCTGGAGAGAGTATGGAGAAAAGTCAACCCTACTATACTGTTGGTGGAATGTGAATTGGTACAACCTTTATGGAAAACTATGAAATTGCCTTAGAAAACTAAAAACTGAAATACTATATAATCCAGCAATCCCTCTACTGGGCATCTATCCAGAGAAAACCATAATTTAGAAAACTACACACACCCAAATGTTTATTACAGCACTATTTACAATAGCGAAGACATGGAAGTGATCTTAATGTCCATTGACAGAGGAATGCATAAAAATGTTGTGGTACATACACACAATGGAGTATTCAGTTCAGTTCAGTTCAGTCGCTCAGTCATGTCCTACTCTATGCGATCCCATGAATCGCAGCACACCAGGCCTCCCTGTCCATCATCAACTCCCAGAGTTCACTGAGACTCACGTCCATCGAGTCAGTGATGCCATCCAGCCATCTCATCCTCTGTCATCCCCTTCTCCTCCTGCCCCCAATCCCTCCCAGCATCAGAGTCTTTTCCAATGAGTCAACTCTTCGCATGAGGTGGCCAAAGTACTGGAGTTTCTGCTTTAGCATCATTCCTTCCAAAGAAATTCCAGGGCTGATCTCCTTCAGAATGGACTGGTTGGATCTCCTTGCAGATCAAGGGACTCTCAAGAGTCTTCTCCAACACCACAGTTCAAAAGCATCAATTCGTCGGTACTCAGCTTTCTTCACAGTCCAACTCTTACATCCATACATGACTACTGGAAAAACCATAGCCTTGACTAGACAGACCTTTGTTGGCAAAGTAATGTCTTTGTTTTGAATATGCTATCTAGGTTGGTCATAACTTTCCTTCCAAGGAGTAAACATCTATTAATTTCATGGCTGCAGTCACCATCTGCAGTGATTTTGGAGCCCAGAAAAATAAAGTCAGACATAGTTTCCACTGTTTCCCCATCTATTTCCCATGAATTGATGGGACCAGATGCCATGATCTTCATTTTCTGAATGTTGAGCTTTAAGCCAACTTTTTCACTCTCCTCTTTCACCTTCATCAAGAGGCTTTTTAGTTCTTCTTCACTTTCTGCCATAAGGGTAGTGTCATTTGCATATCTGAAGTTATTGATATTTCTCCTGGCAATCTTGATTCCAGTTGTGCTTCTTCCAGCCCAGCATTTCTCATGATGTACTCTGCATATAAGTTAAATTCGTAGGGTGACAATATACAGCCTTGACGTACTCCTTTTCCTATTTGGAACCAGTCTGTTGTTCCATGTCCAGTTCTAATTGTTACTTCCTGATATGCATGCAAATTTCTCAAGAGGCAGGTCAGGTGGTCTGGTATTCCCATTTCTTTCAGAATTTTTCAGCTTATTGTGATCCACACAGTCAAAGGCTCTGGCATAGTCAATAAAGCAGAAATAGATGTTTGCGGGAACTCTCTTGCTTTTTCCATGATCCAGGGAATGTTGGCAACTTGGTCTCTGGTTCCTCTGCCTTTTCTAAAACCAGCTTGAACAACTAGAAGTTCATGGTTCACATATTGCTGAAGCCTGGCTTGGAGAATTTTGAGCATTACTTTACTAGCGTGTGAGATGAGTGCAATTGTGTCGTAGTTTGAGCATTCTTTGGCATTGCTCTTCTTTGGGATTGGAATAAAAACTGACCTTTTCCAGTCCTGTGGCCAGTGCTGAGTTTTCCAAATTTGCTGGCATATTGAGTGCAGCACTTTCACAGCATCATCTTTCAGGATTTGGAATAGCTCCACTGGAATTCCATCACCTCCACTAGCTTTGCTCATAGTGATGCTTTCTAATGCTCTCTTGACTTCATATTCCAGGATGCCTGGCTCTAGGTGAGTGATTACACCATCGTGATTATCTGGATCGTGAAGCTCTTTTTTGTACAGTTCTTCTGTGTATTCTTGCCACTTCTTCTTAATATCTTCTGCTTCTGTTAGGTCCATACCATTTCTGTCCTTAATTGAGCCCATCTTTGCAATGGAGTATTACTTAGACATAAAAAAGAATGAAGTAGTGCCATTTAAAGCAACATTGATGGACCTAGAGATTGTCATACTGACTGAAGTCAGTCAGAGAAAGACAAATACAGTATATCATTTATATGTAGAATCCAAAAAAAAGTGGTACAAATAGACCTATTTACAAAACAGACTTGCAAATATAAAAAAGTGGTTGGCAAAGGGGAAAGGTGGTGCAGGGAGGGGTAAATCAAGTTCTTGGGATTAATATGCACACACTACTATATAAAAAATAGATAACCAAAAGAAATTACTATATTACACGAAGAACTTGACTCAATATTCTCTCATAACCTATGTGAGAATAAAATTTGAAAAACAATGAATGTATATGTATAGCTGATTCACTTTGTTATATACTTGAAAACTAATACAATGTTGTAAATGAACTATGATCCAATAATTTTTTTAAAAAAATGGTGTTGGGAAAGTTGACAACCACATGCAAAAGAATAAACCTGGATTCCTATTTTATACCATTCACAAAAGTCACCTCACAATGAACTACAGACTTGAATTAAGACTTCAAACGATACTGGACGCTTGGGGCTGGTGCACGGGGACGACCTGGAGGGATGGTATGGGGAGGGAGGAGGGTTCGGGGTGGGCAGCACATGTATGCCTGTGGTGGATTCATTTTGATGTATGGCAAAATCAATACAATATTGTAAAGTTAAATAAAATTTGAAAAATAGAAAAATAAAAACATTAAAAAAAAAAAAAACAACCTCAAACTATAAAACACTTGGAAGAAAATACAGGGGAAAGCTCTTTGAAATTGGTCTTGGCAGTGATTTTTTTTTTTTTTTTTTTTTTGACACTGAAACTAAGGCAACAAAAGAAAAAATGAACAAGTGGGAACATCAAACTGAAAAGCTTCTGTATGGGGAAAGAAACCATTACCAAAACAAAGAGGTAATGTATTGAGTGGAAGCAATTAGAAGCAAACAACATATTCAATAAAGGGTTGATATCCAAAATATAGGGTTTCCCTGGTGATTCAGCTATAAAGAATTTGCCTGCAGTGCAGGAGATGTAGGTTTGACCACCCACTCTAGTATTCTTGCCCGGGAAATCCCATAGACAGAGGAGCCTGACTGGCTACAGTCCATGGGATCACAAGAGTCTGAAACAACTTAGTACCTAAAGGAAAGCAGCACCCAACATATATAAGAAACATATACAACTCAATACCTATACAAGTAACCCAATTAAAAAACAGGCAGATACCTGAATAGACATTTTTTCCCAAGGAAGATATACAAATGGCTAACAGCAAAAGAGTCCAAAATTCAGTACTTGGATGCAATCTCAAAAACGACAGAATGATCTCTGATCGTTTCCGAGGCAAACCATTCAATATCACAGTAATCCAAGTCTACACCCCAACCAGTAATGCTGAAGAAGCTGAAGTTGAATGGTTCTACGAAGACCTAAAAACCATTTAGAACTAACATCAAAAAAGATGTCCTTTTCATTATAGGGGACTGGAATACAAAAGTAGGAAGACAAGAAACACCTGGAGTAACAGGCAATTTTGGCCTTGGAGTACAGAATGAAGCAGGGCAAAGGCTGATAGAGTTTTGCAAAGAGAATGCACTGATCATAGCAAGCACCCTGTTCCAACAACACAAGAGAAGACTCTAAACGTGGACGTAACCAGAAGGCCAACAACGACATCAGATGATTATATTCTTTGCAGCCAAAGATGGAGAAGCTCTATATAGCCAGCAAAAACAAGACCAGGAGCTGACTGTGGCTCAGATCATGAACTTCTTATGGGCAAATTAAGAATTAAATTGAAGAAAGTGGGGAAAACCACTAGGCTATTCAGGTATGATCTAAATCAAATCCCTTACGGATATACAGTGGAAGTGAGAAATAGATTTAAAGGACGAGATCTGACAGACAGAGTGCCTGACGAACTATGGACAGAGGTTCGTGACATTTTAAAGGAGACACGGATCAAGACCTTTCCCAAGAAAAAGAAATGCAAAAAAGCAAAATGGCTGTCTGAGGAGGCTTTACAAATAACTGAGAAAAGAAGAAAAGTGAAAAGCAAAGGGAAAAGGAAAGATCTACCCATTTGAATACAGAGTTCCAAACAATAGCAAGGAGGGATAATAAAGCCTTCCTCAGAGATCAATGCAAAGAAATAGAGGAAAACAACAGAATGGGAAAGACTAGGGATTGCTTCAAGAAAATCAGAGATACCAAGGGAAGATTTCATGCAAAGATGGGCTTGATAAAGGACAGAAATGGCATGGACCTAACAGAAGCAGAAGATATTAAGAAGAGGTGGCAAGAATACACAGAAGAACTGTACAAAAAAGAGCTTCACGACCCAGATAATCATGATGGTGTGATCACTCACCTAGAGCCAGACATCCTGGAATGTGAAGTCAAGTGGGCCTTAGAAAGCATCACTATGAACAAAGCTAGTGGAGGTGATGGAATTCCAGTGGAGCTATTCCAAATCCTGAAAGATGATGCTGTGAAAGTGCTGCACTCAATATGCCAGCAAATTTGGAAAACTCAGCAGTGGCCATAGGACTGGAAAAGGTCAGTTTTCATTCTAATCCCAAAGAAAGGCAATGCCAAAGAATGCTCAAACTATGACACAATTGCACGCATCTCACACGCTAGTAAAGTAATGCTCAAAATTCTCCAAGCCAGGCTTCAGCAATATGTGAACAATGAAATTACAGATGTTCAAGCTAGTTTTAGAAAAGGCAGAGGAATCAGATATCAAATTGCCAACGTCTGCTGGATTGTCAAAAAAAGCAAGAGAGTTCCAGAAAAGCATCTATTTCTGCTTTATTGACTATGCCAAAACCTTTGACTGTGTGGATCACAACAAACTGTGGAAAATTCTGAAAGAGATGGGAATACCAGGCCACCCAACTTGTCTCTTGAGAAACCTGTATGCAGGTCAAGAAGCAACAGTTTGAACTGGACATGGAACAACAGACTGTTTCCAAATGGGAAAAGGAGTATATCAAGGCTGCATATTGTCACCCTGTTTATTTAACTTCTATGCAGAGTACATCATGAGAAACGCTGGGCTGGATTAAACACAAACTGGAATCAAGATTGCTGGGAAAAATATCAATAACTTCAGATATCCAGATGACACGACCCTTATGGCAGAAACTGAAGAAGAACTAAAGAGCCTCTTGATGAAAGAGGAGAGTAGGAAAGTTGGCTTAAAGCTCAACATTCAAAAAACTAAGATAATAGGATCTAATCCCATCATTACTTTGCCAACAAAGGTCCGTCTAGTCAAGGCTATGGTTTTTCCAGTAGTCATGTATGGATGTGAGAGTTGGACTGTGAAGAAGGCTGAGCACTGAAGAATTGATGCTTTTGAACTGTGGTGTTGGAAAGACTCTTGAGAGTCCCTTGGACTGCAAGGAGTTCCAACCAGTCCATTTTGAAGGAGATCAGCCCTGGGATTTCTTTGGAGGGAATGATGCTGAAGCTGAAACTCTAATACTTTGGCCACCTCATGCAAAGAGTTGACTCCTTGGAAAAGACTCTGATGCTGGGAGGGACTGGGGGTAGGAGGAGAAGGGGATGACAAAGGATGAGATGGCTGGATGGCATCACTGACACGATGGATGTGAGTCTGTGTGAACTCTGGGAGTTGGTGATGAAGAGGGAAGCCGGGTGTGCTGCGATTCATGGGGTCACAAAGAGTCAGACACGACTGAGAGACTGAACTGAACTGAATTCCATCATTTCATGGCAAATGATGGGGAAACAGAAAACAGTGGCTGACTTTCTTCTGGGGGGCTCCAAAATCACTACAGATGGTGACTGAAGCCATGAAATTAAAAGACGCTTATTCCTTGGAAGGAAAGTTATGACCAACCTAGACAGCATATTCAAAAGCAGAGACTTCACTTTACCAACAAGGTTCGTCTCATCAAGGCTATGGTTTTTCCAGCAGTCATGTATGGATGTGAGTGTTGGACTATAAAGCTGAGCACCGAAGTATTGATGTTTTTGAAGTGTGGTGTTGGAGAAGACTCTTGAGAGTCCCTTGGACTGAAAGGAGATCCAACCAGTCCATTCTAAAGGAGATCAGTCCTGAGTGTTCATTGGAAGGACTGATGTTGAAGCTGAAGCTCCAAAAATTTGGCCACCTTATGGGAAGAGCTGACTCATTTGAAAAGACCCTGATGCTGGGAAACATTGAAGGCAGGAGGAGAAGGAGATGACAGAGGATGAGATGGTTGGATGGCATCACCGACTCAATAGAGATGAGTTTGAGTAGACTCAGGGAGTTGGTGATGGACAGGGAGGCCTGGTGTGCTGAGATTCATGGGGTCACAAAGAGTCAGACATGACTGAGCAACTGAATTGAACAGTAGAATGAAAAGTTGCTCAATATTATTAATAATTGAGGAAATGCAAAGCAAAACCACAATGATATCACACTTGTTGGAGTGGCTTGTCAAAAAGAGAAGAGAACTAATTCTGATGTGAATGTAGAGGAAAAGGAACACTCAGATACAGTTGGTGAGAATGTAAACAGGCTAAGCACGATGGAAAGCAGTATGAAGGTTCCTCAAAGAATTAAAAATCTCATTTCTGGGTATGTATCCAAAGGAATGAAATCATTATCACATTACACACACAAAAAAATAAATCTATATTACTATCTTAATAGAAGCATTAAGTATGAAAATACTCTAAACACAGCTAACGTGTGGAAAAGCTAAGCTATGTAAACACTCTATCCATCAATGGATGAAGAGTACAAAACAGCAAAAGAGGCACTGATGTATAGAACAGTCTTTTGGACTCTGTGGGAGAGGGAGAGGGTGGGATGATTTGCAAGAATGGCATTGAAACATGTATAATATCATATATGAAATGAGTCGCCAGTCCAGGTTCGATACATGATACTGGATGCTTAGGGCTGGTGCCCTGGGACAACCCAGAGGGATGGTACAGGGAGGGAGGAGGGAGGAGGGTTCAAGATGGGGAACACGTGTATACCTGTGGCAGATGCATGTTGATATATGGCAAAACCAATACAATATTCTAATGTTAAAAAATTAAATTAAATTTTTAAAAAATGTGATAGATTAAGCCTTTCCAAAGATGGAAATCCTACCATTCATGACAACATGAATGAACATGAATGAATGAACATTGATAAGTGAAATAAATCAGAGAAATACAAACACTGCATGGTATCACATATTTGGCATCTATTTGAAAAGTCAAACTCATAGAAACAAAGTAAAAAAGTAGTTGATAGTTGAACTCATAGAAACAGGGGTAGAAAACTAGCCTGGGGGGAAAGTAGGGTTATTTTTGTAATAGGATACAAGTTCTCAGCTGTAAGATAACTAAAATCTGAAGACCTAATGTTTAACATTGGAGAAGGCAATTGCACCCCACTCCAGTACTCTTGCCTGGAAAACCCCATGGATGGAGGAGCAAGGTAGGCTGCAGTCCATGGGGTCGCTAAGAGTCAGACATGACTGAGTGACTTCATTTTGACTTTTTACTTTCATGCATTGGAGAAGGAAATGGCAACCCATTCCAGTATTCTTGCCTGGAGAATTCCAGTGACAGGGGAGCCCGGTGGACTGCCATCTATGGGGTTTCACAGAGTTGGACAAGACTGAAGAGACTTAACAGAAGCAGCAGCAGCAATGGTTTAACATAGTGACTGGTGTGGATAACAATGATCTCACCAGAAACAAAGACAAACACAACCTGATGGATGTGTTAATTAACTAGATGGAGAGAATACTTTCACAATGCATACAAATACAAAGAAATCATCACATTGTACACTTTAAATATCTTACATGTCATCAATTGTACCTCAGTAAAGCTGAAAACAGTCCAACTCTCACATCCATACATGACCACTGGAAAAACCATAGCCTTGACTAGATGAATCTTTGTTGGCAAAGTAATATCTCTGCTTTTGAATATGCTGTCTAGGTTGGTCATAACTTTCCTTCCAAGGAGTAAGCGTCTTTTAATTTCATGGCTTTAATCACCATCTGCAGTGACTTTGGAACCCCCAAAAGAAAGTCTGACAGTTTCCCCATCTATTTCCCATGAAGTGATGGGACCAAATGCCATGATCTTCGTTTTCTGAATGGTGAGCTTTAAGCCAACTTTCTCACTCTCCTCTTTCACTTTGATCAAGAGGCTTTTGAGTTCCTCTTCACTTTCTGCCATAAGGGTGGTGTCATCAGCATATCTGAGGTTATTGATATTTCTCCCATTAATCTTGATTCCAGCTTGTGCTTCTTGCAGTCCAGCATTTCTCATGATGTACTCTGCATATAAGTTAAATAAGCAGGGTGACAATATACAGCTTTGACATACTCCTTTTTCTATTTGGAACCAGTCTGTTGTTCCATGTTCAGTTCTAACTGTTGCTTCCTGACCTGCATATAGGTTTCTCAAGAGGCAGGTGTGGTCTGGTATTCCCATTTCTTTCAGAATTTTCCACAGTTTATTGTGATTCACATAGTCAAAGGCTTTGGCATAGTCAATAAAGCAGAAATAGATGTTTTTCTGGAACTCTCTTGTTTTTTCAATGATCCAGTGCATGTTGACAATTTGATCTCTGGTTCCTTTGCCTTTCCTAAAACCAGCTTGAACATCTGGAAGTTCACGGTTCACATATTGCTGAAGTCTGGCTTCGAGAATTTTGAACATTACTTTGGTAGCATGTGAGAGCACTGAAGAATTGATGCTTTTGAACTGTGGTGTTGAATAAGACTCTTGAGACTCCCTTGGATTGCAAGGAGATCTAACCAGTCCATCCTAAAGGATACCAGTCCTGGGTGTTCATTGGAAGGACTGATGCTGAGGCTGAAACTCCAATACTTTGGCCACCTCATGCAAAGAGTTGACTCATTGGAAAAGACCCGGATGTTGGGAGGGATTGGGGGCAGGAGGAGAAGGGGACGACAGAGGATGAGATGGCTGGATGGCGTCACCGAATCGATGCACATGAGTCTGGGTGAACTCCAGGAGTTGGTGATGGACAGAGAGGCCTGGGGTGCTGTGATTCATGGGGTTGCAAAGAGTCAATCACAACTGAGTGACTGAACTGAACTGAAAGCTGAAAAAAATTTTTCTTCTTGTAAAAATAGTTTTATCTTTAATTAACTTGAATATTTCACAACAGACCTTATTCTTTTTTTCACTCTAATCTCATTTTAAGATTTAGCCATGGTGCTGTGTGCTTCTCACTCCTAATTGCTACAGCACAGACATAGACAGCAGCCACAGCAAAGGTGCTCCAGCTCCTCATGATCACAGTCAGCCAAGTCCTCCTGTTGAATTACAAAAAGATATTCAGGGACATAGCCCCAGATTGCATTGCTGGATCATGGAGCAGGGAGAAACTTGTCTTCACCAAGAGCCACCAAATGGCTTCTCCCAAAGTTTGTGTCACAGTTCTGCATAAGGGTCCTGATTCCTGACAGCTTTGTTAATACTCTTTGTTATCCAATTTATACTCAGACTTCATAAAAATGAATCAAGTATTGTTTTAATTTATACATCTCTGATTATGAATGAGTTGGAGCCATCTCATCTATATAGAGTTTGGGTTTGTCTGTTGTTTGGGAAGGGTTTTTGATTTCTGTATTTTCCTATTAAATAAAGAAGTAGCTGGTATGGTTTAGATAACAATTGTTTCTTGGTTCTAGATATCACAAAACATCTCTTCCTAGTGTATTATCTTATTTAACTCCCTCTGTGGTGCCCTTCCTTGAACATAATCTTTAGTGTTGATTTACGGGCCAGACAATATGTATTTTGGCAATCTAATTTCTTTCAAAGTTAAGGTTGTTTTCTCCTGGGCTACCCTGGTGGCTCAGACAGAAAAGAATCTGCCTGAAATGCAGGAGAACAGGGTTTGATCCTTGATCAGGAAGATCCCCTGGAGGAGGGAATGGTTACCCATTCCAATATTCTTGCCTGGAGAATTCCATGGACAGAGGAACACAGTGAGCTACAGTCCATGGGGTTGCAATTTAGGCAACCAAGCTTAATTATCTCTTTCACAACCCAAGAGGTTCTGATGACACACTCTCTCGTTCATTTAAAGTGGGATATGTGAGTAGGTAGACGAGGGAAACAAATTACATCTGGTTCCAAATTTTGGATCGCCTATTTACTTCTTGTGTGGACGGAGGCAAATCACTTCTATTCTACATTCCTTAGTTTTCATACCTGGAAAGTACTGATCAATCAATCATTCCTGGAGCAATAAGAACACCGTAAACTTTTGTTCATTTGCTTATTGCTTTCCTTTATTTTGCCTGGTGCAACCCTAAACCTTTCTGAATAGTTGCCTTCAATCTTCCTTAAAGATGCATTCCCATGCTTAATTTCACTGGAATCATGATAAACAAACATAAGCTACTCTGATTATTTGTTTAAACATTGAAGAAACATTTTCTTGATGCCTGCTGTGTACCTATACCTGAGTTATAAGGAAAAATCAGAAGAGTGAAAGAAGTAAAGAGTTAATGACAACATATTAGTTCCTACAGAGGCTATACCCAATTCAGCCTAGGGGCATTGGGTCATTCATGATGGTTACTCAGCGTCTCCCTGTTTTCAGCATCCAAAGAGTCAAAGCTTTGGTTTTTCCAATAGTCATGCACAGATGTGAGATATGGACAATAAAAAAGGCTGAGCACTCATGAATTGATGCCTTCAAACTGTGGTGCTGCAGAAGACTTTTGAGAGTCCCTTGGAGAGCAAGGAGATCAAACCAGTCAATCCTAAAGGAAATCAACCCTGAATATTCATTGGAAGGACGGATGCTGCACCTGAAGCTCCAATACTGTGGCCACCTGATGCGAAGAACTGACTCATCGGAAAAGACCCTGATGCCTGGAGAGATTGAAGGCAGGAGGAAAATGGGACGACAGAGGGTGAGATGGTTGGATGGCATCACCAACTCAATGGACATGAGTTTTAGCAAACTCTGGGAGATGGTGAAGGACAGGGAATCCTGGTGTGCTGTAGTCCATCCGGTCGCAAAGAGTCAGACATGACTGAGAGACTCAACAACAACAACAACTCAGCTTCTTCCTGTTTTCAACACAAGCTCAGAGAGTACTTAATTTAATGAATCATGGAAGGTTAAGTTCTTACTTTTTCAGTGGGGCACACAAGTCCTATTCCTAAAACTGATTTCTCTACTAACGGTAATTCTCAAGCTCACATATCAGGAGATGATGTGAAAGTCCAGTTGAATGGAGCCAGAAGTCTCAGACACTTGGCTGCTGGAGGGCTCCAGGGTATTATCAGTGTGATCAGACTCAAGGAACAAAAGTTGCAATCAGTCTGTTGCAACCCAGAGAAAGATCTGCACACAGCTTCACATCAAGCAAAATAGGTGTGTGGAGAAAGAAAGGCTAGGGAGTCATGCAGTCAGCTGTGCACACTCATGTAAGTCTCTAAAGGCAAAGACTGACACATGGGAGAAGCAGGAAGCCTCAGAGGGTGTTGTCAGTCCTATGTGACTGGTTGCTGCTTCTGGCTCTAACTTACCTTAGTGACTTGCAACCTTTTTATACTTTAATATACACAATGAAGGATGTTCCCATACCACATATTACTCTCAGATATGTTCTTTCCAGATAACTAGCATTTAATCTACAACTTTCTCTCCTACCCAAAGTAAATTGAAAGATAAGAAAATGAGAGTGACAGTCAAAAAATTACCCCAAATGTTAGCTATTTAATTGCTGCTGCTGCTGCTGCTAAGTTGCTTCAGTCGTGTCCAACTCTGTGCGACCCCATAGACGGCAGCCCACCAGCCTTCCCTGTCCCTGGGATTCTCCAGGCAAGAATACTGGAGTGGGTTGCCATTTCCTTCTCCAATTTAACTGCTAGTAGAGTAAAAATTGCTTGCAATTCATCTTGAAATTAACTTGACACCGGATTATCACTAGTTGGGAAATTTTAAGTTGAAAGAAACCAGTAAAAAGTAGTTGAAAACTACTGACATAATTCATATTCACTGAGCATGTTAGCCATTTCCAGTTCAAAATTTCACTGATCCATAATAATAGCTGCCATTTGTTGATCTCATAGTATGAGGCAGACAGTTATATATAATA
This sequence comes from Tragelaphus eurycerus, assembly GCA_935064755.1. Lineage (NCBI taxonomy): Eukaryota > Metazoa > Chordata > Mammalia > Artiodactyla > Bovidae > Tragelaphus > Tragelaphus eurycerus. The sequence goes on along the minus strand of CAKXYN010000126.1, from coordinate 2,153,216 downwards.
CTGCCTCTCTTCACACAACCTCTTAAGACAAGTATTGCTATCTTTATTTTACAGCTAAGAAACCTAAGGCTCAAAAAAGTTGTTGTTTGCCTAGGGTGACACAGTAAGTGGTAAAGTCAAGATTTATATGTTAGACTGTCTTGTTTCCAAATTCAGGATCCCAGCCTTCTCTCTTCAAAGTTAAATCATTCCCCAGCAGTAAGTCCTCATACCTTTAGTGGGTATGAGATAAGTCCTCATATCTTACTAAAGATACCCACTAAAGATCTACTAACTCAATACCCACTTAAGATCTACTAACTCAATCACACTAAGATCTACTCTCTCAACAATCACTTAGAAATTCGAGTATTTATTTCTGGAAAATCCCTGTAAAAATGGTACTTGTCTCATTAGAAAAGTGAGGCATTAACCCCTTACTGTCCAAAATCACATCAGCATAGAATCAGCCCACCCATTAAGCTTATTCCCACAGAAGGCTCAAAAGAAATCGAAGAAATTTTCAAATGAAAAGGAGAAAGAGGAAAGTGGGGGGAAAAAGCACTCCATCTATAATTTGGAGCATAGTCAATATAAAAGAGACAGGCAAGAAATTAGAAAGCTCCCTGATATCTACAGAAGGTTGGAAGAGGAAAGGAAAGAAAGTTACCAGTTGTGGAACTCTTACCCTGTTCCAAGCTGCATCAGGCTGGGAACTTTCATGCTTCCTTAGGAAAGCTTTTGCCTACATTTTTTCTAGAAGAGGTCAGAGGGAGGTTGAGTACTCTTTCTGAGCTCACAATGCTAGAATAAAACAAAACAGGAGTTTGAACCTAGCTTGTGTGATGTCCTCACTGCAGATGGCGACTGCAGCCATGAAATTAAAAGACGCTTACTCCTTGGAAGGAAAGTTATGACCAATCTAGATCACATATTCAAAAGCAGAGACATTACTTTGCTAACAAAGGTTCGCCTAGTCAAGGCTATGGTCTTTCCTGTGGTCATGTATGGATGTGAGAGCTGGACTGTGAAGAAGGCTGAGCACTGAAGAATTGATGCTTTTGAACTGTAATGTTGGAGAAGACTCTTGAGAGTCCCCTGGACTGCAAGGAGATCCAACCAGTCCATTCTGAAGGAGATCAGCCCTGGGATTTCTTTGGAAGGAATGATGCTAAAGCTGAAACTCCAGTATTTTGGCCACCTCATGCGAAGAGTTGACTCATTGGAGAAGACTCTGATGCTGGGAGGGATTGGGGGCAAGAGGAGAAGGGGACGACAGAGGATGAGATGGCTGGATGGCATCACTGACTCGATGGATGTGAGTCTAACTGACCTCCAGGAGTTGGTGATGGACAGAGAGGCCTGACGTGCTGTGATTCATGGGGTCGCAAAGAGTCGGACACGACTGAGCAACTGATCTCTCTCTCTTTCTCTCTCTCTCTCTCTCTCTCTCTCTCTCTCTCTCTCTCTCTCTCTCTCTCTCTCTGTGATGTCCATAGAACACCTTCTTCCACTGTAACCACATTCTTCAACACTCAGTGAGGACACATGATCTTGACTCCTGGAATGCCCTTCTTCCATCATGAAATTGACCAGCTCTGAAAACTTGTTTGTTTGTTTGTTTTAATTTAATTTTATTTAATTTAACTTTACAATATTGTATTGGTTTTGGCATATATCAAAATGAATCTGCCATGTTTTGTTTCCTCAGTGAACATGACATAAGGTTCCTCGTCATTCAAAAAAGTCTCTAAATATTCTTGTCATGTTTGGGAGATGAAATTAATTAGAAAAGTAAATTATTGTAGGAAACTAATTAGCATTCTCTTGACAAAATGCAATAAATTTAAGTACTGTGCAATGTTACCTCTTCTCTGGTGTGAAGTATTAATGTGATTGTAGTGGCCATGTTGATACTCAATCTGGTGTTTGTAGATGGGGGTTGGGGGGGTACAATTTGGCTTCACCTCATCCACATCTTAGGACACAATTTAGAAAAGATTTGACGATCAGATGTACCTTAGTTCAGTTCAGTCCCTCAGTCGCGTCTGACTCTTTGCAACCAAATGGATTGCAGCATACCAGGCTTTTCTGTCCATCACGAACTCCCTAATCTTCCTCAAACTCATGTCCATTGAGCCAGTGATGCCATCCAACCATCTCATCCTCTGTCTTCTCTTTCTCCTCCTGTCTTCAATCTTTCCCAGAATCAGGGTCTTTCCTGATGAGTCAGTTCTTCGCATCAGGTGGCCACAGTATCAGAGTTTCAGCTTCAGCTCAGTCTTTCCAATGAATATTCAGGACTGATTCCCTTTAGGATTGACTAGTTTGATCTCCTTTCTGTCCAAGGGACTCTCAAGAGTCTTCTCCAACACCACAGTTCAAAAGCATCAATTCTTCAGTGCTCAACTTTCTTTATGGTCCAACTCCCACATTCATACATGACTACTGGAAAAACCATAGCTTTGACTATATGGACCTTTGTCAGTAAAGCAATGCCTCTGCTTTTTGATATGCTGTCTAGGTTTGTCAGTACTTTTCTTCCAAGGAGCAAGCATCTTTTAATTTCATGGCTTCAATCACTGTCTGCAGTGATTTTGGAGCCCTCAAAAATAAAGTCTCTCACAATTTCTGTTGTTTCCCTCTGTATTTGCCATGAAGTGATGAGACCAGATGTCATGATCTTAGTTTTTTAAAAGTGCCTAGGATTCTCCAAAACCTCAAATGCTTGAGTGATATTACTAGTGTGGTTATTCCCTTCCTCTCTCCTAGGCCTTCCCCTCATCCCTGGTTCCATAACTCTAGTGAAAGATAAGAAAGAGCAAATACAAGAATTGGGGCCAGGCCAGGAGAAAAGATTCTCAGAACACTGAGTTTGACAGAAATTCTTCAGAAGATTTGCTGATCATAGCATGATAAGCTGGTGGCTGTCCATAACCTGTCAGCTCTATGCCACCCAAGAGCATTTATCTGAACCAGGTCTTCTCCACATGTACTCCTGGAACATTATCTGCATCAAAATTTGCTCAGTCTGCATCTCTGGGGTTGTGGCCTGGGGTTTTCACCTTAACAGCCTCCTTCCTATCCCTTAGGAGCAGAATAAGTTTGAGGACCACTGGGCTAAGAAACAAGATAGCAGTGGCCTCAAGGGAGAAGATTCTCTTAAAATAATATGCAGTTGATTATCATTATTCATGGTAGTTTTATTTTATAAAGTTACCACAAACACTGAACTAGAAAGCACAAAACCATTGCTCTTACAGAGTCTCTGATCACAGCATTATCATCAGCCAATCAATACACAATCTTATTTTATGTGTGCTTCTGTTTAAAGACATCTAATTATGTATTGTTGGTATATTAACATTGAACTCATAATCATCAGTACTATAATTCATACCTGAGTAAAACTTATTTCATACATGCAATTTCCCCATAAGACAAATCATAGCCTTCTTGCACTTGGGAACATGAAACAGCATTTCAGCACTATGCTCGAGGGACATTTTACGCCATGAACCAACAAGCAAAAAGCACAAAAATGTAAAAAACAAAAACATGGCACTAGATACATTGTGAAAATAACACTTGTTTACAGTATGAGCTGAAACAAGAAGGCAGACTAACATTTTATTCCCCCCTCTGATGAGAACATGAATGTTTAATCACTCAAATTTTTCACAGCCCTGTTCACATCTGCAAATGACCATAAATGTGCCACAAGTATTTATTTTGAGGTTACAAATAAACTTTGGACAAATTTTCAAATACAGAGTCCACAAGCAATAAGGAAAAACTATATTCAAATAGCAAAGAATCTGCCTGCAATGCAGGAGACCTGGGTTCAATCCCTGTTTCATGAAGATCACTGGAGAAGGGAATGGCAATCCACTCCAGTATTCTTTCCTGGAGAATCCCATGGAGAGAGGAGCCTGGCAGGCTACAGTACATGAGGTTACAAAGAGTCCAACACAACCGAGTGACTAACACACACACAGTGTTACATATGTTATGTATATTTGAAATTTTAAAAATATATTTCACATGTATTTCTCATTTCATCCTACAGTTAGATCTGTAAAATAAACAGGACATAACCTATTTGATTCCCAACATTCAGATAAGAGACAGGGACTCAAAGACCTGGGACACAAATCCAGGTCTTTTGATTCTAAGGCCCTTGCTTTTTCTACTATACCATAGGAGGAAGACAAGTCTGTTCAGGTTATGTCAGATACCAGGACTATTCAGCCATATGGAGATGTCTCAAAGAAATGGGGTGTAGTGGGAAATTGACATAGTACTTTTCACGGGAAGAAATAAAGGATAACCAAAGGAGGCCCAGCCCTAGGCACAGAATGGAGCTTAATAACTATTTCTACAAACTGGGCAAGTGTGCTGTTCATGTGCATCGAAGTTTCCTTTGATGTATCTCAGTCAGAAGGAAAGCCCTGATTGGGGCCCACTGGGTGACCTTTTTAGCAATGAGGTAGAGAGGAAAGATGATGCAGTTCCTTATCTAAAGATTAGGGGTAAGTGGGGGAAATGTGATATAAAATAGATAATCCAGTAAATAGAGTCATTATAAGCTTGAGCTGAAGGAGAAGACTGGAGGAGAAGGTATATCTTGAGAAACTATTTGAAAAAATGGGAGAGATTTATGTAAGACAGGAGGGAAATTATTCTGCGTAATTTTACATATTTAGAACAACTTGAGCAAGCGTTTTAGGCACTGAAAGTCCTGAAATCTAGTCCTAGTTCATTTTCAGCCATGAGACCTGAATAAGTTGATGTAACATTTCTCAGATTCAGCTGACTGATCAATAAAATAAGGATTCAGTTAGGTCTATACACTTTATTTAGTAGAATTTAGCAGTGCTAAGATCTGAGGATTCAAAGGTATACCTGATATAGTCTATGTACTTCAATAGTAAACATGGTTTGAGAAGGCACATTACCAGCAGATCATTTCAATACAAACTGATGAATATTAGAATGTGGATGGACACATTAGAGGGGTATGATCTTGGAACAGGGATGTTGGAAGAGAAATTGGCTGGACAAGATGGCCCCACAATCATAAAGGATGATAGGAATTAGAGAGGCAGTGAAAGAAGATAGCAAGTGATACCCAGGAAGAGCAAGAGCAAAGATCAGAGGTGTGAGATGTGGTGATTTCTCAGACTCACACTTAGTTCAACACTGCTGAGTCACATGGTGGAGAGAGGAGCATGAGGAGAAAGGGGCAGGAAGGGTGGAAAACAGCAAAATCTATGAGCATGAGGATCCATTGAAAGGTTGTAAGCAAGAGAGATATATGGATAGACTTATTCATTCTGAATGATTCCAATGACTGCTCAAAAGAGGCAGAAATTGGGATGGGCATGCCTGGAGATAGAAAAACTAATCTTTCTTTATAATAATCCATGTAGATGCCTCATAGCTTTGTCATGAGATAAGTATATGAATGGAATCTGAATGGAATAATAGAATCTGAATGGAATAAGGTATCTGAAAACACATTATAAACTGAGAAGGAAACAAATGCAAACAGATTTCATATGAAAGCAAAATATTCCATGCAAAATAAAGTGGGAGGATAAGAAAATAAGCATACAAGTTTTACTGTAAGGAGCAATGTGTTAGAAAGCCATGATATCACACAAGAAACACAAACTCATACAGTTGGAAAGCTATGAAGGTAATCTGATGAAGTTGACACTTGATCTGAGAAGTCAGCAGACAATCCTGGGGGTTGAGGAATAGCCTAGTGTACATGATGGGCAGTTCTAGGCACTCACAAGTCAGGAAAAGGCTAGAAGCCTAACAATCTATATATGAACCATTACACTTCTACTAGGATGAGAAATTCATAATCATTTAAAGTCCTGAACTCTAGCAATCCGGTTCCCTGTGATAAGGAAAAAAAGAAAAGGAAAGAAAAAGAAAAGCTAGTACTTTAAACAAAATTGTGGAGATCTTAAAACTGTAAGAAACTCCAGAGGCAGTGTAACATGGTGAATAGAAGAAGATCTGGAGCTTAGGTGTCTAGAGTTGACCTTAACTCTACCACCTCTCAGTTCAGTTCAGTAGCTCAGTCGTGTCCGACTCTTTGTGACACCATGAATCGCAGCACGCCAGGCCTCCCTGTCCATCACCAACTCACAGAGTTCACTCAAACTCATATCCATTGAGTCGGTGATGCCATCCAGCCATCTCATCCTCTGTCATCCCCGTCTTCTCCTGCCCTCAATCCCTCACAGCATCAGGGTCTTTCCCAATGAGTCAGCTCTTCCAATGAGATTGCCAAAGTACTGGAGTTTCAGCTTTAGCATCTTTCTTCCAAAGAACACTCAGGACTGATCTCCTTTATAATGGACTGGTTGGATCTCCTTGCAGATCAAGGGACTCTCAAGAGTCTTCTCCAACACCACAGTTCAAAAGCATCAATTCTCTGGCACTCAGCCTTCTTCACAACCCAACTCTCACATCCATACATGACTACTGGAAAAACCATAGCCTTGACTAGACGGGCTTTTGTTGGCAAGTAATGTCTCTGCTTTTGAATATGCTATCTAGGTTGGTCATAACTTTCCTTCCAAGGAGTAAGCGTCTTTTAATTCCATGGCTGCAGTCACCATCTGTAGTGATCTTGGAGCCCAGAAAAATAAAGTCTGACACTGTTCCCACTGTTTCCCCATCTATTTCCCATGAAGTGATGGAACCAGATGCCATGATCTTCGTTTTCTGAATGTTGAGCTTTAAGCCAACTTTTTCACTCTCCTCTTTCACTTTCATCAAGAGGCTTTTTAGTTCTTCTTCACTTTCTGCCATAAGGGTGGTGTCATCTGCATATCTGAGGTTATTGATATTTCTCCCAGCAATCTTGATTCCAGCTTGTGCTTCTTCCAGCCCAGAGTTTTTCATGATGTACTCCACATATAAGTTAAATAAATAGGGTGACAATATACAGCCTTCATGTACTCCTTTTCCTGTTTGCAACCAGTCTGTTTTTCCATCTCCAGTTCTAACTGTTGCTTCCTGACCTGCATATATGTTTCTCAAGAGGCAGGCAGGTCAAGTGCTCTGGTATTCCCATCTCTTTCAGAATGTTCCACAGTTTACTGTGATTCACACAGTCAAAGGCTTTGGCATAGTCAATAAAGCAGAAATAGATGTTTTTCTGGAACTCTCTTGCTTTTTCCATGATCCAGCTGATGTTGGCATTTTGATCTCTGCTTCTTCTGCCTTTTTTATAAACCAGCTTGAACATTTAGAAGTTCATGTTTCAGGTATTGCTGAAGCCTGGCTTGGAGAATTTTGAGGATTACTTTACTAGCATGTGAGATGAGTGCAATTGTGTGGTAGTTTGAGCATTCTTTGGCATTGCCTTTCTTTGGGATTGGAATGAAAACTGACCTATTCCAGCCCTGTGGCCACTGCTGAGTTTTCCAAATTTGCTGCCATATTAAGTGCAACACTTTCACAGTATCATCTTTCAGGATTTGAAATAGCTCAACTGGAATTCCATCACCTCCACTAGCTTTGTTCATAATGATGCTTTTCATGGCCCACTTGACTTCACATTCCAGGATGTCTGACTCTAGGCAAGTGATCACACCATCATGATTATCTGGGTCATGAAGCTCTTTTTTGTACAGTTCTTCTGTGTATTCTTGCCACCTCTTCTTCATATCTTCTGCTTCTCTTAGGTCCATACCATTTCTGTCCTTTACTGAGCCCATCTTTGCATGAAATGTTCCCTTGGTATCTCTAATTTTCTTCAAGAGATCTTTAGTCTTTCCCATTCTGTTGTTTTCCTCTATTTCTTTGCATTGATCGCTGAAGAAGGCTTTCTTATCTCTCCTTGCTATTCTTTGGAACTCTGCATTCAGATGCTTATGTCTTTCCTTTTCTCCTTTGCTTTTCACTTCTCTTCTTTTCACAACTATTTGTAAGGTCTACCCAGGCAGCCATTTTGCTTTTTTGCATTTCTTTTAGCTGCATGGAAAAGTTGCTTATACTCTCTATGCCTCAGTTTCTTCATCTGAAAAACAGGGATAATAATAATAAAAGTACCCCCTGCTCAAGGTTGCCATAATAATTAAATAAGTTCACAAATATAAAGTGCTTAAAATAGTGCCTGACATGTTTCAAGTATTCAATAAGTATTAAACTTCATGAATGCTACCTGCCACTTTACAAACAGGAACTCTGAGGCGTAGAGAAACTGACTCTGTATCCCAGAATTATTCATAGCCTTTATTAACCTGCATATTAATAGCAAAATCATGGTAACATTAATGTCTGGGAGGACGAAACCTAAGCAGTGTTAGCTTTTGTTCTGGGGTTGAAAAAGATTCAAGAAAGAGGAGAGGGACTTCCCTCACAGTCCAGTGGTTAAGATGCTATACTTCCACGGGGGTGGGGGATGGAGGTGCCAGTTCCATTCCTGGTTGAAGAACTAAGATCCCACATGCCACACTATGCTGCCAAAATAAAAGAGGAAAACTGACTTTCACTGACTTTTAAAGATTAGAGGTCAGGGAAGTAGAGGGTCAATGGTGACCTAATCTCTGCTTGGAAAACCTAAAGGTGTGTCGACTGGCAGCTAGGCATGGCTCATCATCTGAATGCTCACTAAGAAATGGCAGATTTGGAGGAAGCCAAGAGGCAGCTGGGGAGGTGTGGAGAGTCACCTCAGGAAAGGAAAATAAGAAACTACCTGTGAGCTCTGCTGTGTTCTGGAGTCTAAGCTGGAGTGGCCAGTACATTTCAAGTGTGTCCTCCTCTGTCTTTCTCCTCTCTCCAACACCACTTGCATATAATCTTTTAGCAGATAACTTCAGTGACGATGGTGACATCTGTGGCTGTTCTTTCACCTTCTAGCTTTGGCAGGAGCAGTTGGCAGGGCAAAGTTGCAAGGTCTGTCAGCACCAGCATCAATAGTATCACTATGTCAAACGTTATGAAACAAACAAAACAAAACAAAACAAAAACCCCTATGGCAGAGAAATTTCTGATGGCACTGGCTGCAATCCTTGGGGCCTGCTTGATTCAAGATTCTGCTTACACTGGCTCCTGTCATGAGATCAGAGGCTGGCAAGGAGGAGCACAGAAACATTAATTTCACTCACCACCCAACTCTAAGAATGAGGACCTTTATGAGTGGCAAAAAAAGGAACCCAGCAAAGAGCAATAGGTCTTAGAGATGTAAGCTATGCTGAAAACCCAGAGGAACAATTGGAAGAAGCAAAGATTCATGCTAATCCCTACCTTCCCCAGCTGCAGTCTGCAGAATGAAACCCAGTCTGGCCAGAGCCATCCTCCCCAGGATTGGAGGTCTTTTCAGAGCCCCAGCCACCTCACTGAGTAGGGTCTGGGTGAGCCCTGGCCAGCCACTGGCTGCTCCAGGCTATAACATTCTGTTGAGTGTGCCCAATCTTGGGAAGTGACAGTTACTGTGGTTTTCTATTTTATATTTTCATGTCCTATAGGAGCAATATTTGTCCCCTGAACCCCAGACTATTTGACCTGAGCTCAAAGGTTCTGTTTAAACATCTTTAGGTTGCTGTTTAGACTTCTCAGATCCTTTCTCTGCAGCCTATCTTCTATATCAGAGACCAACCAGAATAAAAATGACTCTATCCCCTTGATGATCATCACTGCGTAGAGGCTTTTACTGTCATGTCTACATCAAATATCAGATACATTGTCTAGTAAATCAAGCTCAAATTGAGCCCAATTTTACCATGCTCTTCTGAGAATTTGCAAATTGAATGAAAGGTCTGTAGCTGTATAATTATCCCTATTCTTAACCTATGTCTTCCCTACCATTTTATTGCCTCTATTGAATTACTACAGCAGGAATCCATGAACCATAAATTACTTTCTCAGCCAATCTTGGGAATTGGAAATCTACAGCAGCAGAGGTATGGGGAGGCCAAGATTGAACAAGAGGCCAATATTTTCCCCATGACCAAGTACTTTTATCAAATGATAAACCACTGAGAATTGTGATACATTTTGAAGAAAGTGCTTGGATGAAAATACATTTACAAATAGAGGAAAATGCCATATTTAATGCAAACTACTCAAAAATTCATTTAGTGGCAAACTGGGGTGTTATTCTAGGGGATAGCTCCTTGACAGATTTAAAGCTTGTGGTGTCCAGGAAGAGAGGCAGAGACATAATCAGAAGGTGAGGGGAAAACATAGAAATTAAGCTAATCTTGGAAGATACAGCATCTCTTATCAGAGAGGAACAATCAGAAAGCACATCTACATAACAAGAGTCAAATACAGTCTAATTCTGAATAGACAATAAGATCAAACAGAAATACCTCCGTTCGGTGTAGCAATATGAGCACATATATCTATCTACCTCCTGTCTCCAAAGGTGCCATCAAAATTACTAAAATCTCAATATATTTTTAAAGGAAAAAAATGCAATGGACTGGAAAATGATAAAGAAAGCAATGGGATAGAAATGTGGACAAATTTAAAATATCTGGAGATCCCTGGAATCAGAGAAACCATAGCAGACAAGACATCTGTTCAACATACCTAACAGGGGTACAGTTCTCAAGGAGCACTTTGGAGAAGCTCCAAATTCAAAGGACTAAATCTAATAATCAGAAAAGCCAATAGGCACAATGATCAGGGTAATTAAATTAAGAACTACATTTGGAGCAGCCAGGCCCATAAAGCCCCTCTTCATTACCTGCATATACAGATCTTCTGGCAGAATACCTTATGCCCCCAGGCTCAAGCTCTGATAGTGGTTCTCAAAAGAAAATGCGTGGTCTCCCTAGGAAGACTTCTTGCAGGTTTGGAATCTTAATAGAAAGGAAAGCTAGATGTTTTCTTACTTTAAAAGATAGTTTAGGATCTCTGCATAAACTGTGGCCTGAGAGAATAGCAATAATGATAATAACAACAACAATAGCAATGAAGAGAAGGAGAGGAAAGAGAGAAAGAGGAAACTAATTGCTAATATACACACTAGGCTCTCCATATCTTTGGGTTTTACATCCACATCATCTGCTAATTAGCAGTTGATTAAATCAGTGGATGCTGAGCCTAAAGATACAGAGGGCTGACTGGACTATGTCATTATTCACAAGAGATCTGGTAACCCTGGGGAGTCCTGGAATCAGCCCCCCATGGATACTAAGGAACAACTGTGCGGCTGCTGCTGTTAAGTCACTTCAGTCGTGTACAACTCTGTGCAACCCCATAGACAGCAACCCATCAGGCTCCCCCGTCGCTGGGATTCTCCAGGCAAGAACACTGGAGTGGGTTGCCATTTGCTTCTCCAATGTGTGAAAGTGAAAAGTGAAAGAAGAAACAACTGTATTGAGCTCTAATTTGTGCTGCACCCTGATTCATTAGCACATTTGATCCTCATAACACTCTGAGGCAGTTACTATTATCATCTCCATTGTAGGAATAAGGAAACAGACACAAAAAGGTAAGTAGTCATCCAAAGCCATAAAATTAGAAAACAAAGAAGCTAGGAAACAAACCAAGTACTCTGACTGGAGAGCAGTGATGTCCTTTATCCCCAGGGTTGCAAATACCATCTTTTGCTCTCTGATTTGCCTTTCCATCCTTTTAGAGGTCTTTCTTAGAACTCTTAAATTTAATCTAATAAATTTTTTTAATTAGATGATTATAGGATTACATATATTCTTACTGTTTGATCCAACAACAGTATTATAGCTGCAATAATACAAAAAGATGTACACACATGACTATACACTGAAGCACTCTCTGTGGTAGTAAGAGACTAGAAAGGACACAGATAGGACTGGTTGAAGAAAGTGTGGTACAGTCACAGAATGTAGTACTATTAAATTATTAAAAAGAGACTGGAACATTTCTACCTATCAGTATGTGTGTGTGTGTGTGTGTGTGTGTGTGTGTGTGTCTCAGTCACTCAGTCATGTCTGACTCTTTGAAGCACTATGAATTGTGGCCCACTAGGCTTCTCTGTCCATGGGATTTTTCAGGCAAGAACACTGGAGTGATCACCATTTCCTTCTCCAGGGAATCATCCTGACTCAGGGACCAAATCCATGTCTCCTGTGTCTCCAGTACTGCAGGCAGATTCTTTACCTCTGAGCCATTGGAAATCCCCCAACATATTAATATACTGCTAAGTTAAAAAGCAAAGTGAATATATAGTATGTTACCTTTGATAAGAAAGAGACAGAGTAATGCAGTCAATTCGGTCACTCAGTTGTGTCTGACTCATTGTGACCCCATGGATTGCAGCATACAAGGCTTCGCTGTCCATCACCAACTCCCAGATCTTGCTAAAACTCATGTCCATCAAGTTGGAGATGCCATCCAACCATTTCATCCTCTGTTGTCCCCTTCTATTCCCATGTTCAATCTTTCCCAGCATCACGGCCTTTTCCAATGAGTCAGCTCTTTCAATCAGGTGGCCAAAATATTGCCTCATCAGATTCAGCATCAGTCCTTCCGATGAGTATTCAGGACTGATTTCCTTTAGGATGGACTGGTTGGATCTCCTTGCAGTCCAAGGGACTCTCAAGAGTCTTCTCCAACACCATAGTTCAAAAGCATCAATACTCTGGCACTTAGCTTAAACTATGGTCCAATTCTCACATTCATACATGTCTACTGGAAAACCACAGCTTTGACTAGACAGACCTTTGTCAGCAAAGTAATGTCTCTGCATTTTAATATGCTGTCTAGATTTGTCACAGCTTTTCTTCCAAGGAGCAACTGTCTTTTAATTTCATGGCTGCAGTCACCATCTACAGTGATTTTGGAGCCCAAGAAAATAAATTCTGTTACTGTTTCCATTGTTTCCCCATTTCCACATCATTTGCCATGAAGTGATGGGACCACATGCCATGATCTTGGCTTTCTGAATGTTGAGTTGTAAGCCAGCTTTTTCACTCTCCTCTTTCACTTTCATCACAGAGCTCTCTAGTTCCTTTTCAGTGTCTGCCATAAGGGTGATGTCATCTGCCTATCTGAGGTTATTGATATTTTTCCCAGCAATCTTGATTCCAGTTTGTGCTTCAACCAGCCCAGAATTTTGCATTCTGTACTTTCCATGTAAGTAAATAAACAAGGTGACAATATACAGCCTTGGTGTGCTCCTCTCCCAATTTTGAACCAGTTCATTGTTTCATGTCTGGTTCTAACTGTTGCTTCTTGACCTGCATACAGATTTCTCAGGAGGCAGGTAAAGTGGTCTGGTATTCACATCTCTTGAATAATTTTCCACAGTTTGTTATAGTCCACACAGTGAAAGTCTTTAGCAGAGTCAATGAACAGAAGTAGATATCTTTCTGGAACTCTCTTTCTTTTTCTGTGATCCAATGGATGTTGGCAATTTGATCTCTGGTTCCTCTGCCTTTTCCTGAATCCAGCTTGGACATCTGGAAGTTCTCAGTTAACATAGTGTTGAAGCCTGGCTTGAAGAATTTTGAGCATTACTTTGCTAGCATGTGAGATGAGTGCATTTGTGCAGTTTAGAACATTTTTTGGCATTGTCTTTGGGATTGGAATAAAAACACATTTTCCAGTCCTGTGGCTACTGCTGAGTTTTCCAAATTTGTTGGCATATTGAGTGCAACACTTTCACAGCATCATCTTTTAGGATTTGAAATAGCTCAACTGGAATTCCATCCCTTCCACTTGTTTTGTTTGTAGTGATGCTTCCTAAGGCCCACTTGACTTCACACTCCAGGATGTCTGGCTCTAGGTGAGTGATCACACCATCGTGGTTATCTGGATGATGAAGATTTCTTTTGTACAGTTCTGTGTATTCTTGCTACCTCTTCTTAATATCTTCTGCTTCTGTTAGGTCTATACAATTTCTGTCCTTTATTGAGCCCATCTTTGCATGAAATGTTCCCGAGGTATCTCTAGTTTTCATGAAGAAATCTCTAGTCTTTCCCATTCTATTGTTTTCCTCTATTTCTTTGCATTGATCACTTAGGAAGGCTTTCTTTCCTCTCCTTGCTATTCTTTGGAAATCTGCATTAGGATGTGTATACTTTTCCTTTTCTCCTTTGCCTTTCACTTCTCTTCTTTTCTCAGCTATTTTTAAGGTCTCCTCAGACAACCATTTTGCCTGTTTTACTTCTTTTTCTTGGAGATGGTTTTCATTAGTGTCTCCTGTACAATGTTATGAACCTCCGTCTATAGTTCTTCAGGCTCTCTATCAGATTTAATCCCTTTAATCTATTTGTCACTTTCACTGTATAATCATAAGGGATTTGATTTAGGTTGTACCTGAATGGTCTAGTGGTCTTCCCTACTTTCTTTAATTTATGTCTGAGTTTTGCAATAAGGAGTTCAATATCTGAGCAGGTCTTGTTTTTGCTCACTGTATAGATCTTCTCCATCTTCAAATGAAAAGAATAAACTCCATCTGATTTTAGTACTGACTATATGGTAATATACATGTGTAGCATCATCTCTTGCATTGTTGAAAGAGGGTGTTTGCTATGACCAGGGCATTCTCTTGGCAAAACTCTGTTATCCTTTGTGCTGCTTCATTTTGTACTTCAAGGCCTAAATTGCCTGTTACTTCAGGGATCTCTTGAGATCCTACTTCTGCATTCCAATCCCCTATGATGAAAAGGACATCTTTTTTTCTTTTTTTTTGGTGTTAGTACTAGAAGGTCTTATAGGTCTTCCTTGTAGGTCTTCATTCAACTTCAGCTTCTTCAGCATTACTGTTTAGGGCATAGACTTGGATTACTGTGATATGGAATGGTTTGCCTTGGAAATGAAGAGAGAGCATTCTGTCATTTTTGAAATTGCACCCAAGTGCTGCATTTCATATTCTATTGTTGACTATGAGGGCTACTCCATTTCTTCTAAGGGATTCTTGCCTACAGTAGTAGATGTAATGGTCATCTGAATTAAATGTTCCCATTACAGTCCATTTTAGTTCACCAATTCCTAAATTGTCAATGTTCACTCTTACCATCTCCTACTTGACCACTTCCAATTTACCTTGATTGATGAACCTAACATTCCAAGTTCCTATGCAATATTGTTCTTTACAGCAACGGACTTTACTTCCATCACCAGTCACATCTACAAATGGGTGTTGTTTTTGCTTTGACTCCATCTCTTCGTTCTTTCTGGAGTTTGGGCACCTACCGACCTGGGGAGTTCATCTTTCAGTGTCATATCTTTTTACCTTCATATTGTTCATGGGGTTCTCTGAACCACTGAAGTGGTTTGCCATTCCCTTCTCAGTGGACCACATTGTGTCAGAACTCACCACCATGGCCCTTCCTTCTTGGGAGACCCTACATGGCATGGCTCATAGTTTTATTGAGTTAGAGAAGGCTGTGATCAATGTGATCAGTTTGATTAGTTTTCTGTTATTGTGGTTTTCATTCTGTCTGCCTTCTGATGGATAAGGATAAGAGGCTTGGCAAGCTTTCTGGTTGGAGGGACTGGCTGTGGGTAAAATTTGGCCTTTCTCTGCTCTAGTGGGCAAGGCCATGATCAATAAATCTTTAATCCAATTTTCTGCTGATGTGTGGGGCTGCATTCCCTCCCCTAATGCCAAACTCTAGTAGGGGCAATGGCATCTTCTTCAAAAGGACTTATGCTAGCATGCCACAGCTCCCAAGATTGTTGTACTCAGTGTTCCTGACCCCATGGCAGGCCACTGTCACTCCACACTTGCACCGGAGACTCCTGGCCACTCAGTCTCTTGTGGGGTCACTGCTCCTGGGTCCTAGTCAGCTCAAGATTTTGTTTGTGTTCTCCAAGAGTCTGTTTCCCAGTCCTGTGGAAATTTTGTAATCAAATCCACTGGCTTTCAAAGTCAAATTCCCTGGGAGTTTTCAGTCCCTGTGCTGGATCCCCAGGTTGGTAAATCTGCTGTGGGTCCTAGAACTTCCATAACAGTGTGAGAACTTCTTTGAAATAATTTCTCTCCACTTTGTGGGTCATCTGCTCGGTGGCTTTATGATGGGGCCAATGAATCTCCTTTAAGAAGACTTATGCCACATGCCACACCTCCCAGGTCTGCTGTAGCTAGAGCCCCTGCCTCACGGGAGGCCACTGCTGACCTGTGCCTCCACAGGAGACACTCAAACACTCAGAGTCAGGTCTGACTCAGTCTCTGTGAGTTCTCTGGGTCCTAGTGCACATATGGTTTTGTTTGAGCCCTCTGAGTGTCTCTGGTGGGTATGGGGTTTGAGTCTAAATGTGATTTTGCCCCTCCTACCATCTTGTTGGGGCTTCTCTTTTGCCTTTGGGCATAGGCTATCTTTTTCTGGTGGGATCCAACATCCTCCTGTCGATGGTTGTCCAGCAGTGAGTTGTAATTTTAGAGATGAGCACACATCCTTCTACTCTGCCATCGTGTGTATGTGTCTGTGTACGTGTGTGTGTGTGTATGTGTATGTATATGTGTGTGTATGTGTATATATATGTGTGTGTGAACTTCCCAGGTGGTGCTCATGGTGAAGAACCTGCCTGCTAATGAAGGAGATATGAGAAACTTTGGTTCATTCCCTAGGTTGGGAAGATCCCCTGGAGAAGAGCATAGCAACCCACTCCAGTATTCTTGCCTGGAGAATCCCATGGACAAAGGAGCCTGACTGGCTACAGTCCACAGGGTCACACAGAGTCAAATGTGACTGAAGTGATTTAGCACTTAGCACATGTGTGTGCATACACTTACATTTTAACAAAGGGCATGATAAAGTAAAAACTAATATAAAATGATTACATGATTACTTAGGGAATGGGGTCAAGATGAGAGTAGAAAGACCCCTAGTTCACCTCCATCCATGAACATAAACATATTAAAACAACTACAAATAGAGCTTCCCAAGTGGCTGCTGCTGCTACTGCTAAGTCGCTTCAGTCGTGTCCGACTCTGCGCGACCCCATAGACGGAAGCTCACCAGGCTCCCCTGTCCCTGGGATTCTCCAGGCAAGAACACTGGAGTGGGTTGCCATTTCCTTCTCGATGCATGAAAGTGAAAAGTCAAAGTGAAGTCGCTCAGTCATGTCCGACTCTTAGCGACCCCACGGACTGGAGCCTACCAGGCTCCTCCGTCCATGGGATTTTCCAGGAAAAAGTACTGGGGTGGGGTGCCATTGTGTGGCACTAAGGGTAAAGAATCTGCCTGCTGATATAGGAGATGTAGGTTCACTCCCTGGTTGGAAAGATCCCCTTGAGAAGGAAATGGAAAACCACTCTAGCATTCTTGCCTGGAAAATCCTATGAAAAGAGGAGCCTGGTGGGAGACAGTCCATGGAATTGCAAAAGTAAGACATGACTTAGCAACTGAACTACCAGCACAAATAGAGCAACTCTCGCTGAGAACAACCTGAAGACTAGCATAAGGACACTTCTACAATCAGCACTGAACAGAAAGAACCGCACTGTGGTCGGAGGGGAAAAGAGACTAGTTGGGACCCACACCACCAGTGGGTAATCAGAAGAATAAGGAGAGATTGCTGGCTTAGAGATCTTCCATAAAGAGTGAGGGCGCCCCACATCAGGCACCCCAGCCCTGGGATCTGACACCAGCACTGGCTCAGAGATCTTCCATAAGGAGCGAGAGTGCCCACGTTAGGTGTTAGGTCGGGGCCGGACACCAGAAAGACAAGCCTCCTTAATTGGTCTGAGAACCAGTGAAGTTTACTAGGGAGCTGTGAAAAACCAACACTCTGCTCTTTTCCCCCTAGTTTTATTGAGATATAATTGATGTATAGCACTATAAGTTTAAGGTGCAAAATGTACTATTTGCCTTATATGCATCATGAAATATTACCTCAGTTGGTTTAGTGAACTTCCATCACCTCATATAGATACAATATTAAAGAAAGAGAAAAAAACGTTTTTCATTGTGAGGAGAACTCTTAAGATTTACTCTTTTAATTTTGATCTAAAACATACCACCATGTTTATTATCATGTTGTACGTTATATCTCTAGTATTCTTATAACTGTAAGTTTGTACCTTTCAACCACCTTGATCTAACCCCCCCACCTCTCACCCTCTACCTGAAGTAACCACAAATCTGATGTCTTTTTTATCAATGTATTTCCTTTTGAAGTAAAATTTAACTACAGTACATTACTTCCTAGTACTCAATATAGTGCTTAAAAATTTCTATACATTTCAAAATGATCACCACGATAGGTCTAGTTACTGTCACCATGTAAAGATATTGCTAATTATTTACTGTGTACTGCATGAAATATATTTCATACCTGTGATTTTGTAAGCAAGACTTTGTACCTCTTAATTTCCCTGACTTATTTCTCATCTCACCTCATCTCTCTCCCTTCTTGTAACCCCCTGTTTGTTCTCTGTATCTTACTCTTTCTTTTTAGTTATGCTTGCTCATATTCCACATATAAGTAAAATCATGCAATGTCTGTCTCTCCCTATCTGACTTATTTCACTTAGCATAAAAGCCTCTAAGGTCCATCCATCCAAATCACAAAAGGCAAGATTTCATTCATTTTTACATATGAATAATACACCTACAAACTGGAGAAAAATTATACCAAAGAAATTCTTGCACTGTTGAAAAAGTTCTAGGCCCCAGTACAAACTTCCCAACATGGGGAACTAGCAATGAGACTAAGGAATCTGCTGCTAAATGTCAGCGGGATTTGATTACAGACTTCCACAGGACTGGGGAAACAGAGACTCTTGGGGAGCATAAACAAAACCTATATGCACCAGCACCCAAGAGAAAGGAGCAGTTATCCCACAAGAGACTGAGCCAGACTTGCCTGAGAGTGTTTGGGAGTCTCCAGAGGAGACATGAGTCAGCAGTGGCCTGCCATGGGGTCAGGAACACTAACAAGAGCAGTCCTAGGAGGTGTGGCATGCTAGCATGAATACTTTTGGAGGAGTTCACCATTACTCCTGGGCTTCCCTGGTGGCTCAGATGGTAAAAGCGTCTGCTCGCAATACAGGAGACCCAAGTTCGATCCCTGGGTCAGGAAAATACCCTGGAGAAGGAAATAGCAACCCACTCAGTATTCTTGCCTGGAAAATTCCATGGATGGAGACTGGTGGGCTACAGTCCATGGGGTCACAAAGAGTCAGACACAACTGAGAGACTTCATTTTCTTTCTTTTCACCATTACTCCTACCAGTCTGGCCTCACACAAAAAGACAGGGACGGAACATAGCCCCAATCATTAGCAAAAAAAATGGATTAAAGATTTACTGAGCATGGCCTTGCCCACCACAGCAAAAACCAGTTTTCCCCACAGCCAGTCCCTCCCATCAGGATGCTTCCACAAGCCTCTTATCCTCATCCATCAGAGGACAGAGATAATTAAAATTACAATTTCAGAAACTTAAGCAAAATGATCACATGGATCACAGCTTTGTATAAGTTAATTAAACTATGACCTATGCCTTTAGGACTACCCAAGACATAGAGGTGATGGTGGAGAGTTCTGACAAAATGTGGTCCACTGGAGAAGGGAATGGCAAATCAATTCAGCATTTTTGCCTTGAGAACCCCATGAACAGTATGAAAAGGCAAAAATTATGACATTGAAAGATGAACCTCCTAGATTGTAGGTGTCCAGTATGCTACTGGAGAAGAGCAGTGGAACAGTTCTGAAAGGCTTGAAGAGATTGAGCCAAAGTGAAAAAATGACCAGTTGTGGATGTATCTGGTGGTAAAGTTCAATATTGTAAAGAACATTATTGTATAGCAATCTGGAATGTTAGGTCAATGAATCAAGGTAAATTGGAAGTGGTCAAACAGGAAATGGCAAGAGTGAACATTGACATCTTAGAAATCAGTGAATTAAAATGGAAGGGAATGGATGAATTTAATTGAGAGGATCATTATATCTATTACTGTAAAGAAGAATCTCTTAGAAGAAATGGAGTAGTCCTCATAGTCAACAAAAGAGTATGAAATGCAGTACTTGGGTGTAATCTCAAAAACAGCAGAATGATCTGTTTGTTTCCAAGGCAAACCATTCAATATCACAGTAATCCAAGTCTAAACCCCAACCATTAATGCTGAAGAAGGTGAAGTTGAACAGTTCTATGAAGACCTACATGAACTTCTAGAACTAACCCCCCAAAAAAAGACTTACTTTTCCTCATAGGGCACTAGAATGCAAAAGTAGGAAGTTGAGAGGTACCTGGTATAACAGGCAAGTTTGGCCTTGGAGGACAAAATGAAGCAGGGAAAAGGGTAAGAGAGTTTTGTCAAGAGACTGTACTGGACATAGCAAACACCCTCTTCCAACAAAGGAAGAGATGACTGTACACATGGACATCACCAGATGGTCAGTACTGAAACAAGATTGATTATATTATTTGCAGCTGAAGATGGAGAAGCTCTATACAGTCAGCAAAAACAAGACCAGGAGCTGACTGTGGCTCAGATCATGAGCTTCTTATTGCAAAATTCATACCTAAATGCAAGAAAGTAGGGAAAACCACTAGGCCATTCAGTTGTGACCTAAATCAAATCTCTTACAATTATACAGTGGAAGTGACAAATAGATTGAAGGGATTAGATCTGATAGACAGAGTGCTTGAAGATCTATGGATGGAGGTTTATAACATTATATAGGAAGCAGTGAGCAAAACCATTCTGAAGAAAAGGAAATGCAAAAAGTTAAAACAGTTGCCTGAAGAGACCTTACAAATAGCTGAGAAAGAAGAGAAGTGAAAAACAAAGGAGAAAAGGAAAGATATACCCATCTGAATGTTGAGTTCCAAAGAATAGCAAAGTGAGATAAGAAAGCCTTCCTTGGTAATCAGTGCAAAGTAATAGAGGAAACCAATAGAATGGAAAAGATTAGAGATCTCTTCAAGAAAAATAGAGATACCAAGGAATATTTCATGCAAAGATGGACAAAATAAAGGATAGAAATGGTATGGACCTAACAGAAGCAGAAGATATTAAGAAGAGATGGCAAGAATACACAGAAGAACTATACAAAAGAGATCTTCATGACCCAGATAACCACGGTGGTATGATCAATCACCTAGAGCCAGACATTCTGGAGTGTGAAATCAAGTGAGCCTTAGGAAACATCACTATAAACAAAGTTAGTGAAGGTTATGGAATTTCAGCTGAGTATTTCATATTCTAAAAGATGCTGCTACTAAAGTGCTGCACTCATTGTGCAAATTGGGAAAACTCAGCAGTGGCTGCAGGACTGGAAAAGATTAGTTTTCATCCCAATCCCAAAGAAAGACAATGCCAGAGAATGTTCAAACTACTGCACAATTGCACTCAACTCACACGTGAGCAAAGTAATGCCCAAAATTCTCCAAGCTTGGCTTCAACAGTATATAAACTGAGAACCTCCAGATGTACATGCTGAATTTAGAAAAGCCAGAGGAATAACAGATCACATTGCCAACATCCATTCAATCACAGAAAAAGCAAGAGAACTTCAGAAAAACATCTACTTCTGCATTATTGACCATGCTAAAGTCTTTGACTGTGTGGACCACAACAAACTCTGGAAAATTCTTAAAGAGATGGGAATAGCAGACCACCTGACTTGCCTCTTGAAAAATCTGTATGAAGGTCAGGAAGCAACAGTTAGAACTGAACATGGAACAACAGACTGGTTTCAAATCGGGAAAGAAATACATCAAGCTTGTATATTGTCACCCTCCTTATTTAACTTATATGCAGAATGCATCATGAGAAATGCTGGATTGGATGAATCACAAGCTGGAATCAACATTGTTGGGAGAAATATCAATAACCTGGGATATGCAGATGACACCACCTTTATGGCAGAAAGTGAAGAAGAACTAAAGATCCTCTTGATGAAAATGAAAGAGGAAAGTGAAAAAGTTGACTTAAAACTTAACATTCAGAAAACTAAGATCATGGCATCTGGTCCCTTCACTTCATGGGAAATAGATGGGGAAACAGTGGAAACAGTGGCAGACTTTATTTTGGGGGGCTCCAACATCACTGCAGATGGTGACTGCAGCCATGAAATTAAAAGACGCTTACTACTTGGAAGGAAAGTTTTGACCAACCTAGATAGCATATTCAAAAGCAGAGACATTACTTTGCCAACAAAGGTTCGTCTAGTCAAGGCTATGTTTTTTCCAGTGGTCGTGTATGGATGTGAGAGTTGGACCGTGAAAAATCTAAGTGCCAAAGAATTGATGCTTTTGAACTGTGGTGTTGGAGAAGACTCGAGAGTCCCTTGGACTGCAAGGAGATCCAACCAGTTCATTCTAAAGGAGATTAGTCCTGGGTGTTCTTTGGAAGGACTGATGCTAAAGTACTTTGGCCACCTCATACAAAGAGTTGACTCTTTGGAAAAGACCCTGATGCTGGGAGGGGTTGGGGGCAGGAGGAGAAGGGGAAGACAGAGGATGAGATGGCTGGATGGCATTACCGAGTCAATGGACATGAGTTTGAGTGACTTCTGGGAGTGGTTGATGGACAGGGAGGTCTGGTGTGCTGCAATTCATGGGATGGCAACGAGTCGGACACGACTGAGCAACTGAACTGAACTGAACTTAAACACCAGAAAGCAGATGGCAACTCTAGACCCTATAGATACAACATATTCTTGAATATGCAGACTTCAATAAAATTTTTTTAAAGATAGTTTAGTGACATTGAAAAAAAATGTTAAGAGAAACATAAAAATTGTATGTATAGTCTGGTCACAGCTAGATAAAATAATACTCATAGAAGAAGGTAAGTATAAAATGTTAACAATCATTATCTTCATATGAAAGCATCATAGACGATTATTTTACTTTCTTAATATAGACTCCAAGTTTTTTTCCTAATTTTGTATAACAGACGAGCATTGCTTTTATAATACTTCATATTTTTGAAGAAAGGTATTATGTTTTCTCAATGTTATATGCCATTTCTTTAGGTACCCTAGTCAGAGATGGCATTTTGGTACATAGAACGCCAGGCAGAACACCCTGAAAGAGGGACCACAGACATTTACTCCAGCAAGAAGCTGGTGATGCCTTAGACTTCCACTTGTGTAGTCAAGCTGTTTCCTCTCTCTGGACTGCCTATTGAATCTCCTTATCTTCCTGGAAAACTCTACTGCATACTTCAACACACCCAGCTAGGAAGGGTTAGAGGCTCCCTCTTCTGCACTCCCTTTGGCATAACTGTCTTATTCATGCCACGTTTCCCCTAATAATTCAACTTTCTCAGAGAAGGGGCAGGGCTTTCTCTGTACTTAGACTTTAACCCATTGTAAGAGATCTGGAAATAGTTTTTGAATGCTTGAGAACTTGAAGAAAGTTATAGGGTTTAAAGCTTAAATCTAGTCTTCCAATAATGTTTCTGCAAATGCATTTATTAATTTAATAAACCAGTGTCAATCCCCTATTATGAAGTAATACAAAGATTAATAAAGCTCCCTTTTTTCTGTCCTAGAGGTGCCAATAACCTGAGAGAACTCAGATTTGTAAATAGTTAATTAAATCAGGCATGTGCAGGATTCTTCCAGTCTGCAAAATGCACCCTTCTGGAATTTTTTATATCTTTTTCTGCTAATGAGCCCAGGAACAGTATCTGAATAAAACACATGAAATGGTCTAAGGCCAGCTTCCTTTTCTGAACAGAATGTTTAAGAGCAGCCATGAAAATAAAGGGTAGCACATTTTCAAAAAATTCCTCTTGGTTAATCAAGAAAGAATTTGAAGCTGAAAAGATATTCAAATGCATTGAATTTTTGGAATGCTTTTGAAGATTCTTACTTTAAAAAAATTACAATTTGACCTAACCACTAAGAAGTAATGCTTTGGTCTCTATCCCTAAGTCAGCATTTTTCCCTCAGAAAGGTAGAATATATTAAAGTGAATTCATATGTCCATGGAGCCAGGGAGTAGTGAGCCATATGATTTTAAAAAGTACCTTAGTTGTCAAGATTAATCCTCTGAAGAAGCCTATAAGGAAAGCTGGCACATAATATTAGAGCCTCATCCCCTTTGCAGGCACAAAAACAAAGGGTTAACTTGCTTACCTGAGTCCACACCTAAATGAAAGTCAGGGGAATGATGAGGATGGAGTGTATCTCTGACACCAAGCCCAACTTTTTTTTAACCTTGTGGTGCTGTGGTCCCATGAGGGTGCTGCTGGGGTGGAGCCATGACAAGTACAAAGGGCAAAATAAGCATTAAGAGCCCAGTTTTATCTCAACAAAAACAAAAGACAAACAACCCAATCAAAATATTGACAGAAGACCTAAATAGGTCTGCTGCTGCTGCTGCTAAGTCACTTCAGTTGTGTCTGACTCTATGCAACCCAATAGATGGCAGCCAACCAGGCCCCCCCCCCCATCCCTGGGATTCTCCAGGCAAGAACACTGGAGTGGATTGTCATTTCCTTCTTCAATGCATGAAAGTGAAAGTGAAAGTGAAGTCGCTCAGTCATGTCCGACCCGCAGCAAACCCATGGACTGCAGCCTTCCAGGCTCCTCCTTCCATGGGATTTTCCAGGCAAGAGTACTGGAATGGGGTGCCATCACCTTCTCCAAATAGGTCTAAATATACAGTATTTAGACAGAAGATCTAAATAGACACTTCTCCAAAGAGAACATATTGATGGCTAATAAGCACATGAAGAGATGCTCAACGTAATTAATTACTACAGAAATGAAGATCAAAACAAGGTGGTATCATCTCACACCAGTCAGAATGACCATTATTAAAAAGTCTACAAATAACAAATGCTGGAGAGGGTATAGAGAAAAGGGAACCTTCCTACCTTGTTAGTGGGAATGTAAATTAGTGCAGCCACTGTGGAGAAAAGTGTGGAAGTTCCTCAGAAAACTAAAAATAAAATTACTGCTTGATCCAGAAATTTCACTCCTGGGCATATACCTAGACAAAACTAAAATTCAAAAAGATGCATGTATCCCTATGTTCATAGCAGCACTATTTGCAATAGCTGAGACATGAAAACAACCTAAATGCCCATCGACAGATGAATGGATAAAAGGAGATGTGGTACATATATGTAATACAATGGAATACTACTTATCCATAAAAAAGGGTGAAATAATGCCACTTGCAGAAACCTCAATATACCTAAAGATTATCATACTAAGTGAAGTTAGTCACAAAGAGAAAGATAAATACCATAAGATATATCAGTCATATGTGGAATCTAAAATATGGCACAAATGAACCTATCTGCAAAGCAGAAACAGACTCACAGTCATAGAGAACAGACTTGTAGTTGTCAAGAGGGAGGTGGGGATGAGGAATGGATTGGGAGTTTGGGGTTAGTAGATGTAAACTATTATGTATAAAATAGGTGGAAAACAAGGTCCTACTGTATAGCAAAGGGAATTATATTCAATGTCCAAGAATAAATGAAAAGGGAACAGGACATAAAAAAGAATGTGTGTGTGTGTATATATATATATTCATATATATAAATACATTATATAAATATAATGTTTATATATATATAAACATTCATATACATATCTTTCCAGTCGTCATGTACTGATATGAGAGCCAGACCATAAAGAAGGCAGAACACTGAAGAATTGATTATTTTGAATTGGGGTGCTGGATAAGACTCTTAAGAGTCCCTTGGACAGCAAGGAGATAAAACCAGTCAATCTTAAAGGAAATCAACCCTGAATATTCATTGGAAGGACTGATTCTGAAGTTGAAGCTCCAATACTTTGGCCACCTGATGCAAACATCTGACCCTGATGCTGAGGAAAACTGAAGGCACAAGGAGAAGAGGGCTACAGAGGATGAGATGGTTGGATCACATCACAGATGCAATGGACATGAACTTGGGCAAACTCTGGGAGATCATGAGGGACAGGGAAGTTTGGCATGCTGCAGTCCATGAGATTGTAAAGAGTCGGATGCAACTTTGCAACTGAACAACAAAAAGTATATAAGCTGAGTCACTTTGCTGTATAGCAGAAATTAGCACAATATTATAAATCAACTATACCTCAATTTTTTTAAAGGAGAGAGAGAACACAATCCTTTAATAGCACCGAGCAACCTCAGAAAAGGGGTATTCAGTTGAATCCAGATTTCAAGATCCTTAGAAGTCCATGAGATAAACCAAAGCGTAATGAAAAGAAACGGTGGTGGTGATCACTAGGTGATTGGGCATTCATTAAGATTCATTGTGTCACCCATTGTGACAATGTTTGCTCCAACTATGTTGTCAACAGAAACAATAATTGTTTCTCTCTCCAGTTTCCCTCCCCAACACTCCACTTGGTCTCATGATGCTTGTCAGGAGACTGAAGATAGTGATAGACTTTGAAAGTGAATGTTAATGGACAATTCTATGTGTTGATTTGGCTACATGAGTAATCTATGGAAAGGGTTAGGTACAATGTCTGTGAAAGTATTGTGTCTGCTATAGACTTACACCCATGTCTTCATGGATCTTCACTGGAGAAGGTTGGTAAACATCTCTCTAAGAACTCATGGCCAATGTAGGTCACTACTAATTTTTAGCTAATTGCTACAGATAGAGTTGGCTATCATAGGGAATTTGCATTCTCTCTCTCACACACACACATACACGCACACACAACAGACACATATTTACACACCTCCATCACTAATATTCACAACTTCTTTAGCCACAAATGCTAATAAATCCCTGTATAATAGTACATCTTGAGAGAACCCTTTGGAGGATATATGTGGTGGAAATTTAGGATCATAAATATAGTACTGAAATGTCAACATTCATAACCTTCTGGCAATTCTGAGAGTTCTAGAACCAAGGATTCATTTGTTCTTTAGTTCTATTCTTCCTGAGAATCTGCCAGGGGGCAGGGACCATGCCAGATGCTGAGAAAGCAAAGGATCTCTCTGACCTCCAAGAAAGCTGACTCTGGAAAGAAGAGATGTTAGTATCTCAATACAATGCACTAAGAGCTTGGAAAAATAATAGCATACATTTACTGAGCTCCAATTATGTGTCAACTGTATTAAGTTCTGTGCATATATTATCATACTGATTATTTAAGAAATTCCTATCCTATTTTACAGAAGACACTGAGGCACAGAGAGGTTAAGTAGTCTGACCATGGTCACACAGCTTGCCACTCATGGAGCCTTGTTTTGAGTCTGAATAATGTGGCTCCATAGCCCAAATTTCTTACCTGTTAACTACAATATAGTAGAATAAATGCATGCTAATAAGAATGCACATGTACAAACCCACAAAGATTAGAAAGTCAAAAAATTTCTCCCAGAGTTGTTGTGAGGGATAAGAAGGGATTAAGCAGAATGGGGAGAAAGGGAATTCTGGAGAGACAGAAGCATGGGCAAAGACCTAGAGATAGTGTGGCACCTCTAGGAACTTACTCTCTGAATCACTTTAAAATTTAAGTGTATCCAAACAAAAAGCATTTTCTAGTCCTTGGAAACTTAGGTGGGTAGAAATATATTTAGTCTCAATCAGTTGAAAATTTTATAAGAACTTTCAGTCAAGAGGCAGAGTCAAAAGAAGAGATTCTATCCAGAAAGTCTTCAGAAACAAATCTAAGAAGCATCCTTGTATGTGTAATACTTTGCATGTCTCTTTTTACTAATTACTAGCAGATATGAATTTATTTTTTCATGAGAATAATATTTATTTGTCACCTTCTCTTCCAAAAGCATCATCCTACAAAAGAAGGCAAACATTTATAATCACATAATAGGCATAGAAATGTGTAAATATAAAATGGCAAGGTAGTGAGCACTGAGCAGAAATAGACATTTAAAACCCTATGTTATGCCAGAATCAAAGTATTTCAAGTGCCAGGGAGGTAAGTCAAGAATAGACTGCTTGTAAGCCCATAGATGAGCATAGTCAAAGCACAGATCAAAGGCCATAAAAAGACAGGCTTGGCCCATTGCTGAGAAAATTTCTTGGCTATCTTCTTTTAAGTATTCACTTGAAACCATGTCTAAGTGTCCTCATTTTCATCCTAATCCCTTTTATGAGTTACACTTTAGAGATAAAATTTATGTAGTACAAAAATGACCTCAGTCATATTAATATTAACCAGAGCTATGCAACCCAATGCTGGTCTAACAACCCAGAATATGAAAGTAGTTTTTAAATCCTCATATGTTTTGCCAAAAAAAAAATCTCTAAGTAGTGAATTGACAACCAGACCCAGCTCTCCAGAGTGCTCCCAGGTTACATACTTTTTATATGATAACAACCACAGCAAATATTGTACTTAATAGGGATGCCCCTCATTCAATCGGCAACTCCCCACAAATAAGCAATACCAAGGATATTTTTGCTAAAATCCTCCTGCTATATAACAACAAAATGTTAGCTGATTCATTAAATATGTATGGTAAAGATGTTCTACATTTGGTAATAGGTTATTGGCATCAACACTTGTGTTAATACATTTATATAATCTCAGAAACTGTTAAATTGCTGGTAGGTTCTGGAGACTCCCAGTCCCTGTTGAGAACAGAGGTGGAACCCTGAGAAGGAAAGTTAGTACCTAAGAAGCACTAAACTGCTTAATCTTGAAGACATGCATATACCTAGAAACTGGGTTACAGGTGTGACTTCACAAGACCAAGGTGGCAGAAGTCAAGGACAGGTCCAAACAGAGATGAAAAGTCTTAGCAGACTGTCCCACTTTAATCTGGGCACCAAAATAGCTGTAACATCTGAGTAGTTATGAAACAGAATTAAATCCATAATGCCTTCTTCCAAATTCCCACCTCAGAGAACTAGAGGGAAAGTTGCTTTGGAATCAATCAGAGCTCAGAAAGAAAGAAGAAAGAAAGGAAAGAGAGAAGGAGAGAATGAGGAAGGAAGAAAGGGAGGGAGGGAGGGAACAGTGGGAAGGGAAAGGGAAAAGGAGAGAAAGACAAAGAACCAAAGGAAGAAAAGGTGGGGAGAATGTATGCCTAAGAAACTGTGCACACAGATTGAGAAAAATTCTAATAAAATATTAGCAAACCAAAGCCCAAGGGTATATGAATGATAATATCATAATTGAATTGGGTTTAAAATAGAAATGGTGGTTTAATGTTAACTTTAGAAAATTAATCAATGCAAATCATGATATTTGCATTGACAGATAGAAGGAGAAAAAGTATATGATTCTCTCAATAAATGCAAGAAAAACTCCAAAATGTTCAACATTCTCTCAGTACAGAAATTCTTAAAAAATAGACAAAAAGAAATTTTCCCAAATATTTTTATGCAACAAGTAAGTTAAAAAGTAAAAGATAAAACATTGACAACTTGCCTTTGAGGTTAGAAACTAGGCAAAGATTCCCATTATCACCAGTTCTATTCAATATCACAACTGGGATTTCTCAGCAATATGATAATTCGATAAAATAAATAGAAGATAAGGGTTAAGCAGATAACATTTTCAGAGTATATGGTTATATATCTAAGGTATCTAATTAATAAAAGAGCTTGGCAAGTTTGCTTTTTGTGAAGTCATCATGTAAAAATCTACTTTATTTCTGTGCTATAGCAACAGAAATTTATAAAATAAAATTTCAATGTATTACTTATAATATGATTAAAAATATCTGGTAGATAAGACTATATTTTTAAAAAATATGAAATAGCTCTACAGGGAAAATTCTGAAATATAATACTGAAATATTTTTTTAAAGACTTCAATAAGTGAAGAAATAAATCTTCTTTGTTAACATAAAAATACTCAAAATTATAAATATGTCATTTTTGTAATAATTTTCTTTATTATTTATTACATATGTAATAAATATGTAAAAAAAATTCATAATTTTCTCCAAATGGTATAATAAATTCTCTGCCACTATAATTAAAATCCTTCCCTACAATGAAACTTACAGTTAGCAACTTTCTTTCCACATATGCATACACATACACGTATCTACACATACATGCACACAAAACTACACAAGGTAAGAGTTTTAAGTCAGCTTTTAGTTCCCTGTTATTAAGAATTGAGGGCAGACAAGGACTCCAAAAAGGCAGAATCATAGAATAATATAAGAAAAATTTTCAGATATAATGAACATGATAACCCAAGTTTCCTTAAGTGCCCAGAGCAATGAATAAAAAAATAAAAATAAATAAAAAATAAATGAATAAAGAATAAGCCAAGTCATCATGGTGTGACTGAGAATAAAAAGATTATAAAGTCTTCTGGAGTGGGAAGGGAGGGAATATATTGTTCACACATAGGATCAAGGATTAGATGACTTCTGCATTGTCAACAAACACAGTAGATACTAAAGAGTCTAACAATGCCTTTGAAGGATCTAACAGGAATTTATTATACACCAGTTCAAACTATCATTTAATTGTGAGATAATGAGTAATTAATATAGAATATGAGTAATTAATATAGAATTTTAGTAATTAATACAGTCGATAAAGAAATAGACAAACTGATGAATGAAACAGAATACAGAACCCACATGTTATGAGCTTCTGTATCCAGAACAAAGCCTGGCACATGTTAGGCATTCAATAAAACCTTTTGAATGTTTACTAAATATGTAAACCTGGTTCAGGGGATAAACAGCATGGAGATCAGTGGGCAAAGGTGAACTGTTCAACAAATGGTTGTGGAAAGTTGATATCCATACAGAAAAACATGAATCCAGGTCAATTATCTATACTAGTGGAGAAGGCAATGGCAACCCACTCCAGTACTCTTGCCTGGAAAATCCCATGGACAGAGGAGCCTGGTAGGCTGTAATCCATGGGGTTACTAAGAGTCAGACATAACTGAGCGACTTCACTTTCACTTTTCACTTTCATGCATTGGAGAAGGAAATGGCAACCCACTCCAGTGTTCTTGCCTGGAGAATCCCAGGGATGGGAGAGCCTGGTGAGCTTCCGTCTATGGGGTCGCACAGAGTCGGACACGACTGAAGAGACTTAGCATAGCATAGCATAGCATATCTATACTAGACAAAAATTTTTAAACTCAAAGTTCAGTTCATTCAGTTCAGTCACTCAGTCATGTCCTACTCTTTGCGACCCCATGAATCTCAGCACGCCAGGCCTCCCTGTCCATCACCAACTCCCGGAGTTCACCCAGACTCATGTCCATCAAGTCAGTGATGCCATCCAGCCATCTCATCCTCTGTCGTCCCCTTCTCCTCCTGCCCCCAATCCCTCCCAGCATCAGAGTCTTTTCCAATGAGTCAACTCTTCGCATGAGGTGGTCAAAGTACTGGAGTTTCAGCTTCAGCATCATTCCTTCCAAAGAAATCCCAGGGCTGATCTCCTTCAGAATGGACTGGTTGGATCTCCTTGCAGTCCAAGGGACTCTCAAGAGTCTTCTCCAACACACAGTTCAAAAGCATCAGTTCTTCGGCGCTCAGCTTTCTTCACAGTCCAACTCTCACATCCATACATAACCACAGGAAAAACCATAGCCTTGACTAGACGGACCTTTGTTGGCAAAGTAATGTCTCTGCTTTGAATATGCTATCTAGGTTGGTCATAACTTTGCTTCCAAGGAGCAGGCATCTTTTAATTTCAAGGCTGCAGTCACTATCTGCAGTGATTTTGGAGTCCCCCAAAAATAAAGTCTGACACTATTTCCACTGTTTCCCTATCTATAACTTTTTCACTCTCCACTTTCACTTTCATCAAGAGGCTTTTTAGTTCCTCTTCACTTTCTGCCATAAGGGTGGTGTCATCTGCATAACTGAGGTTATTGATATTTCTCCCAGAAATCTTGATTCCAGCTTGTGTTTCTTCCAGTCCGGTGTTTCTCATGATATACTCTGCATATAAGTTAAATAAGCAGGGTGACAATATACAGCCTTGACGTACTCTTTTTCCTATTTGGAACCAGTCTGTTGTTCCATGTCCAGTTCTAGGTAAATCTGAAAGATAAAACTTTTAGAGAAAAACAATATATTTTTTTCACCTCACTTCCATAAAGATTTCTTAAACAAAACACTGAAAGTGTGGTTCATAAACAAAAGATGGTTAAGTCTGGCCACATTAAAATTATGAACTTCTGTTTGCTAAATATATCTTAAAGAAAGCATGAAGGCAATACAAGGGAAAGTTTCTGTATGTACATAAACAACAAAGTGTTAGTATCCAGGAAAACAACTCTTAAAAATAAGAAAAATGACAATTCTTAGAAGAATGGGCAAAATATACAAGAAATTTAATAAAATAAATATGAATGACAAACATATTTTTCTACTTTGTTAGTAATCAGAGAATACAAATTTAAACCAGAATGATATTGGCAGAGCATTGTGATGTATTCCTGGCAGTAATGCAGAAAAAATGAATTCTTATGTCTCATAAAAGTATATATTGAAACAAATACTTGGGCAAACAGTCTGACATTTTCTAGGAAATATGAACATTTATATAATCTAGGAAGCAGTTATTCTGCTCCCAGATTTACTCTGTAGAAAAAATTTTGTATAACAAATGGATTTTGTTGTTGTTTAGTCGCTAAGTTGTGTCTGACTCTTTTGGGATCCTATGGACTGTAGCCCACCTGGCTACATAAAAAAGATGATCTCACGGAAGATCCATGTCTATGAGATCTTCCAGGCAAGAATACTGGAGTGGATTGCCATTTCCTTCTGCAGGGGTTTTTCCTGACCCAGGAACCAAATCTTCATCTTCTGCATTGTAGGGGGATTCTTTATCACTGAACCACTAGGGAAGTCCTTAGAAAAAGGACTTAGAATTTTATTTTTCTAATAAAGAGTGATGTTGGGCATGTTTTTATGTGTTTATTAGCCACCTGTACAGAAAAGGCAATGGCACCGCACTCCAGTACTCTTGCTTGGAAAATCCCATGGACAGAGGAGCCTGGTGGGCTACAGTCCATGGGATCGTGAAGAGTCAGACACAACTGAGCAACTTCACTTTCATTTTCACTCTCATGCATTGGAGAAGGAAATGGCAACCCACTCCAGTGTTCTTGCCTGGAGAATCCCAGGGACAGAAAAGCCTGGTAGGCTGCCATCTCTGGGGTCACATAGAGTCGGACACGACTGAAGCGACTTAGCAGCAGCAGCAGCAGCAACCTGTATGTCTTCTATGGAGAAATTCCTGTTTAAGTCTTTTGTCCACTTTTTGATTGGGTTGTTTGTTTTTGGGGTTGAGCTTCATGAGCTGTTTGTATATTTTGGTGATTACTTCTTTGTCAGACAACTGACAATGTTTTCTTTTCACCTTGCGTATAGTTTTTTGTTGTGCAAAATTTTTAAGTTTAATTAGATTCCATTTGTTTATTTTTATTTCCATTACTCTAGGAGATGAAAATGAAAGTGAAGTTGCTTAGTTATGTCTGACTCTTTGCGACCCCATGGACTGTAGCCTACCAGGCTCCTCTGTCCATGGGATTTTCCAGGCAATAGTACTGGAGTGGACTGCCATTTCCTTCTCCAGGGGATCTTTCCAACCCAGGGATCGAACCCAGGTCTCCCGCATTGTAGACAGATGCTTTACCGTCTGAGCCATCAGGGAGGTAGGTCATAGCAAATCTTGCTGTGGTTTATGTCAAAGAGTGTTATGCTTATGTTTTATGGTTTCTGCTGAGGTATCATCTCACACCTGTAACAATGACCACCATCAAAAAGTCTACAAACAATAAATGCTGGAGAGAGTATGGAGAAAAGGGAACCCTCTTGCACTGTTGATGGGAAGGCAAATTGACACAGCCACAGTGGAGAACAGTGTGTCCTTAAAAAACCAAGAATGAAACTACTATATGACCCAGAAATCCCACTACTGGGCATATATTCTGAGGAAACCAGAATTGAAGAAGACACATATACCACAGTGTTCACTGCAGCACTATTTACAACAGCTAGGACATGGAAGCAACCTAGATGTCCATTGACAGAGGAGTTGATAAGGAAGTTGTGGTACATATACACAATGGAATATTACTCAGCTATAAAAAGCAATGTATTTGTGTCAATTCTAATGAGGTAGATGAACCTAGAGCCTATTATACAAAGTGAAGTCAGTCAGAAAATGACAAATATCACACATTAGCACATATACATGAAATCTAGAAAGATGATACAGATGAACTTATCTACATGGCAATGGAGATGCAGGCATAGAGAACAGACTTTTGGACACAGTGTGGGAAAGAAAAGGTGAGATGATTTGAGAGAGTCGCATTGAAACAGATGCATTACTGTATGTGAAACAGATAGTCAGTGGGAACTTGCTGTCTGACACAGGAAACCCAAGGCCAGTGCTCTCTGACAACCTACAAGGGTGGTTTGGGGATTGAGGTGGGAGGAAGGTTGTATCACTGATCCTGTTTGTGATGCCAATTGTCTTTCTGTATCCCACTGTGCACACTGTTTACTGAATCCATGGTAGGCAAGGTGCAAGGTAAGAGGCCAGAAGAAGACTTGAGGAGCTGTAAGAACTGCAGACACATGCATTCTTTCCTGGCTGATGCAGCAACCATCGTAGGAGCCGTAGTATAACCTAACATGATACAATCTCTCTCCTGGATGATGCAGCAGCCATAGTAGTAGACATGCTATATTCTCTCCTCTCGTGGCTGACCAATGGACACAGCCATGATGTAGCATTAAATGCCACCACTCTCTATGTGGAGTTCACACATGTTTACTGCACAAAGTAGCCCACAACCAAGCAAGTATCTCATGATATGCATGCACAGTGCTATAAATGACCTCAGCTGTTACATGGACATTATTTACAAAGTGTGGGGTGAGAGATTCTGAACAGTCCATCTTGGCTAATTTGCTCTCTCCCCACACTCTACCCCTTCAGGGTTTCTCGCCTAACATTTCCATGTGCAGTCCATCTTCTATGATATTCCCTTGGTAAATAACACTGACCCTAAGATTTACATCTTGCCACAGGAATAGTTAAAACAACAAACAGTTACATCCCCTATACATAACAAAATCCAACACCAGGAATCACCTGGAACTCATGTTGCAGTCCTTGCCTTCACAGGGCTAGAAAAATCACCCACCACATGTGGAGTGCCTTTATCTTCCGTGGCCAAATCCAGTCCACAGTCTGTCCTTATGAGAATGCAGGAAAGCCTCCACAGGGGCAACTCCACTCCTGCAGAATTTTATCAAGAACCTGCAACCCCCTCCACAGGGGCCAGGCCCACTCCTTCATGGAGAGGATCTTTGCAGGGTTCACAGCCCATCCATGTGATTATATTTTTCTAAGTCTGAGGACACAGCCTTTACAGTACACAGCCTAGATCTACACCATAGGACCCAGACATACCTCGCATGCCATCCTTCTACCTCTCTCAATAGGATCATCAAAACCCTCACAGGTGACGGGCCCACCCCCATGTTCCTGAACCGCGTAAGCCAAGCTGCACCAAGGTCCACACTGCTTTTGCTAAAACTTTTTACACAAGTTGACCAACATCGTTTGAGTATATGGCCGATACATTACAAACTCAGTCACACTGGGGGCCCTTTGAGGATGCCTCCCCTGGGCTGTAAGCTGCTCATGCTTCACTTTCTGCTGAACAATAGGACTTGCTGCCAAGTGGAGACCTGCAGTCTCATAACATTTATCATCACTGTCACTTACCACCTTGCTGCCAGAGGTGTTGGATTCTTCAGGGCCATGGAGTTCTTGCTTTAATGCCAATATACATTGTTCCAGTTCTTTCTGCACATTGCACACCAGTAGAGCATCATAGAGAGCATTATTCATATTCACCTTCAAGGCAGTCAAGAAAATCCACCCACGTTACCAGCGGCAGTCTGTGCTGCCCTGTTTGACAAATGGGAACTCTTCACCTATAACACCTTTTCAATACTATCTGGTGAACCATCCACTGCTTCCCAGTCTTCAAACAGAGCCTACACCAAGAGGATTGCAGCCACATGGTACCACATGCTATCTGGTAGCCACTGGCTTTCTCTATCTAGTGTAGCCTCAGGCTCCCCTACCCACTGGATATCCTGCCAACTATGCCAATTGTTTCATTGACCCTGTTCATGACACCAATTGTCTCACTGTATCTCACTGTGCACACTTCACTGAACCCAGGGTAGGCAAGGCACCAGCTAAGAGCCTGGAAGAAGACTCAAGGAGCTGTAGGATCTTCAGATATTTTTGTTCTCTCCTGGCTTACACAGCAGCCATAACAGTATTATCTTGGGATGATACAGCAGCCATAGCAGTAGACACACTATATTCTCTCCTTTCATGGCTGACCCAATGGACACAGCCATGATGGAGCAGTAAATCCTGCTACGTTCTAGGTGGAGCTCATATATCTCTACAGCACAAAATAGTCCATGATCAAGTGAATATTTTATGATGTACATGCACAGTGCTATAAATGACCTCAGCTGTTACATAGCCACTTTACAAAATATGGGGCAAGAGAGCCTGAGCATGCCACCTTGGCTAATTTGCTCTCACCCCACAGAGGTTTAAGATGTAGGGGACATATATGTACCTATGGCTGATTCATGTTGATGTTTGGCAGAAACCATTACAATATTATAAAGTAATTATCTTCCAATTAAAAATAAAATAAAAATTTAAAAATCATGGACTTGGAAACATGTAAATAATGTTTGTAAGGGCAACATTCATAATAGCATGCATGCATGTGTGCTAAGTCGCTTCATTGTGTCTGATTCTCTGTGACCTGTAGCCCACCAGGTTCCTCTGTCCATGGGATTCTCCAGACAAGAATACTGGAGTGGGTTGCCATAGCCTCCTTCAGGGGATTTTCCTGACCCAGGAATTGAACCCACAGCTCTTACATCTTCTGAATTAGCAAGTGGGTCCTTTACCACTAGCACCACCTGGGAAGCCCAATAATAGCATAGAAAAGCCTAGATGCTTATCAATAGTAGAATGGATAAATAAATTATGGTTCATTCATACAAAATTATTTTACACAGCAGTGAAAAAATGAATTCCATTCACATGCAACAACATGGATAAATCTTATAAATGATATTATGAACTGAAAAACAATAGAAGAATTTATAGTATAAGATGATTCATGTTGATGTATGGCAAAACCAATATAATATTGTAAAGTAATTATTAGCCTCCAATTAAAATAAATAAATTTAAATTTAAAAAAGATACTATTGATTTCATGTTCAAAAACATTCAAGCTAAAAATTACACTGTGTTGAAATTCATACATATGAATACAAAAACATAAAAATTCAGAAAACACTAAACTAGAAATTCAGAATAGTAGATTCCTCTTGAGGGGAAAGTAGAAGTTGTGTTGCAGAGGGTACACAAAGGTCTTAATAACTGGGAATATTCTATATCTTTAATATTAGTAACACTATTCTTAAACTAGAAGGCAGATATAAAAATGAAACTTTGTGCCATTTTTATATCTTTCATATATTTTATACATATATTTGGCTATATAAAACATTTTGTAATTTTTAATTTTAAAAAATGTGGAGAAGGTAAGACTATGTAACTGATACCAAAGTTAAGTATCTTACAGAACTGAAAACCTTCCATGTTGTATAAATCAGAAATAATACTGCAGAAACTTGTCAAGCCACTACCAAGAAAAGTCTAACCCAACAAATGTTGGGAGCATTCTTAATTGGCCGGTCGGATATATTTACTGTACTAGTTGGATTCATGTGAAAAGCTTTGACTTGAACGTCACAGCCTTAGGTTTTCAATTTCTGAAATTGAGTGAGTCTCAGTTTGACGTGTCGGAGAAGGTGATGGCACCCCACTCCAGTACTCTTGCCTGGAAAATCCCATGGATGGAGGAGCCTGGTAGGCTGCAATCCATGGGGTGGAACAGAGTCGAACATGACTGAGCGACTTCACTTTCACTTTTCACTTTCATGCATTGGAGAAGGCAATGGCAACCCACTCCAGTGTTCTTGCCTGGAGAATCCCAGGGACAGGAGAGCCTGGTGGGCTGCCGTCTATGGGGTCACACAGAGTCGGACACGACTGAAGTGACTTAGCAGCAGCAGCAGTTTGACGTGTACTGATGTTGTATTGAGGACTGCCAGAAAGGATTGTTTAAAGATCAAATGAGATCATGGATCATAAGTACTTGGCATGTTTCAGGCCTCCAAAATGCTTTTACTTCCAAAAAAGGTTATTTTCCTTCTCCATACAGAGTCTTTGCCCCTCTTTCTTATTAAACTCTCTAGTTCTTTGACTATACAGGGTAACAGTTTTCAGTAGTGGAATTTCAAGTTTCCTCAGTATGTTATTTATTTGAAAGTTCTTACAATATTATTGCAGTTGATCTTCAAGTTTGTATTTTAGAGGTAAGAAAGAGCTGTGCCAATTTGAAAATTTATGTTCATAGAGATGAAAGACAACAGCAATAGTGCTCATAATTCTAGATAAGTCCCAGGTGTAACTACTACATTTATCATTCCCAAAAATATTTGTTTAAGTTCACAGCAAGCTGTCTAATATTGACATATTGAGACATATTGACAAACTCTCTAGATGATATCTAAGTGGCAACTCCCAGACCACTCCTATTTTTCACTACCTGAGTGAAAAATTATATCCTATAAAATATTCTTGGTTATGATTTGTAATTATATGGTCACTAGATTGCTAAAGACTCAAAATTACAGAATTAAAGATACAATAACCTCTTTTGCCCAAATTTCAAAAAAAAAGAAATATACTTAAATATATTTCAGATATACCCAAACCTTTAAGGAAAAAATCCTCAGCTGGAAGTAATGTAATTTTACCTCTGTATCTAGTTTAGATACATTCCCTCTGGAAGAGCAGCCTCATAGTTATCAGTCCTGTAGATTAAAAGGAATGTTCCAGTCAGGCATCAGCCCCAGAGCTGCAGGCTAGAGAGTTTAGAAGGAAATACTGACATATGTGACAAGAATGCTCTTCCAACATAACCTCCCTCTCCAATGTCTTGCCCCACCCCAGACCTAATTAATTTTGCTTAACTTTTATTCTCTGACTTTTATTACATTGAGAACAAGTCACCAGCAACTTCAGATGCTGATCCTGCAACTCACAAGACAGCCAGGAATGGTGAAGTTTGCCACAGAGGCAGTATCTACTTTTATCTTTTGTATTGAATGGTGTTTTTGAGAGAAAATCCTATAAAAATCTATGTGTCTCCATTGACATCACTGTAAACAGCCCCATTCCTACAGGACTCAAAGGACTCTTTCAGAAATTTTATAGCTCCATGATGACCCATCAAGAGATAGTCCCTTTCCTAATTGGCAGTAAAAAGCAAGCTCCATCAAAGTCCCATACTGAGACCATACAGTGATGGGGAGTAGCTATGGGATTGGCCATAAAACGTAGGAAATCATGGTGACCTGAAGTGGCTTTAATAGCCACTCACAATCCATTCACATCCATTGATGTATTTCATTCATCACACTCCTGCAAAAAATGAGAAAAAGGAAGTTGCCTATCACGGCTATTATTCTCCTTTCTATTTTGGGGGCCTCTTTGAGGCCTTAGTTGTTCCAAGAAAATCGTTTTCTTGTCACACAAATGTTCTGAGTTTTCATTAGCAGAAAAAGCCTCTTGAAAATGTCAGGACGCCTATCAATTTGTAAATGAGAATAAATCAACTTTTATTGAACTTTGAGTACCCCATGCTGAGCAAGGCACAAGGCACATGTTGTCTCACTGGTTCTTCCCGCCAACCAATGGAAGATGAGTCAAAACTATCCACAACGCATCATATGGGCAGAAAAATCAACATCCTTTGTGTTATTTAAATATTCCCCTCTTGCCTTTAAGTCCCCAGTTCCAATGATGGCAAAAATTGCAGGGGGAGGAGATAAAAACAAAACAAAAGCAAACAGAAATCCCTCTATCTTGATGATTCAATGTAGCTCCCTTTTGAGTAATTAATTACTCAGTTCTTCTGCATTTTGCCTCATTCTGAAGTGTTCTCTTCCACTCTTCCTCCCTGAAGATGGTCAAAAGATTCAGAGAAAAGCCTGCCCATTCTATTGGCCCTCAGAGGGGCGCCTGCTCTTGCTGTTGGTGGTCTTTTTATGTACACAGACAAGAGGGCTTTGCTGAGCCAGTGTTAGGAATCTACTAGAATCTAAAGGGACTAGTCTGGAAGGCTCTTGGGAGGATAATAGCATTTTTGAGCTAAATAGGATCTATAGCGGAGAAGGCAATGGCAACTCACTCCAGTACTCTTGCCTGGAAAATCCCATGGGCAGAGGAGCCTGGTAGGCTGCAGCCCATGGGGTCGCTAAGAGTCAGACATGACTGAGCGACTTCACTTTCACTTTTCACTTTCAAGCATTGGAGAAAGAAAATGGCAACCCACTCCAATGTTCTTGCCTGGAGAATCCCAGGGATGGCAGAGCCTGGTGGGCTGCCATCTCTGGGGTTGCACAGAGTTGGACATGACTGAAGCAACTTAGCAGCAGCAGCAGCAGGATCTTTAGGGTAAATTATATATTAAGGTTCTCCAGAGAAAGAAAAAAAAAAAAAGTGGTTTAACTATAAAGGCAAGGGAGAAAATGCCAGGTTATTACCAGAGCAATATTTGCAGTGGCTTAAAGGTAAGAGAGAACCAGGTGTAAGAGAGAGCAAGTATGCCTAACTGAAACAGAAGGCTGGACTCCATGGGTGAGGACAATGAGAACCATAGGCTAAGAGGTAGCCCTGATTAGAAGACTTTAAGCCAAAGAGTTAGCATCAGTGCAGGATGATGCAGGAGAAGGTAAAGGATGTCATTAAAGTGAGACATGAGGTCAATAGCTGTAGATGTGCTTAGCCCTTGTGTCCTATCAACTCTTCTAGTCAACACAAGGAGACAGCACAAGACCTTCACAAATGAAAGCTTGGAGAGAAAGCCTGCTGAGTGTAGATAGGCATTATCAAAGAAGAAACATGAATAGGATGAGTGAGCAAACTGGTACCTGTCTGGAGTAACCAAGGAAACTGACCCTGACTGAGAAAATCTGAGCAAGTCCAATTCAGACTGTGGCACCATATTTTCTTTCTCAGAATTTAGTTCAATTTGAGGGAGAACTGAGAGCTGAATATTCTTCCTTTGCAAACATTAGAGGGAGAACATGGAAACCCACTGTTAAAATGAAGCTTGGGAATTACCAGAGATTAAAGGAAAAGCTTGCCTCTCCTCCGATGAAGGCAAAATGTTCATTAAACGTTTGCAACTATAGGGAGAGAAAGTCAGGCTAAGTTAGAAGAAGAGATAAATTAAGTAAGGAGTTAATGCTGCTGCTGCTAAGTCACTTCAGTTGTGTCCGACTCTGTACGACCCCATAGATGGCAGCCCACCAGGCTCCCCAGTCCCTGGGATTCTCCAGGCAAGAAAACTGGAGTGGGTTGCCATTTCATTCTCCAATGCATGAAAGTGAAAAGTGAAAGTGAAGTCGCTCAGTCGTGTCCGACTCTTAGCGACCTCATGGACTGAAGCCCACCAGGCTCCTCTGTCCATGGGATTCTCCAGGCAAGAGTACTGGAGTGGGGTGCCATTGCCTTCTCCAGGAGTTAATGCTAAGTGTGAAGAAAGCTGAGTGCTGAAGAATTGATGCTTCTGAACTGTGGTGTTGGAGAAGACTTTTGCGAGTCCCTTGGACTGCAAGCAGATCCAACCAGTCCATCCTAAAGGAGACCAGTCCTGGGTGTTCATTGGAAGGACTGATGCTAAAGCTGAAACTCCAATACTTTGGCCACCTCATGCGAAGAGTTGACTCATTGGAAAAGACCCTGATGCTGGGAGGGATTCAGGGCAGGAGGAGAAGGTGATGACAGAGGATGAGATGGCTGGATGGCATCACCATTTGCGATTCATGGGGTTGCAAAGAGTCAGACACAACTGAGCGACTGAACTGAACTGAAATGATACCTTACATTCAGAAAAGAAACTTGTCTGGGCTGAGAAGTATATTCTTTTAACTAGTACAGTAAATCCCTCACGTAAGAATGAGTTCCATTCTGAGAATGTGTTCATAAGTTCAATTTGTTCATAAGTCCAACAAAGTTGGCCTAGGTACCCAACAAACACGACTGAGCGACTGATCTGATCTGATCTGTACTGTAAAAGGTTTATAATACATTTCACACAAATAAAACATAAAAAAAAACAAACAAACATGCTAGGTTGCATTCTGAGCAGCTGCTGTGATCTTTGCCTACCATTCTATTAATACCTCTGGGTCCTGTGCCTCAAAAGCTAACAGTGCCACCTCAGATAAAATCTCCTTGAAACTGAAAATCTCTTTGGTCTTCAGTTACTTCTTCCTCTTGTGTCTCTTCATCCTTTCTCTGGGCCTCCAATTCCATCAGGCCTTAGTTTCTCATGTTGCACAGCAAGGAGTTCAATGAAGTCAACCTCTTGCAGATCTTGCTCCAGCAATGTTTCCATTCCTATTATCTGGTGCTTGTTAGCAGTACCAGCTACATCACTGCTGCTTTTATATTTGCTTCTGGAGATACTGGACTTGAAATAAAGATATTGTAGTACAGTACTCTATACAGTAGTGTACAGTAAACTACACAAAAGCACAACCACTTAGACAGGATGCACATACATGACAGTGTACACCAGACACGTGAACTAACTTATATGATGGGACGCGTGAACACACATTCACATCTCTGAAAGTTTGCAACTTGAAATTTCATGAAAGTGAAAGTGAAGTCACTCAGTCGTGTCCGACTCTTTGTGACCCCGTGGACTCTAGCCCACCAGGCTCCTACGTCCATGGAATTCTCCAGGCAAGAATACTGGAGTAGGTTACCATTTCCTTCTCCAGGGGATCTTCCTGACCCAGGGATCGAAGCCTGGTCTCCCGCATTGCAGGCAGATGTTTTAACCTCTGAGCCACTAGGGAAGCCTTAGTGCCTATGAATTTTCATATGTATGGAATTTAAACTTAAGTACCTTTAACTTAACTATAGCTACTATTAACAGAAATATGTCTCTGTGATTATATTTAGAGAGATCTATAGACTTTGAGTTTGGCAAGTTTTTGTTGTATTTATAAGGAATTTAATTTTGTAGAAAAAATAATACAAACTAGTGATCAAGAGCTTGGTCTCTGGGGCTTACATTTTAATCTTGGCTATCAATTTAGTGCCTGTATGATGTAGGTCATTTAAACTATCAAAATTTCCAATTCTATTACATAGAAAATAAGATTATTTCCACATAGCACTCCATTATCTGTAACAAAAATGAATTCTCCTGTTTATTGTGTCTGCTGATTTTCTGTCATGTGTGCTTTGTAATTCTCAGCTCAGCTCATCTTCAGCAAGTTATTTCCTTTGGGAGTTCATGCAACCTCAGCTGTGGAGGAGGCCCCATGGGACACCTTTGTGTTTTCCCCTTTTCACTAAACTAATTTATCTCCTAAAGTTATTATCAAGATTAAATGTTAGTAGTTGTGAAGAATGTAGAATAGTATGTGGCTGGCTTTAACAGCATAAATTCTCAACAAATGAGCATTTGTTGAAAAAAATTTCTTGGTTCAATTTCCACATCTCCAGAAGCAGCTCAGTATTCCATTTCCTCACAGATGACTTTCTCTGTGCATTATAAAGTTGCCTGTTGTGACTGTTGTGTCCCTAGTCTAATGGGAAGAATTGTTGTAGGCCCTGATTAAGTCTTTC
The DNA here is from genome assembly GCA_935064755.1 of Tragelaphus eurycerus. Classification (NCBI taxonomy): domain Eukaryota; kingdom Metazoa; phylum Chordata; class Mammalia; order Artiodactyla; family Bovidae; genus Tragelaphus; species Tragelaphus eurycerus. Next base: position 2,109,633 of record CAKXYN010000126.1, on the reverse strand, counting down.
CCAGTTTTGAGTGTAGGCATGGGACTCAGGGTCCTTGGCCTCAACTTCTCCCCATCCTCTATCCTCATTATTGAAATTATAAGCCTTTTAGGCTTGTATCAAGTTTCAATAGCTCTGTCAGTCTTTCAGATTTGATCCACTCTTGAGTTCTAACTTTGCTTCCTCTTCGTTTCTGGCTGCTCAGAATTTCTCTTTTTTGCTTTCGAGTTGGATTATGATCTTTCTAACTTGATTACACTAGAACAATTCCATGAGTTGGGAGTGTACTCTCCATACTTCCCATGTCAATTCAGTCTGCGTATTGCTAGAGGTTGCCTGTGCTGTGCTGTGCTTAGTTGCTCTGTTGTGTCCAGCTCTATGTGACCCCATGGGCTGTAGCCTGCCAGGTTTCTGTCCATGGGAATTTTCCAGGCAAGAATACTGGAATGGGTTGCCATGCCCTCCTCCAGGGGATCTGCCCAACCCAGAGATCAAACCCAGGTCCCCCACACTGAAGGAGGACTCTTTACCATATGAGCCACCAGGAAAACCCAAGAATATGGGAGTGGGTGAACTATCCATTCTCCAAGGGAGCTTTCTGACCCAGAAGTTGAACTGGGGTCTCCTGCATTGCAGTCAGATTCTTTACCAGCTGAGCTGCCAGGGAATTCTGGAGATTGCCTACCCTGCAGATTAAATCAGTGACAAAAATACAGAAGTATATATCACCAGACCAAACAAACAAACAAAAAAAAAAAACAGACTACCCCAAATGCTTTGATGAAAAATACTTTTGAATTTTTACATTTAAATAGTTGTTTTAGCATTTATCATCATAAAGTTATTTAATGAAGTGATATCTGATTATATTTATGCTATTATCTGAAAATAAAATGTATTCAGTTTTGTAACATATTTCCATTGTTCATTTAAAAATTCAGGGTATAGCAGTGTGCTCTTGGGAATGAAATCACACTTTTATTCAGGTGTTTTGGGATTGTCAAAATTATCTCCATATACTTTTTTTTTCTATTGATTTTCCATTAAGATTTCATGCTATTACAAGTGAATACCTAATAAGCATGCTGCAAAAACTATGTGAAAAATCTCACTCATCCAATCTACTTTTACCTTTTTAAACTAGCCAGATGTCATATTATTTTAAATGTATTTTTTTTTTTTAGCTAAAGGATAATTGCTTTACAGAATGTTGTTTTCTGTCAAACCTCAACATGAATCAGCCATAGGTATACATATATACCCTCCCTCTTGAAAGGCCTTCCCATCTCGTGTCCCATCCCATCCCTCTATGCTGATATATAGCCTCTGCTTGAGTTTTCTGAGACATACAGCAGATTTCCTTTGGCTATCTATTTTAATATGGTAAGGTAAGTTTCAATGTTGACCATGATGGCCACTCCATTTCTTCTGAGGGATTCCTGCCCACAGTAGTAGATATAACGGTCCTCTGAGTTAAATTCACCCATTCCAGTCCATTTTAGTTCGCTAATTCCTAGAATGTCAACATTCACTCTTGCCATCTCTTGTTTGATCACTTCCAATTTGCCTTGACTCATGGACCTGACATTCCTGGAATGTGAAGTCAAGTGGGCCTTAGAAAGCATCACTATGAACAAAGCTAGTGGAGGTGATGGCATTCCAGTGGAGCTATTCCAAATCCTGAAAGATGATGCTGTGAAAGTGCTGCACTCAATATGCCAGCAAATCTGGAAAACTCAGCAGTGGCCACAAGATTGGAAAAGGTCAGTTTTCATCCCAATCCCAAAGAAAGGCAATGCCAAAGAGTGCTCAAACTACCGCACAATTGCACTCATCTCACACGCTAGTAAAGTAATGCTCAAAATTCTCCAAGCCAGGCTTCAGCAATATGTGAACCATGAACTTCCTGATGTTCAAGCTGGTTTTAGAAAAGGCAGAGGAACCAGAGATCAAATTGCCAACATCCGCTGGATCATGGAAAAAGCAAGAGAGTTCCAGAAAAACATCTATTTCTGCTTTATTGACTATGCCAAAGCCTTTGACTGTGTAGATCACAATAAACTATGGACAATTCTGAAAGAGATGGGAATACCAGACCACCTTATCTGCCTCTTGAGAAATCTGTATGCAGGTCAGGAAGCAACAGTTAGAACTGGTCATGGAACAACAGACTGGTTCCAAATAGGAAAAGGAGTACGTCAAGGCTGTATATTGTCACCATGTTTATTTAACTTATATGCAGAGTACATCATGAGAAATGCTGGACTGGAAGAAACACAAGCTGGAATCAAGATTGCCAGGAGAAATATCAATAACCTCAGATAGGCAGATGACACCACCCTTATGGCAGAAAGTGAAGAAGAACTAAAAAGCCTCTTGATGAAAGTGAAAGTGGAGAGTGAAAAGGTTGGCTTAAAGCTCAACATTCAGAAAACGAAGATCATGGCATCTGGTCCCATCACTACATGGGAAATAGATGGAGAAACAGTGGAAACAGTGTCAGACTTTGTTTTTCTGGGCTCCAAAATCACTGCAGATGGTGACTGCAGCCATGAAATTAAAAGGCGCTTACTCCTTGGAAGGAAAGTTATGACCAACCTAGATAGCATATTCAAAAGCAGAGACATCACTTTGCCAACAAAGGTTCACCTAGTCAAGGCAATGGTCTTTCATGTATGGATGTGAGAGCTGGACTGTGAAGAAGGCTGAGCACTGAAGAATTGATGCTTTTGAACTGTGGTGTTGGAGAAGACTCTTGAGAGTCCCTTGGACTGCAAGGAGATCCAACCAGTCCATTCTAAAGGAGATCAGCCCTGGGATTTCTTTGGAAGGAATGATGCTAAAGCTGAAACTCCAGTATTTTGGCCACCTCATGCAAAGAGTTGACTCATTAGAGAAGACTCTGATGCTGGGAGGGATTGGGGGCAGGAGGAGAAGGGGATGACAGAAGATGAGATGGCTGGATGGCATCACTGACTCGATGGATGTGAGTCTGAGTGACCTCCGGGAGTTGGTGATGGACAGGGAGGCCTGGCATGCTGCAGTTCATGGGGTCGCAAAGAGTCGGACACGACTGAGCGACTGATCTGATCTGATCTGATCTGAAGTTTCAATGTTACTTTCTCCATACATTTCACCCTCTCTCCATGTTCATAAGTCTGCTTTCTATGTCTGTTTCTCCATTCAGTTCAGTTCATTTAGTTCAGTCACTCAGTCATATCCAACTCTTTGCAACCCCATGAACTGCAGCATGCCAGGCCTCCCTGTCCATCACCAACTCCTGGAGCTAATCCAAACTCATGTCCATTGAGTCAGCGATGCCATCCAAACATCTCATCCTCTGTCGTCCCCTTCTCCTCCTGCCTTCAATCTTTTCCAGCATCAGGGTCTTTTCAAGTGAGTCAGCTCTTCGCATCAGGTGGCCAAAGTATTGGAGTTTCATCTTCATTATCAGTCCTTCCAATGAACACCCAGGACTAATCTCCTTTAGAATGGACTGGTTGGATCTCCTTGCAGTCCAAGGGACTCTCAAGCGTCTTCTCCAGCATCACTATTCAAAAGCATCAATTCTTTGGCACTCAGCTTTCTTTATAGTCCAACTCTCACATTCATACATGACTACTGGAAAAAAACATAGCCTTGACTAGACGGACCTTTGTTGACAAAGTAACATCTCTGCATTTTTCTCCACTCCTGTTCTGTAAATAAATTCTTCACTACCATCTTTCTAGATTCCATATATATGCATTAGTATATGATATTTATTTTTCTCTTTCTGACTTACTTTATTCTGTTTAATAGGGTCAAGGTACACCCACCTCATTAGAACTGACTCAAACATGATCCTTTTTATGGCTTAGTAATATTCCATGGTGTATATGTACCACAATTTCTTTATTCATTTGTTGATAGATATCTAAGTTGCTTCCATGTCCTAGCTATTTTAAATAGTGCTACAATGAACATTAGGGTATATGTGTCTTTTTCAATCTTGGTTTCCTCAGAGTAGATGGCTAGGAGTTGGATTGCTGGATCATATGGTGGCTTTATTAATAGTTTTTTAAGGAATCTCCATGCCGTGTTTCATTGTCGTCGTATCAATTTACATTCCCATCAACAGTGCCAGAGCATTCCCTTTTCTCCACACCCTCTCCACATTTATTATTTGTAGACTTTTTGATGATGGCCATTCTGACTGGTGTGAGATGATATCTCATTGTAGTTTTGATTTGCATTTCTCCAATAAGGGCTCCAAAATCACTACAGATGGTGACTGCAGCCATGAAATTAAAAGATGGTTACTCCTTGGAAGGAAAGTTATGACCAACCTAGATAGCATATTCAAAAGCAGAGACATTACTTTGCCAACAAAGGTTCATCTAGTCAAGGCTATGGTTTTACCAGTGGTCATGTATGGATGTGAGAGTTGGACTGTGAAGAAGGCTGAGTGCCGAAGAATTGACGCTTTTGAACTGTGGTGTTGGAGAAGACTCTTGATAGTCCCTTGAACTGCAAGGAGATCCAACCAGTCCATTGTGAAGGAGATCAGCCCAGGGATTTCTTCGGAAGGAATGATGCTAAAGCTGAAACTCCACTACTTTGGCCACCTCATGCAAAGAGTTGACTCATTGGAGAAGACTCTGATGCTGGGAGGGATTGGGGGCAGGAGGAGAAGGGGACAACAGAGGATGAGATGGCTGGATGGCATCACTGACTTGATGGATGTGAGTTTGAGTGACCTCCGGAAGTTGGTGATGGACAGGGAGGCCTGGCGTGCTGCAATTCATGGGGTCACAAAGAGTCGGACACGACTGAGCGACTGATCTGAATAATGAGCGATGTTGCACATCTTTTTGTGCATTTGTTAGCCATCTGTATGTCTTCTTAGGAAAAATGTCTGGTTAGCTGTTTTTCCTACTTTTTAATTGGGTTCTTTGTTTTTCTGCTGTTGAGTTGTATGAGCTGCTTGTATATTTTGGAAATTAATCCTTTGTCAGTTGTTTAATTTGCCATTATTTTCACCCATTCTGAGGGTTGAATTTTCACTTTACTTATAGTTTCCTTTGCTGTTTAAAAGCCTTTGAGTTTAATTAGGCCCCATTTATTTATTTTTCTTTTTATTTCCTTTACTCTAGGTGATGGATCATAGAGGATCTTGCTTTGATTTTTATCATTGAGTGTTCTGCTTATGTTTTCCTCTAAAAGTTATATAGCTTCTTGTCTTACATTTAGATATTTAATCCATTTTGAGTTTATCTTTGTGTACGGTGTTAGGAAATGTTCTAATTTCATTCTTTTACATGTAGCTGTCCAGTTTTCCCAGCACCACTTTTTGAAAAGGCTGTCTTTGCTCCATTGTATATTCTTGACTCCTTTGCTAAAAATAAGTTAGCCATAGGTCCATGGGCTTTTTTCTGGGCTTTCTATCTTATTCCATTGGTCTATATTTGTGTTTTGTGCCAGGACCATACTACAGTCTTGATGACTGTAGCTTTGTAGTATAATTTGAAATCAGGAAGGTTGATTCCTCCAGCTCCATTCTTCTTGATCAATACTGCTTTGGTTGTTCAGGGTATTTTGTGTTTCTGTACGAATAGTGAAATTTTTTGTTCTAGTTCTGTGAAAAATGCCGTTGATAATTTGATAAGGATAACATTGAATCTGTATATTGTGTTGGTAGTATAGTCATTTTCATAAAATTGATTCTTCCTACCAAAGAACATTGAATATCTCTCCATCTGTTTATGTTCTCCTTGATTTCTTTCATCATATAATTTTCTGTATAGAGTTGTTTTGTCTCCTTCAGTTCAGTTCAGTTCAGTCGCTCAGTCGTGTCCAACTCCTTGCGACCCCGTGAACTGCAGCACACCAGGCCTCCCTGTCCATCACCAACTCCCGGACATCACTCAAACTCAGGTCCATCGAGTCGGTGATGCCATCCAGCATTTGTCTCCTTAGGTAGGTTTAATTCTGGATATTTAATTATTTTTGTTCCAATGGTAAATAGGATTGATTCCTTAATTTTTCTTTCTGATTTTTCATTGTTAGTATATAGGAATGCAAGTGATTTATGTGTATTGATTTTGCATCCTGGGACTTTGCTAAATTCACTGATTAGCTCTAGTAATTTTGTAATAGTATCTTTTGAGTTTTCTGTATATTGCATCATGTTATCTGCAAACAGTAAGAGCTTTACTTCTTTTCTGATCTGGATTGCTTTTATTTCTTTTCCTTCTCTGATTGCTGTAGCTAGGACTTCCAGAACTATGTTGAATAATAGTGGTGAGAGTGGACACCCTTATCTTGTTCTTGATCTTAGGGGAAATGCTTTCAGTTTTCCACCATTGAGAATAGTTTTTGCTGTGGGTTTATCATATAAGACCTTTACTATGTTAAGGTATGTTCCTTCTATGCCCATTTTTTGAAGATTTTTAATCATAAATGGGTGCTGAATTTTGTCAAATACTTTTTCTGCACCTACTGAGATTATCATATGGTTTTTTAACTTTCAATTTGATAATATGGTGTATCAGATTGATTGATTTGCATATATTGAAGAATCCTGGCATCCCTGGAATAAACCCAACTTGATGATGTTGTAAGAGCTTTTTAATATGTTGTTAAATTCTGTTTGCTAGAATTTTGCTAAGGATTTTTGCATCTATGTTTATCAGTGATATTGGCCAGCTTTTTGTTTGTTTGTTTTTGTATTTTTTGCTGTCTTTGTCTGGTTTTAGTATCAGGGTGATGGTGGTCTTGTAGCATGAGTTTGAAAATGTTCCTTCCTCTGCAATTTTTTGAAAGAAGCTTAGAAGGGTAGGTATTAGCTCTTCTCTAAATGCTTGACAAAATTCACCTGTGAAGGCATCTGTTCCTGAGCTTTTGATTTGAGGGGAGGTTTTTAATGACAGCTTCGATTTCAGTGCTTGTAATTGGGTTGTTCATAATTTCTATTTTTTCCTAGTCCAATCTTGGAAGATTGAACTTTTTAAAGAATCTGTCCATTTCTTCCAGGTTATCCATTTGATTGCCATATTGTTATTCATAATAGTCCCTTTTTTTAATTTATTTTCATTAGTCTCTTATAACCCTTATAGTTCTGCACTGTCTGTTGTAACCTCTCCTTTTTCATTTCTAATTTTGCTGATTTGATTCTTCTCTCTTTTTTTCTTGATAAGTCTAAAAGTTTGTCAATTTTCTTTATCTCCTCAAAGAATCAGCTTTTAGTTTCATTAATGTTTACTATTGTTTCTTTCATTTCTTTTTCATTTATTTCTGCTCACATCTTTATGATTTATTTCCTTCTACTAATTTTGGTATTTTCTTTGTTCTACTTCTTCCAGTTGTTTTAGGTGTAAAGTTAGGTTGTCTATTTTATGTTTTTCTTTTTCTTGAGGTAGAATTGTATTGACGTAAACCTCCTTGCTAGAAATGTTTTTGTTGCATCCCATAGGTTTTGAGTTATTATGTTTTTGTTGTCATTTGTTTCTAGAAATTTTTCATTTCTCTTTGGATTTCTTCAGTTATCTGTTCATAATTTCAAAATGTATTGTTTAATCTTCATGTATTTGTATTTTATACAGTTTTTTTTTTCTGTAATTGATATCTAGTCTCATAGTGTTGTGGTCAGAAAAGATGCTTGATATAATTTCAATTTTCTTTTTTTTTTTTTTTTTCTTGAACAAAAATCATTTTGGTTTTTTTTTTTTTTTTTTTTTTTTTAAGGACACAGAGAAATTTCAACTGTTGGTCAAAGCCAGAATCTACCTTTTTCTCTCTTTTTTTTTTTTTTTAGGTCCTTTTCTTTTTTTTTTTTTTTTTTTTTTTTTGCATGGGAAAATGGACAAAGGAAAGGATCAATGAGGGTGGGAGGGAAATGGGAAGAAAGAAGGGGAGTGATGGTGGGGAGGAGTATATGTAATTTCTTAACCAATGGCTTTCTGTTTTTAATCACAAAGAACACTTAAAAAAATCATGTTGAATTCATCCTATATTAGGAGGTTTGTTCTCGAAATGAAAAGTTCAGGAAACAAAAAGTCCAGTTTGGGTGTCCTCATCTTTAGGCACATCTTGGTATTTTGTATTGGTAAGTCTATTTTTACCACAACATATTATTTAGGACAGGATCACATTTGTTACCTCTTCCTCCCTACTACCCAAAGTGGTACCAAACCCATAAAATAGTCAATAAACCTTTACAGAGTGAACAAATAAGTCTTTTTTTTTTTTTAAACTCTCCTGAGTGAACTGAATTTTTTGAGGCTCATAAGTAAATATGTTTTGCTCTTTGCTTTGTCTATTATAACCAGATTATATGAGTGGGGTATTAAAGTCTCCCACTATTATTGTATTGCTGCATATTTCTTCTATCATATTAATTAATGTTTGTCTTAGATATATCAATGCTCCAATGTTGGGTGCATATGTATTTATAATTGTTATAACTTCTTTTGGATTGTTCCTTTAAGTCGTTATGTGTAACCTTCATTGTCTCCTTTTCAAGATCTTTAAAGTCAATTTTATCTAATATAAGTATTGCTACTCCTGTTTTCTTATGGTCCATATTTGCATAGAAAATCTTTTTCCAGCCCTTCATTTTCAGTCAGTATATATCCCGTATTTTAAGGTGGTTCTCTTGTAGACAACATATACAGAGGATAAGATGGCTTAATGGCATCACTGACTCAAAGGGAATGAGTTTGAACAAACTCCAGGAGATAGTGAAGGATGAGGAAGTCTGGTGTGCTGCAGTTCATGGGGTCACAAAGTGTTGGACATGACTTAGCAACTGAACAACCACAATAATAAAAAAATTGGTGCAGTCAACTTGGAAAACAATATGAAAACTCTTCAAAATATTGAAAATAAAATTGCCATATGATCCAGCAATTTCACTTCTGAGTATTTACCCAAAGAAAATGGAAATGCTAATTCAATAAGATATATGTCTCATTTGCAAGAAACAAAAGAGACAATAGCAAAAATCAACAAAGCCAAAAGCTGATTCTTTGAGAGGATAAATAATATTGACAAACCATTAGCCAGAATCATCAAGAAAAAAAGGACAAAAATCAAATCAATAAAATTAGAAATGAAAATGGAGAGATCACAACAGACAACACAGAAATACAAAGGATCATGAGACTGCTATCAGCAATAATATGGCAATAAAATGGACAACTTGGAAGAAATGGACAAATTCTTAGAAAAGTACAACATCCATTGTGTATATGTACCACAGCTTCGTGGTACATATACACACTGGAGTATTACTCAGCCATTAAAAAGAATACATTTGAATCAGTTCTAATGAGGTGGATGAAACTGGGGCCTATTTTACAGAGTGAAGTAGGCCAGAAACAAAAACACCAATACAGTATACTAACACATATATATGGAATTTAGAAAGATGGTAACAATAACCCTGTATATGAGACAGCAAAAGAGACACTGATGTATAGAACAGTCTTTTGGACTCTGTGGGAGAGGGAGAGGGTGGGATGATTTGGGAGAATGACATTGAAATATGTATAATATCATATATTAAACGAGTCGCCAGTCAAAACAAAAAAAAAAAGGAAAGTATGACTTCCCAAAACTGAACCAGGAAGAAATAGAAAATCTTAACAGACCCATCACAAGCACAGAAATTGAAACTGTAATCAGAAATTTTCCAGCAAACAAAAGCCCAAGTCCAGACAGCTTCACAGCTGAATTCTACCAAAAAGTTAGAGAAGAGCTAACACCTATCCTACTCAAACTATTCCAGAAAATGGCAGAGGAAGATAAACTTCCAAACTCATTCTATGAGGCCACCATCACCCTAATAACAAAAGCTGACAAATATGCCACAAAAAAAGAAAATTATAGGCCAATATCACTGATGAACATAGATGAAAGAACCTTAAGAAAATTCCAGTAATCAGAATCCAACAACACATTAAAAAGATTATACACCATGACCAAGTGGACTTTATCCCAGGGATGCAAGGATTCTTCCATATCCTGAAAGCAATCAAAGTAATACACCACATTAACAAATTAAAAATAAAAGCCATATAATTATCTCAATAGATGCAGAGAAAGCCTTTGACAAAATTCAACATCCATTTATGATCTAAAAAAAAAAAAAATCCAGAAAGCAGGAATAGAAGGAATACCTCAACAGAATAAAAGCTATATATGACAAACCCACAGCAAACATTATCCTCAATGATGAAAAATTGAAAACATTTGCCCTAAAGTCAGGAACAAGACAAGGGTGCCTACTTTCACCACTACTATTCAACATAGTTTTGGAAGTTTGGGCCACAGCAATCAGAGCAGAAAAAGAAAAAAAGGAATCCAGATTGGAAAAGAAGAAGTAAAACTCTCACTGTTTGCAGATGACATGATCCTCTACATAGAAAACCCTAAAGACTCCACCAGAAAATTACAATAACTAATCAATGAATATAGTAAAGTTGCAGGATATAAAATCAACACAGAGAAATCCCTTGCATTCCTATACACTAATAATGAGAAAATAGAATGAGAAATTAAGGAAACAATTCCATTCACTATTGCAATGAAAAGAATTAAATACTTAGGAATATATCTACCTAAAGAAACTAAAGACCTATATATCAGATCAGATCAGTTGCTCAGTCGTGTCCGACTTTTTGTGACACCAAAAAGTGTCTGTTGCCTCCTTGTCCATCACCAACTCCCAGAGTTCACTCAGACTCACATCCATTGAGTTAGTGATGCCACCCAGCCATCTCACCCTCTGTCGTCCCCTTCTCCTCTTGCCCCCAATCCCTCCCAGCATCAGAGTCTTCTCCAGTGAGTCAACTCTTCCCATGAGGTGGCCAAAGTACTGGAGTTTCAGCTTTAGCATCAGTCCTTCCAAAGAAATCCCAGGGCTGATCTCCTTCAGAACGGACCGGTTGGATCTCCATGCAGTCCAAGGGACTCTCAAGAGTCTTCTCCAACACCACAGTTCAAAAGCATCAATTCTTCGGCGCTCAGCCTTCTTCACAGTCCAGCTCTCACATCCATACATGACCACAGGAAAGACCATAGCCTTGACTAGGCGAACCTTTGTTGGCAAAGTAATGTCTCTGCTTTTGAATATGCTATCTAGGTTGGTCGCAACTTTCCTTCCAAGGAGCAAGCGTCTTTTAATATAGAAAACTATAAAACACTAGTGAAAGAAATCAAAGAGGACACTAATAGATGGAGAAATATACCGTGTTCATGGATCAGATGAATCATTATAGTGAAAATGAGTATACTACCCAAAGCAATTTATAGATTCAATGCAATCCCTATCCAGCTACCAACAGTATTTTTCACAGAGATAGAATAAATAATTTTACAATTTATATGGAAATACAAAAAACCTGGAATAGCCAAAGCAATCTTGACAAAGAAGAATGGAACTGGAGGAAACAACCTGCAGGATTTCAGGCTCTACTACAGAGCCACAGTCGTCAAGACAGTATGGCACTGGCACAAAGACAGAAATATAGATCAATGGAACAAAATAGAAAGCCCAGAGATAAATCCACGCACCTATGGACACCTTATCTTTGACAAAGGAGGCAAGAATATACAATGGAGAAAAGACAATCTCTTTAACAAGTGGTGATGGGAAAACAGGTTGACCACTTGTAAAAGAATGAAACTAGAACACTTTCTAACACCATACATAAAAATAAACTCAAAATGGATTAAAGATCTAAACTTAAGACCAGAAACCATAAAACTCCTAGAGGAGAACATAGGCAAAACACTCTCCAACATAAAATCACAGCAGGATCCTCTATGACCCACTTCCCAGAATATTGGAAGTCAAAGGAAAAATAAACAAATGGGACCTAATTAAAATTAAAAGCTTCTCCAGCACAAAGGAAACTATAAGCAAGGTGAAAAGACAGCCTTCAGAATGGGAGAAAATAATAACAAATGAAGCAACTGACAAAGGATTAATCTATAAAATATACAAGCAACACCTGCAGCTCAATTCCAGAAAAATAAATGACTCAATCAAAAAATGGGCCAAAGAACTAAACAGACATTTCTCCAAAGAAGACATACAGATGGCTAACAAACACATGAAAAGATGCTCAACATCACTCATTATCAGAGAAATGCAAATCAAAATCACACGCCAGTGTGAATGACTGCAATCCAAAAGTCTACAAGCAATAAGTGCTGGAGATGGAGTGGAGAAAAGGGAACCCTCTTACACTGTTGGTGGGAATGCAAACTAGTGCAGCCACTATGGAGAACAGTGTGGAGATTCCTTAAAAGACTGGAAATAGAACTGTCATATGACACAGCAATCCCACTGCTGGGCATACACACTGAGGAAACCAGAATTGAAAGAGACACGTGTACCCCAATATTCATCACAGCATTGTTTATAATAGCCAGGACATGAAAGCAACCTAGATGTCCATCAGCAGATGAATGGATAAGAAAGCTGTGGTACATATGCAAAATGGAGTATTACTCAGCCATTAAAAAGAATACATTTGAATCAGTTCTAATGAGGTGGATGAAACTGCAGCCTATTATACAGAGTGAAGTAAGCCAGAAAGAAAAATACCAGTAGAGTATGCTAATGCATATATATGGAATTTAGAAAGATGGTAGCAATAACCCTGTATGCGAGGCAGCAAAAGACACACAGATGTATAGAACAATCTTTTGGACTCTGTGGGAGAGGGAGAGGGTGGGATGATTTGGGAGAATGCCATTGAAACATGTATAATATCATATGTGAAATGAACCACCAGTCCAGGTTTGATGCATGATACAGGATGCTTGGGGCTGGTGCACTAGGATGACCCAGAGGGATGGTACAGGGAGGGAAGTGGGAGGGGGGTTCAGGATGGGGAACATGTGTATACCCGTGGTGGATTCATGTTGATGTATAGCAAAACCAATACAAAATTGTAAAGTAATTAGCCTCCAATTAAAATAAATAAATTTATATTTAAATAAAATGAGATATATGTCCACACATATTCATTGTAGCAATATTAACAATAGCCAAGATGTGGAAACAACCTAAGGGTCTGTTAATTAGTGAATAGATAAAGATACACACACACAAACATAAATATTCTCATCCATAAAAAAAATAAATCTTACCATTTGCAGCAACATGGGTGGATCTAGAATATATTTTGCTAAGTGAAATAAGTCACAGAAAGGAAGGCAAATACAGTATAATCTCTCTTATATATGGAATCTAAAAAGCAAAAGAAATAAAACAAATAAAAATGAAGTCATAAGTAAGGAGAACAAAAGGGTGGTTGGCAAAGGGTGGGATATGAGAAATAGGTAAAGGGGATTAAGAAGTACAAACCTTCAGTAATAAATAAGCCAGAGAAATATACTATATAAGAAATAGTAATATTACTTTAACAACTTTGCATGGGGATAGTTGATTAATAGACTTATGGTGGTCATTTCATAACACATACAAATCACAAAGCAGTGTACCTGAAATGACATAATATTGTATATAATGCTATTTCAATTTTTTTATTTATCAAGAATTAAAATCAGTAACATACAAACAGTGATTTGAGTATAGGAAAGAAAATAATGTAGTCACACATGAGACCAAGGTTTAAGTCCATCTGACTGAGAAATGGTGACTATTCCTTTAACAACACTACTCATGCCAAAGAACTGACCTGATTTGTGAGAAGAGATGCAAATGGATATCTAGGAGGTCACTGGAGAACAGGAAGCCGGCTGAGCTTAGGAAGGAAATGAAGCCTGCAGCGAAAGGGAAGTTGAAGTGGATCCTGTTATTGAGAAAGAAATCACAGAGAAATAAAAGACAGCTTCCTAACTTGACAAAGCTCTCTAGAAAGATACCAGAAGCTTGAAGAAGGCAGCACAGGAGGTTGAAGGGAATCCTCTAGAAGCACACATCCATCCTCCCCTTTCAGAAGTGCAAATTACCAACAAGAAAGAACAGCAAGTTCAACATTAGGTTCTTGTCTTCACCATTCTTCTCTTCTTGCAATATTTATGAGGCACCTGTCATTACTGCACAGCCTTAAATGGCATCTGATTTTCAATGTATTGGCAGTAGAAATGCCTGTCATCTTGCATCCAGTTAAGAGGGTCACTGGCAGTAGACTTCATGTGCAGTCATCCAGTCAGTTCACTCGGTAAAACAAGCACCATGGCTTTAATCTGGAGCATACTGGAAATTCCTTATAACATATTGCTTCTACAAACTCATAGGAGGTATGTCATCACTTTCTTTTGTTTTTATGTCTTCCACTGAGACCCAGTTTTGGCCTGAAATACTCAATCAAAGAAGCATCTAATATGATAATGCTGGAACACTGTAGACATGATTTGCATGGCAGTATTTTATGAGATGTAAGTGAAAGTTAGCAGGGCCCAATCAATAATTGTGTTTGTCCTATTCAATCAATGAGAGATTTAAAAACCTATAATGCTAACTACAGAAAGGAATGTATTTCTTCATATAACTCAAATCACATGAATTATCAATGGAGACAAATAGTCTGACATATATATATATGTGTGTGTGTGTGTGTGTGTGTGTGTGTGTGTGTGTGTGTGCCTGCCTGCATGCACACACACACACACACACACACACAATCAAGACTAATTGTAGAAAAAAAAAAATCTGTCTTTCTAGGGAGGCATGCCCAAACCTGACATTTTCTACTTCAAGAGGAAATCATGGCAGTTTCCACTTACATTATTTCTTCAACAGCCATATACACACATACATACAAGAGGGCAACATGGCCCTAGGGGTTTTCTCTGGTTGTAACTAACCCATATAGTACTTTTGAAATGGATTCAGATAATAGTAACTACTAAATCAAGTGAAGACACACACATAAACACAAACAAAGTGTTAATGGAAAGAGATCCTAAGGGATTTCAATATCAGCAAGAGCCTCACCGAGAAATCCACAGACCAATGAACATTTCTGAAGCAGCAGTTAGCCTAGATTTGGTTTCCATGGCAATAAATTCAAAAGAGAGGGCCACTACTGCCTGTTGAAGAGAAGAGTCAGAAATCAGTAAAATATTCTTTTAAAAATTGCCAAAACCAATCACAGTGGCACTCACCACTGTCAAAAATAACTACTTAATGAGATTGTGGCTTTCAATCCTGATTAAAAATAACAAGAGAAGAATTTTACAAAGTCTCCAAATTGTATGGTGATTTTATGCTAAACCCCAATAGTGAAATAAAGTGTGAGTTGCTCAGTCGTGTCCAACTCTTTGCGACCCCATGGACTATAGCCTGCCAGGCTCCTCTGTCCATGGAATTCTCCAGGTAAGGATACTGGAGTGGGTTACCATGCCCTTCTCCAGGGGATCTTACTAACCCAGGGATCGAATATGCATCTCCTATGTCTCCTGCATTGCATGCAGATGCTTTACCATCTGAGCCACCAGGGAAGCCCAGTAGATCTACATGAATAACCATCAGATGATTCAGGGCCTACTCCAAGTAGTGTGCCTGGATTTGGACACTTTGGACAGTGTTTAGCAAGCACCAGAGGGGATGCAACAATAGGGTCACCTATGGATGTGGCTTTTAGAATGTCAATATCTTACTGTAAACTCTAACATGTGCAAAGTAAGCCTGCATTCAGAGAAAGTGGTGATAATTATTTGTTATTAACTGTACCATTCATTCAGGCTTCAGTGATTCACTTCACACTTGGTCTGTGTCAGGCAAACTTGGGCACTAAGCACTTAAAGTTGGAAAAGAAATAACCTTTCTCTCAAGGATGTTAACATCTATTAGGGAGGCACACCCATAAAAAAATGACTGCTGCTGCTGCTGCTAAGTCGCTTCAGTCGTGTCCAACTCTGTGCGACCCCATAGATACTAGCCCACCAGGCTCCCCCATTCCTGGAATTCTCCAGGCTAAAATAAGACAAATGCCCAACTGTAGTTATTGTTCAGTCCCTCATGTCTGACTCTTTGCAACCCCATGGACTGTGGCACATCAGGCTTCCCTATCTTTTACTATTTCCCTATCTTTTACTACTTTTAGAGTTTGCTCAACCTCATGTCCACTGAGTCAATGATGCCATCCAACTAATTCATCCTCTGTTGCCCACTTCTCCTCTCGCCCTCAATCTTACCCAGCATTAAGGTCTTTTTCAAAGACTCGGCTTTTTGTATCAGGTGGCCAAAGTAGTGGAGCTTCAGCATTAGTTCCTTCAATGAATACTCAGAGTTGATTACCTTTAGGATTGACTGGTTTGATTTCCTTGCTGTCCAAGGGTCTCTCAAGAGTCTTCTCCAGCACCACAGTTTGAAAGCATCAATTCTTCAGCACCCAGCCTACTTAATGGCTCAACTCTCACATCCATACATAACTACTAGAAAAACCATAGTTTTGACTATATGGACCTCTGTTGGTAAACTGATGTCAATGCTTTGTAATATACTATCTAGGTTTGTCATAACATTTCTTCCAAGGAGCAAGCATCTTTTAATTTCATGGTTGCAGTCACCATCCACAGTGATTTTGGAGCCCAAGAAAATAAGGTCTGTCACTGTATCCATTTTTCTTCATCTATTTGCCATGAAGTGATAGGACTGGATGCCATGTCCTTAGTTTTTTGAATGTTGAATGTCAAGCCAGCCTTTTCACGTTCATCTTTTACCTTTATCAAGAGGTGCTTTAGTTCTTCTTCACTTTCTTCTATAAGGGTAGTGTTATCTGCATATCTTAAACCTTAAATATTGATATTTCTTTTTTTCTCTCTTTTTTAAATTTTTATTTTATTTAACTTTACAATATTGTATTGGTTTTGCCATATATCAAAATGAATCTGCCACAGGTATACATGTGTTCCCCATCCTGAACCCTCCTCTCTCCTCCCTCCCCATACCATCCCTCTGGGTTGTCCCAGTGCACCAGCCCTAAGCATCCAGTATTGTGCATCGAACCTGGACTGATGACTCATTTCATATATGATATTATACATATTTCAATGCCATTCTCCCAAATCATCCCATCCTCTCCCTCTCACAGAGTCCAAAAGACTGTTCTATGCATCAGTGTCTCTTTTGCTGTCTTGTATACAGGGTTATTGCTACCATCTTTCTAAATTCCATATATATGCGTTAGTATACTGTATTGGTGTTTTTCTTTCTGGCTTACTTCACTCTGTATAATAGGCTCCAGTTTCATTCATCTCATTAGAACTGATTCAAATGCATTCTTTTTAATGGCTGAGTAATACTCCATTGTGTATATGTACCACTGCTTTCCTTATCCATTCATCTGCTGATGGACATCTAGGTTGCTTCCATGTCCTGGCTATTATAAACAGTGCTCCGATGAACATTGGGGTACACGTGTCCCTTTCAATTCTGGTTTCCTCAGTGTGTATGCCCAGCAGTGGGATTGCTGGGTCATAAGGCAGTTCTATTTCCAGTTTTTAAGGAATCTCCACACTGTTCTCCATAGTAGCTGTACTAGTTTGCATTCCCACCAACAGTGTAAAAGGGTTCCCTTTTCTCCACACCCTTTCCAGCATTTATTGCTTGTGGACTTTTGGATATTTCTCCTGGCAATCTTGATCCCTGCTTGTGAGTCATCCAGCTCAGCACTTAGCATGTACTCTGCATACAAGTTAAATAAACAGGGTGACAATATGCAACCTTGATGCACTCCTTTCCTTGTTTGAACCAGTTCATTGTTACATGTCAGTTTTAACTGTTGCTTCTTGAAGTGCACACAGGTTTCTCAGGAGGCAGATAAGGTGGTCTTGTATTTTCTTTAAGAATTTTCCACAGTTTGTTTTGATCCACACAGTCAAATACTTTAGCGTAGTGAATGAAGCAGAAGTAGATGTTTTTCTGGAACTCTCTTGCTTTTTCTATGATCCAACGGACGTTGGCAATCTGATCTCTGGTTCCTTTGCATTTTCTCAATCCAACTTGTACATCTGGAAGCTTTCACTTCACGTATTGTTGAAGACTAGCTTGAAGGATTTTGAGCATTATCTTGCTAGTATGTGAAATGAGTGTCATTGTGTGGTAATTTGAACATTCTTTGGCATTGCCCTTATTTGGGATTGGAATGAAAACTGACCATTTCCAGTCCTGATACAGGACCTTAGGATAAAGTCAGAACTTCCCACGGCTTCATTGCCCTCTGCCAGCCCTTGAGTCTCATCTGCCTTGACTCACTCGACTCTCTGTTCCAGCCATTACTGGTCTTCCTGAGCTCTCTGTTGCCTCCAGTTTTTCTACACATTTTCCCTCTACCTAAT
Source organism: Tragelaphus eurycerus (assembly GCA_935064755.1). Taxonomy (NCBI): domain Eukaryota; kingdom Metazoa; phylum Chordata; class Mammalia; order Artiodactyla; family Bovidae; genus Tragelaphus; species Tragelaphus eurycerus. Next base: position 2,091,351 of record CAKXYN010000126.1, on the reverse strand, counting down.
GATCTTTCCCTGTCCCTTCATCAGGCTACTCCTAGTGATCCTTCAGCTATCAGTGTAAGCCTCACTTCCAAGAACTGCTTTTATCATATCTTTTTATCACATTTTCTCATGGTCCCATATTCTTCATCTGGGCTTTCCTGAAGGCTTATATGGTAAAGAAGCTGCCTACAATGTGAGAGACCTGGATTCAGTCCATGGGTCAGAAAGATCCCCTGGAGAAGGAAATGGCAACCCACTCCAGTATTCTTGCCTGGAGAATCCCATGGGCAGAGAAGCCAGGAGGGCTGCAGTCCATGGGTTCACAAAGAGTCACACATGAGTGAACCACTGACACAAACATTCTTCATCTATCATAATCTGTACTTGGGTGGGTTTAGTTTCTGACTAAACTCAGTGACAGATGTGATCAATTCTTACAGATTACCTCACATCCCCAGTTGTCATTGTAAGACCTCACTGCCCAGAGGGATGGTACGGGGAGAGAGGAGGAAGGGGCTTTCAGGATCGGGAACACATGTATGCCTGTGGCGGATTCATGTTGATGTATGGCAAAACCAATACAATATTGTAAAGTAAAAAGAAAAAAAAAGGTTTCTTATAAAAAAAAATTCAAATATTTATTGAATGAATGAAAATTGCTCAGGAATAGGTGATTACAAAAAAATCTAATTTGTATAACTGGCCTGACCCTAGGTGTGGGTATTTACTGTGATAAATGGCAACCCTACTCCAGTGTTCTTGCCTGGAGAATCCCAGGGATGGGGAAGCCTGGTTGGGTGCTGTCTATGGGGTCACACGGAGTCAGACATGACTGAAGCGATTTAGCAGCAGCAGCAGCAATATAACTAAATAGATTACAAATTAATATGAAAAGCTTTATAGAATTCAGAAATTTCTAAGTTCTGGTTCAGTGTTTGATTAATTCATACCTTATCCAGCAAAAGAGTATCTGAAACATCAAACTGACTTAGTAAGAACCAGGGTAAAAACATATACATTTAGACTGCAGACATTTGGATTTCAGTTCATTGGGTTGAAGCATGCATGCTTTCTCTAATTATTAACAGAAAGGCTTGCTAAGCAGATGGTGGGTATGTTGGGTGAGTCACTCATGAGGTGTAAGCAGAACACAGTAGGTATAAGCAGAACACACTAGGTGTATTTTGAAGTGTGGTAGACAGAACACTCAACCAAGAGTCAAAACAACTCATTCTTTGACAAAATCTGACACTAACAAGCTCTCATTGACTTTTCTGGGCCCCAAACTCATTATCTATAAATTGAGGTCTGACTCCATGGCCTTCACAATACATCCAGTCTGACACTTCCCTGAGTCTGTGAAAACACAGCCAATTCCATACAAATAATCAATAGGTTAATTATTTCAGCAAACCAAATCTTCAAGAGCCTTTAACACAATGAATGTGTTCTGAAGGGGTATTGTTGCAATACTACTACATTTCATTAAAAATGAAATATTAATTATGTAAATATTCACTGATTTTCACTACATCTCCTTAGACTAGCTCAGATTAGAAACTTTTGTTGAATATGATGACTGGAATAAATTCATGAACCTTATAAAAGTTGGGTACAAGGCAAGGGAATCATGCTTACAAATGTACTGCAGCTCATCTCTGCAGGTTCAGGAGTGGATGGAAAGAAATAGACACAACAGGATCAGTCTAAGCAGCAACATCAAGGATGAAAGCTTCTACTATTTGTCTTCTGATCATAAACTGGTTCACCACTACAGAACGCCATGCCAAGACAGACAATAACTTTCAAAATAATTTAATCTACCCAAGAAACTAATCTTAATAAAAAATATCTTCACCAAAACAAATAATAAAAATATGAAGTACATCATCTCAAAAATGAACACCTGCTAAAATATAAGTGCAATAAAAAGCATAGACATTACTTTGACAATAAAGATCCATCTAGTCAAAGTTATGATTTTTCTGGTCATGTATGGAAGTGAGAGTTGAACTATAAATAAATTTGAGTGCCAATATATTGATGCTTTTGAACTGTGGTGTTGAAGAAGGCTCTTGAGAGTCCCTTGGACTGCAAGGAGATCCAACCAGTCAATCCTAAAGGAAATCAGTCCTGAATATTCATTGGAAGGCCTGTGCTGAAGCTGAAACTCCAGTATTTTGGCAACCTGATACAAAGAACTGACTCCTTGGAAAAGACCCTGATGCTGGGAGGGATTGGGGGCAGGAGGAGAAGGGGATGACAGAGGATGGCATCACCAACTCGATGGACATGAGTATGAGCAAGCTCCAAGATTTGGTGATGGACAGGGAAATCTGGAGTGCTGCAGACCATGGGGTCACAAAGAGTTGGACACAACTGGGCAACTGAACTGAACGGAATAAAATTGCTTCAGATTATGAATAAATCAGCCTATCAGTTAGGCAACTGAGATCATTAAATGTTCCTTGATGAGGTCATTCATTTTTTGCTTTTCTTTTTTCTACATCATTAGTATATGGACACATACAGTTCTCACCGTTTTCTCCTCCTAGTCTAATTACCCTTGAATACACAGCTCTGTTTTCAATCAGCATATATATTGAAAAATGCAAAACAGAAACACATTTCTAGAGAAAATATTTCCTCCCTTTCTTCCTTCTCTCTCTTCCTTCTTTTGTTCTTCATAAAAACAGCACTATTTGGTGTTGATTATATAACTAAAAGAATTTAAGTTTCCAAGGGGGAGTTTATTTTTTTAGGTAGAAAACAGGTCCTGACCTTGAAACACAATCCTTTTCAGAGACAAATCAAATACAAGAAACAATTAGAAATTACAAGGATAAGCAAGAATGAGAATTCAGTGCTATCTGTACATAAATGTGCTGAAAAATAAAGTTATCTTTGAGAGTAGAGTCAGTCTTGGAGGTTGCCCTGAAAAAGATGGTATTTGAACTAGATCTTAAACAATTAGTTGAAATTGTTATGCTAGAACATAAGGAAGTGCTCAAAAAAAAAAAAAAAAAAAAAAAGGGGTGGATATCACAAAGATATACAGAGATACTGAGTTAAAAAGTTAAAACTCAACATTCAAAAACCTAAGATCATGGCATCCAGTCACATCACTTCATGGCAAATAGATGAGGAAAAGTGGAAACAGTGACAGATTTTATTTTCTTGGGCTCCAAAATCACTGCAGACCATGACTGCAGCCATGAAATTAAAAGATACTTGCTTCTTGGAAGAAAAGCCATGACAATTCTAGTCAGCATATTAAAAAGCAAAGACCTCACTTGGCTGACAAAGATCTGTATAGTCAAAGCTATGGTTTTCCCAGTAGTCATATACAGATGTGAGAGCTGGACCATAAAGAAGGCTGAGTGCCAAAGAATTGATACTTTCAAATGGTGGTGTTGGAGAAGACTCCTGAGAGTCCCTTGGACAGCAAGGAGATCAAACTAGTCAATCCTAACAGAAATCAACCTTGAATATTCACTGAAAGGACTGATGCTGAGGCTGAAGCTACAATAATTTGGCCACCTAATGTGAACAGTCAACTCACTGGAAAAGACCCTGATGCTAGGGAAGACTGAGGGCAGGAGGAGAAGGGAGTGAAGAGGATGAAATGGTTGGATGGCATCACTGACTCAATGGAAATGAGTTTGAATGAACTCAAGGAGATAGAGAAAGACAGGGAAGTCTGGTGTGCTAAAATCTGGTGTGCTACAGTCCGAGGGTTGCAAAGAGTCAGACATGACTTAACAACTGAACAACAGCAACAATACAGGGATACTATAGCCAGCTTGAAGGAAGTTCCACCGGTCAAATCCAGATAATTTCAACTTCAAAAATAATTAAGTTCAGTAATAAATAATAAACAGTTGAAAAATAGAAATTCATGAGCCTATACAGCTAGTAATTAAATAATCAAATAACTACTTACAGTAGAATGTCAAGGGCCAATTGGTAAATGTGCAAAGAATGTTGTTACTGGAGTGGAAAAGTCATTATTTTGTAGTTATGGTAAAGGCTAGATCAGGCAAAAATTGTCAGTGCATTCTAGTTCAAGCCCCTTCATGGATCTCTGCCTTGTCATGGTGAAGGGGTTTGCGTAACTGATGAAGCTATGAGCCATGCTGTGTATGGCCACCCCAAGACAGAGGGGTCATAGTAGAGAGTTCTGACAAAATGTGATCTACTTGAGGAGGAAATGGCAAATCACTTCAGTATACTTGCCATGAGAACCTCATGAACTGTATAAAAGGACAAAAAACCTTTACACCTAAAGATGAGTCCCCCAGATCTGAAGATGCCCAATATGCTACTGGGGAAGAACAGAGGGGAACTACTAATAGCCACAGAAAGCACGACGAGGCTGGGCCAAAGTGGAAATGATGCTCAGTTGTGGATGTGTCTGGTAAAGTAAAATCCAATTCTTCAAAGAACAGTATTGCATAGGAACCTGGAATGCTAGAATGATGAATCGAGGGAAATTGGACATGGTCTAGCAGGAGATGGCAAAAATAAACATCAACACCTTAGGAATCAGTGAACTAAAATAAATGGGAATGGGTGAATTTAATTCAAATAACCACTATGTCTACTACTGTGGGCAAGAATCCCTTAGAAGGAATGGAGCAGCCCTAAAAAGGGAACAAAAGAGTCAAAAATGCAGAACTTGGGTGCAACCTCAAAAATGACAGAATGATCTCAGTTTGTTTCCAAGGGAAGCCATTCAATACCACAGTAATCCAAATCTATGCCCCAACCATCCATACTGAAGAAGCTGAAGTTTATCAGTTCTATGAAGATCTAGAAGACCTTTTGGTCTTAGAACTAAGACCAAATATATATATTCTATCCATCTTTGGGGATTAGAATGAAAAGTAGAAAATCAAGAGCTACCTGGAGTAACAGGCAAGTTTGGCCTTGGAGAACAAAATGAAGCAGGGCAAAGGCTAACTGAATCATGCCAAGAAAGTGCATTGGTCATAGCAAATATCTTTTCTCAACAACACAAGAGATGACCTTACACATGGACATTACCAAATGGCCAATACCCAAATCAAACTGGTTACATTTCTTTGTAGCCAAAGATAGAGAAGCTGTATACAGTCAGCAAAAACAAGACCTGGAGCTGACTGTGGCTCAGATCATCAGTTTAAAAGAGCAAAATTCAGGCTTAAACTAAAGAAAGTGGGGGAAACCACTAGGCCAGCCAGATACAACTTAAATCAAATCCCTTATAAATATGCAGTGGTGGTAACAAATAGATTCAAGGGATTAGAACTTGTAAGTAGTGTGCCTGAAGAACTTTGTACAGAGGTCCATAATATTGTACAAGAGGCAGCAAATGAACCTTCCCAAAGGAAAAGAAAAACAAGAAGACACAGTGGTTGTCTGAGGAGGCCTTACAAATTAAAGAAAGAATAGAAGTGAAAAGCAAGGGAGAAAGGGAAAGGTATATCCAACTAAATTCAGATTTCCAAATAACAGCACAGAGAGACAAGAAGGCCTTCTTCAACGAACAGTGTGTAAAACTAGAAGGACATAACAGAAGGGGAAAACCTAGAGATCTCCTCAGGAAAATTGGAAATATCAAGGGAGCATTTTGCCCAAATATGGGCAAAGATTAAAAACATAAGTGGTAGAGACCTACTAGATGCTAGAGAGATCAAGAAGAGATGGAAGGAAGACATGGAAGAACTGTACACAAAAGATCCAAATGAACTGGATTACTATGATGCTGTGGTCAGTCACCCAGAGCTAGACATCTGGAGAGTGAAGTCAAGTGTGCCTTAGGAAGCATTGCTATTAATATAGCTAGTGGATGTGATGGAATTCCAGTAGAACTATTCAAAACCCTAAAGGACAATGCCGTCAAGGTGTTGTATTCAATATGTCAGCAAATCTGGAAGACCCAACAGTGGCCATAGGACTGGAAAAGGTCAATCCTCATCCCAATTCCCAAGAAGAGTAGTACTAAAGGATGTGTTAACCATTGGACAGTTGCACTCATCTCTCATGCTAGTAAGATCATGCTTAAAATCTTGCATGCTTGGCTTCAGCATTATGTGAACCAAGAGCTTCCAGATGTTCAAGTTGGGTTTATAAAAGAAAAGGAAGAGGAACCAGAGATCAATTTTCCAACTTTCACTGGATCATAAAGCTAGGGAATTACAGAAAAACATCTACCTCTGTTTCATTGACTATGCCAAAGCCTTTGACTGTATGGATCATAATAAACCTTGGAAAGCTCTTAAAGCGTTGGAAACACCATACCGTCTTACCTGTCTCCTGAGAAACCTGTATGTGGGTCAAGAAGCAACAGATCAAATTAGTAAATCTTAAAGGAGATCACACAGAGAAGGCAATGGCACCCCACTCCAGTACTTTTGCCTAGAAAATCCCATGGATGGAGGAGCCTGGTAGGCTGCAGTCCATGGGGTCGCTAGAGTCGGACACGACTCAGCTACTTCATTTTCACTTTTCACTTTCCTGCATTGGAGAAGGAAATGGCAACCCACTCTGGTGTTCTTGCTTGGAGAATCCCAGGGACGGGAAGCCTGGTGGGCTGCCGTCTGTGGGGTCGTGCAGAGTCGGACACGACTGAAGTGACTTAGCAGCAGCAGCAGCAGCAAAGGAGATCAACCCTAAATACTTGTTGCAAGGACTAATGCTGAAGCTGAAACTCTAGGATTTTGGTCATCTGATGTGGACAGCTGACTCACTGGAAAAGTCCCTGATGCTGTGGAAAATTGAGAGCAGAAGGATAAGAAGGCATCAGAGGATGAGATAGTAGGATGGCATCACCAATGCAGTGGATGTGAACTTGGGCAAACTTCAAGAGATGGTGAGGGACAGAGGCCTAGTGTGCTGCAGTCCATGGGGTCGCAAAGAGTTGAATGCGACCCGGCAAATGAATAACACCAACAACTAATTCAGGGGGAAACTTCATAACAGTGTATTTGAATATCTCTACAAACTGCTTTGGAAAAAGAAATGGTAACCCACTCCAGTATTCTTGCATGGAAAATCCCAAGGACAGAGGAGCCTGGCAGACCCCAGTTGACGGGATCACAAAGAGTCAGACACGACTGAGAGACTTCACTTCTTCACAAACTGCTTATTAGTTAAAAAGAAAATATTCAATAGAGAAATCAAACAACACTTGACTAAATGATCAAGATTAACATGACCATCTTGTGCCTCCAAATTGGATACCTTGAGAAGGACCCATCGTCTGTGCAGTATATACATATATGCATATGTGTGTGTGTGTGTGTGTGTGTGTGTGTATATAAACATCAAAAAAGACAGAAAAGCTATAGAAATGTTTCAGCTTAAAAGAGGCTAAAGAGACTTGATAACTAAAGGTAATCTCTGACCCTAGAGGGGGAAACTGCTGTAAAGGATATTATAAGATTAATTGATAAAATTGAAATGTGAATAGCAAATTTATTAGTGGATCAGTGCAAATACACACACACATACGTAGGTAAAGGAGGAGCACATGGGGCCTCTGTAATCTGGTAATGCTCTATTTCTTAAACTTAGTGCCTGTTACAAGCATATTTCTATGTATTTTTCTCATATCTCATCATCTTAAAAGTTTAAAAATAAGATTATATATACACACAGTAAAATATCACTGACCTGCTTTTACAAACACCAATTGAAATTCATCTCTGCTGTTGGCACTAGAAGTAAAGAAATGAAGAGCAGGTGGGCTTCTACTGGGAATTCTGAATGAAAGAAAATTGAAAACTTTTCCCTGACCTTGGGGGTATTTGGACACATCACTATAGCATCCGTAACCAGCCTCATTAGCCACACACAACAGGTAGTCCTCTCTAAGAACAAAGTGGAGCCATTATGATTTTTTAAAAAGATCTTAGTTACATATAAATATAACTCAAGTCAGGGAAGGATAAGGATTGTAGTGTAGATGTTCCCCTGGTTAGATATGTGAGGATAAGTTACTTGAGTATTTCACTGTTGATGTTTTATTGAATTATAATGCACATGGAGTAAAAAGAACAAATCCTAAGTTGCCAGCTCTGTAAATATGCTCAAAGTTAACCTGTTCATTTATCTACTCCTTATGATCAGAAACAAGATATTATCAGAAGTTCTTCCTGATAACTGTGTCTGTTCTCTAAGAGTAAACATTATTATAATTCCTAATAATATAGACTAATTGTGCCTATCTTTGAATTTTATATGTTAATAAATGAAACCATATAGCATGTGTGGTGTTCTGACTTCTTTCTCTCAACATCATTTATGAGATTCATATAGGTTATTGCAATTAACAATAGTTTGTTCACTTTCATTACCTTATTGTACTTCTTTTATTCAATCATTAATATAAAATTTTGTTTTCCAAAATGAGGAATTATGAGTAAGAGTACTATGAAAGTCTAACACATGATTTTAGTATGCATTATGCATGCTTTATTTCTGAACATAAAGATGAGAGTGTAATTGTCGAGTTATAGCGTCTGTGTATGTTCCGTTTTCTTTGTTGTTGTTCATTCTCTAAGTCACGTCCGACTCTTTGCAACTTCATGGACTATTGCATGCCAGGCCTCTTTATACTCCAGATTTCCCTCAAATTCATGTCCATTAAATTGGAGATGCTATCTAAGTGACATAGATATTGCCAATCAGTTTTCCTAAGTAGTTATGCCAAACTATAGTAACATCTGCTGCTGCTGCTAAGTTGCTTCAGCAACTCTGTGTGACCCCATAGATAGCAGCCCACCAGGCTCCCCCATCCCTGGGATTCTCCAGGCAAGAACACTGGAGTGGGTTGTCATTTCCTTCTCCAATGCATGAAAGTAAAAAGTGAAAGTGAAGTCACTCAGTCATGTCCGACTCTTCACAATCCCATGGACTGCAGCCCACCAGACTCCTCCATCCACGGGATTTTCCAGGCAAGAGTACTGGAGTGGGGTGCCATCACCTTCCCCAATAGTCACACCTAATGTACGACAATTCCGGTTTCTTTACGTCCTATCCCATCCTTAGAATTGTCATTTATTTTTGCCCTGTTAGTACATTTTAAAGTGATCCACTGTCTTGCCACGGCAAAAGGGCTTGGTTAACTCACTGAAGCTATGAATCCTGTTGTACAAGGCCATCCAAGACAGACTGGTCATAGTGAAGAGTTCTAACAGAATGTGATCCACTGGAGGAGAAAATGGCAACCCTCTCCAGTATTCTTGCCTGGAAAACCTCATGGACAGTATGAATAGGCAAAAATATATGACACAGGAAGATAAACCTCCCAAGTCAGAAGGTGTCCAATATTCTACTGGGGAAAAGCAAAGGGAAATTGTGAACAGCTCCAAAAAGAGTGAAGCAAAGGGCCAAAGCAGAAATGATAGTTGTGAATGTGTCTGATGCTGAAAGTAAAGATTGATGCTGTAAAGAACAATATTGCATATGAAACTGGAATGTTAGGTCTTTGAATCAAGGTAAATTGGATGTGAATGGGAGAATTTAATTCAGATGACCTATCTACTACTGTAGGCAAGAATCCCCTTGAAGAACTCTAATAGTCTTCGTAGTCAATAAAAAGTCCAAAATGCAGTACTTGGGTACAATCTCAAAAACAACAGAATGAACTCAATTCACACCCAAAGCAAACTATAAAACAACACATTAATCCAAGTCTATCCCCCAACCACTAATGCCAAAGAAGCTAAAGTTGATCAGTTCTATAAAGACCTGTAAGACCTTCTAAAACTAACAGCTAAAAAGATGTCTTTATCATCATAGGAGATTAAAGTGTGAAAGTATGAAGTCAAGAGATACTAAGAATAACCAGCTAGATTGCCATTGGAGTACAAAACGAAGCAGGGCAAAGGCTAACAAAGTTTTGCCAAGAGAACACACTGGTCATACCAAACACCCTATTCCAAAAACCCAAGAAACAACTCCGGCTTCCCTCGTGGCTCAGAGGTTAAAGTGACTGCCTGCAATGCGGGATACCCAGGTTCGATCCCTGGGTTGGAAATATCCCCTGGAGAAGGAAATGGCAACCCACTCCAGTATTCTTGCCTGGAGAATCCTGTGGACAGGGGAGCCTGGTAGGCTACAGTCCACAGGGTCACAAAGAGTTGGACACGACTGAGCAACTTCACTTTCACTTTCAAGAGACAACTCTACACATGGACATCACCAGATGGTCAACACTAAAATCAGATTGATTATTTTCTTTGCAGCCAAAGATGGATGAGCTCTATACAGTCAGTAAAAACAAGACCTGGAGCAGACTGTGGCTCAGATCATGAGCTCCTTATTGCAAAATTCAGACTTAAATTGAAGAAAGCTGGGAAAACCACTAAGCCATTCAGGTATAACCTAAATCAAATTCCTTATGATTATAAAGAAAGCTGAGCACCGAAGAATTAATAATTTTGAACTGTGGTGTTGGAGAAGACTCTTGAGATTCCCTTGGACTGAAAGGAGATCCAACTAGTCCATCCTAAAGTCCTGAGTGTTCATTGGAAAGACTGATGTTGAAGCTGAAACTCCAATACTTTGGCCACCTGATGCAAAGAGCTGACTCCTTTGAAAAGACCCTGATGCTGGGAAAGATTGAGGGCAGGAGGAAAAGGGGACGACAGAGGATGAGATGGTTGGATGGCATCACAGACTCAGTGGATATGAGATTGAGTAAACTCTGGGAGTTGGTGATGGACAGGCAGGCCCAGCGTGCTGTGGTCCATGAGATCACAAAGAGTTGGACACAACTGAGCAACTGAACTGATGATTATACAGTGGAGATAAGGAATAGATTCAAGGAATTAGATCTGGTAGACAGAGTGCCTAAAGACTATGGACAGAAGTTCATAACATTGTACAGGAGGTGCTGATCAAAACCATCCATAAGAAAAAGAAATGCAAAAAGACAAAGTGGTTGTCTTAGAAGGTGTTATAAACAGCTGAGGGAAAAAAGAGAAGTGAAAGGCAAGGGAGAAAGAAAAGGATATATCCAACTGAATGCAGAGTTCCAGAGAAAAGCAAGGAGAGATAGGAAGGTCTTCTTAAATGAACAATGCGAAGAAATAGAGGAAAACAACAGAATGGCAAAGACTAGAGATCTCTTCAAGAAAATTGGAGATACTAAAGGACTTTTTCATGAAAGAATGGGCACGTTATAGGGCAGAAACAGTAAGGACCTAACAGAAGTAAAAGAGATTAAGAATTGGCAAGAATACACAGAATTATCCAAAAAAAAAAAAAAAAAAAGGTCTTAATGAAACAGATAGCCATGATTGTGTGGTCACTCACCTAGAGTCAGACATCCTGAAGAGTGAAATCAAGTGGGCCTTAGGAAGCATTACTATGAACAAAGCTAATGGAGGGGTGGAATGCCAGCTGAGCTATTTCAAATTCTAAAAGATAATGTTGTTAAAGTGCTGAACTCAATATGCCAGCAAATTTGGAAAATTTAGAAGTGGCCAAAAGGCTGGAAAAGATCAGTTTTCATTTCAATCCCAGAGAAAGTGAAAGTGAAAGTCATTCAGTTGTGTCTGACTCTTTGCCACCCCATGGACTATACAGTCCATGAAATTCTCCAGGCCAGAATATTGGAGTGAATAGCCTTTCCCTTCTCCAGGGGATCTACCCAACCAAGGGATTAAGACCAGGTCTCTCACATTGCAGGCAGATTCTTTACCAGCTGAGCCACAAGGGAAGCTGAAGAATACTGGAGTGAGTAGCTTATCCCTTCTCCAGTGGATATTCCTGACCCACGAATTGAACCAGGGTCTCCTGCATTGCGGAGGGATTCTTTACCAACTGAGCTATCAGGTAAGCCCTGTACCAAAGAAAGGCAACGGCAAAGAATGCTCCAGCTACTGTACAATTTTGTCCATTTCACGAGCTAGCAATGTTATACTCAAAATCCTTCAAGCTAGGCTTCAGTTCTGTGTGAACCAAGAACTTCCAATTATACAAACTGGATTTGAAAGAGGCAGAGGAACAAGAGATCAAATTGCCAACCTTTGTTGGATCACAGAAAAAGCAAGAGAGTTCCAGAAAAACATCTACTTCTGCTTTATTGACTATGCTAAAGCCTTTCTCTGTGTGGATCACAATAAACTGTGTAAAATTATTTAAGAGATGGGCATACCAGACTACCTTACCTGTCCCTTGAGAAACAATATTTAGAACTGGACATGAAACAATGGGCTGGTTAAATTTGGGGAAGGAAGGCTATATATTGTCACCCTGGTTATTTAACTTATATGCAAAGTACATCATGTGAAATGCCAGGCTGGATGACTCACAATCTAGAATGAGGATTGCTGGGAGAAATATCAATATCAGATATGCAGGTGATACCATTCTAAAGGCAGAAAATGAAGTGGAACTAAAGAGCCTCTTGATGAGAGTGAAAGACAAGAGTAAAAAAGCTGGCTTGACACTCAACATTAAAAAGTATAAGATCATGTCATCTGGTCCTATCAGTTCATGTCAAATAGAAAGAGAAAAATTGGAAGCAATGACAAATTTTATTTTCTTGGGATCCAAAATCACTGTGGACAGTGACTGCAACCAGGAAATTAGGAGATGCTTGCTCCTTGGAAGGAAAGTTATGATGAATCTAAACCAAGTATTAAAAGTAGAGACATCACTTTGCTGAAAAATGTCCATATAGTCAAAGCCATAGTTTTCCCAGAAGTCATATATGGGTTTGAGTGTTGAACCATAAAGAATGCTGAGCACTGAAGAATTAATGCTTTCAAATTGTGGTGCTGGAGAAGACTCTTGAGACTCCCTTGGGCAGCAAGGAGATCAAACAAGCCAATCATAAAGGAAATCAACCCTGAACATTTATCGGAAAGACTGCTGCTGGAACTGAAACTCCAATACTTTGGCCTCCTGTTAGGGAGAGGGGACTCTTTGGAAATGACCCTGATGCTGGGAAAGATTGAAGACAAAAGAAGAAGGAAGTGACAGAGGATGAGATGGCTAGATTACAACTGAATGAACATGAATTTGAGCAAACTCCGGGAGATAGTGGAGGACAGTGTAGCATGGTGTGCTGCATTTTATAGGATTACAAAGAGTCAGACATTACTTAGTGACTGAAAAACAACAACAACAAAATGATTGTAACTTGAATTTCCCTAATGACCAATGAATTGAAACAACTTTTCTTATACTTTTTTGGCTATTCAGATATTCTATTTTGTGAAGTGCTTTTCAAATCTTTGCCTGCTTTTCTTTAGGGATGACTCTTTCTCATTAATTCCTATGAGTTTGTTGCATAGTCAAATAATTATTTTGATGGATATTTGTACTGAAAATATCTTATCTTTGGATTATTATTTTACCCTCCTAGCAGTATCTTTTTATGATTATAAATTTATAATATTGAAATCTGAACTGTCAAACTTTCCCTCATGTTTAGTGCTTTCTGTTTTTGTTTAAGAAATATTTGTGTATCAAAAAGACATGAAAATACACCATCATGGTTTTTTTTAGAAGCTTCACTGTTAGGTCTTTCATATTTCTACCTAAATTCAACCTGAAATTGATTTTTAGTTTCGTGTGAAGTTGGAGGTTATGATTTGTTGATAAATCATCCTTTCCACAGAGCACAGCAGTCTGTTGTAAGTTTAGGTTATGATTTGTTGATAAATCATCCTTTCCACAGAGCACAGCAGTCTGTTGTAAGTTTAGGTCTGTCTCTGGACTTCTATTCTTCTTTGGTTTAATTCTCTACCTTTGTGTCAATACCACACCCACAACTTTAATTACTATTGTTTTAAAATAAATCTGGACAATTCTAGTGTAACTTTTTCAACTTTGTTCAACTTCTTCAAGATTATTTATTCTAGGCCCTTTGGCTTCCCTGGTGACTCAGTGGGAAAGAATTCACCTGCCTAGTAGGAGACGTGGATTCACTTCCTGGGTTGGGAAGATTCCCTGGAGATGGAGATGGCATCCCACTCCAATATTCTTGTCTGGAAAATTCCACAGACAGAGGGGTCTGGTGGGCTTAAGTCCATGGGGTCACAAAGAGTTGGACACGACTGCGTGACTAAAGAGCAGCAGTGACAGTTGGGCCTTTTACACTCACATAATTTGTAGAATCAAATTGTCAGTTTCAAATACAAAAATATATATAGAGAAACATAACTTACTGGGATTTTGGTGGTGATTGAGTTGAATGTATAAGTCAATTTAGGAAAATCAACATCATTATAATATGGACTCTTCCAATCTAGGTCCAAGGAATATCTTTCCAAAAACTCAGTTCTTTTTTACTTTCTTTCAACAATGATATGCATTTTTCTCTGTAGAGATTTTGTGGATATTCTGATAGATGTATTCCTAGGTATTTGGTGTTATTGACACAATCTTAAATGTTGGCTCAGTAAAGAATCTGCCTGTAATACAGGAGATATTCTCATAGTATTTACATTTGGGAGTTTCCAGGTTTTGTCTCTTTGAGTAGTGCTGTTATGAACACTTATGTACATTTTGTAAATGATATGCTTTTGGTGGGCAAAAGCAGTATTTCTGGATCATAGAGTATGCATTATTTCATTGTCTTAAATTTTCAAAGTAAAAATATTAATTTATAATGCCAGGAGAAGATTATGAGAGTTGCATTTTTTTTGACATCTTTGTCAACTCATGTTGTTTGACATTTTTTTCATCTTATTCTGGAGGTTGTATAATGGTACAGCATAGCAGTTTTAATTTATATTTCCCTGGTGAGAAATGTAATTCAAAATCTTTTCTTATATTTCTTGGCCACTACATGTGTTTACATTTTCTGTTTTTACCTATTTTTAAAATTTTGGTTTTTTTAAACTTAAGTCACCCCCTTATATATTCTGGATATGAGTCTTTTATCAGATGTGTATATAACAAATACTTCCTCTTACTCTATAGGTTTGTTTATACTCTTTTAATGACATCATTTCACAAACAGAAAATCCTAATTTTAATAAAGTTCAATTTTCCTTTTTTTCTTTGTGATAGTATAAAAAATGCATCATTGCTACTATACCAAGATAGGCTTGATTTTTGTACCTTGTTCTCATATCCTGTATTCACACTGACCTAAGTATTTCTAGAAACTTTTGTAGATTTGATTGGAGTTTCTACTAGAAAATAATGAGGAATTGGGCTATCTCCAAATAAAGACATTTTTATTCATTTCCAATCTGTATATCTCTTGTTTCATTTTCTTGTCTTAATGCACTTGTTTGGAACATCTAAAACAATTTTTAATGAAAGTTGTTTGAAAAAATATCCTTGTCCTGATCTTAGAGAGAAAGCATGAAGTCTGTCTCCATTAAGTATAGTGTTAGCTACACATTTTCAATATTTGATCTTTTCCACAAACAGTGGGGGGAGAATTGGGATAGGATGGAAATAAAAAATACTGAGAAAAACTGGAATGACGCATTGAAGGTGGGGGTATACTTAGAGGTACTGTCACCTGGGCATTGATGCTAATGCTGCAGACTTTGTACATACAAGTTGGTGAAGATATTCTGAGAATGTGGAACAAGTTATCAGACAAATAAAGCCCTTGCTTTGAATTCAAAAAGAGAATCCAGAAGTGTGTCATGGACACTGGGTATTGACTGGAATTGCTATTCACTAGCCAAAGTCAGCAAAACAAAATCGGTGGGTAGGTTCAACTGAAGCAAGTAATTACCAAGGGAAAAGATTCTGTGAATGCAGCAAGGATCACCACCCAACATATGTGTATCTCAGGTAACCAAAGGAATACAAAAAGAGAGTGCAGAATACACATGTATATGCACAACCTCGAGTTTCTTGGGGAAGAATATTCTAATGCAGGCAGAGTTTTAGGAAGAACCCTTAGGTAACAATACGCCTCTTATACCTTGCACTCTGGGTGCCATCACTATGTGAGTTATACTTGGAATTCCACAAAGACATATTCAGCCTGAGTCGATTTTAGGTTGATATTTCCTACCTTACCTCCCTGTAAGCATCATCATTTTGTTCTCCCTCATCCTACTCTATAAAACTTCAGCTTGAAAAGAGCTTTAACTCACACTGTATTTTAATCTTGATATGCTCAACAACACTCTGCTATAGGTTAGGTAGTGTTATTATCTCTTCTCTAGGTATGTGGGAATGGGCTAGGAAAGTTAGGTGTTTTGTTAAGGCTAATACATAAATACACCAGGATTAAAACATAGATAATCTGATTTTAAACCCCTTTCTCTTTTCACTACATTATACACCTTAATCCCCATCAAGAAAGGACATAAAAACAAGTTTATCCAAGTATTTTTCAGGAATACTTAAATCTATTTTGCCCAAAATAATATATACTATTTACTACTGTATATCTTACTAAGTCCCAGGAAACATGTCAAGCATTTTAGATACATTGTACCATCTTATTCCTTCAGCAATTTCATAGTCTCAGATCAGATCAGATCAGTCGCTCAGTCATGTCCGACTCTTTGCGACCCCATGAACTGCAGAACGCCAGGCCTCCCTGTCCATCACCAACTGCCGGAGGTCACTCAGACTCACATCCATCGAGTCAGTGATGCCATCCAGCCATCTCATCCTCTGTCGTCCCCTTCTCCTCCTGCCCTCAATCCCTCCCAGCATCAGAGTCTTCTCCAATGAGTCAACTCTTCGCATGAGGTGGCCAAAATACTGGAGTTTCAGCTTTAGCATCATTCCTTCTAAAGAAATCCCAGGGCTGATCTCCTTCAGAATGGACCGGTTGGATCTCCTTGCAGTCCAAGGGACTCTCAAGAGTCTTCTCCAACACCACAGTTCAAAAGCATCAATTCTTCGGCGCTCAGCCTTCTTCACAGTCCAGCTCTCACATCCATACATGACCACAGGAAAGACCATAGCCTTGACTCGGCGAACCTTTGTTGGCAAAGTGATGTCTCTGCTTTTGAATATGCTATCTAGGTTGGTCATAACTTTCCTTCCAAGGAGTAAGCGTCTTTTAATTTCATGGCTGCAGTCACCATCTGCAGTGATTTTGGAGCCCAGAAAAATAAAGTCTGACACTGTTTCCACTGTTTCTCCATCTATTTCCCATGTAGTGATAGGACCAGATGCCATGATCTTCATTTTCTGAATGTTGAGCTTTAAGCCAACCTTTTCACTCTCCACTTTCACTTTCATCAAGAGGCTTTTGAGTTCCTCTTCACTTTCTGCCATAAGGGTGGTATCATCTGCATATCTGAGGTTATTGATATTTCTCCCGGCAATCTTGATTCCAGCTTGTGTTTCTTCCAGTCCAGCGTTTCTCATGATGTACTCTGCATATAAGTTAAATAATCATGGTGACAATATACAGCCTTGACGTACTCCTTTTCCTATTTGGAACCAGTCTGTTGTTCCATGACCAGTTCTAACTGTTGCTTCCTGACCTGCATACAGATTTCTCAAGAGGCAGATCAGGTGGTCTGGTATTCCCATCTCTTTCAGAATTTTCCACAGTTTCTTGTGATCTACACAGTCAAAGGCTTTGGCATAGTCAATAAAGCAGAAATAGATATTTTTCTGGAACTCTCTTGCTTTTTCCATGATCCAGCGGATGTTGGCAATTTGATCTCTGGTTCCTCTGCCTTTTCTAAAACCAGCTTGTACATCAGGAAGTTCACGGTTCACATATTGCTGAAGCCTGGCTTGGAGAATTTTGAGCATTACTTTACTAGCGTGTGAGATGAGTGCAATTGTGCGGTAGTTTGAGCATTCTTTGGCATTGCCTTTCTTTGGGATTGGGATGAAAACTGACCTTTTCCAATCTTGTGGCCACTGCTGAGTTTTCCAGATTTGCTGGCATATTGAGTGCAGCACTTTCACAGCATCATCTTTCAGGATTTGGAATAGCTCCACTGGATTTCCATCACCTCCACTAGCTTTGTTCATAGTGATGCTTTCTAAGGCCCACCTGACTTCACATTCCAGGATGTCTGGCTCTAGGTCAGTGATCACACCATCATGATTATCTGGGTTGTGAAGCTCTTTTTTGTACAGTTCTTCTGTGTATTCTTGCCACCTCTTCTTAATATCTTCTGCTTCTGTTAGGTCCATACCATTTCTGTCCTTTATCGAGGCCATCTTTGCATGAAATGTTCCTTTGGTATCTCTGATTTTCTTGAAGAGATCCCTAGTCTTTCCCATTCTGTTGTTTTCCTCTATTTCTTTGCATTGATCACTGCAGAAGTCTTTCTTATCTCTTCTTGCTATTCTTTGGAACTCTGCATTCAGATGTTTATATCTTTCTTTTTCTCCTTTGCTTTTCACTTCTCTTCTTTTCATAGCTATTTGTAAGGCCTCCCCAGATAGCCATTTTGCTTTTTTGCATTTCTTTTCCACGAGGATGGTCTTGATCCCTGTCTCCAGTCTAGGAATTATTAAAAAAAATAAGCGTTAATCATCTGGATAACAATGATGGTGTGATCACTCACCTAGAGCCAGACATCTTGGAATGTGAAGTAGAGTAGTTCTTAGGAAGCATTACTACAAACAAAGCTAGTGGAGGGGATGGGATTGCAACTGAGCTGTTTCAAATCCTAAAAGATAATGCTGCTAAAGTTCTAAACTGAATATACCAGCAAATTTGGAAAACTCAGCAGTGGCCAGAGTTTTCATTCCAATCCCAAAATGGCAGAAAGTGAAACTACCACACAATTGTGCTCATTTCACAGTCTAGCAGGGTAAATCCTCCAAGTTAGGCTTCAAAAACATGTAAACCAAGAACTTCCAGATGTACAAGCTGGATTTAGATATGGCAGAGTAACCAGAGATCAAATTGCCAACATCTGTTGGATCATACAAAAAGCAAGGGAGTTCCAGAAAAACTACTGCTTCATTGACTACGCTAGAACCTTTGACTGTGTGGATCAAAGCAAACTGTAGAAAATTCTTTAAAAAAATTCCAAATCACCTTACCTGCCCTCTGAAAAACCTGTATGCATGTCAAGAAGCAACAATTACAACCGAACATGAAACAATGGACTGGTTCAAAATTAAGAAAAGAAAAGATCAAGGCTGTATATTGTCACCCTGCTTATGTAACTTGTATTCAGATTACATCATGTGAAATGCCAGGCTGGATGAAGCACAAGCTGGAATCAAGACTGCCAGGAGAAATATCAGTAACTTCAGACATGCAGATGACACCATCCTAATGGCAGAAAGTGAAGAGGAACTAAAGAGTCTCTTGAGGAAGGTGAAAGAAGACAGTGAAAACGCCAGCTTAAAATTCAACATTCAAAAAACCAAGACCATGGCTTCCAGTCTCATCACTTCATGGCTAATAGATGGGGAAACAATGAAAACTTTATTTTCTTGGGCTCCAAAATCACTGAGAACAGTGACTGCAACCTAGAAATTAAAAGGCACTTGTTTCTTGGTAGAATGAATCATCAGTCCTGGTTCGATGCAGGATACAGGAGGCTTGGGGCTGGTGCACTGGGATGACCCAGAGGGATGGTACAGGGAGGGAGGTGGGAGGGAGGTTCAGGATGGGGAAGATGTGTACACCTGTGGGGGATTCATGTTGATGTATGCCAAAATCAATACAATATTATAAAGTAATTAGTCTCCAATTAAAATAAATAGATTAATAGTTAAAAAATAAAATTAAAAAAAAAAATCTCTTCCAATGCGTGAACTCTTCACATCAGATGGCCAAACAAAGTACTGGAACTTCAGTTTTAGCACCAGTCTTTCTAATGAATATTCGGGGTTGATTCCTTTTAGGATTGACTGATTGATCCCCTTGCTGTCCAAGGGACTTTCAAGAGTCTTCTCCATCACCACAGCTCAAAAGCATCAATTCTTCGGTGCTCAGCCTTCTCTAGAATCTAGTTCTCACAACTGTACGTGACTACTGGAAAGACCATAGCCTTGAGTAAATGGATATTTGTTGGCAAAGTGATGTCTTTGCTTTTTCACACACTGTCTAGGTTTCATATAGATTTCCTGCCAAGAAGCAATCATCTCCTAATTTCATGGCTACAGCCACTATCTGCAGTGATTTTAGAGCCCAGGAAGAGCAAATCTGTCACTGCTTCCACCTTTTCCCCTTCTATTTGCCATGAAGTGATGGGACCGGATGCCATGATTTTAGTTTGTTTGTTTGTTTTAATATTTAGTTTAAAGCCAGTTTTTTCATTCTCCTCCTTCACCCTCATAAAGAGGTTCTTTAGTTCCTCTTAGTTTTCTGTCATTAGAGTCATATCACCTGCATATATGAGGTTATTGATATTTTTCCCAAAAATCTTGATTCCAACTTGTAACTCATTCAGTCCAGTGTTTCTCATAATGTGCTTTGTATATAAGTTAAATAAACAGTGTGACAATAAACAGGCTTGTGGTACTCTTTTGTCAGTCCTGAACCAGTCTTTTGTTCCATACAGGGCTTGAACTATTGCTACTTGATCTGCATACAGGTTTCTCAGGAGACAGGTAAGGTCATCTGGTATTCCCATCTCTTTAAGAGCTTTCCACAGTTTTTGTGTGTGTGTGTGTGTGTGTGATCCACAGTGTCAAAGGCTTTAGCGTAGTCAATGAAACAATGGTGGATGTTTTTCCAGAATTCCCTTGCTTTCTATGATTCAGCAAATGTTGACAATTTGATCTCTGGGTCCTCCACCTTTTCTAAACCCAGCTTGTATATCTGCAAGTTCTTGGTTCATGTAATACTGAATCCTAGTATGCAAGATTTTGAGCATAACCTTACTAGCATGGAGATGAGGGCAATTTTCTGATGATTTGAACATTCTTTAGTACAGCCCTTCTTGGGAACTGGGATGAGGATTGACCTTTTCCAGTCCTGTGAACATTGCAGGATTCTCCAAATTTGCTGATATATTGAGTGCACCTCTGCTGGTAGCATCTTTTTTTAAATTTTTTTAATTTAAATTTATTTATTTTAATTAGAGGCTAATTACTTTACAATATTGTATTGGTTTTGCCATACATCAACATGAATCCACCAAGGGTGTACACGTGTTCCCAATCCTGAACCCCCTACCCACCTCCCTCCCCATACCATCCCTAGCATCTTTTAGAATTTTAAATAGCTCAGCTGGAATTCCATTGCCTTCACTAGCAAAGGCAGCCTTCACTGCCTTTATTGACAGTAGTGCCTCCTAAGGCCTACTTGACTTAGGAATGGTCAAGCAGGAAATGGCAAGAGTAAACATCAACATCTTAGGAATTAATGAACTAAAAATGGATAAGAATGGGTGAATTTAATTCAGATGACCATTATATCTACTACTATGGGCAAGAATCCCATAGAAGAAATAGAGTAGCCTTCATAATCAACAAAAGAGTCCAAAATGCAGTACGTGGGTGAACCCTCAAAATGACAGAATGATCTCAATTCATGTCCAAGGCAAACCATTCAATATCAGAGTAATCCAAGTTTATGCCCCAATCATTCATGTTGAAGAAGCTGAACTTGATCAGTTCTATTAAGACCTAGAAGATCTCCTAGAATTAACACCAAAAAAAAAAAAAAAAAGTCCTATTTATCATAGAGGATTGGAATGCAAAGGTAGGAAGTCAAGAGATTCTTGGAGTAACAGGCAAGTTTGGCCTTGGAGAACAAAATAAAGCAAAGGCTAACAGAATTCTGCCAGAGAACACACTGGTCATAGCAAATACCCTTTTCAACAAAATAGGAGACAACTTTACCCATGGACGTCATCAAATGATCAATACCAAAATCAGACTGATTACAAGAAAAGATTAGCACATGGATAGAAACCAGGCATTCATATCAGACTGGGTTCAAATTCTAGCCCTGCTTCTCAATAGTATTATGCAACCATTAGTTAAGTCAGGTAATCTCTCTTACCTCAGGAATTGAAGTAAGCTCTATTTCTACTTCAAGAAAGTTATTTGGCCTGTTACATCAGTGTTCTCCAAACTTTTTGACAGCAGAGACCAGCTTCATGTAAGACAAAGAAACCACTGAAATTTATACGCAATATTCCCATTTTTCTCATCATTTTTAGTGCATGAATACTACAGTGTCTTTCAGGAACTTGTAGATGAAGGAAAGAAAAGATTACATTCCTTGTAGTTGAAGATAGAAAGCTGTGTACAGTCAGCAAAAACAAGACCTGGAGCTGACTGTGGCCCAGTTCACCAGCTTATCATAAGAAGGTTCAAAACTAAAGAAAGTGGGAAAACTCACTAGGCCAGTCAGGTACAACTTAAATCCACTATTAATATACAGTGGAGGGACAAATAGATTCAAGGAATTAGATCTAGTAAACAGAGTGCCTGAAGAACTATGGACAGAGGTTTGTAATATTGTTCAGGATACAGTGAACAAGACCACTCCAAAGAAAAAGTAAAGCAAGAATGCAAAGTGGTGGTCTGAGGAGACTTTACAAATTGCTGAGGAAAGAAGAGAAGTGAAAAGCAAGGGGAAAAGGGAAAGGTACATCCAACTAAGTGCAGAGTTCCAGAGAATAGCAAGAGAGACAAGAAGGCCTTCTTCAATGAACAATGCAAAGAAATAGAGGAAAACAATAGAAGGGGAAAGACGAGATCTTTTCAAGAAAATTGGAAATATCAAAGGAAAATTTCATCCAAAGATGGACACAATAAAGTGCAGAAATGATAAAGACCGAATAGAAGCAGAAGAGATCCAGAAGGGATGGAAGGACTACACAGAAGAGCTGTACAAAAAAGATCTTAATGACTCAGATAACCACGATGGTGTGGTCACTCTCTCAGAGCCAGGCATTCTGGAGTGTGAAGTCAAGTGGAATACCATTCAATCATTAAAAAGAAAGAAATAATGCCATTTGCAGAAGCATGGATGTTACTAGAGATTATCATAATCAATGATATAAGTCATAATGCTATGCTATGCTATGCTAAGTCACTTCAGTCGTGTCCGACTCTGTGTGACCCCACAGACGGCAGCCCACCAGGCTCCCCCGTCCCTGGGATTCTCCAGGCAAGAACCCTGGAGTGGGTTGCCATTTCCTTCTCCAATGCATGAAAGTAAAAAGAGAAAGTGAAGTCGCTAAGAGAAGGACAAATACCATATGATATCACTTATATATGGAATTTAAAATATGACACAAGTGAACTTATCTACAAAACAGAAACAGACTTACTTACACAGAGACAGACTTGCAGTTGCCAAGAAAGAGGAACTGGGAGTGTGGGATTAGCAGATGCAAACAGTTACATGTATACGTGTATATATATATATAATATATATATATAATACATATATATAACAGCAAGGAGAATGAATATATATATATATAGTATATATATAATAGCAATATGCCTCACTTCCCTGCATATTAGCTTAAGAATGCTGGCAGTTTCAAAGAAGATAAAAGAGTAGACAGATGGTACAATGGGAAAAAATTTCATAGAACTAAATATGTAAAACCTGGCAAGGAAAAAATGTCACTAACCAAAACTAGAATTGTGTTTTAATGAAATTAAAGATTTATTTTGCCTAGCACATATGAAGGATTACCTAGGAATTATGAAGCTATTCCATGAAAATTAAACATTTAGTTTGAAGAATTCTCAAAAAAAAGAAAAAAAGTAGGGGAAAAAAACACAGTATGGCATGGTACATAATTCAGTAAATATCTAAACTCAAGACCTGTGAAGAATATTTTAAATATATAAAATTCTCAATGAAATTGCAAGTATTTTTACAACTTCATGTAGTTTCAAAATAAGTTAAGCATATACAATTATGCTTAAAAGCAAAGATTAATGGAAAACAGCATTCTACATATTTTTAACAAAACAAACAAAAAAAATCATGACACATCAAAATGTCATGAACATGAGAATTTTTATATTGGTATAATTTTAGCTTTGTGTATAATTTTCAATATTTCAATTACCACCTTCTTGGTTAATTCTAAGTGAATATGAAATTTTAAAAATAATAAGAAAAGGTCAGAGATAGAAAATGTAGGGTGTGCTACTTATTCTTCCTTTATCTTTTATATATGTTTTTTTAACCTAATGATAATACAATAGATTAAAATCTAAAAGTTTTAATCTATGAGTCAAATCCAGGGAGAACTCACTGAGATATTTCCTTAGATCTTAAAGATTTGCATCACTAAAATTTATAAATATTAAAATATCATTGGGATATGTGTCCTAATTTACCTTTGACAAGTACCAGTTTGAAATGCCAATTGCTGTTATGCTGAACTGTTAGACCTGTGATTCATAGCTATTCATTCCTATAAGAAAGATAACAGCTTGTAGTAAAAAGTGTGAAAATACATTAATAGAAAAACACTTTATATTGACAACTATGACACCTTTTTAAGTTCTAAAGAAAGCTATGAGTAAACTATCCACTTTGAAATCATGCTTATTCAATTCTGTTTCCTGGTAAGTAATACAAACATTTGTGAACATAAATAGGAAAGCTCATTAAAGTAAGGTATAACAATAATTTGAAACAAATTGTAACATGACAGTGATTAGTTTGAACAATTAATACATTTCAGATATATTATTATACATATTTCAATGTTACAATTTGTTCATATTAGATGTTTGTAATGTTTCTGATAATCAATAAAAGAGATTCTTGATACCAAAAAAATAAATAAATAAACATCATTCAGATCAGATCAGATAAAAAAATAATAATAATAATTTGAAACAAATGTTTAGTAAGTAAAAAATTAAACCCATAAATTTTATCTCAATTTTGCCTAAATGGCTCTAGAAAAAAAGTTTTAAAAGTCCATATAAATTGACCACTTACAGTAAAAAAATAAAAAACCAACATTAATCAGATATGTAATAAAAAATTTTCCTATAAAATTGTTTGCAAATTAAAAAAAAATTTAATAGGAGGATTAATGCTTTAGAATTTTCTGTTGGTTTCTGCCATCCAATGCAAATCAGCCATTTGCGGCTAAAGTAAATGGCTTTAGCCTCCCTCACAACCCCAAATCACCCCCTCTACGTAGTTACAGAGTACCGGGCTGAGCTTCCTGTGTTATACAGCAGCTTCCCACATCTGTTTTACACATGTTAGTGTATATAAGTCAATGTTACCCTCTCAATCATTCCACCATCTCCAAATCCCACTATGTCCATAAGTCCATTCTCTGTATCTGCATCTCTATTCATATCCTGCAGATAGTTCATCAGTACCATTTTTCTAAGTGCCATATATGTCTATATATGTTAATATATGATATTTGTTTGCCTGTTTCTGACTTACTTCACTCTCTATAACAAGCTCTAGGTCATCCACCACACTATTTGCTCCTGACTCAAATTTGTTCCTTTTAAAGGCTGCATAAGAATGGGAAAGACTAGGGATCTCTTCAAGAAAATCAGAGATACCAAGGGAACATTTCATGCAAAGATGGGCTCGATAAAGGACAGAAATGGTATGGACCTAACAGAAGCAGAAGATATTAAGAAGAGGTGGCAAGAATACACAGAAGAACTGTACAAAAAAGATCTTCACGACCAAGATAATCACAATGGTGTGTTCACTGACCTAGAGCCAGACATCCTGGAACGTGAAGTCAAGTGGGCTTTAGAAAGCATCACTACGAACAAAGCTAGTGGAGGTGACAGAATTCTAGTTGAGCTATTTCAAATCCTGAAAGATGATGCTGTGAAAGTGCTACACTCAATATGCCAGCAAATTTGGGAAACTCAGCAGTGACCACAGGACTGGAAAAGGTCAATTTTCATTCCAATCCCAAAGAAAGGCAATGACAAAGAATGCTCAAACTACCACACAATTGCACTCATCTCACACGCTAGTAAAGTAATGCTCAAAATTCTCCAAGCCAGGCTTCAGCAATATGTGAACCGTGAACTTCCTGATGTTCAAGCTGGTTTTAGAAAAGGCAGAGGAAATCAAATTGCCAACATCCGCTGGATCATGGAAAAAGCAAGAGAGTTCCAGAAAAATATCTATTTCTGCTTTATTGACTATGCCAAAGCCTTTGACTGTGTGGATCACAATCAACTGTGGGAAATTCTGAAAGAGATGGGAATACCAGACCACCTGATCTGCCTCTTGAGAAACCTATATGCAGGTTAGGAAGCAACAGTTAGAACTGGTCATGGAACAACAGACTGGTTCCAAATAGGAAAAGGAGTACGTCAAGGCTGTATATTGTCACCCTGCTTATTTACCTTCTATGCAGAGTACATCATGAGAAACGCTGGGCTGTAGGAAGCACAAGCTGAAATCAAGATTGCCGGGAGAAATATCAATAACCTCAGATATGCAGATGACACCACCCTTATGGCAGAAAGTGAAGAGGAACTAAAAAGCCTCTTGATGAAAGTGAAAGTGGAGAGTGAAAAAGTTGGCTTAAAGCTCAACATTCAGAAAATGAAGATCATGGCTTCCGGTCCCATCACTTCATGGGAAATAGATGGGGAAACAGAGGAAACAGTGTCAGACTTTATTTTTCTGGGCTCCAAAATCACTACAGATGGTAACTGCAGCCATGAAATTAAAGGACGCCTGCTCCTTGGAAGGAAAGTTATGACCAACCTAGATAGCATATTCAAAAGCAGAGACATTACTTTGCCAACAAAGGTCTGTCTAGTCAAGGCTATGGTTTTTCCTGTGGTCATGTATAGATGTGAGAGCTCGACTGTGAAAAAGGCTGAGTGCCGAAGAATTGATGCTTTTGAACTGTGGTGTTGGAGAAGACTCCTGAGAGTCCCTTGGACTGCAAGGAGATCCAACCAGTCCATTGTGAAGGAGATCAGCCCTGGGATTTGTTTGGAAGGAATGATGCTGAAGCTGAAACTCCAGTACTTTGGCCACCTCATGCGAAGTGTTGACTCATTGGAGAAGACTCTGATGCTGGGAGGGATTGGGGTCAGGAGGAGAAGGGGATGACAGAGGATGAGATGGCTGGATGGCATCACTGACTCGATGGACGTGAGTCTGATTGAACTCTGGGAGTTGGTGATGGACAGGGAGGCCGGGTGTGCTGCGGTTCATGGGGTCGCAAAGAGTCGGACACGACTGAGCGACTGATCTGATCTGATCTGATCTGATCTATGTATCACAACTTCTTTATCCATTCATCTGTTAATGGACATCTAAGTTTTTCCAAGTCTTGGCAATTATAAATAGTGCTGCAATGAACATTGGGGTACATGTGACTTTTTGAATTGTGGTTTTATCAGGGTATATGCCCAGTAATGGGATTGCCAGTTTTTTAAGGAATTTCCATATTATTTTAGAAAGTGTCTATACCAACTTACGTTCCCACCAACAGTACAAGATGGTTTTCTTTTCTCGACAATCTCCCAGGATTTATTGTTTGGAGATTTTTTGATAATGCTAATTCTGATCATTGTAAGATGATAATCTTACTATAGCTTTGATTTGCATTTCTCCCATAAAGAGTAATGTTGAGCATCTTTTCATGTGTTTGTTATCTGCATGTCTTCTTTGGAGAAATGTCAGTTTAGATATTCTGCCCATGTTAAGTATCAGAAAAACAAACAAGCCAATCAAAACATGGGCAGAATATCTAAACTGACATTTCTCCAAAGAAGACATGCAGATAACCAACAAACACATGAGAAGATGCTCAACATTACTCATTATGGGAGAAATGCAAATCAAAGCTATAGTAAGATTATCATCTTACAATGATCAGAATTAGCATTATCAAAAAATCTCCAAACAATAAATCCTGGCTTGTTTGTTTTTCTGATACTGAGCTGCATTACCCCAGAGAAGGCAATGGCACCCCACTCCAGTACTCTTGCCTGGAAAATCCCATGGACGCAGGAGCCTGGTGGGCTGCAGTCCATGGGGTCGCGACTGAGCGACTTCACTTTCACTTTTCACTTTCATGCATTGGAGAAGGAAATGGCAACCCACTCCAGTGTTCTTGCCTGGAGAATCCCAGGGACAGGGGAGCCCGGCGGGCTGCCGTCTATGGGGTTGCACACAGTCGGACACGACTGAAGCGACTTAGCAGCAGCAGCAGCAGCAGAGCTGCATTACCCACTTGTATATTTTGGAGATTAATCCTTTGTCAGTTGTTTCATTTGTAATTATTTTCTCCCATCCTGAGGATCGTCTTTTCATCTTATTTATAGTTTTCCTTGCTGTGCAAAAACTTTTAACTTTAATTAGGTTCAAGCTGTTTATTTTTATTTTAATTTCCATCACTCTTGGGGGTGGGTCAATAGATCTAGCTGCAGTTTATGTCAGAGAGTGTTCTGCCTATGTTTTCTTCTAAGAGTTTTATAGTTTCTGGCCTTATATTTAGGTATTCATTTATTTTGAGTTTATTTTTGTGTATGGTGTTAGGAAGCGTTCTAATTTCATTCTTTTACATGAAGCTGACCAGTTTTCCCAGAGCCATTCTTGAAGAGACTGTCTTTTCTCCATTGTATTTTCTTGTCTCCTTTGTCAAAGACAAGGTGCCCATAGATGCATGAGTTTGTCTCTGGGTTTTCTATCTTGTTCCATTTGTCTGTATTTCTGTTTTTGCGCCAGTACCATACTATCTTGATTATAGTAGCTTTGTAGTAAAATCCGAAGTCAGGAAGGTTGATTCCTCCAGCTCTGTTTTTATTTCTCATGATTCATTTGCCTCTTCTGAGTTTTTTGTGTATCCATATAAATTGTAACATTTTAGTTCTTTTCCTGAGGGAAAAAACTCCCATTGGTAATTTTATAGGGATTGAGTTAACTTATATGCAGAGTACATCATGAGAAATGCTGGACTGGAAGAAACACAAGTTGGAATCAAGATTGCTAGGAGAAATATCAATAACCTCAGATATGCGGATGACACCACCCTTATGGCAGAAAGTGAAGAGGAACTCAAAAGCCTCTTGATGAAAGTGAAAGTGGAGAGTGAAAAGGTTGGCTTAAAGCTCACCATTCAGAAAACGAAGATCATGGCATCTGGTCCCATCACTACATGGGAAATAGATGAGGAAACAGTGGAAACAGTGTCAGACTTTATTTTTCTGGGCTCCAAAATCACTGCAGATGGTGACTGCAGCCATGAAATTAAAAGACGCTTACTCCTTGGAAGGAAAGTTATGACCAACCTAGATAGCATATTCAAAAGCAGAGACATTACTTTGCCAACAAAGGTTTGCCTAGTCAAGGCTATGGTCTTTCCCGTGGTCATGTATGGATGTGAGAGCTGGACTGTGAAGAAGGCTGAGCACCGAAGAATTGATGCTTTTGAACTGTGGTGTTGGAGAAGACTCTTGAGAGTCCCTTGGAGTGCAAGGAGATCCAACCCGTCCATTCTGAAGGAGATCAACCCTGGGATTTCTTTGGAGGGAATGATGCTAAAGCTGAAACTCCAGTATTTTGGCCACCTCATGAGAAGAGTTGACTCATTGGAGAAGACTCTGATGCTGGGAGGGATTGGGGGCAGGAGGAGAAGGGGACGATAGAGGATGAGATGGCCGGATGGCATCACTGACTCGATGAATGTGAGTCTGAGTGACATCCGGGAGTCGGTGATGGACAGGGAGGCCTGGCGTGCTGCAGTTCATGGTGTCGCAGAGTTGGACACGACTGAACGACTGATCTGATCTGATTTGTTTGATTGTTCTGAGTAGTGTAATCATTTTCACAATACTGATGTTTCCAACTCAAACTATGGTTTATTTCTCCATCTGTGTCATCTTTGATTTCTTTCATCCATGTCTTGTAGTTTTTTGAATATAAGTCTTTTGTCTCTCTAAGTAGGCATATTCCAAGGTATTTTATTCATTTTTATTGTAATGGTGAATAAGGTTGTTTCCTTAATTTCTCTTTCTGAGTTTTCATTGTTAGTGTATGGGACTTCTTAGGTGGTTCAGTGTTTTAAGGAATCCAACTGCCTTGCAGGAGATGTAAGATTTGTGGGTTCAATCCCTGGTTCAGGAAGATCCCTTAGAGGAGGGCATGGCAACCCACTCCAGTATTCTTGCTGAGAGAATCCCATGGACAGAGGAGCCTGGCGGGATGCAATCTCTGGGGTCACAAAGAGATAGACATGACTGAATTGACTGAGTACACATGCAAGTATACAAATAGAGATTTCTGTGTATTCAGTATCCAACTTTACTAAATTCATTGATTAGCACTGTAATTTTCCAGTGGCATCTTTAGGGTTTTCTATATATAGTATCATGTCATCTGCAAACAGTGAGAATTTTACTTTTCAATCAGGATTTCCTTATTTCTTTTTCTTCTCTGAGTGTCATGGCTAGAACTTCCAAAATTATATTGAATGATAGTGGAAAGAGTGGGCACCCTTGTCTTGCTCCTTGTCTTAGAGGAAATATTTTCCAGTTTTTCACCACTGAAAATAGTGTTTGCTATGGGTTTGTAATCTATGCTGATTTTCTGGAGAGTTTTTATCATAAGTGGGTTTTGAATTTTGTTGAAAGCTTTTTCTGCATCTATTGAGATAATTAGAACATTTTTATCTTTCAACTTACTAATGTAGTGTATCATATTGATTTGTCCATATTAAAGAATCCTTGTATCTCTGGGATAAACTCCACTAGATCATGGCATATGATCCTTTTAATATATTAGTGGATTCTGTTTGCTAGAATTTTGTTGAGGATTTTTGCATCTATACTCATCAGCAATATTGGCCTGTAATTTTCTTTTTCTTGTGGCATCTTTGTATGATTTTGGTATCAGGATGATGGTGGAATGAGTGTGGGAGTGTTCATCCCCCTTCAACTTTTGGAAGAGTTTGAGCAGGATATGTGTTAATTCTTCTGTAAACTTTTACTACAATTCACCTGGGAAGCCATATGACACTAGGCTTTTGTTTTTTTGGAAGGTTTTTGATCACAGTTTCAATTTCAGTGCCAGTGATTGGTCTGTTCATATTTCCTATTTCTTCCTGTTTCAGTCTTGGAAGGTTGTTCTTTTCTAGTATTTGTCCATTTCTTCCAAGTTGTTCATTTTATTGGCATATAGTTCATCACTGCTGCTGCTGCTGCTAAGTCACTTCAGTCGTGTCCAACTCTGTGCTATTCAAAGGACGGCAGCCCACCAGGCTCCCCCGTCCCTGGGATTCTCCAGGCAAGAATACTGGAGTGGGTTGCCATTTCCTTCTCCAATGCATGAAAGTGAAAAGTGAAAGTGAAGTCACTCAGTCGTGTCCAACCCTCAGCGACCCCATGGACTGCAGCCTTCCAGGCTCCTCTGTCCATGGGATTTTCCAGGCAAGAGTACTGGAGTGGGGTGCCATTGCCTTCTCCGTAGTTCATCACAGTAGTCCCTGATGATCCTTTGTATTTCTCTGTTGTCTGTTGTAACTTCTCCTTTCTATTTCTAATTATATTGATTTGAGTCTTCACTCTTTTTTTAGGGAGTCTACCTAATGGTTTGTCAATTTTGTTTATCTTCACAAAGAACCAGGTCTTAGTTTTATTGACCTTTGCTACTGTTTTCTTCATTTCTTTTTCACTTCTTTCTGCTCTGATCTTTTTTATTTCTTTCCTTCTATTAACTTTGGGGGGTTTTGGTTGCTCTTTTTCTAGTTTCTTTAGGTGTAAGATTCAGTTCAGTTCAGTCACCCAGTCATGTCCGACTCTTTGCGACCCCATGAATCACAGCACGCCAGGCCTCCCTGTCCATCACCAACTCCCAGAGTTCACTCAGACTCATGCCCATCGAGTCGGTGATGCCATCTAGCCACCTCATCCTCTGTCATTCCCTTCTCCTCCTGCCCCCAATCCCTCCCAGCATCAGAGTCTTTTCCAATGAGTCAACTCTTCGCATGAGGTGGCCAAAGTATTGGAGTTTCAGCTTCAGCATCAGTCCTTCCAATTAACACCCAGGGCTGATCTCCTTTAAAATGGACTGGTTGGATCTCCTTGCAGTCCAAGGGACTCTCAAGAGTCTTCTCCAACACCACAGTTCAAAAGAATTAATTCTTTGGTGCTCAGATTTCTTCACAAACCAACTCTCACATCCATACATGACCACTGGAAAAACTATAGCCTTGACTAGACAGACCTTTGTTGGCAAAGTAATATCTCTGCTTTTCAATATTAGGTTGCTTATTTGATGTTTATCTTGTTTGTTGAGGTAGGCTTGTGTTGCTATAAACTTCCTTCTTTGAACTTCTCTTCCTGCATAATAGATTTTGGATTGTCATATTTTTGTTATCATTTATTTCTAGATTTTTTTTTAATTTCCTCTTTGATAATTTTTAGTGACCCTGTTGGTCATTTAGAAGTGTATTGTTTATATGATATTATACATGTTTTAATGCCATTCTACCAAATCATCCCCCCTTCCCTCTCCCACAGAGTTCAAAAGACTATTCTATACATCTGTGTGTCTTTTGCTGTCTCACATACAGGGTTGTCATTACCATCTTTCTAAATTCCATGTATATGTGTTAGTCCAGGTTCGATGAAGGATACAGGAAGCTTGGGGCTGGTGCACTGGGATGACCCAGAGGGATGGTATGGGGAGGGAGGTGGGAAGGGGGTTCGGGATGGGGAACACATGTACATCTGTGGCAGATGCATGTTGATGTATGGCAAAACCAATACAATATTGTAAAGTAAATAATAATAATTTTTTTTAAAAAAAGAAGTGTATTGTTTAGCTTCCACGTGTTTGTGTTTTTTACAGATTTTTTCCATAATTTGTATCAAATTTCATACTGTTGTGGTCAGAAAAGAATCTGGACACAATTTGTTTCCTTAAATTCACCACAGTTTGATTTGTGACCCAAGATGTGATCTATCTTGCAGAATATTCTATGTGCACTTGACAAAATGATGTATTCTGCTGTAGTTAGGTCCTTTGGTCTAATGTGCCATTTAAGGCTTGTGTTTCCTTATTAATTTTATTTCTGGGTGATCTGTCCATTGGTGTGAGTGGGATGTTAAAGTTCCCCACTATTATTGTGTTACTGTTGATTTCACTTTTTATAGATGTTAGCATTTGCTTTATGTAGTCAGGTGGTTCTATGTTCAGCTTATAAATATCTACAATTTTATATCTTCTTGGGTTGGTCTCTTGATCATTATGTATATCGTTATGTCTTGGCCTTGCCTCTTGTAACAGTCTTTATTGTAAAGTCTATTTTGCTTGATGGCTTTCCTGATAGCTCAGTTTTTAAAGGATCCACCTGCAATGCAGGGGGCCCTAGTTCAATTCCTGCATCAGGAAGATCCACTGGAGAATAGATAGGCTACCCACTTCAGTATTTTGGGGCTTCCCTTGTGATTCAACTGGTAAGGAACCCACCTGAAATGTGGGGGACCTGGGTTTGATCCCTGGGTTTGGAAAATGCTCTGGAGAAAGGAAAGGCTACCCAATCCAGTGTTCTGGCCTGGAGAATTCCATGGACCATATAGTCCATGGGGTCACAAAGAGTCAGACACAGCTAAGCAGGTTTCACTTTCATTTTTTTTAATTAAATTTTATTTTGCTTAACTTTACAATATTGTATTGCTTTTGCCATACATCAAGATGGATCCGCCACAAGTATACAAGTTCCCCATCCTGAACCCTTCTCCCTCCTCCCTCCCCATACCATCCCTCTGGGTCATCCCAGTGCACCAGCCCCAGGCATCCGGTTATCAGGCATCGTACCTGGACTGGCGACTCGTTTCAGATATGATATTATACATATTTCAATGCTATTCTCCCAAATCATCCCACCCTCTCCCGTTCCCAGAGTCCAAAAGTCTGTTCTATACATCAGTGTCTCTTTTGCTGTCTCGTAAACAGGGTTATTGTTACCATCTTTCTAAACTCCATATATATGCGTTAGTATACTGTATTTGTGGTTTTCTTTCTGGCTTACTTCACATAGGACTATTCACATAGTACTAGTTCATAGTAACTATTGTTACTCTAGCTTTCTTCTTATTTCCATTTGCATGGAATACTTTTTCCATCCCCTCACATTCAGCCTGATGTGCCTCTAAGTCTGAAGTGAGTCTCTTATATGAGTTTTGTTTTTATATCCATTCAACCAGTTTATTTATTCTGGTTAGAGCCTTTAATCTCTTTACGTTTAAGGTAATAATTTATTTGTATAATCATATTACCATTTACTTTATTGTTTTGGGTTTATTTTCATAGGTCTTTACCTTCACTTGTGTTTCCTGCCTAGAAAAGTTCCCTTAATATTTGTTTAAAAGCTGGTTTGGTGGTGATGAATTTTCTTAACTTTTGCTTCTCTGTAAAGCCTTTGATGTCTCCAACTAATCTGAGTGAGATCCTTGCTGGGTGGAGTATTCTTGGCTGTAGGTTTTTCCTTTCATCACTTTAAATATATCCTGCCAGTCCCTCTGGCCTGCATATTTTCTGCTGAAAAATCAATTAGTAACCTTATGGTGATTCCTTTGTATGTTATTTGTTGCTTTTCCCTTGCTGCTCTTTTTTTTTTTTTTTCACATGCTATTTTATTATTTTATTGTTATAATTGACATATATTTGTTTCAGTATACAACATAGTGATTTTATATTTCTTTTTTTGTTGTTTTGTTTTAATATAAATTTATTTATTTTAATTGGAGGCTAATTACTTTACAGTATTATAGTGGTTTTGCCATACATTGACATTGACATGAAAATGTGTTCCCCATCCTGAACATCCCCCCTACCTCCCTCCTTACCCCATCCCTCTGGATCATCCCAGTGTACCAGCCCCGAACACCCTGTCTCATGCATCAAACCTGAACTGGTGATCCATTTCACATATGATAATATACATGTTTCAGTGCCATTCTCCCAAATCATCCCACCCTATCCCTCTCCCACAGAGTCCAAAAGACTGTTCTATACATCTGTGTCTCTTTTGTTGTCTCACATACAGGGTTATAGTTACCATCTTTCTAAATCCCATATATATGTGTTAGTATACTGTATTGGTGTTTTTCTTTCTGGCTTACTTCACTCTGTATAATAGGCTCAAGTTTCATTCACCTCTTAGAACTGATTCAAATGTATTCATTTTAATGCCTGAGTAATAGTCCATTGTGTATATGTACCACAGCTAATATTTCTCTTTATATTTAGTTTTTGTTACTTTGATTAATATGTGACAGGGTGTTTCTCCTTGAGTTTATCCTGTATGTAACTTTTGCTTCCTGGATTTGAGTAGCTATTCTGTTCCCATGTTGGGGAAGTTTTTGACTATGAACTCTTCAAATATTTCTTCAGCCCTTTTTTCTTTCTCTTCTTCTTCAAGGACCCATATAATTCAAATGTTGGTACATTTAATCTTGGCCCAGAAGTCTCTGAGACTGTTCTCATTTCTTTTCATTCTTTTTGCTTTAGTCTTCTCTGTGGCAGTTATGTCTACCATTCCATATTTCAACTCACTATTCTGTGCTTCTGCCTCGGTTATTCTGCTTATGGCTCTCTCTAGTGTATTTTTATTTCAGTTATTGTGTTTTGCATCACTGATTTCCATTCATTATTTCTTTTAGATTCTTGTTAAACATGTATTTTATCTTCTCAATCCATGCCTCCATTCTACTTATCTGTGCCTCCATTCTATTTCCAAGATTTTGGATGATCTACTATCATTCTTGAAGAAGGAAATGGCACCCCACTCCAGTACTCTTGCCTGGAAAATCCCATGGATGTTGGAGCCTGGTGGGCTGCAGTCCATGGGGTCACTAAGAGTCTGACATGACTGAGTGACTTCTCTTTCACTTTTCACTTTCATGCATTGGAGAAGGAAATGGCAACCCACTCCAGTGTTCTTGCCTGGAGAATCCCAGGGATGGGGGAGCCTGGTGGGCTGCCGACTATCATTATTCTGAATTCATTTTCAGGTAGACTACTTATATCCTCTTCATTTGTTTCTTGTGGTTTTTTACCTTCTTTTGGTAAGGTAAAAAACCATTTGTGGGTTTTACTCCTTTATTTGCTGCATATTTCTCTGTCTTCTCATTTGGTTTATCTTACTGTGATTGGGATCTCTTTTTCACAGGCTGCAGGGTCATAATTCTTATCAAACATGGTGTCTGCTTCCTATGCTTGGGGTTGGACAAGTACCTTTTTTAGGCTTCCTGTTGGGGTGGAATCTTCCCTTTTGGCTTCTCTGGTGGCTTGGACAGTAAAGAATTCACCTGCAATGTGGGAGACATAGATTCAATCCCTAGGTTGGGAAGATCTCCTGAAAGAGAAATGGCAACCCACTCCAGTATTCTTGCCTGGAGAATTCTCATGGACAGACGAGCCTGGCAGGCTACAGTCCATGGGGTCACAAAGAGTCAGACATGACTGAGCAATTAAGCACACATTGTGGGGGAGTGGTCTGGTGCTTGTGTCTTGGTGAGTGGAACTGGATCTTTTCCATCTGATAGGCAGTGCTACATAGAGTGGTGTGTTTTGGGATGTCTGTGAGTTTATTATTATTTTAAGTATCCTGTCTGCCAGTGGGAAGGGTAGTGTTCCTGTTTGGCTAGTTTTCTGGCCTGAGGTATCCAGCATTGGAGCTCACTGACCATTGGTTGGAGCCAGGTCTTAGTGTTGAGATTCAGGCCTTTGGGAGAGATTTCACCATTAATATTCCATGGTGTCAAAAGCTTTTATGGTCCAATATCCTGGACTCAGGTCTCCCACCTTAGAGGGTCAGTCTTGACCTTTGGCTGGATCACCAATACTCTGTAAACCACATGACACAGAAGAGAAGGAAAAATAAAAAAAAAAAAAAAAAGAAAGGAAAAAAAAAGGGATAGACGAAACCCCTTATGTTTTGTCTATGTTAAATGCAAATGTTAAAAGCAAAGCTAGACAAATAAAAAAGCGCAAAGAAACACACATGCACACTCACAAAAAAGAAGGAACAAAAGAGAAGAGAGCAATCAAACTGATAAATCCATAAATAAAAACAAATTCTAAAATCTAAGCTAGCAAAAACACAAAACCAAGAGCAAACCAAAATACAAAAGGTAGTTAAAATAAGATTAAAAAAATGCAAAACAAATAAAAAATCACGGGAAATACAACATAACAAAAAATATAGTAGATAGAAGAAAAAATGAAATAAAAATATATTTTAAAATAAAAGCATAAAAATGAAAAACCAAAAATTAAAAGGATAATAAAAAAAGAACAACAATAGAATGAAACAAAAAAGAAAAAAATAGATCACAATCAGATCAAATCAGATCAGTCGCTCAGTCGTGTCCGACTCTTTGCGACCCCATGAACTGCAGCACGCCAGGCCTCCCTGTCCATCACCAGCTCTCAGAGGTCACTCAGACTCACATTCATCGAGTCAGTGATGCCACCCAGCCATCTCATCCTCTGTCGTCCCCTTCTCCTCCTGCCCTCAATCCCTCCCAGCATCAGAGTCTTCTCCAATGAGTCAACTCTTCGCATGAGGTGGCCAAAATACTGGAGTTTCAGCTTTAGCATCATTCCCTCCAAAGAAATCCCAGGTCTGATCTCCTTCAGAATGGACTGGTTGAATCTCCTTGCAGTCCAAGGGGACTCTCAAGAGTCTCCTCCAACACCACAGTTCAAAAGCATCAATTCTTTGGTGCTCAGCCTTCTTCACAGTCCAGCTCTCACATCCATACATGACCACAGGAAAGACCATAGCCTTGACTAGGCGAACCTTTGTTGGCAAAGTGATGTCTCTGCTTTTGAATATGCTATCTAGGTTGGTCATAACCTTCCTTCCAAGGAGTAAGCGTCTTTTAATTTCATGGCTGCAGTCACCATCTGCAGTGAGAATATTTTCCTGTGACCTCTGTTGTCAGCCCCCAAAGTGAGCTCCAGTCAATCTGTTTACTCAGGAAATCCTCCAATATTTCTAGGAAAATCTCTGGATCTGCTATGGGCACTGTGGGGTCAACTTAGGCTCTGATCTTGCCTTACTCCTGCTTTTACTTGATTCCAGGGGAGGTGACCCTGGACCGCTGGCAGTGTCAGGCTCCACAGGCTCCTGGGAAGGTGTGGGCAGTGACCTGTGCAGCTCAGTCTGGTGGCAGTGGTAGCAGCCCTTGTGTCCACTTCTGGGATCAGAGATAACAGCCATGACTCTCACCTCTTCTACAGAAGTTCCCTGCCATCTGTGACTGCACAGAGTTAGAAGCTCCTTGGCTGGCCTTCCCCTCTTCTCAGGTACCCCACAATACTGATCTCTTGCCCTGGCAAGCCAAGGCTTTTTCCTGGACTCTATCAACTGTGTCATTTTAAGCCTCTCAGATTTTCTTCACAGCAGTCAATCTCAATCCTCTCTTTGGGATCTGATCTCCCAAGTCTGAACCTCAGCACCTAACCCCCAACTCACCCTGGTAGGCAAGCATCTCAGGCTGGGGAGTGCTGGTCAGCACTGATCTCTGTGAAGAATTCTCTCTGCTTTGCCCTCTGCACATCTGTTGCTGTGCTGTCCTCTGAGGCTCTGAAGCTACCCCCTAATTCCACCAGTGTGGGGATTTCCTAGTATGCAGAAATTTCCCTCCTTCACAGATCCCTCCCAGAGGCATAGGTTCCATCCCAATTCTTTTATCTCTTTTTTTCCCTTATTTCTTTTCCCCTACCCAATTATGTGGAGATTAGCTTGCCTTTTTGCAAGTCTGAGGTATTTTGCCAGTGTTCATTAGGTGTTCTCTAGGATTTGTTCCACATGCACATGTATTTTTGATGTATTTGTGAAGAAGGTGATCTCCACATCTTACCCCTCTGCCATCTTGAAGGTAATCCACCTGTAAATTGTAAAGAAACAGTCATCTAATTGATGGATACTGGTAAAGTTTAAGTGTTATCAGTCCTGTAAATTAGAATGTGGATAAAACTTGCTCTCTGCCCTGTACACTGTCTAAGGGGATGGCACTACTATCCACCCACACTAAGAACTTGTCACTCACTCTCAGTCCTTCTTTCTTTATCCCTCACATCTGACCAATAACAAGAGTTTATTGACTCTTCCTCATTAACAGTCCCTCCTCTAAAACCTGCTTTCTATCGATCACCAATCTGTTCTATTTTGGGGATCATTATCAGAGTGACTTTTTGACAACACACATGTGAATATGACTGCACCATTACACTACACCCTTTCACCTGCATAATAGACTTGGATAAACAACCAGCAGTCTCAGCCACATCATACAAGTGTAATATAAATATAATAACAGAAAAAGAGCCACATGTGCAAAAATCAAAGCAGGAAAGTTAATTATCTTGAACAAAAACCCACTCCAAACTGAATTTAAGCCAAGTTAGTTCAGTTCAGTCACTCAAACATGTCTGACTCTTTGAGACCCCATGGTCTGCAGCATTTCTCTGTCCATTACCAACTCCCAGAGCTTGCTCAAACTCATGTCCCTTAAGCCTGTGATGCCATCCAACCATCTGGTCCTGTCATCCTCTTCTCCTGCCTTCAATCTTTCCCAGCATCAGGGTCTTTTCTAATGAATGAGTTCTTTGCATCAGGTGGTCAAAGTATTGGAGCTTCAGCTTCAGCATCAGTCCTTCCAATGAATATTCGGAATTGATTTCATTTAGGATTGACTGGTTGGATCTCCCTGTACTCCAAGGGACTCTCAAGGGTCTTCTCCAACACCACAGTTCAAAATCATCAGTTCTTCGGGGCTCAGCCTTCTTCCCAGTTCAACTCTCACATCCATACATGATTACTAGAAAAACCATAGCTCTGCCTATATGGACTTTTGACAGCAAAATAATGACTTTGCTTTTTAATATTGCTGTCTAGGTCTATCATAGCTATTCTTCACAGAAGCAAGTGTCTTTTAATTTTAGGGCTACAGTTGTCATGTGCAGTAATTTTGGAGCCCAAGAAAATAAATTCTGTCACTGTTTCCATTATTTCCCCATCTATTTGCCATGAAGTGATGGGACCAGATGCCATGATCTTAGTTTTGGGAATGTTGAGTTTTAAACCAGCTTTTTCGCTCTCCCCTTTCATCTTCATCAAGAGGCTCTTTACTTCCTCTTAGCTTTCTGCCATAAAGGTAGCATCATCTGCATATCTGAGGTTATTAATATTTCTCCTGCAATCTTGATTCCAGCTTGTGCTTCATCCATCCTGGCATTTTGCATGATGTACTCTGCAAGTAAGTTAAATAAGCTAGGTGACAATATACAGCCTTGACTTACTCCTTTCCCAATTTGGAACCAGTCCACTGTTCCATGTCCTGTTCTAACTGTTGATTCTTGACCTACTTACAGATTTCTCAGGAGACTGGTAAAGTGGTCTGGTATTCCTATCTTTTGAAGACTTTTCCACAGCTTGTTTTGATCCACATAGTCAAAGGCTTTAGTGTAGTCAATGAAGCAGAAGCAGAGGTTTTTCTGAAATGTTCTTGCTTTTTCTATGATCCAACGAATGCTGGCAATTTGACTGCTGGCTCCTCTGCCTTTTCTAAATCCAGCTTGAACATCTGGAAGTTCTTGGTTCACTAGGCACTGCTGAAACTTAGCTTGGAGAATTTTGAGCATTTCTTTGTTAGCATGTGAAATGAGTGCAATTGTGTGGTAGTCTGAGCATTCTTTGGCATTGCCTTCTTTGGGATTGGAATGAAAACTGACCTTTTCCAGTCCTGTGGCCACTGCTGAATTTTCCAAATTTGCTGTCATATTGAGTGCAGCATCATCTTTTAGAATTTGAAATAGCTCACCTAGAATTCCATCACTTCTACTAGCTTTGTTCATAGTGATACTTCCTAAGTAACACTTGACTTCGTGCTCCAGGATGTCTGGCTCAAGATGAGTGACCACACCATGGTGGTTATCTGGATCATTAATATCTTTTTTGTATAGTTATTCTGTGTATTCTTGTCACCTCTTAATATATTCTGCTTCTGTTAGGTCAATACCATTTCTGTCCTTTATTGAGCCCTTCTTTGCAGGAAATGTTCCCTTGGTATCTTTAATTTTCTTGAAGAGAACTCTAGAATTTCCCATTCTATTGTTTCCCTCTATTCCTTTTCACTTAGAAAGGCTTTCTTATCTCACCTTGCTACTCTTTGGTACTCTGCAATCAGATAGATATATCTTTTCTTTTCTCCTTTGCCTTTAATTTCTCTTCTTTTCTCAGCTATTTATAAGGCCTCCTCAGACAACCATTTTGCCTTTTTCATTTCTTTTTCTTTGGAATGGTTTTGATCAAAGCCTCCTGTACAATGTCATCACTTTTGGTACAATGGTACAAACCTCTTTTCATAGTTCTTCATGCATTCTGTCTATCAGATCTATTCCCTTGAATCTAATTCTCACTTCCACTGTATAATCATAAGGGATTTAATTTAGGTCAAACCTTACTGGCCTAGTAGTTTTCCCTACTTTCTTCAATTTAAGTCTGAATTTTGCAATAATTTTTTTGCAATAATTTTGCAGAGTTCATGATCTGAGCCACAGTCAGCTCCCAGTCTTGTTTTTGTTGACTGTATTGAGTTTCTGCATCTTCACCTGCAAAGAATATAATCACTCTGATTTTGGTATTGGCAATCTGGTGATTTCCATGTTTAGAGTCCTCTCTTGTGTCATTGGAAGAGTGTGATTGCTATGACCAGTGCACTCTCTTGGCAAAAATCTGTTAGCCTTTGCCCTGCTTCATTTTGTACTCCATGGCCAAACTTGCTTATTACTCCAGGTATCTCTTGACTTACTACTTTTGTATTCCAGTCCCGTATGATGAAAAGGACGTCTTTTTTTGATGTTAGTTCTAGAAGGTTTTATAGGTCTTCATAGAGCCACTCAACTTCAGCTTCTCTGGTATTAGTGTTTGGGACATAGACTTGGATTACTATGATATTGAATGGTTTGCCTTGGAAATGAACAGAGATCATTCTGCCATTTTTGAGATTGCACCCACGTACTGTATTTTGGACTCTTTTGTTGACTATGAGGGCTACTCCATTTCTTCTAAGGGTTTCTTGCCCACAGTCAGTTCAGTTCGGTCGTTCAGTCATGTCCTACTCTTTGTGACCCCATGGACTGCAGCACTGCAGGCTTCCCTGTCCATTGCCAACTCCCAGAGTCTACTCAAACTCATCTCCATTGAGTCATGATGCCATCCAACCATTTCATCCACTGTCATCCCCTTCTCCTCCCGCCTTCAATCTTTCCCATCATCAGGGTCTTTTCAAATGAGTCAGTTCTTCACATCAGGTGACCAAAGTATTGGAGTTTCAGCTTCAGCATCAGTCTTTCCAATGAACACTCAAATAGATATATTGGTCATCTGAATTAAATTCTCTCATTACGGTCCATTTTAGTTCACTGATTCCTAAAATGTCAGTGTTCACTCTTGCCATCTCCCTTTTGATCACTTTCAATTTACCTTCATTCATGAATTTAAGCCAACTAGGAGATAAATGAAAAAAAATTGATAGTGAACACTAAATTAGAGAGCCATTAAGTATCTTGCTTCTCAAGAGTGATTGTATCGGTCTCTTATATATATCTTAGCAGTACTCTGTAAACAATTCAGAAAAGTTTTGAGGAGCTAGTATATTAACCCTGAAAACATACACAAAAATCTACAGGCCAATGTTACTCATGAGTTATCAATGTAATTATCCTAAATATAGCATCATTAAATAGAACACATGGCACACTATTAATGAATAAATTACCATATCTAAGTGGAGTTAACTTTAAAAAAATTAGAAATGTACAATATTAGAAATCTCTTGATATAAATCATCATAGTAATAAGTCAAAGGAGAAAAATCGTATCTGCAAAGACAAAAAGCGGCATTTGATACAATCTTAAATCCATTCCTGATAAAAAGAAAAATACCTTAATACATAAACACTGCCTGGCTGCACTGATCCATTAATATAAGTCAGTTTTAAAATTATATGTTTATTTCATTGGGAAACAACAATTCATTGAAAATGTATTAAAAACAATAGCTTAATTCAACTAATTTAATACAAAATTAACATGCAAAAGTTAATGATCACTCTATTTTCAAAATAACAAATCATTTAGGAAAGACCCTGTTACATTAGAAGCTAAAAGAATTAAAGATCTAGAAATAAACTTTACAGGAATTGTATGAGATTATACTATATGAAGTTAAATTTTGTGAAGATATCAAAAAGAATATGTAAATAAAAAAAAGAGTATAACTTGTTCTTGTCCTGTAAGACTGTTAGGGAAATTAAATAGTCCTGTGTAGGCTTCGGATACAAAGCAGAGCAGGCCTCTGACCTGTCTGGACACTGCTCTTACTGTGAGTGACTGGGAGTGACTGTCTGCTGTGACTTGCAACACCACAGATACAATTGCGGGAAAACTTTGAGGTTGTTGAGCCCCTGGAGGGGGCCTTGGCTAACAACATTCCAAGTTTTACCAGACAAAACAGCATTAACTTGAAACCAGTTTTGCAATTTGGTCACAGATTGATGATTATATCAGTTTGCACCCGTCCTGTGATTATAAGTGGGAACCCCGAACTGCAATGTTTGAAGTCTCTCCCATGGAATGGACCTTCTGCCTGGGACCCTTTCCCAATTGGGACTCCAGATGTGCTGTGACACAGGACTTCCCAGCACTGTTTAAGTCTGAATGTTTGTAAAACCCAATTTGGTGATGTATTCTTTGCTCTTTCTATT
The DNA here is from genome assembly GCA_935064755.1 of Tragelaphus eurycerus. Lineage (NCBI taxonomy): Eukaryota > Metazoa > Chordata > Mammalia > Artiodactyla > Bovidae > Tragelaphus > Tragelaphus eurycerus. The sequence goes on along the minus strand of CAKXYN010000126.1, from coordinate 2,047,778 downwards.
TCTCTTTTCTTTTAATGTTAGTATGTGGAAAGTAAGTTAGATAATTCTTTAATAAACATTTATATTATTTATTTGCATATAACAACTGACTTATTTTGTTAACAAATCCTTTGAACCTGATTCAAATGTGAAAACTTTTATCAGAACAAAGACTCAATATCAAAATGAAATCAATTTAGCAGAAAGTAGTTATAAGTCTTATGAAACTTCAATCCCAGTAGACGTTTTTAGTAACTAAACAAAAATGTTTCTAAAGTTCATCTGGAACAATAAATATCTAGGAATAAAACAAAAAAGTTCTAGAAAAAGAGAAATATTGAGTGAAGACTATTAATGTATGCTATCTATTTATAATAATTAGAAAAGTATTATTTTGCTACATAAGGGAACAGATGAGTAATAAAATAGTGAGTCCACAAGTAAACACAAATATGTACTGGATTTAGCAGAGCCACATCTTATGGTATAAGTAATCAAATGGCAAGAGCTCAATTTATGAAGAATTTCATTTAATACTACTGCTTTGGCTTATAAGGCTTTACTTGCATTAAGAAGATCAATTAAGATTCCTCTGAGCAATAAATTGCTGCGAAATCAGAGCCCACAGGTAGACTTTTGTAGAGTCGGTACATGTTCTATTTGGTTTTCCTCTAAAATACTTCAGTACATAGTAAGGACAAGCTCTTGATTTAGATTTATTTTGTTGATCTTTTTAACCTAAAAATTCAGTTCCTTAAATACTGAGGATTATGTGAATGCTTTGTCTGTGAGGATTACTTTAAGATTACAACAATATCTAATATCTGTCAAAGAGATCAATGAGTACAGATATATAAACATTTTATAGAGAAATTAATGAAACTTGCTTTTATCATATCAGGTTATAATAGCTAAATATAAATATTGAAGCTATTGTATATATTTCAGTGGGGTGTGGGATTGTTTTAGCATAAAATCTTTCTGTTTTGAGGGGCAGGAAATTAATTTTTTGCCACTGAAATAACACAAAAAGTATTTTCTACTTAAAACAAATTGCCATCAAAACACCAGGGAAGAAATCTGCCATAATAAATGGATAATGCTCATGGAGAGAGAGGGATGATTTATTTAAAAAATGGACAATTAATTACTATCTAGAAAATGATGAAAAATCATATTCTTATTTCATACTGTATATCAAAATCAATTCCAGGTTAATTAATGATTTAATGTTTCATTAACTTAATATAATTATTAAAATATAATAAAGTATAGTATATTTAATTTAAAACATAATAAAATAAAAAAAAATAAAAATAAAATTTTTAAAGCTCCAGAACACTAGATAATCTCTGAGAACATATGCCATGTCTGTCTTCACAGTGCAATCCCAGCAATCCAGCCCCTTAAAACCCAGTTGTTATATTTGAATTAATTGAATTGAATACCAGCTCTTAAAAGGAATAAGAGCCAAGTTCCATAAAATGCCTGTGAATATACAAATAGAGTATTGCCACAGAGTCTTTGGGGAAATACGGCATTGCCTGTAGTAGTAAGAGCTTAAATAAATTTGGGAAAGAGACATACTCAGTTCCCCACCTGAGAGAAGTCAAGGGTTTCCTGGTAGCAGAATGAGCCCTCAGTCAAAATCCACAGGACAGTTCCTGCCCTCTCCTGCAGCAGAGAGCTCCTCCATTCACCACATCTGTCATGCACAGCACCTGCTCAGCTAAGTTGTAGCAAATGTACTTCCCATCCTGCTCCCCGGGAAGCCTCCAAAAGTGTTGCTTTTGGTGACTCCATCTGCCAGTAGATGTAGAGTATGTCACACAGACAAAATTGCCCCTGGCTCGCTACACAGAGCAGGCAAATACTTTATGGATGACCTGGTACAAAGCTTCAAGTGGTGTGGCAAAGCAGTGGGCCAAAGAGAAGCAGCAGCTGCAGTCAGACCAGCTCTGCGGTAAGCTATTAGGATTCCAGAAGCTCCTTTTGAGCAAAGGAATCTGTCCAATTGAGGTGGAAGCAGCCTTAGTAACAGTGGCAGGCTTTGTTCAAGACATGCTATATCCAATAAGCAAAGGTGAGCTCTAGGTGGTGTCAAGAGGGAAGGATCACAAATCCCAAATCCACAAGCAAAGGATCATCATCAATTAGTGCTAACAACGTGAAAATGAAAAACTACACAAAAAATGTCTGTGGCAGGTTTCTAAAGGCAGTGAGGATCTGCTTGGTCTGAAATTTGAAGCTTCTTCAAGAGGAAACTCTGCTAAAAATTTCCCCAAAATACCAAACTGCTCTCATTCAATGTTTAGCTCACTTTTTCTTTAAAAAAAAAAAAAAAGGCAAGCAGATTTTATTTGTTTGTTTGTTTGTTTGGCTGCACTGAGGTCTTAGTTGCAGCATGTAAAATCTTTACTTGCAGCATACAAGATTTTTAGTTGCACATGAGAACCCTTAGTTGCAGCGTGTGGGAGCTGACCTGACCAGGAATCAAACTTCTGCACTGGGAGCACGGAGTCTTAACCATCGCACCACCAAGAAAGTCCCCATCTTTTCTAACGCTGATACTGTGGATTAACCAGACTCTAAGGATTTTATAAAGCCTTTGACTGTGTGGATCAAAACAAACTGTGGAAAACTCTTCAAGAGATGGGAATACCAGACCATCTTTATCTGCCTTCTGAGAAATCTATATGCAGGTCATGAAGTGAAAGTTAGAATTGGACATGGAGCAGCGGACTGCTTTAAAATTGGGAAAGGAGTACATCAAGGCTGTTTATTGTTACCTTATTTATTTAACTTTTGCACAGAGTACATCATGTGAAATGCCTGACTAGATGAAACACAAGCTGGAATCAAGATTTCAGGGAGAAAGATCAATAACCTTAGATATGCAGATGACATCACCTTTATGGCAGAAAGTGAAAAGAAACTAAAGAGGCTTTTGATGAAGGTGAAATAAGAGAGTGAAAAAAGCTGGCTTAGAATTCAACATTCAAAAAACAGATTATGGCATCCAGTCCCATCACTTAATTGCAAATAGATGGGGAAACAGTCTTTATTTTCTTCAGCTCCAAAAATCACTGCAGATGGTGACTGCAGCCATGAAATTCAGAGACATTTGCTTCTTGGAAGAAAAGCTATGAAAAAACCTAGACAGCATATTTAAAAGCAGACACATTACTTTACCAACAAAGGTCCATCTAGTAAAAGCTATGGTTTTTCCAGTAATCATGCATGGATGTGAGAGTTGGACCATAAACAAGGCTGAGCTCTGAAGACCTGATGCTTTTGAACTGTGGTGTTGGAGAAGACTCTTGAGAGTCCCTTGGACTACAAGGCAATCAAACTAATCAATCCTAAAGGAAATCAATTCTGAATATTCACTGGAAGGACTGATGCTGAAGCTGAAACTCCAATACTTTGGCCACCTGATGCAAAGAACTGACTCATTGGAAAAGACCCTGATGCTGGGAAAGGTTGAAGGCCAGAAGAGAGGGGGACAACAGAGGACGAAATAGTTGGATGACATCACTGAGTTGAGTGACAAGAGTTTGAGAAAGCCCTGGGAGTTGGTGATGGACAGGGAAGCCTGGTATGCCAGAATCCATGGAGTCACAAATATTTGGATGTGACTGAGCAACTGAACAGAAGGATTTTATAAGGATCCACTATGACCCCAACATAGTGCTTGTGCCTGAGGAAGTTTGAGTATTTTAAAGGTGCATACCTCAGGCTCCTATAAGCTTAAAAATTTTCATCATAAAAGTAAATTTAAGTCACATGAAATGTTTGGGCAATAATTAAATATGGAAGCATGGTAATTATTATAATTCCACTAAACAGAAACACAGAAAAAAGACAAATACAGATAGGGAAAGTAGGATGTAATTGCGGAAAAGGCAATGGCACCCCACTCCAGTGCTCTTGCTTGGAAAAGCCCATGGACAGAGGAGCCTGGGGGGCTGCAGTCCATGGGGTCGCCAAGAGTCGGACACGACTGAGCGACTTCACTTTTACTTTTTACTTTCATGCATTACAGAAGGAAATGACAACCCACTCTAGAATTCTTGCCTGGAGAATCCCAGGGACTGGGGAGCCTGGTGGGCTGCCATCTATAGGGTCGCACAGAGTCGGACACGACTGAAGTGACTTAGCAGCAGCAGCAGGATGTGATTGAGGAGAGTGTAATTAGTAGGCAGAAGGAAAGGAAGATTGTGGGTGGGAGGAACAGAATGAATGGGGATACAAAAGTGAAGGAGAATTAGCATGAAACTAAGGTCACATCATCTGGCAATAGTTCATGAATCTGTATGTACAGGGAAGACATCTGGTGTCTATAATTTTGTCTTGAGTTTTCTTTACATTGCCAGGCCAGTTGTACCAGGCTAACTTCAAACTACCCCACATTATTTGAAATAGCTTCTTGAAAATGGCTAGCTGGGCTATTAGAATAAAATGTTAGAGCTATGAGGGTTCATTGCACTTATCTAGACCACCATTTCATTTCACAGATTGAGAAAGATTGTTCTTCAAGGTCATGGCTATTAATACTGAGATCCACAAGATATCCTGACAACTTCATGGTTCTTTTCCTCTAAGACACATTTCTTCATATTCTAAGCCCAGAAGGTTTTACCTCTGATCTCACTATTTCATCAAATACTATGCTTCTTAAGAACAGGGAGATCCATCAGCTTTACCTAGCACAGAATAATTATTAAACATGAGCCATGTGCAAAGCATTTTGGTTTATAATATAAATTATATAAAAACAGGAGAAATGTAGCAACAATGTCCTTGCTTGTATCCTTAGTGCTGAATCCAAATGGGAAGTTTTGTTCAGTAGCATGTATATTATTATAAATGACTCTACGTGGCATGTGTTAATGTTAGTCACTCAGCTTAGTCATGTTCAACTCTTTGTGACCCCATGGACTGTAACCCACCAGGCTTGACCGTCCATGTTATTCTCCAGGCAAGAATACTAGAGTGGATAGCAATTTCCTTCTCCAGGAGATCTTCACAACTCTGGGACCAAACACACATCTCTGTAGGTGAATTCTTTACTGCCTGAGCTACCACGGGAACCTAAAAGATCTGGATGGGGGAGTAGAGGCAAAAACACATACAGTTTATTGCAATATAGTGTGTTAGAGAAATGACATCAATGAGCTATGGCTGATGAGCAACACTGACAAGGGGAAATTAATTCAGTTTAGATTTTTGGAAACAGATGGCAAGATATCAGAGAGTCTACATGAAAGGGTTAATATCTGAATTTTGCCCTTAATAATAAATAGAAGTTACCCAACTAAAGAAAAGATGATAAAGGGAACAGCAAGAGCAAAGGCAAGATGACCTGGTATGCTCAGAGAGCTAATGCAATTCAGTATTCGTGAAATACATTGCTATGATATTGGAGAGGTAGAGGAAGAAACTGTTGAGAGAGCTATGGGCCAGATTTGACTTTTATTGTGAAGTCAACAGGGATTCACAAAAAATTTAAAGCAAGCCAGTGACATGATCATGCTGGAAATTGAGGGAGACAAGACTAGAAACTAGGAGATCAGTTAGTATCACATCAGGAAAGAAAGCAGTAAGAATTTTAATAAAAGAAGTGGCCAATTTAAAACCATACAATATTATAAAGTTAAATTAAAAAAATAATAAAAAGTATTTTTAGAAGTAAATTATATAGGATTTGGTATATGAGTAAATGGAGATGATTGGATGAGAAACATAATCAAGGATGATTTCTGGTTTTCTAATTTGTATGACTGCCACCCTCAAGATACAGAACCCTAGAGAAGGAAGACAAGTTCCTTTTAAGGTGAATGGAGTTTCAGCAAATTTTGCAATGTTTGTTTGGGCATGTTTAGGAGAAGGCAATGGCATGCCACTCCAGTACTCTTGCCTGGAAAATCCAGTACTCTTGACTGGAGCCTGGTGGGCTGCGGAAAATCTCATGGACGGAGGAGCCTGGTGGGCTGCAGTCCATGGGGTCACTACGAGTCGGACATGACTAAAGCGACTTAGCAGCAGGAGCAGCAGCCAACATGTTAACAACTTGGAAGTTTAAAGGAGAAAATTTGGCAGGAGGTACAACTTTCCAGCCTATGAATATTAGTTAAAGTTGAGAAAGTAGATAAGACCACCAAAAGAAAAATGTAGAAATAATTGATCTATAAATGGAGCCCTAAGAAACAGGAATGTTAAAGTGTGGGGAATACAAGAGGCTTCTGTGAAGAAGTGGAGAAGGAATGGCCAGAGAGAATTTATAGGTACATACAAGGGAGTACAGGAGGGCATAATCAGCAGTTTCAATATAATAATGATCAAATAAGATAAATCTAGAGATGCCCATTAGATGTTTCAAATGGTAACTCATTGATGACTATAACAAGATTTATTTTGAAAACAGTTGTGAAACAAAAGGCAGTTTGCAATGAGTTACAGTAACTGGGATGTGGCGAAACGACTACTATTCATTAATTTGGGAATAAGCGGGAGAGAGTTTGGATGGTATCTTGTATTGTGTCATAAAAAGATTTGTTTTTGAAGATGATCATGTTTATGAGATAAGGAGAAGATGTCAGGAAAGAACAAGATTAATGGTAAAGGAAAGAGTGAAGGATGGCTGACAGAGTGCTCTCCCAGGAGTAGCAAGAGGAGAGGGAACTGAAGCTTGCTCTTGGTAATACCTAGAACATTCTTCTGAGTCTGAAGGGAGGATGATAAGGATAGATCCAGATATAGATACATCTGCATATGGGGCAAGTAGGCAGGAAGTTTAGAGACAAAATAAGAAACAAGATTGTCCAATAAGGGGTAGGGAAGACAGCATAATCTTGTGAGAGTACAGTTTCTGAGACTATATTGTATATGCAGAAGATACAACCCAATCAGATCATCCATGACCAAGGGGAGAAAGTCTAGAGGAGCCTTTATCAACAAAACCTCATAATAGAGAATTGCCACAGACCCAAGATATGAATAAGTGCTACAAAACTACTAACTTTGGCCTCCCCCAAAAGGAAAAACATCAATATTATTTGACAACAGTATTTCATACTAGTAAGCTGTAGCACGTTTAACATACTCAAAGGGAAAAAAAAAAAAAAACCCTGCAAATTAGGGTTTCAAATCTATCCAAAGTTGTATTCAGATAAAGGTCACAGACATACTTGAACTTAGAGAATATTGTTTTCATGAGTCTATTCTGATGAATTTACTAAGAATAAGCTTCAGATGGCTACAAAATAATTGGAAGGTTTTAACACAATGTTCCAGGAGTGAGCACTAAATATATTTATCTACTTAAATAAGATTAAAAGATGAAACTAAATGTACTATAATAGTATGAACTGGTATATGCTCTAAAAATATACAGAAGTCACACTTACTGATTATTGTGTAGGTATTAACTGGGATATGTGTATGTGAAGTTTGAAGCTTGCAAATCAAGTAGTCAGGGATCAGTATACTTAAGATCACCAAAAAAAAAAAAAATTTAAGATGATACTAATGTCTAAAATTGGAATATAGAAGAGTTACAGTAGAGAAAAGAAGAAATGATTACTACTTAACCTCAGTACTGGTCAAATAAGAGGTGACTAAAAGTATTAAATAAAGATAGAAACGTGTGTTTTAACAAAAATTAAAACACTAAAATAACGAAAGAAACACCAGTAGAGAGCAAAGAAAACACAAAGTTAAAATAAAAACACCAAATAATATCCATTATATCAATAAATATATATTTATTACTTTTGGTAGGAGGAGAAGGGGATGACAGAGGATGTGATGGCTGGATAGCATCCCTGACTCAATGGACATGAGTTTGAGCAAACTCCAGGAGATAATGAAGGACAGGGAAGCCTAGCGTGCTGCTGTCCAGAGAGTCACAAAGAGTTGGACACGATTGAGCTACTGAACAAAAGACAACATATTGATAAATGTAAATGGGCTTAACTCGACTAGTAAAAATAAGTTAATCTCATATTGGTTTCTTTTAGATCCAGATAGATCAACCAGACAAAATCAGTTAGTAAAGATATGGAAGATCCAAATGACCAGTAAGGCAGGTCTTATGGATATATATTGAGCTCTGTTTTCCAATAATGAAGGATGCACCTTCTTTAAGACTGCCCATGGAACATTTACAAATGATAACATATTAGAAATTTAAAATATTATTTTTTAAATACAGAACAGTATATTCTGACCAAAGTACAATAAAGCTGGAAATTAATATCTTTTAAAAGTCTTCCCACTTGAAAATGTAAACTAACATATATACACAGACACACAAAGAAAGTAACAATAACCCTGTATGCGAGATAGCAAAAGAGACACAGATGTATTAAACAGTCTTTTGGACTCTGTGGGAGAGGGCGAGGGCAGGATGATATGGGAGAATGGCATAGAAACATGTAAAATATCATATGTGAAATGAATAGCCAGTCCAGGTTCAATGCATGATACAGGGTGCTCGGGGTTGGTGCACTGGGATGATCCAGAGGGATGGGATGGGGAAGGAGGTGGGAAGGGGGTTCAGGATGGGGAACACATGTACACCCATGGTGGATTCAAGTCAATGTATGGCAAAACCAATACAATATTATTAAGTAAAATAAATAAATTAATTATTTTTTAAAAAATTAATTGCAGAATTTCCAGAAGGCAACAATAAATCAAATGCAATATATTCTATCCAGGTGATAGTCAAACTAAACACTCCAAAATTCATCACTTTCTTAACCAAATCAATAAAAATGAAATGAGTTAAACATTCAAATTCAAAAGTGAATAAAAGAACAACAAAGAATACCAAAAGAAAGCAAAAGTATTACTAAAAAGCAAACATAAATGAGTTAAAAAAACAGGAAAAGATAGCATTAATAAACAAATAATCATGTCTTTTGAAAAACATAAATAAAATGGACAAATAAGTGGTTAATACTTTCAGTAAACAGAGGTAGGAAGCAAAAATACACACAATAAATATGACAAAGGAAAAATAATCATAAAAATACAGGATTTCTTAATCTATGTAATTATGTTGACATAATTGCATGAAAATAGTTTAAAAACCTAGATAAAGTAGATAATCTCAGTCAAAAGATAAAAAGTCTAGATAAACTGATTATTATTATTCAAGTAACTAGAAGGTTTTTCAAAAAGCTACCCTTCAAAACAGCACCAGGATCACACAGTTTCAGTGTGAAACAGTACCAAACAACTAGGAAAACAGATAGTCTAGTTGCTATTTAAATAGTTCCATATCATGAAAGAAGAAAGGAAAATTATTCAATTTTTAATGTCAAATGTAAAATATTTGTTGACATAAAAAGTTAATACAAAAAAGAAAGCTTACTTGCAAAAACTATGTTTAAGTTACAAGCAAAATATTAAAAATATCATATTTAACTAAAATAAATCATGATCAGAGAGTTTATTCTGGGAATATAAGATGATTTCATATAAGAAAGTCTATTATAACTTAATCATATCAATAGGTCAAGGGAAAAATTATATGACAATCTCCAACAATGCCAAAAAAAAAAAAAACTTTGAAAAAATTAAGCATTTATTTTTGATCATACATATACATTCACACATATACACTCATTTATTAAAATAGAGACCAATTAAATATACATTTTACTTACAGGCACTTAAGAAACATTTAACAGCACCTGCATTAATTAATTAAGAAATGACACAAAGTTGCCTATCATTGCCATTCCTATTTGACATAATATTGAAAGAATTAGCCAATGGAATTAGACAAAATAAAGCAATTGGAATGTAAAGCTAGTTCTAATTTTGGGTGTTATTATATTAAGAAAAATCAAGAGAATTAATGAAAAAACTATTACATAAATCAGTGAATGCAATATATTGTTGTTTAGTTGCTAAGTCATGTCTGATTCTTTGGGATGTCATAGAGGGTAGCCCGCCAGAGTCCTCTGTCCACAGGATTTTTCAGGCAAGGATAGTGGAGTTGGATGCCTTTTCCCTCTCCAGGGGATCTTCCTGACCCAGGGATTGAATCTGCATCTCCTGTGCCTGGGAACTTCTCTTAACAGGATACAAAATGAAATATAGAAATCAATAGCTTCCATTTTATATAAACAGTAAAATGTTAGATTGTATAAAGGAAGAGAAGTCCCTGGGTTAAAATATAAACTATCTAGACATACTCTTGGAGAAGGCAATGGCACCCCACTCCAGTACTCTTGCCTGGAAAATCCCATGGATGGAGGAGCCTGGTGGGCTGCAGTCCATGGGATTGCTAAGAGTCGGACACAACTGAGCGACTTCACTTTCACTTTTTCGCTTTCATGCATTGGAGAAGGAAATGGCAACCCACTCCAGTTTTCTTGCCTGGAGAATCCCAGGGGCAGGAGAGCCTGGTGGGCTGACGTCTATGGGGTCACGCGGAGTCGGACACGACTGAAGTGACTTAGCAGCAGCAGACATACTGTTAGCAAGAACTATACAAAATTTATGTAAAAAATGTTTAAAACACTACTGAAAGATAAAAATGTCTATCTAAATAAATGAAAAATATTCCTTGCTCTTGTAGAATGACTCATTATTAATGGAATGATCAAACTTTCACAAAGAAGCAAATAAAGGGAGGAGACCATGATGGTACAGTAAGATGATTCTGAGCTCACCTCCCCCCATGAACACATGTAAAATATATTTACATGAGGAAAAATTCTCACTGAAAGCCAACTGGAAACTGACAGAAATACTTTTATACAACTAGACTGTAAAGGAAGATCCACATGGATTTGGGTAGGAAGGTTATTCAGGCAATCAGGTTATTCATGCATCTCCCTGGGAGGGGACATAGTTGAGGAGGGGGATAACACAAGCACAGAGATCTCCCTGGGGAGTGAGTGGCTCAAGCCACATATTGGGGACCCCAGCCTGGGATTCAATGACAAGGAAGCTGTGTTCCCTTTATATGGTTTGAAAACTAGTGGTACAAACAGGAGTTCTGTAAGAAAGACAAACCATTAGGCAGACTCATCAAGAAACAGAGGGAGAAAAATCAAATCAATAAAATTAGAAATGAAAATGGAGAGATCACAACAGACAACACAGAACAGAAATACAAAAGATCATAAGAGACTACTATGAGCAACTGTATGCCAATAAAATGGACAACTTGGAAGAAATGGATGAATTCTTAGAAAAGTACAACTTCCCAAAACTGAACCAGGAAGGAACAGAAAATCTTAACAGACCCATTACAAGCACGGAAATTGAAACTGTAATCAGAAATGTTCCAGCAAACAAAAGCCCAGGTCCAGATGGCTTCACAGCTGAATTCTACCAAAAATTTAGAGAAGAGCTAACACCTATCCTGCTCAAACTGTTCCAGAAAATTGCAGAGGAAGGTAAGCTTCCAAACTCATTCTAAGAGGCCACCATCACCCTAATACCAAACCCAGATAAAGATGCCATAAAAAAAGAAAAGTACAAGCCAATATCACTGATGAACATAGATGCAAAAATCCTTAACAAAATTCTAGCAAACAGAATCCAACAACACATTAAAAAGATCATACACCATGACCAAGTGGGCTTTATCCCAGGGATGCAAGGATTCTTCCATATCTGCAAATCAATCAATGTAATACACCACATTAACAAATTGAAAAATAAAGCCATATGATTATCTCAATAGATGCAGAGAAAGCCTTTGACAAAATTCAACATCCATTTATTTATGATAAAAACTCTCCAGAAAGCAGGAATAGAAGGAACATACCTCAACATAATAAAACCTATATATGACAAACCCACAGCAAACCTTATCCTCAATGGTGAAAAATTGAAAGCATTTCCCCTAAAGTGAGAAACAAGACAAGGGTATCCACTTTCACCACTACTATTCAACATAGTTTTGGAAGTTTGGGCCACAGCAATCAGAGCAGAAAAAGAGATAAAAGGAATCCAAATTGGAAAAGAAGAAGTAAAACTCTCACTGTTTGCAGATGACATGATCCTCTATATAGAAAACCCTAAAGACTCCAACAGAAAATTACTAGAGCTAATCAATGAATATAGTAAAGTTGCAGGATATAAAATCAACACACAGAAATCCCTTGCATTCCTGTACACTAATAATGAGAAAATAGAAAGAGAAATTAAGAAAACAATTCCATTCACCATTGCAATGAAAAGAATTAAATACTTAGGAATATATCTACCTAAAGAAACTAGAGACCTATATATATAAAACTATAAAACACTGGTGAAAGAAATCAAAGAGGACACTAATAGATGGAGAAATATGCCATGTTCATGGATTGGAAGAATCAATACAGTTAAAATGAGTATACTACCCAAAACAATCTATAGAATCAATGCAATCCCTATCAAGCTACCAAAGGTATTTTTTCACAGAGCTAAAACAAATAATTTCACAATTTGTATGGAAATACAAAAAACCTTGAATAGCCAAAGCAATCTTGAGAAAGAAGAATGGAACTGGAGGAATTAACCTGCCTGACTTCAGGCTCTGCTACAAAGCCACAGTCATCAAGACAGTATGGTACTGGCACAAAGACAGAAATATAGATCAATGGAACAAAATAGAAAGCCCAGAGATAAATCCACGCACATATGGACACCTTATCTTTGACAAAAGCAGCAAGAATATACAACGGAGAAAAGACAATCTCTTTAACAAGTGGTGCTGGGAATACTGGTCAACCACTTGTAAAAGAATGAAACTAGAACACTTTCTAACACCATACACAAAAGTAAACTCAAAATGGATTAAAGATCTAAACGTAAGACTAGAAACTATAAAACTCTTAGAGGAGAACATAAGCAAAACACTCTGACATAAATCGCAGCAGGATCCTCTATGACCACCCTGCCATAATATTGGAAATAAAAGCAAAAATAAACAAATGGGACCTAATTAAAATTAAAAGCTTCTGCACAACAAAGGAAACTATAAGCAAGGTGAAAAGACAGCCTTCAGAATGGGAGAAAATAATAACAAATGAAGCAACTGACAAACAACTAATCTCAAAAATATACAAGCTACTCCTACAGCTCAATTCCAGAAAAATAAATAACCCAAATCAAACAATGGGCCAAAGAACTAAACAGACATTTCTCCAAAGAAGGCATACAGATGGTTAACAAACACATGAAAAGATGCTCAACATCACTCATTATCAGAGAAATGCAAATCAAAACCACAATGAGGTACCATTTCACGCCAGTCAGAATGGCTGCGATCCAAAAGTCTACAAGCAATAAATGCTGGAGAGGATGTGGAGAAAAGGGAACCCTCTTACATTGTTGGTGGGAATGCAAACTAGTGCAGCCACTGTGGAGAACAGTGTGGAGATTCCTTAAAAAACTGGGAATAGAACTGCCTTATGATCCAGCAATCCCACTGCTGGGCATACACACCAAGGAAACCAGAATTGAAAGAGGCACGTTTACCCCAATGTTCATAGCAGCACTGTTTATAATAGTCAGGACATGGAAGCAACCTAGATGTCCATCAGCAGATGAATGGATAAGAAAGCAGTGGTACAGATACACAATGGAGTATTACTCAGCCATTAAAAAGAATACTTTTGAATCAGTTCTAATGAGGTGGATGAAACTGAAGCCTATTATACAGAGTGAAGTAAGCCAGAAAGAAAAAACACCAATACAGTATACTAATGCATATATATGGAATTTAGAAAGATGGTAATGATAACGCTGTATGCGAGACAGCAAAAGAGACAGAGATGTATAGAACAGTCTTTTGGACTCTGTGAAAGAGGGATAGGGTGGGATGATTTTGGGGAATGTCATGGAAACATGTATAATAACATATAAGAAACGAATCACCAGTCCAGGTTTGATGCATGATATAGGATGCTTGGGGCTGGTGCACTGGGATGACCCAGAGGGATGGTACAGGGAAGGAGGGTGGGAGGGGGGTTCACGATGGGAAATACGTGTACACCCGTGGTGGATTCATGTTGATGTGTGGCAGAACCAATACAATATTGTAAAGTAATTAGCCTCCAATTAAAATAAATAAATTTAAATAATAATAAAAAAGAAACCTAGTGCTTACTGATAAAGAGCATGCTTATACTTACCTGCTCCTGGGAACAAGTTTGAGGAAGCAAACTGAAACTGCTCAGGACACTGGCTGGTTCCCATGACCCAGCACATACTAAGTACCTGCTCCAGCCCCTTTAACACCTGCACAGCTCCACACTAAGGTGAAAGTGGCAACTACCAAAAATAGTGCACATTTGTAGTGGATGAAGCAGATACTGACCTGGCACTGCATCTAAATGGAGCAAGAGTAACCATTACTGGCAGTTGTGAAGGCAGTGGAACTGTGGAACTGGAACTGTGTTTGGAGTGCTGGGACCACATTACCTTGCACTCAGCCCACAAAGAGTGCCAGCTATGGCCCTTCTTCTTCCTGATCAGATCAGATCAGTTGCTCAGTCATGTCCAACTCTTTGCAACCCCATGAACTGCAGCACACCAGGCCTCCCTGTCCATCACCAACTCCCAGAGTTCACTCAGACTCACATCCATCGAGTCAGTGATGCCATCAAGCCATCTCATCCTCTGTCGTCCCCTTCTCCTCCTACCCCCAATCCCTCCCAGCATCAGAGTCTTCTCCAATGAGTCAACTCTTCCCATGAGGTGGCCAAAGTACCGGAGTTTCAGCTTTAGCATCATTCCTTCCAAAGAAATCCCAGGGCTGATCTCCTTCAGAATGGACTGGTTGCATCTCCTTGCAGTCCAAGGGACTCTCAAGAGTCTTCTCCAACACCACAGTTCAAAAGCATCAATGCTTCAGTGCTCAGCCTTCTTCACAGTTCAACTCTTACATCCATACATGACCACAGGAAAAACCATAGCCTTGACTAGACGAGAGCCACTCCCTTTTAGAGTGAAGGTGCTGATGCTAAAAGTGGGAAGAGTGCACACCTAGAGGGAATGGAAGGAAATTGGACCCACACCTCGGGGCCTCTGCTCCAGCATCTTGGACCCAACCCCACTCCTGAAAAGGCAATGAAAAACATTGAACATAGCAACAGCCCAGCCTCACATCTGGCTCTAACTCTAACCCTTTCCTCTTGAGCCCTACCTCTCACCAACCATGATAGCTGCAAGCACACCCTGTGGGAAGACTTGACCTATGATCAATTCAGTTCCAGATCTCTCACCAAACACACTGGGCACATGTAAACAGCACAGGCCCTGCCTATCTGAACAAGACTCAGTTTCTGCCACAGACAGTCTCTCCCATCAGGAAGTTTCCATAAGCCTCAAATCCTTGTCTGTCAGAGGGAAGACAGAATGAAAACCACTATCACAGAAACTAATCAAATTGATCACATGGACCCCAGCCTTGTCTAACTCAATGAAACTATGAGGCATGCCGTGTAGGTGGAGAGTTCTAACAAAACATGGTCCACTGGAGAAGCAAATGGTAAACCACTCCAGTATTCTTGCCTTGAGAACCCCGTGAACAGTATGAAAAGGCAAAAAGATATGACACTGAAAGATTGGTAGGTGCCCAATATGCTACTGGAGAAGAATGTAGAAATAACTTCAGAAAGAATGAAGAGAAAAAGCCAAAGCAAAAACAATGCCCAGTTGTGGATGTTACTGGTGATGGAAGTAAAGTCTGATACTTTAAGAACAACATTGCTTAGAAACCTGGAATGTTAGGTCCATGAATCAAGGTAAACTGAAAGTGGTCAAACAGGAGATGACAAGAGTGAACACTGACATTTTAAGTATCAGTGAACTAAAATGGACTGGAACGGGTGAATTTAATTCAAATGTCCATTATATCTACTACTACCAGCGCATTTCTGCTATGACCCTATTAATTCAAATGTTGCTGCATTTAATGTTATCCCAGAGGTCTCTGAGATTGTTCTCATTTCTTTTCATTTTTTTAATTTATTCTGCTCTTCATCAGTTATTTCCACCATTTTGTCTTCTAACTCACTTATCTGTTCTTCTGACTCAGTTATTCTGCTATTGATTCCTTCTAGCATATTTCACGAAAAGTCGGACACGACTGAGCAACTTCACTTTCACTTTTCACTTTCATGTATTGGAGAAGGAAATGGCAACCCACTCCAGTGTTCTTGCCTGGAGAATCCCAGGGATGGCGGAGCCTGATGGGCTGCCAACTATGGGGTCACACAGAGTCGGACACGACTGACGCGATTTAGTAGCAGCAGCAGCAGCAGCATATTTTTCACTTCATTTATTGTATTGTTCATCACTCTTGGCTTGTTCTTTAGTTCTTCTAAGTCCTTTTTAACATTTCTTGTATTTTCCCCATCTGTGCCTTCACTCTATTTCCAAGATTTTGGATCATCTTTACTATCATTACTCTGAATGCTCTTTTAGGTAGATTGCCTACTTCCTATTCATTTATTTGACCTTATTTTTTACCTTGCTCCTTCATCTGCAACATATTTCTCTGTAATCTTATTTTCTGTAACTTACTGTATTTATGGTCTCCTTTCTGTAGGCTGCAGGGTCATAGTTCCTCTTGCTTCTGTTGTCTGACCCCTGGTGAGTGAGTAGGTTCAGAGTCTTGTGTAGGTTTCCTCACAGTTGGGACCAGTGCCTCTGCTCTGGTGGGTGGAGCTGAGTCTTTTCCCTCTAACTGATAGGGCCATATCAGAGGGTGTGTTTTGGGATATCTGTGACCTTAGTACTATTTTAGGTATCCTGTCTGCTGATGGGCAAAGCTGTGGTCCTGTTTCATTGTTTGGCATGAGATGTCTAGCACAGAAGCCTGCAGGAAGTTGGGTGGAGCTGTGTCTAGGTGTTAGGATGGATACTCAGGTCAGGGTGGGATATGGTGGGTTTGTGGCTAAAGTTTTTCTTTTCAGCCAAGCATGGTCTTAAAACTGGCTCTATTGTCCACCTTCCCAGTCATACTCATATATTTCAATTTTTAAAATAGTAAAAATAATTCAACACAGAAAAAGCAAAAAGGGATGAAAAGTGAATGTGTTGGTTTCTCAGTCATGTTTCCAACTCTTTGAGATCCCATGGACAGTAACCAACCACATTCCTCTGTCCATGGAGTTCTCCAGGCAAAATTACTGAAATGGGTTGCCATTCACTTCCCCAGGGAATCTTTCTGGCCCAGGGATCAAACCTGTGTCTCTTGCGTTGCAGGCAGACTATTTACTGTCTGAAAGTGAAAGTGTTAGTCACTTAGTCATGTCTGACTCTTTGCAACCCCATGGACTGCAGCCCACCAGGCTCCTCTGTCCATGGAATTATCCAGGCAAGAATATTGGAGAGATTGCCATTCCCTTCTTCAGGGGATCTTCTCAAACCAGGAACCTGGTCTGCTGGGTCAAACCTGGGTCTCCTGCATTGTAGGCATTCTTTACTGTCTAAGCCACTAGTAAACAAATAGGGCAGAATCTTCAAAATTACTGAAAGTTGATTTATCTGTGGAGCTTCTTATTACTCTTTACTTTTTGTTTTTAAGATACTCATAATAATTTTTTTTAAATGAGTGTAAGTAGTTGTCTTAAGGGAAGTGATGATTTGAAAAATTACAGATAGAAATGCAGTTGGGTTGACTAAGAACAAAGAAATAGCTTGAGGAATAGGGCAGAGGTCCAACGTAGGGTGAGGATCCTGGCTTGGGAAGGGCCAGTCTGCACTGATGAAGGAATATAAGTGATATATAGGAACTTTTTTGTATGAGAAAAAGAAGAAAAGAATCAAGGGATGACACATCTTCCCAAAGCCAAACAATCCAATCATGTAAGGATCAGCCAAACTCCAAGGACAAGAAATAGAAAATTCAGGATTGGCTGGTCAGTAATGGACAAAACAGGAAGTGAGGCATAGCTTGGGGACTGGCACTAGAGCAGCGAGAGTGCAATGAATGTGTCTCCTTAACCTGCACCATTCTTGCAGGTGTCCTCTTCCTAGGCCTTCCTTCTTCACTGAAGCCAGCACTGCTTGCTTTCTTTTCTGGTCTCTTAGAATAATAGCTGTGTTCTCAGCACTATACATATTTAATAATGACACTGGCTGACATTTATCTGGAGGTTGCCTCCTGGTAAGGTGAGCACACTGCTCAGGGATTCTCTCCATGAACCCTCATGGCAAACCAACGAGTCTGAATGATGTTAGATTAAAGTGAGGGAATTGGGATTTGAGTGATTGCAAGGCCAGAACTCCTAAACAAAAAGCAATACTATAATTACAGCTTGTTAGCTTCAACTTCTCTGATTTTTTATTCAAGAAAATATTTCAGCATCCAAACAAGTGTTGTTTAGAAATTACATTGAATCCACCCTGCTGCTGCTACTGCTGCTAAGTCGCTTCAGTCGTGTCTGACTCTGTGCGACTCCATAGACGGAAGCTCACCAGGCTCCCCTGTCCCTGGGATTCTCCAGGCAAGAACACTGGAGTGGGTGAATCCACCCTAATTATATACAAAATAAATAACTCACAAGTTTTAGGTCTTCAGTTATTATTACTAGTAAATTACCTGCAATAAATCTCACAACCAACTGTGACACGTGTGTAATAGTAAATACTGTAACTGAAAACTGAATTCCTAATATGCATATTCTTCAAAATGTTTTTTTTTATTTCTTTTGTGGTTAAGTACTTAATTTTTCTGTTTTGTTCATAAATATGAGATGTTTGTGCCAGATATTCCCAGTAAATTATAATCTCTTTGAGAGGAAATATTAAGTCCTGTAATAATAAAAAAAAAACCACTCTCCAAAGTATTCAGAATATACCAAACATATTTAGTTCAGTTCAGTTCAGCCACTCAGTCATGTCCAACTCTTTGCAACCCCATGAACCACAGCACGCCAGGCCTCCCTGTCCATCACCAACTCCCAGAGTTTACCCAAACTCATGTTCATTGAGTCAGTGATGCCATCCAACCATCTCATCCTCTGTTATCCCCTTCTCCTCCTGCCCTCAATCTTTCCCAGCATCAGGGTCTTTTCAAATAGTCAGCTCTTTGCATCAGGTAGCCAAAATATTGAAGTTTCAGCTTCAACATCAGTCCTTCCAATAAACACCCAAGACTGATCTACTTTAGGATGGACTGGTTGGATCTCCTTGCAGTCCAAGGGACTCTCAAGAGTCTTCTCCAACACCACAGTTCAAAAGCATCCATTCTGTGCTCAGCTTTCTTTATAGTCCAACTCTTACATCCATATATGACTACTGGAAATACCATAGCCTTGGCTTAGAAATCACTTAATAAATATTCTCTGAGTAGAACCAAATTACTGAACTAATAGTAGAAGTAGTAATAGATGATATTAAAATGGGGCTTTCCTATTTACAAAACCCTTCCATATAGTCATCAGACTTCTTTTGAAAGTACAGAAAAAAATCAGAGACTCCAATCCAAAATGGGTATTTCCATTGTGATAAAGTTGCCTTTTTCATCCTATGTCCTTAGAAAAGACATGGATGGAGAAGTTTTCTAGAATTGTGAGTGTAAATGAAACACCTGGATCTCTTTTGTTTTAAATCTGAACCCTAGTGCATTCTAGCATAGCTTCACAAGCCTATGTTTGCCTAAATAAGATCTTATATCAGCACCCAAAATTCAGTCTATTAACAAGTAAATAAAATTGATTTTCTGTACAGAGAAATGAATGCTCACCTGAAAATATAACTCATTGGTTTTCAAAAAATATTCACATACTTATATAACTACTGTAAATTCTTTAGTATGGATTTCTAACACAAAAAATAAAGTAATATCTACCAAACCGGGGCAGTTTAAAAAGTTAAGAGTCAAAAAGAGAACACAGAGTCAAGTTATATTACAATTAAAGACATTCTGCAAGTTTAAAAGGTAAGGTGAAAAGAAAACATCAGAATTTGCAACAACTAGAATACTTTTCACAAAGAAGGGCTCATGCTCTTGTATTTTAGGTCAGAAGAGTAGCCACTTCTTCCTTTTTGGTACTTCCTAGCAGGGAACTTACGGAAAAGGCAATGGCACCCTACTCCAGTACTCTTGCCTGGAAAATCCCATGGACTGAGGATCCTGGTAGGCTGCAGTCCATGGGGTCGCTAAGAGTCGGACACAACTGAACGACTTCCCTTTCACTTTTCACTTTCATGCATTGGAGAAGGAAATGGCAACCCACTCCAGTGTTCTTGCCTGGAGAATCCCAGGGATGGGGGAGCCTGGTGGACTTCCATCTATGGGGTCGCACAAAGTTGGACCTGACTGAAGTGACTTAGCAGCAGCAGCAAGGAACTTAAGAAGGTGATATTTTAACCAGGCAGGACTGCCCGAGGACACTTGGTAAATGCTAGCTACCATCTCCTTGCCTCTAGGGATGAAGGAGCTGTAGGATCTACACTGGTTCACGTCTTCCTAATGGATGGGGGGCCCTCTGTGCTCTGTGACCACTCTTCCTAGGCAGATCTTGCTAGGTGAATATACTGCCCAGAGAGTTGATCCTGCAGTCTTCTCATGAGCTTTTCTACTCCCCCACAGATAAACAGTTGGGTGGTGAACTGAGTCCAAGACCAGTTCTGAAGACCAACTAGCTAGCTCTTTCACTTTTTATTCACTTTCTTTGTATCGCTAATAAGAGGGTTTCAGATCCCAAGACTTCTAAGGAAGGCAGACCCAATTAGGCATCAAACTCAGACCCCAGATGGATGCCAGGCAGCACTGAAGCATGGCTGAATTAGAATCACAGCATTTCATAATATCAGAATCCTACTATAACCCAAGTTGTCATTGTTATTATGTTTCATTGCTGTAATTACTGACTATGAAGTGTGGAGGTCAATTGTGTGATCAATTGACTTATAGAGGCTTCCCATTGTCTGCGTGCTTCAGTCCTGTCTTACTCTTGTAGTTCACTTTCTCGCTAATTTTTCCTACTATGTGTAGGTATCCTTTATTGGGTGCCAGTCACTTTAGTCATGTTTATACAATTCTTTTTGTCTTAATATTAATTAGTCTTTGCTATTTATTCTGAAATAATTATCTCTACTTTATATAAGAGGACATGCACAGAGAGTTTAAGTAACTTATCTAGAACCACGCAGCTTATAAATGGGAGACTCAGATCTGAAATACAGATCCATCTGACACCCATGAGCATACTTCATGAGAATGTCCCTACTTTACCATTTCCACTTGAAACCCCTTGAGAACTTCAGTTGCCTTAGTTTCATGGAAATGGAATCAAGTCATGGATTCAATGTCCATATAAGCTTGGAATTCTCTCCTCTGTTGATTCAATTCCCTTCTTCAACTACCACAATGCATATCATCCACTACCCCTGACCCACTCAGGGGTTAAAAGTTTTTCTCCGATCAAGACTGCTTCTTCCAGCCTTGTCATAAGTCAGATATCTTCGTTTAAAATCAGGACCTCTGAACTTTTAGAGTAGGCATCAATTAGGACACAAGTCACCCACCTCTTCTCATTCAGTGTTTACCACCAAACCTCAAAGAGACATAAAGCTCAGGTGTAGGAGGAGTGTACTTGCCCATCACTGAGATCTTAGATTGATTGGATTTGGCAGTGCTCAACCCTCAGGCCTCCATTTTTCCTCATGTCAAAAAAGAGAGGAAAATATGCCCAGAAACTTTTATGTGACATTAGAAAAGGTCCCTTTACCTTTGGAAATTTCTCCAACAGTCAGAAAAAGCACTTGTTGTATTTAAATAATACCTCCAGCCCTCTCAGTGATCATGAGAAAGCCAGAAATGAAAACAAAAGCTTGTAGCTGAACAAAAGCAGGAATGGTATACTTGAGAGGAGGATAAATGATAAGACACTGTATATTGTGAATCACTGTCAGTTCAGTGGGAAAAGATCAAAGCTGGGCCTTCTCTTCAAAGAATAGTGCCAGGCCATTATTTGACTCACTTTGTCAAACATTTCTTTAACAATTTCTTTTCACCTTTGTAAAGTGTCATCTCTTGACTTCAGGTTTCATCATTTATTACAAATCTTAGCAGGAAATCCCAAAGACTATTCAAGCTTTTATCAGTTAGTGATAGCTCAACTGTTAAAGAATCTACCTGCAATGCAGGAGACCCAGGTCCAATTCCCAGGTGAGGAAGATCCCCTGGAGAAGGGAGAGGCTACCCACTTTAGTATTCTTGGGCTTCTCTGGTGGCTCAGTTGGTAAAGAATCCACCTGCAATGCAGGAGACCCCAGTTCTATCCCTGGGTTGAAAAGATCCCCTGGAGAAGGGAATGGCTACCCACTCCAGTACTCTTGTCTGGAGAATTCCATGGACAGAGGAGCCTGGCAGGCTACAGTCCATGGGATAGCAAAGAATCGGACACAACTGAGCAACTGACTTTCACTTTCAGAGATTATTTTAATTAGAACAATTTCATTATGAAGCTCTTGTGAGTTCCTTAAAAAGAAAAGCAGAATCTCCAGAGGGCACAATATCTCAGTCTTCCCTGAAATCAATTGAGCAGTGTCTTCCACGTACTTTCCTTAGAATTAAACAATTGCTAGACCAAAAAAGGCTCAGAGTCCTCAGGTGAATTCAGTGAGCACACAAGAATCTTGACACCAGACAGTACTAGGTCTCATCCAGTTAGAAGAATATACGGTAAGAATGTTTTGAAAAAGAGTCTTCAACCAGATGGTGGAACATTGTCCCACTGCCCAGAAGGCCCCCTCCTCCCTCTTCAACAAGTTAACCCCCTCTTTTCTGTTAAAACTCAGCTAAGGCCTCATTTCTCAACTAGCATGGGACACCCCTCTCCAGCATCACTGTGCTTGCCTATAGAGCAACCCACTCTATGCTATAATCACTGATCTGTCTGTGTCTCTCCTGTTACAATGAGAAGGGGAAACTGACTCTTTTCTTTGTATCAAAAGTGTCTAGCTCAACACATAAGTGTTGAATGACTATTTCTTGAATAAATAGATGGATAAATAAGATGGATGCATGGGTGGATGGATGGCTGAGTGTACAAAGGAATGAATGAATGAACAACACAACCTCAAGATACAGGTTTGGAATTCTGCGCTGGTCTAGATCAGTCCAAATGACAGTGGGCCTATCTGAAGCAGGAATTATAGACCAAGATGATAATTTCCACTTACTAGCTTTATTATTAAAAAAAAAAATAGTCACTCAGTCATATTTGACTTTTGCAACTCCATGGACTGTAGCCAGCCAGGCTCCTCTGTCCATGGAATTCTCAAGGCAGTAATAATGGAGTGGGTAGCCATTCCCTTCTCCAGGAGATCTTCCCAACCCAGGGATTGAACCCAGGTCTTCCACATTTCAGGAAGTTTCCTTACCATCTGAGCCAGCAGGGTACTAATTTCATTATATAAGGATATAAATTCCACCTTTCTTCCTCAAACACCAGTATTAACACTTTTTTCCTCTCTTATTGACAAGTATCTAGGCACAAGCTACATACGTAAAGACACTAAATTTGCCCAAAGAATCTCATTTCTTTCTGGGTAGAATTCATCTGATACTATAGTTCTTCAACTTCACCTAGAAAAGACCCAAAGGACCATACTGTCCACAAAAGCTTTAGCTTCAGAAACCAGGAGACAAAGACCAGAGGAATGAATAGAAATACCTCAACCAAAAACTGTGAGACACTCCTTATGCCCTCAGGCCAGAATGGACCACGGGGACTACAACCCTGAGTGACATGTTCCAGGACCAAGCAACCAATGTTTGTCTTCAGACCTCAAAGCCAGAGCTCACTTAGAACATGTGCACACCTTTGTGTGTTATTTACCTAATGCACTGAAAATCCCCTTGCTTTTTATTTCTCCCAAAGTTCCCCATTTATGCTTTCACCCACGCCACATAAACTAGCCCAGTCTTCAGGGGAGATACCAAAGGAAAGAAGAAAGAAATAAGAATAACCATTTACTGAGAGCCTTTAGGGGCACAATCTCTCTGGTAAAAGTTGTGAAGATGTTGATTACTGAGGTCCAGAGGTCACCAATAAATAATATAAACATATAACCTAAATTCTTCAGCCAAAAACCCAGCTGCCAAACCATTCCCCTGCAGCTGGCCCAAAAGATAAAGGCTACATGAGAAGAAGTAACACAGAATGATTATTGCTAACCATTCAGCAGGGATTTTACATCATTACTGCCTTGGCCAGTATGCTGGGAGCTTCTGAAATTCTTTTAAGATAATCTCAGTTTGTGTATTTTATCCACATAACCATCAGAACTGAAATATACAGTAAGAAGTAGGAGGCTCTTTGCAATCTGATGCAACGAGGTTAAGAGGATTGGTTTGACCCATATCTACCAAAAGAGATTGCATTCAATTAAACTTGGTTTCTCTCACAATTTATATTCTCAGTGCTTCTGAGTAATTCTTATGGGCACATGTTTGGAAGTAAAAGAAAGGAAGATTCAGAATTGCATCCTTCCACTTCGGAATTATTACATTTATTGGAAGGTTTGTGTTGTTTTTCTTTTTTAACTGCAGTACTTGAGGCAAATCCATATACAGCATAGTAATATTCTCAAATATCACAGCAGAGACTCCAGAAAATGTCCCTTGGCTCAAATAGAGTCATCACTGTACTCTAATGCAGGGTAACAATACACAATATAGTCGTGAACATGACATTACAACAAACTTGGTCATTGTAATCCCTCACCCAATGCCCAGATAAAAAGATAGTTTTCACAAAGGATCTGGGGAAGAGATGGGTTGATGAAGTCCCTGAGCAAAGTATACACTGAACAGAGAAAGAAACTGTCTAGGACTTGGAGGATGACTAGTGTACACTCTAGGAAGGTTTGTGTCCTCCCTTCAATCAGAAAGGCGAGAAGCAATAGTAATCAACACTGTGGGACCTGACCATGAACTGTGCCCAGAAATGCTCTAGGTGCTTGTCTTCTGGTTTTGACTCCTGGAACGTAGGCACTGCCTCTGCTTCACTAATTCCCCACAAACTGTTTCTCTTTATATTTGTTGAGTGACATAGGATTTCAAAGGAGAATTCAGATAGTATGAAATTCAGTTTATTCTGCTTTCCAGAAAACAAAGACTAGCTCATGTTGATGATTTTTAGATATGATAACATAAGCATAGATAACAAAAGAAAAATAGGCAGGTGGAACTGCATCAAATTAAAATCTCTGTACAACAGAGGAAACAACCAACAGAGTAAAAATGCAACCTATGGAACAGGAGAAAATTTTTGCAAACTATGTATCTGATAATGGGTTAATATTCAAAATATATAAGGGATGCATACAACTTAATAGCAAAAAACTAATAACCCAAATTTTAAAAATAGACAAAGGACCTGAATAGACATTTCTCAAAGAAGATGTATGAATGATCAATATGTATATGAAAAGGTGCTCCACTAGGGAAATACAAATCAAAAATATTATATCATCTCATACCTCTTAAAATGCTATTATCGGTGTCAACTACAAAATGTCACTTGCCATTTACATCTACAAGGATTAAATCATGTGCTCCTGTAGCTACTGACCTTCAAGACCCCCTGAAAGGAATTCAGGGTGGACAGCAGAAATTAAGCACTTGGTGCTCAGGGGGAAAAAAACTGGAAAGATAGGTCTTCAGATGGTTAAATATTTTCAAGAGCCAGTTTTATGAGCCCAATTCTTATATCTCCTCATATTTAGAAAAGCACTAACATCCTTCAGGGTGACAACTATGACCTCTTGACTAGCAGAAAGCTTCATGAGAGTAGTAGAAACTTTCTAAAAAACTATGTGCTTGATTGCAGATCTTCTGCCTTCACCAAAATCACATATATACTGACTTTTCTCCTTGCATCTTTGGAGCAGTTTCTCAGAGCTCTCTGAGGTGCTGTCACCTGAGCTGCAGTCCTCATTTTACCCCAAACAAAACTTAACTTGCAAATTTCATGTTGGGCAATTTTTTTTAAGTTGACATCAGAAAGAAAAAAGATAAAAGTACTGGTGAAGATATGGAGAAAAGAGAACACTTGTGCATTGTTGGTAGAAATATAAACTGTTATAATCATCATGGAAAATAGTATGGAGGATCCTCAAAAAGTTAAAAGTAAAGTGAAAGTGAAGTCGCTCAGTCATGTCCAACTCTTTGAGACCCTGTGGACTGTAGCTCACCAGGCTCCTCCATCCATGGGATTCTCCAGGCAAGAATACTGGAGTGGGTTGCCATTTCCTTCTCCAGGGGAATCTTCCCAACCCAGGGATTGAACCGTGGTCTCCCGCATTGCAGGCAGATGCTTTAACCTCTGAGCCACCAGGGAAACTACTTTATAATCCAGTAATTTCAATTCTGGGACTATATCCAAAGGGAATGAAATCAGGATCTTAAAGAGATATCCATACCAGGGCTTCCCTGGTGGCTCATTGCTAAAGAATCCACTTGCCAATGCAGGAGACATGGGTTTTATCCTGATCCAGGAAGATCCCACATGCCTCAGAGTAGCTAAGCCTGTACGCTATTGAGCCTGTGCTCTAAAGCCCACGAGCCACAAGTATTGAGCCCCTGTGCTGTAATTACTGAAGCCTGCATGCCCTAGAACCTGTGCTCTGCAACAAGAGAAACCACCGCAATGAGAAGCCACCACAATGCTAGAAAGCAACCTGGGCTCACCACAGAGAAGAGCCTGTGCAGCAATGAAGACCCAGTGCAGCCAGAAATAATTTTTTTTTTTTTTAAAGAAACAGCAAGAAGGCCAGTATGTCTGGAGTGAATGGGATATCAGTTCAGAGAAATAATGGAGGATCATATTAAATAGGGGGCTTCCCCAGTGGCTCAGTGGTAAAGGATCCACTTGCAATTTAGGAGATATGGGAGACACAGGTTCAATACCTGGGTCAGGAAGATTCCCTGGAGTAGGAAATGGCAACCCACTCCAGTATTCTTGCCTGGAGAATCCTATAGACAGAGGAACTTGGCAGGCAACAGTCTATAGGATTGCACAGAGTCAGACACAACTGAAGCAATTTAGCACGCAAGCACATATATTAAGTAGAGGGGCCCTGTAGGCCTTTATGAAGACACTGACTTTTACTATGAGTGAAATGCAATTACAAACAGGAAGTACAATGACCCACATTCCTCACATCTTAATAGAATAACTCTGACTTCTCCACTGAGAATAGATGGTGGGAGAGGGGATGAAAATTAGGAAACTACTGTAGGAATCCAGATAACAGGAAAAGGAGACTGACACCAAGGTGGAAGTTAGGGAAGTGGTGAGAAGTGGAATTTTGAATCCATACTGAGGATAGACCCAACAAAACTAGCTGATAGATTAGATGTGAAATGTGAGAGTCAAGGAATTCCAGGTTTGGAGCCTGAGCAACTTTGAGTTCAAGCTCAAAGTTTGAAGAGTTTGGAAAAGAGTTCAATCTCTTTTCTTTGAGAGCTTAATCAGTCCTCAACTATATGTAGCAGTTTAGGAATATGCACTGGGAACTGGGGGATGGTGGGGTAGGAAGGAAAACCATAGTATACAGCTCCTGTGCTTTCAACTATATTTTGTTTCTGGATCACTAATTAAGGGATCTCTGAACTTGAAATTTTCCAGGAATGGTCATCCTCTGTTCAACAATAACAGAATTTCTGCTTCAGAAGTCCCTGGCTCTTGTTTCAAAAAACAGTCACACTCCAGGGTGGAAATATGCTCCCCTACAGTCTCGGCGGCCTTTGCAGTCTATTTGAGCAATATTCTGAAATATGAAATCATTGATTGCACTGTCTCCTTGACCCTAGCAAGGGTATTAGTAACTATTTCAACTGGGTGAGAGTTCCTCCTCTTCTCTTGAAGCCCATGAGATGCTCAGAGAACAAAAAAAAACTTTTCAGGTTGCCACTGTAGCTGAACCTGCACCAAATCCTGCATTAAGACTTCTCTGGCAATGAGTTTTGAACTAACTACTTCCTTCTGGCCATGGCCTGTATTACAATGGCCATGGTTCGGCCAAGGAGTGCTTTGTTTAAACAAAGTCATAAGCAGTGGTACAATATTCAGAGCCAAGCCACTATGGTTGAAATGTAGGTAGGAGACCAGGAATCCCAACTCTTGGCCTCCCTCCCCACCCATCACATTTTCTCACTCTCTCATTCCACTGCAGAGGGGGTTCTCTAAGTAGACACTAAGGAAAACTCAGGGCTGTATGCAACATATTTTGAAAATGAATGAACAATGGCTTTCTGTAAGAACAACAACACAAATAAGTAAAGTGTTCATTTGTTCATTCTCTTCCAGTTTGTCAAGCTTAAGAAACTTGCACTGTCCTACAACTTCCCATATTTAAATAACTGTTAAATATAACCAAGTTCTCCATCACAGCATTCTGCCAGATTAGTTGGACAAACTCCAGTTAAGAGCCATACAAACTATCAACATCCTTATTTTATTTCTTTCTAGAGCCTACCTCTCAGAAGGCATGTTTCAATCAAAGTTCAAAGGTTTTTAATAAGGCCAAAAAAGAACCCTCCAAGGAAACTGTCCATTTTCTGACTTCATTCTTTTTATTAATACAAGAGGCTGTCAAATTTCCTCACCATTTTTCCCATTACAAAATTTATTTCTCTGGTGGCATGCCAAACCTTGAGACAGTATGAGTGACACTGCAGCCAGGGAGTCTAGCCAGGGTTGATAGAGTCTAAGTTTTTCCTTGGAAAGTATCATCTTTTGAAATACTCAGTGCCAATTGTATGGGGCTAAAGATCTCTTCTCAGTCCTACTTTCTCTACTCTTATAGGACAAATAATTTTACCAAACCTGGAAAGGCTTTAGCTGGAATTCTCCTCACTTCTGAGCTGTTGGCTGATGGAAGAGAATGACCCTCTGTCTACTTCTGGGTTATATTGCACCAACTGAGCCTCAAAGGAGCTTCACCTATGCTTAGAGGCTCGTTATGACCTTCCCCAAAATATCTTCAGCTTCTGCTTATAACTTCTCTTGTTCTGGGGGCTCAGAATGAACCCAAATTATCTGCCCCTTCACTTATTCTTTTCTTGTATTGCCCTTATACCTCCACAGAAATGTCCTTTTTTTCTCTTCTGATGAAGAAGGGAGAGATGTTCTTGTGACTGTTATTTCATGAGAATATGCTCAATGGAAGATGAGCTTGGGCTGCTAGGACACCCAGCCCAATCTATGCGTAAGCTGAGCCAAGGGCCACCCCAGCAGCTACGTGCAGACGAGGAAACTAACCCCTAATCATCATTAGGAAGACTTACTTGAGGTCACAGAGGTCATTGCGACAAAGCTGGCCTTTTAAGTGATGTACCTTAATTCCCTATCTAAAGGGCATCAACTCTCTGGATAAAGGTAACAGATTTTTCAAAGATCAAAATATTTTATTATTTTTAAAATGTAAGTATAACTCAAAAAAAAGTGTTGTTATTTATCACAGGGGAAAAAAAAACTTATTCTGAAGAAATTCTTCTTTTCAGCCTTCTAGTGACTAATTTTCATCCTTTATTATGAATTAGCTCAAAGACATGCGCCTGCACCTAAAATGCATTAGCCATAAAAGTGGGAGGGAAGTGGGCTGAATGTCTGACAGGATCCCTCCCAAACCCTCAACTGCACAGGTAAAGGGATGGATGAGCTCTGTGTGCCTACAGTAAAAAGGAAAAGAGTGGGAAACAGCACACTGGCAAGGCTTATACAGCAGCTTCTCAATGACTACAAACTGCCCGTAGGGGTGTCATCTTCTGAACTCATATAGTCGGCTGCTGTGCCTGTGCTTTCACTTATTACAGGGCTCCTCAAGAAAGCACTTGGTTATTATTCCCTGTTCTTCAGAGCTAAATTATCTTGCAGTGCACACAAGTCAGCAACGCTGTTTCCCAGCAAATTGTGAACAGTCACTTCCCATAGTAATTGTTCTGTGAATTCCTCTGTCTGCATAGACAAAGGGTTCCAACTTTAACTTTATGCATAAGTATGGCACTTATTGTGAGAATAGACCAGCTCTCAGGCTGGAAGTCAGGAAAGCACTAATATGGAGGGTGTTGTGCTGGCCAAATTCAGGAGGGAAACTGACAGCTTGAAATGACAACAGAATAAAGCACGGAGAATGACTATGGGTCTTTTAATAGAGGGCATCTCAGAGGTCTCTATATTTTAAATTAATTTTTAGAGAAGGAATGGATAAGGAGGGGCTGAAAGTGGAAGGGAAGTGAGATAAAAAGGGATAGAAAGGAGTGGATCCTTTTGTTTTCTTTTCTTTGTGTGGTCTTAATCCACAGGAGAAAGAAAAGTTCTGGATGCTGAGCATGACCAAAATAATTTACCTTCATATAATGTGACCACTTGCTTACTCAGTGAGACTTGTCTTTGAAAAATAAAAGTGAAAGCGTTAGTAGCTCAGTTGTGTCTGACTCTTTGTGAGCCCATGGACTGTAGCCTGCCAGGCTCCTCTGTCCATGGAATTCTCTAGGCAAGAATGCTGGAGTGGGTTGCCATTTCCTTCTCCAGGGGCTCTTCCTAACTCTGGGATCAAACTGAAGTCTCCTGCATTGCAGGCACTTTATTTACCATCTAAGCCACCAAGGATTCGAGGCCAAAGTTAGGCTTGCTCTTAAAAGAATAGTAACAATAACAATAACAACAGTAGTAATAATAACACAATGCCATATTACTGACTCTGTCAGCTAACCTCCACTCACTATGATCCTGTGCCTTTTCTTTGTCTAAAAGCACCAACCACTCTCTTCCCACCTTTCTCAGTCTCTAGAAATTCAACCTTTCAATATTTCATTGCCTAGAATGTAAACAACAGACTTAGATATGTACAGAACCCCAAAAGCACCTGCTTCTCTCAATACCTACATCAGGATGTATCTGCTTCTGCTCACCACCATACTCTGCTCCTAGAGGGCACTTAACAAAAATCTGTTGAAAGAATAAATGAATCACTCCCTCCCAATCTATCTACCCTATATAAAGAAATAGGCACCGCCTTATTTTCTAAATTTTTAAAATTTTATTATTTTTGAATTTATTTCTGGCTGTGCTGTCTTTGTTGCTGCAAATAGACTTTGTCTAATTGCAGCAAGCAGGGTCTACTCTCCAGTTGTGGTGTGCAGGTTTCTCATTGTGGTGGCTTCTTTTGTGGAGCATGGGCTCTAGAGTGTGGGCTTCCACTGGGCCTCAGTAACTGCGGTGCACAGGTTTAGTTGCCCTGTGCCATGTGAGATCTGCACTGGCAAGTGGATTCTTAACCACTGGACCACCAGGGAAGTCCAGCACTCCCTTCTTGGACTTGGCTTTTTCGGTTTCTAGACTTTTCTCTAACTCATCAAGGCTATTTTGAACCACACACTCTTTCTTCAGAGTGTGGCAAACACACTGATGATGCCAGTATCATCTTAATATTCTAAATGAACTTCAGATCCAACTTGTGTCCTGCCTAGTTCATGAAGCCTCTGCTGCGCATATCAGCTCAAAGTGACCTTTCTACTCTGAGCTTACCAAGCACACAACTCATTTGTCATTTATTTGGTTTCATTTTATTTTGTAGATTTTCAGACATGTTTGCCAATCATAAATACATTGAAGAAAAGAACTGCACTTAACATTTCCCTTACCTCCTAATCAGTGCACAAACTTTAGCAGGAAGGTAGTAACTAAATAGTGATGTGAATCAATGAGAACACTTCCTATTTCAGCATTCCTGCTAGAGTTTTTAAATGTTGGACTTAGTTTTGACTGAGTTCTGAGTAACAGTACTGATAGAGCCTTAAAAGCAGAAATAAAACTGTTCTCTATTTATTCTAACAGTTGTGTGGCCTAGTTAAAATGCTATTCATGGAAAATATCACCAGTCAATACATATCCATAAAAACCCAGAGCCTGAAGGAAATCAAGTTGCAAGCAAGAAAAATTACTAGTAAATAACAGCTATGAGGCCTTCAAGATTAGTTTGTAATTCTACCTAAACAAGTGACCCTTCAATTATTAGGCACTGATATATAGAGGAAAGAGCAAGTTCTTTTTTATTGTTTATGTTTTCATCTCTGGTTATATATTTATTTCCTGGAAGATTCATTTATTTGTCTTCAATCAACAGTTCCTAAATGATATCATCATCATCAAGTTCCTCATCCTTCCTGGTATGGGGTTGAAAGATAAAAAGAGAAAATAAGGCACACCTGATTCCTGACACCTTGAAACATCTCAAAAACAGGCACACTGGTGGGAACACTCCTTACAGAATACACCGGTAGCTGAATCTTAACCAAAATCTATCTTGTGACTGAAACATGTGTACAGAGTCATGAGACGGTTAAATAGAAGTAGTACTGATAGAAAATATAGGTTCTGATTTCAACTTTGCCTCTACTCAATTGAGCGATGTTATACAAGTCACTTAGAAGCCCTGGCCCAGATTCTTAACTTCCAAAATGTAAGAATTTGTACTAAATAATCTCTAAGACCCCTTCAAGCTCTAAAATTTAAACAGCAGCAGATTTTTGTCATGTGCCACTCCAGGGCCACCCTTAACAAAATAATGTATGACTGATGGGAGTACACAAACAAAGTGGATGTAGACGAGCCTGGGTTCAAATTCTGACTGTGCCGCTCACTAATTTGAGGCAAATCATTAACCTCAGTGAGTGTCACTCTGCAAATGTAAAATGAGTCCAGTGACATTCTTATAGTAGGAATGAAAAGAAACGTAAGTTACCCAGAACATACTTGGTATTCAGTAAATATAAGCATTATTGAAATTATTTCCCCTCTAACATTTAATGCATAAAATAGACTATCAGAATCCTTTTATAGTAAGCATACAAAAATCTGTTGGCTCCAAGATTTGAAAAATTCTCAAATTGCTGGATGTTTGACCCATCAGAGGACTAAGAATCCACCCTGATGGCTGCTCTGGGGCTTAAGTGCTAGGACAATTTGTCACTACACTGGGCCTCCTCATATTTCTTTCGAGATATCCGACATCCACCAAGATCGGGACATGGCTTGCCTTACATCAGTTTTTCATGTGATAAAAACCAAAGACCACCAGAAATTTTGTACTTCCTAGAATATATTCCAAAAGTCTCTGCAGTATTTGAAGTTTCACTATTAGAGACTTGCTTCTTGGATAAAAGCTCAAAAAAAAGTCCTCACCAGATTTCTTTTTTCAAATTTCAAGTTCTTTAAAGAGTAATAAGTAATCTGTTAGTGATTAAACAGGCAGAAGGCATCATAGGAATGAAAAGGTCCTGAGGGAGGAAAAATGCTAATGAATTCTAATGATCAGATCAGATCAGATCAGTCGCTGAGTCTCGTGTCCCACTCTTTGCGACCCCATGAACTGCAGCACGCCAGGCCTCCCTATCCATCACCAGTTCTCAGAGGTCACTCAGACTCACATTCATCGAGTCAGTGATGCCATCCAGCCATCTCATCCTCTGTCTTCCCCTTCTCCTCCTGCCCCCAATCCCTCCAGCATCAGAGTCTTCTCCAATGAGTCAACTCTTCACATGAGGTGGCCAAAATACTGGAGTTTCAGCTTTAGCATCATTCCTTCCAAAGAAAGTCCAGGGCTGATCTAACTTTTACTAATTTCACAGTTCTGAGAAGCACTGTACTTGGATGGAGGTACTTTGTGGAGAAAGTGTGTCCCATTGGTGATTTGTGCCAAAGGACGTCATACACAATATCCTCCACTTTTCACCTGACTGGTTCCCAGTCTTCAGGCTATATATCCATGGGTATCTGCACCCCTAACTACTGTGGAAATGCCTCCCTGGCCTTCTGCTTCATGGAAGTTACAGCTTTCTCTGTATCCAGTCTGAGCTCTGTGCCATCTCCTGACACAGCGCAGCCAGCATCCCTGCCCAATCTCTCTAAAGAAAGTGAGAGAGGCCTAGGAGGATGGCTGAAACGGGAGACTGAGGGCCCAGCCCAGAGGGCCAAATTCTCATCAGAGGATTCTGAATGCCACAGCTGTTTAGAAAAGGCCAAAAGTTCCTCAACTGAAAGAGCATAGTTTACAACTCTGATAATTTATACACGGGCTCACTTTCCCTGAATAATTACAGGTTATTATCCAGCTAATTACAGTACTTGGTATTAAAAGATCTGGAATTCATTACTTCAATCTAGAAAATTACTTTGGCATGTGTTTTGAAAAGAAAAGTGCTAGAAAAGGAGTTTAATTCTTGCCAGGGTGATATACTGCAATGGCTTCATGCTCTCTTCCCAGCATGAGACAGGCTTATATTTCCATGTATCCTGCAGATGTCCTATAAAGTGAATTTTAGCATCTCAGTCCCAAGTGACTTTTCTCTCTAAGTAGCAAATAAAAACACAGGATGCCCAGTTAAATTAAGATTGTACACAAACTTGGTGCAAGTATATGGGCTTCCCTGGTGGCTCAGATGGTAAAGAATCTGCCTGCTGGGTTGGGAAGATCCCCTGGAGGAGGGCATGGCAACCCACTCCAGTATATTTGCCTGGAGAATCCCCAAGGACAGAGGTGCCGGGTGGGCTACAGTCCATGGGGTCACAAAGACTCAGACACAGCTCAGCAACTAAGCACACCACAGTTCAAATATATACCAAATATTGCATAGGACATATTTACACTAAAAATTATTCATTGTTTATCTGAAATTCAAATCTAAATCACCATCCTATATTTTATCTGACAACCTTATCCCCAAGAAGGTTTGAATCAGCAAAGAATGCTATAAAAGGCTAGGTTCAACAAATAGCATCCTAATGTCAACAACTGGGGGGTCAAACTTCATCCAAAAATATGAATCTTCAACAGTAGGAGGAAAATATCCAACAGTTAGTTCAGTCCCTCAATCGTGTCTGACTCTGCGACCCCATGAATCACAGCATACCAGGCCTCCCTGTCCACCACCAACTCTCGGAGTTCACCCAAACCCATGTCCATCGAGTCGGTGATGCCATCCAACCATCTGATCCTCTGTTGTCCCCTTCTCCTGCCCTCAATCTTTCCCAGCATCAGGGTTCCAGTGATTCAGCTCTTCGCATCAGGTGGCCAAAGTATCGGAGTTTCAGCTTCAACATCAGTCCTATCAATAAACACCCAGGACTGATCTCCTTTAAGATGGAATGGTTGGATCTCCTTGCTCTCCAAGGACTCTCAAGAGTCTTCTCCAACACCTCAGTTCAAAAGCATCAATTCTTCAGTGCTCAGCTTTCTTCACAGTCCAACTCTCACATCCATACATGACCACTGGAAAGACCATAGCTTTGACTAGACGGACCTTTGTTGACAAAGTAATGTCTCTTTAATATGTTTTAATAATTTTTAATAATTTAATATGCTTTTTAATATGTTATCTAGGTTGGTCCTAACTTTCCTTTCAAGCAGTAAGTGTCTTTTAATTTCATGTCCGTAATCATGGGAATTCTCAAATGAGTCTTCACCCCCAGATCAAAATGGTAAAAGGGTTAACTATTCCAAAATGCAGTACTTGGATGCAATCTCAAAAATGACAAAATGATCTCTGTTCGTTTCCAAGGTAAACCATTCAATATCACAGTAATCCAAGTCTATGCCCCAACCAGTAACACTGAAGAAGCTGAAGTTAAACAGTTCTATGAAGACCTACAAGACCTTTTAGAACCAACACCCAAAAAAGATGTCCTTTCCATTACAGGGGACTGGAATGCAAAAGTAGGAAGTCAAGAAACATCTGGAGTAACAGGCAAATTTGGCCTTGTAATACAGAATGAAGCAGAGCAAAGACTAATAGAGTTTTGCCAAGAAAATGCACTCGTCATAACAAACACCCTCTCCCAACAACACAAGAGAAGACTCTATACATGGACATCACCAGATTGTCAACACCGAAATCAGATCGATTATATTCTTTGCAGCTAAAGATGGAGAAGCTCTAAACAGTCAGCAAAAACAAGACTAGGAGCTAACTGTGGCTCAGACCATGAACTCCTTAATGCCAAATTCAGACTTAAATTGAAGAACGTAGGGAAAACCACTAGACCATTCAGGTATGACCTAAATCAAATCCCTTATGATTATACAGTGGAAGTGAGAAATAGATTTAAGGGCCTAGATCTGATAGATAGAGTGCCCGATGAACTATGGAATGAGGTTCGTGACAATGTACAGGAGACAGGGATCAAGACCATCCCCATAAAAAGAAATGCAAAAAAGCAAAATGGCTGTCCGGGGAGGCCTTACAAATAGCTGTGAAAAGAAGAGAAGCGAAAAGCAAAGGAGAAAAGGAAAGATATAAACATCTGAATGCAGAGTTCCAAAGAATAGCAAGAAGAGATAAGAAAGCCTTCTTCAGCGATCAATGCAAAGAAATAGAGGAAAACAACAGAATGGGAAAGACTGTAGATCTCTTCAAGAAAATCAGAGATACCAAAGGAACATTTCATGCAAAGATGGGCTTGATAAAGGACAGAAATGGTATGGACCTAACAGAAGCAGAAGATATTAAGAAGAGATGGCAAGAATACACAGAAGAACTATACAAAAAAGAGCTTCATGACCCATATAATCATGATGGTGTGATCACTGACCTAGAGCCAGACATCCTGGAATGTGAAGTCAAGTGGGCCTTAGAAAGCATCACTACGAACAAAGCTAGTGGAGGTGATAGAATTCCAGTTGAGCTATTCCAAGTCCTGAAAGATGATGCTGTGAAAGTGCTGCACTCAATATGCCAGCAAATTTGGAAAATTCAGCAGTGGCCACAGGCCTGGAAAAGGTCAGTTTTCATTCTAATCCCAAAGAAAGGCAATGCAAAAGAATGCTCAAACTACCGCACAATTACACTTATCTCATATGCTAGTAAAGTAATGCTCAAAATTCTCCAAGCCAGGCTTCAGCAATATGTGAATTGTGAACTTCTTGATGCTCAAGCTGGTTTTAGAAAAGGCAGAGGAACCAGAGATCAAATTGCCAACATCCGCTGGATCATCAAAAAAGCAAGAGAGTTCCAGAAAAACATCTATTTCTGCTTTATTGACTATGCCAAAGCCTTTGACTGTGTAGATCACAATAAACTGTGGAAAATTCTGAAAGAGATGGGAATACCAGACCACCTGATCTACCTCTTGAGAAATTTGTATGCAGATCAGGAAGCAACAGTTAGAACTGGACATAGAACAACAGACTGGTTCCAAATAGGAAAAGGAGTACATCAAGGCTGTATATTGTCACTCTGTTTATTTAACTTATATGCAGAGTACATCATGAGAAATGCTGGACTGGAAGAAACACAAGCTGGAATCAAGATTGCCAGGAGAATTATCAATAACTTCAGATATGCAGATGACACCACCCTTATGGCAGAAAGTGAAGAGGAACTAAAAAGCCTCTTGATGAAAGTGAAAGTGGAGAGTGGAAAGATTGGCTTAAAGCTCAATATTCAGAAAACGAAGATCATGGCATCCGGTCCCATCACTTCATGGGAAATAGATGGGGAAACGGTGGAAACAGTGTCAGACTTTATTTTTCTGGGCTCCAAAATCACTGCAGATGGTGACTGCAGCCATGAAATTAAAAGACGCTTACTCCTTGGAAAGAAAGTTATGACCAACCTAGATAGCATATTCAAAAGCAGAGACATT
The DNA here is from genome assembly GCA_935064755.1 of Tragelaphus eurycerus. Taxonomy (NCBI): domain Eukaryota; kingdom Metazoa; phylum Chordata; class Mammalia; order Artiodactyla; family Bovidae; genus Tragelaphus; species Tragelaphus eurycerus. The sequence continues at coordinate 2,010,168 of CAKXYN010000126.1, read as the reverse complement.
ACTTTGCCAACAAAGGTTCGTCTAGTCAAGGCCATGGTTTTTCCTGTGGTCATGTATGGATGTGAGAGTTGAACTGTGAAGAAGGCTTAGCGCTGAAGAATTGATGCTTTTGAACTGTGGTGTTGGAGAAGACTCTTGAGAGTCCCTTGGACTGCAAAGAGATCAACCAGTCCATTCTAAAGGAGATCAGCCCTGGGATTTCTTTGGAAGGAATGATGCTAAAGCTGAAACTCCAGTACTTTGGCCACCTCATGCGAAGAGTTGACTCATTGGAAAAGACTCTGATGCTGGGAGGGATTGGGGGCAAGAGGAGAAGGGGACGACAGAGGATGAGATGGCCGGATGGCATCACTGACTTGATGAACATGAGTCTGAGTGAACTCTGGGAGTTGGTGATGGATAGGGAGGCCTGGCGTGCTGCGATTCATGGTGTGGCAAAGAGTCGGACATGAATGAGCAACTGATCTGATCTGATCTGACCTGTTTTCGTTCCTATGTGGATCTGATCCTTGAGGAGGGTGCCTGGCTATCTCCAGCTATTAAGAATCTTCTCAATCATAATTTCAATCATCAAAATATCTCTCTCTCTCTCTCTCTCTGTCTCTGTCTCTCTCTTCCAAACACACACAGACTCACACCCCTACATACACACACAGAGAGCCTGTGTGTGTGTGTGTGTGTGTGTGTGTGTGTGTGTGTATGTAATGGAGTTCACTGAGGGTTTGTGAGAGGCACATAAAGACAGTTAACTTCACCACAATACAAAAACTTAAAATTGAATGTTACACATTCCTATTATAAACCATCTTGGGGCACTGTATCTATCATATTGCTTCTACCTTCTGGGCGTCCTCATTCCAACATTCTCTTCATATCTAATGATAAGTTTTTACTTCTTGTGTTGATTTACCTTCTACTAAACTACCACTTCAGTGTCTCACATTTTGTTCAGCTCATCAAGGTATTTCTCTAGAGTTTCTTTCTTAAAGAGAAATTCTGGTAGCAGTTTTAAGATAATAATTTGTTTCAACTAGTTACATGTAATAGTCAGAAATCTACATTTTTCTCTGTTGTCTGAGTATGTGAATTATCAAATTCCCTTGATTTTGTGGTAACAGAAAGTTTGAGTAAAACCAACAGTATTTGTTCCTGCAATCAGTTTTCCAGATCTTTTTTGTACACATAGACTATATGTCTGGTGCAACATAAGTTCTTAATAAATGTTTAATGAATTTAATCCAGTGTAATACAACCTGCTTGTGTCCCATGGAGAGCATAGAGCAGATGTATGAGAATGAGCCAACAGCAACAAAAGCAGCCAGTTTATTAAAAATAATTTGCCACTACCTGCCCTTAGGAGTAAGTTATTCATGCTGTTTAGTATTCTTATAATTAAAATATACTTAAAAGTTACCTTTTGAAGCAAGCTCAGGAAGAATATATCTCTGTCCTTTGAGATTTCACATTTAAAAATATGTCACCCAGAAGGTCTCAAGAGGATACTGAAAATAGAAGTGATTAAGCCAGCATCAGTTAGATTTACCCATTATCCACATTTAATCAATATATCAAATTTTTCTCTATTTAAACAAAACTGAGCAACATCCTAATTGCCCTAGAATTTTTCAGAGTTTTTTTATGATTCATTCTTGTCTTAAAAGGATTTATTATTGTTCAGTTGCTAAATCATGTCCGACTTTTTATGGCACATGGACTGTAGCATGCCAGGCTCCGCCATCCTCCACTATCTCCAGGAAGAGAGTGTCCACTAAATCAGTGATGCTATCTAGCCACCTCATCCCGTAACATCCCCTTCTCCTTTTGCCTTCAATCTTCCCCAACATCAGATTCTTTTCCAAAGAGTCTGCTCTTCCCAGGAGGTGGGTCCAAGTATTGGAGCTTCAGCTTTAACATCAGTCCTTCCAATGAATAGTCAAGGTTGATTTCCTGTAGAATTGACTAGTTTGATATCCTTGCAGTCCAAGAAACTCTCAAGAATCTTCTCCAACACCACAGTTCAAAGCCATCAATTCTTTGGTGCTCAGCATTTTTTATGGTCCAACTCTTAGATCCATACATGACTACTAGAAAAACCATAGCTTAGACTCTGCAGATATTTGTTGGCAAAGCAATGTCTCTGCTTTTTAATACACTGTCTAGGTTTGTGATAGCTTTTCTTCCAAGGAGCAAGCATCTTTTAATTTCATGGCAGTCACCATCTGCAGTGATTTTAGACCCAGGAAAAAAGAAGTCTGCCACTATTTCCATTTTTCCCTATCCTTTTGCCATGAAATGATGTGACTGGATGCCCTGGTCTTAGTTTTTTGAATACTGAGTTTTAAGTCAGAGTTTTTACTCTCCTCTTTGACCTTCATCAAGGGGCTCATTAGTTCCTCTTCCCTTTCTGCCATTAAAGCGGTATAATCTGTATATCTGAGGTTGTTGATATTTCTCCTGGCAATCTTGATTCCAGATTGTGAGTCATCCAGCCCAGCATTTTGCATGATGTACTCTGCATATAAGTTAAATAAGCAGGGTGACAATATACAGCCTTGATGTACTCTTTTCCAATTTTGAACCAGTCATTGTTTCACATCTGGGTCTAGCTGTTGCTTCTTGACCTCCATACAAGTTTCTCAGGAGACAGGTAATGTGGTCTGGTATTCCCATATCTTTAAGAATTTTCCACAGTTTTTTGTGATCCACACAGTCAAAGGCTTTAGTGTAGTCAATGAAGTATATGTTTGTTTGTTTGTTTTTTTAATCCCCTTGCTTTTTCTATGACCCAGCAGATGTTGGTAATTTGAAATCTTGTTCCTCTGCCATTTCTAAATCCAGCTTGTACATCTGGAAGTTCTCCCTTCACATACTGCTGAAGCCAAATTTGAAAGATGTTGCGACTAATCTTGCTAGCGTGTGAAATTAGTGCAATTGTCCAGTAATTTGAACATTCTCTGTCATTGCCTTTCTTTGGGACTGGAATGAAAACTGACCTTTTCCAATCCATTCAGGTATGTCCTATATAACCTAAATCAAATCCCCTTTGATTATACAGTGGAGGTGATGAATAGCTTCAAGGGATTAGATCTTGTAGACAGAGTGCTTGAAGAACTATGGATGGAGGTTTGTAACATTGTACAGGAGGCAGTGAACAAAACCATCCCAAAGAAAAGAAATGCAAGAAGGCAAAGTTGTTGTCTGAAGAGACATTACAAATAGGTAACAAAAGAAGAGAATTGAAAGGCAAAGGAGAAAGGGAAAAATATGCTCAACTGAATGCAGAATTCCAGAGAACAGCAAGGAGAGATAAGAAAGCCTTTGTAAGTGAACAATGCAAAGAAATAGAGGAAAGCAATAGAATGGGAAAGACTAGAGATCTCTTCAAGAAATTGGAGGTACCAAGGAAACATTTCATGCAAAGATGGGCACAAAAATGACAGAAATGGCAGGGAACTAACAGAAGCAGAAGAGATTATGAAGAGTTGGAAAGAACACACAGAAAAACCGTACCCAAAAAAGGTCTTAATGACACAGACAAATATGATGGTGTGATCACTCACCTAGAGCCAGACATCCTGGAGTGTGAAGTCAAGTTGGCTTTAGGAAGCATTACTATGAACAAAGCTACTGGAGGTGATGGAATTTCAGCTGAGCTATTTCAAATCTTAAAAGATGATGCTGTTAAAGTGCTGCAATAATATGCCAACAAATTTGGAAAACTCAGCAGTGGCCACAGAACTGGAAGAGGACATTTATCATTCCAAGGAATGCATGCATGTGCTAAGCTGCTTAGGTCATGTTTGACTCTGTAGGATCCCATGGACTGTAGCCTGCAAAGCTCCTCTATCCATGGGATTCTCCAAGCAAGAATACTGGAGTGGGTTGCTATTTCCTTCTTCAGAGGATCTTCCCAACCCAGGAATTGAACCCATATCTCTTACGTCTCTTGCATTGGCAAGCAGGTTATTTACCTCTAGTGTCACTACTGACTAGTGGTCTAAGTGTCTTTAAATTTCACGCTGCAGTTATCATCTGCAGTGGTTTTGGAGCCCAAGAAACTAAAGTCTGTCACTAATTCCACTTTTTCCTTTTTATTTGCCATGAAGTAAAGGGGGCTGGATGCCATGATTTTAGTTTCTTGAATGCTGAATGTCAAGCCAGCTTTTTCACTCTCCTTTTTCACCCTCATCAAGAGGCTCTTTCATTCCTCTTCACTTTCTGCCATTAGAATGGTGCATATCTGAGGTTTTTAATATTTCTCCCAGCAATCTTGATTCCAGCTTGTGTTTCTTCCAGCCCAGTGTTTCTCATGATATACTCTGCATGTAAGTTAAATAAGCATGGTGACAATATACAGCCTTGACGTACTCCTTTTCCTATTTGGAACCAGTCTGTTGTTCCATGTCCAGTTCTAACTGTTGCTTCCTGACCTGCATACAGTTCTCTCAGGAGACAGATAAGTTGGTCTGATGTTTTCTTCTATTTTAGAATTTTCCACAGTTGGCTTTGTTTTCAAGGAGCAGAGGAATCAGAGATCAAGTTGCCAATATTTGATGGAGAAAGCAAGGTAGTTCCAGAAAAACTTTTACTTTGCTTCATTGACTATGCTAAAGGCTTTGACTGCATGGATCACAACAAACTGTGGATTGTGGAAAATTCATAGGGCTAGCTTAAAATAACTTTTTTTGCAATTGTTCTCATTGAGAGTTATTTTACTTAGTCAATATTCACTCTAGAAAACACTCCTACTAGAATCTTGCTAAGGGCTGAATGTTGTGCCATCCTGAAGTGCATGTGTTGAAATTCTAGCCCCCAACATAATATTTGAAGGTAAGACCTTTGGTGAGTGATTAGGTCTTGATGGTAAAGCCCTTATGTGTGAGATTAGTGACTTTATAAAAGAGACCCCAGGGAGTTCCTTCCAACATTTGAGGAGACAGAAGATGAACCAGCAAGCAGGCCCACACTAGACACTGAATCTGCTGGTGTCTTGATCTTGGAATTCCCAGGCTCCAGAAGTATGAGAAATAAATTTCTGTTGTTTATAAACTGACTAGCCTACAGTACTTTGTTACTTTGCACCCAAACAAACTAAAACAAACCTTAAACTTCCAGCAAGTCATACATAGTCCAACCTCTAAGCTATTGATTACCATGAATCCTCCTGACATTTTGTCAACCACCTCTCACCCCCAAAGGTGCTTATTTCCCTTTTTGCTCTCCAAATCTTTATTATACCTTCATCCTAGCATTACGAAATTATATTGTAAGTATTTATAGCTAGCTTCTCTCTTTGGATTATGAGGTTTCTGAGAGTAGGTATAATATTCTTTTTATGTAGCTCTATCCTCTAGTACAATGCTTGAAAGAGGTGTTGCATTTGCTTAAAAAGTGCTTGCTGATTAAATCAATATCCTGCCTAGTAACTTATGGAAGAGATGAAAGAACTGTAGAAATACATTGGAAAGAATTAAATAAAAATTTTAATTTCTATTTAAAGTCTATTGCATAAAAGACAACTTTAAGTATTCTGTTAATCTGCCCTAATCTTTCATCCAAATTGGAATTCAGGGCACTCTGCTCCACACATGAATTGCCCTGTTTATGAGAATAAAGTAATTTTTTTAATTTTAAAATTTTTACAATAAAATTGGTTGTTCAACAGTAAGTGTTCTGGGCTATTCATGGTCCCCCTGAGTTCTAAACAGTTCTCTGTAATGAAGGAGAGAAGCTGGAAATGTGATAAGCAAGAAGGCTGACAGGGGTCTAGCTTTGATCCACCCATGGATCCTCTTTATGAAAATATACCTAAGTCCTGGCAAAGCTGAGAGTCAAAAGAGGGACCCTTAATGGAGGACCCTATAGGGAATCCCATCCTTTTCTAGAATCCAAAATATTTTTTTAGTTTGTTTTTTTAATTAAATTTTATTTTGCTTCACTTTACAATATTGTATTGCTTTTGCCATACATCAAGATGGATCCGCCACACATATACATGTGTTCCCCATCCTGAACCCTCCTCCCTCCTCCTTCCCCATACCATCCCTCTGGGTCGTCCCAGTGCACCAGCCCCAGGCATTCGTTATCAGACATCGTACCTGGACTGGTGACTCGTTTCAGATATAATATTATACATATATAATGCTATTCTCCCAAATCAAGGGAGATTTAGGCCAGGGCTATCTGGTAGAGGGTATAGGAGAGTAGATACTCTGCATTTTTTCAAGCACATCAGTGCTATTCCAAGTCATTTCTTCATGGAGAAGACAAATTCCTAACAGTCTGGGGAAAAGTTACCAGCAAAGAGAAGATATTTTCAATCGGTTGAACTTGAAGGTGGTCATCATATGAATTTCTTTGAAGAGATACCCATAATCAACAACAAAAAATAGCAGAAGAGGACTGAAAATTCTTTGAATCATCAAGGGACCATTAAGATATTTAGTCAGCTTCCATTATGACTACATCTCTGCCTCTTCATCAGAACTCCCACAAAATTCATCTGATATCATACAAACATCACTAGGTTCTGATTTGGATGAGTCTGGGTTATTATTCTAGCTGCCCACTATACTTTAAGGTTGAACATTCTGAATCTGTACACATCAGGCCACCTGTATTGTACACACTGGCACAGTACCAAGTGTTCCCTTCAACTAATTTAGTGAGTGAACTCGATGTTCTCAGGAGGCTCCTCCATCTGCAAGTAAGACTGCCAAGTTTGCATCTTTGGGCAACCTATTTCTCTGAATCTTAGTTTTCTCAGTTGTTAAGTGGAAATAATTTTACCTACTTCAAGTATTTTGCTTATGTTTAAATAGGATATAACACATGAAAAGTACCTAGAATTTAGTAACAGCTCAATAAAAACTTACTAATTTGATAAAAATTAATAATTTCTATATTTTTTATTAGGAAGCCTTGTTCTTTCTACTAAGGGTCTATAAAATTTTCCATCTTGATGACTTTGTTCTTTCACACTGTTCCTTCACAGTTTAATATCAAAATATTCTCTTATAATCTCTTATCTCTTTTATCTCTGAGATTCCCCCCGCCAAAATATTATATGGGAGTAAAACATCAATAGAAACCAGTTCTGATCTGTGCTCAAGCATTTATCATTCTTCTATAGGAAAAATTTTTTAAGTGTTTAAATTGCTGAAGTTATTGAACTGCTAGTTATTTTCCTGAGTGGCTATCCAACAGCTCAAAGAGCCTACCCCTTGACACCGTATATGAAAGAGCTGCTTCATTACTGAGATCTGAAGCTCAAAACATCTGAGGTATTTGTAAGTGTTTCCTTCAAGTTATCCACTTGCTAGTATCCATGTCAACCTTGTTCTTGTTTCAACTGGCAAAAAAACAATTCTATAAAGGCAGTATGTAGAGTGGTCCCCAAAAAGGTCCAGTTTTTTAATTTTTAAATTTTTTAAAAAATTTTATTTATTTTATTTTTTTTTTAACTTTACAATATTGTATTGGTTTTTCCATATATCAACATGAATTTTTAATAGCTTTAGACTACAGAAGAGTTGCAAAAATAATAGAGAGAGAATTCCAATGTACCCTTCAACTTGCTGATGTATTAATTTCATATAACCATAGCACAATCATCAAAACTAAGAAAATAACTTTGATATAATACTATCAACATTAACTAAAACCCAAGGCTTTATTCAAACTTTACCATTTTCTCACAAATGCCCTTTTTCTTTTCAGGGTCCAATCCAAGACCCCATATTGCAGAGACATTGCTTTGCCAACCAAGGTCCATATAGTCAAAGCTATGGTTTTTCCTGTAGACATATATGGATGCAAGAGCTGGACCATAAGTAAGGCTGAGTGCTGAAAAACTGATGCTTTTGAACTGTGGTGTTGGAGAATACTCTTGAGAGTGCTGTGGACTGCAAGGAGATCCAACCAGTCAATCCTAAAGGAAATCAATCTTGAGTAGTCACTGGGAGGACTGATGCTGAAACTGAAGCTCCAATACTTGGGCCACCAGATGTGAAGAGCTGACTCATTAGAAAAGACCCTGATGCCAAGAAAGATTGAAGGCAAGAAGATAAAGGGACAACTGAGGATCAGATACTTGGATGGAATCACCAACTCAATGGACATGAGTTTGAGCAAGTTCCAGGAGAAGGTGAAAAACAGGGAAGCCTGTCGTGCTGCAGTCCATGAGGTCACAAAAAGTCGGACACAATAGAGTGACTGAACAACATCATGTCTCCTTAGTCTTTGCAATCCTATGCCTCTTCTTCAGTCTTTCATGACCTTGACATTCTCTCATTATTACTATTGATGTATAATTGATTTACAATGTCTTATTACTTTCAGGTGTAAAATGCAGTGACTCACATGTCTATATATATATATTATATATATACTCTTTTCAGATACTTTACACTTACATGTTATTATAAAATATTGAATATAGTTACCTCTGCTACACAGCAGGATATTGTTGGTTACATATTTTATATATACAGTGGTGGTGTGTATATTAATCTCAAGCTCTTAATATATCCCTAGTACCATTTCATTCTTGGTATCCGTGTTTGTTTTCCACGTCTGTGTCATGATCTGGACACTCCTGGAAAGTATTAGGACTGGTCAGGTGTTTTCTGTCTCCGTTTAGGGTTGTCTGAAGGTTCAATTCAGTTCAGTAGCTCAGTCGTGTCCAATTCTTTGTGACCTCATGAATTGCAGCACGCCAGGCCTCCCTGTCCATCACCATATTCCGGAGTTCACTCAAATTCATGTCCATCAAGTCGGTGATGCCATCCAGCCATCTCATCCTCTGTCATCCCCTTTTCCTCTTGCCCCCAATCCCTCCCAGCATCAGAGTATTTTTCAATGAGTCAACTCTTCGCATGAGGTGGCCAAAGTACTGGAGTTTCAGCTTTAGCATCATTCCTTCCAAAGAACACCCAGGACTGATCTCCTTTAGAATAGACTGGTTGGATCTCCTTGCAGTCCAAGGGACTCTCAAGAGTCTTCTCCAACATCACAGTTCAAAAGCATCAAGTCTTCGGCACTCAGCCTTCTTCACAATCCAACTTTCATATCCATACATGACCACTGGAAATACCATAGCCTTGACTAGATGGACCTTTGTTGGCAAAATAATGTCTCTGCTTTTGAATATGCTATCTAGGTTGGTCATAACTTTCTTTCCAAGGAGTAAGTGTCTTTTAATTTCATGGTTGCAATCACAATCTGCAGTGATTCTGGAGCCCAGAAAAATAAAGTCTGACACTGTTTCCACTGTTTCCCCATCTATTTCCCATGAAGTGATGGAGCCGGATGCCATGATCTTCGTTTTCTGAATGTTGAGCTTTTAGCCAACTTTTTCACTCTCCTCTTTCACTTTCATCGAGGCTTTTTAGTTCTTCGCTTTCTGCCATAAGGGTGGTGTCATCTGCATATCTGAGGTTATTCATATTTCTCCCAGAAAACTGAAATATTGATTTCAGCTTTTGCTTCCTCCAGCCCAGTGTTCTCATGATGTACTCTGCATATAAGTTAAATAAGCAGGGTGGCAATATACAGCCCTGACATACTCCTTTTCCTATTTGGAACCAGTCTGTTGTTCCATGACCAGTTCTAACTGTTGCTTCCTGACCTGCATACAAATTTCTCAAGAGGCAGGTCAGGTGGTCTGATATTTCCATCTCTTTCAGAATTTTCCAGTTTATTGTGACCACACAGTCAAAGGCTTTGGCATAGTCAATAAAGCAAAAATAGATGTCTTTCTGGAACTCTTGCTTTTTTGATGATCCAGCGGATGTTGGCAATTTGATCTCTGGTTCCTCTGCCTTTTCTAAAACCAGCTTGACCACCTGGAAGTTCACAGTTCACATATTGCTGAAGCCTGGCTTGAAGAATTTTAAGCATTACTTTACTAGAGTGTGAGATGAATGCAATTGTGCGGTAGTTTGAGCATTCTTTGGCATTGCCTTTCTTTAGGATTGGAATGAAAACTGACCTTTTCCAGTCCTGTGGCCACTGCTGAGTTTTCCAAATTTGCTGGCATATTGAGTGCAGCACTTTCACAGCATCATCTTTCAGGATTTGGAATAGCTCAACTGGAATTCCACCACCTCCCCTATCTTTGTTCATAGTGATGCTTCTTAAGGCTCACTTGCCTTCACATTCCAGGATGTCTGGCTCTAGGTCAGTGATCACACCATCGTGATTATCTTGATCTTGAAGATCTTTTTTGTACAGTTCTTCTGTGTATTCTTGCCACCTCTTCTTAATATCTTCTGTTTCTGTTAGGTCCCTACCATTTGTGTCTTTTATATAATATAATCCAATACTACTTTTGCATTTTTGTATGTACAAAAATACAATAATTATATAGCATAATGCAATACTACTGTTATTTATTTTGTTGTGCAAATTGTTCCAGCTTTTGACCATTGCAAGTTCTTTTAGGTAGGCTCCAGTGTTAATTTTAATATTTCTCATCTTTGTTTGTAAGCACCTATTAGCACCAGGTCAGACCACTTTTCCAAGGAGAGCAACCCCAATTTTTTCCTTATTTAATTTAATGAGTGTATCTAATATTCTTGTATTGATGGCCCTAAACTATAACATTACTGATCTAGAGAAATTGCTTACCCTTACAAATCTAGTTCTTCCTCCCAGCTTAATCACATAGCATTTTTCATCTATTTCTATTAGAATATACCTCAAATTGCATTCTAACCATTCATTTCCATTCCTACACCTCCATCTAGATTCCTCAAGCCTGAGGCTTTCTCTTTTTCTTTTATTCAAAAGATAATAAGTGAGCATTTATCATTGGAGATATAATGGTGAATAAGACAAATTCAGTGGGAATACCAGACCGTCTTTCCTGACTCCTGAGAAACCTGTATGCAGGTTTAGAAGCAACAGTCAGAATCAGCCATTGAACAACAGACTGGTTCCAAATTGGGAAAGGAGTATGTCAAGGCTGTATATTGCCATCTAGCTTATTTAACTTACATGCAGAGTACATCATGAGAAACGCTGGGCTGGATGAAGCACAAGCTGGAATCAAGATTGCTGGGAGAAATACCAATAACTTTAGATATGCAGATGACACAACCCTTATGGAAGAAAGCAAAGAGGAACTAAAGAGCCTCTTGATGAAGGTGAAAGAGGAGAGTGAAAAATCTGGCTTTAAACTCAACATTCCAAAAACTAAGATCATAGCATCTGGTCCCATCACTTCATGGCAAATAGATGGAGAAACAATGGAAACAAGGACAGACTTTATTTTCTTGGACTCCAAAATAAATGCAGATGGTGACTGCAGATATGTAATTAGGAAAGATGCTTGCTCCTTGGAAGAAAAACTATGACCAATCAAGACAGCATATTAAAAAGCAGAGACATTACTTTGCCAACAATGGTCCATCTAGTCAAAGCTATGATTTTTCCAGTAGTCATGTATGAATGTGAGAGTTGGACCACAAAGAAAGCTGAGTGCTGAAGAATTGATGGTTTTGAACTGTGGTGTTGGAGAAGACTCTTGAGAGTCCCTTAGACAGCAAGGAGATCAAACCAGTCAATCCTAAAGGAAATCAGACCTTAATATTCTTTAGAAGGACTGATGCTGAAGCTGAAACTACAATACATCCGCCTGATGCAAAGAACTGACACATTGCAAAAAACCCTGATCCTGGGCAAGATTGAAGGCAGGAAGAGAAGGGGACAACAGAGGATGAGATGGTTGGATGGCATCACCAAGTCGATGGGCATGATTTTGAGCAAGTTCTGGGAGCTCTTGATGGACAGGGACGCCTAGCATGCTGCAGTACATGAGGTCACAAAGAGTTGGACACAACTGATCAGCTGAACTGATGTAATGTTTCCCTAAGCTATCTAGCTTCATTATTAAAAAAAAAAAAAAAAAACAGGAAATGTCTTGAGGAAGAGTAATAATTACTATATATATTCATGTTGCAATATAGTCTTTATGTTGGATACATATAGACAAAGCTCAGTGATTACACATTTCATATAGGACAGATTGAAAATTATATAAGTAATGGGAAAGAGTAAATTCTCTTTAAGGGTGCAAAAAAATCTCTACCTTAGAAGAGAAATTTGCTACAGAAGCTACACAAAAAGCAATCAAGCAACCTTATGGATTCCTTCTGTCAAACCAAGTTACACAAGAGCCTAAGGCAAGATACTTCTTGTAGAAAGCAATAGTAAACTTTAAATGTAGCAGACTTACAAACCCCTAACACTTCAGTCTTTATCACAGGAAACAAAATGGAATCTGACTTTTTAATATAATATCATCTTTAAACACTTAGAGAATTCCTATATTTTAAAATCAGTCAAATTACATGTAGTGCACTTAAGTCTAGTAGGGGAAAATAGACTGCCAGTTTATGAAATAAAATCCGAGTTACACTTCATTTCTCAAGGCTCAGTTACAAAGGTTTGTAAAAAAGAAGCTGCATCACTATTGTGAAGTGATTACTTCCCTCTGAGAATGATATGTGTGGATTTTCATCAAGTTCCTTTACCAGTGATACAGATTTGCTTATGAGGAAACTTCCCTTGAACAAATAAGCCACTATTATTTTTTTTCTGTTTCTTAAATAATAAGATTTTTTTAATTTTAAATTTAAATTTATTTATTTTAATTGGAGGCTAATTACTTTACAATATTGTATTGGTTTTGCCATACATCAACATGAATCCGCCACAGGTATACACGTGTTCCCCATCCTGAACCCCCCTCCCACTTCCCTCCCCGTACCATCCCTCTGGGTCATCCCAGTGCACCAGCCCCAAGCATCCTGTATCTTGCATCAAACCTGGACTGGTGATTCATTTCTTATATGATATTATACATGTTTCAATGCCATTCTCCCAAATTATCCCACCCTCGCCCTCTCCCACAGAGTCCAAAAGACTGTTCATACATCTGTGTCTCTTTTGCTGTCTCGCATACAGGGTTATCGTTACCATCTTTCTAAATTCCATATATATGCGTTAGTATACTGTATTGGTGTTTTTCTTTCTGGCTTACTTCACTCTGTATAATAGGCTACTGTTATTATAAGAAAGTGTTTTGAAAAGTGTAGAACTAAGATCAAATGTACCAAAAAATCTACTTATGTGCATGTTGAAAATGAATAATCCTAAACACCATCTCATACCCAAATGAATCTGTATTTTTTAAAGGATGATTCCTTCGCATATCAAAATTTGAGAACCACTAAAATATAGGCAAAACTCTGATGACCTTCATCTTTACCTAAAATGTGTGAGTGTGAGAGCATAGAGACCAGAAAATGTTGTTGGCAAATGGTTCAAAGCCCCAGAGAAATTATTATGTATTTATATAATGTAGTAGCAGTTGTTTCTGCCTAAGATAGAATAGCTAGTAAAACTAGACTTATTCTCCTGCCATAAACAATTATAACATGGGGAAAAAATATATAAGACAGCTGTTGTCATGCATTAAATGATGAGAAGCACAGGGCCCGAGTTTTTGAGCAAAGGAATACTCAGGTAAACCCTATATTCACCTGGGATTTCTGCCTGGGGGCACTTTTCAGAACATAAAGTATAATGAAGTAGAGATAAAGTACAGAGGAACTGTCTCACTGAGCTGCAGAAGCAGACATCAGGGTTTATACTCGCTGAAGTGACTGGATTTTGTGGGACAAGCTATTAGAATATATATATCTAGATATCAATATATCTAGAAAATTTGGCCAGTCTCAAGCAAGATAAATAGAAATCAAAGCCATTCCTATTTAATAGCCAAACTGCTGAAAACCAAAACTAAAGAGAAAAGTAACTTAAATGTCCATAAATAGAAGCATGGATAAAGAAGTTTAGTACATATATATATATATACACACACACACTTTAGTACATACTTTAGTACATAATTTAGTTTAGTACATACTTTAGTAAAGTACATACTTTAGTGAAATACATACTTTAGTAAAGTACATACTTTAGTGAAATACATACTTTAGTACATACTAAGTTTAGTATGTACTAAACTTTATATTGGAGAAGGCAATGGCACCCCACTCTAGCACTCTTGCCTGGAAAATCCCACGGACAGAGGAGCCTAGTAGGCTGCAGTCCATGGGGTCGCTAAGAGTCAGACACGACTGAGCAACTTCCCTTTCACCTTTCACTTTCATGCATTGGAGAAGGAAATGGCAACCCACTCCAGTGCTCTTGCCTGGAGAATCCCAGGGATGGAGGAGCCTAATAGGCTGCCATCTATGGGGTCGCACAGAGTCATCCACGACTGAAGCGACTTAGCAGCAGTAGCAGCAGCAAACTTTTATATATATGTATACATATGTATATGTATATATATATGCATATATGTATACATATATACATGTGTGTATATATACATACATATATATACATATATACGTACATGTATATATGTACATATATATGTGTATATATATATACATATATATATAATGAAATATTAGATTAGATCAGTCGCTCAGTCGTGTCCGACTCTTTGCGACCCCATGAACCGCAGCACGCCAGGCCTCCCTGTCCATCACCAGCTCCCGGAGGTCACTCAGACTCGCATCCATCGAGTCAGTGATGCCATCCAGCCATCTCATCCTCTGTCGTCCCCTTCTCCTCCTGCCCTCAATCCCTCCCAGCATCAGAGTCTTCTCCAATGAGTCAACTCTTCGCATGAGGTGGCCAAAATACTGGAGTTTCAGCTTCAGTATCATTCCTTCTAAAGAAATTCCAGGATTGATCTCCTTCAGAATGGACTGGTTGGATCTCCTTGCAGTCCAAGGGACTCTCAAGAGTCTTCTCCAACACCACAGTTCAAAAGCATCAATTCTTCGGCATTCAGCCTTCCTCACAGTCCAGCTCTCACATCCATACATGACCACAGGAAAGACCATAGCCTTGACTAGGCGAACCCTTGTTGGTAAAGTAATGTCTCTGCTTTTGAATATGCTATCTAGGTTGGTCATAACTTTCCTTCCAAGGAGTAAGCGTCTTTTAATTTCATGGCTGCAGTCACCATCTTACTCAGCCATAAAAAGAAACACATTTGAGTCAGTTCTAGTGAGGTAGATTAACCTAGAGCCTGTTATACAGACTGAAGTAAGTCAGAAAGAGAAAAACAAATGTCATATAGTAACACATACATATCGAATTTAGAAAAAATGATGCTGATGAACCTATTTGCAGGGGAAATATAGAGATGCTGACATAGAAAACAGACTTGTGGATAGAGTAGGAGAAGGTGGGTGGGACAAATTGAGAGTAACATGGAAACATATACACCACCGTATGTGAAATAAATAGCTAATGGGAGGTTGCCATATAACACAGGGAACTCAACTCTGTACTCTGTGACAACCTAGAAGGATGGCATGGGGTGGAGATAGGAAAGAGGTTCAAGAGGGAGGGGACATATATATACTTATTACTGATTCTCTTTGTTTTATGGCAGAAACCAACACAATATTGTAATTATTCTCCAATGGGAACACGTGCACACCCATGGCGGATTCATGTTGATGTATGGCAAAACCAATACAATATTGTAAAGTAATTAGCCTCTAATTAAAATAAATAAACTTAATTTAAAAAACTTAACACTCAAAAAACTAAAAAAAAATAAATTTAAAAATAAAATAAAAATAAAAACTAATAAAAAAGACTGTGTAATGTAAGTTAAGGATACACAAGGTAATCTATAGGAAACTCACTTTGAAAAATGCAGTGGAGTATAGCTAAAATATAAATAAAAGGAAAAATATAATTCCAAGAAATGTTTAATGTGTGGATATGAGAGTTGGACCACAAAGAAAGCTGAGCACTGAAGAATTGATGCTTTTGAACTGTGGTGTTGGAGAAGATTCTTGAGAGTCCCTTGGACTGCAAGGAGATCCAACCAGTCCATTCTGAAGGAAATCAGTCCTGAATATTATCAGTTTGGGAATGAAAAAGCAGCAGAACCACAGATGCTATAGACCAGCTGGCACACTGTGGCCCGTGGGCTGGATCTGCCGCCGCCTAGTTTTCTATAGCTTGCAAGCCAAGAATGGTTTGTACGTTTTTTAATGGTTGAGAAAAAAAATCAAAAGAAGGACAATATTGTATGACACATGAAAATTTTGTGAAGTTTATATTTTAGTGCCTACCAATTACTTTATTAGAACACAGCCATGTTCATTCATTCATGTATTATCTATGACCACTTTCACACCACAATAGCAGAACTGAGTGCTTCTGGAAGAGACTGCCTGGCTCATAAAGCCTAAAAGATTTACTATGTGGCCCTTTACAGAAAAAACTTTCCAAGCCTTATAAACATTAAAAGCATAATAAAGAAATAGTACTTAAAACTTGATGGCAACAAATTCAACAACTAAGATAAACACATCCCTGAAAAACATAACTAACCAAAACTGACCAAAAATAAATAAACAAAACATGTGAATAACTATTAGATATTGAATTTGTAATCAAAAACCTTTCCAAAAAAGTAAATTCCAGGTCCGAAGTTGTCCATATACTAAATTTAATTTCGGATGGATTGTAGCCCTAAATGTGGAGAGTAAAATAAAAAAGATATAACATCAGAGGATAGCTGATGTTGAAAAAGAGTTTTTAACCAGGACTGTGAAAGTACTAACCATAAGGAATAACATTGATAAATTGGACTTTACTCAAATTCAAAACTTATGTTCATCAGAAAATTCCTTTAAAAGAGTGAAAAGGCAAGCCACAGATGGGAGAAGATATTTTCAAAATGTATCACTGGCAAAAAGAACTCTTATAAACCATTTTTTTTAAAGGCAACACATTTTTTAACGAGGAAAAGAATTGAACAGTCACTCTACAAAAGAGGAAAAACCAATAAGCATATTAAAATTGCTATCATTAATTATCAGAAAAGAGCAAATTAAAAATACAGTGATAAAAATCTGTTGTTTGCAACTTAACACCTTGTATCAAACATAATCAAATTTTCTTTATATAACTTCTACTTCTCCATTCTCAGCTATATAGTTTGGATAGGAATCAACTCAACCTTAACTCGAAGGCTAGAACTGGATTATCCTTAGCCAATTAACATACCCCGTTTTCTGGCGGCAAAGTTTGGTGTGAGCATGAAGCCCAATCAGAACCAGTGAAATATGAAACTACAACTTGAAGTTACAGTTTCAAGTAAAGGAATTTTTCTTTCCAATTAGAAATACCAGCAGAGATTTTTTCAGGTCACAGGATAACCAGTGACCTGAGATCTAGAACTAGTACAGTCAAAAAAGGAGAGCCTAGAAGATCAAAGTGAAAAACAGGGTTGATTGTAAAGGTGAGTGGGATAGGAAAGATGAAGAGAATGTTTCCTTGTTGTTGTTGTACATACCTATTAGGAAGGTGGATCAAATTTCATCTGAAGCTACTCCCATCCATGATCTTTTTATATATGTCATCCAGCAAATTTCCTTTATTATATAAGCCACTTTCAGTTGAATTTTCAATGGCTACAACATATAGTCCTAATGTTGATATTGTTACCATGTTTTAGTGCTTGCTAATGTAGCAGAAAACATGCTGAGTGCTTTGCATCAGGAGTCCCTAACGCCCAGAGCTGTGCCTGCTGCACAGCAGCAACTGAGTGGCTGGCAAACAAGTGGAACTTCATCTGCTGCTCCCCATCACTCCCCATCCCTCACGCTACCATCTGAACTACCCCCCACCCAGGCTTGTCCATGGAAAAATTGCCTTCCGTGAAACCCGTCCCTGGTGCCAAAAAGACTGGGGACCTCTGCTTTATACACACAATCCCGAAACTCCAACATACTGACACAGGCAAGGTATTATGACCTCCACTTTGCAGATGAGTCAACCAGGAAATGGAGATGCTGAGTGGTCAGGAGACTGACACTCAGACATAGAGCTGCCTCTTCCTCCATAAAACCTATGACTCAGGAGAGCTGTGCGAAACTACATCAGCGTTTGAGCTGCCTATACATGGACCTGGAGAGCTAAGAGTCACATAGGAAGAGCCTATGAGCATTGTATTATTATTGCAAAATAAAGAAAAAAATTATGAATTTATCTTCTTAGTGGTTGGGGAATCGACTTGGATTACTGTAGTATTCAATGGATCGCCTTGAAAATGAACTGAGATCATTCTGTCATTTTTGAGATTGCACCCAAGTACTGCATTTTGGACCCTTTTTTTGACTATGAGAGCTACTCCATTTCTTCTAAGGGATTCTTGCCCACAGTAGTAGATATAATAGTCATCTGAATTAAATTCACCCATTCCAGTCCATTTTAGTTCACTGATTCCTAAAATGTCAATGTTCACTCTTGCCATCTTGTTTGACCATTTCCAATTTACCTTGATTCATGGACCTTACCATGATTCCAGGTTCCTATGCAATACTGTTCTTTACAGCATCAGACTTTACTTTCATCACCAGACACATCCACAACTGGGCATTGTTTCCACTTTGGCTCAGCCTCTTCATTCCTTCTGGAGCTATTTCTCCACTCTTCTCTAGTAGCATATTGGGCACCTACCAACCTGGGGAGTTCATCTTTCAGTGTCATATCTTTTTGCCTTTTCATACTGTTCATGGGGTTCTCAAGAGAAAAATGCTGAAGTGGCTTGTCATTCTCTTCTTCAATGGACCACATTTTGTCAGAACTCTCCATCATGACCCATCTGCCTTGAGTGGCCCTAAATGGTATCCCTCATAGTTCCATTGAGTTAAACAAGGTTGTGGTCCATGTGATCAGTTTGGTTAGTTTTCTGTGATTGTGGTTTTCATTCTGTCTGCCCTCTGATGGACGCAGATAAGAGATGTGTGGAAGTTTTCTGGTGGGAGGAATTAGCTGTGGGTAAAACTGGGCCTTGCTCTACTCTGCTTAGTACATCTTTAATCCAATTTTCTGCTGATAGGTGGGCCTGTGTTCCCTCCCTGTAGTTGGCTAAACTATGGTAGGGGTAATGGTGGTAATGGTGACCTCCTTCAAAAGGACTTACGCCCGCATGCTGCTGCTCCCAGGACTGTTTTAGTCAGAGCCCCTGACCCTGCAGCATGCCACTATTGGCCCACACCTTCACCAGAGACTCCTGGACACTCACAGCGAGTCTGGCTCAGTCTACTGTGGGGTCACTGCTCCTTTGTCCTGGGTCCTGGTGCACACAAGGTTGTGTTGTGCCCTTCGAGAGTCTGTTTTCCTGAGAATTCTCAGTCCTTTTGCTGGATCCCCAGGTTGATAAATCTGTTGTGGGACCTAGAGCTTTTGCAATAGTGTTAAGAACTTCTTTGGTATAATTATTCTCTAATTTGTGTGTCATCTGTTTGGTGGCTCTATAGAGGCGCTAATGGTGACCTTCCCCAAAGAGGACTGTGCCATGCACTGTGCCTCCCAGGTCTGCTGCAGCCAGAGCCTCTGTCCCCATGACAGGCCTCTGCTGACCCCTGCCTCTACAGGAGACACTCACTCAAAGGTAGGTCTGACTCCATTTCTTGTGGAAGTCACTGCTCCTTTCTCTGGGTCCTGGTGCACACAAGGCTTTTTTTGTGCCCTCCAAGCATCTCTGGCAGGTCTGGGGTCTGATTCTAAATGTGATTTTGCCTCTCCTATCATCTTGTTGGGATTTCTCCTTTGTCCGTGGACATGGAATATCTTTATTTGGTGGGATCCAACATTTTCCTGTCAATGGTTGTTCAGCAACTAGTCATGATCTTGGTGTTCTCACAGGATAAGATGAACGCACATCCTTCTCTGCCATCTTATGGGCAAGGGAGAGGAAAACTATTTAATAGACAGTTTGAGGGAGTTCATTTTTTTCTTTATTTTAAAATCTTTAATATTAAACAGCCCAGGGGAATAAGCAGACTAGAGCTGTCCTGCTTTTGTGGCCCAAGGAGAGGCATGACCTACTCTGCGATACACTCAATGTAAAGGACACAGATAGCTGAGACATTAATTACTAATCATGGACTTCTGCTGGCTGCCTAACCACAAGACAGACACAGAAAAGACCCGAGTGGCTCCTGCCAATTCCAGCATTGCCCCACATTATTTATTTAATCATCTCCAGATAATCTCCTTTCAAGCCTCCTCATAGCACTGCCTCCAATTCCTCCTAAGCTACTTCCTAAGTATAATGTTCTGAGAGTGTCTAGTACAAACGATGCAAAAGCTGGTTCTGTTATGCAGAGGCAGAAAAAAAGAAATGTCAGCTTTCCAGCTTCCCTCAAAGATTCTGACAAACAGCAAAGGAGGTGGCATTCAGTTAGTAAGAATCAATTTCCTAGGAATTTTTTATTACTAAAAGTAAAAATGTAAATCCCTATAATATCACTATTGGAGATAAGTACTGTTACCTCTAGACATTTGGTCTACTTATGGTTTTCCTTGTTTTTTCACCAAAAAGCATAGAATAATACAGTACTTCAAACTCTTTGCATTATTGGGCATCCATCATATCAATAAATAGGCTCTTACATGATACTATTGGCTAGGTAATCCATTACACATATATTATGATAATCATTTTAACCAATCTCATTCTGTTGATGTTCAAATCATCACCTGCTATTTTGAACATTTTGCAGTGTAATATCTCTACATTTGTCAAATTACCTCCGTGGGATAAATGCTTAGAAGTCAAATTTCTTTTGCTGTCTCACATACAAGGTTGTCGTTACCATTTTCTAAGTTTCATATATATGCATTGAAGGAAAGTTATGACCAACCTAGATAGCATATTCAAAAGCAGAGACATTACTTTCCCAACAAAGGTTCGTCCAGTCAAGGCTATGGTTTTTCCTGTGGTCATGTATGGATGTGAGAGCTGGACTGTGAAGAAGGCTGAGTGCCAAAGAATTGATGCTTTTGAACTGTGGTGTTGGAGAAGACTCTTGAGAGTCCCTTGGACTGCAAGGAGATCCAACCAGTCCATTCTGAAGGAGATCAGCCCCTGGGATTTCTTTGGAAGGAATGATGCTAAAGCTGAAACTCCAGTACTTTGGCCACCTCATGCAAAGAGTGGACTCACTGGAGAAGACTCTGATGCTGGGAGGGATTGAGGGCAAGAGGAGAAGGGGACGATAGAGGATGAGATGGCTGGATGGCATCACAGACTCGATGGATGTGAGTCTGAGTGAACTCCGGGAGTTGGTGATGGACAGGTAGGCCTGGCGTGCTGTGATTCATGGGGTCACAAAGAGTCGGACACGACTGAGCGACTGATCTGATCTGATACTGTATTGGTGTTTTTCTTTCTGGCTTACTTCACTCTGTATAATAGGCTCCAGTTTCATCCACCTCATTAGAACTGATTCAAATGTATTCTTTTTAATGGCTGAGTAATACTCCATTGTGTATATGTACCATAAAACATGTATAATATCACATAAGAAAAAAATAAAATATACTACATCAAAAAAAAAGAAATCAAATTTCTGAGTCAAAAAATAAACATTTTTAAAGCTTTTGACATGTATTCACTCTCTGGAAAATTTGTACAAATTCACATTTATAGACTCAAACTTGAAAGTTCACTTAGCCACTGATTGCCCTAAATACTTGTTCTCCATCAGTGCTCTTCTGTAGTTTGCATTCATTCTTAATAGAAGGGAAGTTGCTCTCTATAAATCCTTTCTTAGTTTATTGATAAACTTGATTGTCAAACCCACACATGCCAAAGATTATCTTTATACTCCTTCAGAAAATAGAAATCCACATCTCTTGAGTGTTTAAAAATATGAAATAGAGACATATTAGATGCAATAGATTTTCAATAACTATTTCTAATGAATAAATGAATGAATGGACAATAGCCAGGTTTAACCCAGATCTACCTAACTCTAAAGACATTGTTGTAGACATGACACGTGATGCTTGCTTGACTCATACTGAGTCCTGCTTCTGGAAATGACCTCTGATGCACAGGAAGAAACCCACATCTAACTAATCTGATCAGATCCTCTCCTGGAAATCTGAATGGAAGAGAACTCAGTCGTCAGAACTAGACTGCATTGATTTCTAGACTCTGGAGAGATCCACCAAGTCCTAGGGGTGGGGATCCCCAGAGATGCCCTCATTTATCAACTTTTTTTACTCTTCCTTCAGTCTCATGAAATACCCCCAGGAACTTTTCATTATTTTTTTATGTTTTTAGCTTAAGCTAGCCAGCGTCTGTTTTTTATTGCCTCACAACAAGCAACCTGAAATATTAACCAGAACCTAGACTTTAACTCCAAGTGATAGCAAGGTCTTAAGAAAAAAATTAACCCGTCACAAAACCCTGGGAGCCTCTGATATGCAAACCTGCCTGAGAAATAAGAACCAGTTGCTGGTAGCAGACTGCTGATAGTGAGCTTCCAGATGTCTTGTTACCAGAAATTCCATGAAAATGTGGGCATAAAAGTGCATAAATTTCAGACATCACAGAGGGCTTGTGCTTTCATTGTTCTTTTCCCATATGTTACAAAAGAACAGGCTGTGTAGTTCTGGGTGTGTGGCAAGCGTCAACAGTGGCTAAGTGAATTTTCCCATCAAAGAGCCTGGAGAAAGTTAAACTGTTTCTTTGAAACACTACAGGTATAGCTCATACCTTCTGGAAACTAATTATGAGAACTAAATATCCTTGAATAAACCTGCCAAAAGTGAAAAGACTTGGGCTATTACTTCTTTTTAATGTTTTATGAATTTTTCAAACAGCTGTAGGTTTGTGGAGATTGCAGTTGAAACCATTGGCAACTGGGGAGGGAAATAATTTAGACTAAAAGGAAAAAAAAAAAAAAAGGCTATATCTTCTATCAGATCCATCTTATGCAGCTTTTTCCTTCAAGGCATTTTCTTGGGTATATTCTCAGAAAGTATTCAATAATGATGCTTTACTTTCCCCTCTCTAATAAGCTCTTCAGCACCAGCTCTTCCCAATCCACTGAGGCTCTTCATAATCTGACTCCACCCTCTATGTCCAATCATGTGCCCCCCTGAATAAATTTTATGCTACAGCTAGGCTCCCACCCCTCTTCATCTCCATTTCCCCCTCTCTCCTTTTAATGTCAGTCACTTCAGTCATATCGGACTCTTTGCAACCCCACACCACGCCCTGTCCATGGGATGTCCCAGGTAAGAATACTGGAGTGGGTTACCATTTCCTCCAAAAAATTTAGAAAGTGGGTAACAATAACCCTGTATAGGAGACAGCAAAAGAGACACTGATGTATAGAACAGTCTCTTGGAATCTGGGAGAGGATGGGATGATTTGGGATAATGGTATTGAAATATGTATAATATCATATTTGAAATGAGTCGCCAGTCCAGGTTCGATGCTTAACATCGGATGCCTGGGGCTGGTGCACTGGGACGACCCAGAGGGATGGTATGGGGAGGGAGGAGGGAGGGAGGGTTCAGGATGGGGAACACGTGTATATCTGTGGTGCATTCATGTTGATATATGGCAAAACCAATACAATATTTTAAAGTTAAAAAATAAAATAAAGCATTAAAAAAAGATAATAGCTTAACAAAATTAAATAAAATTTAATAATAAATATATATATATATAATCTTTCTGACCCAGGGGTTGAACCTGGGTCTCCTGTATTGAAGGCAGATTCTTTACCACCTGAGCTACGAGGGAAGCCCTCTCTCCCTTTCCTTGTACTCTATATTAATCCTCCCTCATTATACTCTCATCTGTCCTGAAAATCCATTAAGATCCAGCTCAAGCCCTCACCCTCCAACCTCCTTAGTCACAACGCTTTCACTTGTTTTATTTATTTTTTTTTAATTTAATTGTATTTAACTTTACAGTATTGTATTGGTTTATCCATATATCAGCATGAATCTGCCACAGGTATACATGTGTTCCCCATCCTGAACCCTCCTCCCTTCTCCCTTCCTGTACCATCCCTCTGGGTCGTCCCAGTGCACCAGCCCCAAGCATCCAGTATCGTGCATCACTTGTTTTAGAATTTTGTGGTGGATACAAACTCTCCAGGCCCCAAACTCAGACATCTAGAAATAGAAATCCTTTTACTTTTCTGTAATTAAATGTGATTTCTAGCTCAAGCTCCCAGTCTAACTAGAGGTAGTAATTTGATTGTAATCACATTTGTTTCTTCTTACTCAGATCATTTCTGCATTTTCAGATTCTTCTTCTTCCTAGGATCGCATCTGAATACCAAGCAGCCTTACGTAATGTTTAGGTTGAAGTATGGGTGAGGAAAATCTTATCGCCTTGGCATTGTCCATTCTTTATTTATTCTGGCATCTGCTGAGACGGCCATCTCCCCATTGACCCGACATCAGAGTCTTTCCCTACCTACATCTTCTTTGGGGCTTGAGTTTCCAGGTGGTCTCTACAGACTCCAGGTTCTACAGACTAACTCAACATCCTATGCTGCATCTTGTCTTCCTGGCTGGGTCTGCTGGTTCATATTCTCAGTCTCTCTAGGGTGATAGACAACTGAGGGACATGTGTCAGGCCTCTTTGACTAGACATCCCCCACAGCCACCTCTTCACTAATGCCTCTTGCCCTGAAACAAGAGAACTCTGCTAAAATTGATGACTCCCGAGACTCCAAACATATAAGCAAGACTCACCCCACTTCTGCTCCCTGACCTTCCAATATACATGATGATTCTATTGTCATTACCCAGACAAGGCTCAGACCAATGCAGGCTATACTGACCCTTATCAGATAACTGCACCAGTTTCTAACACTGTTGTTCTTCTCCAAGGAAGAGTTTCTCTCTTCTCACTTGGAAAAACAGGCTTTCACAGATTCTCAGTCTTCCAAATCAAAACTCTATGTCTGAGTCCTTCAGGGTTTTGATTTTTGAGATGGGAATAATTTTTGTGTTTTTATCTACTGTCTCTGCCATGAAGTTTACAAGTCTGCTGTGGAACACAAAAGCTGAGTATTGACCCATTCCCTCCCTGAAACCTCAGGTTGCCTTAGGTGCCACCTGAAATAAATGGATAGGTTTAAGTACACAGGGAAATATCAGGAACAAAACACAAAGTAAACAAATATTTCAGAGTAGAAAATAAATATCAGGAACAAAAAGAACATTGGTTGAGATCAAATATCACTCTCACTATACTGGTTAATATACCATAGGACAGAGAAGCATGGTGTGCTGCAGTCCATGGGTTCACAAAGAGTCAGACACGACTTAACTGAACAACAACACACCAATCAGGAACCCCTCCTACCCATTTTCATTTTGACTCTTTTCCACCTGCCTAATTCCTATAAATCCTTTAGCTCTCTGCTTAAATATCACTTTCTTTCAAAAGCTTTCTCTTGCTCTATTTACTCCCATTCCAATCCCAAATTAGGAGAAGTTCTCATCTTATATATCCACAGACAGAATTCCAAAATGACCTCCAATGACACTTTCCCATGTATGACCCCTTTCCCCTGTAAATATGATGACATAACTGCTATGATCATGTTACATTGCATGAATTGGCAAAAGAGATATTGCCAATGTGATTAAAGTTATTAATATATTTACTTCCCAGATGGCTCAGCGAGTAAAGAATCTGCCTGCAATACAGGAGACACTGGAGGTGGGGGTTCAATCCCTGGGTCAGGAAGATCCCATGGAGAAGGAAATGGCAACCCACTGCAGTATTTATTGCCTGAAAAATCCCATGGACAGAGAAGCCTGGTGGGCTACAGTCCATGAGGGTCACAAATAATCAAACATGACTGAATGACTAATACATTGATTTTGACTTAATCAGAAGAGAGGTGATATGGACCTAACCCAGTCTAACAAATTCTTCAAAAATAGAGTTTTCTCTGACTGGCTGCAGGAGAAGAAGTAAGACATCTAAAGTATGAAGGAGTTTGGATGTGCCATTATTGGCTTAAAGGTGGAGGGGGCCATCTGGAAAGAATTTGGGGAAGGCCATCAGAAGATTAAACAGAATCATAACTGACAACCACAAAAACAATGGGGACTTTGTTTTGGGACATTTTCTTGAGATCTAGAGTCTCAAGAAAATAAATTCTGGCAACAACAAGTGATCTTGCAAGAGAATGCTGAGTCCCAGATGATACACAGCCTAACATCTTGATTTAGCCCAGCAAGACCACAAGCAAAGAACACAGCAATGCCATACTTCTGACCTACAGAACTGTGAACTAATAACTTTGTGTTGTGTTGAGCCACTACATCTGTGGCAATTTGTTGTTGTTGCTACTTAATCACTAAGTCATGTCCAACTCATTTGTGCCCCCATGGACTGTAGCCCTCCAGGTTCCTCTATCCATGGGATTTCCCAGGCAAGAATACTGGAGTGGGTTGCCATTTCCTTCTCCAAGGGATCTTCCTGACCCAGGGATCAAACTTGTATCTCCTGCATTGGCAGGAAGATTCTTTACCACTGAACCACCAGCAAAGCCTATTACACAGCAATATAAAGCCAATAACATACCATATGCAATCCTATAGCAGCCTGTGACTAACCCTGTTACCAAACTGCATCATGGTTACCTTTACTTTTCTGTCTCTCCCAATAAGACTGAGTCTCATGAGAGTAGAATGTATTTATATGTTTCTGCATGTGGTGCTGGAGAAGATGTTTGAGAGTCCCTTGGACAGCAAGGAGATCAAACAAGTCAATCCTAAAGGAAATTAACCCTGAATATTCACCGGAATATTCATGACGCTGAACTAAAGTTCCAATACTTTGGCCACTTGATGCAAAGAGTCAACTCACTGGAAAAGCCCCTGATGCTGGGAAAGATTGAAGGCAAAAGGAGAAAAGGAGAAGGTGGAAAGAGAGGATGAAATGGCTAGAGAGCATCACTGACTCAGTGGACACGAATGTGAGCAAACTCTGGGAGATAGTGAAGGACAGAGAATCCTGGCATGTTGCAGTTCATGGGGTCAGAGTCAGACATGACTTAGCAACTGAACAACAACACCATCATTTGAGTTAAATTACTTAAATGGATTAAATGAGCAATTATATGTAAAACACTTAGAAGAGTCCCTAACACATACTTTTTAACTGTCATTATTGTTGCTATCTAAGAGTACCTAAAACATTGGCTAACACATAGTACAAACACAATAAATGTTGGTTGAGTGGCTCACTGGATTTCCCTCAAGTGAACTCTTATTGTATTTACAGTGCATGTACAGTCAATGCCACTAAATTTCATTAATGTGCATTAGTTTCAGAAAGCAGAAAATAAGCAGAAGGAATAGGTTTCTATTCCAAGCATAGTGATCATAAATAATGAAATAGAGGTAAGAAAGTACAAGTCCTAAACAAATGACAGTCAAAAGATCAATTTGGCTGGAAAGGTAAATTCTTATAAATGATAAATGGAAAATTAGGCTGAGAAGATATTGGTTGCAACATGGAAGACATTGATTGCCACACTGCTAACTCTAGATATTGTCATTTAGGGAATAAGAGATCTCCAGTGATAGCTTTTGCGCAAAGGAATGGCATGGTAAGCAATATTTTAGAGTAGCTACTAAATAATAATCTCTAGGATGGCCTAGGGAAGGCAGATTTTGGAGAAAGGGATATTTTTTAGAAGCCTGCATGGTTGGAAGAGATATTAGATAGATGTCCAGCATTTCCATGTGGATCAGAGACAGCAGAATCAAAATGGGATCCTGTGGAAAGAGGGATTATTAGTGAAGAAACACTAATAAGAAACATCGAAAACTTGCTATTAACTCTACAAACATTTATTGACTATCCTTTCTGAACCAATCTTCAAGAGCTCACCATTTAGTGAGAGAAACTTCTTGTCTTGGTCTGAAATAACTGTGAAGCCTCCAAGACTATGAATTAAAGTCAACAGAATGCCTCTTTACAAAGCATGTATTGTTAATAACAGAGATGTCATTTTTTCCAACTTCTAGAGTTTGGAGGTAAATTGGAATAAAATGTATCCGAATATAACTTGACTTCCTCAGAAACCATATCTTTTCACCAATGAGGAATAAATGGTTAACGCATCAAAATTTGATACATTTCTGATAGCAGATGGTTCATGGCTGATGATGCTTACTATATGAAGGCAAGATCCTGGGAACTGCCAAATGACTGTTCACACACTGGCTAGAATCCCTTCTAGAGCAGAGTCTACTGAGGCCTCAGCAGATGTCTCTCAGAAACATGAGCACGCCAAATCAAGCTGAGTCTGGAAACAGAGCAATTG
The DNA here is from genome assembly GCA_935064755.1 of Tragelaphus eurycerus. Taxonomy (NCBI): domain Eukaryota; kingdom Metazoa; phylum Chordata; class Mammalia; order Artiodactyla; family Bovidae; genus Tragelaphus; species Tragelaphus eurycerus. The sequence goes on along the minus strand of CAKXYN010000126.1, from coordinate 1,981,939 downwards.
TCTCTTTTGCACAGGTTGGACTGTGATCTATATGAAGTGGTGCTCTCTCCCAGGCCCTATTTGAAAACTGAAATGGAGGCATATCTTCCATCATGAGCTCTGAGTCCCTTTACTCCATCTCGGACCTCAGCCCCCTCAGCACTGAAACAACCTCAGTGGGTCCTTTATCTAAAAAACATGCCAAGCTCTGTGTCCTTCCCATCCTTGACTTCTGCCCAAAATGCCAGTCTGCCATCATTTACCCCTCATACCTTTATTCTCTGTGCTTTCTTTATTCCAGTTGCAACCCTAATACTCCAACTCTCCCTTAATCTTTTCTTCTATATCCCACAGTATTCCCAGCTTCTTCTCGAAACACTCCTCCTCTGTCATGCCTTGACTGAAGTCTGACTCCTCCACAGGCATGCTGCTGCCCTTCAGTCTCCACACCTCAGCTATCTAACAGGATCACTCCCAGGACCTCTTCCTCCTATTGCACTCCTGAACACCAACATTTATCCCTTCTAATCCTAACTTTGATCTCCTTAAGACATCCAGACAAAGGAATCTCCACTTTCTACCACACTGTCAGTTTCACAGTCTTCCATAGCCAACCTGGACATTGTGATCCATTATTTAAAACACTCTCTGGCATAACCCCCTATCCAGGTTCAACCCAGCATGGGCCTTTTCTGATAGAAAATAGGAGAATCATTCCAACCCTGGAAGGTACTTGGGCTGCTAGGCAATACGCTTTAGTCCACAGTTGGCTCTATCTTTTAATCCCCAACAGCTACATTACAGTACATCTTTCTACTGGTCTGTTTCTCAATGAGCCTTTGAGTTCATTATGAGTAGAAACTGATTTTTTAGTTTTGTATCCTTGGAGCCTCCCAGAGCCTAGTTCATTGTTGCTACTTAAAACATTTCAACTGAATGAATTAGGAAATTTCTAAAGCTTTTTCAGCTCTAAGATCCAGTGGCTATGAAATCCTGTCTTTAGGCACTGGCTTTGCCCAGACTAAACTCTTTCTTCCAATCCTGAATTATACATTCAGAAAATCTCTGCTTACAGCTCCAATGCCACCACAAATATTCAGAAATTTCAGGGGCTCTCTTGCCAGAGGGAGAGTTCACAATGTGGTATGGAGATCAAATGAAATATGCCTGCAAACAGAAGCATATTCCTTATAAAGAAATGTGCTATTTTCCACCCCGCAAATTCCAGGACTATCATAACCAAACTGTCTGCAGAGGACATGTCCCTTATTTGTCTCTGTCTGATAAAAGCAGTAAAGCTTAAACCAGTCAAGTTAATTAAGTATATATAATTTATATTATCATAAATATATGCTTATACAGCCAGTAAAGAATTTGCCTGCAATGCAGGAGACACAAGAGATGCATGTTTGATCCCTGGGTCAGGAAGATCCCCTGGAGCAGGAAATGGTGTCCCACTGCAGTATTCTTGTCTGAAAAATCCCATGGGTAGCAAAGCTTGGTAGGCTACATTCCAAGGGTCGCAAAAGTCAGACTTGACTGAGTGATAAAGCACACATATTAAATTATTTGTTGAGAAATAAGCCATGTAAAAATTTTGAGAGAAAAATGAAAAATCAATAGACCTAACATTTCCAGTTCCACTCACTGAAAGATAGCGTAGTATTGTAAAACAAAATACAACTTCGAGTCGAAGGCTTGGGTTTGTGTCTTCCTGGGACTCTAGACATCCCACTTAATCTCTTTGAACTTTAATTCTCCCCTCCCCAGTGGAGGGTGACACTCAAATATTTACTGACCAGTAGGGCAGACATGCTGACTGATTAGAACCAACACTGGCTGCCATGCTGGAGCCAAGGACAGCACCCTCCTGCTGTGCTAGACACATCCCAGTTAGTTATTAAATCCTAGGAAAGATTTGGAGGCAGGGAACCAGAGGAGTTGGATTGGGATGCTTGAGAAGCTCCAGGCAGTGACTATTTCTAGGGATTTAGAAATATTTTGGTGTTTTAACAGAAAGTATAACCAAGTTGGTATGCACCTGCTAAATATCAGCTCTGCTTCTATTCTTCCTAGTCTGGGATAGTACTTTATCTTCCTGAGGCTTCTCATGTGGAAAAGAGAAACTCTGATAACTCCTTTCAAGGTATCTTGAGAATTAAATGAAGCAATTTTTATGAAAAAAAAAATGCCTATTCACATTTTAGACATGATAAAGTGAAAGTGTTAGTCACTCAGTCATGTCTGACTCTTTACAACACCATATCTACCGTGTTTGATAAATGACAGATAAATGGATAAATGGATGCATGAACGAATGAAAAAAATCTGTTGTGTCTTCTTCACAAAGTTTTGTATTCTTTTGTTTGGTTGATTGGTTGGTTTGCTTTTGCTTTTGTAGTGGCAGGTTTAATAAGGAAGGGAACTTATATTCAAGGCTTGTCTTGGGCAGCTGCAAGATGCACAGATTCCCAAACCTACCACCAGAATCTTAAAAGTTAACATCAGATCAGATCAGATGAGATCAGTCACTCAGTCGTGTCCGACTCTTTGCAACCCCATGAATCACAGCACGCCCGGCCTCCCTGTCCGTCACCAACTCCCAGAGTACACTGAGACTCATGTCCATCGAGTCAGTGATGCCATCCTGCCATCTCATCCTCTGTCATCCCCTTCTCCTCTTGCCCTCAATCCCTCCCAGCATCAGAGTCTTTTCCAATGAGTCAACCCTTTGCATGAGGTGGCCAAAGTACTGGAGTTTCAGCTTTAGCATCATTCCTTCCAAAGAAATCCCAGGGCTGATCTCCTTCAGAATGGACTGGTTGGATCTCTTTGCAGTCCAAGGGACTCTCAAGAGTCTTCTCCAACACCACAGTTCTAAAGCATCAATTCTTCAGTGCTCAGCCTTCTTCACAGTTCAAATCTCACATCCATACATGACCACAGTAAAAACCATAGCCTTGACTAGACGAACCTTTGTTGACAAAGTAATGTCTCTGCTTTTGAATATGCTATATAGGTTAGTGATAACTTTCCTTCCAACGAGTAAGCGTCTTTTAATTTCATGGCTGCAGTCACCATCTGCAGTGATTTTGGAGCCCAGAAAAATAAAGTCTGACACCGTTTCCACTGTTTCCCCATCTATTTCCCATGAAGTGATGGGACCGGATGCCATGATCTTCGTTTTCTGAATGTTGAGCTTTAAGCCAACTTTTTCACTCTCCACTTTCACTTTCATCAAGAGGCTTTTTAGTTCCTCTTCACTTTCTGCCATGAGGGTGGTGTCACCTGCATATCTGAGGTTATTGATATTTCTCCCGGCAATCTTGATTCCAGCTTGTGTTTCTTCCAGTCCAGCGTTTCTCATGATGTACTCTGCATATAAGTTAAATAAACATGGTGAAAATATACAGCCTTAATGAACTCCTTTTCCTATTTGAACCAGTCTGTTGTTCCATGACCAGTTCTAACTGTTGCTTCCTGACCTGCATATAGGTTTCTCAAGAGGCAGATCAGGTGGTCTGGTATTCCCATCTCTTTCAGAATTTTCCACAGTTACTTGTGATCCACACAGTCAAAGCCTTTGGCATAGTCAATAAAGCAGAAACTGGAACTCTCTTGCTTTTTCCATGATGCAGTGAATGTTGGCAATTTGATCTCTGGTTCCTCTGCCTTTTCTAAAACCAGCTTAGGTTAGGTCACCCTTACCTGAATCCTTAACTGGCTTCAGTGCTTAAATGCATCTCCGCAACACATTTCTCTCTCAAGGCAGTGCCCTTGAAAATGGCTTCCACAGTTGGAACTATGGTCAAAATGTACATCCAAGAACAGGGGAGGGGTGAGGAGCCTCCGATTGCCTGGGTCCCACCATTGTGGGTCAATCGGCTGTCATGTTCTCTTGATGACCTCCCCAAACATTCCACCCCCATCGTGACCAGCTCTTATCATCCCATGTGCCCTCCTCTTCTGTAATGTGCCCTGAGCAGTCAGCAAAGGGTTTCATCAGCACGGAGGTGACTCCTTCGATGGCTACCTGTCTGCATGGGAGACAGATGCCACAGCAATAATATAGGCACATGCAAGAGAAAACACTTATTGGAAAAGGCCCTGATGCTGAGAAAGACTGAAAGAGGGAGAAATGGATGACAGAGGATGAGATGGTTGGATGGCATCACTGACTCAATGGACATGAGTTTGAGCAAGCTCCAGGAGTTGGTGATGGACAGGGAAGCCTGGCGTGTGGCAGTCTCTGGGGTCTCAAAGAGTTGGACACGACTGAGCTACTGAACTGAACTGAATTGAAGAGAAAACACAGAGTAAGGTAATGATTCCTGATGTCAGCAACAGTTTTTCCACCAAGAAGCCCATGATCTGAACCGCTGATTTAGTAAGGTCCCTAGACTGGGGGTCAGACTACTCAGGGCATTCACTTGTGTCCTCATGTGATTTAATAAAGATGACACATAAGCAGACTCAGCAGGTATGAACATACAACATTTTATGTAGATAATGGCACAGGTGCTTCCTTGCCAGGCAGTAATAATGTCCACGGTCATTTATTTTAAAAGATAATTTTTTCATTAGAGACATTTCTGTGTTCAGTGAAAACAGGTTTTGCTGGTTATCGTTGAAGGCTTATTGGTTCTCAAAGGTTTTTAGAAAGCATAATTGAAAAATGTTAAGCAGGTCTTGGGGCCCTGATTGTTATTTGCTATCCCCTGAAAACACATTGTCCTTCCCAGAAGCTCTACAATATTCACTGAGACTCACAAGATACACCCCACATGTCAAACTATAGAAAATCAGGCAATACCTTCCAAGCAAGGTATCTAAGGTTCCAGTGCTTTTGGATTCACCATATCATTTAGTAAGCAGCATTTTGAGAGCCTTTTTTTATAGTTTGGATCCTCTGTATCTTCTCCCAACCTCTGTATCCAGTAACAGGATTGACAACTCCCTCAAGAGTTAATAATAGAGTCTGACAAGAAGAAAACTGAGTAAGCAATCATCAAAATTAGTGTCTGCCAGCCGAGTGACTCCATTAAGGGAGAACACTCAGAGTGTGCCTGAATATCTTACCCTATGTCCCTGGTGAATTAAGGTACTTTGACGCTACCCTCATCCAGGAGTTATTCAGGGTTAGCTGAATGGAAGTAAGACGGCTTTACCATCAAGAAGAAACTGTAGCCATTTTACAGGTGAGTAAGCTGAGACGCAGAAAGGCATCATTTGCCTGAAGCTATATGGCCATGAAGCGGTGAATGAATTTAACCTCAGAGAGCCTGCACTGGTTTCAGAATGCTCAAACTGTCGTGGCAGCCCCCTCCAGTACTCTTGCCTGGAAAATCCCATGGACGGAGGAGCCTACTACTGTCCATGGGGTCGCAAAGATTTGGACACGACTGAGTGACTTCACTTTCACTAAACTGTCTCCCACTAGACATCTCAGCAAGCACAGGCAGCAAACAGATAATTAAATATGAGACTATCTGCTGCTACAGCTAGTAATCTATACAAATAAAGCCATGCACTTCCAAGCAAAAGGTAATATTGCTAAAAATAGGATTCTAGAGACTCCTGAGTCTGAGCCTTCAGCAGAGATGGGAAATTAAGCAGCCTATTTAGACAAAAACTGGCTCCTGTGTTCCAAAGACTTCCACTTGAAAGACATGGTCCTAATGCGTGTGTCTGTGTGTGTGTGTATGTGTGTGTGTGTGTGTGAGAGAGAGAGAGAAATAATATAAATTCCCAGGCCCCAGCTCCCACTTTTCCATCTCTGTTTCAGAGTAGGCAGTTCTGTACCTACGTTTGGGAAGCTGAAGAGGTCTCAGCTGGTAAATGGTAACAGTTACAGGCCTTCTGAGCCCAGATCCCATCCCTGGAGTATTTGAAGCACAGTCCCGAGAAAAGAATGAAAATGCATGCAAGACTTTTAGGGTCTTTGCACTTCTCTTTTTCTGAAATACTATTCTACTTGATATTTTCATGGCCTGCTCATTACTCAGTTAAATTCTCAGCTCAAATGTAACCTCCTTGGAAAGGCCATTTGGGATAGTCATATGTAATAGAATCACTCTCACATTTTACATCCTTACTCTGCTTTCCTTTTCCTTTGGAAGATCTATACTATCTAACATTGTTTTATGTATGTGTGCATTTTGTATTATTTACTTATCGATCTTCCCCCGTTGTTGTATAAGCTCTAGTAGGGCTGAGATGCTGGTTTTGTTCATGGTTGGACCACCTGTGCTAGAACAGTACCTGACACACAGTGGACACTCAATAAGTATTTGTTGAATAATAAAAGCAAAGTTGACAGTGCCTGCATCTGTGACTACACAGGTAGAAGTAGAGATGTCGTAAAGCCCAAAGAAAAGCAAATGCCTAAAAACAGGAGCCTAAGAGGGCGGCCGAGAGGAGCTACCCCATGACCGAGGTCAGGAAGGGCGGAGGTGAGGAGATACCCCTCGTCCAAGGTAAGGTGCGATGGCTGTGCTTTGTTGGAGCAGCCGGGAAGAGATACCCCACAGCCAAGGTAAGAGAAACCCAAGCAAGATGGTAGGTCTTGCAAGAGGGCATCAGAGGGCAAACACACTGAAACCATACTCACAGAAAACTAGTCAGTCTAATCACACTAGGACCACAGCTTTGTCTAACTCAATGAAATTAAACCATGCCTGTGGGGCAACCCAGGATGGGTGGGTCATGGTGGAGAGATCTGACAGGGTGTGGTCCGCTGGAGAAGGGAATGGCAAACCACTTCAGTATTCTTGCCTTGAGAATCCCATGAACAGTATGAAAAGACAAAATGATAGGATACTGAAAGAGAAACTCCCCAGGTCAGTAGGGGCCCAATATGCTTCTGGAGATCAGTGGAGAAATAACTCCAGAAAGAATGAAGGGATGGAGCCAAAGCAAAAAGAATACCCAGCTGTGGATGTGTCTGGTGATAGAAGCAAAGTCCAATGCTGTAAAGAGCAATATTGCATAGGAACCTGGAATGTCAGGTCCATGAATCAAGGCAAATTGAAAGTGGTCAAACAAGAGATGGCAAGAGTGAATGTTGACATTCTAGGAATTAGCGAACTAAAATGGGCTGGAATGGGTGAATTTAACTCAGAGGACCATTATATCGACTACTGTGGGCAGGAATCCCTCAGAAGAAATGGAGTGGCCATCATGGTCAACAAAAGAGTCCAAAATGCAGTACTTGGATGCAATCTCAAAAACGACAGAATGATCTCTGTTCGTTTTCAAGGCAAACCATCAATGACACAGTAATCCAAGTCTATGCCTCAACCAGTAACGCTGAAGAGGCTGAAGTTGAACGGTTCTATGAAGACCTACAAGACCTCTTAGAACTAACACCCAAAAAAGATGTCCTTTTCATTATAGGGGACTGGAATGCAAAAGTAGGAAGTCAAGAAACACCTGGAGTAACAGGCAAATTTGGCCTTGGAATACGGAATGAAGCAGGGCAAAGACTAACAGAGTTTTGCCAAGAAAATGCACTGGTCATAGCAAATACCCTCTTCCAACAACACAAGAGAAGACTCTATACATGGACATCACCAGATGGTCAACACTGAAATCAGATCGATTATATTCATTGCAGCCAAAGATGGAGAAGCCCTATACAATCAGCAAAAACAAGACCAGGAGCTGACTGTGGCTCAGACCATGAATTCCTTGTTGCCAAATTCAGACTTAAATTGAAGAATATAGGGAAAACCACTAGACCATTCAGGTATGACCTAAATCAAATCCCTTATGATTATACAGTGGAAGTGAGAAATAGATTTAAGGGCCTAGATCTGATAGATTGAGTGCCTGATGAACTATGGAATGAGGTTCGTGACATTGTACAGGAGACAGGGATCAAGACCATCCCCATGGAAAAGAAATGCAAAAAAGCAAAATGGCTGTCTGGGGAGGCCTTGCAAATAGCTGCGAAAAGAAGAGAAGCGAAAAGCAAAGGAGAAAAGGAAAGATATAAACATATGAATGCAGAGTTCCAAAGAATAGCAAGAAGAGATAAGAAAGCCTTCTTCAGCGATCAATGCAAAGAAATAGAGGAAAACAACAGAATGGGAAAGACTAGGGATCTCTTCAAGAAAATCAGAGATACCAAAGGAACATTTCGTGCAAAGATGGGCTCGATAAAGGACAGAAATGGTATGGACCTAACAGAAGCAGAAGATATTAAGAAGAGGTGGCAAGAATACACAGAAGAACTGTACAAAAAAGAGCTTCATGACCCAGATAATCATGATGGTGTGATCACTGACCTAGAGCCAGATATCCTGGAATGTGAAGTCAAGTGGGCCTTAGAAAGCATCACTACAAACAAAGCTAGTGAAGGAGATGGAATTCCAGTGGAGCTATTCCAAATCCTGAAAGAGGATGCTGTGAAAGTGCTGCACTCAACATGCCAGCAAATTTGGAAAACTCAGCAGTGGCCACAAGATTGGAAAAGGTCAGTTTTCATCCCAATCCCAAAGAAAGGCAATGCCAAAGAGTGCTCAAACTACCGCACAATTGCACTCATCTCACACGCTAGTAAAGTAATGCTCAAAATTCTCCAAGCCAGGCTTCAGCAATATGTGAACCGTGAACTTCCTGATGTTCAAGCTGGTTTTAGAAAAGGCAGAGGAACCAGAGATCAAATTGCCAACATCTGCTGGATCATGGAAAAAGCAAGAGAGTTCCAGAAAAACATCTATTTCTGCTTTATTGACCATGCCAAAGCCTTTGACTGTGTAGATCACAATAAATTGTGGAAAATTCTGAGAGAGATGGGAATACCAGACCACCTTACCTGCCTCTTGAGAAATCTGTATGCAGGTCAGGAAGCAGCAGTTAGAACTGGACATGGAACAACAGACTGGTTCCAAATAGGAAAAGGAATACATCAAGGCTGTATATTGTCACCCTGTTTATTTAACTTATATGCAGAGTACATCATGAGAAATGCTGGACTGGAGGAAACACAAGTTGGAATCAAGATTGCTGGGAGAAATATCAATAACCTCAGATATGCAGATGACACCACCCTTATGGCAGAAAGTGAAGAGGAACTAAAAAGCCTCTTGATGAAAGTGAAAGTGGAGAGTGAAAAGGTTGGCTTAAAGCTCAACATTCAGAAAACGAAGATCATGGCATCTGGTCCCATCACTACATGGGAAACAGATGGGGAAAAAGTGGAAACAGTGTCAGACTTTATTTTTCTGGGCTCCAAAATCACTGCAGATGGTGACTGCAGCCATGAAATTAAAAGACGCTTACTCCTTGCAAGGAAAGTTATGACCAAGCTAGATCACATATTCAATAGCAGAGACATTACTTTGCCAACAAAGGTTCGCCTAGTCAAGGCTATGGTCTTTCCTATGGTCATGTATGGATGTGAGAGCTGGACTGTGAAGAAGGCTGAGTGCCGAAGAATTGATGCTTTTGAACTGTGGTGTTGGAGAAGACTCTTGAGAGTCCCTTGGACTGCAAAGAGATCCAACCAGTCCATTCTGAAGGAGATCAGCCCTGGGATTTCTTTGGAAGGAATGATGCTCAAGCTGAAACTCCAGTATTTTGGCCACCTCATGCGAAGAGTTGACTCATTGGAGAAGACTCTGATGCTGGGAGGGATTGGGGGCAGGAGGAGAAGGGGACAACAGAGAATGAGATGGCTGGATGGCATCACTGACTCGATGGATGTGAGTCTGAGTGACCTCCGGGAGTTGGTGATGGACAGGGAGGCCTGGCGTGCTGCAGTTCATGGGGTCGCAAAGAGTCGGACATGACTGAGAGACTGATCTGATCTGAAAAACAGGAGCCACATCCTTTCACATTTATGATCCTGTTCACAAAATGATACTGTCTGTTAAGGGAATTTGTGCTATGTTCAGAGCCAACTACCTCTTACTCTGTCAACCCAGGATTACAACCCAGAATACAATCTGCTACAACAGTTTTCTTCCTATAGTATTTTTTTAAGATTCAAGAGCCAAAAAAGTGCCAGTTTCAAAACAAATGGTAGTGTCTCGGCTGTGATTGAAAGACCACTGGACTGAGATGACAGATTCCTGTGAAATCGATGAGACTCAGGTCTCACCTCACGTTGTTTCCCCAGTTCAGATGTCACTTCCTCTTCTCTACCACATGCAGTTAAGAAAACTTCCCTGACTCCACCATGCCTACACTTAACCCTTACAGGATGTTTTCAAAGTTCTGTTACAATATTTCATAAATATTGGATGGATGGATGGTTGGATAGATAGATGAATGGACAAATAACTGATTAAGGGCTTAAACAAATTGGTTAATCACTGTGTACTTCAGTTGCTTTACCTGTAATATAGCTAAATTATATGACCATTTTATCCAAGTATCCTATGTAATAACAAATTTTGAAAGTAGCTGTGCAGCCATTAGTTATTTTTAGCATAGGTTTTGTATCATTATTCAGTTTTGAATTCTATGTCATATTTGTCCAGCTAAATTCAAGTTTCTTAGACTAGGGCTCTATATGCACGCTCAGTCCTGTCTGACTCTGTCACGCCATGGACTGTAGCCTGCCAGGTTCCTCCGTCCATGGAATTTTCCAGGCAAGAATACTGGAGTGTGTTGCCATTTCCCACTCCAGGGGATATTCCCAACCTAGGGATTGAACCTGCATCTCCTGAATTGGCAGGCAGATTCTTTACCAGTGATTCACCTGGAAAGTTCCTGTATAAAGCACATCTTTTAACTTTGAAGTCTAGCAGAGGACTGCATAGTAGCTGTGGTTTTATTTTACGTTATTTATTTATTTGTTGTTGTTGTTGTTGTTGTGTTGGGTCTTTGTTGCTGCACATGGCTTTCTCTAGTGGTGGCAGGTTGGGGCTATCCTTCCTTGTAGTGTATGGGCTTCTCATTATGGTGGCATCTCTTGTTGTGGAACACAGGCTCTAAGTGCAATAGTTTCAGAGTCGCAGCATGCAGGCTCAGTAGTTGTGGTGCACCAGCTTATGCTCCATGGCATGTGGAATATTTCCAGACCAGGGATTGAACCCATGTCCACTGCATTAGCAGAGAGATTCCTAGCCACTATCAGTTCAGTCCCTCAGCCATGTCTGACTCTGAGACCCCATGGACTGCAGCACACCAGGCTTCCCTGTCCATCATGAGCTCACGGAGTTGGCTCAAACTCATATCCATCAAGTCATCAATAACATCCAACCATCTCATCCTCTGTAGTCCCCTTCTCCTCCCACCTTTAACCTTTCCCAGCATCAGGGTCTTTTCCAATGAGTCAGTTCTTTGTATCAGATGCCCAAAGTATTGGAGTTTCAGCTTCAGCATCAGTCCTTCCAATGAATATTCAGGACTGATTTCCTTTAGGATTGACTGGTTTGATCTCCTTGCAGTCCAAGGGACTCTCAAGAGTCTTATCCAACACCACAGTTCATAAGCATTAATTCTTCAGTGCTCAGCTTTCTTTAGTGTCCAACTCTCACATCCATACATGACTACTGGGAAAACCATGGCTTTGCCTATACAGACCTTTGTCGGCAAAGTAATGTCTCTGCTTTTTAATATGCCCTCCTCTCATCCAAGGAGCAAGCATCTTTCAATTTCATGGCTGTAGACACCATCTGCAGTGATTTTGGAACCCCCAAAAATAAAGTCTGTCACTGTTTCCTTTGTTTCCCCATCTATTTGCCATGAAATGATGGGACCAGGTGCCATGATCTTAGCTTTTTTGAATGTTGAGTTTTAAGCCAGATTTTTACTCTCCTCTTTCACTTTCATCAAGAGGCTCTTTAGTTCTTCTTCACTTTCTTCCATAAGGGTGGTGTCATCTGTATATCTGATGTTGTTGATATTTATCCTGACAATCTTGATTCCAGCTTGTATTTCATCCAGCTCAGTATTTCATATGATGTACTCTGCATATAAGCTAAATAAGCAGGGTGACAATATACAGTCTTGACATACTCCTTTCCCAATTTGGAACTGTGTTCAGTTGTTCCATGTCCAGTTCTAACTGTTGTTTCTTGACCTGCGTATAGATTTGTCAGGATGCAGGTAAGGTGGTTTTATTTCTATCTCTTTAAGAATTTCCCACAGTTTGTTGTGATCCACACAGTCAAAGGTTTTGGTGTAGTTAATAAAGCAAATATTTTTCTGGAGCTCTCTTGCTTTTTCCATGATCCAGCGGATGTTGGCAATATGATCTCTGGTTCCTCTGCCTCTTCCAAATCCAGATTGAACACCTGGAAATTCTTGGTTCATGTACTGTTGAAGCCTGGCTTGGAGAATTTTGAGCATTACTTTGCTAGTGTGTGAGCAAGTGCAGTTGTGCAAGTTTGAGCATTCTTTGGCATTATCTTTCTTTAGAATTGGAATGAAAACTGACCTTTTCCAGTCCTGTGGCCACTACTGAGTTTTCCAAATTTGCTGGCATATTGAGTACAGCACTTTCACAGTATTATCTTTTAGGATTTGAAATAGCTCACCTGGAATTCCATCACCTCCACCTTCTTTGTTCATAGTGATGCTTCCTAAGGCCCACTTAACTTAGCATTCCAGGATTCCAGCAGTGGCTCTAGGTGAGTGACCACACCATCGTGGTTATCTGGGACATGAAGATACTTTTTGTACAGTTTTTCTGTGTATTTTTGCCACTTCGTCTTAGTATCTTCTGTTTCTTTTAGGTCCCTACCATTTCTGTCCTTTATTGTGCCCATGTTTGCATGGAATATTCCCTTGGTATCTCAAATTTTCTTTTTATATTTTTTTTATATTTTTTTAAATTTATTTATTTTAATTGAAGGTTAATTACTTTACAATGTTGTATTGGTTCTGCCACACATCAACATGAATCTGCCATGGGTGTACACGTGTTCCTCATCCTGAACCCCCCTCCCACTTCCCTACCCATACCATCCCTCCGGATCATCCCAGTGCACCAGCCCCAAGCATCCTGTATCGAACCTGGACTGGTGATTCGTTTCTTATATGATATTATACATGTTTCAGTGTCATTCCCCCAAATCGTCCCACCCTCTCCCTCTCCCACAGAGTCCAAAAGACTGTTCTATACATCTGTGTCTCTTTTGCTGTCTCGCATACAGGGTTATCATTACCATCTTTCTAAATTCTACATATATGCAAAGAGATCTCTAGTCTTTCCCATTCTATTGTTTCCCTCTATTCCTTTGCTTTGATCACTGAGGAAGGCTTTCTTATCTCTCCTTGCTATTTTTGGAACTCTGCATTCAAATGGGTATATCTTTCATTTTCTCCTTTGCCTGTCAGTTCTTTTCTTTTCTCAGCTATTTGTAAGGCTTCCTCAGACAACCATTTTCCTTTTTTGCATTTATTTTTCTTGGGGATGGTTTTGATCCCTGCGACCTGTACAGTGTCATAAACCTCTGTCCATAGTTCTTCTGGCACCCTGTCTATCAGACCTATTTGTCACTTCTACTGTATAATCATAAGAGATTAACTTGTTTTAGGTCATACATGAATGGTCTAGTGCTTTTCCCTACCTTCTTCAATTTAAATCTGAATTTTGCAATAAGAACTTCATGATCTGAGCCACAGTCAACTTCCAGTCTTGTTTTTGCTGACTGTATAGAGCTTCTCCATCTTTGGCTGCAAAGAATATAATCAATCTGATTTCAGGATCTGGTGATATTCATGTGTAGTCTTATCCAATATACCACCAGGGTAATCCAGAGTAGCTGTGTTTGCTGAAAATACTGATACAGAAAACTGGTGGTAAACAGTGCTAATTCCACCATTCTTCCTCATGTCAACTCAATCTAATAATTTAGAAAAAGAATATGAGAGATTATATCATGAAAGGGCATGGGCTCTGGTGCACATTGCCTTGTTGGATCCCTTCTTTGACAAGTTACTTCCTATAATCTGGTCATGTTCTTATTCTTCTGTATCAGTTTCCACATCTGTTAATAGAGACAATAATAATACTTATCTTACAAGGTTGTTCTGAAAGAACACATGCCTGACATATAACAATTACTGCTATCATTGCCATGGGCATGAGGACATATTCAGAGGTGCGCTACTTTTCCTTGATGCCATCAAGATCTACTCTCTCAGGAACCCGCTAGCACAGTGGCATAATGTTGGGAGACAAAGCTTTTAAAAGAGACTATGCATGCACAATGATATGACAGTATTCCCTAGACAGCGTCTGCTGAACCCAGTGAATGTTGAGCTTTAAGCCAACCTTTTCACTCTCCACTTTCACTTTCATCAAGAGGCTTTTGAGTTCCTCTTCACTTTCTGCCATAAGGGTGGTATCATCTGCATATCTGAGGTTATTGATATTTCTCCCAGCAATCTTGATTCCAACTTGTGTTTCTTCCAGTCCAGCGTTTCTCATGATGTACTCTGCATATAAGTTAAATAAACAGGGTGACAATATACAGCCTTGATGTACTCCTTTTCCTATTTGGAACCAGTCTGTTGTTCCATGTCCAATTCTAACTGTTGCTTCCTGATCTGCATACAGATTTCTCAAGAGACAGATCAGGTGGTCTGGTATTCCCATGTCTTTCAGAATTTTCCACAGTTTATTGTGATCCACACAGTCAAAGGCTTTGGCATAATCAATAAAGCAGAAATAGATGTTTTTCTGGAACTCTCTTGCTTTTTCCATGATCCAGCAGATGTTGGCAATTTGATCTCTGGTTCCTCTGCCTTTTCTAAAACCAGCTTGAACATCAGGAAGTTCACGGTTCACATATTGCTGAAGCCTGGCTTGGAGAATTTTGAGCATTACTTTACTAGCGTGTGAGATGAGTGCAGTTGTGTGGTAGTTTAAGCACTCTTTGGCATTGCCTTTCTTTGGGATTGGAAGGAAAACTGACCTTTTCCAATCTTGTGGCCACTGCTGAGTTTTCCAAATTTGCTGGCATGTTGAGTGCAGCACTTTCACAGCATCCTCTTTCAGGATTTGGAATAGCTCCACTGGAATTCCATCACCTCCACTAGCTTTGTTCATAGTGATGCTTTCTAAGGCCCACTTGACTTCACATTCCAGGATGTCTAGCTCTAGGTCAGTGATCACACCATCATGATTATCTGGGTCATGAAGATCTTTTTTGTACAGTTCTTCTGTGTATTCTTGCCACCTCTTCTTAATATCTTCTTCTTATGTTAGGTCCATACCATTTCTGTCCTTTATCGAGCCCATCTTTGCATGAAATGTTCCTTTGGTATCTCTGATCTTCTTGAAAAGACCTCTAGTCTTTGCTATTCTGTTGTTTTCCTCTATTTCTTTGCATTGATTGCTGAGGAAGGCTTTCTTATCTCTTCTTGCTATTCTTTGGAACTCTGCATTCAGATGTTTATATCTTTCCTTTTCTCCTTTGCTTTTCACTTCTCTTCTTTTCACAGCTGTTTGCAAGGCCTCCCAAGACAGCCATTTTGCTTTTTTGCATTTCTTTTCCATGGGGATGGTCTTGATCCCTGTCTCCTGTACAATGTCATGAACCTCATTCCATAATTCATCAGGCACTCTATCTATCAGATCTAGGCCCTTAAATCTATTTCTCACTTCCACTGTATAATCATAAGGGATTTGATTTAGGTCATACCTGAATGGTCTAGTGGTTTTCCCTACTTTCTTCAATTTCAGTCTGAATTTGGCAATAAGGAGTTCATGGTCTGAGCCACAGTCAGCTCCTAGTCTTGTTTTTGCTGACTGTATAGAGCTTCTCCATCTTTGGCTGCAAAGAATATAATCGATCTGATTTTGGTGTTGACCATCTGGTGATGTCCATGTATAGTAGGAAACAATAAATAATATTAGACATACAAAGAAGCAAGAAAAGGTGAACCATAAACAAGAAAATAATACAAATATAAAACAGAAGTTGGAATCTGCAGACAATGGCTTTAAGCTAGCCATAAATATCTTCAAACACTTAAGGAAAATATGGTCTTAATCAGTAAATGAATGGAGAGTGTATTTTTTTAAAAGAATAAAAATAAATTTAGAATTCTAAATTATGATATTTGAAATGAAATGTACACTGAATGGGATAAACAACAGTTTGGAAATAACAAGAAAATGGATCAGCAAATTGTAGATGATCCCTAGAATCAACTCAAACTGAATAGAGTAGGGGGAGAAAAAAGATTATAACAAATGTGAATATTCATGCTTCCTGTCCTTCTCTAAGATTTATCATTAATTATTCTTTGCTAAACTTGTCAAATTTTCAACATTTGCCAAGTGTCTTTTCATATGTTCAAATGCCCCATCATATTACTGCCAATTCTTAATGACCAAGAAGCTAATTTGCTGAATAAAGTGAAATCTCAGCCAATTTATAAAGTTTTACGTTAGCAATCTATACCATGCTGCTGCTGCTGCTGTGCTGCTAAGTCGCTTCAGTCATGTCCAACTCTTTGTGACCCCATAGATGGAAGCCCACCAGGCTCCCCCGCCCCTGGGATTCTCCAGGCAAGAACACTGGAGTGGGTTGCCATTTCCTTCTCCAATGCATGAAAGTGAAAAGTGAAAAGGAAGTCGCTCAGTCGTGTCCAACTCTTAGCGACCCCATGGACTACAGCCTACCAGGCTCCTCCATCCATGGGATTTTCCAGGCAAGAGTACTGGAGAGGGGTGCCATTGCCTTCTCCAAATCTATACCATAGTCACACTTAAAAAATGTTGGATTTTTATCAAATTAGGAACCTTTCTAAAGATTATCAACACTACTGATTTGATTCACTCTGCAACTTAAAACAAGATGAGGGACTTTCCTGTGGTTCAGTAGTTACAACTCCATGCTTCCAATGCTGGAGGCAAGGGTTTGATCCCTGGTCAAGGAACTAAGTTAAACAAAGCTGCACAATTGCACTAATTTCACATACTAGCAAGATAATGCCCCAAATCATTCAAGCCAAACCAACAGTACATGAATCAAGAACTTTACAGATGTACAAGTTGGATTCAGAAAAGGCAGAGGAACCAGAGAACAAATTGCCAACATCCATTGGATCATAGAAAAAGCAAGGGAATTTTGGAAAAACATCTACTTCTGTTTTATTGATTATGCCAAAGCCTTTGACTGTATGGATCACAACAAACTGTGGGAAATTCTTCAAGAGATGGGAATACCAGACCACCTTAGCTGCCTCCTGAGAAATCTGTATGCAGGTCAAGAAGCAACTGCTAGAACCAGACATGGAACAACAGACTGGTTCCAAATTGGGAAACGAAGACATCAAGGCTGTATATAGTCACCCTGCTTATTCAACTTCTATGCACAGGACATCATGCAAAATGCTGGACTGGATGAAGCACAAGCTGGAATCAAGATTGTTGGGAAAAATATAAATAACCTCAGATATGCAGATGATACCACTCTTAAGGCAGAAAGCAAAGAGGAATTAAAGAGCCTCTTGATGAAATTGAATGAGGAGAGTGAAAAAGTTGGCTTAAAACTGAACATTCAAAAACTGAAGATCATGGCATCCTTTCGGGAGCCGGCATGGAGAGCTCCCCTCATGGCAAAGGTCATGAGGAAGGAGGCTTGGCATACGCAAATGCTCGATGGAGCCTCAGGAGCCCCCCTGGATATTCTTGAACATCTACCCCAAAAAAAACAGAGTCTGACTACTTTATTGCTTCGTGCTCTCACTCCTGACTTTACTGGGGGCTGTCCCCCACCACCATCTCGCTCTCTCTGATAAAGAGTTAACTTACAGCTCCAGTTAATAAGTTTCTGGGTATTGGGAGTGTTTAAATCCAAACCCCTCAGATAGCTCTCTAACTCGCCTGATAAGTTTACCCGGACTCCTACAACTATGCATACGATTATTTACAGTCTCTTAGCCGTGAGAGGCATGGGAAGCTTAAGATATTCAAATAGCTTAGAGCCTCTCAGAGAGTTAGAAACTGTCAGAATAAAACTAGTAAAAGGTTTCATAGATGAGCCAATGCTTGCTGCCAAGTTTCCACATCCCCTGTATTGTATCCTTGAATGTGTATTAA
Organism: Tragelaphus eurycerus; assembly: GCA_935064755.1. Classification (NCBI taxonomy): domain Eukaryota; kingdom Metazoa; phylum Chordata; class Mammalia; order Artiodactyla; family Bovidae; genus Tragelaphus; species Tragelaphus eurycerus. Next base: position 1,963,947 of record CAKXYN010000126.1, on the reverse strand, counting down.
TTAATATAGTTGGTTTGTAAAAAAAAATAAGTAGTGGCCTTGGTGCTAGCAACTTTAGACCCTTAAGGTAATAAATTTTTTCCTTTGTTGTAAACCTACTGCACCTCTGCCCTATAGGAATGCAAGTTAATCTGACACCTGCAGATAAAGATGGCGCCAAACCTTAAAATAATTACTCTTAGAGAAAATAAGTCTTGCAGTTGACAAACCTTTGTCAAGAGTCATAAAATGTTAATAGGCTTTCTGGCCAGAAGATGATGTACATCACCTGAACCATTTGTATATGATAAATTTGCAGGAAAGAAACCCTGGTTTTTGATAAGGATCAAAGACTGCTGACTTTGCATCCCCTATTATCCTCTATGTGTAACTTAGGGTATAAAAGCCCCTGTTAAAAATAAAGCTGCAGGCCTTGCTCACCGAAGCTTGGTCTCCCCGTGTCATTCTTTCTTGTTTACTTTTCCTCCTTTTCTCTTCTGTTCTTCCTTCATGCCAAAATAATTTGGAGCACGGGGGTCCTCTGCGACCACTTATTTGCCTGGGCTTCTAAGACCTACTCAAGAAGGTGCCCAAGGTGGGGCACCTTCCGCTATTTGAGAGAGCGCCTATGGCCTCCATGGTCAGAGCAAGTTTGGTGTCATGAACTTTATTGATTTCCCCCATAAATCAGTTATTATTGAGCATCTAATAAATCTCTCAGCCTCTGCTATCCCTTTATCGCCAACGCCATCATCCTGAGGGAAGCCCTGGACTCAACCGGGGCTGGACCCCGACAGCATCCAGTCCCATCACTTCATGGCAAATACATGGGGAAGCAATGGAAACAGTGACAGACTTTATTTTCTTGGACTCCTAAATCACTGCAGATGGAGACTACAGACATGAAATTATAAAAGACGCTTTCTCCTTGGAAGAAAAGCTATGACCTATCTAGAGAGCATATTAAAAAGCACAGACATTACTTTACCAATAAAAGTTCATCTAGTCAAAGCTATGGTTTTTCCAGTGGTCACGTGTGGATGTGACAGTTGGACCATAATAAAAGCTGAGTGCCAAAGAATTGATGCTTTTGAACTGTGATGCTTGAGAAGACTCTTGAGAGTCCCTTGGACTACAAGGAGAACAAACTAGTCAATCCTAAAGGAAATCAGTCCTGAATGTTCATTGGAAGGACTGAAACTGAAGCTGTAACTCCAATACTTTGGCCACCTGATGCAAAGAACTGACTCATTGGAAAATTCCAGACTCTGATGCTGGGAAAGACTGAAGTAAGGAGGAGAAGGGGATGACAGAGGATGACATGGTTGGATGGCATCACTGACTCAATGGACATGGGATTAAGTAAGCTCTGGGAGTTGGTGATGGACAGGGAAACCTGGCGTACTGCAGTCCATGGGGGTTGCATAGGATCGGACACAATTGAGTAACTGAACTGAAAGGAAAATAATTGACTTTATTTTACCTCAACTCTGCACTAATTTTCTCTAAGAATCCTAGATATGTACTGCTTTGACTTTATTTATAAAGTCAAAAATCATCACATTTATATAAACATCTGTGTTTGTGCTCGGTCAATCAGGTGTGTTTGACTCTGCAGTCCCATGGACTGTAGCCAACCAGGCTCTTCTGCCCATGGAATTTTCCAGGCAAGAATACTGGAGTGGGATGCCATTCCCTACTGCAAGTGATCTTCCCAACCCAAGGGATTTAACCCACATCTCTTGTGTCTCCTGCATTGGCAGGCAGATTCTTTACCATAGTGCCACAGGGGAGGCACTGATGTTAATATCTCATCATCAGAATTCATATCACATTTTCCTTCCTGGTGAGCCCTCAACACCTTTCATTAGAAAGCATGCACACAAGTCCTAGCCTACCACTTCTAACCACTATCATCAGAGCTCACTGTTTTATTGTATAATCCAAACATCACTGACTTAAAGCCTAGCCTCAATCTGGCATTTTGGCAGGCAGTCTTTTACATCCTGGCCAGTCCCAGATCAACGGAGGAACCAGAGAGTCAGGTGCCCAGTCTGATCAGTCTACAAGGGACACTAAAGCATAGAGAATATATAGACACTGCGATATCAGCTTCCACAGGGACAGTGCAGTCCATCTTACATTGAATAAGGCAGTATCCTCAAGTTAAAATTTCAAAGGTACTGCTGGCTGGTGCTGACTTCCCTGCCTTGACTATTTCCGCAAGGCGCGTATACACATTACCTGATGTGACTACAGTAATCTGAAGTTGGAAGTCCCATCAACATTGTGTAATGCTTTTTGCCACAAATGACTTATTTACTATTAACTGCATTATAAACCTTGTGGTATGATTTTGAAGAAGTTGTCTGGTTCAGGAAGTTCCAAAATAAAAATAAAGACAAAATTAGATCAGATCAGTCGCTCAGTCGTGTCCGACTCTTTGCGACCCCGTGAACTGCAGCACGCCAGGCCTCCCTGTCCATCACCAGCTTTCGGAGGTCACTCAGACTCACATCCATCGAGTCAGTGATGCCATCCAGCCATCTCATCCTCTGTCGTCCCCTTCTCCTCTTGCCCTCAATCCCTCCCAGCATCAGAGTCTTCTCCAATGAGTCAACTCTTCACATGAGGTGGCCAAAATACTGGAGTTTCAGCTTTAGCATCATTCCTTCCAAAGAAATCCCAGGGCTGATCTCCTTCAGAATGGACTGGTTGGATCTCCTTGCAGTCCAAGGGACTCTCAAGAGTCTTCTCCAACACCACAGTTCAAAAGCATCAATTCTTCGGTGCTCAGCCTTCTTCACAGTCCAACTCTCACATCCATACATGACCACAGGAAAGACCATAGCCTTGACTAGGCGAACCTTTGTTGGCAAAGTGATGTCTCTGTTTTTGAATATGCTGTCTAGGTTGGTCATAACTTTCCTTCCAAGGAGTAAGCATCTTTTAATTTCATGGCTGCAGTCACCATCTGCAGTGATTTTGGAGCCCCCCAAAATAAAGTCTGACACTGTTTCCACTGTTTCTCCATCTATTTCCCACGTAGTGATGGGACCAGATGCCATGATCTTCGTTTTCTGAATGTTGAGCTTTAAGCCAACCTTTTCACTCTCCACTTTCACTTTCATCAAGAGGCTTTTGAGTTCCTCTTCACTTTCTGCCATAAGGGTGGTATCATCTGCATATCTGAGGTTATTGATATTTCTCCCGGCAATCTTGATTCCAGCTTGTGTTTCTTCCAGTCCAGCGTTTCTCATGATGTACTCTGCATATAAGTTAAATAAACAGGGTGACAATATACAGCCTTGATGTACTCCTTTTCCTATTTGGAACCAGTCTGTTGTTCCATGACCAGTTCTAACTGTTGCTTCCTGACCTGCATACAGATTTCTCAAGAGGCAGATCAGGTGGTCTGGTATTCCCGTCTCTCTCAGAATTTTCCACAGTTTATTGTGATCCACACAGTCAAAGGCTTTGGCATAGTCAATAAAGCAGAAATAGATGTTTTTATGGAACTCTCTTGCTTTTTCCATGATCCAGCAGATGTTGGCAATTTGATCTCTGGTTCCTCTGCCTTTTCTAAAACCAGCTTGAACATCAGGAAGTTCACGGTTCACATATTGCTGAAGCCTGGCTTGGAGAATTTTGAGCATTACTTTACTAGCGTATGAGATGAGTGCAATTGTGCGGTAGTTTGAGCACTCTTTGGCATTGCCTTTCTTTGGGATTGGGATGAAAACTGACCTTTTCCAATCTTGTGGCCACTGCTGAGTTTTCCAAATTTGCTGGCATATTGAGTGCAGCACTTTCATCCTCTTTCAGGATTTGGAATAGCTCCACTGGAATTCTATCACCTCCACTAGCTTTGTTCATAGTGATGCTTTCTAAGGCCCACTTGACTTCACATTCCAGGATGTCTGGCTCTAGGTCAGTGATCACACCATCATGATTATCTGGGTCGTGAAGCTCTTTTTTGTACAGTTCTTCTGTGTATTCTTGCCACCTCTTCTTAATATCTTCTGCTTCCGTTAGGTCCACACCATTTCTGTCCTTTATCGAGCTCATTTTTGCATGAAATGTTCCTTTGGTATCTCTGATTTTCTTGAATAGATCCTTAGTCTTTCCCATTCTGTTGTTTTCCTCTATTTCTTTACATTGATCGCTGAAGAAGGCTTTCTTATCTCTTCTTGCTATTCTTTGGAACTCTGCGTTCAGATGTTTATATCTTTCCTTTTCTCCTTTGCTTTTCGCTTCTCTTCTTTTCGCAGCTATTTGCAAGGCCTCCCCAGACAGCCATTTTGCTTTTTTGCATTTCTTTTCCATGGGGATGGTCTTGATCCCTGTCTCCTGTACAATGTCACGAACCTCATTCCATAATTCATCAGGCACTCTACCTATCAGATCTAGACAAAATAGGAACAACTAACAAGTGAGAAATAATTTGGCTACATAAAGGCCAAGGAAAAAAAATTTTCAAAATATTTTGAATAAGATTTAGCAAGAATTTCTATGTAAATACTCCCATGCTTTGTGAGTCCAAGTGACTAAACCTATCATGAGTGATATGAAAACCTAGAAATTGAGACTTCCTTGGTGGTCCAGTGGTTAAGACTTGGTGCTTCCAGTGCAGGGGGCATTGATCTTATCTCTGGTCAGGGAACTAAGATCCCACATGCTGTGTGACACAGCCAAAAACTTAAAAAAAAAATTTAATAAAATTTTAAAAATGAAAAAACCTATAAATGAAAGGTAAACCAAGTAAGTTAAAATATTAGGTCACATTTGGTGCAGTGAATGCAATTTTGGACATAAGAGAACACACATAAAATTTTTCTTAGCAAAATGTAAGTGTGCCCCTCTCCCTGATAAAAATGTTGAACAAGTATTTTTAAAATACTGATTTAAAGCATTATCAAATTATTAGCCTGCTTTTGGCATTCAAATGGATTAGTCTACCCTATGTACCGGCTTAATTCTGTTCCTCTCTTAAAATCAGAACAAACTGAGAGGAAAAACATAGAAGTCAGGCAGATGAAAGTAAAAACACTGACTTTTTTTTTTTTTTTTAACTGATAAAGCTACTCAGACAACACTGAACTCAAGTTGTCTTTCTCATATCTTAGCCCTGAATTAATCCTATGCACCCAATTGTTGGCAGAGACAGACCAACACAGGCCTCACTTGAAAAGCAAAAGCCTTCTAACTTTATCTCTTAACCAGAGGAGAGCAAACACTTCTTCCGGTAGGAAGATCCAAACACAAGAAATAAGAAGAAATGTATGCTCAGCTGTTCTCTCAAACTCCTCAGTCAGCATTGTGCTCTACTACCTTGAGGGGCACTTAGAGAGATCAGTAAAGATTCTGATTTAGTAAGTCTGAGAAGTGGCCTGATTGGGATTTTAAGAACTTGCCAGAAGACTCTAATGAGCAGCCATAGTCAAGAACCACTGCATTCATCCCAGGTTCAAACAATTGAGTGGGGAGGAGCTCAGAAGTCCATCCCATCTCCATGAGGTCAATCTCCCAGTGCCAACCATTGCTTCTTTGTGGGTTCTTCTCAGGCCACTCAGTTTAACATTTCGCTTTCCAAGAGCTCTGAAATGGGTTTTTTAATCTGATAATAAATTAAATATTATTTAATAAATTAAATGATTTATTTATTGTTTCATTTATTAAATATTGTTTAATATTTATAAATTTATTATTTAATTAATTTAATAAATTAAATCTGCATTTAATAAACAGAAATGGAGTTTATTAACCTGATTCATTTCAAAGCTAAAGAATTCATTCTCTGTTCCACATCCATCCCAAATTTGCCCAGCTGTAAAACCTAATATAGTACATCAGAGGTCCTGCAATGTTATTATTAACAGCATAAAATACTATAGTCCATTCAGAGAAATAAATGTCCCCAAGTTTGAGTATAAATCATCTCCAAGTATGAATTCTGCAAGGAGAAATCAATGTTCAAAATATATTTCTTCTTAAGTTAAAGACCAAACTTAAATTATCTTGCCTTTTAAAATTTGAAATCAAAATAATTTTAAATCTATATGATTATTATATTATAATCCCTCTGAATTTTTAATGTTGCTGCTGCTGCTGCTAAGTCACTTCAGTCGTGTCCAACTCTATGTGACCCAATAGATGGCAGCCCACCAGGCTCCGCCATCCCTGGGATTCTCCAGGCAAGAACACTGGAGTGTGTTGCCATTTCCTTCTCCAATGCATAAGAATGAAAAGCAAAAGTGAAGTCATTTAATGTTGCTCAATCTCAAATTGGAGGATTTGTGATGCCTGGATAGAATTTGGATTTTTCAGTAGCATTGCCTTGATTCTTGCCCACTGTATGATTTTAATTTTCTCAGACCCTCCCAAGTTGAATTAAGTGGCAAGCCCTCATATGTTATAAGTAGAATCCAGTCAGTAAGACATATAAAATTATCACAGCGCTAGTTTCAAAATATAGACCCTAATATGGTTAATCTCTGCATTTCTATATTTCTGGATCTGAGTACTTAGTGTTACCACAGTCCATAGAAAAGTCTGTGCTAAAAGGTGAAAATAATAGACAACAAAGTCTGCATGCAGACTTACCAGGATACCATTTAAAGCCTCCCATTGGGAGGCTAATTTGGACCCTATGTATTTACTTACCTAAGGGGAAATCTCACCTCCTGCATATACTGTCTTTTCACTTGAAGAGTGGCATTCGAGATATCTTGCAAGAAATAACTGTTACTGCAAAGTTTCAGATATCTACAATGATGACACTATCAGTGAACAGATCTTGTTTGAGGTATTTTTTGTTGTTGTTGTTGCTTTTCTGCATCATTAAGGAGCTCTGGATTTTAATTTTTCTTTTGAACACTGTGTTTGAGAATTTGTGGGTGGGTAAAGGTAACCTAGGCTTCCCCAGTGGCTCAGAGGTAAATAATCCTCCTGACGACGCAGAAGACATAGGCTCAATCCCTGTGTTGGGAAGATCCCCTGGAGAAAGGAAATGGCAACCCACTCCAGTATTCTTGCATGGAAAATCTCAATCCAGGGGTCACAAAAGAGTCAGATATGACTGGGCAACCGAACAACAACAAAGTTAACCTACAAAGGAAGCATCCAGGGAAGATATTACCAGCCCAGGCTGAAAGGGTAAGAGAAGGGAGCAGGGAGAGGAGCTGCCCAACAGGGAAATGCAGCCACTACCAAACTGTAACTAGGCAGGCAGGAAATCGGTGAATAAGTACCATAGTCCCTTTCTTACTCTCTAATCCTGCTGGGCCTTCCATTGGCTGAACTCAACCAGATCAACAGGATAAAGCAGTCTGAGTGACAGAGGTTGTCCTGTCACACAGAGCAGAAGCACAGAGCAGGTCTGGAGAATGGACAATGGATCTGAAGGAGTAAGCAGAGAACATTGAGTGCTCCTCTATATTCTGTCGCCATCTGCTATTCCCCTATCCTTTTCAGGAAGGCTCAGTTGAGTTCCTAAATGTTCCAGTTACATTTTTAAGGACATCCTTTCCTGTTTTAACACAGGTAGTGCTAAAACGTTCCTAGAATCTGCCTCCTCTCTTCTTTCCTTCTACTTTCCCTTTGATTTCTGGCTCAGACATATGATTTTGGAAAATACTCCTTCAGATTCTGTCTTGCACATTTTCCTATAGCAAGAAATAAGAAATCAAAACAATCTGGGTCTGTTACAATCATCCATTGTTCAAACCTTTCCACCTTCAAAGAAGGTGCCTGTATGGCACTGTATGGCATAATCTCATTCACAAGGGACAGATTCTCTCATCAGGTCAACCCAGGCCTTAACTTACTTCATCTATTATTATCTGCTTGCTCCCATTTAATATTCCCATTTTTTTTCTGTGACTTCTCTTAATATACTAGTCTCTTACACTTCTTGGGTATGTCCCCTCAAGGTGCAAGCAACATCCATGACATTTTGAAAGTTTCCAAATCATTCTTCTTCTTAGTAATAGTCTCTCGAGTAGAGTTTTCTATAATCTCTTTGGAACAGCTACCCCAATGTGCAAGGATGTTTACCCATTTCTCTTATGTTGGAGTCTGTATTTCCATCTCTAACTGTTTTTTCCATCATGTTCTGGATTCTGGCATCTTCTGAAGAGTCATTTCAGTTTTCTCCCAAAGACATTGTTTCTCTTACCTTTGTTGTACCCGGCACTGTTTCTGATTTAGTAACATCTGAAATATTTCCCTCTTTTCTAAAACCCAGTTTAAGAGAAATTATCCCCAGGCTTATTTGTTCTTTTCCCTCTCATATCTGCCTCTCCTGGCTTTCAAATATCTGATTTTCTATGTCATTTGTTCTAGCTTGGCGTCTACATTATAATACATATACTGAGGAAATCTCTCCTTTACCTAGCTTAAACATATTGTCCTCTATTATTTTACTTTATTGTTTCCCTTGCTCCTGTTCTGATAATAAAAATGTAATATATTTTTCCAACTACTCTTACTCCTACTTGATTTCATGAGTCAATCTGGTTTCTAGACAGCCAAGGAAACTAGGTTAAAGCCTTTTCAGACTTTGCATCTGAAATCATTTCATTGAGATAATTTCCTAATATCTACAAACTTTTTGTATTTGTTTATTCTAAAAATCTGTTGCTATTATATGAGTCTCAGAAACGTGAAGCCGTGGCTCCTGGGAGATCCAGTAAGACAGGGAGACAAAGAGGTGCTGGCTGCTGAAGGCTACTGTGATTAAAACCACATCCATACAGCAGCTCATCCCACAGCAGGGAACTGTCCAAGTCAGGTTCTACATTCTTTCCAGTCCCACTCAGGTAACAAGCCTGGAAGAATAGAACAAGGGGGGAAAATAATCTAAACAGTTTGTCTCTAACTGTTGAAGAACAGTGAAGTCAGTCAATCTAGAACCTAAATATCCAAAGCAGCTTAATGATCAGATCACCTGACTCTACCATCCTGCACATATGGAACAACCATGAAACATGACCCTCACAGCCCTGTGCTGTGCTTAGTCGCTCAGTCATGCCTAACTCTTTGTGACCTCATGAACTGCAGCCTGCCAGGCTCCTCTGTCCATGGGGATTCTCCAGGCAAGAATACTGGAGTGGGTTACCATGCCCTCCTCCAGGGGATCTTCCCAACCCAGGGATTGAACCCATGTCTCTCACATTGCAGGCAAAATCTTTCACTGTCTGAGCCACAGTCTAGAGGATAGTCTTTGTCTCACTATAGGAAGCTGGGCCAGGGAGAGAAAACAGAGAGGTAAATCCTTTTTCACATTTGCTCCTTCCTATGGCAGTAGGAATGCAGTGAACTAAGCCCTCAGAAGCAGTACCTGCATCAGCGTGGACCCAGAGGGGTTCACGGGGTCTCAGTCTGGTCACACGAAAGCTCTGTGGGGCAGAGGAGGGGCCATTGGCTGTCTTGTTCCTTGGAAAATAATAGCTATGGGTCACCCTGAGCCAATAGCAGCTGGAAAACAGTCCCCTTAGCCCTTAGAACCAGATACTTGTCTTAGTCTGCAGCCAAGCTTGCTGTCTCCCCAAGGCTCCCCAATCCCACAGAGGCTCAGAGTGGTCCTCAAAGTGTGGTCCTCACAGGAGCAGCAGCACCACCACCTGGGATCCCCAGTGAACCTAAATCTGCATTCTAACAAGACTCCTTAGGAGCTCTGCTTCCTAGGCTGAGGTTGATAAATGTGGGGGATGGAAGGAAGGGAGGGACAGAAAGAGAACCAGAGGCAGAAGTCCCCAGATGTGAAATCAGACTGCTTTTCAGTGATTCAGGTCAAGCCTGCAGAATGCTATGAACACATAAAACTTGCTTTCGATCCTTGCTGCATCTCTGAAATTTCCATTTTCAAGAGTGTGTTCCCGAATCTTTGTGTGAATTTGATAAGCTAGGATTTATAAGCAATAATCAAAATATTCCACTACATTCCAGGAAGCCAAACAGGAGGCAGTGAACAGTTACAGGAAATCAATAAACAAACTAGAAATCAGATTTCCATCCCAGGAAGCCTGCTATTTTCATTTTGCCAATTCAGGGTGCTTTCTCACATCCTCCACTGCCTCACTGACTCTGAGTGATCCCTTCGTGACTCTGATCCCTTCGTGTCTGAGATGAGGACATATAAATAGATCTCTGCCCTCCAAGGATCAATAAATCACAATACAGAGCTTATCACTCCCCATTCAGCACCTCACTATATAGTTTAATTATAAAGATGCTTATTTCATCAGTGAGACAACTTCCTGAAGACATTCTTGATCACTCAACATAAGCTTTAAAAGGCAGAAGCAATTTTAAGAGAGGTGAACAGTGTGTTTTGTTTTGTTTTTTAATCTCTTTACCCAAGGCAACTCCTGATGTCTTCAAGTGAGCATAAACCATGGAAGTCTTGGTTAACCACCAAGATAGGACACTTGTGATGGGACAGCCATCACTTATCTTGTGCAGCCCTTGGAGGAAGCTGGCCTTCAGAGGCAACCAAGAAGGCTGATGAAGTAGTTAGGATGCACAGTCAAATCTGTGAAGATGCTAGTAAGGGTCACAAAGAGAAAAGGTGGATAATTCATACACATCCTTCTCAGGATATGCCCAGCTCAGCTATGCAATAGCTGGGTGTGTCATGTCCCAGAGGAAAGGGGTCACCTTGCATAGGAATAGCAAATATATCCATCCTACAGATGTAAACAGATGGGAAAACATGGAATCTTTAGAAGTCAGATTCATGTGTGATTCTCAATTTATTCCCTATGGGGATTTTTCCCATAAGAGAAATATAAGTTAGGGGGGTTTCAAGATGGCAGAGGATGAGGAGGATGTGGAATTCATCTCTCCCCCACAAACTCATCAAGAATACATCTACACATGGAAAAATTCTCACAGAGCACCTGCTGAACACTAGCAGAGGACCTCAGACACCTATTAATAAAAGGACAGGAAAGACCCCCATAAAACCAGGTAAGATAAGAAAAAGAAAAAGGGAAAAGGAAGAGGATAAGAAGAATGATGGGACCTGAGCCCCTGGCATGAAGCTGAAGGTGAGGAGACGTTCCTGCATCTGCAGAAGCCCCCTTACCAACAGAGAGTTCAGCTAGAACAGAAGGGAACTTCAGGGGCTCAGAGGAGAGCAGTCTGTGGCAGGCAGGACAGAGTGAGACCTATGCAAATGGTTCGTGCTACAACCCTGCATGCCCCAGCCTGAGATGGGTGTCCACTGGTGGTCATGGTCATGGAGGCTGAGTAATGCAACGTGGGGTTTCAAGAGCACACTAGGAAGGGGACTGCTGTTGGCTGTGAGGAGACAGTCTAAGGGGATGGGAGTGAGAAGTTCTGCAACTGGGAATGCTTGTGAAGGAAGCTCAGGCCACCACAGAAGAAAAGCACCATTGTTAAGTGGTGCACAAAAGACAGGGCCTCCACCATAGGCTCTCTCCTCCCTCGCCACCCCCTGCTTCCATAGGCACTAAGGAGGGCTCCTGCTGGAGCTGGCTTGCATACCCCCATATGCTGCCTCCTCTCGCTCCCTTCCCCCAGCCTGGGTAACATGCTCACCCAGGTCACCACTTGATGAGCACTTGTGGTTCAATCCTTACCTCAACACTCTCCTGCTTGGGCAGTCTGTCTGCCTCAATCACACTACAGCTCCTTTCTGCCTGAAAGGTCTGTGGGCCCTGGTAACCTCTGGAGCAGATTCTGGTGTGAGGAACACATGCAGAGATGGAGCTGAAACCACAGCTGAGCCCCAGAGATGTATGACTAACGAAGAAGAGCTGAAATTTCTCCTCCTGGTTGCACCAACCACAGAGTCACACCTCTGCAGTCAGGTTCCTAAATTCAGAACCTGTGAAACATCCAAAAATGCAAGGGCTTCTGCAGCTGAGATGGGTCTGGCTTTAGCAGCTTTGTAGACATGTATGTTCAGGGGTACAACTGAACAACAGGTGAAAGGGGACACAAAAGAGCACATTTCACAGATGAACATCTCCAGAGGAGGAATACTCACTGGTTGTTATTCCAGTAGGAGTGCTCCAATTCCACCCATCCCACACTGCAGATAAGAAACACAGCTAGGAAACAGATAAGCAACTAGGGAGCAGACTCTGCCCTTGACAGGGCAGGGACAACCACGGGGCAAAGAGGAGGCCCCGCTCAATATCCAAGGCAGGCTCTGGTCACACAACACCAACCAAACACCCTCTCAAAGGAGTGACGGCATAAGTCTTTGGAATAACCTCATCCCACCAGGAGGCAAACACCAGAATCAAGAGGAACTTATGAACCTTCACCCTGCAGAAAGGAGACCACAAAACACAGTAAGTGTGACAAAATGAGAAGACAGATAAATACTTGCAGATGAAGAAACAAGTTAAAAACCTACAACAACAACTAAATGAAGAGGAGATGGGCAATCTATAAGAAAAGGAATTCAGAGTCATGAGAGTAAAGATGATCCAAAATCCTGGAAAAAGAATGGAGACACAGGTCAAGTAGATACAAGAAATGTTTAACAAAGACCTAGAAGAAGTAAATATGCATTGGAGAAGGAAATGGCAACCCACTCCAGTGTTCTTGCCTGGAGAATCCCAGGGACGGTGGAGCCTGGTCGGCTGCCGTCTATGGGGTCACACAGAGTCGGACACGACTGAAGTGACTTAGCATAGAAGAACTAAAGAACAAACAGAAATGAACAATACAGTAACTGAAACGAAAAATATACTAAGAGAAATCACTAATAGGAAAACTAAGGCAGAAGAGTGAATAAATGACCTGGAAGACAGAAAGGCAGAAATCTCTATCATGGAACTGAATAAAGAAAAAAGAATAAAAAGAAATGAGGTCAGTCCCAGAGACCTTCAGGAAAACATTAAATGCATCAACATTCGAATTATACGGATCCCAGAAGAAGAAGAAAAGGAGAAAAGAATTGAGAAGATATTTGAAGAGATTATAGTCAAGGGCACATGGAACGTTTTCCAGGATAATCACATCTTGGGTCACGAATCAAGCCTCAGTAAATTTAAGAAAATTGAAATCATAGTAAGTATCTTTTTAAACACAACACTATGAGATTAGAAATCAATTGCGGGGGGGGGGGGGGAAGCCTTAAAAAACACAAACACATTGAGGCTAAATAGAATGTTACTAAATGACCAATGAATCACTGAAGAAGTCAAAGAAAGAATCAAAATCTATCTAATGATAAACAATGAAAACAGGATGACCCAAAACCTAAGGGATGTGACAAAAACAGTTCTAAGAAGAAACCATAGAGCAATACAATCTTACCCCAAGAAATAAGAAAAACCTCAAATAAACAACTTAATCATATACCTAAAGCAAATAGAGAAAGAAGAACAAACAAAAGCTAAAGTCAGTAGAAGGAAAGAAAGCCTAAAGATCAGTGCACAATACTGGGGTACAGGTGTCCTTTTAAATTATGTTTTTTTCAGAGTATATCCAGGAATGGGATTGCTGGGTCATATGGTAGTTCTGTTTTTAGTTTTTTAAAGGAACCTCCATACTATTCTCCATAGTGGTTGCATCAATTTACATTCCCATCAACAGTGCAAGAGGGTTCCCTTTTCCATACCCTCTTTAACATTTATTGTTTGTAGATCTTTTAAATATAAATTTATTTATTTTAATTGGAGGTTAACTACTTTTTTAATGACTCACACCATTCTGAATGGTGTGAGGTGTTGTCTCATTGTAGTTTGATTTGCTTTTCTCTAATAATTTGTGATGTTGAGTGCATTTTCATGTGCCTCTTGGCCACCAGTATGGCTTATTTGGAGAAGTGTCTATTTAGGACTTTTGCCATTTTTTTTAACTTTTCTTTTTTTATTTTTATTTATTTTTTAATTTAAATTCACTTATTTTAATTGGAGGCTAATTACTTTACAATATTGTATTGGTTTTGCCATACATCAACATGAATCCGCCAGCATTTTTTGACTGTGTTTTTTTTTTTTTTTTTTCCCTTATTGAGCTGCAGGAACCATTTGTTCATTGCAGCACTATTTACAATAGCCAGAACTTGGAAGTAACCTAAATGTCCATCAACAGATGAATGGATAAAGAAGATGTCATACATGTACATATAAACTAATACAGCATATTAATCTTAAGAAGGAATAAAACTGAGTCATTTGTAGAGACGTGGATGAACCTAGAGTCTGTCAGTCATACAGAGTGAAGTAAGTCAGGAAGAGAAAAACAAATGTCATACGTTAATGCATATATGTGGAATCTAGAAAAATGGTACAGACGAACCTATTTGCCGGACAGGAATAGAGACGCAGATATAGAGAATGGATGTGTGGACATGGAAGGGGAGGTATGTGCTGAATTGGGAGATTGAGACTGACATATACACACTATCCTGTGTAAGACTGATAGCTAGTGGCTGCTGCTGCTGCTGCTAAGCCGCTTCAGTTGTGTCTGACTCTGTGCGATCCCAGCAGGCTCCCCCGTCCCTGGGGTTCTCCAGGCAAGAACACTGGAGTGGGTTGCCATTTCCTTCTCCAATGCATGAAAGTGAAAAGTGAAAGGGAAGTCTCTCAGTCGTGTCCGACCCTCAGCGACCCCATGGACTGCAGCCTTCCAGGCCCCTCCATCCATGGGATTTTCCAGGCAAGAGTACTGGAGTGGGGTGCCAGTGCCTTCTCCGGATAGCTAGTGGAGACCTGCTGTAAAGCACAGAGAGCTTAGCTTGGTACTCTATGATCACCTAGATGGGTGAGATGGGGTGCTGGGAGGGAGGTATAAGAAGAAGAGATATGTGTATACTTGTGGCTGATTCAGTTTGTTGTACAGCAGAAACTAATGCAACATTGTAAAGCAACAATACCACATTTTAAAAAAATCAGAGCAGAAATAAATGAAACAGAAATAAAGAAACAATAGCAAAGATCAACCAAACTAAAGCTGGTCCTTTGAGAAGATAAACAAACTTGATAAACCTCTAACCAGATTCATCAGGAAAAAAAGGTAGAAGACTCAAATCAACAAATTGACAAATGACAAGTTACAATGGACACCACAGAACTACAAAGGATCATAAGTGACTAATACAAGCAACTATAAGTCAATAAAAAGAACAACCTAGAAGAAATGGGAAAATTCTTAGAAAGGCACAATTTTCCAAGACTGAACCAGGAAGAAACAGAAAATGTAAACATGTCAATCAAGATACTGAAATTGAAACTGTGATTAAAAATATTCAAACAAACAAAAGTCCAGAACCAGATGGTTTCACAGGTGAATTCTATCAGAGAAGAGTTAACACCTATCCTTCTGAAACTCTTCAAAAAAATTGCAGAGGAAGGAACACTCTCAAGCTCATTCTATGAGGCCACCATCACCTGGATATTGATGAAAATTACAGGCCAGTATCACTGATATACACAGACACAAAAATCCTCAAAAAAATGCTAGCAAACTGAATCCAACAGTGTATTAAAAGGATCATGTCTCATGATCAAGTGAGATTCATCTCAAAGATGCAAGGATTTTTCAATGTTCACAAATCAATGAGTGTGATATACCACATCAATAAACTAAGAAATGAAATCCATATGATCATCTCAATAGATTTAGAAAAATATTTGACAAAATTCAATGTCAATTTATGAAAAACACTCTCTGGAAAGCGAGCTTAGAGGGAACCTACTTCAACATAACAAAGCTCATATATGACAAACTCACAAGAAATGTCATCCTCAAAGGTTAAAAATGGAAAGCATTTCCTATAAGATCAGGAACAAGACAAGGATATCCACTCTCGTCACTATTATTCAGCATCATTTTGGAAGCCTTAGCCACATCAATTAGAGATGAAAAAGTAGTAAAAGGAATACAGAATGTAAAAGAAGACTTGAAACTGTTACTGTTTGCAGATGACATGATACTATACATGCTATACTATGCTAAGTCACTTCAGTCGTGTCTGACTCTGTGCGACCCCATAGACGGCAGCCCACCAGGCTCCCCCATCCCTGGGATTCTCCAGGCAAGAACACTGGAGTGGGTTGCCATTTCCTTCTCCAATGCATGAAAGTGAAAAGTGAAAGTGAAGTCACTCAGTCATGTCCGACTCTTAGCGACCCCATGGACTGCAGCCTACCAGGCCCCTCCATCTATGGGATTTTTCAGGCAAGAGTACTGGAGTAGGGTGCCATGAAAATCCTAAACATGCTACCAGAAAACTTACTAGAGCTAATCAATGAATTTGGTGAAGTTGCACAATACGAAATTAACACACAGAAATCTCTTGCATTCCTATACACTAACAATGAAAGACCAGAAAGATAAATCAAACAAAAATTCGCATCTCATCAAAAAAATAAAATAAAATATCTAAGTATAAACTTACCTATAATATTATATCTGAAATGTATTAATTGTTTAAACTAATCACTGTCATGTTACAATTTGTTCATATTAGATGTTTGTAATGTTTCTGATAATCAATAAAAGAGATTCTTGATTAAAAAATAAATAAATAAATAAACTTACCTAAGGAGGCAAAAATCTTGTACTCAGAAAACTATAAGATACTGATGGGGAAAAAAAAAATTAAAGCTGACATAAAGAGATGGAGAAATATACCATGTTCTTGATTTAAAATAACCAATATTGTGAAAATAACTATACTAGCCAAAGCAATTTACAGATTCATTGCAATCCTTATCAAATTACCAATGGTATTTTTCAGAGAATTAGAACAAAAAAAAATTTACAATTTGTATACAAACACAAAGACTGTGAATAGCCAAAGCAATCTTGAGAAGGAAAAAACAGAACTGGATGAATCAAGCTCTCTGTCTCCAGACTATACTACAAAGCTAGTCATTAAAACAATATAGTATTGTAATATAGATCAATGGAACAAGGATACAAAGCCCATAGATAAACTCAAACATGCATGGGCACCTTATCTTTGACAGAGGAGGCAAGAATATACAATGGAGAAAGGAAAGCCTGTCCAATAAGTGTAAAGCCTGTCTAGGCTTTACATTTCTCACATGTAAATGAATGAAATGAGAACACTACCTAAATCATACACAAAAATAAATTCAAAATGGATTAATGACCTAAATATAAGGTGGATACTGTAAAACTCTTAGAAGAAAGCACAGTCAGAACACTTATATCGCATCAAGATCTCTTTCAATCCACCTCTTAGAGTAATAAAAATACAAATCTAACCTTGGTAAATTTTTAAAAATTGAAATCATTTCAAGCATCTTTTTTGATCACAATGCAGTAAAATTAGATATCAGTTACAAGGGGGAAAAGGCTATAAAAACCACAAACGTATGAAGGTTAAACAACATGCTTTCAAATAACCAACAGATCATGGAAGAAATCAAAAAATAAATCAAAATATGCATAGAAACAAATGATAATGAAAACACGACAATCCAAAACCTCTGGGATTCAGTAAAAGCAATAACAAGAGGGAAGTTCATAGTAATACAAGCCTACCTCAAGAAACAAGAGAAACATCAAATAAACAACCTAACTTTACACCTAAAGCAACTAGAAAAAGAAAAACAAAAAAGCCCCAAAGTTAGTAGAAGGAAAGAAACCGCAAGCATCAGAGCAGAAATAAATGAAAAAGAAACAAAGGAAACTATAACAAAGATCAACAAAATTAAAAGCTAGTTCTTTGAGAAGATAAACAAAATAGACAAACTGTTAGCCAGACTCCAAGGAAAAAAGGAAAAAGAATCAAATCTATAAAATTAGAAATGAAAATGGAGAAATCGCAACAGACAACACAAAAGATCATAAGAGACTACTATGAGCAACTGTATGCCAATAAAATGGACAACTTGGAAGAAATGGACAAATTCTTAGAGAAGTATAACTTTCCAAAACTGAACCAGGAAGAAATAGAAAATCTGAACAGACTTATCACAAGCACAGAAATTGAAACTGTAATCAGAAATCTTCCAACAAACAAAACCCCAGGACCAAATGACTTTACAGGTGAATTGTACCAAAAATTTACAGAAGAGTTACCATCTATCCTACTCAAACTCTTCCAGGAAAATTGCAGAGTAAGGCAAACTCCCAAACTCATTCTATGAGGCCACCATCACCCTGATACCAAACCCAGACAACGATGCCACAAAAAAAATAATAACTGTAGCCTTATATCACTGATGGACATAGATTCAAAAATACTCAACAAAATTCTAGCAAACAGAATTTAACAACATATTTAAAAAATTGTACATCAGGACCAAGTGGGCTTTATTCCAGGGTTGCAAGGATTCTTCAATATTCACAAATCAATCAATGTGATACACCATATTAAAAGAGTGAAAGATAAAAACTATATGATTATCTAAATAGATACAGAGAAAGCCTTTGACAAAATTCAACACCCATTTATGATTAAAAAAAAAAAAAACTCTTCAGAAAGCAGGCATAGACAGAACATACCTCAACATAATAGAAATGATATATGACAAACCCACAGCAAACGCTATCCTCAATGGCAAAAAATTGAAAGCATTTCCCCTAAACTCAGGAACAGACAAGGGTACCCATTCTCACCACTACTATTCAACATAGTTTTGGAAGTCTTAGTCAAAGCAATCAAAGAAGAAAAAGAAATAAAAGGAATTCAGATTGGAAAAGAAGTTAAACTCTCACTGTTTACAAATAACATGATCCTCTACACAGAAAATCCTAAAGTACCACCAGAAAATTACTAGAAAATGACTAGAGCTAATCAATGAATAAAGTTACAGGATATAAAAGTAATACACAGAAATCCCTATACACTAACAATGAAAAATCAGAAAGAGAAATTAAGGAAGCAATAACATTCACCATTGCAATAGAAAGAATAAAATACTTAAGAATAAATTTACCTAAAGAAGCAAAAGGCCTGTATATAGAAAACTATAAAACACTGATGAAAGGAATCAAAGATGACAGAAATAGATGAAGAAACATGACATATTCATGGATTGGAAGAATCAATATAGTGAAAATGAGTACACTACCCAAAGAAATATGTAGATTCAGTGCAATACCTACCAAGCTATTTTTCATAGAACTAGAACAATTTCACAATTTGTATGAAAATACAAAAAAAAAAAAAACCTTGAATAACCAAAGCAATCTTGAGAAAGAAGAATGGAACTGGAAGAATCAACCTTCCTGGCTTCAGACTATACTACAAAGCTACAGTCATCAAGACAGTATGGTACTGGCACAAAGACAGAAATATAGATCAATGAACAAAATAGAAAGCCCAGAGATAAATACATGCACCTATGGACACCTTATCTTTGACAAGGGAGGCAAAAATATACAATGGAGAAAATACAGTCTTTTTAACAAGCGGTCCTGGGAAAACTGGTCAACCACATGTAAAAGAATGAAACTAGAACATTTCCTAACACCATACACAAAAATAAACTCAAAATGGATTAAAGATCTAAATATAAGACCAGAAACTATAACACTCTTAGAGAAGAACATAGGGAGAACACTCTCTGACATAAGATCAGCAACATCCTCTATGACCTACCTCCCAGAGTAGTGGAAATAAAAACAAAAATAAACAAATAAGACCTAATTAAACTTAAAAGCTTTTGCACAATGAAGGAAACTACAAGCAATGTGAAAAGGCAGCCTTCAGAATGAGAGAAAATAATAGCAAACAAAACAACTGACAAAGAATTAATCTCAAAAATATACATGCAGCTCATGAAGCTCAATTCCAGAAAAAATGAACAACCCAATCAAATAGTAAGCAAAAAAACTAAAAAGACATTTCTCCAAAAAAGACATGCAGATGGCTAATAAACACATGAAAAGATGCTCAATATCATACATTTATTATAGAAATGCAAATCAAAACCACTATGAGGCATCATCTCACATGAATCAGAATGGCTTTCCTCAAAAAGTTTACAAAAAATAAATGCTGGAGATGGTGTGGAGAAAAGGGAATCCTTTTACTCTGTTGGTAGGAATGCAAACTGGTATAGCCACTGTGGAGAACAGTGTGGAGATTCCTTAAAAAGCTAGGAATAGAACTGCCATAGGACCCAGCAATCCCACTGCTGGAGCACACACTCTGAGGAAACCAGAATTGAAAGAGACACATTTTGCCCAACGTTCATTGCACACTGTTTACAATAGCTAGGACATGGAAGCAACCTAGAAATGTCCATTGGCAGACGAATGGATAAGGAAGTTGTGGTACATATGTGGACTGGAATATTACTCAGCTATAAAAAGGAATGCATTGAGTCAGTTCTAGTGAGGTAGACAAAACTGAAGCCTGTTATATAGAGTGAAGTAGGTCAGAAAGAGAAACACCAATATAGTATATTAACACACACATATATATATGGAATTTAGAGAAACGGTAATGATGATCTTGTATGCAAGGCAACAAAAGAGACACAGATATAAAGAACAAACTTTAGGACTATGTGGGAGAAGGCAAGAGTAGGATGATGTGAGAGAACAGCATTGAAACATGTATATTACCATATGTAAAATAAATAACCAGTGCAAGCTTGATGCATGAAGCAGGGTACCCAAAGTTGGTGCTCTGGGACAACCCAGGGGGATGAGGTGGGAAGGGAGGTGGGACGAGGCTTCAGGATTGGGGAACACATATGTACCCATGACTAATTCATGTCAATGTATGGCAAGTTCAGTTCAGTCTCTCATTTATGTCCGACTCTTTGAGAGCCCATGGACTGCAGCAAACCAGCTTCCCTGTTCATCACCAACTCCCAGAGTTTGCTCAAACTCATGTCCGTTGAGTCGGTGGTGCCATCCAACCATCTCATCCTCTGTCATGCCCTCTTCTCCTGCCATCAATCTTTCCCAGCATCAGGGTCTTTTCCAATAAGTCAGTTCTTTGTATCAGGTGGTCAAAGAATTGGAGTTTCAGCTTCACGGCACAGAATATTGGATATCCATCTTAGTGAATAAAATGTCATTTACCACCCTGGTTGCTTATCCCTTACAGGAATGCCTTCACTGATTTATACTTCACTTCACTTACACAGGGACTTTGCAAATTAAAACATGCAATAAGCATTCCCCTCTCCTTTAGGTCAAGGGCAGAAAGTCAGCTGTGTCAGTTAAGGTCTTTCAGTGTCTTTCCCTCAGCTATAAAGACAAGTCATCACAGTTTGCAAGCTTTCCTTGTCTTCTGTGCTTTGGAGGGATTTAGTTATGGGGCTCTTAACGAGATCAAGCCAAATCACACAGCTTCAGCCTGTCAAAAGGCATTGAAAATCTTTTCTGGGTGATTTATCGTGGAAATACACATGGCAGGAAAGGAGAAGGAGAATTAGAGGAAGCTGAGAAAGCCCCACTCAGCCTACAGCGCTCAGCTGGCAGGGTGCCTGCGGCAGCCACAGCAGCTGGTGGACAAGGGTGCCTCAACATGAGGACAGATGGGCTCCTGTGAGAAGGCCACCTACTGAAAATAAATAATCACTGGGACATCCCCACTCCAAGAAGTGCATTAACACAGAGCAGTCACAGCTAGTAAATCCTGGCCAACGAGTATGGCAGAATGGGGTGGGGGTGGGGGGGGCTGGATTAATTCGCAGCTGCTGGCAACACCTGACAGATCAGATAAAATATGGAGTAGCTTAGATTTCCTCCCAAAAGTCAATAGCAGCACCATCACTAATTTAAAGCCAGAGCATCCATAGCTAACCAAAGTCACTGCTAGAGAGAGACTTGTGTAGAAGAACATAAATAACCAGAAATTTCAGCATCCCTCCTGTATCCTCAATGTACCTGTAAATATTTTGCCTCTTCTCTCTTGCACCTCCCTCCCTGGACTCAGGGCTTATCTCAGGATAAACTCTGCTTTCTATAGATGATTTTCTTTTCTTTTTATTGGGGTGTATGTGCCAGTATAACAAGGGGGCACCTTTTGTTGAAAGCGGCACTAGCAAATGTAGGCTCAAATAGAAAATTGTTGCCATTTGTCAACGTTGCTATGAAAAAGAGGTTCCAGATTGCACTCCGGGACCCTTGAGGGCAGAGATTCTCTCTTCCAAGGCTGAAAGCCTGCTCTTTGCCAGACTGGATGCTGAAAACAAACAATAGAAAGATGGAATGCAAACAGCACCTGCCCCAGGCCCTTAGAGTCTAGTGGGAGAGAAAAACCAGGAACAGAGAGAGAAAATTAGCTAAAAGGCCATTGCAGTAAAATGTGGTGCTAGAAAGAGGCAAGCCCATAATGTCCTGGACAGAGGAGGAGTTATGGCAGGGCCTGGCCTGGGAACAGCCTATAGGAAGAAGAAAGGAGGCATTAGCACACAGGCCAGCTCTGATTACCCAAAAGACCTCTACTCAGAAACTCACAGCATGTACCCATTATTTTACTTAACAACATTTGAGACTCTGCAAGCTTTTCTTCTTCTATTTCTTACTGTTCACCAGGGGAGAAGCACCAGAAACAAGCAGGAGTTCGGGTGGGGGGTAGTTTTCAATTTATCAAAATAAGTATAAACGTACCCACTGTTTATTTTTAGTATAAATTTATTTATTTTAATTGGAGGCTAATTACTTTACAACATTGTATTGGCTTTGCTAATAATAAAAATAAAATGACAAAGAAAGTAAATGTAGCTGCAACCCAAAAAGCCCTGTGGGCCTTGAGGTATATAGTAACTGGCCTTCTGGGTTTTAGGACAAACAAATAAAAGTAAATAAAACAAGAATCATTGAAGTTCTGTCATTTGTAACTTGAAGTCTTGCCATTTGCAACAACATGGATGGAATTTGAGGGCATTATGTTAAGTGAAATAAGTCAGACAGAAATACAAATACGGCATGATCTCACTCACTCATGTGTGTAATCTAAAGAGGTGCTGGGCAAAATGAGTGAATGAGCAAAGATGGTCAAAAGATATAAGCTTCAAATTATAAAATAAATAAGGCATGGGAATGTAATGTAAGGTGACTATATTAATAATATTATATTGTGTATTTGAAAGTTGCTTAGAGAGTAGAATTTAAAAGTTCCTTTCAAGAGGGAAAAAATGTAATTACACATGGTGATGGATGTTAAGTAGACTTCTGTAGTGAATATTTTATAATATGTACATATATTGAATCACTATATTATACACCTGAAATTAATGCAGTGTTATATGTCAATTATATAATAATTTTTAAAAGGTAGAAACTTTCCAGAATTTGGAAAGAGTCAAGATCTAACTTATTTCACTGTTCAATATGCATGCTAATCTTATACTAATAAATAACAGCAATTTTTTTCACTCGTTGAACTCCAGAAAGCACTTCACTGGTGACTAATATCGAATTAGTTTCCTAGGGCTGCCCTAACAAAGTACTGAGTGACTCAAAACAACAGACATTTACTCTCAGAGTTCTGGAGTCTGGAAGTCAGAAATCAAGGTGTCAGCACAGCTGGTTCCATTTTTAGAGGTTCTGAAGGAGAATCTGGTTGTTGCTGGCAATCCTTGGTGCTTGGTGCTTCTTAGCTTATGGATGCATCATTCCAGTCTCTGCCTCCATTTTCACATGGTTCTCTCCCTCATGTCTCTGTGGGACATTTCACTCTTCTTGTAAGGATACCAGTCATTGAGTTAGGGTCTTTGCTAATTTATTATGACCTCACCTTACTTGATTACATCTTTAAGACTATTTATAAATAAAGTCAAATTCATAGGTATCCCCCCTAAGAACTTTAACGTATTTTAAAGGGACACAATTCATGCTACAATAAATAT
The DNA here is from genome assembly GCA_935064755.1 of Tragelaphus eurycerus. Classification (NCBI taxonomy): domain Eukaryota; kingdom Metazoa; phylum Chordata; class Mammalia; order Artiodactyla; family Bovidae; genus Tragelaphus; species Tragelaphus eurycerus. Next base: position 1,940,188 of record CAKXYN010000126.1, on the reverse strand, counting down.
CCATTAACCCTGCCCCTTTTCAACCATTAATCATTTACCAAAGATCAATTATGCACCTCTCCAAATTCAATCCAGGGAAATGTTACCAGCTACCCTGCTTCATCTTCTTATTTTATGCTGAATATTCCCTGAGTAACTCCCACAAGGTGGAAGAACTATGTATTTGGAAGTAAACAGAGAGGAAAAGGTTCTTTTCTGACCTTTTAGCTGAAGGGATGTGTGAGCTCTCCATTGTTCTGCACTCTTAAATAGATGTGTATGTGCATATCCAAGTGTGTTATGCTTGAACATAATAAATAAATAAATAGAACCCAGTTCTATTGCGGTTTCTCCATTTGCACTCCCATTTTTCATCTTTCTATAGACACTTGGCATTCTAGAACACTGAACGTTCTGAACAAAATGTCCTTTTCTTATTCAGTACCACATTTTAATAGATAAAAGGTGAATGAAATGCTAAAAGTAATACATAATTTGCTACTAACAAATAGCAGAGGAGTAATGGAGCAATGATGTTTTATAAAGGAAAGACTAATTACAGTGGGAACCAAACATAGAAAGAACTCAGTTTTAATCTTTCATAACAGAAAATGTCACTAACACATCTGGGTGTTTTTGCTTGTTCTTTATAGTAGCTTGAAATAATGACAGTTGGGGAAACTGTTAGGTTTCTACTAAAGTTGTCCCAAAGTTTGATTTATAGTCAGTTATCTTCCATTTGGCAGAAGCTCAGAAGGAAGCAGCAGTCGTGAGAGTCTGGCAGATTTTGCCCTTGAGGTTAAGATATTAAACAAAAATGAAAACTAATGTATCTTCAGATGGAAGAGTGGTACTTAAAGTTGAGACAATCTTGTAAAATGTTTCTCCTTAAAAATGATTTTATTAGAGCAATTAAAAATGTAGAAAGTGGTATAATCTTTTTTAAGTTGTGTAAGAGCTCTGTTCTAATATCCCTTGCTCTCTGGAGCTAGATAAATCTATATATAGCTCCCTGGCATATGCTTCACTCATTATCTCTATATATAGAGACCTGTAGATAGAAAATTCACTGTGAACATAGGTCAGACCGCATTCACAGGAGAATTGCATCTTCACACCTTGAAACTATAAGATTCTTTGAACAGTTCAGAGTTGGCCCTGGGAAGTGAGAAGTCAGAGGTGATCTTTAAGTCCCAGTCATGCATTTATTTATTTACCCATTCAACAAATATTTACATGTAGTATCCATTACATGCAAACATTTTCTCCATTGTTGTGGGTTCAACAACAACAAGAAGAAAAAGATTCCTGTCTTCTAAGATCTTATAAAAGAGGAGAAACCTATAATTCTACTCTTCGCTCTGTGGCCAATGATACCACATCTTTATAATAAAGAGAGTTCTTCTAATATAATACAAATGGCTCCTACAGAAGTAAAAAGAGAAAAATTTGAAACATATTGTTTATCCCTAAGAAAGTAAGAGAATCTTTATAGAGGGGGGAAAGGAAAATGAGGTTTAAACTACATTTAGGCCAGTCATGACCTATGAGGCAGAACCCAGGAGTAATTGGAAAGAAAGTGCCAAAATCAAAAGCCTAGAGTTCTGAGACTAGCCAGAAGGAAATAAGAAGTCAGTTCTTTTCAGGGGTTCTAAACCTGGGTCTGTGGGTTCTCTAAGCATTCATGACAGAAGTCAAAATATTCATGGACTTGTCGTTGTTCAGTCACTAAATCATGTCTAACTTTTTGCAATCTCATGTCCTGCAGCATACCAGGCTTCCCTGTCTTTCACTATCTCCTGGACTTTGCTCAACTCATGTCCATTGAGTCAGTGATGTCATCCAACCATTTCATCTTCTGTCATGCCTTTCTCCTCCTGCCCTCAATCTTTCCCAACATCAGGGTCTTTTCTTTTCTTTTTTTTTTCCCCAGTGAGTAAACTCTGCATCAGGTGGCCAAAGTATCACACCTTCAACTTCAGCATCAGTCTTTCCAATGAATATTCAGGGCTGATTTCCTTTAGAATTAACTGGTTTGAACCCCTTGCTGTTCAAGGGACTCTCAAGAGTCTTCTCCAGCCCCACAGTTCAAAAGCATCAATTCTTCAGCATTCAGCCTTCTTTATGGTCCAACTCTCCCATCCGTAAGTGACTACTGGTAAAAACCATCAGTTCAGTTCAGTCTCTCAGTTGCGTCCAACTCTTTGTGACCCCATGAATCACAGCACACCAGGCCTCCCTGTCCATCAACAACTCCTGGAGTTCACTCAGACTGACATCCATTGAGTCAGTGATGCCACCATAGCTTTGACTATATGGACCGTTGTCAGCAAAGTGATTCTGCTTTTTAACATGCTGTCTAGGTTTGCCATAACTTTTCTCCAAAGGAACAAGCTGCAGTCACTGTCCACAGTTTTGGAGGCCAAGAAAATGAAATATGTCACTGCTTCCACTTTTTCCCAATCTATTTGCCATGAGGTGATGGAACTGGATGCCATGATATTAGTTTTTTGAATATTGAGTCTTCCCTGATGGTTCAGATTGTAAAGAATTCACCTACAATTTAAGAGACCTGGGTTCAATCTCTAGGTCAAGAAGACCCCCTGGAGAAGGGAATGATGACCCACTCTAGTATTCTTGCCTATAGAATTCCACGGACAGAGGAACCTGGCAGACTACAATCTAAGGAATCACAAAGAGTCAGACACAACTGAGTGGCTAACACTTTCTTGTTCATGGACTTGGATAGGGAGAAAAATTATGTGCTTATTTTCATAAATTTCAAATTATGAGACTTACTTTCATTATAAAATGTAAGGAACAAATCGCAGTAGTTTGAGCAACAACTATCTTTGTCTTTAATATAAATCATAGATATTTCATATAATATTAGGGTACTACAGATCATTTGAAATAATGTTTATGTTCATTATGACTGTTAACTGTTTATGGTAGTTAACTGGACAAATCACTAGATTTCATTGTTTAATGAATGAATAAAAAAGCACATATATAAATATGTCACATTTGTCTATGTGTTTTGATAACTATAGCTTCAGTCCATTCAGGCTGCTATAGTACAACACCATAGACTGCGTGGTTTATAAACAACAGAATATAACTTCTCACAATTCTGGAAGCTGGAAAGTAAAAAAATAAGGCACCAGTAGTTCTGGTCTTTGGTGAGAACCTGCTTCCTGGTTCACAGATGGCCATCTTTGTGCTGTGTCCTCACATAGAAGAAGGAGGCAAAGAAGCCCCCTGGGGTCTCTTTAACAAGAACATTAATACCAATTCAAAGAAGTACAGGAAAACAATAAAATGGGGAAAACTAGAGATCCCTTCAAGAAAATTGGATATGTCAAGGGAATATTTCATTCAAGGAAGGGTACAATAAAAGACAGAAATGAAAAGGATATAACTGAAGCAGATGAAATTAAGAAGAGGAGGCAAGAGTACATAGAAGACTATACAAAAAAATGTCTTAATGAACCAGATAACCATGATGGTGTGGTCATTCACCTAGAGCCATAAATCTTGGAGTGTGAAGTCAAGTGGACCTTAAGAAACATTACTACAAACACAGTTAGTGGAGGTGATGGAATTCCAGTTGAGCTATTTCAAATCCTAAAAGATGATGCTGTTTAAAGTGCCGCACTCGATACGTCAGCAAATTTGGAAAACTCAGCAATGGCCACAGCACTAGAAAAGATGAGTTTTCATTCCAATCCAAAACAGGTGCAATGCCAAAGAATATTCAAACTAACATAGAATTGCATTCATTTCATATGCTAGTAAGACTATGCTCAAAATCTTTCAGCAGTACGTGAACCGAGAACTTCCAGATGTATAAGCTGGAATTAGAAAAGGCAGAGGAAGTATTCTGGTTCAAGCTGGAGGAGTAGAGAATGTGTGCTCATTTCCTCTTGTAAGAGCACCAAAATCACAATTTGCTCTTAAGCAACCATTGACAGGAGACACTGGAACCTACTAAAAAGAGATACCCATGTCCAAAGACAAAGAAGAAGCCTCAGCAAGATGGTAGGAGGGGCATAATCACAATAAAATGATAGAAAATCAGAAAGTCAAATTTTAAGACAAAATGCATATATACAGATGGTCATTGCTTAATGACTAAAATTTTCAATCAATAAGGATCATGTGTATCAAAAAAAATAGCTTCACAAGATATAAAAACTAATAGAGTGGCAATAAATGTATAAATTTACAATCATACAAGGAGGTTTCAGCATTCTTCTCTCATTTATTAGTAGTCAGACAAAAATTAAAGCTTGGTTTGATACACATTTACAGTCTCATGCATCTAACAATAAAAAAGTATATTATCCTCAAGGTCCATTGACCATTATAAAAATTGCATCAACCTGTAAGTAAACTTTCAACTCAAATAAAATAGGTCTGAACAAATTTCAAATTATCCATACCCCCAGAGCATGTTCTCTGGCCAAAATTGTTAAAAGTCAATGTTAAAATAACTTAAGCCTCTTATGAATGGACATGAGTTTGAGTAGGCTCCAGGAGTTGGTGAAGGTCAGGGAACCCTGGCATGCTGCAGTCCAGCAGGTCACAAAGAGTTGGGCACAACTGAGTGATTGAACTGAACTGAACTGGTATGACCTAAGTCAAATCTCTTATGATTACACAGTGGAAATTACAAAGAGATTCAAGGAATCAGATCTGATAGACAGAGTGCCTGAAGAGCTATGGATGAAGGTTCATAACATTGTACAGGAGGCAGTAATCAAAACCATTCCCAAGAAAAAGAAATGCAAAAAGGAAAAATAGTTATCTGAGGAGGCTTTACAAGTAGCTAAGAAAAGAAGTGAAAGGCAAAGGAGAAAAGGAACAATATACCAATCTGAACAAAGTTCCAAAGAATAGCAAGGAGAGATAAGAAAGCCTTCCTAAGTGAACAATGCAAAGAAATCAAGGAAAACAATAGAATGGGAAAGACTAGAGATCTCTTCAAGAAAATTAGAGATACTAAGGGAACATCATGGCATCCGGTCCCATCACTTCATGGGAAATAGATGGGGAAACAGTGGAAACAGTGTCAGACTTTATTTTGGGGGCTCCAAAATCATTGCAGATGGTGACTGCAGCCATAAAATTAAAAGACGCTTACTCCTTGGAAGGAAAGTTATGACCAACCTAGATAGCATATTCAAAAGCAGAGACATTACTTTGTCAACAAAGGTCCGTCTAGTCAAGGCTATGGTTTTTCCTGTGGTCATGTATGGATGTGAGAGTTGGACTGTGAAGAAGGCTGAGCACCAAAGAATTGATGCTTTTGAACTGTGGTGTTGGAGAAGACTCTTGAGAGTCCCTTGGACTGCAAAGAGATCCAACCTGTCCATTCTGAAGGAGATCAGCCCTGGGATTTCTTTGGAAGGAATGATGCTAAAGTTGAAACTCCAGTACTTTGGCCACCTCATGCAAAGAGTTGACTCATTGGAAAAGACTCTGATGCTGGGAGGGATTGGGGGCAGGAGGAGAAGGGGATGACAGAGGATGAGATGGCTGGATGCCATCACTGACTCGATGGACATGAGTCTGAGTGAACTCTGGGAGTTGGTGATAGACAGGGAGGCCTGGTGTGCTGCGGTTCATGGGGTCACAGAGTCAGACATGACTGAGCGACTGAACTGAACCGAAGGGAACATTTCATGCAAAGATGGGCACAAAAACAGGACAGAAACAGTATGGGCCTAACAGAAGCAGAAGATATTAAGAAGAGATGGCAAGAATACGCAGAAGAACTATGCAAAAAAGATCTTCATGACTCAGATAACCACGATGGTGTGATCACTCAGCTAGAGCCAGATATCCTGGAGTGCGAAACCAAGTGGGCCTTAGGAAGCAAAACTACAAACAAAGCTAGTGGAGGTGATGGAACTTCAGCTGAACTATTTCAAATCCTCAAAGACGATGCTATTAAATTGCTGCACTCAATATGCCAGCAAATTGGGAAAAATCAGCAGTTGGCCACAGGACTGGAAAAAGTCACTTTTCATTCCAATTCCAAAGAAGAGCAATGCCAAAGAATGTTCAACCTACCACACAATTGGACTCACTTCACATGCTAGCAAAGTAATTCTCAAAATTCTCCAAGCCATGCTTCAAACGTACATGAAGTGAGAACATCCAGATGTTCAAGCTGGATTTAGAAAAGGCAGAGAAATCAGAGATCAAATTGCCAACATCCCTTGGATCATAGAAAAAGCAAGAGAGTTCCAGAAAAACATCTATTTCTGCTTTATTGACTATACCAAAGCCTTTGACTGTGTGGATCACAACAAACTAGAAAATTCTTAACAATCTGGGAATATCAGACCACCTTACCTGCCTGCTGAGAAATCTATATGCAGTCCAAGAAGCAAGTTAGAACCAGACATGGAACAATGGACTGGTTCAAAATTTGGAAAGGAGTACATTAAGGTTGTATATTGTCAACCTTCTTATTTAACTCATATGAAGGGTACATCATGCAAAATGCCTCTCTGGATGAAGCACAAGCTGGAATCAAGAATGCCGGGAGAAATATCAACAACCTCAGATATGCAGATGACACCACGCTTATGGCAGAAAGCAAAGAGGAACTAAAGAGCCTCTTGATGAGAGTGAAAAAGCTGGCTTAAAGCTCAACATTCAAAAAACGAAGATCATGGCATCTGGTCCCATCACTTCATGGCAAATTAGATGGGGAAACAATGGAAATAGTGACAGACTTTATTTTCTTGAGGTCTAAAATCACTGCAGATGGTGAATGCAGCCATGAAATTAAAAGATACTGGCTCTTTGGAAGAAAAGCTATGACTCACCTATACAGTATATTAAAAAGCAGAGACATTACTTGCCAGCAAATGTCGATTTAGTCAAAGCTATGGTTTTTCTAGTGGTCATGTATGTATGTGAGAGTTGTACCATAAAGAAGACTGAGCTCTGAAGAACTGATGATTTTGAACTGTGGTACTGGAGACCAGACCACCTGATCTGCCTCTTGAGAAATTTGTATGCAGGTCAGGAAGCAACAGTTAGAACTGGACATGGAACAACAAACTGGTTCCAAATAGGAAAAGGAGTTTGTCAAGGCTGTATATTGTCACCCTGTTTATTTAACTTATATGCAGAGTACATCATGAGAAACGCTGGACTGGAAGAAACACAAGTTGGAATCAAGAATGCCCGGAGAAATATCAATAACCTCAGATATGCGGATGACACCACCCTTATGGCAGAAAGTGAAGAGGAACTCAAAAGCCTCTTGATGAAAGTGAAAGTGGAGAGTTAAAAAGTTGGCTTAAAGCTCAACATTCAGAAAATGAAGATCATGGCATCCGGTCCCATCACTTTATGGGAAATAGATGGGGAAACAGTGGAAACAGTGTCAGACTTTATTTTTCTGGGCTCCAAAATCACTGCAGATGGTGACTGCAGCCATGAAATTAAAAGACGCTTACTCCTTGGAAGGAAAGTTATGACCAACCTAGATAGCATATTCAAAAGCAGAGACATTACTTTGCCAACAAAGGTTCATCTAGTCAAGGCTAAGGTATTTCCTGTGGTCATGTATGGATGTGAGAGCTGGACTGTGAAGAAGGCTGAGCACTGAAGAATTGATGCTTTTGAACTGTGGTGTTGGAGAAGACTCTTGAGAGTCCCTTGGACTGCAAGGAGATCCAACCAGTCCATTCTGAAGGAGATCAGCCCTGGGATTTCTTTGGAAGGAATGATGCTAAAGCTGAAACTCCAGTACTTTGGCCACCTTATGCAAAGAGTTGACTCATTGGAAAAGACTCTGATGCTGGGAGGGATTGGGGGCAGGAGGAGAAGGGGACGACAGAGGATGAAATGGCTGGATGGCATCACTGACTCGATGGACATGAGTCTGAGTAAACTCCGGGAGTTGGTGATGGACAGGAAGGCCTGGCGTGCTGCGATTCATGGGATCGCAAAGAGTCAGACGCGACTGAGCAACTGATCTGATCTGATCTGATCTGTTTGGAGAAGACTCTTGAGAGTCCCTTGGACTGCAAGGAGATCAAACCAGTCAATCCTAAGGGAAATCAACCCTGAATATTCACTGGAAGGACTGATGCTGCACCTGAAGCTCCAATACTTTGGCCACCTAATGTGAAGAGTCAACTCATTGGAAAAGACCCTGATGATGGGAAAGATTGAAGGCAGGAGGAGAAGGAGACAACAGAGGATGAGATGGCTGGGTGGCATCACTGACATAATGGACATGAGTTTGAGCAAACTCCAGGAGATGGTGAAGGACAAGGAAGCCCGGAGTTCTGCTGTTCAAGGGTTGCAAAGAGTCAGACATGACTGAGTGACTCTATAGCAGCAATAATGATTGAAAATTAGAATATTTCTAAATAATGAGTGAGTCAAAGAAGAAATAATGGAAATTAAAATACGTTTAGAATTTAAAATAATAATAATACATATTAAATCTTTGGAATGCTAAAATATGAAAAAAATTATAGTTTTGTATATTTATGAGAAAAAGGCAAAACATTTTAAAGTTGAATGTCTATCTCAGGAAACAATTTTAAACAGTACACTTTTTCTAAATGAGACATTCTGATATCTATTAAGCATATGTCCTGGGGATTTCTAAAATATCTGATTAGAGTCTCACAGAAATGGACAAATCAATAAACTATACTTTTAATAAATATCCTTTTCTTTCAAGAAAAAACAACATGGAAAAGGCCCAAGGAAAGTAAAGAGAAATAAATAATAAATGTAAGAGCTGAAACAAACAATAAAGGAAACACAGATACAATATAGAGAGCCAACAAAACCAAAAGATACTTCTCTGAGAATACAAATTAAAAGTTAAACTTCTTAAGTCAGAAAGAGAAAGATAAATACTGTGTATTAACACATATATACGGAATTTAGAAAGGCAGTACCAACAATCCTACATGCAGGACAGCAAAGGAGACACAGGTGTAAAAAACAGATTTTTTGACTCAGTGGGAGAAGGCGAGGTTGGAATGAGTTGAGAGAATGTGATTATAACATGTATATTACCATTTGTAAGACAGATGACCAAGTGCAAGTTTGATATATGAAGCAGGATACCCAAAGCCAGTGGTCAGGGACAAACCAGAGGGATAGGGTGGGGAGGGAGATGGAATAAGGGTTCAGGATGGTGCGGGACACATGAATATCTGGCCAATTCACGTTGATGTTGGCAAAAACCATCACACTATCGTAATTATTCTCCAATTAAAATAAATTAATTAGTAAATAAATAAAAGTTAAACTTCTGGTTAGACTAAGTAAGTAAAAAGGAGTGAAGGCACAAATATATAATAAAAATGAAGAGAAAGTTATGCTACAAATAGAGCAGAAAATTAAAAAGATAACATAAACTTCAGCTTTAAAACATATAAAATTGACAAATATCTAGGAAAAAAGAAACTTACCACAAGTGACTCATGAAGAAATAAAAAGCCCACAATCATTAAAGAAGCTGCATTAATAGTTAATGATCTTCCCACAAAGAAAGATGAATAGAATTTCAATATCTTAAACCTCTCCTAGGAAAAAAAAGTGAATATCCCCCAATTCAAATATATAAGAATATATACTCTTGCTACCAAAATCAGACAAGTACAAGAAAAAGGATAGGTCAACTTCTCTTCTAAACGTGTATTCTTTACCATGAATTAAAAAAAAAAAATAAAAAATAGTACAAAGTGAATCCCACACTGTATATAAAAGATAAACATTATAATGGTTAATTGTATGTGTCAAATTGACTAGGATAAGGGATCCCAGAAAGGTGGTGAAACATTATTTCTAGATGTGTCTGTGAAGGTGTTTCTGGAGATTAGCATCTGATTCAGAAGAGTGAGTGAAGAGACTCACTCTTCACAACGTGGGCAGTCATCATCCAATACACTGAGGGCCCAGATGGAACTAAAAGGTGAAGGAAAAGCCAGTTTTCTCTTTCCCTCTCTTTTTGAGCTGGGATGTCTGTCTTTTTCTGCCCTCTGAATTTAGAGTTCCTAGTTCTTCTTGGACCTTTAGACTCCAAGCTTTATGCCACTGACTCCCCTGGTTCAAAGGCCTTTGTAAACTGAATTACACCAACTTTTCTGCTTTTTCAGCTTGCAGACAGCAGATTACAGGATTCTTGAGCCTTCACTGGCTTCTGTGAGCCAATTTGTATAATAAATCTCCCCCATATCTATCTATCTGTCTATCTATCTCTCTATCTACCTATGTGCGATCTATTGGCTCTATTTCTCTGGAGAACCTTGACTAGTCCATGCATCATGACTATCTATAGGCTATTCCAGGAATGAAATTTAAATTTAACACCTAATAAAACAATTCACCATATTAACAGATTAAAAGTAAAAAATATTTCATCATCTCAATGGAGAAAAGTCATTCAGTGAAATTCAACACTCATTCATAAGTATGAAAAAAGGGCAAAACTGAATAAATTTTTAACATATCAAGACTACTTACCAAAAACATATAGAAAACATTCTAAATTAAGAAACATTAGATGTCCATATACATAAAATCAGGAGCAACGTAGATAGGCATGAGTATCATACTATTTCACTACAGTAAGAAAATGGGGAGATATTGTAATGACACAGAATGTCAGTTTGTCAAATTAAACTCACAAAAATGAGACCTTACACAGTATCAAACTTTATGATTAATTCAAAGAATAAAGGTAGCCACAAGAAGCATGTATATCACAGATAATTTTGACCCTGTTATCACAGCTTCCCAGTTCTTTCGTCACTATATTATGGCAGAAATCCTGGTCCAGATTTAGGCTGAGTTCTCTCATGATGTATGCTGGATATCACTTACATAAAGGGCAGTGATTCCTATTGTGCAACATCTCTGTTTGTACACTAAAAACTACATAGCTAATGCTAACATTTTCCACTGAGCCATACCCTATAACTCTTATGAATAACTGGCTTGTTTACCATGAACCAAAGGCATATCCTCCTAAAAGCAGTTCACATATAAGGACTCTTCAAGATGTTTACAAGGAAATTTGACCAGGTCGTTTCATTCTTTTCTTTTCCTCTCTTCCCTGAATAGTCTGTGTTACAGATTAGCTGCTAACCCTTCCTTTTGCAGTCGCAAAACGTACAAAATGTTGGGGGGGGGGGGGTGAGGGGGTGGAGATTGTCCATATAAATTACAATTATGAAGGTAGAAACTTTTTACCATTTTGTTAAATTTCTAGAATATAACCTGGGATAGACTCTAGCACCTTGTAGATACAGAGTAAATATCTGTTGAATGAAAGAATTAGTTGATTATTAATAAGTCAATGCTTTATACTTAATTTATTATTCATAAGTTAATGTTAAATTCAATGTATCAGTTTTACCAAGTTAATCTATAGCTTCAATGTAACTCTAATCAATATGCTAATATTTGTTTTATTTTTGCTTTGTTTTATGGGTGCTAATCAGTTCAGTTCAGTTGCTCGGTCGTGTCTGACTCTTTGTGACCCCATGGAATTCTGCACGCCAGGCCTCCCTGTCCACCAACTCCCAGAGTTACTCAGACTCATGTCCATTGAGTCGGTGATGCCATCCAACCTTCTCATCCTTGTCGTCCCCTTCTCCTCCCTCCTTCAATCTTTCCCAGCAACAGGGTCTTTTCAAATGAGTCAGCTCTTCGCATCAGGTGGCTAAAGTATTGGAGTTTCAGCTTCAACATCAGTCCTTCCAAAGAATACCCAGGACTGATCTCCTTCAGGATGGACAGACTGGTTGAATCTCCTTGCAGTTCAAGGGACTCTCAAGAGTCTTCCCCAAGACCACAGTTCAAAAGCATCAATTCTTCACTTTCTTTATAGTCCAGCTCTCACATCCATATATGACTCCTGGAAAAACCATAGCTTTGACTAGACGGACCTTTGTTGACAAAGTAATGTCTCTGCTTTTTAATATGCTGTCTAGACTGGTCATAGCTTTTCTTCCAAGGAGCAAGCGTCTTTTAATTTCATGGCTGCAGTCACCATCTCCAATAGATGCTAATAATCCAAATCTAAAACATACAAGAAACAAAAGTCCAAAACAGTCCCGAGAAAGGACTGTTATGCCAGAAGTTATTGTAAAGTTATAGTAATAGAATCATTACGGCACTGGTGCTTGAACAGACAAATAGACCGATGGACAAAGCAGAAAGCTCAGAAAGAGAACCATTCATACACAGCAACTTAATGAAAGAGGTGGCCCTTCCAAGTTAGCAGCAAAAGAGGGACTATTTTAAAACTGGCATTCCTGCAATTGGTTATCCATATAGAAAGAGTTAAGTCTCATTCCTTCTTCCTTCCATAACACAAAATTTAGTTTTAGGTGGATTATAAACCTAAGTATGAAATACAAAATTTCAAAAATTTTAGCTTCAAACAAAGAAGAATATCTCTATGAAGTTAGGCAAGATATAAAAATCACAAAGAAAATGATTGCTGTATTGCACTATGACAAAGGTGAAAGTTTTGTTAACCAAAAGACACTATTTAAAAAACTAAAAACATAAGCAACACATTAGGGGGATAAAAGAGTTGCAACAAACATAGCCAATATAGGGTTAGTATCCTGAATCTATAGCAAGCTGATGTATATCAATAAGCCATAATTCAATTGAAGAATGAAAAGTCTGTCCTAAAATAAGTCAACATTGTAAGTAATAAGGAAAATACAAGTTTTAACAGCAATAGAAGGCAATTTTATACCATCATAAAGCAAAAATTTAACTCTAGTAGTATCAATTTTGGTAAAAATGAAGGATAATGGGAACCCTCATACATTGTTGAGTGAGACTACAATTGAATCCAATTCTTTTGTAAAATAGTTTAATTGCCTGCATGTGTGCTCAGTCATGTCCAGATCTTTGCAACCCCATGGACTGTAGCCCACCAGGCTTTTCTGTCCATGGAATTTTCCAGGCAAGAATACTGGAGTGGGTTGCCATTTCCTACTCCAGAGGATCTTCCCAACCCAGGGATCGAATTTGTGTCTTTTGAGCCTCCTGCATTGGCAGATGGATTCTTTTACCACTGTGCCACCTAAGAAGCATATTATCTTTAAATCTGGAAAGACTAAGAACCACAATTATATCTTTAGAAACATATCCTAAACACACTCGCACATGTGAGCCAGAAGACATAGCAGTAACATATATAAAAAGCAACCAAATGAGAGCAACTCAAATGTATATATCCCCAAGGGAATAGATAAACTGTGGCAAAGTAACACTACAGACTATTCTTCAGCAGTGAAGTATAATAAATAAACTATAGCTACATCAATATAAGTGAATATCAAAAGCAAAATAGTGAAGAAATGGTGAGTCACAGAAAAACACATATGGAATGATATCATCTATCTAAATGGCAAGGTGGAATACATGATAAATAAGAATGATATTTACATCAAGAACTTCTGAGGAAGAACTACTTGCAGGAATCATGGAAGATATGATAAGGAAGTGACATTTGGACTGGACCTTAAACAATTGAGATTCTAGAAAGAGACAGAGGGTATCAAGTGTAGTAATTTTCCTCATTCTTCATGGAACAATGTAACTGAAAAATAAGACATATGATGGGAAATCATAGGAGCAAAGATGGGGCTAGACTTGGGTTGAGCTAAGGAGCCAGTTAGCCCTACCCTCCTCCACTCCAACACACAATCAAGAAAGTCATATTGTTCATAACCTAAAGGGCTCCCTGTTCTTTTCTGCCCCCTTGATCAGTGTCCCGTCCTGTAAACCACACTCTCTCACCTCTGCCCAGTCCTTGCTGTGCTCCTCTTCCAACTCTACCTCTATTTCCATCATTTGAAATTAACAGCAACCAATGCTGCGTTATGATGCACAGCACCACTTCGAAATGCCTGAGAAATAACCAGCAATCTCTTTAAATAAACACTGCATTGGCCCAGAGCATTCAGCAAACCCCTAAAACCTTCAGTCAACAAAGAGAAGGCCTTTGTGGGTGCCCTGGGACATGCCCCTTGAGATAAGACTCCCACACCCAATTTTAGGCACAGCTCCATAAATAAATGCTGTGCTCTCCATCTATGCCCATTCCATATATTTACTGACTGTCTGAAGCCAACAAGAGTTGGGTCTTCAAGGGGCCGTGTAGCCAGTCTCACTACACAGCTACTCCTCCATCCCAATGGCAGTTTTCAATGGTAATAGCCAAATGTTGTTACACAGGATCCAGAATGATTAACTACTTATTTTCATTTTGCAGAACAACCATTCAGTGCTCACTCAAGCACTAATGCTTTTTTAAACCAAATGGTAACTGTATTTATTAAAACACTCTTAATTGTGTTGAAATAGTTTATTGTTCAAAGTGATGTTTGATATGTATACAAAAAATCATTGGCAGACTATCAACTGTACTTTTTAAAAATTACTTTCTCATCTGTTTCCCTCCAAATTACTGTTAATACATTTAAAAACAAGAGCAGAGAAAATGTTTTGTGCAATATGACTTGAAAGAGGAGCTTTATATGCTACCAGGAAACTTAGGGGGGAAGAAGGCCCTTATCTTTCCTTTCTATCTCTGTTTTTCATCTAGAAGGTTTTACAACAAGTAGAACTCATCTAAACAGGAATATGGAGGTCCCTGTTTGTAAGAAAGGTAATATTACTAAGCTCTGATCAAAAGTAGTAAAAATAAACTCAAAATGGATTAAAAATCTAAATGTAAGACCAGAAACCATAAAACTCCTAAAGGAAAACATAGGCAAAACACTCTCTATCATACATTACAGCAGGATCCTCTATGACCCACCTCCCAGAATATTGAAAATAAAATCAAAAATAAATAAATGGGACCTAATTAAACTTAAAAACTTCTGCACAACAAAGGAAACTATAAGCAAGGTGAAAAGACAGCCTTCAGAATGGGAGAAAATAATAACAAATGAAGCAACAGACAAACAACTAATCTCAAAAATATACAAGCAACTCCTACAGCTGAATTCCAGAAAAATAAACGATCCAAGCAAAAAATAGGCCAAAGAACTAAATAGACATTTCTCCAAAGAAGACATACAGATGGCTAACAAACACATGAAAAGATGCTCAACATCACTCATTATCAGAGAAATGCAAATCAAAACCACTATGAGGTACCATTTCACGCCAGTCAGAATGGCTGCGATCCAAAAGTCCACAAGCAATAAATGCTGGAGAGAGTGTGGAGAAAAGGGAACCCTCTTACACTGTTGCTGGGAATGCAAACTAGTACAGCCACTTTGGAGAACAGTATGGAGATTCCTCAAAAAACTGGGAATAGAACTGCCTTATGATCCTGCAATCCCACTGCTGGGCATACACACTGAGGAAACCAGAATTGAAAGAGACACATGTACCCCAATGTTCATAGCAGCACTGTTTACAATCACCAGGACTTGGAAGCAACCTAGATGTCCACCCGCAGATGAATGGATAAGAAAGCAGTGGTACATATACACAATGGAGTATTACTCAGCCATTAAAAAGAATACATTTGAATCAGTTCTAAGGAGGTGGATGGAACTGGAGCCTATTATACAGAGTGAAGTAAGCCAGAAAGAAAAACACAAATACAGTATACTAACGCATATATATGGAATTTAGAAAGATGGTAACAATAACCCTGTTTACGAGACAGCAAAAGAGACACTGATGTATAGAACAGACTTTTGGACTCTGGGACCGGGAGAGGGTGGGATGATTTGGGAGAACAGCATTGAAATATGTATAATATCATATCTGAAACGAGTCGCCAGTCCAGGTACGATGCCTGATAACGGATGCCTGGGGCTGGTGCACTGGGACGACCCAGAGGGATGGTATGGGGAGGGAGGAGAGAGGAGGGTTCAGGATGGGGAACACATGTATACTTGTGGCAGATCCATCTTGAGGTATGGCAAAAGCAATACAATATTGTCAAGTTAAGCAAAATAAAATTTAATTAAAAAAAAAGTAGTGATGATGAATTTTAGCTGATCCTACCATATTTTTTAATTTATTTATTTTTTAATTGAAGGATAACTGTTTTATAAAATTCTGCTGTTTTCTGTCAAACCTCAATGTGAATCAGCCATTGGTATACATATATCCCCTCCCTTTTGAACCTACCTCCCATCTCCCGCCCCATCCCACCCTTGTAGATTGATACAGAGCCCCTGTCGGAATTTCCTGAGCCATACAGCAAATTCCCATTGGCTATCTATTTTACCTATGGTAATGTAAGTTTCCATGTTACTCCTTCCATATATCTCACCCTCTCATTCCCTCTCCCCATGTCCATAAGTCTAATCTCTATGTCTGTTTCTCCATTGCGGCCCTGTAAATAAATTCTTCAGAACCATTTTACTAGATTCCATATATATATGCTAGAATACAATATTTATCTTTATCATTCTGACTTACTACACTCTGTATAATAGGCTCTAGGTTCATCCACTTCATGAGAACTGACTCAAATGTGCTCCTTTTTATGGCTGATAATATTTCATTGTGTATATGTACCACAACTTCTTTATCCATTCATCTGTCAATGGACATCTAGGTGGCTTCCATGTTCTAGCTATTGTAAATAGTGTTGCAATGAAAAATGGAATACATGTGTCTCTTTCAGTTTGGTTTCCTCAGGGTACATGCCTAGGAGTGGGATTGCTGGGGAATACCAGACCACCTGATTTGCCTCTTGAGAAATCTGTATGCAGGTCAGGAAGCAACAGTTAGAACTGGTCATGGAACAACAGACTGGTTCCAAATAGGAAAAGGAGTACGTCAAGGCTGCATATTGTCACCATGTTTATTTAACTTATATGCAGAGTACATCATGAGAAATGCTGGACTGGAAGAAACAGAAGTTGGAATCAAGATTGCTGGGAGAAATATCAATAACCTCAGATATGCAGATGACACCACCCTTATGGCAGAAAGTGAAGAGGGGCTAAAAAGCCTCTTGATGAAAGTGAAAGTGGAGAGTGAAAAGGTTGGCTTAAAGCTCAACATTCAGAAAACGAAGATCATGGCATCTGGTCCCATCACTACATGGGAAATAGATGGAGAAACAGTGGAAACAGTGTCAGACTTTATTTTTCTGGGCTCCAAAATCACTGCAGATGGTGACTGCAGCCATGAAATTAAAAGACGCTTACTCCTTGGAAGGAAAGTTATGACCAACCTAGATAGCATATTCAAAAGCAGACACATTACTTTACCAACAAAGGTTCGCCTAGTCAAGGCTATGGTCTTTCCTGTGGTCATGTATGGATGTGAGAGCTGGACTGTGAAGAAGGCTGAGTGCCGAAGAATTGATGCTTTTGAACTGTGGTGTTGGAGAAGACTCTTGAGAGTCCCTTGGACTGCAAGAAGATCCAACCAGTCCACTCTGAAGGAGATCAGACCTGGAATTTCTTTGGAAGGAATGATGCTAAAGCTGAAACTCCAGTATTTTGGCCACCTCATGCGAAGAGTTGACTCATTGGAGAAGACTCTGATGCTGGGAGGGATTGAGGGCAGGAGGAGAAGGGGACGACAGAGGATGAGATGGCTGGATGGCATCACTGACTTGATGGGTGTGAGTCTGAGTGACCTCTGGGAGCTGGTGATGGACAGGGAGGCCTGGCGTGCTGCAGTTCATGGGGTCGCAAAGAGTCGGACATGACTGAGCAACTGATCTGATCTGATCTGATGGTGGTTTTATTCATAGTGTTTTAAGAAATCTCCAAACCATCTTCCGTAGTGGCTGTATCAACTTACATTCTCACCAGCAGTGCAAGAGCATTCCCTTTTCTCCACACCCTCTCCAGCATTTATTGTTTGTAGACTTTTTGATGATGGCCATTCTGACCAGTGTGAGGTGATATCTCATTGCAGTTTTGATTTGCATTTCTCTAATAATGAGTGATGTTGAGCATCTTTTCATGAGTTTGTTAGCCATCTGTATGTCTTCTTTGGAGAAATGTCTGTTTAGGTCTTTTCCCCACTCTTTGATTGGGTTGAGGGCCATAACTCCTGCAGTGGAGGCAGTCCGTGTCCCTGCACACTTGGTGCTGCCAGGGTCCCCACAAGCCAAGCAGCTGTGCCACCTTCACGCTCAACGCTCACTAGGACAGAGCTACCACAGGCAAAAAATGTCTTGCATCTATGCATGCAGGGTTGCTTCAGTCGTGTCTGACTCTTTGTGACCCTGTGGACTGTAGCCTGCCAGGCTTCTCTGTCAGTGGGGTTCTCCAGGCAAGAATACTAGGGTGTATTGGCTAATACTGGTTTCCATACCCTTCTAGATCTCTGTATTTCCTGCTGCCCTAGCTGCCAACTCTTCTGAGTACCTGGTGCTTCCAGAACCCCTGCAGTTCAAGCAGCTGCACCACCTCCACACCTGGCCCTCACAGGGGCAAACCCAAGTCCTCCAGGGCAGCCTCAGGAGCAAATCCCAGTGGACGACCCACATGTCGAGGTGGAAATAAAAACCACAGTTGAAACCCAGGGGCAGAGTGGCTAAGGAAGAAGACCCAAAACCTTCCCACCAGCTGTACAAGCTGAAGATTAAATCCAATCAACTAGGCAGTTTCTATGTCTATGGAATATATAAAAGGATATTGAAAGCTTCCACAAAAGAAAACACACTAGTTCTGATAGCTGTGGACACTGGAGGCAAGAACACACATGAGCAGGACCAGATTAGAATCTGAGCTGCCCGCACAGCAGGTCCAGAGATCAGCACAGTGTTGGAGGGCGTCCTAGAGAGGTGAGGTGGACTGTGACTCCCAGTGAGGGAAAGGACTCTGACAGCAGTGACTCAGAAAAACATTTATTATTCTTGTTTTGACTTGTTCTGTAGATTCTTTTGGATTTTTTTCTTTTCTTTTTCTCCCCACCCCTACCCCTGCAGCACCATTATAGTTGTTGACTTTTCTGGCACTATGAAGTCTAATTAAGCTTTTGAGCTTTTTTTTTCCTCAGTCATATTTTTTTATTGTTGCTATAAACCTCTGCCTCTATGTTGGGCTTTGCCAGTTCTGTGGAGTTTTCCTTTTTTTTTTTTTTTTCTTTCTTCTTCCTTTTTTCCTTTTTCTTTTAATTTTTTATTTTTTTAATCTATTATTATTTTTTCTACATTTACTCCTACCATGTACTTTCTAATGCTTTCTCTTATCTCCGAAAGTACACATGCTGCTGCTGCTGCTAAGTCGCTTCAGTCGTGTCCGACTCTGTGCGACCCCATAGATGGAAGCTCACCAGGCTCCCCTGTCCCTGGGATTCTCCAGGCAAGAACACTGGAGTGGGTTGCCATTTCCTTCTCCAATGCATGAAAGTGAAAAGTGAAAGTGAAGCCGCTCAGTCGTGTCTGACTCTTAGCGACCCCATGGACTGGAGCCTACCAGGCTCCTCCGTCCATGGGATTTTCCAGGCAAAAGTACTGGGGTGGGGTGCCATTGCCTTCCCCTGAAAGTACACATAGCTGAGTCCTAATTCAAATAAGTTCCCAGTTGACCCAAGGCCCAGAAATGGAAAAGCGAAGAAGAAGCTAATGAATTAGTGAGATTTAGAGTATTAGACATCATCAGTATATTACAATCACAGGGTAGATGGAGCTTCTTGAATGCCAGAATTGGAGGCCAAGCTCAGAGCTTCAAAAACAAATACAGCAATCAGAACACCAAATTGAAGGTGTGAGAGAAAGAAGCAAAATTGGAGCACAAAGCACAGAACATTTTCAATGTCATTCAAGAGACTTCCCAAGCACACCTTTACTTGACTTCATGGTTTGAAATTCTGGTTCTGAAGCATATTACCTTTTAAACAGACGGGCCCGAAGCTGAAATTTTTCAGAAAAACAAAAGTGACAATTTACAAACAATAAGCTGAGAAATAGAGTGAAATTAATCAATGTGGAACAAGGTGTCTCAATGAAATGCAAATTGTTGGCTTCATTAGCATAGTGTTCTAAACACTTCAACTAACCCGCCTTCTGTAGAACCCAATACATCAACTATGAGGGTTAATTTTTTATAAGTTACAAAGTGAGAGCTATTTTGTTTACAAAAGACAGAAACTCGAGAAGAAATGTGCTGCTCTTCAGTCTGCTCGTCATTTCTGACTCAGCGACCCCATGGACTGCAGCTTCCTGTCCTTCACTATCTCCCTGAGTTTGCTCACATTCATGTCCATTGAGTCAGTGATGTTATCTAATCATCTCATCCTCTGTTGCTCCCTCCTCCTTTTGCCTTCAATCTTTCCCAACATCAGGGTCTTTTCCAATGAGTCAGGTCTTCACAGCAGTTGGGCAAAGTGTTGCAGCATCAGCTTCAGCATCAGTCCTACCAATGCATATTCAGGGTTGATTTCCTTTAGGATTGGCTGGTTTGATCTCCTTGTTGTGCAGGGGAATCTTAAGAGTCTTCTCCAGCACCACAATTTAAAAGCATCAGTTCTTCAGTGCTCAGCTTTCTTTATGGTCCAACTTACATCTGTACATGACTACTGGAAAAGCCATAGCTTTGACTATACATACCTTGGTCAGCAAAGTGATATCTCTGCTTTTTAATACACTGTCTAGGTTTGTCATAACTTTCCTTCCAAGGAGCAAGCATCTTTTAATTTCATGCCTGCAGTCACCATCCAAGTGACTTTGGAGCCCAAGAAAATAAAATCTGTCACTGTTTCCACTTTCTCCCCATCTATTTCCCATGGAGTGATGGGACCAGATGCCATGATCTTAGTAATTTTAATGTTGAGTTTCAAGCCAGCTTTTTCACTCTCCTCTGTCACCCCATCAAGAGGTTCTTTAACCAGAAATAGTTTAGGCCAAAATGTCTATGATGTGTCTCATGGCACCTAATAAAGGGAATACTGAGACCTGAATAACAACTCAAAGCAGCAGCACATGCATGGCCTGGATTCCTCTCATCCTCTAGTCTCTGTTTCCCTCTGAGCCCCCGCTTCACTCCATCTCTCATCTCTCAGTGTGGACCAGTGTGGAGGAAAGCATGGGCAACAACAGCCCCAGAGTTGTAGGCCTTAAAGCTCTAGACCTCAGAGACTGACTTGCTGCTTTTTCTGATCCCTA
Source organism: Tragelaphus eurycerus (assembly GCA_935064755.1). Lineage (NCBI taxonomy): Eukaryota > Metazoa > Chordata > Mammalia > Artiodactyla > Bovidae > Tragelaphus > Tragelaphus eurycerus. The sequence goes on along the minus strand of CAKXYN010000126.1, from coordinate 1,919,082 downwards.
TTAAAAACACTGGGGAAAAAAAACTTTGTGGCCCAGACCCAGTCAGATTCCCAAACACGGGCCAGTCAACTGTAGCTAAGCAAGCAGGCTACTTGGGCTGGCCCTGCTTGGATCAGTGTCCAACCTTAGACTAGACAATGGTGGTCAAATGGAGAAGGCCAGGAAAAAACATGACATTTCTGCAGAAATCCTAAAGCTAGAGTAGGGGGTTGCCATATGCTGAGCATATAAACAGTAAGTAACTACCAAACAAAGTAATAAATAAAATAGCTGTGTATTATACATATTACAACTACTGGGCTAAGAGCACAATATTTTATAAGGGCCAGAATAGAGAATCATCAGTCACTAAGTACTGTGTCCTTTATATAATCATATCTAAGAATCATTGCAACTCCCTCTCCCAGATGAAGATGGAGTTTCTACACTCCCCAGAACTTTCAGGCAGGTGAAGGTATGTAGTTCATGTCACATGTACTAGGATTACTGTGAGCAGCAGGCTAACCAGGAAAGAAGAACTAGCTTTCCCAGCAAATTTAGTTCGCATTCCAACTCCTGGTGCACTGGCTTGGTGACTATGGACACATCACCAAAACTGTCTGAGCTAGTTTCCTCACCTGAAAAATAATACATACCAGGTAAGTTTGTATATAGGTTAAAGATGATGTACATAAGGAACACTATACCCGACAAATGGTAGCTATTGTACAGTTAATATACTGAATGGCTCCCTCACAACCTCCACACTTGGCCCCAGGAATGTCTTCAGGCCATGATCCATTTCATACGAACACTTTTCCATGTGAAAGTCTCCTGTCCTACCCTACATACTCAGGACATATGGTTTATATAGATTCCAATCAGGTTATACTATTAATAGAAAAAAAAAAAAAAGAGGATGGGGTGGCAGTAGTATTTATTTTTGCTTTCCTCACAGATTTACTTATCTGCAATGATGCCAAAACTTATCCAAAATTCTAAGATGACTTTCAGATGTGAGCTAAGAAAGACAGTATGGCTGTACTACTACTGTAAAATATGTATATATGTGTTCATGCATGTGTTTATATATATACACATATGATTTTACATATGTAAATAAGTAATATTATCATTATGTTTTGTTTAATATTTAACATATTAAATTTTATATATGTATAATATAATATTTTATGATTGGATTTTATTTCATTTTTAATGTGCCAGGGTACTTTTTTAATAATATAAAATTACAATTCAGGAAAATGATATCTGACATCATCTCTGGAGCCAGGGTCATTCAGAGCAAAGTAAATTTCCCCATCAAGATTTCAGAGTAATAATCCCTTCTTTTTAGAAACAAGGGAACAGAAGTGCAGCGAGGGAAAATGACTTGTCTGAGGTCTCCCAGCTCAAATATCAAGGGCATGTCTGAAGTTTTGTATGCAGCCCAGAGCCTCCCCCAGCCACTCTCCAGCATGTGCAGGCAGGAGGAAGAAGACAAGCTCCTGAGAAGGCTCCAGAGGAGAGCTGAGAGACACCTGCATGTGGACAGGTGCAAAGAAAATGCTGCAGGCAGATCCCTGCACCCCACACTCTCGTCTGGTCACTTTCCCTGGCCGGATTTCAGAGACTTGAGAATTATCCATTATTTTGTATTTGAAGTTCCATTGACATGGATAATCAAAAATAGCTTTAATTCAGTTGAGTTCAGTTCAATCGCTCAGTTGTGTCCGACTCTCTGCGACCCCATGAATCGCAGCACACCAGGCCTCCCTGTCCATCACCAACTCCTGGAGTTGATTCAAACTCACGTCCATCAAGTCGGTGATGCCATCCAGCCATCTCATCCTCTGTCGTCCCCTTCTCCTCCTGCCCCCAATCCCTCCCAGCATCAGAGTCTTTTCCAATGAGTCAACTCTTCACATGAGGTGGCCAAAGTACTGGAGTTTCAGCTTTAGCATCATTCCTTCCAAAGAAATCCCAGGGCTGATCTCCTTCAGAATGGACTGATTGGATCTCCTTGCAGTCCAAGGGACTCTCAAGAGTCTTCTCCAGCACCACAGTTCAAAAGCACCAATTCATCGGTGCTCAGCTTTCTTCACAGTCCAACTCTCACATCCATACATGACCACTGGAAAAACCATAGACTTGATTCAGATCAGATCAAATCAGTCACTCAGTCGTGTCCGACTCTTTGCGACCCCATGAACCGCAGCATGCCAGGCCTCCCTGTCCATCACCAGCTCCCGGAGGTCACCCAGACTCACATTCATCGAGTCAGTGATACCATCCAGCCATCTCATCTTCTGTCGTCCCCTTCTCCTCCTGCCCCCAATCCCTCCCAGCATCAGAGTCTTCTCCAATGAGTCAACTCTTCGCATGAGGTGGCCAAAATACTGGAGTTTCAGCTTTAGCATCATTCCTTCCAAAGAAATCCCAGGGCTGATCTCCTTCAGAATGGACTGGTTGGATCTCCTTGCAGTCCAAGGGACTCTCAAGAGTCTTCTCCAACACCACAGTTCAAAAGCATCAATTCTTCGGCGCTCAGCCTTCTTCACAGTCCAGCTCTCACATCCATACATGACCAAAGGAAAGACCATAGCCTTGACTAGGCGAACCTTTGTTGGCAAAGTAATGTCTCTGCTTTTGAATATGCTATCTAGGTTGGTCATAACTTTCCTTCCAAGGAGTAAGCGTCTTTTCATTTCATGGCTTCAGTCACCATCTGCAGTGATTTTGGAGCCCAGAAAAATAAAGTCTGACACTGTTTCCACTGTTTCTATTAGATGGACCTTTATTTGAGGGATCTTAGCTTTCATTGTGGAGAAGGCAATGGCACCCCACTCTAGTACTCTTGCCTGGAAAATACCATGGATGGAGGAGCCTGGAAGGCTGCAGTCCATGGAGTCGCTGAGGGTCGGGCACGACTGAGCAACTTCACTTTCATTTTCACTTTCCTGCATTGGAGAAAGAAATGGCAACCCACTCCAGTGTTCTTGCCTGGAGAATCCCAGGGACGGGGGAGCCTGGTGGGCTGCCTGCCATCTGTGGGGTCGCACAGAGTCGGACATGACTGAAGTGACAGCAGCAGCAGCAGCAGCTTTCATTAAGATCCCTCAAATAACAACAGCGATAGGACAAATAGCGCGGCCAGCATATGATAAAAATGATTGCCACACTTCTCTCTCAATCTCCTGCTTTGATTCACTACATACTGTAGCAAAATCCAAATGCTTGTGACATCCCTGCACTCCCAACTCATTCTTGCCTCCGTGCTTTTGCTCCTGATGATCCTGCCACCTGGAATGCCCTTCTGCTCTTTCCTTGCCTCATTCAACCTCGAAGATATAGCTCAGGTACCACCTTGTCCAGGAAGCTTTCCCTTACTCATCTTTGTATCCTCGCACAGCATAGTCTTCAGTGAAGCTGTGTTGAGCACTTAATATTGAATGGAAGAGGTTTCTCACTGTAATCCAGGACCAGAGTCCTCTTTTTTCCAATCCTAACCTGTTGCAGCCATCCCGGCACCTCCTCTAACAGTGCTTAAGGTCATGTAAATCAGGCTGTATCTGTCATAGGCTGCTAAAGCTGTGGAAATGTCTACTAGAAAATGCCTGATTTCTTTTCTGACAAAGAATAAAGGAAGTAGATAGTAAGAAAGCATAACAGCTGGAGAAATAGGATGATGTGGGCAGAAAAAATGACCCAACAGTACTTGGGGCATGAAGCAGCCTAGACAACACAAACATGCATCTGACCTCTGAACCCACTACTTCTTCTCTCCTAGTTTTCAGCAACCTACCACTTGGTCTAGGATTCCTAGATTTGCAGTCACTGCCACCAAAAACTGGAATGCTTAGAAGTGAACTAGACCCATGGCAGCTTCCACACCCAAGATCATTACCCCCTTTAAATTACATTCATCCCAAGTTACACCTGGGGCCTCACTGTCCCTAGAGAGAGACTAGGGGGCCAAGTAGAGGTCCTTAAAAGTCTGGGCTCTGCCCTAAGATAGACCTCATGGGGGCATGTGTGGCTTAGAGAGAATACAGCAGGAAACACAAATCTAGCCTGCTCAGGTTGGGTGACCCTGGGCACAGCCTTGTTTCCAAGGCACAGAGGAAGCCCCCACATCACAGAGAAGCCTCTAAATCAGACAGCTCCAGGACAAAATACAGGCCAGCTCTCAATTTGAGTTTCTCTGGTTCTCATCTGTACAGCTTAACAAATCAAGTTTGTTCAAGCTCATTCACTTACAAACTTTGGCTGGGATCCAGTGTCACCAGTCTGAGACCATGGATCCCCTGGAGCTCATTGCATCTGTGGTCTGTGGTCTTCTAAGACCAAAAATTAGCTCCAGGATGCAATACAAGCTGCCATTTCCATTCTAGTTATGGTTGCCATGGAGATCACCTCTGGTTCTTTGTGGGAACCAACTGCTAATGCTTTCTGCTAATGGCCCATGGCCTTGACTCTTGGGATACTAGAATCACTACGCAAGTGAGTGAGGAATCTCACTAGAGATTCCTCTCCTTCCCTAGGAGATTAAGGATTGATGAAGAAGGGCAAGGAACAGAGGAGAGAAATGTGCACCATTCTGTTTGAAAAGAGGTTTCTATCTCTCCTTTCCTTTGCCAGTGGAGTTTAGATGTTTTTATAAATTTAAGAAAATTAGGAGATACCATAGATAGAGAAGGCAATGGCACCCCACTCCAGTACTCTTGCTTGGAAAATCCCATGGATGGAGAAGCCTATTATGCTGCAATCCATGGGGTCACTAAGAGTCAGACATGACTGAGGGACTTCACTTTCCCTTTTCACTTTCATGCATTGGAGAAGGAAATGGTAACCCTCTCCAGTGTTCTTGCCTGGAGAATCCCAGGGATGCGGGAGCCTGGTGGGCTGCCGTCTATGGGGTCGCACAGAGTTGGACATGACTGAAGTGACTTAGCATAGCATAGCATAGATACACAGTGGTGAAGCAAACACCTAAGTTCTACACTTGGCTCAGCCACCAACACACTTTGTGAACTGAAGCAATTTACTCAGCCTCTTTGGGCCCTTTTTTCTCATCAATAAATTGAAGAGTTTGACAAAAACTTTTCCAGAGTTCCATAAGATGCTATTTTGATAATTTGTTTTGTTGCAAAATTAGAAAATAACTTCTCCTGTACAAGGACAACGATCAGTAAGATTGGTCAGATAAAACCACAGGGAAAAGAGCAAGACTGAAAATAATACATGGTCAGGTCATAGGGCAAGAGACTGGAGAAGCCCAGAAGCCAAAGTTCCAGACGGAATCGGGGTTTGGAATCAGGCAAGCTATCAGGGGCCTAAAGAACAGACCCAGACCTTCAGTGAGAGAAGATCACAGCCAAGGAACAAGGGCATCAAGAAAATCCAGAGCACGAACTTGTGTCTGAGAGACATGATGGATTAGAATACGTCTATTTCAAGTCAGAAAATCAGCAAAAAAGTAAAATGCCAGTTAAAGTTTTGAAAGTTTGGAGACATCAAAAAGAAAATAAAATCCCAATAAATTCTCCTGTAAAACATTCAAAGTCACATGTGTCCAGCCAGGTGTATCACAGGCCACTGTAGAAGCTTAGCTGTGGAAAGTGTCTGACAGAAAGTGTCAGCTTCTTTTCCTGATCGAGGTTCCTAGAATCTAAATGGACAATGCAAGGAAAATAGTCCCTGGAGTAGTCAGTTCAAAACCTATGGTATTAAATGTACAAGAGGTCTGTGGTTGAGATGCAGGCATCCTCAGGCTATTTTGTATCACATCTTTTGCTGCCATTGAGATTCTTTTCAAAATCCAGGTCTCTTGTGGCTGATGTTCTGATTCCATCTGAGTTTCTCACTACTGAAAAACCAAAGAGCTTTATATAGACTCCTAAGGAACATTTCCCCAGGCCTTGGTCTGTCCAAGTACTGTGCATAAAAATTAGGTTTGTGTCCCAGCCCTGCCGTTAACCTGCTTTGGGTTAAGGCTAAGTCACAAAAACATTCAAGCTCTCAGCTTCTGCTTCTGCCACGTGAACTTAATCTTTCCTCCTCTGCCTCTTTCACAGATGCTAGACAGAGTCAGTGAACCAACACCTGTGAAATCACTTTGAAATATGGTCTCGTTGGGGACAAGCCAGCACTCAGAAAATAAGGGGGTTCATTGGAATCAGGGCTTCCAACTCAGCCTGGCTTCCTTAGCCATTTCTGTGTCAATTAGCTGTCACTGCTCCTTCTTCTCAAACGATGCAAATTTTAAAAGCTGGCACAAGCTCATCTGGAATTCACATACCTAACCTTCAAACAGACAAGGACAATGTAAAATTGGAAATACAGGAAGATGGCAAGTGGTACTGCTGTCTGTGAAAAATGAGCATTGTAGGAAGAGCTTCACTTCTTCCAAAGACGTTCAGTGTTTGTCAATGATTTGTAATGCTTTCACTGAAAGGCTCTCATCCTCATGAACACATTTTGAAGATAGAAATCAATCTTATGATGTAACAGAGAAGGAAAATCTGTTACGAAAAATGAAGAGGAGAAAAACCACCTAATTCCAGAATCCTTTCTACTGAATAAATGGATTCCAGAGAAGTAAGGCCATATCCATATTTTTTTTTCCTTGCTCTTGCCACTTACTAAGCAGCTGCAAGAGGTAAGATTGAAGAGAGAGGCTGTTCAGTCAGCCCTAGCAGTCTTTCCATCTCAATAATTTAGGCCAGATGCCTTCAAGGGGAACAATCTCCTTTGTCATCTCATCTTAGGGACCGACACACCCCATCGTTGGCATTTGTATTAAGGCAGTTCAGTGTTTGCCAATATAAGATAAATAGCTAAGACTCTCAGAGAAACTATCACAACTATGTGTGATGATACAGTGTGCTTAACCACGCAAGGGTAGGCTGCCTCCATAGCTTTGAGGCCTTTGTGATCTTAAAATAAGGTAATAACACACAGAGGTTTATTTAACACCCAGACCAAGATGCATACTTGGTCTGCATACTCAGATACTCAGATACTACTCAGATACTTCTGAGACCCTCAGACTCAAGAATAAAGTTACTCCAAGGCCTACTGAATCCCCCCAGCTCATCCCAGAACACACCGCAGTGAATATCCACACTGCAGTTTGAGGTAGAGGTAAGCTATCGAGAAAGGCAAAAATCAGGAAGGAGAGCTAAGTAAAGCTAGCAAAGTCAGGGTGGAGGGGGAAACAAGTCCGGGTGGAGGGGTTGGAAAGACATTCCACGAAGAAGATTCCAAGGTTGATGTCCACCAGCACATCTTACACAATGCAAAGTCCCCCTCACTCTCTTTTCACTCAGAGGTCCACAGCCTCTTATACTGGTCCATTACCTAGAGGGTTTCAGAACAGAAGTTTCCTAAAGAATAGGTTTCATTCTGAAAAATGGAAGGGTTGGTGTCCAATATCACCACTGTCTCCCCACAGCTCGTCTCCAAGCCCACTCCAGATTATTCACGTGGGCAAATAAGCTGTAGTCTTTCCCAGTGCCTTCTGGCACTTTGTGTGTCTTAGGAACTTCTCTCCTAAGAAAAATCAGTCCACAGCAAGTCTGGGAGATAGAGATAATGTGAGAGCTCATAGTGGGTCAGTACTTCAGCAAAAAACCAGAAAGCTCTTGGCTGGGGGATGAGAGAGACATCTTTGCACAAGCCAGGAAGAAAGCTCACTCCTGCTGGACACAGTCCTCGGGCGTTGACGAGGACTACTGGCCCTCGGGAGTTGCCTGGCCCTGTACTCTTTAGACCAAGATGAAAAGGTGCTTACACCTGGGACTTCCTCAAATTGCTCATGAAAGAGAGGCAAGTGAGCCTGGACGTGGAGAAGGAGCATGTTTAAGAAATGCATGATGACTTCAGGAAAATCAGAAACATCGTGAAGCCATCTGAGAATCACGGCACACCACAGACAAGCATATCAAACTAAAATAAGCCCAAATAAATAACTGACATAAACAACTTGACCTAAGACAATGACTATACTGTTAAAACTCCATCCTGGCTCCTTTAAAATCTACATTCCAGATCTCCAGCTTCCTAAAGTTAAACACTAAAGACAAATGGAAATAACTCAGCCTGTCTTCACTATAGTGACCTGCATGTTGTGGGTGCTTGACGTGATTTAAAGGAATTGAATGCGTGGCCACAAAACTCATATCAGCCATGATCAATTCAGAAACAAGGACGGAGAAATTTCTATTTGTAAATAAAGAGAAACTACAATATTCAGTGGGTAAAACTACAATTTTACCCACCTTTTCTAAGAGCCTCTGTAATAAGACAAACAAAGACTCCAGGTAGAGATTAAATGTGATCTATAAGTCTACAAGTGAAGAGGTCTTTCCAGTAAGCCATTATGAAAGGCTGCTTGAAAAAAATTTGAGACCTCTCTCTGAAATAGGTGAGCTCTGTGTTTTAAAATTATTTCTTCCATAGTCGGCAAGAATTCTTCAAGAAACCCTAAAGCAAAGAATAAAATGGGTAGAATCAAGATCTTGTTATTGTTGTTGCTCAGTCGTGTCCGACTCTTAACTATCCAGTGGACCACAGCACACCAGGCTTCCCTGTCCTTCACCATCTCCTGGAGTGTGCTCAAGTTAATGTCCATTGTGTTGGTGATACCATCCAACCATCTCATCCTCTGTCATCCCCTTCTCCTCCTGCCTTCAGTCTTTCCCAGTATCAGGGTCTTTCCAGTGAGTTGACTCTTCACATCAGGTAGCCAAAGTACTGCAGCTTCAGCTTCAGCATCAGTCCTTCCAATGTATAGTCAGAGTTGATTTCCTTTAGGATTGACTGGTTTAATCTCCTTACTGTCCAAGGGACTCTCAAGAGTCTTCTTCAGCACCACAGTTTGAAAGCATCCGTTCTTCAGTGTTCAGCCTTCTTTATGGTCCATCTCTCACATCCATAAATGACTACCAGAAACTCATAACTTTGACCACATGGCCTTTTGTCGGCAAATTGATGTCTCTCCTTTGTAATACACTATCTAGGTTTGTCATAGCTTTTCTTCCAAGGAGCAAATATCTTTTAATTTTGTGGCTACAGTCACTGTCCTCAGTGATTTTGGAGCCCAAGAAAATAAAGTCTGCCACTGTTTCCATTGTTTCCCCATCTATTTGCCATGAAGTGATGGGATCAGGTGCCATGATCTTAGTTTTCTGAATGTTGAGTTTTAAGCCAGATTTTTCACTCTCCTCTTTCACCCTCTTCAAGAGGCTCTTTAGTTCCTCTTTGCTTTCTGCCATTAGGGTGGTATCATCTGCATATCTGAGGTTATTGATATTTCTCCCTGAAATCTTGATTCCAGCTCATTCTTAATCCAGCCCAGCATTTTGCATAAATGTACTCTGTGTTTAAATTAAATAAGCAGAGTGACAATATAGAGCCTTGACCTACTCCTTTCCCAGTTTGGAACCAGTCCATTTGTTCCACGTCTGGTTCTAACTATTGTCTCTTGACTTGCATACAGGTTTCTCAGAAGGCAGGTAAGGGGGTCTGGTATTCCCATCTGTGATTAAAAAATACACTGCCCAGGAGCCAGCTAGGGCAGACACTGTTTTCAATCAGGATTGTGGTAAAGGTTGTCTCAAAGGAAAGACTAAGCCCAATGTAGACGGTAACAATGAAATGCAGAGCCAGACCAGGTTTGAATTTCTGCAATGGTGTTTGTTAATAGCAAAAGATTGCAACCTTCTGACTCCAGTCCAAAGTCCTTTAGTTCTTAGATTCAAGTGGGGCAGGTAGAGATCAAGTTGTCTCGGAGAAAGAATTTAGGTTCTATACCTTGTTCTGAATCCCACTCCATCTGTGAATAAGTTGCTTTACTCTTTGAGTCTGTTCCCTTTTTTTGCTCTATCAATGGCCCTAATGGAAGGGCCAGAATGGTAAATCAATGATGAAAGCCTGTGTAAGGCCCTTAGCACAGTGTTAGCACGTGTCAGTGGTCTCTCACACTTCTGAAACCAACATTTGGGACTATACATGACTGAGCTAAGAATTAGTGACCTGGTTCTCACACCAGCTAGCTCTGTGACTTTAGACACATCACTGCACTTCCTGAGGCATTAGTTTCATGACATGCAAAATGAACCAGGTAATCTCTGAGAAGTCTTCTGGCAATAGGGGAATTCTGATTCAAAGATGGAAGTAGATGAAAGTGCTGAAAGAAAAGTGTTATAAAGATGCATGAAGCAGGGCACCCAAAGCCAGCACTCTGGGACAACCCAAAGGGATAGAGTAAGGAGGGAAGAGGGAAGGGGGTTCAGGATGGGGGGGACATATGTATACCTGTGACCAATTCATGTTGATGTATGGCAAAAACTATCATAATATTGTAAAGTAATTATCCTCCAATTAAAATAAATTGATTAATTGTTAAAGAAAGAGAGACATCAGCCTCAGGATCCACCCTGAGAATTGCTGAATAGGGTCAGAATTACCAGTCATCTCAGGATCTGAAGATTCTGGGATCAAACAGAACTTGTTATTGTTCATTTGCCAAGTCCAACTCTGAAACCCTGTGGACTGAAGCACACCAGCCTTCCCTGTCTTTCACTATCTTCTGGAGTTTACCCAACTTCATGTCCATCAAATTGGTGATGCCATCCAACCATCTCATCCTCTGTCACTTTCTTCTCTTTTTACCTTCAATCTTTCCCAGCATCAGGGCCTTTTCCAATGTGGTGCTCTTTGCATCAGGTGGCCAAAGTATTAGAGCTTCAGCTTCAGCATCAGTCCTGCCAATGAGTATTCAGGTTTGATCTCCTTACTGTCCAAGGGAATCTCAAGAGTTTTCTCCAGCACTGTAGTTCAAAAGCATCAATTCTTCGGTGCTCAGCCTTCTTTATGATCCAACTCTCACATAGGTACATGACTATTAGAAAGATCATAGCCTTAACTATACTGACCTTTGTTGGCAAAGTGATGTCTCTGCTTTTTAATATGCTGTCTATGTTTATCATAGCTTTCCTTCCAAGAAGAAATGATCTTCTAATTTCATGATTTCAGTCACCATCTGCAGTGATTTTAGAGCCTCAGAAGAGGAAATCCATCACTGCTTCTACTTTTTCCCCATCTATTTGCTATAAAGTGATGGGGGTGGATGCCATGATCTTTTTTTTTTTTATATTGAGGTTTAAGCCAGCTTTTTTACTCTCCTCTTTCACTCTCATCAAGAGGCTCTTTAGTGCCTCTTCACTTTCTGCCATTAGAGTGATATCATCTACATATATAAGGTTGTTGATATTTCTCCAGGCAATCTTGACTGCAACTTGTAACTCATCTAGTCCAGCATTTTGCACGATGTGTTCTGCATATAAGTTGAATAAACAGGATGACAATATTTAGCCTTGTCATACTCCTTTCTCAATTTTAAACCTGTCACTTGTTCCATTTAAGGGTCTACCTGTTGCTTCTTGACCAGCATACAGGTTTCTCAGGAGACAGGTAAGATGGTTCCTGTCTCTTTAATAGTTTTCTGTAACTTGTTATGATTCACACAGTCAAAGGCTTTAGCATAGTCAATGAAACAGAAGTAGATATTTTTCTGGAATTCCCTTTCTTTCTCTATGATCCAGCAAACACTGGCAATTTGATCTGTGGTTTCTCTACCCTTTCAAAACCTAGCCTATACATCTGGAAGCTCTCTATTTAAGTACTAAGATGGCAACCCACTCCAGTGTTCTTGTCTGGAGAATCCCAGGGATGGGGGAACCTGGTGGGCTGCCATCTATGGGGTCGCACAGAGTCGGACATGACTGATGCAACTTAGCAGCAGCAGAAGAAGCCTAGCTTGAAGGGTTTTGAGAATAACCTTACTAGCATGGGAAGTGAGTATGACTGTTTGGTATTTTGAACATTCTCTAGCACCACCCTTCTTGGGAATTGGGATTAAGATTGACCTTTTCCAACCCTCCTGGGTTTTCCAAATTTGCTGACAGATTGCATATAGCACTTTAATATCATCATCTTTTAGGATTTTAAATAGCTCTGTTGGAATTCCATCACCTCCACTAGCTTTATTGGCAGCAATGTTTCCTGAGGCCCACTTGACTTCACACTCTGGGATATTTGGCTCTAGGTGAGTGGACTAGCCATCGTGGTTATCTGGGTCACTAAGATCTTTTTTGAACAGTTCTTCTCTGTATTCGTGCCATCTCTACTTGATCTTTTCTGCTTTTGCTAGGTCTTTACCAATTCTGTCCTTTATTGTGCCCATCTTTGCATGAACTTTTCCTCTGATATCTCCAATTTTTCTTCCATTTCTTTGCACTGTTTGCTGAAGGAGATCTTCTTGTCTCTCCTTGCTATTCTCTGGAACTCTGCATTCAGTTGGACATGCCTTTCCCTTTCTCCTTTGCTTTTCACTTCTCTTCTTTCCTCAGCTATTTGTAAAACCGCCTCAGACAATCACTTGCATTTCTTTTTCTTTGGGATGGTTTTGGTCATTGCTTCCTGTACAATATGACAAATCTCTGTACATAGTTTTTCAGGCACTCTGTCTACCATATCTAATCTCTTGAATCTATTTGTTACCTCCCTATATTCATGGGCTTCCCTGGTGGCTCAGATGGTAAAGCGTCTGCCTGCAATGCAGGAGACCTGGGTTCGATCCCTGGGTCAGGAAGGTCCCCTGGAGAAAGAAATGGCAACCCACTCCAGTACTCTTGCCTGGAAAATTCCATGGACAGAGGAGCCTTGTAGGCTACAGTCCATGGGGTTGCAAAGAGTCAGGCGCAAATGAGCAACTTCACTTCTATGTATATTCATAGGAAGGAAAGTTATGACCAACCTAGATAGCATATTGAAAAGCAGAGACATTACTTTGCCAACAAAGGTCTGCCTAGTCAAGGCTATGGTTTTTCCTGTGGTCATGTATGGATGTGAGAGCTGGACTGTGAAGAAAGCTGAGCACCGAAGAATTGATACTTTTGAACTGTGGTGTTGGGGAAGACTCTTGAGAGTCCTATGGACTGCAAGGAGATCCAACCAGTCCATTCTAAAGGAGATCAGCCCTGGGTGTTCTTTGGAAGGACTGATGCTGAAGCTGAAACTCCAGTACTTTGGCAACCTCATGCGAAGAGTTGACTCATTGGAAAAGACTCTGATGCTGGGAGGGATTGGGGGCAGGAGGAAAAGGGGATGGCAGAGGATGATATGGCTGGATGGCATCACTGACTCAATGGACGTGAGTTAGAGTGAACTCCGGGAGTTGGTGATGGACAGGGAGGCCTGGCATGCTACAATTCATGGGGTCACAAAGAGTTGGACACAACTGAGCGACTGAACTGAACTGAGCTAAACTGACTGGCCTATTGGTTTTCCTTGCTTTCTTTAGTTTAAGCCTGAATTTTGCTATAAGGAGCTGATGATCTGAGCCACAGTCAGCTCCAGGTCTTCAAACAGATCTACCTTGTATTATACTCAATGGTAGTTGAGACGGGGGTGGCTAGGTGGTAAGGATAAAGGAGACAATCTTCCACCTCTTTTCAGAGGTGCATGACTTCAAGTTTCCAGTGGAAGAGCCTCCTACATAACCAAGGCAGACTTGAAACTATTGAGCCGCTTTGACCCTACCTGGATAACCCAAGTGGGACTTCATAATGAAGCTCCTAGGCGTTCCCCACCTAGGATGGGCAAGGTAGAAAAGCTCTGGAGATGGAAGGTAAAAAGTGGCAGCCAGCTTTGGTGGTATGCTGGCCTCCCACTCATCTTCAACTCACACACACACACACACACACACAATTATACACTTACACTTTTCTTCTCTTTTTTTTTTTTAGAATTTTTTTTTAATTTTATTTTATTTAACCTAGATGTCCATCAGCAGATGAATGGATAAGAAAGCTGTGTTACACTTTTCTTCTATGTCTCTCATATCTAGGCAGAGATCCATGGCCCTGTTTCTGGTATCATATATCCCTTCATTTCCGTCAGCCTAAACCTTGTCTAAAGCAGCTGAATCTTTTCTAGGGTCAATGAGAGTTTCATGAACACCTAAGTAAGGATGGGTATTTGGGCCAAATATGTCATAGCCTGTTCTTCAAACTGCCTAGGCCTGGAAAATGAACAGCCTACACAGAAAACACATTTACTGTCATGCCATAAAACTTAAGAGAAGTGACTTTCCCCTACACTTTGCACCTCTCCACACATAAATGCACAAAAATATTGACCCATTAATAAACACAAATATCACACTGGGACTATTTCAGAATAGTATCTAAAACATAATAAAGTATCTTTTAAAATATTCCATAAAAGGACAATTCTCACAGTCATCCCCAATGATCCTCTGCCTCTCTGAAACATTTCCAGGTGTCACAGCCTCTCAGAACCCTCTAGGTAGACAATTCCAATGTGAGCACAGTCTCTCCCAGGCCCAGGCCATTCCATGCTGCACAAATGTGACTGCCCTCACATTCACCATTCTTCATACCACTCTACCCCTTCCAGGCTTCAACCTTGTCAACTGTTACCCATTCTTAGATTTCAGTATAAAGGTCCCCTCCACCAAGAAGCTCTTGTGCTTAGTCATTTCAATCATGTCCAACTCTTTGCGACCCCATGGACTGTAGCCCACCAGGCTACTCTGTGCATGGAATCTTTCCAGCAAGAGTATTGGAATGGGTTGTCATGCCTTCTTCCTCCAGGGGATCCCCCTCACACAGGGATTGAACCCATGTCTCCTGCACTGCAGGTGAATACTGCTGACCCACTAGGGGAGCTCAAGAAGCCCTTAGTGACCGTCCGCCATGTTTGGCTTAGGTGCATTCCTATGTGTGTCTGCACTGTCTTAGCATCAGTTGGCTCTGTTGCAGTTGTGTGTTGACTCAACTGTTTTCTCCACTAAACTGCAGGTTCATTGAGGACAGAGACATTATACCTTTAGCACTTAATGCAACGTTGGAATTTAAAAGCTCTCAATACACATTTGCTGAGTGAATGAATAAATCTGAACCAGACTAGTAGATGTAGTTAAAAACTACTAAGGTCTACTGAGGAACAAACCAATAAAAGGAGAAAAGGAAAAGTAGAGGTTCCTAGGTATGAAAACTGAGTACTCTCCCTAGGGTTCACAATGAAGTAGCACTGTGACAGAGCCAGGGATTGGTGCTGCTGAATGTGCAATGCCAGAGGGCAGAGGAAAGGCCAAAGGCTCTTCGTAAAAGAAGAAGGAAGAGAATAACCACTTATATACCACCTAAGCACATTCTTTTTTTTTAATTAAATTTTATTTTGCTTAACTTTACAATATTGTATTGTTTTTGCCATACATCAAGATGGATCCGCCACAAGTATACATGTGTTCCCCATCCTGAACCCTCCTCCCTCCTCCCTCCCCATACCATCCCTCTGGGTCATCCCAGTGCACCAGCCCCAGGCATCCATTATCAGGCATCGTACCTGGACTGGCGACTCGTTTCAGATATGATATTATACATATTTCAATGCTATTCTCCCAAATCATCCCACCCTCTCCCGTTCCCAGAGTCCAAAAGTCTGTTCTATACATCAGTGTCTCTTTTGCTGTCTCATAAACAGGGTTATTGTTACCATCTTTCTAAATTCCATATATATGCGTTAGTATACTGTATTTGTGTTTTTCTTTCTGGCTTACTTCACTCTGTATAATAAGCAACTCCTACAGCTCAATTCCAGAAAAATAAATGACCCAATCAAAAAATGGGCCAAAGAACTAAATAGACATTTCTCCAAAGAAGACATACAGATGGCTAACAAACACATGAAAAGATGCTCAACATTACTCATTATCAGAGAAATGCAAATCAAAACCACTATGAGGTACCATTTCACGCCAGTCAGAATGGCTGCGATCCAAAAGTCCACAAGCAATAAATGCTGGAGAGGGTGTGGAGAAAAGGGAACCCTCTTACACTGTTGCTGGGAATGCAAACTAGTACAGCCACTTTGGAGAACAGTATGGAGATTCCTCCAAAAACTGGGAATAGAACTGCCTTATGATCCAACAATCCCACTGCTGGGCATACACACTGAGAAAACCAGAATTGAAAGAGACACGTGTACCCCAATGTTCATAGCAGCACTGTGTACAATAGCCAGGACTTGGAAGCAACCTAGATGTCCATCCGCAGATGAATGGATAAGAAAGCAATGGTACATATACACAATGGAGTATTACTCAGCCATTAAAAAGAATACATTTGAATCAGTTCTAATAAGTACATTCTTTTTAAGCCAAATAAAAGTTTTCAATGAAAGTATTATCATCTTCTGATAGATAAGGAAACTGATGCTCACAGAGGCAAATAATATGTCCAATAAATAGCAAAGTCGGTATTGGAAGTTGGACCTGCTGATCAGAGTCCACACTTATTTTTCCCCCTTTGTCTTATTGCTTCTCAAATCTGATAGGTTTGGATGTTTATTTTCACAGTCTAGTTAGCAGGATGCTGCCTTGGAGGATGGGCCTCCCTGAAGTCATGGAAGTTGACATGGTGGTGGCATTGAGTCAGTAACCAAATGAACAGGCATTCAGACCCTTTTTATATGCCCAGCAAAGGGTTCCTCATGCCAATGATATTCTTGTCTTTGAAAATATTTTCAAAGAAAAGAATAAGGTTCAGAGAAGGAAATTCAGAGGAAAAAAAGAGCAGAGTCAAGAAAGGCTCATTTAGATTGATAACTGATGAAACAAATTTATACAAAAAGCTCACAGGGCACATTCAACTACTCACAGAAAAACAGGATCCAAAACAACAGGGCCATCTTTAACTGTCATACTCAACAGGGACATTAGTCATCATCACAGGGCCCTACCCAATTATCAGCACCTAGTCTTCTGCCTCTAAAGACAAAGGTGATAAGAGTCAAGAAGAAATAAAAATACATCCAATTCCCAGTCAAATGAAAATGCTATGGGCCCAAGGCCAAAGAATATTCTTGGCCTGTTGGTGTTCACCACCCTAAATTTAGCCAAATGGTGAGTTTTTTAAAGGAGTATCTTATTCAACCTTTTGCAAGCCAGAGATTTACCTCCTAATGCACAGCTTGTTTCCACCCTGCAAGCAGGAACACACTGCCCTTGGCTTCGTCATCCGTAGAGGAGGCAATGCCAACAAAAACTCTGCTGTTATCACCTAGCTCTGCTTGTCCAAGCAGCACCTGGATGAGGCTCTTCAAGGGCACTGCCAAAATCCCTCTTCTCCCCCCAGAAACCTAGCCTGCCTCCTCCACCCTCCCATAACTGCTAGCTCATCTTACATCTTATCATCACAGATGCATTCATTTGTGTTAATCTCTCTAGCTCTAGAAAGAAAATTTCAATAGAGAATTTGCATTTCCATGAATATAACCAAAGTCTGTGCAGAGTTTGCCTCATTTAACTCTTAGGATCACACAGTGAAGACCGAGAGGCTGAAAATGCAAGAAGCCCTGGAGTCAGATCTGGATGGAAATCTTCTCTTTTCACCCAGGCAAGTTTCCAAGCTCTATATGAAAAATAGAGATCATATCTACCTTTACTCAATAACTGGAAACTACTATTATTTTTAGGTGATTATTAATTTTAGGAATTTTATAGCTAGAAGAATTGAATGATTAAATGCATGATTCTGGAGCCAGAAGACTCCTGGAGAAGTCAGAGCTGAACTGGAGATAGTTTTGGAGAATTGGTGAATAAAGGTGATATCAAGACAGAAGTGAAACATATAATATCTTTGAGAATCAGAGTCAGGAACCCACAGAGGTCAAAAAGAGAAAGAGGACAGAAAGAAGGGTTGCAGGGCCATCCAGCCTAGAGCAGAGATGTATGTACGTGTCTTGTGTGCTCAGTTGCCCCAGTTGTGTCTGACTCTTTATGGTCCAAACCATAGCCCTCCAGGCTCCTCTGTCCCTTGGATTTTCTTAGCAAGAGTACTTCAATGGGTTGCCACGCCCTCCTCTAGGGGATCTTCCTGACCCAGGGATCGAGCCCTCATCTCCTGTGTCTCCTGCATTGCAGGATTCTTATACTTCTGAGCCACTAGGGAAGCCCTTGATGAATGCATAGCCCATCACATTTCAGTCCATCTTGTTAGTCACTCCTAACAGCTAGTTTCACTTTGGCAAACGATAAATATTTATTAGGCACAGTTGTGTGCCAAGTGATGGTCAAGAGAATAGACTGGTGCACTTGAGGTTGCAGAAAGTTCCTCCCAGACTTTGGCAGAGAGCAGGAAGACATCTTAAGACAGAACTAATGAAACCTGACACTTGAGAGGTGGTAGAAGAAAAATCAAGCACTCATGCATGCACATGCACACATGGGAATTCACAAGGGCCCATTGCGTGTCCAACACAATGAAAGAAAAGTAATCCACACAGACACATTTTTATGACATTTCGGAGCTGAGGTTGAAGAGAAACATGCAGTATTCTTAAAGCTTCCAAAAGGAAAATAGAGCAGAGTTTCAAACTCTGATGAAAAATTATTTCCAACCAAGAATTCTATACCTATCCAAACCAAGATCAAGATATGGGCTAAAGTAAAGGCATTTTCAGGAAAAGACAGCATGAGATTAGGGAGTGAGGGGCACTTGCTGATTTAAATATTTTATTTTAAGATGGGAAGCCACTAGAGGAGTTACATTATCCTGTGTCTGGGATTTCTGATGCTGTTACTCTTATTGTGATGAATCACTTTTCTCTTGCTATTTTCAAGATTTTCTATTTATCTTGGGCATTCAACATTTTGACTATGATGTTTCTGAGTATGGATTCCTTTGTGTTTAACATGTTAATAGTTTGTTCAGCTGTTTAGATGTATTAGTGCTTTTCACTAAATTAGAAAGTGTTCAGTCATTTCTTTAAATATTTTAGTTTTTCTGTACCTTTCTCTCCTCTCCTTCCGGTACTACCATTAGTTGTATTTTGGTGCAATAAATGGTGATTCACATTGCTCTGAGACTGTTCATTTCTCTTTATTCTTTTTACTTCCTGTTCTTCAGATCATGTAATCTTTATGTATCAATTTTCAAGTTCTCTGATTTTTTCTTTTGCCATTCAAATCTACTATTGAGTCTCACTAATGAATATTTCCTTTCATTTATTGTACTTTTCAACACCATAATTTACATTTTGTTTTTAAAAATAATTTCTATCTTCTTTTACACTTTTTTATGAGTCATTGTTATTGTAACTTCCTGTAAATCTTTAAACATGGTTTCATTTAGGTCTTTGAATGTATTTACTTAGCTTCCTTCAAGTGTCTGTTGACTAAGTCTGGTCCGCTCAAAGATAGTTTCTGTTGTATGTTTTTTTCCTCTGTGTATGTACCACACTTTCCTAAGGTTCATTTGTTCGTATATCTCATTTTTTGTTGAAAATTGTACATTTTAGATTAATATATTATAGCAACTCAGTACTGATCCTTCCCTGTCTTTTGGGAAGTGTTTGAGAAGTAAATTTGTTTCATCATTTGTTTATTTTTTTAGTGACTCCACTGGACTAATATATGAAGCCCATTTCCGCCATAGTATGCAGCCTCTGGTGTCCCTACTAGAATTTTTCCTTGTTTTTTCCTACCTCTTGGCATCATCAGAATTTTTCCTTGTTTTTTCCTACCTCTTGGCATCATCACCCTTAGGTCTGTGTGAACCACATTTGATTAAAGGCTGTGCATAAGCCTCTGTAGCAAGTTAGATATACACTCTTAGATTACATGTGTACATGGCTAAGAGGCTGCTTCATAGTTCAGGAAGTTTGCAATTTTGTCCCATGTTCAGCCAACCCTAATAGCTCAGTTTCTGTCACCATTCACTCCTGAGAGGGCAGTCTTGTGCATGCATACAGTCTTCCAGACCACCAAGGGAAAGTGTAACTTTATTGTGAAGCTTGGTTTCTTAGGATCAGAGTAGTGTTTGGTCATTCTCTCAAGCCAGTTAAGGATCCCAAACTTTGCTGATGGATCTGCGTATGGCTTAGGTCATGCTTTCTAGTCTGCCCCACATTAAGCTTTGATTGTTCCTGAGCAGGTAAAAGCACGTATGCACAGCCTTCTGGATCCCCAGGGATAGGAATGACCAGGAGGGCTCTCCTTGTTTATCTCTTTCTCTACTACTTGCAATCATGGAACTACTTGACCCTCATAATTGCTTACCACCTCGATATCTATTTGTTTCAGCAAAAACCCAGGCATGAACTTCTCCATACCCTGTAAAATAAATTCAGTCCACTCAGGCAGACTTGTGGGCCTCTCTGTCTTTGAAGCCTGCCTCTTTCCCTGGGAAGAAACTTAGCACCACTTCACTGGAGCAAATAGGAGCTATATGAAGGAAAGGAGCACCAGTTCTCTCAGCTGTGTGTGTGTGTGTGTGTGTGTGTGTGTGTGTGTGTGTGTGTGTGTACTTAGTTGCTCAGTTGTGTTTGACTCTTTGCTATCCCGTAGACTGTAGCCCGCCAGACTTTTTTGTTCATGGGAGTCTATAGAAAGACTGTCAGGGGATCTCCCCAACCTAGGGATGGAGGTCTCCTACATTGCATGTGGGTTCTTTACCGTATGAGCCACCAGGGAAGCCTTCTCTCAGCTGTACCTGCCTGGAATAGTGTTTTTGTGGCACAAGCTGGGAGAGTGGAAGGTAGGCAAGAGACACTAAACCTAGTGGAATGAAATAGTAGCCCTACTAGCTGAGGTGAGAGAAAGCCCACTTCTTCTTGCCTGTACCTGTTCAAAGGAAATGTCCACATTATAGCATATGTTGCATAGGACTGGAGAGAGGGGAAAATGGGTATAGGTTCTGGTTCAAATGCCACACAATCACTGTTTTTACTGAGATTTGGTAGATTTTCTTGAATAAATATTCTCCATTTATTATATGTTCTAAAGACAATTTCTAGAGGCTTTAACTATATAGATAGATAGGTACATAAAATATATAATTTTCACCAGTTAAATAATTATTTTTTTAAGGAAAGAATCCACTGAACTCCTCATACCATTACTCCAGAAGCCTCAATCTGGACTTGTATTTTAAAACAATAATTTTCCCTGCTATGTGGAGAACAGGAACCAAATAGAAGCAGTAAGCTCTGTATTTAAAATATTAATTGTTATTATTTATATATGCAATGTCTTTAATATAAACTGAAACTGCAGTGCTCACAAATGTTAGCATGTTTTCTCAGGGACTGTCCCCCAGTGAGGGGGACCCCGTATGCTCTGAGATCAGATCAGATCAGTCGCTCAGTCGTTGCAACACCATGAACCGCAGCACGCCAGGCCTCCCTGTCCATCACCAACTCCCGGAGTTCACTCAGACTCACATTCATCAAGTCAGTGATGCCATCCAGCCATCTCATCCTCTGTCGTCCCCTTCTCCTCCTGCCCTCAATTCCTCCCAGCATCAGAGTCTTCTCCAATGAGTCAACTCTTCGCATGAGGTGGCCAAAATACTGGAGTTTCAGCTTTAGCATCATTCCCTCCAAAGAAATCCCAGGGCTGATCTCCTTCAGAATGGACTGATTGGATCTCCTTGCAGTCCAAGGGACTCTCAAGAGTCTTCTCCAACACCACAGTTCAAAAGCATCAATTCTTCGGTGCTCAGCCTTCTTCACAGTCCAGCTCTCACATCCATACATGACCACAGGAAAGACCATAGCCTTGACTAGGCGAACCTTTGTTGGCAAAGTGATGTCTCTGCTTTTGAATATGCTATCTAGGTTGGTCATAACTTTCCTTCCAAGGAGTAAGCGTCTTTTCATTTCATGGCTGCAGTCACCATCTGCAGTGATTTTGGAGCCCAGAAAAACAAAGTCTGACACTGTTTCCACTGTTTCTCCATCTATTTCCCATGTAGTGACGGGACCAGATGCCATGATCTTCATTTTCTGAATGTTGAGCTTTAAGCCAACCTTTTCACTCTCATGCTCTGAGATACTCCCCCACAAAAAAAAAAAAAAAAAAAAAGTATTCTTGTTTGTCAACCTTCTATTCTCAACAAAGATTTTCCAACCTTAAGACAGCCAATCTGCCAGCCTTTCTCACACTAGCCTATTCCTCCTGCTAAGAGGCCCTTGAACTTCCTGACGAGATTCAGACCCAGATTTCTACTTTCATTTCCACTTCAAAATTTTCTCTCTTTGCTTCAGATTTCTCCATCTCAATACTCATTCAGTTTGCATTAGCACATGTTAGTTCAAACTCAGGTTTTCCAACATCCTGCTATACCTATCGCTGGCAAGTAAACTTCATCTTACTTGCCTGGACCACCTGGTTCCCAACCCCGGATACAGCCCACTCAATCCATCTACTTCTGGCCTCTCATTGGCTTTGCCCTTCTCCTTCAGTGTCTACTAATCTCTGACTATTTTCCCCATGAAGTTGATCTTGCTCCATACCCTGGTGTTTGCTTGCACATGCTTCTGCCACACACACCTGAGTTTCATTTGTTATTTATGCCTTTCCACCAGCTTCCCTACCTGACTTTGACTTAGGAATTCCTTAATGGACATTAGGTAGCAAGTCTACCCTCCATCCAACTCTACTTGGTTGCAGCTACCAGTTTTCTCACTTGGTTCCAGCTACCAGTTCATGGCACTCACCCTAAAACACTACTATTCTGTTATCTTGTACTTTTTGTCTATTTGGGGTGAGGGGGGGTCCTGCTTATCCTACACCAGTTTCTCTGTCCAAGTTGCTTTCCCTAGTGCCTATATTGGAAGGAAAGTTATGACCAACCTAGATAGCATATTCAAAAGCAGAGACATCACTTTGCCAACAAAGGTTCGCCTAGTCAAGGCTATGGTCTTTCCTGTGGTCATGTATGGATGTGAGAGCTGGACTGTGAAGAAGGCTGAGCGCCGAAGAATTGATGCTTTTGAACTGTGGTGTTGGAGAAGACTCTTGAGAGTCCCTTGGACTGCAAGGAGATCCAACCAGTCCATTCTGAAGGAGATCAGCCCTGGGATTTCTTTGGAAGGAATGATGCTAAAGCTGAAACTCCAGTATTTTGGCCACCTCATGCGAAGAGTTGACTCATTGAAAAAGACTCTGATGCTGGGAGGGATTGGGGGCAAGAGAAGAAGGGGACGACAGAGGATGAGATGGCTGGATGGCATCACTGACTCAATGGATGTGAGTCTGAGTGAACTCTGGGAGTTGGTGATGGACAGGGAGGCCTGGCGTGCTGCGATTCATGGGGTCACAAAGAGTCGGACACAACTGAGCGACTGATCTGATCTGATCTGATACCTCTATTTGTGCTTATATTGACTTATTTGCACTTTGTGCCTAGCATTAAGAGTAGTATAGAGAGCTTACTGCATAAAACAAAGGCATCCTTAGTAGACCATAGTGGCTTTTAAGTAAATGGAGTATCTGACTACTCCATGGAAAAAAGTATGGAATCAGACTACAATAAAGGGAATTATTATCTAGAAGAGTGTAAAATCCATAAGGGCAAGGATTTTGTTTTATTTTATCACTATATACCTAGTACCTAAAACAGTGCTTGACATATAAGTTCTCAATAAAATATTTGTGGAATAAATGATGAGTGAATGAAAAGTAAGTTCAACATAGTTAGGCTGACCACAACAATTAGAAACAAAACATGTGTGCATGTATACAATTAGTCAAGACTCTTTGAGATACTAACTACATCTAAATGATGTCATAGATTATTTCCAAGACATTGTATCTGTGATATTAGTACCTTGGGATAAGCATTCCTTCTCCAATGTCTATTCCCATCTTAAGTATATTTTTGCTTCAAACTCAACCCAAATCTTCAACATCTTAAAATTTTATTTGGCATGCTGAATAAAGGTACTCCAATGGCACCCCACTCCAGTACTCTTGCCTGGAAAATCCCATGGACGGAGGAGCCTGGTGGGCTGCAGTCCACAGGGTCGCTAAGAGTTGAACATGACTGAGCAATTTCACTTTCACTTTTCACTTTGACTTTTCACTTTCATGCATTGGAGAAGGAAATGGCAACCCACTCCAGTGTTCTTGCCTGGAGAATCCCAGAGACCGGGAAGTCTGGTGGGCTGCCGTCTATGGGGTCACACAGACTTGGACACGACTGAAGTGACTTATCAATCCTGATTATAAGGTCCCCCACTTAACACAACAGACTTTGGTTGCCTATTGAACTTAAAGGCAAGTTGAGAGAGGTTCTCATGGGGACTACGTTCCTCTGTAATTGGTATTGTAGGTAAAAGGATGGTTTGGGTGTTGGTAGATTTTGAGTTTCCATGCACAGTGTTTGTCTAGCTCTAATCATTAGCTTTAATTGGCACAGATGCTACTAATTTTAAGTACAGTTTCTCCTGCAGTGTGAACACCTGTCCATTCCTCCTGATGTGGGCAGAAATCTGCTTTAGCATTTCTCTAAATTTGTGATGCTTTTGATTATTTCCTACCCACATATAGAGCTTGGATTTTTTTAAAAAAAAGTGTTAAAAGCCTAAGAAAATGGCAAAGATCACCACTCCCTGTGTAAACATCATTAGAGAGAAAAAATATATTGTAGCTAGTTTCACTTATTTTTAATTTCTGACCACTAGTTTAATAGCTTCTATTTTCTTCTCAAAAGATTACCAAAATTGATTTATATTAGTGTGGTCTGATGGGAGACCAGAGTGCATCTCTTTAATAGGTCATATTATCATAATTTAAATTAATGTTCTTCCATGAGTTTTTAAATGACCGTTTTCATCCCTTATGATCTTTGCAGTAACTTTTGCAAAGCTGAGATTTAGGATTTAGGAATCCCTAAGGAAAAGAGGTGCTAAGTTTGATTAATTGTGTGTCTTGGTGTTGAGTATTTGACAGTCTCCAATTTTATTTTAACTAAAAAATACACCAAGATTACAGATGCTATCACTAGTCACTGCACTCAATATGCCAGCAAATTTGGAAAAATCAGCAGTTGCCGCAGGACTGGAAAAGGTCAGTTTTCATTCCAATCCCAAAGAAGCACAATAAAAAAGAACATTCAAGTACCGCACAATTGCACTCACCTCATAGGCTAGCAAAGTAATACTCAAAAATTCTACAAGCTAGACTTCAACAGTATGTGAACAAAGAACATCCAGATGTTCAACTGGATTTAGAAAAGGCAGAGGAACCAGAGATCACCTTGCCAGCATCCGCTGGATCATAGAAAAAGCAAGAGAGTTCCAGAAAAACATCTACTTCTGCTTTAATGACTACACCAAAGCTTTTGACTGTGTGGATCACAATAAACTGAAAAATTCTTCAAAGGATGGGAATATCAGAATGCCTTACCTGCCTCCTGAGAAATCTGTATGCAGTTCAAGAAGCAACAGTTAGAACCAGACAAGGAACAATGGACTGGTTCCAAATTGGGAAAGGAGTAAGCCAAGGCTGTAAATTGTCACCTTGCTTATTTAACCTATATGCAGAGTACATTGTACAAAATGCCAGACTGGATGAAGCCCAGGCTGGAATAAAGATTGCCAGGAGAAATATCAATAACCTCCTATATGCAGATGACACTACCCTATAGCAGAAAGCAAAGAGGAACTAAAGAACTTCTTGATGAAAGTAAAAGAGGAGAGTGAAAAATCTGGCTTAAACTCAACATTCAAAAACCAAAGATCATGGCATCCAGTCCCATCACTTCATGGCAAATAGATGGGAAACAATGGAAACAGTCACAGACTTTATTTTCTTGCACCCCAAAATCACTGCAGATGGTTACTGCAGCCATGAAATTAAAGATGCCTCCTCCTTGGAAGAAAAGCTATGATGAACCTAGACAGTATATTAAACAGCAAAGACATTACTTTACAGTAAAAGTCTGTCTAGTCAAAGCTATGGATTTTCCAGTAGTCATGTATGGATGTGAGAGTTGGACCATAAGGAGAGCAGAGTACCGAAGAATTGATGCTTTTGAACTGTAGTGTTGGAGTAGACTCTTGAGAGTCCTTTGGACTGCAAGGAGATCAAACCAGTCAATCCTAAAGGAAATCATCCTGAATAATCATTGGAAGGACTGATGCTGAAACTGAAATTCTGATACTTTCGCCACCTGGTACAAAGAGCTGATTCATTGGAAAAGACCCTGATGCTGGGAAAGATTGAAGGTTTGGGAGGAGAAGGGGACTACAGAGGATGAGATGGTTGGGTGGCATCACCAACTCGATGGACATGAGTTTGAGCAGGCTCTGGGGGGACAGGGAAGCCTGACGTGCAGCAGTCCATGGGGTTGGACAGAGTGGGACATGACTGAGTGACTGAATTAATTAGCTAACCACCATTTATCAGACACATTTGGTCCTGGGATCTCTTCAGGGCTTTTGAACAACTTTTCTTTATAAAGGTATCTAAATGAAGAGGACTACAATAAAAAGAATTTTCCACCAACAATACTTTTTATCTTTGGAGCTTATCCAAATAGCTAAGACATCCCAGTAACATAAGTAACTCCATGCACAAGCACATGGGAGGAGGTAATCTGACAATATATTTCCCACCCACTACTTCCCCATCCATATCCTCCCCTAATCTGTCTCTAACTTGAATCCATACTTTATAGCTTATGACAATACTTAATTCTGTGCTTAAGCTTGCCTTAATGTGCTGCCTATGAATTGAAGAATACAAATGATAGCCCTCCTACTTGACTTGAGATGCATAAATCCAAAGAGTTAGTGGATCAAACAAGCTGCAATAGAAATGAGTAGATCAGAAGACCTAGGAGATCACCTAATACCATCTTCTTCCTAAGATTTGAATCCATTGTACAATTCCCCCACATTAAGGGGACTCAAACTCCTCTAGTCAAACATATCTAATTCATTAGAAGCATGAATTAACTTAACAACCAGTTAAATAACCTATCAGAATGGATTCCCAGAAGCCTCAGTCAAAAAATATATTAGTAGAGAATAGATCCCTTAGAACTTATGGAATTACTAGAATGACCTAAACTAGGAACATCTGCGTCTTCACTGAAACCCAGTGTATTAACCACCATGTTTAGGGAAACGAGTCCCAAGCCTGAAAATGAAATAGAGTAGAAATCCCCAGAAGCACAGTAAGTTTACATCAAGGGGGAAAAATTCTGAAGTCAGCACATAAATCCATCTTTAAGCAGATTGTTCCTGACTGACAGGAAACAAGATGGTGTCTAAGTGAAGATAATAAGGAGAGGAAGAGAAGGATGAAAGCCAGATGGCAGAGCTCTATGCCAGCCAGTCTGCAGCTTGAGGATAGATATCTGAGATAAAAGAGATTTTATGATGAATCAAATTCCCAACTAATTTTACTGAGAACATAAAGGAACTTGCCCTTTGAAAATTCTTCTATTCAGTTTGTATTTCCTTTCTTTGTTTTGCTTTGTTTTTGTCTTACTTTTCAAGTTCCTCAGACCAATCAATCTCCTGAATATCCTTCAATATCCTATGCCAGCTTTCCACTGAATAAAATTACAATTCCCTAATTCTAATATCTGAGATAAGGAACAGAAAAGCTTAGATGGAATATTCTATTATACTCACCCTACTCTACTTCATGTAATTTAGAATACAGCTAAGGAAACTGTACATAAACTGTACATAAATCTACCAATGATGCCAGTTGAATGAGCAAAGTCTAGGGTGTCAGTCAAATGCTCCTTCAGTGTATTCATGGAAATGCAAACTTGAGAATCAGAAGAAAAAAAAAGTGGAGAGGAAAGGATTCTTGACAGAAAACTTCCCTTGAATATCAGTATCAAGTAATGCAGTGGTTTCCAAAATGTTCCAAATATTTGCACAAGAAAAGTCTTCCACAGATCCCCCATTTATAAAGGAGATAAAGGCATAGATGCTATGGTTGAAATGGCCATTAGGGACCCACAGTTTCAGAGTTTGTCTCCCCCTCACCTCCTTTTCCCCCTGTTCCTTCCTGTGCAACTACTTCTGAGGCATAAATGTGGAACCTCAGGGCTGTATAAAACATGATTTGAAAAATACTGGCTAGTAGTTAAGCATACATGCTTCAGAATCAGGAAACTCTAGTTCTAAGTACCAATTCTCTCATTTATCACGTATGTGAACTTTGAGCAAATTAACTTAAGCTTTTATTCTTCATTTATAAAATGCATACAATAATAGCAACCTCAGAACTATTTTGGAGGTTACATAAGATAATACATGCTAAATATTTAGTATTGCCTATCTTAAAATAAAAATCCAGTGTCAGATACCATGATTATTAAAATGGCACATTCTATAAGAATCAAATTAGAGTATTTTAATAGTAGAGACAAGATTTTGTAATCCTTGCCCTTAAATTATTCTCGAACATTGTTTCCCAAATTGTATGAAGCAGAACATTAGCCCCATGAACTATGTCATGAATAAAAACTTTGTGGTCAGATTTATTAGGAAATAGCGTGTCTCATTAAGCATCTTAGAGATGCACAATGCCTAAGAAAGGCCAGGTAGTGGAACAGAGGTCCGTGAATTGCATCATGAAATTTCATCTTAGAAAAATCATTCCTGCTAGATTGCAGAGAATGAAGGAAGAGTCAGGGATGATGGCAGGGACAATAGTAAGGAAGCCATTTCAACGATCCAAGGGAGAGATTTTGGTGGCCTAACTGGGATAGAGTAAATAAAAGTGATCAGACTCAAGAGAAAAATAGGAAGAGGGGAAAGGAGATGACAGAGTCAATGATGAAACCCAGATATCTGGCCTAAATAATGGGACCAACGGTGGTATCAATAATGGAAATGGAATAAGAGCAGAACCAGACTGGGAAAGATGAGTTTCATTTTGCACTAGTGAAAGTCGCTCAGTCTATCTGACTCTTTGCGACCTCACAAACTAGCAGTCCATGGAATTCTCCAGGCTAGAATACTAGAGTAGGTAGCCTTTCCCTTCTCCAGGGGATCTTCCTAACCCAGGGATCGAACCCAGGTCTCCTGCACTGCAGGCCGATTCTTTACCAACTGAGCTATCTGCTGCTAAGTCGCTTCAGTCGCGTCCGACTCTGTGCGACCCCATAGACGGCAGCCCACCAGGCTCCGCCGTCCCTGGGATTCTCCAGGCAAGAACACTGGAGTGGGTTGCCATTTCCTTCTCCAATGCATGAAAGTGAAAAGTGAAAATGAAGTCGCTCAGTCGTGTCCGACTCTTAGCAATCCCGTGGCCTGCAGCCCACCAGGCTCCTCCATCAATGAGATTTTCCAGGCAAGAGTACTGGAGTGGGGTGCCATTGCCTTCTCCAACTGAGCTATCAGGGAAGTCATTTTGCACTAGTGAGTTTGAATTGGCATATTCTCCAGATGTGTTCCATTGCAAGTGACAGAAATCTCATTCGAACTAACTAGAGTCAAAAAGGAATGTATTAACTCATGTAGCAAGAAAAAAGAGGGTGACTTGGTCTTGGACCCTGGAGTGCTCTTCTGTGTTCACCCCACAGTTGCTATCATTTTCCTTCAGTTTGACAAGTGACCTGTACTATCATAGTTAAGCATGGATCTTTCTGACTCTAGAGAACCCTGAAATATGACTGTGCTTCCCATCACCCTGGAGAACCCTCATGCAGTCCTTGTTCAAAGCTCCTTCATCCCCAATAAAGATAGACATTCCTGTGGACAAACCCCTGAGCTGGATTCTCAGCTCAGTCTGAGACCTGTCTATGTCACAGGGGACTCATGAGAGGCTTAGACAGGCTGAAAATGCAAAGTTCCTTTGCCTAACCACAGCAACATCAAACTCTGCTTAGGTCTAGTGACATCCTAGCTGGTTAGGTCAGCCTAATGGGTGGCCACCACACAGAGTTACAGGTAAGAAGCGAGAGTGAGAGCATCCTGCTTCCTCTTTGTTGCTCTCAGTGCTCTAAACCATATCGCACTTCTGAGCTGAGGTTCAGAGAAGAGAAAAATAGGGATACACAATTGCTGTGCCTCTTTTCTTCATCCTCCCAAACATCCTAGATTGGAAAGTGCTGAAGTGTTTTCTAGATCATTGCTTCTCAAATTTTAGTGTACATAAGCATAGTATAGAGGGTTTGTTTGAAAAATAAATTCCTGGGCTCTATCCCTAGTTTATTTTCAGTTGGTCTGAGGTGGGACCAAGGAATTTACATGTCTAACAGGTTCCCAAATGATGCTGGTACTGTTGATCTGGGTACCACACTGTGAGAAATAGTAAGAAGTATTCTTCCCTTCCAAACTTGCAACTATAATGCATTCCAAACAAAGGAATATTTTTCTACAAACTGAAAGACTTCTATGATCTGAACTCTCTTTCGAATAAAGATGATTTCTCTACATAGCAGGAGTATGCTGTAATGGCAATCCTACAGGCTTAGGCCTTAATTAGTTAGATGAGACCTATATTAATTTAGGAAAACTTTATCATCCTCAGATGTCTGGTTTTCAAGCCTGTTGTTTAAATGTGTTCTATTTTATATGACAAAAGTTGAATACTACTTAATATGTCTGATCTTTTGTATTCCTTACCAAATATTCCTAGCATACGTGCAAGCAGATGGATATCCTTAGCTGAGTAAGGAGAAACTCAAAAAGGGGGAAAAAAATCACATTAAAATATTTCAAAATATACCCCGTCAGATTTTTTTTTTTATTGTTCTGTTTTGGTTTTGCCAGTGGAATTGTAGGAAAAATTTTACTTTCCAAAT
Organism: Tragelaphus eurycerus; assembly: GCA_935064755.1. Taxonomy (NCBI): domain Eukaryota; kingdom Metazoa; phylum Chordata; class Mammalia; order Artiodactyla; family Bovidae; genus Tragelaphus; species Tragelaphus eurycerus. Next base: position 1,888,447 of record CAKXYN010000126.1, on the reverse strand, counting down.
AAATGAATTTTCTCCCTTCACTTATACCTACATGGTCATGGTGTCTCCTCTCTGACCTATCAGAACAAGCTCAATACTTAACTTTACATTCCTTTCTAGTTGTCTGTTTTAGCTAATATTTTCTAAATAAATTTCCCTTTAATTTACCTTATTAGTCCTCTTATTTTCTGAATTTCTTTTTCTTTCATTCATTTATGAAAATGTTAAGAAAAAATTTTATGTAGAATTCCTGCATCTTTTATTAAAGGCTCACCAGCATAAATACCACAAAAGTTCTTTCTGAAAAAATCATCCTTTCTCAGCTGTTCTGAAAGGAAAAAGAGAGGAGGTTCTGTGCCCAAGCTCAGTTTCCAAGTATAGGGGCCCAACCCAGGGTTAGGTGATGTTGGGAAAATGAAAAACCAAGAAAGGCTGCTTGGGGACCAACTGGACAGTTATCTCTCCTGTGGCTAAAGCACACCAAGGGGGAGATGGAAGTAGAAAGAGCTGTCACAATTGGGATAGTGTCAGAGTTGAAGCAACTGAGCACAGAAGCAGGAAGAAACCCTGAGTCCACGCCATGAGCCCAGGGCAGAGCCCAGCAGAGACCAGGGCAGTAGTTCTGTCGTTAATGAACCTCTGTGCTTAGTTGCTCAGTCATGTCTAACTCTTTGCGACACCAAGAACCCGCCAGGCCCTTCTGTCCATGGGATTCTCCAGCCAAAAATACTGGAGTGGATTGACATGCCCTCCTCCAGGAGATCTTCCCAACCCAGGGATCAAACCCAGGTCTTCTGCATTGCAGGCGGATTCTTTACTGGGCGACCCACCAGGGAAGCCCAAGAATATTGGAGCAGGTAGTTTATCCCTTCTCCAGGGGAACTTCCCAACCCAAGAATCAAACCGGGGTCTCCTGCATTGCAGGTGAATTCTTTATTAGCTGTGCTACCCCAGAAGCCAAAAGAAGCAGAGGCCAGTGCAGAAGCTCCATCATTAGTGAACTCAGAAGCTTCTAAAACTGTAGCATCGCAGAGACAGTCAGGCCCAGAGTGCCAGCACTACATACTGGGCTTCAGTCATGTCTTAGGATCATGACCCTGGAGCTGTGCAGTGCACAGCCTGGGAGGCCATATGCGCCAGGCTGACTTAATGGAGGCCAGAATAAATCAGCACAAGGAGAAGAGGAAGAATGTTTCCCAGCCCTCAGTCTCTCTCATTCTATACTGATGAAGCCTCCCTGGGAAAATACTGATTCTTAAGACTTGCCAAGTTGGACAAAAACAGGCATGTTCTTCAAAGGCCTTAATTTATGAGGTTAACTGCCAGAGCTGCACACAGCCTTCAGGCTAAACAAGAAGAAAAATATCCAGCCTCCAACTGCTGCTCTTGCTTACCTAAAGCTTTAAAAGAGAATCAAAAGAAGAGCCAAACACTAGCAAGGAAAAAAGAAGTTCTCCACTGAATCTTGCAAAAGGTCACATTAGGAAAGGAGCCCACTCACAGGCACTGTGAGCCCCCACCCCACAATCGTACCTGAGATGCCTCCTTCAAAAGAGCTTCCGCAGCTTCTACCTCATCCCCTGCGGCCAGTGAGCTCCCAAGGACCTGCATGTCCTGTTGCTCTCCACTAATTGCCTGTTCACTATCCACAGAAGACCCTCTGTGATATATTTTGTTCAAAAACACTGTCAGCAAAGTTTTGATTAAAAGCTTTTATAAAAACTATGTCAGCAAGTGAATTTTCCCAGTTGTATTAAGTGAACATTAATTAGCCAAGTGTCCTTAGGCAACTCACCTCTCTCTGGGTGTCAGGTTCTTCACCTGAAGGCTGAGAGGTGAGACTCAGTGTGTCGAGTTAAACCGACCTACTGTCCAACTGCCTCCCTGGTGACACAGTGGTAAAGAATCAGCCTGCCGATGTGGGAAATGCAGCTTCGATCCCTAGCGGGAAAATCCCCTGGAGAAGAAATAGCAACCCACTCCAGTGCTTTTGCCTGGGAAATCCCATGGACAGAAGAGCCTCATGGACTATAGTCCAGGGGTCACAAAAGAGTTGGACACAACTGAGCGACTGAACCACAGCAACTGTCCATCTACCTGTGTAGATCTCTGGAGCTGAAGAGATTGGCTCTCCCCCTTTCCTTCCTGTCTGTGAGGCTCTCTCATGGAGAGACAAGCAAAGTAGATGCTTCTTCCATCCTTGGTTCACCCTGGTATTGTGGTAACCCATCCCAACACCTCATTCAAACAGGAGTTCACAAGGCTCAGGGCTCCTTCATCAGCCTTTTAACCTGGGCTAGGGCCCAGTGGAATACAAACAAAGCCCCAGCAGGAAAAAACCATGCTTCCAGGTTCTGACAAGAAATGATGAACAATGGAAGCTTTCTTAGTTGCCTCGGACCCTACCTTTTAACTTTTCCACTCAGTTTGGGATGAATTGGAGCTGCTACAGAGAGGTGTCTGCTCTTTTCTTTTTTTTTTTTAATTTTCTTTTATTTAACTTTAAAATATTGTATTGGTTTTGCCATATATCAAAATGAATCCACCACAGGTATACATGTGCTCCCCATCCTGAACCCTCCTCCCTCCTCTCTACCCATACCATCCCTCTGGGTCTTCCCAGTGCACCTGCCCCAAGCATCCAGTATTGTGCATTGAACCTGGACTGGCAACTCGTTTCATATATGATATTATACATATTTCAATGCCATTCTTCCAAATCATCCCACCCTCTCCCTCTCCCACAGAGTCCAAAAGACTGTTCTATCTTCCTTGCTGGACTCTGGTTTTTCTGGAAGCTGCTAAGGATGTGCCCCTTAGCACCCACCCCTGCTTTACTATTGAACTCGCTCTCTCAGGAAGAACAAAAGCAAGAATAACACCTAATAACACTTACTAATCAAGTCCCATGTTTCAGAGGTGTGCCTGATACAGTCTCCATTTACTGTTGCAGGAGAGGATGTGACCAATAGTTCACCTGTGAGCTGGACCGGGGCAGTGGAGTCTCCTCACTCATCCACATACATCCTTAAGTACCCTTATGCCCACAATTCCCACAGTGGTTTCAGGAATGCAGCCTAGACAGACTAATGTTTTGTTGAGACCATCTGGGCTGAATACATGACTGGACCCCATTAAAGCCTCTAGATAAATTTTTAATGTTCTGGTGGGGGTGTGGAAATCTACCCTTTTGGTTGCCCGAGACGAGCCTCATATGTAAGTTCCTTGCTTATTAAACCTGCCACCTACCAATCTGGAGAGATGTGCCTCTTTCTTGTTAGTTAGCAGAGCCAAGATTAGAACCCAGGTGGTTTGAGGGTAGAGGCTGTGCTGGCTCCTCTTCTGCACCGTGCCAGCCAGGTCCTAGTCATGTCCCAGCCTTTATAGCCTTCTTCTTCCCATAAGGTGGGTCTTCTAACCTCCACTTGCAGGTTTCAAAGAAACTAGACCCAATTCTGATCTCAGGCATAAGATGGAAAAGGGATCTGAGGGCTTCGTGCATATACTTGAGACAAAGACACCCTTCTCTGTAGCTCTAACCTTGTACCCAGATGCAAGGGTACAAGGTTAGAGCTTATTCTTCATTTGTTCCCTGAGTTTAAGACCCTGCATAGATTACCTATTTACTCTGAGTTCTTCACTCATTCATTCACAAACATTTTTTATTGGCTACATATTCATCATGAAAAAGAGAAAATGCAATCAATTAACAAATAGGTCATTATGCCCATTTTACAGATGAGAAAACAGAAATTGAGAGGTTCTCTCGTCAGCCACCCCACACCTAGTAAATAGCAGAAGTAGCCTTTATTCTGGGTCTCCCTCCTCCCGAGATTTGGGTCCTATCTTGCTTTTGCCAGCACCTCACTTCCCTCGATCCCTACATCATTTTCCAAACAATAACCAATTCTCATATTCTCTGAGTGCCCTACAATTTAATTCAATTCATGAATCAACTATGGAAGTTAGCACAGACCCCACAGCTATAAAACACCACAAGACACCAACTGTAAATGGGGTCCCCAGGATATCTGTCCTTTTGCCCAGCCAGTTATAATTGTGGGAATTCCTATGGCTCACCCTATGGTTTTGTAACTCACTAAATCTACTTGTGTACTCAGGAAACTCTATACTTATCATTCAGGACAGTCACTTAGAAGAGAAGCTCAGAGCAGGGTGTGGGGCTGGAAGGAGTGCAGAGCTTCCATGATCTCTCTGGGTGCACCAGCCTCCCCTCATGTCAAGTGATCATCAACTTGGGATCGCCTCAAAACTTGCTGTTCAGGAGTTTTTATCAAGTCTTCCTTCCATAGGCATGATTGGCTAAGACATTGGTGATTGAACTTAATCTCCATCCTTTCTTATGTGCATGCATGCTCGCTAAGTCACTTCAGTCGTGTCTGACTCTTTGTTACCCTGTGGACTGTAGCCCACCAGGCTCCTCTGTCCATGGGATTCTCAAGGCAAGAATACTGGAGTGGGTTGCCATGCCCTTCTCCAGGGGATCTTCCTGACCCTGAGATCAAACATGCATCTCTCGTGTCTCTTGTCTCCTGCATTGGCAGGTGGGTTCTTTACAACTAGCACCACCTGGGAAGCCCCCATCCCTCCCTACCTCCTCAGAAAATGAAGAGTGGGCTGAAAGTGCCAACTCTAGTGGCCGTAGGTAGCAAGCCTTTTCCTGGAAACTGTCTGAGGCACCACCTTGAATCATCTCACTAGCAGGAACTCAGGTATGGGGAAAGGGGCTCTTTATCAATAACAAAAGACACTCCCATCACTCAGGAAATTCCAAGCATTTTGGAATCTCTGTGCCAGGAACTGAGGGCGGCAAAGACTATGGTGTTTTTTTGTTTGTTTGTCTAAATTATACTCCAACTCTCCCCCCATTCCCTAGGAATCATGGCCAGGAACTGAAACGGTACTACCTGCCAGCAGACTTCCCTTAAGGGAGCCACCTGCTTGGATTTCTATGAATGCTTCCTGGCTCCCCATCACTGTGCTCTGCACACCTGCCAGGGCAGCCTGTCTGCTTTCCTGTCTGCTCTCCCTCCTATGAGGGTCTGCCTCCTAGACTAGCACAGCTCACCATGCCTGTCCCCTTCATACCAAGCCTGCCTCACTCTAGGGATCTAAGCTCCTTCCAGAACTCCCTCTCCCCCAAGTCTAGCTAGCTTTTGGGTGCCCAAAAGACAAGTTGATTTTTGCACCCCTACCAGAACATTAAAAGTTTGTATAAAGGCTTTAATGGGGTTCAGTCATGTGTTCAGCCCAGATGGTCTCAGCCTACAGGAATTAACTGTGTCATGTTCTGTCACATATCAATGTGACCCAGACGTTCTAGTCAGGGACATGGCAGGACATAGGCTTTGGCACTGAAGAAGTCAGAGAAAGAATTGGGTCAGTTTGAATCACAGCAGGAGAAAAATCTATAGAGTATTAGATTTGAAGAATATTACTCTCCAGTATTATTTGAACACTTCTCTGGCCACGCTAGCTAGGCCTGTATCAGCGTTTCCATTATAAATCCTATTTCCAAGGGTTTATGACTTGCTGTAAAAATTCAATCCAAGCTGAAAAGCAGCATTGTGAGTTTGCAGTCCAGAAGCAGCTTGATTCAAAGAAAGGATAAAAAACGTTGGGGGGAAAAGGAAACAGATTGTTTAAAAAGAAGAAAGCTGGAGTGTTACCCTGCTTTCCTACCCTCATGTGACTCAAAGATGATTTTGTTTTTAAATTTGAATTTTCACACGTTATTAACTCCCATGTGCAAAGAGGCCTGTGAGCACACTGAAGCCAAAAGCATTGAGCTCCATGATGGTGGTAACAGCATGCGGTAAAACTTTCTCACCAGGGGGTCCTCAGAGAGCAAAGTTCCCCCTCACAAATTGCATTCATGAAAACTCTCAGGAGACTCACATCAAATCGTCTCTGGTTCAATAAAAGGCAAAGAAGGGATAGGAGATGCTTAGTAAGTTCATACTCTCTGATGAAGTAAAGGCAAATTATGACCCAATTCTTCATTTCCTGAAAATAAAGCAATCACCTGTCTCTCTGTTAATGCTCTGTCCAGAGCATCCCAACCTTCTACACATCTGTGACTCTTTATCCAGTTATAATTTCACTATAAAGTGGCCCAAGGAATTCTTGGGACTTCTGCCAGCATCACTGCATCCTGTACTTCCCAAGGAGGGAACCCTTATGGTAGTTCAGAAATACCCTCTCCAAACCTTGGAAGTACAAGCTTACAATGCACAACAATTCACCGAAGTCCACCTTGCCTCCTTTGAAGATGGGCCTTTGCCCTTAGTTCTCAATAAAGAAAGCTTTAGGGCAGTTCAGGGGGACATGAAGAAGGCAACAGCCCATCTTGGAGTCGGAGAATTTCTCCATAGCAAGGAGCCCAAGAATGGCATTCTAGTTGGAAGGAGAAAGGGGGAAACTTGTCTCGGCAATGAGGACATGGCAAGCAATCATACTGACACTTAGAGCAGTGGGTTATTTGGGGGAGCTATAATGAGGGGATGCAAATGCCTAATTTTTGTTGCTGCTGGAAAAGCGAGATTCTACATTCAGGGAGATGATCTAAAACTCATAGTTTATTCTCAATTAGAGGAGTTGAGTAAAAAGAACAAGAAGAGGAATTTGTTTTTATTAAGTAAATATCACTGCTGTGCCAGACAGCTTGCCAGATTTTTTTACACATTATTTCATATAAATTTTATAAAACCCTATGATATATATATATGCATTATCCATTGTTCATTTAAAAGATGAGAGAATTAAGACTAACTAACTCAATGTTAATCCACAAGCAAAGTGGCAGAGGCAAGACTGAATTCACACATATCTGATTTCAAAGTTTAGATCTTTCCACATCATCTTCAAACAAAACTTCAATGGATAAATTACAGAGTGGAAACAAATTTGAAAAAGTCTACAAGTTTCAAGCATGATGTTACATGGGGTAGGACTAGGGAGAGGCTAGAGTTTATTATGTTAATTCCTCAAATCTATAAAGGTAAACTTAAATTCAGAAAATAAAAACCTCTGATTTATTAAAAAATCCAACCATGTTTCTAGTTTGATATAGGAACAGTTTCACTGTAACTCTGAGTTTTCCTTTTTTAAAAGCAGTGTTAAATTAAGCTATTTTGTCTCAACTCTGCTACAATCTGTTTTGTGATCTTGGAGACTTTTTGTTTGTTCAGTGACTAAATCATGTCCTAATCTTTGCAAGCCCATGGACTGCAGCACGCCAGGATTCCCTGTCCTTCATCATCTCCTAGAGCTTGCTCAAACTCATGCCAATTGAGTCGGTGACGCCATCCTATCATCTCATCATCTATCATCACTTTCTTCTCCTGCCTTCAATCTTTCCCAGTGTCAGGGTCTTTTCCAGTGAGTCAGTTCTTCCTATCAGGTGGCCAAACTATTGGAGTTTCAACTTCAGCATCAGTCCTTCCAATGAATATTCAAGGTTGATTTCTTTTAGGATTGACTGGTTTGATCTCCTTGTAGACAAAGAGACTCTCAAGAGTATTCTCCAACACCACAGTTTGAAAGCATCAGTATTCAGCACTCAGCCTTCTTTATGGTCCAACTCTCACATCCATAGATGACTACAGGGAAAAACCATAACTTTGACTATATGAATGTTTGCTGCCAAAGCAGTGTCTCTGCTTTTTAATATGCTGTCTAGGTTTGTCATAGCTTTTCTTCCAAGGAGCAAGCATCTTTTAATTTCATGATGGCAGTCAACATCCACAGTAACTTTGGAGCCCAAGAAAACAAAGTCTGTCACTGTTTCCATTGTTTCCCCATCTATTTGCCATGAAGTGACGGGACTGGATGCCATGATCTTAGTTTTTTGAATGTTGAGTTTTAAGACAGCTTCTTCACTCTTCTCTTTCACCTTCATCAAGAAGCTCTTTAGTTCCTCTTTGCTTTCTGCCATAAGGGTGGTGTCATCTGCATATCTGAGATTATTGATATTTCTCCCAGCAATCTTGATTCTAGCTTGAACTTCATCCAGCCCAGCATTTTGCATGATGTACTCTGCATGTAAGTAAAATAAGCAGGGTGACAATATACAGCCTTGATGTACTCCTTTCGCAGTTAGAAACCAGTCATTTGTTTCATGTCCAGTTCTAACTGTTGCTTCTTGACTTGCATATAAATTTCTCAGGTGGCAGGTAAGGTGGTCTGGTATTCTTATCTCTGGAAAAATTTTCTACGGGTTGTTGTGATCCACAGAGTCAAAGGCATTAGCATAGTCAATGAAGCAGATGTTTTTTCTGGAATTACTTTGCCTTTTCTCTGATCCAAAAGATGTTGACAATTTGATCTCTGATTCCTCCATATTTTCTTTTTTTTTATTTAATTTTATTTAACTTTACAATATTGTATTGGTTTTGCCATATATCAAAATGAATCTGCCACAGGTATACATGTGTTCCCCATCCTGAACCCTCCTCCCTCCTCCTTCCCCATACCATCCCTCTGGGTCGTCCCAGTGCACCAGCCCCAAGCATCCAGTATCGTGCATCAAACCTGGACTGGCGACTCATTTCATATATGATACCTCTGTATTTTCTAAATCCAGCTTGTACATCTGGAATCTCTTGGTTTACATACTGTTAAAACCTAGCTTGAAGGATTTTGAGCATTACCTTGCTAGCATGTGAAATGAGCACAATTGTGTGGTAGTTTGAACGTTCTTTTGGGGGTTTTTTGCCCTTCTTTGGGACTAGAACAAAAACTGACCTTTTCTGCTCCTGGAGATGGGAACCTGTAAATGATATCTCTGCTTTGCTAGCTTGTGCTGTATTAAGCTCTGCCAACATGGGATGCTAGAGAGGACTTGGAGGGCTGCAGGAGGGGAAGATTGCCTCCTTTTTTGCTTTCTGTACCTACAGCAGTAGTTGATTTCAATTTCACATGTTTTACACATTCGCAGAACCAGCCTTAGTGCACCACTTCAGAGATAACAGGCTGGCGGTCTGGGGCCTCTTCTCCCAGATTTTAATGGCCCCAGCCTCTTGTCTCTATTTCTGAAGCTGCTATTCTTATGTACCTCAGTGTTTCCCTTTATCGTTATTTAGATATCTTCTTAACATATCTCTTTCATTAAAATTTCTATTAAAATAACTGATGTGGTTCATTTTCCTGAATGGACTCTGACTGATACAAAGTCCTCTGAAGAGAGCTTCTTCAACCCCTTTCTCCTTGAATTCTTGCTGTCTGAAAATTCTGTTTTATACTGTGCTAGATTAGAAATTAACCAAAATCATTTATATATATGTAGATTATATATATATATGTATATTGTATTGGTTTAAAGTATACAACAATGAACTAATGCAATGTTATATATCAATTATATTATCTCAATAAGAAAAAAAAAACAATCCTCTCTCTAGCTTATATGACTTGAGAATGGTAACTTAACTTTCTTAGGGCTCAATTTTGTCATGTCTAATACTGGGGTATTAATATCTACCTAGAATATTGCACGGAGAAGGCAGTGTCAACCCACTCCAGTACTCTTGCCTGGAAAACCCCATGGATGGAGGAGCCTGGTAGGCTGCAGTCCATGAAGTCGCTAAGAGTCGGACACAACTGAGCGACTTCACTTTCACCCTTCACTTTCATGCATTGAAGAAGGAAATGGCAACCCACTCCAGTGTTCTTGCCTGGAGAATCCCAGGGACGGGGGAGCCTGGTGGGCTGCCATTATGAGGTCCCATAGAGTTGGACACAACTGAAGCAACTTGGCAGCAGCAGCAGCAGAATATTGCAAGAACTGAATGAAATAACCTATGTGCAAGCGTCAAGCACAATAGCCGATGCATATGAATGCTTGTAATGATCATACATACGTCTGTCAGGCATTTCTGTATTTGAAGAATCATCCCTCCAGTTGCATGAAGTAATCCTACTTCATTCCAATTTTTGAGAAGAAGCTAATCCTTCAACTCAAGGATGAAAACATGCTTAAGTAATTTATTTGCCTGGCCACATGAGTCCAGAGATGGACCTCCATTCCATGTCAGGCCAATTAGAATGGCCAGAGTTGGCCATGGCTGTTCCTGAGATTAAGGAATGATTATGCTATTTATTGCTCTGATGCCTAAACTCTAAAATCTATATGCCCAAGATTCCATGCCATCTTTTGCAACACTTCAATGACCAACTTATCCCAGTTTGCAGAGACTTTATTCATTTTATAATAAATCTTAATGCGGAGACTTTATTCATTTTATAATAAATCTTAAAGCACTGCATTCCTGGAAACCCCTTCATCCCAGGCAGATAATTTGATAAGTCAACCTACCATGATAAAAGCCTATAAGAGAAAGCAGGTGTTCCTCCAAATAAGGTATACAAATGGCCAAAAAGCACATGAGATAATGATACTCAACATCATTAGTCTTTAGGGAAATACACATCAAAACCACAATCGTGTGGTAATCACTTGGATGATTATAATCAAAAAGAGGGAGAGGGGAGGAGGTAAGAAGTATTGGTGAGGATGTGGAGAAATTTGGACTTTTTCTTATAGCTAGTGGGAATGTGAAATAGTTCATCCACTGTGGAAAAGTTTGGCATTTTCTCAAAAAGCTAAACAGAATTGCCACATGATCTTGCAATACCATTCCCAGGTATGTACCCAAAAGAATTAAAAACATGGATTCAAACAAGTACATGTACACACATGTTCACAGCAGCACTATTAACAATAGCCACAGAATGAAAGTAGCCTCTTATGAGCCACCTAAAAAAAAAAAAAAAAAAGAATTAAATAAAATAGCCTAAATGTTCATCAGTGCATCAATAGATAAATTGTGGTCTATACATACAATGGTATTTTTATTCAGCCATAAAAATATGAAGTACTTACATGTACTGTAATATGGATGAATCTCCATATCATGATATTAAGTAAAATCAGCCAAGCATAAAAGTTGCATATTTCCATTCATATGAAATAGCCAAAATAGATATACCCATAGAGATAGAATACAGATTGGTGGTTAGGTAGGGGTGGTAGGGAGACAGGGGGTAGCTGTTTAATGGTTAAAGGCTTTTACTTTGGAATGATGGAAATGTTTTGGAACTAGATAGAGGCACACCACTGTGAATGTACTAAAATTGTTCACTTAAAGATGATTAACTTTATGTTAATTTCATCTCAAATTATTTTGAAAGAAAAGAAGGGGGAGGAAGGAAGGAAAAGAAAAGACAGAGAGAAAGACAAGCCAGCTAGGAGATAAAAAGAGAAGAAACTGAATCCTTAGAACTGAGAACTTAGATCAAGCCTTCCCCAAAGTGCATAAACCCATGATCTCGTCAGTTAAAAAACCTAAGAAATTATGTTTTTACTTGAGTAAGTCTGACTTAGGTTTCTCTCCTTTTCAACCAAGAGTTCTAAATAGTATTGTCTTCAACTGCTGCTGCTGCTGCTACTAAATCACTTTAGTCGTGTCCGACTCTGTGCACCCCCATAGATGACAGCCCACCAGGCTCCCCTATCCCTGGGATTCTCCAGGCAAGAATAGTGAAGTGGGTTGCCATTTCCTGCCCCCAATGCATGCATGCATGCTAAGTTGCTGCAGTCATGTCCGACTCTGTGTGACCCTATGGACAGCAGCCCACCAGGCTCCTCTGTCCATGGGATTCTCTAGGCAAGAATACTGGAGTGGGTTGCCATTTCCTTCTCCATGTCTTCAACTAATGATAATTAATTTTTAACCCAGTATCCACTAAAATTTAATCTAGTTTCTGTCTGTCCTGGCTTCAGTGCAGGTAAAGAATGGTTATCACTGCCCTGTCTATAAAAGCTCTGCCTGCCGTACCTCACTGTGGGGTGGACTTCAGCTAGCTGTTTGTCAGGCCGTGGTGGTGGTTTTGTCACCTAAGTCATGTATGACTCTTGCAACCCCATGCACTGTAGACCTCCAGGCTCCTCTGCCCAAGGGATTTCCCAGGCAAGAATACTGGAGTGGGTTACCATTTCCTTCTCCTGGGTATCTTCCCAAACAGGGATCAAACCCATGTTTCCAGCATTGCAGGTGGATCCTTTATCAATTGAGCCACCAGAGAAGCCCAGCTGAATAGTCCTAATTGTTTCAACCTTTGCCAGTGTTGCTTGAAAAAATCCTTCTTGACTGGTATCTGAACCAGAAGAGCACATAATATTCTAGAAAATTCCTTGGCAGAAATCAAAGATATGACACACAGTACTCCCCATTCTTATTAACAAAAAGAATGGCTGATGTGTCTCGCCAAAACGATTCTGTCATCTCACTCAGGGGTGAAAGAACACCGAACATACAATCTGAAAAGGAGTCCTTGTACTTCAGACCTTCTCTCTCCTCCCTCATACTCACCTTGATGTTTCTTTTGTATTATTAGCAAAGGGCTAATCGTATTTTAATGTTGTAGGCTGGAGTTTAATTGCTACTGTATAACCGAATGACTCAAAGTGGAGGAGACTAATTACCTCCATGAAAATTTGATGTGATTCTGTCAAATGTCCATCTGGTTCTCCGAATATCCCTACAGCTGACTTGTTAATCAGTTTGCTAATATTCTACAAGAGATTGTGTTTTATTAACGTGCCTTGCTATGGAGAAATTAACTGACAACACAGCATCAGTCAGGCTCTCCTGCCCCACTCTCTGACGGCCTCATACCTTATGTTTTATGGACAGCAATATTGCTGACCTTGGTAGCACTGCGCCTGCATGCCCACTTGGCTATGGGCCACTTTTGTCTGTCTTAGTAAATCAGTAGTTTTTGAAGTCTCCCTGCTGCTGCTGCCCAGAGAGAATAAACAAGTCTGCAGCCCCCACAGCTTCTCGAGTCTTCTTCCATCTTCCCTGGTCATGCCTTATCTACCCTGGGTTCAGTGAATAGTACGAATGTCAAGACACTTGTCCTCCATGGCCAGCTAAATCATGGAGATTGGTGTTGCGTTTGGAGTGACTTAAACTAAACCAAATGCTTGAAGTCCTTGGATGTGCTACAATCAGAGAAAACCTGATAAAATTCTCACAATGGCAAATATTAACAACAATCACCAACACAGGCAAAAAAAGAAAAAGCTTTTTCCTATGTGACAGAACACCTTAGACAAGTCTTGTAACTTCTGGCCTCGGGATTTTCATCTGTAAAAGCAAATGGTTGGAACAGTTTTCTAAAGCGTTTCTTAGCACCAAAATTTTGAATTCTACCTATCAAAATGGAATTGGTCAATAACAGATTTCTCCCATTATAAAGAAAAATGGTAGAAATGATTATTCCCATTTAACAGTTGTGTAAATCTGAGGAGCAGCTCAAGGTATAAGAGCCACAAATAAGCAAGATCTTTCATCAGCCAGATAGTGTTCCATTCATGTATTTATTCAGTCAGTCAGACCATAATTATCAGAGCAACCTTTGTGGGAAATGCTTCAAAATGCATTCTAGGACCTCTTTTTCAGAGACATAGAACTTGGAATAGCAATTTTGAACCTCAGAGTTAATAAACATCAGCTGCTGGAATAATAAAATAAATACTAAACTGAATCACCTAAATTGTCACTTTATTGTATATCTGAAACTAATACAAGATTGTAAATTAGCTGTACCTCAATAAAAAAATAAAAATAAAAAATATTATACCAAAAATATGTGGAGACCAAAATTAATAAGAGATCATATCAAGGGTGCCCAGTCTTGCCACTATTATTCAACATAGTTTTGGAAGTCATAACCATGGCAATCAGAGAAGAAAAAGAAACAAAAGATTGGAAAAGAAGTAAAATTCTCACTGTTTGCAGATGGCATGATACTATACATAAAAAACCCTAAAGATACCTTCAGAAAATTACTGGAGCTAATCAATGAATTTAGTAAAGTGGCACGATACAAAATCAATGCACAGAAATTCCTTGCATTCCTATACACTAACAATAAGAAATCAGAAAAAGAAATAAAGGAAACAATCCCATTCACCACTGCAACAGAAAGGAAAAAAAAAAAAAAAAACTAAGAATAAACCTACCTATAGAAACAAAAGACTGTACTCAAAAAACTATAAGACACTGATAAAAGAAATCAAAGATGGCACAAACAGATGGAGAGATGTATCATGTTCTTGGATTGGAAGGATCAATATTGTGAAAATGACTATACTTCTCAAAGCAATTTACAGATTCAATGCAATCCCTATCAAATTACCAAAGGCATTTTTCACAGAACTGGAATGAAAAATTTTACAATATTTATGGAAACACAAAAGACCCCAAAATAGTCATAGTAATCTTGAGAAAGAAAAATGAAGCTGGAGGAATCAACCTGTCTGACTTCAGACTATACTACAAAGCTACAGTAATCAAGATGGTATGGTACTGAAAAAAATAGAAATGTAGATCAATAGAATAAGATAGAAAGCCCAGAGATATACCCACACACATATGGCCACCTTATCTTTGACAAAGGAGACAAGAATATACAATGGAGGAAAGATAGCCACTTCAGTAAGAGGTGCTGGGAAAACTCTACAGCCACATGTAAATGAATGAAATTAGAACACTTCCTAAGATCATACATAAAAGTAAGCTCAAATAGATTAAAGACCTAAATGTAAGGCCAGAAAATATGAAACTTTTAGAGGAAAACATAGGCGTAACACTTTTTGACATAAAATCACAGCAAGATCCTCTTTGACCTACCATCTAGAGTAATGGAAATAAAAACAAAACTAAAAAAATAGGCGGGGAAGGCAATGGCACCCCACCCCAGTACTCTTGCCTGGAAAATCCCATGGACGGAGGACCCTGGTGGGCTGCTGTCCTTGGGGTCGCTAGGAGTCAGACACGACTGAGTGACTTCACTTTCACTTTTCACTTTTTTGCATTGGAGAAGGAAATGGCAACCCACTCCAGTGTTCTTGCCTGGAGAATCCCAGGAACAGGGGAGCCTGGTGGGCTGCCGTCTATGGGGTCGCACAGAGTCGGACACAACTGAAGCAACTTAGCAGCAGCAGCAGCAAAGAAATAGGACCTAATTAAATTTATAAGCTTTTGCACAACAAAGGAAACTGTAAACAAGATAAAAAGACAGCCCTTAGAATGGGAGAAAATATTTGCAAACAAAGCAACTAACAAAGGATTAATCTCCAAAATATACAAGCAGCTTATGCAGCTAAAGATCAGAAAAACAAACAACCCAATCAAAACATGGGAAAAAGACCTGAACATACACTTCTCCAAAGAAGACATACATATGGCCAAGAAACACAAAAAGATGCTCACATTGCCTTTATTAGAGAAATGCAAATCAAAACTACAATGAGAATAGTACAAACCTCACACTGATCAGAATGGCCATCATCAAAAAACCTACAAACAGTAAATGCAGGTGAGACTGTGGACAAAAGGGAACCCTCTTGCACTGTTGGTGGGAATGTAAATTGATACAGCCACTATGCAGAACAGTATGGAAATTCCTTTAAAAACTAGGAATAAAGCTACTACATGGCCCAGCAATCCCACTACTGGGCATATACCCTAAGAAAGCCACAATTCAAGATGGTATATGTACCTCAATGTTCATGTACTATTATAATACCCAAGACATGGGAGCAATCTAGATGTCTGTCGACAGTTGAATGGATAAAGAAGTTGTGGTATAAATATGCAATGGAATATTACTCCACCATGAAAAACAAATGAACATGAGCCAGTTGAATTGAGGTGGATTTACAAAGAGCCTGTTATATACAGTGAAGTAAGTCAAAAAGAAAGAAATATCATATATTAATGTGTATATGTGGAATCTAGAAAATGGTACCAATGAACCTATTTTCAGGGTAGGAATAGAGACACAGAAGTAGAGAGTGGATTTGTAGCCACAGAGGGGGAAGGAGAGGATGTGATAAATTAGAAGAGTAGTCACATATGAAATAGATAGCTAGTGGGAAGTTGCTGTATAGCACAAGAAACTCAGCCTGGTGCCCTGTGATGACTGAGAGGGGTGGAAGGGGGAGGGGAAAGACGCTCAAGAGGAGGGACTATGTGTACACTTACGACGGGTTCACAGTGTCATACAGCAGAAACGAACACAACATTGTAAAGAAAGTATCCTCCAATTAAAAAATAAATGCTTAAAAATAATTTTAAAAGAAATCATATCTGTGTATGGTGTTAGAAAGTGTTCTAGTTTCATTCTTTTACAAGTGGTTGACCAGTTTTCCCAGCACCACTTGTTAAAGAGATTGTCTTTTCTCCATTGTATATTATTGCCTCCTTTGTCAAAGATAAAGTGTCCATAGGTGCGTGGGTTTATCTCTGGGCTTTCTATTTTGTTCCATTGATCTATATTTCTGTCTTTGTGCCAGTACCATATTGTCTTGATGACTGTGGGTTTGTAGTAGAGCCTGAAGTCAGGCAGGTTGATTCCTCCAGTTCCATTCTTCTTTCTCAAGATTGCTTTGGCTATTCGAGGTTTTTTGTGTTTCCATACTTGTAAAAGAATGAAACTAGAACATTTTCTAACACCATACACAAAAATAAACTCAAAATGGATTAAAGGGCTAAATGTAAGACCAGAAACCATAGAACTCTTAGAGAACACTCTCTGACATAAATCACAGCAGGATCCTCTATGACCCACCTCCCAGAATATTGGAAATAAAAGCAAAAATAAACAAATGGGATCTAATTAAAGTTAAAAAGCTTTTGCACAACAAAGGAAATTATAAGCAAGGTGAAAAGACAGCCTTCAGAATGGGAGAAAATAATAGCAAAAGAAGCAACTGACAAATAACTAATCTCAAAAATATACAAGCAACTCCTACAGCTCAATTCCAGAAAAATAAACAACCCAATCAAAAAATGGGCCAAAGAACTAAATAGACATTTCTCCAAAGAAGACATACATATGGCTAACAAACACATGAAAAGATGCTCAACATCACTCATTATCAGAGAAATGCAAATCAAAACCACTATAAGGTACCATTTCACACCAGTCACGATGGCTGTAATCCAAAAGTCTATAAGCAATAAATGCTCGAGAGGGTGTGGAGAAAAGGGAACCCTCTTACATTGTTGGTGGGAATGCAAACTAGTACAGCCACTATGGAGAATAGCATGGAGATTCCTTAAAAAACTGGAAATAGAACTGCCATATGACCCAGCAATCCCACTGCTGGGCATACACACCGAGGAAACCAGAATTGAAAGAGATACGTGTACCCCAATGTTCATCGCAGCACTGTTTATAATAGCCAGGACATGGAAGCAACCTAGATGTCCATCAGCAGATGAATGGATAAGAAAGCTGTGGAACATATACACAATGGAGTGTTACTCAGCCATTAAAAAGAATACATTTGAATCAGTTCTAATGAGGTGAATGAAACTGGAGCCTATTATACAGAGTGAAGTAAGCCAGAAAGAAAAACACCAATACAGTATACTAACACATATATATGGAATTTAGAAAGATGGTAACAACAACCCTGTATACGAGACAGCAAAAGAGACACAGATGTATAGAACAATCTTTTGGACTCTGTGGGAGAGGCGGGGGGGATGATTTGGGAGAATGGCATTAAAACATGTATAATATCATATAAGAAACGAATCGTGAGTCCAGGTTCGATGCAGGATGCAGGATGCTTGGGGCTGGTGCACTGGGAAGACCCAGAGGGATGGTATGGGGAGGGAGGTGGGAGGCAGGGTTCAGGATTGGAAACACATGTACACCCATGGCGGATGCATGTGGACATATGGCAAAACCAATACAATATTGTAAAGTAAAAAAAGAAATAAAAAAAGAAATAAAATGTTAAAAAAGAAAATAAATCATATAAACATTCATATTATATCTTCCAATGTAATAAGTGGAGTCATACATTTAGAATATACTCTTCTTGAGCCAGAATTCAACTACCTCCCAAGCTAAATGTGGAATATTAAGGTAATATCAGCTGGAGGTCAATCAATAGTGGATACTAAGGCAACACTGGAAATTTAGTGAGTTAGAAAAAATGTATTTCACAAGAACTCTTTGCAGGTTATGTGATTAGGAAAAATATTTTTAAAGCCACTTGGTATTGGATGAGCGCCTCACCCACCCAGGAACACATTCAACTACCATGAGACTGCACATCCATGAACTGTCTTCTAAGAAAGTTGATTGGCTTAATGTAGAGATTTCTTTTGTCTGAGTTGGGTACACAACTTTGGGACTGATGTGAATTACTTAGAGCTGCATCTTTCCCCCATTTAAAATATGCATCCTTTCCCCATGAGATAGATCCTTATCTCAGAGGAAGAAATATTTAAGAAAAACAGATTGAAGGGACACCAAATTTCAGCATTTTCATGGGATGCTTCAATGTTTTAGCCTAGTCCTTCCCCACACATTCTCCTCTTGGGTCTGGAGAAAGCAGACCACACAGGGAAGATATTGCACACAATCAGATCCTTCTTTCTCCTTTGAGTTAGCCATGGGACTGTTTGTTCAAGCAGTGGAAAGAAAACCAGAGATTCAAAGCACAGTAAGAACTTGGTGAAAGCACAGAGATTCCTAGAGCTCATCCTTTTGCCTTGAGTAGGTGACTTATGATAAATAATTCATACAGTTAGAACCTTATTCACTGACATTAAAGGTTACTTATTAAATCAAAAGTTACTAAGTTTAAAAGTTAAACACTTAATTTCTCTTTCTATTTTCTCGTTATTAGTGTACAGGAATGCAAGGGATTTCTGTGTGTTAATTTTATATCCTGCAACTTTACTGTATTCATTGATTAGTTCTAGTAATTTTCCGGTGGAATCTTTAGGGTTTTCTACGTAGAGGATCATGTCATCTGCAAACAGTGAGAGTTTTACTTCTTCTTTTCCAATTTGGATTCCTTTTATTTCTTTTTCTGCTCTGATTGCTGTGGCCAAAACTTCCAGAACAATGTTGAATAGTAATGGTGAAAGTGGGCATCCTTGTCTTGTTCCTGACTTTAGAGGAAATGCTTTCAGTTTTTCACCATTGAGGATAATGTTTGCTGTGGGTTTGTCGTATATAGCTTTTATTATGTTGAGGTATGTTCCTTCTATTCCTGCTTTCTGGAGAGTTTTTATCATAAATGGATGTTGAACTTTGTCAAAGGCTTTCTCTGCATCTATTGAGATAATCATATGGTTTTTATTCTTCAGTTTGTTAATGTGGTGTATTACGTTGATTGATTTGCGGATATTGAAGAATCCTTGCATCCCTGGGATAAAGCCCACTTGGTCATGGTGTATGATCTTTTTAATGTATTGTTGGATTCTGATTGCTAGAATTTTGTTAAGGATTTTTGCATCTATGTTCATCAGTGATATTGGTCTGTAGTTTTCTTTTTTTGTGGGATCTTTGTCTGGTTTTGGAATTAGGGTGATGGTGGCCTCATAAAATGAGTTTGGAAGTTTGCCTTCCTCTGCAATTTTCTGGAAGAGTTTGAGTAGGATAGGTGTTAGCTCTTCTCTAAATTTTTGGTAGAATTCAGCTGTGAAGCCGTCTGGGCCTGGGCTTTTGTTTGCTGGGAGATTTCTGATTACAGTTTCAATTTCCGTGCTTGTGATGGGTCTGTTAAGATTTTCTATTTCTTCCTGATCCAGTTTTGGAAAGTTGTACTTTTCTAAGAATTTGTCCATTTCTTCCATATTGTCCATTTTATTGCCATATAATTGCTGATAGTAGTCTCTTATGATCCTTTGTATTTCTGTGCTGTCTGTTGTGATCTCTCCATTTTCTTTTCTAATTTTATTGATTTGATTTTTCTCCCTTTGTTTCTTGATGAGTCTGGCTAGTGGTTTGTCAATTTTATTTACCCTTTCAAAGAACCAGCTTTTGGCTTTGTTGATTTTTGCTATGGTCTCTTTTGTTTCTTTTGCATTTATTTCTGCCCTAATTTTTAAGATTTCTTTCCTTCTACTAACCTTGGGGTGCTTCATTTCTTCCTTTTCCAGTTGCTTTAGGTGTAGAGTTAGGTAATTTATTTGGCTTTTTTCTTGTTTCTTAAGGTATGCCTGAATTGCTATGAACTTTCCCCTTAGGACTGCTTTTACAGTGTCCCACAGGTTTTGGGTTGTTGTGTTTTCATTTTCATTCATTTCTATGCAGAATTTGATTTCTTTTTTGATTTTTTCTGTGATTTGTTGGTTATTCAGGAGTGTGTTGTTCAGCCTCCATATGTTGGAATTTTTAATAGTTTTTCTCCTGTTACTGAGATTTACTCTTACTGCATTGTGGTCAGAAAAAATGGTTGGAATGATTTCAATTTTTCTGAACTTACCAAGGCTAGATTTATGGCCCAGGATGTGGTCTATCCTGGAGAAGGTTCCGTGTGCACTTGAGAAAAAGGTGAAATTCATTGTTTTGGGATGAAATGTCCTATAGATATCAATTAGTTCTAACTTGTCTATTGTATCATTTAAAGTTTGTGTTTCCTTGTTAATTTTCTGTTTAGTTGATCTATCCATTGGTGTGAGTGGGGTATTAAAGTCTCCCACTATTATTGTGTTATTGTTGATTTCTCCTTTCATACTTGTTAGTATTTGTCTTACATGTTGCGGTGCTCCTATGTTGGGTGCATATATATTTATAATTGTTATATCTTCCTCTTGGATTGATCCTTTGATCATTATGTAGTGACCTTCTTTGTCTCTTTTCACAGCTTTTGTTTTAAAGTCTATTTTATCTGATATGAGTATTGCTACTCCTGCTTTCTTTTGGTCCCTATTTGCATGGAAAATCTTTTTCCAGCCCTTCACTTTCAGTCCGTATGTGTCCCCTGTTTTGAGGTGGGTCTCTTGTAGACAACATATGTATGGGTCTTGTTTTTGTATCCAATCAGCCAGTCTCTGCCTTTTGGTTGGGGCATTCAACCCATTTACATTTAAGGTAATTATGGATAAATATGATCCCGTTGCCATTTACTTTGTTGTTTTGGGTTTGAATTTGTATATCCTTTTTGTGTTTCCTGTCTAGAGAAGGTCCTTTAGTATTTGTTGGAGAGCTGGTTTGGTGGTGCTGAATTCTCTCAGCTTTTGCTTGTCTGTGGGAATAGAACTGCCTTATGACCCAGCAATCCCACTGCTGGGCATACACACTGAGAAAACCAGAATTGAAAGAGGCACGTGTACCCCAATGTTCATAGCAGCACTGTTTACAATAGCCAGGACGTGGAAGCAACCTAGATGTCCATCCACAGATGAATGGATAAGCAAGCTGTGGTACATATACACGATGGAGTATTACTCAGCCATTAAAAAGAATACATTTGAATCAGTTCTAATGAGGTGGATGGAACTGGAGCCTATTATACAGAGTGAAGTAAGCCAGAAAGAAAAACACAAATACAGTATACTAACGCATATATATGGAATTTAGAAAGATGGTAACAATCACCCCACTTATGAGACAGCAAAAGAGACACTGATGTATAGAACAGACTTTTGGACTCTGGGACTGGGAGAGGGTGGGACGACTGGGGAGAATAGCATTGAAATATGTATAATATCATATCTGAAACGAGTCAGTCCAGGTACGATGCCCTATAACAGATGCCTGGGACTGAAGCACTGGGATGAACTGGAGGGATGGTGTGGGAAGGGGGGAGGGAGGAGGGTTCAGGATGGGGAACACGTGTATTCTGGTGGCGGATCCATCTCGATGTATAGTAAAAGTAATACAATATTGTAAAGTTAAGAAAAATTAAAAAAATAATAATAATAAATTAAAAAAAAAGTTAAACAGTTAAAAAAAAATAAATAAATAAAAGTTAAACACTTAAGCTGCTGACAATAAAGTGAGTGTGAGAAGTCTATCGTGGTTGGGGTACACTTAGGGCCTCCTCTGTGACTACATGGTATTGGGTACTAGAGAGCCACAGATGAGGGAACACAGTCCCTCCAGGCCCCTCCCTGCAA
The DNA here is from genome assembly GCA_935064755.1 of Tragelaphus eurycerus. Classification (NCBI taxonomy): domain Eukaryota; kingdom Metazoa; phylum Chordata; class Mammalia; order Artiodactyla; family Bovidae; genus Tragelaphus; species Tragelaphus eurycerus. Next base: position 1,866,503 of record CAKXYN010000126.1, on the reverse strand, counting down.
AGTGCTTTCAGTGTATTGAACAGTTATCAGCAATGACCCTGGACCTTAGTTTTCTTTCCTCCTCAGATTCGTCTTTTTCTCTACATACAGTGCTTTTTCAGAATATACTAGAAGCTTCTCAGGCCAAAGACTCAATTGTTCAACAAACATTTAATGTGCATCACTGTGCACTGCATACTACAGCAGGTACTGGAGATACAAGGGTGGATAAGATGAAGTACTTACCCTTGGGGAGCTCAAAGCTAAGAACAACCTCAGACAACTCAGCCGCAAGTATTGGAATGCAGGTAGCCACAGAGAACCAGGGAGAGAGCAGATAAAAACTGCATAATCTGATTCCATTCAACAATGATAATGCTAAATTACACTGTGCTAAATACTCCATGTTCACTATTTCCTTCCATCCTCTCAGTAAGCCTGCTGCTGTTGCTGCTGCTAAGTCGCTTCAGTCGTGTCTGACTCTGTGCGACCCCATGGACTGCAGCCCACCAGGCTCCCCCGTCCCTGGGATTCTCCAGGCAAGAACACTGGAGTGGGTTGCCATTTCCTTCTCCAATGCATGAAAGTGAAAAGTGAAAGTGAAATCGCTCAGTCGTGTCCGACTCTAGCGACCCCATGGACTGCGGCCCACCAGACTCCTCCATCCACGGGATTTTCCAGGCAAGAGTACTGGAGTGGGGTGCCATTGCCTTCTCCTCTCAGTATGCCTATGAAGTATTAATAATCCCACTTATGAGTATGCAGAAATGTTTATCTTTTTCTAATAGCAGCTAGTCAGAGAATTCTTTTGTAAGGAGAAAGCTTTGCTGCAAAGCTGTTGGATAAGCCTGCTCATCCAAATCCAGAAGAATCAGCCTCCAGACAAGGGGACTGGGCTGGGCACTAGATTTCCTGTAGGAGAGCAAAGAGCTGCTTTACATAATAAAGAGAGGAAAGAGTGAATGCCAAGGAAACTGGGAGAATGGAGTAAAAGCTGCAGAGCTATGTGGGGTAAGTTTATGTGCAGGGTAAGTATCAGCAGAAAAGCAGAATCCCCAGCTAAGGTGTAGGTGAAGGAGGGAAGATGGAAAAAGAAATAAGACATAGGTTTTTCAAGAAATATGCTGTGTGCTTTGTGAGGTAACCTCTCCCTGATACCCCACAAACATTCAGTAAATCTCTTGAATTTCTTATAGAAACCAGTGATTTAACTGAATTTTACCTCAAAGCTGACAAAGTACAGGCTACAATGCATGCACTGATGAAGGAAAGGGTGGGCTGGAATAAAAATGGGATGTAAAGAGATTAAGGTAAAATCCCAGGCTCTGTCCCATTTTGAGGTACAAAAATGTTGAGAGGCCAGAGAACTGTGTCTGTTTCTTAAGGACATGAGGATATGGTCTTTAGTCCTGGGCTGAAAAGGCCACGACTGCATGTCCAAACTCCACAAATGAAAGCTTCCGTGTCAGAGGCTAGGATCATACAAGGAGATCATATGAGCAAAGGGCTATTAGAAAGGAAGCATTTCTGGGGCCTTGTAAAAAGAAAAACTAATGATCCTTCCAGAATGAGTTTCTGTGAAGCAGAAATGCTGAAGCAAATCATCACAAAAAAGTGGAAATATCAAAATGAGAAAAAAGAATGAAAACTTACAGGTGCTGTGGACCAATGAACTAGAAATGAAATGAGCACTGAAGAACCTATTTCTACATATATTGCTTGTGAAGTGAAAGTTGCTCAGTCGTGTCCAACTCTTTGAGACCCCATGGACTGTAGTGCATGGAATTCTCTAGGCCAGAATAATGAAGTGGGTAGCCATTCCCTTCTGCAGGGGATCTTCCCAACCCAAGGATGGACCAGGTCTCCAGCATTGCAGGTGAATTATTTCACAGCTGAGCTACCAGGGAAGCCCTCATATATTGCTTAAATAATATCTTTTATATCCGTAGGGGTAAGTTTATCTCTGGGAAGGGATGTTCATTTGTAGCTAAAAGAGGAGAATTTTAAAGAGATTGAGGGATTGAACAGGAAACTCAGTTCTATTTCCATGTTCTCTGCTTCCACATATGGCTTTTATACTGAGAAGTGAGGGTAGAGGAATTTGCACAACTAGCATTAAAAGAGGCTCTGTCACATTGGAGCATGGAGGAAAGCTATAAGACAAATGCGGCATGTGGTCCCTCCCCCGCATTTCCCCTGGACACCCCCTACATCCTACCTCACTTGTGGCTAACCTTATCCTAGGTGCTCAGAACACTCTTGTTTTTATTCTTCACTAATCATCAGGGCTGCAGCGGGGTGAATTTTTTTCCTATGCAAATGTAGATGCCTTTCCAGGTTTTTATAGCTTAAATCCTACAGTCTTATTGAATATGACCTTTCCACTTCAGAAGGATTTTACTAATTTGCAACTCAGCATTGGTCTCCAGGCCCACATTGCAATTAAGGGCATCAACTGTGTAATTTCAGAACGGCTCTTTGGTGTTCCTGAAACTTCAATATTGAAATGGCAGTTCATTTAACATGAAGGAAACAAAGGTTCCTGCAGCCACGATATCAACAAATATTGGCCCTGACTTACTGGAGAACTAAAACCCAAAGTGTGATTTTTTTTAAATGCAGTAACTGACAGTCATGAAATAGTTGAATTACTTAATATAAAATGAAGAGAGTGTACTAGTGAACCCGAAAGGAAGGGGAAAAGCACAGGAATTATAAGTAATGTGTTATGTAAATCCATTTTAGAATATGAATAGCAAAATTGTTACTATGACACATACTCCAAAGCAAAGCTTTTGCCACTGAATAAAGTAATTATTATCATTCATTAATCTTTGCAAAGATTGTGAAAATGTGCTTATGATCAGGCTCCCAAGTATTTGCAGCCATGATTATGAGGATAGATTTGTCATTCCAAATAAGCAGATAATCTTCCTTTTTAATGAGCCTCTCTTCTTAGAGATCAAAATGCATTGTGGGAACCTCAAGAAAATGATTCTCTTAATGCCATTTGTTTCTGCACTATTTGTTTTTTCTAGGTTTATTCAATGTAACTAAACTAAATTCTTTTTAAAAAAGAATACTTCCACTTCATCCTTTTCCTCTTTCCCCTTGAATTTCTCCCTCATGAATTTATTTCAAGCAATGCCTATAATGTCAAAAAGAAATTTCAGAGTTTATTGTTCTTCCCCATCTTCCTTGTATACTTAACAGTGTGGTTTAGCCCACCGGAGTCCACCAAGAAAGCAGATATTATGGTTGGGCAGCAGAAAAAAGGAAAGACATCGTGCCCAGCAGTCTAGAGTTTGAAGCCTTGTTCTATTGATGACTACAGGAAAGTTACTTCATCTCTCTCAGCCACAGCTTCTTCACGTGTAATGGGGGATGAACGGTTTAAATGATCAGATCAGATCAGATCAGATCAGCCGCTCAGTCGTGTCCGATTCTTTGCGACCCCATGAATCCCAGTACGCCAGGCCTCCCTGTCCATCACCAACTCCCAGAGTTCACTCAGACTCACATCCATCAAATCAGTGATGTCATCCAGCCATCTCATCCTATGTCGTCCCCTTCTCCTCCTGCCCTCAATCCCTCCCAGCATCAGAGTCTTCTCCAATGAGTCAACTCTTCGCATGAGGTGGCCAAAGTACTGCAGTTTCAGCTTTAGCATCATTCCTTCCAAAGAAATCCCAGGGCTGATCTCCTTCAGAATGGACCAGTTGGATCTCCTTGCAGTCCAAGGGACTCTCAAGAGTCTTCTCCAACACCACAGTTCAAAAGCATCAATTCTTTGGTGCTCAGCCTTCTTCACAGTCCAGCTCTCACATCCATACATAACCAAAGGAAAAACCACAGCCTTGACTAGATGAAAATTTGTTGGCAAAGTAATGTCTCTGCTTCTGAATATGCTATCTAGGTTGGTCATAACTTTCCTTCCAAGGAGTAAGCGTCTTTTAATTTCATGGCTGCAGTCACCATCTGTAGTGATTTTGGAACCCAGAAAAATAAAGTCTGACACTGTTTCCACTGTTTCCCCATCTATTTCCCATGAAGTGATGGGACCAGATGCCATGATTTTCATTTAAATGATAAATGGGTATAAAATGTGGGTGTTTGACAATGGGAGCACCATCTGCCCAGGGCTTCCCATTTCTCTTCTCCCAAAGGGTGACTGGGATCAACAGATGTAGAACACACCTGTTGTCACAGGCATAGGCTACACCTGTTCTTCATCCAGCCTGCACCACCTCAACTATTGCTACACCAGGGCTCCTGGCAGTGGCAAATGCACTGCCAGTGACCTAGCAAAGGATGTGGGAAGTCTTTAGCTGATACCTATTTCATTTTAATTCTTCTGGCACTCAGGGTCTGTGTATTCTGTTTCATCAGTTCAGTTTAGTCGCTCAGTCGTGTCTGACTCTTTGTGACCCCATGGATTGCAGCATGCCAGCTTCCCTGTCCATCACCAACTCCCAGAGCTTGCTCAAACTCATGTCCATAGAGTCAGTGATGCCATCCAACCATCTCATCCTCTGTTGTCTACTTCTCCTCCTGCCTTCAATCTTTCCCAGCATCAGGGTCTTTTCAAATGAGTCAGTTCTTTGCATCAGGTGGCCAAAGTATTGGAGCTTCAGCTTCAGCATCAGTCCTTCCAATGAATATTCAGGACTGAGTTCCTTTAGGATGGACTGGTTGGATCTCTTTGCTGTCCAAGGGACTCTCAAGAGTCTTCTCCAACACCACCCTTCAAAAGCATCAAATCTTTGGCACTCAGCTTTCTTTATGGTCCAACTCTTACATCCATACATGACTACAGGAAAAACCATAGCTTTGACTATATGGACCTTTGTCAGCAAAGTAACGTTTCTGCTTTTTAATATGCTATCTAGGTTTGTAATAGCTTTTCTTCCAAGGAGCAAGCATCTTTTCATTTCATGGCTACAGTCACTATTTGCAGTGATTTTGGAGCCCAAGAAAATAAAGTCTGTCACTGTTTCCAATTTTTCCCCATCTATTTGCCATGAAGTGATGGGACCAGATGCCATGATCTTAGTTTTTTGAATGTTGAGTTTTAAGTCAACTTTTTCACTCTCTTCTTTCACCTTCAAAGAGAGGCTCTTTAATTCCTCTTTGCTTGCTGCCTTAAGGGTGGCGTCATCTGCGTATCGAGGTTATTGATATTTTTCCTGGCAATCTTGATTCCAGCTTGAGCTTCATCCAGCCCAGCATTTTGAAAGATGTGCCCTGCATATAAGTTAAATAAGTAGGGTGACAATATACAGCCTTGTTTCATATCATGGGCTAATTGCTTTGTATACCAGTCTGAGTTTTCCAGTGGGATTAAAGATTTTAGCCAGCATGGATTGTGTCTTACGTGTTTTAATTTTTTAAAAAAATAACATCCCAACAACAATTCATCCCATAAATAGATTATATATGTATTTACGTCTATTTCCTTTGTTATTGAACATTTAGAGTGGATTATTTAAAGTATTGATCCTGCTACTTTATCAGAGACCAAATAGCAGTAGCTTAAATGAGATACGCATTTAATTCTCTCTCAGTAAAGATGTGGACTGGTAAGCTATACAGGGGTGTAAGTATCTCTACCTCTATCTACCTTTTCCCGGCTGTCTCTAAAAATGATGAATTTACCCATATGATTGAAACAGGTTCATCACCAGTAGGAAGAGAAAAAATGAGGTGAAATTCAAGGAGCTTCTTTGTTAAGAACATGACCATAAATCTGCACATCTCACTTATCTTCATGCTCTGTTGAACAAACTTTGTAAGTAGGCACACTTAGCTGTAAGGAAACCTAAAAACAATATCTAGCTGCTGAAGGTAGAGAAGGGGAAGAACATATCTTATACTTAGTCTCTATTATTCATTCATATCATCTACCTGGTCCCCGTGGGCATATGAGTTTGAACCTAATGCATCTAATGAGGTATCTCTTGTGTGCCCACTGCATACCAAATACTTCTCTTATATTTTCTCATTTTATCCTCACAGCAACTTTGCAACATAGCTTTCTTTACTGTGAGGTATAACTGAGTATATTTTCAGAGAGGTTGAGTAACTTGCTGAGTTTATACTTGAAGTATCAGATTAAAAAATGTAAGCTTAAACCCTTTTGGGTCTGACTATCCATTCTGGGAAATGGGTAACAAGGGATATCCAGAGAGAGATTTTAGCATGTTTCAATTTGCCAATTTCTTTGGTGAAATAGCTTTCTTTCTTGCTTATAGCATCTTTAATATTGACTCTTCTGGCAATGGCAACCCACTCCAGTACTCTTGCCTGGAAAATCCCATGGACGCGGGAGCCTGGTGGGCTGCAGTCCCTGAGGTCGCTAAGAGTTGGACACAACTGAGCGACTTCACTTTCCCTTTTCACTTTCATGCATTGGAGAAGGAAATGGTAACCCTCTCCAGTGTTCTTGCCTGGAGAATCCCAGGGATGGTGGAGCCTAGTGGGCTGCCGTCTATGGGGTCACACAGAGTCAGACACAACTGAAGCGGCTTAGCAGCAGCAGCAGCTTCTGGCAAAAGAATAACTCTATTAGGTAATTCCAGCCATTAGAGGAGTGCATCTTAACCATTGTACAGAGAGACCATGAATAGGCTTAGAGTAGAAGACATAAAGGAAGTTCTCACCTCTTGAAAGGTTCTGTGGTTTTCACGGAGAAAACCCAATACCAATTGGGAATTGCTCACCCAATACCAGTGGTCCCCAAACACACCCAACACTGCCCACTCTGGTGCCTCCCCTCTCCCAGCATCCCCTCTGCTGGAGAGCTACTTCCTCTGACCCTTTGGGACCCAGGCCAAACCCAGCCTCTTCCAGGAGGTCATTGTCAATCTCCTACTCTTAGGACATTCAGTTCTCACTGTTGACCCTGAGCAATCTGTTCACATCCATTCCTCCTGTCTCCCAAACTAGAAAACAAGACTGCATCATGGAGTTCAGTGCCCAAGCAAATCCCCATGACTGATTAATGTTGTCAGACTAGATGAGTATTTGAGTGTCCCATCTAAAATACAAAAAAAAAAAAAAAAAAAAAATCCATATTCTTGGTTCAGCACTTCCTGCCTATATGTTCATTAGTTGTCACTTTTCCTATTCCTCTGATACCTTCATGGTCACTGCAGGATGGGAAGCAGCATAAAACTAGTAAACAAGAATTTGTCTGAGAATCATAGTATCAAGTGTTTGGCTGTCTTTTCATTCATTCATTCTACATTACTGAGCATGTACTATGTGTCTTGGAGACTAGAGACACAGAGATGAGCGAGTTGAGGTTCTGTCCTTAAGAAGATCTCTTTCTGGTGGGAGAAGGACACAAGAAACAATTCCATCATAGGGCTCTGTAAGAGGGCTGGAACATGGGAAGGAATGTGGAAACCAAGTCATGTAGAAAAGCCCCTCTTCCTCTGTGCTCAGTTTTCTTACACAGCAAAACAGAAATAACTCTTCCAGCTTCACCAGGCTGTATGCAATCAAATGAAACAAAGTATTGGATTTGTAAGGTATCATGGAAATTTTCAGTTTTGTTCTTCCACTGATCTTGACAACCTTCATTAATCTTTGTAGTTCTTACCCTTGTTTACCAAAAAAACACTGACTCAGAGCTACATAACAATTAGAGATAAAGTTAATTAGAACCTAGATTTCTTTTTCAGCAATTGCTCACTGTTTAGCTTAAAAGATCACTTTAAGCAGGAGACAAATGGAAGCAAAAACTCATTGACAGCAGACTAAAAGCACAGACATACAGATCATTTCCATTTATTTTTAAACATTAAGTTTGGGACAAGAGTAGTTTTAGTCTGTAGGGTTGGAGACCATTGCTGGTGACTTCTCAGTGTTCTGAGCACCACGGTGGCACAAGAGACCCCAGAGGTGCAGACGTATACATCCTGACTTATTTGCATCTGGTTTGCCCAGTGTCAGCATCTACAGCTTAAGAAAATTAATAATAAGTAACATTTACTGAGAAGGCAATGGCACCCCACTCCAGTACTCTTGCCTGGAAAATCCCATGGACGGAGGAGCCCGGTAGGCTGCAGTCCATGGGGTTGCTAAGAGTCGGACATGACTGAGCGACTTCACTTTCTATTTTCACTTTCATGCATTGGAGAAGGAAATGGCAACCCACTCCAGTGTTCTTGCCTGGAGAATCCCAGGGACGGGGGAGCCTGGTGGGCTGCCATCTATGGGGTCACACAGAGTCGGACACGACTGAAGTGACTTAGCATAGCATAGCATAGCACAACATTTACTGAACACTTACTAGGTAACACATTCGAATTCTAGCTGTTCATATGTATTTTCTTTATTTTCTCGTTCTCCCCCCACAACATAATAAAATATGTTCTACTGTTAACCTCATTTTACAGAGGAGGAAACCAAAGGAATCGTGATTAGAGAAAACTCTCTGTTGATTGGTCATTGTTTGAGCTAGCCTCTCCCCACAAAAAGGGTGAAGGGAGAGAAAGAAGGAATTATTGCCACTGATTTTCTCTTCAAAATGGAATAAGTGGATGAGAAGAAAGTTTGGGAGGGAATAGATACATTTATATGTATGACTGAGTCCCTTTGCCATTCACCTGAAACTATCACAGCACTGTTAATTGGCTGTTCCCCAATATAAAATAAAAGGGGTTTTTTTTGTTTGTTTGTGTTTTTCTTTTTAATGTGGAATAAGAAAATACAAAGGAAGAGAATGCCACAGCAAATGCAACAGAAAAAAACTCCTCCATTAAATGTCCTAATCATCCAGCACCTCAGAATATACAACCCAGAAAAGGAGACAGGGAACTTCTTAGAAGGGAAGCACAGGCCCAGGAGAAATGTTCCTGCCTTCTGCCACTCAGAGCTGACTCGTGGGAAAAGAATAAAAAATGTAGAGCTCTTGGATGCCAATTATGTATTGTTGCAAACTGAAAACTAACAATGGCATTCACTCAAAAATCCAAAAGGACCATGAGTCAATTCTATGAACATAACAAGCCCTAGCTAAGTACTTTAAGAAATTTTCTCATTTAAAAAATATTTAAATCAGACTTGGGTACTGCTAATTGTTCTGTGAATCACTCAAAGAGTGCTTTGGGTGAATTTTATTTTACTTATTTTACCCTTCAATAAACTAAGTATTTTGATACAGCCAATCGGAGCTTATCACAGATAGAAACTTGATGGGGAAGGGAAATAATGAATAATGGAAGATTCAGAAGGGAGTGACATTGGTATTAAGCCTCCCTGTTAAGAAGGAAAACCCAGAATCAAAAACCCATCAAGCTGATGGTCTGACTTAACTTTTGTGTAATACAGAAAAGCTGTGAGGCATTTCCCACTGTGGCTATTGAGTGCTATCAATTACTACTCTTGTGGGCAGCAGGCTAATTCCTCCAATTCCTATTCATATGAAACAGTCTGTGTGCCCATGGTAGCCCTGTCTTCTCAAGAGATGCCAAGCAATCTACCCTGATACATGCAGAGACACAGTATTTCCTCATTCGTCTTGCACCTCAGAGGAGGGAGAGATCTAAAGACCTCACTCTTTCTTTCAATCAACAGACATTTTCTGAACAACAACAAAAAAAAACATAATAAAATCATAAAAACAAACTGTAACAAAATGTGATTTTTACTGTAGAGGTAGGTACATGGAGCCACAGAGAATTGAGAAAGAGGGTAACACCAACAAAGCTGTGGGAACTGAGAACAGGGAGAGGGTCAGAGAAGACCTCTAAATAATGCAGTGATATTTGAATTGGGTTATAAAGGATAAGTAGAAATTTTCCTATGTTTACATTCTCAGCTCAGCTGTAAGATTTCTGAGGTAGGTACTAGGTTTTATTCAACACTGTATTTTTAGCACTAGCACTTTGCCTGAGACATTTTACTGATTGTATTGATATGAGAAAATAAGGAAGGAAGGAAGGCTATTTATTTCACAGGTATGGAGAAAGGAATAGCAGGCATCCTGTGACTTACCCACCCTTGTTCTTTGGAAGTTGCTCCTCTTGCCCAGAGGCATTGTATTAATAGTATATTATATATCTGTTGCTTGATTCCGACCCCTGGGCACAGCTAATTTTTTTCAGCCAAGGGCCACTGACACAAAATAGACTAAGCAGAGTACCTTCTTTGGCGTTTGGGATTGGGATCCAGAATGAAAGAGAGCATTAGCCTCTCTGGGTAGCTGAGTCTATTGCTTATAAACTTGGGAGCTAGAAGGAGGCCAAGTCTTCCATCATGAGGACAGAGAACAAAGGAAAACAATTCACAAAGAGCAAAGAATAAAGTGGCCAGAGACGAAAAGAAAGCGAAATGGGAAAATACTACCTGAATTTCTACTGCCTTCCACTTCCTGGTTCCTAAGGCCCAGTTACTGCCTTACAGTTCATTGAGCTTTCTTTGTCTTTTCAGTAAGTTTTCTCTTTTTTATTTAAGTGAGCTTACTTTGTTTCTCTCCTGGAACCAAAAAAATCTTACCCAGTAACAGGGAGTTGGGATGGGAGGATTTCAAGCCAAGGCAGACCATGAACAAAAGCACTGAAGTTCAAAAGGCTGGTTGTTTGAAGAATGAGAAAGAGTATGGTCCTTCATTAGCTGAAACAAAGAAATACAGTCTTGGGATGGTAGAAAATTCCAAGAAAAGAAGACCAGATATGATAGAAATGATACATCTTCCTCTGAAAATTCCTATACTTGAGATGTGCCTAGGAAATATGATCAAAAAGTCTGAAGGACAGTGGTGGTGGGAGTGGGGAGTTCTAATTCCACCTGGCAAAGGGATTTAAAGAAAACTTCCAGGTGCATGCACTGCATAGACTTCGGGACTAGCAAAACTAGCAAAGGGGGCAGTAAGAACAGAGAGTAGATATTAGCACTGAAGCCTGAAAGATGTACAAAACTAGGACAGCTTATTATTCATTACAATGAGATGCAACAATCATGGTCCCAGAAATCATGAAGTCTGCCTGTGCAGGACACTCCATATCTTCTGAATATAGGATCACAAAGTCCTTTTACATACTAATTAGAATTTACCCAAAGGTACCCTTCTATTTTCTACACTAATGTTAGTTTTCCTCCGTGCTCTTCTGGACCTCCTCAATCACATTGAAAGTCTTTAAAAGTAACCTCTCATATATTTTCATCCTTTCATCTACTGTTAAGCAGAAGTTCATGGCCCAAGGTACAGAAAAACAAATACCCCAGGGTCCTCCTACCATTCATACTGTGGAAATATACTGTGGCCCTTCCACTCTTAAAAAGCTTGTACAAAATCTCACACACACCAGGACTTGGGGTAGAAGCAGTAATTGGAAAGGAGCCTGGGTCAGACATACTTGCTGATCTTGGAGAGCCTCCTGGAGAAGTAGGAGCAACTGAGGCTCACCCTGGGGACATAAACACTGGCAGCAACCGTATTTGTAAGCTCATCCTCCCACGAGGACACTGGCACTGGCAAGTGCCATTTTGGAATCTTCCCTGTAGCTAACTAGTGCAATCCTGGTCCCACTCACCAGCCTGTCAGCACCAGTACTGAGATGTCTCAGGCCAAGCAAAAAGCTGGGTACAGCCACCCACTTGCACCCTGCTGTCTTGCACACAGGGGGGCCAGGGCTTGGTCCCACACAGCAACACACTGGCTATCACCCATGATTCCAGGGTCCTGCAGCCAGGGTATTAGACCTAGGTTTTGCCCACAAGTGGCACCAGCCCCAGGACCCCCTGGGGCGCAGCCCCAGGTAAGATACTAATCCTAGGACCTCCACAGCCCCACAGTCTGCTGTGTCAGGACCCAGCCTACCCATTAACAGGCCAGGGCCAGCCCAGGACTCTCCACACTTAGGCCATGCCCACTAGCAGGCCAACACCAGCTCTGGGATACGTTGAGTCCCGTAGCCCAGGATCCAGCCCTACTCACCAGCAGGCCAGCCAGCTTTGGGACACCCCACAGCCAGCCATGTCAGCAAGAGGTCCCACCCAGCAGCAGACCAAAACTATATCCAGGACCCCCAACCCCACAACCACCTACCTTGGAGCCCAGTTCTGCCCACCAGTGGGCTAACACTAGCCCCAGGACTCCTAGGGATCTACAGCCCGCTGCATCATGAGCCAGCCTTGTCTGCCAGCAGACAGCAGCCTCCACAAAAAAGCAAGGACTGGCAGCCAACCAGACAAAGGGCCATTAAGACATACCAGACTGCCCACAGGACTCAGCCACAACAGAAGGACCCACACAGCCCAAACCGGGAGAAACCCTAGAGCATATAGCTCAAGAGACCCGAGGAGAGTGTGCTGCTGAGAAGCATAGGACATCTTGTCTTAGGATCATTTCTACAAGGCCAGGAAATGTAACCAACTTGTCAAATAAATAGAAATAAATAGGCATCAAACACAAGAAAAGGGAGCAAAGGAAGAAAAAACAAAAAGAACTAGAAAAACAATACCAAAACGATTAACAAAATGATAAAAAAGTACATACCTATCAATAATTACCATAAGTGTAAATGGACTAAATGTTCAATTCAAAAGATAGAGAGTAGCTGATTGAATACAAACACAATATCTATATATATGCTGCCTATAATAGACTAACTTTAAATTTAAAGACACATACAGACTGAAAGAGAACGGACAGAATAAGATATTCCATGCAAATTAAGAAAATAAAGCCAAGTTTTAGACAAAATAGACTTTAAAATAAAGACTGTAACAAGAGACCAGAAGGATAATGATTAAGGGATTAATTCAACATGCAGATAAAATAATTATAAATATATCTGTACCCAACATAAGATACATAAATATATAAAACAAATAGTAACAGACATAAAGGGAGAAATTGGCAGTAACACAATAATAAGGAACTTTCAACACTCCACTTATATCATTCAGAGAGAAAATCACTGGCCTTAAATGACATTCCAGACTAAATTGCTTTAATAAATATATATAGAATATTTCATCTGAAAGCAGCAGAATATACATTCTTTTCAAGCGCACATGGAACATTTTACAGGGTAGATCATATGCTATGACACAGAAGAAGTCTCAGTAAATTTTTAAAAAGTGAAATCATATCAAGCATCTTTTCTGACCACAGTGCTATAAGACTAGAAATCAACTACCCAGCAATGTGAATAAAAACATAAGACATTTGGAGGCTAAGCAATAAACTACTAAATAACTAATGGATAATGTAAGAAATCAAAGAAACTTTAAAAAAATACCAGGAGACAAGTGAAAATAGAAACACAATAATCCACAATCTATAGAACACAGCAAAAGCAGTTCTAAGAGGGAAGTTTGTAACAATTCAAAGAAACAAGAAAAATCTCAAATAAACAACCTAATTCTGCACCTGAATGAACTAGAAAAAGAATAAACAAAATCCAAAAATAATAGGGGGAAATAGATGGGGAAACAGTGGAAACAGTATCAGACTTTATTTTGGGGGGCTCCCAAATCACTGCAGATAATGACTGCAGCCATGAAATTAAAAGACGCTTACTCCTTGGAAGGAAAGTTATGACCAACCTAGATAGCATATTCAAAAGCAGAGACATTACTTTGCCAACAAAGGTCCGTCTAGTCAAGGCTATGGTTTGTCCAGTGGTCACGTATTTATGTGAGAATTGGACTGTGAAGAAGGCTGAGCGCGGAAGAATTGATGCTTTTGAACTGTGGTGTTAGAGAAGACTCTTGAGAGTCCCTTGGACTGCAAGGAGATCCAACCAGTCCATCCTAAAGGAGATCAGCCCTGGGATTTCTTTGGAAGGAATGATGCTAAAACTGAAACTCCAGTACTTTGGCCACCTCATGAGAAGAGTTGACTCATTGGAAAAGACCCTGATGCTGGGAGGGATTGGAAGAGAAGGGGGCAGGAAGAGAAGGGGACGACAGAGGATGAGATGGCTGGATGGCATCACCGACTTGATGGACATGAGTTTGAGTGAACTCTGGGAGATGGTGATGGACAGGGAGGCTTGGTGTGCCGCAATTCATGGGGTCACAAAGAGTCGGACACAACTGAGTGACTGAACTGAACTGAATGATGATAGAAGAAAAGAAATTATGAAGATCAGAACAGAAATAAATGATATACAAAGAAAAAAACAATGAAACAAAGGGCTAGTTCTTAAAAAACATAAACAAAATTGATAAACCTTTAACCAGACTCATCAATAAAAAAGAGAAGGCCCAAATACAATTAAAAATGAAAAAGAAGTTACAACTGACACCACAGAAATACAAAGATAAGCAAGTACTATGAACAAACACCAATAAAATGGACAATCTAGAAGAAATGGACAGATTCCCAGAAGTGTACAATCTCCCAAGACTAAATCAGAAAGAAATAACAAGCCAATCACTGGTAATGAAATTGAATTAGTAATTTTAAAAGTGTCCCAACAAACAAAAGTTCAGGATCAGAAGATTTCAAAGATGAATTCTACCATATACAGAAGAATCAAAGATTTTTCTCAAACTATTCCAAAAAAATTGCAGAGGAGAAAATGCTTCCAAACCCATTCCATGAGGTCAGCGTCACCTTGATACCAAAACCAGACAAAGATGTTACCAAAAAAAAGCAAATTACAGGACAATATCACTAATAAACTTAGGTGCACAGATCATCAACAAAGTTATTAGCAAACTGATATCAACAATACATTAAAAAGGATCATATACCATGATCAAGTAGATTTATCCCAGAGATGCAAGAGTGGTTTAATGTCTGCAAATTAACCAATATTATACACCACATTAACAAATTGAAGAAGAGAACTAGATGCATCTAAATAGATGCAGAAAAAGTTTTAACAAAATTCAACATTCACTTGTGATAAATACTCTCAACAACATGGGTACAGAGGGAAGCTGTATCAAAGTAACAAAAAGGCCACATATCACAAATCCACAGCTAACATCACACTTAATGGTAAAATGCTAAAACATTTCCTCTAGGGACAGAAATAAGAAGACAAGGATGCCTATACATTGCCACTTTTGTTCAACACAGTATTGAAAGTCCTAGGCACAGCAATCAGACAAGAAATATAAATAAGAGAAATCTAAATGGAAAATGAAAAAGGAAAGCTGTTACTGTGTGCAGATGACAAGATACTTACACAGGAAATCCTAAAAGACACCACCAAAAAAAAAAGCAAAACTATGAGAACAGTGTGGAGATTCCTTAAAAAACTGGAAATTGAACTGCCATAAAACCTAGCAATCCCACTGCTGGGCATACACACCAAGGAAACCAGAATTGAAAGAGACACGTGTACCCCCAATGTTCATCGCAGCACTGTTTATAATAGCCAGCACATGGAAGCAACCTAGATGTCCATCAGCAGATGAATGGATAAGAAAGCAGTGGTACATATACACAATGGAGTATTACTCAGCCATTTCAAAGAATACATTTGAATCAGTTCTAATGAGGTGGATGAAACTGGAGCCTATTATACAGAGTGAAGTAAGCCAGAAAGAAAAACACCAATACAGTATACTAACGCATATATATGGAATTTAGCAGGATGGTAATGACAACCCTGTATGCAAAACAGCAAAAGACACAGATGTATAGAACAGTCTTTTGGACTCTGTGGGAGAGGGAGGCGGGGGATGATTTGGAAGAATGGCATTAAAACATGTATAATATCATATAAGAAATGAATTGCCAGTCCAGGTTCGATGCAGGATACAGACAGCTTGGGTCTGATGCACTGGGATGACCCAGAGGGATGGGATGGGGAGGCAGGTTCAGGATGGGGAACATGTGTACAACCATGGCGGATGCATGTTGATGTATGGCAAAACCAATACAATATTGTAAAGTAAAAAATAATAATAATAAAATAAATAAATAAATAAAAATAATAATAAAATAAAAATAAAGGGAAAAATACCAAAACTCATTAATTTTGTTGAAATATCTTAACAGAAATTTGTTGGGAGCTCCCTGGTAGCTCAGTGCCTGCCAGTGCAGGAGACACTGGTTCAATCCTTGATCCAGGAACATCAGGGATCCCCGATCCCACATGCTGTGGAGTAACTAAGCCCATGCACCACAAATAGTAGGCCTGCGCCCTAGAGCCCAGGAGCCTCACCCACTGAGCCCACCTGCCGCAGCTACTGAAGCCTGCACACCCTAGAGCCTGTGCTGTGATGAGAAGCCTGTGCACCACCACTAGACATTAGACCACACGGCAAGGAAGGCCCAGCACAGCCAAAAATAAACATATAAAATTACATTTGAAAAAGAAATTTGTTGTATTTATACACTAACAACAAGCTATGAGAGAGAAATTAAGAAATCAATTTCATCTACAATTGCATCAAAGGATAAAATACCTAGGAATAAATCTAACTAAGAAGGTTAAAGATCTATAATTGAAAACAATGAGACACTGATGAAAGAAATTGAAGATGACACAGATGGAAAGATATACCATGTTCTTGGATTGGAAGAAATATCGTTGTTAAAATATTACCCAAGGGAATCTATAGATTCAGTGCAATCCCTGTCAAAATACAAATTGAAATTTTCATAAAATGAGAACAAATAATTCTAAAATTTGTATGGAAACACAAAAGATCTGGAACAGTCAAAATCATGTTCAGAAAGAAAATCAAAGCTAGAGGTATTACATTTCCTGAGATCAAACAAACTATAGTCATCAAAACAGTATTATACTGGCACAATAACAGACACACAGATCAATGGAACACAACAGGGAGCCCAGAAATGAACACACATTTATGGGTACCCACACCATAGGTGGTCAGTTAATCTATGACAAACAAAGGCAACAAATTACAATGGGGGGACCAGAACCTCTTCAATAGTGTTGAGAAGACAGCTACAGCAAAAGAATCAAACTGGACTACTCTCTCACATCATGCACAAAAATAAATTCAAAATGGATTAAAGATTTAAATATAAAACCTGAAACCATAACATTTCTAGAAGAAAATATAGGCAGTAAGCTCTTTGACATCAGTCTTAGTAATATTTTTTTGATGTGTCTCTCAGGCCAGGGAAACAGAAGCAAAAATAAACAAATGGGACTATATAAAACTAAAAAGCTTTTGAACAACAAAGAAAGCTATCAACAATACATAAAGGCCACCTACTGATTGGGAGAAGACATTTGCAAATAATACATGCATTAAGGGGTTAATATCCAAAATACACAAAGAACTCATACAACTCAACATTAAAAAACAACCCAATTAAAACATGGGCAGAAGACCTGAATCAACATTTTTTTCAAAGAAAAATACAGAAGGCCAACAAGTACATAAAAACACTCAACATCACTAATCATCAAGTAAATGCAAGTTAAAACCACAATGAGGGATCACCTCCAACCTGCCAGAATGGCTATCATAAAAAAGACAGTAAGTAACAAGTGTCAGTGAGAATGTAAACTGGTAGAGCCACCATGGGAAACAATATGGATATTCCTCAAAAAATTAAAAATAGAACTACTATATGACCCAAAAATTATATTTCTGATTATTTATCAAGAAAAAAACATTAATGAGAAAAGATATGTGCACCCCTATGTTCACTGCAGTCTTACTGAATAGCCAGGATATGGAAGCAACCTAAGTGTTCATCAATAGGTGAATGGATAACAAAGATGCAACTTACATATATATAAATATATATATATATATACACATATATGTAACATGTAACTTATATATGTATTATCATATATATATATGGATGAAAAAATGAACCTAACATAGTTATTACTCTAGGCAAAATGATTTGTTAGAGAAAGACAAATACTGCATGATTTAAATGAGGAATCTAAATAAAACAGAAACATAGTTATAGATACAGAGGATAGGTGGTTGCCGGAAGGAAGTGAGGTGGGGGAGTAGAAAGAAATAGATAAGGGGGATTAAGAGACACAAACTTGCAGTTGCAAGTAAATGAGTCAGAGGTATGAAATGTACAGGGAATCTGGCAACCATTTTGAAATGTATAAAAACATTGAATCACTGTGTTATGTAACAGGAACTAACATGGTGTTAAAGGTCAGTTATACTTTAGAAACAAGCAAGCTCATAGGAAAAGAGATGAGATTTGTGGTTACCTGAGGCAGTGGGTAGCGGTTGGGGTAATTGGATGAAGGTAGTCAAAAAGCCACCATGAACCAGTTAAAATTTATAAGTACTAGAGCTGTAAGGTACAGCATGACAAATAAAATTAGCACTGCTATATGCTGTATATGGGAGAAGGCAATAGCACCCCACTCCAGTACTCTTGCCTGGAAAACCCCATGGACAGAGGAGCCTGGTAGGCTGCAGTCCATGGGGTCGCTAGAGCTGGACACGGCTGAGTGACTTCACTTTCACTTTTCACTCTTATGCATTGGAGAAGGAAATGGCAACCCACTCCAGTGTTCTTGCCTGGAGAACCTCAGGGACGGTGGAGCCTGGTGGGCTGCCGTCTATGGGGTCGCACAGAGTCGGACACGACTGAAGCGACTTAGCAGCAGCAGCAGCAGCATGCTGTATATGAAAGTTAAGAGAGTAAGTCTTGAATTCTCACCACAAGGAATATCTTTTCTATTTCTTTAACTTTTTATCTATGTGAAATGATGAATGTTTACTAAATTTATTATGATAATCATTGCATGATGTAAGTCAGACCATTATGCTATATACCTTAAACTTATACATTGCTGTATATCAATTATATCTCAATAAAACTTGAAGGAAAAAAGAAACACAGTGTGTCTCCAGTTCTAGAAATTCCAAGTAAGTATATCACACATTAAACAGATATGTAGGACAGAGTTTATTATCATTACAAATAACATTACAAAATGAGCTGTCTCTGTGCAAAGGAGCAGGCTTTATGGTCCCTTTAACTTGTCTGCTTCTCCAGTGCAATTGAAGCATGATGTGATTTCACCAAATAGAATTTACAAATCCCTTCCCAGGAATACAGTTATTGTATGTGATGGGTTTGACCTATACTGCACTTAAAGTATTTGGCACAAAGTAACTCCAAATCACAGCTCTGGGAAGTTTTTCAAGAAAGTCAAGAGAGTAGAAGCTGCTTTTTTCAGCATCAACACAGGAGACGTGAATCAAGCAAGTCTCTCTTGGTTTTAATAATTCACTGCTTGGTGTTATCTATGCCCATATCGCCAAAGGCCTGGGTATTGAGCATGCACTCAGCAACATCCCAGGCACATAAATAAACCATTTTCTGCTCTCAGTCCAGGAGGTAGTTATTGATCTGGGCTGTGATCTTTTCCTACCTGACTTTATGAGGATTTCTAAAATAGCTCACCTTAGGGGAATGACAGACTCGAGTACTTCTCTTTTGTCATTTGACCAACAAAAAGGAAAAAACACCAACAACTTACAAAAGATGAATTCTGACAGAAGAAACACCAGCATTTGCTGTGATGACCACACAACTGACCTGGTATCATAGCCTGAAAGCAAAGAGAAAAAAAAAGAAAAATTGAATAGTCCCTTGGCCACTAAGAGCGCCTTGCTGCATCAGGAATCAGGCCTCAAGTTACAGCTGTGGGGTCTCAATTAGCCAGAAACCAGGCCATGTGATCTCTGTGGATCAGATGAGAATAAGAGTTGCCCTGGGACAGAAGAGATTCCCCTCCACATACTAGATTGCCCATTTTGGATACCTGACTGAAACTAGATTTTAGATCTATCTCCTACTATCCATGGGACCCCAGAAAACTCCCATCATTTCTCAGGACCTCAGCCCTGGAATTTCTTTGGAAGGAATGATGCTAAAGCTGAAACTCCAGTATTTCGGCCACCTCATGCAAAGAGTTGACTCATTGGAGAAGACTCTGATGCTGGGACGGATTGAGGGCAGGAGGAGAAGAGGACGACAGAGGATGAGATGGCTGGATGGCATCACTGACTCAATGGATGCGAGTCTGAGTGACCTCCAGGAGCTGGTGATGGACAGGGAGGCCTGGTGTGCTGCAGTTCATGGGGTCGCAAAGAGTCAGACACGACTGAGCGACTGATCTGATCTGATCTGATCTGATCAGTGTCTCCAGTGATCATGTACAATGACTGGTCACCCAGCAGGCATTCCCAACCCCTTTCTCTCAAATCACCTCCAACTGCAGAGGCTGTGAAGCTGAATCTTCTCTTTCCTAGCTTTCCTTGGAGTCAGGGTCCTGTGAGATATATGGAGAAATCAACTGGGGATGGTGGCTTCTGGATAAGAGTTTCATCTTCAAAAAACAGAGACAATCTGATAAAGAACTTATTAATTTAAATTACACAAATAACCCTTAAAACTCAACAATAAGAATACAAACAATCTGATTAAAAATAGGCCAAAGACCTTAATGGACATCTTTCCAAAGAAGATATGAAGATGGCAAATACACATATGAAAAGATATTCATATCATATGGTATGAGGGAAATACAAATTTAAAAAACAATGAGATACCACTATCAGAATTGCCTACCACATTTACTAGGATGGCCAAAATCTGAAACTAAATTCTGGTGAGGATTTGAAGCAATGAAAACTTGCACATAGATGTTTATTAGCATCTTTATTCATAATTGTCAAAACTTAGGAGCAATCAAGATGTCCTAGAGTAATGGGTAAGTACTGTGGGTGAGTACACTGTGTACATCCAGATGATGGGATATCATTTAGCACTAAAGAGTTATCAATCCATGAAAAGATATGAAGAAAATTTAAATGCTAATTACTGAGTGAAAGAAGATAATATGTGAAGGTTGCATACTATATGATTCCACATATATGCCACTCTGGAAAAGGCAAAACTACAGAGACAGCAGAAAGATCAGTGGTTGCCAGGGGCTGGACAGGCAATGAGCAGTGAATAGGCAGAACACAGATGATTTTTAGGGCAGTGAAAATATATGACATCATAATGATGTATGTGTATCATTACACATTTGAACAAATTCATAGGATATATAACACCAAGAGTAAACTGTAATCTAATCTATGGAATTTGATTGATTATGATGTGTCAATATAAGCTTATCAATCGCAACAAGTGCAGCACTCTGGTGAGTGACTGACAATGAGGGATGGCCGGTCACCCAGCAGGCATTCCCAACCCCCTTCCCTCAAATCACCTCCAACCGCAGAGGCTATGAATGCTGAATCCTCCCTTTCCTAGCTTTCCTTATAGTCAGGGTCCTATGAGATATATGGGGAAATCAACTGGGGAGGGAAGCATGGGTAAATCAGGGAGTATATGGGAAATGTCTATATTTTCCCCTTAATTTTACCGTGAACCTAAAATTGCTATAAAGTTTTAATCCTAATTTTTTTAAAAAAAGAAAGAAAGAAAACAGAGAGACTCACAAAGAAAACACTATTTCACCACCCATATACCCTCTTAATTCCTCTTTTATATCCTTTCATGGGAGATATGACACTTGAAACTGAAGCAGGTATCTTGCAATCTTAAGGGAAGACATTGCCACACACAGCTAAGGCGGGCAAGAAAGACTGGAAGAAACTGTCTTTGGGGTGTCACTGAGCCAATGAACTAACCTGAACTACAACTTCCTCCAGGCTTGGAGCAGGTTGCCATTCCTCTCTCCAGGGAATCTTCCTGACCCAGGGATCAAACCAGGTCTCCTGCACTGCAAGCAAATCCTTTACCATCTGAGCCACCAGGGAAGCCCACATTCTGTATGGTTATTTCTAAAAAAATGTTCATGTCCATCCTTAGCTCTCTCAAAATCTCTTCCCTTGGCTGGCTTACCCATGAAGAGTAAGTATCAGATCAGATCAGATCAGATCAGTCGCTCAGTCGTGTCCAACTCTTTGCGACCCCATGAACCGCAGCACGCCAGGCCTCCCTGTCCATCACCAGCTCCCGGAGGTCACCCAGACTCACACCCATCAAGTCAGTGATGCCATCCAGCCATCTCATCTTCTGTCTTCCCCTTCTCCTCCTGCCCTCAATCCCTCCCAGCATCAGAGTCTTCTCTAATGAGTCAACTCTTCGCATGAGGTGGCCAAAATACTGGAGTTTCAGCTTTAGCATCATTCCTTCCAAAGAAATTCCAGGATTGATCTCCTTCAGAATGGACTGGTTGGATCTCCTTGCAGTCCAAGGGACTCTCAAGAGTCCTCTCCAACACCACAGTTCAAAAGCATCAATTCTTCGGCGCTCAGCCTTCTTCACAGTCCAGCTCTCACATCCATACATGACCACAGGAAAGACCATAGCCTTGACTAGGCGAACCTTTGTTGGTAAAGTAATGTCTCTGCTTTTGAATATGCTATCTAGGTTGGTCATAACTTTCCTTCCAAGGAGTAAGCGTCTTTTAATAGTATAGCCATATGTTACCAAAAGTATTTCTTCAAAATTACAAACTAATAAAAATTGTATTGCTTCTCCTATAAGAGGTAGAGCTCTGACCCACCAAGAGCAGAGTATGACTTTGGCAGGACAGTGAGTATGCATTTTCATTCAATATCCATATGCCCTGGTATATGATAGGACCCATTGGCTAAACAATGGAAATCTTAGATTTCCAATGCTAAGTAATTCACCTGTCCCAGGAATTTCTACCAGATATTAAGTACTTCTGTTGCCAGAACCTTAAAACATACTGATAATAATAGCACATAAGCTTGAGAATTTTCAGACCCTGAGGAGACAGAAAACAGAGCAGATGAGTTTCTGGACATTATTAAGAATAGTAAAAAGGCCATAGAGTTGAGAGCTAGAGGTTTATGTTTGAGTTCTTGTCCTACCACTAATACCTATATATCTTGAAAAAGCTTTTTAAACCCTCTAATAATTACAAAATGTCCTACCTTGGCTTTCTTTTCTCATGCCTGTTATGAGAAGCCAATAAGATCGTGTATGTAAAAAGTCTTCATAAAGTGTAGAGTGCTACCTAAGAGTGAGAGGTGATCATTCTTAATAACGAGGAATAAGCACAGTGCCAAGGGATAGCCACGGGGAAGGCAATGGCACCCCACCCCAGTACTTTTGCCTGGAAAATCCCATGGACAGAGGATCCTGTTAGGCTCCAGTCCATGGGGTCGCTAAGAGTCGGACACGACTGAGCGACTTCACTTTCACTTTTCACTTTCATGCATTGGAGAAGGAAATGGCAACCCACTCCAGTGTTCTTGCCTGGAGAATCCCAGGGATGGTAGAGCCTGGTGAGCTTCCGTCTATGGGGTCGCACAGAGTCGGACACGACTGAAGCGACTTAGCAGCAGCAGCAGAAGCAAGGAAGAGCCAAAGAGCACCAAGAACCTTGGAGAGCAGAGGGGAATGTCAGATGGCATACAGCACTGCTTAGCGTCAGTCTCAGGCCTTCCTGAACTGGTTTCTCTGTCCAGCCATCCAGCCTATATAGGGGTAATCCCAGTCCCTGACCTAAACAGCTCCTCTCTATAAACTCACTAGTAGGTCACATCATAGTTACCTTAACAAACGTAGGTGTTGAAAACACCTTCCTTCCATTCTCCTTTTTCTCCCATGTCGTTTGGGCTGTAATAATAATCCAACGGCATTATTGTATTCTCTCACCCATCTTGTCGTGTCATAAAGGAGACTGAACTGGGCAGCTAGATGGGATACAGAGGGAAGATCAGATCAGATCAGTCGCTCAGTCGTGTCCGACTCTTTGAGACCACACGAATCGAAGCACGCCAGGCTTCCCTGTCCATCACCAACGCTCGGAGTTCACTCAGACTCACGTCCATCAAGTCAGTGATGCCAAAGCCAACTCATCCTCTGTCGTCCCCTTCTCATCTTGCCCCCAATCCCTCCCAGCATCAGAGTCTTCTCCAATGAGTCAATGCTTCGCATGAGGTGGCCAAAGTACTGGAGTTTCAGCTTTAGCATCATTCCTTCCAAAGAAATCCCAGGGCTGATCTTCAGAATGGACTGGTTGGATCTCCTTGCAGTCCAATGGACTCTCAAGAGTCTTCTCCAACACCACAGTTCAAAAGCATCAATTCTTCGGTGCTCAGCCTTCTTCACAGTCCAACTCTCACATCCATACATGACCACAGGAAAGACCATAGCCTTGACTAGATGAACTTTTGTTGGCAAAGTAATGTCTCTGCTTTTGAATATGCTATGGAAGAGCAAAGTACAAACGAGTAAACACTGCTTAGCAGCTCAGCTGTAAAGCAGTCACGCACCACTAAGCTAGTCACCTATCTCCTCAGAACCCCCGTTTCCATAGGTGTGGGCCTGGAGGGAAAGATGACTTGATCCTGCAAAGCTACGGCACAAATGTATCAATAAAATGTCTCTGGAGCAGCGGGCAGCTGTGGTCAAGAGGCTGGTCTTTGACTTCTGACATCCTCAGGTTGTATCTAGCTCTGTCATCACCACCTGTGTGACCCTGAGCAAGATGCTCAACCTTTTCAAACCCTGAACCATTACAGGGGAGGGGGGAGAGCCTAACATCTACTATATAAGTTCTCTCACTAATAAAACCACAAATTCCTCATTTAGCAAGCACTTAATGAATGTCAGTAATAGTAATATTTGCCGCTATTATTGTTATTATTATTCCTCTTACTATTAATTCCCCAAGGGTGAAACGCACAGAAGGCCTCGACATGTGCTGCCTCCTGACTTTACCTGTGTCTATTCCAAGAGGTCACATGCCTCTGAGGCGCTATAGAGATGTGGGATCTGAGGATGAGTCCAAAGCGTCCAGATTCCTTGCTGAGGAAGGTTTTACAGCAAATCCCTGTGCTCTGATTCAGAATGCCACCTGCCATAGCTCTGTGTTGCTCCTATTAGGCTCCCGACCGTAGAGAACCCATACTGCGGTACTGAGGTAGCCTGGCAGCGGCACCTGGGGAAGCTCATCCCAGCCACATTGAACCCCACTGGTGCTACAACCCCCTGAGGGAACCTGGCAGTTCTCTCCTGAGCCTGCCCCAGCTTCTAGAAAGGAAGCCAGCACATCAGCCCTGCCCAGACATGTGGAGGCATCCCTTCTGACTAGACAGGTGCTAGCACCTTTCTGCCCATTGCTCCTCCAGTGTGGTGGCCAAACACTTGAGTCAGTGTCTATCCTTCCCTGTGAAGCCACAACCCCAGGTAAATGTCTTTGTCTTTGGACTTAACACATTATACTTTTTCCATGTAATTTCTTATCTGTCTCTCCCACTAGATTGTAAACTCCTAGAACATAGGACAGGACCCTCTTGCTACTAATTTTTATATTTCCGGGCACTGGCACTGGTCCACAAAAAGCTCTCTCAGTGTCTACTTACCTAAGTTGTTGAATTGCCAAATCCTAAGATGCACGATCAGCACTTTTGAAGTGCTTCAGTACAAGGCCAACAATCTGCCCTAAGATGCCATCAGATACATGTTACCCTATCACTAGCCTCACTTCACTCACCCAGCCAGCCACTCATTCCAGACAAGCAGCCAAAATGCAAGAAAGTGGACAAAGGAGGCTTCAGAGAAGCCACTGCTTCAACCACAGTCTTGCAATGTTATAAGATTCATGCCAAACCTGCCCTAGAACAAGCCAACTCTGACCTTCTCCTGACTGCCTCTGAGATCTGTGGGTGGTTAGAGATCAAGGCCACAATCAGTCATAGCCTCCAGCCCCAACTGGGCCTCCCAAAGCCAGTCAGCTTGAATATTTCCCTGATGAAAATGTTCTTCTCTAGAACTGCTCTTCAGGCCTCCACCACTGTACTGCAACCCTCAGGACATTACCTGTCATCTCATTAGGAAAATAGAAGAGGTGAGAACCCTCTCAACTTCCTGACAACTTACTATCTCCATACCTTTCCTCTTTTCTTTCAATTAAAACCAATAAGGAATCCCTCTTTCCACCTAAGAATTATCACTGAACCAAGTGCTGAACCAACCTGGCTCGGGGACTCAGTACCACTAACTATCTGTACCATCCTTGAAACTTCATTTATTTTCTATCACATTCTGTCCAGTGGCCTGTAACCTCCATAAGTCTCTTTCATTATTTAAAGAATAACAGTAATAGCAAAGGCAAACCAACAAAAATTTTTGTTCACCTTGGTATTCACCCAAAGGCACTGGAAATGTGTGTCCCACAAAAACCTGCACACAGACTTTTACAGTAGCTTTATTCATAACTGCCAGAACTTGGAAGCAACCAAGATGTCTTTCAATAGATGAGTAGATAAATAAATTGTGATACATTGACAATGGAATATTATTTAGCAGTAAAAAGAAATGAGCTATCAAGCTGTGAAAAGACATGGAGAAATTTAAATGCATCAGTTCAGTTCAGTTGCTCAGTCATGTCCAATTCTTTGCAATCCCGTGGACCGCAGCACAGGCAGTCCCTGTTCATCACCAGCTCCCAGTTTACTCAAACTCACATCCATCGAGTCGGTGATGCCATCCACCCATCTCATCCTCTCTCGTCCCCTTCTCCTCCCACTTTCAATCTTTCCCAGCATCAGGGTCTTTTCAAATGAGTCAGTTCTTCGCATCAGATGGCCAAAGTACTGGAGTTTCAGCATCAGTCCTTCCAATGAATATTCAAGACTGAGTTCCTTTAGGAGGGACTGGTTGGATCTCCTTGCAGTCCAAGGGACTCTCAAGAGTCTTCTCCAACACCACAGTTCAAAAGCATATATTACTGAGCAAAGAAACCAATCTGAAAGGCTATATACTATATGATTACAATTTATATAGCATTCTGGACAAGGCACAACTATGGAGGCAGCAAAAGATTAGTGGCTGTTCCAGGTTAGGGGACAGGGAGGGTAAAGTAGAATGCAGAGGCTTTTCAGAACAGTGAAAATACTCTGCATATTACCATAATGATGGATGTATATCATTATAGTGTTAGTCGCTCAGTCGTGGCCAACTCTTTGCAACCCCATGGACTGCAGCCCACCAGGCTCCACTGCCCATGAGATTTTCCAGACAAGGATACTGGAGTGGGTTGCCATTTCCTTCTTCATATAGCATTATATATTTGTCCAAATGTATACCACCAAAAGTGAACTCTAATGTGAACCATAGACTTTAGGGGACTAAGATGTGTTCATCAATTGTAGCAAAGGTACCCATACTGGTTAGTGATGTTGGTATGGGGAAGGATGAAGAGGGCAGAGGCTATAGGGGAAATCTCTGTGCCTTCCCCTCAATTTGGCTGTGAATCTAAAAAATAAAGCCTGTTGTAACTATTTTTAAAATCCTCTTTCAACCCTCAGTTGCAATTACCAGTTGAGAAGGCATTATAATAATTACAGATTATGTAATGAAGGAATGAAAAATAAAAGGGGCGAGATAACACAGGGAGAACAAGCTCACCAGGCAGACTCTGATAGCCTGGGCCTTTTGACAGTTATCCCTCACTGTACATGAACTGTTAATAAACTGCCTCTGTGAATTCATGAGTCTGAGCCAGCATCTTAAGCCTAATTCCCTTTGTTCCTAACAAGAGTGAGTTTCTGGCCACCCAAAGTAGAAGACCGAATTTGGGAACTGGTAAGACTGCAGATTTAGGAGACCTTGTCCTAACCCACCTCTACTAGCTGAGAGCTTCCGTTTCAAAGTGCTTCAGGTCCTCTGTGAGTCACACAGACCGACGGCCACAGCACACAGAACACTGGTAAAGCCAGTAGCCTGTGTCATCAGCACATTCCTCCCAGTTGAATTACATGGTATGTTCTGCATAAAACACAAACAGCTGTTTCAGTTCAGTTGCTCAGTTGTGTCCAACTCTTTGCAACCCCATGAACTGCACCACACCAGGCTTCTCTGTCCATCACCAACTCCCAGAGCTTGGTCAAACTCAGGTTCATCATCAGTGATGCCATCCAACCATCTCATCCTATGTCGTTCCCTTCTCTTCCCATCTTCAGTCTTTCCCAGCATCAAGATCTTTTCCAATGAGCCAGTTCTTTGCATTAGGTGGCCAAATTATTGGAATTTCAGCTTCAACATCAGCCCTTCCAACAAATATTCAGGACTGACTTCCTTTAGGAAATCTGGCTTGATCTCCTTGCAGTCCAAGGGACTCTCAAGAGTCTTCTCCAACACCACAGTTCAAAAGCATTAACTCTTCGGTGCTCAGCTTTCTTTATGGTCCAACTCTCACATCCATACGTGACTATTGAAAAATCCATAGCCTCGATTCCATGGACGTTTGTCAGCAAAGTAATGTCTCTGCTTTTTAATATGCTGTCTAGGTTAGTATAACTTTTTTTTTTCCAAGGAGCAAGTGTCTTTTAATTTCATGGATGCAATCACCATCTGCAGTGATTTTGGAGCCCCAAAAAATAGTCTGACACTGTTTCCATTGTTTCCCCATCTATTTGCCATGAAGTGATGGGACCAGATGCCATGGTCGTAGTTCTTTGAATGTTGAGGTTTAAGCCAACTTTTTCACTTTCCTCTTTCACTTTCATCAAGAGGCTCTCTAGTTCTTCTTCACTTTCTTCCATAAGGGTGGTGTTATCTGCATATCTGAGGTTACTAATATTTCTCCAGCAGTCTTAATCCAACTTGTGCTTCATCTAGTCCAGCATTTCTCATGATGTACTCTGCACAGAAATTAAATAAGCAGGGTGACAATATACAGCCTTGACATACTCCTTTCCCAATTTGGAACCATTCTGTTGTTCCATGTCCAGTTCTAACTGTTGCTTCTTGATCTGCATACAGATTTCTCAGGAGGCAGGTAAGGTGATCTGGTAGTCCCATCTCTTGAAGAATTTTCCACAGTTTGTTGTGATCCACACAGTCAAAGGCTTTGGCATAGTCAATAAAGCAAATGTAAACAACTGTTTAATTCTTGTAATTATGTAATTTAATTAAATAGTATTTTTTATATGTTTTAATTACATAAGCATTGTAAAATACACTTTTATTTACTGAATCAGTATTTATTACTTGTGAAAACTGAAAAACATCTTTCACTATTGTGATATTGCAACTATTACTCACTTAATACCATTGTATCATGATTGGTCAACAGAAAAATAATAGAACTCAGTATCACCAAAACTACTATTTAATAGAAAAACCTGTAATCACTTTTAAAAATCCAGATGCATGTCAGAATTATCTTGAAATTTTTTGAAAAACCCAAATGCCCAGGTATTGCTTTTTTTCTCCAGAACTCCAGGTGTGTTTGTAATGAGCTGCTGCTGCTGCTGCTGCTAAGTCGCTTCAGTCGTGTCCGACTCTGTGCGACCCCATAGACGGCAGCCCATCAGGCTCCCCCGTCCCTGGGATTCTCCAGGCAAGAACACTGGAGTGGGTTGCCATTTCCTTCTAATGAGCAGTCATGTTTAAAAACAACTGGACTATATGAGTATCTTTTACTTTTATCCAGTTTGTTTCACCTTTTCTATTTCATATTCAGTGCTCCCATTTCATTTAGTTTATGTTTTCCAATTTCTCCACTCCTTTTTTTAATGTTATTTCTCAAGCCTTTATCAAGCATAGTAAGAAAGCTTTGTATACATATATATAAATAATATCTATAATATACATTTTAGAAAACTTATGAATTTTTGCCTAACTAAAATTTATGACATTTTGATTGTCATTATGACACATCATTATAACAATTTATGGCATTTTGATTCCACTTCTTTAACATGTATGAATAGAATGCTAGATTTCTAATTTAAAAAAAATAGATACACAGCAAGCAACAAAGGTTAAGTGTATAGCATAGGGAACTGTAGTCAATATCTTGTGATTACCCATAATGGAAAATAATTTCAAAGATAATATATGTGTATATGTATAACTGAGTCACCCTGCTGTGCATCTGAAACATTATAAGTCAACTATACTTCATTAAAATAAATATATATACATTTAGATATTTTTGTATTATAAACATTAAATATGCATATGAAAAGAGAGTTTCTAAAATGAAGGCAAATGTTTTACAAAGACTTCATAAATCTGAGTTATTAAAAATCATTGGTAAATTAGGTATGAATGTGAAATTTTTAAAGATTAGAGAACAGGGGATTATGAAAATCTAGAAGAGTCTGCACATAGATTGCCTCCAATCTGCCTTCTCACTCCATTTTATAGAAGCTGAAACAAGAAGTCACAGGTGATGGGTACACTGATTATACAAAAAAGATGGTGCTGGACCCCAGGACAAAGTATCCACACTCAAAGGCTTTGGGTTTGTGCCAAAATATCAGCAAATAATGCACCCTATACATTTTAAGTTAAAATAATGTCTGTTACATTTTAATGCTTCCTCACTTTAATCAACATTTTCAATTAACCTATCATCTGCTGGTCCTGATCACGTTGGGTCTTTACGTGTGGTCCCCAAGTTTCTACAGCTAGGACCAGAGGGCTCTTATATGTAGATCCAGACTTTTAAACTACTCCACAGCAATCAGGCCTTGTTAATTATGACATGAAGTAAAAATTTCAATAAATGATTGCTGGAAGAATAGAGTAATAACAGAATCAAGATTTGCAGTTTCTTCCAAAGTCCACCTCATTTAGTCCTCTATAACTAGACTAGTTCATTTAAATGTTAGTGCTTTTTTGGGTAAATATTAACTAGAGAAGAGGAGGGATTCATCCTCGCCTTGGAAATACCATGACCTATCTGATGACCTGTCTCATCCCAGGTCATCCAGTCCAAAACACAATTGTCTTTAGGCTTGTATCCTCTAAAAGACACGGACAGTACCTACTGCTGAACCCACTATGGTATCCCCACATCCTACTAAGTTATTTACTCCACAAACGTTTATTAGGTGCTGACAGTGTGCTAGGTGCCTGGGACACAGCAGAGGGTGAGATAGGCACAATCTCATTGCTCAAAACCTCCAAGGCGCAAAGGCACACGCAATATAAGAAGGCTGTTTCAGGTTCTGAAACAAGGACACCATAGGTAAGGCCAAGGCTGGAGTAAGGCAAGAAAAGTGTCTAAGCTGGTGTCACCGTCAGCTTCTCACACGAGCCTCGAGAGTGATGCCACCTTTAATTTTGAACCCTAGACACCTAACCTAAGTAGTCAGGACGTTCCCCACTCTGTTGGTAAGTTCTTCATTATTCCTTCTCACAATGTTTAATTTTCTGTAGCCAAACTTTCAGAATCACGATTTTTCAATTCATGCATAGCCCACCATGAATCTCTGGGCCTTTTTTGCCACACATGTATTTGGTATATTTTGACATGCATGTTACATGCTAAGTTGCTTCAGTCGTGTCAGACTCTTTGTGACCCTATGGACTGTCATAGTTTGTACCTGAAAATAGATCTTAAAGATTTGTTTAACCCTAACTTATCAACCTTTCTACTCTTTAGTAAGAAAGATCAATTTTGTTTTTCAACTAAGAAATTAGAAAGCAAACCTGGGGATAATGAATAACCATCTTACTCCCATACATACAAAGATTTAAGCAAATATTTGTACTTGTGTTAGCTTGAAAATACTAGAAAAAAATCTCTTGCTGAAAAAAAAAAATCTACTGGGAGATAAGATAAAGCAATAGTAATGAGTTTAATAGCAAAGGCCTGAGTTCAATTTCAAGTTCTTACATTTGCTAGTTGGATTAAAAATGAATAAGATATGATCCCTGGAGAACAAGATGGCGGAGGAGTAGGTGGATGTGGAGTACATCTCTCTCCATGGATGCATCAGGGATACACCTTTAGACACAGAAGTGCATACAGACCACCAGCTGAGAACAGACAGGAGTACCTGACCAGAGGGAAAGAACACATAGAACCACACAAAACTTGGTGGGAAGGAATTAGGGGGAAAAACAGGAGTGCTAGTACGACTGGACCTGCCCTCAACGGGTGGGGGAACTGATGCAAGGGTCTGATCCCCACATTAGGGCAATTGTTTGAGTCAGAGGAGAAACATTTAAGGCTGAGAGTGAAACAGCTGATCTGCAAGGCGGTACTGCTGAGTCAGGAGTAGGGGGTGGAGCCATCACCATAGCCTCTCTCTCCCCACACACCAGCATCAGCAGCTGAACAATAGAGAGGCTGGCCCATCAAATGCCTGATGCACTGAACTACAGAGCAGGACCCCACCCAGAGTGCCCCTTTAAGTGACTGATGCACGAACTACAAAGTAGGACCCCAGCCAGGGTGCTCCTTTGAGAGCCTGACTTGATGCGCCCATCTCAGAGTAGGACCCCAGCCAGGGCGGCCCCACTATGTGCCTGACCCATGGAACAACAGAGAAGGACCCCAGGAAAGGGAGCCTTCTAAGTGCCTGAACCGGCAGAGATACAGAGAAAGACTGGTCAAAGAGGCCTTCTGATCACCAGCTACAAGAGGCTTCAAAAAGACTGTAATAGGGCCATGACTCCTGCTGCGGAGGCGGTCCGTGTCCTGCACAGTTGGCGCCACGAGTGTCTCCGCAAGCTAAGCAGCTGCTCACACTCAACTCTCACTGGGGCAGAGCTGCCACAGGCAAAAAAGTCTTGCACCTATGCACACTGGGTCACTTCGGTAGTGTTTGACTATTTGCAACCCTGTGGACTGTGGCCTGCCAGGCTTCTCTGTCAAGGAGTGGGGCATCTCCAGGGAAGAATACGGGAGCCTATTGACCAATATTGGTTGCCATACACTTCTAGAGCACTATATTTCCACTGCTGTAGCCGCCAACTCCCCTGAGAACCTGGTGCTGCCAGAAACCCTGTGACCCAAGCAGCTGCACCACCTCCACACCTGGCCCTCACAGGGGCAGACCCAGTCCTCCAGGGCAGCCTCAGGAGCAAACCCCAGTGGGTGATCCACATGCAGAGGTGGAAATAAAACCACAATTGAAACCCAGGGGCAGCGTGGCTAAGGAAGAAGACACAAAGCCTTCCCACCAGCTGTACAAGCTCAGAGTAAATCCACACAATCAACTAGGCAGACTATGTCTATGGAATATATTAAAGGTCATTGAGAGCTTCCACAAAAGAAAATGCACTAGTCCTGATAGCTGTGGACACTGGAGGCAAGAACACACATGGGCAGGACCAGATTAGAATCTGAGCTGTCCCCACAGCAGGTCCAGAGATCAGCACAGTGTTGGAGGGCATCCTAGGGAGGTGAGGTGGACTGTGACTCCCAGTGAGGGAAAGGACTCTGACAGCAGTGACTCAGAAAAACATTTGTTATTCTTATGTTTTGACTTGTTCTGTAGATTCTTTTGGATTTTTTTTTTCCTTTTATTCCCCCTCTGTTGGAGTTGTCGATTTTATTGGCACTATGAGATCTAATTAAGCTTTTGAGCTTTTATTTTTCTCAGCCACATATTTTATTGTTGTTATAAACCTCTGCCTCTATGCTGGGCTTCTGAAGTTCTGTGAAGTTTTCCTTTTTTTTTTCCTCTCTCTTTTTTAAATTTTTTAAACCTCTTATTTTTTCTACATGTATTCCTTTGTTTGCTTTCCTATTGTTCTTTTCCCCTTGCAGTTAATCTGTAATGTATATAAATCTTCTTCATCTACCTCAATTTAACTTTGCATGTCTATTCTTACTTTCTTTTCTTTCTTTCCTTTTCTCTCAACATTTTGTTACTTATATTTTCATCGCTTTATTCCCCAAGTGGCAGCTTGCTTTACTTTTATTTTCCAGTTTGTACTTTAGTTAGTTTTGTTCTGGTATAATATAATATAATTTTTGGCTTCCTTTCTAGGTCAGTCTATCATACGTTATTTTTGTTGGTCTGTTTTTATTTTGCTTATGGGTGTATATGTAAATGTGTATATTCAGTCACACTTTTTATTGTTGTTATAAACCTCTGCCTCTATCTACATTGGGTTTCTGCAGTTCTGTGGAGTTTTCCTTTTTTTACCCCTTTTTTTTTGTTTTTCTTCCATCTTTCATTTTCTTTTCTCTTTTTTATAGTTTTAATTTGTAATTTTTTTAAACCTATTATATTTTTATACACTTATTCCTTTGTTTTCCTTTCCTACTATTATTTCCCCTTTGCAGTTAATCTTTAATGTATACAAATCTTCTTCATCTACCTCAATTTAACTTTGCATATCTATTCTTTCTTTACTTTCCTCTCAACATTTTGTTAGTTTTATTTTCATTGCTTTATTCCCCAAATGGCACCTTGCTGTAGTTTTGTTTTCCAGTTTGTGCTTTAGCTAGTTTTGTTCTGGTACATATAATTTTTGGTTGCCTTTGTTCGCTGAGTCAATCTATCATACTTTATTTTTGTTAGGCTGTTTGGATTTTGCTTATGGGTGTATATGTATATGTGTATATTCAGTCACACTTTTTATTGTTGCTATAAACCTCTCCCTCTACCTCTACGTTGGGCTTTTGCAGTTCTGTGGAGTTTTCTTTCTTTTTTTTTTTTTTTTTTTTCTTTCTCCTTCCATCTTTTTTTCCCCTCTTTTTTATAATTTTAATTTGTAATTTTTTAAAACCTATTATATTTTTCTACACTTATGCCTTTGTTTTCCTTTCCTACTATTATTAAGACATATATAGAGTGAAAGTGAGAGGATGGAAAAATATATTCCATGCAAATGGGAAGCAAAAGAAAGCTGGAGTAGCAATCCTCATATCAGACAAAATAGACCTTAAAATAAAGAAGATTACAAGAGATAAGGAAGGACACTATGTAATGATCAAGGAATCAATCCAAGAGGAAGACATACCATTTGTAAATATCTATGCAGTCCATGGGTTTGCTAAGAGTCGGACACAACTGAACGACTTCACGTTCACTTTTCACTTTCATGCATTGGAGAAGGAAATGTCAACCCACTCCAGTGATCTTGCCTGGAGAACCCCAGGGATGGGGGAGCCTGGTGGGCTGATGTCTATGGGGTCGCATAGAGTCAGACACGACTGAAGCAACTTAGCAGCAGCAGCAACATCCACCCAACGTAGAAGCATCTCAATACATAAGACAAATACTAACAGATATAAAAGGAGAAATTGACAGAAACACAATAATAGTAGGAGACTTTAACACCCGACTCACACCAATGGACAGATCACCAAAACAGAAAATTAATAAGGAAACACAAGTCTTAAATGATGCATTAGATGAGATGGATCTCATTTTCATTTCTAATTTTGTTGATTTGATTCTTCTCTTTTTTTCTTGATGAGTCTCGCTAAAGGCTTGTCAGTTTTGTTTATCTTTTCAAAGAACCAGCTTTTAGTTTTATTAATCTTTACTATTGTTTCTTTCATTTCTTTTTCATTTATATCTGCTCGGATGTTTATGATTTCTTTCCTTCTACTACTTTTGGTGTTTTCATTCCATCCAAATACATAAGCATGCACCTTCTTCTCACGTGCACATGGAACATTCTCTGGGATAGACCACATTCTCTGGGATAGACCACATCTCAGTAAATTTAATAAAACTGAAATCATATCAAGCATCTTCTCTGACTACAACGTTATGAGACTAGATATCAACTACAAGGAAAAAAAACTGTAAAAAAACACAAACACATGGAGCTTAAAAAACACACTTCTAAATAGCCAACAGGTTACTGAAGAAATCAAAAGGGAATCAAAGAATTTCTAGAAATAAAAGACAATGAAAACACAACTCAAAAACTATGGGATGCAGCAAAAGCGGTTCTAAGAGGGATCAGATCAGATCAGTCACTCAGTCGTGTCCGACTCTTTGTGACCCCATGGACTGCAGCACGCCAGGCCTCCCTGTCCATCACCAACTCCCGGAGGTCACTCAGACTCACATCCATCGAGTCAGTGACGCCATCCAGCCATCTCATCCTCTGTCGTCCCCTTCTCCTCCTGCCCCTAATCCCTCCCAGCATCAGAGTCTTCTCCAATGAGTCAACTCTTCGCATGAGGTGGCCAAAGTACTGGAGTTTCAGCTTCAGCATCATTCCTTCCAAAGAAATCCCAGGGCTGATCTCCTTCAGAATGGACTGGTTGGATCTCCTTGCAGTCCAAGGGACTCTCAAGAGTCTTCTCCAACACCACAGTTCAAAAGCATCAATTCTTTGGCGCTCAGCCTTCTTCTAAGAGGGAAGCTTATAGCAATAAAATCCTACCTTAAGAAACAAGAAAAACATCAAATAGACAACCTAACTTCACAGCTAAACCAACTAGGAAAAGAAGAACAAAAAAACCCCAAAGGAATAGAAAGAAAGAAATTATAAACATCTGAGCAGAAATAAATGAAAAAGAAATGAAAAAAACAAGAGTAAAGATTAATAAAACTAAAAGCTGGCTTTTTGAGAAGATAAACAAAATTGACAAGCCTTTAGCCAGACTCATCAATAAAAAAAGAAGAATCAAATCAACAAAATTAGAAATTAAAAAGGAGACGTTACAACAGATAATGCAGAAATACAAAGGGTTATAAGAGATGATTAGGAACAACTATATAGCAATAAAATGGATAACCTGGAAGAAATGGACAGATTCTTAGAAAAGTTCAATCTTCCAAGACTAAACCAGAGAAATAGAAAT
Source organism: Tragelaphus eurycerus (assembly GCA_935064755.1). Classification (NCBI taxonomy): domain Eukaryota; kingdom Metazoa; phylum Chordata; class Mammalia; order Artiodactyla; family Bovidae; genus Tragelaphus; species Tragelaphus eurycerus. The sequence continues at coordinate 1,830,054 of CAKXYN010000126.1, read as the reverse complement.
GATGAACAACCTGATTAGAAGCACTGAAATTGAAGCTGTGATCAAAAATATCCCAGAAAACAAAGTCCAGGACTAGATGGCTTCACAGGAGAATTCTATCAAACATTTAGAGAAGAGCTAATGCCTATCCTTCTAAAATTCTTTCAAAACATTGCAGAGGAAGTAACACTTCCAACTCATTCTATGAGGCCACCACCATCACCCTGATACCAAAATCAGATATAGACAATACAGAAAAAAAGAAAACTACAGGCCAATATCACTGATGAACATAGATGCAAACATCCACAACAAAATTTTAACAAACAGAATTCAGCAACACATCAAAAAGTTCAAACACCATAATCAAGTTGGGTTTATCCCAGGGATGCAAGGATTGTTCAATATACACATTTCTATAAATGTGATTTAGGTCATACCTGAATGGTCTAGTAGTTTTCCCTACTTTCTTCAATTTCAGTCTGAATTTGGCAATAAGGAGTTCATGGTCCGAGCCACAGTCAGCTCCTGGTCTTGTTTTTGCTGATTGTATAGAGCTTCTCCATCTTTGGCTGCAAAGAATATAATCGATCTGATTTCGGTGTTGACCATCTGGTGATGTCCATGTATAGAGTCTTCTCTTGTGTTGTTGGAAGAGGGTATTTGCTATGACCAGTGCATTTTCTTGGCAAAACTCTACTAGTCTTTGCCCTGCTTCATTCTGTATTCCAAGGCCAAATTTGCCTGTTACTCCAGGTGTTTCTTGACTTCCTACTTTTGCATTCCAGTGAAGAGGGGCTAAAAAGCCTCTTGATGAAAGTGAAAGTGGAGAGTGAAAAGGTTGGCTTAAAGCTCAACATTCAGAAAATGAAGATCATGGCATCTGGTCCCATCACTGCATGGGAAATAGATGGGGAAACAGTGGAAACAGTGTCAGACTTTGTTTTTCTGGGCTCCAAAATCACTGCAGATGGTGACTGTAGCCATGAAATTAAAAGACACTTGCTCCTTGGAAGGAAAGCTATGACCAACCTAGATAGCATATTCAAAAGCAGAGACATTACTTTACCAACAAAGGTTCGCCTAGTCAAGGCTATGGTCTTTCCTGTGGTCATGTATGGATGTGAGAGCTGGACTGTGAAGAAGGCTGAGCGCCAAAGAATTGATGTTTTTGAACTGTGGTGTTGGAGAAGACTCTTGAGAGTCCCTTGGACTGCAAGAAGATCCAACCAGTCCATTCTGAAGGAGATCAATCCTGGAATTTCTTTAGAAGGAATGATGCTAAAGCTGAAACTCCAGTATTTTGGCCACCTCATGCGAAGAGTTGACTCATTGGAGAAGACTCTGATGCTGGGAGGGATTGAGGGCAGGAGGAGAAGGGGACGACAGAGGATGAGATGGCTGGATGGCATCACTGACTCGATGGATGCGAGTCTGAGTGACCTCCGGGAGCTGGTGATGGACAGGGAGGCCTGGCGTGCTGCAGTTCATGGGGTCGCAAAGAGTCGGACACGACTGAGCGACTGATCTGATCTGATCTGATCAATGTGATACACTATATTAACAAATTGAAAGATAAAACCATATGATAATAGATGCAGAAAAAGTCTTTGACAAAATTCAGCACCCATTTATTATTAAAACTCTTTAAAAAAAAAAAGAACAGGCATAGAAGGAACCTACCTCAACATAATAAAGGTCATATAAGATAAGCCTACAGCAAACATTATTCTCAATGGTGAAAACCTGAAAGAATTCCCCCTAAGATCATGAACAAGACAAGGGTGTCCACTTTTACCACTATTATTCAACATAGTTCTGAAAGTCCTAGCTACAGCAATCAGAGAATAAAAAGAAATAAAAGGAATCCAGATCAGAAAAGAAGAAGTAAAGCTCTCACTGCTTTTTAGATGACATGATACTGTACATAGAAAACCCTAATAGTATCAGAAAATTACTAGAGCTAATCAGTGAATTTAGAAAAGTTGCATGACACAAAATCAATACACAGAAATCACTTGCATTTCTATATTCTAACAATGAAAAATCAGAAAGAGAAGTTAAAGAATCAATCCCATTCACCATTGCAACAAAAATAATTAAATATCTAGGAATAAACTTACCCAAGGATACAAAAGAACTGTACACAGAAGATTATAAGACACTAATGAAAGAAATCAAAGATGACATAAACAGATGGAGAGACAGTCCATGTTCCTGGGTAAGAAAAATCAATATTGTGAAAATGACTATACTACTAAAAGCAATCTACAGATTCAATGTGATTCCTATCAAATTACCAATAGAAGTTTTCACAGAACTAGAACAAGAAATTTCACAATTCATATGGAAACACAGAAGACCCCAAATGGCCAAAGCAGTCTTGAGAAATAAGAATGGAGTTGGAGGAATCAACCTTCCTGACTTCAGATTATCCTACAAAGCTACAGTCATCAAGACAGTATGGTATTGGCAGAGAAGCAGAAATATAGACCAATGTGTATGTGTGAGAGAGCAGTGGGTATGGACTTGGGAATAAACCCATGCACCCATGGGTACCTTGTTTTTGACAAAGGAGGCAAGAATATACAATGAGGCAATGACAGTGTTTTCAATAAATGGTGTTGGGAAAACTGGACAGCTACATATAAAAGAATGAAATTAGAACACTTCTAACACCATACACAAAGATAAACTCAAAATGTATTAAAGATCTAAATGTAAGGCCAGAAATTATGAAACCCTTAAAGGAAAACATAGGCAGAACACTCAGTGACATAAATCAATGCAAGACCCTCTATGACCCACCTCCTAGAGTAATGGAAATAAAAACAAAAGTAAACAAGTGGGACCTGATTAAACTTAAGATCTTTTGCACAGTAAAGGAAACTATAAGTAAGGTGTAAAGACAATCCACAGAATGGGAGAAAATAATAGCAAATGAAACGACTGACAGGATTAATTTCCAAAATATACAAGCAGCTCATACAACTCTATGTCAGAAAAAACAAACAATCCAATCAAAAAGTGGGAAAAAGACTTAAACAGACACTTCTCCAAAGAAGACATACAGATGGCTAACAAACACCTGAAAAGGTACTCAACCTCGTTCATTATTAGAGAAATGCAAATCAAAACTACAATGATATATTGCCTCTCACCAGTCAGAATGGCCACCATCAAAAAGTCTACAAAGAATAAATGCTGGAGAGGGTGTGGAGAAAAGGGAATGCTCTTGCACTGTTGTTTGGAATGCAAATTGATACAACCACTATGGAAGATGGTATGGAGATTTCCTTTAAAAATTAGGAATAAAAGCACCATATGACCTAGCAATCCCACTCCTAGGCATATACTCTCAGGAAACCAGGGTTGAAAAAGACACATGTATCCCTTTGTTCATTGTAGCACTATTTACAATAGCTAGAGCATGGATGCAACCTAGATGTCTATTGACATATGAATGGATAAAGAAGTTGTGGTACATACATACACACAATGTACTATTACTCAGCCATAAAAAGGACCGTATTTGAGTCCATTCTGATGAGGTGGGTGAACCTAGAAACTATCATACAGAGTGAAGTAAGTCAGAAAGAGAAAGATAAATATCATATTCTAACACATATGCATGGAATCTAGAAAAATGGTAGTGAAGAAATTATTTTCAGGGCAGCAATGGAGAAACAGACATAGAGAATAGATTTTTGGACATGGGGAGAGGGGAGGGAGAGGGTGAGATGTATGGAAAGAGTAACATGGAAACTTACATTACCTTATGTAGAATAGATAGCCGACGGGAATTTGCTGTATGGCTCATCAAACTCAAACAGGGCCTCTGTATCAATCCAGAGGGGTGGGATGAGGTGGGGGATGGGAGGGAGATTCAAAAGGGAGGAGGTATATGTATACCTATGGCTGATTCATGTTGAGGTTTGACAGAAAACAACAAAATTCTGTAAAGTAATTATCCTTCAATAAAAAAATAAACTAAAAAAACGGGTATGATTCCTGCCATCAAGAGGCAGAATTCTAATGGGGATAATAAATAGATGATTACAGAATGGTGAGGCAGCACAGTCTGGAGACTTTTACAGACTTAGGAGCCCAGAGAATGAGACCTTGGGGAGGGAAGGGGAAGAAGACAAAAGGATGGGAGGCACCTGAATTAATTGATTGTTTTATCCATTTTTGGCTGTGCTGGGCCTTTGTTGCTGCACACAACTTTCTCTAGTTGTGGTGAGCAAGGGCTACTCTCTAGCTGTGGTGCACAGGCTTCTCACTGTGGTGGCCTCTCTTGTTGCAAAACAGGGGCTCTGGGGCACAGGGGCTTCAGCAGCTGCAGCACGTGGGCTCAATAGTTGTACACCGGCTTAGTTTCCACACAGCATGTGGAATCTTCCCAGACCTGTGTCCTGCGTCTCCTGCACTGGCAGGTGGATTCCCAATCACTGGACCCCAGGAAAGTTCCCCTGAAGAGAGTTTCAAAGTAGGAATAGAATTAGCCAGGGTTATAAGAGAGAGAAGAGGGATCCGTGCAGAGGGGACCTCAAAACTGTGTTGAAATTTTCCAGATTGAAGGACTAAAATGTTGGTTCAGTTAATGGGAGTTTAATATAAAGATACACAGAGAAATAAAAGGCAGGACCCAGCTCTGCAGCAAGACAGTCAGGCCTTATTTGGAATATTCAAGAATCAACACAGTTCTCACCACTGAGTTATCCTCTGTTCTTGTAGAAATGGATCCATTGTCCCATATCCAAGTAATCCATCACATGTAATGGTAACAAAGTCCCTCTCTTTCTCACTCTCCCCCAACACCCTTTCTCTCTCTCTCTCTCTGTCTCTTTCTTTCCCTTCTTTCTATATCTCCACCCACTGCTATGTTTTTACTTTGTTCCCTCTGATTTCTGTTTATTTGTGGTCTTTATTGCTGCCTACCACCTTCCCCTTAAATCGCTTCATTAGTTCCCACGCTAGTATTGACTGGTCTTCTGTTTGTTGCATTCAAATTTACCAAGACTGGGACTCCACTGGCCAGCCCCATCCAATGTAGAGCAGTCCTGCTGAGCAAGGTTCTCATCCTGGGCCATTTCAAGGCTGATCATCAGTGTATCTGTGTAATAGATGCTTGTTCCCACACAGAGAGAGGTGGCATTGCCCAGTCAAAGAGCACTATACCCAAACATCTTTGTTCAGAAGCTTCTTCTCAGAGCCACGAGCAAAGGCATGGAGATAGAAAAGAAGTCTGTTTGGAAGGACAAGTGGCTTGACCATGTTGAAAAGTCAAAAGGGAGTAATTAGGGATGAGACTTGCCTGGGCCCGATAGGGTGGGAGTTCAGGTTTAGAACATAGCAAGGATGAATCTCAGTCTACAAACTTAGATATGCAGGCATATCACATTTATGCATGCACTTAAAACCAATTTAAATTCAATGCTGGAGCCCATTCAAAATGGTGGCAGAAAATTCAATCTCAGTTTGTTGAGGGGCTTTTCCTTGGGGCTGGACAGAGATCCCTGGGTCTTCTGTGGAATCAGTGCATCAAGGACTCTGGTCATCGGTCCACACAGAAAACCACAAAATCACCTAGTGCTTGCCACTGTAAATGTCTACTTTCTTTCTGCTGAAAGAAGGCCCTGCTCCCCCATCATCCAGGCAGTGACAGAGTCAGAAAAGAGCCCAGCTCCCAAGTCCATACCCACTGCTCTCTCACACACAGGCAGTCTTGTCACGAGGATGCTCTCCTCCCAGAATGCCAGCTCAGACCGCCCCACCTTCCTGCCCTCTCCATCAGCTCAGTTCCACAAGGCTACAAAATGGAGCTAGGCTGTTATAGGACCTGTCTCGTTAGAGAATGCATTTGTAAAAGCCGTCTGGCTAACTGTGGTGAATCCCAGGATAACAAATCTGAGGGGACGGGGGAAGAGCTGGGTGTTCAGAAGGAAATGAAAGCAATGACATAGTGAAGGACATCACTTTTCCAAGGAAGGTTGTGTGCTGTGCTGAGGATCCATCGTTGACAGAGATGAGATGCGGCAAGCAGACAATGGCTGGACCAGAGAAGCGTCAGGAGGTCAATGATGCAGCAGTATGTCTTTCAAGACTGATTTGGCAGAAAAGGAAACAGCAGTATTTCAATGGGAGATACAGAGCAAATAGAAAATCAGCTTTCTGGCTGAAACAGATGCAGAAGAAAAACTGCATATTTGAAATACCTCTTCCCCTTAAAGTAAGAGAGATTTACATGAGAAAAGCCTTGCAAACAGGACAATAATGAGTCACCATCATCAGAGCCTTCACACCTGGAGGCCTTGTGGGAAAGGATCTGAAGATCTGGAATCATCTGCTCTGTGATCTCCTGCAACCTGGCTTTCAGTGTCTGGGATATCAAATGGGGAAAAGAATACCCTCCTCATAGAGTTGTCATAGTTATGATGATCCTATTCAAGCTACAAAACCAAGGCTGCAGTTTAGTGCAGGATTCCAACTACATGACATGGTAGAAAAGACAAAACTATGGAGACAGTGAAAGGATGATTGGTTGCCAGGGGCTGGGGAAGAGAAGGATGAATAGGTAGAACACAGGATTTGTAAGGCAGTGAAAGTACTGCGTGTGATATTACAATCTTGGATACAAGTCATTATGAATTTTTTCAAACCCATAGAATGTACAACACCAATGTAAATTATGAACTTTGAGTGGTAACAATGTGCTAAAGCAAGTTCATTGATTAGAACAAATGTACCCTCTTGTGGGGTTGTTGATAATGGGGAAGGCTGTGCATGAATCGGGGCTGCAGGTATTGGAGAAACATCTGTGCTTTCCTCCCAGTTTTGCTGTGAACCCAAAACTTGCTCTAAAAATAAAGTTTATTAATACATGAATAAACAAAGTCTATGTTTTTTAAAAGGGAAAAAAATCAATGTTATCAAACATATTATCATGTTGGCATGAGCTATTCTTTATGTGCATGCATTCATGTCTGACACAGGCCCAGGGCTGTCCCCTAAGACCCCAATGCCAACATGGCCCAGCACTGAGCAGGCTACAGACCACTCTCACGTGTCCAATATGTGGCTTCCTCACAAGATCACACAGTGTCTTGCCTGGTTCTGGTGAAAGGAGTGGACCTGGTTAGTCCCAGGCCTTCTGAACTAAGGCCCCTGCTTCTTCTACCAAATCATGCTTGCAGATGGCTCAGAAATGGCCTCTGTCCACAGCAGCCTGGTGCCCACCACCCCCTCTTCCCAGTGTCTCCAAGAGCTGCCACAATGGTTGGTCTTTCTTCTGCTGGGATCTCCCTTTCTAGCCTCCCAAATCCTGCAATTGGCAGTTGTCACAGAGACCATACCTCCTTCCCCTCAATCCCTCTGCCTGTGTTGACAAATGTGCCCAGATGGGCCAGAGTCCACTGAACTCACATCAATCCACATGTTTCTGCTTTCATCTCTTTAGAATCATTGTTCTGTTATAAATTCCCATAAAGAAAAAACAATCATAGTAGAATCACTATTGAACATCTATTACATACTGGGCCCTTTTATATATTTTCTCATATAGCTTTAGAATATAGAATCCTAAATTATATATAGAGAATTCTCATGATAGCTTTTTGACTTAAGGTATGAGTCAAAAGCCACTATCCTCATTTTTTAAATGAGAAAATTCAGGAGGTCGAATTCCTAGTTGGCATTTGGAGGAGTCAGGATTTAAAGTGCTCTGTGCTCAGGTTCTCATGATTGAGATATTTGCTTCTAACTCTACTTTTCTCCCAACTTTCTTTGGTGAATGGACTTCTTCTCATGATCAGACATAGACAGGCACTTGAATTTACCATTCTCCTTTCTTATTCAGTCTTTCCCTTCTTTCCTCAACAGATAATGCCAAGACTGTCAGCCTACACCTGTCCTCTGGACTTCATCACAGCCTACCCTCTTCTATGATATCCCCTGCCATCATCTTTAAGGTTTCCAAACCCCTATTAACAATTCTTTTCATTTTTTAGTCGCTTCTGTACAAAGCTAGTGATCAAGCACATATCTCTGATTAACACAGAACCTGCAGAAATAGAGATTCCTAGACATCATCATTCCTGCCAAAATCTGCAAAGCATCATATCATGTCTATAAGTCCCCTGTCCTGATGCTTTGCTCCACCTCCCTAGATGCTTGTGATCTCCATTTCCTCACCTATATTAGCTTCCCAGTCCATCACCCCCTCTCAGGTTCACTCAGCCATATCAGGTAAGTGGTCACTTTAAAGGTTTGCTCATTTACATTTAGAACTCCATTTACCATCCAAATATAATCCTTCCACAACTAAGAATCCTTCTGTCTCCAAGATGTTCTCTAGAAAGTCTATATTGGCAATGTGAAAAGGAAGGATGGGGTAACAAAATGACCCTGAGCCTTTTCAATATAAAATAATCAAATGTGTGTGTGTATTAGTCACTGAGTCATGTCCAACTACCTGCAACCATGTGGACTGTAGCCCACCAGGCTCCTCTGTCCATGGAATTCTCCAGGAAAGTACTGGAGTGGGTTGCCATTCCCTTCTCCAGAGAAAATAATCAAATGTCCACTACCAATTCCACCAGAGCCCTCGATTCTGCTGAGAATTCATTCAGCTCCAAGCTGTCTCTCCCCATGAGTTGTACTTCTCATAGCAAACAGTCTCCTCTTTCTTTTAGACTCCATCCAAAATGTGCCCAGAGAAAGCAATGGCACCCCACTCCAGTACTCTTGCCTGGAAAATCCCATGGATGGAGGAGCCTGGTAGGCTGCTGGCTATGGGGTCGCATAGAGTCAGACATGACTGAAGTGACTTAGCAGCAGCAGCAAAATGTGCCACCTCAATTTTATAGATAATTTTACTTTTACTGGGAAGACCATAATAATTTAATTCCTTCAGCTTCCCAGCCTTGCCTTAAAATGTCTCCAGTATTTTCTCTGCTTTTGTATCTGAGAAGTGTCCTGCTTCTTTGCCAAGACTAATACTTACACCTGCTCTTGACACCATCCACTCTTACCTCTTCCAGCAGCTCATTTTATCTGCAGTCCAATTTCCCTATCCTACCTCCAACCTCTCCCTCCCTCCTCTAGCTCTTTGCACTATGTCTACAAAGAATATGGTCTCCTCATGTTGAGTGAGAACCTCCGGTAGGGCCTTATGTATAGTTGGGAATCATTACTGAATACTGTGAAGCAGAAAGTGTGTTTAATGCTGGAGGAAGAAAAAGAAATGGGGTAACTTCCACTGTTAAGAAACTCAAATTCCAGGAAAAGAAACAGATAAGTGAAGAAAAAGATAAATTCTAGACAAGGAATAAGTGCAGGGTTATGTGGGATAACAGATGGGGGATATTCCTAGAAGGAATGACACCTGAGGTTGATCTGGGGCAGTTGGGAATACATTCTAAAGCAAACAAAGAAATATTATTGATAACTTCCACAGATAGAGTTTATCTCTCAAGTTCAGTTAGAAGCTCAGGAGAGGCAAGTCCAGGGTTGGCATGACAACTCAACAGTGTCATCAAAGACCCAGGATCTTCCCATCTCTCTGCCTCATCGTCTTCACCATGTCTTTCACTTTCAGACTCTCACCTCATTGTTGCAAGATGGCAGCTGTGCTTCCAGATCTCTTTTCTACTTCCTAGACAGAAGAAATGGACGACATTGAAGGGACAAAGACTCTCTGGATACGTTTTACCTTTGTATTTGGGAATGGGTGCAATTTGCCGAGACTTCTACCAAGAACTCGTTTAGAACAGTAGCCCATGGCCACCCCTAGTTGGAAAGAAGATAAGGAAGTAAAATGATTTAGTAGGATAGAAAAGACAACTTGGCAAAGAGTTGTTGTACAAGTTGGCAAAGAGTTGAGGTGGAGAACAATCAAAGCCAGAGGAATCAGGTATATGATGTAAGAAAGTGCCTGGTTTGCTTGGCAATTTTCAAGTGATTTAGAACAGATAGAAGTGAGGAAATCAGAGGGGCAGTGGGAGAGATGAGGTGGGAAGAGCTGGCAGGGCTGGAATATGCATCATCTTGATGCCATTCTATGGAGCTTGAATAATGTCCTTTGTAATAGGAATGGTTAGGTTTATATTTTAGAAATAATTGTGCTTTATGCAGAGTTGGAAGTAGATTTTGGTAGTGCAAGATTGAAGAAAGAGAAATCCTCAAAGTGATTGTTTCAAAGATGACAGTAAAGAATAATGACATACACTAGTGGGACAGAAAGATGTGAACAGAATCTGGAGGCATTACAGGACACACTTCCTCCTTCCTCACCCTGTGTGCAAAACAGCAGCTGTGCCAGACCCTCTGTCAGCATCCCTCGTTCTTACATTCACATACATCACAGGGCTAGAAGAACTACATTTTCCAGACTTCCTTGCCATTTAGGCTCCAATGTTACATCTTAATCTAGTTCTTCCCAGATTATAGCAAATACTCTCCTGGATGGCCTCACAGTTACAAATCATCTTCTAATCCAGACTTCGAGGGTACAGGACTTCAAGGGTAAACACAACTTCATAACAAACACTTCAATGGTGAATATTACTCACCAACTCAAGATGGAAAAATAGCCCATCTGAACAGCACAATAGAACAAGCTACTTGCAAAGAAGACAGTTCTTACCACTACTATTACCACTTATTTACTGTTTATTCTGTCACTTCTCATACTTGTTATATTTCCATTTGTAAATGACTCATGTTCTCTACTAAATTGTCATTTCCATGAGAGAAATGCTGCATGTGAAGGAGTTCTTTGTCTTTTTCTATTGAGTCATGCCTTCTCTCACTTCCTTAGCAGGCTAGAAAAATAAAAGGCAAAAAGTAAATCAAGACACATTTGCACCAGTTACAAGTTTTAAAAATATTGTACAGAAAGAATTCTTACAAATTCAAAATCAAATAAACATCCCAATAGAAAAATGGTCAAGGAACAGGCATTTTGCAAAAGAAGTATGGGGGTAATATACATAATTTTAAAACCATTTAAATTTACTAATAATCAAATAAATGCAAATTAAGTATTTTAAATATATGAATTGGCAAAAATGGAACAAAATGCCAAAAGCTAATGTTTATTAAGTATTTGCTATGAACCAGATTATTTCCTAATTATTTTATATGAATTCATTCAATCTTCTCAACAAGCATATGAGGAAGTTACTGTTATTATCCCCTATGTTTTATTATTAATATTTCCTAGATAAGGGAATAGATAAGGCATAGAGAGGGGCTTCCCACATGGCACTAGTGGTAAAGAATTCGCTTGCCAATGCAGGAGACCTAAGAGATGCTAGTTCTATCCCTGGGTTAGGAAGATCCCTTGAAGGAGGGCATGGTAACTCACTCCAGTATTCTTGCCTGGAGAATCCCATGGACAGAAAAGTCTGGAGGGCTATGGTACATAGGGTCACAAAGAATTGGACATGGCTGATGCAACTTAGCTGCAACAGCAAGGCATAGAGAGTTTAAATAACCTACACAGAGTCACAAAACTAGACAGCATTGCAAACAGAACTTTAATTCAGATACTTGAGTTCCAAAACCATGCTCTTGATTCATTTCAGTTCAGTCGCTCAGTCATGTCCGACTCTTTGTGACCCCATGGATCCCAGCATGCCAGGCCTCCCTGTCCATCACAAACTCCCGGAGTTCACTCAGACTCACGTCCATCGAGTCAATGATGCCATCCAGCCATCTCATCCTCTCTCGTCCCCTTTTCCTCCTGCCCCCAATCCCTCCCAGCATCAGGGTCATTTCCAATGAGTCAACTCTTCGCATGAGGTGGCCAAAGTACTGGAGTTTCAGCTTCAGCATCATTCCCTCCAAAGAAATTCCAGGGTTGATCTCCTTCAGAATGGACTAGTTGGATCTCCTTGCAGTCCAAGGGACTCTCAAGAGTCTTCTCCAACACCACAGTTCAAAAGCATCAATTCTTCAGCGCTCAGCCTTCTTCACAGTCCAGCTCTCACATCCATACACGACCACAGGAAAGACCATAGCCTTGACTAGGCGAACCTTTGTTGGCAAAGTAATGTCTCTGCTTTTGAATATGCTATCTAGGTTGGTCATAACTTTCCTTGATTACTTCACCCTTTTGTCTCCTCTAGAAAACTGAACATTTATTGGATGTTTTCTATTTGCCAAGTACAGTGTTGTACATTTTTGTTGTTGTTGTTTAGCCACTAAGTCATGTCCGATTCTTTTGTGACCCCAGGGACTATAGCCCACCAGGCTCCTCTGTCTATGGGATTTCTCAGGCGAGGAAACTGGAATGGTTGCCGTTTCCTTCTTCAGGGTATCTTCCTGACCCAGGGATCAAACCTGGATCTCCTGAATGGACAGGCAGATTCTTTACCACTGAGCCATCAGGGAAGCCTTATAAGGATGCTTAACAAATATTATTTATAATTGAAACTGGAGAAATAGCTGATGGTGTAGCCACACAATGGAACACAATGCAGTCATTAAAAATATTGCTGTAGTAGAATACTTTTACAATGTAAAAAAAAAAAAAAGTTAATGCTGTGATGCAAAGGGAAACAAGTTTACAAAACCATAAGTACCATATGACCTCATTTTTCTTAAGAAAACATAATGTAAGTAGAGTTGACTAACTAGACAGCTAGATAGCAGGTAGATGACTTCCTGGGTCACTGTATCTAGCCACACAGAATTATCTAGACATATAGCTACAACTAGACTTTATAATATCAAGAAAATATTTTAAAGTAATTGCCTCTATGCAGCAGGATTTCAAGTAATAACATAAACAAAGTAAATTACCACTGAAAATTCCATAGCACTGGTATGAACAAGTAATGTAAAAGTAAACATTAAACATTTTAAAAGCACACAGAAAGGAAGAAGACAGCCCCAAGTTCACAGTCTCAGGATCAATTCCACAAACTCTCTAGAGAAGAGTCACCTTGGCTCAGACATCTACCCTTGTTACAGCAAGGGCCAGCGCATGGGTTCCAGGTACCCTACAGAGCCCCGCTGCGATCCTGTGGATAGAAGGTGTGGTTCCCAGAAAGAGGGGAGCTGCTGCAAGCAGAGCAGACCCTCCCAAACGCCCTTCAATCCGACTACTCACTCGCCGTCTCTATGGCTGCAATTGTCCGTGGTTGGGATCCCACAGGTTAGTGTCGAGCAGCCCTTATTTCAAGTCAGTGATTCCTGTCAGCCCACTTCTGGGTAGGTACACAGGCAGTCTTACCTTCAACTTCTCTGTATCTGCCTCAGCACAGCAGGCTTTGAATACTTGTTTAATTGACTGAGAGAAGTGTCAGCCTTTAACACAAGCCAGTAACGCCTTGTAAACACCCTGAAGCTGGCTTTCAAGTGATGAAGCCAAACAATCCTGCTCTGGAACCAGAACTAGGGATGGGTTTTAAACTGTGTGGTTTTTAAAGATATTTAATTGGAATTCCATTTACTCTGTGTGTGTGTGTACATGTGTTTGTGTGCGCGCACACATCATCTTTTTCCCCATAGGCCAACATGAGACAATGAGAGACTAGAAATCACCTCCACTTTAATGGCACATAGTTTTCCATGTTGGAAGCCTATTAAAAAAATATTTTGGTCCGTGAAACAAAGCGGAGATGTCTGCATAAGAATGTAAACAGAATAGAGTTTAGATCCAATCTCCTCCAGCCTACCTGATACCAAGCTCAGACAAATTAAGAGAATGCCATTTGAGACCTTGTTTTAATTGGATTCTCTAATCTTCCATATAGTCTAATGAGCTTGCCGGGTAGGGGGAAGTCTTCAGTATTTAGGATACAGCCTCTATCAGGATGATCTAAGAGCTTTCTTCTCCTTGGGCTTCTCTGTGTCAGGAAGTAAGGGAGGAGGGGTTCTGTGTAAATTTCAACCACCTGCCTTTGGGTTCAGCTTCCATGGAGCCCTGTGTTAGGGAAGGCCCAAAGACCTTCAGCAAAATGTCTTTCTCAGAAAGCTCACTGCAGTTTACTATGTCGTGCTTTGATGAGGATTTAACAATGGCCTATAACAGGGGCTTTCCTATTGACCTAGCTGTAAAAGAATTCACCTGCAATGCAGGAGATGCAAGAGTTGAGGATTTGATCCCTGGGTTGGGAAGATCCCCTGGAGGAGGGCATGGCACCCCACTCCAGTACTGTTGCTGGGAAAATCCCATGAAGAGGAGCCTGGCTGGTTACGGTCTACGGGGTCGCAAAGAGCTGGACACGACTGAAGCAACTGAGCACAGCACATAAACCCAATAGTGGCCAGAAGTCAGTGGGCTGCAGACTGGAAGGGCAGAGGGTTCTGATGAGCAGTAGCCACCAAACAAAGGGCACACAACTACAGGAATCCCTGACCCTCAGCCTAGACCATCTGGACAGGGATGCCCAGCATTGCTCCTTAGAAATACTGTTTAGGAAAATAAAGCCGGGCACAGCACTGACCACCTCTGGCCATCTGTATTCTTTGCTCAGTTCAGTTCAGTTCAGTTGCTCAGTCATGTCTGACTCTTTGCGACCCCATGAATTGCAGCACGCCAGGCCTCCCTATCCATCACCAACTCCTGGAGTTCACTCAGACTCATGTCCATCGAGTCGGTGATGCCATCCAGCCATCCCATCCTCTCATCCCCTTCTCCTGCCCCCAATCCCTCCCAGCATCAGAGACTTTTCCAATGCTCAACAGACTGGGTGAGTTAAACAACAGAAATTTACCTTCTCACAGTCTGGAAACTAGAAGTCTAAGCCCAAGCTGTCGGTAGGATTGGTTTCTTCTGAGGCCGCCTTTCCTCTGTACATGTCTGTGTCCAGATTTCCTCTTCTGACAGGGACATTGGATTAGGACCCACTTTAATGACCTCATTTTAACCTAATTACCTCTTTAAAGACTTTATCTAACAAACCCAATCAAATTCTGAGGTACTGGGGGTACTGGGACTTAAAAACATGAATTTTGGAGAGGACATAAATGGCTTCCCTGGCAGTGCGGCTGGTAAAGAATCCACCTGCAACGCAGGAGACCCAGTTTCAATTTCTGCGTTGGGAAGATCTTCTGGAGAAGGGAGAGGCTACCCACTCTAGTATTCTAACCTAGAGAATTCCATGGACTGTATAGTCCACGTGGTGGCAAAGAGTCAGACATGACTAAGCAACTTTCACTTTCAACTTCCTCCAGAACACCATCCAAAAGAACACGCTGGCAAATGCATACCCCTCCAGCCCCATTGAGGGATCAGATCAGCACTCTTCTGATCCATGCAAACTCTAGACAGATGGCTTGAGTCTCAGTCCTGCACAGCCAGAAACAAGCTGTGAGACCTTAGGTAAGGTATTGTTCTCTCTGGGCTGCAGTTTCTCAGCTGCAAAATGGGGATGATTATAATAGTACCTAAGTCCTATGACAAAGGATTGGCAAGACAGTTAAACGGGTTCCCACGTATGAAAAGCTTAGAGCAGCACCTGGAACAAATAAATGCTTAGTAAACATTAATGATTATTATTACTCATTGAGCCCCTAGGCACCCCAGCTAATTAGTGGTCCAGCCTGGGTGGAGATCTGATGGATCTCCCAAGCATCACTGAGGTGCCTCTAAGGGACACTAACAGAGGATAGTCTTGGGTCAAGGACAGAGAGCCTGACCACAACTGTCAGCCCCAGATTTTGGAACAAATTCGCATCGACCTCCCAGAAGCCACAGTTCACTCTTTTAACTTGTGTCTCTGGATACTTAAAGCTTCTGCTTGTGTTAAATGAATTCGCACCCACTTGTAAGTCCCTCTGAACAGGTTGAATTTGCAGGCAATTAATTTTTTCTTTTGTTTTACTTGTTCTCACTGAAAACTACAAAGAAAGGTAATGTAATCCTTGGAAGATAAAAGTCTTCAAATGACTCTTCTTTTCCAAGCCTATTTAGTCTTGCCTATAGCTAATCAGCTTACTTGTTAAAACACACCCTAGATCTGCTGGAAATACATGACAGGAAGGAATATATAAAGACAAGTGAAGTTTTACTCTGATACGTTTGGTGTTTGTCATTTGACACCGCTGGATCTCTAGCTTTACAACTGTCAATGGAATTCTTCACTTCCATTGCAGAAGTGGAGTGCCCTCACTGACATCAACAGACATTTTTAAAAGAACCTACTATGGTGCCTATCGTGCCCAGAGATGGAAAACAAAGCTATGCAGCAATGAATAAGCAAGTTCCCCAAGGTGGGTGAGAGTATAATGGGATATCTCCCACACAATCAACAATAAGAAGATGGAAGAATTATAACTACACAGCTTTGGGAACACAGGGAACCAACGCTTGTGATGAGGGAAGGCTGTATCTGAGATGAACCCTCTCAAGGATGAGTAGAGTGATAGCAAAGTGGGGATAAAGACTTTCTCAACAGAGCAAATGGGATAAGGAAAAGGGACAGGGGCTTAAAACTGCTTGAAGTGACAAAGTATTAATAGTGTCCTTGGAGGCAGCACAGGGAGTGGGGAGGGAAGATAGTGAAACCCACAAATACCACTGATTTGGAATTCTATCATTTATTGGGACAGACTTCACTACATAGCTACTTAGAGACCAAGCATATCTGCCTTCCTCAATATCGATCCCTGTCTTCATTCCCATCTGCTGCTTGTTTTCCTGGTCTTCGCCTGTAAACTGGCTGTTGAAAGCCCCCTAGGACATTTCCATCACTGTAGAAAGCTCTATTGGCCAACACTATCTTAGAGAATATTATTCAAGGCAGCTGGTAGCTTTTGGTCAGGTTTGGAGCAAAGCAATTCCATAAATACTGCTTAGGGAAGTTAGAAGTCGGAGCATGACAGTTGTTTAATGTACAATTATATTTGTCTTTGCCAATAAAGCATCTAAATAGTCTGTGTTCTAAAGGAGGAACTGATTCAGACCACATTGTTATTAATATCTTTAGTCTCAAATTTATCTTCTCAGAGTTTCATGTAGCACTTGGTAATTTAACTATTATATAAAGGGAAGCAGAACTAAGACAGAGAGAGCCTTGCATGCTGTTATTAATCAACATACATTTTCTGAACATAGGCCTACCTTGCCTACATCTTTGTAAACAGTTCTTTCACTAGTACATTTTTTTTTTAATCAAGAATCTCTTTTTATTGATTATCAGAAACATTACAAACATCTAGTATGAACAAATTGTAACATGATAGTGTTTAGTTTGAACAATTAATACATTTCAGATATAATATTATACATATTTCAATGCTATTCTCCCCAATCATCTCACCCTCTCTTGGTCCCAGAGTCCAAAAGTCTGGTCTATACATCAGTGTCTCTTTTGTTGTCTCGTAAATAGGGTTATTTTTTACCATCTTTCTAAATTCCATATATATGCGTTAGTATACTGTATTTGTGTTTTTGTTTCTGGCTTACTTCACTCTGTATAATAGGCTCCAGTTCCATCCACCTCCTTAGAACTGATTCAAATGTATTCTTTTTAATGGCTGAGTAATATTCCATTGTGTATATGTACCTCAGCTTGCTTATCCATTCATCTGTGGATGGACATCTAGGTTGCTTCCACGTTCTGGCTATTGCAAACAGTGCTGCTATGAACATTGGGGTACAGGTGTCTCTTTCAATTCTGGTTTTCTCAGTGTATATGCCCAGCAGTGGGATTGCTGGATCATAAGGCAGTTCTATTCGCAGTTTTTTGAGGAATCTCCATACTGTTCTCCAAAGTGGCTGTACTAGTTTGCATTCCCACCAACAGTGCAAGAGGGTTCCCTTCTCTCCGCACCCTCTCCAGCATTTATTGCTTGTGGACTTTTGGATAGCAGCCATACTGATTGGCGTGAAATGGTATCTCATAGTGGTTTTGATTTGCATTTCTCTGATAATGAGTGATATTGAGCATCTTTTCATGTGTTTGTTAGCCATCTGTATGTCTTCTTTGGAGAAATGTCTATTGAGTTCTTTGGCCCATTTTTTGATTGGGTCATTTATTTTTTCTGGAATTGAGCTGTAGAAGTTGCTTGTATATTTTTGAGATTAGTTGTTTGTCAGTTGCTTCATTTGCTATTATTTTCTCCCATTCTGAAGGCTGTCTTTTCACCTTGCTTATAGTTTCCTTTGTTGTGCAAAAGCTTTTTAAGTTTGATTAGGTCCCATTTGTTCATTTTTGATTTTATTTCCAATATTCTGGGAGGTGGGTCATAGAGGATCCTGCTGTGATGTAAGTCAGAGAGTGTTTTGCCTATGTTTTCCTCTAGGAGTTTTATGGTTTCTGGTCTTACATTTAGCTCTTTAATCCATTTTGAGTTTATTTTTGTGTATGGTGTTAGAAAGTGTTCTAGTTTCATTCATATGGAGGGGTCTTGTTTTTTGTATCCATTCAGCCAGTCTCTGTCTTTTGGTTGGGGCATTCAACCCATTTACATTTAAGGTAATTAATGATAAATATGATCCCGTTGCCATTTACTTTGTTGTTTTGGGTTTGAATTTATATATCCTTTTTGTGTTTCCTGTCTAGAGAATGTCCTTTAGTATTTGTTGGAGAGCTGGTTTGGTGGTGCTGAATTCTCTCAGCTTTTGCTTGTCTGTAAAGGTTTTGATTTCTCCTTCATATTTGAATGAGATCCTTGCTGGGTACAATAATCTGGGCTGTAGGTTCTTTTCTTTCATCACTTTAAGTATGTCTTGCCATTCCCTCCTGGCTTGGAGAGTTTCTATTGAAAGATCAGCTGTTATCCTTATGGGAATTCCCTTGTGTGTTATTTGTTGTTTTTCCCTTGCTGCTTTTAATATTTGTTCTTTGTGTTTGATCTTTGTTAATTTGATTAATATGTGTCTTGGGGTGTTTCGTCTTGGGTTTATCCTATTTGGGACTCTCTGGGTTTCTTGGACTTGAGTGATTATTTCCTTCCCCATTTTAGGGAAGTTTTCAACTATTATCTCCTCTAGTATCTTCTCATGGTCTTTCTTTTTGTCTTCTTCTTCTGGGACTCCTATGATTCGAATATTGTAACGTTTAATATTGTCCTGGAGGTCTCTGAGATTGTCCTCATTTCTTTTAATTCGTTTTTCTTTTTTCTCCTCTGATTCCTTTAATTCTGCCATTCTATCTTCTAATTCGCTAATTCTATCTTCTGCCTCTGTTATTCTACTATTTGTTGCCTCCAGAGTGTTTTGGATCTCATTTATTGCATTATTCATTATATGTTGATTCTTTTTTATTTCTTCTAGGTCCTTGTTAAATCTTTCTTGCATCTTCTCAATGCTTTTCTCCAGACTATTTATCCATGATTCCATTTTGCTTTCCAGATTTTGGATTAATTTCACGATCATTATTCGGAATTCTTTATCAGGTAGGTTCGCTATTTCTTCCTCTTTTGTTTGGTTTGGTGGGCTTTTATCCTGTTCCTTTACCTGCTGGGAATTCTTCTGTCTTTTCATCTTGTTTAAATTGCTAAGTTTGGGGCGTCTTTACTGTATTCTGGTAGTCTGTGGAGTTCTCTTTATTGTGGCGTTTCTGCACTATATGTGGGTTTGTACCGGTGGCTTGTCGAGGTTTCTTGTTTATGGAAGCTTGTATCGGTGTTCTGGTGGGTGGAGCTGGATTTCTTTTCTCTGGGGTGCAGTGGAGTGTCTAGTAGTGAGTTATGAGATGTCTATGCTTTTGGGGTCGCTTTGTGTAGCCTGTGTATTGGAGCTCAGGCTGTGTTCTTGTTTTTCTGGAGAATTTGCTTGGTATGTCTTGTTGTGGAACTTGCTGGTCTTTGTGTGATGCTTGGTTTCAGAGTAGGTATGGAGGCTTTTAATGAGCTCCTGTCAATTAGTGTTTTGTGGGATCAGGGTATGGACTTAAGCCTCCTGGTTCCAGTTATTGGTCTTATTTTTACAGTAGTCTCAAAAACTTCTTCTTCTATAATGCATTCCACAACTGGACTGCTCAGAGATGTTCACGGAATTATACATAGAAGGAAAAAGGGAGGAAGGAGACAGAGGTGGTCAGGAGGATAAAAGGAGGGAGTGTGAAGGAGAGAGACAGATCTAGTCAGTAATCAGTAAAGAAAAGAAAAAAGGAAAGGAAAAAAGCAAAGGACAAAAAGGAAAAAGGAAAAAAAAAACAAAACAGGGTCGCAAAAGTTATATCTAAACGTGGAGATTAAAGAAGTACTAGAGGATAAAAAAAATAATAATAATAAAAAAATAAAAGAAAAAAACAAAAAAAAAAAAAAAAATTAAAAGGGAAAAAAAAATTTTGTTTTCTTTTTTCCAATTAAAAAATAATAAAAATTTAAAAAATATATATATATTAAAAAAATAAAAAGAAAAAAAAAAGGAAATAATGATGGGAAAAATAGTAACAATATATATAAGAGTTTCTCTATTATTGTTGTGGGTTCAGTTCATTTTCAGCTAGTTCCTTGTTCCGGCTTAAATTTCTCAAGATCTATAGGCCCCTTTCTCTGTGGTTGTTCTGTATAGTTCTTTGTTCTGTGCACGGTTCGGTGGTGTTCTGGGCCAAGGCCCGCCACTCGTGTGGTCGGCGCTGCACAATCTGGATTGCCGGCCCAAACTACTCCAGTTAGGCAGCACTCCAGACAATCAGGCGAACGAAGTCTGCGCTGAGGCCCGCAGAGGGGGAGGGGTCGGCGACGGGAATGGCGGGCGGGCGGGTGGGGGGAGGGGATGGGGTGGCCCTCGTGGGGAGCCGCCGGCACAGCGGGCGGGGGCACGCCTGCGCGGGAGTGGCCGGCGGGGGAGCGTCCAGTGGGGGAGAGTCCCGCGGGGGGAGCGTCCCTCTGGGGAGCGCCGGCAGCGGAGCGTCCCGCGTGGGAACGGCCAAGGCGTCTCCCTGCCCAGCCCCGGCTCCCCAATGGCAGATGCGGGCGTTTGCAGCGGTGCTTTTCCGCTGCGGAAGTTACCGCAGGGCCCGCAGTCTGTGGGTTCTAATTGCTCAACTGTTCTCCTCCCTGTTATGATAGTCTCCGTGTTTCCCAGGTTCGGCGCAGATTCCGCAGGGAGAGTGTTTCCTGGTGTTTGGAAACTTCTCTTTTTAAGACTCCCTTCCCCGGACAGAGGTCCGCCCCTCCCTCTTTGTCTCTCTCTGGCTTCTATATTCTTTCCTACCTCCTTTAGAAGGCAGTGAGTTGCTTTTCTGGGTGTCCGACGTCCTCCGCCAGCACTCCGAAGCTGTTTGTGGTATTTACTCGGCGCCCAGATGTCCCATTGATGAATTTGTCTCACTAGTACATTTTTAATGTACTAGTTTTCAAACTGGTGGTAAGTTCCTGGTGTTTAATTTATTACACATATATTACATATATGTTATAAAACATATTTTAAGAATATAGTTGTTTTATAACATGTGTGTTATATATTTCATGTATCAAGTGTTGAAGTGAAGAGTTACTCAGTCATGTCCGACTTTTTGCAACCCAATGGACTATACAGTAGTATATTGACCTCCCATAAGCCACAGTTCACTCTTTTAACTTGTGTCTCCGGATACTTAAAGCTTCTGCTTGTGTTAAATGAATTCGTAGTAAGGGATAGGGTAGCCTATCCCTTCTCCAGGGGAATCTTCCTAACCCAGGGATTGAACCCAGGTCTCCCTCATTGCAGGCAGATTCTTTACCAGCTGAGCCACCAGGGAAGTCTGTGATACTGTAATAGTATCAAATGTTACAGGATATAAAATAATTTAAATGTTCTCAGAGTTTTGTTAGTCTTTAGTGAGTGACAAGTTAATTTTAACTATTTTATCTTTTACTTTTTACAAAATTTTACTTCTTTTGCTGCATTTCATAGATATTTCAACAACCATTTTTATCCTTTCAAACGGTTAACAGAGGGTGCTACCTTGAACTAATGGTAATGTGCTCAATTCTTTTCCTTTGTATGAGAAAATGGATGTCAATGTCTATGTCAGACCCTCAATACATCTTTAAAAGATTTTTTCCACTTCAGCCCAGATGGTCATCATGGCCATCTAAAGACGGCCAGTGCAACACCTGTGCCTAAATCCACACCTGGTAGCTCAGCATTGTTGCAGGTCCACTTCCTTTCTCCCAAGGAAGTAATGAAGATGGTGTGGGCAAGCTGTGGAGCAGGCTTGCTACCCCCAATTTGGTGACATCTATGTGGCACTGGCACCCCACTCCAGTACTCTTGCCTGGAAAATCCCACGGACGGAGGAGCCTGGTAGGCTGCAGTCCATGGGGTCACTAAAAGAATCAGACACGACTGAGCGACTTCCTTTCACTTTTCACTTTCATGCATTGGAGAAGGAAATGGCAACCCACTCCAATGTTCTTGCCTGGAGAATCCCTGGGATGGGGGAGACTGGTGGGCTGCTGTCTATGGGGTGGCACAGAGTCGGACACGACTGAAGTGACTTTAGTAGTAGTAGTATGTGGCGCTACCCACAGCAGTATTCTTAGGGCTTCCCTGATGGCTCAGACAGTAAAGAATCTGTCCACAATGTGGGAGACCTAGGTTTGATCCCTGGGTTGGGAAGACCCCCTGGAGAAGGAAATAGCTACCCACTCCAGTATTCTTGCCTGGAGAATTCCATGAACAGAGGAGCCTGGTGGGCTACAGCCCACGGTTTTGCAGAGTTGGACACGACTGAGCGACTAATTCCTTCCTTCTGTGGTGCTTACTGTGTGCCCATAATTGTGATGGGCACTGAGGATGCAGTAAAAACTAAGACAAAAAGACACAGCTTCTTGTCTCCAAGCAATCACCTTCTCATGTGGAAAGGCTGCCAAGGAAACAGAAATGCAGCAATGCCAAAGAATCACACAGAACTCAAGTGTGAGAAAGGTTAACTTTAAGTTGTAGAGACTGAGATAGATGGTGAATTAGAAAAAGCTTATAAAGGTGAAAAGAAGACATTTTAAGAAGAGAAGGCATCATGTGCAAAGACAGGATATGAATGGGCTAGTATCAAATGGCACCTACTAAGTAGATACATTAAGCTGCCCCCAAATTTCATTAAAATAAGAAATTTACATAGCATAGGGACAAGACAGGTGCCATCAGCAAATCAGGAATTTTAAGACTTTCACAAGTCCACTCTTTAACTGTGGGCCCTCAGCTGTTAGAATCTGGAACACATGGGTTATATTAAAAATTACTTACAGTTTGTTCTGCAAAATTTAATACCTAAGTATATTTGACTTTGACCAACATAAAAAAATTATTTTACTTCACTTGAGCATTCTGAAAACTGAAAGGAAAAAATTGTCTCGGAAGCACTGGAGAATAAAAGAAAACTAACACAGTAGTTGGAAACTTTTTTTAAATAAAGGGATAACAAAAACTCAGGTCATTGAACATTCACTGGAATTAGATCATAGCTTCCTCCACAGAAAGAAGTGGTCCTACAGGACATTCATCATGGCCTTCCTTGCCCCAAGCCTCCTTCACAGATATAATCATTCTCAATTTCCCTGAATCTTTTCGAAGACCTAGAAAGCTGTTACTGCCAGAGAGAGGCACATGGTATTATTTCACAACCTGATCAGAATAAGGCTTTTTTTAATTACTCACTAGACTGTGCGTGGGTTAAGAACGGATAGTCTAAGCTCTCAGTATTTCTAACAGAAGACAGCCAGTTGCAAGTACTTCATTCCCCTTTCAAATGGCTGATTGTTCTCTGGTTTCTTCTAGGTCTCTCCCATTTCCATCCTGGGTGGCAAGCTTTGCTGGCAGGGATCATAATTATGTGTAATTTAAGTATTGCACAATTTTGTACAAAGCTATAAAATGCCAATGCAAAATCAAGAGAGTTTGGTCAAGAGGAAAATTTACTTTGGAGAGAGGAGGAGGGGGAGCAGGTCATCTGCTTCAGGAGGGATAATTAGGATTCTGGTTTTACTGAGACCATTTTAAAAAAACAACAACAACAACTTCTGCAAGGGTTGCTGAAATGTAGCATCAATCCTGAGAAGGAAGTAGGAAGAGAGAGCAAAGACTGAGCAGGCCGGGCTCTCCAGATTAAACCAGTGTCGAGTCAACCTTGAAAGTAAAAACTGTCCAGCAGAAAGGTCTAGCGGAAAGGAAATCATGCAAGTAGAAAGCAGCCATCAAAGGAGAAAGAATGACCCCAGTTCTGATATAGTCTCTTTTATCCATTGGTATTATCCAATGCTTTTCATCTCCAGTTAGTGGAACAGCATTAGAAGAATTATGGGACCAAGATATTTTGGAAAATGTGAAGATTTTCTCCCTTTTCAATCTCTGGCTTCTGACTATGTGGCTATTTTTAGTGCCTCCACCTCTGTCAAGACAAAGGGATTGAGCAAGTAACTCCTCAACTGTAAATACCCAGGGAGAGACAAGTTCTTAAAGATCTTAAGGAAAGAAGAAACAAAGGGAGAGAGTGAGGGAAGGAAGGGCACAGGGGAATGGGGAGGGGAAGAGGGAAGGAAAGGAGGAAGGAAAGAGAGAGAGAACAGAAAAAAATGCAATGACGAGCACTAACTTTCAGAAGGTGAAAAAGCATCATGAATTTCGGTCAACAAAGATGGGAGCTGATTCCACACAATTACAATTTCAAAGGTATATGTGCTGTGTGATTCTTAATAAGTATCACACACAACATTTAATACTCCAGTTTTAATAGTTTCTATAATGTGAACTAAATTAGTCAATATATTATAATATTTGCCAGAATCTATTATAATCACTGTAATCACCTTCCTCTGTCTATTAAAGGACAATTTCTATTTCATGTCATTATCCTTATACTGAAATAGCACAACACAAATTAGGAATTATATATAGACAAATTATATTTTCCTACCAGTATTTGGGTTTCTCATGTGAAAATATTGGTAACAGAATCCAAGTTTGGTTAGAAGAGTTAAAACTTAACTCATAATCTGGCATGAAATGAAGTTTAATGGATAATATTGAGTAGAGAGAAACCTCATGAATTCAGGCTTCATGAACTTTGCCATACTTATCTTTGTTATATCCATAAAAACAAGTTTCCTAGCAAATTGTTGTGATAAATTTACTTGTACTAAGAAGAATCTTTTTAATGCTATCTTTAAGAGTCCTGAAGCTTTTAAAGACAATAACTTAAAAAATGTTTCCTATGCTACTGTGGATTATAATCTGTCATAAGAACTCTGATTACCCTTTTCTGGAATAAAACATAACTTAGATTTATGTCCATCTAATACATCTGGAAAAACATATCATACTAAAATGTAATGGTTTTTTCCCATCCCCCTAGTTGAAAATATTCCTATTAAAAGGTTACAAAGAAGTAGTTAATTGAAATAAAAATATACTAGTATCTTCATGTACATAATAAATACATAATTTACTTTTTACATATTAAGACAGATCAGATCAGATCAGTCGCTCAGTCGTGTCCGACTCTTTGAGACCCCATGAATCACAGCACGCCAGGCCTCCCTGTCCATCACCAACTCCCGGAGTTCACTCAGACTCACGTCCATCGAGTCAGTGATGCCATCCAGCCATCTCATCCTCTGTCGTCCCCTTCTCCTAGGAAAGTGTCATGACTTGTCCAGGGTCACATATCTCTTCTTCGTGGTATTGTTAAGAAATGCGGGAATTCACTAGGCAGAATTTTGGCTATTAGTCTACTAATTCTTGTCATATGAGAAAATATTAAAATGGCATTAATTTTTTTCTAGTTTAGATTTCAGATAATGAATATAAGCTTTCTCCTTAATTAATCTGTGAACTCATAATCTTTTATTCTATGAATGGTAAAGTTCTGTTAAGAAGTGAAATTCTCAACTTATTTCCATATATTTTAGCCTTGGCCCATAGTCCAGAAAAAAGATTTTATACTCCTACCCTCTCCACTTCCTTCCTAAGCCTCTTCATAGGAGAAAGCGTTGTCTCACTGATTGGTCAGAGCCTGTCACTCATTAGACCACATTTTGCCAGATAGTTCTGTGCCTGTGCCTTAAACAGGAATGACATCACTCTCTTTGTTCAATTCATGCACCGTGAGCAGTCGGCTCAGATCACTGCCTTCTACACTCCCTAGGACTCAGCAATTAGAAAGCAATGGGGAAAAGCTTATCTGTGTCCTCTCCTCTCCCATAGGGCAGCCTAACCTGGGCTGCTGACCTGGCCTGGAGCCAAACAACATCAGCCCACTTTGGGCAACACACTGGCCACAAACGTACCCCCTGTTAATGTCCTGCACCTTTTCTCCTGGAATTAATAGTTGGATCAGCTTTGGATCAGCCTGACCTGGAGTCACAATTCAAAGATCCCCTCTTTATGCTGGGAATTGGGGACTGAGAATAAGCAGAGATTTCAGGAGGAAGGAAGCAGAAGATGGCATTTCAGTTCAAGTTTAACTGCCCAATTCAATTCTACCACAGAAGCCCTGCATGGTGAAGGACAGGAGAAAAAAGTGGCAACTATCGAGTCCTTGCTGGGACACATTACTACTATCAATGCTGGTCATGCATTTCTCATTTTTTTTTTTTTTTTTTTTTGGATGTGTAGAGTCCTTGGAAGGAAACCCAAAGGGAAAAGGAGTGAGTGGAAGGGTTCAAGGACCAACTCCTACTCCAAAACCATCACACAAATACCTAAATCTATATCATTATAGAATAAAAAAGATCCAGGTAATTTTCTAACAAGAAACCTAATGAAGTCCTGGAAGCCCTGGAAGAAAGGCCATCCACAAATGTCCCCACACTGAGATCTCAGCTCAATGTTTCTTGAAGAAAGCATAGAGACAAATGGCTGTGTTCCTATTTGATTTGTTTCTAATCCTTTCCTCTAACAGAAATACTCAACTGGCTTGGGCTCATTGGGTAGTTCATCAGAAGGAAAAAAATACTTGATTACACCTATCTCAGGCAAGACTGCCTCCCAGAAGGATGAGACTACATTGGGAAGTTGACTTTGATGATCCCTAAGGTCCTATAGTGTTCCAGCAAATTTGGAAAACTCAGCAGTGGCCACAGGACTGGAAAAGATAAGTTTTCATTCCAATCCCAAAGAAAGGCAATGCCAAAGGATGCTCAAACTACCGCACAATTGCACTCATCTCACATGCTAGTAAAGTAATGCTCAAAATTCTCCAAGCCAGGCTTCAGCAATATGTGAACTGTGAACTTCCTCATGTTCAAGCTGGTTTTAGAAAAGACAGAGGAACCAGAGATCAAATTGCCAACATCCGCTGGATCATGGAAAAAGCAAGAGAGTTCCAGAAAAACATCTATTTCTGCTTTATTGACTATGCCAATGCCTTTGACTGTGTAGATCACAATCAACTGTGGAAAATTCTGAAAGAGATGGGAATACCAGACCACCTGACCTGCCTCTTGACAAACCTATATGCAGGTCAGGAAGCAATAGTTAGAACTGGACATGGAACAACAGACTGGTTCCAAATAGGAAAAGGAGTATGTCAAGGCTGCATATTGTCACCCTGCTTATTTAACTTATATGCAGAGTACATCATGAGAAACGCTGGACTGGAAGAAGCACAAACTGAAATCAAGATTGCCAGGAGAAATATCAATAACCTCAGATATGCAGATGACACCACTCTTATGGCAGAAAGTGAAGAGGAGCTAAAAAGCCTCTTGATGAAAGTGAAAGAGGAGAGTGGAAAGGTTGGCTTAAAGCTCAAAATTCAGAAAACTAAGATCATAGCATCCGGTCCCACCACTTCATGGGAAATAGATGGGGAAACAGTGGAAACAGTGTCAGACTTTATTTTTCTGGGCTCCAAAATCACTGCAGATGGTGACTGCAGCCATGAAATTAAAAGACGCTTACTACTTGGAAGGAAAGTTATGACCAATCTAGATAGCATATTCAAAAGCAGAGACATTTTCGTCTAGTCAAGGCTATGGTTTTTCCTGTGGTCATGCATGGTTGTGAGAGCTGGACTGTGAAGGAGGTTGAGCACCAAAGAATTGATGCTTTTGAACTGTGGTGTTGGAGAAGACTCTTGAGAGTCCCTTGGACTGCAAGGAGATCCAGCCAGTCCATTCTGAAGGAGATCAGCCCTGGGATTTCTTTGGAAGGAATGATGCTAAAGCTTAAACTCCAGTACTTTGGCCACCTCATGCAAAGAGTTGATTCATTGGAAAAGACTCTGATGCTGGGAGGGATAGGGGGCAGAAGGAGAAGGGGACGACAGAGGATGAGATGGCTGGATGGCATCACTGACTCGATGGATGTGAGTCTGGGTGAACTCCAGGAGTTGGTGATGGACAGGGAGGCCTGGCGTGCTGCGATTCATGGGGTCGCAAAGAGTCGGACACGACTGAGGGACTGAACTGAACTGAACTGACTAAGGTCCTATAAACAACCACCAATCTTCTAGTTTTAGTTCAGTCTGTGCTTCATTTAATCAAAATGTAGACATGAATGTAATGATATTTTTCTAGACAGAAGAACATAATAAAAAGTGATACTTATAAAGGTGAAAATATGAAATCCTTGAAAGACTGCACCAGTCTTGGCAAGACTGATGCAAAGCACAGGAGCTCTTGACTTTTCTGAAAACCGCAGTTAGGAATTGAAATGGTCAAGGTACTTTTAAGAGCAGAACAGTGAAATGGAAAGATCACCAGTCAGGAGACCTAGCTGCTAGTCTTACTGACCTTCTAACTAGCTGTGAGCACTGGGACCAGGACAATGTCTCTGAGCATTTTCTATGTGCCTCATATAAAAAATGCAATAGATGAATAACATGGCTGCTGGGTCCCTTCTACTTCCATGACCCCATGTTGTTGATGAAATGACCCCTCATTAAAGATAATGAGAGGTTACTGCTTATTTTCTTAACCATAAAATATACCTAGAAGTAGCACAATTCACACTCAATTTTTTAAAGAATCAAACTCAATAAAAATAGTATGTAAGAAAAGATTGAAATTCAACCCATTAAAATAATTGTTACTCATATTCCAAATTCAAAATAGATTGTTTCAGTCCATTATGAGTGATTTTGAGAAATCTTATATTAGTAACAATTTGGCCCTTTTCCTGAAAAATCCTGGTGGCTCATATTTCTGTACTGTAAAAGCAATTAACATTCCTCTCAGTGGAAACATGAACAACAACTCGGAGCCATAAGTAACCAAGGATTCTATTTTCATTTCAAAGACTGCAAAAGAAAAAAACCCAGGGGTTTGGGCAGAAGCTGGAAAACTGCAGAGATGTTGATTGTGTTTTTAAAATTCCAGTTTCATTTTCAAGTGCAGCATGCACCCAGAAGCAAGATTCAACATAGCAATCTACAGCAAATGCCCTTAATTACTTCTTTCCCAGGCTCCTTCAAACATTAGCAATCTAAAGTTCATAAAACTGACCCGAAATCTCTCCAAATAATTTCCTATCATTTACTTGAAAAGAGGCAGAATTTACACTATGATGTAACTCCCCTAAATAATTATTCACCAGAGTTAGGCTCTGACCTCTGAAATCCTAGGACCAATGGGGTTTCAGAGGCAGCAATGAAACTAAAATTTTGCTTCCCCTGACATCTAAGTGGCATGATTCTTTCTGTTTCCTTGCTTCATGCACTGAAACAAGAGTACTTATTGCTTTCTATGCTCTAGGACCGTCCAAACATTGAACAGTCTTTCTTATTGTCTCTACTATTACAGACATATTTGCCAGACTGTGTCCCAATTTTTAGCCTGAAAATTAAATATCCTGAGGACTAGACCTACCATAATTTGTCCTCTATGCATTCAAATGCTTTTTCTTTCCCTAACTTCTTTTATCCAGGCTGGTGCTAATTAAATAGACTTGATACATCTTAAAATAAAATGTACAGTGCCCAATACCCCAATTTGGTTTTCATCAAAAAGATTCTTTCAAATACTAAATAATAGTACTCAAAATTATAAGAATTACTTTGTCTCCAAAGTAATTCTCAGAGTCAGTCTGAGATGTCTATTATTGGTATGAAAGGCAACATCTCATGGAGAGTTAAATGCCCTAACAGTGTCAAACATAGTGGTATGGGAGAAGGGAAAGGGGATGGGCCACAGGAATGCAAGATGAAGAAGACAAAAAGAGAACAGAGTAATGCAATTTATCTTGGACGGAAAGATAAAATCTTTTACGATTTCAAAAAAGATCATCTTAGAAAGAAGATCACCAATGGGGGAGAAAATCCAATAGCAGTCTGCTGAGTTCTACTTAGCAGAAGCCAAGCAAGAAACTCACCTTGAGGAAACCCACGCTCTCCTCAGGCAGATGGGGCGTGCAGACCACGTGCAGGAAGATATCTGAGAGATGCCCATTCACACATTTTCCTGCCACGACCTTCTCTTCACAAGCCAAAGAGGCAGTTCTGCAGCTGCAACATTGGCACCCCCAACTCCATGCAAACAATCCCTTTCCCCATGGAGGATGGGGCCAATTCACTGCCAATGTAGCAGAAGCCACTTGACCTCTGCTTGAGGATTTCCCTCCTCCCCAGAACCCCCACCAAACTGGCCCATCCTGCCAGGACTCAGGGCAGGCAGGAGGTAATTACAGGAAGGGCAGATGAACCTTCTCTCCTGACTAACCAAGGCAACATTTTCACACTGGTGAGCAGCAATAAGCGGTAGGAATTACAGAGACAAAGAGATGGATTCTCTTTCTATAAATAAACATGGAAATCTGTTCCAGGACTGCAAAGTCATAAAGGTGCAATAGACACACCAGGTTCTCCTTTATTCACTGAGAAAGCCTTGGGATTTTATAAGAATAATTTGGTGCTGAAACAGAAGATTTTTCAATTTCAAGGCTCTTTTAAATGTAAGTTAATATTAACACTGGAACAATTCAAGAAGGTGTACTCTAGCCCAGGACATGGAAGAAAAAAAAGCTTTCTAGGCCTTCTTAGTTTTCATAAACATTTTCAGACCCACCCTGTTAGTACTGTGATTATTTTAAAACTTTATATTCAGTCCAGTTCAGTCCCTCAGTCCTGTCTGACTCTTTGCATCCCCATGGACTGCAACACATCAGGCTTCTCTGTCCATCACCAACTCCCAGAGCTTGCTCAAACTCATGTCCATCGAGTGAGTCACTGATGCCATCCAACCATCTCATCCTCTGCTGTCCCCTTCTCCTCCTGCCTTCAATCTTTCCCAGCATCAGGGCCTTCCCCAATGAGTCAGTTCTTCACATCAGGTGGCCAAAATATTGGGAGTTTCAGCTTCAGCATATTCCTTCCAATGAATATCCAGGATTGATTACCTTTAGGATTGACTGGCTTGATCTCCTTGCAGTCCAAGGAGTCTTCTCCAACACAACAGCTCAACATATCAATTCCCTGGACTCAATTTTCTTTATACTCCAACTCTCACATCCATATGACTACTGGAAAAACCATGGCTTTGACTAGACGGAACATAGTTGGCAAGACATTACATCTCTAGATGGCTAGAACAATACGTCTCTGCTTTTTAACACTGTCTATGTTGGTCATAGCTTTTCTTCCAGAGAGCAAGTATCTTTTAATTTCATGGCTGCCATCACCATCTGCAGTGGTTTTGGAGCCCAAGAAAATGAAGTCTCTCACTGTTTCCACTGTTTCCCCATCTATTTGCCATGAAGTGATGGGACCAGATGCCATGATCTTAGTTTTTTGAATGTTGAATTACACTCTCCTCTTTCACCTCACATGGTGACTAC
This sequence comes from Tragelaphus eurycerus, assembly GCA_935064755.1. NCBI lineage: Eukaryota > Metazoa > Chordata > Mammalia > Artiodactyla > Bovidae > Tragelaphus > Tragelaphus eurycerus. The sequence goes on along the minus strand of CAKXYN010000126.1, from coordinate 1,798,415 downwards.
AGCCATGAAATTAAAAGACACTTGCTCCTTGGAAGAAAAGTTATGACCAACCTAGACAGCATATTAAAAAGCAGAGACATTACTTTGCCAACAAAGGTCCATCTAGTCAAAGCTATGGTTTTTCCAGTAGTCATGTATGGATATGAGATTTGGACTATAAAGAAAGATGAGTGCTGAAGAGCTGATGCTTTTGAACTGTGTGTTGGAGACAACTCTTAAGAGTTCCTTGGACTGCAGGGATATCTAACCAGTCCATCCTAAAAGAAATGAGTACTGAACATTCATTGGAAGGACTGATGCTGAAGCTGAAACTCCAACACTTTGGCCACCGGATGCAAAGAACTGACTCGTTGGAAAAGACCCTAATGCTGGGAAAGATGGAAGGTTGGAGGAGAAGGGGATGACAGAGGATGAGATGGTTGTATGGCACCACCAACTCAATGGATGTGAGTTTGAGTGAACTCCACGAGTTGTTGAAGGACAGGGAGTCCTGGTGTGCTTCAGTCCATGGGGTTGCAAAGAGTCAGACACGACTGAGTGACTGAACTGAACTGAACTGAACTGAACTGAACATGACTAGATGGACCTTTGTTGGCAAAGTAATGTCTGCTTTTTAATATGCTGTCTAGGTTGGTCATAACTTTTCTTCTAAGGAGCAAGCATCTTTTAATTTCATGGCTGCAGTCACCATCCGCAGTGATTTTAGAGCCCCCCAAAATAAAGTCTGTCACTGTTTCCTCTGTTTCTCCATCTATTTGCCATGAAGTGATGGGACCAGATGCCATGATCTTCGTTTTCTAAATGTTGAGTTTTAAGCCAACTTTTTCACTCTCCTGTTTCAGTTTCATCAAGAGGCTCTTTAGTTCCTCTTTGCTGTCTGCCATAAGGGTGGTGTCATCTGCATATCTGAGGTTATTGATACTTCTCCCAGCAATCTTGATTCCAGCTTGTGCTTCTTCCCGTCCAGTGTTTCTCATGATGTACTCTGCATATAAGTTAAATAGGCAGGGTGACAATATACAGCCTTGACGTACTCCTTTTCCTATTTGGAACCAATCTGTTGTTCCATGTCCAGTTCTAACCGTTGCTTTCTGACCTGCATACAGGTTTCTCAAGAGGCAGGTCAGGTGGTCTGGTATTCCCACCTCTTTCAGAATTTTCCACAGTTTGTTGTGATCCACACAGTCAAAGGTTTCGGCATAGTCAAAGTATTTTTAAAGGTACAATAGTATACCCAGTAGTGGGATTGCTGGGTCATAAGGCAGTTCTATTTTCAGTTTTTTTAAGGAATCTCCATACTGTTCTCCATAGTGGTTGTACTAGTTTGCTTTCCCAACAACAGTGTAAGAGGATTCCCTTTTCTCCACACCCTCTCCAACATTTATTGCTTGTAGACTTTTGGATAGCAGCCATTCTGACTGGAATGAAATGGTACCTCATTGTGGTTTTGATTTGCATTTCTCTGATAATGAGTAATGTTGAGCATCTTTTCATGTGTTTGTTAGCCATCTGTATGTCTTCTTTGGAGAAATGTCTGTTTAGTTCTTTGGCCCATTTTTTGATTGGGTCATATATTTTTCTGGAATTGAGCTGCAGGAGTTGCTTGTATATTTTTGAGATTCGTTCTTTGTCAGTTTCTTCCTTTGCTATTATTTTCTCCCATTCTGAAGGCTGTCTTTTCACCTTGCTTATAGTTTCCTTTGTTGTGCCAAAGCTTTTAAGTTTAATTAGGTCCCATTTGTTTATTTTTGCTTTTATTTCCAGTATTCTTGGAGGTGGGTCATAGAGGATCCTGCTGTGATTTATGTCGGAGAGTGTTTTGCCTATGTTCTCCTCTAGGAGTTTTATAGTTTCTGGCCTTACGTTTAGATCTTTAATCCATTTTGAGTTTATTTTTGTGTATGGTGTTAGAAATTGTTCTAGTTTCATTCTTTTACAAGTGGTTGACCAGTTTTCCCAGCACCACTTGTTAAAGAGATTGTCTTTTCTCCATTGTATATTCTTGCCTCCTTTGTCAAAAATAAGGTGTCCATAGGTGCGTGGATTTATCTCTGGCTTTCTATTTTGTTCCATTGATCTATATTTCTGTCTTTGTGCCAGTACCTTGATGACTGTGGCTTTGTAGCAGAGCCTGAAGTCGGGCAGGTTGATTCCTCCAGTTCCATTCTTCTTTCTCAAGATTGCTTTGTCCATTCAAGGTTTTTTGCATTTCCATACAAATTGTGAAATTATTTGTTCTAGTTCTGTGAAAAAATACCATTGGTAGCTTGATAGGGATTGCATTGAATCTATAGATTGCTTTGGGTAGAATACTCATTTTCACTGTATTGAGTCTTCCGATCCATGAACATGGTATATTTCTCCATCTATTAGTGTCCTCTTTGATTACTTTCACCAGTATTTTATAGTTTTCTACATATAGGTCTTTAGTTTCTTTAGGTAGATATATTCCTAAGTATTTTATTCTTTTTGTTGCAATGGTAAATGGAATTATTTTCTTAATTTCTCTTTCTATTTTCTCATTATTAGTGTATAGGAATGCAAGAGATTTCTGTGTGTTAATTTTATATCCTGAAACTTTACTATATTCATTGATTAGCTCTAGTAATTTTCTGATGGAGTCTTTAGGTTTCTCTATGTAGAGGATCATGTCATCTGCAAACAGTGAGAGTTTTACTTCTTCTTTTCCAATTTGGATTCCTTTTATTTCTTTTTCTGCTCAGATTGCTGTGGCCAGAACTTCCAAAACTATGTTGACTAGTAGTGGTGTAAGTGGGCACCTTTGTCTGGTTCCTGACTTTAGGGGAAATGCTTTCAATTTTTCACCATTGAGGATAATGTTTGCTGTGGGCTTGTCCTATATAGCTTTTATTCTGTTGAGGTATGTTCCTTCTATTCCTGCTTTCTGGAGAGTTTTTATCATAAATGGATGTTGAATTTTGTCAAAGACTCTCTCTGCATCTATTGAGATAATCATATGGTTTTTATTTTTCAATTTGTTAATGTGGTGTATTACATTGATTAATTTGCAGATATTGAAGAATCCTTGCATCCCTGGGATAAAGCCCACTTGGTCATGGTGTATGATCTTTTTAATATACTGTTGGATTCTGATTGCTAGAATTTTGTTGAGGATTTTTATATCTGTGTTCATCAGTGATATTGGCCTGTAGTTTCCTTTTTTTGTGGCATCTTTGTCAGGTTTTGGTATTGGGGTGATGGTGGCCTCATAGAATGAGTTTGGAAGTTTACCTTCTTCTGCAATTTTCTAGAAGAGTTTGAGTAGGATAAGTGTTAGCTCTTCTCTAAATTTTTGGTAGAATTCAACTGTGAAGCTGTTTGGACCTGGGCTTTTGTTTGCTGGAAGATTTCTGATTACAGTTTCAATTTCTGTGCTTATGATGGGTCTGTTAAGATTTTCTATTTCTTCTTGGTTCAGTTTTGGAAAGTTGTACTAGGAAACCAGAATTGAAAGAGACACGTGTACCCCAATGTTCATTGTAGCACTGTTTACAATAGCCAGGACATGGAAGCAACCTAGATGTCCATCAACGGATGAATGGATAAAGAAAGCTGTGGTACATATACACAATGGAGTATTACTCAGCCATTAAAAAGAATACATTTGAATCAGTTCTAATGAGGTGGATGAAACTGGAGCCTATTATACAGAGTGAAGTGAGCCAGAAAGAAAAACACCAATACAGTATACTAATGCGTATATATGGAATTTAGAAAGATGGTAACAATAACCCTGTATGCAAGACAGCAAAAGAGACACTGATGTATAGAACAGTCTTTTGGACTCTGTGAGAGAGGGAGAGGGTGGGATGATTTGGGAGAATGGCATTGAAACATGTATAATATCATATAAGAAACAAATTGCCAATCCAGGTTCGATGCAGGATACAGGATGCTTGTGGCTGGTACACCAGGATGACCCAGAGGGATGGTACGGGGAGGGAGGTGGAAGGGGGGTTCAAGATGGGGTACACGTGTACACCCATGGTGGATGCATGTTGATGTATGGCAAAACGGATACAATATTGTAAAGTAAAAATAAAATAAATTTAATGTAAGGAAACACACACACAGTACAGTAGTATAATACAAAAGCTGGCACACAGGGCCTGGCATCACATGAACAGGCAAGAAGAATTACCGACTGGAGGAAGGAGAAGAGGCAGGAAATGGTAGAGTTGATATGAGATGGAGGGCAAGCTGCAATTTCACTCACTCCTGATGTTAATGGCCCAGGTTCTGGTTCCATATTGGAAACAGTTCTATCTACTCTTTTGAAAAAATGATCCAGTGATATCTGGGTAGTAACTCTTTTTTTTTTCTTGTCATAGATGACACAGTAGCTCTGGATTGCATTCTGAATGGCTGCTGCAATCTTCATGTACTATATTCAGGTCCTTGTTCCTCAAAAGCTAATGGTGCCTCCTCAAATGGAGACAATCCCCTTGCCATTCACTGCATCAGGAATCTCTTTAAATCTTCAGTTACTTCTTCCTCTTGTCTCTCTTCAGCCTTTCTCTGGACCTCCAATTCCATCAGGTCTTCATTAGTAAGTTCCTCACGTTGCACAACAAAGAGTTTAGTGGTATCATCCTTTTGCAGATCTAGCTCTAGCTTTTCACTGAGGGTCACTAAGTAGCTGAAGACCTCTCTGGACTCATCCACATTCAAATCCACAAAAATTATGAACAAACTGCAGGCAAATGTTCTTCCAAGCCCCATTCATGGTGATGGCCATAACTACATGCGAAGCAAAGTTAATGTTTTTTATGGACTTGTAGATGTTATAGTTCTTCCAAAATTATCACAAAGTTGTTCCTGATCCATCACTCATTTTTACTACCTGACAAAAAGTGTGACATTTCTTGAAAATCACTTTTACTGCTTAATCCATAGGTTGGATGAGCAATGTAGCATTCAGTGGCAGATACACTTCTTTGATGCTGGGATGAAAGTCACCCATGAGTGGGGGTAGCCCAGAGCGCTGTCAAGCAGCAGAAAATGTCCTTCTCTGAGAAATATTTCTCCACCCCTGGGATAAAATGATGAAAAAATAAGCCCTGGAAAATGGCCTGTGAAACCCAGGCTTTGCAGTTACTCTTCTATACAACAGGAAGAGAACACTTGGCTATATTTTTAAGGGCTCTTGGGCTCTCTGAATGATAAACTAAGAGAGGCTTCAGCTTTCTATTGCTGGAAGGATTGCCACCAAAGAAGTTAGCCTACGTTTGCTGCTCTACAGCTTGGGATCAACTTTTCCTCCTTACTGATATAACTTCAGTCTGGTGTCCTCTTCCAGTATAAATTCCTAGGGCTTCTTAGCAGTTCCAGCTACATCACCATTGCTTTTCCACTTGCTTCCTGAACCTAGTTCTGTCCATATTAAAAACTTGCTCAGATAATATGTGCTTTCATCAATAATTTCTCAAAGCATTACAGAAAATTCCCAGGCAGCTACTGTAACTGCACTTACTGTCTCACTACTTACTTTTATGTTGTAAAGGTTGGCTCTAGCCTTGAAGCAATGAAATCAGCCATGGCTAGCATTGAAAGATATGCCCTCTGATTCTTTGTCATGTTTCTTCTTCAAGTCTTCATAAAGGCTTTTACCTTTCTCTCGAATCAGCATTAACCTGAGTGGGACTTGACACTGAAGCTAATCCTACATCCACACACTGAGAAGTTTCTCCATCTCTTCCATCAATTTTCCATGCTTCTTTGATAATATTGTTGCTATCACTGGCAGAGCAGACTTCACATGTTCCATGATCTTGTCCCTGTTTTTTAGAATCGTGCTGATGGTTGAATGATTTGTGTTATAAGAATGAGCATCTACCATCTTTTTGCCTCCTTCTGCCCTCTCAATTATTTTTAATTTTGTTTCCATCATTATTGCTTGGTGCTTCTTAGCAGCTTCAGCTACATCACCATTGCTTTCACACTTGCTTCCAGACACCCTACACTTGAAATAAACATACTGTACTACTGTACTCTATACAGTATATACAGTAAAGTGCACAAAAACATAACCACTTGTAGAGGATGCCTGCATGTGACAATGTATGCCAGACACGTGAACTAACCTACAGACTGGACACACAAATGTATGTTTGCAACTTTGAAAGCTCACAACTTGAAAGTTTGTATGTAGAGGACTTACTGTAGTAACCATTAACTCTTTCAGTTACACCTACTGAATTGATTAATGAGGATTTTTTTCCCATTAGATATTCTTTTTGTATTGCACTTAAATCTTTTTAGGTTCCTTATTATATCTCTGCTGATTTCCTCCAGCTGTTCCTTTTGCTAAGATTCTGTTCCATTGGTTTGACTCCAGTACTTTGGCCACCTCATGCAAAGAGTTGACTCATTGGAAAAGACTCTGATGCTGGGAGGGATTGGGGGCAAGAGGAGAAGGGGACGACAAAGGATGAGATGGCTGGATGGCATCACTGACTCGATGGATGTGAGTCTCAGTGAACTCCGGGAGTTGGTGATGGACAGGGAGGCCTGGCGTGCTGCAATTCATGGGGTCACAAAGAGTCGGACATGACTGAGCAACTGATCTGATCTGATCTGATCCGATCTCTCTCTCTAGCTGCTGGGATCTCTCACCTGCATGTTCTTTTTTTCTGTTGGCTTATTGAGATTGGGTCCGGTTGGTAGTGGACAGGAAATAGTCTCTTCCTCCACAGCTGGTGGTACAAAAGCAGATCCTGCTGAGGCTGAAGAGGGAAAGTAGCCAGCACCCCATCAACCTCAGTGGAGAGATGTCTTCACCCCCCACAGTCAGCTCATCAGAGGGATGAGAATTACCCACAGGCTGATGTCATTCTTCTTCCTTGGAGTGCTGAGACCTCACTGGGCCAACTCTACAGGACAAACCACTTTGCAATCTCCACAGAACTCTAATGGTCATTTAGAACTCTTTTCAAACCTGTGTCTAGTGCTGACATAAAATTCCTATAGTTCTTCCCTTCCACACAGCCTCTAGCCCCATTTGAACTGAGCACTCATTGACTCCAGCTTCCATTTAGTCCTAGAGATGCAGATAAATTAGAATTGGAAGTGCGATGAAATTAACCCACTTACAGGTTAATAAAACACAAAGACCTAAAAAAACACTTCATATGTCTCTCCTCCTCCCCTCAACCTAGTTCCAACTAGAAAATCACAAGTGCCTGCTGCACGAGCCTGCTGGGGGAAAGAAAAGGAGCGATCCAATTTCAGAAACACTTTAAATGATATTTTTTCTTCATTTCTGCATTGCCTGCCCTGATTCTATGGAGGCCCACAGCATGTGGGTCAATTCTTATGTTTGCCACTGTGTTCATTAAATACAGGAAACTGGGCCAAGAGGTGGATCCCAGGTGAGGAGATGCTCCCCCTCCCTCCCTCCCAGGTCCCTCTTGGTCTTCATTTAATTCCGCTACAGTGCTGAGAAAACTAAACATTACAAAGCAATAATCTTTGTGTGAGCACTGTTAGAAAATGAAGAAAAATATCCCTGGCTCACACCCTAATAAAGCAAAGCTATTGAAAAGGCTGAGAATTGATGGCACATTCCCCTCTGTGAAGCCGAATGGCCATTCAGCTTCTCTGTTTCCTTTTTCCAGCGATTGAAGTACATGTGTGCGGCCTGGAGCGACGTGGAATATCAGCCCAACTCACTTCAAATCAAGCACGGAGGTAAACTGCAGGATCCAAAGGCCTGGTGAGGATTGGTGGGTGGTAAGATAAAGTGGGGGTAAGGCAGTGCCTGGCAGTGGCCCACCTAGACCCAGAGTTGGCTGTGATGGGAGGAAGATGCTCTGGACTAGAAGCTGCCTGGGCCTCCTCACCTGAAGGTGAGGCCAAAGTGCCAGCCTCACAGGGTTATCCAAAAGTAAACCAAGTGCTCCGTAAAGAGCCATGTGAAAGTGAGGTCATGGAACCCTTGTCATTAGCCTCCTCATCCCAAAGGCTTGACTTTCCAAGTCCGTGCTTCTGCCCCATTCAAGCCTTGCAAGGTTTAGAAGACACATTTCTTCACACGTCCATCTATTTTTATCATCCCCATTAGCAACAGAGGCATCAGAGTGACTAAGCCTGTGTTACTATTAACAGTCTTTCAATGATTTATGACACTGCAAACAGAAAGAACATCCTACAAGTATAGTTAACTAGATACATTAGCTGTGCAATAAAAGATATTACTTATAAGTAATAAACTTAAATCAATCTTGGCTTTAAAAGTTGGTTCAAATATTTAGGAAAGCATAGTTTTTGTTTTGATCTTCTTCTCTTTGTTTTTATTAATAAGGGCCTAAAGTTGTCTGGCAGATAAATAAGACTTTTCTAGAGTGCTTGGCTACTGTAGAAAGTGTCAGCTTTGGCTTATTGCTCTCCTGCTAATAATGAGGGGGAAAGTCTTATCTCCAAAAGGGAAAAAGTAGCTGAGAAATTCTGGAATCATCACTAATCCCATAAATTAGTAACCTTGGGTAGCCGTTCAATGCCAGGGTCAGAAATACTTGGGTTCTAATCATATTCCTCCACTTGGTCATTTGAACTAGTGACTCAGATAATTTCTTTAACCTCTTTTGGCTTCAGTTTCTGTGAACTTAGAACAAAAGGATGTTCTATAACTTATCAGTGAAGACTGTGCTATACTATGCTTAGTCGCTTCAGTAGTGTCTGACTCTTTGCAACCATATGGAATGTAGCCCATCAGGCTCCTCTGTCCATGGGGATTCTCCAGACAAGAATACTGGAGTGGGTTGCCATGCCCTCCTCCAGGGGATCTTCCCAACCCAGGGATCAAACCCATGTCTCCTTCATTGTAAGTGGATTCTTTATCATTGAGCCACCAGGGAAGCCCTCAGTGAAGACTACACTAAGTAAAATAATTCCAAAGAAGTCCCTACCCAGTGTCCAGTAATAGCAAGCCATCAGTAATTTAATACCTGTTTTTGTTAATAAAACATCATTTACTTCTGTACTAAAATGCTTGCATCTTCTTCAGTGAAAATAAAGTGCTGATGTAACCAAAGCTGGGATTTTAAATCTAGAAGCTGTGATTCTGTATTTGTGTGTGTGTGTTAGTTGCCCAGTTGTGTCCAACTCTTTGTGACCCCATGGACTATACCCTGCCAGGCTCCTCTGTCCATGGGATTCTCCAGGAAAGAATACTGGAGTGGGTTACCATGTCTTGAATCTTTCTGGCCCAGGGATCAAACCCGTGTCTCTTATGTCTCTTGCATTGGTAGGTGGGTTTTTTACCACTTGTGCCATCTGGGAAGCCCCAAGAAGCTGTGACTAAAATGGGTGATTTCCACAACTGGCTGCTCATCAGAGTTTTCTGATGAGCTTAATAGTGCAAATGCCTCAGCCCAGATGAATCGGACCCTCCTGGAGGAGGGGTCATGGCAAGAAGCTGTATCTGCTGAAAAGCATCCCAGGTAATCTTCATCAGCAGTTCTATATGGAAACCACCAGCTTAGACAACAAGGCCCAAGAAAAGTTAGTTCTAGGTATCGAAAGCAAAAGTTAGAAGAAGTTCATCTCAATTTAATTCCAAATTGTATCTCTAAAGCTCTCTTTTAGGAAAAAAAAAAGAAAAACTATTTTAGAGAATGTCTTGTATATGTATATAAATGTGATCAAATTCATATAACTATGTAAAGGAACAATATTCACAGAAGGAAAATACCCCATGGAAGCAAGGAAATTTACACTTTGCCATAAATGAGCTTCATCAAACACAGACACATTGGACAATGGAAAAATGAACTGAACCATGCTTTAGCTTTTGTTATAATTGGTTAAAATTCAGTTAAATGTCCTGAGGGTTATTGCACACTGACTCCTGACCATGTGGCCCAGAAAAGCCTCTATGAATTTGTATAATATCTCAAGAGATGGTGGTGCATATGAGAGGTACATGTGGATCCAAGCTTCCTTCCTAATTTTCTTTTAGGGCTGGTCCTTTCCTGCGTGTGCTGCCCATCCAGCAGTCCAGTGGCCAAAACCTGGGAACACTCTTGACTCTTCTCTTCCCCTTGCCTATCTCACCCTGTGACCATTATATCCTGTCTATTCCACCCTTCAAGTCATCTTTTCTATTGCCTTGCTCCTTGTGACCACCACTGGCCTAAGAAAACCCTTCATTAGAACAGCGCAGCAGGCAGGACCTAGGTCAGAGCAGGCATGGAGGTGGACCTCATCACTTCATGTCATCTCAGACAAATTACTTACTCTCTCTGGACTTCGAATTCTCCATTTGAAAACTGGATGAACAATGCCCATTCTATGAGGCTACTCTGAGAATTAAAAATATTTCAAAGTGATTCTCATGCAGTAATCTCTCAATTAATTTTAGCTAGTGTTTTTATCTATAACTGTTTGTGTATGTATGCCTGTATATTAGAAACTAAAAAGGCATATGCAAAAGACACTTATTCTTCAGGGTTGCATAATCCTCAATTTTGAGTTTCAATATTTTATAATTTCCCCCACAGCTTAAAAGTCTCAGATTCTCTTTGTTTTTCTTTGACACACAGTCAGAATCCAGTTCCATTTTGGTGGCAGTAGGACCTGTGGGAAGGGGAAAGTGAAGCTTAGAGATGAGTGGGGGAATACATTAAACACGAATGATGTTAAAAGCCTTAATACAAATAATCTTCAATGTCCTTGGCCAAAGGAAAGAGTGCACATTCAAACACAAAATGCCATCATGTTCACCTATACAGTCTACTTAGAATTAGTACCCCCATCATGCAGTAGATAAGAAAAATATAATCTAAAATAAACTATATTTGGTTAAATAAACCTAGCTGCTATAACTACCTCAAAAATCTCAGTGGCATAATACAATAATGGTTTGTTTCTTCTTTACATCATAATTTCATGAGATAGGGGCCATAGCATCATGCAGGGACCCAGATTCCTTCCATTTTGTGACCTTGTGAAAGTGAAAGTGAAGTCTCTCAGTCGTGTCCAACTCTTTGCGACCCCGGAGACTGTAGCCTATCAGGCTCCTCCGTCCATGGGATTTTCCAGGCAAGAGTACTGGAGTGGGGTGCCATTGCCTTCTCCAGGGGATCTTCCCGACCCAGGAATCAAACCCAGGTCTCCCGCTTTGCGGGCAGACGCTTTACCTTCTGAGCCACCAGGGAAGCCTTGCCCTCTTTTAAATCCTCACAGTCTTCTCCAGTCCACTGGCAAGCAGGGAGAGAGAGGGTATCATAAGTGGTAGGTATGGACCATATCCCTTCCACTTACTTTCCTTTCACTTAAACTCCATTTTGTCCACCCCCACCCCCACCCACCTAATAACAACGGAGGCTGGGCTACGCAGTCCAACCGCAGCAGGACAAGAAGAGAGGACGCAAACATGGGTGAGTCTCATCAGTCTCTGGGATCTTCCTGAGGCAAACATGATACATGATCATGGTGTTTACTCACTGTGCATTTTTTCGCCACAGACTTGCAAACTCATTTGTTTGTTTTTGTTTAAGATCTTTTTGCTGATGTCAGGAACCACTGGTTAACCAAGTTCTAGTGTCATTACAGGGAGCTCCTGACCCTTCTTAAATGTTCCAAGTCCACCCTATTTGTCAGAAGTCATCCAGGCCACAGGAGAAACCAGGTCAGCACATTGGTCTGATTTAGCAACCAAGAAAACGATTCTTAAGAAGGCATGGCTACCGGGCTGGGTCAGAGCCTAGTAGTTAGAAGTCTGAGTGCAGAGGAGGCAGAAGTCTGTTCAGGTTCTCCCCGCCGGCCACAGAGAGGACTTCATAGCTCCACCCAGAGGAGACATCTCCTCAGCATGGCTGGCCAGCTCCCCTGCTTCTCAAAGAAAGAAAGAAAGTGAAGTCACTCAGTCATGTCCGACTCTTTGCCACCCCATGGACTGTAGCCTACCAGGCTCCTCCGTCCATGGGATTTTCCAGGCAAGAACACTGGAGTGGGGTGCCATTTCCTTCTCCAGAAGGTCTTCCCGACCCAGGGATTGAACTATCCTAAAACAGCAGTTTCCTTCTTGGCTAATCATTAAGGCAAGATGATAGTGAAGCCCTTGAGGAGAACACCCACGACATAGACAATGTTGCTGTTGTTTAGTCGATCAGGTGTGTCTGACTCTTTGGGACCCCATGGACTGTAGCCCACCAGGCCCCTCTGTCCATGGGATTTCTCAGGCAAGAATACTAGAGTGGGTTGCCATTTCCTTCTCCAGGGGATCTTCCTGACCCAGAGATCAAAACTGAGTCTCCTGTGTTGGCAGGCAGATTCTTTACCACTGAATCACCAGGGAAGCCCTGTTATAGATAATACTGATTAAAATCTGGTTTTGACCTCAGGTCCTGTGATAAGCAGCTTCACATGGGTTTCTTTGTGTAAGTCTTCTGATGTAGGTTCTGCTTTATTTCCACTCTCTTAGAAGGGAACTGGGACCTGGCAGTTTAGTCACTTGAGCGAGGCCTCTCAGCTAACAGGACAAAGTCGGGATTCAGTCAGGTCCACGTCCAAACTGGAGAGGAGCAACTAGAAGGTGCCCTGGCAAATCCTCTGCTGGGGCTTCTGGTTCTTCTGTGCTGAGCAGTGGGAAGGGCAGACCCTAAAAGACTACATTCCTCAGGCAGGGATTGTTCACTCTACTTTTCCTTTTTCCTCAGCTCTTCATCAGGTGGTGGAGGTGGGGGACAAGGCCAATAGCCCTGTTAGGAATTTAGGCATGAGCAACTGGATGGAATGGCTGAAAGGGATGCCAAGCTGATCTCTAAACCCCATCCCAGACACACCCAGAAGAGCTCACAGATACCAGTACAAGAGATACACAGTAACCAGAGACTTTTTCAACTCCTGCAGGTGATCCTTAGGCACACAGTAGATACAAACTAACCACATGGTCTTCTCCAAGTAAAGCTTAGGCAGCTAGGAGCCCATTAAGAATTCATAAATATTACGTACATAATATATTTATAGACATCTGATTATAACAGACTGAACTATGGGATGACATAAACAACAAAGCCTGCTGTTATATAACTTGCGATCATCAATATGAGCATATGCCATTTGCATTCCCTTTCATCGATTGGTGGTGAGTACAAGCCCTAATTTGCACAGTGCACAAACAAAAGGAGGAGATGGGAAGTACAGAAAGGCGGAAGCCAAGAGGGAACAAGGAGGAGGATTGCTTTGGGGTCAGCCTGCTCCCTTGTCTTGGGAGTGTCTGTCTAAAAAAAGATCTATCTGCTTGAGCTGAACTAAGCTATAACTTGATTTGTTGTGATGAGACAAGAACCAAGGAACACAAGCTTCCCTGACACATCCAATTTCCTCCTTGCACATCCATACAATACTCTTTCTAGTGATTTGTCCCCTGACCCCTACTCATACTGCTCCTACTTATCTAAGGGGCAGAATAAGCCCTGGTGACTGTCCCAGCAACACACAGCCGTCTCCCCATGGACAGTCTCCGTGGTGGGAATGGCTTACACCGGCAAATCATTAGTTACTGGAGCGAGCACGTGGGGAATGGATGTGGAGAACCTTATCTGACCCATTGCAACCCCCATGATAAAGGCATCCAGATATCAAACTGAGGAGGGGATAAGATGGCATGCAACCAGCCATGTCTTCACAAGCCCCAGAGCAGGGTGTCCTATTTTGGGCTACAAAGATCATCCCTGAGACCACCAGAGAGTGCAGAGACTCTAGGGACCCTCTGTGGAGAAGGGGAATGGAAAGCAAATCCCCCTAACGGGCAGAAGCAACCTGTGCGCATGCACCTAACTCAAGTTCCAGAGTCGGAAGCCTGACAAGTGTTTTGAGGTCAGGACAAAACAGACTGATTCTTCTGTTTTGTTAATGAGTAACTCCCAGAGGCAGGTCACAGTGTCCCCATCCACCCAGTCTGAGCGGAGCCAGTAAGGGCTTCGGCATGACCTTGTTAGGATCGCAATTGAACATGCTCCGTACACTTAGTACCTAATGCAGCGCTCAGTGCAGACAGATGCTTGGAAATTACTTTTAAATGAGCATTTTACAGATGACCTCTCTTCTCTCGCTGCAAGCCCAGATTGAAATAAAAGAGATAGTGATAATGGTAATGCGCAAAAACCTTGTTACAGCGCCATTTGTTCCACTGAGGCTCCATCTTCGATCCTGCCAAAGGGATTTGATTATTAAAATACCTAAAAGACATATTAAACGGTGGTTTCACACACACAAAAAAAGTTGAGAAACATCAAATTAAGCAATAAATGCCTTGCTGTACTTCCATCCCCCTGGAATTAGAAAGCAGTGGGGAGAGGGCAAGCACAGAAGATCAAGGGCCGAAGAGGGAGAAGAGGAGGCAGGCCATGCTTTCTAACCTTCCCAGTGGCTTAACTTTGTGTGGAAGATGAGCAATGGAGAATCCTATTTCCCCAATTCACTTGAGCAATTCACTTCTGTAGCTACTTCAGGTCTCCAAAACATCCAGTCTTGATAGAGATATAGGGACGAGACACACATCCACACATCCTTTTATACTTCCCATATGAGTTATTGCTTTTAATGTGCTAGGCATTCTGTTGTAACAAGGGGTACAAGAGTGAAAAATACCAGCATGAACTTGCCCTCATGGAGCTCCCAGTCCAGTAAGAGAGGCAGACCAGTAGGGGATTATCTCACCCACTGTGTCAGATGCCTCTTGTCTTCATCTCACATCTTCAGAGCCCAACTTCTACCCTGAGGGCTCCCACAGCTGTACCCTTACAGCTGTTTGGTGTATCTCTCACTTTCTGTGCTGGAGATTCTCTGAAGCTACTGTATGAGGTTCCAACAGCATCCACTGGCCACTCACACGATACAGTCTGGAAAAGCAGGAGAATGTACACCCCACGGGGCATTGACATTGGAGGCCAGGAGCCTGTGCTTCTCTCCTTGGTCCTTTCAACAGATAGTTCTGAAGCAGAGCTTATAAGACTTATTATGGGTTAAGTTGTGTCCTCAAAAAGGATGTTGGAAGTCTTAACCCTTAGTACCTGTGATGTGAACTTATTTGAAAATAGGATTTGGGGAGATGACCATTTGGGTGGGCTTTAATCTAATATGAATGATGTCCTTATGAAGTGGGGAAATTGAGACACAGATACACACACATGGAGACCACCATGTGAACATAAACAGAGACTAGGGTGATGCTTCCACAGGACAAGGGCCACCAAAGATTGCCAGCAAATCACCAAAAGCTTAGAAAGAAGTCTAAGGAACAAACCCTGGCAACACCTTGACCTCAGACGTCCAGCCTCCAGAACTGGGAGACAATACATTTCTCAGGTTTAGGCCACCTATTTGTGGTGCTTTGTCATAGCGGCCCTGGGAAACTAATACACAAGCCCTCAGAATGTCCCAGTGAAATGGTGCCTTGGTTTCCCACAGTAGGACCAGCTTAATAACTGCCTTTGCATTGGCTTCACATCAATCCCTGTTTCAGCTTTCCCCAAATTTCTTCATAGTCCCATGGATCCCAAAATTAAGTTCCCAAATAAAACCTCTGCACCAAGTCCTTGGCTCAGACTCTGCTCTCTAATGGGAATACACAGGACAAGACACTTGCCCTTGGAAGGGTCAGCCATCAGCCTAGGTCCCTGAGTGGCTACACGGAAGGCAGTGACTTTGGGCTGTTACATGAGAGAGGAACAAACTGCTATATTATTTATCCAGGTGATGTGAGGAAGTTATTTAATTGTAGCAGATCAGCCCACCCTGGACCATACAACCAGTTCAGTCGCTTGTCATGTCCAACTCTTTGCAATCCCATGGACTTTAGAACACCAGGCTTCCCTGTTCATCACCAACTCCTGGAGCTTGCTCAAACTCATGTCCATTGAGTTGGTGATGCCATCCAATCATTTCATCCTCTGTCGTCCCCTTCTCCTCCTGCCTTCAATCTTTCCCAGCATCAGGGTCTTTTCCAATGAATCAGTTCTTCACATCAGGTGGCCAAAGTTTTAGAGTTTCGGCTTCAGCATCAGCCCTTCTAATGAATATTCAGGACTCATTTCCTTTAGGGTTGACTGGTTGGATCTCCTTGCGGTCCAAGGGACTCTCAAGAATCTTTTACAACACCACAATTCAAAAGCATCAATTCTTTGGCACTCAGCTTTCTTTATGGTCCAACTCTCACATCCATACACGACTATTGGAAAAACCATAGCTTTGACTAGATGGACCTTTGTCAGCATACAATAGTCCACCCTTATCCATGGGGGATGTTCCAAGACCCCCTGTGGATTACTGAAATCACTAATACTACCAAATCCTACACACAATATGTGTTTTTCCCATACATACATACATATCTATGATAAAGTGTAATTTATAAATTAGGCACAATAAGAAGCTAAAGAGTGCTGACTTTATTTTTCTGGGCTCCAAAATCACTGCAGATGGTGATTGCAGCCATGAAATTAAAAGACACTTATTCCTTGGAAGGAAAGTTATGACCAACCTAGACAGCATATTAAAAAGCAGAGACATTACTTTGTCAACAAAGGTCCATCTAGTCAAGGCTATGGTTTTCCAGTGGTCATGTATGGATGTGAGAGTTGGACTGTGAAGAAAGCTGAGTGTCAAAGAATTGATGTTTGGGAACTGTGGTGTTGGAGAAGCCTCTTGAGAGTCCCTTGGACTGCAAGGAGAGCCAACCAGTTAACCCTAAAGGAAATGAGTCTTGAATATTCATTAGAAGGGCTGATGCTGAAGCTGAAACTCCAATACTTTGGCTACCTGATGGGAAGAGCTCACTCATTTGAAAAGACCCTGATGCTGAGAAAGGTTGAGGGCAGGAGGAGAAGGGGACGACAGAGGATGAGATGGTTAGATGGCATCACTGACTCAATGGACATGGGTTTGGGTGGACTTCGGGAGTTAGTGATGGACAGGGAGGCCCGGGGTGCTGCAGTTCATGGGGTCCCAAAGAGTTGGACACCACTGAGTGACTGAACTGAACTGAACTGAAGAAGCTGCTGCTGCTGCTAAGTCGCTTCAGTCATGTCTGACTCTGTGCGATCCCACAGACGGCAGCCCACCAGGCTCCCCTGTCCCTGGGATTCTCCAGGCAAGAACACTGGAGTGGGTTGCCATTTCCTTCTCCAATGCATGAAAGTGAAAAGTGAAAGTGAAGTCGCTCAGTCGTGTCTGACTCTTCACGACCCCATGGACTGCAGCCTACCAGGCTCCTCCATCCATGGGATTTTCCAGGCAAGAGTACTGGAGTGGGTTGCCATTGCCTTCTCCAAACTGAAGAAGCTAACAACTACTAAAAATAAAATAGAACAATTATAACAATGCAATGTAATAAAAGCTACATGAACACAGTCTCTCTCTCAAAATATCTTCTTGTGCAAATTTAATGCCATCTTAACTAAGTAATTATTACACACTGTGGCTGTAACTTTTGTTTATGGCTGCACTGGGTCTTCCTTGCTGTGCACAGCCTTTCTCTCATTGCGATGAGGGGGGCTACTCTTCACTGTGGCACACAGGCTCCCCACTGCAGCGGCTTCTCTTGCTGTGGAGCACAGGCTCCCGCTGCATTGGCATCAGTAGTTGCAGTATGCGGGCTCAGTAGTTGGGGCACATGGGCTTAGTTGCCCGATGGCATGTGGAATCCTCCTGGACCAGAGATCAAACCCGAGTCCCCTGCATTGGCAGGCAGATTCTCAGTGACTGGGCCACAAGGGAACTCCCTGTGCCTGTAACTTTTGTCATTTGAGGTGCAACAGCAACCCTAGCACAAATTTCCTTTTCCTTCTTCACAATTTCTTGGCTGGAAAGGTTTGTTATTGCCATAGATCTTAACAACCTCAGCATAAGAATTTTTTTTTTCTTATTAAGTAGAGAACTTTCATCTTTTCACTTAAAGGAAGCACTCTACAGCTGCTTTTTGGCATATCCAAATTGCCAGCATCACTCTTCTTGAGCTTTGGGGCCATTATAAGTACGATAAGGGTGACGAACACAAGCACTGCAATACCGTGACAGTTGACCTGACAACCAAATTGGCTACTAAGCAACAAATAAAAGGGACATGCTGGATAAAGGGAGGATTCACATCTCCAGAGGATGAAGCAGATGGTGGGCATTTCATCACGCTACTCAGAATGACATGTAATTTAAAATACAAAATAGTTTATTTCTGTAGTTTTCCATTTAATATTATTAGGGTGCAGTTGACAATTGGTAACTGAAACCATGGAAATGCATATGAGAGGAAGGCTGGCCAGAGGTGGGGTCGGGGGCAGACTGCTGTATAAGGTGAGCCGTCCGAGGTCCCAAAAGTGATTCAGGCACAGACACATCCCCTCTAGCCCATGGACATTCTTATATTCAGAGTGGAGCGTTGAGGAGAAATGATGATGTGCTGGGCAAAATTTCTCCAGCACCTCTGTGTTCCCTTCCACGTGTGCTGAGGGCGGTCATTCATCATTGCCACTCCTTGAATGGAGTATAGGGGAAGTGCTCTTCTTTTAGGGCCCAGTTTTTGGCTTCCTGGAAAATCCAACCACCTCTTCTCACTGTTTTACCCAAGCCTTCTTGTTCATTCCTCCCAGAACAGAGGCTATAAGGTCAGTTTGGAATATTTGCATAACTGCTTCAGCTACTTTCCTCAGCGAACTTTTCTAGCATATTCCAGCCTAACTAAGAGAGTTCTTGCAGAAGAAATAAGAGAAAATTCTACAGTCATACCTCAGAGATATTGCAGGTTCAGTTTCAGGCCACTATAACAAAGAGTATATATACTGAAGAAAAAAAAAAAAAGTAATTCGTACAACGTTTTCGGTTTTCCACTGAATATAAAGGTTATGTTTGCAGTGTACTGTTGCCTATTAGCTGCCCTGATGGCTCAAATGGTAAAGAATTTGCCTGCAATGCAGAAGACCTGGGTTCGATCCCTGGGTTGGGAAGATTGCCCTGGAGGAGGGCATGGCAACCCACTCCAGGATTCTTGCCTGGAGAATCCCCATGGACAGAGGAGCCCAGCATGCTCCTCTGTTTGCCTATTAAGTGTGCAGTAGCATTATGTCTAAAAAACAATATACATAACTAAATTTTGTAATATTATGTTGCCAAAAATGCTATCATCTGAGCCTTCAGCCAGTTATAATCTTTTTGCAAGAGTAATGTAGAAGATTACTGATCCCAGATAATCATAGCAAGTATAACAATAATGGAAAAGTTTGAGTTACTGTGAGAATTACCAAAATGTGGCACAGAGACATGAAGTGAGTAAATGGTGTTGGAAAAATTACACCAATAGACTTGCTCAGTGCAGGGTTGCCACACACCTTCAACTTATAAAACACACAGTATCTGCAAGTTGCAATAAAGCAAAACACAGTAAAACAAGGTGTGCCTGGATACACTAAAAGTTGCTATTTTATGCTAATTATTATATTACCATAACTTTAATGTCTGGAGCTTCACTCCTGGACTAGATTGTAAGCTCTTGATGTTACCAAAGAACTTCATTATGAGGTCATTCCAACAGTCCAAAGCTGGGAAAACCTTGCTTAGTATGGAGTAGGAATTGAATAAATATTTAAGGACTTACTCTTCTCATGTTTACATCTACTATTCTCTAATCCTCTCTTTTCCTAGTCCCAAGTATGGCTGTAAGAGCAAAATTCAGTAGTTTTCTAAGATGAGTTTTTAACCATAGGTATTGTTTTCTATGCTGCAGTTTGAGATGATCTTGGGAGTGAGAGAACTGGGCAAATCCTTCTGCCCTGGCCTTGCCTCTGACCATGGGTACAAGTGGAGTTTGCTTTCACCTCCCCAACCCATCTTGCACATACATTAAAGTCAGGTGGGATTTGTCCATCTGGCACTCAAGGACTTGGGAATGGAGCTGGAAGGAAACAACCTCTTTCCACAAAGCTTCCCACCTACAGAAGAGCTGTGATAACCTCTTATTTTTAGCATGGAATAATCACATCAGGTGCTAGGTGGAGATGCTGGGAGTGGGGCTGGATTAGACCAAAATTTCTATAGGCATACGCTCTGCTTCTTTGTTGTAGTCACCCTCCCATACATGTTTGCTCCTCGTTGCACTTAAAAATCACAAAATGCATGAAAGAAGCTGCTGCTGCTGCTAAGTCACTTCAGTCATGTCCGACTCTTTGTGACCCCATAGACGGCAGCCCACCAGGCTCCCGCATCCCTGGAATTCTCCAGGCAACAACACTGGAGTGGGTTGCCATTTCCTTCTCCAATGCACAAAAGTGAAAAGGGAAAGTGAAGTCGCTCAGTTGTGTCTGACTCTTAGTGACCTCATAGACTGTAGCCTACCAGGCTCCTCCGTCCATGGGATTTTCCAGGCAAGAGCACTGGAGTGGGTTGCCATTGCCGAAACTAGCAGACTACTAAAAACTGCAAACAGTTTAACTCTGTGAACAATTATTTGTTCAGGATTGGTCTGCACCTGCAAATATTTGGGCAAGGTTTGAATAACAGCATGAAGGGCTGAGAGAGAGAGCTTAAGGTAAGCGAGTCATACATTTCACAACTAGGGCATGGTGAGGCTGTCAGCAGTGTTTAGAGATGATTCTCCAGGGGAAATGGGTCTGCCCTAGTTTTCTGCATCCTAGAAAGCTCCAAGTTTCCCCAGTGGCACCAAGAAAGCAAATTAGGCAGAGAAAGTAGTGACTCGGTGGCTGGTAAAACACTGTGCCTAGGAAACTGGACCAGAGTCTAATTTACTGTAACTCAACCACAACAAACCACTCATAGTCATAACTTGTGAGCATCTCGTGTTTCTGGGGTTTCCTCCATTGCATGTGAATTGCATAGACGAACTGGTCAGGGGCATCTCCTTTGGATCCAAATGTCAAAGGTGTTTTCCAATTGATCTCACATGTGTCTCAGTTTTAATCACTTTGGGGAAATATCACACACCTTCTGCTCTGAAGCTCTTGCCAATTAAAGAAAAATAGTTATCCCCTGAAGAAAATTATAGAATATATCAATTAGGGTGTTAGCATATATCCATTGAGAATGCTCTCAGTTCATCAGGGGCAGTAACACTGATCAAACGACATGATGTGAACACCTGATCAGTGTATTTCCTTGAAAAAGAGATCAATATGCTGATTTTTATGGCACTAATCATTAAATGAATCTTACCAGTTCTGCAAAAATCTTTGTACATCTGGTAATAAGGTTTTCTCTTTCAAAATTGTTACTGCGAAACTTCTTTCTCTGAAGACTTGACATTTCAACACTCAGGCCCATCTGTGGGATGCAGGGACCAAGGACACTGAATAGGAAGTAAACCCAGTGTCAGGTGGCAGGCAAAGACCTTTATTCTTCCAGAAGTATGATGATCACAGACAATGATCTAATAGCTCGGGGGAGCTGAAGGCAGAATGAGTGAACACTGTCGAGCCTGGGATCAGAGAGAAAACATGTGGTTTCTTGTCTTTACTTCTTCTTTTTACAATACTCTGGTCCCCTGGGGTCTCCCAGGCTAAGGCCACAGAGTTCCCTCTGAGTTATTAGTTGGCTTACAGACAGGCACAAGGAGGCAGCAGGCCGGAGGGACAGAGAGGAACAGAGCTCCTGCCTGAGGGCCGGAGGCCCTGCTAGGACAGGCAGAAATGTCACTGAGCCAGTGTCCTTCCAAAACACACTTGTTTAAAGGAAAAATGAACAGGTGAACTGAAGTCTGAGCCCTTTAAAAACAACACTAGATCATGCAGTACTGAGTCAGCCCCACAGAAACAGCTTGCAAAACTGCTAAGAGTTTTATCAGAGACTGTCATCACTGGGAACTAACATCCCTCAAGTCAGGAGTCACCCACCCCAGACACAACAGCTGACTCCAGTGACGTCAGCAGGCCCTTGGCATCTGCGCTTGTAGTAAAAGGCAACTCAAAGAAAGCTTGTGCAATCAAAGCTTAGAAACTCAAGAGTTTCTTTCTGGTGCCTGCCAGTGATCATTCTTCCCCAAAGGGCCGGTTTTGCCAGCAGAGAAGCACACTGGAGTCATCCTGTTGTGTGTTTGTCATGAACACCTTCTAGGTGGCAGGATGTGGGGCTCTAGCATAGGAAATCAGGCTTCTCCTGTTCTGGGATCAATTCAGGGTATTAGCAGGAGGTGGCTTCAATGGGACTCCCTTAAAACAGTGAGGGGATTCAGAGTTACTGGGGAGAATTCAAGCCCAGAAGAAGCAGACCCTAAAAGAAGGTGTGAGAGACTGCTACTTAACGGCAGGGCAAAGGTCTGTGGAAAGACTATAGTCTGCAGTTGGCAATTACCTGGTCTTGTTTAGGAATTTAAAAACTCATCTTCCCTCTCTGCCCCTATTCTGCCAGAGCTCTGAGTTCAGTTAAACACTGACAGACATACTGGTAAATGTTTAACAATGGTTCTTGGTGGGGGGAGAGGGGGGATGTGTACACATGTATATATCCATATATTGATTATAAATTATACAGGTCTAAAATGTGCATAGC
The DNA here is from genome assembly GCA_935064755.1 of Tragelaphus eurycerus. Lineage (NCBI taxonomy): Eukaryota > Metazoa > Chordata > Mammalia > Artiodactyla > Bovidae > Tragelaphus > Tragelaphus eurycerus. Next base: position 1,775,900 of record CAKXYN010000126.1, on the reverse strand, counting down.
ATACAATGACAACTAATTATATTTACAATACTCTATATTGTCAATTTCATGTAACTGATTGATTCGTTTACAATGCCTTCATTGAATTTTTCAGTCTTCTAATTGATGGAGCGGGTGCTTCCTAGGTGGCTCAAGGGTAAAGAATCTGCCTGCCAGAGCAGGAGATGCAAGAGACGTTGATTCAGTCCCTGGGTCGGGAAGATCCCCTGGAGTAGGGAATGGCGATGCACTCCAGTATTCTCGCTTGGAAAAATGCATGGACAGAGGAGCCTGGCAGGCTACAGTCCATGGGCTCACAAAGAGTCAGACATGACTGAGTGACTGAGCACACACGCACCGTTGATGGAGGAACTTCTGAGGACCATCGCTCCATAGGGACAACATCCAAACAAGGGCGCAGAGAGGCAGAAATGTCAAGGCCACAGGGGACTGATTGGCCTAGAATCACTTTGAACACAAAATTATATTCAAAATTTGCTCCACCTCGCTCAGCAGCACTGCTCCTGTACACGTGCATAACACACCCACACATGCGTGCACACATGTGAGCACTTGCACCTGCCACTCAGAACAGCCTCATTTTTCTATTCCCAGATCAGCGAATTCCATAGTAGTGATGTTATACATGGAGTTACATTATGACCCGGCAGTTCTACTCCTAGGTATTTTCTCAAGAGAAATGAAAACACAGATCTACATCAAAACTTGTAGATAGCTGTTCATAGCAATGGTATGGAGAAGGCAATGGCACCCCACTCCAGTTCTCTTGCCTGGAAAATCCCATAGATGGAGGAGCCTGGTAGGCTGCAGTTCATGGGGTTGCTAAGAGAGCGACCTTACTTTCACTTTTCACTTTCATGCATTGGAGAAGGAAATGGCAACCCACTCCAGTGTTCTTGCCTGGAGACTCTCAGGGGCAGGGGAGTCTGGTGGGCTGATGTCTATGGGATGGCACAGAGTCAGACACGACTGAAGTGACTTAGCAGCAGCAGCAGCAGCAATGGTATTCATAATAGCCAAAAGTGGAAACAGTTGAAATGTACATCAACAATGGCATATGCATACGACAAAATACTATTTGGTACAACATGGATGAACCTTGAAAGCACTGTGTTAAATGAAAGAAAGCCAGGCACAAATGTCACATTTTATAATTGCATCTACATGAAATGTGAAGAAATAGCAAATTTATAGAGGCAGAAAGTAGATTAGTAGTTGTCTAGACCTGAGGGATCAGAGGGGAAATGGAGACTAACTATTTATGGGTATGAGGTTTCTTTGCGGGGAGATGAAAATGTTCAAAAATTGACCCTTGTGGTGATAGTTATACAACACCATGAATATACTAAAAAAATCACTGAATCGCAGCTTTTAAATTGTGAATTGTATGTGAATTTTATGTCAATGAACCTGTTTTTTAAAAAAGTTCTGAGCCATGGACAAAGGGTGTGTTCTATTTCAGTCCTAAGAATATATTTCCGCTGCTAATGGTTTAAAGGAGAGCTTTACGAAAATCTTGGCCTCATTTTCTGATCAAGTTTCCACAACTGCCAGATGAGGTTGGTAGAGCAGAGATTATGCTTGTTTACAGAAGGCTGGTTTCAATCTGTTAGGTGGCTTGCTTAGGGTCATACATCCAACTTGGAAGGAGGAGGGCTGAGGTGCTGGCTAATAGGATGAGCCCAGAGAAGTAAGTAAAATTAGAGCTTATAAGCCAAATATTAAGGACACCTTATTTATTTATGCATTTCAGTAAATACTTTTCTGGGCATCTGTGGTGAGCAAGACATTGTGATGGGCCCTGGGGCTCAGTGGAGAAAAACTCTCTATCATCATGGAGTTTCAGGGTAGAGTAGCACAGACATTAAACAGATAATCCTATGAATGATTAATTAAAATGTTGAAAAGGGTTCCCAGGGAGAAATAAAAAGTGCCAAGAAAGCATATAATAGGACCTGGCCTGCTCTGGGTTAAAGACAGATTGGGGAGGGGAAATCCAGTATTTTGCCAGATTCTACCTCATTGGTCCCAAGCATGTCTTTGCCTTGTGAAGTCAAACATGATAATTAGTTTCTGCTTTTTTTCAGTTAGCATATGATATTTACTCTTCTTCTCTCAAGTTTTGTCACAAGAAGAACCATCTGCAAACACTTCCACCCTCTCAAGACATCCTTCAGAGAGGGGTTTATCTGCTCAATGAAAAGGGTAGGAGGCTGACACCCGCTGGGTCCGCGCACCAGGGGCAGGTCCACGCCCATAAAGTCTCGGGCTCATCACTGCCCTCTCACTTCTGAACCCCCAGCTCATGTTCCCTGGGGTCTCATTTTGTGCATCACAACAAGAGGGTGCTTGCTTGTTCTGCCGACCTGTCCTCTGCCGTCAGCATCCAGCACCTCCATCTGGGACTGGGTGAGTGTTCTGATGATCTCTTGCCGAGAACCAAAGCTCAGTGACTGAAAACAACAGCCGTTTGACCATGTATCACAGTTTTCGAGATTAGGGATTTGACTGGGCAATTCTGCTTCCTGGGGCAATGACCATGGTTACTCTGTCATATTCAACTAATGGCTGGACTGGGTTGGAGATCCCCAGCTTCACTCAGGTGCCTGGCACCATGATGGGGATGGTTGGAAGACTGGGTTCAGCTGGCACCTCTTCCTCTCCATGGAGTCTCAGAGCCTCACTGTGTGGTCCCTCCAGCAGGGTAGCTGGACATCTTACATGCCACTCAGGGCTCTAAGAGTGAGTGTTCCAGAAGACCGGGAGAAGAAAGAGGGGGAACTGGCCCAGTATCATGTTGACCCATATTCGGTTCATCAAAGATCCTACCAGATTTAAGAATAGGAGCCATAGATCCTACATGTGATGGGAGAAGGGGCCAAGGATTTGCAACCATCTTTACCACAATGGGGAGATTCGTCTGATTCAAAGGCAAGAAAAAGGGTAAAAGATCCATTTTGACCTCAAATCTATAGTGAAGGACAGTCTGGCAGGCTGCAGTCCATGAGGTTACAAAGAGTCGGACACAACTTAGAGCTGGAACAACAACATCTACAGTTTACTGGGGAGCATTTCCTTTGGGAAATAAAGGTGAGGTATGGACCCCCATCCAGCTCAGTTCTTTGTGTTTATATTCCATAAGCCAGAACCCATGGGAGTGGAAGGAATGACTGCCTCCGCAGATCTAGAGAAGCCTGGATCTTGAGAAGTCAAGAGTACTAAGAAACCCGGGCAGGCTTGTGTGGTAAGAATCCCACAGAGCACTTCAATTTCTTCTCAAGTGTTTCCACCGCCAGCATGAGACCCAGGGTTGGTGTGTTCAGTGGTTGCTATCCGATGACCAATAGGCTGGGCCAGGTCTGGGAACGAGAGACTCCAAGTGATGCTTTGGGAACTCTTTCCAAGCCCTTGCATTTGAAACAGGGTTTGTGGGATCTGGAGGTGTGATTCCTGGGATCCAACAGGTGCAGCGTCTCAGCATTTCCTGGGACTTGCACTATGTTTTGTGAAGCAAACAACCTCACAACAGGCCTGGAATGTAGCGCTTGGGACACCACACTATCTGAATCACAGATGTATTTAATCAGCCTTGTACCCTGTACATTTGTGTTTGGAGTCCCCATCACCCTCATCACCAAAGCAGAGTTCACAGCAATACGGATGTTGAACTTTCACTACCCACTGTACAGAGACAGGGGCATACTTGCTTAGAGCAGGGGAGACAAGTGTTGAAGGTGTAGGGTGTCTTTTTCCCCATCCCAAACCCAAATGAATAATGTCATTGGTGACAATAAGGGTAACAGAACCACTGCTCTAAATGCTAATGTACAACTCACTTCATCTTCAAATCTACCCTGTAAGACAGGAACTAATATTAACCACATCTTATAGGCAAGAAATCCAAGGCATGTGGCAATTGAGTAACTTGTCTAAGGTCACCCAGTAAATAAGTGGTGTTGTTGGGGGGTGGGGGGTGTGGGGCGGTGGGTGGGACTTGAAATTCGGAGTCCATGACCCTGACATGTGTTGATGGTCTGGTTAACCTCAGCAATATGACTGTGGACTCTGGTAGGTGGAGAAGACATTGGCTCTGATTTCTCAGACTCCCTGAAGGTTCCTTAGGGTTGCTATAACAGATTACCACAAACTTTGCAGGTTAAAATAATAGAAACATATTCCCTCACTGTTCTGGAGGCTGGAAGTCCAAAACTGAGGTGTAGGCAGGCAGAGCCACTCTCCTTGTGAAGGTTCCAGGTGACATCTCTCTTGGTCTCTTGTAGCTGCTGGTGGTAGCCAGCAACCCTTAACATTTCTTGGCTTGTGGATGGCTCATTCCAATCTCGGTCTCTACCTTCTTCATATGGCCTTCTCCCTGTGTGTCCATGTTGATCTCTATGTTTCTTTTCCTCTTCTTATAAGGACACCAGTCATATCACCTTTAGGGTTTATTTTTACTTTACTCCAGACTGACCTCATTTTAACTGATTACATCTGTAAGACCTTATTTCCAAATAAGGTCAAACTCTGAAGTTTGGGTGGAACATGAATTTTTAAGGAAGACACAGTCAGTATATTTGGGGACAAAAACAAGTTCATTTCACTGCCAAGAGGCAAAGAAAATCTCAACTTGGACACACCAACTCAACCTTCTTTCAAGTTAAAAGGGATGCCTTCCATCTGCCCAGGTTAGCTCTGCTGCCTCCGAGCCCTTTTAGAATTCGTATTTTCCCCCACGGCAACCGCTCTAGCATTTCATTGGCTCATACATGAGTTCTGCTTGTTAAGGAGACTCTTCATTTCCTGATGGTGGGTAGCTCCCATGTTTTTTGCCTCTTATGATATCTCACACATCCAGTCTGCACACAGCTTTCAGAATGGATTTTCTAAAGCACAGTCTGCATGGGTTATTTTCCAAATGATAAAATCTTTCCCAAGCCCTCATCCCCTCTCGGGAGCTTAGCATGGCATTTAGTCTCCTTGACAATGTGGAATAGCCCTGTGCTTACAAGTGTATGGGTTGGAGTCGGGATGCCTTGGCTCAAACCCTGACTTTGCCATTTACAGGCTGAGATAATGGAGTAAAGCACTTAAGCAGTATCTGGCACACAAGAAGCGTCTGCCAAGTGTCAGCTATTAGTATTATTATCACTGCTTTTCAGCCTTGGTTCCTGACCACAGTGTACTCTAATTTCTCACCATTGCCCAAATACTCTGAGATTTTTCAAACTCAAGTTATCCTTTTCCTGGAATACCATTTTCCCCCATTTTTTGAGTGGGAAATTTCCACTTTTCTTTAAAGTCCACCCAGCTCAAATTCAGCTGTTCAGTGACATTTTCTCTCACATCACATCACTTCAGTTCAGTTCAGTTGCTCAGTTGTGTCTGACTCTTTATGACCCCATGGACTGCAGCATGCCAGGCCTCTCTGTCCATCACCAATTCCCAGAGCTTACTCAAACTTATGTCCATTGAGTTGGTGATGTCATCCAACCATCTCATCCTCTATCATCCCTTCCTTTTGCCTTCAATCTTTCCCAGAATCCGGGTCTTTTCAAACGCGTCAGTTCTTCCCATCAGGTGGCCAAAGTATTATATCATCTTCATCATCAGTCCTTCCAATGAACACTCAGGACTGATTTCCTTTAGGATGGACTGGGTGCATCATCCAAGGGACTCTCAAGAGTCTTCTCCAACACCACAGTTCAAAAGCACCCATTCTTCGGTGTTCAGCTTTCTTTATGGTCCAACTCTCAAATCCATACATGACTACTGAAAAAACCACAGCTTTGACTAGATGGACCTTTGTCAGCCAAGGAATATTTCTGGTTTTTAATATGCTGTCTAGGTTTGTCATAGCTTTTCTTTCAAAAAGCAAGCATCTTTTAATTACATGGTTGCAGTCACCATCTGCAGTGATTTTGGAGCCCAAGAAAATAAAGTCTGTCACTGTTTCCATTGTGTCTCTGATCTACTTGCCATGAAGTGATGGGACTGAATGCCATGATCTTAGGTTTTTGAATGTTGAATTTTAAGCCAGTTTTTTCACTTTCCTCTTTCACCTTCATCAAGAAGCTCTTTAGTTCCTCTTTGCTTTCTTCCATAAAGGTGGTATTATCTGCATATCTGAGGTTATTGATATTTCTCCCAGCAATCTTGATTCTAGCTTGGGCTTCACATGATGTACTCTGCATATGAACTAAACAAGCAGGGTGACAATATACTGCCTTGATGTACTCCTTTCCCAGTTTGGGAACCAGTTTGTTGTTCCATGTTCAGTTCTAAATAATTGCTTCTTGACCTGCATACAGATTTCTCAGGAGGCAGGTAAGGAGGTCTAGTATTTCCATCTTTTGAGAATTTTCCAATTTGTTGTGATCCACACAGTCAAAGGTTTTAGAGTAGTCAATCCCCAAGTTAACTCCCACTTGATTATAAATCTCTTCATTCAAAAGGCTTCTATCATCCCAAAGAACCCAAATGCTTTGTGATTTACCCATGTAACATAGAGTCTAACAAGATTTAGACCTTGTCTTCAGGGTTCACTAATTTTGAGTGAGGAAGGCATTATTACATAAGTAGGTTTCATGTTTTATAGGAGTTCTGAAAGTGTGAGGAGTGTGAAAATATATAGCTCAGGGGTGTCGACTGGTTTGGGGAGACAGGTGGTCTTGTTGAGGAAGCGGTGCTCTCTCACATGGCCCAGGAAAATTCTCTTTTCTTCTGTGTATTCATAGACCTTGAGCTTTCAATGCTCTATCTCTTACTACCTTCCTCCCGCCCGCAGAAGTGTCCAGCACAGTCCTTGGCGCATTGGTAAGTTGTCAAAACTATTTGCTAAGCTGATGTACAAAATTCAAGGCAGTGGACACTGCCCTTCATTCTTTCCCCTCTGCTCCCCCACTCCTGCATAGACTCACCATTGGCCTTCCGCCTGTCTCCCTACGTACAATCCTTCCAGGCTCATTTATAAATAGGAAATGACAGCTGCATACAAATATATCCCAGAGGCCAGGAATGCTCTGAAGACAAGGTCAGACACATGTACTTTTTGCACCTTCTGAAATATCTAATTCTTACCTATTTTGGCTTCTTCAATACCTAAAACTCAGGTTTCTCCCTCAAGGTTAGTGACTGCTTTGCTCACCTTTTCACATTCTTCATGCAAATCCTCTCTCCTTAATGCTGCCTGCCCTTCCCAAATTAACTCGCACCTGACTCTAAATCTCTTCATTTGAAAGGATTCTATCTTCCCAAAGAATCCAAATCCTTGTGGTTTACCCATTTAACACAGAATCTAACAAGACAGATAAATTTAGACCCTGTCCTCAGAGTTCACTACTGTTGAATGAGGAAGACGTTATTACGTAAGTAGGTTTCATGTTTTATAGGAGTTCTGAAAGTGTGTGTGGGGTGAAACATACAGCCCAGGGGTATTGACTGGTTTGGGGAGACAGGCAGTCCTGTTGAGGAAGTGATGCTTACTCACCGATTGGAAGGATAAGGAGGAGCTGCCCAGGAGTGCTCTGGGCAGGGAGAGTAGCACGTGTAAAGGCCCTGAGGTGGGAGAGAGGCTTCTTTATACTCAAGAACGATATATCCAATGTGGCCAGAGATCAGCAAGGCCCCAGCGCTACTGGAGTAGGCAGGGGCCAGACCGCAGAGGACATTGCAAATCAAGGCAAAGGCTTTAAACCTTAAGAACACGAGAAAGCCTCTGAAGAGGCTGTAAGAGGGAAATGAGGTGCTTGTTTTACCTCCTTTTAGAAGATTTCTCTGGCTGTGGATAGTGGATTGGGGTGGTGAGAAGATGAGTTACCAGGCTGCTGCTGAAGCCCAGGCAAGAGCCGGTGGAGGCTGCTTTGTAACAACGTCACAGTACTTTGAATTCTGATGCTCTTCCCTGAGCAGGGGAGAAAGGAGTGAGGCTGACACATTAGGAATTACACAAAAAGTGCTTAGCACACCTTACACCATCCATCGATGTACTGTTAAGATCATCATCTAATGTTTCAACAGGAAACAGTGGTTGAACGATACCAGCGGTGGTCATGCTTTGCATTTCCTCCACTTGCCCTCTCTGCTTTCCCACCTTGCTTCATTGCTCACTATGCCTACACTCAGCTCATAGACCCCTAGTGGAGATTAACAGGGACCCCAAAATCCTCTCTGCCCACTTTTCACAGGAGCAGAATCGAGGCCAGCCATAGGCATTCCAACCACAGCACATTTGCAGTTAGGTCAGGTCATGGATGAAACTCTCACCAGGGGGACGCACCATGACTGGCCGCTTCTGGTGTGCAGCGCCTCCAGCACTCACGATGAAGGACAAAGCACTGGAGAAGCAGAGCCTCAGGACGGAAGGAGCCCAGCCCTGCAGGAAATGGACAGCACCGCCTGTCCTCCAGGAGTGCTTACCCTGGACACTAAAGACAAATCAATTCCCTTGTTCTTTGCATTCCTTAACTCGGAGTTTTCCTGTAATAGCATCTTAGTTTCTGCTCACACTGACCTCCATCCTCCCTTCTCTCTAGCTCTTCTAGCCCAGGGCGTCCCATTTATGCAATTACTTTTCTACACATACACCACGAAGTGACACAAGTTTCTTGCTTTTTACGGTCATAAGCAGTTTGGTTTTCTTTTCTCTTTTAAAGAAAAAATTATAAGTGCTGGTGAAAATCATAAAATGGAGATAGGCAAGAAGTAGGAAAGAAAAATGATGCGTAATTCTGACATAGACTTACTTACCAGTTAATTTTGTATTATTGTATTTATGTCCTTTTTGATGCAACTATTTTATGAATATATTTTTATATCACAAAATTATTTTTACAGTGAAATTTTTTAACGGATTCATAGCATTCTGTTGAATCTGCCATAATTTACTCATTCACTCTCTCCAGGTGTTAGAAATGTATGTTGTTTTCAGGTTTTCCCGAAATAAGGCTGAAATGAAGACGCTTCCATATACTTTATTTCTTTGGCATAAATTGCTGAAGTGGAATTGCTGGAAAAAGAAACACACAATCCACAGGTTTTGATATACATTGCCAAATTGTCAATAAGAAACAGTTTAAAAATATTAAATCAGGTTTGTCTTCTAATTATTGCTATCCTGTTCTGTGTTGTTTATGTGGAAAAATACTCATCTCCACACGCCCCTCACTGTACGTGATGCCACTGCACCTCCTCAGGCGGGTGCTGAACCCCCTTCCTCCGGGCACCCATGCGGCAATCCCACTGGTGCAGGAGGCTGTCCCTGGTATAGAATAAAGATGAAGAAGGCAGGAAAAACTCATAATTTGTTATTTTTTTTAAGAGGCAGCTTCTTAAGACTCTTTGAGCAGGGCTAATTTCCATTTTCTGAGAATTCAATAACCCTCTCCAAGGTAGAGAAAAAAAAAAAAATCAAACCATAATACAAACTCCCGAGGGGTTTCGTCTCAGACCTCTGCCAAGATTTACTGGCATGGCAGAGCATGGTCTCACCACAGTTTAACCACCCAGCAAACCTATGCGCTGGCCTCCCAGGACACAGAGAGATGACTGTGTCTGTCCAAGTTAACACCTGTTCCCTTGCTGAAAGTGTTGGGTTTTCTCTAAAGTTGCTCACAGAGTCACAAAGTTGCATTAAAAAAACTCTATTCAATGTCCCATAATGCTAACGGGTCTATTCATTTGGCGCTTCCCAGATGACCCAGCGGTAAAGAATCCGCCTGCCAATGGAGGAGACACAGGTTAAATCCCTGGCTTGGGAAGATCCCCTGGAAAAGGGAATCGCTAACCACTCCAGTATTCTTGCCAGGAGAATTTTATGGACAGAGGAACCTGGCGGGCTGCAGTTCATAGTGTCACAAAGAATAGGGTACAACTGAGTGAACACAAGCACACATGTCTATCTCATTTAAGACAACATAGTGAAGATTTTCTGGAGTAGCAAATGGCAACCCACTCCAGTATTCTTGCCTAGAGAATCCCGTGGACAGAGGAGCCTGGCAGGCTACAGTCCAGAGGGTTGCACAGAGTTGGATATGACTGAAGCGACTTAGCATGCATGCATGCATTGGAGAAGGAAATGGCAACCCACTCCAGTGTTCTCGCCTGGAGAGTCCCAGGGATAGAGGAGCCTGGTGGGCTGCCATCTATGGGGTTGCACAGAGTCAGACACAACTGAAGTGACTTAGCAGCAGCAGCAGCAGTGAAGATTTTCTGTTTGTATTTCTTCTTTACACAATCTAAGCTGCAATCATTCTGAAGCCCAGAGATCACAGTTTTTAATACTAAGCCAAACAATTCCTAACCCTTTCAATGCTGGACCCACTGATTCCTAATATTTCCTTTCTTTGCCTCCTCAGCAAGGTCGATGACTGTGGTTTGGGAGGCACTCAGACAAAGAGCCACAACACTCTGACAGTAAAGAACATTCTCCTTTCACTTGGCCTCATTTAACTGCCTGTAAACCTGACTTGTGTGCCCACTTGTGTACCACAAGCACAAGCAGCGTGGTGAACCTCCAGCCAGAGACTCATTTCCAGCAGATCTTCAGAGCTGCTCCAATAGAGTGTCCGCTTTAATCAGCTGGAGACACAGTCTATTGAAGAGATGGCTTCCAGATAAGACCTACAGATTGTCAGATGCCTCAGAAGAACATAATTGTGATACCGGGGGCAATGATTTATATTTTTTTAGGTTAAAATGAAAAAAATAAAAGGGAAAATTTGATTCTTTTTAGTGTAGGACTTTAGACAAGATGCGATGCTAAAGGAAAGAAAAGCGCAGCGGCTCCTCCTCTGCCTGCAGCTGTGCCGCTGGGTCCCGCTGCTGAGGGGTCTAGAGACTTACCTCACCCAGTTCTGAGGCACAATTCCAGGTTCCCTCATTCAAACTCTCTGCAAGAGACTCTTGCTGACCAGCTATTTATCTTCCCTCTCCTATCAGCCAGTCAGAGTTTGCTGGTGTTAGGCTGGGCCTCATTCCTGGTCTGGTCAGCTGGGGTCAGGAGTGTGACAGGGTGGAGGTCCCTGCAAGGCTGAGCTTTCCACATGGTGGGAGGGGGACAGGTCTCTTTACTCAGAAGGTTCAGTGAGGATGGGGCTAGAGGAACCGGAAAGACCTTCCTATATGGATATACATTCTAACAGGGAAGAGAGGACAGGAAACTTGAGCAACCCAGATAGCCAGGTTAAAGTCTGAAGCACCCCACCAAGTCCTGGCCGGCCGGTATGGGGGCAGTTACAGAGAGGAGGCAGAGAAGGATTGTAAGGCAGCAGGAGCCTTCCTCAGTAAGAAACTCCAGTCTTGAGCTTTTGCAGCCTTAAAAGGGCCTGGACTACTTCCACCACAAATTACCTGTTCATCTGCAAAGCCAGAAAGGAAGAGCAGACCCCATTCTGGGAACCTCCTCTCACCTGGCCCCTCGTTGTCTTCCAGAACACCTGGGGGTTGTTCCCTGCCTGGGAAGAGGGCGGATCTTAGCAGGACTCACCTGAAGAACTGGCTGGCAAAGCGTGAGAGCTGGCAGCTGACACAGAAGCAAACGGCTACTGTAGGGCTTGGAGGTCATTAGGCTGAATAAGGAGCTGTGATTCATCATATTTTTAACTGGAATATAATTGCTTTACAATGTTGTGTGGGTTTCTGCTGTACAATAAAGCCAATCAGCTATGTGTAAACATACATCCCCTCCCTCTTGGGTCTCCCACCAAATACACAAGTCTGTCTTAGGCATTTACCGTGGAGCAGGCACTGGGCTGGGTGCTAGAATATGGAGACCCCAGACAAGCAAACTTTAACTACAGCATAAGATAAGCGCTGGCCATCGTGCAAGTATATAGAAAAGACTTTAGCTCAGGTTGCAGGAGGAAACCAAGGAAAGACTCTGAGAGGAGATGGTAACAGTGCGGGAAAAGAAGGGGTGAGAAGCGCAGGGAGAGGGCATTCTTGGCCAAAGACTTCTGTTCAAAAGCCCACTGTGTTCCCTTTGTGAGAGAGTGTCCTGGGCAGGGACCTACAAGGCCATGATCCCGGCAGCCAGCTACTTCCTCTGGGAAGCTAAAGCATGGATGTGTCTGTGTATACAATTTCTGATATAACACACATGTAATACCTTTGAGTTCAAATGCTCCCAAGCCGGTGTCTCACAGAGGAAGTATTTGCTGACGTGAACATCTGTAGCCTAGAGGAATCCAGTGCTGGTGATGTGGCTTTGAATTTAATAACATTTTAACTTACTCATAGACAGGTTTCTATTAAGCCTCGGGGCCTTGGGAACCAGGCTAATTTGCACACAGCAGAGACACACAGGTTTGTTTTCACTGAAAGCAGAAGATAATAAGTAGATGAGGTTGGAAATTCAAATTGGATAAAGATAATTTAACTACCTTAGGAGAAAATAAAAATAAAAACCCTTATAAATTACCCAGCTTAATAAGTTGTCGGGTGATACATCCAGCTGGAGCACCCAGCCAATCACTCAGGATAACTGACAGGCTAATGCTTCGATGAGTCATCTTTGCAACGGCAGGGTCAAGACTAGAGGTTGAGAGACAGTTTTTAATTTAACAGACCATCTGTAAGAAATGCAAGGTTTTCAGTTTAGCATCTTTGGCCTCCCTATATAAATACTTCCACATTAAGGTCCAGCACATCTCTAATTAAAATCTAAATTGCATTCAAGACATTTACATCCAAAGAAGGCCATTCTGCTCAGCAAAGACCCAGATCACTGAGTTGTGAGTTAATATTGAAAGGCTCTTTAACTCTCCCTTCTCCAATGCACCATTTTCTGTTTTCACCTGGGTGCCGGTAACCTTGCTGTGAATATAACTAGCCTCATTTCTCCTCCTGGCAGATATAACAACTGACACTTCATAAGAAATAGAAGTCTTCAAATGATTCATCCTATCAGCAGCATAACAATAGCTTAGAAATTCAGTGGATTTTCAGACATAGCTCTTACATGTCAGAGAATGGGGGAAGTACATCATACAGTCTACATTTAGAAATCCAACTGCAGGACTCCACTGTCCTTCTAGCAGCTCTCACCCTGAATACACATTAAAATCTTTAAAAGATTAAAGGCCACCAAGGAGATGGAGCAACTCAAATTAACCCAAATTGCAATTGATGAAATTTGGTCAAGGTCTATAGATTAGTGAATAGTAATGTTCCAATGTTAAAATTTAGTTTTGATAATTACATGGTGCTTATGTAAGACCTTAACATTTGGGAAAGATGGGGAAGGATACATGGGACTTCTTTGTACCATTTTACATCTTTTTCTTTTTTTTTGTAAGTTTAAAGTCATTTCAAAAGGAAAAGTAAAAAAAAAAAAAAAAAGAAACAAAGTAAATTAGAAAAAAAATCTCCCAGGAAGCCTTTGAAAAATCTCAGTGCCTAAGTCCCACCTTAGATCAATCAAACCAAATCTCTGAGTGTGAAGCCTAAATAGTGTTTTTAAAAAGACCATCCAGTAATTTCAATGTGTAGCGAGGGCCGAGGACCACTGTTGGAGTGGATAGAGGAGTCAGTGAACTGAGGCTGGTCCCCACTTTATCGCATCCTGCTCTATGACTTCAGGCAGGTCATTTCCTCTCACTACGCCTCAGTGACCTTATCTGTAAAATGGAATTACTTGACTCACCTGAGGATACTGACAGTGTGAAGATAAAGACAGTGTAGAGAGAAACGCTTTGTAAAATTTCGAAAACTATTGAAACTCAAGGTGTCAGTGAACCTTCTGAAGTGTAGCTTCAATATTCAAGAGCCTGGGTGACCTTCAGAACATAACGACACACTGGTAAAGAAGTGAGGGAGGCCTCATGCTCAAAAAGTGAGTAATTCCATTTTAACCAGGGCTTCCTTCCTTTCAGCCATCTCAGCCCCATCTTTCCCTGCATGGCAGCATCCTGGGTGGGCACACACCATCAAATCCTTCTGCCTAGCTCCTTCCTTTTCCACCTTGACTTTTGACCTAAAGGATAAATGGCGCTCTCTATTTATGAAAAATAACTGTCTTGAATTAGTTCTTGTTCCCCCTCAACAACAATAACGGTTCTCAAAAGCTAATGTGCACTGGAATCGCCTGAAGGGCTTGTGAAAACACAGATTGCACAGGAACATCCATGGCAGCACTAGTCACAGTAGCTGAAAGGTGGAAACAACCCAAATGACCATCAGCTCAAGAACGGATAAACAAAATGTGCTATATGCATATAATGGAATATTATTTGGCCATAAAAAGTAATGAAGTACTGATACACGCTACAACACAAATGGGCTTGAGAACATTATGCTAAGTGAAATAAACCAGACACAAAAGGCTTCGTACTATTTATGTTTCCACTTATACAAATAGGCAAATCTATAAAGGCAGAAAAAGAGCAAGCAGTGGTTGTGTGCAGGTAGGTGGATAGGAGAGTATAGCCAAAGTGTACAGGGTTTCTTTTTGAGATAATGAACGCTTTAAATTGATTGTAGCAATGGTGGCACAAAACTAAAAACTGTGGAATTGTATCCTTTAAATTAGTTAATTTTGAAAACTGTTGAATTGTATCCTTTAAATTAGTTAATTTTGTGGTATGTGAATTTTATCTTAATAAAGCCTCTTGATGCAAGTGAATGAGGAGAGTGAAAAAGCTAGCTTAAAACTAAACATTCAAAAAACTAAGATCATGGCATCCGGTCCGATCACTTCATGGCAAATAGATGGGGAAACAATGGAAACAGTGAGAGGCTTTATTTTCTTGGACTCCAAAATCACTGCAGATAGTGACTGCAGTCATGAAATTAAAAGACGCTTGCTCTTTGGAAGAAAAGCTACAACCAACCAAGACAGCATATTAAAAAGCAGAGACATTACTTTGCTGACAAAGGTCCGTCTAGTCAAAGCTATGGTTTTTCCAGTGGTCATGTTTGGATGTGAGAGTTGGACTATAAAGAAAGTTGAGCACCGAAGAACTGATGCTTTTGAACTGTGGTGTTGGAGAAGACTTGAGAGTCCCTTGAACTGTAAGGAGGTCAAACCAGATTTCCTAAAGGAAATCAGTCCTGAATATTCATTGGAGGGACTGATGCTGAAGCTGAAACTCCAATATTTTGGCCATCTGACGAAAAGAACTGACTCATTGGAAGAAAACTTGATGCTGGAAAAGATTGAAGGCATGAGGAGAAGGGGATGACAGAGGATGAGATAGTTGGATGGCATCACTGACTCGATGAACATAAGTTTGAGCAAGCTCCGGAAGCTGGACAGGGAAGCCTGGCATGCTGCAGTCCATGGTTTCCCAAAGAGTCAGACACGATTGAGCAACTGAACTGAACTGAAAGCTGTTAAAAATTTCAAGTGTATATATCTCTCAAAAACAAAATAAAACAAAACCCACTTAATGCTGGAACTAACCCTAGAACTTCTGATTCAGTAGAGTGAGGGTGGGGCCTGAGAATCTGCATTTCTAACAGGTCTCTAGTTGATGCTGATGCTGCTGGTTCCGTAGGCCACGTATGAGAATCACAGAATATGGTTCTCATATTTAGAACCACTAAAAATGTTGTTCTTAGTATGATGCCCTAATAAAGTCCAGGAAGGCTCCGCTCATGTCCTCTAGATATCTGGAGATGAGCATTTCTTTTTCTACTTCTGTTTTTTAATACTGGGCTGGTTAAACTCAACATGAGGAAGTGTAGCCTTATGATGGAGGCTGGTACCTTAACAGGCTCATTCATCTGTTGCAAAGATGAAGATATGCAAGCAAGCAAGAAAATCCCTGAATGTCTAGCATTTGATGTGACTGACTTGGACAGGAAAAATATCTAACAACAGTCTTTTCCAAATCTGACCATCTCTCCTCATGATGGTTATTTGAAGTTTAGTTAGTCTTCAGCTGAAAGTGCCTCATTATGTACTTTGAATCAAAATCCTTGATACTATCATAATATACACACTTGTTATCCTCCAGTTTCACTTTTACAAACTTATCCTAAAGGAAATTATAACATATGTCTTCAAGGGTTTAATCATAAGGATGTTCATCATAAATGTGTTCAAAAACAAAAATTTAGATACTACTTAAATGACCAATCATAATATATTGTTAAATATGATGCATCTTTTGTGTCATTTTAAAAATATTTTAAAATAACATTTTGAACTGTGAAAGATTCAAAAATTAGGCTTACAGTGTCATTGTAAAACTAGTACAGAATTACTATAAATCCTACACTCAGTTCCTCATTATGATTATCTTATATTTTATGGTATATTTTTGCAATTAATTAAACAATACTTATAAATTAATATTAACTAAGGTCCATGTTTTATTCCTTTCTTTAGTTTTTACCTAATGTCCTAATAGATTCCATCTGAGACACTCTCGATATGTCTCCTTAACTTCTTCTTGGCTATGGCCACTTTTCAGACGTTCCTTGTTTTCAATGACCTTGAGAATTTTGAGAAGTACCAGTCAGGTGTGTTGTATCAATAGAATGCCTTTCAGTTTAGATTTGTCTGATTTTTTCCCTCAATGTGTTGTTTGGTCTTATGTCTTTTTTAGAAAAAGAACACAGAGCTAATGCGGTGGTCTCATCATATCAAAGCAGGAATGCACACTGTTACCCTGACTTGCTGCCACTGGTGTTAGCCTTGATCATCTCTCTCTCTCTTTTTTGCTCTCCTTTTCTGCTGCCCTCTTTGAAAGAAAATTACTACGTGTGGCCCACACTTAAGGAGTTGGTAGTTGTGTTCTACCTCCTTGAGGGCCGAATACCTACTAAATTATTGGGATTCTTCTCCACAGGAGATTTGTTTCTTCTCCCACATTTATCTATTTATCCAATGTTTTTATCAGCAGAGATTTATGGAATAGATATATATAACTATATATATAGTTATAATTGAATAATATATTTTGTTACTCAAACTCTTTCATCTTTGGCCATTGGGAGCTCCTTCAGCTAGCTCCAGTACACTTTTGGCATTGTGGACTTTTTTCTTTCCTTTCTTTTTCTTCTTCCTTCCTTTCTTTAGTATTCTCTTACATTCTGGCATAATAAGATGCTCCAGGCTCATCTTATGCCTTTCTTACCATGATCTTAAAATCAGCCATTCATCCAAGAAGCCCTCATTCCTTTATTAGAGTACGGTGATGGGAACCAAGATCTGGGTGCTAAGTGAGTTCATCGTTACAGAGGTATGCTCCATAGAATTGTAGTGCCTCATTGAAAACTATGTTGCAAAAAGATATTTAAAGTTTACCAAATATTAAGAGAAAAAAAGTAGCTTATAAAATAGTGTGGGAAGAGTAGCCAAGATAGCAGAGTAGAAAAACCCTGAGCTCACTTCCTCTCATGAGCACACCAAAATCACAACTATCTTCAGAGTAACCATTGATGAAGAAGACTGGAATATGCCAGAAAAGATCTTGTACAACTAGACATAAAGAAGGAACCAAAATGGGATGGGTAGGGAGGGGCAGACATGTGACATAATCAAATCCCATATCCTGTTGGGTGGGTGACCCACAAACTGGAGAAGAATTATATTCCAGAGGTTCTCCCATAGGCATGAGAGTTCTGGGCCCCACATCACACTCTCAGCCCAGGGATACGGTAATGGGAAGATAAGCCCCAAGAGCCTTTGGCTTTGAAGACCAGTTGGGTTTTACTGCAGGAGCCCCACAGGACTGGGGGAATTAGAGACAGCAGCCAGCACCACGGACACAAGCCAGAGCCCGGCAGCCAGACTAGGGGCCAACCAAAGCCTATCAGACAACTCATACTGTCTGTCTACTGCAACAGAAGAACCCACACAGCCCTCTTAGTGGGAAGCCCTAGAGTGTATAGCTTGCACAATGAGAGAGAAGTGCATTGCTATGACACCTAGAACACTTAGTACAGAGGGCCACTTCTCCAAGGTCAAATAATGTAACTAACTAACCTACCACACACATAAAAACACACACAGAAACTTAGACAAAAAGGGGCAGCAGAACACTGTGTTCCAGATGAATGAACAAGATAAAGCCAAAGAAAAAGAACTAAGTGAAGAGGAGCTGGGCAAGCTACCCTAGAAAGTGTTCAGATCATAAAGATGATCAAAGAACTCAGGAGGAGAATGGATACACAGACTGAGAAGTTAGGAAATTTTAACAAAGAGTTAAAAAATAAAAAGAAAAATCAGAGATGAAGAACACAATAACTGAAATCAAAAACACTCTAGAAGGAATCCATAATAGACAAATGATTCAGAAGAATGGATAGACAGAGTAGAGAAAATCTCTACCCTTGAACAGGAAAAAGAATGAAAAAAAAATGAATATAGTTTAGAGGCCTCTGGAAAAACCTCAAGCACACTAATATTCACATTATAGGAGTTCCAGAGGAAAAGAGAGAGAAAGCCCACCCCCACCCCCAATATTTGAAGAGATAATAGTTAAACCTCCCTAACCTGGGAAAGGAGGCAGTCACTCAAGTCCAGAAAATGCAGAGAATCCCATACAGGGTTAACCCAATGAGGAACACACCAAGACACACTGTAACTAAAATGACAAAAATTAAAGATAAAGAGAGAATATTAAAAGCAGCAAGGGAAAGGCAATAAAATACAAGGGAACTCCCAGAAGGCTATCAGTTGATTTTTCAGCAGAAACTCTGGATGCCAGAAGGGACTGTCATGATATATTTAAAGTGATGGAGGGAAAAAACCTACAACCAATAATACTCCACACAGCAAGGCTCTCATTCAGATTTGATGGAGAAATCAAAAGGCAACAACTTTCTGTATATTAATCTTATATCCTGCAACAGTCCTGTAATGATTTCATTCATTAGTTCTAGATGCTGTAAACAGCAATATTGCATAGGAACCTGGAATGTCAGGTCCATGAATCAAGGCAAATTGAAAGTGGTCAAACAAGAGATGGCAAGAGTGAATGTAGACATTCTAGGAATCAGCGAACTAAAATGGACTGGAATGGGTGAGTTTACCTCAGAGGACCATTATACCTACTACTGTGGGCAGGAATCCCTTAGAAGAAATGGAGTGGCCATCATGGTCAACAAAAGAGTCCGAAATGCAGTACTTGGATGCAATCTCAAAAATGACAGAATGATCTCTGTTCATTTCTAAGGCAAACCATTCAATGTCACAGTAATCCAAGTCTATGCCCCAACCAGTAATGCTGAAGAAGCTGAAGTTGAACGCTTCTATGAAGACCTACAAGACCTTTTAGAACTAACACCCAAAAAAGATGTCCTTTTCATTATAGGGGACTGGAGTGCAAAAGTAGGAAGTCAAGAAACACCTGGAGTAACAGGCAAATTTGGCCTTGGAATACGGAATGAAGCGGGGCAAACACTAATAGAGTTTTGGCAAGAAAATGCCCTGGTCATAGCAAACACCCTCTTCCAACAACACAAGAGAAGACTCTACACATGGACATCACCAGATGGTCAACACTGAAATCAGATTGATTATATTCTTTGCAGCCAAAGATGGAGAAGCTCTATACAGTCAACCAAAACAAGACAGGGAGCTGACTGTGGCTCAGATCATGAACTCCTTATTGCCAAATTCAGACTGAAATTAGGAAAGTAGGGAAAACCACTAGACCATTCAGGTATGACCTAAATCAAATCCCTTATGATTATACAGTGGAAGTGAGAAATAGATTTAAGGGCCTAGATCTGATAGAGTGCCTGATGAACTATGGAATGAGGTTCGTGACATTGTACAGGAGACAGGGATTAAGACCACCCCATGGAAAAGAAATGCAAAAAACCAAAATGGCTGTCTGGGGAGGCCTTACAAATAGCTGTGAAAAGAAGAGAAGAGAAAAGCAAAAGAGAAAAGAAAATATATAAGCATCTGAAGGCAGATTTCCAAAGAATAGCAAGAAGAGATAAGAAAGCCTTCCTCACCGATCAATGCAAAGAAATAGAGGAAAACAACAGAATGGGAAAGACTAGAGATCTCTTCAAGAAAATTAGAGATACCAAGGGGACATTTCATGCAAAGATGGGCTCGATAAAGGACAGAAATGGTATGGACCTAACAGAAGCAGAAGATATTAAGAAGAGGTGGCAAGAATACACAGAAGAACTGTACAAAAAAGATCTTCACGACCCAGATAATCACGATGGTGTGATCACTCATCTAGAGCCAGACATCCTGGAATGTGAAGTCAAGTGGGCCTTAGAAAGCATCACTACAAAGAAAGCTAGTGGAGGTGATAGAATTCCAGTTGAGCTACTCCAAATCCTGAAAGATGATGCTGTGGAAGTGCTGCACTCAATATGCCAGAAAATTTGGAAAACTCAGCAGTGGCCACAGGGCTGGAAAAGATCAGTTTTCATTCCAATCCCAAAGAATGCTCAAACTACCACACAATTGCACTCATCTCACACGCTAGTAAAGTAATGCTCAAAATTCTCCAAGCCAGGCTTCAGCAATACATGAACCACGAACTTCCTGTTGTTCAAGCTGCTTTTAGAAAAGGCAGAGGAACCTGAGATCAAATTGCCAACATCTGCTGGATCATGGAAAAAGCAAGAGAGTTCCAGAAAAACATCTATTTCTGCTTTATTGACTATGCCAAAGCCTTTGACTGTGGATCACAATAAACTGGAAATTCTGAAAGAGATAGGAATACCAGACCACCTGACCTGCCTCTAGAGAAACCTGTATGGAGGCCAGGAAGAAACAGTTAGAACT
Source organism: Tragelaphus eurycerus (assembly GCA_935064755.1). NCBI lineage: Eukaryota > Metazoa > Chordata > Mammalia > Artiodactyla > Bovidae > Tragelaphus > Tragelaphus eurycerus. The sequence continues at coordinate 1,755,196 of CAKXYN010000126.1, read as the reverse complement.
GGACATGGAACAACAGACTGGTTCCAAATAGGAAAAGGAGTACGTCAAGGCTGTATATTGTCACCCTGCTTATTCAACTTATATGCAGAGTACATCATGAGAAACGCTGGACTGGAAAAAACACAAGCTGGAATCAAGATTGCCGGGAGAAAGGAAAAGGAGTACATCAAGGCTGTATATTATTACCCTGCTTATTCAACTTATTTGCAGAGTATATCATGAGAAACACTGGACTTGAAGAAACACAAGCTGGAATCAAGATTGCTGGGAGAAATATTAATAACCTCAGATATGCAGATGACACCACCCTTATGGCAGAAAGTGAAGAGGAACTAAAAAGCCTCTTGATGAAAGTGAAAGAGGAGAGTGAAAAAGTTGGCTTAAAGCTCAACATTCAGAAAATGAAGATGATGGCATCTGGTCCCATCACTTCATGGGAAATAGATGGGGAAACAGTGGAAATAGATGGGGAAACAGTGGAAACAGTGTCAGACTTTGTTTTTCTGGGCTCCAAAATCACTGCAGATGGTGATTGCAGCCATGAAATTAAAATATGCTTACTCCTTGGAAGGAAAGTTATGACCAACCTAGATAGTATATTGAAAAGGAGAGATATTACTTTGCCAACAAAGGTCTGTCTAGTCAAGGCTATGGTTTTTCCAGTGGTCATGTATGGATGTAAGAGTTGGACTGTGAAGGAAGCTGAGTGCTGAAGAATTGATGCTTTTGAACTGTGTGATGCTACTCTTCACTTTCTGCCATAAGGGTGGTGTCATCTGCATATCTGAGGTTATTGATATTTCTCCCAGCAATCTTGATTCCAGCTTGTGCTTCTTCCAGCCCAGTGTTTGTCATGATGTACTCTATATAAGTTAAATAAGCAGGTGACAATATACAGGCTGTTGGAGAAGACTCGGAGAGTCCCTTGGACTGCAAGGAGATCCAACCAGTCCATCCTAAAGATCAGTCCTGGGTGTTCACTGGAAGGACTGATGCTGAAGCTGAAACTCCGATACTTTGGCCACCTCATAAGAAGAGTTGATTCATTGGAAAAGACTCTGATGCTGGGAGGGATTGGGGGCAGGAGGAGAAGGGGACGACAGAGGATGAGATGGCTGGATGGCATCACCAACTCAATGGACATGAGTCTGAGTGAACTCCAGGAGTTGGTAATGGACAGGGAGGCCTGATGTGCTGTGATTCATGGGGTCGCAAAGAGTCGCACACAACTGAGTGACTGAACTATGTCTGTTAATACTTGCTTTGTATATTTTAGTTGCTCCTTTGTATATTTAGTTAGGTGCATGCTGTGTGCTGTGCTTAGTTGCTCAGTCATGTCTGACTTTGCAACCTCATGGACTGTATCCTGCCACGCTCCTCTGTCCATGTGATTCTATAGGCAAGAATACTGGAGTGGGTTGCCACGCCTTCCTCCAGGGATCTTCCCAACCCAGGAATTTAACCCAGGTCTCCCACATTGAAGGCGGATTCTTTACCATCTGAGCCACAAGGGAAGCCCATGAATACTGGAGTGGGTAACCTATCACTTCTCCAGGGGATCTTCCTGACCCAGAAATTGAACCAGGGTCTCCTGCATTGCAGGCAGATTCTTTATCAACTGAGCTACCAGGGAAGCCCATGTTAGGTGCATATATGTTAACAAATGTTATATCCTTTTCTTGTGTTGATCTCTTTATCATCATATAATGCCTTTCTTTGTCTCTTATTATACACTTTGTTTTAAAGTCTACTTTGTCTGGTACGAGTATTGGTACCACTACTTTATTGTCACATTTGCATGAAATATCTTTTTCCTGTTTCCAAATAGGAAAAGGAGTACGTCAAGGCTGCATATTGTCACCATGTTTATTTAACTTATATGCAGAGTACATCATGAGAAATGCTGGACTGGAAGAAACACAAGTTGGAATCAAGATTGCCAGGAGAAATATCAATAACCTCAGATATGCAGATGACACCACTCTTATGGCAGAAAGTGAAGAGGGGCTAAAAAGCCTCTTGATGAAAGTGAAAGTGGAGAGTGAAAGGGTTGGCTTAAAGCTCAACATTCAGAAAACGAAGATCATGGCATCTGGTCCCATCACTGCATGGGAAATAGATGGGGAAACAGTGGAAACAGTGTCAGACTTTGTTTTTCTGGGCTCCAAAATCACTGCAGATGGTGACTGCAGCCATGAAATTAAAAGACGCTTACTCCTTGGAAGGAAAGTTATGACCAACCTAGATAGCATATTCAAAAGCAGAGACATTACTTTACCAACAAAGGTTCGCCTAGTCAAGGCTATGGTCTTTCCTGTGGTCATGTATGGATGTGAGAGCTGGACTGTGAAGAAGGCTGAACGCCGAAGAATTGATGCTTTTGAACTGTGGTGTTGGAGAAGACTCTTGAGAGTCCCTTGGACTGCAAGAAGATCCAACCAGTCCATTCTGAAGGAGATCAATCCTGGAATTTCTTTGGAAGGAATGATGCTAAAGCTGAAACTCCAGTACTTTGGCCACCTCATGCGAAGAGTTGACTCATTGGAGAAGACTCTGATGCTGGGAGGGATTGAGGGCAGGAGGAGAAGGGGACGACAGAGGATGAGATGGCTGGATGGCATCACTGACTCGATGGATGCGAGTCTGAGTGACCTCCAGGAGCTGGTGATGGACAGGGAGGCCTGGCGTGCTGCGGTTCATGGGGTCGCAAAGAGTCGGACACGACTGAGCGACTGATCTGATCTGATCTGATCTTTTTCCATCTCTTCACTTTCAGTCTGTGTGTATTTTTAGCTCTGAATGAGTCTCTTGTAAGTAGCATAGAGATGGTCCTTTTGAAACCAGTCAGCTACCTTTCTACTGGAGCATTTAGTTCATTGGCATTTGACATGATTGTTGATAGATATGTACTTATTATCATTTTGTTGCTTGTTTTCTGGTTGTTTTTGTATTTTTTTCTGTTCTTTCCTTCTTTTTATAATTTCTTCACTTGTGCTTTGATGATTTTCTTCAGCTTGTTAGTTCCTTTCTGTCTGGTTTTTGTTTAACTATTGCAGATTTTTGATTTGTGGTTACCATTGGCTTCATCTGTGTTGATCTGTAATTATATCTACCTGCTTTCTTCAGCTTGTTAGTTCCTTTCTGTCTGGTTTTTGTTTAACTATGGCAGATTTTTGATTTGTGGTTACCATTGGCTTCATCTGTGTTGATCTGTAATTATATCTACCTGCTTTAAACTGATAGTTTAAGTTCAAAGACATAAAAGATATATATTTTTTAATTCCTTTCTCCAACTTGTTTTTGATGTCACATTTTTCATCTTCATGTTTGTCCCTTGTTTATTGTAGTTACTGTTGATATTACAATGTTTTCCTTCAATCTTCATAGTAGATTATTTAATGGTTGATCCACAGCCCTTACTATATAGCCTTTTCTAGTGAGAGTTTTCTTTTTCTATAAATTCTTACTTCCTATTATACCTCTTTCTTTTCCACTTAGAGAAGGCACCTTATTTCTTTTAGGGTCAGTTTGGTGTTAATAAAATCTTTTCATTTTTACTTGTCTGAGAGGTTATTCATCTCTCCTTCAACTCTGAATAATAATGTTGCAGGGTAGAGTATCCTAGTTTCTAGGTTTTTCCTTTTCAGCACTTTAAATATCTCATACCATGCCCTTCTGGCCTGCAGTTTCTGTAGGAAAAAAGTCAGCTGATTTTTTTTTTCTTCTTCACATACAAGGTTCTCTTTTATGTGACTCTTTTTTTCCCTCTTGCTGCATTTAAATATGGTGTGAATGTTAGTATACTTGATGTTGCTTTAGAAGTCCCTTAAGCTGTTCTTACTTTAAAAATTTTGTTTCTCTTTTTGCTATTTGGATTGATTTCCATTTTCTATTTTCCAGATCTCTTATGCATTCTTCTGTATGATCTAGTCTGCTATTAATACCTCTAGTATGCTTTCCATTTCAGTTATTTAAGCTCTGACTGGTCCTGTTTTGTGTTTCTAGTTTCCTGTTAGAATTCTCACTTTGTTAATCTATTCTTTTCCCTATCCTTATTATTAACATTTTAAATAACATTTTAATTAACATTAATAACATTTAAATTAACATTATTAACCCTTTATCTGGTAAATTATTTATCTGTTTCATTAGTTGTTTTTTCAGGGTTCCTTTTTGTTGTTCTTTCAATTTAGAATGATTTCTCTTTTTATTTTGCTTAACTTTCTCTGTCTCTATGAGATTAGGTGAAGTAGCTACCTATCCTGAAGTGGTGTCCTTGTGTGGGAGGGTCCCTACGGACCTGAAGTGAGCAGGGGTCACAGTTTCCTCCAGGAAGTGCTGGCAGCTACCACCTTGGTGGGAGGTAGGGCTGAAGATGGAGTGACTAGAGCTAGAGCCATGTGTGAGTCAGGGTTTCTCTTATGCTCAGTGGCTGTCACTGCTCTATCAAGGGTAGGGTCAAGTCCGAGGTGCTGAAGCAGAAGCCCTAAGGATAAGATCAAGCTGATTCCTCCCCCTCTTAGTGTGACTCTCCCCCTCCTCCCAGCACCAGCACCCTCACCCCAGGGGGAACAGCACTGGAGCAAGGAGGGGCCAAGTGGGTACCCAGTTCGGGCCACTGCATGTGCTGGGGGATGGTCCCCGAACACTAGTCAAAGCTCCAGACCACTTCTGATCTGCTGCCTCCACAAGACCCAGTAATGGCCACCCTCACCCACTTTGGATGCCATGCCAGGTTCAAGTGGGCTCCTTCCTCCCTCAATTGTGCACTCTCCTCAGGAGTGGTAGCCTTTACCCTAGTCGAGAGCTACACAAAGCTAGAGGCGCTAGCGAGAATGCTTGGCATGTGCTGGGGCACACACTGGGTGGGTGGGTGGGTGGGGGTCAGAGGAAACCAGCTAGAGGCCTGAAGTTTCAATCTGCTTCCTTCACCTTATTTTGGGAGTAAGTAAGCATGTGCACACTCTGCAAAAGTGTGGTCTTGGTTTCTTACAGCCATATAGTCCCACTGGTTTTTAAACCAACGAAAGTAAGGGGACTTGTCTTCCCAATATGGGACCCCAGGGCTGGGGCACCTAATCCGTGGTCCAAACTGCTCGCTCCTCAGAGGGAAGACCTCTGAGCCCATGTGATCCCTCCTCTTCTGTGCCCTCTTCTAGGGCACAGGTCCTGACTTGATGGCTTCTCTTCCCTTCCTGCCCAGCTCTGTGCATCATTCTTTACAGCCTTGGTTGTATAAGAGCTTCTACCAATCTCTAGCTTGTTTTCAGTGAGAACTGCTCCAAATGTAGATTTTAAAAATTTTTTTGATGTGTATATGGGGGAAGGTGAATTCACGAAGCTCCTATCCATCATCTTGATTTCCTTTGAAGAAACTTTGGTTTATAATTTATACGAATCATTTTGGCTTTTGAATAAGTGAAAAGGCAGAACCAAGGAGACTGGTTCAGAGTTTATTGCAATATTCCTCGGAATGATGTATTGTAATAGAGTGGAAATTACAATGGGAATGGTGATAAGAAGTTAGCTTTTGGATGTATATGAAATGAAAACCTGACTGCAGGATTTGAGAAAGACAAGTCAAGAAGGTCTTCAAGGATTTTGGTCTGAGAAACAGGAAAAACAGATATACTACTGAGATGGAAAGAAAATAGGAGAGAAAGATTTGGGGGAAAATTGAGTTCATCTTGGTTCGTGTTAAGTTTGATATGCTTACTAGACATCCAGGTAGGATGTCGAGTATATGAGTCTGAAATGCAGAGAAGTTGGGTTAGAGGTAAATATCAAGAGTTATTAGTCTAGAGATGATATTTTATATTAGGAGCTGAATGAGATCACTCAGGCAGTAAATGTAGTTAAAACCCAAGGGATGAAATCAGAAGGTCTCTAATGTTTAGAAGTAAAGAATATGAGAAACATCCAGAAAAAGAGACTGAAAAGAAGTAATCAAGAACAGGAGTTAGCAAATTGTACACTTAGACATGTACAGCATATTCATATCAATTACATCTCAATAAAGCATTTAAGAAAGATTGGGAAGGGAGAAAGTACAGGCAGGTGGTAATACAGACAGCTCTTCTGAGGATCAAACTGTAAAGGGAAAGAAACGGGAGAAAAGGGAGAAACGGCATTGTGCCTGAAAAGGGACAGGGATGTCAAGATTTTTTGAGCGGAGACACCATAGCATGCTTGTTTGCTGATGGGAATAAGCCAGTAGGGAGGGAAAACTGGTAATACTGTAGAGGGGACAACTGCAGAAGCAATATCCTTCAAAGGGCCAGAGAAAATGGGATCAGTACACGTAGGGGGTTTGGCTTCAGAAAGGAAGAACGGGCACAGGTGCAGGGTTGGATTTAAAAGAATCATTTGGCTTTTGGGTAAGGGGAAAGGGCAGAAGCGGTGCGAGTTTGGGGAAGGTCTCTTTTCTTTCGATTTCTCAGTAAAATCAAAAGTAAGATCATTGGCGAAGAGTGGAAAGGGCAAGAGGTATTGGAGATTTAGGATGAGAGGGAAATGTGTGAAATAGTTGTCTGGAGTGTAGGAGAGAGGGCAGAGCTTGGGAAACACTGAAGGTCCACGAGAAGAATGAATTTTCTAGTGAGACTGGTCTGTATGGTTGGACACTCTTCTTCATTCACATCCTGCTGATGTTCTTGGGAAGCAGGTCCTGTTCCTCCAGATTCCTACTCCTCAGAGGTCTTGCTGACCTTCATCAAAATAGCCTCTGCCCTGTCGCTCGCTTTCTCTACCTCCTTACCCTGCTTTATTCTCCGTGGTAACATTTATCCCACCTGACAAGTGTTTGATATCCTAGGTTTGCTTCTTGTCCATCCTTGTTATGTGTTTATACTTAGAACAGTGCCTGGTACACCGTAGGTGTTGAAGGGACAGAGTCTGAGGGCCTCTTCTCTTCCCCACAAAAAGATTCCACCGACATACACCCTATCTCTTTGGCAATTTCTCCACCTTGCTGTGTCCTGGAGACTGTACAATTACAACTATGGGCAACTTGCTTTCTGGCTTTGGTTGGGGCCAGTGGGTCCTTTCCTTGTGCTCACCTCAGGCTGGCTACGTATATCAATTGAAGGTCAAAAATTGGCTGTCTCCCCTCCCCTTCCCTCTCCCTATCCCTTCAGGGAGAGAAGTGGTAACTAATAGCTTCTGGTAGACTATTCTTTTGTGGTTTTCTTACACCCTGGTCTGGCCTATGTAAATGGTCCTTTTATCAAATCCCCTTGGAATGATCCTAATTTGTATGTGCCATCTGTTTCCTGCTGGGACTCTGACAGGATCCCTATCTGTAAATAATGATTTTAATAACTCTGAATTCCATTAGTGCCTTGCTACTCAAATGTGGCCAAGGGCCAGCAGCATACCATCATCTGGGACACTGTAAGAAATTCAGGCTCCACCTCAGACCTTCTGATTTGGGATTAGCATTTTTAAATGAGTCCCTGGTGATTCTTACACACATTTAAGTCTCAGCAGCAGGCACTAGAGTATTCTGAGTTTTACTGAAGCTCTTTTGGGTCCAAGAAACCCAAAGACTCATTTAGACTAACTCAGACAATGGAGTCTTACAGCCCAGCTGAGGCAGACAGACTTGCACAGAAATCTAAGAATAGGACCCAGGAGAACATGACAGCTCATGGAGATGAAGCCCGGAGGGTCAGTGTGGACCTCAGAGACTTCACGAGGGGAGTCTGCAGGTCTCTGTTGCTCCAGCCCGAGTGCAACACTCTCCATGCATGCTTCCTGTTCCATGACCAAGTGAATCCCTCACCATTTACTCTTTATTTTGCCAGAGTTCCTGTTCACTTGCAGCTTTGCCTAACTTCTAGTCTGAGCTCACTTATGCCCATGGTGCGCTCCTGGTCTGTCTCATAACCTTGTATTACTGACTACCCAAATTTCAGCTTCAGAGAATAAGGACATCATTTGCCCAATTTGTCCCTGTTTGAGCAGAGTTTTTGTGCCAGCCTCTCTCACAGGCTAATGGCCAGCTTTTGGGTTGGCTGCCAATTCCTGATTCAGCAGACGCTGGGTAATATGGTATAAAATGTCTGCCCTGGGCTGTATAATCAGCAGGGGCTGTGGAAGAAAATCACACTATGATTATATATCTCGTTAAAATGGTCTTAAAAAATATGAAACAGAGTTTTCAAATCTTGGTTGTAGGCTCTTTCCCCTTTATCAACACCACCACACCCAGCCCTGCCTTCTTCCCCACACTTCCCAGGAACATCTGCATCCTCTGGCAGACTCTGACGATCATGGAGACGACTTTCATGTTTAGGATATTGCAAACGTTGTATAATAAAATTAATTACATTTAATTAAACTTATCCATTTTTTATAGCCCCAAACAAATCTAAAATGCCATGTTAAGCTTATGAGATGGCAGTCCTCCAAAGCACTCTGCCGCTGAGTGTGTCTGCTCAGAGACTTGTGTGTCTTAGGGATCATTTTACACGAGTGAATCTGAAGAATGGCCTCTGGGCCTCAGTTAAGCATCAAAGAATAATGCTGGTCTCTGTGTCTCAGGCCAAGAAACTACTACCCATGTCGTCCATCCTTCTCACAATCCAGCAACAGGTCTTTCATTCAAACAGCAATCTTCCTTTTCCTGCCTGCTCTTTTCATAATGCACTGAAATTATGAATTGTCTCCTCTCCTTCCCCTACTACAGGACAGCAGGGGAGGGCACTGCTCTATTTCTCATGAGTGCAAGGCTTGGTATATGGTAGTTGCTGGACTAACATTTATGGAATAAATGAATGAATGCTCTTGCTTATTGGTCACGTGCTTATCTCACCTTATCCTGTCAAGAACCCCAAGTCTCAGTGGACTTCTTGCTCCACAAGACTTAAAGGGGACTGACTGTAGGTCTCTTTCATGTATCTACTCACCTTGTGCCCAGCCTGAAGCAGTATCCTCTCTGGTCCATGCTCATACCAAGGTAGAAAAGAAGAGAGCAAGAGGGCTGATGGAGGCATCAGTACACCTTAAAGCCTGTGCTTATTATGGGTACATGTCACTTTCACCACACTCCATGGGCTAAGGTCAGTCACATGGAAAGCCCAACATAAGCTGATGGGAAAAATCATGCTTTTCCAAGGGAGGAAGGGGCTGGAGCAGCTGTCTGTTGAACAACAATGTCCAAGCTTTCTACTGACACTTTTTCTGATGTTCAAATTCATTTTCAAATCAGCAAACTAACCCGCCCCCCGCACCCCACCCAACCCACCCACACACAACATATATATTAAGTCAGGGTCCATTCAGTTCCAGGAACAAAATGCAATTCAAAGTAGTTTATGCAAAAAGAAACTTGCTGATCCACAACTAGAAAGTACAAGGATAGAAGCAGCTGAAGCCAAAGGGTTCAAATAATGTCATCAGGGCTTTGTCTCTATCTCTCTCCTTTGCTTCCCTCAGGGTGTTGGTCATTTCCCCCAACATCTCAGAGGCAGCCTCCATTTGACCAGAAAAAAAATGGCTGCCAAAGGTTCCATATCCACGTCCTCCCTTTTTAGGAATTTCCCATTGGGTAAGGAATTTTCTTTCCCCCATATTCTACATTTTACTCTCAAGGAAAGAGCCTTTTTAAAATGTCTTTACCTGAGTATTAATTATACCCACGTCTGAGCCAATCTTTGTGTCTAGGAAATGGCTTGGCCATTTAGATTTAAATACGTGCCCCCAACTCCACCACAGCTAAAACAGTAACAATTTAGTCCACCGAAACATATATATTTGTTACCTGAGTTTTCAATCAGTGCTGTTTTGATGTTTTAAGCAGTTTTCAAAATTCAACTAACTAAAATTCCCTCAGTGTATAAATTCAGTTCAGTTCAGTTCAGTCGCTCAGTCGTGTCCAACTCTTTGCGACACCATGAACTGCAGCACACCAGGCCTCCCTGTCCATCACCAACTCCTGGAGTTTACTCACTCATGTCCATTGAGTCGGTGAAGGCATCCAGCCATCTCATCCTCTTTCGTCCCCTTCTCCTCCTGCCCCCAATGCCCCCCAGCATGAGAGTCTTTTCCAATGAGTCAACTCTTTGTATGAGGTGGCCAAAGTAGTGGAGTTTCAGCTTTAGCATCATTCTTTCCAAAGAACACCCAGGGATGATCTCCTTCAGAATGGACTGGTTAGATCTCCCTGCAGTCCAAGGGACTCTCAAGAGTGTATAAATTAGTCAGAATCTAATCAGGTCTAGGGACAGAATATAACTCAAACTAGTTTACGAGCCAAAGGCCCAGCAATATATTTAATGTGTGTACATAAAAATTACTTATTTGGATTAGAAAAAAACAAAATCTAAAACTGCACAGAGTGAATTCAATGGTAAACCCTTAGTTCATATACTTCTGCATCTTTCTGTCTTCTGAAAATATTCAAGAGATCCTGCACCAGAAACCTTAATTTCAAAATCTTTCCAGGTTGTTATACTCCAAATTCCTTTCCTATCTGTTTTCTTCATTATAGTCATTCTTGCCCATTACAGCCATTTCATCCAGTTCTCATTTCCTCCATTCTATATCCTTCTCACCAGAGCTAATAGAGCAATGCACTACTACACACTTTTAAAACTTCTCTTGACTTTTTACTGCCCATTCATTAATTTAATAAACTGAGCTTCCCTGGTGGCTCAAACGGCAATGTGTCTACCTGCAATGCAGGAGACCTGGGTTTGATCCCTGGGTCAGGAAGATACCCTGGAGAAGGAAATGGCAACCCACTCCAGTTCTCTTGCCTGGGAAATCCCATGGATGGAGGACCCTGGTAGGTTATAGTCCATGGGGTTGAAAACAGTCAGACACAACTGAGTGACTTCAGTTTACTGAACCCATTATTAGGCATTGTAAGTGCTGTGTTTGGCTCTGTGCATACAGAGGAGAGAGAAAACAGTCCTGCTCTCAAGAAACTTGTCATATAACAGAGGGAACAGGCCTATAAGCAAATGTCTGCAACATTACATAATAAGCACTGCAACAGGAGTAAGAAACATGCTCAGATCAGTGTTATGAAGAGAGCTGACAATGTGGAAGGTTGGCAGGAAGGACAATGACCAATTAGGAGATCACTGCAGAAATGTGAACAGGTCACAATGAGAATCTGAACTCTGCCTCAAAGTAGAAGCTGTAAAGATGGAGAAGAAACAATGGTGGTATGAGAGTCATTATGAAGAAGAATTAATCATGAACCAGCAAAGTCAAGGGTGGGGAAAGGGAGAAGCTGAGGAGTCATCAAGTTTCTCATTTTGATGCCTGAAGGATGTTAGTATCACTCATGAGGATGTCAAGTACAAAGGCAGGAGAAACCTTTCAGATACAAATATGGACTTAGTCTGAGATGGAAGTCTTTGTGGATATTCCCTTTCTTGAATTCAGGAATCATTTGCACCAGTAACCAAAAATTATTTTTGTGTATGGAGTGGAAAAGTAGGAAAGAGAGAAGACAAGGAGAAGGTGATAAATCTATGATCAAATCAGTGGTGTCGTGCCAAGGCACAGATTCCTTTCCCTGTGAAGAGTTTGCCAGTCATTTGTAACCAAAAGAGAATCTGTCTTGTTCTACTCATAATCAGGAGCTGGCTCTGGGCTAGGATCTGTGGAGCATCCTCAACTAGGCACATGTAGAGGACCTAAAGCATAGGAGGTGCTCACTAGCAGATCTGGTTTTGGATAACAAAGTCTTCAGATTCAGGACTTCTATTTATAAATGGCTACCCAGTCTGCAAGTGTAAGTTAAAAGATATCTTTAGGAGGGCTAATTTAAGAATATGCAAAATTCACTGTTTCAGGAATTGGCCAAGTATTTTAATCTTAAAAGCCTCCCCTTGAGAATCTCTCATATTTCTGGATATAATGAAAACATTAATATTTCATTTTATAGGAAATATGTTTATTATTGATCATGGCAATCCAAAAATATTCATTTCTTCTCAGGGTTGGTCCATCATACTCTTTAGAGATATTAAATATATCAAAATTGTAAGCAGTTTTGTTTAATATCACAGAGAAACTTCTGTATGGTAAGCAAGACAGGAACCTCTAACAATGAAACAAGGTCTTCAGAACTTTCCAGTAAAACAGAGGAAGCATTTCCAATTACAGATGTAGGAACCCATGGATAGAATCTAACAGAGCACATGCTAGAAAACAGGATCAGCAAATTTTATAATCCACTGTCACTGTGAGTTTCCTCTGGGATGCTTCAAGCATGGCCTGTGAAAGGGGCTTAGAGATGTGATCACTCCTGTCTGAAGAATGGGTCCTCTGGACATGGGACTCATGCTACTTAAGTGCCCCCAAACCTACTGTTTTTTTCAAATTCTTGTCCATATAATCATGACCAGAGATTTAAAGGAGAAGACAAGAGCAGGAACAATTTAGCTTTGACTTTTGAGCAGATGTAACACCAGCTCTTCGTCCTCAGCTAAAGACAGGCCCGTATCCAGAGGTTCTAAGGTTTCCCACTTGGTTTTCTTTCTGTCACGACTTGCTGGTCCCACGCCTTCTACTTCACTGTTGTTCCTTTTCCTCATTGTCTGCTTCTTCTTGATATCACTGGTGGAAACAAATCCAATGATTTACGTTATAAATAACTAAATTCATTATTATGAAATTAAACATTTAAAATAGGACAAAATTACCAATAACAGATACTTGACAAAGTGGTATTATTATTCAAGAAGGAAAGAAGCTACAATAACATCAAGCTATCTGTGTCATAAATAAGTCCCTTCTCATTCATTAACAGATGTGGGCAAAGGGCTGTCATATACCAGGCACTGGGCAGGGTACATTGTACACACGGTCTCATCTAATCCTCACAATAATTCTAGGAGCTCTGGATACAGCATCTACAATTTGAGGACACCAACTGGCCCAGAGTCTGGCTCCAGACTGGCTCCAATCTGTGCTTGTTCTGCCATATCAAACCATCTCTATCTAAAGTTAGTTTATCCTTTAGGTAGTATCTGTTGCATCAATTTGTGATACATGGATCATGAATAAAATAGAACATGAAATGTTAAGTTAAAAATTACTTAAGATACAAAGTAATTCTGCCTCATTTAAATCTGTATCTAAGATTCACAAACGGTCTTAAGAAAACATAAACATTACTGTAGTATTCTGCACACACTTGACACACAGATCATAAAAATAAAACTAATTTCTGAAGGTAGAAAAAAATCACTTGACAGAAGAAAAACTGAAGAAAAAGTAAAATATCCTCAAGGCATTTTTGAATACCATCATCCATCATCATGTTTAAAGATGACCAAATTATTGGATACAAGTTTAAAACAAAATTCAAAAATCCAGTATGCCAGTAGCAGCTGTTTATTAAGGGCTTGCCAATGGTCTGGCATTGTGCTACATGCTTTACATAGACTACAACATTTATCTTCATGAAAATCCTTGGTGTGGGGAGCACTTGTAGAATGTGGGGGCCTCATTCTACAATGAGGTTAAGAGAGGTTAAATGACTGAATCCATATTATACACATGACCTTCAAACCCACATCTGAATGACTCTAAATTCAGCCCAAAGCCAGATGATGGAAAGCAAAATATATTCCTAGCATAAGATGCGTTCCAAAAGACAACAAACTGCTCCAGTTCCAAACAACTCTATTATACCTTAAGAAGATAGCTGAGATGTCAAGTGAATGTGCCTAATCAACATATCCAGTTCTGACCAGCTTGAAGGAAATCTGTAAACAATTTTCCCATGCACCTCCCACAAATGCCCAATACTCTGACTCAGCAGCCATTCTCTCTCACCATGGTAGGAAAGATACACTAGATACACTATGAGGTTATTTAAAGCCACAAATAACCATATTTTAAAAGGATGGGTACCTACAGAGATGAACATGAAAGAGTTCCTTGTAATGAGAGTTCAGTCAGTAAAGAAAAGAAAGCTGTTCTTAGCAGAAAGAGGACTTTAAGAAAAAGTACTGAGTCTTGATCTTCTTGAGTCTGGCCAGTTTGGTGCTAATTCCACTGGACTAGAGTACCATGATTTATTTGGAACAATACTGATTTTTGCCCTGCCTGTACCTCAAGTGCATCTCAGAGCAGCCTAATTAGTGGGTTTTACTTATGCATCCTTTGTTAATGTGCTCCTCACATTATATTCTGTACAGGAAACAGCTGGTTCAGAAAATTAAAAAAAAAAATTTGGAAAATTTATGTAGATGGAAAATATTTTCAGAATTAGCAACTTTGCTGCTTTGTGGACCAGTTAAAATTTTAAAAAGATATTTTATACTACTTTTCATAGCAAGAAAGTTGCAATTGGTATGAAAAATTAATTACTAAATAATAAATTAGATATTCTATAGGTAAGTTACCCATGTGGATGATACCACTGTAATGGCAGAAAGTTAAGAGGAACTAAAAAAACTAAGATGGCATCTGGACCCACTACTTCATGGCAAATAGAGGGGAAAAGGTGGAGGTAGGGACAGATTTCCTCTTCTTGGGTTCTAAAATCACTAAGGATGGTGACTGCAGTCATGAAATCAGAAGACAACTGTTTCTTGGCAGGAAAGCTATGACACCTAGATAGTGTGTTGAAAAGCAGAGACATTACTTTGCTGACAAAGGTATGTATAGTCAAGCCATGGTCTTCCCAGTGGTCACATACAGTTGTGAGAGCTGGACCATGAAGAAGGCACAGTGCCAAAGAATTGATGCCTTCAAAACTGTGGTCCTGGAGAAGACTCCCAAGAGTCCCTTGGACAGCAAGGAGATCAAACCAGTCAGTCTTAAGGGAAGTCAACCCTGAATGCTCAAGCTGAAGCTTCAATATTCTGGTCATCTGATGTGAACAGCTGACTCACTGGAAAAGTCCCTGATACTGGGAAAGATTGAGGGCAGAAGGAGAAGAGGGCATCAAAGGAGGAGATGGCTGGGTGGCATCACTGATGCAAGGTTATGAACTTGGGCAAACTTTGGGAGGTGGTAAGAGACAGGGAGGCCTGGCATGCTGCGTCTATGGGGTCATAAAGAGTTGAACATGACTGGGTGACTGAACAACAACAACAACGTACCCCAGAGGGGGATAATGTTATGAATCTAGAAAACATTTCCCCAAAAGAGAATAATGTAATAAATCTGGAAATATTTAGTCAAAACATGGTCATAATTTGGTATCTCAGAAAAGGACTGTTCTAAACGGTGCAGTTACTAGAGGGTGATGTCAGCAACATGGCTAAATGAGATATCCTCACTCATGTCCCCACCCAACAACAATCTGGCATCCATCCATGGACAAAAGTGCCTTGCGGATGCTGTGGGATCTAGCACTGTACACCAAAAGACCCTGCAGGAGTCTCAACCAATCACGTGTGGGTAAGAGACATAAGGACCTCAGTCTCAGCTGTGAACCCTGCAGTGGACCACAAACCACAGTTCTAGGCCTTCTTGGCAGTGGAATAACAATAACTTGTTGGCAGTCTGAGACAATCACCCACAGACAAGTGAGACTTTATTTAAGTCTGGGTCTCCTGTGGAGAAGTTTCAGCATAGCAATGGAGCAAAAAAATGAGAGTCTGGACACACTGGAGAGGGTAAATGAAACAGCTTGATTTTATTCACATCAATCCTCCCCCAAGGTGGCATAGTTCAGGGCCAAGAGAGATCTTGGCCTGTGATTTTTCCCATGAAGGAAAGTGAGAGCATGTGAGTGAGTGCTTGACTTCCCCAACTGTGTGAAACTTCTTTCCCATTTCTCTCTCACCCTATTCAGAGAACTAAATCATGAGCTCCATAGGGTGATGGGAAGAGACTTTCCCACTTAGGTAGTCGTAGGTAGATAGGACTCTCAGAGGGAGTTAAAAGGACATGAATCCTACCACCTACATCTTGAATTCCACCCAGACGCCTTCCCATGAACTGCTAGAGATGTCTTGCAAGTAGATCTCTTCAACTGGCCCATGGGCACTCCCAGAGCACCATGGGTCTCACCCACCCCCACCCCGTCTTGCCTGTGTCCAGCTCCCTGCAAGTGCTCCTGAGGCTAGTGGTGAGAGTGAGCTTTGGCAGATAGCTAATGAGCATGAACCAAACCTGTGGGTCAGGGATAGGCCACAAACTTCAGCTTTAGGATCACCCATGGGAAAACAAAAGGGAAGCTATCAGTATTCAACCTCGTGCATTGCAGAATCAAGAGAAGGGACACAACCTTAATAATTCTGCCTTAAAAGAGAACAAGAAGCACAGAGCAGGCATACCTAAGGAAAGCCTGAGGAAGCCTCAGAATCCCTAGAAAGGCTGACAGAAGGTATTTCTCTCCTGAAGGCAGTTAGTAAAGACTGGAGGAGATGACTGCTATTGCAAATGTGAGGATAGCAACACAAAACTTGAAACATGAAAAATCAAGGAAACGACACCATCAAAAGGATCACAATCATCTTCTAAGAAACAATCACAAAGAGATGAAGTTCTACTCTTTACTGGATAAAGAATTCAAAATAGCTGTTTTAAGGAAGCTCAATGTGGTAGAAGAAAACATAGAAAGAAAATTCAACAAAACAAGGAATTCAATATTCAAACAAAATGAGGAATCTAGCAAAGAGACAGAAATCATAAAAAAAAAAAAAAGTACCAAATAGAAATTCTGGAACTGAATAACGCAACAAATGACATGAAAATCTCAAAAAAGAGGATCGACAGCAAATGGGTTAAAGAAAAGAAAGACTGCGATTTAGAAGACAGGAATTTTTACATTTTCTAGTCAGGGGAGAACAAAGAAAAAATATCAAAAGAAATAATTTCTAAATTATTGGTGGCTCAGTGGTAAAGAATCTACCTATCAATGCAGGAGACGTAGGTTCAATCCCTGGATTGGGAAGATGCCCTGGAGGAGGATATAGCAACCTGCTCTAGTATTCTTGCCTGGGAAGTGCCATGGACAGAGGAGCCTGGCAGGTTACAGTCCATGGGGTCACAAAGAGTTAGACACGACTGAACACACACACACAGAGGAAGAGGAGGAGGAAGGGATGAGAAAACTTGTTTTTCTTTTTTTTAAATCACAGTTGAGAAATTCACTAATCTATGGAAAGGTTTGTATACTTAAGTTCAAGGCTCAAGGATGTTAAAACAAATTTGACTTAAAGAGATCTCCTACAAGACATTTAATAATATATCTGTCAAAAATTAAGGAAAATACGGAAACTTAAAAGTAACAAGATGACAAAAACTTGCAGTTGATAAGGGAATTCTCATAAGACTGTCAGTATATTCTCAGCAGAAACTTTACAGGCCAAGAAAGAATGTGATGATACATCAAAAGTATTGAAAAGAAAAAAGCTGCCAATCAAAAATACAGACATTCTTCAGAATTTGTGGGAAATTAGTTTCAGGACTCTCCTCCCTTCCCCTCTCAGGTTACCAAAATCTGCATATACTCAAGTACTTATATAAAATGGTGTAGGATTTGTTGGCATATAAACTACTCACATCCTCCCATATGTTTTAAATCATTCCTACACTACGTTTAACATCCAATACAATGTAAATGCTATTTAAATAGCTGCTGGTGCATGGCAAACTTAAATTTTGGAACTTTCTGGAATCTTTCTCCTTATGTACTTTTGACTCACACTTGGTTGAATGTGGAACCCATAGATACAAAAAACTAACTGTACCCTAACTGGTAAAACTGTCCTTCAGAAATGAAGGCAAGATAAACTCTATCCCAGACAAATAAAAGCTGAAGGAATCCATCACCACTAGACCTGTCTTATTTAAAAAAAAAAAAAAAAAGATGAAAGAAGTTCAAGTTAAATCAGAGAACACTAATTAGTACATGAAAATATCCAACGCACCAGTAAACATACTATTGCAATATGGTGGTGTGTTTACCATGCATCTTTCATATATTGGTTAAAGTAAAAGAATTATTAAGAATCACTATAGCTATGATCGAAAAAGGCAATGGCACCCCATTCCAGTACTCTTGCCTGGAAAATCCCACGGATGGAGGAGCCTGGTAGGCTGCAGTCCATGGGGTCGCTAAGAGTCGGACATGACTGAGAGACTTCACTTTCTCTTTTCACTTTCATGCATTGGAGAAGGAAATGGCAACCCACTCCAGTGTTCTTGCCTGGAGAATCCCAGGGACGGGGAATCCTGGTGGGCTGCCGTCTATGGGGTCACACACAGTTGGACACGACTGAAGTGACTTAGCATAGCATAGCATAGCTGTGATACTTTGGCCACCTCATGCAAAGAGGTGACTCACTGGAAAAGACTGATGCTGGGAGAGATTGGGGGCAAGAGGAGAAGGGGACGACAGAGGATGAGATGGCTGGATGGCATCACTGACTTGATGGATGTGAGTCTGAGGGAACTCTGGGAGTTGGTGATGGACAGGGAGGCCTGGTGTGCTGTGATTCATGGGGTCGCAAAGAGTCGGACACGACTGAGCGACTGATCTGATCTGATGATACTGGTTAATAAATACACAAGATAAAAGGTGATATATAATTGTGACATCAAAGCATAAAAAGAGAGGATAAATGGGTAGAAATATTTGATATGATTGAAATAGGCTGTTATTAGTGTGAAACAGACTGTTATATCTATATGATGACTTATGTAAGCTTCATAGGAACAACAAAGCAAAAATTTATAGCATATTCACAAAAGATAAAGAGAAGAGAATCAAAGCATACCACTATAAGAAATCATCAATTCACAAATAATGTAACAAGAGAGGGGAAAAAAAGAACAAGAGAACAACAAAACAACCAGAAAACAATACAATGGCATTAGTAATTCCTTACATATCAATCTTATTCAAAATGTAAATGGACTAAATTCTCCAATGAAAAGGCATAGAGTGTGTGGATGGATAACACCCAACTATATGCACAAAGAGTTGACAGGACCGAGTGACTTCACTTTCACATGCTGCTTACAAGAAACTCAATTCAGCTTTAAGAACACATACTCTCAAGATGAAACACTGGAAAAAGATATTCCATGCAAGTAGAAACCAAAAGGGAACTGAGGTACTAAACTTAAATCAGACTGAATATACTTTAAGCTAAAAATGGTAACAAGAGACAAACAAGATATTATGCAATGACAAAGAGATTAAATCATTAAGAGGATATAACAATAATAAATACACATACACCAAACATTGGAGGACCACAATGTATCAAATAGTAATAGATGTGAAGACAGAAATAGACAACAATACAGGAAGTAAAGGGAACTTTAGTATACCACTTTCAACAACGGCTAGATCATCCAGACAAAAAATTAAAAGGGACATGTTGGATTAGAACTACACTTTAGATCAAAGGGATTTAACAGACAGATAAAGGACATTCTGCCTAACAGCAGCAGAATACACATTTTTCTCAAGCATGCTCAGAACATTCTTCAAGATAGGTAAGCCACAAAACAAATCTAAGTTTAATTTAAGGAGACTGAAATCATATCAAGTATTTTTACCAACTACAATGGTATGAAACTAGAAATTGTAAGAAAACTGAACAATTCACAATATGTGGAAATTAAACAACACTGTCCTGAACAACCAATCTGTTAAAGAAGAAAGCAGACAAATCGAAAAATACCCCAGACAGCAACAGAATATACTTTCTTCTGAAGTGCACACAGAACACAGAACATTCTCTAGGACAGATCACATCTTGGGTCACAAATGAAGCCTTGGTAAATTTAAGAAAATTGAAATTATACTAGACATCTTTTCCAACCACAACACTATGAGATTACAAATCAATTACAGGGAAAAAAATACTGTAAAAAACACAAATTTGTGGAGGCTAAACAATATGTTATTAAATATCACTGGATCACAGAAGAAATCAACGAGGAAATAAAAAATAACTAGAGACAAATGACAACGAAAATAGGACAATCCAAAACGTATAGCATGCAGTAAAAGCAGTTCTCAGAGGGAGGTTTATAGCAATACAGTCTTATCTGAAGAAACAGGAAAAGTCTCAAATAAACAGCCTAACCTCACACCTAAAGCAACTAGAGAAAGAAGAACAAACAAAACCCAAAGTTAGTAGTGAACTAACAAAAAACAAACAAACAAAAATCAAACAAAAATCAGTGCTCCAGAAATTGGCCATAGAGGGAACCTACCTCAACATAATAAAGACCATATATGACACACCCACAGTAAATATCATTCTCAAAGGTTAAAAATGGAAAGCATTTCCTCTAAGATCAGGAACAAGACAAGGATGTCTACTCTTGGCAATATTTTTCAACATAGATTTAGAAGTTCTAGCCACAGCAATCAGAGAAGAAAGTGAAATAAAAGAAATCCAAATTGGAAAAGAAGTAAAACTGTCACTGTTTGCAGATGAGATAACACCACATAGAGAAAATCCTAAAGATGTCACCAGAAAACCAATAGAGTTCATCAGTGAATTTTGTGAAGCTTAAGGATACAAAGTTAATACAAAGTCATCTCTTGCACTCTTATATGCTAACAATGAAAGATCAGAAATAGAAATCAAGGAAATTATCCCATTATCATTGCATCAGAAAGAATAAAATACTGAGGAATAAACATACCTAAGGAAGCAAAGGACATGTATTCAGAAAATTAAAAGATGCTGATGAAAGAAATCAAAGATTACACAGACAGAGGAATATGGCATTCTTCCCAGAATTACTACAAAAAAATCTTATAATTTATATGGAAACACAAAAGATCTCAAATAGCCAAAACAATTGTAAAAAAGAAAAATGGAGTTGGAAGAATCAGGCCCCATGGCTTTACACTATACTACATGGCTGCAGTAACCAAGACAGAAGGGTACTAGTGCTAACACAGAAATGGAGATCAATGACACAGGACAGAAAGCCCAGAGATAAACCTAGGCACTTATGGGCACCTAATAATCTGTGACAAAGGAGACAAGAATATGCAATACAGAAAAGACAGCCTCTTCACTAAGTGGTGCTGGGAAAACTGGACAGCCACATGTAAAAGAATGAAATTAGATGGCTGCGATCCAAAAGTCTACAAGCAATAAATGCTGGAGAGGGTGTGGAGAAAAGGGAACCCTCTTACACTGTTGCTGGGAATGCAAACTAGCACAGCCACTATGGAGAACAGTGTGGAGATTCCTTAAAAAACTGGAAAGAGAACTGCCTTATGATCCAGCAATCCCACTGCTGGGCATACACACTGAGGAAACCAGAACTGAAAGAGACACGTGTACCCCAATGTTCATCGCAGCACTGTTTATAATAGCCAGGACATGGAAGCAACCTAGATGTCCATCCGCAGATGAATGGATAAGAAAGCTGTGGTACATATACACAATGGAGTATTACTCAGCCATTAAAAAGAATACATTTGAATCAGTTCTAATGAGGTGGATGAAACTGGAGCCTATTATACAGAGTGAAGTAAGCCAGAAAGAAAAACACCAATACAGTATACTAATGCATATATATGGAATTTAGAAAGATGGTAACAATAACCCTGTATACGAGACAGCGAAAGAGACACTGATGTATAGAACAGTCTTTTGGACTCTGTGGGAGAGGGAAAGGGTGGGATGATTTGGGAGAATGGCATTGAAATATGTATAATATCATATATGAAACGAGTTGCCAGTCCATGCTCGATATACGATACTGGATGCTTGGGGCTGGTGCACTGGGATGACCCAGAGGGATGGTATGGGGAGGGAGGAGGGTTCAGGATGGGGAACACATGTATACCTGTGGCAGATTCATTTTGATATATGGCAAAACCAATACAATATTGTAAAGTTAAATAATATAAAATTAAAAAAAAATGAAATTAGAACACTAACACCATACACAAAAATAAATTCAAAATCGATTAAAGAGCTGAATATAAGGTCAGAAACTATAAAAATTCTTAGAGGAAAACAGGAAAAACACTCTTTGATATAAACTACAGCAAGATCTTTTTGACCCATCTCCTAGAGTAAAGATAATAAAAACAAAAATAAACAAATGGGAGTTAATTAAAATTAGAAGCTTTTGTACAGCAAAGGAAACCATAAACAAGATGAAAAGACAGCTCTCAGAATGGAAGAAAATATTTGCAAATGAAGCACTGGACAAAGACTCAATCTCCAAAATATACAAACAGCTCATGGAGCTCAATTAAAAAAAAAAAAAATTTAAAAATGGATGCAAGATTTAAACAGACATCTCTCCAAAAGACATTCAGATGGCCAAGAGGCACAGGAAACAATGTTCAACATCACTAATTATCAGAGAAAGGCAAAATCAAGATTACAAGGAGCTATCACCTTACACCAGTCAGAACGGTCATCATCAAAACAAATCCACAAATAGTAAATGCTGGAGACGGGGTGGAGAGAAGGGAGCCCTCCTGAACTACTGGTGGCAATGTAAACTGATACAGCCACTGTGCAGAACAGTATGGAGGTTCCTTAAAAAACTAAAAATAGAACTACCATATGACCCAGCAATGCCACTACTGGGCATATACCCTGAGAAAACTATAATTCAAAATGATGCACCCCAATGCTCACTGCAGCATTATTTTCAATAGCCAGGACATGGAAGCAACCTAAATGTCCAACAGCAGATGAAGGAAGATGGGGCACATATGAACAAGAGAACATTATTCCATCATAAAAAGGAAAGAAACTGGATCATCTGTAGAGAGTAGATGGACCTAGTGTATGTTATACAGAGTGAAGTAAGTCAGAAAGAGAAAAACAAGTATCACATATTAACGCATATATGTGGTATCTAGAAACACGGTACTGAGAAACCTAGCTCCAGGGCAAGAACGCAGACGCAGACCTAGGGAACAGACGTGTGGACACAGTGGAGGAAGGGGACGGAGGGATAAATTGGGAGATGAGGACTGACACATGAAGACGACCATTTGTAAAACAGATAGCTAGTGGGAAGCTGCTATAAAGTACAGGGAACCAAAGGCTGTAAGGAGGCTCACAGTGTGAAATGATAACTGCGCAGTGGCTGCAAAACAGGGCTGGGAATCTGAGGCTGAACTCTGCATTTCATTTTTATGTTAGTATTTCTGTGGGAGCTAGAGTGCCAAACTCTCTCCATATTCTTCAAATGTATTATGTTAAGTGTCAAGAAGGACCATATTACTGTTCAACACTAAGAGTACAACATATTAGGTTGATAAAATATGCCTTAAGAAGCAAAAGGACGGCTCAGGGCATTAAAAGCCCCATTATTTCTGTAAAACTACAAAAGCAAAACAATCAGAGCTACTTATCTTTTAATACTCTAATTAACAGATTTAACGAGCAATGTGATTTACTGGTATGTAAGTCAGGTATATGACTTAAAGAACCTACCAAACAACAACAACACACACACACACACAAATATCATGCTGTAATATGTAATCTGAACCAACAATAACAGAGTTTTACTTCAATGACTTTTTAGTGAAAATGTATACACAAAAGCCTGTCATGATACCCACAGAGAGCATTTGAGCCAATTTATTCATTGCTAATAATTAAGAAAAAAAGATTTAACACTAGGATGTGAATTCTATTTTAACATCTTAATAAATATATTAATAACTGAGTTTTAAATGGAATACACCTTTCCTACCTTCTAATTTCTCTGAACCCAAACCTCAAATTCTCCCATAAATTGAACTGATTGTCCAACAGGTTTGATTTCCTGGTTTCAGGTGCGTGTAGCTACCTAGTCACCCAGAATAAGAGTGGAGTCTGAATTTCACTTATGAGCAACAGAAGAGGGAGAAACACATGAGCTAACGTGGTAGGCTCAGCCCTCCTTCTGGCACTTCTCATCCATGGCCCTTGCCCAGAAGATCAGAGACATTCTTGAGAGTCCCCCCTGTACCACTACCCTCCTTGGTCCTCCTTTGTTTCAAGATCCATCTTCAATTCCACCATCATCCACAAAGGTACCTAAGCTCCCTATTAAAAGTGACTGCTTTCCTCTGAATTCCTATAACTTTAATTGTTCACTAGTCATTTTTTGCACCTAGCATTACTATTTCCTGACACTGAAGGGATTTTTTTTTCATGTATGCATCTTAATTCCCAATTAGAATGCAAACTGCTAGGTGGGAATGTAAATTAGTACAACCTTTCTGGAGGGCAAATGCTAACACCTTTTAAGAATGCACATCCAGCAATTTCTCTTCTAAGAATTTATCCCAAGGAAATAATTAGAGCTGTGTATAAAGATTTAGTTACGGGATATTTAAGCAAAGCTACTTGTAATTTCAGAAAGTCAGAAACCCAAAGGTCCAATCATAAGATATTAATTTGTTAAGTAAATTATAAAATTAGAAATGAAATACTATGCAGCTATTTTTAAAATGTTGCAGGAATTTCTTTATTGATACTGAAAACAGCTACAAAACCAATACAGAATAAGCATCTATCTTTGTTTAAAAAAGGCTGCACTTATGTTTGCACTGAATAAGATTTGGAAGATTTTTTAAAATATTCTTTTTTGCTGGTATATTTATCTCAGTTTTTCTATAACAAGCCTGTATTACTCTTTGCAATTAAAAAAAAGGAATCAGATTTGAAAGGAAATGTAGTTCTGAGCAAAGAATAATTACAACTATTCTTTATAATTCTATATAGTTCAAAGCACAAATAAGTGTGCGACAAAAGCTTTAACCTGGGTGCCTGGATCCACAGAAGTATGGGGAAAGGTAAGATTTCTTTTGTCGTGATAGATGGGTCATGGGTTATTTTCAGCATTTCAAAATGCCTGCAACTGTATGCCCTAGACTAAGTTATACATTTTTTTGCTTTTGTCTGAAATAATAACTGAGCTTTGTGAATACTTACAAGCTTGGGAGGACTGGAAACTATGCCTTTGTTAATAAAACAAATGTGAAACATTAACTTTTTCTTAACTTTCTTGAAAGACAAAAATCTTTCAAAACAGAGGGACCACAGGAGTTGAAAGCAAACGTTCTCTGTGATGATGAAAACATTGGAAGTCATGGTTCTAGACTTGAGAACTGTGCTCCACTGATTATACTTCTCACATTTACATATTAAGCTTTAAAAAAAAGCCATTTAATAATGATTTCCATGCCCACTATCCCCTAAGAAAAAAGGAAAAGGTTAAAAACCAGTTTTCTTAAGTCCAGGTTCTTGTTGAATTATCATACTTTAGACGGTTACTCCTTGGAAGAAAAGTTATGACCAACCTAGGTAGCATATTGAAAAGCAGAGACATTACTTTGCCAACAAAGATCCGTCTAGTCAAGGCTATAGTTTTTCCTGTGGTCATGTATGGATGTGAGAGTTGGATTGTGAAGAAAGCTCAGCGCTGAAGAATTGATGCTTTTGAACTGTGGTGCTGGAGCAGACTCTTGAAAGTCCCTTGGACTGCAAGGAGATACAAGCAGTCCATTCTAAAGGAGATCAGTCTTGGGTGTTCTTTGGAAGGAATGATGCTAAAGCTGAAATTCCAGTACTTTGGCCACCTCATGCGAAGAGTTGACTCATTGGAAAAAGACTCTGATGCTGGGTGGGATTAGGGGCAGGAGGGAGGATGAGATGGCTGGATGGCATTACCGACTTGATGGACGTGAGTCTGAGTGAACTCCAGGAGTTGGTGATGGACAGGGAGGCCTGGAGTGCTGCGATTCATGGGGTCGCAAAGAGCTGGACACGACTGAGCAACTGAACTGAACTGAAATCTTTATGTCTCCCATGTAACAGTGCTCCCATTCCTGCCAACCCAACATATGCTTAAAAGAGGACTCTTTGTAAAGTACACCTTGGTTCTTGTAATTCTTCATAAACACTTCAGGGACTGCCTTCTTGTATTGCCTGCCTCTGTACCCTATTCTGCATTACCCCTTCTTTAATATACTCTGTTCCTCTCGACTACCTTTTATGCCCTGAATATGTTCTAGGTTCTCAATTTCGTTTATCTCCATTTGGAGTTACCTTTTCTGTTTTACAACTATTTGAATCTTCCCTATCAAAGCCCAATTCAAATGCTACCTTTTCCTCAAAGATTCCCTTCACATAATTCCATTTTACATGCTGTCTGTGCCTCTTTCATTGCACTCATTCTGAATGGTATTACGGTAAATTCTGTACAGATCTCTTCCTGTGTCTACTAAGTTTTTAGGTTTTTGTAGTCTGGGGCTGTTTGTCTTCTTTATCTGTGAAGATGATTTGAATAAAGAAGTCATTCAGGGAGAGGAGGGAGGCTCAAGAGAGGGGATGTATGTGTAATTATGACTGATTCACGTAGTTGAAGGGCAGAAACCAACACAACATTGTAAAGCAATTTTCCTCCAATTAATAAAAAGAAGTCATTCAATAAATGTCCACTCATCTGAAAGACAGAAATCATGACTTTTTTGAAGGTTCTTCAAGTCCTGAAACGTATTACTGCAATGAAGAAGGCAGGCAAGGTTTCAACAGACTCAGCTTCTAATTCAAGTTGCAACAGTCACAGGGGAAAGCTTTATGCCTGGGAGAACTCATAGCACTCAGTCTGGTTTGTGGGTACACAGGCTCCAGCCTGCTGACTAACCCCTTGTTTTTAATAGCACAAGCTCCCAGTGTTCTAAATTTCAACTTTGCATATGCTTTTCAAAGTCATATAAATCATGTTTTCAAAATCCTATGGTCACATTATGGCTAAATTCCGTAACTCACAGTGCTTTTGATAAAATATGCATCTTTAGCCTAGAATTCCTTCCTAACCAGCAGATCAGCATATTCAACTGGATCTTGGCTATCTCTTATCTGTATTTTCAGCGGTGTGCAAACTCAACACGTCCCTAACTACTACCCATTTTCCCCCCAATATATTCTTTCTCCTATATTTTCCTTCCAAGCAAACAGTAATAACCCTACTAAAAGCCTAGAAGTCATCCTTTAACCACTTCTTTGCATGATCATTTCTTCACAATCTCTCTCAAATCCATCTAAGTCTTCCTAGCACCTCTGACACTATTTGAATTTGAAAGCTTTGTCCATATTTGTCATTCGTTCTCCTCCTTCTCCTGACTCAACCCTGGGAAGCCTCCCAGACCATCCTAATCTAGGTTAAGTGCCCTCTCTTAGGTGACCCCCTAGGACTATGCACTCCTCAGCTACACCCTAGGAAATGCTGCACTTAGGCTGCTTCACCTATCAGATCTCAAGTTTCTTGAAGAGAAAAACTGTCTTATTCTTTGCAATCACATTCCCTAGTATCCAGAGACTCAATAAGTACTTCTTAAATAATGATGAATAAACTCACAAAGCTAAGCTTCTATACTGCTAAATATCCAACCCACTCAATTACATAAAGTTAGGTAGAATGATCTCTAAAAATCACATTCCTAATTTCTGTGTCAGCCAGTATATAAGTGGACATTAAAATCTGAACTGTATTTTTTTTTCAAGTAGCATAACATTAATTCCAAAGAAATCCAAAAGATCAAAGCTATAGTGAAAAGTAAAACGTTAACTGCATAAGGAAAATACTACTAGAAAGAAGAAGCACCCAATAACTGCAGACTCAGAGTAAGGAATTAAATACTACTTCAACATTAGAGAAGGAGTATAACTTGCCATTTTAATTCAATGAAAAAATAGTAATTTTTATTTTCTTTGAAAAAACACATGTAACTCCTCTGGGATGTATATATCTCATAATGTAAAGAATATCTTTTTCCTCTAGCATGTTTAATGTTGAAATGACTGCTTTTTTAAATCAGTCACTTGACAGTTTTATAAAAAATCTGGTATGGAAAAAGTGGCTTCGGAGTCAGACTTGACTAAAATGCAACAAATGCCAAAACTTGGGAAAGCTATTTAACTTCATGAAGTGTTAATTTCTAATTTGTAAAATGTGATTAATATCTATCTCATTGAAGATAATTGATAAATAAGAACTGGATTGCAAAAGCAGGAAGTCAAGAAACACCTGGTGTAATAAGCAAATTTGGCCTTGGAGTACAGAATGAAACAAGGCAAAGGCTAATAGAGTTCTGCCAAGAGAACACACTGGTCATAGCAAAAACCCTCTTCCAACAAAACAAGAGAAGACTCTACACATGGACATCACCAGATGGTCGACACCGAAATCAGACTGATTGTATTCTTTGCAGCCAAAGATGGAGAAGCTCTATACGGTTAGCAAAAACAAGACCAGGAGCTGACTGTGGCTTGGATCATGAACTCCTTATTGCCAAATTCAGACTGAAATTGAAGACAGTGGAGAAAACCACTAGACCATTCAGGTATGACCTAAATCAAATCCCTTATGACTATACAGTGGAAGTGAGAAATAGATTTAAGGGACTAAATCTGATAGAGTGCCTGATGAACTATGGATGGAGGTTCATGACATTGTACACGAGGAAGGGATCAAGACCATCCCCATGAAAAAGAAATGCAAAAAATCAAAATGGTTGGCTGAGGAGGCCTTACAAATAGCTGTGAAAAGAAGGGAAGTGAAAGGCAAAGGAGAATAGGAAAGATATATCCATCTGAATGCAGAGTTCCAAAGAATAGCAAGAAGAGATAAGAAAGCCTTCCTCAGCTATCAATGCAAACAAATAGAGGAAAACAACAGAATGGGAAAGACTAGAGATCTCTTCAAGAAAATCAAAGACACCAAAGGAACATTTTATGCAAAGATGGGCTCAATAAAGGACAGTAATGGTATGGACCTAACAGAAGCAGAAGATATTAAGAAGAGATGGCAAGAATACACAGAAAAACTGTACAAAAAAGATCTTCCTAGAGCCAGACATCCTGGAATATGAAGTCAGGTGGGCCTTAGGAAGCATCACTACGAACAAAGCTAGTGGAGGTGATGGAAATCCAGTTGAGCTATTTCAAATCCTGAAAGATGATGCTGTGAAAGTGCTGCACTCAATATGCCAGCAAATTTGGAAAACTCAGCAGTGGCCACAGCACTGGAAAAGGTCAGTTTTCCTACCAATCCCAAAGAAAGGCAATGCCAAAGAATGCTCAAAGTACCGCACAATTGCACTCATCTCACATGCTAGTAAAGTAATGCTTAAAATTCTCCAAGCCAGGCTTCAGCAATACATGAACCGTGAACTTCCAGATGTTCAAGCTGGTTTTAGAAAAGGCAGAGGAACCAGAGATCAAATTGCCAACATCCGCTGGATCATGGAAAAAGCAAGAGAGTTCCAGAAAAACATCTGTTTCTGCTTTATTGACGATGCCAAAGCCTTTGACTGTGTGGATCACAACAAACTGTGGAAAATTCTCAAAGAGATGGGAATACCAGACCACTTGGCCTGCCTCTTGAGAAACCTGTTGCAGGTCAGGAGCAACAGTTAGAACTGGACATGGAACAACAGACTGGTTCCAAATAGGAAAAGGAGTACGTCAAGGCTGTATATTGTCACCATGTTTCTTTAACTTATATGCAGAGTACATCATGAGAAACTCTGGGCTGGAGGAAGCACAAGCTGGAATCAAGATTGCCGGGAGAAATATCAATAACCTCAGATATGCAGACGACACCACCCTTATGGCAGAAAGTTAAAAGAACTAAAGAGCTTCTTGATAAATGTGAAAGAGGAGAGTGAAAAAGTTGGCTTAAAACTCAACATTCAGAAAATGAAGATCATGGCATACAGTCCCATCACTTCATGGGAAAGAGATGGGGAAACAGTGGTAACAGTGGCTGACTTTATTTTTCTGGGCTCCAAAATCACTGCAGATGGTAACTGCAGCCATGAAATTAAAAGACGCTTACTCCTTGGAAGGAAAGTTATGACCAACCTAGAGAGCCTATTGAAAAGCAGAGACATTACTTTGTCACAAAGGTCTGTCTAGTCAAGGCTATGGTTTTTCCAGTGGTCATGTATGGATGTGAGAGTTGGACTATAAAGAAAGCTGAGGGCTGAAAAATTGATGCTTTTGAAGTGTGGTGTTGGAGAAGACTTTTGAGAGTCCCTTGGACTGCAAGGAGATCCAACCAGTCCATCCTAAAGATCAGTCTTGGGTGTTTATTGGAGGGACTGATGTTGAAGCTGAACCTCCAATATTTTGGCCACCTCATGCAAAGAGCTGACTCATTTGAAAAGACCTTGATGCTGGGAAAGATTGAGGGCAGGAGGAGAAGGGGATGACAGAGGATGAGATGGCTGGATGGCATCACTGACTCGATGGACATGGGTTTGGGTAGACTTCGGGAGCTGGTGATGGACAGGGAGGCCTGGCGTGCTGTGGTTCATGGGGTCGCAAAGAGTTGGATACGACTGAGCAACTGAAGTGAACTGAGCTGAACTGAATGCATAGTAAATGTGTTATAAATATTATAGTTTCTCCAACTATCTTCTCTCTTTTTTTAATTGAAGAACAGTTGATTTACAGTATTATGTTAGTTTCAGGTGTACAACACAATAATTCATTACATAGCTTGTACTCCATTTAAACTTATTATAAAATAATGGCTGTATTTCCCTGTGCTATATAATATATCCTCATTTCTTATTTATATTATACCTCGTAGTTAGTATGTCTTAATCCCATACTCTTATCTTAACCTCCCCTCTTCCCACTGGTAATTACTAGTGGTAACAGTTTTCATCCCAATCCCAAAGAAAGGCAATGCCAAGGAGTGCTCAAACTACCGAACAATTGCACTCATCTCACACGCTAGTAAAGTAATGCTCAAAATTCTCCAAGCCAGGCTTCAGCAATATGTGAACCGTGAACTTCCTGACGTTCAAGCTGGTTTTAGAAAAGGCAGAGGAACCAGAGATCAAATTGCCAACATCCGCTGGATCATGGAAAAAGCAAGAGAGTTCCAGAAAAACATCTATTTCTGCTTTATTGACTATGCCAAAGCCTTTGACTGTGTGGATCACAATAAACTATGGAAAATTCTGAAAGAGATGGGAATACCAGACCACCTGATCTGCCTCTTAAGAAATCTGTATGCAGGTCAGGAAGCAACAGTTAGAACTGGTCATGGAACAACAGACTGGTTCCAAATAGGAAAAGGAGTACGTCAAGGCTGCATATTGTCACCATGTTTATTTAACTTATATGCAGAGTACATCATGAGAAATGCTGGACTGGAAGAAACACAAGTTGGAATCAAGATTGCCGGGAGAAATATCAATAACCTCAGATATGCAGATGACACCACCCTTATGGCAGAAAGTGAAGAGGGGCTAAAAAGCCTCTTGATGAAAGTGAAAGTGGAGAGTGAAAAGGTTGGCTTAAAGCTCAACATTCAGAAAACGAAGATCATGGCATCTGGTCCCATCACTGCATGGGAAATAGATGGGGAAACGGTGGAAACAGTGTCAGACTTTGTTTTTCTGGGCTCCAAGATCACTGCAGATGGTGACTGCAGCCATGAAATTAAAAGACGCTTACTCCTTGGAAGGAAAGTTATGACCAACCTAGATAGCATATTCAAAAGCAGAGACATTACTTTACCAACAAAGGTTCGCCTAGTCAAGGCTATGGTCTTTCCTGTGGTCATGTATGGATGTGAGAGCTGGACTGTGAAGAAGGCTGAGCGCCGAAGAATTGATGCTTTTGAACTGTGGTGTTGGAGAAGACTCTTGAGAGTCCCTTGGACTGCAAGAAGATCCAACCAGTCCATTCTGAAGGAGATCAATCCTGGAATTTCTTTAGAAGGAATGATGCTAAAGCTGAAACTCCAGTATTTTGGCCACCTCATGCGAAGAGTTGACTCATTGGAGAAGACTCTGATGCTGGGAGGGATTGAGGGCAGGAGGAGAAGGGGACGACAGAGGATGAGATGGCTGGATGGCATCACTGACTCGATGGATGCGAGTCTGAGTGACCTCCGGGAGCTGGTGATGGACAGGGAGGCCTGGCGTGCTGCGGTTCATGGGGTCGCAAAGAGTCGGACACGACTGAGCGACTGATCTGATCTGATCTGAACCACTAGTTTGTTTTATCTGTGAGTCTGTTTCTGTTTTGCTATATACATTAATTTCTTTCTTAGGCTCAGTATATAAATGATGACATATACAGTATCTGTCTTTCTCTGACTTATTTCACTAAGCATAATACTCTCTAGGCAATGTCAAGGTCTACTGACATTATTGCAAATGGCAGTAACTCATTCATTTTTATGGCTAAGTAACATGTAACTGCTCAGTTCTGTTGACAACGGGAAAGGCTGTGGGGGACAGGGGCAAGGGATATATAGGAACTCCACTCTTCATTAATTTCTACTATAAAAACTAAGGTTGCTACAGAAATGATATGTACTAGTTAATAAGAAAAAGATTTGCATAGTTCGAAAGAGCTGATACACCATCAACACATTATAACCTAAATAGTTAAACACAAAAATACATTCAAGTTTTCTCCTCTTATCCTCAGTGAATGACGTGCTGGTTTAACTAATAATCTACGTCTTAGGTTATGAGTACATAACTTAAGCCTTTCCGAGTCTCCCACTGTTGTGCTCAGTCTATCCTAACATCATCCTCCTGTCCTCATAACTTCATGCTGGCATACAGCATTCTACTAAGCTGCCACTCTGTGGACTAGAGTAGCAGCTGCTTCTCATCCTCATCACCCTCTATCAAACCAATTAGACTCACAGTCAGGATAGACACATGGTTGAAGGATGATGGAATGAAAAAAGGAATCTCTGTCAGCCATATAATTATAGAGATGCTTTTAAGATAAATATTTAAATTTTAATAACTGTACAAGCAATTCATGGTTAGAATGTTAGGATGAATGATTTTCTCTTTCCTAAGGAGAAGGCTTTCAATAATTCTTCATGTTTCACTTCAGAGAGGTTATTCCTAACCACTTTATATAAAGCAAACTCTCCCAATTCCTCTCTCATTACCCTACATTTATCACTTTGATGGCCCTTATCACCATCTCTTCTTTTTACATTCACTCACTGGAATATAAGCTTTATGAGGACTGGGATCTAATATTTCTCTTGCTCTACGCCAAGTACTTAGTAAACTTTCAGTATGTTTAATTCCTGAATAATGAAAACACTAAGGAAGAAAAATAGACAAGTAAAGACATTTCCCACATTCCAATCTGGTAATAAAGACTCTTCATCCATACACTGAATAGGATATTTTAATGACATTTTCATTATATCATGCAGCACTGTTCTGTAGGATAGTTCTGTAGTGTTGTGAAAATAGGGTCTGCCATGTTGTGTTTATGGGGTGTAATGAATGATTTTTTTTCTTAATGAAAGATTTTGATGAGGAGGAAAGCAGAAAGTTGATATCCCAGAAGATATCCTATTCTTATAAGTCTATACACTTATTTAAAAACTCCTGCCACAGTTTTGTTTTTAGTAGTTAAAAATGATTATATTAATGAGTCTATTACATATCATACTCTGCTTTCTTCTTACTTTAATTAGATCTTCCTGGTAACCTTGCAAGGTAAGAATTATCATCATTCAACTGATGAAGAAAACTGAAGGTCAGAGAGATTAAGGAAACTAACTTGGTATGGCCTACAACTTGTAAAAGAAATGAACATTCAAACTTAGGTCAGTCTACCTGACTCCAGAAGTCGCAATTTTTCCATAGGGCAAAACAGCCTGCCTTTGTTCTAACATAGACTTAATTTCATAAAACTCCTACTTCTCTGCATGTTGCTAAGTTTCGGATATGGAATGTACATCTGTATTCCAAACTATATGCAGTGGTGCCCGTGGGAAAGTCATTCTGTTTCTTGGTTCACAGTGTTCATGCATGCGTGCTAAGCTGCTCGAGTTGTGTTCGACTCTTTGCAACCCACTGGACTGCAGCTTGCCTGGCTCCTCTTTTCATGGGATTCTCCAAGGGCAAGAATACTGGAGTGGGTTGCCGTGCCCTCCTCCAGGAGATCTTCCCAACTCAGGGATTGAATCTGTGTCTCTTATGTCTTCTGCAGGCGGGTTCTTTACCACTAGAGCTATCCAGGAAGCCTGGTTCATAAAACCTCATGTAATTCGTATCTTAGATCTGCTCAAGCAACTATTTCTGTAATATAGATGCTTCTGAGACAATTCTTTGAGGAATAGACATAGAGACATAGTTTAAATTCCCATGTATTAATACTTAAAAGCAGAAGGAAGGAGTTTGATTCATTTGATATAATACTTTTTCATGTAGAGGAAACTACCATGTCTTATTTGGCTTGATTTTAAAATCTCCCTTTGGCCCTTAGGAAGCTTTAGTCAATAGTTTTAACAGATGTAGAAAGGGATGGGACATTCCAACAAGAAGAATGTAATCTTCAGTACTTGCCATGAATAGCAAGTCTACTAACTGTTAAATAGTTTACTTTAAATAAGTGATGTGAGCATACTTTAAATAAATGATGTGTAAGTAAAGTCCAATACAAGAGATGAGAACGTTCTCTGTAATCTGGAAACCACACTCCCTGGCCTACAGGGCCTGAACTTGGAACTGCTACTCCAAGCCTCAAGAACATTCCAAGTGCTGTCTGATATGATTGTGGCCAAGACATCAAAGAAGGAAAAATTCATTGGGAAAACCTTTCAGCTTCTTCCCTGGTATATTAGGGCTTTACAGAAACACAATATAATCCCTAAAACTTCCAAGGACACTGGGACAAACGGTTCCAATAATTAAGCTACAAAATGGTAACCATAATCACTTGGGATTCTGTGAGCCTGACACTGGAAGAGATTGTGCCGCCAGAAAGCATCATGACGCTGAATGTTAGAGCTCCTAACTTCTGTGGCAGCTGTATTTGTTCATGTACAATTAGGGCTGTGCAAGTTGGTATGTGTTGGTATCATAAAATGGAGGATCAACATTGCCATACAAGCCTATTCAGATATCTAACAAAAGCCAGGATAAGTGGCTGCTGAAAGAAAGCACACTCCTTCTACTACAGTCTCTGTATAGCTTTTCAACCTCATGCTTTTCTTCTCTTTTTTGGAATGCACACAAGAAATTAGGTGAAACTGCATACTGATCTAGCTGCAAGGAAGCTGAGGACAGGGAGAATTCACTCACACAGAAACCCGTGGGTGTCCTTTTACAACATGCTGCCAAATAGTGTGTGGAAAGCTACCAGAGTTCAGCATCTAAATGTTCACTTGCTCTTATTTATAAAAAAATCTCCTTCTTGCATTCATATCAGTAAATGTAGCTTGGACTTCTTCTTAAAGAATTTTAAGCTAATAATAAATGACCTTGGGACCATTAAAAAATTCTCAGAAATCTTTATACTTATCTTTAAATATTGGCACTCTGGTATTCAAATATGTAGTGCCAGACTTTTCCTCTTATCATAAATTTTCATTTACAAGGCCATGGCAGTAGTCCTAATGAAGATTAATTACTTCAGGACATTCCATAAAATCTGCCCAGCTTCCTTCTGATGGTGAAGGCTACCACATATAGAAATGGAACTGAAAATGTATCATGTCCTTAAGATGTCTCTTTTCTAGCTGCTTGGTACTAGAAACAGATTTGCAAAAACAATTTAGTCAAAGAAAATACTGATTGGCTCAGCATTCACTACAAATATAACCGCAAGAGCAAAAGATAACCTCTTAGATCAGAATTCTAATAATCAGAAAAGGTTGGGGATTGTGAGAGGGCAACAGCAGGCAGGGGATTGCAATCACATGTACATGTTTCCTTCTAAAAAACACAAACATCATTTGAGATGAGTCTGGCTCCTCCATCTCACAATAAACATGTTTGAGATTCCCCTAAAATTCATCCATCAAGTCCAGGTTAAGAACCTCTGCTCTGTTGGAATTTAGAAGACATACATAATGATTTCTCTTCTCCCAGATGAAAAAAAGTTTAAACATTCACACGAGTTCAGTTTATATTATGGATTTATCTTGCTACTAATCTGTACGTACAGCATTTCTGCTCCCCAAAAGCACATTAGCTTTTCTCCTCAAACTACTTTCACTGATTAGTTTTTAATATTCATGGTCATCATCTACCCAATCATGTCCCCAGTGTTCTAACTATCTGGCGAAATTAAGTTTTACACTTCATCTTACTCTTCATTAGTCCTTCAAATGATTTTAAGAGAGGGAAAACCCAGTGTTCAACAAAGTTATACATTAAAGAATTACTTATAATAGCAAAAACAAAACAAAACCAAATAACAAGGAACAAAAAACTAAAAATGAATACAACCTAAAATTCTAAAAGAGGAATGGATAAGGAAAATGATATAATATAGTTATTGACATTAATGTATTCTACATGAAGCACTGTGAAATGAAAAAAGGGGTGGCATCACTCTCAAGGATGGTCCTAAGAAAGTGTCATTTTCAACAGTCTTTTCAGTGAAAGCAAAGTTGCCATGCAACATCATCAGGGCAGAAATCAAGAGAACCCTTCGAGGTGCTTCATCACCCTTGGGAGACGGTTCATTCTGGTCTCATGGCATCCTCAGCCATTCATCCAACTTCTTAGAGATCCGAGCATTTCTGAAACATGGCAAACCTACCACTGCCAATGAGTTATTCAATGACGGCTAAATAACAGAGGAGTAGAACGCACAGGGTAAAACCTGAGAGTTTTATTTAGTGCACTGTTTCTAGCTTTGGGCTTCCCTGGTGGCTTAGGTGGTAAAGAATCCACCTGCAATGGGGGAGACCTGGGTTCAATCACTGGGTTGGGAAGATCCCCTGGAGAAGGGAACGGCTACTCACTCCAGTATTCTTTCTGGAAAATTTCATGGACTGTATAGTCCATGCGGTAACAAAGAGTCGGACACAGCTGAGCAACTTTCATTTTCATGCTTCTGCTCAATAATTGTAGCAACAAGTAAGGTCAAACTGGGAGCTTCTTAAATACTGTATTTCTTAAAATATGTCTTCCCTTTCCCAACTCTAATCCAAGTAAAGAATACCTTCCCTTCCTCAGTGGGTACAACCTTTCCCTTAAGAGTCTGAAGACAAAAAAATAATGCCTTCTCACCCGCGACACCCTGCTTACTCCCTGCCTCCCTGCTAGCCCAACAATCTGCCTTGGAAGTTTCTCCATTCATGCTTTACATCTCAACAGGATATGCTTTTGTTTCAGGGCAATGGCAAAAGGGAGAAAGACAAAAGGAATAAAATTTAAAGAAAGTCAAGTAAATTAACTCATCATTCATAACTCACTAAGTTATGATAAAAGCTCTATGAAATCTGATAGGTCATGAACTTTGTATTTCACAAAGAAGAGATGATTGAGATTTTCTCTTAAAAGTTGCTAGGCATATTGGAATCAGGGATATACCTCCTGAAGTTAAAAAGAATAAAAGGAAAGAATGGCAGTCACATAATAAGGTCATTAATAATATCATTAAGCTGAGCCAACTTCTTTCCATATCTACCACCCACATCTAGATTCACCAGTGAATAGTGGTTCAAGTAAGTGAAAACTACAGCCAATCCTATTTAACAATCACCTAGACTCTGAGTAAGAAAAAAAAATCCCTTCAAAAATCATCCCCTGTATTTAGCACTTATGATTCCACCAATTTATATAAAATACATAATGTGCAACACCCAGACCCAACTAAAACCAGTTAAGAAAGGAAAATGCTTTCTGGGAATTTTCCTTCTCCCCAAATTTATCCTTGATGTATACATATTTCTTTTCCAGGTAAAAAAGTCTCCCACATATAAAGAAAGCTGACTGTAAAGACTTGGAAGGGCATTTGCTGGGCAAAATTTATTCAAGAGTTATCATCGAACAACACTAAGAGAAACCACACAGATTAAAGTGGTGCATCTCCTTCAAGTAAGAGATAACTTTTAAAGATGGGCAAGTTCATTCAGAAACAGAAAAGTAGCATAAAACAGATTTTTAAAACAAAACAAAACCCCCAACAAATGGGGGGAAAAAAAACAGACAAAAATCCTTGATCAGCCTTTTGATTTAGAGCTGTGTCAGACTAAACAAAGAGAATAGTTAATTATATTAGATGTGAAAATTTACCTTGTACAAGAAAAGGTATCAATCCATATAAAGGTTTTTATGTCTAAATTATGCCAACAGTCTCACTACAAATTACACGTGACAGATCTTAGACCACCTAAAATAATCTACCAAACACCCTACCACACAACAATACAAAGCAATCTGCCTCAGCCAGAGACTGTGGTCTGTGAAGAAAACATTGACACAATGCAGTCTAATCAAACTTTTTTGCTTTCCCTTTTTTGTTTGAAAAATGTTAAGATTATAAATACTAAAAACTTAATTTTACTGGATAATGAATATCTGGAACATCCAGCTGCGTCTTTTCCTTAATATTCAATACTTTGCCAATTTTCACATCATTAGCAATCCACATGAAGATGGCCATAAACAAAACATGATGAATGCTACAAGATATACAAAAATTAATCTTACATTACATGCTCAGAACCAAATTTCTCTCAGCTTGTGAGGCACAGCTAAAAGGAACACATTTATTAAAAGAAGAGTTTAACTGGAATATGGTTAAAGTTACTTGTCTCACTTCAAAGGCCATATTTCAGTTCAGTTCAGTCGCTCAGTCATGTCCAACTCTTTGCAACCCCATGGACTGCAGCACGCCAGGCCTCCCTGTCCATTACCAACTCCTGGAGTTTACCCAAACTCGTGTCCATTGAGTCGGTGATGCCATCCAACCATCTCATCCTCTGTCGTCCCCTTCTCCTCTCGCCCTCAATCTTTCCCAGCATCAGGGTCTTTTCCAATGAGTCAGCTCTTCACATCAGGTGGCCAAAGTACTGGAGTTTCAGCTTCAGCATCAGTACTTCCAATGAACACCCAGGACTGATCTCCTTTAGGATGGACTGGTTGGATCTCCTTGCAGTCCAAGGAACTCTCAAGAGTCTTCTCCAACACCACAGTTCAAAAGCATTAATTTTTCTGTGCTCAGCTTTCTTTATAAGGCAATTTATCCTTCTCCCCGCTCTCTTATTACTTAAACTCACTTCAGGTTTAGCTGAGCCATCACGCCCTTCAGGAAGCTGTTTCTAGTTTGCCAAGCCCAAGACTTGGGCACATCATTTTCAGGCTTACCTACTCCTCTCCCCATCACCTCTGCCAGTGCACAAATCACAGCACTTAACCAACTATGCTGGTTTGTAATTGCTTGCTTATCCATCTGTTACCTCCACTGAACTAAAAGCTCTGTCAAAGCTTGGAAGATATTTTTCTTGCCTAATGTTTTATCCTCTGTACCTGCACTACGCCTGGCACAGGATAGGTGCAAAAAAAATTCTCAGTTCAAAGAATGGATGGAGGAAATGTGACAAGAAGCCAGAGATTACAGATCAAGAAGATATTTTTAACTCTTAAGCAATCAGAATGTGATTTAAATAAAGCAGAAAGTTCTTTCTGCAGCTCTTAGCAGCATATATAGAAGCTTGTCAAAATTTTTATTGTGAAAGC
The DNA here is from genome assembly GCA_935064755.1 of Tragelaphus eurycerus. Classification (NCBI taxonomy): domain Eukaryota; kingdom Metazoa; phylum Chordata; class Mammalia; order Artiodactyla; family Bovidae; genus Tragelaphus; species Tragelaphus eurycerus. The sequence goes on along the minus strand of CAKXYN010000126.1, from coordinate 1,715,778 downwards.
AGTATAACTCTATGGACTATTTTGAAGATAAAAAAATTAAAAATCATTTATAAGTATAAAGATAACTGCATGCAATATTTAAGGTCTTGTGTCCTCAAAAAGTATAAAAAGTCTGTATCAAAACTCACTGGAGATAAGAATACATGATTCCATGTAATTCCCAGAAGACCAATGAATTCTCTGATGTCACAAAGTCCACAGCAACAAAGAGCCAGGTTTTCTACCAAATTGTTCTATTTTTAATAACAATAACAACAAGAAATCCTAACATTTTGTACTAATTCTACCTATGCTAATTCCATAGAAGGAATCAGAAATGAAAGCCACAGAGTAAAACACAGCCTGGACCAAATGTAAGATGGAAGAAGATAAGAAAAGAAATCAGAGAACATCAAAGCAAGCTCTCTCTTCCTTACCTAGTTTTAAAAACAGCACACAAAAGTTTAGAGCTGCCAATGGAGTTCAGGCATCTGCTACTGACTAACCAGCTGACATTCTTCTATATGACGGGTTAATTACCCACTCCCTGCATTTCATAGCTCTGTTTCTGTGGATAAATGAAGCTATTAACAGCAGCATTTATTTTTAAAATCCCTTAAAAGGAACTAAGGGTCATATAATTGACCATACTGTAAGCAAGACAACTTTTTGTCACACAAATTTAAAGGAGTTAATTCATATATCAGAATCTCTCTTGAATTCCAGTGATAGAAATCACAATTCTGATAATTCTAGAGAGGGTTAAGGAGGGTTTACATTCTACTGTGGCTAAATACCAAGCTGAGAAGGACAGACATACAAACTCTTTAAAATTCTATCAGATCTTCCTGAAGAGGAATTATTGATCCTAAGGTCAGTTGTCCTCCACTAAATCTGGCTCTCCTTTGCCTGTTTCCTACAAATGTCTTTCCATGTAGAGAGACCAAATCATTACTTGAGCTGAATATCTATGGGTTTCACCAAAGTGAAGGTAAAAGAAATACACAAAGGGAACTTTCGAAGAAATTAGCTTGTACTTAGTTTGGAACTAAAAGCCACTTTCTAATTGGTATATCCAGTCCCAGACAAACTCGTATCTGAAAATGATAATTAATATCCAGAGAACAGTGGCAGTGAGGGTGACCAAGAGGCGGGAACACTAGCTGTTGCTGCAGTTGTTGAGTAGAAGCTAGAAACTGTGACCCAAATAAACCCGGTGAACAAGCCAGGAGAATCGTCTAAAGCTAATGTGACAAAATCTTAGCATTTAGTCATGTTCATGAGAGGCAAAGAAACAAAGATGCAGCAAAACTGAACAATACAGGGAGATTGTATTGGTGCTATCACTACGCACAGCAGAAGCAATTACTACTGTCAACATTCTAGTGTACAGTGAATTTACTTGTGAAAACCTTCTTTTGTTTAAAACAATGCAGTTTTAGTTTACATGTATCTTTATTCATTGACACTAAAGTAATTTCAACAGAGAAAAGAAAATGAGAATGTAAGTTTCCCATGCAGACTATTACTTGCAAATTACCCTAAACCTTGCCCTCTAGACCAGGAATGGAAAACAGGTTTTATCTTGTAAACTGATCCCAATTGATTGATGGCCCTGTCTGAGAAGGACTGCTAGGGCTAATTGGACAGAATACAAGGCCTACCTTGGATGAGGGATTGGGCAATTAAGGCACTAGTAATACGTTCTGCCATCCTGGGGTTTAGTCCAGTGGTTGTCCAACTGTGAGAGAATTTCCTCCCCAAAGGATATCTGGCAATGTCTGAAAATAATTCTTATCTCAACTGAGGAGATGCTAGTGGTAGAGGATGATGCTACACAGTCTACAGCCACCCCAAACCCCTCAAAACAAAGAATCAACTGGGCCACAATGTCAGTAGTGCTGAGGCTGGGAAACCATGGTTCAGTTAAATCTATCCCATGATTAGTCCATGGATCAGATCTTCAGTCAAATAACACTATATTTGTCTCAATATAGTTTTCCTGAGCTATCTCTCCTAATGCCTGAATAATTCTATATAAGCTGATTGGAGTCTTAGAATGAAGGAATCAATTTGATTCAGGCAGATTACACTGATCTGTCCTTAACTTGTACTGTGATCACAGACAAATTATTTTATCCTTTGAAAGCTTGTTTTTTTCATCTGAGAGGAGGAGGTTGGACTAGACAATTACTGTGCTCATACAAAAGATGAAACTTCTAGGAAGCCCCTAAATGCACGAATGGAATAAAGCCCTTGTTGTTATTCTTTTCAACAAAAGATAATTTCTCTTTGGCTTAAAACCAAAGTTTTTCAATTCCTTTCAATCTCTGCTAGTGTAGTTTCCGGTTATGCCTGCACTTAAAACTATTTTAATTTTTACATAATGCTTAAATATTTCCGATCTGGGGCTTTCCTGGTGGTGCACTGGTAAAGAATCCACCTGCCAATGTAGGAGACATGAGTTTTATCCCTGATCCAAGATGATCCTACACACCATGAACCAACTAAACCTGTGTACCACAACTAGTTCTCTAAAGCCCAGGAACCACACTGTTGAATCCTGTGCACCCTAGAGCCTGTGCTCCACAACAACAGAAGCCATCACAGTGAGAAACTCGTCCACTGCAATGAAGACTAGTGAAGACTGAGCACAGCCAAAAACAAACACATGAAATAATAAAAAAAATATTTTGCCACTGAATTAGATGCTTTGGCATCTCTCAAGGTATTCCTACTGTCGTGTCCATCACCATTACACTATCTGAACCTGGCTTCTTCCAGTTCTCCAACAACATGTTCTGTCATTTCTTGTCTCATTTAAGCTATCAGGATCAGTGTATAGTTGCTTACCATTATACTTTTCTCTTTTACTCTATAAATCTCCTTCCTCAATTAATTAATCAATGCAACTATTTCAGGGCCTTTCTCTCTGCCTCTTACATTAATGTTGGAGAGATGAGTAGAGGCTAGAGCTGAATGTATTGATATAAAAAGAGTTTCTGGCTACAAAGCATTTACAGGCTAATTAAAAGGATGAAACATGTGAAACTATTAGAGAAGAAGTCATATTAACTAGAAGGTAGCAGAGAAATGTCACTAAGAGGGTAAGAAATGCCAAAAGAATGAAACGAAATGTCTACTGTCTGAAGATTAACGACAACTCAAAAGCTAACAAAAATGTTAGAAAAAAATCCTTACAAATAAGATATAGAGGACTGCTGTCATCTTACCAGTGACTTCAAAAGTTGGCCCTATGTTTTCAAGTTATGTTAGAAAGATACGGAAAACATGGCCAAATAACAAACTGTAAGAACCAATTAAATTTCTCTTCAGAGAGAAAAATTACACAGAGCATCTGGAAGTTACTGATATAAAGTCATGTGTGTTAAAACCCCACCTATCGAAATGGAGATCCCAGAAATTACTCTGAAAGAAGGGCATTTATATAAGAATAAAAAGGGCAACAAATTTAACCATACTGATAGCTCATCAAGGTCTGGACATGTGCACCAAGAAACTCTGAAGCAGAATACAGGTATTTACTCTTAGAGGTCAATTTCTAAAGATTAACATTATGCTCTGGACCTAAATTATTTAACCCTTATCATTTACATATTTTTTCTAAGTCCTAACAAACTGTTTTCACCTGTGATGCTTCTTGGGTTAGGAGAGCTACTAAATCATAACCGAGTTGTCCAACAATAAAAATCTAAAGTTTCTGGCATCATATGGGAAGACTGCGTGTTGGATGGGTCATTTTCACTATTATAAAATAATTCTATGTCTAGATGAGCACAAGATTAAAATAAAGAGTATATGAAATGATCTTGCCATATCATTTCTCTAAGGGGATAATCTATTTTGAGACCTCTTCATAATGCTTAAAGCCAGATTATATAGCTCTCTGGGGCCTATTTTTTTCAACTCCAAACTTTTCAGACTAGCAGTTGAGAGGTTCCAACCAGTTTCCTCTCCCCTTCAATCACATTAACTTCATCCAGCATTAGTATCCTCCTTGTGCCTAAATAGGCTCATTGATTTAGAATGTCCACGCAGCTCAATATTCTCAACTTTTAAATCAACAGAATTTCAATATAACCTAATACATCGTACTCTGAAAACAAGCGCTAAGCAGGTCATTCAATTCATTACATTTCTGCTTTTGGCATGGCAACAAATAAGTCCATATTTGAGAGAGGGCTGTTTACATATGAGTTGTCCATTATTTTATGTGTTTCTTACTTTTATATCAAAGAATGTGATTTAAAAATTCAGAGATAATTTTTAACAATAATCTCATCAGTAAATCAAAATAAAATCTTATCTCTGCAATAAATATATCCTAGTGGATCAAATACTTAAGCATAAAGATTCAAAAAGAGAGAGAAGAAAAGAATAGACCAAGAAAAAGATACAACTCTTTATCACCCATATATCTGTTAAATAGGTATGAACAATAGAAGGGCCTCTAAAACAATGAAAAGAGCATGAGATGTTTGTCTCCACACATCTTTTGAATTTATTAAAAGGAGAAGATTCCTATTCTTAATGCTACCAACAGTAAAAACATACCTGATTTTACTTTCCGTATCTTCACTCTCTGACTCTTCAGAGCTTCTGTACTTATCTGGATCTGGAAGTGTGCTTGGATCAAATCCATCATCATCATCATTGCTCCAATCCAGAAAGGCTTCCTCTTCATCTCTAGCCTAAGAAAACACAAGGAAAACTGTGGTTTAAGAAAACAGCTGATAAATAATCAGGTCTTATTACTAGCCCCAAATCAGATCAGATCAGATCAGTCGCTCAGTCGTGTCCGACTCTTTGCGACCCTATGAATCGCAGCACGCCAGGCCTCCCTGTCCATCACCAACTCCTGGAGGTCACTGAGACTCACATCCATCGAGTCAGTGATGCCATCCAGCCATCTCATCCTCTGTCGTCCCCTTCTCCTCTTGCCCCCAATCCCTGCCAGCATCAGAGTCTTCTCCAATGAGTCAACTCTTCACATGAGGTGGCCAAAGTACTGGAGTTTCAGCTTTAGCATCAGCCCCAAATAAATACTGCTAATTGAGATTCTCAAATTAGAAGTCTTCTCTTCTGGTAAAGGCCTCTATGTGACTTTCAGAACCATAATCATTTGCACTGAGGGAAAAAAACCACATCATTTCAAAAGTAAAACAAAATATGGTTCAAAAAGTAAATAATTATTAAGTCCCTTATATGCAATACAGGAAAAATTTGACAGTTTAATTACTTCCAAGTTACTCAACTATCAAGGAAATAAAAGTATAAAATAAATCTGTTTTAGTGTTCCTGTTCACTATGCAAATTTCAAGGCTACCAAAAATATTAGGTAAAGATATAAAAAGCCAAATGAGAGCATACAGGAACATTTGCCTGATAATTTTATAACCACAATGAGCCTTAAAATGACAATCAAATCTTTACAAGCTCATTAATAGTAAGGGACCTTCTAAATTCAAAGTAAGTATACAAAGTCACTAAGAACAATGAAAAAAAAATAGGATGAATACCAAGGTAAAGAAAGTTGAAACTATCCAGTTTCATAGTTTCATGTAAGTAGGTACGTAGGTAGGCTTTTTTTACTTTGTTCTGCAATGGTTTATTTTTGTCAAAGACCAAAGTAATGCAAAATTAAAATAAATTTACTATACATTTTATGTAATGAATATCCCTTATAAGAAATTTATCTTTGGCAAATTGGTTTTGTCACCCTGGTAGATAAGAAATACAAACAAACATTGTCACGTGCATTTAACAGATTATAAGCAGTAAGGCAGGACTAAAAAATACTTCTGGATAAATTTCTCTTAGTGGGTACACTTTATAAATTTTCTTTACATCATATGATTTAATGATTCTTTGATTTCCAATGTTTACTGTTCTTTCCCAGAAACTGAATAACGACTTAGAATATCACGGCTATTGACTGTGTAGGCCTCTACTGAAGCCTGAAGTCTGCTAACACTTTGTGAACAGCTTTCCCTTGATAACCTCTAAACATAACAAAAGGTAGAAGTAAAGAAAATAAGGATTTGTCATACTGCAAAAGTCCCTTATTGATTTTCTGGTAAAATTCCCTGCTAAAAATAAAGGGTCTGGAAACTAGTATCAGAAGGGAGAAAGAAAAGGCTGACCTTAGAGGCAGTAAGCAGCACACTCAACAACATATTACTATATGGTCCACTTGAAAATAATCAAGGATATCAACAAAAACTGAATGTCATCATGTACTGAAGAACACTAATCTCCCAAGTTACAAGATATTCCAATTTTCCAGTCTGATGCTCTCAAAGGAATCTGCTATCTAAAAGGTGCAGACAGAGAATTACCAAAGTATTGTATTGGCCAAAAAATTGGTTTGGGTTTTCTGAACAAACTATTTGGTCAACCCAATAAATCTTAAGCTTTTTTGGTCCAAAGAGCTTGTGTTAATGTGGATTATATCTAAAATTATTTACTGTATTAGAAGTTTAAACTCAGAATTTTAAAAAATTCATTAATTTAAAAGCAATAATAATAAACTCTGTAGTGTTTTATGAAAATAGCTACAAATTCCAAAATAAAAGAACTATGTTTTACATTTTAAACAAATCTCTTAATGTCTGGCTCAGAAGAAGGTATTTGGATTCTTTTTTTTTTTTTTAATTAAATTTTATTTTGCTTAACTTTACAATATTGTATTGCTTTTGCCATACATCAAGATGGATCTGCCACAAGTATACATGTGTTCCCCATCCTGAACCCTCCTCCCTCCCTCCCTCCCCATACCATCCCTCTGGGTCGTCCCAGTGCACCAGCCCCAGGCATCCGTTATCAGGCATCGTACCTGGACTGGCGACTCGTTTCAGATATGATATTACACATATTTCAATGCTATTCTCCCAAATCATCCCACCCTCTCCCGTTCCCAGAGTCCAAAAGTCTGTTCTATACATCAGTGTCTCTTTTGCTGTCTCGTAAACAGGGTTATTGTTACCATCTTTCTAAATTCCATATATATGCGTTAGTATACTCTATTTGTGTTTTTCTTTCTGGCTTACTTCACTCTGTATAATAGGCTCCAGTTCCATCCACCTCCTTAGAACTGATTCAAATGTATTCTTTTTAATGGCTGAGTAATACTCCATTGTGTATATGTACCACTGCTTTCTTATCCATTCATCTGCGGATGGACATCTAGGTTGCTTCCAAGTCCTGGCTATTGTAAACAGTGCTGCTATGAACATTGGGGTACACGTGTCTCTTTCAGTTCTGGTTTTCTCAGTGTGTATGCCCAGCAGTGGGATTGCTGGATCATAAGGCAGTTCTATTCCCAGTTTTTTGAGGAATCTCCATACTGTTCTCCAAAGTGGCTGTACTAGTTTGCATTCCCAGCAACAGTGTAAGAGGGTTCCCTTTTCTCCACACCCTCTCCAGCATTTATTGCTTGTGGACTTTTGGATCGCAGCCATTCTGACTGGCGTGAAATGGTACCTCATAGTGGGTTTGATTTGCATTTCTCTGATAATGAGTGATGTTGAGCATCTTTTCATGTGTCTGTTAGCCATCTGTATGTCTTCTTTGGAGAAATGTCTATTTAGTTCTTTGGCCCATTTTTTGATTGGGTCATTTATTCTTCTGCAATTGAGCTGTAGGAGTTGCTTGTATATTTTTGAGATTAGTTGTTTGTCTGTTGCTTCATTTGTTATTATTTTCTCCCATTCTGAAGGCTGTCTTTTCACCTTGCTTATAGTTTCCTTTGTTGTGCAGAAGCTTTTAAGTTTAATTAGGTCCCATTTGTTTATTTTTGATTTTATTTCCAATATTCTGGGAGGTGGGTCATAGAGGATCCTGCTGTGATGTATGTCAGAGAGTGTTTTGCCTATGTTTTCCTCTAGGAGTTTTATGGTTTCTGGTCTTACATTTAGATCTTTAATCCATTTTGAGTTTATTTTTGTGTATGGTGTTAGAAAGTGTTCTAGTTTCATTCTTTTACAAGTGTTTGATCAGTTTTCCCAGCACCACTTGTTAAAGAGATTGTCTTTAATCCATTGTATATTCTTGCCTCCTTTGTCAAAGATAAGGTGTCCATATGTGCGTGGATTTATCTCTGGGCTTTCTATTTTGTTCCATTGATCTATATTTCTGTCTTTGTGCCAGTACCATACTGTCTTGATGACTGTGGCTTTGTAGTAGAGCCTGAAGTCAGGCAGGTTGATTCCTCCTGTTCCATTCTTCTTTCTCAAGATAGCTTTGGCTATTCGAGGTTTTTTGTATTTCCATACAAATTGAGAAATTATTTGTTCTAGCTCTGTGAAGAATACCGTTGGTAGCTTGATGGGGATTGCTTTGAATCTATAAATTGCTTTGAGTAGTATAATCATTTTCACTATATTGATTCTACCAATCCATGAACATGGTATATTTCTCCATCTATTAGTGTCCTCTTTGATTTCTTTCACCAGTGTTTTATAGTTTTCTATATATAGGTCTTTAGTTTCTTTTATTTGGATTCTTATACTGCTTTTGCATTCAATATGTTTTGGTTGAAATATATGCATAAAATTCCAGTCTCTCAGAGATGGAAAAGGGAAAAGTCATTTAGTAGCCTTTTAAGATAGGTATAGTTCTTTCTTCTCCTTTGATATTATACAATAAGTATCAATGAATGTCAGTTTCTTAAAAAGTCGTTTCAATGTGGAATTGAAGCCATTATTAAGACACTTTCTACATCCTGTTACATTAAAATCTATAGGTCTATTTTGCACTTTGAATGAATGTTTTTTTTATCAGTGAATGATTTCATAACACTGTGTATTGGTCATTTGGAAAATAATGATTCAGTAAAATATCCATGTCTTCCTTATGTGGTTCTTCAAACGTTAACACATTTCAACTATATAATATTTTTTAAAATCATATTTCTTAATATTAATCAGTATCATTTAAAAATGTCTTTCAAAGTATTGGAAAGCTATTAGTGGATATAAGTTTTCCAAAATTCTCATTTTTTTCCTAGTGGCATTGTAGAGAATTTGCCTGCCAATGCAGGGAGATGCAGGAGACAGAGGTTCGATCCCTGGGTTGGGAAGATTCCCTGGAGTAGGAAATGTCAACCCACTCCAGTATTCTTGTCTGGAAAATTCCATGGATAGAGGAGCCTAGCAGGCTACAGTCCATGGGATCACAACGAGTTGGACATGACCAAGCACAGAGCATAATTTTTTTCTTAAACGCTTGGGACTTTTCATTAGCAAGAAATAATTTCAGTTTTTTTTTTCCCTTGACATGTAAGCAACAAACGTTGTTTTCCTCTGGCTGCTTTCAAAATTTTCTCTTTATCATAAAGCAGTTAGACTATGATGTGTCTAAGAAGGTTTTCCTTTACAGTCATCTTTCTTCAGGTTCTACAATCCTCTTAGATTCATCAATGCTTTACACTACATTTGGGAAGCTTTTGGCTATTATTTCTTCAAATATTTTTATGCCTCTTTCTCACCATTCCTTCCATGATTGCAAAAAATTGCATATTAGACTAATTCACAGTTCTCTTAGTTTTGCTCATTTTTCTTAAATCTTTTTTCTTTCTGTTCTTTGCAAAGGGTCATTTCTAATGAGTCACCAGGTCTGCTGCTGCTGTTTTTTTTTTTTTTTCCCCCTGACAATTTCAACCATTTTTCAGACCACCCAGCAAAAACTTTACAGTAATTGTGCTTTCAGGTTTGAGACGACGTTCCTTTTTGTTTCGATTATATTTGTTTCCATCATTTCCATGGGTTATATTCTTGCTCTGGGGAGGCTACCTATCTGTTTATTCACATACCTATATTTTCTTTTAATTCTTCAAACATGTATTCTCGGGGGAGGAGCTAAGATGGCGGACGAGTAAGACGGGGAGAATACTTTCTCCTCCACAAATCCATTAAAAGAACATTTGAATGCTGAATAAACTCGATAAAACAACTTCTGAATGCCGGCAGAGGACATCAGGCACTTAGAAAGACAGCTCATTGTCTTCAAAACGAGAAAACGAGCCCTGCGGTAACTCCTTTTGCGGAGAACTGGCGCGGACACCAGCATTTGCTATTGGCAAGTGGGGGCTGGGCTAGGAGGAGCGGCGAGGCCTGCATTGCTTTGAGAAAGGATTTGGCCTGGCTATCTCGGGCGCTATCTGAGCGAAATAACCAGACTGTCGGTTATCTACTACATCAAAAGCCAGCCCTAACTTAAGACACCACCAGGACTACCTACGGAACAAAGGGCTGCACAGAGTTGGCCGGCTGCAGGCCGTCCCACTCCCGTGACAGGCAGCCAGGGCCAGAGGCGGGCAATTATAGCCCTAGAGAGACACTGTCTAACGGAACTGTGAGTAGGTTTCTGTGCTGACTCACGCTTCTTGGGGCTCTGGATGGTCAACATCTGCCTGAGAAAGTGCGCTGTGTGTATACCCAGAAAACTGAGCGGCGGAGAGGCGATAAGTCGCAGCACCTGTGCTCGCTGAACATTTCATCACCTGCGCTACTCGGATCTGGGAAGGGCATAAAACGCAGACTCAACCAAGTCTGTGCTTCTGAGGATTATCTGAGTGCCTGAACCTGGCCGGTTTAGATTTGGGTGTTCATCTCCGCCCCCTCTGTAACAAGGCAGAGATCAGATATTGAAAAGACCTGTAAACCGCCTCAATAAACAGAATTCAACAAACTAACAGAATATAGTAAGGACACTCTAAATTTGGCAATTTTAACAAAATGAAGAGACAAAAGAATACCCAGCAGCTAAAGGAACAGGATAGATCTCCACCAAACCAAACCAAAGAGGAAGAGATAGGGAATCTACCTGATAAAGAATTCCGAATAATGATAGCGAAATTAATTCAAAATCTCAAAATCAAAATAGAATCACAGTTAAAGAGTCTGGAGACAAGGATTGAGAAGATGCAAGAAAGGTTTAACAAGGACCTAGAAGAAATAAAAAAGAGTCAACACATAATGAATAATGCAATAAATGAGATCCAAAACACCCTGGAGGCAACAAATAGTAGAATAACAGAGGCAGAAGATAGGATTAGTGAACTAGAAGATAGAATCCTAGAAATAAATGAATCAGACGAGAAAAAAGAAAAACGTATCAAAAGAAATGAGGACAATTTCAGAAACCTCCAGGATAACATCAAACGCTACAACATTCGAATCATAGGAGTTCCAGAAGAAGAAGATAAAAAGAAAGATCATGAGGAAATACTTGAGGAGATAATAGTTGAAAACTTCCCTAAAATGGAGAAGGAAATAACCACTCAAGTTCAAGAAATCCAGAGAGTCCCTCCTAACAGGATAAACCCAAGGCGAAACACCCCAAGACACATATTAGTCAAATTAACAAAGATTAAATATAAAGAACAAATATTAAAAGCAGCAAGGGAAAAACATCAAATAACTCACAAGGGAATTCCCATAAGGATAACAGCTGATCTTTCAATAGAAACTCTCCAAGCCAGGAGGGAATGGCAAGACGTAATTAAAGTGATGAAGGAAAATAACTTACAGCCTAGATTATTGTATCCAGCAAGGATCTCATTCAAATATGAAGGAGAAATCAAAAGCTTCACAGATAAGCAAAAGTTGAGAGAATTTTGCATCACTAAACCATTTCTCCAACAAAAACTAAAGGACATTCTCTAGAGCAATACAATAATAGTGGGAGACTTTAACACCCTACTCATATAATCTGGCTGTAATAGACAAAGTAAAGAGGAAAACATATTTACTTATGAGCCTCAAAAAATTCAGTTCACTCAGGAGAGTTTAAAAAAAAAAAAAAAAAAAGACTTATTTGCTCACTCTGTAGAGGTTTATTGACTATTTTGTGGGTTTGGTACCACTTTGGGTAGTAGGGAGGAAGAGGTGACAAATGTGATCCTGTCCTAAATAATATATTGTGGTAAAGATAGATTTACCAATACAAAATACCAAGATGTGCCTAAAGAGGAGGACACCCAAACTGGACTTCTTGTTTTCTGAACTTTTCATTTTGAGAACAAACCTCCTAATATAAGATGAACTCACCATGATTTTTTTAAGTGTTCTTTGTGATTAAAAACAGAAAGCCATTGGTTAAGAAATTACATATACTCCTCCCCACCATCACTCCCCTTCTTTCTTCCCATTTCCCTCCCACCCTCATTGATCCTTTCCTTTGTCCACTTTCCCCTGCAAAAAAAAAAAAAAAAAAAAGGAATTACATATACTCCTCCCTACCATCACTCCCCTTCTTTCTTCCCATTTCCCTCCCACCCTTATTGCTCCTTTCCTTTGTCCATTTTCCCCTGCAAAAAAAAAAAAAAAAAAAAAGTGTTGAGAATAATTAGGAGGAGGAGAATCTGGGAGTTGATAAGAAAAGGGGGAGATAAGGCAAATAAATGGTAGACTTGAAGGAGATGAGTTCATTTCTTTGTTAAGAAAATATCAGTGGAACCCCATCCAGTCCCAGTCTCTGATTTAGTGCTGGGAATAGAACATGAAAGATACAGACCTTCATTCTAAAAAAAAAAAAAAAAAAAACATGTATTCTCTTAATCATTTTACCATTTAAAATAGCTGCACTGAAATCTTTGATAAATTCAAATCTGGGCTAACAAGAGTTTCTATTGACTATTTTTTCTTGGCCATGGGTCACAATTTTCTGCTTAATTACATATTTTATATTTTTGTAGAAAACTAGACACTGTAGATAACGTATTATAGAAACACTGAATTCTCTAAGGTTTTTCTGAGGATTATTAGATTTCTATTCTAATAGAGAATTACCTTGCCTGGATTCAAACTGCAAATTCTCTCTAACCCATAGTACTCAGCTATTATTAGGTATTTTAATACCTAAAATCACTGAATATGCGTCTTTAAAATTTACTATAAAGTGGCCTTCATAAAATAAGTATAATAAGAAATAAACTCAATATTCCATTGTACATGTTTATCTATTTGATAAACATAAACATGTTTATATAATTGATAAATATAAACATGTTTATCTAATTGATAAAAGGAAAATACTAATTCAAAATGATGAAAATTTATTTTTAAAGGGATACAATACTATTAGGACGTGTATTACCATGACTCTCTTGAACTACCAATATTCAGGTCTTGCTATTTCCTGATCTATAAGAAGATCCACTGTTGATACTATACCATACTGTCTGTACTGCATTATACTCAATTCATGACAATACTAAATAAATTTAAGTTGGCAATAACTCCTTTTAGAAACACAATTTCAACCTACTAGAAGTATAGAGATGATGGATAAAGACATATGCATATTGATCTTTTTTCTTTTAGTTCATTCCTTGAAGGGTTAAAAATATGTAACTATAAAAATGTATAATATTTGTATTAACAGGTACAACATGCCTCTATTAATAAAGTGAAAAGTGAAAGTGAAGTCACTCAGTCGTGTCCGACACTTTTCGACCCTGTGGACTGTGGCCCACCAGGCTCCTCCGTCCATGGGATTCTCCAGGCAAGAATACTGGAGTGGGTTGCCATTTTTAAGCTATTAAAAATAAACAAAACTTACCATCTACAACAAACTGACAAAGCATAAATGAAAGTAAGGAAAGAGGGTATTTCCATGATGAAAACATTCTAGAAAAAAGTACTGAGTGTCTTTCTGGTAAAATCTAGCTTAGAAGTATGTTCTTTCTAGTTATACAAAGTAGCAAAAAAAAACAATGGATACTGGACAATTAAGCTGCTCTGTCTTGCTCTATCCTTGTGATTCCACGAACCATTTAAAAGCTAATATATAAATATGGCTTTTATCTCTCTCTGGACTTTTTCAGGAGAGAACAGCACAGATACTATGACACATCTATCACCTTGCAGATGACTGTGACATATCAGTCTGTTAGACCATCATAGCTGGAAACTCATTGCTCTGAGTAAAAGTGAAGTATTAAAGTTTCCTTAAATACTCAAATAAAGGAGACTAAAATTTATATCTTATAGATGCTGCACTCTGGCAGCAATGGGAAGGGAGGTTGGAGGGTATAAGATCTGAAAGTAGGATATCAGTTTAAAACTACCAATACAACAATCCAGGTAAGGCAAGGGATTCAATGAAGGAAGTGGCAGTGGAGATGGAGGTCCACAATAGGTATGAGAGATGTTAAGAAGGGAGAACCAGCTAGACTCTGTGGACTACATGGGTGTATATACATATATATATATATGTATAATACATTTCAAGAATCAGACTGATTCAGAGAATCAAAAAAAAAAAAACTTCATAAGCATAGTTGAACATGTTAAGTATGATCTAAGAAAGTTTAGTAAATATTATGAAGATGCTTTACAAAAAATGTCTTTCTTCAACAAGATTTTATTAAGGAGACACAGTACAGGTATACTGTTAGGTACTGGGGATGTAGTAGTGAATAAGACAAGGTCTCTGCCCTGATGATAAAAATAACTGTTCTAGGATAGTTATCCACACAAACACTAAACTGAAAGCCACATTCTTCTATTTCGGGGGAGCATCTAATCAACAATGAATTGACTCCACTAGCCCTGCTAAATGTTTAACAACTGGGAGAATGCAACTTGGATCTGGGCTGTCAACAAGCCTCTCTCTCTTCAGGTACTGCCAGGTTGGAAGTTGCAACAATTCCTCCCTTGCTGACTAATCACTCCCATCTCTCTTCTCCCTCCCAGCTCAAAATGAAACAAGAAGCCCTACAGTTACACCCACACCCCACACTCCTCTTTTAAGACTGAGAAATTAATGTAGTTCATACACACAAAGAGATCAGGGGCACCTCTATGAACTGACTGTTCCTGAAATAAGGACTCAATTATAAGTAGGGCAGATGAAAATATCCAAAAAAGAAATGTAATCCAACTAGCTTTTATTTTGCTTTCAGTTTTGATAAGAAGAAGAAATACAGATCAGAAGCCACATTCTCCTACAAATTTATGAAGTGTTCTGACATACATTACCTTACTTCATCTTCAAACTCTATGAAGTAGGAAGAAAAAGAATGATTATTCTCATTTTCAAAATTAAGAAAATGTGATTCAGATGATTAAACAGCTTAACCAAGGTCACACAAATATGTACATATGCTAGGTCTTCTCCTACATCACCTGAATCCCAACTTTCACTAACAAAGCTTTGAATTTACTACCTGTATAATTATTTCTTCAGAAATAAGAATATTTTATAAGCTTCAAAAGACACATAAGCTTTCTGCGTCACCTTGTATGTGACCATCTCCACTCTTACCACCCTTGTCTCCCACATCGTTCCTCTCTGTTCTTTGGAACAATGCAACCAGCTTCCTAATCAGTCTCCCTGCAACCATTCTTCCTCTAACCACTCCAATTTTGTGTTGTCATTTGTTGTTGCTGTTCAGTCAGTCGTGTCCAACTCTTTGTGACCCCATGGACTGCAGTGTATCACACTTCTCTGTTCTTCACTATTTCCCGGAGTTTGCTCAAACTCATGTCCATTGAGTTGATGATGCCATCCAACCATCTCATTCTCTGTCACCCCCGTCTCCTCCTGCTATCAACATCTCCCAGCATCAGGGCCTTTTCCAATGAGTCAGCTCTTCACATCAGCTGGTCAAAGTACTGGAGCTTCAGCTTCAGCATCGGTCCTTCCAATGAATATTCAGAGTTCATTTCCTTTAGGACTGACAGGTTTGATATCCCTGCTGTCCAAGGGACTCTCAAGAGTCTTCTCAGCACCACAGTTCAAAAGCATTAATTCTTCAGTGCTCAGCCCTCCTTATGGTCCAACTCTTCACATCGTACATAATTACTGGAAAAACCATAGGTTTGACTATACAGACCTTTGTCGGCAAACAATACGCTGTCTAAGTCCGTTATAGCTTTTCTTCCAAGGAGCAAGCATCTTTTAATTTCAGGGCTGCAGTCACTGTCTGCAGTGATTTTAGAACCCAAGAAAATGAAGTCTGTCACTGTTTCAAGGTTTTCCCCAACTACTTGCCATGAACTGATGGGATTGGATGCCATGCTTTCTTAACTGAACAATGCAAAGAAAGAGGAAAATAATAGAATGGGAAAGACTAGAGATCTCTTCAAGAAAATCAGAGATATCAAGGGAACATTTCATGCAAAGATGGGCACAATAAAGAACAGAAATGTTAAGGACCTAACAGAAGCAGAAGATATTAAAAAGAGGTGGCAAGAATACACAGAAGAGCTATACAAAAAAGGTCTTAATGACCTGGATAACCATGATGGTATGATCACTCACCTAGAGCCAGACATCTTGGAGTGTCAAGTCAAGTGCTGTCTTTGGAGTTTTTTAAAAATAAGTTTCAAATCTGATCTTGTCTATCATCTGTTTACAACCTTTGAAGCCACACTTTCAGATCCTGGAACAAATCAAGACCTGTCCCACCTGAGAATCTGCATACTTGCTACTTCTCTACTAGAATCTTCATCTACTTCCCTTTGTCTGGTTTGTAGTGTTTTCTGACCCCAAACATGTGGTTTCTTTTCAATACTAAGTCTTCATTGTCAAATGAGTATCTATCAATTCAACTAAATTCTGATAGTATGCAGTTAGCACAGATCCCATGGGTAAAGGGCTCAGTCCCACAAGACTCCATATTTCAGATGCCAGCTATAAAATGCAGTCACCAAGCAGCCTGCAATTCTACCTGGCCGACTACAAATTCAGGGATTCTCATAATACCTCCTGAGGTCTGACAATTCTCTAGAACTCAGGAAAGTGCTTTACTTATGATTGCCAACTTATTTATTTAAAGTATATAACTCAGCAATAGCCAGATGTAAGAGATGCACAGGGTAAAGTATGTAGGGGGGATGGGGTGGAGACCTGTCATGTCTTCTACAAGTGGGTCACCTTCCCAGCATATCAAAACACTGACCAACCTGGAAATTCTCGAAATCTTGTTCAACTGTTCTTGTAACTCAATTTCCAGGCTCACCTCTTCTCATGAAAGGGAACAGGGCCATCATGAGCTTGGTCTTTCTACTGACCAGTCCCCACTTTGAAGCTATCTAGAGATCCCACCCTGAGTCACTTCATTAGCTTAAAAGTATGTTGTATATGAACAACAGAAGACGTTTCCATCACTTAGGAAATTTCATGTGCTAAAACTTTTGGCTTCATTGTCAGGCACCAGGGCAAAGACCAAATACATATTATTATACCAAACTAGTTAACTTAAGTATTCAGGTATCAGATTATAAACACTTCTAAACATCACTTCCTTAGTAAAACATCCTGTAGATTTCTCTTAAGTGCCTATACTTAGAGTGAATTCACTGTATTCATCCTTTCCTAGGCAGTAAGTTTCAAGACAGTAGAGGCCACATTGTGTCATCACAACTGAAATAAACTTCTAGGCCTAAGATAGAGCTGCTCTGCCGAGAGTACCATATCAGCAAACCAAACTTCGACAACTTTCATGTCCCCGTAAAAGTTTTACCTGACCAGAAATGCTCTATGTCCAGTCAGACAATCCCCAAATGCCAAGTCAATTCCGGTCCTTCCCACTCCAAACAAGGTTATGATTATGTGGCCCCAATCGATCAGATATCTTCAATTTTTCTCTTCCTTGTTCTTTATTCTTCATCCTATAAAAACCTCTTGCCTTCTGCCCTGTTTTGCAATTCTCCAAAAGTAGACTGTCCACTTCATGAAATGTTAAAGTTTCCATCACCTAAACTGTTTTCTGTGAACATTTTTAACAATGCTCACTATAGTTAAAAACACAGAACAGGTTCTCAAATATTTGATAAATAGGTATTTAATGTGAAAATATTAAAGTGGAATACAGTATGATTTATTATTAACTACTGAGTATATAAGTAAGTACTTATAAGGGTGTAACATTAGAAATCTGATCATATGAAATTTTATTAATAAAAATCAAATGATTTTTATTAATAATAGTTGGTTATTAATATTTCATTTCTCAAGTATAAAGTTTAAAGTATTTGGGCTTAAAACTTCATGTTAGAGTCTGTACACACACTGAGGGTTTATACATACATAAAGAATCTGTTTATTTCTATAGACAACTATGATCAAATTCATGACTATTAATTACATTCATTCAAAAAATACAGAAACCTCAAGCACTCTCTTCAGCTTGAATTAATAACCATTTCTTGGAGTGCTTAGTATACTTAGCCCATAATAGGTATGCAAAAATGAATGAGTAAGGGTCTTATATTTAAGAAGTTTAAAACTTTAGAATATTACATAAAATTACTCTGATAGGCAACATAAAGAGGCATAAACATCCTTAAATATGATGCTATACATGCTGTATTTCCCTTATCTCTTTTTCTGAGAACATTGACAGCAAAAGCAAAAATGAAATTCTATTAAAATTGAGAGAGCACAAAATATCTCAATAAGAAATATAATACTCTCAAAGCTTTACTAAAAGAAAAAACAAAGCTATACAAAATGGATTAAAGATCTAAATGTAAGACCAGAAACCATAAAACTCCTAGAGGAAAACATAGGCAAAACACTCTCTGACATACATCACAGCAGGATCCTCTATGACCCACCTCCCAGAATATTGGAAATAAAATCAAAAATAAACAAATGGGACCTAATTAAACTTAAAAGCTTCTGCACAACAAAGGAAACTATAAGCAAGGTGAAAAGACAGCCTTCAGAATGGGAGAAAATAATAACAAATGAAGCAACAGACAAACAACTAATCTCAAAAATATACAAGCAACTCCTACAGCTCAATTGCAGAAGAATAAATGACCCAATCAAAAAATGGGCCAAAGAACTAAATAGACATTTCTCCAAAGAAGACATACAGATGGCTAACAGACACATGAAAAGATGCTCAACATCACTCATTATCAGAGAAATGCAAATCAAACCCACTATGAGGTACCATTTCACGCCAGTCAGAATGGCTGCGATCCAAAAGTCCACAAGCAATAAATGCTGGAGAGGGTGTGGAGAAAAGGGAACCCTCTTACACTGTTGCTGGGAATGCAAACTAGTACAGCCACTTTGGAGAACAGTATGGAGATTCCTCAAAAAACTGGGAATAGAACTGCCTTATGATCCAGCAATCCCACTGCTGGGCATACACACTGAGAAAACCAGAACTGAAAGAGACACGTGTACCCCAATGTTCATAGCAGCACTGTTTACAATAACCAGGACTTGGAAGCAACCTAGATGTCCATCCGCAGATGAATGGATAAGAAAGCAGTGGTACATATACACAATGGAGTATTACTCAGCCATTAAAAAGAATACATTTGAATCAGTTCTAAGGAGGTGGATGGAACTGGAGCCTATTATACAGAGTGAAGTAAGCCAGAAAGAAAAACACAAATACAGTATACTAACGCATATATATGGAATTTAGAAAGATGGTAACAATAACCCTGTTTACGAGACAGCAAAAGAGACACTGATGTATAGAACAGACTTTTGGACTCTGGGAACGGGAGAGGGTGGGATGATTTGGGAGAATAGCATTGAAATATGTGTAATATCATATCTGAAACGAGTCGCCAGTCCAGGTACGATGCCTGATAACGGATGCCTGGGGCTGGTGCACTGGGACAACCCAGAGGGATGGTATGGGGAGGGAGGAGGGAGGAGGGTTTAGGATGGGGAACACATGTATACTTGTGGCGGATTCATCTTGATGTATGGCAAAAGAAATACAATATTGTAAAGTTAAACAAAATAAAATTAAAAAAATAAAAAATAAAGAAAAAAAAACCTGTAGAACATTTCTGAGAAATGGAGAGGAGGGCTGATGTGAAGTGAAGGAGAATAGATTATTTCCTTATTACAAAAAATAAGAGATCATCCCTTAGTGGCACAGTAGATTTTGTTAGGGCAAAGACCTTAAATATTTGCAAAATAAAAGGGAATGAGACTCCATTTCAATCACTTTACTAAGAAGTGGAGGTGGAAGCTATATTCACATAATGGATTAAGGAATGAGAGGGCATTCTTGCTTGTCAGTCTGTGTTAGTGAGGAAATCAGTTTAAATACAGAGAATTATCTTTACTGCCTTCCTATATGCCATATAGCATTCATAAAAATAAGCTTTAAGGACTGCAATTATATTTTGGTTATATAATCCCATTTTTAAAAAGCAATCTCCCCATACTGTATGAATTAAAAGCAGAATGCCAATTCTGACACCTCAAAATTTCACAAGGAGGGAAAATTCCAAAATACAAGATAAACTATTTTTTATTCTAAGAAAGAACATAAAAATTGTGAAGAAAATTTCAGAGAAAATGAGGTATTCAAACAACACTCTGTTCTCACTAGTAATATTTCAACACAACTTTCTAAGGATGCATTTGTTATTGTTCAGTCTCTAAGTTGTGTTCAACTCTGTGACCACATGGACTGCAGCACATCAGGCTTCCCTGTCCTTCATTATCTCCCAGAGTTTGCTCAAACGCATGTCCATTGATTCAGTGATGCCATCCAACCATGTCATTCTCTGTCACCCTCTTCTCCTCCCACCTTCAATCTTCCCCAGCATCAGGGTCTTTTCCAGTGAGTCAGCCCTTCACATCAAGTGGCCAAAGTATTGGAGCTTCAGTTTTAGCATCAGTCCTTCCAATGAATATTCAGGGTTGATTTCCTTCAGGATTGAGATCTCCTTGCAGTCCAAGGCACTCAAGAGTTTTCTCCAGCACCACAGTTCTAAAGCATCAATTCTTCAGTACTCAGCCTTCCTTATGGTCCAACTCTCAGATCTGAACATCATTACTGGAAAAACCACAGCTTTCACTATACGGACCTTTGTCAGCAAAGTAATGCCTTTGCTTTTTAATATGCTGCCTAGATTTGTCATAGCTTTCCTTCCAAGGAGCTAGCATCTTTTAATATCATGGCTGTGGTCACAGTGTACAGTGATTTTAGAGCCTAAGAAACTAAAATCTGTCACTGTTTCCATTTCTCCCCCATCTATTTGCCATGAAGTGATGGGGCGAGATGCCATGATCTTTGTTTTTTGAATGTTGAGTTTTAAGCCAGGTTTTTCACTCTCTTTTTTCACCCTCATCAAGAGAATCTTTAATTTGTCTTCACTTTCTGCCATTAGAGTGGTATCATCTGCATAGCTGAGGCTGTTGACATTTCTCTGGGCAATCTTGATTCCAGCCTGTGATTCATCCAGCCTGGCAATTTGCATCATGTACTCTACATAGAAGTTAAATAAGCAGGGTGACAATATACAGCTTTGATGTACTCCTTTCCCAGTGGAATGAGTCTGTTGTTCCACGTCCATTTTAATTGTTGCTTCTTGACCTGCATGCAGGCTTCTCAGGAGGCAGGTAAGATGGTCTGGTATTCTCATCTCTTTTAAGAATTTTCCAGTTTGTTGTGATCCACACAAAGGCTTTAGCATAGTCAATGAATCAGAAGTAGATGTTTTCCTGGAATTGCTTTCTCTATGATCCAACAAATATTGGCAATTTGATCTCTGGTTCCTTTTCTAAACCCAGCTTGTATATCTGGAAGTTCTCAGTTCATATACTGCTGAAGCCTAACTTGAAGGATTTTGAGCACTACCTTGCTAGCATGTGAAATGAGTGCAATTGTACAGTAGTTTGAACATTCTTGGCATTGCCCTTCTTTGGGATTGGAATGTAAATTTTTCATAGTTTTGAATTTTTTTTTAACTTTTTATTTTGTGTTGGGGTATAGCCGAATAACAAACAATGTTGTGACAGTTACAGGTGAATGGCAAGGGGACTCAGTCATATATATGTATCCATTCTCCCCCCAACCATCCAGGTTGTCACATAACACTGAACAGAGTTCCATGTGCTATATAGAGTAAGTCCCTGTTGGTTATCTATTTTAAATATAGCAGTGTGTACATGCCCATCCCAAACTCCCTAACTATCCCCTCTTCCCATCCTTCCCCTCGGCAACCATAAGCTCATTCTCAAAGTCTGTGAGTCTGTTTCTGTTTTGTAAGTTCATTTGTATCACTTCTTTATAGATTCCACATATAAGGGATGTCAATTCATTTCTCTTCTTCTCTGTTGCACTTACTTCACACAGTATGACACTCTCCAGGTCCATCCATGTTGCTGCAAGTGGCATATGTCATTTTTTTTAAGGGTTGAGAGATATTCCATTGTATATAGTTTGGAAATATAAGTGAAAAATTCTGATATACAGCAATCATCATCAATAGTTAGAGAGAGGCTGATTTTGAGATTTACCAAAGCTATAAATCCCAGGTACAAACTCAGAGAAGAAATTATTGAAAACATTTTTTCTGAATTATGAGCACAAAAAGATTAATACTATTATTAAATGTGCCTGTTAAAAATGAACATCTACCCACTAAGGCAAACATACAGAACGGTTAAGCCCAAGAGCAGCTGAGAGTGCTGAGAAATTATTGTTCTTGTACCATAATGTCAAATTGTAATAGCCTGATTCCCCTTTACATTTTAATAATAATGTTGTAATATCAACTAAAATATTTTTGAATATTTTCAAGTTCTGTCTCCTAGAAATTTATTTTATAATAGTGATATTAGGCCTTAGCTGAATACTGATTTATCTATTTGGCACTTTGATATCTGGCCAATGTGTTTCTCTTTTGCACTTCTAATACATACTGGCTGAATTACAAGTAAAAGCTCCAACTCTGATCAGGGATTCTGGACTCTATAATTATGGGGGTTCTGCTCAAAAACTTCTCTGACCTTTCTAACATTCAGCATTTATAAAACAGACAGCTAATCAGCATTTATAAAATAGACAGCTAATCAGAGGAAGCCAACTGGCCACCTAACCAGATAGGAATCTGAGAAGAAAGAGGGAATGCAGGATGTTGGGGAAAGATAAAAGCAATATCCAGGTGGAACATGTAGAATAAATGACCCAAAGGCCACCTGTTAAACTGAATTTTTCTCTCAACTCTAGTAGAACTTAGCCCAGTTCCTCTGAGTATCTAATTTATTTTTTCTAAACACTCTAAAAGAATAGGAATATTTGATTAAAAGACTATGGAGAAAAGATAAATAATACAGGAAGTGACCACAGTTAAGAACAGCAGCCAAAGGTCTTGCACATGAATATTCAAAGCTCTAAAAGCAAATCCCAAATTTGGAAGGATATTCAGAATTTGGAATATTCAACAACTATTTACCACATACTTACTGTGTGCTGAGCATTACTATAAAGAAGAATTTAATCTGAAACACAGCATGACAGAAGAGACTATGATTAAGCATTTTAATCTTAGTAAGACTTTTAGTAAGAATAAAACTTCTTCTAAATTTGCCTCGTGCAAAATTCACTATTCTTCCTAAATTGATTAATCACTTGTTTATCTCACAGAGCCCAATGGGATACTGACAATGCTTCAATTACATAACAGTCTATTAAATAATAGTACATTCCATTATTGACCATCTTTGTTTCTTGTTCTCTTCTTTTCAGAGGAAAGTTACACTAAATAAGATACTAAATAAAAAAAAATTATAAGTCTAATTGGCCATTCTCATAATAATAAACAAATGCATGCATGCATGCTAAGTCACTTCAGTCATGTCTGACTCTGTATGACCCTATGGACAGCAGCCCACCAGGCTCCTCCATCCAAGGGATTTTCCAGGCAAGAATACTGGAGTGGGTTGCCATTTCCTTCTCCAATAGCCACTGTATGTATCTACTTTTTTTTGAGGTTTTACATAAAGCCCGTAATTTTATACACTCAGTTCAGTGAAAATTCACATATACATGCTGGCACATATATTTTCTTTCCACCAATATTCTCACTACCCAAATGAAGATAGATGTTTTCAGGATGGCAGAGGGCTGCCTCATGTTCTTCCCCTGTCATTATGGTATTTAATATAATATGTTAAAAAACTGTTGATAGATCTCCTTTTAAAAGGAATCTCTCTTGAGTGTTGGCTGTACTTAGGGACTTACTTCTAAAAATCAGAATGTGTATAAGTCTTTCACCTCCTTAACTAAAATTACCCTAGGTATGTAATTCTCTTAAGTGCTATTATAAATGGAACTGTAAATGGAATGGAATTTCCATTTTAGATTGTTCACCGCTGGTGTACGGAAACACAAATGAATTCTGCGTGTTGATCTTGTATACTGCAATTTTGCTGAATCCACTTATTATCTTTCTGATAGTAGCTTTCCTATAGATTTTCAATTTAAGTATGAATTTTGCAATAAGGAGTTCATGATCTGAGCCACAGTCAGGTCCTGGTCTTCTTTTTGCTGACTGTATAGAGCTTCTCCATCTTCTGCTGCAAAGAATATAATCAATCTGATTTCAGTATTGACCATCTGGTGATGTCCATGTGTAGAGTTGTCTCTTGTGTTGTTGGAAGATGGTACTTGCTATGATCAGTGCATTCTCTTCACAAAACTCTGTTAGCCTTTCCCCTGCCTCATTTTGTACTCCAAGGCCAAACTTGCCTGTTACTCCAGGTATCTCTTGACTTCCTACTTTTGCATTCCAGTCCCCTATGATGAAAAGAATATCTTTTTTGGGTATTAGTTCTAGAAAGTCTTCTAGGTCCTTCATAGAACCATTCAACCTCAGCTTCTTTGGCATTAGTGGTTGGGGCATAGACTTGGATTACTGTGATATGGAATGGTTTGCCTTGGAAATGAACAGAGATCATACTGTCACTTTTGAGACTGCACCCAAGTACAGCTTTTCAGACTCTTTATTGACTATAAGTTAAAGTGAAAGTTGCTCAGTGTCCAATTCTTTGCAACCCCATGGACTGTATAGTCCATGGAATTCTCCAGGGCAGAATACTGCAGTGGGTAGCCTCTCCCTTCTCCAGGGGATCTTCCCAACCCAGAGACTGAAGCCAGATCTCTCGCATTGCAGGTGGATTCTTTACCAG
The DNA here is from genome assembly GCA_935064755.1 of Tragelaphus eurycerus. Classification (NCBI taxonomy): domain Eukaryota; kingdom Metazoa; phylum Chordata; class Mammalia; order Artiodactyla; family Bovidae; genus Tragelaphus; species Tragelaphus eurycerus. The sequence goes on along the minus strand of CAKXYN010000126.1, from coordinate 1,690,863 downwards.
CTGAGCCACAAGGGGAAGCCCTGATGACTATGAGGGCTACTCCATTTCTTCTAAGGGATTCTTGCCCACGGTAGTAGATATAATGGTCATCCAAATTAAATTTGCCCATTCCAGTCCATTTTAGTTTACTGATTCTTAAAATGCCAATGTTCACTGTTGCCATCTCTTGTTTGACCATTTCCAATTTACCTTGATTCATGGACCTAACATTCTAGGTTCTGATGCAATACTGTTCTTTATAGCATCAGACTTTACTTCCATCACCAGTCACATCCATAACTGGGTGTTGTTTTTGCTTTGGCCCAGCCTCTTCATTCTTTCTGGAGCTATTTCTCCATTCTTGTCTAGTAGGATACTGGGCACCTACTGACCTGGGAAGTTCATCTCTCAGTGTCATACCTTTTTGCTTTTTCATACTGTTCATTGGGTTCTCAAGTCAAGAATAATGAAGTGTTTGCCATTCCCCTCTCCATAAATATGTACAAGCCATTTTCAAATTAATAGCTATGCATATGTATTAATTACTTTTTACTTTATATAAATGTCTAAGGAAGGAAAATATGAAAGGAGGGCTGCTTAAGGATACTTGAACTAAACAGAAATCTAACTAGTACCTCACACTTTCCCAGTATTTCAGACAACAAATTTTACTGATTTTTAAAATGTTATGAAGATGACCACTCAAACAAAAAAACTCATATTCATTAAGCCAAATAGTTTACAAATAAACAAATGAGTTTAATATAAAATGGATTATAAGATCCCAATTTGAATGCTCCACCAGTGGCTGGCTATTTGCCCTTAGGAATATGATTAACTCAGGGAACTTCTATTTCCTCATCTATATAATCCAAACATTGACATCTACCACTCAAGGTTGTTGTGAGTATTAAATGAGAAAAGCATGTGAAGATGTATACAAAAATGCCTATGATCATCGTTAACAATATTGTGCACACTGGAGCAAGACATTCCGACAATTTGGTGGTCTTACCCTTCTTAAGTAAAGTATTCTGTTTTCTCCAAATCCAATTCTAACATAGGCAAAAATGTGAAATAGATTTAAATCTCCTTAGGAAACAATGTATTCATTAGGAAAATAGAAAAGATTACACACAGAGTAATATAATTGAAACTACAAAAATCACTGAGGTTATAAAAATATCAATGTTAGAACCACAGTATCTAAGGCAGGTAGTTCAAATTTAAAACTGATGGCTGATTCATGTTGATGTATGGCAGCCATTGTAAAGAAATTATCCTTCAATTAAAAATACATAAATTTTTAAAAACACTACCTTGTAAACCAAATAGTAAACAGTTTGGTAAATGGAATATTATTCAACAATGTAAAGGACTGAATACGTTACAACATGGATGAATCTCAAATGTGACTTGCTAAGCAAAAGAGGACAGGCTCAAAGGCTACATACCGAATGATTCAACTTATGTGAAATTCTGGAAAAGTAAAAACCAATAGGGATAGAAAACACATCAGTGATTGCCAGGAGCTAAGGCCCAGGGGAGGCAATAGGAATGAGTCTTTTTTTGAGATGCTGAAACTATCCTGTATATTCAGTTGTGGTGGATGCACAGCTATGTACTTGTCAAAAATCCACAGAAGTAAATAAAGCAAATAGTGAATTTTACTGTGAGTTAAGAAACAAAGGACCCTCCAAAGATTGTTTTAGGGACATTTAAAAGTGCTCACAATGAATTAATAAAGTATAAAGACCATGCTGATAAAAATAATTATATTGATGAAGCTTTGGGTGGTGGGACTGGATTACAAGGTTTTCCCCCTTCCTGCCAATAAAAGTAAAGACATCTTATAATAAGCAATACATTTTTTTAATCAAAGAGATGGAATATTGTTTTTAAAAGATTCTAGAAGAACTCTGAATGAACACTCTAAAAACAGATTAAGGGTGGTCATTGGATTAGAAGTTTTTAACCTGCAGTTCCTAGAAGCCACAAAACCACTGAAATAGTATGAAAAATATTTTCTGTATGTGTATATATGCATTTGGAGAGGAGGAAAACCACAATTTTCAACAGTCCTTGAGCCACCAGCCACTAGTCAACTTGCCTAGAACAACTGTACTTCTTGGGGCTAAACTGATAATAAGAACCTATTATAATAAGATAATAAGACAGTTCTGAGCTTTGAGATGGTTGTTAAAAAAAAAAAAAAAGCCTTGAACATTATTTAGGTTTCAACTACCCAGTAACACCAGTAAGACAGTTCTGAGATTTGAGATGGTTGTTAAAAAAAAAAAAAAAAGCCTTGAACATGATTTAGGTTTCAACTACCCAGTAATACCAGTAAGACAGTTCTGAGCTTTGAGATGGTTGTTAATAAAAAGCCTTCATGATTTAGGTTTCAACTACCCAGTAATACCTGCCAGTCTCTCTCTTAAGAAATGCTCTAGGCTGTTGAGAAACACAAAAATATAAAACAAAAGTCATAAATTCAACATTTTAAGGGCAAGAATTCATAACATTACAATAACTCAAAAAACAGCCACATGTAAGATGGAATCATACACCCTTCTGCCACAGAGCTGCATTTTCCACCTCTGGCCCAAACTGTCACAGCCAAGAAAGAAGGAAAAAATAAAAAAACAACCCATGCTGGAGTTAACAGAGCAAAAAAAAAAAAAAACACTGACAAGATGGGGTTTCAGAGCTATGTATGTTGATTTTACTACACTCTTCATGGTTTGTTCCATCAGTTCATTATCACTTCTCCAAGAGGAAATTCAAGTCCAGTCTGAGCTTCTCAGTGACATACTGGAAAACTACTCTCTGCAAGGACTAAAACTGGCCCACATTTGGTGGAAAATGAATAGCAATTTCAAACCAGAAATGAATGGAATGAATTCAGGTTCTGACAAATGCATACTAATAAATCCACAAGAATATGAAAATCCATTAACCAAGTGCATACAAAAAGGCAAAAATGCTAAATAGTGGGGAAAACATCCCTACAAGTGTGAAACTGGAAATCATGATGGCATATCTTCCAAGGAAATATGTTACTTTGATATCAACAAATGAGATGTCACTGACTGAATATTTCCAACCCAAACCATTTTTTTCCTTTTAGCAGTTTGTGGAGAAGGAAATGGCAACCCACTCCAGTGTTATTGCCTGGAGAATCCCAGGGATCGGGGAGCCTGGTAGGCTGCCGTCTCTGGGGTCGCACAGAGTTGGACACGACTGAAGCGACTTAGCAGCAGCAGCAGCAGCAGCAGCAGCAGAGAAGGGTCTCAGCCACTTCTGTCTTGCTCTGATAGTGAGTCTCCTAAAAACAGCAGGATCACTTGCAATGGGCTAGTTAAAAAAAAAACTATTAAAAAAATACAATAAAAATTTTTTTCTCTCTCCCATTATACCTCTCAGTATTATAGCAGCAATGACTCAACGGGAGAAGAGACATAAAAAGAGGATCTTAAAATTAATAAGTACTTAAACAGATGATTCTACAAAAAGTTAATTCTTGTTACCAAACAACACAGCAATTCCAACTCTAGGTATATAGTGAAGAGACTGAAATTTATAAGCACTTTCATATGAATGTTCATAGCAGTATTATTCATAATATCCCAAAAGTTCAAACAACTCTAATGTCCTACAAATGATAAATGGAGAAATAAAACATCGGGTATCCAGACAATAGAATGTTATTTGTTGATGAAAGAAATAAAGTACTGATAGATGTTAAATATGGATAAAGCTTGAAAACATTATGATAAATAAAAGAAGCCAATCACAAAGGACTACATCATGCATGATACCAATTACATGAAATGACCAGAATAGGCAGATATGAATTCAGTGGGAGAGAAGGTAGACTAGTGGTTGCCAAGAATGAGGGGAAGAGGGAACGGTCGATAACTGATAGCGGGCACTGCATTTCTTTAGGCAGTGACCAAAATGTTCTGAAATTAAATACTGGTGGTGGTTCACAATACATTAAAAATCAGTGAATCAGATATAAAAGGTAAATTTTATATCTGAAATATGTCTCAATTTTAGAAAATAAACTTATGGTTCAGTTTAGTTCAGTCGCGTCCGACTCTGCAACCCCATGAATCGCAGCACGCCAGGCCTCCCTGTCCATCGCCAACTCCTGGAGTTCACTCAGACTCATGTGCATCAAGTCAGTGATGCCATCCAGCCATCTCCAGGCAGTAAGAAAGAGAGGGATAAACTGGAAGACTGGGATTGACACATACATACTGCTGTACATAAAAGAGATAACTAATAAGGACAAATAGATAACTAATAGCACAAGGAGTTCTACTCAATAATATTCTGTAATAGTTAATATAGGTAAGAATCTAAAAAAAAAAAGAGTGGATATATGTATAAGAGATTCACTTAGCTGTACACCTGAAAGTAATACAACATTATTAATCAATTATACCCAAATAAAAACTTTAAAAAGTTTACCTGAAATGTAAAAAAAATAATAATAATAATAATAAAATTTTTAAATAAAAATAAAATTATTTATTTTAATTTTTAATACAAAATAAAAAAGTTTTACATTCTACTTTTAACAACTATACAGGATTATTTAAAGATAGTAATGTAAAAATTCTGTTTAATTTCTGTGTATTGGTCAATTCAGTTGTAGACTAAGAAAAAAACAATCACAGCAGAAAGGAAAAGGAAGAGATAGCATCATGACATCAGCTAAAACACTCAAGCACAGACCCAAAACATTTATTAACACTTCCTTTGTTTACAAAATTTCATAATCACTGGAGAGGATTAAAGAGCTCACATCTTAAAAGTTATAAAACAAATTAATTTTTAACTTCTCATTTTTGATCTTAAAATTTGACCAAATTTTGTTCGATTTGTTTTGATCTTAACACTTCATCTTTTAACAGTTGTTACATTGCAGAAAGTATTAATATTCCCATTGGTACTCTTTAGTAGCTGTGGTGTCTGACCCTTTTGTAACCCCAAGGACTACAGACTACCAGCTCCTCTGTCCATGGCTGTCATCTCCTTCTCCAGGGATCTTCACAGCCCAGGGACTGAACCCACGTCTCCCGGACTGGCAAGCAGATTCTTTACTGCTGAGTTATCAGGGAAGCCCTAATATTACACCCCTCCTTTTTTTTTAAGTCACTCTGACTTTTGGGGACTCCACTAGTCTCCTCTGTCCATGGAATTTTCCAGAGATCTTCCCAATACAGGGATTGAACCCAGGTCTCCTGTATCGTAGGCAGATTCTTTACTGTCTGAAGCACCAGATTCAATTTTGAAAACTGATGATTAAAGGGGCTAAGTAACTTTCTCAGTGACATATAGTTTAGATGCTAGAATTAGAAAAAAAAAAAATCAGTTACATCTGACTTCAATGTTTATCCTCTTTCCATCATATCATAAAGACTAAACTTAATCTCTTCTGGAAGAACTATAAGCACACACACACATTCATTCATCTTTGGTTCCTGTCCTGGAAATCTCCTCATGAGGTTTTTCTAAAACCAACTGTTACTGTAGCTCAAATACAGCTAGTGAGCTCATAGTTTTGTGGCCTTGTTTGTTCTAACAGTTCTAAAGTCACTGGCAAAAAGTACCGCACACTATTAAATTCTGATTTATGTTGCTCTTGAGAAACATAAACATAGCATTCTGCAGTGTTAAAGAAACACTGTCATGGGTTACAGTCCTCTGGGTCATTCATGCTCCAGTATATTTGTTATGAGAACAGACTACTGATACTTGACAGTCTCATTAAAATTGGTCACATGGGTTTCCCTGGTGGTTCAGTGGTAAAGTATCCTCCTGCTAATGTAGGAGACACAAATTAGATCCCTGACCCGGGACGATTCCACATGTCGTGGGGCAACTAAGGCCATGTGCCACGCTACTGCTGTGCTCTAGAGCCTGGGAAATAACTACTGTGCCCACGCCACACCTAGTGAAGCCTGTGCTCCACAAGGAGAGAAGCCACCACAATGAGAAGTCCATACACTGCAAGTGGAGTGTAGTCCCCCACTCACTGCAACTAGAGAAAAGCCCACGTAGCAATGAAGACCCAGCACAGCCAAAAATAAACAAATAATTAATTTTAAAAAACTTTTTATGTGAGGAACAAAAAGAATGCATGAGGAGGATTAGGACAGACAAACCAACACGAAGAAAATCTAATGGTATGTCTGGTATACCATTAGCATCTTTCTGCACAAAGAACAATACCATTCTTTAATTATTCTGTCAAAGTAAATATTAATGTTGTTACCTACAAATCATAGTGGCTGTGCAAAACTTTTTCTTCAACGGTCCACAGACATTTTTCACTCAAGTTCTTTTAGAATCCAACATTAAATTACCTACCATGTTTTAAGCCATGTAAAATACAATTCTATAATGCCTTTTTAATATCCTGGATTAAAAATCTCTACAGGCAAGCCAAAAAATATTTTGGTGATTGCCTAAAGAGATTTCGTACTTTTCAGCCATTTTTGCTAAATGGCTTACCTTTCCCCCATTTATAAATCAGATAAAGACCACAGAAGAATAATTCTTAATAGAGTACTTACTTATTAGCAAATAAAATATTTAAGACTTCAGGATATGTTCATGAGCTTTCAGTTTATTCAAAGCAAATGGACACTTCTGACGTCTTAATTTGTAGATACACTCCAACACAAGCCCAAACATTAAAAAACTGAAAAACTAAACTCTAGGACACAGGATAAAATATTCCAGAAGGGCATATGCAGAGTGATATAAATTGCTTACAGTTTTAACCTTGCAAATAAATTCTACAGTGAAAGGATAGCTACATGTGTAGAAGTTACACCTTTTTAAAACTTAAGCATAGTTGACTTACAATATTATATTAGTTTCAGGTATACAACATGATAATTCAATGTTTTCTACAGATTATAGTCCATATAAAGTTATTAAAAATATTGACTGCATTCCCTGCACTTAAGAGCTTCCCTGGTGGCTCAGATGGTAAAGAATCTGCCTGCAATTTGGGAGACTGGGATTCTATCCCTGGGTTGGGAAGATCCCCTGGTGAAGGAAATGTCTACACACTTCAGTATTCTTGCCTGGAGAATTCCATGGATAGAGGAGTCCACGGGGTTGCAAAGAATCGGACACGACTGAGCAACTAACACTCTCATTTCACACTTCCACTTTCATCCATCCTTGTAACTTATTTATTTTATACCTAGTACTTTGAAACTTAATCCGCTTCATCTATCTTGGCCCTCCCCCTACCCTTCGCCCTCTGGGAACCACTAGTTTGTTCTCTTTACCTATGAGTCCATTTCTATTTTGTTATACACATTCATCTATTTTCTCTTTTTAAATTCCACCTATAAGTGAAGGCATGTAGTTAGTATTTGTCTTTCTGTCTGACATGTTTCACTAAGCTTTATAGCCTCCAGGTCACAAATGGCGAAATTTCATTCTTTTTTATGGCTGAGTAATACTGTATTGACCCACTCCAGTGTTCTTGCCTGGAGAATCCCAGGGACGGGGGAGCCTGGTGGGCTGCAGTCAATGGGGTCGCACAGAGTTGGACACGACTGAAGCGACTTAGCAGCAGCAGCAGCAGCAATACTGTATTGAGTGTGTGTGTGTGTGTGTGTACACCACATCTTCTTTATCCACTTATCTGTTGATAATCACTTAGGTTGTTCCCATATCTTGCTTATTGTAAACAATATCGCTATGAACATTGTACAGTTCATATATCTTTTCTAATTAGTGATTTTGTTTTGTTTAAAAAAATAACCAGGAGTAGAATTCCTGGATCATATGGTAGTTCTAGTAATATTTTTAATTTTTTGAGGAACCTCTGCACTGTTTGTCATAGTGGCTGTACCAATTTACATTCCCACCAACAGTGCATCAGAGTTCCCTCTTTTCATACTTGCCTACACTTAATTTTCATCTTTCTGACAACAACCATTCTGACAGGTGAGAGGTGATATCTCACACTGATGAAGGAAACTGAAGACAATACAAATAAGTGGCAATATATTCTATGGATAGGAAAAATCAACTACTCATAGCAATTTACAGTTTTAATGGAATCTCTATCAAAATACCCTTGCATTTTTTACAGAACTAGAAGAAATAATCCTAAAATTTATATGGAATCACAGAAGACTCTAATGGCCAAAGCAATTTTGAGAAAACAGAACAAAGCTGAAGTACCAGACTCCCTGACTTCATACTACACTACAAAGCTTCAGTAAGTAATCAGATACGCCACTGGCAAAAACAGATACAAAGATCACTGGAACAGAATACAGAGCCCAGAAACAAACCCACACACATATGGTCAACTGATCTATGATAGAGGCAAGAATACACAAGGGCAAAAAGATAGTTTCTTCTGTAAGTGGTATTGGGAAAACTGGACAGCTACATGTAAAAGAATGAAACGAGAACATTTTTTCACACCGTAACAAACTCAAAATGATTAAAGATCTATATGGGTTAGAGGCCTGAGACCATACAAGTTCTTGAAGAAAATATAAGCAGTATGCTCTTTGACATTGGTCTTAGGAATATTTTTTTTGGATATGTCTCCTCAGGCAAGGAAAACAAAACCAAATAATAATAAAAACTAACGAGACTACATCAAACTTAAAGGCTTTTTCTATGGCAAAGGAAACCATCAACGAAATAAAAAGGCAACCTACTGAGTGGCAGAAGATATTTGCAAACGATATGTCTGATGGGTTAGTATCCAAAATATATAATGAACTCATCCAAATCAATTAATATTTTAAAAAAGCAACCTGATTAAATAATGGGCTGAGAACCTGAATAGGCATTTTTCTAAAAGAGACATGCAGAAGGACAAAAGACACATGAAAAAGATGCTCAACATCACTAATTATAAGGGAAATGCAAATGGAAGCTAAGCTCTAAAACACATTAATACAATATAAATCTTAATTTAGAAAGAAAAGCATGCTGTTGTCTTACTTGGTCTAGGGATCTAGGACAACAATTAGCTTCTGCACTATATTTATGCAACAAATATGTACTGAATGCTTATTATGTGTAAGGTACACATGGTAAAAGACCACAGGATACAAAGAGAAACAAAATCTGGTCCAGGTTATAAGAGTACTTCCAGACAAATAGGTCAATAATTTACGGACATATATAATACTAACACTGGCATACCTTGGAGATATTATGGCTTGTTGCAAGACCACCACAATAGTCCCTTGAGTATGACGATAAAGTGACTTACACAAATTTTTTGGTTTCTTTCCCAGTGCATATACAAGTTATGCTTACACTATAGTCTATTAAGTGTGCAATAGCATTCTGTGTAAAAAAGCAATGTACTTTTAAATAAAAAATACTTTACTGCTAAAAAATGCTAACCATTATCTGAGCCCTCAATGAGTCATGATCTTTTCGCTGGTGGAGGTTTTAGAATTTTGCAAGAATTACCTAAATGAGACACCAAGTGAGCAAATGAAGTTGGGAAAATAGTGCTGACAGGCTTGTTCAATGCAGGGCTGCCATAAACTTTTTTGTACAAAATACAGTATCTATGAAGCACGATAAAGCAAAGTGCAATAAAACCAAGTCTACCTGTACAAGGAAGTGATAAGTGTTCTTTAGGAGAATCTATGTCATTTAAGTGATGCTCAGGATAAATAAGGATTGGGACATGTTAAGAGTCACAAAGGAGGGCATTTTGGGTGAAGGTGTAATATAAGCAAAAACAGAACATAAAGTGTATACGCATATACAAATTAATATTAGAAAAATAACTAGGAAAGGGTACCTCTTATAATAACTAATCAGTGACTCTAGAGATTAAAGAGGAAATAAAGTGCCTGAACCAAGCTTAGCCAATGCAAGTACTCAATAAATGACAAAAGTATGTGTTTATTTTGTTGTAAGGACAGCAAAGTACTCTAAATTATTCTAGAAGGGTAGACAGGGTTTGGAATCCTGAAGTAATACATATTTGGATTTCTGAGTAGTCAAAATATCTGTATTAGGTAGCTATTATTTTAGCCAGGTAAAGGTCAAGTTTAAGATTACAAAATAATCTTTTGTACATGTATTTGTACACGTATTGTGCAGTAAAGGCAATGGCACCCCACTCCAGTACTCTTGCCTGGAAAATCCCATGGACGGAGGAGCCTGGTGGGCTGCAGTCCATGGGGTCGTTAAGAGTCAGACAGGACTGAGCAACTTCACTTTCACTTTTCACTTTCATCCATTGGAGAAGGAAATGGCAACCCACTCCAGTGTTCTTGCCTGGAGAATCCCAGGGACCGGGGACCCTGGTAGGCTGCCCTCTATGGGGTCGCACAGAGTCGGACACGACTGAAGCGACTTAGCAGTAGCAACAGTGCATGTCTTTAGGTTGGTGAAAAAGTGCTAGCTATCATAGAAAAGGACTTCATTTTACTGTAATAAGTCTTTTTCAATTTGTCTTATTATATAAAATAATGATAATGATGGTTGTATGTGGTTTTTGTGTGTGTGTGGTTTTTAAATATGCCTAACAGAAAATATATTGAGTTGGTAACTCCATGCATAATCCTCATCTTCTGTTTGTTTTCAAATACAGAAGTCTGGGAACCATTATACTCAGTGTATCCTGAGATCTCTGTAATTGGTTTTATAACCTAAGGATACCATAAATTCTAGCCCATGACAAACAAATAATGTTAACAAATGTCTATTGAAAAAGAAAATAATTTATAACCTAACACAGAGGGAGGAAAACTAACAATAAAAATAGTTCAAGAACTCTACTGCAAAGAAAAGGATTAATACAGACCAGTGCATCTGTTAGGATCAGAAAGTTAACCAGAGGAAGACAAAAAGTGAGACTAAAACCAAGTTTATGGTATGGGCAGGGAGGTGGGAGGGGGTTCAGGATGGGGAACACGTGTACACCCGTGGTAGATGCATGTTGATGTATGGCAAAACAAATACAATATTGTAAAGTAAAATAATAAAAATAATAATAAAGTTAAAAAAAAAAAGAAGATACCCAAAGACTAAAACTTACAGCTGAAGTTCTGAACTTTCTTGCATTCAAAGCACATGTGAGAATACAAAAATTTTTGGTGACCTGCTTTAGGAAACTATGATTTTTAAAAAACAAAACACCTAAAATGTCAATAGTTTATTGTAACACAATAAATCTTACAGATCCACTTTATAAATAAAGTATGAAGTATTATATTTTATCCACAAAACATCTGTCTATCCATAATCATCTCACTATTCACTCTGTCGCTCTTTGGCACTGGTCATGTTTGAATGGTGTAACTGCCATGACTATTTGCTTATATACTGTGAGTTGAAATTTGATTGTTCCAACCAACATATGATTCACTTAGGCAATGGGTGACTTCACCTGTGATTCTCATCCCTCACTGCAGCAAGTAATACCTTATTTTATCCACATCACATAGACTTTGTTCAACTTACTATCTGCCAACCACTGCCATACCTGTGTCTGTATCACAGCTGTGAGGGAAGGTGAATGGCATGTAACTATCATAAGTGGGCAGCGTACCCTCGAAGCATTCAAGCACACAGAGAACTGCTGCCGTGGACGTGTAATTCCCAAAGTACTCATGGGCCGTGGTCCACTGGCAACCCAAGACGGGGAGACAACTATGAAAAAACACAAGATCTTCTTTTCTTTAGGGAGAACAATGAATAATTCCATGAATTTAAAAAATGTTATCATACAGCTGTAAACATGATTTATTGGAAACCTATTAGCTGGGTTATTAGGAATTACTAAAATTAGGTATTCAAAAAATTAAAAGTCACTTTAGTATCAGAGCATCATCCCTCTTGTCTTAGGTTGGTTATAATGTTCAATCGTTATTTTTCTTGAATTATGAAATTCAGTTACTTTAGACTTATCATTATTGATTGAGTCTGTTTATTAATTATACAGAGCAAGGTGGCACATTTTTGCATATTTTGGGTGCATAACTTTATAAATAACTATACTAAGATATATACTTGGCTTTCTTACACAGTGACATGTTACTGGTGATACTCCATCTGTGAGAATCTGCATTTTTAAAAATAACTTGCCATCTACCATCACGATATGGTAATAAGAATGCTATGGTATTTTTAAGTTTATATGGTATGCAAGCTCTTCTTCACTTATGAAATATTTCAAATGACATTAAACAATTAGTTACTGATACTATTTTATGAGTATCTCAACAATATTTCTATTTTGCATTCTGTAAATATACTGTACATAAAGCTAATGCCATATGGACTGTATACTCCAATCAGAAATAAAATACTGTGAAACTTTTCATTATTTTGATCTATTCTAATTCTTTGTTATAGATCATCACAGGTAGGATAGTGGTTAGGATGAAGAAAAAGAAGTTTGGAAGCACTGCCTTTCAGCATCAGAACTTCTGATTATAGTAAGTTACATTATAGATTATCAAAGAATCTCAAAGAGATATTGGATATTCATGTTCATTGCAGCATTTATTATTCACAATAACCAACAGGTGAAATCAACCTGAATGTCCATCAATGAATGATTACATAAATAAAAGATGGTATATATTTACATATAGTGGAACACTATTCAGTCTTAAAAAGGAAGAAAATTCTTCCTCATACTACAACATGGATGAACCTTGAGGACATTATGCTAAGTGAAATAAGCCAGTCACAAAAAGACAAATACTGTATGATTCCACTTATATGAGGTATCTAAAGCAAACTCTTAGAAGCGGAAAGAATGGGGCTAAGAGATGGGGGAAGGAGGAGTTGCTGTTCAGTGGGTTTAATGTTTCAGTCATGAAGGATGAAAAAGTTTCTAGAGATCTGTTGCATAAACATGTATATACAGATAACACTACTATCAGATCAGATCACATCAGATCAGTCGCTCAGTCATGTCTGACTCTTTGCGACCCCATGAACCGCAGCACGCCAGGCCTCCCTGTCCATCACCAACTCCCGGAGGTCACTCAGACTCACATCCATCGAGTCAGTGATGCCATCCAGCCATCTCATCCTCTCTCGTCCCCTTCTCTTCCTGCCCCCAATCCCTCCCAGCATCAGAGTCTTCTCCAATGAGTCAACTCTTCACATGAGGTGGCCAAAATAGTGGAGTTTCAGCTTTAGCATCATTCCTTCCAAAGAAATCCTAGGGCTGATCTCCTTCAGAATGGACTGGTTGGATCTTCTTGCAGTCCAAGGGACTCTCAAGAGTCTTTTCCAACACCACAGTTCAAAAGCATCGATTCTTCAGCACTCAGCCTTCTTCACAGTCCAGTTCTCACATCCATACATGACCACAGGAAACACCATAGCCTTGACTAGATGAACCTTTGTTGGCAAAGTAATATCTCTGCTTTTGAATATGCTATCTAGGTTGGTCATAACTTTCCTTCCAAGGAGTAAGTGTCTTTTAATTTCATGGCTGCAGTCACCATCTGCAGTGATTTTGGAGCCCAGAAAAATAAAGTCTGACACTGTTTCCACTGTTTCCCCATCTATTTCCCATGTAGTGATGGGACCAGATGCCATGATCTTCGTTTTCTGAATGTAGTGTACACAAAAAAATGATTAAGATGGTAAATTTCATGTTATGTGTATTTCATCACAATTTTTTAAAAAGATTACCTTATACACTCATTTTATGGATTACAAACAAGCACAAGCAAGCAAACACATCCAGACCTGTGGAGTTCAAACAAATTTCCTAAGATCACAGAACAAGTCAATGGCTGAATACATATCTTTAAATAAAAAAATGTGAAGGACTACTTCTCTATAAATCACTAGTTCTAAGAACTATCAAGGAGCTGCAGAGATATTTAATAAAGATCCTTATTATAAAGGCCAGACAGTGACACTCTGGCCTAAAGATTACATGTGTACAAATATCTGGCAACAGGGAGGCACTTAATAAATATCATCTTTTTTTTTCCAAAGAGAAAGGGACCTAAGGAAAGACATCAGGATAAACTTTTAATACAAGACTGACTTGAACGCCTCTGAGTAGTATGATTCCAAAATAGAATTCAGCGACAAATGTGATAAAGACCGGGTGTAATGCCACTTTAACAATCAATGCGATATTCAGTTTTCTACCTCAGTACCAACCAGAGAACTCCCAACTCAAAACAGGCTAGCACTTTAGGACAAAGGAGACTGGTGGCTAGACCGACACTAATGCATGTATTTATCATTCCTCACAACAACACACCACACGGAATGTGCCCAAACCAATATCTCCCCAAACAAAGCTTAGAGACAGAAAAGTTAAACAAGCACTGGTAGGGGGCTAAAAAAAGGTTAAAGATTACTACTCTGTAAATCACTAATTCTAAGAACAGTCAAGGAGATGCAGAGATCTTTAATACTGGGTTTATCAGCATATTTGTTGATTTGTTTTGCCTTTTAAATGTATAGGTTTAGCCACTGTCATTGCTCCTTAGAATACATAACAGCTAGCAAGATCTACTCTGGATACTAGAACGACTCTAGGCAAGAACAACTCTTCTTAGTGCGTATTTTCTTTTACAAGCATATCATCTAAAATGGATGCTATACTCACAACAAAGTGCATCTCCTACTAAAGTCCTTTTCAACCTGCCTCTTCAATTCCTGATTCAATTCCTCTCAATGATTCAACTGGGTGGCATGACATATGCAAACATTTCAGTACAGCACAGTAAATGGAGAATTGCGCCAAAGAAGAAGCTGATATAACTTTCTTTTTGACACAAGTGATATATTACAAACCTTGAAGAAAGAAACAACTTGGTATTCTGAGCAGCAGGTTGATAACTTTTGTTGCATCTAAAAATGCTTAGCTGAATAGAGCACCTTGCATGTTAGGTGTTTGAGCATCTACTCTATTAAAACGTGACTTAAATCTCTTCTCGGCTATTTCCTCTGTTATAATCAGAACTACTGAACTTGGGGTTAAAATTCTAATCTTCTGAAATATTTTTGGTGATAATTATCAAAGCTGAGAGTAAGTCAACATTATTATTTACATCTTACAAAGAGAAATCTTACTAAGGACATAAAGTATAATAATCTTATACGATGTCTGCTAAAATCAACATTAACATATTATTGAAATATAGAAAGATGATTCTTTCATGGTCTGAAAGCTAAATAAATTTAGTTCAGCTGTTATGTAACATAACATGTAACAAAAAGAAAAATAATGAATCTTGAATATTGTTCCTAAAAAATAATATTCAGATTCTGGGAAAAGATCATTTAACAAGAGACTATTGAAAAGTTTTCTGACCTCACTGAGTTTACATCTCAAGGAGAACATAAAAGACTTAAATATACATATAATACAATAGGAGTAATAAAACAATGTATAGAAAAACAAGTCATGCCTTGTGCACCAAGCAAAAAAATAACTCACTCAATGATGGCATCTAACTCTGGAGAGTTTTCTGAGGAGTATCACACTGAGTTATAGGCACTCTTCTATATCTTAAAACAGAGCCAATTACCTGCTCAAGCATTAGTAAATTGGTCTCAGTATGCACTCTTTTTTAATTACCTAGGTCAAAGCTGGCCTATTAATCAGATCAGATCAGTCGATCAGTCGTGTCTGACTCTTTGCGACCCCATGAATCGCAGCAGCCAGGCCTCCCTGTCCATCAGAGGATATATTTAAACTTCACTAGATACAAATTACAAGTTATTTAAATTTTCCTTATTTTGAAATTGACCAAAATAGTCATGAGAGTATGCTGCTGCTGCTAAGTCGCTTTAGTCATGTCCGACTCTGTGCGACCCCATAGACGGCAGCCCACCGTGCTCCCCTGTCCCTGGGATTCTCCAGGCAAGAACACTGGAGTGGGTTGCCATTTCCTTCTCCAATGCATGAAAGTGAAAAGTGAAAGTGAAGTCGCTCAGTTGTGTCCAACTCCTAGAGACCCCATGGACTGCAGCCTACCAGGCTTCTCCGTCCATGGGATTTTCCAGGCAAGAGTACTGGAGTGGGTTGCCATTGCCTTCTCCATGAGAGTATAAATGCCAACTAAAAAGTTTTTATATAGGATAAGAAATTTCCACTTAAAAAAAGAAAGTCCATATGTCTACTTACGGCTGATTCACATTGTTGTTAGCAGAAACCAAAACAACATTGTAAATCAACTATTCTCTAATTAAAAACAAAATTAAAAAAGGAAGTCAGTAATCATTCAATATTCTGTATAGCAGTAAACAAGTCTTTTCTTCTTCGAAAATGGAAATGAATTATAAATTGCTTCCAAGTTCCCTTAAAATTCCACTATCACTACTTAAATTGAAAAGTCAAACAGTTGTCCTTTATTGGAAGTTATCTTTTTAAATGACCAAATATTTTACAAAACAGTATGCCTAAATGAGCAAAATACCATTTTCTGAAATGTTCTGCATTTTGAATTTTATTAACTCTGTTATTTTCCCCATGATACTTTGGCAACCAAAGAATTAAGTTTTTATTTATAAAAACTAATAAACCAGCACTAAGTTAAGCCATGGTAATATTTTCTTAAATCGACTCCAGTAATCTTTAAAGTTTACTCCATTTCAGGCTTCTATTTTCATATTTAGTTGAAATGCATTACACATTAAAATTAGGAAACTCATGCTCTGTAGCATATAACAAACAATGATTTAACAATCATGAAAAATTTAAATTGTTTAAAATCATTTTAAAATTTTTACAAGAGTATTGTAAGTGCATTAAATTATAGAAAGAGTAAATTATCACCAATTTCCTATATCTTTTCTACCTTCACTTTAAAGACAGTAAGAATATATTATGAAATTTTAAGTTCACTATTTCCTAATTCTTACTCTTCCTATCTATAAACCTCCTCAGCACCAACCTAGTACCTCCTCTGCTAAAATATCAAATGTGTAGTCACAATGTATTATTATCCACATGCTCTTACTTACAAATTTTCTGTAACTAAGAAATCAACTAATTCATGATTTTATACCCAAATCAAAATTTAATATCCAAAATTAAAGTTCACTTGTGCAGTGAAAACTTTAAAAGGCTGAAATCCTCTATTTTACTGCCTTACAGTTTGCCACATAGTCATTATAAGTGGGTTTGAATAGAAGTACAATTAAGATAATCAATTTTCCATTCAGCAAGACAAGGCAAAGAAAATGCTTTGTTTACAAAGGCGATACATAATTTGAGGAAATAAATACTTGGAAATCATGGTTAACTCACCCACTGCATAAATTTGCATGAAATTTCTTACCGTCTATTACTTCCCTTCTTTGGGGAAAAATAGCTAATTTTGCATATCAATCTTTTTAATATTCTATTTTGCATTCCATGCTTCCCTGTTGTTGTTTTTTTTTTTTTTTAAACTGACAAAAAGCAATTTCTATATATTGTTCAGACGTTGGGCTAGGATTAAATTGCTTATCCATACATATAAATATTTATATTAATAGATAGCTGAAACTACAACCTACAGTGACCATATATCTGAAAGCCAGTTTATTTTGTGCAATTTTCCAAAAGAATAAGGTAGGCTGGCTCAAAACTCAACATTCAAAAAACTAAGATCATGGCATCCAGTCCCAAGACTTCATGGCAAACAGATGTAGGAAAAATGGAAACAGACTTTATTTTCTTGGTCTCCAAAACCACTGCAGATGGTGACTGCAGCCATGAAGTTCAAAGATGCTTGTTCCTTGGAAGAAAAGCTATGAAAAACCTAGACAGGATATTAAAAAGCAGAGACATTACTTTGCCAGCAAAGGTCCACATAGTTAAAGCTGTGGTTTTTCTATCAGTCATGTATGGATGTGAGAGTTGAATTATAAAGAAAGCTAAGTGCCAAAGAATAGATGCTTTTGAACTGTGGTATTGGAGAAGACTCTTGAGAGTCCCTTGGACTGCAAGGAGATCAAACGAATCAATTCTAAAGGAAATTAGTCCTGAATATTCATTGGAAGGACTGATGCTGAAGCTGAAACTCCAATACTTTGGCCACCTGATGCAAAGAGCTAATTCATTAGAAAAGACCATGATTCTCCCAATGTATACTTGTGGCGGATCCATCTTGATGTATGGCAAAAACAATACAATATTGTAAAGTTAAGCAAAATAAAATTTAATTAAAAAAAAAAAAAGAAAAGACCATGATGTTGGGAAAGATTGAGGGCAGGAGGAAAAGGTGACAAGAGAGGATGAGATGACTGGGTGGCATCACCAACTCAATGGACATGAGTTTGAGCAAACTCCAGGAGTTGGTGATGGACAGGGAAGAATGGGGTGCTGCAGTCCATGGGGTTGCAAAGAGTAGGACACAACTGAGCAACTGAACAACAAAAAGGTAGGCAAATAAGCTTCTAAACAAAAAAAATGAAAAAACAAACACTTTGTTGCAGTTTCTGAAGGTTTAAGCTGTGTAAGTAGAAAGTCTATTATTTAAAGATTAAATTGTAAAGATAAAAGTAACACCTAGAACACAAATGTTTAATGAATGGACAAATGGATGAATGAATGAAAACTGTATTAAAATTTCACATTTTACAGTAAAGGAAATAGGATTAGATAATTTAAATATAGTCAGTGGTATAGCTAGACCCCTAAACTTTGGGTTATAATACAAAATTAACCTAAAATTCTTTCAAAAGATACTTTAAAACAAGTGCCTCCCACCTTCATCCATAATCTGACTACCAAATCAGTGATGTTAATCAATTCTGTTGCCCTCTTTTCCTCCTGCCCTCAATCTTTCCCAGCATCAGGGTCTTTTCCAATGAGTTGGCTATTTGTATCCAAAGTAGAAAAGTAGGCAAAGGCCACCTTTGGAAGGGCCTTGAACATATGCTAAGGAAATCTAGGGTTAATTCTATGGGCCCAATACTATTAACCTGTTTAAAAATAAGGATTCTTTCTTCTAACCATTAAAAAAATGCCAAGATTTCTCCATTCTCATCTCTCTCCCCATAATAATAGTAATCTTTTTTTTTTTTTGAGAACACATGCTGTGACCAAAATAACTGTGAATTGAAGTCCTTTTAAAATGTATATTTTTACTAGTGCTAGTAGCATCTGTACGTATGTTCAAGTTAGTAGTTTATATGTATGAGAATTATTCAGTTCAACGTTTGTAACTAAGGTGTTTTTTTTAAATGCTGGTTACGCACACATTATCACAGAACAATGTAAATGAAGGAAGACATCAACAAATGAAGTTAAAAATGTAAAATGTCTTTAAAGGCAAAGGATATGGAACCACATCTGTTCTGACTAATACATGGAGCATGAGACAAAGCAGCATACTCCCAGATTCAGATGCAAGCTTCCCAGGTTACCAAAAGTTTGTCTGGAGACAGGCAGAAGATACTGGTTATATCTGACCAGATTCCAAATACTGACAGGTATTTGGAGAGACATTACTTTGCCGACAAAGGTTCGTCTAGTCAAGGCTATGGTCTTTCCTGTGGTCATGTATGGATGTGAGAGCTGGACTGTGAAGAAGGCTGAGCGCCGAAGAATTGATGCTTTTTGAACTGTGGTGTTGGAGAAGACTCTTGAGAGTCCCTTGGACTGCAAGGAGATCCAACCAGTCCATTCTGAAGGAGATCAACCCTGGGATTTCTTTGGAAGGAATGATGCTAAAGCTGAAACTCCAGTATTTTGGCCACCTCATGTGAAGAGTTGACTCATTGGAAAAGACCCTGATGCTGGGAGGGATTGGGGGCAGGAGGAGAAGGGGACGAGAGAGGATGAGACGGCTGGATGGCATCAATGACTCGATGAATATGAGTCTGAGTGACCTCCGGGAGTTGGTGGACAGGGAGGCCTGGCGTGCTGCAGTTCATGGGGTCGCAAAGAGTCGGACACGACTGATCTGATCTGATCTGATGAATGAGATCCTCATCTCTGCTAATTTTACAGGGTTTTTTTTTTTCCCTTTTTTTAAGAGCATTCTTGCAGCTCTTCACCTCTCTGTCCCATAAGTGAAGTGGCTCAGTTGTGTCTGACTCTTTGCAACCCCATGGACTGTAGCCTATCAGGCTCCTCCATCCATGGGATTTTCCAGGCAAGAGTGCTGGAGTGGATTGCCATTTCCTTCTCCAGGGGATCTTCCCGACCCAGGAATCGAACCTGGGTCTCCCACATTGCAGGCAGATGCTTTACCGTCTGAACCACCCTCCCCAAAACATTCTAGAGATTTCTGGTTCCGTACCTGTTGTTCACCAAATTCAAGTAATTAGTAGTATAATCTTGGGTATAAATTTCTGCAATGCTGCATGCTTAGAATTGTATAGCTGTAGAATGTTTTATTCCACCTGGGAATTACACATTCCCAGGTAGAATAAAGAATCCACCTCCCAATGCAGAAGATGTACAAGGTGTGGGTTTGATCCCTGGGTCAGGAAGATCCTCTGGAGGAGGGCATGGCAACTCACTCCAGTATTCTTGCCTGGAGAATTCCAAGGACAGAGGAGTCAGCAGGCTATGGTCAACAGAGTCCCAAAGAGTTGAAAAGGACTAAAGCGATTTAGCATTCAGGCACAGAATCCTTTAGTGCACAGGTTTGGGGGCTTACCTGAATTTCATTCCAGAGTTTCAGTATGAAATGTAAGGTCAGGAATAATGACATTAAGAGTGGGACTGATTTGCAACTGTGGTCTGAACTAAGAAAGTGCAGAACTCTAACACTATTCTTCAAAGTCTACTTTTCCTTGGGAAAGTGAAAGTTTCTCAGTCGTGTCTGACTCTTTGTGACCCCATGGACTGCAGCATGCCAGGCTTCCCTGTCCATCACGACCTCCCAGAACCTACTCAAACTCATGTCCTTCAAGTCAGTGATGCCATCCAACGATCTCATCTTCTGTCGTCCCCTTCTCCTCCTGCCTTCAATCTCTCCTAGCATCAGGGTCTTTTCCAATGAGTCAGTTCTTCGCATCAGGTGGCCAAGTAATCCAAGTCTATGCGCTGACCAGTAATGCTGAAGAAGCTGAAGTTGAACAGTTCTATGAACACCTATAGGACCCTCTAGAACTAACACCCAAAAAAGATGTCCTTTTCATTATAGGGGACTAGAACGCAAAAGCAGGAAGTCAAGAGATACCTGGAGTAACAGGGAAATTTGGCTTTGGAGTACAAAATGAAGCAGGTCAAAGGCTAACAGAGTTGCCAAGAGAATACACTGGTCATAGCAAATACCCTCTTCCAACAACACAAGAGAAGACCCTACACATGGACATCAACAGACAGTCAGGACTGTACAGTCCACAGAATTCTCCAGATCAGAATGCTGGAGTGGGTAGCCATTCCCTCCTCCAAGGGATCTTCCTAACCCAGGGACCGAACTCAGGTCTTCCAGATTGCAGGCAAATTCTTTACCAGCTGAGCCACCAGGGAAGCCCAGGGAGTGGTTCAATTATCTACATAGCCATATATCTAAGTATGTCCTTGGAAAGTTCTAAATATTGAAGTCATGCTTTTTGCGCATACAAGCATTGACTAGACAGATTTACTTACCTGCCAGTCAACCCTGACTTCATCGATTATATTATCGGGTTGGTCAAAAGTTTGCTTAGGTTTTTCCATAAAATGGTATGAGAATGAACTTTGTTGGCCAACCAATATAATCTTGGCCTTGTGCAGGATGCAGAAGAGTGATGCATGGAAGAATGCTGATGGCACAGGTACTAGCACACGATGCTGATGTGAATGAAGGGACAGACAGCTTATAAAAATTTCTCAGAATACTTAAAAATCTATTTCAAGAAAGTTGGCTATAAATGTAACTCCTGAATACCACAAAAGATGAGTGATGGAGAGCTGACATTATTGTACACTCAGTATAACTGCTACAGGAGTCAAAAGAATTCCACACAGGGAAGGTGTCATGCAAGATGGGAAATGAATGTGAGACTGAACTTTGAATAACAGGAGGTTATCAGAAAGCTAAGTAAACACACACACTCAAAAGTGCCACTAAATATGGGTACAGTGGGGATAAGGTTGAACTAAACAAAATGCATGTTAGTGGGGACCGCAAAACAGGTGATAATCCAGCAATTCAGAGCTAAACCTTACCCTTAGTTACAGCAGATGAAACCTGTGCATCTAAATTTCATCCCTAGTGTCACCTTCTCAAGTCTTCATATCTGTATTTCCAAGGTTCCTCTCTCATTTCTAAATTTCTAAATATATCTATAGATCTTATTTTGGGGGGCTACAAAATCACTGCAGATGGTGACTGCAGCCATGAAATTAAAAGACGCTTGCTCCTTGGAAGAAAAGTTATGATCAACCTAGACAGCATATTAAAATGCAGAGATATTACTTTGCCAACAAAGGTCCATCTAGTCAAAGCTATGGTTTTTCCAGTAGTCATGTATGGATGTGAGAGTTGGTCTATAAAGAAAGTTGAGCACCAAAGAATTGATGCTTTCGAAGTGTGGTGTTGGAAAAGACTCTTGAGAGTCAATTGGACAGCAAGGAGATCCAACCAGTCCATACTAAAGGAAATCAGTCCTGAATATTCACTGGAAGGACTGATGCTGAAGCTGAAACTCCAATACTTTGGCCACCTGATGTGAAGAACTGACTCATCTGAAAAGATCCTGATGCTGGGAAAGATTGAAGGCAAGAGGAGAAGGGGATGACAGAGGATGAGATGGTTGGATGGCATCACGGACTCAATGGACATGAGTTTGGGTAAACTCCAGGAGTTGGTGATGGACAGGTAAGGCCTGGCTGCAGTGCATGGTTTGCAAAGAGTCGATCATCACTGAGTGACTGAACTGAACTGAACTATATCTACTCAAAATTTCTATATGAAATTTCAGAATTTCTATCTATTCTAAATTTCTTTATGCTGCTGCTAGCTACTAAGTCATGTTAGTCATGTCTGACTCTGTGTGACCCCAAAGATGGCAGCCCACCAGGCTCCTCCTTCCCTGGTATTTTCCAGGCAAGAGTACTGGAGTCGGTTGCCATTGCCTTCTCCCAAATTTCTTTATATATCTATTCATGTTATAAGTGCTCTCTTGGGCTCCCCCATCCTCTGTGGAATAGAACTTGGTATAATAAACAACACTGGGGTAGAATTGTAGGGTGAGGTCAGATAACAGAGATCATGGAATGTTGAAAGAGTAGGTTAACAAATGAGGACATCTATATGAGTTCTTAAACAGAGAAGTGGCATATTTTTAAGGTGGTATTTAAAAATTCATTCAAGCCATAAATCTCATATTGAAGATTTTTTTTTTTTAATTTAAAAAAATGGGCAGGAGTAGGGAAGGGTGTTGCAGCACTACAGGTACCAGGCTATAATCAGAAGACACAGAGAGCAAAGCGGTAGGTCTAGAAGGGCTAAGGGCATTTGCAACATATTGTCCTCAAATCCCACACAGGCAGGACTTGTCACTCTCAAGAAGCTACTCATAGGCAGAACAAACAGTATCTCTCTCAGCTGTGGTTTATCATAGTGATAGGGATTGATAGTTCCTGAACTGATGTCCTATTTCTATCAAATTATATTTACCCTTGTAGAGGACATAGTAAATTTACCACTCAGAATAGTGAAATTCTCAAAGGACTTTCTCTAAGGCAGCCATGTAACTACATTTTAACAAATACTTAAGATCTATTGGTCTGTTCTGTACTCTGATTCTATGTCAAGTTTCATATTTTTTTTATCTTTTTAAGGAGATTAAATATACTTTTTTTGGAAAATCTCTGCTACAAAACAAGTATCATAACTATTCCTTAGTTTATCTTATTGAAACTTCTATTTACTTAAGAATCAATGTGTTACACAAAGAATTTTCTTCATAATGCCTCAAAGTGTCAGAATGATCACATATATTTATGCTGCGGCTATACAAATAAACTTCGAAGAAACAAAATTTCCTTTCTCATGCTTCTCTTTTTTACTTTTGGCTCTATGAAACTGTGTTTGCTCTTTAACTTGTTTACTTGTCTCATAGCAACCATAAACACAGTAAATTACTATTGCTATAACTAATAACCTTTTCAAGGTTTCTTTATATAATATATTGCTACAATTCAAGGTATTCTAATAGAGGCTTCGGAATTTAGTGTCTCAGTCTATGGTCAACTGTGCTTTGGCTCAGATTTTATCAGTGGAAAGCACTCTGAGGTCATAAAAAAAACCTAAAACCTCCATTATTCAGACACAACTAACTGAAATTTTCAATTAAGTTGAAATTGGGGACAATGAACTTTTAGATGAAAGAAGCACTAGGTGTTATGGGTCACTACAGATTCAGCTCTATCTCCTGTCTTTTTGACACTGACAGGTAATATAGTCATCATAAAAGCTGAGCAGATAACCTGGATATATTGTAAAACACTGAAATATCAAGGGAATGCAATACTTATAAGAATTCTGACATCTGCATAATCAAAATATAGTTTACAAAGAACGTTTTTTTATGCTGACTCAATTCTCAAACAAATGTATTTGATGGGCCTTTATTTCTATTTTATAGACAAAGTAAGTAAGATCCAGAAATCTTAAATATCTTGGCCTAAAAGAATAAACTGTGCAACCAGATACAATCAGATCAGATCAGATCAGTCGCTCAGTCATGTCCGACTCTTTGCGACCCCATGAACCGCAGCACGCCAGGCCTCCCTGTCCATCACCAGCTCCCGGAGGTCACTCAGACTCGCATCCATCGAGTCAGTGATGCCATCCAGCCATCTCATCCTCTGTCGTCCCCTTCTCCTCCTGCCCTCAATCCCTCCCAGCATCAGAGTCTTCTCCAATGAGTCAACTCTTCGCATGAGGTGGCCAAAATATTGGAGTTTCAGCTTGAGCATCATTCCTTCTAAAGAAATTCCAGGATTGATCTCCTTCAGAATGGACTGGTTGGATCTTCTTGCAGTCCAAGGGACTCTCAAGAGTTTTCTCCAACACCACAGTTCAAAAGCATCAATTCTTCGGCGCTCAGCCTTCCTCACAGTCCAGCTCTCACATCCATACATGACCACAGGAAACACCATAGCCTTGACTAGGCGAACCTTTGTTGGTAAAGTAATGTCTCTGCTTTTGAGTATGCTATCTAGGTTGGTCATAACTTTCCTTCCAAGGAGTAAGCGTCTTTTAATTTCATGGCTGCAGTCACCATCTGCAGTGATTTTGGAGCCCAGAAAAACAAAGTCTGACACTGTTTCCACTGTTTCCCCATCTATTTCCCATGCAGTGATGGGACCAGATGCCATGATCTTCATTTTCTGAATGTTGAGCTTTAAGCCAACCTTTTCACTCTCCACTTTCACTTTCATCAAGAGGCTTTTTAGCCCCTCTTCACTTTCTGCCATAAGAGTGGTGTCATCTGCATATCTGAGGTTATTGATATTTCTCCCGGCAATCTTGATTCCAACTTGTGTTTCTTCCAGTCCAGCATTTCTCATGATGTATTCTGCATATAAGTTAAATAAACATGGTGACAATATGCAGCCTTGACGTACTCCTTTTCCTATTTGGAACCAGTCTGTTGTTCCATGACCAGTTCTAACTGTTGCTTCCTGACCTGCATACAGATTTCTTAAGAGGCAGAGGCAGATCTGGTATTCCCATCTCTTTCAGAATTTTCCATAGTTTATTGTGATCCACACAGTCAAAGGCTTTGGCATAGTCAATAAAGCAGAAATAGATGTTTTTCTGGAACTCTCTTGCTTTTTCCATGATCCAGCGGATGTTGGCAATTTGATCTCTGGTTCCTCTGCCTTTTCTAAAACCAGCTTGAACATCAGGAAGTTCACGGTTCACATATTGCTGAAGCCTGGCTTGGAGAATTTTGAGCATTACTTTACTAGCGTGTGAGATGAGTGCAATTGTGCGGTAGTTTGAGCACTCCTTGGCATTGCCTTTCTTTGGGATTGGGATGAAAACTCACCTTTTCCAGTCCTGTGGCCACTGCTGAGTTTTCCAAATTTGCTGGCATATTGAGTGTAGCACTTTCACAGCATCATCATTCAGGACTTGGAATAGTTCCACTGGAATTCCATCACCTCCACTAGCTTTGTTCGTAGTGATGCTTTCTAAGGCCCATTTGACTTCACATTCCAAGATGTCTGGCTCTAGGTCAGTGATCACATCATCATGATTGTCTAGGTCTTGAAGCTCTTTTTTGTACAGTTCTGTGTATTCTTGCCACCTCTTCTTAATATCTTCTGCTTCTGTTAGGTCCACACCATCTCTGTCCTTTATCGTGCCCATCTTTGCATGAAATGTTCCTTTGGTATCTCTGATTTTCTTGAAGAGATCCCTAGTCTTTCCCATTCTGTTGTTTTCCTCTATTTCTTTGCATTGATCACTGAAGAAGGCTTTCTTATCTCTTCTTGCTATTCTTTGGAACTCTGCATTCAGATGTTTATATCTTTCCTTTTCTCCTTTGCTTTTCCCTTCTCTTCTTTTCACAGCTATTTGTAAGGCCTCCCCCAGACAGCCATTTTGCTTTTTTGCATTTCTTTTCCATGGGGATGGTCTTGATCCCTGTCTCCTGTACAATGTCACGAACCTCATTCCATAGTTCATCAGGCACTCTATCTATCAGATCTAGGCCCTTAAATCTATTTCTCACTTCCACTGTATAATCATAAGGGATTTGATTTAGGTCATACCTGAATGGTCTAGTAGTTTTTCCTACTTTCTTCAATTTCAGTCTGAATTTGGCAATAAGGAGTTCATGGTCCGAGCCACAGTCAGCTCCTGGTCTTGTTTTTGCTGATTGTATAGAGCTTCTCCATCTTTGGCTGCAAAGAATATAATCGATCTGATTTCGGTGTTGACCATCTGGTGATGTCCATGTATAGAGTCTTCTCTTGTGTTGTTGGAAGAGGGTATTTGCTATGACCAGTGCATTTTCTTGGCAAAACTCTATTAGTCTTTGCCCTGCTTCATTCCGTATTCCAAGGCCAAATTTGCCTGTTACTCCAGGTGTTTCTTGACTTCCTACTTTTGCATTCCAGTCCCCTATAATGAAAAGGACATCTTTTTTGGGTGTTAGTTCTAAAAGGTCTTGTAGGTCTTCATAGAACCTTTCAACTTCAGCTTCTTCGGCGTTACTGGTTGGGGCATAGACTTGGATTACTGTGACATTGAATGGTTTGCCTTGGAAATGAACAGAGATCATTCTGTCATTTTTGAGATTGCATCCAAGTACTGCATTTCGGACTCTTTTGTTGACCATGATGGCCACTTCATTTCTTCTGAGGGATTCCTGCCCACAGTAGTAGATATAATGGTCATCCGAGTTAAATTCACCCATTCCAGTCCATTTTAGTTCGCTAATTCCTAGAATGTCTACATTCACTCTTGCCATCTCTTGTTTGACCACTTCCAATTTGCCTTGATTCATGGACCTGACATTCCAGGTTCCTATGCAATATTGCTCTTTACAGCACCAGATACAATATATTTTATTTATACCATCATCTGGGTTTTTGTAAAATAAAGAAAGGAGTCCAATGGTTTCTTTGGTTAATATGACTACAAGGCTAAGAGGATGGAGGCATATAAATTAAATATGTGTAAGTATTACAAGATAATTGAAACCATGCATGGTTCTGCAGATAAAGTGAAACTGAAAGTTGCTCAGTCGTGTCCGATTCTGTGACCCCATGGACTACACAGTTCATGGAATTCTCCAGGCCAGAATACTGGAGTGGGTAGCCTTTCCCTTCTCCAGGGGATCTTCCCAACACAGGAATTGAACTAGGGTCTCCTGCATTGCAGGCAGTTTCTTTACCAACTGAGCTATCAGGGAAGCCCATCAGTAAATTTATGTTAGAATTTGATAGTATTATTGTTACCCCCTTTTTGAATTTAATTTGACATTCCATAAAAACATGATTTTTACAGTTGGGCTTATAATATAAAGGGCTTGGTCTCTTTACTTTCATTCTAATCATTATCCTTCCACTGAGAAGATTTGTTCATGAAGTGACTGACAGGGCTATTAAAATCCATGAGTCATCTAATCTTAAAAATAAGATGTATGAGCATTAAAAACACTATCTCAAACAAAGCAATATCCATTTCCTCTGACTGAAAAGGTTATAAAAACCAAGAGTAATTCAGTAGCTAGAAAGCTGAGGGGGCCGAAGCAGAACATTAATATATTTCTAACCAGCGTCTTTAGCTTACAACCTGACTTTCAGGTGATTTCAGATGAGTTTTATCCTTTGCATCAAGAGAATTCACAAGTGATCTATTTAGAGCTTAACAAACTTACTGTACCACAATCAGTCTCTCTTAAGAAAAATTTAAAAAATAAATCACAAAAGTAGAAGAAAACATGAATCCTTTCCCAAGCAACTGACTGGCTATACAAAGACAAATATAAATGAGAAAAATATATGTCTTTAAGAAATACTTTGGCATTTTTCTATTTTGGAAATAGGTACTTAATTCTAAAGATCAGTTAGTTCTTTGGTGATTAATAACCTTGACTTTTATACTGCGTAAACATGATGCCTATTTATAATATAGCAGTAAACTCAGGAGTTTAAAATTACTAACAAGAAACTAACCTTCAATTTCTCTATGAAAACTAAAATTTACTGATTTGTAGGTATTTTCCAAACTGTAACATATGTAAGTAACTAGTATTCTATTTCTAATATTTCCATGCAATGTATCATTTGCAAGAACTATATGTTTAATTAAAAAAAAAAAAAAAGAAAAGGAGGATATTGATTAAGAGGAGCCCGGCAATGGCACCCCACTCCAGTACTCTTGCCTGGAAGATCCCATGGATGGAGAAGCCTGGTAGGCTGCAGTCCATGGGGTCGCTAAGAGTCGGACACGACTGAGCGACTTCACTTTCACTTTTCACTTTCATGCATTGGAGAAGGAAATGGCAACCCACTCCAGTGTTCTTGCCTGGAGAATCCCAGGGATGGGGGAGCCTGGTGGGCTGCCGTCTATGGGGTCACACAGAGTCGGACACAACTGAAGCGACTTAGCAGCAGCAGATAAAAGTGTGGAAACATTTCATTAAGCTGTAACAGTAGTATAAACCAAATAACCTTCAAATGTTCAGTACAGCATGCACACCTGCATTTACTGAATCAGTTTTATTTGGCTAATGGAATGATATTTGTTGGTAAACAATAACAACAACAAAAAGTTGATTGAACTTTGAAAGATTGAAAGAAAGATCAAATTAATAATTGAAAAAAAAAATAAAGAAAAATCAAATTAATAATGCAGTGGCCAACAATTGAAAAATGTTTGATTTGACTAGAAGAGACATCACTCTTAGCTCCTCTCTTGTGGTTTTGATTTGTTTCATCCAAAATAAATAAAAGTCACATTGTTACCAGCATCTGACACCATTAGATGTCAAAAGAAGCAAAGCACTTCTATAAATAGCATTTAAATGAGAATGGATTTTTCATTGCAAAATGCAATAGTCCTCTGAAAACAGCCCAGATGTTATGAAGGTAGAGAAGCTTCTCACTTTTTTTAGTAGCCAGAAATCTTATAATAAAGAATGAATGTGTTTTGAAGAATTCTATATAATTTTTTAGAGGGCTCAAACAACATGAAGTCAGAAGAGAAAGAATGACGGAGAAGGAGAAGGACAGCTGGGGAGACAGGTAGAGGGGATAAGAGGGGAGAAGAGAGGTAGGAATTGGGAAAGAAGGAAAGAGTAGTGAAAAGAAGAGTGGAAGAAATAGAAAGGAAAAAGATGTGGATTTGGGAAAAGAGAATTATCAGAGGAGGGACCATCAAGTGTGAAGGCTCGGAGGTAAAACGAGCTTGTGAGTTCAAGGAACTCTTCTCTATGGTTTTAGCCAAACCGACTGTCATAAACTATGGTGACTGGGGAAAGAGTTGACAAGTGCAAATCTAGGAGAAATACAAACAGAGATTTGTAAGTCAACAGTTTGTTTAACTTTCATTTTCAACTCAAAACATCTTGTCTTTTCAGTTCTTCATCTAACTGCATTGAGTGGCACTGGTTGAAGTTTTTCAAAGCACAGTAGATTTCAAAATTGTCACGACTGGGCGACTTCACTTTCACTTTTCACTTTCGTGCATTGGAGAAGGAAATGGCAACCTACTCCAGTATTCTTGCCTGGAGAAACCCAAAAATGGGGTCGCCCAGAGTCGGACACGACTGGAGCGACTTAGCAGCAGCAGCAGCAGCATGGATTCCGTATGTCACTGGGTCTGTTTAAAAAAGGACTTGCTACTATTCGCCCTCTCTTTTTCATGGGGGACAGAATAGAATAAAGATGAGGTGACATTTTACCCATCACGTAACATCCTCTTGTGCTTTCCAAAGAATGGAGACCATTTAAATTCTTTTCATTCCCTTTGGTTTGCTGACCTTAAAAACTTAACAATTTGCTTGTTCAGGATTAAAATAAAATAAAATAGTATGTTTAATCATCATAAATTTGAAATGCCTAAATAGCCAGCCAAATATTAAGTACATAATTAAATGTATAAATCAGGACCTCAGGAGAGAGATGAAGGCTAAAGATACAAATTCAGGATTCATCATACTGGAATGATTTTTTTTTTTTTTGGCTGAAACTATTTTTCAGGAGATGGAGTGAGTGTCAAAAAATACATACAAAGATTAAACTGCAACAGGTTGAGTCAATGCAAAGTACCATAAACAATATGAGACATTTTTAGACTAGCTCATGCAAAAAAAAAAACTATTTACGGAATGATATTTAAAGTGCTGAGAACTAATGAGACCATCTGAGAATGAACAAAGACAGAGAAGCAAAGAGGCCCATGGATTGAGCTCAGAAGCAGTACAACAACTAGAAGTCCAGAGTAGAAGGAAGGTTTCCAGGGAGTTCCCAGGTAGATTTTCAGAAGCTGATAGTCTTAAAGTTTAGTAAAGAAAGGTTTTAAGAAGAAGAAAATTAACAACTGGGTCAAGTGCTGAGAGGTCCAGTAAAGTTAAAAAAAAAAAAAAATGAAGACCACTTGATTTGATAAGATGAAAGTTGATGAAGACTATGAAAAGAAAAAAAATTACTGAAGTGGAAATATTACATCCTGAGCAAGTGGCCTAGAGAGATGAGGGATAAAGAAATGGTAACAAAAGCATAAAAAGTTCTGTGGAGTTTCACTATGAATGGAAACTGACAAAAATGTGAAAAAATTCTCAGAATCACAGGCTGTTAAAATTGGAAGGCAGTATACTGAAGAGGTCAAATCATATGTGGATAGGTGTGGGTTGAATACCAGCTGTTCCACTATTAAAGGCTGATTACTTAATCTCTACTGGACTTCAGTTTCTTTAATTTGATGTCAGCAAATTTGGAAAACTCAGTAGTGGCACACGACCGGAAAAGGTCAGTTTTCACGCCACTTCCAAAGGAGGGCAGTGCCAAAGAATGTTCAAAACTACTGAACAATTGCGCTCATTTCACGTTAGTAAGGTTATGTGCAAAATCCTTCAAGCTAGGCTTCAGCAGTACATGAACAGAAAACTTCCAGATGTACAAGCTGGGTTTACAAAGGGCAGAGGAACCAAAGATCAAACTGCCAACATCTGTTGGATCACAGAGGAAGCACCAGAATCCTAGAAAAACATCTATTTCTGCTTCATTCACTACAAGAAAGCCTTTAACTGTGTGGATCATAACCAACTGTGGAAAATTCGTAAAGAGATGGGAATACCAGACCACCTTACTTGTCTCCTGAGAAACTGTATGCAAGAAGCAACAGTTAGAACTTGACATGGAACAAGAGTGGTTTCAAATTGGAAAAGCTGTATATTGTCAAGGCTGTATATTGTTACCCTGCTTATTTAACTTCTATGTAGAGTACATGATGTGAAATCTCAGGCTGGATGAATCACAAGCTGGAATCATGACTGCCCAGAGAAATATCAACAACCTCAGATATGCAGATAATACTGCTCTAATGGTAGAAAGTACAGATGAACTAAAGAGCCCCTTGATGAGGGTGAAAGAAGAGAATGAAAATGTTGGCTTAAAACTCAACATTCTAAAAACTAAGATCATGGCATCCAGTCCCAACACTTCATGGCAAACAGAAGGGGGAAAAGTGGAAGCAGAGACAGATTTTATTTTCTTGAGCTCCAAAATTACTGTGGATGCTAACTGCAGCCATGAAATTAAAAGAAACTTGCTCCCTGGAAGGAAGCTATGACAAATCTAGACAGCTATTAAAAATCAGAGACATCACTTTGCCAGAAAAGGTCTGTATAGTCAAAGCTATGGTTTTTCCAGTAGTCATTTACAGATGTGAGAGTTGGACCAGAAAGAAGGCTGAGCACCAAAGAACTGATGCTTTTGAATTATGGTGCTGGAGAAGACTCTTGCAGGTCCCCTGGACTGCGAGGAGATCAAACCAATCAAACCTAAAGGAAATCAACCCTGAATATTCATTAGAGGGACTGATGCTGATGCTTAAGCTCCAAAACTTTGGCCACCTGATGCAAAGAGCTGACTCAATGGGAAAGATCCTGATGCTGGGAAAGATTCAAGACAAAAGGCGAAGAGAGCAGTAGAGGATGAGATGGTTACATAACATCACCGACTCGACAGACATGAATCTGAGTAAACTCCTGGAGATAGTGAAGGACAGGAAAGCCTGGTGTGCTGTAGTCCACAGGGTTGCAAGGAGTGGGACACAACCGAGTGATTAACAAGAGAGTGAGAGTAGGGCCTGCCACGTAGCACATCTGTGCAAGTATTCGAGAAATGTTAGCAACTGATTGTTAAACAAAAAATAATTCATTTAGTTCAACCTCCTTGTAATACAAAGGAGTCACAGAACTGGGGGATGAGAATCTTCCCTAAGGTCACAGTCATGCCTATGGAATGACTGGAACACTACGGAAGAGCTGGAACATTCGTTTCTTCAGTGCTCACTCTTCTAGATAACACTACTTAGAAAAAAGCAAACCTCAAGAAGGTGTGATTTGTATATATTCTCTTACCTCAAAAAGGTAAGACCTGCCAAATCATTTGTATCATGTTACCTTCTGCATCTATGTGTTCCATGAAAAAAGAAGAAAATAGCATATATCATATTCGGAATTTCATTCCATTGTAGACTGATCTGAAAGGCAAAAAACTATTACTTTTCCTGTGAATCTTCATAATTACTAATATTACAGAGAGAATAAAGATGAAGTATGATCACTGCTCTTATGAGTCACATAGGTAAAAAGGTATCTTCGGTTCACTTTGGTATTCCAACCAAATATAATTAGCAATCTGCTGAGCTACAATTCAAGTTTTAATAGAAACTAGTAAAGTGTCCTTAAACAGAAGGCAGGTCAGAAAAAAAGAAAAAGAGAAATCCCACAACATAACCACTTGTTCTTTTTTAAAACCAATGTGTAAGGATTTTAATGTAATCATTACTTTAAATGGTAGGAGCAACAAAGAAGAATGAATGCAGAGGAAACCACTGAGATGTGAAAGCAACATTTGAAAAATAAATGAGGAAATGTTAAAGGCCCAGAGATTTTAAAGATTTGTTCAAGGTCATGTCATTGGCCCAAAACAAGCAAGAAGCATTGTGTCCTAATTCCAGACTACTGTTCCAAATTCTTTTTCACTGGAATACTTTTGTTCAATATTAGCTAAAACACATTTTCTGTTATTTCCTAAAGTACTAAAAGACATAAAAATCAAAGTTAATAAATGTAATACAAGAAATTTAAAAATCTGACTTCTCATCTGTCAATGAAAAGCAACAAATTTTTACACTCTAACTACATAATGGCTTAAGAGCATGTTTCAAATTACATTATTATCTATACAATTGAGGATTAACTGTTTATATTATAGATGTCACCATGAAATTATAATGAGGTTTTTAAATGTATTTCTTTACAATGTAGAATCAAACACAGTCTTTAGTCAAACAGATTGCTCAACTCCTTGTTTCACCCCAGTTCTCATGGAGTATGTGTTTGCTCATTTCTAACCAGTGCCTCCAGTTCTGGGTGAAATCATAATTAGAACATGAATGGATCATGCTGAGACCATAAAGGCTGAGAAAATGTGAAAGTGAGTCGCTCAGCCGTGTCTGACTCTTTGTGACCCCGTGGATTGTATAGTCCATGGAATTCTCCAGGCCAGAATACTGGAGTGGGTAGCCTTTCCCTTCTCAGGGGATCTTTCCAACCCAGGGATTGAACCCAGGTCTCCCACTTTGCAGGCGGATTCTTTACCAGCTGAGCCACCTTTAAACAGTACCACAAACACTGGGTCCACTTCCCTATGCTTTCAAATTTTTAAAAATGGGAGGGGATAGATTTTGAGCAAATACTATTTTATGAAGGATTATACAGAAAAGCAAGAAATGACTTCAGAGAATTCTTGAGTAATTTGGAGTGATTATTTCATCGAGTTTAGAGAGGACAGATGCTTTTAGTTTTCTTTCTTACCCATAATTCATAATTACTCCATGGTTAAGTAACCTTCATGATGCTTGATTCTCTACCAGGAAGTAAACAGAATTAATAAAAATATTAAACCTAACAATTTAACCACTTGTTTTTGAATCTCTTAATGGTTTCCTCTTGCACTTGTTTTTGAATCTCTTAATGGTTTCCTCTTGAAGGATACACTACCACAGAATAAAACAACATTTGGGAACTCTACATAGACTTTATTTATCTAAAATATGTCCCTTATTATTATAAAAGGATTGCTTTATATTATGGAATTGAAAAGATTAACACTATCCCAATAATAACCCTGCCTGTGAGACAAAGACAGACAGAGACAGAGAGGCGAGGAATGTTTACAACAGCTTTATGAGAAAGCAGGAAGCCTTTTTTAAGGGGGTTGTCCAAGATGACATTTTTGTTGTTTGTTATTGTTTAGTCGCTAAGTTGTATCTGACTCTTTTGCAACCCCATGGACTGTAGTCTGCCAGGCTCCTCTGTTCATGGGATTTTCCAGGCAAGAATACTGGAGTGAGTTGCCATTTTCCTCTCCAGGGGATCTTCCTGACCCAGTGATTGAACCCACGTCTCTTACTGACATCTTCTGCCTTGGCAGCAGGTTCTTCACCACTGGGGCCCCTGGGAAACCCCCATTAGCACTATATTGTGTGCAAATTATACCTCCTAAAAAATAATTCTATGAATTTGGAGTCTTTCAGAAAGGTTTTGTAGCAGGACAGTCTGATACAACAGAAATCTCAAACTGGAGTAGATGGCAATGGAAAAGAAGAGGAGACTTCCCTGGTGGTCCAGTGGTTAAGAATTTGCCTGTCAATGAAGAGGACACGTGTTCAATCCCTGGCACAGGAAGGTTCAATAGGCCTTGGAGTAACTAAGTCCACAACTACTGACCCCGCGTTTCAGA
The DNA here is from genome assembly GCA_935064755.1 of Tragelaphus eurycerus. Classification (NCBI taxonomy): domain Eukaryota; kingdom Metazoa; phylum Chordata; class Mammalia; order Artiodactyla; family Bovidae; genus Tragelaphus; species Tragelaphus eurycerus. The sequence goes on along the minus strand of CAKXYN010000126.1, from coordinate 1,655,489 downwards.
GCCCATGCTCTATGCAACAAGAGAAGCCGCCGCTAGCAAGAAGCCCGGGCACCACAATGAAGGGGTAGCCTCTCCTTGCTCCACTAGGGAAAGCCAACATGGAGCTACAAAGACCCAGTGTTGCCACAAATAAGTAAATAAATGTTAGAAAGGAAACGGACTTAAGGAAGCAAGCCCTGGGTGGTTTTGATTAATCCCCTGAGAATAAAATTAATGACTGTTCTCCTGAAAACAACTTGGAATCCTTGTTTCTAACAAGCAGGTGTTAAAAAAACTTGTCTGCTGGTGATTCTAACCCGTTGGTAATCAATGGGAAGATAGAGACAATATTTCAATACTCATCAAAAAAAAGATACTGCCTGAAAAACAGAAACAAAAAGTTGCAGCAAAGAGCTAATTATTTATAGTTCTGTTCTCTAACCAGCAAAAGCCATCTCTCCCATCTATCAAGCACAGAAGGATTTATTCAGAATATAAACTCTGATTCTGTAATACCCACAGTATAATATATTAAAATATCACATATGCTAGAATTTAAAAGTCTCTTAAAGAGGCATCCAATTCAATCCTTTCCCAGAAAAATGGTGCCTAACTCCCCCTTCCCTTGAGATTCCCAGAGATGCCATGGCTCTTGTGGTAAGCCATTTCAAGGTGTCTAACCTAATCACTTCTAATAAGAGCTTAGGCCCACAAAATTTCTTCCTGTTTTAAAAGAAAGGAAGTCTATCATAATCATCTGAAAAGTATACTTTTATATATATTTCTGACTTTTAAAATCTTCTCAAAGTCTTTTCTCCTCCAGGTTAATTTCTTTGACTCTGCTGTATATCTTTATAAAAATAAGATACATTTCCCCAGATTGTTTTACCTCAAATATCAGCCTTGCCAGTAAAATCATGTTTAGTTATCTTTAATTCACATCTAATGTTTCCATGCCAAACTGATTTATGAAAAAGAAATTTCCATGAGGCCAACCTTCCTACAGAAAGCAATCATGAAGCCTAACGACTACCCCACTGAAACTACCATTAAGCTACCAGTTAGATCATTCACAGAGCTTCTATAGGATAAAATACAGACTCCTTTTTGATGCTGTAAAATTTTGTGTTCACAATGCAGGCGGTACATCAAGAAAGTGAGAGCTTAAAGAGCACGTCAAAAATTATACATTACCTTATGCAAAATCAGATGGCCAATGGCAGCCTAGAGGGCTGGGATGGGGTGGGAGGGAGATTCAAGAGGGAGCGGACACATGTATACCTATGGCTGATTCATGTTGATGTATGGAAGAAACCAACACAGTATTGCAGAACAATTATCTGCCAATTAAAAGTAAATTAAAAAATAAAGAATGAATATATGTACATGTATAACTGAACTACTCTGTTCTACAGCATAAACGAATACAACATTGTAAATCAACTGTACTCCAATAAAATTAAAATAAAAAATAAATAAAAGAAAAAAAAAGCCTAACAGGAAGTTTTAAACACTTAATACACATGGCTTAGTTTAGAGACAGCAAAAAGGTATTAAGAGCCCATCTATAAATACAGTGGCAGCAATAAAGTCTTTTTTTTTTTTTTTTTTCAAATTAGAAAATAATGTGAAAATGCTTTAAGCTGCATGAGAGTAACTGAAGATCAATATTTTAAAATGACTGTATAATACCATACTAGAAGGAAGAGCTTCCCCAAAATAGACATAGTTGGAAAGTACCACCTGGGAATAGCTTTGACTGCATGCCTAAAGAATTAGGGAGTTGTATATCTGTCTGGAGCCTGGACCAGAAGGTTGATGCTATCTTTCTAAAACATAAATCAGATTAAGTCATTTTGCTGTTTAAAACTCTACCAGGTGACAGCTCAACCCTGGAGTGTGACGTTATTTCCTTTCCCCAGAATGTATGGATTCGGTTTTTTCATTATCCAGCTAAAATGATACTGTCCTTTGAATGTTTCTGCCATCACATTTACTAGGTAATACTCTAATAATCTGTTTACACACTGAGCTTCCACACAGAGTAAACCCCTTAAAGATTAAGACAAGGTCTAATTTATATTCATATATCCAACCCAATGCTGTTAAGATCTGAATTGTACCCCCTGCCAAAACATGTATATTTGAAGCCCTAACTGCCAATGTGACTGTATTGGGAGACAGGGCCTTAAATGAGGAAATTAACACTTCAGAGTTAAATTGAAGAAAGCAGGGGAAAACCACTAGGCCATGCAGGTATGACCTAAATCAATCCCTTATGATTATACAGTAGAAGTAACAAATAGATTCAAGGGATTAGATCTGATAGAGTGCCTGAAGAACTATGGACAGAGGTTCATAACATTGTATAGGAAGCTGTGATCAAAGCCATCCCCAAGAAAAAGAAATGCAAAATGGCAAAATGGTTGTCTGAGCAGACCTTAAAAATAGCTAAGAAAAGAAGAAAAGTGAATGGCAAAGGAGAAAAGGAAAAATATACCCATTTGAATGCAGAGTTTCAAAGAATAGCAAGGAAAGATAAGAAAGCCTACCTCAGTGATCGCTGCAAAGAAACAGAGCAAAATAATACAATGGGAAAGATTAGAGATCTCTTCAAGAAAATTAGATACTCCAGGGAACATTTCATGCAAAGATAGGCACAATAAAGGGCAAAAATGGTATGGACCTAACAGAAGCAGAAGATATTAAGAAGAGGTGGCAAGAATACACAGAAGAACTATACAAAAAAGATCTTCACGACCCAGATAACCATGATGGTGTGATCACTCACCTAGAGCCAGACATTCTGGAGTATGAAGTCAAGTGGGCCTCAGGAATTATCACTACAAACAAAGCTAGTGGAGGTGATAGAATTCCAGCTGAGCTTTTTCAAATCCTGAAAGATGATGCTGTGAAAGTGCCGCACTCAATATGCCAGCAAATTTGGAAAACTCAGCAGTGGTCAAGGACTGGAAAAGATCAGATTTCATTACAATCCCAAAGAAAAGCAATGCCAAAGAATGTTCAAACTACCACGCAATTGCATTCATTTTACACACTAGCAAAGTGATGCTCAAAAGTCTCCAAGCTAGGCTTCAACAGTACGTGAACCGAGAACTTTCAGATGTTCAAGTTGGATTTAGAAAAGGCAGAGAAACCAGAGATCAAATTGCCAATATCTGTTGGACCATAGAAAAAGCAAGAGAATTCCAGAAAAACATCTACTCCTGCTTCACTGACTAAGATAAAGCCTTTGACTGTGTGGATCACAACAAACTGGAAAATCTCTTCAAGAGATGGGAATATCTAGCCACCTTAACTGCCTCCTGAGAAACCTGTATGCGGGTCAAGAAGCAACAGATAGAACCGGACATGGAACAACGGACTGATTCAAAATTGGGAAAGGAGTATGTCAAGGCTATATATTGTCACCCTGCTTATTTTACTTATATGCAGAGTACATCATATGAAATGCCGGGCTGGATGAAGCACAAGCTGGATTAAGACTTCCAGGAAAAATACCAATATCCTCAGATATACAGATAACACTACCTTATGGTAGAAAATGAAGAGGAACTGAAGAGCCTCTTGATGAAAGTGAAAGAGGAGTGAAAAGCTGGCTTAAAACTCTACATTCAAAAAACTAAGATCATGGCATTCAGTCCCATCACTTCATGGCAAATAGATGGGGTAACAATGGGAACAGTGACAGACTTTATTTTGGGGGGCTCCAAATTCACTGCTGATGGTGTATACAACCATGAAATTAAAAGACGCTTGCTCCTTGGAAGAAAAGCTATGACAAACCTAGAAGGCATATTAAAAAGCAGAGACATTACTTTGTGGACAAAGGCCTGAATAGGCAAAGCCATGGTTTTTCCAGTAGTCATGTAGGCCTGTAAGAGTTGGACCATAAAGAAAGCTGAGCACCGAAGAATTGATGCTTTTGAACTGTGATGTTGGACAAGGCTCTTCAGAGTCCCTTTGACTGCAAGGAGATCCAACCAGTCAATCCTAAAGGAAATGAGTCCTGAATATTCATTGGAAGGACTGATGCTGAAGCTAAAACTCCAAAACTTTGGCAACCTGATGCAAAGATCCAACTCATTAGAAAAGACCCTGATGCTGGCAAAGATTGAAGGCAGGAGGAGAAAGAGATAATAGAGGACGAGATATTTGGATGGCATCACTGACTTGATGGACATGAGTTTGAGCAAGCTCCAGGAGACAGTGAAGGACAGGGAAGCCTGGGGTGCTGCAGTCCATGGGGTTGCAAAGAGTCAGACATGACTGAGTGACTGTACAACAGGTTAAATAAGGTCATAAAGGTGGGGCTCTAATCTAACCTGCCAGGTGCCCTTATACGATGAGGGAGACATATCAGATCTCTCTCATAACATGCAAGTCAGGAGGAAATGGCATGTGAGGACATGGTGAGAAGGCAGCTGTCCACAAGTCTGGAATCAGGCCTCACTGGAAACCAATCTGGACTGCACCTGGAAATTGGACTTTTAGCTTCCATATCATGAGAAAATAAATTTCTGTTTTTTAAGCCAGTCTCTGGTATTTTGTTATGGCAACATGAGCTGACTAATACTGAGAAAGTATTTTGGCCAAGAAGAGTGTTTTTAAAAGCAAGTCTTAAATGATCCACAAATTAGTAAATTCCCTTCAAGCACATATTTTTTGGACAAATTATTTTAAAGCTGGAAATGTAGGCAGTTATACCCATAAAATCTTGGTGTTGATATGTGTAAGCAGCAACAAAACATTTTGATATGGTAACCTTGAAATAAGGGACATTCTGACAAGGATAATTTGACGAAGTCAGGTCAGAAGGACCCTGATGGAAGGCAAAATCGATTTTTTGTTTTCCATTAACATGTATTACGTGCAGAGACAGTGATGGTTCTTAATATATTCCTGCATGTCACCTATCCAGAGCTAGTAAGAGCGGACACATTAGGAGGAGGTCACATTAGAATCCTGGTTATCTATTTTATTGCCTTAATAATAAAAATAGGTAACAGTGAAGAATTTTTTTATCTTTTCTGTACTCTAGCATGTCTCTGTATCTAAAGAGCCAAGCCAAGTGCTACATAACCATGTGCTTCTAAAGCCTACTGCTATTCTTATTCCATGATCTTTTAATAGCAGGAGCAATGTAGAAGTTACTATTTTAGGAAGATTTTATTCTTTACGAATATAGTTTTTTCACAGAAATTTAAAGAAGAATCTGAGCTAGAGTATAAGCTAAATGTTCTTCACATAAATAGGGAGCTTATGTGTTTATCTTTGGAAGAATGCAGCAAATTAATTAAACTTACTGTTCAGAAGACTTGTTAAATTCTAATGGGAAAAAATTGTTCTATCCTTAATTCTAGTTAGTACTGAACATGGAGCTCTATGGAACCTACAATAAAAGGAAAAGTATTTCTGTTCCACTTAGACTCTTTCTTGCTTTGTAAGTCTGTAAACTGGCACCCCACCCCAGTACTTTTGCCTGGAAAATCCCATGGACGGAGGAGCCTGGTAGGCTCCAGTCCATGGGGTCGCTAAGAGTCGGACACGACTGAGCGACTTCACTTTCACTTTTCATTTTCATGCATTGGAGAAGGAAATGGCAACCCACTCCAGTGTTCTTGCCTGGAGAATCCCAGGGACAGGGGAGCCTGGGGAACTTCCGTCTATGGGGTCGCACAGAGTCGGACACGACTGAAGCGACTTAGCAGCAGCAGCAGCAGCAGCAGCAAACTGAAGTTAGAGCAGTTAAGTGACTTGTTCAAGTTCACAGACCTACTAAGTTTTTTAACTGGGATGCAAAAACGTGTGTGTGTTAAGAGCCCCAAGTTCTTTGCACTGAAACGTGGCATTCGCAATCAATGGACAAAGAATGGGTAAGTAATACTGAAAGTATTTACCCAGCTCTCAAGAAAGAGAATCCCTTTGTAACACTGTAACAAAACCAATAAAGACTTTCATCAGAAAAAATAAAATAAACTAAAGTGAGACATTACAGGTAGCTTTGTCATAAGACTTGAGGGGCTGTTGTGGGAAAAGAGCAGGATGATTTTCAAGTAATCAATAGTTTCCTTCCAAAAGAAAACCTGAAATATCACATTAGGGGAAGAAAGAAAAGAGAACCAGTGTAGAGATCATTCTCCAGTGAGAACAGAAGCTGATCAACAGAAAGTGGTTAAAAAAAATAAATAAAATAAAAAAACTTTCTGCAGCATAGTAATTTATACGAAAGTTTTGACACGCAACCTAAAGTTCACTGAGACAACTCATACTTTATAAGATGTTTCACGGCATCTGTATTCAGGAACACACAAACAAAAATTTCTGCCCAACCCACCTCTTTATTTTTTCCTTTAAAAATTTTCCATATTTGAAGACAGAAAAATTATTAAACTGTCCCTAAGGAAAAAAATTCTTGTCTAGTATACAAATCCAATATACTTATTTCTGAATAACATTGAGGTTTCAAAAATAGTCAAAACTGGCATTTTATTTTAGAAATTATTTTCAAGTAATAAGTAGAAAGGAAAAAAGCTCTCCATTAAATATCTTCTTTTTTCTGAAATAAAGGAAAAATGGGAGTAGAGGAAGGGAGGAGAAGAGGGAGAAAAGAAGTGAAAAAGAAATCATCAAGTACAAGCAGAAACCAGATAAAGAAAGCTAGCATCATCTGGCAGTGCCTTGATAAGTTTCCTGGATGTGAAATTTATTTTCCTTGGGCTAGATTCTTTGACTTCAAATGATCAGATGAACTCTGCCAACTTCGGAAAGATTCAACAAATCAAATGGGAACTGCATTTTCCTATTTTCCAGTTATTAAGAAAGACCTCTCCAAGGCAGGGTATCTTTCTCAGAGTTCCTATGGTAATGTTTGTATTTACCCAGGACCCTGAGTCCAGATCATCAAGTGTATGCCTTTTGCATATGAAATGTGGACAATGTAAATTTACCTTCAGAAGGCACCTAGCCCTTCCTCCAAATCATCCATGCACAGCCAACAATCAACTCCCTCTCTATTTTCATTTACATAATAAATACCTAATACAAGCTTACTTTATACAAATATTTTAGAAACTCAGTGAAGTTCTTTATAGTAACTATGCTGGAACAATAAGCTTTAGACTGTGATCGAGATTTAGATATAACATGAAATCTCATCTGATCACTAAAATGAAATTCCACCTGTGCTGTCTATAACCAAAAGCATTAAATAAATTTAAAGGACTATAGCTATACGTAACTTACTAAATTTTTCCTAGAACAATGTCTAGGTCATAAAAAACAGAAGACAAATGATGCTGAGGATTTTCAAAGAATCATAAAAATAAAATTAAACAAGCTATTTATATTCAAGTTTGTACATGCTTTAACCTAAACAGTTTTTTGAAAACTTAAATACAATAGTATGTAAAAACAGTCACAGAGAACAAAGTTTCATTCACTTACGCTTTTCACAATGGGGGCTAGATAATCTTGAGTTTCATGGGACAAAAGCAATCATGGAAATATGACAACGTGACAAGTGTTGGCCTTTTGCTATTTTAGCTTATGACTACTCTCCAAAAACTGGGAAAGTATTTGAAGGTCAGTTGGAATAACCATTACTGAACCAAGAATCCCCTTTACAACAAAGGAGACTTATTTGGACACAACTAGTGGTGGTAGTAAGTGTAACTTTAACTGAAATCTCTCTAAAAAATTGTGATGAAATCTGCCATATTTTAATATCCATACAATGACTGATGTGACTTCCCACAACAATATAAACAGACAGAAAAACAGACAGACAGACAGATGTATTTTCTCTCTCTGAAAAAGTGTCGTATGAAGCGGAACTAATTTGTGCAGAAATTTATGTCAAGTAGTAGGATGTATGTATCAATGAGCCCCATTTGACAAATGAAAACACTTAAGAGTTTAAGAAACCTGTTCAAGATCACACAGCCTAATAATGACACAGGTTGTAATCTGGGTCTGTATGACTCAAAAGTCAATGTTATTTTCCTTTCCTAAGTATTTTCTCAGCCAAGTTAAACATTTACAGTTCCTCTGCAGCCATTTTTAATATCTCATGGCTCCAAAGTCCCCTAACCATTTTGTTCATGTGGCATACAGGAAAGAGAGGTTTGGAGTATGGAGATTTACTTGCTGTATAACCTGTGCATTTTAGACAAATCATTTAACCTCTCTGACCCTCAGTCTCCTCATCTCATGAAAGAAAATAAAAACTATCAGGTAAGATATGGTGGCAACAGGAAGGTACCCTTATAGAACCTAAAAATGAATGAAAATAAGATAGTCTTCTAAGAGTCAAATGACAAAAATCAACATAAATCAGTACAGAGCTATACAAACATGCTTGAATTTATTTAGTATCCCTGAGTAGATTATTAGGTTGAATAATATTAAAGTGCTGTTTTGTCAATGAAAGATTATCAGATAGCAGTCATTTTTAAAGACTGAACCTATATTTAACCTCTCTGGGGCTCAATTTTCTTCATATGCAAAACTGGGAGAACAACATTACATATATCAAAGGTCTGTTGAGAATATTATACTATATGACTTACTGTAAGCAAAGACTTGAGTCACTGAGTAAGGCTCCCTCCCTGAATCTACTAGACTATATGAAAATAAATAGGAAAATTCATAGACCACCATTTGTCATCTCCAACCTCACCAACCACTTCCAGTTCCTACTAATAAAACAGCGATTTCTTTCTACCACCTCTCTGGGAGGGCCTGCAGTGAGAAGCTAACTAACAGCGGAATGCCATGCGAAAGTGTTTCAGGACTGGAAAGCCTAGGCAGACCTTAGCCACTGTTGTTACATATAATGTCTGGCAGGATGCTAGCTCTGGACATTCCCTGTGGAAATAAAGACTCTTTCTAGCCGCTCTTCTGGCCACCTGGTCATTTTTCTTAGGTAAATGCTAGAATGTTACAGGTACCATCCTGCATCTGTTCAGTTAACACATGATCTAAGCTTAAAATCTAGAACAACAAATCTCTTGCTGAGAGACCCTTTTGAATTTAAAATCTCTGAAACTGAATTATAACACAGAAAAAAGAGGGCCACAGGTAGTTCTAAGATTGGGATTAGAAGTACCTGCAATCTGTTTTTTAAGCTTCTGATCTATCAGGCCCTCCAGTACCCAGGCCCTCCAGGGACACGCGCTGTCAAACACGACTCATCAAGCATCAGTGGAGACAAAGGCCTAAGGCACAAAAGGTCTAGTTTTTTAAAATACCTGCCTTAAGACTTAAGAATACACCTGTGTGGCTACAGACAACTAGCACAGATTGATCAAGATCAGCTAGTCTCTTTTCCTTTTAATCAGAATTAAAATGTTGTACGTGGTAATAAATCTTTCCAGAAACTTTATGACCTTTCTTGATTTAGAGTTGTTCCTTGAAATAAGCAAAACTATTTGCCCTAAACCTCTTTCAGGCTCAGTAACAATCCTTTATTAATTAACTTTAGTTGTAGTAAGTTTGCATGCTTTACCTCAACTCCCAAACAGTCCAATGAAATAGGCATTATTATTGACTTCATTTTACAAATAGGGAAATTGTTCTAAGAGATTCAGTAAGTTGCCATAGAATTCAAACCCATGCATTCTGGTTCCAGGACCAGCCCTTTTCACCAACTCTTCCCTACTGCCTTCAATAAAGGAACTGCACTAAAGTACTGCATAATACTTTATTCATTTAGGCCCATCACTTTCACATTGATAGTTGTTTTTTTAAAGTCCAACTGAAATTAATCATTTCATTATCAAGTAAGGCTGAATTTGTTAGAATGTTAAAAAGGGTTTGAGCAAAGGACACCATCTTCAAGCACATCCAGATATCTCCGGGTAACTATTCCTAAAGCCACCATGGCTCTGATCAACAGCTCTTTGCTACAGAACATGTCTGCCTCCTCTGACTCTTCTCCAAGTCGAATCAACACAACTGTGTTTTTAAGTGTATTAACTGGCCTCAAAAGTTCTCTCATTCAAATTCCTAAGTTGGGCATAAGTCCTTAGCTTCAATGAGCATGGTGTCTGAAAGTGAGGGACACAACACTTTCCTCTCTTGAGAGAGCTCATTTCATTTATCAATAGTTCTAATTGCCATAAAGTTCTTTCCCAGGCAACCTTCACCACATATAACATTAAAATTTTTTTTGTTTTTAAAAAGCCATGTCCTCTTTGATTAATCAACAATTTGCTGCATTTCCTGTGACTATAAAACTTTTTCGACTACTGTGAAAACAGAGTACCATCACCTGTATCAACACCCTTCCTGACTTTTAGCAATCTGGCAGATTAAAGAGAATGTGCCTGTCTTCAGGAGATCAGGCAAGCACACCTACCAAGTGTGGACAGCTAAAACATCTAACAGAAACAGACCCTTTAGTTTATTTGAATGGAATACAGTTCAGCTACTGTTTGATCCAATTTAGTTCAATAACCATAAAAATAGAAGATTAATAAAGTAACTTATTTGAGATTGGTGCTAATAATCAGTTTTGATAAAACTATGACATCTAAACTTTCTTATTAGGCAGCTTTATATCATGGACAAAATATTGAAGCGATGCTCTGGGTCAAACAAAACCCACAGGCAGTGTAGATATCAAAGGGTGTTAAGTGTGAATTCTCTTTCTTGGCCAGCCAATCATTTAACCTCTTTGGAAAGAGGTTTTATGAAAGGAATTTGAGACTCTTTATAAGGTAAAAAGAGAAGCAGATCCAGACCACAAAAGAATTTGTCCCACAAATACGTGTTATCTGGTAAACAGAAGTTTTCTTGGTTGGAACATCCAGGACATTATAAGACAAAGGAAAGCACAGACTTGAAGAGAAAAAAAAATCCCATAATGGTTCACTCCTATATAAAGAGGGTATTCAGTCAGTCAGGGGGATAAAAACAAATCTCTGAACTATCAGATTCTTCAAAAGCTGAGACTGAAAAGGAAGAAGGGAAGAGACTGTAAGTCTTTTCCCATGGGGGTTGAAACACACATTCATCCTCAACAAATGCCAGGGACAGCATGTCAACTTTTCCCCAAATTTGACTTTTTGACAGTTCAGACTCCCTTGTATGCCTATTTAGAAGAACAATACACCACTACTCAATTTTCCAATCAAATAAAAACGATCAGTTCAGTTCAGTTGCTCAGTTGTGTCTGACTCTTCGCGATCGCATGGACCTCAGCACGCCAGGCCTCCCTGTCCATCACCAACTCCCGGAGTTTACCCAAACTCATGTCCATTGAGTCGGTAATGCCATCCAACCATCTCATCCTCTGTCATCCCCTTCTCCTGCCCTCAATCTTTCCCAGCATCAGGGTCTTTTCAAATGAGTCAGCTCTTCGCATCAGGTGGCCAAAGTATTGGAGTTTCAGCTTCAGCATCAGTCCTTCCAATGAATATTCAGGACTGATTTCCTTTAGGATGGACTGGTTGGATCTCCTTGCAGTCCAAGGGACTCTCAAGATTCTCCTCCAACACCACAGTTCAAAAGCATCAATTCTTCGATGCTCAGCTTTCTTTATAGTCCAACTCTCACACCCATACATGACTACTGGAAAAACCACTTAGTCCAACTTTAAATATCAACACAATGCTAACACAAGATGACAAGGCAAAATCTCATGGTAACCTTCCACTGATACAAAAAACAGTTATAAAGAACTGCATAAATCCATCCCAGGGCTCCTTCTAAGCAGTAGCTCCTGATCTCAAATTACAATTACAGTTCATATTCAGTGATGGCAATTACTAGGTTTCAGGACCTTTACACATGGGGGCAGAAGTGACAGGAGAGCAAGAGACTGAATGGGAAGCAGAATGAGAGAGAAAGAGAAATGGGTGAGTAGGAGAATTGACAGGAGAAATTATTTTCCATACATTTAAGTAAATAACACACTTTTGTATTTGCACCAGAAAACACTGCTGAAGGGAAATAATTTCAACTGTTTCCACAAATTCAAACACACAAATTAACTTAGAAATTATTCTAAAAGAAACAGAATGGCAATAGTGCCAAAAATAATAGAAATCAGTTGAGAAGCTAGCACACCGAAACAAAAAGGGACTCATATTTTTTATGTCAGAACAAGTTTGTTTTATAAACCAAAGCTCTCTAAACCTGGGGAGAATATTATCTCAAAGTATCCCTGGTTTTGTGCAACTCAAATACTCTTTATAGGCTACACCCCTATCCCTCTACCCCCATGCTAACTTATATAAGTGCTAATTTTAAGGAAATGAGGAATGTTTTCTTAAGTGTCTTATGCTTATACCAATTTGGTTTTTCTCTGATGATCTTAACGGATATTCAGTGCAAACAGCCACTTAATGGAAATCAATTATGTGAAATTAAGCTGACTTTGATTGTAGTTAGTCATCAATCTTTTATTTATTTGTGATTTATTTTGTTAATATAACATTATACCAATGTTTGGTATTCAGAGGAACATTTGACAAGATGAGTTTTCAAGAACACACTGTGCAAAAGTAAGAATCAGGATAATCGCAAAATAGGAGAAGGTGATGGCATCCCACTCCAGTACTCTTGCCTGGAAAATCCCATGGATGGAGGAGCCTGGTAGGCTGCAGTCCACGGGGTCGCTATGAGTTCCAGCGTTTTTGCCTAGAGAATCCCAGAGACGGGGGAGCCTCGTGGGCTGCCGTCTATGGGGTCACACAGAGTTGGACATGCCTGAAGTGACTTAGTAGCAGCAGCACAAATTCAAAATGAGGCAATGAATATGCTTTAGTAAATCACTACTATTACTCCAAGCATTTGTTAACTTAAAAGATTTCTTAGTACTTTACTGAAACTCAGTTATACATAAACAGGGGAGACATCCATCTATCATCAAAGCTCTTTTTTTTTTTCTTCTTCAATTATTAGGACTAGAAAGGAGAAGGATGAAGGTGAAATGTAGAAAAGTGGATGTATACTGCAAGGAAAACTGAAACTTACTTTAAATCCTAGAACATTGGAAGGAAAAGATTCCCCCACTCAATATGAAGGTGACAAGTACAGTGTGCTGGAAAGGAAAGGGGAGAGATGAAACAAAATGTGGCATGACATTACAACTCATTTTCTACAAGCAGGAGCTTGTTTCCAGAGTTCTAAGCCCCTTTAGAGCTCAGGATGCCCTTTCCCTTAGGTTAGGTAAAGGTATCTTTGAGTTATAATGAGGGACACCGTATGGCCTGGATTTGCCAAAGACAGTTAGGTTTGCTCAGACCAGCTGTACAGGTGTAGTTATTAATTCCATTCATTTTCACTCTCTAAAGTCCTATTTGTATAATGCTTTATACTGTCACTCTAAGTAATAATGGAAATTAACCACAGTGGATAACACCTTTTCTATGGAAAAAAAATGTTCTAGCTTACAAATGAACTTGGAGACATAAAGTGTACTATCAGAGATTTAATAATTTCTGTGTGTGCGCTCAGTTGCCTAGTCGTGTCTGACTGTGTGTGACTCCATGGACTGTAGCCCACCAGGCCCTTCTGTACATGGAATTTTTCAGCCAAGAATACTGGAGTGGGTTAACATTTCCTATTCCAGGGGATCTTTCCAACCCAGGGATTGAACCTGTGTCTCTTGTGTCCCTGCACTGGCAGGTGGATTCTTTACCTCTGCACCACCTGACCAATTTGGCCCACTAATCCTGCTTTCTAGGTGACCCACCAACTTTATTTTGTTTTACTGTATTTCCTCTAAAATGACTTTGAAACATCCCCAAAGTTATTGTGAAAAAGTGAAGAAAAAAAGGGGGGGGGAGGGAGGGTTTCACCAAAGTTACTATGCCTTCCAATAAATAGCAAGCTATAATTGTGCTCTATCATTATTTTATGTCTCACAGTGAAAATAAATAACTTCATTAAAGAGTTAAATTTTATTCACTCACTCATTAAATATTGAGTGCCTATTTTCTGGGTACTAGTTTAGGTGATACACTTCTCACGGAGCTTGCATTCTAGTAGGGATAAGACAAGTAACAATAAGTATATATACATATGTGGTTATACACAAACACACACACACACACACACACACACAAATATTGGCCCTGCTACACAGGATGCAGAATTAGTTCCCCAACCAGGGTTCAAACCTGCATCCCCTGAAGTGGAAGCACAGAGCCCTAACCACTGGACCACCAGGGAAGTCCCAATGAGTACCTTTTTACATACTGTCTGGTAGACATAAGTCCTCTGGAGAAAAATCAGAATGAGAGACAGCAGAGTAGAAAGAGGTAAAAGGAGTAAGGAAGTGAGTCAATAGCTATCTGAAGCACAAAGGGCAAAGGACATAATTAGCCGATTTGAGAAAAAATAAGGACGGTCTGATGTTAAATGGGTTAAAGGCAAAATAGTGGGATATAAGATCAGAGAGGGAGCTGGAGGCTAGATCATATATGTAGGACTTTGTAGTTTTGATTATGATTACGATAGGGAAGCACTCTGAGGGTTGGGTTCTGAACAAGGATTGGCATAATGGAACTTACTTTTAAAGGCTAATTCTGGCTACTACATTAAGAATAAAGTGAGGTGGGGAGGGAGGCAAGAAGAGTAAAGGGAGGGAGACAAACAGACTACTGCTGCTGCTGCTGCTGCTAAGTCGCTTCAGTCGTGTCCGACTCTGTGTGACCCCATAGATGGAAGCTCACCAGGCTCCCCCGTCCCTGGGATTCTCCAGGCAAGAACACTGGAGTGGGTTGCCATTTCCTTCTCCAGTGCATGAAAGGAAAAGTGAAAGTGAAGTCGCTCAGTCGTGTCCGACTCTTAGCGACCCCATGGACTGGAGCCTAACAGGATCCTCCGTCCATGGGATTTTCCAGGCAAAAGTACTGGGGTGGGGTGCCACTGCCTTCCCCGAACAGACTACTGATTAAGGCCAATATGGTTAACAATCCTTGCTAGAGCTGATGGTAACTTGGATCAAAGTGATAGTAGTGAGGGTGTTAAAAAGTGGCTGATGTCTGAATTTACTAAGGAAGTTTTCATTTTTAAACTATTTTAGATTTACAGAAAATTTTCTAACACAGTACAGAGGTCCCATATAACCCTCATCCAAATTTCCCCAATTGTTAACATCTTGTGGAATATTTGTCACAACTAGGAAACCAACTGGAGAAGGCAATGGCACCCTACTCCAGTACTCTTGCCTGGAAAATCCCATGGAGGGAGGAGCCTGGTAGGCTGCAGTCCATGGGGTCATTAAGTCAGACACGACTGAGCGACTTCCCTTTCACTTTTCACTTTCATGCATTGGAGAAGGAAATGGCAACCCACTCCAGTATTCTTGCCTGGAGAATCCCAGGGACAGAGGAGCCTGGTGGGCTGCTGTCTATGGGGCTACACAGAGTTGGACACAACTAAAGCAACTTAGCAGCAGCGGCAGCAGCAGGAAACCAACACTGTCATATGATTATTAACTAAGCTCTAGACTTAATTACTTTGAACTAAACTTAGACTGCACAATTTTCCTGCATCTATTTTTAGGTAAACAAGATTTAGTAGAGTCAACAACTCTGCAAAATTCAGACTTAAATTGAAGAAAGTAGGGAAAACCACTAGGCCAAGCAGGTATGACCTAAGTCAAATCCCTTATGATTATACAGTAGAAGTAACAAATAGATTCAAGAGATTAGATCTAATAGACAGAGTGTTTGAAGAACTATGGATGGAGGTTCATAACACTGTACAGAAGGTGGTGATCAAAACCATTCCCAAGAAAAAGAAATGCAAAAAGGCAAAATGGTTGTTTGAGCAGGCCTTACAAATAGCTGAGAAAAGAAGACATGAATGGCAAAGGAGAAAAGGAAAGATATACCCATTTGAATGCAGAGTTCCAAAGAACAGCAAAGAGAGAGAAGAAAGCCTTCCTCAGTGATCAATGCAAAGAAACCGAGGAAAATAATAGAATGGGAAAGATTAGAGATCTCTTCAAGATAATTAGAAGTACCAAGGGAACATCTCATGCAAAGATGGGTACAATAAAACAGAAACGCTATGGACCTAACAGAAGCAGAAGATATTAAGAAGAGGTGGCCAGTATACACAGAACTACACAAAAAAAGTCAGATAACCATGATGGTATGATCACTCAGCCAGTGCTAGACATCCTGGACTGTGAAGTCATGAGGGCCTCAGGAAGCATTACCACGAACAAAGCTAGTGGTGGTGATGGAATTCCAGTTGAGCTATTTCAAATCCTAAAAGATGATGCTGTAAAAGTGCTGCACTCAATATGCCAGCAAATGTGGAAAACTCCGCAGTGGCCACAGGACTGAAAAAGGGCAGTTTTCATTCCATCCAAATAAGGGCAATGCCAAAGAATGATCAAACTGCTACACAATTGCACTCATTTCATAAGCTAGCAAGGTCATGCTTAAAGTTCTTCAAACCAAGCTTCAATAGTATATGAACTGAGAACTTCCACATATACAAACTGAATTTAGAAAAAGCTGAGGAACCAGAGATCAAATTACCAACATACATTGGATCACAGAAAAAGCAAGAGAATTCCAGAAAAATATCTAATTCTTCTTCATTGACTATGCTAAAGTCTTTGACTGTGTGGATCAAAACAAACTGTGGAAAATTCTTAAAGAGATGGGAATAATAGACCACCTGACTTGACTTCTGAGTAACCTGCATGCAGGTCAAGAAGCAACAATTAGAACCGGACCTGAACGATGGACTGGTTCAAAATTGGGAAAGCAATACGTCAAGCCTGTATACTGTCATTCTGCTTTTTAAATTATATACAGAGTACATCATACAAAATGCCAGGCTGGATGAGCACAAGCTAGAATCATGAATATCCAGAGAAATAACAATAGCCTCAGATATGCAGATGACACCACCTTTATGGCAGAAAGCAAAGAACAACTAAAGAGCCTCTTGATGAAGGTGAAAGAGAAAAGTGAAAGAGTGGCTTAAACACTCAACATTCAAAAAACTAAGATCATAGCATCCAGTCGCATCTCATCATGGCAAATAGATGAGGAAAAAATGGAGTCAATAACAGATTTTATTTTCTTGGGTTCCAAATCACTGTGTCCTCAGTGATACATTATGTCCACATATATATTATGAGAGAGAGAGAGAATTCATATATTAATGCATATATATGGAATTTAGAAAGACGGTACTGATGAAACGACATGCAGGGCAGCAAAGGAGACACAGATATAAAGAACAAACTTTTAGACTCAGTGGAAGAAGCCAAGAGTGGGATGATTTGAGAGAAAAGCATTGAAACATGTACATTACCATACATAAATCAGATTACCAGTGCAAGTTTGATGCATGAAGCAGGGCACCCAAAGCAGGTGCTCCAGGACAACCCAGAGGGATGAGGTGGGGAGGGAGGTGGATGGGGGTTCAGGATACGGGGGACGCATATGTACCTGCCGCCGATTCATGTTGATGTATGGCAAAAACCTTCACAACACTGTAATTATCCTTCAACTAAAATAAATAAATTAATTGAAAAAAATCCACATTCTACCATAATTCTCTATACTGAAGCTAAAAAAATCTCAACTGTCAAAATGTCAGTAAAAGCCTTTTAAAAATTAACACATTTTACAGAAAGTATTATTTTTTAAAAACAGAATATTTTATCAAACTTTTTGTTGGTAAAACAAACATTCTTTTGGCAAATTTTAGATCAACAAAGTACAAATTTGAGATTTTAAAGTTCACCTATATAGAAATATATTTAACCATTCATTTCTTCATTCTTACATTTCTGACTTATATTAATAATCTCAAGCCGTTCAGAGTGAAATTTGGAGCAAGATTTATTATATTTTTAGTGACTTTCAGAGAGTAAGGACTCTAAAAATGTAAGATGAAATTTACATTTAATGAAAGCTTATCAATAAAAATGCATTAATTTACAACAGAAAGGAAGAATTCAGGCATACCTGTAACAATTTACAATTGGCAAGAGACCTGCTGACATGTCTTATTCCAAATGGTATGTTTCTGAAGTTTAAATATCAGTATTTCCAGATTTGAACATTAAACAATGAAAAATGTTTTCTCAATTCCGTTCTTTCCAAAGAGAAAATGAATGATGAGAACTATCATAGGCTATGACAGAGCATAATGGCAATTTTATATCCTGCCCTTGCTGGGTAAATGGGCTGGAATTTTACAACATAACCAAAATACTAGCTTACAAAAGAATCAAGAGTTTATGGATGTATGTGTATGACTTTTTACAAAAAGTAAATTCTTGAAGCAGTTATTTGAGTTTTCCTTTAATTCTGCATCTGATCCCTCCCCGCCATTTCTATCACTATCATTTCCTCTTATTCATTGATATAGCTTTCAAAAAAGTTGAGCTTTTTTAATTCCTGAAAGGTTTTACCTCTTTAAACCTCATTTTCTTCATCAGAATAAATGCAATAAATATCTCATATCTACTTCTTAAGGTTATTAATGGGCACAGTTAAATAATGGATATAAAAGTTACTTATAAACTGAAAGGAGGTCTGTAAGGGTTTAATCCTCCTGTTCCTGGAACAAAGACATAATCATGTTATCACCTTGACACAAATTCTTCAAGGACTTTTGTTGTCCACCTACAAGACCTTTTAGAACTAATACCCAAAAAAGATGTCCTTTTCATTTTAGGGGACTGGAATGCAAAAGTAGGAAGTCAAGAAACACCTGGAGTAACAGGCAAATTTGGCCTTGGAATACGGAATGAAGCAGGGCAAAGACTATAATAGAGTTTTGCCAAGAAAATGCACTGGTCATAGCAAATACCCTCTTCCAACAACACAAGAGAAGACTCTATACATGGACATCACCAGATGGTCAACACCGAAATCAGATCGATTATATTCTTTGCAGCCAAAGATGGAGAAGCTCTATACAATCAGCAAAAACAAGACCAGGAGCTGACTGTGGCTCGGACCATGAACTCCTTATTGCCAAATTCAGACTGAAATTGAAGAAAGTAGAGAAAACTACTAGACCATTCAGGTATGACCTAAATCAAATCCCTTATGATTATACAGTGGAAGTGAGAAATAGATTTAAGGGCCTAGATCTGATAGATAGAGTGCCTGATGAACTATGGAATGAGGTTCGTGACATTGTACAGGAGACAGGGATCAAGACCATCCCCATGGAAAAGAAATGCAAAAAAGCAAAATGGCTGTCTGGGGAGGCCTTACAAATAGCTGTGAAAAGAAGAGAAGCGAAAAGCAAAGGAGAAAAGGAAAGATATAAACATTTAAATGCAGAGTTCCAAAGAATAGCAAGAAGAGATAAGAAAGCCTTCTTCAGTGATCAATGCAAAGAAATAGAGGAAAACAACAGAATGGGAAAGACTAGGGATCTCTTCAAGAAAATCAGAGATACCAAAGGAACATTTCATGCAAAGATGGGCACGATAAAGGACAGAGATGGTGTGGACCTAACAGAAGCAGAAGATATTAAGAAGAGGTGGCAAGAATACACAGAAGAACTGTACAAAAAAGAGCTTCAAGACCCAGATAATCATGATGATGTGATCACTGACCTAGAGCCAGACATCTTGGAATGTGAAGTCAAATGGGCCTTAGAAAGCATCACTACAAACAAAGCTAGTGGAGGTGATGGAATTCCAGTGGAGCTATTCCAAGTCCTGAATGATGATGCTGTGAAAGTGCTACACTCAATATGCCAGCAAATTTGGAAAACTCAGCAGTGGCCACAAGATTGGAAAAGGTCAGTTTTCATCCCAATCCCAAAGAAAGGCAATGCCAAGGAGTGCTCAAACTACCGCACAATTGCACTCATCTCACACGCTAGTAAAGTAATGCTCAAAATTCTCCAAGCCAGGCTTCAGCAATATGTGAACCGTGAACTTCCTGATGTTCAAGCTGGTTTTAGAAAAGGCAGAGGAACCAGAGATCAAATTGCCAACATCCGCTGGATCATGGAAAAAGCAAGAGAGTTCCAGAAAAACATCTATTTCTGCTTTATTGACTATGCCAAAGCCTTTGACTGTGTGGATCACAATAAACTATGGAAAATTCTGAAAGAGATGGGAATACCAGACCACCTGATCTGCCTCTTAAGAAATCTGTATGCAGGTCAGGAAGCAACAGTTAGAACTGGTCATGGAACAACAGACTGGTTCCAAATAGAAAAAGGAGTACGTCAAGGCTGCATATTGTCACCATGTTTATTTAACTTATATGCAGAGTACATCATGAGAAATGCTGGACTGGAAGAAACACAAGTTGGAATCAAGATTGCCGGGAGAAATATCAATAACCTCAGATATGCAGATGACACCACCCTTATGGCAGAAAGTGAAGAGGGGCTAAAAAGCCTCTTGATGAAAGTGAAAGTGGAGAGTGAAAAGGTTGGCTTAAAGCTCAACATTCAGAAAACGAAGATCATGGCATCTGGTCCCATCACTACATGGGAAATAGATGGGGAAACAGTGGAAACAGTGTCAGACTTTGTTTTTCTGGGCTCCAAAATCACTGCAGATGGTGACTGTAGCCATGAAATTAAAAGACGCTTACTCCTTGGAAGGAAAGTTATGACCAACCTAGATAGCATATTCAAAAGCAGAGACATTACTTTGCCAACAAAGGTTCGCCTAGTCAAGGCTATGGTCTTTCCTGTGGTCATGTATGGATGTGAGAGCTGGACTGTGAAGAAGGCTGAGCGCCGAAGAATTGATGCTTTTGAACTGTGGTGTTGGAGAAGACTCTTGAGAGTCCCTTGGACTGCAAGAAGATCCAACCAGTCCATTCTGAAGGAGATCAATCCTGGAATTTCTTTGGAAGGAATGATGCTAAAGCTGAAACTCCAGTATTTCGGCCACCTCATGCGAAGAGTTGACTCATTGGAGAAGACTCTGATGCTGGGAGGGATTGAGGGCAGGAGGAGAAGGGGACGACAGAGGATGAGATGGCTGGATGGCATCACTGACTCGATGGATGCGAGTCTGAGTGACCTCCGGGAGCTGGTGATGGACAGGGAGGCCTGGCGTGCTGCGGTTCATGGGGTCGCAAAGAGTCGGACATGACTGAGCGACTGATCTGATCTGATCTGAGAGATAAGGTCCTTGGCCTGGCAGTCAAGAATATCTGCAATCTAATCACAATATATACCTCTGGCTTTTGTCATTGTTGTTTAGTCATTAAGTCAAGTCCAACTTTTTTGCAACTCCATGGACTGTAGCCCACCAGGATCCTCTGTCCATGGGATTTCCCAGGCAAGAATATTGGAGTGGGTTACCATTTGCTTCTTCAGGGGATCCTCATGACTCAGGGATTGAACCTCCATCTCCTATACTGGCAGGTGGATTCTTTACCACTGAGCCACCAGGGAAGGCCCCCTTTGGCTTTACTTCCTCATAAATAATCTACTTTCAAATTACATTATACTAGTGTTTATCAGGGAGAGGGCTATGGCACCCCACTCCAGTACTCTTGCTTGGAAAATCCCATGGATGGAGGAGCCTGGTAGGCTGCAGTCCATGGGGTCGCTAAGAGTCGGACACGACTGAGCGACTTCACTTTCACTTTCATGCATTGGAGAAGGAAATGGCAACCTACTCCAGTGTTCTTGCCTGGAGAATCCCAGAGATGGCGGAGCCTGGTGGGCTGCTGTCTATGGGATCGCACAGAGTCGGACACGACTGAAGCGACTTAGCAGCAGCAGCAGCAGCAGTGTTTATCAGATTGCACATTTTAACTCATTAGTGAACCAGGAAGTCACTGAGTAGATTGGAACTACAACTAAAAAAAAAAAAAAGAATAGAAAATTCTGAGTATATGACACATAGTAAGGGAAAGTATTGTTTTGTGAAATTTATCTTTCAATGCTGTTTATACACATTACTAGGAAGGGATGTAAAGCATGGTTCTTACCCTAGGGTCCAGACAAAAAAGGTTTGGAAAACGCTATAGTAAACTACTCACTCTTCCACTGTCATATCTTCATGATCCTCAATCACCTAGCTAGCCTTGCACCCAGACTGCCTTTCTACCTAAACTCTCTGGGTCTCTTTGCCTTATCTGAAAAACAGAGGTAACACAAATAGCCATTTCACAGTGCTACTATGAACAACAGATCAAAGTCCTTTCTTACGAGGTATCAAATGAGATGAGGCACCAAGTAATTTTCTCTGCCCTTCCTTCCTTTCTGACTATAAACCTCTATGACAAGGTAAATAAGTTGTGTCAGTACGCTTAAACAATGGAGGCAAAAGAAAAATTAACTCAGAGAATACCAAGTTGTAACATCTATAAGATTAGGAGTTTCCTATGATCTTGGGTCCCAAGATACTGTTCACATGAAAGGGCCTTTAAGTCAAACCATATATGAAGGGCTGCCTGAAGACAGAATTTAACAATATTTCCTTAATGGCTGAGGGCAAAAATTACAACCTTTCTATAACAGAGTGGTGTCCTCTGGGTCTACTGAAATTTCTAGGGGCTCTCTGTCTCTATTCTACTGTGCTTTCGATAATGAGGTCTGTTTTATTAATAATTTTACTACAAATTTTCCTTATCTCATTTGTCTGATGATCGAGCACTGGCCTTTCACAAACTACTTGTTCTAATTTGCTGTTTATCCCATGTAGCCTCAGAACCCACCAAATCACGTGTGTCAGAACTGTGACTAAAACACCAATTGATGTGTCAGGGCTGCAGCTCTTCCCTGGAGGCAGAATGCATGTGCTTGGTGCCCAGGTGCGGTGACCTCCTTTCTGACTGGCCAGAGGCTTTTGTTCACTTCCTGGTTCCTGACTGTGATAGTTTTCAAAAAAGTGAGGTACTATATCAAGGATGACATTGGACTTCAACTTTTAAAATTAATTATGTGCTTAAATTTATACTTCACCTTCTAAGGAGAAACAAATCAAAATTCAAAATTTTCTACTCTCATTATTCTCTCTCTCTCTCTATATATATATATACACACACACACACACACAAAATACTAAAACATGAGCTGATATATAAACACACATCCCTACATCTGCTCAAAATTCTTCAAGACCATCACCCGCTAATACAGTATACTCTGCTTATTATAACATTCAAGGCCTTCTATTTCCAACCCCAACTTGAACTACTTCACTTTGAGAATTTCTATCCCTCAGAAAAAAATTCTGCTGCTAATAAATAACTTGTGACTAATTCTCCCCTGCCTCTATTTGATGCCAACTTTTATATTCAACCCTATTTATTGTCAATATAATAGTTCTATGGTCCATTACAATTAAAGAACTTTCAGGAACACTTATCTTGATTTATGCTTCAAGGCTTGACTGAAATGGCCTCCTTTCCTGAGATACTTTCTTTTTGAATTCTACAAGTAAAAAATAATCTCCCCAACTTCCGAACTGTTCGTATCTTGTATGGGTGGTGGTGTTGCTACGACAATTGTGTCCATCATTTTATCTCTCTTACTAGATCTGTTTTCTAGAACAGAAATTAAATGCAAGGTTTTAGACTCAGTCATTTACTGAATGCAAGTTCTTGGACAAATTTATTTGACTTTTTTAAGGCTCGAATCCCTTATCTATCAAATTGTGTTGAGAATACCTACATGTGAGTAGTAATAATTAAAGTATCTTAGTAAAGAGTACAGTACATAATAGTTCAATATTGATAGCTATTAAAAATGGCTGTTTCAGATCTTTGTACTCCCTAGAGCAGTCAGTACCTATGTACCAACTTGGGTGCCAAGTTTAGGAAACCTTAGGTAGTCTTTGACTTATCTCTCTCAGTCTCCCCAGACCCAACCAGTCACCACTCAGTCTCCCCAGGGCTAATCAATCAGTCACCAATTTTTGATAGCTATGTTTCTTGAATACCTTGAACAAATGTCCTTTCCTCACTACCCTTCCTAGCCCTCTAGTCCAACCACACAATGCAATCAAAATTAATATTGATAAGATCATACTGATATTTTAATCACCAAACTGTGTCTGTTTTCAGTTTCCATTCCAGTTTATCTCTCTGTAGTACTTAGCACTCTTGACTAGCTCCTACTTTAAATTCTCTTTCTGTACTTTAGAAAACAATATACCAATTTTCCTTCCTCTATCTTTCCAATAGTATTTTCTCAATTGTTCCAACTGCTTTTCATATGCCTGCCCCTTAAATTTGCTGTTCTCTGGGATTTGTGCCCTGGCTTTCGCACTCTCATCCACTCTATGGAGTCAGATCATCTATAGCTTCGAATCCCAAATCACTATAGACAAAGAGGTATACAACTCTACACTAAAATTACTTCATCTGTTAAATGGGCATGATAATATTATTACCTATAACTTCAAGGGCTGAAATATATACACTAAGATACATTTCTGAAAATCCATAGACAGTAATATCTGACACATGCAAAGTGCCATATAAACATTTCACTTTCCCCCCCTTTGGCTTCAATCATTATATATGTGGACAATTCACAAAACTTCTCTATTGTAGCATTCATTATATTGTACTATCTACAGAGTTCTTCTATTAGATTTCTAGTTCCTCAAGAGCATGTTAATTCAATCATGTAATTATGAAGGCTAACACATAGTAAGCACTCAAGAAATGTGCACAGAATAAATGGGTAAATTTTTTAAGATCATCCAACTGCTTATGCTGGACCCCTCCTTTAGTCTTCAGTGCATTCCTCACTCCTGAATCATACCAAATCTTTAACTAAGCATTGAGACCATCTATGATCTACCAACTTTTGCCAGCTCTAGCTCCTGTTATTCCTCTTGTATACCAGTAAAAACCAATAGACCCTCCCAATCTGATGTTTCCCAAAAGCCCCCAAAATGCCAATCAAGACTTTTATACTGGAGTAGTTACAGTCTCTTGCTGTATTTCTAATACTGGTGATAATACTACACAAAATAGACAACACACCTGCAAGTAATATTTGGAAAGATTAGAAAGGATCTAAAAATGATAGTAAATATTATAAGCTCTTGAATAAAAAAAATAAGTGAGAAATAGAGCTGAAAGGGCTCATAAAGAATATCTATTTGAAGATACTTTGAGCCAGTTGAGAATCTGCTCACGGCCACATAGTGATCCATTGGCAGCACAGAAGTCAGGTTCCCAGGCCATTAGACCTTCTAGGTCAGCCTAACAAACCAGGTTCACTTTATCCCAGTGTGATCACTCACAGGACTCTCTCCTGGCCCCAACACTAATCTGGAAAATGCAGGACTTACTTGTGTACATGACATGGAGAGCCAAATCCTGGTGGTCGCTGTCGAAGAACTGACTCATTAGAAAAGACCCTGACACTGGGAAAGATTAGGAGAAGGGGACAACAGAGGATGAGATGGTTGGATGACATCACTGACTCAATGGATATAAGTCTGAGTAAACTCTGGGAGTTGACGATGGACAGGGAAGCCGTGTGTGCTGCAGTCCATGGGGTTGCAAAGAGTTGGACACAACTGAGTGACTGAATTGAACTGAACAATCTGGCAGTTAATGATAAAAACTAATCTTAAACCCCAAACCTATAATCTAACTGTGGCTCAGACCATGAACTCCTAATTGCCAAATTCAGACTGAAATTGAAGAAAGTAGGAAAAACCACTAGACCATTCAGGTATGACCTAAATCAAATCCCTTATGGTTATACAGTGGAAGTAAGAAATAGATTTAAGGGCCTAGATCTGATAGAATGCCTGATGAACTATGGAATGAGGTTCATGACATTGTACAGGAGACAGGGATCAAGACCATCCCAACGGAAAAGAAATGCAAAAAAGCAATATGGCTGTCCCGGGAGGCCTTACAAATAGCTGTGAAAAGAAGAGAAGTGAAAAGCAAAGGAGAAAAGGAAAGATATAAACATCTGAATGCAGAGCTGCAAAGAATAGCAAGAAGAGATAAGAAAACCTTCTTCAGCAATCAATGCAAAGAAATAGAGGAAAACAACAGAATGGGAAAGACTAGGGATCTCTTCAAGAAAATCAGAGATACCAAAGGAACATTTCATGCAAAGATGGGCTCGACAAAGGACAGAAATGGACCTAACAGAGTAGAAGATATTAAGAAGAGGTGGCAAGAATACACAGAAGAACTGTACAAAAAAGATCTTCCCGACCCAGATAATCACGATGGTGTGATCACTCACCTAGAGCCAGACATCCTGGAATGTGAAGTCAAGTGGGCCTTAGAAAGCATCACTACGAACAAAGCTAGTGGAGGTGATGGAATTCCAGTGGAGCTATTCCAGATTCTGAAAGATGATGCTGTGAAAGTGCTGCACTCAATATGCCAGCAAATTTGGAAAACTCAGCAGTGGCCACAGGACTGGAAAAGGTCAGTTTTCATCCCAATCCCAAAGAAAGGCAATGCCAAAGAATGCTCAAACTACCGCACAATTGCACTCATCTCACACGCTAGTAAAGTAATGCTTAAAATTCTCCAAGCCAGGCTTCAGCAATATGCGAACCATAAACTTCCTGATGTTCAAGCTGGTTTTAGAAAAGGCAGAGGAACCAGAGATCAAATTGCCAACATCCACTGGATCATCAAAAAGGCAAGAGAGTTCCAGAAAAACATCTATTTCTGCTTTATTGACTATGCCAATGCCTTTGACTGTGTGGATCACAATCAACTGTGGAAAATTCTGAAAGAGATGGGAATACCAGACCATATGACCTGCCTCTTGAGAAATTTGTATGCAGGTCAGGAAACAATAGCTAGAACTGGACATGGAACAACAGACTGGTTCCAAATAGGAAAAGGAGTATGTCAAGGCTGTATATTGTCACCCTGTTTATGTAACTTATATGCAGAGTACATCATGAGAAACGCTGGACTAGAAGAAACACAAGCTGGAATCAAGATTGCCGGAGAAATATCAATAACCTCAGATATGCAGGTGACACCACCCTTATGGCAGAAAGTGAAGAGGAACTAAAAAGCCTCTTGATCAAAGTGAAAGTGGAGGGTGAAAAATTGGTTTAAAGCTCAACATTCAGAAAACAAAGATCAGGGCATCCGGTCCCATCACTTCATGGGAAATAGATGAGGAAACAGTGGAAACAGTGTCAGACTTTATTTTTCTGGGCTCCAAAATCACTGCAGATGGTGACTGCAGCCATGAAATTAAAAGACGCTTACTCCTTGGAAGGAAAGTTAGATAGCATATTCAAAAGCAGAGACATTACTTTGCCAACAAAGGTTCATCTAGTCAAGGCTATGGTCTTTCCTGTGGTCATGTATGGATGTGAGAGTTGGACTGTGAAGAAGGCTGAGCACCAAGGAATTGATGCTTTTGAACTGTGGTGTTGGAGAAGACTCTTGAGAGTCCCTTGGACTGCAAAAAGATCCAACCAGTCCATTGTGAAGGAGATCAGCCCTGGGATTTCTTTGGAAGGAATGATGCTAAAGCTGAAACTCCAGTATTTCGGCCACCTCATGTGAAGAGTTGACTCATTGGAAAAGACCCTGATGCTGGGACGGATTGGGGGCAGGAGGAGAAGGGGACGAGAGAGGATGAGATGGCTGGATGGCATCACTGACTCCATGGACATGAGTCTGAGTGAACTCTGGGAGTTGGTGATGGACAGGGAGGCCTGGCGTGCTGCGATTCATGGGGTCGCAGAGTCGGACACGACTGAGTGACTGAACTGAACTGATCTGATAATCTAACACTTCTGATGGATTTACAGTAGACTACAAGTATCAATCTTAATTTTTTTTTTTCTTAGAGAAAACTCAATATTTTCTCTTCCTTCCTTCACTTTGTTATCCTCGAAGGAACACCACAAAAATACCATGTACCAGCTGTACAGAGAAGGGCAAAAATCTTAGAGTTGGATATATGCCAGAAGGCAGCGATCAATGGAGTTGTGTTTAGAATTTAGAATAGACTCATGTTAAAAGCAAGTCAATGAGGCTGAAGCTCTACAACAATATACTTTCTATTTTTCAAAGAAAAGCTGCACTAATATAAATAAATGAATATGACTGAGACTGTGTATCATTTTCAACTGAATGAAATGAAATGACTTTAGAAAATCAAAATCAAATGTGTCTGTAATAAAGGGGAAAACTGATGCACACAGCTGAAAATCAAGATAAGTAAAATAAAACAATTGGTCTTAATTCTAGCAGTGATTATCTTACACATCAGAGACAGACAAGCAATATGTTTCTTGATAAAGGCACTTTTGGATCATGCATATGCTATTTCTGCAGCATTTTCCAAGCTTAACAACTGATCTGGAATTGCAAGACATTTACTCTCTCAAGAAAAGATAAAATGAGGCTATATTAACAAAAAGAGCCCTACCTCCTCCTCAATAACTCTATAAACTCTTACTAGACCAGGTACATGAGAGACTTAGCAAGTACCTGTTATGATGTTTAAGGAGTAAATAATTCACACAAAATGTGCACAGAAAGTATTTGAATAACCACAGTCTATGGCAAGAACGAGGTAAACTAAGTGAAAAAACCCTACTCATGGAAAGAAAATCACATCTTTGATTAGATGATCCTTCAAGTTCTGAATATTTCTCAGTTCTCTGCCAATTATTATTTCAGTTTATGAAGCTACAGTATTTACACATAGGGATCATTCATATTAATGTCTGCTTCATTACTTCTGTGCTCCCTATTTTTAAGTAAAATACAACTCAATAGCTCTCACTTTGTCCCAGTGGGCATGAACAATAGAAACCTACACAACATTTTAGGGCTACCAAACCAATTCATACATTTTTAAAATTAATTAATTTATTTTAATTGGAGGCTAATTACTTTACAATATTGTAGTGGGTTTTGCCATACACTAACATGAATTAGCCATGGGTGTACATCCTGAACCCTCCTCCCACTTCCCTCCCCATCCCATCTGTCTGGGTCATCCCAGTGCACCAGCCCTGAGCACCCTGTCTCATGCATCAAACCTGTACTGGAGATCTATTTCACATATGATGATATATATGTTTCAATGCTATTCTCTCAAATCATCCCACCCTCGCCTTCTCCCACAGAGTCCAAAGGTCTGTTCTTTACATCTGTGTCTCTTTTGCTGTCCCTCATATAGGGTCATCGTTACCATCTTTCTAAATTCCATATATATGCGTTAATATATTCTATTGGTGTTTTTCTTTCTGACTTACTTCACTCTGTATAATAGGCTGCAGTTTCACCCTCCTCATTAGAACTGATTTAGTGAAGTAAATAGAAAATTCATTGGGGCAGAAAGATTTAAAATCTCTGAACAGCACAATGATTACTGTGTTTCTTTTAGAAAATACACATTTTATTTTTTAACTTGCATGAGAATGAAAAGAACATTGATTTTCTCATTTCAGAGAAAGCAGTTAATAAGTTTTAGGATGTGAAACATCATACTTCTTAGAACAAGGGGATTTTAAAAAGAAATGTGCATTTGAGGAATATAAATTATTAACTTTCTTTCATAGCTTTCATAAAACATGGATAATGCTAGGGACTAAAGTTCTTAAGTCTTCTCAAGTTATAAGAGTTATAATACCCTGCATATTCCTAAACTCACAAATTAAAGCATCCTGGTTAAAAACACATATAGAGATGCAGTCTACCACAATATTTTTTAAAAGAACCATTTTTAAACTGAAGTATGACATATATTCAGGAAAGTGCAGAAATCATAAGAAAACAGCTTGATGAATTTTCACATGAACAATCTCATGTATCCATAATACAGAATAAGAACTCAGAATACTCCCAAGTTATCTAGAAGCCTGTCCTCAAGCTCATTTCCAGCAACAACCCTTATTTTCCCCCAAAGGAAATTCCACCACCCTGGCTCTAATGCCAAATGTTAGTTTTACCTAAAAAAAAAAAAAAATCATGTAAATAGAATACTATAATATTTACTCTTTTGTGTCTGGCTTCTTTTGCTCGGTATTTGTGAAATCTGGATTGCTGCTGCTGCTGCTAAGTCGCTTCAGTCGTGTCCGAGTGCGAGCCCATAGATGGCAGCCCACCAGGCTCCCCCTTCCTGGGTTTCTCCAGGCAAGAACACTGGAGTGGGTTGTCATTTCGTTCTCCAATGCATGAAAGTGAAAAGTGAAAGGCAGTCACTCAGTCGTGTCTGACTCTTAGCGACCCCATGGACTGCAGCCTACCAGGCTCCTCCATCCATGGGATTTTCTAGGCAAGAGTACTGGAGTGGGATGCCATCACCTTCTCCGGAAATCTGCATGTAACAATAATTCTTTTGAAACTCTATACAACTGACCCTTGAACAGCACACGTTTGAATGGTGTGGGTCTACTTACATGTGAATTTTTTTCATAATACATGCTGCAGTACTACATGATCATGGTTAATTGAATGTGCAGACTAGGTACTGCAAATACAGAGGCTTGACTGTGAAATTATACTTGGATTTTTCACTGTGTGTGGGTTGGCATCCCTAACTTCCATATTGTTCAAGGATCAACTGTAATGTTTAATTGTACTAAACACAAGTTTTATCTATTCTATACCTTGAGTTATTGCCACAATTTGATGATTACAAACAGTGCTGCTTTGTGAATATCTTCTGATAAATATGCATGCATTTCTCTTGGGTATATACCTAGGAGAGGAAGTGTGAGACATAGCATAGGTATACGTTCAGCTTAGACACTGCCTAAACTACTAAAAAGGAAAAGTAAAGTTTACAGAATTACAGTGACTTTGTACCTAAATATACAGTGAATTAGTGAAAAAAGAGAACAGAAACCTGAGGGATTTTTTTTTTAAACCTACTAATTAGGTATACAACCTTAACCAAGTCATTTACCTAGCTTCTCTAAAGTTTTTCAACTGCCAGATAACTATAATGGCTTACACTTATTATATAAAGTGATTAATTAAGTATGATAATCTTGATGAAAGTGTTTTAAAAAGGATAAAATGCTAGATGATATTACAGAAAATTTATAATACCAACACAGTGTATAAACAACAAATTCTGGAGTTCTTATCAAGCAAAGAATCTTTGAATCCTATTTAATAAAGAAAATGGAAAAATATTCCTGCATAAAATATTGCAGACATCTGGTTACATTTTTACCTAAAGTGCGAAAATATAGCAAACAGGAAATCATTTAATGTTGCTGATAATAACTGCAATAATAAGAGTAACAAAATTAGCCTAATAGAGCTCTATAGTTATATTACATATATAATTCTTTAGAGGATTAAAAAAAGGTGTCAGTGAGAAAAACAAGTCTTCTCAACAACATTTCTACTATATTTGATTACCTCCATGAACAAATTCTTTTACCCACTAATGTTTCTCTTTATAACACTGGCTTATGGTGCTCTCTCACAGAAGTGAGAGCTTATTATAAGAGAGCTTATTATTATTAAGCTTTATTTTAGCTTAAAAAGGCGGCAATAAAGCTTGGCCACTTTATACTCCACAAACAACAGTATTGAGTAAAAAATTCACCACCACCACCTCCTCACCCAAGAGGTTTCCTTAAGTCACTAAAATGTATTTTACACAGGAATAGGAGATAGCATAAATGCTTGAAAATCTGCACACCAGTGTAGGAGATACAAGAGATGTGAGTTCAATCCCTGGGTTGGGAAGATCCCTGAGAGTAGGAAATGGTAACCAACTTCACTATTCTTACCTGGAAAATTCCATGGACAGAGAAGCCTGAAGGACCACAGCCGATGGGGTCAAAAAGAATAGAACACAACTGAGTGTGCACACACAAACACCAAGATCAGGATGGCCTTTAGGAACGAATACAAACTTATAATCATTGACTATTCAAGGAGTCTGGGTTAGGATGATGGAGTAGGAAGATCCTGAGCTCATTTCCTCGTCCTGCTGCTGCTGTTGCTTCAGTTGTGTCTGACTCTGTGGAACCCCATAGACAGCAGCCCACCAGGCGTCCCCATCCCTGGGATTCTCCAGGCAAGAACACTGGAGTGGGTAGCCATTTCCTTCTCCAGTGCATGAAAGTGAAAAGTGAAAGTGAAGTTGCTCAGTCGTATCAGACTCTTAGTGACCCTATGGACTGCAGCCTATCAGGCTCCTCCGTCCATGGGATTCTCCTGGCAAGAGTATTAGAGTGGGGTGCCATTGCCGTCTCTGCATCTCCTCCTACAGACATACAAAAAATAAAACTACAGGACAATCTCTGAGAACAAACTGAAGACTAGCAGAGCAGACTTTTTACAATTATAGTATATGAAGAAAAGGCCACACTGAGACTGGCAGGAAGGGCACAGCCAAGTCTAGTGAGAATCCACACCCCTGGTACAAAGACACACAAGCAGAAGGGATGTCACAACCACGGAGGTCTCCCCTGAAGAGCTGGGGTTCCAAGTTCCACGCTGGGTAACCTCCACAGCGGAGCTCGCACCAAGAGGATGAGCTCTCATTACATCTGGTTTGAAAACTAGTGGAGTTTATGTCTGGAAGAGCTGAAAGACGACTGTGGGAAATCAAGACTCTTCTTAAATGGCTTGCACACAAACTCACTCACTCCAAGTCCCAGCACAGAAGCAGCAACTTAAAAAACATCTGGGTAATGTTGAGCTATTCCAAATCCTGAAAGATGGATGCTGTGAAAGTGCTGCACTCAATATGTCAGCACATTTGGAAAACTCAGCAGTGGCCACAGGACTGGAAAAGGTCAGTTTTCATCCCAATCCCAAAGAAAGGCAATGCCAAAGAGTCCTCAAACTACCGCACAATTGCACTCATCTCACACGCTAGTAAAGTAATGCTCAAAATTCTCCAAGCCAGGCTTCAGCAATATGTGAACCGTGAACTTCCTGATGTTCAAGCTGGTTTTAAAGAAGGCAGAGGAACCAGAGATCAAATTGCCAACATCCGCTGGATCATGGAAAAAGCAAGAGAGTTCCAGAAAAACATCTATTTCTGCTTTATTGACTATGCCAAAGGCTTTGACTGTGTGGATCACAATCAACTGTGGAAAATTCTGAAAGAGATGGGAATACCAGACCACCTGATCTACCTCTTGAGAAATTTGTATGCAGGTCAGGAAGCAACAATTAGAATTAGACATGGAACAACAGACTAGTTCCAAATAGGAAAAGGAGTACGTCAAGGCTGTATATTGTCACCCTGTTTATGTAACTTATATGCAGAGTACATCATGAGAAACGCTGGACTAGAAGAAACACAAGTGGGAATCAAGATTGCTGGGAGAAATATCAATAACCTCAGATATGCAGATGACACCACCCTTATGGCAGAAAGTGAAGAGGAACTCAAAAGCCTCTTGATGAAAGTGAAAGTGGAGAGTGAAAAGGTTGGCTTAAAGCTCAACATTCAGAAAACGAAGATCATGGCATCTGGTCCCATCACTACATGAGAAATAGACGGAGAAACAGTGGAAACAGTGTCAGACTTTATTTTTCTGGGCTCCAAAATCACTGCAGATGGTGACTGCAGTCATGAAATTAAAAGACGCTTACTACTTGGAAGGAAAGCTATGACCAACCTAGATAGCATATTCAAAAGCAGAGACATTACTTTGCCAACAAAGGTTCACCTAGTCAAGGCTATCGTCTTTCCTGTGGTCATGTATGGATGTGAGAGTTGGACTGTGAAGAAGGCTGAGCGCCGAAGAATTGATGCTTTTGAACTGTGGTGTTGGAGAAGACTCTTGAGAGTCCCTTGGACTGCAAGGAGATCCAACCAGTCCATTCTGAAGGAGATCAGCCCTGGGATTGCTTTGGAAGGAATGATGCTAAAGCTGAAACTCCAGTATTTTGGCCACCTCATGCAAAGAGTTGACTCATTGGAAAAGACTCTGATGCTGGGAGGGATTGGGGGCAGGAGGAGAAGGGGACGACAGAGGATGAGACGGCTGGATGGCATCACTGACTCGATGGATGTGAGTCTGAGTGACCTCCGGGAGTTGGTGATGGACAGGGAGGCCTGGCTTTCTGCGATTCATGGGGTCGCAAAGAGTGGGACACGACTGAGCGACTGGTCTGCTCTGTATACAAGGACATTCACTGACTAATTTTAGGGTGTGTGCCAGAGGGACATGCATTTGGTAGACATTTCTCCTGGGACAAAAACACTGGCAAAAGCCTGCTTTTTTATTCTCCTCTCACCTATTTGGCCTGGTGTTGGTGGTACGTCTGTCACCTCTCCATCAATCTAGCTAACACCATGAACTCTGCTCCTACACCCCCAGAGAACTGCCCTGCCCAGCACTCCTTCAAAGCATCTCCCATTCCAAGAGGCAAGGCTCACACACCAGCACACCTGCAATAGAGCAGCCAGTCACACTGGGGGCCAGCTCCACACATCAGTTATGCCCAAAGCAGTCCCAGCCAGCCAAGGACAAGCTCTATCTACTAGGATGTCCAAGACAGTCGACAGTCATAGCAGAGCCACCCAGCCAGCAGGCCTTGGAGCCAAATACACCCACAGCAATAATGGCTCAACAAGAGTAGAAGGACCATGCAGGGGATACACCTAGAGCACTTGGCCCTGGTGACAAGGCTTTAAATGGAAAAGAAAATGCCACAGCCAGAGACAAAAAAAATTATGGAACAACAACCAAAAAAATCTCACTGGTAAAAGCAAACATACAGTAAAGGTAGTGTATCTTTTTAAAGAATTAGTTTAAGCAATTCACAAAATTTTAAAATGTAAAACATGACATCAAAAACATAAAATATTGGAGGGGGGACAGAAATGTAGCACATTTAGAATGCCCTTAAACCTAAGTGACCATCAATTTAAATAGACTACTATAAATGTAGGTGTTACATTTGAACCTCATGGTTTACCAAAAACCTAACAAGATACACAAAAAATAAAGAAAAGGAAATACAAAGGATTATGAGATTACTACAAATAATTAATTAAACAGCAACAAACTGGACAACCTAGAAGAAATGGATAAATTCCTAGAAAAATACAATTTCCCAAGACTGAATGAAAAATAAATAGAAAATCTGAACAGACCAATCACTAGTAATGAAATCGAGTCAGTAATCAAACAATTCCCAACAAACATAAATGTAGCACAAGACGGTTTCACAAGTGACTTTTATCAAACATTTAAAGAAGAGTTAACAACTATCCTCAAACTATTACAAAAAACTGAAGCAGGAATCCTTCCAAATCCAAGGAAGGACGCAAAGAGGTCAGCATCTCCCTGCTACCAATACCAGATAAAGATATTTCAAAAAGAGAAAATTACAGGCCAACATCAATGATAAAGAAAGATGCAAAAACCCTCAACAAAATATTGGTAAAGAAAAATCAACAGTACATGAAAATGCTCATATATCATAACCAAGTGGGATTTATCCTGAGGATGCAAGAATGGCTTAGTATCTTCAAATCAATCAATACACCACACTATCAAATTAAAGGATAAATATCATATGATCATGTCAATAGGCATAGAAAAAGCATCTGAAAAAATTCAACCTCCATTTATGACACAGACTCCACAGAAAGTGAACACAGAAGGAACATGCCTCAATATAATAAAGGCTATATACGACAAACTCACAATTAACATAATAAGCAACAAAAAAAGGCTGAAAGCTTTTTCTTTAAGATTAGGAATAAGACAAGAATGCCTACTCTCACCACTTTTTTTCAGCATAGTATTGGAAGTCCTAACCACAGAAACCAGACAGGAAAAAGCGATAAAATGCATCGAAATTGGAAATGAAGAAATAAAAGTCACTATTTGCCAATGACATAACACTACACGGGGAAGGCAATGGCACCCCACCCCAGTACTCTTGCCTGGAAAATCCCACGGACGGAGGACCCTGGTGGGCCACAGTCCATGGGGTCGCTAAGTGTCAGACATGACTGAGCGACTTCACTTTCACTTTTCACTTTTATGCATTGGAGAAGGACATGGCAACCCACTCCAGTGATCTTGCCTGGAGAATCCCAGGGACGGGGGAGCCTGGTGGGCTGCCGTCTATGGGGTCACACAGAGTCGGACACGACTGAAGTGACTTAGCAGCAGCAGCAGCATAACACTACATATATAGAAAAGCCTAAAGACTCCAACAAAAAACTATCAGAATAAAGTTAGTTAAGTCGCTCAGTCATGTCCGACTCTTTGTGACCCTATGGACTGTATGTAGTCCACCAGGCTCCTCCGTCCATGGGGTTCTCCAGGCAAGAATACTGGAGTGGGTTGCCATTTCCTTCTCCAGGGAATCTTCCCCATCCAGGGATCTTGGATTGAACCCAGGTATCCTGCATTGCAGGCAGACGCTTTAACCTCTGAGCCACCAGGGAAGCACCCCAATCAGAATAAATGAATTCAGTAAAGTTGCAGGATAACAGAAATCAATTGTATTTCCACACACTAATAACGTTCTAAAAGAAAAATCAAGAAACACACCCATTTACTATCAAATCACAAAGGATAAAATACCTAGGAATAAATTAACTAAGGAGATGAAAACCTGCATTCTGAAAACTATTGGACACAGATGAAAGAAAAGGAAGACAACACAAATAAATGGAAAGGTACGCCTTGTGCATAGACTGGAAGGATTAATACTGTTCATATATCCCAAAGCAATCTGTAGATTCAATGCAATTTCTATCAAAATATCAATGACATTTTTCACATAACTTTAATATATAATCCTAAAATCTGTTGGAACTTCAAAAGACACCAAACAGTCAAAGCATCTTAAGAAAGATGGACAAAGCTGCAAGAATCGTGGGCCCTGATTTCAAACTATATTACAAAGCTAGAGTAATAAAAACTGCATCTTAATAGTACAAAAACAGACACATGGATCAATGAAATAAAAAAGAGAGTTCAGAATTAAGCCCATGCTTATATACAATCAATTAATTTGTGACAAAAGGAACCAAGAATATACATTGAGGCAAAGAAGCCTCTTCAATAAAAGCTATTTGTGAAAGAAGAAAAATGGACTACTTACCAATACAACATACAAAAGTCAATTCAAAATGGATTAAAGATTTAAATATAAACCCTAAAACCCATAAAATACAAGGGGGAAAAAAACATAGGCAATATGTATGCTCTTTGACATGGGTCTTAGCAATATTTATTTTTTGGCTCTGTCTCCTGAAAGACTGATCTGTCTTTCAGGATCAATGAGATAGAAAAGAGAGTTCAGAATTGTCACCCTGACCCAGAGGGATGGTAGGGGGAGGGAAGGGGGAGCAGGGTTCAGGATGGGGAACACATGTATACCTGTGGCAGATTCATTATGATATATGGCAAAACCAATACAATATTGTAAAGTTAAAAAATTAAATTAAAAAAAAAAAAAAGAATAGTAACATAAAAAAAAAAATAAAAAAAGATTGCCAGGAGAAATATCAACAACCTCAGATATGCAGATGACACCATGCTAATGGCAGAAAGCAAAGACGAACTAAAAAGCCGCTTGATGAAGGTGAAAGAGGAGAATGAAAAAGCTGGCTTAAAATTCAACATTCAAAAACTAAGATCATGACATCCAGCCCCACTACTTCATGGCAAATAGATGGGGAAACAATGGAAACAACGACAGACTTTATTGTCTTGGGCTCCAAAATCACTGTGGACAGTGACTGCAGCTACAAAATTAAAAGAGGCTTGCTTCTTGGAAGAAAAGCTATGACCAACCTAGACAGCATATTAAAAAGCAGAGACATTACTTTGCCGACAAAGGTCCATATAGGCAAACCTATGCTTTTTCTAGAGAGCTGGACAATAAAAAAAGCTGAGCAATAAAGAATTGATGCTTTTAAACTGTGGTGTTGGAGAAGACTCTTGAGAGTCCCTTGGACTGCAAGAAGAGCAAACCAATCAATCTTAAAGAAAATTAACCCTGAATATTCATTGAACATCAATTCAACATTCATTGATGCTGAAGCTCCAGTACTTCGGCCACCTGATATGAAGGGCCAACTCACTGGCAAAGACCATGATGCTGGGAAAGACTGAAGGCAGGAGGAGAAAGCAACAACAGAGGACGAGATGGTTAGGTGTCATCACTGATTCAACAGACATGAGTTTGAGCAAACTCTGGGAAAAGTGACGGACAGGGAAGCCTGGCATGCATGGTTCAAAAAGAGTCAGACAGGGCTGAGGGACTGAACAACAACAACTCCTCAGGGAAGTTCAAGAAAACCAAAAATAAACAAATGGGACTCCATCAAATTAAACAGCTTTAGCACAGTGAAGGAAATCATCAATAAAACAAAAAGGAAGCCTACAGAATGAATGGGAGAAGATATTTACAAATGATATACCTGATAAGGGATTAATATTCAAAATATACAAAGAAGTTACACTCAATATCAAAAACACTAAACAACCTAATTAAAAATTAGGCAGAGGACATGAACAGACATTTTCCCAAGAAAGACATTCAGATGACCAACAGACACAGGAAAAGATGCTCAAAGAAATGCAAATCAAAACCACAATGAGACATTGCTGCATACCTGTTAGAATAGCTATTAGCAAAAAGATAACAAAAAACAAGAATTGGTGAGGATGTAGCAAAAAGGAAACTCTCATGCAATACTGGTAGGAATGTAAATTGGTACCGCTACTATGAGAAATAGTATTTAAGTTCTTCAGAAAATTAAAACTAGAATTACCATATTATCCAGCAATTCCATTTACAATTAGTTATTCAAAGAAAATGAAAACACTAATTAGAAAAGACATATGCACCCCTATTTTCATTGCAGCATTATTTGCAGTAGCCAAGGTAGGAAACTGAAACGTCCACTGACAAATGAATGGATAAAGAGGATGTGGTATATATACACTATGGACTACCATTCAGCCATAAAGAAGAGTGACACCTTGCCATTTGTGACAATATGGGTGAAACTAGAGGGTATTATGCTAATGAAAATAAGTCAGACAAACAAATACCATACGAATTTACTCATATACTGAATCTAAAAAACAAAATAAAATAGATATAGACTCACAGATACAGAGAACAACCCGCAGTCATCAGAGCAGAGGGGAGTACAGCAGAACAGGTGAAGGGGATTAAGACATACTAACTTAGAGTTATAAAATAAATAAGTCATGGGCATATAATATACAGCATAGGGAACATACTTGATAATATTCCAATAACTGTGTATGGTGACAGATGGTTACCAGACTTATTGTGGTGATAAATTCATAAGGTACACAAATGTTGAATCACTATGCTGTACAACTAAAATTAATGTAATACTCTATTTGACCTATACTTCAATTAAATTTTTAAAAAGAATATAAATCATCATATTATCTATAACTTAAGGAGGATAAACCATGACAGAGTATCAGTTCAGTTCAGTTCAGTCGCTCAGTCATGTCCAACTCTTTGCGACACCATGTATCGCAGCACGCCAGGCCTCCCTGTCCATCACCAACTCCCAGAGTTCACCCAGACTCACATCCATCGAGTCAGTGATGCCATCCAGCCATCTCATCCTCTGTCATCCCCTTCTCCTCCTGCCCCCAATCCCTCCCAGCATCAGAGTCTTTTCCAATGAGTCAACTCTTCTCATGAGGTGGCCAAAGTACTGGAGTTTCAGCTTTAGCATCATTCCTTCCAAAGAAATCCCAGGGCTGATCTCCTTCACAATGGACTGGTTGGATCTCCTTTCAGTCCAAGGGACTCTCAAGAGTCTTCTCCAACACCACAGTTCAAAAGCATCAATTCTTTGGCGCTCAGCCTTCTTCACAGTCCAACTCTCACATCCATACATGACCACAGGAAAAAACATAGCCTTGACTAGACGAACCTTTGTTGGCAAAGTAATGTCTCTGCTTTTGAATATGCTATCTAGGTTGGTCATAGCTTTCCTTCCAAGGAGTAAGCATCTTTTAATTTCATGGCTGCAGTCACCATCTGTAGTGATTCTGGAGCCCAGAAAAATAAAGTCTGACACTGTTTCCACTGTTTCCCCATCTATTTCCCATGAGGTGATGAGTACAAAGGGCATCAAAAGGATTACTTGATTCTGTTTGGTCCAATCTGAACGCAGAATCCTAATGTTTTGGAATGGGTCTAAATGACCACCCAACTGAGCAGAATCCAACAGACCATTTAAAAATACAATGTTCATCTATAACATATACAAAAGAGTATATATATGCAATATATATTCAAATATTTATCCATTTATTTTATACATATGAGAGAGAATGTAAGCACACGAGTGTTCTTCTGACACCTTATTCAAAAATGTTGAGTCTATTTTCCTCCAATTTTATGTGGTTAGAACACTTTTATTTTGCAAATTTTAGAAAATAAAACAAAATTATTTAAGGTTTTTTTTTTTTCAGTACTCTAACAATTCCTCTCATCCCTCTCCATGTATGCCATCCCTCTTTTCAAGAATGAAGGCTAATTCTCTCCCTTTGAATATTCACTGATTTTTTTTTTTTTTTTTTTTTTTTTTGCAGCTGGGTCTTAGTTGTGTCATGCGGTATCTAGTTCCTTGACCAAGGATCAAACCTGCATCTCCTGAATTGGGAGTGTGGAGGTCTTAGCCACTGGACCACCAAGGAAGTCCCTCCTAAAATGGTCTTTAAATTCTGTCTCAAAAATTGTCTCAGATTAATCTGGTATAAATATGACTTGTTTTCTCAAAAATTTCTTCTTGTTCTCAGGGTTAATGGCTCGCATAGCACATGCTTAAGATCATCCTTAATCTTAACACGCCCCTGCATGGCCTTCAGTGGTCATGAGCCAAGAGGTGAAGACAGACCTACATCTTTATGCTCACTCTTTCACTGTCTAACCACACTGCAATTTTAATAAGATTGCAATTATTCAAGCAATCTATGTCAAATGGCATCAAATATTCAACATCACATTGCCAACAAAGTAGTTTTAGCAGGATCCATTGATGTAGATGATCAAAAAGTTTTTGTGAGCAAGGTACTGAATGACAGAATGAAGTTTCATAACTTCAGTGGAGGCTAGGTTCCAAAACCACAGGCAAGGTAACAATCATCATGATCAAACTACCAAAGAATGTGCCTTTTATCACTCATAAACTACAACAGACATAGCTTTCTGTATTCAATTACACTAAAGCTTGAGATGTCAAAGTTAGTAAAAGGGGAAAGAAAAGGAAAGTCAATCAATGTGCACACATTAGGACAGGCTTCCCTGGTGGCTCAGCGGTAAAGAAATCACCTGCCGAGGAAGAGACGTGGATTCAATCCCTGGGTCAGGAAAATCCCCTGAAGAAGGAAATAGCAACCCACTCCAGTATTCTCGCCTGGGAAATTTCATAGACAGAAGAACATGGCAGGCTACAGTCCATGGGGTCACAAAGGGTCAGACAAGACTGAGCAACTGAGCACATTATTAGCAAATAGGATATGGATCAAGTATTCTAAAGGGATCCTGATTGCCTAAGAGTTTCATACATTCTGTTTTAATGTTAAACTTCTATAACCTTAATGTAGGTTAATGAGTTTGTTTTAAATTGTGTTGAATAAACAAGATGGGCGAGGAGAGGGAGCATCAACTCTCCACCCAGGGAATACTGGGTACATTCACAATTCGGCAGAAATTGAAATGCATACAATGCAACTGTGGGCTTCCCTGGTGGCTCAGCAATAAAGAACCTGCCTGCAACGCAGGAGATGCAGGTTCAATCTCTGAGTCAGGAAGATCCCCTGGAGAGGGAATGGCAACCCACTCCAGTATTCTTGCCTGGAGAATCCCATGGACAGAGGACCCTGGCTGGCTACAGTCCATAGGGTCGCAAAGAGACAGGACTGACATAGCATTATGCTAACTTAAAGAATAAATATACCTGCGTTTCATTGATGTGCTCAAAAAGTATTTATAAGCATTTACTATGTGCCAGCTATGAAAAATCTCAGTTGCTGTTCACAAGGTGTTTACAGCCTAGAAGTAACAGAGACTTTCACTAAGTATCATGACAGAATAATGTCCAAAACTAGAGTGGAACAGAAAGAAAGAAATGCCTAAATCTCCTGAAGGAGTCAGGAAAGTCTTCAAAAAGGAAATGTGCTAGGAGGAAGAAGCAATGAAGACAGGACATTCTAGGCAGAGAGAAGGTTTGCATAAAAGTAAACAATAAAAGAGAATGTGACAATTTTAACTGATCTCCATGGGCTGGAAGTAATGGTAAACTGTTTCATAATATTTAATTCATAAGAAAAAACTTGAGTACTAGGATTATAGCGAGGGTGTATAGAAATTAGCAGGAAATTAACCATACTGTATCCACCAATGGTTATGCAACTACCTGTTCTGTTTCTTTAATGTAATCACTATAAAAAGGGAACTAACTGTGGATAAGAAAAGCAATTTCAAGAGAATCAAGTATTTACTTGCAACTTCTACTTTAGTTTTTAGAGTCCTAAAATGTGAATACTCTTGACTGCCTTGGAAATGAGGTGACAGTATGGCCTTATGCTAAGCATCAAGGCTCTTTTAGTCTAGTAAAGCAGAGTGATCTTGGGGAAATTGCATAATCCTTCTTCAACTAGGGAATAAAGATAATACAAGCTCACACCATTGTTCATGAGGATTAAAGAAATAATGTATGTGAAGCCTTTAATTACAGTATTTCTAAGAGAATAGGCAGTCAATAAATGATGAAATGAAATTCGAATTTGTTCAGTTGTATCTGACTCTTTGCGACCTCATGGACTGTAGCCCACTAGGCTCTTCTATCCATGGGATTTCCCAGGCAAGAATACTGGAGTGGGTTGCCATTTTCTTCTCCAGGCGATCTCTCTGACCCAGGGATCACACCCAGGTCTCTTGCACTGCAGGCAGATTCTTTATCATCTGAGGCACCAGGGAAGCCCTAATAAATTATAGCTGCTATTAGTTATTATTATGCTTTACATTGGCCTTGAAAGTTATATTCTAAACTAATGTCATCATCAGTTTATTTATTCCTATTTATTCTGGAGGAAAAGAATGGATATTTTTTTAAATCTTTTGATAAGTTTAACATTGATGCTACTGAAACTTACAGTATTACTTGGGTTACAACTCTTAATAAGTGTTGAGCTTGTGACTGAGAGTAGTATTAATAACTTCATTTTATTATATTTTAAAATGTGACACCTTAACACATTCAGCACTCCTTGGTATTTCACATATTGTTATAGAGAGAGTTTAAGGCAAAATGAAAAGCACACACATAATCACTCAGAGACCTGGGGTCTGGCCCCATTTTGCTGTTACTTAACTATAAGACCCTGGAAAAATCACCTATTCATTTAAGGCCTCTATTTTCTCACCTGCTAAAGACTGAGATTCCTCTTTAAAAGTTTACACTCTTGGGAGAGGTGGGAATGGAGAGTTACTGTTTAAGGGCCACAGAGTTTCAGTCCAGGGTGATGAGAGGATTCTGGAAATGGACAGTTGGCAGTTGTTCACAGAAATGTGAATGTAATTAATGCCACCAATGGTACACATAAAAATGGCTAAAGCAGTAAATTTTAGGATATACTTTACCATAATAAAGAATTTTATAGCCAGTGTTCTGTATCCCTTAAATCACTCATTCACCCCCTCATTCACTGAAACATTTATTAAGTGCTTATTATAAACCAAGCAAGCAAAAAAAAAGGCAAAAAAAATAAATAAATAAACCAAGCACTGTGGTAAGCAATACAAACAAGACTTAGAGCAAAGTGGGAAAAACAGACACCTGTCCACTTAAGTGCTATAAACTATCAGACGCTTCATAAAAGAGACTGGAGTAGAAGTTACAAAAGGAGGAGTCCATTACATCTGAGAGGGTTGGAAAAATCTTTTTAAGAAAGACCAATTAGCTGAGTGTTAAAAGAACAGCATGTCGATGATATGCATGACTAGAACTATTCCTGCTCCCATAGTTAACTCCCATACTTAACTTTTGAATCTTTATAACTAGAACAGGACAATTCTCTGACAGTAAACACTAGAAGTATCTCTTAATTAATCCAAGATGGTTAAAGGTTCAAATTTAGTAATCCCTTTCTTCATTATCACCAAAGAAAGAAAGAGGCTTGGGCGGTGGGGTGAGGGGGGCGGGGGTTGAAATTCAAAAGCCACTGCATTAATCTCCAAGCAAACCACATCAATATTAGAATGACAATAAAAGCTACATGGGTTTTCACTGCTAATTCAGGTAGACACTAAAGGGAAAAAAGTCCATCTATAAAGACTCAATGTTCTTTATACAAGAAGTAGAAGGACAGCATAATGGGTCTTATTATAACACTAAAATACGGTATTACTTGAATAGCTTGCTTAGACAAAGTGAATGACTCATTTAGGACACCATTAAATAAGTGATTGTATCAGTGCAGCAAACAGTGCCCTGTGAGAGTTCAGACCCTTCAAATGGGAGAGTAATTTACTTTCAGGGAGCACCTTTG
The DNA here is from genome assembly GCA_935064755.1 of Tragelaphus eurycerus. Lineage (NCBI taxonomy): Eukaryota > Metazoa > Chordata > Mammalia > Artiodactyla > Bovidae > Tragelaphus > Tragelaphus eurycerus. The sequence continues at coordinate 1,611,073 of CAKXYN010000126.1, read as the reverse complement.
CTTTCACTGGGAACTGGGACCATAAACAAACTTACAGTTTCATTACTGTGTTTTCTAAAAGCTATTTGGTTTAAAATAAACTAATCTTCTAGAGCCCTTGAAATTCTAAACACATTAAAAATAAAGAAAGAGACCAGTTAAATATTTCAGTTATAAATGTCAAAAAAGAAAAAAAAAAAGGAAAGAGGTATTAGAAGGTCTATATGAAACATGGAATGGGGAGGCATTTCCTCTTAAAATAAAAATATTCATTAGGTGGCAGTTAATAAAGCCCTGTCAAAAGGAAATAAATGCAAAGGCTTAAGATCCAGAAAAATGTGGGAATAACCATTACTAACATTTATTAACGTCTACTTGTAGCTTTATGAGGAGAGAAAATCCTTTAGCAGATGGGCGTACAGTAAGACATACCTTTTGTTACACATTTTGGCTCAGATCAAGGGGTCAGCCAGCAAATGAGATACAGACTGCTTTCCAGACTTAGTCTGGAGTTCTCTCCTTACTCAAGGTATTTGTTATTAGTAATTTTCTATGATTAGTTGTTAGCTTATGTACCACAGATCTGGTTTGTTTTTAAAGAAAAAAAAAAGTACAAGAGGTATAAAGTAGCATACAAAAACAGTATGGGGCAGTAAGAATAACTGGAAATGAGGACTCAGGGAGCCTGAGTGCACACAGCAATTCTGCCATCAAAGAAGCCAGAGACGATGTTAAGTCATTTACTTGTTTTTAGCTTTAATTTGAGTACTTTTTTTTTTCTTTTAATATTTATTTATTTGGCTGTGCCAGGTTTTATTTGTGGCACAGGGGACCTTCAATCTTCACTGTGGCACATGGAATCTTTGGGTGCGGCAAGCGGGATACTCAGTTGCAACATGTGGGCTCTAGTTCCCTGACCAGGGGTCAAACCTGGGCCCCCTGCACTGGGAAGACAGAGTCTGAGCTACTGGGCCACCAGGAAAGTCCTTGGGTTCTTAAAAAATAACATGTATGTATGGATTTATGTATTTAAGTAGAAGCACTATCTCAAACAAAAGTTTCCCTGGAAGCTTCCGTACACACAGAGAATATAACAGGGCCGCTCTGAATGAAGACAAAATGGGAGTCTGGAGTTCTGCCCAAATAACCCTCCTGTGTCCTGGGGGATACCTCAGCAGAACCCCTAGGCTATTCACTGTACTATTTAAAATCGCTGGAATAGATGAGTGAATGTTTCACATTCGTAATGTTTCATGGACAGGAAAAGTTCAAAAAGATTTTGAAAAAACATAATATAAAAATAAATAAATTTAGGTTTGCTTCATGAAACTATTGCTGGCTGGAAAAAAAGATACTATAAACCAGGTTTAGGAAACACCTCCAGAATATCTCTCGAGGATATTCAAGTTCTAAAATTATACAACAACTTCTACTCCTATTGTGAAAGAATTAACCAAAACCACTTTAGGTATCCAAGAAACTATTTTACTATTGTATAAGTACATTGATAAAGTGCCTTAAAGAAATTAAATAAAACAAGAAGAAAATAAAGTTAAAATTTATGGTGGCTATACAATTCAACCTCAAAATGTACAATATTATTTTAAACATTGTTTTCATATAATTTTCCTCATACGTAAAAATAAGAACTATAAGCACCATCAGTAATATAGTCCAAGTAATGCTTAACTTTCAGGAAACTAAGCTGTTTCCTACCCTTTGCTCCTTCATACTCAATATTCAGTTTCATCAAGCCACCTGGAGGTTGGTACAAACACTTGAGACCATCAAAGTAACATGAGGAAATCTAGCTGGATAATGAGGTAAAGCTATATTTCTAGGATTATGTAACCACCCTGAATCCAAACAGCAACGTGGTCTATTCATTATTGCTCCAACTACTTTTTCTTGTGCTAGTTTAAAATTTCTAACTTATAAGAACATACAATATTCCGCTAGCTAAAGTAAAAGTCAAATATTCTTTAATAGTTCAAATATTTCTCTGCTAAACAAAGTTTAAATATCCAAAGATCTCTATCTCTCAAATCACTAGACATTGGGTACCCTGAAAACTTTCTTAGAAGTTTCAACTTCATATTTCTCTCTAACTCCTGGCACAGCATATAATGTATTTTAGGCAGATCTTAGACACATCTGTTAGCAAAAAGTTGAATCAGTCTTCTGGGAAGTCCATTCCAACTTTATTTTACTACATTCTAACTTCAAAGCAATTTTTCTTCAGAATACTTACTTTGTTGGGAAAAAGATACCACCAAGCATCATTTATAAAATTATAAACTCACAATATCATTAAACCTTCTCTCTTCTGTGTAATAAAGATAATTCTATCAACTTTTATTTTAATACATTTTTCCAATTGCTAAAGTAACTACACTGTGTCTTCTGTATTCCTCTCCTGTAACATGAGGTTCACTAAATGATGCATAAAACAAGGTAGAAAACAGCTCTGGAAGTCTTCCTTTCTCACACTTCTGTTTCTATGCATTGACTTCTTAAAACAGCTATAAATGGGTAAGATCACACCTCTGGTGGTATAGTAAGTCACCACTTTCCTTTACCACTAAGGTAAAAGATAGAGATTCAGTGACTGAAGGATGCTCTGCACTGAAGCTGACCAGAAGGCCTCAGAAGGCAACAGCTTCAAGTCACACAATGTTTAACGATATTAAAAAGAAGATAAAATTTACTCTGAAACTTCAGCCATATCCATCACTTAAAGCATGTTTGCACACAGCCGCATACACACACACACACACAAACACACACAACACGATTAGAAAACCCATAATCCAGCTCATACATTTATTCTTATATATCTATCACAGGACCTTGGGCCATCACCTCTTTACAGAGTCCCTCCAACATCTTCTGGGTCTGTTCCCAAAGGGGCACCTGGAAAGCTCCAGAGCCTCCAATTTGTAACTTTCATTTGAAAAGAAGCTGGGTACATACAGGGTAACCCGAGCTAACTCCTTGGCCTCTGTGAGTCAGCCTGAATCTGTCACTGCTGTCGTCCCTGGTGTCCTGAGGAATGTGAGTCCTGGCTACAACCTGTCCTCTCATCTCTCTGCTAACATCACTCTTCTAAAGGGGCTGCTGTCTCTGAGCACTCACACAAGGCTATGAAAGGCAGGCAGCTTGACTACTCAGAACAATACTAAAAACACAGTCTCTACTGAAAGCTCCTGGCTGTGCAACAAAGACAAGTCAGTTGTTCTATTCTTTGTTCTCAGTACAGTCCTTAGTGCTTGTACGTAAATGAAACAACCTTTTGACAAGGAGAAGGCAATGGCACCCCACTCCAGTACTCTTGCCTGGAAAATCCATGGACGGAGGAACCTGGTAGGCTGCAGTCCATGGGGTCGCTAAGAGTCGGACATGACTGAGCGACTTCACTTTCAGTTTTCACTTTCATGCATTGGAGAAGGAAATGGCAACCCACTCCAGTATTCTTGCCTGGAGAATCCCAGGGACGGCAGAGCCTGGTGGGCTGCCGTCTATGGGGTTGCACAGAGTCGGACATGACTGAAGCGACTTAGCATTAGCATTTGACAAGGAAGTCCTCCTCCTTTCTCACACATCAGGAAACAAACACAAATGACAAACATGGGAAGGGGTGCAGAGCAGAGGGGTGGGCTTGGCTTGAGGAGTTCACTTTAGAGGTCGAACCGAGTGGCAAAATCTAACTCTGAAGGCCTTTATTGCTTTTTATTTCCCAGCTGGCAATGTATCAAAACAGAATATATACAGCAACTTGTAGGGAAAGAGAAGAAGCACAAGAGGCAGGCTCAAGGATGAGAGCAATTTCTTTCTTACAGTTTAAACCGCTATGAAAGATGAAGCATACAGTATCAATAAGTACAGAAAATAAACCATATTTAGTAATATATACAAATATGCACCAATACACACAAAGCAAATACAGTGACAGGCCTTTCTTTTGGCTCCAGATTATATCTTTCATTTTATAATTTCATTCACAGAAAGAAATAGGAGCTTTTTAGTAACATAAAATGGTTTATCTTTATGTTGAACATGCAATATTCATAAAAATCAAATGTTTTCATTAGATTTAAGATTTTCTTCTTAAATTTAAATTTTTCCCACTATAGTTCCTGAGATCTCATTTCTATGCCATGACTGTTCACATCTGCATTTCAAATGCAAATGCAGACTCCACCACCCAATTTAGCAAGTCAGGGTGCACACACAATGTAGTTCTCCTTTTCGGGCACCTTTGAAGACAGAGTGATATTTAATACTGAATGTAAGCAGTCTTTTCATCTTATACTGAAGAGTAATTGCTTCCCACTTAAGAACTATAGCATGAGTTATCGTCTCTGACTTGTTCTCTAAGTGCATGGAGAAAATGACAAAGAACATGATGGGTTTACTCAAAGGAGTCGGATCTTTGCTAACTGCTAAGAAGAAATCACGGCCAGTCAGGCAAAGCACAGTGAGATACAGCATGAGAAATGACATGCGTTTCTGTGCCCTGGTTTGTGGGAATCATTTCTATTACATGTCCTCAGAATGCAGAGGCTGAATTTTCCACCGTGTCAAACATACCAGATAAAAATTACAGCTGCACATAGATGATGGTGTTTATAATTGTGCACATATTTGAAAGAAACTGTACATATACAGCTGCTAAAATTTTTGTTTACAGAATTTAGTGAAGGTGGGAGACACAGAGTGCTTTCCCTTAGGTTCTAGGAGCTGAAAAAAACCCATGCTTTCAAGGTTGTCTATTATCAAGTTGGGTTCGCACAGGCTGCCTCCTTAGTTTGAAGATGAGATACAATAAAATCCTATCAGGTCTGACCCACAGTCAACCATTTCCTATACTTAGTATGCACAAAACAGAATAAGATGGTGAAAGTAGGAAGATAAAGCCCTATAAACAAACTATCTCATTTCTTCACTCTATACCACAGAAGAAACAAACGAATACGAGAAAGCAAATGACATACATATACAGACTTAAATCCAATTCAAATGTCATGATGTATAAATAAATATAAAATGCATATGGAAAAGAAGAGTATTTAAATTCCATTCAATGGTACAAACATTTTTCTCATTAAAATATAAACCCTTACCTTTGCTTGTCTCTTACTGGCTTCTCTTTTGGCTTCCCTTTCTTTCAGTCTTTTTTCCTACAGGAAGAGAGGGAAAATTAGCAACGTGTAAACTTATCTAGTAAGTGCAAATCTCACTACACATTCATAACAATTCTTCTTAAGCCAACCGGATAAGGCATATTTACCTTTCAATAGATATTTATTAAGTGTTTACTGTAAGACTGGTGTCAGTTTTCATAATCATTAAAGAGGTGCCAAACAAATATGTAATCAATCACAGTTCACTTATTAGCTGTACAATTTTAGGCAACTTACTCTCATTTTCTCACCCAAACAAGGAGATAACAGAAGCACACATTTCATAAAATTGGTATAAGAATTACATAAAATAACATAAATGCCTAGCACAATGTCTGACATATGACAGGTTCACAATGTTGGCTATTAAAATAAAAAGGAAGACATGTAGTAATGACTATTTCCCTTCTCGTCTAAGAGCAGAATTTATAAAAGATGTAAAAGCCTCATCCTTGGGGTTCTTAGAAAAGTGGCAATATTTTTCTAAAAAGAAAAACAGAAGATTATTCTTTTAAGCACCTTTTCTCATTGCTTTATAATTTCCCCATTAGTTTCCACTGATCATAAAACAGGCAGAAAATGCAGTACCAACATTTTCAAAATAAGAATAACATATATGTATAATAATAAAATTCAAAACAACAAAATGAAGCTAAAGTTGAAAAAAAAATTTGTTTTAAGTAGAATGCCTCTTTTCCTCTTCAAAAAATAGTGGTAAAACAATATAAAGGCTAGTCTCAATCTAAAATCATAGCTAACAATATATAAATGTATTTCAAATACAATCAACTACCAGATCAATGTAAACAGTGAGCAAACAGCAAATAACTTTTTCATGAAGTAATATGAAACTGCAATCATGATTCTCTCTTACATTAAACATTCACTAATGTGAGAATTAACAAGTTTTTTCAGTCCAGACAAACTATCATTGTCAGTATTCTTCACACATGGCTTTCTGCAGGTTCAAGAACCAAGTCTAATACACATTTCAGAGACAGACCTGAGGTTGCTCTACTGCTCACAGCATTGAGAAGGGCAGGAAATTGCTATAGTCCACACTATATACCCCATCTAGGTTTACAGACTCCTTTTTATTAAAAAGTTTCAAAGCAGGTTAGATCTAATTAATGCAAAGAGGAGGAGAGCCCACAGAACTTGTAGACTGAGTTTTCATAGCTTCAGACCGCATAGCAGGAAAGATAAATTCTAAGAGAAACTAACAAAAATTCAAATTCAAATAGCAACTGTTCATGTGTCATACACACTAAATAAATCTTGATGCTAAATTATTCTTTTCTGAGATTATTATTCTTTTTTACACTAGTTTTGGAGAAAACGGCTTCCAAATAAAACATACAACTAAAAGGGCAGGGAAAACTCAAACAACGTGCAGTTATACATGGAAATACTCTAAAGATTATTTCCAAGTTCCAGGATCAAGGTCAGAAGAAAAGATAAAGAAATCAACGAATTCGTTCATTGCTAAAGAGCTTAGTAAGTGAGAGAAGCAGTAGTGCTCAGTTGCTTCTGTCATGTCTCAGTCTTTACGACCCCATGGACCACAGCCCACCAGGCTCCTCTGTCAATGGAATTTTCTGGACAAGAATACTGGAGTGGGTTGCCATGCTCTCCTCCAGAGGATCTTCCCGACTCAGAGATCGAACCCACATCTCCTGCATTGCACAGGATACCACTCTAATGGCAGAAATGTGAGGAGGAACTAAAGAGTCTCTTTATGAGAGTGAAAAGGCTGCTTTAAAATTCAACATTCAAAAAAATGATCATGGCATCTGGCCCCATAACTTCATGGAAAATAGAAAAGGGAAAAATGGAAGCAGTGACAGACTTCATTTTCATGGGCTCCAAAAGCCCATGTGGATGGTGACTGTAGCCATGAAATTCGAAGACACTTGCACCTTGGAAGAAAAGTTATGCCAAATCTAGACAACATATTAAAAAGCAGAGATGTTACTTTGCCGACAAAGGTCTGTATAGTCAAAGCTACAGGTTTCCCAGTAGTCATGTATGGATGTTAAGAGTTGGACCATAAAGAAAACTGAGCACAGAAGAACTGATGTTTTTGAACTAAATGCTGGAAAAGACTCGAGAGTCCCTTCGACAGCAAGGAGAACAAACCAGTCAATCCTAAAGAAAATCAACCCTGAATATTCACCGGAAGCACTGTTGTTGAAGCTGCAATATTTTGGCCACCTGATGTGAAGAGCCAAATCACTGGAAAAAACTCTGATGCTGGGACTGAGGGCAAGAGAAGGGGGCAACAGAAGATGAGATGACTGGACAGCATCAATGACTCAATGGGCATGATTTGAGCAAACCCAGAAATAGTGAAGGACAGAGAAGCCTGGGATGCTGCAGTTCATGGGGTCAGAAAGAGTCAGACACAGTGACTGAACAACAACAAAAACAAGATGAATAGCTTTTAGCTTAACAACATGCATTAGCCAAATTTTATTATTGACAGTGGTCTGCTACTGTATGAGCTTCCCTGGAGGCCCAAATGGTAAAGAATCTGCCTGCAATGCCGGAGACCTGGGTTCAATCCCTGGTTGAGAAGATCCCCTGGAGAAGGGAATAGCAACCCACTCCAGTATTCCTGCTCGGAGAATCCCATGGACAGAGGAGCCTGACAAACTACAGTCCATGGGATCACAAAGTGTCAGACGCGACTGAGTGACTGACACACACGTACTACATGGGTAGGCTTCACTGGTGGCTCAGTGGTAAAGAATCCGCCTGCCAACATAGAAGACAAAGGTTTGATCCCTGGGTTAGGAAGATCCTCTGAAAGAGGAAATGGCAACCCACTCCAGATTCTTGCCTGGGAAATCCGATGAAGAGAAGAGCCTGGCAGACTACAGTCCACGGGGCTGCAAAAGAGTTGGGTGCAACTTAGCACTAAACAGTAAATGTATGGGTCTCTCATTCTAACAGGATTTGTTTCTTGATAGCATTTCATGTATTGGGTTGGTCAATAGCCAATGTTTTTTTCCCGTAAGATGGCTCAAGTAGCGCTTAGTTGTCTTTAACTTCATTCGAAACAATTTTTTTAGACTGAATTGTGATAGCTGTCATATCAGCATGCATTAAAAAAAAAAAAAACTCACCAAAATTGGTGAATTTTTGTGTAGTCATTTTAATACTGAAGATGGAAGAAAGCAAGCAATATTTTTAGCATATCATTCTTCATCATTTTAAGAAAGGTAAAAATGTAACTGGAATGCAAAAAAAGATTTGTACAGTGTATAGAGAAGGTGCTATGACTGATCAAATGTGTCAAGAGTGGTTTATGAAGTTTTGTGCTACAGATTTCTTGCTGGATAATATTCACAGTTGGGCAGAATACTTAAAGTTGATGACAATCAAATCAAAGCACTGAGAACACTCAACATTATTATTATAAGGGAGATACCTGACATACTCAAAATATCCAAACTAAGTGTTGAAAATAATTTGTACCAGCTTTGTTATGTTAATCACTTTGATGTTTGGGTTCCACGTAAGTGAAAAAAATCGTTTAGACTGTATTTGCACATGTGATTTTCTATTTAAACATAATGAAAAAGTTCCATTTTTAAAACAAATTGTGATAGGTGATGAGAAATGGATACCGTACAATCATGTGGAACGAAAAAGATCATGGGGCAAATGAAATGAACCACCACCAGCCACACCAAAGGCCAGTCAGTCTTCATCCAAAGAAGGTGATGCTATGTATACGGTGGGATTGGAAGGCAGTCCTCTATTATGAGCTCCTTCTGGAAAACCAAACAGTTAATTCCAACAACTACTACTCCCAATTGGACCAACGAAAGCAGCACTTGATGAAAAGTGTCTGGAATTAGTCAACACAAAATGCATTATCTTCCATCAGGATAATGCAAGACCACACGTTTCTTTGATGACCAGGCAAAAACTTATACAGCCTGCTTGGGAAGTTCTGATTCATTTGCCATATTCATCACACACTGCACCTTCAAACTTCCATTTATTTCGGTCTGTTCAAAATTCTAACGGAAAAATTTCAATTCCCTGTAAGACTGTAAAGGCACATAGAACAGTTCTTTGCTCAAAAAGATAAAAAAGTTTTGAGAAGACAGAATTATGAAGTTGTGTGAAAAATGGTAGAAGGTAGTGGAACAAAATGGTGACTACATTGTTCAATAAAGTCTTGGTGAAAATGAAAAATGTGTCCTTAAACCTCACTTAAGAACAGAAGGAACTTTTTGGCTAACCCAATACATTATTTAATTTTTGCCTGTTTCCTGTGCAGAGAAACAGATAATTAAACACTTTTAACAGTCACACAAATTGCTACTGTAATTATTCAGTAACTGACCTTCTCCCAATACACTAGAGCATCAGAAAATGGCACTTCAAAGTTCCAAAGAATAACTTCGATATGGTCACATCAGAAAAACTCTCTCTAAACAAGTAAACACAATCTCTCTTTGGGGTTTTCCATCTAGTCACTGTAATCATAGCAGGAAAAAGCATATTAACAAATTTCCACTGAACTGCAGTATTAATTCATCACAGCCAAGAATTTTTTAAATTTCAAAATTTAAATTGGCTATCACAGATCACATGAGCATGTGAGTAGAATAAGTATTCCTTTTAAGATTTCTGCCACAAGTCTCAGGTGGATGAGGGATATTGAAAACCTTTAAAATATGAAATGATCATGACCAAGACATGAAAATAAAGTATAATAAAAAGAACAAACTTTCAATACTGGGTGACACGAAAAGGAAATTAGAAAACTTCTCTTTGTTATCTTAGAAAGCTATATTAGCACTCTCCCTGAAAAGAGGCAAGAGTAAACATCCATCTTTAAGCAGAGAACAGAAAGTAGAATTATGGCAATCCAAAATTTGGGAAATTGATACAGGAAAAAAACTACAAATTTTTCTTTTGCTAAGAGAGGGGGGAAAGTTCCTTTAAAAAAAAAAAGAGTATATGAATCATAGATGCTATAAATGACAAGACAAAAATAAAAGGTTGGATTACAATGATTAGGGGGAAAATATAATTGAATTTTATTAGATTCAGTAACAGGTTCCTCAACACCCCCCTCACCCCAAACACACATATTTATGTGGTTGAAATGCTTTAAATCCTTCCTTTTCCTATTTCATTTTTAGGATTGGTACCAAAAGGTATTTTATGCTAACAAAAAGAAGGCATAATTTTACCTTTAATTCTGCCATGCTACAAATGATAAGAAGGTCATGAAATTCAATAATAAAAATCAAATTCCAAGGAGACAAAAAAACACGAAAAATTACATTTCAAGGTACAAAACACTCCTTTACAGACATTACTACATGTCTTTTGGCTTCTCATAAGCTACAGGTCCTCAGCTTCCAGAAAAGAAAGGACCATGAAATATGAATTTCAATAGCAGCCAGGACTATATATTTAAACCACTTTCATTCCATGGTGCTTGGAAATCTGTAGATTTGGAGACCCCTGTTTCTCAGGAGGTGGTGGAAGTATATAACCTATTTTAATGTATCTCAGGCAACTGAATCAGTTATGTTAAGAATGGAGTTCCCAGTTGTCAATAAAGAAGGAGGGGACTTCGATACTCATTTCAGTATTACAGGAACTTCTTTTTTCAGAGAAGAAAAGTGGCTCAACAAAAGTGAATAAAAAGAATTATATTACAATAATCTTTGGCCTGAAGGTACCCCGTTCCCTCCAAGAATAAAACCCCAGTGATTCTAAATCCCTCCCCAGAACTAAGAACACAGCAAGGCTCTCTGATCTGTTACCTATTCTACAGTTTCATCCGAACAACATAAAAAACTGGTCTTCCACATTTAAATCTATAACAACTACAATAAGACTATGAAGACAGGGAGAAAAATAAATTTACACAGAAACACCGATTCACTAATCAATTCCTTCAAATATTTAATGAGCTACTATGTTCCAGGCTCTGTCCTGAGCTCCGGATATAAAGGGATGGGAAAAACAGACACAGCCTAGCTTCCTGTAGGACGCCTCCACTGCTCATCTCTGTAGCCTATGAAATGATCTTCCATTTGCACCAAACTCTGCCCCCGCTCCTCAACCTCTCCAGCTAAACTGACCATCAATCTATAACCACCCCACCTCACTACATGGTGGTGCTTTAAGAATCCATAAAAAAAAGAACTTGATGAAAATAGAGATGATAAGCAGGTCAAAGACTTGCCATAAAGTTGATAAACCTTATAAAATCTTGAGTATTTATCTCATTTTGGAGGCTGGATATGAAAAAGAGCCCAAGTACCCAGATAATGAAGTGAATATCATGAGATGCTACAAGCTCATGAGAATAAGAAGAGAAACCTCCCAGGTAGACATGTCTAAATTATACACAAAGGTTCGATAGTAATAGGCCGGTTCCTTTTATAATAAATCTAGTCATGATGGTGGTTAAAAAGGGAACTGAAGAATATGGTTGTACAAGAAGAGAATCTCGGTTCCTCCCTTATATATAAGCTTTATTACTCATTAAGTCAGTTTGAGAATTAAGAACTAGATACATGTCCCCCCATGATGACATTTCTGATATGATGTTAGTATGTGGTCCTAAACTAAACTACTAACCACAATGCTTATTTTTTTCTAAATTTGTTTGAGACCAATGATCTTGGTCTGGAAATATGAACAATTTCTATCACTTGTCATTTCTTCTTCAAAATCCTCCTCTCCTCTTGTCATCCTCTATCTTCTGATTTATTGCCTAAGAGCTACTCTGTCGTAAGAGAATACCTATTGGTATGAAATAGGTAGCAGCTACATGGTTAAAAACAGTGGGTAGAGAAAGACCTTGGTAAGAATGCCAAGGCTACTATTTGCAAGCTTTTATATGCTGTGAGAAATAGGGACTAGATCTGATCTAGAGTGCCTGATGAACTATGGATGGAGATTCATGACATTGTACAGGAGACAGGGATCAAGGCCATGCCCATGGAAAAGAAATGCAAAAAAAGCAAAATGGCTGTCTGGGGAGGCCTTACAAATAGCTGTGAAAAGAAGAGAAGTGAAAAGCAAAGGAGAAAAGGAAAATAAAAGCATCTGAATGCAGAGTTCCAAAGAACAGCAATGCGAGATAAGAAAGCCTTCCTCAGTGATCAATGCAAAGAAATAGAGGAAAACAAAAGAATGGGGAAGACTAGGGATCTCTTCAGGAAAATTAGAGATACCAAGGGAGCATATCATGCAAAGATGGGCTTGATAAAGGACAGAAATGGTATGGACCTAACAGAGTAGAAGATATTAAGAAGAGGTGGCAAGAATACACAGAAAAATTGTACAAAAAAGATCTTCACGACCAAGATAATCACAATGGTGTGATCACTCATCTAGAGCCAGACATCCTGGAATGTGAAGTCAAGTGGGCCTTAGAAAGCATCACTATGAACAAAGCTAGTGGAAGTGATGGAATTCCAGTTGAGCTATTTCAAATCCTGAAAGATGATGCTGTGAAAGTGCTACACCCAATATGCCAGCAAATTTGGAAAACTCAGCAGTGGCCACAGGACTGGAAAAGGTCAATTTTCATTCCAATTCCAAAGAAAGGCAATGCCAAAGAATGCTCAAACTACCACACAATTGCACTCATCTCACACGCTAGTAAAGTAATACTCAAAATTCTCCAAGCCAGGCTTCAGCAATACGTGAACCATGAACTTACTGATGTTCAAATTGGTTTTAGAAAAGGCAGAGGGACCAGAGATCAAATTGCCAACATCCACTAGATCATCGAAAAAGCAAGAGAGTTTCAGAAAAACATCTATTTCTGCTTTATTGACTATGCCAAAGTCTTTGACTGTGTGGATCACAATCAACTGTGGAAAATTCTGAAAGAGATGGGAATACCAGACCACCTGACCTGCCTCTTGAGAAACCTATATGCAGGTCAGGAAGCAACAGTTAGAACTGGACATGGAACAACAGACTGGTTCCAAATAGGAAAAGGAGTACGTCAAGGCTATATATTGTCCCCCTGCTTATTTAACTTATATGCAGAGTACATCATGAGAAACGCTGGGCTGAAAGAAGTGCAAGCTGGAATCAAGATTGCCGGGAGAAATATCAGTAACCTCATATATGCAGATGACACCCTTATGGCATACAGCGAAGAGCAATGAAAAAGCCTCTTGATGAAAGTGAAAGAGGAGAGTGAAAAGTTGGCTTAAAGCTCAACATTCAGAAAACTAAGATCATGGCATCCAGTCCCATCACTTAATGGGAAATAGATAGGGAAACAGTGGAAACAGTGTCAGACTTTATTTTGGGGGGCTCCAAAATCACGGCAGATGGTGATTGCAGCCATGAAATTAAAAGACGCTTACTCCTTGGAAGGAAAGTTATGACCAACCTAGATAGCATATTCAAAAGCAGAGCCATTACTTTGTCAACAAAGGTCTGTCCAGTCAAGGCTATGGTTTTTCCAGTGGTCATGTATGGATGTGAGAGTTGGACTGTGAAGAAGGCTGAGTGCCGAAGAATTGATGCTTTTGAACTGTGATGTTGGAGAAGACTCTTGAGAGTCCCTTGGACTGAAAGGAGATCCAACCAGTCCATTCTAAAGGAGATCAGTCCTGGGTGTTCTTTGGAAGGACTGATGCTGAAGCTGAAACTCCAATACTTTGGCCACCTGATGCGAAGAGTTGACTCATTGGAAAAGACTCTGATGTTGGGATGGACTGAGGGCAGGAGGAGAAGGGGATGACAGAGGATGAGATGGCTGGATGGCATCAATGACTCGATGGACGTGAGTTTGAGTGAACTCCAGGAGTTGGTGATGGACAGGGAGGCCTGGCGTGCTGCAATTCATGGGGTCGCAAAAAGTCGGACACAATTGAGTGACTGAACTGAACTGATACACTGTGGGGCCTCGGACAATTTACTTGACCCTTATAAGTTTTAGTTTTATCATGTGTAAAATGAATCTAACTCACTTATAAGTTAATTGTTAGCCTATAATATAAAAATGCTTAGTGCCGCACCCAGTTAACAAACTACTTGCTACTGTCTTTAATGTTCTTGTTTTTACTATTCCTACAATACCTGATTACTACCTTTCTCCTTCTTGATTACATAAATTTATGTTTAAGACACCTAGATTCCATGCCAACTCAATTCTGTGTAAAGAACAGTAAACAAAATAGATTTTCTAAGAAGTCCCTTTAATTCTTAACTTTCTAAAGAGTTTCTGTGGTGGCTCAGATGGTAAAGAATCTGCCTGCCATGCAGGATACCTGGGTTCAATCCCTGGGTCAGAAGATTTCCTGGAAAAGGGAATGGCTACACACTCCAGTACTCTTGCCTAGAGAATTCTATGGACAGAGAAACCTGGTGGGTTATAGTAATATTCATGCTACTAGTTAAGTAGAATCCAGAAAACTCTGCAAATAGTCCAGAGTTACATTCTGACATGTCATCTAAATACACAATACAAATGGATAAAGCACTCAAAGCAAATTTCAAAGAAATGAAAGAAAACCTCATAATGAATCGCTTCTCTCCACCCTCAGCTATTATAACAGATATTATCACACCAAACAGAAGCTGTCTTTGAGAGGTAAAAATGATGACATACCACAGAGCATATTTTCACTCCATTTAAGTAAAAAACCTTTCAGGGATATGATTCATGGCCCATCTTTCACAGTTCTAACTGAATTATCAAAAAACACATTGTTTCTGTGCAAAAGCAGTGCTTTTGTATTTACGACTTCACTTACTAATAGTTTTATATGTAAAAATAAATTTTGCTATAATTTTACTTCTGATAAAACAGTTTCAAGAGGCAAAGAAAACAGTAACACGCCTAATTAAGTATAGCTATTTATAAACTGCCAGAGAAATCAGAAGACCCAAATGGTCTCAGAAGAAAATGATGGTTAATGGCTAAAATAAAGAGTCATAAAGATGCTGACTGGGTGACCCAAAGGAGTTGCACAAGGGCTCCAGAAGTCTCCAGAGTGAGTGGCCAAGTTCCAGCAAAGGGGCAGCTGAATTCCATTCCCAGTGAGGCCATAAACTATATCATCTTTATTTCTCCCTTTTTATTTACTTTTTGCTATAAATCTTTACAACAAAGATATTTACTTGAGTCATAGTAGAAATTATAGTTTTCAGAATTAAAAAAAAAAATACATATGCATTCTAGGTAGAAATCCAATCCATGGTCAATTGGTACATAACTGATTTGAGCACCTGTATTACTTTCACTTTTCTCTTTCATGCATTGGAGAAGGAAATGGCAACCCACTCCAGTATTCTTGCCTGGAGAATCCCAGGGATGGCAGAACCTGGTGGGCTGCCATCTATGGGGTCGCACAGAGTCGGACACGACTGAAGCGACTTAGCATAGCATAGCATAGCATGTATGGCTTCCCGGGTAGCTCAGCTGGGAAAGAATCCGCCTGTAATGCAGGATACCTGGGTTCGATCCCTGGGTCGGAGAGATCCCCTGTAGAAGTGGCTACCCACTCTAGTATTCTTGCCTAGAGAATCCCCATGGACAGAGGAGGCTGGTGGGCTATAGTCCCTGGGGTCACAAAGAGTTGGACATGACTGAGCGACTAGGCACCCTGTATCTTATGTATGCTATTATAATAAACAAACTAAGTGTTCAAAAACATGAAATTTCACTAATTTAATATCCAAATACTTAAATTTGTTTAAATAATAATTTTACCGATGAAAATGCCAAGAAACGAATCATATTTGTGCCAGGTCGCATTCCCATTAAGCTGAATAAAGAAAGGGAAGATTACTCCGGTTTCTTCTTTGTACTCTTTTTTAGGCTGCATAATATTTTCAGTCTCCAATATAGAAAGTATGCCATGGGACACCCTGTGCAGAACATACTTATTTTATATAAAACAACAAATTTTGCTTTAAACAACAAACTTGTTTTAAAAAGATCTTATATCTCTTTTAGTTACAGAGAACTGGTTCAAAAGCAGTAGCATGTAAAGTTCTTGTGATTTCTCTCCCAACTGTATCAGCCCCAAACTGCTCTCTTCAACCTTGCTGTGAGACAGTCACAGTGATAGTTTTAAAGTCATATGGTATGTTTTAACAATGGTGCAAAGAAAATTATGTAAAGTCTCAAAAAGAAGTGCAAATGAAAAATACAGAACAATCTACAATACTGTAGAATACTGTAGTATGAAGGTAACAAAGGGAGAAAATAAGAATATGCATTTCTATTTACTGCTGCTGCTGCTAAGTCGTTTCAGTCGTTCGACTCTGTGCGACCCCATAGACGGCAGCCCATCAGGCTCCACCATCCCTGGGATTCTCCAGGCAAGAACACTGGAGTGGGTTGTCATTTCCTTCTCCAGTGCATGAAAGTGAAAATTTCTATTTACTAATCTTTGCATAAACTATACAGATACATTAATAATTAATAAAAATTTACCTCTGGGGTGAAGGCAAGAATAAAAATGACAGGTATGGGCAGAAGCAAGACTTCTCAACATTAATTTCATCATCTTGACTTTGGAAAACATGAAGATATTATTCATTTCAAAAATTTTAATGTAAAAAAAATTGGAGCACAGAAAATTTCTATGCAGTGATTGAATGTTCAAAGTTAACTATGATTTAATTACAAACTTCCTGAGAATACAACTCACATATTTTATTTTTTTATTTTTATTAATATTTATTTATTTGACTGCTCTGGACCTTAGTTGCAGCACTTGGGACCTTTGATTTTCATTGCAGCATGCAGGTTCTTTAGTTGCAATATGTGGGATCCAGTTCCCTGACCAAGGATCGAGTCCAGGCCCCCTGCATACAGAATGTGAAGTCTCAGCCACTCGACCACCAGGGAAGCCCCAACACCAAGTATATTATATATTCCATCTTCACAGTCTAAGGCAGAGCCTTGCACATAAACACTGTGTAATAAATATACAACAGTAACTTGAAATTAAGTTCCTAAATATTTCAGAAACAATATTCCACAACCCACATACAGTAATAACTTCCACACATTGGAAAGAGGGGTGAAAGGGAAAATAAGAAAAAGGGAAGAAGCAAATGGGGGTGGGGAGAGCCTTTACTTAATGTAAATTCTCCGGGTTTCATTTTACTGCTGACTACAACTTAAAAATAAAGGTAAAATGTTCTTATGCTGAATAAATACTTTAAGATGACTATAAGCAGAAACATGACAAGCTGCTTGACACTCAGTATTATTAAAAATTTTAGCAACAAATTATTAACATCAAATTTCTATTTAAAGTACTGTGCTAAAAGCAGCAATGACGGAAATGCTTAGTTATACCCTCAAACTACAACCTGTATATTTTAGGTTCATTTGTTGTCCATATTTATGGAATGTTTTTCCTCGCCATTCATTTTCATCCCTGAAAGCTATCTTCAAGAACTAAATTTCTTATAACTGCTACTGTGAAGCTATATCAAACCTTAAAGAAATAAGAATTGCTGTACTATTAAAAACAACTTATTGGATCATTAAATAATAACAAGGTCAAATAGGAGTCAAAATCTATGGTTTTGACCACAGGATATGGTTAATAATATGGTTAATAATGACCATATGGTTAATTATTATGGTTAATAATGGTTAATATGGATATGGTTAATAATGACCACATCCAACAACTTGAAAATTTTTGATACAGAACTTAATATTATAGCAGGGATTCTTGCATATGATACTGTGTTACCCTGAAACCATTCATTGTCTCAAGGGCATACTACAGAAACTTCTTTAAAAAGGTAAATCTGTCTTAGTTCATTAATTGACTCATTTATCTAGTGAAAGGTCTACTTTTAAGTAGTCCAAAAGGACAGTAATATCATGAGAGGCCAGAATGGAGTAACCCTTTCTGTTTTAAGGATAATAATTTAAGGCCAAGTTTAAGGCCAATAGGGCATATGCCTATATAGAAGTACTCTTCCTCACAGTTTCTTTTTTTTTTTCTTAATTTAGTAAATTTAAATTATATCTCTCGCCAAGTAATCACTTATGGAAAGATTTAAGTTCAAACTGGAAACAATACTAATGTTGTTCAAATAGGTGAAACATGAAACTACTGTGCTTCATCCATACCATGTAACACTACTCAGTAACAGAAAGAAAGGGGTCACACACAGAACTAGGCGAATCTACAGATTCATGATGGGTGACAAAACTCAATTCTAAAAGGCTATATACTACATAGCTTCATTTATACATATTCTTGAAATGACAAGTTATAGAAATGGAGCTCCCAATACAACTTTTAACAAGTGTACATCTACAATTATCTCCAAATTAGAACTTTATAAAAAAAAAAAAAAAATCACTGTAATTTGGGTCATCTCAACCAAAGGCAGATTTAGGTGACATTCTCAGAAACCAGTTAGTATACAAAGACTCCACCAGCAGAAGGAAAAAGGACTAAATAAAATAACAAAATAGCCACAGAAAAATAAGTGCTAAAGAAAATAGTAAATTAACTTGGTTATTAAAGAATATCTAATGAACATTTAAATACATTTAGGACATATTAAATTTCATTCAGTATTCATTCAAGATAGAAAGCTTACCCGATGCTTTGCCTTAATTTTCTTCCTATATTCTTCTTTGTCAAATTTGTCCTCTTCTTGAAGCCTTTCCTTTGCTTTATCTAGGTTGATACCACCAGTGTCGTCCTCTTCCTCAGTATCCTTGGAAACAGATTTCTGCACTTGTGGCCACTGCTGAACCAACTGCAGAGAGGAAAAATGTGAGTATGAGGCAGGAGACAAGGAACATCAACAGAACGCCACTTGCTTTGCAGAATGATTTTGAAATGGTGCACATACATACTTTCTGCCTTACAACCTTATTTCTGAAACTTTCAAACAAGCTTTGTAATAAAACTAAGCAAGTCAGAGAAAAGTCAGGATAGAGTAATGCTGCCATAACTCAATTAAGAGCAGGAGTAAAAGAAATCTTCATTAAATAATTTGGACAGTAGGTAGTTGCTTCAACATCGTTTCAGCATTCGTAGTGTGCAACACTCCACCAACTCAGCTCCAGATGATCTACACAGGGCAAGAACCAGGCTGAGCAGAGTGCTGCCTTGCCACCGCCATGGCACATCAGTGAACCTCCTCTACCACCTCTCAGTATACTGGGCTGTTTTACTTTCCTGTTTTCCTTACTAGCATTAACCTCCTTGAGGGTAGTCATATGTCTTATTCATGTATCCTGAGTACCCAACACATTATCTGGCATACATTATGTGCTCAAAATTGATGAAACACATATCAGCTGGTACCACACATAAAAACTGAAATAACTAAACTAAGCATAAAGGAGAAAGTTAGTCTGGGTTTCATAAGCCTGCTCAGATCTACACAATTTTACACAAACATTTTATGGTTAGGAACAAGGTGATAAAGAAATCAGAGCACTGATCTGAGAGTCAGGTGACGTGGCTTAATGCCTTGACTTTTTCACTAGCCCAGTGCGTAACCCTGAATGAATTACTCAATTTCCATACATCTGTACCATTGCTTGAAAAATAATATTTATTTAATCATGTTCCAGGCCTAACAGAGTAAAATTCTAGACAATTTAGACAAAAGCATTTCTCTCATTTTACCCTGTAACTGGTTGCCAGGAGGATTTAAGTAACTGCTACAGTTTCTGAAAGATTACCAATCAAACAGCAGGAAAATGAAGGCTGTAGGCACACACATCACAGGTGTTAATGCCTCCTCTCACTCTTGCCATCATCTCATCCTTCAAGATGAGACTACCATAGAGTCACAGCTTGAAGCAAGGGCCACAAATGCATGAGCAGCACAGTAGCAGTCACAGAAGAAGCAGTGAGAGAGATGAGTGGGGCCAGTTAAGAACACCATCCACTGCTCTGACTTCTCCTTTATCAGAGTGGAAAAAATTCATCCCTCTGTGAGTGGAACCCCTCCCTTTTTGTTTACTCAGTCATGTCCAACTCTTTGCAACATCATGGACTGTAGCCTGCCAGGATCCTGTGTCCATGAGATTTCCAAGGCAAGAATACTGGAGTGGGTTGCCATTTCCTCCTCCAGGGGATCGTCCCAACCCAGGGATCGAACCCAAATCTCCTGTGTCTCCTGAATTTTAGGCAGATTCTTTACCACGGAGCCATCAGGGAAGCCTATGGGTGGAACAAATAGTAGCATTTCTTTCAGGGTTTTAGATCAGAAGTTTCATTGTGGCTTACAGTCACAGAGTGCTCCTGTTGGCAATACATTTACAATGAAATATTTTACAGTTAAGGATTTACACTCAACCTGAAGTTAATGGGTATAATCTCTGCAGCTAAATTACTAGCACAGTAAGGAACCACAATACACTAAAAGCACTAATCCTTTCTTACAGTGAGCATATGATACAATACTACAACTATTTTCTGATTTAGTGTTTCTCAAGTGCTGACCCCTTTTCTGGATCACAGAGATTCATATATTTCAATTTTATAGGCTTCCTCTGCAACTTCAACAACAGCTTCAAAATTTTAATTGCAATCAACTTTGTTAGTTTTCATATGATTTATACACCATTTTACTCCACACTACCAGTGCAAATTTGGCCTTCCCAAAACTTCATTCCCAAAGTAACATCCAAATCTTTGCTAAATTCAGAATTAAAGTAAACACATACCACTGCATATGGACTGTGCAGGCAGCAACTATATTAATAATTATAAAATATTTGATGTGACGTGATACATTATAGTTAGAATAAAAAGCTCTGTTATTTTACCAGGGTATACACTTCTTCTGAGGGCTTACTATTTGTTAGGCACTGTTCTAAGTGCAGAGGACAGAGTAGTAAGCAGAGCCAACAAATACCTTCCCTCATGTAACTTTTTCATCTCAGTGGAATAGAAACACCTTCTCTTATTCCACTGGAGAGGAAATATCTTCCCTCATTCCCACTAGAGTGGAAGAAATAGAAAACCACTGAATAATTATAGAATGCAAAGTCTCATAATAAGTGATATGAAGAAAAAATAAACATAGGGCAAGGGAAATGATATCATGGTGGGCATGGGATGCTGAGTGCTATATCAGAATGAACAGGGAAATCCAGAGGTCAGTCAGAGCAAAACAGAGACGATACTCAGAAGATGCTACAGTGACCACCGACTCTAGCATCACTACTTAAGGTGAGTCACTTGACATTCTAAATATGTTTCCTCTTAAAAAATGAAAATAATATTATTATATAATAAGTGATTTTCATGAGCAATCTGCGAGGTAACCCCTTCCCTACTCTATGGGGATGTATTTACACTAAGACCAGGTAATTAGGAAATGTAAACCAGACACCTATACATTTAACGTTATTTTAAAGCAGAGGATTTTTCCCACAGCAGGTCAGTAAGTAAGGACACACCAATATAGCATCTAAAATTGAGGAATCGCAGAGCAGAGGCTTTCTATAGTCGAGCAAAAGAAGCTGTGGTGAGTAGTTGTGTTATTATCCTTCTGCATGTTCCCAAAGAGTATGTAGAGAGATGGACCCCATGACAAGAAAGTCTTATCTATAAAAACAGGATCGGGGAAATTCAGAACAAACCCTGAAACAACCCAATCAAAAAATGGGCAGAAGACCTAAATAGAAACTTCTTCAAAGAAGACATACAGGTGGACAACAAACACATGAGATGCTCATCATCACTAATTATTAGAGAAATGCAAATCAAAACTATGAGCATCACTCCACACCAGTCAGAATGGCCATCATCAAAAAATCTACAAACATTACTCTCAATGGTGAAAAACAAGGCATTCCCTAAAAGATCAGGAACAAGACAAGGGTGTGCACTCTCATTACTACTATTCAACATAGTTTTAGAAGTCCTAGGTACAGTAATTAGAGAAGAGAAAGAAATGAATCCAGATCTGAAAAGAAGGAGTAAAATTCTCACTCTTTGCAGATTACATGATACTATACATAGAAAACCCAGAAGAAACTATCAGAAAATTACTAAAGCTAATCAGTGAATTCAGCAAAGTCACAGGATACAAGGTCAGTACACAGAAATCATTTACATTCCCATATGCTAACAATGAAAAATCAGAAGGAGGAATTAAGAAATCAATCCCATTCACCATTGCAACAAAAAGAGTAAAATATATAAGAACAAATCTATCTAAGGAGACAAAATAACTGTATATGGAAAATTATAAGAGATTAATGAAAGAAATCAAATATGACATAAACAGATTGCAAGATATTCCATGCTCCTGGGTAGGAAGAATCAATATTGTGAAAATGACTATACTACCAAATACAATCTACAGATTCAATGTGATCCCTATCAAATTACCAATGGCATTTTTCAGAGAACTAGAACAAAAAATTTCACAATTCATATGGAACACAAAAGACCCCAAATAGCAAAAGCAGTCTTGAGAAAAAATGGAGCTGGAGGAATTAGTCTTCCTGACTTCAGACTATATTACAAAGCTACAGCCATCAAGACAGTATGGTACTGGCACAAAGACAGAAATATAGATCAATGGAACCAGGTGGAGAGCTCAGAGACAAATGCACTCACCTATGGGTATCTTTTTTTTTTTTTTTGACAAAAGAGGTAAGAATATACAATTGGGCAAAGACAGCCTCTTCAATAAGTGGTGTTCGGAAATAAGCTATGTGTAAAAGAATGAAATTAGAACACTTCTAATGTCATACATAAAGATAAACTTGAAATGGATTAAAGACACCTAAATGTAAGACTAGAAACTATAAAACTCTTAGAGGAAAACAGGTAGCACACTTGATGACATAAATCAAAGCAAGATCCCCTATGACCCATCTTCTAGAGTAATGGAAATAAAAACAAAAATAAACAAGTGGGACCTAATTAAACTTAAAAGCTTCTGCACAGTAAAGGAAACTATTAAGCAAAGCAAAAAGACAACCTTCAGAATGGGAGAAAATAATAGCAAAGGAAACAACTGACAAAGGATTAATTTCCAAAATATACAAGCAGAATAAAACCACTATATGACCCAGCAATTCCACTACTAGGCATATATCCTGAGGAAACCAAAATTGAAAAGGACACATGTAGCCCAATGTTCATCGCAGCACTATTTACAATTGCTAGAACACTGAAGCAACCTAGATGTCCATCAACAGATGAATGGATAAAGCTGTGCTACATATATACAATGGAATATTACTCAGCCATAAAAAGGAACACATTTGAGTCATTTCTAATGAGACAGACAAACCTAGAACCTATTATACAGAGTGAAGTAAGTCAGAAAGAGAAAAAAGTATCATATACTGATGCATATGTATGGAATCTAGAAAGATGGTACTAATGAATTTATCTGCAGGGCAGCAATGGAGAAACAGACATAGAGAACAGACTTATGGACACGGGAAGAGGGGAGGAGAGAGAGGATGAGATGTATGGAGAGAGTAACATGGAAATTCACAATACCATATGTAAA
Source organism: Tragelaphus eurycerus (assembly GCA_935064755.1). Classification (NCBI taxonomy): domain Eukaryota; kingdom Metazoa; phylum Chordata; class Mammalia; order Artiodactyla; family Bovidae; genus Tragelaphus; species Tragelaphus eurycerus. The sequence continues at coordinate 1,587,410 of CAKXYN010000126.1, read as the reverse complement.
ACAGATAGCCAGTGGGAGTTTGTTGTATGACTCAGGGACCTCAAACAGGGGCTCTGTAACAAAATCTAGAAGAGTATGAAGGGGAGGGGAGGGAAGAGGTTCAGGACGGAAGGGACATAGGTGTACCTATGGCTCATTCTTGTTGATGTCTGACAGAAAACAACAAAATTCTGTAAAGCAATTATCTTCAATTAAACAATAAATAATTTTTTAAAAAATACACCAAAAAAATCTACAAACAATAAATGCTGGTGACAGTGTGGAGAAAAAGAATCCTCCTACGCTGTTGGTGGAATGCAAACAGTAACAGCCACTAGAGAGAACAGTGCGGAGGCTCCTAAAAAAACTAAAACTACAGCTTCCATATGACTCAGCAATCTCATTCTTGGGTGTATATGCAGAGAAAAATCATCAGTCAGAAAGAAATATGCACTCCATTGTGACTGCAGCACTATTTTCAACAGTCAGGACATGGAAGCAACCTAAACATCCATCATTAAGAAAATGTGGTATATACATACAATGGAATATTACTTAGCCATAAAAAGGAACAACACTGTGCCATTTGCAGAGATGTGGATGGACCCAGAGACTATCATACAGAGTGAAGTAAGAGAGAAAGAGAAAAACAAGTATTGTTTCTTTTTTTAAAATAAGTTTATTTACTTAATTTTATTTTTAATAGGAGGATAATTACTTTACAATATTTTCATAGTTTCTGCCAGACATCGATATGAATTTGCCATAAGTATACATATGTATGTCCCCTTCCTTCTGAACCATGAAGTATTATTAACACATATATGTGGAATATAGATGGTATACATGAACCATATAGAATAATGGTATAGATGAACTTATTTGTGAAACAGAAAGACAAACATATGGATACCAATGGAGTGAGGGACTGGGATGGACTGGGAGACTGGGACTGGTATATATGTACTGGTGCACAGTAGCACTCAGTCGCTTAGTCGTGTTCGACTCTTGACTCTGCGAACCCATGGTCTGTAGCCCGCCAGGCTCCACTGTCCATGGGACTTTTCAGGCAAGAATACTGGAGTGGGTTGTCATTTCCTCCTACAGGGGATCTTCCCAACCTAGGGATTGAATCTGGATCTCCTGCAATGGCAGGTGGATTCTTTCCCACTGAGCCACCTAAGAAGCACTATATATACACTATGTATAAAACAGTTAACTAATGAGAACTGATTGTATAGCACAGGGAACTCTGCTCAATGCTCTGTGATGACCTAAGTGGAAAGGAAATCCCAGGAAGAGGGTATATATATACACACACATATGGCTGATTGACTTTGCTATACAACAGAAACTAACACACACAGCATTTTAAAGCAACTATACTCTGATTAAAAAAAGAGAAAACAAACTCTGTTGTTAATAATTAAGAAGTAGCCCAGCTTGCTGTCACAAAGGCATTCTTGCCTACATATGTAGAGCTGACTAAATACCTACAGAAACAATGAAAGGAGTTGCCTGAGAGGTCTTGAGAAACATTCATTTTTCTTATTAAAAATGGCATGTCAGCAGCAGAATCAAACTTTCTAATACTTGGAAAGTATCTTAGAAATGAAGCATTTATAGAATCTTACCTCTCCTTCATCAGTAAATGTTATTTTCTTATTTACTTTAAAATTTCTCTTCATTACTTTTTTTGCTTCTGCAATCTTGGTCACTTTTTTCTTCATACTGGATTTAGAAGGTTCTTTCTTCTGTGTCAGAATATACCAAAAAAAAAAAAAAAAAGCACAGATATTAGTTAAATGGCTGTCTTATATTAACAATTTAACACTGGCTATACACTTTCCAACTTGAATGTGTTTATTGCTCATTGGCTAATGAGAAGCACCAAAGTTGCTGTCTAGAAATAAAATTATCAGTGCTAAAGGAGTTTAAATTTCAATACGAGTGTTAGACATAAATAATCTTAAATTTCTACTGTTACTAAACTGTGTTATTAACTTGTGGTACTAAACTGTGCTATACTAATAATGTTGAAGCATTAGAAACTACATGATAATGTTATAAATGTTATAATGTTATCATTATAACATGATAATGTTATAAATACATATAAGGGAAAGCAAGCTATCTTTCAGCTAAAAACAACACACTTAAAAAATAGCTATAACTTCCAAGAAAAAAACTTTAAATTTTTAGACTAGAAAAATGTTTCCCTGGAAAGCAAAATGACTCTAATACATTGTTTTTCACTTTCTCCCATTACAGGAATTCACTACATGAATACTGGGAAACATCCTACGACAGGTAAGTTGTGTTCAAAGGTGAAATGGTCTTATTGCCCAAAGGTGAAATGTGTTCAAAGGTGAAAAGTCTTACTTCTTACTCAAGAAGTAACATTTCATGAACAGGAATTGTGTCAACCAAAATAAACTGCTCCCTTTAGTACCATGTGAACACAGAGCACTAATAAAACTTTCTTCCACCCAGTCATTACTCCCACTCCCCCTTTACCCTGCAAACACTTATCAAAGAACATGACCAACACAACCACCAGGTTGGAGATTATGTTCCTAACTCCTACTAGATCTTCTTAGTTTTATTACTAGGCTGATTCTTAACAATCCTAGGTTGACAGATACTTTGTCATCAACCTTCAACTTATAGAGAGAATGCCTATCAAACAGTGCAAAGCTGAGGGGATCATTATAACGCAAAAATAATTAAAAAGGAGTAAGCTTTAATTGTTAAATAAAAGCACACACAAAAAATGAGGAGAAACAGGAGCAAACTTTCTGGAGGTGATGAGACTGTTCTACCGCCTAATAGGAGTTTGTGTATAAACTTGTCAAAATTCATCAAATGTTACACTTAAAATTGGTGTGTTTCATTGTATATAAATTTCTACCTCAAAAAAGAATCCTGTAAACAATACTGAACTTTAGTTAATGCCAGGTAAGCTGAAGTATATGGAAAAAAGTACAATGATATTGGCAACTTACTCAAAAATGCATTAATTGAAAAAAGGATGATGAATGGATTCACAGAAAACTACATGAGAAAGGAAATACGGTAAAAAGATAATTGCATAATATGAGTGACGGATATTTTGGAATCAAAGTACACTTTTTCAGTCTTTCTGCATGTTTGAAATTTTTTGTAATAAAACACAAAAGGCCAGTCACAGAACAAGAGAAATGGTCAAAAAGCAAAGATACCAGAAACTGTTGGAATAAAATAAAATAATAGAAAAATTAATCCTTCAGAGTGAAACCTCAGAGTGATGTGGGTCTAATATCAAGAGATTTAGGGAAATCCATATCACTGAAAATAAATAACAAAACTTGGGGGTGTTTACATCTTTGCAATTTTATGTTAATCATGGTTTCTAAAAGGGATGTGTGTTCTCCCCCTCCTACCCACACACTAAAATGCTAAATTGTTCGTTTGTTTTAGGGAAGTCACTGAAAGAAGGAACAGAAATGCCAACAGGGGTGAGAAGACAAATATGCATTTTCCTAATAGGCTGCGGTGTTGGTCTGATATTCTAGAATTAATCCTCACTCTTTCAAATATGCATTGTTATCAACACAGAGGATATCATAGTACACAAGGCCCCAGCAGTGAAAGAGACAGATGGATTCTCAACCCTCAAGGAACCTAACTTAATCAATGGGGGAAAAAATTTAAATTACTTAATCACAGATGTATTAAGTGCTCAGACAAAATATAGAGGATGAATTCTTTAATAGGGTGCCTGTCCTAGCTAGTCTAGAGTAAGGAGAGGAACTCAAAGAAACCTTCCTTTTGAGGAACAGATGTTTGAACAGAGTAGCAAACATCACTGCATTAGTGATACATTCGTGATGAACAAATACCTTCTGTGTGTCCAGTGATGGAGTATTTCATATACAGCTTATAGAGTTTTAGTTCAGTGTCATTCTTTTGAATATTAATTTTAGCAGGTAACACATGTTTATTTATTTTATAAAGGATATCCAGTTAAAACGTGGTCGCAAAGAGTCGGACACGACTGAGCGACTGATCTGATCTGATCTGATGTATGTCTTCTTCAGCTATCTCAGTTTATGTCCCAAGAATCAAATGAACTCTGAGCATTAGTTTGCTAGTGTGTGAGACAGTGCAATTGTACAGTAGTTTGAAAATTCTTTGGCATTGTCTTTCTTTGAGATTGAAATGAAAATTGACCTTTTCGAGTCCTGTGGTCACTGCTGAGTTTTCCAAATTTGATGGCATATTGAGTGCAGCACTTTCACAGCATCATGTTTTAGGATTTGAAACAGCTCACCAGGAATTCCATCACCTCCACCTGCTTTGTTCATAGTGATGCTTCCTGAGGCCCACTTGACTTCGCATTCCAGGATGTCTGGCTCTAGGTCAGTGATCACACCATAGTGGTTATCTGGGTCATGAAGTTTTTTTGTACAGTTCTGTGTATTCTTGCCACCTCTTCTTAATATCTTCTGCTGTTAGGTCCATACTGTTTCTGTCCTTTATTGTGCCTATCTGTGTATGAAATGTTCCCTTGGTGTCTCTAATTTTCTTGAAGAGATCTCTAGTCTTTCCCATTCTGTTGTTTTCCTCTATTTCTTTGCATTGATCGCTGAAAAAGGCTTGCTTATCTCTTCTTGCTATTCTTTGGAACTCTGCATTCAGATGCTTATATCTTTCCTTTTCTCCTTTGCTTTTCACATCCCTTCTTTTCACAGCTATTTGTAAGGCCTCCTTAAACAACCATTTTGCCTTTTTGCATCTTGATCCCTGCCTCCTGTACAATTTCACGATCCTCTGTCCATAGTTCATCAGGCACTCTATCAGATCTAATCCCTTGAACTAGCATATGTGTATTTAAATTTTGAAAGATATTTCCAAATAAGTTATACAAATTTATACTCTGATCACAATTTGAGAGTAACTGATTCTCCAAATCTATTTAAACAAAGTATATTAGGCTTTTCGTTTACCAGTCAACTAGGCGAAAAAATATCTCAGGAAGGTTTTAATATGCATTTTTATATAAAACATAGCAAGACATCTTTACAAAGGCATTTATTTTTCAGTGCACTGTATGTATCTTTTGCAAGCATTTTTAATTAATTTCAGGAACTTTATTTATTTGTAAAATTACTCCATTTGTTAAAGATGTTTCAATATTTTCTCCCATTTATGTTTATACCTTTGCCATATAGGGTAATATTCTTTTGTTTCATTTTGCTTTGGTTTTAAGAAGCAGATATTTATAATATTTATAAAATTAACTTTTTAAATAACAAAATTTCCATGTTTTCTAGGTTTGTGCCATACTTCATCAAAGTATAATGAAAGATTTCCTGACAAGACATAAAACATCAAAATCCCATTTTCATTTCTATTTGCACTTCTTCTACATCATGTATACTATACTTTATTTTTTTTTATTTTTTTAAATTTTATTTAACTTTACAATATTGTATTGGTTTTGCCATATATCAAAATGAATCTGCCACAGGTATACATGTGTTCCCCATCCTGAACCCTCCTCCCTCCTTCCTCCCCATACCATCCTTCTGGGTCCAACAATACATTAAAAAGATCATACACCATGACCAAGTGGGCTTTATCCCAGGGATGCAAGGATTCTTCAATATCCGCAAATCAATCAATGTTATACACCACATTAACAAATTGAAAAATAAAAACCATATGATTATCTCAATAGATGCAGAGAAAGCCTTTGACAAAGTTCAACATCCACTTATGATAAAAACTCTCCAGAAAGCAGGAATAGAAGGAACATACCTCAACAGAATAAAAGCTATATATGACAAACCCACAGCAAACATTATCCTCAATGGTGAAAAATTGAAAGCATTTCCTCTAAAGTTAGGAACAAGACAAGGGTGCCCACTTTCACCACTACTACTCAACATAGTTTTGGAAGTTTTGGCCACAGCAATCAGAGCAGAAAAAGAAATAAAAGGAATCCAAATTGGAAAAGAAGAAGTAAAACTCTCACTGTTTGCAGATGACATGATCCTCTACATAGAAAACCCTAACGACTCCATCAGAAAATTACTAGAACTAATCAATGAATATAGTAAAGTTGCAGGATATAAAATCAACACACAGAAATCCCTTGTACTCCTGTACACTAATAATGAGAAAATAGAGAAATTAAGGAAACAATTCCATTCACCACTGCAGTGAAAAAAATAAAATACTTAGGAATATATCTACCTAAAGAAACTAAAGACCTATATATAGAAAACTATAAAACACTGGTGAAAGAAATCAAAGAGGACACTAATAGGTGGAGAAATATACCATGTTCTTGGATTGGAAGAATCAATATAGTGAAAATGAGTATACTACTCAAAGCAATCTATAGATTCAATGCAATCCCTATCAAGCTACCAACGGTATTCTTCACAGAGCTAGAACAAATAATTTCACAATTTGTATGGAAATACAAAAAACCTCGAGTAGCCAAAGCTATCTTGAGAAAGAAGAATGGAACTGGAGGAATCAACCTGCCTGACTTCAGGCTCTACTACAAAGCCACAGTCATCAGGATAGTATGGTACTGGCACAAAGACAGAAATATAGATCAATGGAACAAAACAGAAAGCCCAGAGATAAATCCACGCACATATGCACACCTTATCTTTGACAAAGGCGGCAAGAATATACAATGGATTACGCTACACTTTAAAATAAAATGCCAAGAGTAAAATGTCATAAAGCATCAAGCCATTCTTGACAGTGATTGCTGTAGCAGGTTGCAAAGAATAACAGCTACAAACATAATAACAGTTCCTATCAAAAGGGCCATGTTAGTTAATATTGGCCTCAAGAAGATTCAAAATATAATCATTGAGAAAAACCTACCTCACTATAACCATCTAAAAATTAAGAACACTAACAAAATAAAGAACTATCAAGCCTGATGGGAATCTTAGAGGATACCTATTATGCCTTCATGTTAAAGATCAGGGCGTTTGTAGCATTTACAAACACTGCTTTTCCAGATTCCAAAAGTACTTAACTTTAGTACCAAAAGTTAGCTACTTTAGTACCTAAGTAACCAAATCTAGTAAAACTAGTTTATTATTTTTTTTTCCTAAAAAAAAAAAAGCAAAATTGCCTGCCAGGTAAACATAATCCTCAAAATTCTGTATTATTGGTTTCCCTGGTGGCACAAATGGTAAAGAATCTGTGTGCAATGCAGGAGACCCCAGTTCAATCCCTGGGTTGGGAAGATCCCCTGGAGCAGGGGATGGCCGCTCACTCCACTATTCTTGCCTGGAGAATCCCATGGACAGAGGAGCCTGGCGGCTACAGTCTACAGGGTCACAAAGAATTGGGGCACAACTGAGTGACTAGCACACACACATTCTACATTTACTGAACTATAATAATTCACATATTTTAATTTTACAATATGAATTAAGGATACACTGCTTGACAATTTTAAAGCTATCTAAGCTTCTCTGATAATTAATGATATACCTGTTGCCCACTGGTATGTCTTCTTTGGAAAAAGAAGTCTATTTGTGTCATTTGTCCATCTAAAAATATGATTATTTGCCTTTTTGTTTGTTTTTGAGTTGTATGAGTTCCTTATATATCTAAGATAATATTGACCAGTTATCAGATATATAGTTTATAAATACTTTCTCCCATCCTAGATTGCCTTTTTAACTTGTTTCATTTGCTGTGTAGAGTTTTTAGGTTTGATGTAGTCCCCTTGTTTATTTCAGCCTTTGTGCCTATGCTACTGGCATCTTAACCAAAAGATCATTGCTCAGAATATGCTACTCACATTACAAGACCCTAATCCTACCCTCTTTCGGATAAGGATCGTAAGAGCCGTTGCAGAATTTATTTGTATATTTGTCTCATTACTTGATATTTGTGCCAATATCAAGCAAAACTGCCTAAAAGACCCATTCTACAAATCCTTCCAAATTTTTTAATATTTTATAAATAATGTGCATTATTCAAACAGAAAATCAAACATATGAAAGCCAACATTGTCCAACAAAGTTCTTCACTTTTTTAAGGTTAGATCAGTTCTTATGATTATACTAAAATGCAAACGTAAGTAAATGTTAAGCTTTCTCTATTCTGTATGGTCCATAAAGCCATACACCACTAATTACATTGTAGTATTTCTCTTTTTCTATTCTGTATGGTCAATGAGACCATGTACTACTAATACACTGAACTGCAGTTTCAACGTATAAAGTAATAACAAATGATTAACATAACTACAACATGTTAAGCAGCAATGACAAGATATTTATTATGAAATATTTATGATTCTTTTTAAAAGAGTCATTTTAACCAGTCAACATAAATAGGAAAACACAAAAATGAGTATTGCAATCTCTTCAAGAAAATCAGGGACACCAAGGGAACATTTCATGCAAAGACGGGTTCAATAAAGGACAGAAACGGTACAGACCTAACAGAATCAGAAGATATTAAGAAGAGGTGGCAAGAATACACAGAAGAACTATACAAAACAGTCTTAGTGACCTGGATAACTATGATGGTGTGATCACTCACCAAGAGCCAGACATCATGGAATGTGAAGTCAAGTGGGCCTTAGGAAGCATCACTATGAACAAAGTTAGTGGACGTGATGGAATTCTAGCTGAGCTATTCCAAATCCTAAATGATGATGCTGTTAAAGTGCTGCACTCATTATGCCAGCAAATGTGGAAAACTCAACAGTGGCCACAGGACTAGAAAAGGTCATGCTGCTGCCAAGTCGCTTCAGTCATGTCCGACTCTGTGCGACCCCACAGACAGAAGCCCACCAGGCTCCCGTCCCTGGGATTCTCCAGGCAAGAACACTGGAGTGGGTTGCCATTTCCTTCTCCAATGTATGAAAGTGAAAAGCGAAAGTGAAGTCGCTCAGTCGTGTTCGACTCTTAGCGACCCCATGGACTGGAGCCTACCAGGCTCCTCCGTCTATGGGATTTTCCAGGCAAGTACTGGGGTGGGGTGCCACTGCCTTCCCCGAGAAAAGGTCATATTTCACTCCAAATCCAAAGAAGGGCAATATCAAAGAATGTACAAACTATCACACAACTGTGGTCAATTTAAATGCTAGCAAGGTAAGGCTCAAAATCTTTCAAGCTAGGCTTCAACAGTATGTGAACTGAGAACTTCTAGATGTACAAGCTGGATTTAGAAAAGGCAGAAGAACCAGAGATCAAATTGCCAACATCTGTGGGATCATAGATTTCCTTTAATATTGGGAAATCAAAGGAATTCCAGAAAAACATCTACTCCTGCTTCATTGAATATGCTAAAGCCTTTGACTTTGTGGATCACAACAAGCTGTGGAGAATTCTTAAGGAGATGGGAATACCAGACCACCTTATCTGCCTCCTGAGAAATCTGTATGCAGGTCAAGAAGCAACAGTTAGAACTGGACATGGAACAATGGACTGATTCAAAATTGGGCATATGTCAGGGCTGTATATTATCCTGCTTATTTATGCAGAGTACATCATGCAAAATGCCTGGCTGGATAAAGCACAGGCTGGAATCAAGATTGCCGGGAGAAATATCTATAACCTCAGATATGCAGATGATACCACCCTAATGGCAGAAAGTGAAGAGGAACCAAAGACCCTCTTGATGAAGGTGAAAAACGATAGTAAAAAAGCTAGCTTTAAACTCAACACACAAAAAACTAAGATCATGGCATCCAGTCCCATCAATTCATGGCAAATAGGGAAAAAAATGGAAATAGTGACAGACTTTATTTTCTTGGGCTCCAAACTCACTGTGGAAGGTGACTGCAGCCATGCTATTAAAAGACGCTTGCTCCTTAGAAGAAAAGCCATGACAAATGTAAACAATGTATTAAAAAGCAGACATATCATTTTGCCGGCAAAGGTCTGTATAGTCAAAGCTACAGTTTTTCCAGTAGTCATGTACAGATGTGAGAGTTGGATCATAAAGAAGGCTGAGCACCAAAGAATTGATGCTTTTGATCTATGGTGTGGGAGAAGACTCCTGAGAGTCCCTTAGACTGCAAAGAGATCAAACTAGTCAATATTAAAGGAAATCAACCCTGAATATTCATTGGAAGGACTGTTGCTGAACCTGAGGCTCCAATACATTGGCCATCTGATGCAAAGAGCTAACTCATTGGAAAAGACTCTGATGCTGGGAAAGACTGTGGGCAGGAGGCAAGGGGGTGACAGAGGATGAGATGGTTGGATGGCATCATTGACTCAATGAACATGAGTTTGTGCAAACTCCAGGATATACTGAAGTACAGGGAATCCTGCCATGTTGCAGTCCTTGAGATAACAGAGTTGGGCACAACTGATGACTGAAGAACAACAACAAAGGCACAACCAATCTTCACAAAGATTTTTGGTCGCTAGATTCCTCCTTCATGATTCCTACTCCCTGAATCTACAATTTAACTTAGAATACATTCCACTACCTGTTTCTTAACCTGCCACCATAACCAGTGAATGCTTCACAAAAACAATTTTCAAATCTATCTCGAATATAGTTGCCATTGCTCTCTATTTCTTCTCTTACTGTTCAAAAGTTCCCCCACCAAAGACTCACTGAAACACCAATGTTTTTTTTTTCTCCTTCAACATGTATCTTTGTTCTGTCATTAATTTCTTGTCAGAATTAACACAAATTTTCCCCTGATTTTAAAATGCTTCTTCATAGCATTTCAATCTAATACTTCTTTAAATCTCATTTCCTCTAACTAGTCTAGGTAAGATTTAAATTTCTTTTCTCCACCTCAACCATATTTTACTCTGCTTATTTCCTTAATTTAAGTCTCATCCTCAATTGAGTTTCATGGCCAGGCAAATCCATCACTGTCTCTACGTTATCTACTTTCTTAAATGGTTCATTCTAACTTTGCAGCAGTTTTTATACTGTTGTAATGCATAAAATATAAAGATAATTCATATTTCTAATTCACTACCTTAGTAAATTTGTCTTTAGTTCAATCAAACTATGTAGGCTGTTTACTATTTTTTTTTTTTTTTTTTTTTGCTAGCCAAGAAATACATATTATTTGCTCCAACCATGCCCCTCAAACTCCACACTGAAGCCATTATAGAGGCAATTTCTCAGGTATTTCTAATTCTTTAGCAAAATTAGAGCTAGCCATATTTGCCTTAGGAATTCAATTTTTAACCTGCCACTTTTAATAAACATTTCTATATTAGGAAGCAGGCAGCTGGAAGCAATTTCGAGAAATACAGCCTGATACATGCTTTTTGTCTCTCTTTTTAGATTTTAGAAATGACAGCATGGATATCATTTTTAATGAGTGTCCAAATTGGCAACATCACATTTCTGTTGTCTCCTACTTCTGAAATTCGTCGAGAACTTACAAATATTATAAGCTACATACTAAAAATTTAGCAGTATAAAAAGGAAAGCTAATTTCTATCACATATCCATTCAGTTAACAAAGTTAAGGGAGACTGACTCCGTAAGGGAGGCAATAATGCTGGTAATAAAGTAAATTAAAAGACTTGGGGCAGCACTGATGAGACTACAGTAAAAACTCTGACACTAAGGTACACTCTCTCTTGGGGAAGCAGCTATCTACTTCTCTACAATCTTCTATATACATACTCTACGATATTACACACAAAAACATACACACTTCTACTCTCTAAATTAGAGAAAGAGAATTTCTATGATTTAAAGCCTTCACAAAGAGCTACAATAAGAGAACTAAGATATAGACTAAATTCAAACTGGACTCCGTAACTGATTAGTTAAGCCATTTTTGACATGCATTTTAAGACACTTAAGAGGTGCTGATGTCAGCCTCCCATACTCCCAAGACAAGGTAATTCACTGCTATTGGTTATTCGTGATTTTCATGTCTGCCATTTTTTAAACTGGCTAACATTAGTAAATCATAACTCATGCATGAGATATATCTTAACTAAGAGAGAAATAGTAAACATCACAACCAAATCCAGTAAAATTCATATTCACAACTACATGTATGTCACGTTTCCAAGCTCTGCCTTCTACTGTTTACAAGGTTAGCTAAGAATAAAGTACCAAATGAAAGATCAAAGGCCAGCCTACACGTATACATTTCAAATAAGGGTGTTTGTATGATGTCCAATCATTTAAAACTGGATTTTCTTTAAAATACACCATTTATTAAATAGTGTAAGTAAAAAGCAGAGGAAGATGGCAGAGTGGAAGGACGTATGCTCATCTTCTCATGCAAGAACTCCACAATTACAACTTGCTGCTGAACAACCGTCAACAGAAGAATGTTGGATCCCACCAAAACAAGATATCCCACGTCCAAGGGCAAAGGAGAAGCCACAGCAGGACAGCAGGAGGGGCAAAATCACATTTAGAATCAAACCCCATACCCACCAGAGACAACTGGAGAGCTCAAACAAACCTTGTATGCACCAAGACCCAGAGAACCCACAGAGACTGAGCCACAACTGTGTCTGAGTGTCTCCTATGGAGGTACGGGTCAGCAGTGGCCTGCTGCAGGGCCAAGGGCTCTGGGTGCAGCACACCTGGGTATGGCATAAGCCCTCCTGGAGAAGGTCACCATTAACCCCACCATAGTGCCGCCAGAACTTACACAGGACTGGGGAAACAGACTCTTGGAGGGCACAAACAAAACCTAGTGCACACCATGATCCATGAGAAAAGAGCAGTGACCCCAAAAGAGACTGAGTGTCCAGGAGTCTCTGGCAGAGGCATGGGTCGGTGGTGGCCTGCTGCGGGGTGAGGGGCACTCAGTGCAGCACTGCATGCCTGGGACCTTTTAAAGAAGGTCCTAACTATCTTCATTACCTCTCCATAGTTTGGCCTCAGGTCAAACAACAAGGAGGGAACACAAGCTTAGTCAACAACAGAAAATTGTATTAAAGCTTTGCTGAGCGTGACCCCGCCCATCAGAACAAGACCCTGTTTCCCCCTTAGTCAGTATCTCCCATCAGGAAGCTTCTATAAGCTTCTTATCCATCAGAGGGCCAACAGAACAAAAACCACAATCACAGAAAATTAAGCAAACTGATCACATGGATTACAGCCTTGACTAACTCAATGAAACTATGAACCATGCGATGTAGGGCCACCCAAGATGGACGGGTCAAGGTGGAGACTTCTGACAAAATGTGGTCCACTGGAGAAGGGAATGGCAAACCACTTCAGTATTCTTGCCTTGAACACCCCATGAACAATATGAAAAGGCAAAAAGATAAGACACTGAAAGATGAAGTCCTAGGTCACCTGGTGCCCAATAAGCTTCCAGAGATCAGTGGAGAAATAACTTCAGAAGGAATGAAGAGATGGAGCCAAAGCAAAACAACACACGGTTGTGGATGTGACTGGTGATGGAAGTAAAGGTCGATGCTGTAAAGAGCAATACTGCATAGGAACCTGGAATGTTAGGTCCATGAAAGAGATGGAAATACCAGACCACCTGAAAGAGATGGAAATACCAGACCACCTGAAAGAGATGGAAATACCAGACCACCTGATCTGCCTCTTGAGAAATCTGTAAGCAGGTCAAGAAGCAACAGTTAGAATTGGACATGGAACAGCAGACTGGTTCCAAATCAGGAAAGGAGCACGTCAAGGCTATATATTGTCACCCTGCTTATTTAACTTATACACAGAGTACATGATGCAAAATGCCAAGCTGTATGAAGCACAAACTGAAATCAAGATTGGCGGGACAAATATCAATAACCTCAGATAAGCAGATGACACCACCCTTATGGCAGAAAGTGAAGAAAAACTAAAGAGCTTCTTGATGAAAGTGAAAGAGGAGACTGAAAAAGTTGGCTTAAAGCTCAACATTCAGAAAACTAAGATCATGGCATCTGGTCCCATCACTTTATGGCAAATAGATGTGGAAACAGTGGAAACAGTGACAGACTTTATTTTGGTAAAATCACTGTAGATGGTGACTGCAGCCATGAGATTAAAAGACGCTTGCTTCTGGAAGAAAAGCTATGACCAACCTAGACAGTATATTAAAAAGGAGAGACATTATTTTGCTGACAAAAGTCCATATAGTCAAAGCTATGGTTTTTCCAGTAGTCACGTACGGATGTGAGAGTTGGACTATAAAGAAAGCTGAATCCCAAAGAATTGATGCTTTTGAACTATGGTGTTGGAGAAGACTCTTGTGCGTCCCTTGGACTGTAAGGAGATCCAACCAGTCCATCCTAAAGGAAATCAGTCCTAAATATTCACTGGACAAACTGATACTGAAGCTGAAACTGCAATACTCTGGCCACCTGATGAGAACTGACTCATTTGAAAAGATACTGATGCTGGGAAAGACTGAAAGCGGGAGGAGAAGGGGACGACAGAGGATGAGACTGTTGGATGGCATCACTGACTCATTGGTCATTAGTTTGAGTAAGCTCCATGAGTTTTTGATGGACAGGGAGGCTTGGCATGCTGCAGTCCATGGGGTTGCAAAGAGTTGGACACAACTGTGTGATAGAACTGAACTGATGCAAAACATAATAATGATTTTAAAACTTTGGCATTATTAAATACAGAACCAGAAAGGATCAAAAGGTTAAAATCACCTGGAAAAAAAAAAAACAGCTCATACACATGTATCTGTAGAAGTTAAGAGGATTTCAGGATCATATAGCCAATGCCAGCAAAGTTAGGGCTGGCATTCTAAATCCTGTGGTGGGGGAAGGGGTAGGTAAAAAAGATAAAGGGGAATAATAAGTACAAACATCCAGCTATAAAATATATGTCACAGGGACATGATGTATAGCATAGGGAATATAGCCAATAATATACCCATAACTTTTGACAGATGGTAACTAGATTTACTGTGGAGACCACTCTGTGATATATAAAAATGCTGAATCATTATGTTGTACCCCTGACACTAAGGTAATATCGTAAATCAATTATACTTAAAAATTACCTATATTGACAAACAAAAAAGACCCCAACACCTAGTTTGTGTTCTTACCTTTATATCACGAAGTGAAGTGAAGTGAAAGTCACTTGGTTGTTTCCAACTCTTTGCGATCCCACAGACTATACAGTCCATGGAATCCTCCATGCCTGAATATTGGAGTGGGTAGCCATTTCCTTCTCCAGGGGATCTCCCACATTGCCCAGGTCTCCCTGGGCAGGCTGATTCTTTACCAGCTGAGCCACTAGGAAAGCCCACTTTGTATCATATATAACAAATAAAATATATAAGAAACATCTCAGAGACCATAGTTTCCTCTGAGAATCATAATTTTCCTGAACACTTTCAAAAAGTCCATAAAACAGAAATCAAAAAGTTGGGCAACAACAAATGGTTTTCTTTAAAACACAAGGAATCATTCAAGGAATTTATTTTTAAAGTGTCTTTCTTAGCAGGACCATATACACAACTAAATCTGACATCTAATTTAAAAAAAAAAAAAACTCTCAAAAGCCTAACAACTAGAAAAAAGTTTTCTGTCCTTCATTACTCTATTACTTTGTCATTTTTGTCCTGGCAAATTCCATGCTAAATATGCAGTGATCAATATAATTTCAATCTGCCCTTTTTAACTTCAGCATTTTAAAAAGTCTGACAGCAAATGAAAGGATTTGACAGATTCTTGTCCATTTATTTGTTTTTCTCCTATCTTAGACTGAGTCCCTGCTATTTCATTAGTAAATCTGTAACACTAAAATGTAACATTCTGAATTTTAACTGACTAGTTCAAAATTGGGAAAGGAGTATGACAAAGCTGTCTATTTTCACTCTGCTTACTTAACTCATCTGCAGAGTATGTCATACAAAATGCCAGGAAGGATGAATCACAAGCTGGACTCAAGATTGCAAGGAGAAATATAAACAACATCAGTTATGCAAAAGATACCACTCTAGTGGCAGACGTGAACAGGAACTAAAGAGCCTCTTGATGAAGGTGAAAGAGGAAAGTGAAAAAGTTGGCTTCAACTCAACATTCAAAAAATTAACATGGCATCAGGTCCTGTCATTTCATGAAAAATAGAAGGGAAAAAAGTGGAAGCAGTGACAGATTTTATTGTCATGGGACCCAAGAAAATACTGCAGATAGTGACTGCAACCATGAAATTAAAGATGCTTTCTCCTTGGAAGGAAAGCTATGATAAAACTACACAACATATTAAAAAGCAGAGACATCACTTTGCTGATATAGGTCCATATAGTCAAAGCTATGTCTTTTCTTGGACTGCGAGAAGATCCAACCGGTCCATTCTGAAGGAGATCAGTCCTGGAATTTCTTTAGAAGGAATGATGCTAAAGCTGAAACTCCAATATTTTGGCCACCTCATGCGAAGAGTTGACTCATTGGAGAAGACTCTGATGCTGGGAGGGATTGAGGGCAGGAGGAGAAGGGGACGACAGAGGATGAGATGGCTGGATGGCATCACTGACTCGATGGATGCGAGTCTGAGTGACCTCCGGGAGCTGGTGATGGACAGGGAGGCCTGGCGTGCTGCGGTTCATGGGGTCGCAAAGAGTCGGACACGACTGAGCGACTGATCTGATCTGATCTGATGTCTTTTCTAATAGTCATATACAGATGTAAGAGTTGGATCATAAAGAAGGCTGAGTGCCAAAGAATTGAAGCTTTTGAATTGTGGTGCTGGAGAAGATTCTTGAGAGTACCTTGGAATGTAGAGACCAAACCAGTCAATCCTAAGGAATAGCAACCCTGAATATTCATTGAAAGGACTATTTCTAAAGCTGAAGTTCCATTACTTTGGACACCTAGGAAAGACTGAAGGCAAAATGAGAAGGGGTGGCAGAGGATGAGACGATTAGACAGCATCACCAACTCAGTGGACGTGAGTTGGCGCGAACTCCAGGAGACAGTGAAGGAGAAGGATGCCTGGCATGCTGCCCTCCATGGAGTCACAGAGAGCCGGACTTAGTGACTGAAGAATAACACTAAGGTGTAACATTCTGAATTAAAAGTTACTAAAAACTGCTATAAACTACAATTCCCCAAGTAGTAAAACTCCTGACGCTCCACAGCCAAGCAACGTTTTTAATTTTTTTACATCACTATTCTTTTCACTGTTCCAGTCATAGCCTATGCAGGAGTTAGCAATATCTTTGATGCACAGCAAAGGAAATCATGAACAAAATGAAAAGACAACCTACAGGCTGGCAGAAAGTATTTGCAAACAATGCATCTGCCAAGGGCTTAATTTCTAAAATGCACAGACAGCCCATACAACTCAACAACAAAATAACAACCCAGTCAAAAAAAGACAGATGACACAGACATTTCTCCAAAGAAAATATATAGATGGCTAATAGGCACATGAGAATATGCTCAACACTGCTAATTATTAGAGAATAGCAAATCAAAACTACACTGCAGTATCAACTCACACTGGTCAGCACAACCATCATGAAAAAGTCTACACATAATAAATGCTAGAGAGGATGTGGAGAAAAGGGAACCCTCCTACATTGTTTGTGCAGTCACTATGGAGCACAGTATGAAGGTTCCTTAAAAAAAAACTAAAACTAGTCATCGTATTATCAAAAATCTCACTCCTGGGCATACATTCAGAGACAATATAATTTGAAAAGAAACAGGCACTGCACTGTTCACTGCAACGCTATTTACAACAGTCAGGACGTGAAAGTAATCTAAATGTCCATCAACAGATGAATTGATAAAGAACATGTGGTATACATATATACATACATACACAGACACACACACACACACACACAAATGGGGCTGCCCAATGCAGTCAGTGGTAAAGAATCCACCTGCCAAAGCAGGAGACACAAGAGACTCAGGTTCAATCAGGAAGATTCCCTGGAGTAGGAAATGGCAACCAGTTCCAGTATTATTGACTGGAAAATTCCATGCACAGAGGAGCCTGGCAGGCTACAGTTCATGGAATCAGAAAGAGTTGGTCATGACTGAGCAGCTGAACACACACACACAATGGAATATTACCCAGACATAGAAAAGAAAGAGATAATGCCATTCGCAGCAATACGGATAGATCCAGAGATCATCACAGTAAGTCAAGTACTGTTGTTCGCTCAGTCGTGTCTAACTCTGCAATCCCATGGACTGTAGCCCGTCAGGTTCCTCTGTCTATAGGATTTTCCAGGCAAGAATACTGGAGTGGGTTGCCATTTCCTCCTCAAGTCAAATAAGTCAAAGAAAAATATATGATACCATTTATATGTGAAATCTTTAAAAAATGATATAAATGAACTTATCTAAAAACAGAAAGAGACTCACAGACAGAAAACAAACTTACGTCACCAAAGGGGAAGCGGGCAGATAAATCAGGAATTTGGGATTAGCAGATATAAACTACTACACACACACACACACACACACACACACACACATATATAATGCCTAAACAAGGTCCTACTGTATAGCACAGGGAACTATATTCAATATCTCTAATAAACCATAATGAAAAATAATATGAAAAAGAACATATATGTATACACACACATATATATACACATACATTCTCTCTCTCTCTCTCACACACACATATACACATATAACTGAATCACCTTGCTGTAGACCAGAAACTATCACATCATAAATTAATTATACTTCAATGAAAAAATGCTTGAAATTCTCCCCCAAAGGGAAAGTTAAATTAAGATTCAACACTGAAAAAGCTCAGGAGAGGTGAGTGGGGTTGTGGCCCTCGGGCCCTCCCCTAGCCCTGGAGAGTGTGGGCTGCCCTGAGAGGGGTGGTATGGCCACAGGCATTTTTGGTGGGTTAGTGAGGTAATGAGGTGAAAAGCACGAGGCTATCTCTTTCCAGTCTCTGAGCATGCCTGCTTGCCTGTCAGGGCTTTCAAGAATCTAGACACAGCCTTGCAAGCTGTATTTAAACTGGCCAAAGACAACTTCTTACCTGCATAATTTAACAGAACAGGTCAGAAAACATTAACCAGTAGAAGTGTGCAGGAGGGAAGTATGGTATGCTGCAATCTATGAGGTCACAAAGAATTGAACACAACTTAGGGACTTAACTGAAAGGAGTATCACGGTAAAGAAATAAAAGGTTTACAAGTAAAAGTAATGAAAAAGGAACGAATTTTAATTGCACAGAGACTAGAATTTTTCACCTAAAAATCAACAGCTGAGAGAGCAACAGAAAGTCATTCATGAAACTATTAAAACTTTAGAAGATCAATTAAGAGCAGGATTATGTGATTGCTGTGCACTAACTGAAGAACACATGAGGAAGAAACAGCAAAGTTTGAAAATTTTTGGCAGCAGAATCTTAAACTTATCACAGAGCTTATGAATGAAAAGAATATAGGAAGAAAACAAAAAGTTTTCTGAACAGCTGCAGCAGAAAATTGAGAATGATTAACCACATCAAGCAACTGACTGTGAATCTGAGGAAGATGTTATTCTAGATTCACCAATAACAACCTTTTCATTTTCTAGTACTAAGTGGCTATGAAGAAAGGAAAACCTCCACATTCGATACACAAAACAAACAAACCTCCAAGTCGGATACACAAACTAAACTGGAGCACTCAGGTGTGCACATGAATTGAGAAAAGTACCAAAGTCTTCAAGTCAACCATAACATAAACCTAATGAAAGTGAAATTATATTAGTGGACACTTGTGATTAGAGTCAAGCTCCAAAGGCTAAAACACATGGAAAAAGCAGTTATCCTCCTGATAATATAGCTACAGTTGCTGCTGAAACACCTGGACTTTGTGTTGAAGAAGAATCTGAATCTCAAGGCCCTAGGAGCCCTCTTGGTGATGAACTCTACCACTATCTGGAAGGAGATCACAAAAAAAGGAATACAAGTTTGTCCTCTTCTCTTTTAGAGACCAGGAAAATAACCCACCTGAAAACAGGGCCTTTCAGTAACACTTCTACTTCTAGATCAGAGAAACTTAGATCAAAATCTGAAGATGGTACCTTTTTCAAACATCTTCACCTTGGGGCTGAAATGAACACGATCATTAACCAGTCATCTTCTAATAAGCAGATACTTATAAATAAAAATACAAGTGAATCCATAAGTAGCATAGCATTGATGATATTAAAGATACTGATAAAAATAAACACGTGGTATCCCTGAAGCCACTGGGAGGCAGAATCAAAAGGAAGAAAACTGAGGAAGAAAACTGAAGATGAAGTTAAGCACTCCCAAGCCTCTTCTGATAAAGAAAAAAAAGAGTTTTCTCTTCCACTGGACAGTCATTCTTCCATGAATGGAGACTAAGTGATGGATGGATAAACCTCTGGATCTGTCTGATCCATTTTCAGCTATTCAGTGTCAAGAGACAAGCCAAGAAAGTCAGAACTCTAAAATCAGATTTAGGCAAGTGACTCTGCAGTAGTCATGTACGGATGTGAGAGTTGAAATATAAAGTTGAGCGCTGAAGAATTGATGCTTTTGAACTGAGAGTCCCTTGGACTGCAAGGAGATCCAACCAGTCTATCCTCAAGGAAATCAGTCCTGAATATTCATTAGAAGGACTGATGCTGAAGCTGAAACTCCAATACTTTGGCCACCTGATGCAAAGAACTAACTCACTGAAGAAGACCCTGATGCTGGGAAAGATTGAGGGCGGGAGAAGGGGATGACAGAGAATGAGATGGCTGGATGGTATCACTGACTTGATGGATGTGAGTTTGAGTAAGTTCTGGGAGTTGGTCATGGACAGGGAAACCTGGCATGCTGCAGTCCATGGGGTCGCAGAGTCAGACACAACTGAGCAACTGAACTGAAGTGACTATCCATGAGGCCCTGAAGCCCATTCCAAAATAGCTCTTCCTCAAGACATAAGACCTTGAGTGTGAGCTGCAGGTTAATCAAAGATTCCCCAGAACAGCCCTGTTTACAGGAGTACCTTTCCAGTCCTTGAGTAATCTCCAGATAATAAAACACTGTTAACAAAATAAAGGAAGAAAATTCTGTACTTAAAATCCGTCTAGCTAGCTAGCTAAGTCACTTCAGTCGTGTCCGACTCTGTGTGACCCCATAGACGGCAGCCCACCAGGCTCCCCCGTCCCTGGGATTCTCCAGGCAAGAACACTGGAGTGGGTTGCCATTTCCTTCTCCAATGCATGAAAGTGAAGTCGCTCAGTCGTGTCCAACTCTTTGCAACGCCATAGACTGCCACCCTCCAGGCTCCTCCATCCATGGGATTCTCCAGGCAAGAGTACTGGAGTGGGGTGCCATTGCCTTCTCCGTAAAATCCCTCTACATTCACACAAAAGTGTGGAGATAATCTGATGATGTGAAGGGTGCTGATTCTCATGAGTCTATAATGATAAAAAACCAGGTCAGTCCATGGAGCATGTAAACTTCCATCAGTTCTTCAGTTAAATCCATACAGAATTGCTAAAGCAAAGTCTCCACAAAAAACCAAGATATATCCTTGAAAATATTCACTGGAGTATAGATCCAGGAGCAGACCTTTCTCAGTATAAAATGGTATTACTGTAGTAGATACAAAGGATGACAGTCAGTCAAGATTAGCAGGAAGAAAAAAGTGGACGTGGAGTGTACACTGGTTAGTTAAACTATGCTTGTAAAACTGAAGAAGCAAGAGGAGAAGGGAGAAAAAGTCCGAAGGGAGAAAAAGTGCAAATGGAGAAAGAAAAATGAATGATCGTTTGGAAGATGATATGAATCCTGTTTGGTGGATAGCTTCCCCCAGGTGGCAGATAAAGAGAAGGAACTCTTTATTATTGCCAAAAAACTAAACCCTCCTAGTAAAAAACAAGATAAAGTCAAACAGAAAGTATTTTTGGAGCCATATTTTAAAGCTGATGAAAAAGAGACTGACTTACAAAATTTTCCTCATATTGAGGCAGTTTGGAAAAAGGAAGACAGAAGAGAATTGCCTGGACATACATGTAAGAAATGTGAAATTTTTATGCAGATTTTCCAGCAGAAGAAAGAGGAACGAAGTTGGTTTCCTGCTCAAGACACCAATTTCTCTATATTCCACCCAACACATGAGAGAATTTCAGGAAAATTGCTTTTCCTTCCACTCAGACTTGTATGGAAAGAGGTTATATTATATTAAAGAAGACCTTGATCCCTGTCCTCATCCAAAAAGACGGCAGCCTTACAATGTAATATTTCTTCCTAAAGGCAAAGAACAGTAAAAACAAAAGAGAGGACAATTTTTTTAGTTATTTATAGTTAAAAGTTGGTATTACACAGACTTTTTGATCTTCTGTAATGTGATTTGTAAGTCATTTTTCTATTGGAAGTGTTTAAATGGCATTTATCCATCACACAGACTATTTAAAAATGTAGATAAGTTTATGCTGTATTTTCTTGCTTTTGCATCTTTAAAATAAAGTATTTTTATTTTGTATTCTAAAGTTAACAGCTGTTTATTACTTTATTTGGTAATGAAAGTGAAAGTCACTCAGTCGTGTTCCAATCTTTTTAACAGTCCATAAAATTCTCCAGGCCAGAATACTGGAATGGGTGGCCTTTCCCTTCTCCAGGGGACCTTCCCAACACCAGGGATCAAACTCAGGTCTCCTGCATTGCAGGCAGATTCTTTACCAACTGGGCTATCAAGGAAGCCCTCATTTGGTAATATCAAATTACAGTTTTGAAAATAAAAAAGTTTCAACATTTGCTATCTTTTGAGACATTTTCTCATTTTCTTCCTCAGTCTTCTGGTGACTATGTTTGATGGTTCTGTTATACTCTACTTCTATTTTTAAGAAATTCTTCCACTTCTAGGAACTTCCTGGCCATCCACTGATTAGGAATCTGCCTTCTAAGGCAGGGAACACAGATCTGATCCCTGGTTGGGGGACTAAGATCCTATATGCTGTGGAGCAAACTAAGCCTGCATGCCACAGCTAGGTCTAGAGAAGGCTGCGCCACAAGGAGAGATATTCATGTGTCACAACCAAGACCCAATGTAGCCAAATAAATAAATATTTTTTAAAAGTTCTTCTATGTCTATTTTACTCTTTAGACACCATGCCAAACTCCCTGAGGATATGGACTTCATCTTACTGGCTGTTTAATTCTTAAAGTAAGTGCCTAATAACCAATAATTTGTGAAGCTGAGCTGAGACTAGCCAAATTGAGACCAATTTTTGTTGAGAGCAATATTCATTCAAAGACGCTGAAAGGCATTCTTTTGTTACCTATTCCAACATCAACATAAAAAGCATAATATTTCACACTTGACTCTTACTCATTGAGAAAATGGATTCATTGACCCTGGTTATGATGCAAGGAGTAGAACTTGTCTGTAAATGTAGTCAGGAGTCACTCTGGGTGCCTCATCAGTGAGGTGGAATCACTAGTTCACCCTCTTCCCCCAGCAGGAGAGACAAAATGAGAGCTTCTTCCCTTAGCAAGGCAAATCCAACTTCCCCTGGGCCTCAGGTCGTCACATGCTGGACGGATGAACTTTTAGATGACTACAGGCATCCACTATATTCTGTCTGATTCCCAAGTTGTCTGTGTGACAATTCATGGATATGGTGAATTTACCACTTGTTTTCTATAAGACAGAATATATATATATATTATTATTCTGAATAATATATATATATAGGCAGAAGACCTGCCTACTGTTTATATCGAGCAGACTGTCAAAAGCTCTGGCATCCCTCTATCCAGAATAACAAAATGACAGGAAACCAATGCCTTATCTTCTCCTTGCTGATTCTGGCTCTTCCTGGTAAGATGTACTCTGTTTCCAATAAAGCTGATTTCTTAACCCATGCCATGATACTGTGAAATCTGTCTTAAGTTTCAATACATGACAAGTGCCAACCCAGAGGGACTTACCAGTAAATCAGAAGGTCACTAAACCTTTCTTTGAGAAGTTTATAGAATAGTAGCTAATTAGATGGAGAAGGCAATGGCACCCCACTCCAGTACTCTTGCCTGGAAAATCCCATGGATGGAGGAGCCTGGAAGGCTGCAGTCCATGGAGTCGCTGAGGGTCAGACACGACTGAGCGACTTCACTTTCACTTTTCACTTTCATGTATTGGAGAAGGAAATGGTAACCCACTCCAGTGTTCTTGCCTGGAGAATCCCAGGGACGGGGGAGCCTGGTGGGCTGCTGTCTATGGGGTCGCACAGAGTCGGACACGACTGAAGTGACTTAGCAGCAGCAGCATCTAATTAGAGATCCCATCTGCCAGACACCATGCTAGATGTTTTACTTTTCACAACTTTCATTTTGAGGTATTTCTTGCATCTTACAGGAATTAAATTAAACAAAATGAATTAAGTATCCTGCTAAAAGAGATAGAGTCAGGTTCTAAACACAGACCCATCAAACTCAAATTTTATAATCTCAAACACTGAAGCTTATGCTCTTCTCAGAACTCCACAGTGTCTCTGACGCAAAAACTTTTGGAACATTGTAGGAAACTTTAGTTTACTTTCCAAATGCTGCAGCCTATAACCTCTGAGACTGAAATACAGTGTCTACTTGAGCAAATCCTGTGATAGAGAATTCACTAAAAAAAGAATACATGTGTTGCGATGGGACACCTATTGCTATCTTTTCTCTGCATATTTAAAATAAATTACATTAATATTGGTTAGTGCAAAGGTAATTGCAATTTCAGACTGACTTTTAAATCATTATAACTAGGCTCAAATACATCTTTATTAATCAAAATAGAAACGTTAAACACATTTTTGTAAATGAGAAATAAGTTTGTTTATTTCTGTAGCATAAAAATCCATGCTTCAGGATTCAGCAAATGCTTGGAAAGCATTTTCTGCTTCCTGCTGGTTGTGGAAGAGTTTTCCCTGAAAAAGGTTGTCAAGATGTTTGAAGAGGTTGGCGAGAGGTCAGGTGAATATGGAGGATGAAGCAAATCTTAGTAGCCCTATTCATTCAACTTTTGAAGTGCCGGTTGTGCAACATGCGGTCAGGCACTGTGCAGAAGAATTGGGTCCTTTCTGTTGACCAATGCCGGCTGCAGGCATGGCAGTTTTTGGTGCATCTCACTGATTTGCTGAGCATATTCTCAGATGTAATGGTTTCCCTGGGATTCAGAAAGCTGTAGTGGATCAGACTGGCAGCACACCACCAAACAGTGACCATAACCTTTATTTGGTGGAAGTTTGGCTTTAGGAAGTGCTATGGAACTTCTCCTTGATCCAACCACTGTGCTGGCTATGGCTAGTTGTCTTACAAAATTCACTTTTTGTCACACATCACAATCTGATCAAGAAATGGTTCATTGTTGTTGCATAGAATAAAAGAAGACAACACTTCAAAACAACATTTTTTTTTTAAATTGCTGTCAGCTCATGAGGCACCCTCTTATCAAGCTTTTTCACCTTTCCAGTTTGCTTCAAGTGGAGAACGACCATAGGATGGCTGACACTGAGTTCTTCAGCAATTTCTCATGTAGCGTAAGAGGATCAGCTTCAAAGATCCTCTCAACTGGTCCTTGTCAACTTCTGATGGCCAGCCAATGTGCTTCTCATCTTCAAGGCTGTCTTCTTTGCAAAACTTCTTAAACCACCGCTGCACTGTACATTCACTAGGAGTTCCTGGGCCAAACGTGTTGTTGACGCTGAGTTGTCTCCCCTGCTTTATGACCCATTTTGAACTCAAATAAGAAAACTGCTCAAATTTGTTTTTTGTCTAACATCATTTCCCTAGTCTAAAATAAATATAAACTAAACAGCAAGTAATGTCATTAGCAAAAAAGCATAAAGTGAGAAATGCACATTAAAATGATGTACAATAGTACATTAAGAATGTATTCCAATATCAAACAGCAAAGTTCAACAATGCAAAACCACAATTACTTTTGCACCAATCTAACAGAAACCGAGAAAATTACTCGTCACTAAAAAATTAATGCATCTTTCAAATCACATAAGCAATTAATATTAGTCAAATTCCCAACCTAAATGCCTTTTTCCAAGTTCCAGTGTTACCCTTGAATATCTCTATGAAAAAAATCTGAATTTTCTTATGTCACTTTAGGAAAAAGAAATAGTAATCTTGTATAGACAGAGGTGAAATAAAATAGGGTGGGGGGGTGTGGAGTTAATAAAAGTTATATGACATGATTCAGGGAAGACTAGGAACAAAAGAGAAAGCACATACAGAACAAAACAGGCAAGCAAAAGGACAATCATGAAGACTAAAGACAGTTACAGTAATAAAAGAAGACAATCTGAAAACAAAATCACAATAATGGAAGAAAAAAAGAGAGAAAGGAAAAGCTCTAAGAAAACAAATTCCTCTCATGATTAGTGATGTGTTACAAAAACATTGCACCATAGTGCCAAATCATTTCCCCGCCTAATAGAAACCTAACCAAACCATCAACTCTAAATAGGGAAAACATATTGACAGGATGCGTAATAACTGTGTTCCACCTCCCAAATTATTTTCTTCCTTATGCCAAAAGAATGCCTGAGTATAAGAACAGAAGTGGTTAAGTTCAAAAGAAACGAGTATTAGTGAAACATGAAATGAATCTTTAGGACTCAAGTGTGGCTATTTCCAAGTTAGTATGCTATCACTGACCAAGGCTACTTAAAACATATCCTAAACTGACTCTTCTCCAAAAACTTGAATTATTTACACCATACAATAATTTGAAGGATTTGGTTGAATCATTAATAACTCAACAATAATCCTAATAGATTTAACTACAACTAATTTCAAACATATTTAATTTCAAGCTAATCAAGTAAACAGGTTGAACTGATGTGAATTTTCTCTAGTAAATGCATTTAACTCTCTACTCATGTAGTAGGATTTCGGGAGTTAACATATTATGAAACTCACTAATGATTTGCCTCATTAATTCTGAATCTAAGATGCTAGATGTCAAAACTTCCTAATAAAGACCACAAACTATCACAGAGTGATTTGATCAAAATAATACTATTATCAGTTATTTATATGAGCACTTAAAAGTAACGCTCTTTCAGCTAAAGCCAGAGCATCTGCATGATTTTTAACTTACTTTGGAATGAACTAACCATTTCAAGAATGGTAAGTGGTAATTCACTGCTTTGTCAGAAAACAGCTGCTATACCTTGACAATCTAAGTAAGCTCCATCTTACTCAGAGAAGTATGCACGCATGAGGGGAGAAGTATGCATGCAGGCATGCACGTGTGTGGGGGCAGCACACAGAGGGAAGGCATAAATGTGAATGTGTATGAGTATCTTATAGGTTTCTACAGAGTCGCGGTCCCTGAACTTACCCTGGCATCATCTCTCCAATTTACTTAAGATAGGTATTGAAAATTGCCATATAAAACGTATTATAATACTTTTATGTACTGTGGGACAATTGTTGAATTGCAAGGAAAAGCAGTGTTTCTTTAGAGTAGAAAAAAATTCTCTGTATGGAAAAACTGTTTCCTTTTAATTTTGTCAGTTAAGACCTCAGAGTCAAATTCCTGATCCATAATAATAACCATGTGAAACCTTGCATGACCTGTATGTTAAATGTCCCAGTCTTCATTTCTATTCTATCTATATTTTGCCTGATGTTTTCTACTTTGTTACATTTAGAAGTATTTTTTAAGCCACTTTAAATCTGTGGGATTAGGAGGGATAACTAATAACTAATATAATTATTAATATAATTAAAGATCTTCAAGACCCAGATAATCAGGATGGTGTGATCACTCACCCAGAGCCAGACATCCTGGAATGTGAAGTCAGTGGGCCTTAGGAAGCATCACTACAAACTACGCTAGTGGAGGTGAAATAGCTCCAATTCAGCTATTTCAAATTCTAAAAGATGATGCTGTGAAAATGCTGTACTCAATATGCCAGGAAACTTGGAAAATGCAGCAGTGGCCACAGGACTGGAAAAGGTCACTGTTCATTCCAATCCCAAAGAAACGCAATGCCAAAGAATGCTCAAACTACCGCACAATTGCACTCATCTCACCTGCTTGCAAAGTAATGCTCAAAATTCTCCAAGCTAGGCTTCAGCAATACATGAACCGTGAACTTCCAGATGTTCAATCTGGTTTTAGAAAAGGCAGAGGAACCAGAGATCAAATTGCCAACATCCACCAGATCATTGAAAAAGCAAGAGAGTTCCAGAGAGACATCTATTTCTGCTTTATTGACTATGCCAAAGCCTTTGACTGTGTGGATCACAATAAACTGTGGAAAATTCTTTAAGAGATGGGAATACCAGACCACCTGACCTAACTCCTGAGAAATCTGTATGCAGGTCATGAAGCAACAGTTAGAATTGGACATAGAACAAGGAACTGGTTCCAAATAGGGAAAGGAATAATATCAAGGCTGTATATTATCATCCTATTTATTTAACATATGCAGAGTACATCATGAGAAACGCTGGGCTAGAATCCAGCACAAGCTGGAATCAAGATTGCCAGGAGAAATATCAATAACCTCAGATATGCAGATGACACCACCCTTATGGCAGAAAGTAAAGAAGAACTAAAGAGCCTCTTGGTAAAAGTGAAAGAGGAGAGTGACAAAGTGGGCTTAACGCTCAACATTCAGAAAACTAAGATCAAGGCATCTGGTCCCATCAGTTCATGGCAAATAGATGCAGAAACAGTAGAAACAGTGGCAGACTTTTTTGGAGCTCCAAAATCACTTCAGATGGTGACTGCAGCCATGAAATTAAAAGACGCTTACTCCTTGGAAGGAAAGTTATGACCAACCTAGACAGCATATTAAAACACAGGGACATTACTTTGTCAACAAAGGTCCATCTAGTCAAGGCTCTGGTTTGTCCAGCAGTTATGTATGGATGCAAGAGTTGGACTATAAAAACAGCTGAGCACCGAAGAACTGATGCTTTTGAACTGTGGTGTTGGAGAAGATTCTTGAGAGTCCCTTGGACTGCAAGGAGATCCAACCAGTCCATCCTAAAGGAGATCAGTCCTGGGTGTTCATTGGAAGGACTGTTGTTGAAGCAGAAACTCCAATACTTTGGCCACCTGATGCAAAGAGCTGACTCATTTGAAAGTATCCTGAGGCTGGGAAAGATTGAGGGCAGAAGGAGAGGGGGATGACAGAGCATGATGAGATGGTTGGACAGCATCACTGACTCAATGGACATGAGTTTGGGTAAACTCTGGGAGTTGATGGACAGGGAGGCCTGGCGTGCTGCAGTCCATGGGGTTGCAGAGTCTGACATGGCTGAGTGACTGAACTGACTGAACTGAATATTAATGTCTTTCAAAACGAGAAAACTGAGACTATAAAAAGTTAAGAATAAATTCAGGAAACAAAACATAATATAGTCAGAATTCACAGATCTGACATCTTAGTTTGCTAGCGATGTGGTCATCTCTACACATGCCAAGCTACTTCCAATCCTGGAGTAGTTTAACATTTCACCAACTCAGGCACTTTGAAAATGTTTCTAATCGACCTCAAAAAGCACACATCTCAAGCTTTAAGGAGAGGAGAAGGACAACACAACGGAACAGAAACCAGTTAACAAAACAGTGAATGTGTCTTTTTAATCTTCATTGGCTAGGCACGTAAGGAGATGTGAAGATAAACTTTTTGTTTTATTCTAATACTGTCAGAAAACTATGGTCTAGTGAAATATGTGCTTCACAAAAATTGAAACAATCACACTATGGCATTCAAAGAATGCATTCTGACATTCCAAAGTACAAAATCTAACAACCACGGGATCTTTTCCACAAAGAGAAGCTGCACTGTCACTATCCTCCAGAGGCTGAAAAAGAACCATATGTGGTTCTATCAATTCAAATGATTGACTTTTCTGTTCTTCATGAACACAGCATATACTTAATAACAGGACATTAAATAATAATGAGTATCTATTTCCCAAGTGGTGCTAGTGGTAAAGAACCTGCCTGCCAATGCAGGAGACATAAGAGATGAGGGTTCAATTCCTTCCCTCTGGGTGAGGAAAATCTCCTGGAGGAGGGCATGGCAACCCACTCCAGTATTCTTGACTGGAGAATCCCATAGACAGAGGAACCCAGCAGCTAGAGTCCATGAGGTTGCAAAGAGTCAGACACAACTACAGTGACTTAGCATGCATCTATTTGCATCTCTACATACAAGGATGCAAAAAGAATGGAGGGAAATTAGTTTACCACCTGGATGAGAAATCAACTCACAGAGCAAACATTTAAAGGGTTAATATAATAACGTACAGAGAAAATAATCAACTAAGAAAATGGGAATACATAACACAAAAATTACAAATACTACAAAAACATTATATTCAAACAAAATTAGGCAAAAACATCTCACATATAACTTTTCACGTAACTGTCAATTAATAAGAATACAACATCTTATAAATCTGACACTAGAGATTCCACAAATCTATACCAATAGGTTCTCATTGCTGTTGTTTAGTTGCTGATCATGTCCAACTCTTTTATGACCCCATGGACTATAGCCTCCCAGACTCCTCTGTCCATGGGATTTCCCAGGGAAGAATACTGGAGTGGGTTGCTATTTCCTTCTCCAGGGAATCTTCTTGACCCAGGGATCAAATTAGCATCTCCTGTACTGCAGGCAGATTCTTTACCACTGATCCACTCTGGAAGCCCTCACTAGGAGCACTTAACTCTATTTAGACAGACAAAGCATCCACAAAGAACAATAAAATTGCTAATGTGTGATACAGAGTCAACTAGAAAATAGGGCAGCAAATATGAAGGTACTCAAGAAAGAAAGCAAATACAAAAATAAATTAGAAAAGGGAATGAACAATGTAGACTAAGTTGTGCTGAAAAATATAAATCTAAATCACTTTAAGTCAGTATAATCCTCAGCATCTGTATCTATTTATATTCACTAAAATTTATTGACCATCTGTGCTATATCAGGCATGGTGCCGAGCCCTAGAAGACATGCTCTGTTCTCTAGATGCCCAGCCTAAATAGAAAAGCTAACAAAACATAATATGTAATGTACAAACAAATAATTATGTGACAAATGTTCCAAAGGAGTGTAAAATTTGTGCAAGAGCAATAGAAGGCAACAAATTCAGACTAGATGGTATTTAGTGGCTGCTGCTGCTGCTAAGTCACTTCAGCCGTGTCCAACTGTGTGCAATCCCACAGATGGCAGCCCACCAGGCTCCTCTGTCCCTGGGATTCTCCAGGCAAGAACACTGGAGTGGGTTGCCATTTCCTTCTCCAATGTATTCAGTGTGTATGGGGGAGAAGGGGGGCGTGTCCCAAAAGAAAAATTAATTCCTAATGCCCTAAAGCATCTATTGAAGGTAATAAATTAACTTTGTCTGTATACATCTAGAAAGATAATTTTCATACACCACCTTTATTTTTTTTTCACACACTACCTTTAAAAAAATGAGAAACAGTCCCTTAAATCATTGAGTTCTGAGGTTCAGATAAGAAACTCTGACAGGCATTTCCATCAAATAGACAGATTTCACCAGATACAGAGAAACAAGAACAGGGTATTCCAAGCAGGGAAAATCTTATTTGCTAGGCTAGGGAAAGTGTAGGCCACATTTGGAGAATCCTAAGTCATTTTGTGGAGATTAAAGCGGGGATGAAAGTGAGTAGGGAGGGAATTGAGAGTCTGGCAAGAAACAGGACATGAAACAGATCTGAATCATACTGCAAAGCACTTAGTAGCTTACAATAGCTTAGACTACACATATAGGAAATGACAAGGGCATACTCTGGAAGTATAAAGGGATCAGATTTGTCCCCCTAAATTTCTTAGCATAGTTCCTGTTCAAGGAGGCCAAGAACTAACCCTTTTAGGAGACTATCGTATTTATTGCACAATAAGTAGGGGTGAAAAAGCTCTGTCCAAATCGAAGGCTGAACTTTTTAGAATGTTTTATTATATAACAAGTAAAGTAAGCTTTGTCACCCGCATGCTTATCTATGACTAAGAGAACTCCAAAGAAGTAACTTATTTTTCAGGTCATCTGGGTTATCATGAGTCCAAAAAGACATTTCCATTTGTTTGTTTGTTTGTTTTTAACTGGAGGATTATTGTTTTAGAGTGTTGTGCCGGTTTCTGCTGTATGACAACATGAATCAACCATAAGTATACATGTGTCCCCTCCCTCTTGAAGCTGCCTCCTGCCCATTCCCATCCCACCCCTCCAGGTCATCACAAAGCACCAGGCTAAGCTCCCTGCGTTACATAAGAACTTCCCACTATCTATTTTACACATGGTAATGTATATATTTCAATGCTATTCTCTTAATTCGTCCTACCCTCTCCTTCCCCCACTGATTCCACAAGTCCCTTCTCTGTGTCTGCATCTCTATTTCTGCCCTACAAATAGGATCCTCAGTTTTAACAGCTCTTCAGTGAAAAGAATAAAAACAAAAAACAAATATTCAAAGACTTCAAAGAAAAGGCAGTTCCTAAAATAGTAGATAACATTATTGAACTGTATACCTATTAAAGTGAAGATAATGAAGGACAGGGAAGCCTGCCGGACACGACTTAGCGACTAAATACACACACATGCTTATTAATTAGAAGTAAACATGCTCTGAAATGAGATTTTACTTAAATAAAAAAAAAAAAAAAAAAATTGAAAACTCAGGCACTACTAATACCTAAAAGAAACTGAGTAAACGGGAAACAAGATTGTATGGAAGGGTAAAATTTCTCCTCTACCTTCTCCCAGCTGGGCCTAAGAAGAATAACACAAGACACAGTAACAGAAAAACACATAAATTTTATTTAGTAATTTTTTTCTGTGTATCTTTCTGAAAGCCTTCAAAAGGAAAATAAAGACCCAAAATAGTTAGGGCCAAAAGCTTACGTATGGGGTTGGACAAAGAGTAGTAAACTGTGAAAACAAGACAAAGGATTTGGGCTAGAGCAGTTAATTGTGGAAAAGCGAGTAGGAAGGTGAGAGTGAGTAACAAGGTCTGTTTACACAGACTGCCACTCTCTAACAGTAAGAATGGTTTCCTTTCATCTGGTATTATGATGGTACCTTTGACATAAAAGTTTACCTCTTGCTCTCAAGAAGAAAAAGAAAGGTCAGAATGGCCTTCTTGGATCTGCCGTTTACACGCCCTTGACCTAGAATAATCCTTACATCCCCGTGGCATGTTTTGGGATGGCATATTCTGCTACCCTATAAAGTAGGGCAAGCAAAGTTGAAAGTTTCAGAAGCCTCAGAATCTTCCCCCTACCACTCTACCTTCTAACTATAGTAATTCTTCTCACATATTTAATATTATAACATCTTCAATCCTCTTCCTATTAAAAAAAAAAAACCTGGTCTTAAAAAGAGACCTGATATTTAGCCTTAAAAAGGAAGGAAACTGATACACGCTTCAACATGGATGAATCATAAAAGCATTATGCTCAATGAAATAAGCTAGTCTCAAAAAGACAAATACTGAGATGTTACTATTTAATTAATAGAATTTCAGTTCTTCAAGATGAAAAGGTTCTGAAGACTGGTTGCACAACAATGTGAATGTACTTAACAACACTGAATAGTATACTATACTTAAAAATAGTTAAGGGGGACATTTCATGTGTTTTAAAATATTACTAATATATTTTTTTAAATATGACAGAAATTGTCAATAACTGAGGATGAATCCATGTTCCAAGATGGTGAAACTAGAAAAAGCATTTATTAGGGATGAAGCGTTTAGAATATTTTATTCTGTAAAAGTTTGGGAAGCAAAAGAGTGATATAACTGCAATGTTTTTAGCAAGATTAATGACAATAATATATCAAAAGAAATTAGATGGAAGGGAGAGGTGGAAGTAGAGTTGAGAAAAACTTTATAAAAATTGAGAGAAATAGTAATTTTAGGGATTAGTTCAAGGATGAAGTGGAGAAGGCAATGGCACCCCACTCCAATACTCTTGCCTGGAAAATCCCATTGATGGAGGAGCCTGGTAGGCTGCAGTCCATGGGGTCGCCAAGAGTCAGACATGACTGAGTGACTTCACTTTCACTTTTCACTTTCATGCACTGGAGGAGGAAATAGCAACCCACTCCAGTTTTCTTGCCTGGAGAATCCCATGGATGGGGGAGCCTGGTGGGCTGCTGTCTATGGGGTCGCACAGAGTCGGACACGACTGAAGTGACTTAGCAGCAGCAGCAGCAAGGATGAAGTAGTTAAGATATCTGGCATGGGTATAAGAAGGATACAGCCTGAGTCTGCTCCCTTGGGATCATTATTAAGGAGTGGCTGAGCAAGCAGATAAAGGGACAGTAAACTGTACAAGATGCAGAATGAGTCCCTTTCTATGGCTCTTCAGCCTCCAGACCATTTATCAGAAATCAAAAAACTGCTTTACTTATTTATACCTTTCCTCATCTAAAAATATCTGAAAAGGTCAGTAAATAACCACTACTGTTACTCCCTGTTGGCCAAGCACAATGGAAGTATTTACATTTTCCAGAATTTGAGTTGTAGTGATAATGAACTCTCCTTACATAACAGATGAAATTCTTTAAGATTTTATAAACAAAATTGTGGTAACTCTAGTCACGTGGTAAATGTACTAAGTAAGCCCATATTTACTAGGTAGAGTTCCATTTCCTAGAGTGGCTCTTTTTGTAATAGAAACCATTTATTTATTCTGTTAAATCCTAGTATGGATTCCTTTGCATTCGTCTCCACTGCAGCATGGGAAAAAGACTTGAAGTGAGGTTAAAAGAAATCTCTAAATCAGACAAATGAACTTAAAGAATCCTTCTTTTATATACCAAAAGAAAATGAGACTAAAAGTATCTAAAGCACATTAATAAGCATGTAAATTATGATGAAATATAAATACTCAAATCACATTATAGAGGAAATTTTACATTTAAAAAAGGTTAAATTTGCCATCCAAATAATGAGAATTCTCTCTATGCCTTTCTGTTTTAACTTACTGTTGAATTCTATATAAATTAGTTACCAAAGACTAAATCAACTTATGCCAACTTCTAAGACCTTTATCCACTATTACAAGTCCAATTTAAATAAAAATTCTGTGGAAATGACAAAAATTAATAACAATAGTTGCTCCAGAAAGCACATTCAGCTGGGAGGTGAAGCAGTAAAACACCAGTACACATTAAACTAGAACAGAAGGGATCTGCACTATAAAGGTTATGAGGGACAAGGATAGTCCTGCTATCACAAAACAAAAAATATAAAAACAATATCTTTATTGAAAATCAATGAAAGCAAACTCTTTGAAAGGTTAATAAAACCGACTAGGAAAAAAGAGAGTAGACAGAATTCACATAATCAAGAATGAGAGAGAAAACATCATTATAGATCACATAGACAGTAAAAGGTTAGCAAGAAAACATTACTAAAAATTCTATATTAACAAATTCAGCAAATTAAATAGAATGGTGAAATTTCATAACCTGAATAGCTACATATTTATTAGAGAAAAAGAATTTGTAGTTTAAAAACCTATTCACAAAGAAAGTTCACAAGTCCATGTGGCTTCCTTCACTGGTGAGTTAGACCAAAGGTAAGAAATGGGTAACAATGTTACACAAAGTCATGCAAAACACTTAAGAAGAAATATGCTACAAATCATTCATAGTCAAGCATTAACCTAATACTCTAATTAAACAAAGACATTACAAAAAAAGAAAACTACAGACTCATGAGTCTCATAAACCCAGAAGTAAAAATCCTTAAAAGAATGTTTTCAAATTGAACAAAGGAATACATAAAAAGAATCATGGTCAAGAGTCTATTCTAGGAATGCAAAGCTGTTTTAACATTCAAAAATCAATATGAGTTTACCGTATTAACAGACTAACATACCTCGCCCATGTTTCCACCAAAGGAACCAAATGACTGTTTTAATGAAGGCAAAAAAGACATTTGACAAAATTCAATATCCACTCATGATAAAAACTGGGAATAAAAGGAAGAGTACTTCAACCTGATAAAGAATATCCACAAAAATCCTAGAGACAACACCTTACTTAATGCTGAGATACTGGATGTTTTATCTCTGAGATCAGAAAGAATGCTGTCATCACTTCTCGTCAACACTATACTAGAGTTCTTAGTGAATGCAACAAACCAAGAAAAAGAAATAAACAGCATACAGATTTATAAGAAAGAAAAAAAAACTACCCTTATTCAAAGACTGCATGATTTTCAATGTAAAAATTCCTACGAAATCTACAAGAAGTTATTAAAAATAACAAATTAGCAAGGTCACAGGATATAAGGTCAATATACAAAAAGTATGTTTTGTTTACATATAAAAGTAATACATATTGGAAATAGAAGCTTTTTAGAATAACCATTGTAATTCGACCAAAGAAAAGTTTAGGGATGTGGGTTCACTTACAACATACCCGGAATTAGCCTGAGCTGTTTTGCTAAAGTAAAAATGAACCTGTATGGCGTTGATCCCTGTCAAGACAAGAAATGTATGGCTTGATAGCGCTGCTTTGTGCTGACAGGCCGAAGGTGAGTTTCAGGGTAGTCTGTACCAGACTGTCAACAATGTTTATTAATAAATGAGATTTGATGATTTCCATCTGGTCTGAGTGAAAAATCACAGAAGGCTCTACCTTTGGGGCTGGTTATGGGAAAAACTATGCCTACATGATAAACAGAATGTAAGTAATATAAGCCTAGGCTCAAGTGGGGGCTACATGGTTCTGTGCACACATTAGGGGCAACCGATCTGAGAGAAAAGGTGACCATATGATCAACAGAGAGGACAGTCAGAGGTCGTGTCCAGCTCTTCTAAACCTCTTGCAATGAGGGAGCCTCTGGCTGCAATACATATCTTTATTGTTCTAATCTTGTTGCTATATTGAATCTTTCCCTTGCAATGAATTCTAATTTTGTTCTTTAGTAACTGAACCCCATTTGGACTGCTACAAATAGTGCAAAGAATAAATTTAACAAAATGTGTGCAAGATTTATACACTGAAAACTGCTAAACACTGCAAAAAGCACTAAAATAAATGGACATGCAGAATGAGAAAAAATACTATCCTACGGATGTCACTGTCAGTAAATTGATCAATATATCCAATATAGTCTCCATTCTAGCAATCCTTTCATAGTAAGTAAAAGCTTATAATAAAATATATATGGAAATGCAAAGATCTGGAATAGTTAAAATATCTTTGAATATAAATGTTGTAGAACTTAACACTAACTGATTTCAAGATTGATAATAAAGTTACAGTAATTAAGAGAATAGATATTGGCACAAGGACAGACACATAATCAAAAGAAAATAACAGAACAAAATATACTCCAGAAACATAACATATAAACACGGTCAAATGATTTTCAAGAAAGGTGCCAAGATATTTCAATGAGAAGATGATCTTTTTAACAAATGTTGCTGAAAATATTTGATATCCACATGCAAACAACGATGAAATCTGCCCCACACCATATACATTATATCAAAATGGGTCATACCCCTAGATGCACAAGCCTAAAATATAAAGCTTCT
Source organism: Tragelaphus eurycerus (assembly GCA_935064755.1). Classification (NCBI taxonomy): domain Eukaryota; kingdom Metazoa; phylum Chordata; class Mammalia; order Artiodactyla; family Bovidae; genus Tragelaphus; species Tragelaphus eurycerus. The sequence continues at coordinate 1,549,983 of CAKXYN010000126.1, read as the reverse complement.
AGAAGAAAATACAGGAGAAAAATCTTTGTTACCCTGTTTAGGCAAAGTTTTTATTTGCGTTTTGCTTTATTTTAACTTTTTTTGGGAAGAAACACAAAAGACATGAACCATAAAAGAAAAACATGATAAACTGTATTTGACCAAAATTATGAACTCTGTGCTTCCAAAGACTTCATCAAGAAAGTGAAAAGACAACAACCTAGGGAATAGGAGAAAATATTTACATTATTATTTACCTGAAAGGAAACATATCCCAAATATTTGTTGCTATTTAGTTGCTGAATTGTGCCTGACTCTTTTGCAACCCCATGGACTCTAGCCCACCAGGTTCCTCTATCCATGGGATTACTTAGGCAAGCATACTGGAGTGGGTTACCATTTCTTTTTCCAGGGGATCTTCCTGACTCAAAGATCAAACCCACGTCTCCTGCATTGTCAGGCAGATTCTTTACCACTGAGACACCAGGGAAGCCCATCCCAAATATTGGGTTCAAATATATAAATGAACTTTTTGGCCAACTTTATATATAAGAAACCTTAAAACTAAGTATTAAAGAGATACACAACCCATTTTTTTTAACATGACAGAAATGGCAAACACATGAAGGATGTGAATATTACTAGTCATTAAGTCTAAAACAGGAATGAGTTGCCTTTACACCCATGAGGACTGCTGTACTTAAAAAGAAAAAAGTAAAAAGCAATAATAAGAAGTAGCCAAAACACAGGGAAACTAAAAATCCCATACACTGCTGGAAAAATTACTTTGGAAAACAGTTTAAAAAATTAGGCATATACTACCACGTGTGCTGTGTTTAGTCACTCAGTCGTGTCCGATCCTTGCGACCCCTTGGACTGTAGCTCACTAGGCTCCTCTGTCCATGGGATTTTTCAGGCAAGAATACTGGCGTGGCAGCCATTTCCTTCTCCAGGGGATCTTCCCAACCCAGGAAGAACCTGAGTCTCGTGTGTCTTCTGCATTGCAGGAAGATTTTTACCTGCTGGGCCATACAGCAAGCCCCTATACTACCATATAACCCAACAATCCCATTCTTTACCAGTGAAAACTGACGTCTACAAAAAAGATTTATACTTGAATATTCATTAACAGGTATATTTATAATAGCTAAAAATGAGTACAGAAACAAATTTTCCATTCTGGAAAAGGCAAAACTCTAGTAACAGATTAGTGGTTACCAGGGACTGAGGATAGTGACAAGGAATTAAATGCTAAGGTATACAATCAGATCAGATCAGATCAGATCAGTCGCTCAGTCGTGTCCGACTCTTCGCGACCCCATGAACCACAGCACACCAGGCCTCCCTGTCCACCACCAGCTCCCGGAGGTCACCCAGACTCACACCCATCAAGTCAGTGATGCCATCCAGCCATCTCATCCTCTGTCGTCCCCTTCTCCTCCTGCCCTCAATCCCTCCCAGCATCAGAGTCTTCTCCAATGAGTCAACTCTTCGCATGAGGTGGCCAAAATACTGGAGTTTCAGCTTTAGCATCATTCCTTCTAAAGAAATTCCAGGATTGATCTCCTTCAGAATGGACTGGTTGGATCTTCTTGCAGTCCAAGGGACTCTCAAGAGTCTTCTCCAACACCACACTTCAAAAGCATCAATTCTTCGGCGCTCAGCCTTCTGCACAGTCCAGCTCTCACATCCATACATGACCACAGGAAAGACCATAGCCTTGACTAGGCGAACCTTTGTTGGTAAAGTAATGTCTCTGCTTTTGAATATGCTATCTAGGTTGGTCATAACTTTCCTTCCAAGGAGTAAGCGTCTTTTAATTTCATGGCTGCAGTCACCATCTGCAGTGATTTTGGAGCCCAGAAAAACAAAGTTTGACACTGTTTCCACTGTTTCCCCATCTATTTCCCATGTAGTGATGGGACCAGATGCCATGATCTTCGTTTTCTGAATGTTGAGCTTTAAGCCAACCTTTTCATTCTCCACTTTCACTTTCATCAAGAGGCTTTTCAGCCCCTCTTCACTTTCTGCCATAAGAGTCGTGTCATCTGCATATCTGAGGTTATTGATATTTCTCCCAGCAATCTTGATTCCAACTTGTGTTTCTTCCAGTCCAGCATTTCTCATGATGTACTCTGCATATAAGTTAAATAAACATGGTGACAATATGCAGCCTTGACGTACTCCTTTTCCTATTTGGAACCAGTCTGTTGTTCCATGACCAGTTCTAACTGTTGCTTCCTGATCTGCATACAGATTTCTTAAGAGGCAGATCAGGTGGTCTAGTATTCCCATCTCTTTCAGAATTTTCCATAGTTTATTGTGATCTACACAGTCAAAGGCTTTGGCATAGTCAATAAAGCAGAAATAGATGTTTTTCTGGAACTCTCTTGCTTTTTCCATGATCCAGAAGATGTTGGCAATTTGATCTTTGCTTCCTCTGCCTTTTCTAAAACCAGCTTGAACATCAGGAAGTTCACGGTTCACATATTGCTGAAGCCTGGCTTGGAGAATTTTGAGCATTACTTTACCAGCGTGTGAGATGAGTGCAATTGTGCGGTAGTTTGAGCATTCTTTGGCATTGCCTTTCTTTGGGATTGGGATGAAAACTGACCTTTTCCAATCTTGTGGCCACTGCTGAGTTTTAGGACTGTGTAAAACGATTTAACTATTCTGATTCTGTTAAGTAATGAAAAGACTGCAAATATTCATCAAAATTAACTGAATTGTATACTGAACATTATTGTAAAGTTATACACTTTATACTTCATCAAAGCTGATTTTAAAAAGAAAAATCTAGTCACTTTAAATACAAGTAACCTTTTTCTTGAGCTTCTCAGGTGGTTGAGTAGTAAGGAATCCACCTGCATTGTAGGAGACACTGGTTCAGTCCCTGAGTTGGGAAGACCCCCTGGAGAAGGAAATGGCAACCCACGCCAGTATTCTTGCCTGGAAAATCCCATGGACAGAGGAGCCTGGCGGGCTACAGTCCATGGGGTTGCAAAAGATTCAGACATGACTTAGTGACTTAACAACAAATCTTTTTCTTCCCCCATGACTTTCCAATATAGGTGGACTTGGCAGGAATAGCTCATTTCTGTCTACAAAGATCAGCTTGGGGAGCTTAACTGGGGGAAGGATCCACTTCTGAGATCACTCAGGGCAGCAAATTGCTGGTGGCAGTTTAACAAGGTCTGTAGGGAAGGTTTTGGCTGGACTCTCACAGCATGGTGACTTCAGTTCCAACATGGAGTGTCCCAGAGGTACAGGTAGAAGTCCTAACACTCTTTATGACTTGTCGAGACAGTCTCATTAGTGTCTTACCACCGTCAGAAATCTGCCCAGATTCTAGTGAAGGGACATACAGATTCCACCTCTTCATGGGAGGAATATCAACATCACAGTATAAAGCACAGTATGTGAAATGGGAAATATTTTTAGGTAGTGTTTGGGAAAAAAATCTAACAGTTTGAATTTTTATTCTGTAGATAAGGAGGAAATAAGGCAATGCAAAAAGGACATGATCCCATCTAAATTTTAGGATGATAACTCCAGAAGCACCACCAGGAATAAACTAAATAGACTGAAAAACATTGTAAGCAGAGGGAGGGAGAGTGAGGACCTTTCAAGGTTGCATTTCACAGTCAAAAACAAAACAGAGACTCATAAGGACACTAACTACTGTGAACTAGAGAGAAGAGAAAACCTGCTTATCAAAGATGCTATATGAATACAAGTAAAGTGTCTCATCTAGAAAACGGCAATGCCATTAAGCAACAGAATGTTTAGACAGGATAATAATAAATTCTGTTCTGGCACATGCTGGTGAAGGCAGAATGCACCTAAAAATTAAACAAGAGAGTCACAACAAAGAGCACATGTTATATAACCCATGAAGAAAAGACTCAATTCTGAGTGATCAAGAGTTGAGTTGACTACAATCCTTAGACAAGGCAACATAGATCATTTCTTCACAATTACTTAAAAGTCTGATATCTATCTACACATCAAATGCCTGAAAGTATGCTTTAAATACTCTTGCTTCCTTTCTAACCAAAACATTCTTTTCGTACTGCAGTTCACTGAGTTCATAAAAACTGTCTATCTGAAGATTTGTCTCTAAGGCAAAGGGTAACAATTTATATAGCTTTTTAAAGTGATAATAATGATCACACATGAATTCAAAATGCATTGTTTGTTTTTTACACTTTAAATCATCTGTAGCATGGCAGACAATATTGGCCAAATTCTTCTCCATTATTCCTTGCTAAAAGAACTGCTTTCTCCACTACTGAATGGCCATACGCTTCAGGGTATCTGGGTTTATAATCCCCAGGGTGAATCTTACTTGGTATAACTTTGTTCTCAGTCCTGGCAAGCTGTAGGACAGAATCATCATGCATTCTAAGTGGACCAATGCCTGGACTCCCTCACTCCCCAACGGTGACTCTCATTTAACTTATCTGAAGTAATTAGTTCGTTAGTTCAGTCACTCAGTCATGTCCAACTCTGCGACCCCATGGACTGAAGCACGCCAGGCCTCCCTGTTTGTCACTAACTCCTGGAACTTGCTCAAACTAACGTCCATAGAGTTGGTGATGCCATCCAACCATTTCATCCTCTGTTGTCCCCTTCTCCTCCCGCCTTCAATCTTTTTCAGCATCAGGGTCTTTTCCAAAGACTCAGTACTTCGCATCAGGTGGCCAAAGCACTGGAGCTTCAGCTTCAGCATCAGTCCTTTCAATGAACACCCAGGACTGATTTCCTTTAGGATGGACTGGTTTGATCTTCTTGCAGCCCAAGGGACTCTAAAGAGTCTTCTCCAACATCACAGTTCAAAAGCATCAATTCTTCGGCGCTCGGCTTTCTTCATAGTCCAACTCTCACATCTATAATGACCACTGGAAAAACCATAGCCTTGACTAGATGGACATCTGTTGGCAAAGTAACGTCTCTGCTTTTCAATATGCTGTCTGGGTTGGTCATAGCTTTTCTTCCAAGAAGCAAACATCTTTGAATTTCATGGCTGCAGTCACTATCTGAGGTGATTTTGGAACCCAAGAAAATAGTCTATCACTGTTTCCATTGTTTCCCCATCTACTTGCCGTGAAGTGATGGGAAAAACTAAGTGTCTGGAGTAATAGTGTCTTTTTAATCATTATGGGACAAGTCTAAGGACAAAAGTCCAGCAGAGAGATGTACAGAACTTTCATTCTGAAAACACTTTTGAATTAATTGATAGTAGAACTTTCATCCATGGTTCTCATTATGCAATTAACAATTATTCTCATTCTTTAAGACAGTTCTGGTCATGTTTTCTCTTTCTTGCAATGAAACGTATCCTAAAGGCTATACTTGGTAATACAATTTTCAGGATAATAAACTCTAGCTTTATAAACAGGAAGCAAGACTTCAGTTATTCTGCTGACAAAAGATAAGCCAATTTTATAGGAGCCAGCAAAGAATGATGGCATTTTACTGTACATGAAAATATCTTTTCAAAACTTATAAAATTCATCAAATTTCGACTATTGAACAGACTGTGCCTGCTCAACTGCATCCTCAAATGACTAGAGTTTCTTTTTGAAATTAAATGATACAGAAGTATATAAGACAATATCATCTTACACATATTTTTTGTGTGTGTTTTAAAAGCTGTCTCCCAGATATAATTATAATGGTAGTCTGAAATGAATTAAGGACATTCTCAAAAACCAGAATGAAACAATACACTGATAACATTTCCTTCTTTGTTCTGTTCATCAATTCAAACTACCTAAACCCAGTGAAAGCAATGACCACAAAGACTATGCTGCTGGTATATACTCCCCCAACTTTGGCTCTGACTTAAGGTACAAGAAGAGAAAGCACCCAATTTGAAGAATTCTGCATTTCCTCTCCAAAAGAACATGTAACGATGGATGATGGGAAGGTGCTACAGAAAGGCTTCTTGGTGGCATGGCCGAGGACATGGCAGAAGACATCACTGTGTCACCAAAATGAGCTGCCTGGTGAAGGACATAAAGGCCCTGGAAGTAGTCTCTCTCTTCTCTTTGCTCTCACAGAATCTGATATCACTGACTTTGTTTCAGGCATGTCCCTCAGGGGCAATGTTTTGAAGATTCAGATCAGATCAGATCAGTTGCTCAGTCGTGTCCGACTCTTTGCGACCCCATGAACCGCAGCATGCCAGGCCTCCCTGTCCATCACCAGCTCCCGGAGGTCACTCAGACTCGCATCCATCGAGTCAGTGATGCCATCCAGCCATCTCATCCTCTGTCGTCCCCTTCTCCTCCTGCCCTCAATCCCTCCCAGCATCAGAGTCTTCTCCAATGAGTCAACTCTTCGCATGAGGTGGCCAAAATACTGGAGTTTCAGCTTTAGCATCATTCCTTCTAAAGAAATTCCAGGACTGATCTCCTTCAGAATGGACTGGTTGGATCTTCTTGCAGTCCAAGGGACTCTCAAGAGTCTTCTCCAACACCACACTTCAAAAGCATCAATTCTTCGGCGCTCAGCCTTCTTCACAGTCCAGCTCTCACATCCATACATGACCACAGGAAAGACCATAGCCTTGACTAGGCGAACCTTTGTTGGTAAAGTAATGTCTCTGCTTTTGAATATGCTATCTAGGTTGGTCATAACTTTCCTTCCAAGGAGCAAGCGTCTTTTAAGCGTTTTGAAGATTATGTCCATGCAAAAGTAGACCTGTGCTGGCCAGTACACCAGGTTTAAGCCACATTGGTCACCACTGGGTTTTACTACTGACATGACGGTCTAGGTGTTAGGCACTCCATGGAGGTAACCACTACCATCCAAGGGGCTACCATTCAGGCCAGGCTCTTCACCATCTGCATGCAGCGAGGATACTGGGAACACAAGATCAGCAAGCCCTAACCATTCCCTGTAAGGTGACCAGTCACTGTGGTTCTGTGCAAGTGCTCCTTATCCTCACCCCCAGGGGCACTGTCTTCATCTTGATCTCAGCCTCCTACGGGTTTGTACACACTGCAAACTGGGTCACTGTGAAAAGTTTTCATTTGCAATTTTAATGACGCACTGATGAGCAAAAGAATATTCTATTCTCTCCATAGGATTAATCAACTTAATTGGTTTCATAAAAGCAATGTACAAACTATCATGTAAAAACATTGCAGTTATGAGGATAATATGGTACATGAATAGTGGCCTCAGGTACACTACTGTATACGCTACTGTAGATGAATAAAATGTATCGAACAGAAGCAAGCAGAAAGTCATCCTGGGAAAATGAAATTGCGAATTTGTGGTTCAGAAATAATCTAACTAGAATTTTACTGCAGATGAGAAAAAAATGGTCATACAAATTTTAAACATATCCAGGTTTTAAAAAAATGATTGCAGAATGAAATTAATGGAAGAAGAATTTGAGACTTGTGCTTTCTCTGAAGAACGTAGATAAGTCCTCAGAATTGCCTGCAAGAATCACAATTCCTAAGCAGACACCTAAGAAAAAAGATTGTTTCTTAGGTAACCATCCACAGCATACATGATCCAACAAATCAAAGTCATCACCTGAGCTTGTCAGAAATTATCTGGAAGAGCTGATGATGTGTTATATTTGAGCCCTAAAGCTGCAACTCTTTAAACAAATGAACTCCTGGTTCTGCATTAGCTGAATTTGCCAGTGGCTTTCTCAAGGAGAAAATGCACCTTTGTGGAGGTCAAAGAGGAATATTTGAAAATAATCTCTTCTGATGGTGGCCAATGGCAACAAAATCTTTATGATGTTATAGAAGCAACTTTTAAAAACTTTTGAAGAGTTATTAAAAATAGAACAATTCAGTTGTCCTATTCATATTCTCCTGTTAATTTTATTTCTACTAGGGGTGGGGAGTGGAATCTGAAAAGTATTAATTCAAGAAAGGAAACAAACATTCAGGAGAGATGCTTCTTTGATTTGCAACAACAACTACACTTTTAGAACAACTAACAACTGCAGCTCAGACTCTTTGCTTCCCTTTTAAAGAAAAGCCATTTCAACTATACAGATGGAATCATTTTGGAAAACAAAGGAAAAACCCTCTTTCGTCTTCTACCCTCTGGAGCAAAGAAGAGAAAAGAGAAGGGGTCAATAGAAATGGAGTTAATTTCTTCATACAGCTCAATATCATGAAAACCATTCAGCACAAATGACAAACAATAATGTTATGAAACTGGTTTTTTTTTTCACTCAATCCAATTCCACTAAACGAGCTTGTCTGCAAGTGGATTACCAGTTACCACATTGTAAACTGCATTTAAAATTATTTTCTTTCCTCTTAAGAATTTAATTTATAGGCTTATGTGAATCAAGTACCTTTATTCATTGTCCCATCAAAATAAAAATAGAGCTAGTTAGCTATCAATAACAGAAACATTTTGCAACAATATAACCCAGGCATCTACATTAATAAAATGCTTGAGAAGAATGCTAAGAAAATGTAATTTCAATAAATAGTAATACAATAGCATCTTTTAGGACACAGGGAAAACTATATTTATGGAAGATGTGACAAACTAGGAAAATTACAAATCCAGTTAGCACTTGATAAAGACCTATGACAAAAGGCTTTTTATATTATTTAAATGACAGCTATATACTGGAAACAAACTGGATAATACAGTTTGCTGGTCTGAACAAACATACTAGATATAAACTGAAGCACAGAGGGAAAGAAAAAAAACGGTCCAGAAAAATGCACAAACTAAGGAGAATGGGACAATTATATCTTTTGGAGACCTGACTCAGCACCAAATATGCATATGTTAGTATTATAAAGTCTGCTGCTGCTGCTGCTGCTGCTGCTAAGTCGCTTCAGTCGTGTCCGACTCTGTGCGACCCCATAGACAGAAGCTCACCAGGCTCCCCTGTCCCTGGGATTCTCCAAGCAAGAACACTGGAGTGGCTTGCCATTTCCTTCTCCAATGCATGAAAGAGAAAAATGAAAGTGAAGTCGCTCAGTCGTGTCCGACTCTTAGCGACCTCATGGACTGGAGCCTACCAGGATCCTGCATCCATGGGATTTTCCAGGCAAAAGTACTGGGGTGGGGTGCCATTGCCTTCTTCTTTCATCTTTAACTTCAGCTACCCTGTCCTGCCGGCAAACTAACCGCAGGCGGCTGCAACCCGTGCACTAAGCACGGATGAGAGGAGCTACCCCATATCCAAGGTCAGGGGCAGAAGCCGGGAGGACCCCAAGCCCGAACGGCGACGGCTAAGAGGAGTTACCCAACAGGCGAGGTCAGGGGCAGCAGGGTAGAGTGCCAGACTGCGACAGCGCAGGAATGGCTGAGAGGAGCTACCCTGCATCAGAGGTCAGGGGCAGTCAGAGGTCAGGGGGGGCGGCCTGGAGGAACTACCCCACACCCCCACACCTGAGGCCAGGGGCAGCAGCTGGGAGGAGCAACCCCATGCCCGAGGCCAGGGGCGGCGGCCGGGAGGAACAGACCCACCTCCAAGGAGCCCTGGCTGCGTGGGCGCAGAAGGGCCTAAAGGAGCTATCCCACATTGAAGGTCAGGAAGGGCTGTGGTGAGAAGATACGCTTCCTCCAAGATAAGGAGCAGCAGCTGCGCTTTGCTGGAGCAGCTGTGAAGAGATACCCCACGCCCAAGGTAAGAGAAACCCAAGTAAGACGGTAGATGTTGCAAGACGGCATCAGAGGGCAGACACACTGTAACCATACACACAGAAAGCTAGTAAATCTAATCACACTAGGACCACAGCCTTGTCTAACTCAATGAAACTAAGCCATGCCCGTGGGACAACCCAAGATGGGCGGGTCATGGTGGAGAGATCTGACAGAGTGTGGTCCACTGGAGAAGGGAATGGCAAACCATTTCAGTATTCTTGCCTTGAGAACGCCATGAACAGTACGAAAAGGCAAAATGATAGGATACTGAAAGAGGAACTCCCCAGATCAGTAGGTGCCCAATGTGCTGCTAGAGATCAGTGGAGAAATAACTCCAGAAAGAATGAAGGGACAGAGCCAAAGCAAAAAGAATGCCCACCTGTGGGTGTGACTGGTGATAGAAGCAAGGTCCGATGCTGTAAAGTGCAATATTGCATAGGAACCTGGAATGTCAGGTCCATGAATCAAGGCAAATTGGAACTGCTCAAACAGGAGAAGGCAAGAGTGAATGTCCACATTCTAGGAATCATTGAACTAAAAGGGACTGGAATGGGTGAATTGAACTCAGATGACCATTATATCTACTAGTGCGGGCAGGAATCCCTTAGAAGAAATGGAGTGGCCATCAGGGTCAACAAGAGAGTCTGAAATGCAGTACTTTGATGCAATCTCAAAAACGACAGAATATCTCTGTTCGTTTCCAAGGCAAACCATTCAATGTCACAGTAATCCAAGTCTATGCCCCAACCAGTAATTCTGAAGAAGCTGAAGTTGAATGGTTCTATGAAGAACTACAAGACCTTTTAGGACTAACACCCAAAAAAGATGTCCTTCTCATCATAGGGAACTGGAATGAAAAAGTAGGAAGTCAAGAAACACCTGGAGTAAAAGGCAAATTTGGCCTCGGAATACGGAATGAAGCAGGGCAAGGACTAATAGAGTTTTGGCCCAAAAAAATGCACTGGTCATAACAAACACCCTCTTCCAACAACACAAGAGAAGACTCTATACATGGACATCACCAGATGGTCAACACCAAAATCAGATTGATTGTATTCTTTGCAGCCAAAGATGGAGAAGCTCTATACAGTCAGCAAAAACAAGACCAGGAGCTGACTGTGGCTCAGATCATGAACACCTTATTGCCAAATTCAGACTGAAATTGAAGAAAGTAGAGAAAACCAGTAGACCATTCAGGTATGACCTAAATCAAATCCCTTATGGTTATACAGTGGAAGTGCGAAATAGATTTAAGGGCCTAGATCTGATAGATAGAGTGCCTGATGAACTATGGCCTAGATCTGATAGATAGAGTGCCTGATGAACTATGGAATGAGGTTCGTGACATTGTACAGGAGACAGGGATCAAGACCATCCGTGTGGAAAAGAAATGCAACAAAGCAAAATGGCTGTCTGGGGAGGCCTTACAAATAGCTGTGAAAGAAGAGAAGCGAAAAGCAAAGGAGAAAAGGAAAGATATAAGCATCTGAATGCAGAGTTCCAAAGAATAGCAAGAAGAGATAAGAAAGCCTTCTTCAGTGATCAATGCAAAGAAATAGAGGAAAACAACAGAATGGGAAAGACTAGAGATCTCTTCAAGAAAATTAGACATACCAAGGGAACATTTCATGCTAAGATGGGCTGGATAAAGGACAGAAATGGTATGGATCTAACAGAACCAGAAGATATTAAGAAGAGATGGCAAGAATACATAGAAGAACTGTACAAAAAAGATCTTCATGACCCAGATAATCACGATGGTGTTATCACTCACCTAGAGCCAGACATCCTGGAATATGAAGTCAAGTGGCCATAGAAAGCATCATTATGAACAAAGCTAGTGGAGGTGATGGAATTCCAGTTGAGCTATTTCAAATCCTGAAAGATGATGCTGTGAAAGTGCTGCACTCAATATCCCAGCACATTTGGAAACTCAGCAGTGGCCACAGGACTGGAAAAAGTCAGTTTTCATTCCAATTCCAAAGAAAGGCAATGCCAAAGAATGCTCAAACTACCACACAATTGCACTCATCTCATACGCTGGTAAAGTAATGCTCAAAATTCTCCAAGCCAGGCTTCAGCAATATGTGAACCGTGAACTTCCTAATGTTCAAGCTGGTTTTAGAAAAGGCAGAGGAACCAGAGATCAAATTGCCAACATCCGCTGGATCATAGAAAAAGCAAGAGAGTTCCAGAAAAACATCTATTTCTGCTTTATTGACTATGCCAAAGCCTTTGACTGTGTAGATCACAATAAACTATGGAAAATTCTGAAAGAGATGGGAATACCAGACCACCTGATCTGCTTCCTGAGAAATATGTAGGCAGGCAGGTCAGGAAGCAACAGTTAGAACTGGTCATGGAACAACAGACTGGTTCCAAATAGGAAAAGGAGTACGTCAAGGCTGCATATTGTCACCATGTTTATTTAACTTATATGCAGAGTACATCAGAGAAACGCTGGACTGGAAGAAACACAAGTTGGAATCAAGATTGCCAGGAGAAAATCAATAACCTCAGATATGCAGATGACACCATCCTTATGGCAGAAAGTGAAGAGGGGCTAAAAAGCCTCTTGATGAAGGTGAAAGTGGAGAATGAAAAAGTTGGCTTAAAGCTCAACATTCAGAAAACGAAGATCAGGGCATCTGGTCCCATCACTTCATGGGAAATAGATGGGGAAACAGTGGAAACAGTGTCAGACTTTATTTTTCTGGGCTGCAAAATCACTGCAGATGGTGACTGCAGTCATGAAATTAAAAGACACTTACTCCTTGGAAGGAAAGTTATGACCAACCTAGATAGCATATTCAAAAGCAGAGACATTACTTTGCCAACAAAGGTTCATCTAGTCAAGGCTATGTTTTTTCCAGTGGTCTTGTATAGATGTCAGAGTTGGACTCTGAAGAAGGCTGAGCGCTGAAGAATTGATGCTTTTGAACTGTGGTGTTGGAGAAGACTCTTGAGAGTCCCTTGGACTGCAAGAAGATCCAACCAGTCCATTCTGAAGGAGATCAGCCCTGGGATTGCTTTGGAAGGAATGATGCTAAAGCTGAAACTCCAGTATTTTGGCCACCTCATGCAAAGAGTTGACTCATTGGAAAAGACTCTGATGCTGGGAGGGATTGGGGGCAGGAGGAGAAGGGGACGACAGAGGACGAGATGGCTGGCATCACTGACTCGATGGACGTGAGTCTGGGTCAACTCTAGGAGCTGGTGATGGACAGCGAGGCCTGGCGGGCTGCAACTCATGGGGTTGCAATGAGTCGGACATGACTGAGCGACTGAACTAAACTGAACTGAACCCTGTCCTGTGCTCTGTATTTTGTAGTTGTCCCTCCTTGTGTGATTAGTTATGTAGAAGACCTGCTTTAAAAAAAAGTCCAACTGTAAATTGTCATTTTACTTTTGAAAAGCAAGATGTCAAACACATCAGTAGCTATCATTGTAATCCTCATGTCTTCATCCATTATTGAGTATCCTCTCTTTCCTTAGCACTTTCTATAAGCCACATAATTTAATGCTCAAACAACCTCGAAGGACAGATTTTCTTAGGCTTTCATATAAGATGAAAAGTGAAAAGTGAAAGTGAAGTTGCTCAGTCGTGTCCGACTCTTTGCGACCCCATGGACTGTAGCCTACCAGGCTCCTCCATTCATGGGATTTTCCAGGCAAGAATACTGGAGTGGGCTGCCATTTCCTTGCAAATCAGACTCAAATAAGTTAACTTGCCATAGTCTCACAGCTAGTAAGCAGTGCAGCCCTCCACAAATTTTTCCTCTAATCTCTTTAACCTAGGGACTCTACTCCAAATTTATCCTAATAAATCAACAAAACCAAAACACAGACCCAGTGATACCTCTCCAGCTTTTTGTAGCAAAAGTCAGAAACAACCAAGTATCTAACATTAGGAGAATGGTACTTCAACAGGATGAAATATTGTACATTTAATATAAACCTTGGACAGCAAGGACATCAAACCAATCAATCCTAAAAGAAACCTTGAACATTCATTGGAAGAACTGATGCTAAAATGATGCTAAAACTGAAGCTCCAATACTTTGGCTACCTGTTGCACAGAGCCGACTCACTGGAAAAGACCCTGATGCTGGGAAAGACTGAAAGCAGGAGGAAAGGGGTGCGACAGAGAATAAGATGGGTGGATGGATGGCAACACCAACTCAATGGATATGAATTTGTGCAAACTCTGGGAGACAGTGAAAGCCAGGGAAGCCAGGCATGCTGCAGTCCATGGGGTCACAAAGAGTCAAACATGACTTAAGAGACTGAACAACAACAATATGAAGAACATATAATTTTTAAAGAGAAGGAAAATCCGAAATTAATATGGAGAGTTCAAGCTCTAGCAATGGCAAAGTGGTTTATATTATACTAGCACTCCCACAGATGGCAATCATGAACTCCATTCAACCACTCTTTGAAGGCACTGAAGGGCAACCAAAATCAAGTAGAAACTGAAGGCGATTACCAAGAAAGACGGAAATCGGGCTGGGTGAAATCCTTGTTGCATTAGTTTTCCACTGCCGCATAACAAAGGACCACAAACTTAGTCAATGAAAATAACATCCATCAAACAGTTCACAGTTCTCCAAGCCAGAAATCTATCCAGCATGATTAAGTTCTCTGCTCAGTGTTATCATTAAGACTGAAATCAAGATGTTGGCGAGAACAAGTTCTCACCTGGAACCTTTGGAGAAAAATCTGCTTCCTGGCTCACACTTTTTTGGCAGAATTTAGTTCCTTGCGATTATAGGATGGAAGTCCCTATTTCCTTGCTGGCTGTCAGCTACGAATTTCTGTCATTTCCTTAAAACTACCTTCTCATTTGGCCCTCACCATCTTTAAGCCAACAAGAGTGTGTCAAATCCTCCTTTTGCTATGAATTTCTGAGTTTCTCCACAGGCACTATGTGGAAAAAACTCTAATTTTAAGGTTCTCATGGTGAATGGTGAGGCCCTTCCCAAGAAAACTGCCTAATCAACTGTGCATATAAAGATATCAGCAAAAAGGCAAGAATGACTGCTCTCACCACTTTAAGTTCTTTTTTTTAATCAATTAATTACTTTACAATATTGCAGCAGTTTTTGCCATAGACATGAATCTGCCATGGGTGCACGTGTCCCCCTACCCTGAACCCCCCTCCCACCTCCCTCCCCACCCCATCCCTCTGGGTTGTCCCAGAGCACCAGCTTTGACTGCCCTGCTTCATGCATCGAACTTCTCCTGGTCCTCTATCTTACATTAGGCAATATACATGTTTCAGTGCTCTTCTCTCAAATTATCCCACCCACGTCTACTCCCACATACTCCAAAAGTCTGTTCTTTACATCTGTGTCTCTTTATGTCTTGCATATATGTCTTGCATATAGGGTCATCTTTACCATCTTTCTAAATCCATAGACAGGCATTAATATACTCTATTGATGTTTCTCTTTCTGACTTACTTCTGTATAATGGGCTCCACTTTTATCCACCTCATTAGAACTGACTCAAATATGTTCTTTTTTATAGCTGAGTACTATTCCATTGTGTATGTGTACCACAACTTCCTTATCCATTCATCTGGCAATGGACATCTAGGTTGCTTCCATGCTCTAACTATTGTAAACAGTGCTGCAATGAACATTGGGGTAGACGTGTCTCGTTCAATTCTGGTTTCCTTGGTGTGTATGCCCAGCAGTGGGATTGCTGAGTTGTGTGGAAATTCTATTTCCAGGTTTCTAAGGCATCTCCACACTGTTCTCCATAGTGGCTGTTACTAGTTTGCTTCCCACCAACAATGTAAGAGAGTTCCGTTTTCTGCACAACCTCTCCATCATTTATTGTTTGGCAGCCATTCTGACCAGCGTTAGATGATACCTCATTGTGGTTTTGATTTGTATTTCTCTAATAATGAGTGATGTTGAGCATCTTTTCATGTGTTTGTTAGCCATCTGTATGTCTTCTTTGGAGAAATGTCTGTTTAATTCTTTGGCCCATTTTTTGATTGGGTCATTTATTTTTCTGGTATTGACCTGCATGACTGCTTATATATTTTGGAGATTCTTTGTCAGTTGCTTCATTTGCTATTACTTTCTCCCATTCTGAAGGCTATCTTTTCACCTTTATAGTTTTCTTTGCTGTGCAAAAGCTTTTAAGTTTAATTAGGTCCTATTTGTTTATTATTTCCATTACTCTGGGAGATGGGTCATAGAGGATCTTGCTATGATTTATGCCAGAGAGTGTTCTGCCTATGTTTTCCTCTAAGAGTTTTATGTAAGTTTCTGGTCTTACATTTAGATCTTTAATCCATTTTGCATTTATTTTTGTGTATGATGTTAGAAAGTGTTCTAGTTTCATTCTTCTACAAGTGGTTGACCAGTTTTCCCAGCACCACTTCTTAAAGAGATTGTCTTTTCTGCATTGTATACTTTTGCTTCCATTGTCAAAGATAAAATGTCCATAGGTGTGTGGATTTATCTCTGGGCTTTCTATTTTGTTCCATTGATCTAGATTTCTTTCTTTGTGCCAATACCATACTGTCTTGATGACTGTAGCTTTGTAGTATAGTCTGAAGTCAGGAAGGTTGATTCCTCCAGTTCCATTCTTCTTTCTCAAGATTGTGCTCACTATTCAAGGTTTTTTATGTTTCCATACAAACTGTGAAATTATTTTTTCTAGTTCTGTGAAAAATATAGTTGGTAGCCTGATAGGGATTGTGTTGAATCTATAGATTGCTTTGGGCAGCATACTCATTTTCACTATACTGACTCCTCCAATCCACAAACATGGCATATTTTTCCATCTATTTGTGTCATCTTTGATATCTTTCATCAGTGTTTTATGGTTTTCTATATATAAGTCTTCTGTTTCTTTAGGTAAATTTATTCCTAAGTATTTATTCTTTTTGTTGCAAAGGAATGGGAATTTTTCCTTAATTTCTCTGTTTTTTCATTGTTAGTGTGGGATTTCTGTGTATTAATTTTATATCCTGCAACTTTACTATGTTCATTGATTAGCTCTAGTAGTTTTCTAGTGGTATCTCTAGGGTTTTCTTTGTAGAGAATCATACCATCTGCAAACAGTGTGCTCTCATCACTTCTATTAAACATTACATTGGAGGACCTAGCCATTGCTGCAGGCAGGAAAAATGAATAAAAGCACAGAAATTGAAAAGAAAAAATTAAAACTCTCAACTCTCAACAAAATTGTTCATACTGAAAATCCTAAAGACCCACTAAAAAAGACATCTTAATAGAAATAACATGTAAATTTACCAATTTTACAAGATGCAAAAATCAAAGCACCCATTGTATTCTGTTTGCTGTACCAGCAACAAGTTTATATTTTTTCAAATAACAGTTATATATTATCAAAAAAATCATAAAATATTTAAAAAGAAATATAAAAAAGGGAAAGCAGAGAGGATTTTCAGGGTGGTGAAAATATTGTGTATGATACCATAATGGTGGATGAGGGTCATTACACACTGCTTCAAACCCATAGAATTTACAATACTCAAAGTACACCCTAATGTAAAGTGTGTCCTTTGGGTGATTACACATGTGTCGATATAGGTATCAATTTTAACAACTGTATCCCCTTGAGGTAGTCTATCCATGTGGGGGATAAGAGGGTAACAGGTAATCTCTGTACCTTCCTCTCAATTTTGTCATGAATCCAAAACTACTATTAAAAAATTAAGTCTTAAAAACAACCATTAAAATACCATAAAAGAAACATAAAACTTTTCGAGAACTATAACAGAAAATTTTAAAACAATGTCAGAAATTAAAGCTCTAAAGCAACAAATGGAGAGCATCCATGTTTGTGAATTGACTCAATATTATTGGTATTACTTTAACATATCAATTCTACTCAAACTGATCAATGTCATCATCATTAAAATTCTAACATAATATAAACTAATAAGCACACTCTAAAATTTATATGGAAATTCAAAAGACTTAGACTAAATAAAAAAATATTGAAGAAAAATGAAATTGAAGGGCTTACATTATACCTGTTTCCATGACTACTAAAAACTATAGTAATTAAGGCAGTGTGATATTGGCAATAAGGATACACATCAAACACAGAACTGAGTTCAACAATGTACCCACAAAATAGATAATTGAGTTTAGTCAGAAAACAAAGTAATTAATCAGGGGTAAGAATAGTCCTTTGAAGAAATGGTCTGTAAGATCTGAAAATGCACATGGAAATAAATATATATTGATCCCCACTTCATACCATGTATTTAAAAAATCCATTCTAATAGAATATAAAATCTAAATAAAGCTTCTAGATGATAACCAAGAAGAGTATCTTTGTGATATCTTTGTATAAGGAAAGCCTTCATAGGGCACAGAAAGCATGAGCAAAAAAGGAAATACAAGTTATGAATTACACTAAAGTTTTAAATTTCTGTACTTCAAACGATAACATTAATAAAAGGAAAGCTACAGACTATGAGAAAATGTATGGAAGAGATATGTCTGGAAAAGTATTCTTGTTAAGAATACTTTCAGTTTTTCCATTGGACAAAAGACTTACAGAGAAAATTTTGCAAAAGATATAGGACACTTAGGTTGTCTTAGCTTCTGTAAATCATGCTGCAATAAATAATGGCATACAGATATCTCTTCAAGGTAGTGGCTTCATTTCCTTTAGTTATATACCAAGAAGTGGAATTGTTGGATCATACAGTAGTTCTAATTTTAATTTTTTAAGGAATCTCCACATTGTTCCCCATGGTAGTTAGACCATTTTATATTCCCAACAGGGCTCAAGGTTTGTATTTTTTTTTCCATATAATCGCATTTTGTTTTGTCTTTTTGATACTAGCCATTCTAATAGGTATGAGATGATATTTCATAGGTGGCTCTGATTTGCTCGTAATGATTATTGGTATCGAGTACACTTTCATGTACCTGTTGGCCATTTTATGTCTTCTTTGAAAAAAGTGTCTATTCAAGTCTTCTGCCTGTTTTTGAACCAGACTGACCTTTTGCTATTTAACTGTATGAATTCCTTGAATATCCTGGATGTTATAATTTCTTATCAGATATGTGGTTTGCAAATATTTTCTTCCATCCCATAAGCTACCTCTACATTTGTTGTTGTTGCTTGTTTGTTTGTTTTGCTATGCAGAAGCTTTTCAGTTTAATATAATCACACCCTGTATGTTTTTGTTTGTTTGTTTTGTCTGTGCTGTCATACCATACTTTGTGATTTCTTCTAGAACTTTTATGGTTTCAAGTCTTAAATTTAAAACTTAGTTCATTTCAAGTCAATTTTTAAGTGGTGTAAGTTAGAGGCCCAGTTTCATTCTTTTGCACATGGAAATCCAGTTTTCCCAGCACCAATTATTGAAGAGACTGTGTTCTACCCAGTGAGTATTTTCAGCTCCCTTGTCAAATATTAGTTAACCATTTTTGCATGGGTTTATTTCCGGGCTCTTAATTCTGTTCCATTAATCCATGTACCTGTTTTTATGTGAACACCATACTGTCTTATTACAGCTTTGTGATATAGCTTCAGTTAGAAAATAAAACAATGAATTCTTATTCAGCCTGCCATTTGTGACAACATGGATGGAACTTGAGGGTTCCATCCCTCAAGTATATATGATCTTATTTACATGTGGAATCTAAGTAGGTTGGTGGTTGCCAGGGTTAGAGAATAGAATATGTGTGGTGGTGGTCAAACGTCAAGTTCTAAGAGGAATAAGTTTTAGGGAATAATGTTTTGTCTTTTTGATACTAGGAATAATGTAAAGCATGGTGACTACAGTTAACAATATTATAGTG
Source organism: Tragelaphus eurycerus (assembly GCA_935064755.1). NCBI lineage: Eukaryota > Metazoa > Chordata > Mammalia > Artiodactyla > Bovidae > Tragelaphus > Tragelaphus eurycerus. The sequence continues at coordinate 1,530,541 of CAKXYN010000126.1, read as the reverse complement.
TATACTTAAAAGTTGCTAAAAGGATAAGTCTTACATGTTCTTGTCACACACACAGAAAAAACGGTAATAATGTAAGATGATGGATGTGTTCATTAACCTTATGTGGTAATCATTTCACAGTCTATTAATATATCAAAGCATCACATTATACACCTTAATCTGATACAATGTTATGTCAGTTATCTCAAAACGGGAAAAAGAAAGATATAGACATGGTCAAAAGCATAAGAAAAAATGCTTAACATCACTATCTCATAAAGGAAATGCAAATTAAAAACCATAAACAGAACACTACTAGAATAACTAAAATTAAGACTAATAATATCGAAGTTTATAACATATACGGAACAAATGGAAACTGTCATGTACAACAACACTACTTTGGAATATTGTTCAGCAATTTTGTTTACAACAGGAATTCTCAACCTCAGCATTATAGATATTATGTACCAAATAAGTCTTTGGATGCAGAGCTGTTTTGGGCTTTGTATATTATTTAGCAGTCTCTCGGACCTCTATCCAACCTTCACTCAGTCATGATTACCAAAAATATTTCCAGACATGGCCAAATGTCCCCCACATTGGCAAAATCATCTACAGCTAAGAACCACTGCTTTATTAAAACATACAACTACTCAGAAATTTTCTTCCTAGGCATTTGCCCAACAGATACCAACACTAATGTGATCTGTACACAATAGATCACAACAGTTTTATTCATACTAGCCAAGAAGTAGAAGTAACTCAAATGCCCATCAACATGAGAATAGATAAAACGGTACTATAGTCACACAATGGAATACAGCTCAGCATTAAAATGAAATATTCATACATCCAACAACACGAAGGAATTTTCAAAACACACTGAACGAAAAAAAAAGATATAAAACAGTATATATTATATAATTATGTTTATGTGAAGTCCTAAAATGGACAAAGCTAATAAGCTAATTGAATAGTCATGGCTGTGTTAGAGGATGGCAGGGGGCTGGAAAAGGGCATAAGGGAAACTCACTGAAAATCTGTGCCTGTACTACATATGAATTATACTTCTAAACATGTGTAAATAAAAACTTTATGATTCTACACTAAAAGTATGGAGATATGAAGATTTGACAAAATGACAACAACAAAGAAAGCATGAGTACTTTTAAAATCATGTCGAATCACCAGTCCAGGTTTGATGCAGGATACAGGATGCTTGGGGCTGGTGCACTGGGATGACCCAGAGAGATGGTATGGGGAGGGAGGTGGGAGGGGGGTTCAGGATTGGGAACACATGTACACCCGTGGAAGATTCATGTTGATGTATGGCAAAACCAATACAATATTGTAAAGTAATTAGCCTCTAATTAAAATAAATAAATTTTTAAAAAATTAAAAATAAAAAATAAGATAAAATCATGTCAATTATTTTGGTGTCACAGCTATATATTGGGTCAGCCAAAAAGTTCATGTGGGTTTTTTTTTTTTCTGTGATATCGTACAGAAAAACATAAATGAACTTTTTGGCCAACCTAATACTTACACTGTAAGTATTTGACCAGGGAAATTTAGAAGGGTGACTTATGGCTTGGGACACCCTGCTATTTGAGCAAAGCAAGAACAAGCATTGTTTTCAGACGCTGACTTTAACTGTATAATGCTAGAGTTTCTACGATTTGACCCAGGTACCAAAGCTGTAGCACTCATTTCTCCTTTTCACTCTTTTCAATTAGCTGGTCGTCAATTCCTAAATTAAACAGAGTATCTCACTCAATTTTTTTGCTCTTGATACATTCACTCAATTGTCAAATGAACTGTATGTTTCAAATGTCAAATGAACTGTATGTTTCCCTGTGAAGGTCAAAGTCTTCATAGCATCCATCTGCTAGCAATCGTAACCTGACACATTAAAAAAAATTGGTATGCATAGCAAAACCAATTAAGATTATTAACATATTTCATTTCCCTTTAATTTCCCATGACAACTCACCCTCATATTCACAATGTTTCCTTCATTTTACTAATGAGCCAAAGACAGCTTTCACATTTATTTCAGTTCTTTTAGAAGTGGACACATTTGGCAATACCAACCATTTAAATGAGCCAATGTCCAATTCTGATTATGTTTTGAAAATTCCACTGTGTTCTATTTTACTTATAAAGCTACATGATACTGAGTCTTTTCAGGAAAAGCCAACATGTAAGAAAAGTTGTAACAAATTACCAAGGGTCAACAGGTATCAGACATACAGTTATATAAACGAATAAGTCTTCTACTTTAGCAAGTGAGATTCAGCTTAAAGCAGGCAGTTATTTCTAAATAGTTGGCAACATGAGATTTTTCACTGGAGAGAAGATCCAAACCTAGATTCTTTCTCAAAACATATCAGGAACAGTGTGAAACAGCTTATTTAATATGCCTATATTTTACTGTACTACAAACTATAAATAGGAAAGCACACAAATCTTCTTGGCTGGGGAACAGAATAATGTAAGAAAAACGACAGGGGCACTGGTTTGGAGCAGCAGAGAAGAATGTGAAACAATATTTTCTAGTGTAAATAGGCACAGGTTCCAAGAATTTAAGAAAAAAGTTAAATGTCCAAAGTATAATGCAAGACTTGGTGATTGATCAAGGCTGAGATTCCCAGTACAGGCAATGGAATGAGTGTACCCTTTTCTGTTCCCTCCAGAAAAGAATTAATTACAAAGCATACAAGAAATAAGCATAAATCCCCACCGACCAACAAAAAGAGAGGGACGATGATTGCAGACACAGCAGATAATCAACGAAGTTTTATATTAAGTGGATGAATGGTAGTAAATAATTCAGCAATGTGAAAAAAAGATGTGCAAACTAAGTGCCTGCACAAGGCAATGCCTACAGTATGCTAGACTACTCACACTGCCAGCAAACGACTCCCACCTCATCATGTGCCAACAAACAAAGGCAAATCTATTCCCACACTGTATACTGAATTACAGCATCGATTTTTACCAGATAACCACATTTTCTACTAGATATATGTAGGACAACGCCCTGGATTCTCCTCTGGTTCCAAGCCAATGGGAAAAAAAAAAAAAATACTAGTATTGCTAAGTATTTATATAGACTCTCCTTAATTGCTTACACAGAAACTGCTTTTGCTGTGATACTTTTTCATGAGAACACCTTTACTCTGTTCACCCACTAAGAGAATGCATTTACGCTACCTTGAAGCTCTGGTACATTCTCCAACTTAGCATTCTTTTTGTGATTAAGTACAAAAAGTGTGTGAACAAGTACTTTGTCCCTTGTTTAATTTAAGCAAAATATCTTATTTTATGTTTCTCTAGGCCCAATGCTCATACTCCCAACTAACAGTTTCAGGGCTGGGTCTTCCTTCTCAGTGCTACAGCACATTTCAAAACAATTAAATGAGAATATATTGTATTATGAATTTTTAAACATTGGTAACCTTAAAATTCCTTCTTATAGGCAATTCTAAAATATAAATGAATTATCCTTACTGTATTTTGTCCTCATCAGTTTGGTTATAAATAAGCTAACACTAAAACTTTAATATTTATGGAAATCAATATTTGTAATTCTGCAATAATTCCACAAAAAGGCTAAGAAACAGGTAGATGATGAAGTGAAAGGTGCATTTGACTGTGTATCTGTGAGCATACGTGTGCACAACTTAGGAACCATGGAGAGGAGAGAGGAAAGGCTCACAGATCTAGTACAACTAACTAGGTAGAAGAATAAACCATAAATTAAAAAAAATTTTTTTTAATTGTTCCAAAAGAACTAGGTTATGTAAAGAATGAAGGTAGATAAGTAGACTCCATCAAAAGATAAGACACCCAACAAAAAGTATTGCTGTTTTAGGTACATCTCTCCAAGGAACAGCCAGCTAGTGGGCCCATTAGTGGGCAGAAGAAAAAGCTGAGGCTGAGTTGGGTTTCAACAAACTTAGAGAGATAAATCATTCTTCCCTGCTCATTTGTATGAGTACAGTAAGGTTCATAATACTAAATAAGTTCAGATTCAACAGAACTATTATAAGTCAAGACATTATGCTACAGTTTACATCAGAGTTGGCAGTAAAAAAGAATATACTGCCTGCAGTATCTTGTGCCCGAACAAAGCCAGTTTCAAGAAGAAAGTTCTTCATTTTCAATCTGGGTTCTGAAATTGGGTCAGGTTTCCTTAGCCTGTGGTTCTCCAAATGGTCCACAGACACACATCCCCACCAATACCCTTTCAGGAGTCGACAAGGTCATATCTATCTTCATAATAACTCTGTTTCACCAAATTGACATTTTCAGTTGTTATATGACACCCACAGTGGATAAAAATGCCAATGCATTAGCACCAATCAAGGCTTTGGCAACAAACTGTACGAGCATCATTGTATTCTCCTCCTTCACACACTCCCTATAATAGAAGATGTCAGTTTCACTTACTAATGCCCGTTATAAACCAGTAAAAATAATTGATTTCATTAAATCTCAACCCTTACATATATAAGTGCATCTGTTTGCTGAGGCTGCCATAACAAATAACCACAAATGGCTATTTGGTGGCTTAAAATAGACATTTATTCTCCAGGAGTTCTGGAGTCCAGAAGTCCAATATCGAGTGTCAGCAAGCCACACTCCCTCCAGAGATTCTATGGGAGAATTCATTCCTTGTCTCTTCCAATTTCTTCTGGCTCCAGGTGTTCCTTGACTTCTTGTCACATCAATCTCTGTTTCCCTGATCACACATCGCCCCTTTCTTGTCTCCCAACGTGCCTTCTCTTCTGTCTGTGTCTCCCATCCATATGGACTGAACAGCACTAACTGGATCCTAAATCCTAACTGGATTTAGGCTCCACTTGGATAATCCAAAGTGATCTCAAGATTTTTAACCTAATTACATCTGCAAAGATCCTTTTTCTGATTCAAGTAACACTCAGAGGTTACAGGAATCAGACATAAGATATGGACATATATTTTGAGGAGCCCTGATTCAGAACCCTACAACAACTCTTTTTAACAATCTACCTGAACAAATAAGAAGCGTGCATAAACAGCACACAGTGAAATTCAATGGTTACCTTGAGGAAAAGCACTCGTAAGATTGTTACAGCTGCAAATCAAGCTAGACACTTTTTGTATGCATATCATGATTATTTGAAAGAATAACTGACAAACTACAAAAGTAACTGTAAAAGATACAAACGTGTCTGCTACTATCAGTGGAGACCTGACCCTCACAACTAAGTCTTAATGTTCTCCTACTAAACATAAACTGAATATCAAAAACAGATAAGGCCATTCTAACCATGATGGATCAAAACAAAAACATGAACATCATCCAAACCACAAAATGACCAAACATCCTCCTTTCTTGGCTCATAAGAGTAACCACTGCTTCTTTACCAATTAAACCTTTAGCCTGCATTTATTTCTACCTCCTTACATATGAGATTTAAGATACCCAATTACAGAATAATGCTCATACCCCCCAGCAACTAATCTAGAGAAAAGTCATCTTCTTTTAACCCTCTCTTGAACTATCTTACACACTCAAGACCTATAATAAACCCTTTATGACAAATTCTTACTAAAAGACTCCATGGTTCTACAGGAAGCATTCTCCCTCACTGCCACAAGTAATAAATCCAACTTCTTCAACTACAGGTAAACTAAAAGTTCCTGGTAATATCAGTATAGAGAGCACGGACAATAGTTTTTGAACATTGGGTGAGCTCAAAAATAAACAAAAGTGAGCTATTTTTTCAAGAAAAACAATTGACAGTATTTATTGCCACTGAGACGGGGAAGGCAATGGCACCCCACCCCAGTACTTTTGCCTGGAAAATCCCATGGATGGAGGAGCCTGGTAGGCTGCAGTCCATGGGGTCGCTAAGAGTCAGACATGACTGAGCGATTTCACTTTCACTTTTCACTTTCATGCACTGGAGAAGGAAATGGCAACCCACTCCAGTGTTCTTGCCTAGAGAATCCCAGGGACGGGGGAGCCTGGTGGGCTGCCGTCTATGGGGTCGCATAGAGTTGGACACGACTGAAGCGACCTAGCAGCAGCAGCAGCAGCAGCAGCAGCATTGCCACTGAGAAAATCAAGCCTTCAAGAGAAAATTTGAGTTTTTCAGAAAACTTGTATTCATTGCACACTGGAGAACATCGCAATAGTTAAAGACTTCTCTTAATAACAATGGTGATGATATTAAAAAATGTGTGGGTGGAGGAGGAGCTAAGATGGCGGACGAGTAGGACGGGGAGAATACTTTCTCCTCCACAAATCTATTAAAAGAACATTTGAATGCTGAATAAATTCTACAAAACAACTTCTGAATGCCGGCAGAGGACATCAGGCACGTAGAAAGACAATTCATTGTCTTCAAAAGGAGAAAACAAGCCCTGCGGTAACTCCTTTTGCAGCGCGGACACCAGCATTTGCTATTGGCAAGTGGGGGCTGGGCTAGGAGGAGTGGCACGGCCTGCATCGCTTTGAGAAAGGATTTGGCCTGGCTACTTCGAGCACTATCTGAGCGAAATAACCAGACTGTCGGTTATCTACTACATCAAAAGCCAGCCCTAACTTAAGACACCACCAGGACTACATACGGAACAAAGGACTGCACAGAGATGGCTGGCTGCAGGCCATCCCACTCCGGTGACAGGCAGCCAGGGCCAGAGGCGGGCAATCAAAGCCCTAGAGAGACACTGTCTACAGAATTGTAAGTAGGTTTTTGTGCTGACTCAATGCTTCTTGGGGCTCTGGATGGTCAATATCTGCCTGAGAAAGTGCGCTGGTTGTATACCCAGAAAACTGAGCAGCGGGGAGGCGATAAGTCGCAGCAGCTGCGTTCGCTAAACACTTCATCACCTGCGCTACTCGGATCTGGGAAGGGCATAAAACACAGACTCAACTCAGCACACAGAGTCTGTGCTTCTGAGGATTATCCGAGTGCCTGAACCTGGCTGGCTTAGATTTGGGTGTTCATCTCCGCCCTCTCTGTAACAGGGCAGAGATCAGATATTGAAAAGACGAGTAATCCGCCTCAATAAAGAGAATTCAACAAACTACCAGAATATAGTAAGGACACTCTAAACTTGGCTATTTTAACAAAATGAAGAGACAAAAGAATACCCAGCAGCTAAAGGAACAGGATAGATGCCCACCAAACCAAACCAAAGAGGAAGAGATAGGGAATCTACCTGATAAAGAATTCCAAATAATGATAGTGAAATTAATCCAAAATCTCGAAATCAAAATGGAATCACAGTTAAAGAGTCTGGAGACAAGGATTGAGAAGATGCAAGAAAGGTTTAACAAGGACCTAGAAGAAATAAAAAAGAGTCAACACATAATGAATAATGCAATAAATGAGATCCAAAACACCCTGGAGGCAACAAATAGTAGAATAACAGAAGCAGAAGATAGGATTAGTGAATTAGAAGATAGAATCCTAGAAATAAATGAATCAGAGGAGAAAAAAGAAAAACGAATCAAAAGAAATGAGGACAATCTCAGAGACCTCCAGGATAACATTAAACGCTACAACATTCAAATCATAGGAGTTCCAGAAGAAGATAAAAAGAAAGACCATGAGGAAATACTTGAGGAGATAATAGTTGAAAACTTCCCTAAAATGGAGAAGGAAATTACCACTCAAGTTCAAGAAATCCAGAGAGTCCCTAACAGGATACACCCAAGGCGAAACACCCCAAGACACATATTAATCAAATTAACAAAGATTAAATATAAAGAACAAATATTAAAAGCAGCAAGGGAAAAACATCAAATAACTCACAAGGGAAATCCCATAAGGATAACAGCTGATCTTTCAATAGAAACCTCCAAGCCAGGAGGTAATGGCAAGACATAATTAAAGTGATGAAAGAAAATAACTTACAGCCTAGATTACTGTATCCAGCAAGGATCTCATTCAAATATGAAGGAGAAATCAAAAGCTTCACAGATAAGCAAAAGTTGAGAGAATTTTGCACCACTAAACCATTTCTCCAACAGAAACTAAAGGACATTCTCTAGATAGGGATCACTAAAAGGGTGTCTAAATTCGAACCCAAAACAATAAAGTAAATCCTATTTATCAATAATTGCTTTAAACGTTAATGGGCTTAATGCCCTAATCAACAGACAAAGACTGGCCGAATCGATACAAAAACAAGACCCCTACATACCTAGTCTACAAGAGACAACCAAAAGACTAAAATGGGTCAAATGGATACAAAAACTAGACCCCTATATATGTTGTCTACAAGAGAACCACCTTAAAATAGGGGATATATACTGACGGAAAATGAAGGGCTGGAAAAAGATTTTCTATACAAATATGGACCAAAAGAAAACAGGAGTAGCAATACTCATATCAGATAAAATTGACTTTAAAGATCCTGAAAAGGAGACAATCAAGGTTATACATAACAACTTAAAGGAACAATCCAAAAAGAAGTTATAACAATTATAAATATATATGCACCCAGCATTGGAGCATTGATATATCTAAGACAAACATTAATTGATAGAAGAAATATGCAACAATACAATAATAGTGGGAGACTTTAATACCTCACTCATACAATTTGGCTGTAATAAACAAAGTAAAGAGGAAAACATATTTACTTATGAGCCTCAAAAAATTCAGTTCACTCAGGAGAGTTAAAAAAAAAAATAGACTTATTTGTTCACTCTGTAAAGGTTTAATGACTATTTTATGGGTCTGGTACCACTTTGGGTAGTAGGGAGGAAGAAGTAACAAATGTGATCCTGTCCTAAATAATATATTGTGGTAAAGATAGACCTACCAATACAAAATACCAAGATGTGCCTAAGATGAGGACACCCAAACTGGACTTTTAGTTTCCTGAACTTTTCATTTCCAGATCACACCTCCTAATATAGGATGAATTCAACATGATTTTTTTTAAGTGTTCTTTGTGATTAAAAACAGAAAGCCATTGGTTAAGAAATTACATATACTCCTCCCCACCATCATTCCCCTTCTTTCTTCCCATTTCCCTCCCACCCTCATTGATCCGTTCCTTTGTCCATTTTCCCCTGCAAAAAAAAAAAAAAAAATGTGTGGGGTGATATAACAAAAATGAAATGAGTCGCAATTTGGAAAAGTCTGCATAACTCATAGAACAAGTATCTTCCAAATAAACAAAGCATAAAGTTAAAAAATAATACATAAGTAGAAGGTCTTTGCAGAGTGCATGATAGACCAAAGAATTTCACTGTAACAAAGAACAAAATGTTACTGATGTGGTTTTTTTTTTTTTTTTTTAATTTTTCTTAACTTTACAATATTGTATTACTTTTACTATACATCGAGATGGATCCGCCACCAGAATACACATGCTCCCCATCCTGAACCCTCCTCCCTCCCCCCTCCCACACCATCCCTCCAGGTTTTATATTCTACATTGCAACTAATATTCAAGAAACTATCAGTGGTTGAATTCTAGTGTAGCAGCAAAGAAGAACCACAATTACTAAGTAGAGCTATTTCAAAACTCCTCTTCCAAGTACAAAAATGAGGCCAGACTTTCTTCATATACTTCAACAAAATATGTTACAGTCTGATCTCCAAAGTTGTTGCTAGAATCTAGTTGGTTTTAATTCTATCTAGCCAGATGTTATACAGATTTGCAAGAAATACAACAGTGTCACTTTCTCACTAATTTTTTAAATGTTTATTTTACATTAAAAACACATTAACATGTAAAGAGTGTGCTATTTTAAACTGCTATAAAAATCTCTGTGTTTATTTCGAATACAGTAAATATCAAAAGATATAACCCTCAGAAACAAAAGCAGCTAGGGGCCTAATAATGCCTGATTGTCAAAAATTCGTGCAACCAACTTTAGCATCAACAGCCTGAACCATTCCTATTTCTCAAAATAACCTCACTCTTCCTTCTACTCACAATTTCAGTAACTTTCTGGGACAAAGAATCATTCAGATTGTTCAAATATATCTCACACAATAAAGCAGGTACGACGTAACTGAATTACAATTTAATTCCCAATGCTTAAATGAAAGTTCCCACATCTCAATAAATGATACTAAGATTGTATACACAAACATCCCAATTCAGAACTAAATGAGAAATTAACAGGCCAATTCTTATTTATATGGATCTGTGTCGGCAAAGTGATGTTTTTGCTTTTCAACATACTGTCTGGGTCTATCACAGCTCCTAGAGGCTGCCACTTCCTCCCAAGATGTAGCCCCACCCAACAGCCCCTATATGCCAATGCTGGGATGCCTCAGGCCAAACAACCAATAGGGAAGCAACACAGCCCCACTCATCAGTCTACAGGCCACAGAAAGTGTTCTGAGCACAGCCCTGCTCAATAAAGGGACAGGACCCAGCTCCACCCAGTAGTGGGCAGGAACTAGACCCTCCCACAAGCCTCTAAGAATCCACCAGAGGACAGCCGCAGAAGCAAGAAGATCTACACTATTGCAGCCTATGGAATGAAAAGTGCAATCACAGCAATTTGGACAAACTACACATCCCAGATGAAGGAACAAGATAAAACCCCAGAATGACTAAGTGATGTGGAGATATGCAATCTACCTAAATTCAGAGCCATGACAGTAAAGATAACCAAAGATACTGGGAAAAGAATGGAGGCACAGATCAATAAGAGGCAAGAAATGCCTAACGAGGCATAGAAGAATTAAAGAACAAACAGAAATGGAAAAAACAATAACTAAAACAAAAAAATACACTAGAAGGAATCAATAGAGTAAGTGATGAAGGAGAACAGATAAGTGATCAGCAAAACAAAATGGTGGAAATCACTGATGCAAAACAGAATATAGAAAAAAGAATGAAAAGAAATGAATACATTATTCACTGTCCTCTGGGACAATAACAAACACACCAAGATTTACATTATAGTGGTCACAGAAGAGAAGCACAGAATACACATTCTTCTCACAAGCATAGAGAAATTCTCCAGGATTGATCACATGCTGGTCCACCAAATGAGCTTCAGTAAATTTAAGAAAAGGATAAATATAACTCATTGAAGCAAAAAATGGGCACTGAAATTTAAACTTCAGCTTCAATCCCTGGGTCAGGAAGATCCCCTAGAGAAGGAAATGGCAACCCACTCCAGTATTCTTGCCTGGGAAATCCCACAGACAGAGGAGCCTTCAGGGCTACAGTCCATGTGTTTTAAAAGAGTCAGACACAACTGAGTGACTAAAGAATACCCAAGAGGGAAAGTAACAACTAATGTTGGAGGCTTAAAAATACACAAAACTGACGGAAGGCAGGAGGAGACGGGGACGACAGAGGATGGATGAGATGGTTGGATGGCATCACAGACTCGATGGACATGAGTTTGAGCAAGCTCCGGGAGTTGGTGATGGACAGGGAGGCCTGGCCACAGGGTCACAAAGAGTCAGACATGACTGAGCAACTGAACTGGACTGAAAATATTGAAAATACTAACACTGGAATTAGAAAACTGAATAGAGTTAAAGTGTTCCAACACCGGAGGGCAGAGAAGATGGTTAACTTTAGTCTTAGTTTATCATATCAAGGGAAACCAAAATTCTGAATGTTTAAGATAACTAGGTACATGTAACAAACTAAAACACACTGCAATGTGCTGAAATCAAATACCTGTGGATACTGACATAAACCTGTCACAAACTCCCACTCTTTCTCAGTGCATATCTCACATTATATGTAACAAATGTCAACGAGACATATGAAACAATGAGAGTGTCACTGTCGGTCCAGATGGTGAGCGACAGTGAGACCTGGCATGCTGCAGTCCATAGGGTCACAAAGACTCAGACACAACTTGGCAACTGAACAATAACAAAAATATTATAAAAGCTTAGATTTTTTTTCTCTCAGGATAAATATATAAACAAAAAAAATCTAACATATTTTTCCTGCATCCCAATGAATTATCCTGCTCTTCACTTTACCAAGGTAGAAATATATGCCCAGGATTCTACAGTAGGGACAGTTTCCCCAGCTAAAATACTCCTTGATATAATAAACCATGAATTAACTATGCAAAGAAGGGGTTAAGTGAAGTGTGTCCCAAAGATACATAAGAGCATGAGTAAAAGCCAAAAGGATAAAACAGCAGTTTATGTAGGAAAACTAAAAACAGTTTGAAATTTGCAGTTCTGAACTGCTAGGGCACAAAGCTCATCTCCCTGGCGTTCTCTCCTAAAAATCAACAGGAGACATCCTTATCTCTACCATAGGTAATAAAGCTACCAGTGGATCCCAGTCTGATCCTTCCCACCTTCCTCTCCTCACAGTAATCAGTGTCCTATACTCACCCTACGTTATCAAATCACAGACGTCTAAACTGGAAAACAGACAAGAGTTCTATTGCTTGTTCCCAAAGGAATATGAAATCTAAGTTTCACTTTATTACAGAAAATGAATTTCTGTTGCACACCTGCACTTTTTACACTGCCTTTTCTCAGAAGGTATCTCAGTATAAAACAAAGTGATCATGACAGTGACTTCCAACAAGCAGTAATACAATTCCATAGATTGCCGAAAGCATACACAGAATACTGGTGATATATTAGATGAGGTCCACATTACTTAGTGCCTAACACTGCTTTTGGGGAAGGCAATGGCACCCCACGCCAGTACTTTTGCCTGGAAAATCCCATGGACGGAGGAGCCTGGTAGGCTCCAGTCCGTGGGGTCGCTAAGAATCGGACACGACTGAGCGACTTCACTTTGACTTTTCACTTTCATGCATTGGAGAAGAAAATGGCAACCCACTCCAGTGTTCTTGCCTGGAGAATCCCAGGGACAGGGGAGCCTGGTGAGCTTCCGTCTATGGGATCGCACAGAGTCGGACACGACTGAAGCGACTTAGCAGCAGCAGCAACACTGCTTTCCTTTTCACCCTCCAGAGTGAATGAAAGCTAGAACAGCCGGCACCCCAAAAGAGGAAGTAAGATTCTCTTGCTTCAACAACCAATAAGCACCCGTTGCTTAATAAAGAGTTCTCAAAGTAATTAAGTTTTCCATACCCCTTAAGTCAAATTGAAGCTCTTAATCAACATATAATGCACACCAGCCTAACCAATTAATTACTCTCTACCAACCTTCTTCAATTGTATTTGGTTGTTCATTCAGTCAGTCATTAAATTACTCAATGAGTGTTAATGATGAACCGGGCATTGGTGTTGGGTATTATGATGAAAACAGATGTTTCTTCCCAATATGATAAAACATTTCCCCAGCTTGTTACCATTTAATCTCAAGAACCATACTTTTCATTAATTAAAATTCTCTTCATGTTTTTTTATTTAAAATTCTGAGTAATACAAATATGACTCACATCCAAGTTACTATAATGTAAGTTTGCTCCAAAAGTAAAACAACTGGGATAAGAAAACACACAACTTACATAGTAGGTGTTCAATAAGTCTCTGTTAATATCAATTATGCTCATAAAAAATCTAAAATACGTAATAATTAGCTTGCAATGGTTTTAAAGCAAGTGTATAAAGTCATGTGTGTGTTAAGAGCTACTTTTACCGAAATTATATACGTGAAGTAAGAAATTTTTTAAAATCCTACACTACCTTTGTTTCTATTTTCACTGCTGCTGCTACTGCTAAGTCACTTCAGTCGTGTCCGACTCTGCGTGACCCCATAGACGTCAGCCCACCAGGCTCTCCTGCCCTACCACCATGAAAAGAAATTACAGATCTGTCATTATGATAAGGAATAATCAGAAATATGCAATATTAGATACATGGTACGAAATATACTAATTTTCTTTTTGCCAAAAATTGTGCTGGGTTCTGTGAGAATACAAAGGCAAACAAGACATAGTTCTGCACTCATAGGTTCATAATCTATGAAGGAGAAAAAAGAATACAAAGATAAGAGGACCAAAGAAAAATACAACAGAACTATAAACACAGAGGCCCATGGATTATTATATTAAGGAAAATACCCAATTCAAGATAATTTAAGTAAAGCTTTAGGTAATATCAATTACATTTAAGTAAGGCTGTGCTGAAGTTAAGAATATAACTGTGGATCACACTGATCATTAAATTTTGTAGACACCTATGATTCAATATGGCGAACCATTCAATGTCACAGTAATCCAAGTCTATGCCCCAACCAGTAACGCTGAAGAAGCTGAAGTTGAACGGTTCTATGAAGACCTACAAGACCTTTTAGAACTAACACCCAAAAAAGATGTCCTTTTCATTATAGGCGACTGGAATGCAAAAGTAGGAAGTCAAGAAACACCTGGAGTAACAGGCAAATTTGGCCTTGGAATACGGAATGAAGCAGGGCAACGACTAACAGAGTTTTGCCAAGAAAATGCACTGGTCATAGCAAATACTCTCTTCCAACAACACAAGAGAAGACTCTATACATGGACATCACCAGATGGTCAACACCGAAATCAGATCGATTATATTCTTTGCAGCCAAAGATGGAGAAGCTCTATCCAATCAGCAAAAACAAGACCAGGAGCTGACTGTGGCTCGGACCATCAACTCCTTATTGCCAAGTTCAGACTTAAATTGAAGAAAGTAGGGAAAACCACTAGACCATTCAGGTATGACCTAAATCAAATCCCTTATGATTATACAGTGGAAGTGAGAAATAGATTTAAGGGCCTAGATCTGATAGATAGAGTGCCTGATGAACTATGGAATGAGGTTCCTGACATTGTACAGGAGACAGGGATCAAGACCATCCCCATGGAAAAGAAATGCAAAAAAGCAAAATAGCTGTCTGGGGAGGCCTAGTTCCAAAGAATAGCAAGAAGAGATAAGAAAGCCTTCTTCAGCGATCAATGCAAAGAAATAGAGGAAAACAACAGAATGGGAAAGACTAAGGATCTATTCAAGAAAATCAGAGATACCAAAGGAACATTTCATGCAAAAATGGGCTCGATAAAGGACAGAAATGGTATGGACCTAACGGAAGCAGAAGATATTAAGAAGAGGTGGCAAGAATACACAGAAGAACTGTACAAAAAAGAGCTTCACGACCCAGATAATCATAATGGTGTGATCACTGACCTAGAGCCAGACATCCTGGAATGTGAAGTCAAGTGGGCCTTAGAATGGAATTCCAGTGGAGCTATTCTAAATCCTGAAAGATGATGCTGTGAAAGTGCTACACTCAATATCCCAGCACATTTGGAAAACTCAGCAGTGGCTACAGGACTGGAAAAGGTCAGTTTTCATCCCAATCCCAAAGAAAGGCAATGCCAAAGAGTCCTCAAACTACCGCACAATTGCACTCATCTCACACGCTAGTAAAGTAATGCTCAAAATTCTCCAAGCCAGGCTTCAGCAATATGTGAACCATGAACTTCCTGATGTTCAAGCTGGATTTAGAAAAGGCAGAGGAACCAGAGATCAAATTGCCAACATCCGCTGGATCATGGAAAAAGCAAGAGAGTTCCAGAAAAACATCTATTTCTGCTTTATTGACTATGCCAAAGCCTTTGACTGTGTAGATCGCAATAAACTGTGGAAAATTCTGAGAGAGATGGGAATACCAGACCACCTGATCTGCCTCTTGAGAAATCTGTATGCAGGTCAGGAAGCAACAGTTAGAACTGGTCATGGAATAACAGACTGGTTCCAAATAGGAAAAGGAGTACGTCAAGGCTGCATATTGTCACCATGTTTATTTAACTTATATGCAGAGTACGTCATGAGAAATGCTGGACTGGAGGAAACACAAGCTGGGATCAAGATTGCCGGGAGAAATATCAATAACCTCAGATATGCAGATGATACCACTCTTATGGCAGAAAGTGAAGAGGGGCTAAAAAGCCTCTTGATGAAAGGGAAAGTGGAGAGTGAAAAGGTTGGCTTAAAGCTCAACATTCAGAAAACGAAGATCATGGCATCTCGTCCCATCACTACATGGGAAATAGATGGAGAAACAGTGGAAACAGTGTCAGACTTTATTTTTCTGGGCTCCAAAATCACTGCAGATGGTGACTGCAGCCATGAAATTAAAAGACGCTTACTCCTTGGAAGGAAAGTTATGACCAACCTAGATAGCATATTCAAAAGCAGAGACATCACTTTGCCAACAAAGGTTCGCCTAGTCAAGGCTATGGTCTTTCCTGTGGTCATGTATGGATGTGAGAGCTGGACTGTGAAGAAGGCTGAGCGCCAAAGAATTGATGCTTTTGAACTGTGGTGTTGGAGAAGACTCTTGAGAGTCCCTTGGACTGCAAGGAGATCCAACCAGTCCATTCTGACGGAGATCAGCCCTGGGATTTCTTTAGAAGGAATGATGCTAAAGCTGAAACTCCAGTATTTTGGCCACCTCATGCGAAGAGTTGACTCATTGGAGAAGACTCTGATGCTGGGAGGGATTGAGGGCAGGAGGAGAAGGGGACGACAGAGGATGAGATGGCTGGATGGCATCACTGACTCGATGAATGTGAGTCTGAGTGACCTCCGAGAGCTGGTGATGGATAGGAAGGCCTGGCGTGCTGCAGTTCATGGGGTCGCAAAGAGTCGGACACGACTGAGCAACTGATCTGATCTGATCTGATGATTCAATACACCAACAAATAAGAAACTGTTAAAATATCCTTTAAAACTGATCAAATTCATCAATAATTTAAGGTTCTTTACAGGCTTCCCTAGTGGCTCAGATGGTAAAGCATCTAACCATCTGTCTGCAATGCAGGGGACCTGGGTTTGATCGCTGGGTTGGGAAGATCCCCTGGTGAAGGAAATGGCAGCCCACTCCAGCACTCTTGCCTGGAAAATCCCAAGGACCACGGAGCCTGGTAGGCTACTGTCCATGGGGTCGCAAAGAGTCAGACACAACTGAGCGACTTTATTTCTCACTCACAGCATCACCTAGGCAATTTTACACTTCATTCAAAACCTTCTCACTGTATATAAAGGCAAAGGCACACAATTAAATGATAGCTGAGTTACAGAGTTGACAATATTAGAAAGTCTCCTCTGTTAAGGTACAGATCAATAATCATTTCGTGACGCTCACATGAAAAATAAAATACATGAACAAATGTCAAATATCCTGGTTAGTAATATATTTCGGGGAAGGCAATGGCACCCCACCCCAGTACTCTTGCCTGGAAAATCCCATGGACGGAGGACCCTGGTGGGCGCAGTCCATGGGGTCGCTAAGAGTCGGACACGACTGAGCGACTTCACTTTCACTTTTCACTTTTATGCATCGGAGAAGGAAATGGCAACCCACTCCAGTGTTCTTGCCTGGAGAATCCCGGGGACGGCGGAGCCTGGTGGGCTGCCGTCTATGGGGTCGCACAGAGTCGGACACGACTGAAGCAACTTAGCAGCAGCAGTAATATATTTTACAATGCAGAAGTAAACTGACATCTACCAAATAAAGAATGACTCCTGGATTTAATATGAGGTTGTCAAATTTCTCAAACTGTAGTCAAAATATTTTATTTCCTTTAGAAAAGTGAATGAAACTACAGCTACAAATATTTTTCTAGGCCTAATTTAAAGACAGAGCACCTAATTTATTTAAAAACTAATAGCACCCTGTCATCTAGTCCTAAGTAACATTTCTAAAAGAGCAGTAATTTTCTAAAACCACAGTATACAAAACATGAATGCTAGTATTTTTCTTATTCATATTCAAAGATGATGATTAAGCATACAGGTTAAAATTTCAAAGAAGGGACAATACGAAGATGTAGCATAAAAGTCCTAAAGCAGTCTACTTTATAAATTCAGTGGCACTATAGGCTGCTTTGACACTTTCCCTAACTTTAAGTAATATTATTAATAGGTTGTTATATTCATTAACTCAGAATCAAGGTACAAACCTACTTTGGGGAACTGGCAAACTATTATAACTGTAGATTTCTCCATCTTTTAGGTCTACTAAGAAATTATGCTTTTTTCAGAATATTTAAAATTAATTTGAAGGTCAGTTATAATCTTGCTGCTGCTGCTAAGTCGCTTCAGTCGCGTCCGACTCTGTGCGATCCCATAGACGGCTGTCCCTGGGATTCTCCAGGCAAGAATACTAGAGTGGGTTGCCATTTCCTTCTCCAATGCATGAAAGTGAAAAGTGAAAGTGAAGTCGCTCAGTCGTGTCCGACTCTTAGCGACCCCATGGACTGGAGCTTACCATGTTCCTCTGTCCATGGGATTTTCCAGGCAAGAGTACTGGGGTGGGGTGCCATTGCCTTTGCAAGAAAGTTAATATCTTACCAAAAACAAAGAAATGAAAATAAAGATTTAAATTGCAATACAAGTAGCCTTTCATTTGCATGTCCTATCTGACAGAATACATTATTAAAGAACATGCATTGGAATAAAAAGCTTTTTATTTCAAAGCTTATAGAATGAATTTAAGATTTAACTTTATGTTGTTACCTATACTAAAATCACTATAAATATGACAGTTCAAAAGTCATTTTATTCAAGTTTCATCCAACTCATTGTTTATAATCAATTTTCAAATCATTACAGATTTCTGAGAGACAAAGGCAAGGCAAGCATGATTTTAAAAAATGCATTCCATGCCCTATCTCAGTTCACTTCAAATCAAACTTTTTATTTTTTATATTCATAGTATCAGAGTAGTATTTTTTGTTCTTTTCCCTAGCTTTGTTTTATTTTTCTTATTTGGCTTGTTGAATGCCCTAATTGACAATGTACGCTTGCAAACACAGAGAAATTGATCTGTGTTATACTTAATTTTTAAAAGCCAACTTCAGTATGCTGCTTCTCTCCTGCACCAAAATGAATTAATAATCCTTGTAAACATTTCTTTCACTCTTCATCTTGTGTTCTGCTTGGGATCATATTCCTTTGATGTATATTTGCCCAATTCATACAATTAAAAGAGGGAAACTTCATTTTGCTGCTCATCTAACACAACATATGAAAGTGAGTGTTAGTCACTCAGTCATGTTCTCAACTCTTCGCAATACCATGGACTGTAGCCCAGCAGGCTCCTCCGTCCATGGAATTCTCCAGGCAAAAATACTACAGTAGGCAGCCGTTCTCTTCTCCAGGGGACCTTCCTGACCCAGGGATCAAACCTGGGTCTCCTGCACTGCAGCCAGATTCTTTACCAGCTGAGCCACCAGGAATATACTGCCATGCAAAGGGAGTTCTCAAACCTGAGTGTGGAGTTACAAGTGGGTTAGTCCTCAGTCATGTCCAACTCTTTGCAACTCCATGGATTGTAGCCCGCCAGGCTCCTCTGTCTATGGGATTTTTCAGGCAGGAATACTGGAATGAGTTGCCATGCCCTCCTCCAGGGGATCTTTCCAACCGAGGGATCAAACCCACATCTCCTGCATTGCAGTAGGATTCTTCACCATCTGAGCCACGAGGGAAGCCCAAGAAGACTGGAATGGGTAGCCTATCCATTCTCCAGAGGATCTTCCTGATCCAGAAATCAAACTGGGGTCTCCTGCATTGCAGGTGGATTCTTTACCAGCTGAGCTACCAGGGAAGCCTGCGGTGTTATAAAGCTGCACTGAGATACAGTTTTCTATTCAAAACCTACCACAGGTTTTAGATGATTTGCCTTTGAAACAAAATGGTTTACTGCCACAATTCTCATGATTTTCATTCTTCACTTTTTAGTCAGTAAGAATAAAAACATCAAATTTTCAATCATTAACACTTATCAATTTCTGTTTTCTGCAAATCTGAATGTATAGGAATATATATTGGGAATCTGCCTATCAATGCAGGCAGGGGACATGGATTCAATCCCTGGTCCTGAAAGATTCCACATGCTGCAGAGCAACTAAGCCCTCATGCCACAACTACTGAAGCCCATGCACTCTAGAACCCATGCTCTGCAGCAAGAGAAGCCAGACCATGCACAACAACTAGAGAGCAGCCTCCACTTGCTGCAACTAGAGAAAGCCCACGCGAACGACAAGGACTCAGCGCAGCCAAAAATAAAATGAATTTTTTACGTTATAGAAATATAGCATATTTTTTTGAATATAAGCTATTTTTATATAAAATTCTAAACCTGAACTATTTAATACAGTATTACTAGGTAGAGAATGTTTATTGAGAATAGAAATCCTTTCCCTTTCATTATACATATATTTTGAGCAGAATCAAGTATTTTCTCTTCCATTTATTCCTTTACATCCCCAATTAAAATAAAATAGAATCTACTATGTAATGATTCACAACTTAATTCAAAAATTCAGTTTTAAAAGTCTACCATCCTTATACCACATGACTTTGGTTATATCAAATTACAACAATAAGACATTTGAAAAATACAAAGTTTTCTAGTCCATTTAAAAAGGAAGCTAACCTGGACTGGCGATTCATTTCATATGTGATATTATACATGTTGATGTATGGCAAAACCAATACAATATTGTAAAGTAATTAGCCTCCAATTAAAATAAATAAATTTAAATTAAAAAATAAATGACAATATGAAAATTTAAAAAATAATAATAAATAAATTTATATTAAAAATAAATAAAAAGGAGGCTAAATAAATTCAACACTAGAAAAAGCATCAGATCAGATCAGATCAGATCAGTCGCTCAGTCGTGTCCGACTCTTTGCGACTCCATGAACCGCAGCACGCCAGGCCTCCCTGTCCATCACCAGCTCCCGGAGGTCACTCAGACTCGCATCCATCGAGTCAGTGATGCCATCCAGCCATCTCATCCTCTGTCGTCCCCTTCTCCTCCTGCCCTCAATCCCTCCCAGCATCAGAGTCTTCTCCAATGAGTCAACTCTTTGCACGAGGTGGCCAAAATACTGGAGTTTCAGCTTTAGCATCATTCCCTCCAAAGAAATTCCAGGATTGATCTCCTTCAGAATGGACTGGTTGGATCTTCTTGCAGTCCAAGTGACTCTCAAGAGTCTTCTCCAACACCACAGTTCAAAAGCATCAATTCTTCGGCGTTCAGCCTTCCTCACAGTCCAGCTCTCACATCCATACATGACCACAGGAAAGACCATAGCCTTGACTAGGCGAACCTTTGTTGGTAAAGTAATGTCTCTGCTTTTGAATATGCTATCTAGGTTGGTCATAACTTTCCTTCCAAGGAGTAAGCGTCTTTTAATTTCATGGCTGCAGTCACCATCTGCAGTGATTTTGGAGCCCAGAAAAACAAAGTCTGACACTGTTTCCACTGTTTCCCCATCTATTTCCCATGCAGTGATGGGACCAGATGCCATGATCTTCGTTTTCTGAATGTTGAGCTTTAAGCCAACCTTTTCACTCTCCACTTTCACTTTCATCAAGAGGCTTTTGAGTTCCTCCTCACTTTCTGCCCTAAGAGTGGTGTCATCTGCATATCTGAGGTTATTGATATTTCTCCCGGCAATCTTGATTCCAACTTGTGTTTCTTCCAGTCCAGCATTTCTCATGATGTACTCTGCATATAAGTTAAATAAACATGGTGACAATATGCAGCCTTGACGTACTCCTTTTCCTATTTGGAACCAGTCTGTTGTTCCATGACCAGTTCTAACTGTTGCTTCCTGACCTGCATACAGATTTCTTAAGAGGCAAAAAGCATGGTGCTCACTAATGTAGTAAATCTTTAATATGTGTACTGTCAAGTGTTCAAAATCCCCCTTATTTCTATTTAGTCTTGTTTATTAACACACTGTTTCTAGCAACAGAATGCCTTACAGCTACTTTTTTTTTAAGGTTAAGTCACTATGGATTCTTCTAAAACCAGGTGGACAGAAAGTAGGTTAAAAAAAAGCCCAAGGGTGGTTGACCTTCATAAAGGCCTATGAAATTAGACATCAATGTCATCCCCTTTCATCAGAGCAACTATTTGCTACTGCTATTGCTAAGTCACTTCAGTCATGTCTGACTCTGTGCGACCCCATAGACGGCAGCCCACCAGGCTCCCCGTCCCTGGGATTCTCCAGGCAAGAACACTGGAGTGGGTTGCCATTTCCTTCTCCAGTGCATGAAAGTAAAAAGTGAAAGTGAAGTCGCTCTGTCGTATCGGACTCTTAGCGACCGCATGGACTGCAGTCTACCAGGCTCCTCTGTCCATGGGGTTTTCCAAGCAAGAGTACTGGAGTTGGGTGCCACTGCCTTCTCCGCGGAACTATCTACTGCTTCTCTATATTACTGCTACAGTGAAGTCCAGACTGGCAGTAATGGAACTGAAATCAGAGGAAGAACAACAGACCCTTCTTTGAATCTGTTCACCGAGTACCTGCTCTGCCAGTCATGGTGGTTTTTGTCCAGAGCACCTAGGTCCTGCTCTATGAGAGACCCGCACTATGGTGAAAGTATGTTCAAAAGTCAATGTGTTCAAGAATACGGAGGCAGCAACAAGATAAGAGACAACAGGATATATATGTACCACAGTTGCTCTGTGACTATAATATATTTCTTTGAGGCCTGAAACTGGAAGTTATTTTAACAAGAACTGAATCATTCTACATGCAAAGAAAGAAAGCCAGCAGAACCTATTATCAACATTTCACGGAAGCACACTGTTCCAAAAAGGGGAAAAGGAAAGGAACATTCACTGTCGGCCAAATAGTGTTCTCCATGGTAGTCAAAGTGTTAGATGCTCAGTTAAGTCTGACTCTTGTGACCCTGTGGACAGTAGCCTACCAGGCTCCTCTGTCCATGGAATTCTCCAGGAAAGAAAACTGGAATGGTTAGCCATTCCCTTCTCCAAGGGGTTTTCCTGACCCAGGAGTCGAACCTGGGTGTCCTGCATTGCATGCAGACTCTTCCATCTGAGCTACCAGAGAAGCTGGTT
This sequence comes from Tragelaphus eurycerus, assembly GCA_935064755.1. NCBI lineage: Eukaryota > Metazoa > Chordata > Mammalia > Artiodactyla > Bovidae > Tragelaphus > Tragelaphus eurycerus. The sequence goes on along the minus strand of CAKXYN010000126.1, from coordinate 1,507,767 downwards.
CTCCATGGGAAGGTAGAATAAAATAGTGTGTAAAATAAGAGTAAAAAAACCACTTAACTTTTGTATACACACCCCCTCCCCAAAATGAGACCACTGATCTAGGCATCACTTTGCTTTCTTCTAACTTTAATCAGGATCATTTACTTACCTCCAATAAGATCTGCCTTACCCACACATGAGACCAATTTAAAGGTACTTTGAGAATCCCTGTCTCATAGCCTAGAAGACCTCCAGCTGACCAAGGTTATGTTCTGCTCTCAAAAACTCCTGCCTAAGCTTTCAATCTTTGTGCCCCAGTTTTTAAGCCTGGGTTCCTGATCTAGACAAATACACAACTCCCATCATAACTGTGATACCAACAATGGAATCTCTGGTTTGTTATGTACTTGCTTGTTTTCAAAAGTACAGTATAAATGAACCACACTGTTTGCCTGACAGCACAACCCTGATAAAGGGGAAAATAACTCAAGGAGGAAAAACTACCTGTTCTGTTGGTTTTTGTTACCTAAATAGGGACTGCTGATGTATTTCTACCTCACCGGTACATATTTGTCTTACATATTTGAGCATTTCATTCCATCATAAGTAAATAAGCCAAATAAGACCATCCCCAAGCATTAGAAATTTAGAGCAAGGAAGGAAGCCAAGACATAGTCTAGTCCAAACCTCCTATATTCTATGAGTGAAAACAGAAATTAAGAGTCACGTTTAAAATCTTAAATACCAACCTGATCAAGGTCAACCACAAACTTTTTATGAATTGAAACTGGTATGCAAATCATACTTTGATTAGTATTGCTTTATTACAAAACAGACACTACTTTGGGGATTCTTAGTTTATCTTGGTCTGAGAATTTCAATCAAAAGCAGAACATACTCCACTTTGAAAGAAGTCCCTGTTTTGTCAATCTAGCAATCTTGTTCAGAAAATGAAATTAACGAAATTTAAAGTGAGTAATCCACACTGGCTTCTAGCACTCATTCCTTTTTTCCCCCTATGTTGCTCACATCTATTTAATAAGATCTAGAATAAGAATTGAATAAGAATTTTTACTAAATATCAAAGCTAGCTTGCCAATTTTCACTGCCAGAATCTACCTCAATTTTTTAAAAATGTATTCTCTCTGAGCCATTCTTCTAACTTCTAGCACTTTTTAAAAAATAAATCTTCAAGTATTATTCAGTGACTCTATAAATATACCAACAATTCTCTTTAAACCCAAGCATATAATTGGGTGATGCCAAAATGTATGGCTCATATCTAGATAATGGAAAGTTCTTAGAATAACGCATTAATCCAATTACTTAAATATTTAAGTTCAGTTGAAATGCAAGTATGTGATAAATGAATGGAAACAAGAGTCATAAACTTAGAGAGAAGCAGACATTTTCAGACCAGGTTAGGTTTAGACTCACCAACTGGACTACTTTTTAACTTTTAAAATGAAACTTTGTATCAAAATGAACAAAACATAATGTATTACAACTGACTTCCAGAATTGTCCAAATTATTTTTTAACGTGGTTTAAATTGTTTTCGTATTTCTTTAACTGTCAAGTTTTGTTGATAAATTTATCCAAAATACTAATCATTTTAGAACTCAGTTTGCATTTATATATCAGAGTGCCCCCAAAACTGAATTAGGATGCCTTTCTCTAAGCCCTAATGGCTTATAACTCCCCTTTAAAATGTGTGAGGATCTTTTAGTTGTCATTCAAAAAGATAATTTGGATAAAAATTACGAACTAAACACCTATAAATTCTTCTTCATTTCCATTACAGAGTAGCAATTTATCATCTAACCTATAGTGGTCTATCAACTGAATAAGACTTAGTTTCTTATTCGCAGACATAGCTGACTGCAACTCATAAAGCAACAGCTCCTTACAAGTACAGAATAAACTTGTATAGAAGAACAAGTACAGAAGCCACTAAGGATTAACAGGTACTGTCATTTTGATATATTTGAGTCTTTTTAATAACGTCATAAAGAGTCACTGTCTGTTTGAATAACTTTTTGCAAGTGTTAGTATAGAATTAAATGCCTTAAAGACTACACAATAAAAAGGCAAAACATCTCTTGAATTGAATATTTAAGTTAAGAAGATTGATTTTTATTATGTACTAAATATAAACTTTTTATTATTATGTAGGACTTAAGTTCACCCCACTCCAGTACTCTTGCCTGGAAAATCCCATGGATGGAGGAGCCTGGAAGGCTGCAGTCCATGGAGTCCCTAAGAGTTGGACACGACTGAGAGACTTCACTTTCACTTTTCACTTTCATGCACTGGAGAAGGAAATGGCAACCCACTCCAGTGTTCTTGCCTGGAGAACCCCAGGGACGGGGGAGCCTGGTGGGCTGCTGTCTTTGGGGTCACGCAGAGTCGGACACAACTGAAGCAACTCAGCAGCAGCAGCAGAACTTAAGTTACAACAGAAATCAACAGAGAAGTGTTTTTAAATGCACAAAATGTCCCTTTCTGCAACTCTGACTGAATATGCCTAGTACTTAAAATAAGGTCAGCCTAATATTTAAAGTAAGGTCAAGTTGTATGCTCTCTAGTAGAAACTATTACACCTTCTATAAAGTAATCAAGGCAAATCAGGAGGACTGAGGACAGGGAGTTAAGGAAAGGTTACCTCTGACTCACACCTGGTAGGCTGTAATATTCATGTTCTTGACGTAGATATTTGGTAAATGAATCAGATTTACAAAATGAACAGCTAGTTATAAAATGCCCATGCTAAGCTGCTGCTAAGTCACTTCAGTCGTGTCCGACTCTGTGCGACCCCATAGACGGCAGCCCACCAGGCTCTACTGTCCCTGGGAGTCTCCAGGCAAGAACATTGGAGTGGGTTGCCATTTCCTCCTCCAATGCATGAAAGTGAAAAGTGAAAGTGAAGTCACTCAGTCCTGTCTGTCTCTTTGCAACCCCATGGACTGAAGCCTACAAGGCTCCTCCATCCATGGGATTTTCCAGGCAAGAGTAATTCTTCATTTAAATATATGCAGGCTTTCTTTTAATAATTCAAGAAAATTAGGACAGCAGGTTCAACCCAAAGGATTATCATTCCAATCCAACTGCCAAAATTAACACGGAGAAACCTCAGTGAACAATAAACATCAATCATACTCATTCTTAATGAGAGCAATGTCAAACTTTGATTTTTCACATTTCCATTACTACCAAAAAAAACATTATTTTTACTTAATGATTTATTATAAATTGTCTTATTTTCCATTCTTAGTAAATCTGCCAAAGTGCTAACATATTATACTTCCACAAAATGGATATTTAAACTTCCTGCAAAGCACAACTCTCCACACTACCACTAACTTTCACTTCTTAATACAAAATAGTTTCTCTGTCTGATGGTCCTTTCTTATTCTGAGCCAAATGGAAGAGGCCAAAAGATATGCAAGTTGAAGCATAAACAAAAACACTTCTTACAGGAAGAAGAGACCTGGATTTATTCTTGACTCTTCCTTTAAACCACTTATCTCCCTAATACAATGGTTCATATGTTTTCTGAGTTCCCCAAAGAACACAAAAGCAATATCTGGTAATCTCACTCTCTTTTTATTTTTTGTCCGCACAGCAGCATGTGGGATCTTAGTTCCCCAAACACACTGAAGCCATGCCCCCTGCAATGGAAGCTTGCAGTCTTACCCACTGAGCCACCAGGAAGTGCCCATACATGGTAATCTCTTCATCACTGAGTAATGGGGAAAAAGAAATAGCAAATTCATCAGGCAGAAGTAACAGCATTCTAAATCAAAGAAATTTTGTATTAGATGGGATCGGAAGTCCAAAAGCTCTATAAAAGTTAACATTAACAGTCATTTAGAAATTAAAGACCAAAATCAAAGAGGATTTTAAACCCACTACAGCTACAGCCATGCAAAATAAACTGTCTTACAAGCCACACACACACACACACAAAAAAAGGAGAGAAGCTGCCTCTAAACTACTGTTCTCCAAAAGGAAAGAGAAGAAAAAGACAAGTACATAAAATAACAATCTTCATAACAGAATCAAAATGCTGTCAATTTTTTTATACACCTTCGCTGCTTTGAATATTCAACCATGGAAAAGATCCTCTAGTTCACTCCTTCTGAAAAATGCCAGTACTGTTGCTATAATAGGGAGAGTGCCAGCGGAAAGCCAACCAGGTCCTTAGAGGTCTTATCACACTCCAAAATAAAAGCTTTCTGAAATGATATGAGTTTGAAAATTGTTTTCATTTTACACCTTGCATTTGTTTCAATTTTTCTACAGGCAGTGATAAAGCACTATGTATCAGTTAGGCTTTGTCACAAAGCTAGAATTCCAATAGCATGTGCTTAGGTGACTGAATTGCTTTGCTTATTCAATCATCTACTCCCCAAGATTTTTCAAATCATTTCAAAGAAGATTTAGGTGAATAGCCCTGCCAATCATACAAAATAACCATCAAAACAATCCATGAGAAAGAATTACATGGCAAAAGTTTAAAAATCAAACTTAAAACTCCTTTTTGGGACCAGCATAAAAAAGAGATTTTCCCATTCCTAAACTCTAGATGTCTACTGAGTTGGCCAAAAAGTTCCTTCTGGTTTTTTTTTTTTTTTAAAGTAAAAATAAGACACATTTTTCATTTTCACCAAGAACTTTATTGAATAATGTATTTACCGTTTTGTTCCACTACCTTCTGACAGTTTCACGTAACTTCATAATTCCATTTTCCCAAAACCTTTTCTCTCTTCTAGATGCCTTTTACAGTCTTCTACAGACAGTAACTTGCCTATTACTCCTGGTATCTCTTGACTTACTACTTTTGCATTCTAGTCCCCTGTGACAAAAAGGACATCTTTTCTCGCTGTTAGTTCAGCAACATCTTGTAGGTTTTCAAACAACTGTTTAACTTCGGTTTCTTTGGAATTACCAGTTGAGGCACAGACCTGGATTACTGTCATACTGAATGGTTTGCCTTGGAAACGAACAGAGATCATTCTGTCATTTTTGAGACGGCACCCAAGTACAGCCTTTAGACTCCTGAGTTGACTATGAGAGTTACTCCATTTCTTCTAAGGGATTCTTGCCCACAGCAGCAGATGTAACAGTCATCTAAATTAAATTTGCCCATTCACCCATTCCAGTCCATTTTAGTTCACTGATTCCTAAAATGTCAATGTTCACTCTTGGCATCTCTGTCTGACCACTTCTAATTTACCTTGATTCATGGACCTAACATTTCAGGTTCCTATGCAATATAGTTATTTACAGCCTTGAACTTTACTTTCACCACCATACATATCCACAGCTGGGTGCTGCTTCTGCTTTGGCTCAGTCCTTTCATTCCTCTGGAGCTATTTCTTCATCCTTCTCCAGTAGCATATTGGGCATGTACCAACCTGGGGAGTTCATCTTTCAGTGTCATATCTTGAGTTTGAGCAAGCTCCAGGAGATGGTGAAGGATAGGGAAGCCTGGTGTGCTGCAGTCCACGGGGCTGCAAAGAGTCAGATGTGACTGAGCAACTGAACAACAACAGAAATGAATTTCTTTTGATTAAGAGTTTTGTAAATACCAAAATAAATGGACTTCCAAAAGTGCAATGTCTGGTGAATATGGTGAATAAATCAAAAGTTCCCAATCAAGCTATAACAATTTTTGCCTGGTCATCAAAGAAACATGAGGTCTTTTGTTATCCTGATGGAAGATTATGCACTTTCTGTTGACTAATTCCAGATGCTTATCATCAACTGCTGCTGCTTTCAATTGGTCTCATTGAGAGTAGTACTTGCTGGAATTAAATGTTTGGTTTTCTGGAAAGAACTCATGAGAGGATTCCCTTCCAATTCCCTCATATAAACAACATCACCTTCTGAGGATGAAGACCAGCCTTTGGTACGGTCGGTAGTGGCTCATTTTGCTTGTCCCACAATTTCTTCTGCTCCACATTATTGTACAGTATTCACTTTTCATCACTCATCACAAAACCTTTTCATTAAATGTAAGTAGAGAAATGCATGCAGAAATACAGTCTAGTAGGCTTTTTCATTAAAGTTATCTGGAACTCAAATATCAAAACTATTAACATAAGCTGGTACAAATGATTTTCAATGCTTGATTTGGATATTTTTGAGTAGGTCAGCTCTCTCTCAGGTAGTATAACATTGATTGTTCTCAATTAATGTCTTGATTTGACTGTTATCAACTTCAACTGGTATAACCACCACAGAGTATCATCCAGTGAGAAATCTCCAGCAGGAAAATTGGCAAGCCACTTCTGACATGTTCAATCAGCACCTTCTCCATATAACATTGATTGTTCTCAATTAATGTCTTGATTTGACTGTTATCAACTTCAACTGGTATAACCACCACAGAGTATCATCCAGTGAGAAATCTCCAGCAGGAAAATTGGCAAGCCACTTCTGACATGTTCAATCAGCACCTTCTCCATATACTGCACAAATTCTTTTGTGTTTCACTTGCATTTTTACCTTTCTTGAAATAATAAATCACAATAATAAAATGACAAAAATCTTATTTTTCCTTCCATTTTCAATATAAAAATAACTACACAAAAGTTCACCAAGTTTGATAAGGTTTCATAAGTGCACACTGATATGACAGCTATCACAATACAATCTAACAAAATTGTTTCGAATGAAGCTAAAGACAACTAAACACTACTAAAGCCATCTTATGGAAAAAAACAAATGAACCTTTTGGCCAACTCAATACTTCAACAAGTCTTTCATTTGTAAGTTAATGGGATACACTCAGGATAAGTTAACTACATTTCCTGTTACAGGCCCTAAATTTTTTTTTAAACAATGCTATGTGGTACTTTAATAAAAATATATCCTAAATCAAATCTGAATATGATTTCACAATATCTGTAAACCTAAAACAAAAATTGGAGATATCAAGGGACTATTTCATGCAAGGATGGGCACAATAAAGGAGAGAAATGGAAAGGACCTAACAGAAGCAGAAGGGATTCAGAGGTGGAAAGAATCCGCAGAAAAACTATACAAGAAAGGTCTCAAAGACCCAGATAATCATGATGGTGTGGTCATTCACCAACAATCAGACATCCTGGAGTATGAAGTCAAGTGGGCCTCAGGAAATATTACTACGGACTAAGTGGAGGTGGCAGAATTCCAGCTGAGCTATTTCAAACTCTAAAAGATGATGCTGTTAAAGTGTTACACTCAATATGTCAGCAAATTTGGAAAACTCAGCAGTGGCCACAGGAACAGAAAAGGTCAGCTTTCATCCTAATCCAAAAGGACAACGCCAAAGAATGTTCAAACTACCGTACAATTGCACTCATTTCACATGCTGGTAAGGTTATACTCAAAATCCTTCAAGTTAGGCTTCAGCATTAAGTGAAGCAGATATTCAAGGTGGGTTTAGAAAAGGCAGAGGAATCAGAGGTCAAACTGCCAACATTCACAGTTGGCATCACAGAGAAAGCGAGAGAGTTCCAGGAAAACATCTACTTCTCCTTCATGACTACATGAGAGACTTTGTTTGAATCACAACAAACTGGAAAATTGTGAAAGGGATGGGAATACCAGACCATCTTACCCATCTTCTGAAAAACAGAAGGTTAGATCTTGTTCTGTATGCAGAACAAGAAGCAACAGCTAGAACTGGTCATGGAACAACTGAGTGGTTCAAAATTGGGAAAGGAGTACATCAAGGCTGTATATTGTCACCTTATTTATTTAACTTCTATGCACAGTATATCATGCGAAATGCTGGGCTGGAGGAATCACTAGCTGAAATCAAGATTGCCAATAGAAATATCAGCCTCAGATATGCAGATGATACCATTCTAATGGCTGAAAGTGAAGAGGAACTAAAGAGCCTCTTAAAACTCAACATTTAAAAAACTAAGATCATGGCGTCCAGTCCCATCACTTCACAGCAAACAGATGGGGAAAAAGTGGGAGCAGTAACAGATTTAATTTTCTTGGGCTCCAAAATCACTACAGGTGCTGACTATAGCCATGAAAGTCAAAGACACCTGCTCCTTCGAGGGAAAGTTATGATAAACCTAGACAGTGTATTAAAAAGCAGAGACATCACTTTGCTGACAAAGGTTCATATAGTTAAAGCTATGGTTTTTGAGTAGTCATTTAGGAATGTGAGAGCTGGACCATCACGATGGATGAGTGCCAAAGAACTGATGCTTTCAAATTGTGATGCTGGAGAATACTCCTGAGAGTCCCTTGGACTGCAAGGAGAACAAACCAGTCAATCCTAAAGGAAATCAACACTGAATATTCATTAGAAGGACTGATGCTGAAGGTGAAGCTCCAATACTTTGGCCACCTGAGGCCAAGAGTCAATTCACTGGTAAGACCCTGACCCTGACCTTGACACTGGGAAAGATTGACAGCAAAAGGCGAAGAGGATGACAGAGGATCATATGGTTAGATAACAGCACCGACTCAAGGAACATTAAGCTGAGCAAACTCCAGGACAGTGGACCCTAGCATGCTACAGTCCACGGGGCCACAATGAGTCAGACATTACTTAGTGAGTGAAAAACAACAACAAATCTGAAAAAAAATCTATGTAAGAACATTCTCATGTTAATTAATATGAAAGCACACAAGAATTTTAACAAGTATTTTTTAATATATTAAATCATATAAAAATTTATAAAAATATAAAAATTAGAAACATATCCTCCCTGCCTCTCCCTCAGTTTTCACATGCACACCCACAACCACCCTCACTAGCTTATACAAACCCAGCAAGTAATCTAATGAGCTGTGTCAATTTCCTGTAAAGATATACTTCATTAAGACACAGAACATATCCGAATTAAAACTCAGTCTAATGTCCAAATCAATTCTTAAAGCTTAAACAAAATTTTAATTAAGGATAAGAAAAATCAACCTATGCATACCACAAAGAAAACATTACTGAAAAATAAAATGTAAAAGTGAAAGTTCCAGAGTCAAGCAAAGAGAAAAACAACCAATAAGAAGCATAAGAAGTGAAAAATGTACCAGTTACTCACTCATCCAATTTAGCCCTAACTCTCACAATTGGATAATCCCTTTTTTTTTTTTTTTTTTGCAGTGAATCAGGGCAGGCAATTTCTCTAAATACAACAAAACTATTTCTCTCGCAGACAAATTCAGCTACATGCTGAAATGAAAGGAGGCAGGGACAAGCATCCTCCACACAAAAATATCCGCTCTTTTGATTTAGCATGAATGCCTAGAAAATTCCCTCATTATCTTGTAATAACACTAATTTCTGATAAAATATGACATCTGGAATAAGTATCTAAAATCAAAAATCTTACTGTCACATCCTAATCTGCATTACAAGTTTATGGAAAATCTAAGTCATGAGCTATATTAACTGATAAAGGAAAAAGATGCAAGATGATGATAAACCAAGTTCTGCTACTTTAGTTTTAGAGTCATCAAAGCAGCCCAGGGACTGATGCAGTCCCAAAAAAAATGTCTCCGTGAACTATAAATTTGCTATAAGAACTTAAATTTGATGACATTCTAAAATGCTTAGCTTACATGGTGGATCAACTGGAAGACTATCCTGCAACCAAATTTAACACCTGAGCTCAGTGGAGTATTGGCCACCATACTGGCACTAAGCAGAACTGCTGGACTACAGGAGCAAAGGCAGTGAAGTTCATGCAGAGTAGGAGGACTGACTCATCACACAACCCCTGCAGCACCAGCGTGACTAACTCAAAACAGGATCACGCGGCTCATAAAATGAATGCTATTTGAGTTGCATTGGTTTTTAGCTTTATTTTTTATTTCACTTTGGCTTTACACGTATATGATAGCTCTAAATTGAGGAACCCAGACACATTTTTTGTTAAGTTATATCAGTTTATGGGGTCGCAAAGCGTAGAACATGACTTAGCAAATAAACAACAATAGCATAATCAAATAATTTTTTTTAATTATATAGCCTCTAATGGATAAACAAGTTAATTTTTATTGCATTATTCATTTTACTGAATTCACTTTTAATGAATATTATTTTATTTTATTTTTTTTTATTTTAATTGGAGGTTAATTACTTTATAATATTGTGGTGGTTTTTGCCATACTTTAATGAATATTATTAAGCATCTAATACCTTCAATAATGCAAATCAACATGGTTAAAAGCACTACTAGACCTGATATGTTTGCTTAATAGGAGCAATAAATATATCTATATTTCACACACATATATAAAAGATATATAAAGTAAGTGATATTTCCCATTTTCCTTTTTACTGCCTTAAAGGTATCTTAGAGACACAATTACAACTTAACCAGAACAAACTGAGTGGGATTTTATAGTCGATTCCCATGATAGGTAGAAAAACACTGCTATATTTTTCAGATCATTCCTAGATCAACAGATAATTAACATGTTGAGATGCTTGAGGAATTACAAAAAAGATAATTCTACTTTACAACTTATTTTTCTTCAGTTAAGACCAAAAGAATCTGAAAGCAAGGTATGACTATAATTTCCAAAACACAAAAATTGCATTTTTCTCACCGTAACAATAGCAAAAAAAAAAAAAGGGGGGGGGGGTGCCTAATGGTCATCATAAGGCATCAAGAAAACACAAATAGATACTCTGAAAACATCATGAGAATACTGACTTACTGGTTTTAGACAAGCTGCTCTGAAAGGAACCTCCAAAAGTAAGCAACCTGAAATCTGTAGAAAATTATTCATAGCTCTAACATATCTGCAGTTCAAAAAGCAGAACTAAAAAGGAACAAGGTTACTAGTTTAGTACTATGGAAACCAAAGATCATGTAAAGTCTACAATATTTTAAATCAACAGACAAATCCAACTACATACAGCAAAGTAGTAAATAAACGAGTGAAAATAGGGTCAATTTCAATTTACCTCACATCAATTCTGTGGACAACTATAAATTTGAATTTCATTATGCTCGCTATCTGATTAAAGCAGATCAAGAATGCAATTTGATCTCAGTGAGTTTGACAACCAGATACATGAGGTCTCACAGCACTGAAAAATTCTCTATATAAGAGTCACTCAATCCAATAACAACTTGGGCTGAATTTCATTAAGTCAGTGTTTGAAAAATAAATATAGATTAACCAACAGAAATCATATTAAATAAAATTCACCACAAACTAGCCTTCCTGTGGTTTGGAGAAATATCTTAAAAAAAGAAAACTATACCAGCACTAACGAAATCAGTGTAGCCAGTGACAAAGTATGAGGGAGGGTGTAAACTTCTGATATGATGTATGATCTTGACCATTTTATTTCAGATTTCAAAGAAAAAAAAAATCTGCAGTGAAAACAGCTAATATTTATTTACTGAGCATCTGCTGTACACTAGACAGTTTATTATTGAATTCTCAGAACAAACCTTTGAGTTAGAACTATTATTAGCCCTACTTTCCAGAAGGGGAACTAAAGGGAAGAGAAGTAATATTCACCCAGTCACACAATTGACAAGTGACTGAGGCAAGATCAAACTCACAAAGTTTTACTCCAGAGTCTATGTTGTTAATCATTCCATTATACCATTTCATAAAAGGTAAGCTTCTGCATTAAACATTAAAAGAAAAAAAAAAACTGAGGAAAGAGAAATGACTACTCATAAAATATCTCCAAGCTCAACTCACTCAGGGGTAGGCAAACTTTTTCTGAGGGGTCAGATAATAAATATTTCAGGTTTTATGGCCCACATAGTCTCTGTCACAACTACACAACTACTCAACTCTGCTACTGCAGCCAAAGACAACCATAAACAAATGAGCACAGCTGTGTTCCAATAAAACTTTATTTAAAAAGTTAAACTTTATTTACAAACACAAGTAATAGGCCAGATTTGTCTCAGGGGCCATAGTTTGCCAACCTAGGGTACTTCATAAGCAGGTGATTTTAAAAGTTTCAGTAGACTCATACCTCCTATACAAATCAATTACAGAAAAAAATCTGCACACAAGCTGTAAGAAGTAACACCAAGAACCTTCTCAAGGGCAAGTGGTTTTATTTTCATAAAGATTTTTACTTTTAAATATATTGCTATAATGCACTGCTTCAGTATCCAGAGACACTGTTTGCAGCCTCCCAGGGACATCTCTGCTGCTGCTGCTGCTAAATCGCTTCAGTCGTGTCCAACTCTGTGCAACCCCATAGACAGCAGCCCATTAGGCTCCCGGTCCCTGGGATTCTCCAGGCAAGAACACTGGAGTGGGCTGCCATTTCCTTCTCCAATGCATGAAAGTGAAAAGTGAAAGTGAAGTCACTCAGTCGACACCTCTAGGTTTCTCTAAATCCCCAGGGGAGGTAGCACAGGTAGCACTTTTCCCAAGAGCAGGTTTAATAAAGCCACAGCCATCTGTACCAGGGCTGCCGCACAGCCTACATGTGTTCCCTGCCCACATTTACTCCCCATCAATAGCACCTGTTCTGCTGGGGTGGGGGTAGGGTGGAGGGGAGAGGGAGGGTCATAACATTCAGCCAACAAAACATGATATCCTAGAACAGTAAAGGCAAGAAGGATGGAAGTGAATTTCAGTAGAGTGTGTAAATTAAACAGATACAAATGCATCACTCTGAAAATTCAGCCTTTTCTGATGCTGACTTTCTGACTGTTCTCCTCCTGGCCACTCACGCAATTAGGTACAGGGAATAGAACAGTGAGCAAAGGTCTGCCCTTTATTCTCATAGACTCCCCAGGCTAACTGAAGTTATAAACAACAAGAAAATGGAAATTTCTGTGATTCTTCTATCTCCCAACTTATTCTTATCTTACCTCTCATAACTAAACATGCAATGTATCTTAAATTATTCTCCTTCCTCTCTGATTCCAACACTACAGCTCTAATTTGACGTTAACCCACCTGCTATTTATTAATACTTGGTTTCCAAATGTTTTTAATCACTTACACCTTTTAAAAACATTTTAAATATGGACCCAATACACATTTTAACATACAAAATTTGAGTATGAATTTATGTTGTTAGTTGCTCAGTGTCAGTCATATCCAACTCTTTGTGATCCCATGGACTGTAGCCTGCCAGGCTCCTCTGTCCATGGAATTCTCCAGGAAAGAATACTAGAGTGCATGGCCATTCCCTTCTCCAGGGGATCTTTCCAACCCAGGGATCAAACCTAGGTTCATTCAGCTTGGACAACCCACCAGGAAAATGAGTATACTCAAGGTCATACTGGACCTTTAAAGTCATACTATGTACTGGGAACAATAGTTTGGTGATATGATACATCCCAGCAAGAACAGCAGCTTCAAATGTGAACAAAAAGATAAGGCACTACAGATAGTCCATTACTACACTCCAGCATAATCACCATCAAACCTAACTCTGTTAGAAACAAAATTTTTAATGAATGTGAACAGTTGTCAACACTGAATTTAAAAGATAAATTGGGAGACTGTCTTGGATTAATTTTTACGGAAAAGGCAGCCGATAATAAATGTTACTTTATATACGCACACACACACCCATTCTGCATTCAGCATTTTACAGTCATAAGACATCTGAAGAAAAGTCTAAGAAATTTTAGTTCACTAAATCTCTTAATACTCCTATAAAAGCAAGTATAATGGGCCTCAGCATAATACTAAATTTAAAATTAAGTTCATTCATTTGATAACTCAATATAAAACTTTACTAAATATTTCCAAATTAACTCGAGGAGAATACTTTTGCTTGTCATGTGCTCAATACTTCCAATTTTTCATAATGCTTTTCACTTTTCAAATGAGAATGTACCACATGAACTATACAACTTAAATGCTTATTCTAGCTTCCAATTTTGTTCTGAATCAGTTATTTACACAAATCAATGCACAGAGAATCCTTTGTAATCATGATAGATAAAAAGTGTTACCACTAAAAACGTGATAGATGGGGAATGGTTGGGCATTTGGAAGTAGCTTTAACACTTGCAAGGGAAATATGTAATAAAGCAGCACTGTTGCTTCCTTCTGAAATATCTATCCATGCTAGAGTGGATGACTCCACTTTGTAGCTTTACTTGTATGTCCATGAAAAAACTAAATTTTAGGATGCCTCTGTTTTTTCTTTTAATCTAAAAAATAATCTTGAGAGCTCCTGGACTGCAAGGAGATCCAACCAGTCCATCCTAAAGGAGACCAGTCCTGGGTGTTCACTAGAAGGAGTGATGTTCAAACTGAAACTCCAATACTTTGGCCACCTATGCGAAGACCTGACTCAATGGAAAGGACTCTAATGCTGGGAAAGATTGAGGGCAGGAGGAGAAGGGGACGACAGAGGATGAGATGGCTGGATGGCATCACCGACTGAATGGACATGAGTTTGGATAAACTCCGGGAGTTGGTGATGGACAGGGAGGCCTGACATGCTGCAATTCATGGAGTCGCAAAGAGTCGGACACAACTGAGTAACTGAACTGAACTGAAGCATGCTGCTGCTAAGTCACTTCAGTCGTGTCCAACTCTGTGCGACCCCAGAGACGGCAGCCCACCAGGCAGCCCCTGGGATTCTCCAGGCAAGAACACTGGAGGGGGTTGCCATTTCCTTCAGTGACTTAGATAGATAGACTTAGATAGACTTTTTTCAACCGAGGATAAGTGCTTAAATAATTATGTAGGCTTTGTGCATTATGATTAAGACATAAATTTTTAATGAGCAGTCTAGTTGTGCTGTTAGTTCAACTACTAAAATTAAATGTATTTGGTTGTATAAATTATTACACATTATAAAGTCTCCCTTCTGAAATAAAGACTGCTAATAGTCACTGGTAATTTATATGAAACACATTTCTAGTTTATGATAAAGAGCTATATATTTTCTGACATTATAGTTTGGCTACCAGAGACACAGGTTCAATCTCTGGATCGGGAAAAGTCTTCCTTCCGAGAGGGAAATGGAGTATTCTTACCTGGGAAATCCAATGGACAAAGGAGCCTGGTGGGCTACAGTCCATGGGGTCGCAAAGAATCAAGCCAAACTTAGCAATTAAACCACAACAACCACAACTAGAATTCAATACAGTAATATTTATTTAGTACCACTATGCTAGGCCCCAAGGGACAAAAATGAAACTTTTGTGACATTTAATGTCTAGCCATGACTCAAAATCTATCATCAAAAAACAACACTGAAATGCCTAGGGAATATAAAAACTAAGGTACTACTATTCAAAACAGCAAAATTTAGGCTATGCTTATAGTTTGGTGCTGGGAAAAATACTGCTTTGTAATTGTCTACCAATTTTATTTTAGAAGTGTATGTAATATGAATATGACAAATAGAAAACCATTTCAAATAGCTATCACAAGTTTTCTCCACTGTGATCATTCCATGAATTACTACTATTAAATGTCATGTGATAATCCAATTTGCCTGTTTGACCAGAACAAAATGTTCCAACTGAGTCATGATATTCACTAACTACTCATTCATAGGCATATCAAGGCTGATAGAGACTAGTGATGCAATGCAAAACATGCATCCCTGGTTACTCGATAAAACACTTCCAGATGTTCATGCTATCTATCAGGTGGTGACAGCTATGGAGAAGGAAATGGCAATCCACTCCAGGACTACTGCCTGGAAAATCCCACGGACAGAGGAACCTGGTAGGCTACAGTCCAAGGGGTCGCGAAGAGTCGGACACGATTGAGCGACTTTACTTTACTTTACTACATAAATTATTATGTGAGCCACCTCTACCCAATTCATGCCATAAGAGAGAAAGTAAAGAGAGCAGCAGGAACAGGTGGCAGAAACCCAGAACACTGACATGCTGAAGGCAGTATTAGGATACCTGGCTCGATGGACATGAGTCTGGATGAACTCCGGGAGTTGGTGATGGACAGGGAGGCCTGGCGTGCTGCGATTCATGGGGTCACAAAGAGTCAGACACGACTGAGCAACTGAACTGAACTGAAATGAAACTTGTTTCTTCTATCTCGTGTTGTTATTGTTCAGTTGCTCAGTCGTGTCTGACTCTGGGACTCCATGGACTGCAGCATGCCAGGGTTCCATGTCCTTCACCATCCCCTGGAGCCTGCTCAAACTCATGTCCATTGAGTCGGTGATGCCATCCAACCATTTCATCCTCTGTCATCCCCTTCTTGTGTTGAGTACACATCAAAAGCAAGAAGCAAATCAGCAGGTTTAATCTTAAACTTTAAGACCCTGCACAAATGTACTTCTAACACTTCCATGTAAAAACTAGTCACTATAAGAAAGCATAAAAGTTATTTCCAGGAGCTGGAAGATAAAAAAAAGAGGGAAAGGCTAGTAAAAAGATACAAAACATTCGGTTATATAAGGCCTAAGGATCTAATGTATAACATGGTGACTAGAGCTGATATACTATATAAGTGAAATTTCCAGAGAGCAGAATTTACACACACAGAGGTGAGGTGTGTGCTTACACACACAGAGGTGAGGTGATAGATGTGCTAATTAAGTCAATTAGAGGAATCCTTTCACAATATGTATGTATATCAAATCATCACACTATTGATGAAAGAAATTTTTACATACAGGGAAGTTATTATGATGATTTAACTCATGATCTAACTTGAATTTTATAATAACTAAAAGAACCTATTTGTGGCCTATCAAGCATACATTTTACATTTGTTTTATTATTAAAGAAATGGGTATACTGACCAAAAGTAAAGAATGTCCATGTTAAAAATAAAGATTAAATGCCTCCCTTTTAGGAAGGCCAATGCTGGTACTCCTCTGATGATAAGACTCCCTTCTCAGGTGCCAAGACCATACTGACTGGCTACGTACAAACCTATGGTTTTGTTTTTGTTTTTTTTTTTTGAAACCTTGAAAGAATGTATCTCTGACTTGTTCAATGTTCTTTATGTTGGAAACCATGCTTCTCCAGAGCAGTTCCTCAGACTATATGAGAGGATGTCTCCCAGCCTATAGTCTTCAGTTTGGCTCAAATAAAACTCTTTTCTATTCCTATTACAGACTGTTTATTACTTCCATTGACACTATATATCTTAAACATCTTACAACTTTGTCAATTATTCCTCAACAAAGCTGGGGGCAAAAAACAAGCAAACAAACACACACAGTCACTGCAGTTGAACTACCATAACCAACCCTCAAAACCAAGTCACGCTCAGTCTCATCTTTGGCAGCTGCCCCATTCTCTGGAATATATATAATTCTATTTCTGAAGTTTTCCCTCTCCATCTATTTCATGATGTGAGGGAGGGCTCTAAAACTTAAAATCTGTAACACTCACTGGAAACTTTGCCATATATTAAGGCTTTGTGCAATGGTGAAAAGAATACTATTAAGTCTTCCAGTAAAATATTCCTAGCATACATTCTGGTTTAAAAATGTGTGTTTTCACTGGCTTCTTAATCTCCTTAAGCCTTGTGATGTTGTTTAAGATGCAGAAATCTCCCTAACTATGTTTTAAAGTCCAATGAAGGAAAGAATCTTTTGTTTTGCTTTACATGCCTACCATCATTCTTTGTTCAAATGGATACTCAAAAAAAAAGTTTAATATGTTTTTTGGCTATTACAAATCTTTAAATAGTTGTAAATAAGTAGGTAAGTAAACCTATTACTATAGATCATGTATTTTAACATTAAAAATTAAAGAGTGTTTGGTAGGGTAGATACAGAATTAAAGAGTCAAATAAATTATAATGTAAGGAATTTTGTATTAGTTTAAGATATTTCATCATCAAAGGAGGCCTTCCATAAGTTTAGAATCAAGTATTTTAAGAAGTAGAGGAGTTCTAATTTAATTCCTTCTATAACAAAACCTCCTAATCTGTAGTCAATGAATGATAAATATGAGGTCGAGGTGAAAAGCAGGGGTAACTTGGTAGCAAGTAATCCTATGTATTTTATTTATGCATTTGAAACACTACTCTGAGAATGAGACTGTAGGCATTTCTTGTTGTTTAGTCGCTAAGTCACATCCAACTCTTTTGCGACCCCAAGGATGGTAGCCCGCCGGGCTCTTCTGTCTGCAGGATTTTCCAGGCAAGAATACTGGAGTAGTTTGCCATTTCCTTCTTGAAGGGAATCTTCCCAACCCAGGGATCAAACCTGTGTCTCCTGCCCTGGCAGGCAGACTGGATTCTTTACCACTGAGCCACGAGGGAAGCCCACTGTACACATTATCAGACTGTTAAAGAGCCCACTGCAAAAGAGAAGACAGAGACTGAAACACAGTCAGGAACCCCTGTACATGAAAGCAACTGATCTGCAGCACAGCTGTGTAAGTAGTTCAACATCCTATAACTTGTTAGCAGAAAACTTAAAGATTCAAGTCTCCTATTTTACATTATCACAAAAGGCAAATGAACCTTAAAAAGTTTAAATAAACTACGTGACTGCCTTTCAGTCTGAGTCTTACCTATGCTATGCTATGCTAAGTCACTTCAGTCGTGTCCGACTCTGTGCGACCCCATAGACGGCAGCCCACCAGGCTCCCCCATCCCTGGGATTCTCCAGGCAAGAACACTGGAGTGGGTTACCATTTCCTTCTCCAATGCATGAAAGTGAAAAGAGAAAGTGAAGTCGCTCAGTCATGTCCGACTCTTAGCGACCCCATGGACTGCAGCCTACCAGGCTCCTCCGTCCGTGGGATTTTCCAGGCAAGAGTACTGGAGTGGGGTGCCATTGCCTTCTCCAAGTCTTACCTACCTGGTACTAAATGAAAGACAAACCAAGCTGGTTGCAATACTTTAATATCATTCACTGCTAAATATCCTAAAATAAAAGATCTCTTTGAGATCAGCCAGTCTCATTGTTTCCCAAAGAAGAAAACAATGACACTCTTCAAAAGCCAATTTCTTAAGTGAATCTTTCATAACAGAATCTTAATATGGCTTCTCATTTCCATCAACTACAACATTCAAAGCAGCAGCTAAACTTCATACAGATTCTACAACTTTATTTTAGCTTTGACCATACTGATCATGAATTTTCTTCTTTAAGAAAGGAAATTACAAGCTCAAGATAAAAGTAATTTTTACAGGGATGTCCTTGATGATCCAGCAGTTAAGAATCTGCCTTGCAATGCAGAGTATACAGGTTTAGTCAGACTGGTTCAAAACTGGGAAAGAAGTACAATAAGGTTGAATACTGTCATCCTGCTTATTGAACTTACATGCAGAGTATATCATGTGAAAAGTTGGGCTGGATGAAGTTCAAGCTGGAATCATGACTGGCAAGAAAAATATCAATAACCTCAGATATGCAAATAACACCACCCTAACGGCAGAAAGCAAAGAGGAACTAAAGGGCCTCTTGATGAGAGTAAAAAAGAAGAATGAAAAAGCTGGCTTAAAACTCAACATTCAAACAACTAAGATCATGGCATCCAGTTCCATCAATTCATGGCAAATAGATGGGGAAAAATGGAAACAGTGACAGACTTTATTTTCTTGGGCTCCAAAATCACCAAAGCCACAAAAGTAAAAGATGCTTGCTCCTTGGAAGAAAAGCTATGACGAAGCCAGACAGCATATTAAAAAAGAGAGAGACATTATGTTGCTGACAAAGATCTATCTAGTCAAAACTATGGTTTTTCCGTCTCTCATGAATGGATGTGAGTGTTGGACCATAAAAAACGCTGAGTGCCAAAGAACTGATGCTTCGAACTGTGGTGCTGGAGAAGACTCTTGAGAGCCCCATGGACAGCAAAGAAATCCAACCAGTCAATCCTAAAGGAAATCAACCCTGAATATTCACTGGAAGGACTGATGCTGAAGTTGAACCTATTAATACTCTGGCCACCTGATACAAACAGCCAACTCACTGGAAAAGACCCTGATGCCGGGAAAGATTGAGGACATGAGGAGAAGGGGATGACGGAGGATCAGACGGTTGGATGGCATCATCAACTCTATGAACATGAGTTGGAGCTCAGGGAGATAGTGAAGGAGAGAGGGAAGCCTGGTGTGCTGCAGTCCATGGGATAGCAAAAGTTGGACAAACTGAGTGACTGAACAACAATAATACAGTTGTTTTAACCTAATTTTCTTAACAAAGCAAAAACTTCTATAATGATAAGCTGTAAATGACAAATTAACATAATCTATGTGATTGTAGGAGTAATTCTACTTAAATCAAAATAAACACCTGGTTGAAATTCTAGACTCTCTAAATGATCATTAAACAGTTTCCATGTGATTTTTTTCATGATAACTCAATTTTATTAATAAAATTTTATACATTAAATGTGATTCGGCCACAATTTACTTCATAATGTAGTATATACTCTCTATATACTGGCATTTACTGGAAAAAGAAAAAAAAAATTATAGCAGTGACAACTCCAAGAAGCATGAGGAAGAAAGCCAAGCATTTAAAGGAAGCATTTAATAAGAAAATTACATGGTTTCTCTTCTTCAGAATAACAAAAAAGGATCAGTTCTTTGACCTTTAAGCATCAAAAGAACTTGTAAACTCAGCCTGATAAAACATGCAACCTTTCAGTAAGCTAACAAACTTGAAGAGTGAAATAAATATGGCTGCTGCTGCTAAGTCGCTTCATTTCGTGTCCGACTCTGTGCGACCCCAGAGACGGCAGCCCACCAGGCTCCCCCATCCCTGGGATTCTCCAGGCAAGAACACTGGAGTGGGTTGCCATTTCCTTCTCCAATGCATCAAAGTGAAAAGTGAAAGTGAAGATGCTCAGTCATGTCCGACTCTAGCGACCCCATGGACTGCACCCCACCAGGCTCCCTCCGTCCACGGGATTTTCCAGGCAAAAGTACTGGAGTGGGGTGCCATTGCCTTCTCCGAATAAATATGGCAGTAATCTCCTATTCCTGGAATAAAGATTCCCATCACTAACAATGTAAACACCAATTTGGAAGAATTATAGTACCCTGTAACAAACTCCTATTTCACAAAGTGTGTATAATAATGGAATTCCACTTCCTTCACCACTCTGGCCTTTAAAAATGTCCACATGATTACCTCTCAATAAAGCTAAGGAAAAAAATCCAAACACAGGTTTCAACATTCATATATAACCCATTCTGTGTTCCTCTGTATTTCTATCCCACTATTTAAAAATGCATATTTGTGTCAATATTAGCAATGAGAAGTCAAAAACATGTAATTAGCAAGAATAATCTTCAGGTTTTGAATGGACTGGGTTTCCTAGTATCTGGTTGTAATTAAAGCACATATTCAGTAGGAATTCAAATCTTTTAAATATATTCATGCTTATTTTATGACCTGGTATATGATGTATTATGAATACTCCACATGAACTGGAAAAGAATACTCTGCAGTTGTTGGATAAATTGCTCTAAAGTATTAATTAAGCTTAAGTGGTTGATAGTAATATCCAGGTTCTCAACATCTTCATATGTCTATTGATTTTTTAAAATCGACTTGCTCCATCGTTTGCTGACAAAGGAGAGCTAACTGGCCCTAACATGATTTGGAGCTCTTCTGCTCTTTCTTCCAGAGGTCTCTACTCCTTCTGAGGGCCATAAGTGCCCTGGTGATGGTTTAGTCTCTAAGTCGTGTCTGGCTCTTGCAACCCCATGGACCGTAGCCCACCAGGTTCTTCTCCTCAAGGGATTTCCCAGACAAGTGTTCATGGGATTTTGCAGGCAAGCATACAGGAGTGGGTTTCCATTTCCTTCTCCAGGGCACTTTCTCGATCCAGGTATCAAACCCATATCTCCAGCACTGCAGGCAGATTCTCTACTGACTGAGCCACTAGTCCAACTCTCCTCAGACCAGAAAGACTGCATACTTTCCATGAGAGTATGTAAGTCTGACCCATCCTTAGGACAGACGGACCCACACTGTCCCCCACAGTCCCCCACAGATTCCCCACAGACTCCCACTCTGTTAAGTCTGGCCCATCCTTAGGACAGAGGGACCGCAACAGAAAACTCACCCTGTGCCAGCCAGTCCTTTCTTGCAAGTTTTGACTCCCCTCTAAAGTCTGTTTACTTTTGCTTTCTGGAGTCCTGTAAATTTGTTTTGTCCCAAACTTATGATTCTTAATTGCAGGAGGGTCATTCTATTAGGCACTTACTATACTCACATCACAGATGCCTCTAGGCAGACTTAAATTTGTTTTCAATGTTACTTAGTGTTTGTGTGTGTGCACGCACACATGCAAGGACATGCATGGGTATATTTCTATCTGAAACCTAATAATACTCAGTATACTCCAAGGTCTCAGGAAGGCCAAAATCCATAAACTTTGATAGGACAAATTCCATGACTCAATAACTTTGGCATCACAGTATATATAGCAAGAGTTGGATCATTAATAGTACTGATTAGATATGCATTTAATCAAGTCGATTCTGATGGGCTATGTTAGAGGCTGGATTTGAGAAAGGAGATCAGTTAGAGGACTAAAGTAACAGTCCAAAGGAAAGAATAAGGGAAGGTGGTAGGCCGAAAGAGAATGAGAACTGAGTCAAAGATATTAGAAATATATAGGTAATTAAGTAAATTCCCTAGAAATCAAAAGGAATGTCAGAGTAGAATTCACAAACATTTTGCCCCCACAATATTATGCCATTAACACTTCTTTTCATGTTTCTTACATCCACTGCTATTACCTCAGTCTACCTAGAAATGGGAAATTATTGTTCCTGTGAAAACTCTCCCATACCATATTAAAAGTGGGCCTCACTATTCAATCACCACACTCTGGCCCACTGAGCCCCAACTGAATATATCATTCTTTTCAATATAGAGATCTAGGCTGCCACCACCAACTAATCAGTTAGCATACAACAGGAAACCTACTTGCTAACCTTGATTTATATGATCAGACTGATCTACCGAAAATGGTTTATATTTAATCTGACTAAACAAACACTGGGGATACAGGTTCAATCCTTGGGTTGGGAAGATCCCCTGGAGAAGGAAATGGCAACCCACTCCAGTATTCTTGCCTGGGAAATCTCATGGACAGAGGAGCCTGGTGGGTTATAGTCCATGGGGTCACAAAAGAGTTGGACACAGCTTAGTGACTAGAATACAACAATAAACAAAAATATATATTAAATAAATAAATATTTATACTTCCAAGAGCAAATTCATATACTGAGTCTCTTAATCTAGCACAATCTACCTATCCAAATTTAGCTATGGTTCCCTTCCGTATACCTTCACAGCTCCATCCAGTCCCCTTTCACAACATGATACGTATATTTCTATCTGCAAGTCTTTGTTTATGCTATTACCTCACTAAAAAACCTTATAATCACAACTTTAGCTAAATTCCTTTCTTCAAAGCTCAATTCAAGTCGCAATCTCACAGAGCATTCTCTCACTACCTCTCTCCAAAACATTTTTGTAACATATCTAAGCTAACAGGTAATATTAAGCATCTTTTAATGTTTATGCTCTATATACTCAACCAAACTACAAACATGAGAAAAAGCAACTTATTGGTCATCAGGCAAATGCAAACCAAATCCACAATGAGATATCTTTTCACATCCAGAAGGATGTCTACAATCAAAAAGATACATGATAAGTGATAATGGAGATATGGGAGGACTGAAGCTCTCACACACTGCTAGTGAGTGGTACAATCACTCTGGAAAACTTGCAAAAAAGCTAAACATTCTTACTATAGACCTAGCAACGGCAATCCTAAGTATTTACTCAACAGAAATGAATACTTAGGTTCACACAAAAATTTGTACACGAATGTTCATAGCAGCATCATTCATCACTGCCAAAAGATGGACACTGATTAATTGGATAAACAAAATGTGGTGTATCTATACAGTGGAATATTCAGATCAGATCAGATCAGTCGCTCAGTCGTGTCCGACTCTTTGCGACCCCATGAACCGCAGCACGCCAGGCCTCCCTGTCCATCACAAGCTCCCGGAGGTCACTCAGACTCACATCCATCGAGTCAGTGATGCCATCCAGCCATCTCATCCTCTGTCGTCCCCTTCTCCTCCTGCCCTCAATCCCTCCCAGCATCAGAGTCTTCTCCAATGAGTCAACTCTTCGCATGAGGTGGCCAAAATACTGGAGTTTCAGCTTTAGCATCATTCCTTCCAAAGAAATTCCAGGATTGATCTCCTTCAGAATGGACTGGTTGGATCTTCTTGCAGTCCAAGGGACTCTCAAGAGTCTTCTCCAACACCACAGTTCAAAAGCATCAATTCTTCGGCGCTCAGCCTTCTTCACAGTCCAGCTCTCACATCCATACATGACCACAGGAAAGACCATAGCCTTGACTAGGCGAACCTTTGTTGGTAAAGTAATGTCTCTGCTTTTGAATATGCTATCTAGGTTGGTCATAACTTTCCTTCCAAGGAGCAAGCGTCTTTTAATTTCATGGCTGCAGTCACCATCTGCAGTGATTTTGGAGCCCAGAAAAACAAAGTCTGACACTGTTTCCACTGTTTCCCCATCTATTTCCCATGCAGTGATGGGACCAGATGCCATGATCTTCGTTTTCTGAATGTTGAGCTTTAAGCCAACCTTTTCACTCTCCACTTTCACTTTCATCAAGAGGCTTTTTAGCCCCTCTTCACTTTCTGCCGTAAGAGTGGTGTCATCTGCATATCTGAGGTTATTGATATTTCTCCCGGCAATCTTGATTCCAACTTGTGTTTCTTCCAGTCCAGCATTTCTCATGATGTACTCTGCATATAAGTTAAATAAACATGGTGACAATATGCAGCCTTGACGTACTCCTTTTCCTATTTGGAACCAGTCTGTTGTTCCATGACCAGTTCTAACTGTTGCTTCCTGACCTGCATACAGATTTCTTAAGAGGCAGATCAGGTGGTCTGGTATTCCCATCTCTTTCAGAATTTTCCATAGTTTATTGTGATCCACACAGTCAAAGGCTTTGGCATAGTCAATAAAGCAGAAATAGATGTTTTTCTGGAACTCTCTTGCTTTTTCCATGATCCAGCGGATGTTGGCAATTTGATCTCTGGTTCCTCTGCCTTTTCTAAAACCAGCTTGAACATCAGGAAGTTCACGGTTCACATATTGCTGAAGCCTGGCTTGGAGAATTTTGAGCATTACTTTACTAGCGTGTGAGATGAGTGCAATTGTGCGGTAGTTTGAGCACTCCTTGGCATTGCCTTTCTTTGGGATTGGGATGAAAACTGACCTTTTCCAATCTTGTGGCCACTGCTGAGTTTTCCAAATTTGCTGGCATATTGAGTGTAGCACTTTCACAGCATCATCATTCAGGACTTGGAATAGCTCCACTGGAATTCCATCACCTCCACTAGCTTTGTTCGTAGTGATGCTTTCTAAGGCCCATTTGACTTCACATTCCAAGATGTCTGGCTCTAGGTCAGTGATCACATCATCATGATTATCTGGGTCTTGAAGCTCTTTTTTGTACAGTTCTTCTGTGTATTCTTGCCACCTCTTCTTAATATCTTCTGCTTCTGTTAGGTCCATACCATCTCTGTCCTTTATTGTGCCCATCTTTGCATGAAATGTTCCTTTGGTATCTCTGATTTTCTTGAAGAGATCCCTAGTCTTTCCCATTCTGTTGTTTTCCTCTATTTCTTTGCATTGATCACTGAAGAAGGCTTTCTTATCTCTTCTTGCTATTCTTTGGAACTCTGCATTTAAATGTTTATATCTTTCCTTTTCTCCTTTGCTTTTTGCTTCTCTTCTTTTCACAGCTATTTGTAAGGCCTCCCCAGACAGCCATTTTGCTTTTTTGCATTTCTTTTGGTCTTGATCCCTGTCTCCTGTACAATGTCAGGAACCTCATTCCATAGTTCATCAGGCACTCTATCTATCAGATCTAGGCCCTTAAATCTATTTCTCACTTCCACTGTATACTCATAAGGGATTTGATTTAGGTCATACCTGAATGGTCTAGTAGTTTTCTCTACCTTCTTCAATTTCAGTCTGAATTTGGCAATAAGGAGTTGATGGTCCGAGCCACAGTCAGCTCCTGGTCTTGTTTTTGCTGATTGTATAGAGCTTCTCCAACTTTGGCTGCAAAGAATATAATCGATCTGATTTCGGTGTTGACCATCTGGTGATGTCCATGTATAGCGTCTTATCTTGTGTTGTTGGAAGAGGGTATTTGCTATGACCAGTGCATTTTCTTGGCAAAACTCTATTAGTCTTTGCGACCTCGCCTGCCCGCGACCGGCGCGCCATTTAAGAGCGACCTCGCCTGCCCGCGACCGGCGCGCCATTTAAGAGCGACCTCGCCTGCCCGCGACCGGCGCGCCATTTAAGAGCGACCTCGCCTGCCCGTGACCGGCGCGCCATTTAAGAGCGACCTCGCCTGCCCGCGACCGGCGCGCCATTTAAGAGCGACCTCGCCTGCCCGCGACCGGCGCGCCATTTAAGAGCGACCTCGCCTGCCCGCGACCGGCGCGCCATTTAAGAGCGCCCCGCCGGCTGCGTCGCGCACTAAGAGCGCCCCGCCGGCTGCCTCGCGCACTAAGAGCGCGGCCGAGAGGAGCTACTCCACGACCGAAGTCAGGAAGGGCGGCGGTGAGGAGAGACCCCTCGTCCAAGGTAAGGTGCGATGGCTGTGCTTCGCTGGCCGGGAACAGCCGGGAGCAGCCGGGATGAGATACCCCACGCCCAAGGTAAGAGAAACCCAAGTAAGACAGTAGGTCTTGAAAGAGGGCATCAGAGGGCAAATACACTAAAACCATTCTCACAGATAACTAGTCAATCTAACCACACAAGGACCACACCCTTGTCTAACTCAATGAGATTCAGCCATGCCCGAGGGGCAGCCTGGGATAGGCGGGTCATGGTGGAGAGATATGACAGGGTGTGGTCCGCTGGAGAAGGGAATGGCAAACCACTTCAGTATTCTTGCCTTGAGAACCCCATGAACAGTATGAAAAGACAAAATGATAGGATACTGAAAGAGAAACTCCCCAGGTCAGTAGGGGCCCAATATGCTACTGGAGATCAGTGGAGAAATAACTCCAGAAAGAATGAAAGGATGGAGCCAAAACAAAAAGAATACCCAGCTGTGGATGTGTCTGGTGATAGAAGCAAAGTCCGATGCTGTAAAGAGCAATATTGCATAGGAACCTGGAATGTCAGGTCCATGAATCAAGGCAAATTGGAAGTGGTCAAACAAGAGATGGCAAGAGTGAATGTTGACATTCTAGGAATTAGCGAACTAAAATGGACTGGAATGGGTGAATTTAACTCGGATGACCATTATATATACTACTGTGGGCAGGAATCCCTCAGAAGAAATGGAGTGGCCATCATGGTCAACCAAAGAGTCCGAAATGCAGTACTTGGATGCAATCTCAAAAACGATAGAATGATCTCTGTTCGTTTCCAAGGCAAACCATTCAATGTCACAGTAATCCAAGTCTATGTCCCAACCAGTAACGCCGAAGAAGCTGAAGTTGAAAGGTTCTATGAAGACCTACAAGACCTTTTAGAACTAACACCCAAAAAAGATGTCCTTTTCATTATAGGGGACTGGAATGCAAAAGTAGGAAGTCAAGAAACACCTGGAGTAACAGGCAAATTTGGCCTTGGAGTACAGAATGAAGCAGGGCAAAGACTAATAGAGTTTTGCCAAGAAAATGCACTGGTCATAGCAAATACCCTCTTCCAACAGTGGAATATTATTCAGCCACAAAAAGAAATGAAGTACTGATACATGCAACAATATGAATGAAGCTTAAAAACATTATCCTAAGTCTAAGAAGCTAGTCACAAAAGACCACATATATGATTTCATTTATGTGAAATATCCAAAATAAGCAAACCTGTAGAGACAGAAAATATTTTACTGGTTGCTTATGCCTGAGGAAAAATGGGGGCTTGAGGAGTAACAGCTAAAGGGTGTGGGATTTCCTTTCAGAGGTAATGAAGCGTTCTATAATTGTGGTGACGGGTGGACAACTTTGCAAACATATTAAAGCTTTTGAGTTGTACAATTTAAACAGATGAATTTTATAATACATGAATTATATCTCAATAAAGTTGTTATCAAGAGAGGACTGGGGAGACATGTTGAAAGTCTTCTACTGAGAAGGGAATAACACAATGCACTAATTTCCAACATATCTAACCATATTTCAGGTCTTCAAGGTCTAGAAGAGTTCACTATCTGAATTATTTCCTTCTTGCTGGTAAAATCACAATTATAAATGTTAATTGTATAATAATTAAGGCTATTCAGAGAATTACTCAGACAACTATAAAAAGGAAGACTTTTAGAAGTCATATTTAAAGATGGATCTGTATCAGCTTTCTTTTACTTGATAATTATCATCAGGTTTATATTTAAGCTGCAGTAGGAGCCTGGTGGGCTGCTGTCTGTGGGGTCGCACAGAGTCGGACAGGACTGAAGCGAATGAGCAGCAGTAGTCTTTGTAGTGAACTTGAATAATATGAAAACATATAATCGGAATCACCTTTTACCTGCTTCGTGGTTCCTCACACTTCCTGCAAAGCTCTTCTACTCTTCCAAACTAACTGACCCAAACTACTGCCCCCAACTCTGCTCATATTCTTTCCCTCTTTCTCCATCTATTAGATCCAACACAACCTTTAGTACTAGTCAAGCACCAACTACTCTAGAAAGATCTCTAAGACTCTAGCCCAAATTCAAATTATTTTATTACTATAGGTAAATATTTTACCTTATCTTCTTCTTAGCTATCTTATACTGTTTTTTCACCTAACATTTCC
Organism: Tragelaphus eurycerus; assembly: GCA_935064755.1. Taxonomy (NCBI): domain Eukaryota; kingdom Metazoa; phylum Chordata; class Mammalia; order Artiodactyla; family Bovidae; genus Tragelaphus; species Tragelaphus eurycerus. Next base: position 1,479,087 of record CAKXYN010000126.1, on the reverse strand, counting down.
ACATAAATGTCCTATTTCAACTATACAACTTTCCTAAGAGTGGACAAGTCTAATTTTTTTCATATTTGGTACAGTAACATGTCCACATTTAGTGAGTAAAACAAACAAATAAGTATTTGTTTGATTTGATTAACTACAGTAGGGGAAAATGTGACAGAAGATATTTAAGGCCAACTGACAGAAACAATCCCAAATGCTCAGGCTAACCCACTATCCCTAAAGGTTCAGTATTTGTATTCTTTCAACAGACTTCTGGATCCTAGAACTATGAATTATTTCAGTGAAAGTAGGAATAAATAAGTCCCAAAGTGGCTGTGGGTGTTTTTACAGAGACCTCAACAGAATAAGAAAGAAGCTGGTGTTCTCGTAGTCCAGCAGGGTCTTTCGACCTGAGAAAACCTCAGACAAAAATAACCTCATTAAATAATCATCAGTTTCCACCTGCTAAGGCTTTACATTTCACACAATGTATGCAACTCAATACACACAGACACTCAGAAAAATCCTTCCCAACTGCAATGAAACTACTCTTTCTCTAAACTTCTGATCTGAGGAGTTCCTAGAAAACCACATAAAACCATTCAAAATGATATTAATGAGGACATAATTAAGTATAAATGAATTGTAGATTTGAATTTGAAAAAGCTTATGAATCATTATTCCCCTTTTACTACTAAATACACTTTTTGCAAGAATTTATAAATCCAACACAGATGTGAATGCACAGACCTGCCAAAACAATTCTGCCATTTCTGGTTTAAAATAATTTATCACGTTACTCATCTCTCAAAAGAGACAGTGCAAGTACTGCCTAGGAGTTCTTAGATTGCTTGTCCAAGATTCTGAAGTGTGGGGACACCAGGACTCAAAGGGGGCTGCACATGGAGGAGCATCTGGGCCAGCACTAAGAACGGGAAGCCAGCCTCCATTTGCCTACTAAGGTTAAGTCGGTTGAAGATGAAGTACACACCTGGGAAAGTCTCCCGGGCTCCTAGAAACAGAGATCCAAACCCACATTCTACTCCAAACTATAACCCCATCTAGACCTAAAACAAGTCACTGCTGGACAGCATTAGGATCGAACTAACCTCTACAAGTAAATTCACCATAAAATAAAATTACTAAGAGAGAAGAAGGAAACGGCAACCCACTCCAGTATTCTTGCCTGGAGAATCCCATGGATGGAGGAGCCTGGTGGGCTAGAGTCCAGGGGGTTACAAAGAGTCGGAGATGACTGAGCAACTGACACAACATAGGTTGTTAGCTTTGCTACAGAGTTTTCTCAACCATCTTTAGAAAAAAGTGAATAGCCAAAATATCACTTACATTTTTATTTTTCCTGAAAACACAGAGGACCAGAAGAAAACAGGTCCTAGACATCAAAATAATCAATATGCAGAGAAAAAGATAATGGATGAATTAAGTAAGGCTTAGGAAAGATTTCACAGAAGCTATTTATTCTGTATCTAACCCATCTTTTCTAATCCAACACAAGAGTAGGATTACGATTAACCCATTCAGGCAACAAATATTTGACCCACTCTCAGTACTGCTGCTAAGCTGCTAAGTCATGTCAGTCGTGTCCGACTCTGTGCGACCCCATAGACGGCAGCCCACCAGGCTCTGCCGTCCTGGGATTCTCCAGGCAAGAACACTGGAGTGGGTTGCCATTGCCTTCTCCATTGTGTGAAAGTGAAAAGTGAAAGTGAAGTCGCTCAGTCACGTCCCACTAGTAGCGACCCCATGGACTGCAACCCACCAGGCTCCTCCATCCATGGGATTTTCTAGGCAAGAGTACTGGAGTGGCTTGCCATTGCCTTCTCCGACTCTCAGTACACTTTTTATCAAATGGTACTGTCTCAAATTGGGATAAGGAATCTGATTAAACAGACAAAACATCAACTGGATTTGAATTAGAGTCTCTACTCCTTTATTTATTCATTAATCTGCCTCTTGAGAAATCTGTATGCAGGTCAGGAAGCAACAGTTAGAACTGGTCATGGAACAACAGACTGGTTCCAAATAGGAAAAGGAGTACGTCAAGGCTGTATATTGTCACCATGTTTATTTAACTTATATGCAGAGTACATCATGAGAAATGCTGGACTGGAGGAAACACAAGCTGGGATCAAGATTGCAGGGAGAAATACCAATAACCTCAGATATGCAGATGATACCACCCTTATGGCAGAAAGTGAAGAGGAACTCAAAAGCCTCTTGATGAAAGTGAAAGTGGAGAGTGAAAAGGTTGGCTTAAAGCTCAACATTCAGAAAACGAAGATCATGGCATCTGGTCCCATCACTACATGGGAAATAGATGGAGAAACAGTGGAAACAGTGTCAGACTTTCTTTTTCAGGGCTCCAAAATCACTGCAGATGGTGACTGCAGCCATGAAATTAAAAGACGCTTACTCCTTGGAAGGAAGGTTATGGCCAACCTAGATAGCATATTCAAAAGCAGAGACATCACTTTGCCAACAAAGGTTCGCCTAGTCAAGGCTATGGTCTTTCCTGTGGTCATGTATGGATGTGAGAGCTGGACTGTGAAGAAGGCTGAGCGCCGAAGAATTGATGCTTTTGAACTGTGGTGTTGGAGAAGACTCTTGAGAGTCCCTTGGACTGCAAGGAGATCCAACTGGTCCATTCTGAAGGAGATCAGACCTGGGATTTCCTTGGAAGGAATGATGCTCAAGCTGAAACTCCAGTATTTTGGCCACCTCATGCGAAGAGTTGACTCATTGGAGAAGACTCTGATGCTGGGAGGGATTGAGGGCAGGAGGAGAAGGGGACGACAGAGGATGAGATGGCTGGATGGCATCACTGACTCGATGAATGTGAGTCTGGGTGACCTCCGAGAGCTGGTGATGGATAGGGAGGCCTGGCGTGCTGCAGTTCATGGGGTCGCAAAGAGTCGGACACGACTGAGCGACTGATCTGATCTGATCTGAATCCCATTCAACAAACAGCTACCAGAAACCTATAATGACAGGCAACCCTGACAGATACGACACAAAAATGGATAATGAATATTCCCTACCTCGGTAACGGTACATCATCTGGTGGGAAAACAGCAGCAAGACAGTGCCGTGTGCTCAGGGCTATGAGAGCATGAGGACAGGCTGCTCAGGACACATACTCAGAGCAGTGGACTTGATTCCAGCAAACATTACCTACCCATTATTTTCAGTTCAGTTCAGTTCAGTTCAGTCACTCAGTCGTGTCCGACTCTTTGCGACCCCATGAATCGCAGCACACCAGGCCTCCCTGTCTATCACCAACTCCCAGAGTTCACTCAAACTCACGTCCATCGAGTCGGTGATGCCATCCAGCCATCTCATCCTCTGTCGTCCCCTTCTCCTCCTGCCCTCAATCCTTCCCAGCATCAGAGTCTTCTCCAATGAGTCAACTCTTCGCATGAGGTGGCCAAAGTACTGGAGTTTCACCTTTAGCATCATTCCTTCCAATGAACACCCACTATTTTAGGGCTTATCAAATAAAAGCGAATTCTCACACAAAGGAATCTGTGTCTCCTTCATGTTGATCACTTTAACTAGTTTTTCTACATTCTGATTTGAGAGAAACACACCAGAACAGAACCAGAAGGACGCAGTTCTGACTCTGCTACAACCAAGTATTAAGAGACAATCATCCATGGGTCTCTCATGTTTCTGCACATCTTAAATCAGTTACTCTCCCAGGTTATCTTTTCAAGGATGTCAACATAACATACAACTATAGAAGACAGAGATATTACCTCTCTTGAGGGGAGGGGGCAGTGAACAGATTTGCTCCTGACCAGTACTCTTGCCTGGAAGATCCCATGGATGGAGAAGCCTGGTAGGCTGCAGTCCATGAGGTCGCAAAGAGTCGGACATGACTAAGCGATTTCACTTTCACTTTAAACTTTCATGCACTGGAGAAGGAAATGGCAACCCACTCCAGTGTTCTGGCCTGGAGAATCCCAGGGACGGGGGAGCCTGGTGGGCTGCCGTCTATGGGGTCGCACAGAGTCGGACACGACTGAAGTGACTTAGCAGCAGGTTAATAAAGTCTCTCTTTGGATAAAAGCTGGGCAGATTTCCTAGCAAGACTGTGGGTTTCCTAGCTCTGACACATATCTACTCTGTGGACAGCTCCAACCTGGGGACACCTCCACACAGCCCTTTTGGAACCTTAAAGGCAAGGGAACTAATGCAAACTTGAAGTACAGGCAGCTTGCTGTGCCATGAGTTACCTAGCAACATATAACAAAATGTGGCAGGCTAACTCATGGCAAGTAGAGTAGAACCTCAGACTTCATGGTTCTTGAAACCTAGAAACAATTTTTTCTCTTTTCAAAATATATATGAATACGAAAAGCCAAAGTGATCTGCAATTTCTATCACAGAACAGCACTAATTAATGGAAGGTGAGAAAGGGAAAAGAGTAAGGAAGACCCAGTATACCACATCTAATCCTGTAACTATAAATCCATTATAAATCTGGTTAGCAGTGTTAACAGACAGGCTGGAAACAAGATAGGCAGGCAGGCTCCAGGACACTGATGGAATATTCTTGGGCAATAAAATATCTGTGCTCCCTTCTTGATGTGGAAAGGCAATTTAGAAATAGATTATTATCTTTAAAAATACTCACTGAACACCACTACTTTGTTCAAGTTATTAAATAAAAAGGTTCAACAGCTATTAACCCATGTATTACTAAGTATGCTTGAAATTGAGTCAACCTAAAAACCTTTAATGAAAAATAGTAAGTAGAAAGTAAGATTCACTAAAAGATAGCTTTTCAGATTTCTTAAAAAAAAAACTAAGTCTGAGAAGATTTGGGTAAGGAGTAGAAACAAAGACCCTAATAAAAAGTTACCTACTGTTTGATTTGTAAAGTTCTACTTTATGGAATGCCAAAAGATAGGGAAAATAGGCCAGATAGATCAAAAAATGCAAAACAAACAAACAAAAAAAAAACCCCAATCCACAAGAGAATGTTATTCAGCAAGTTCTTACTAAGTGTTTTTGGACTATGCAACCGTCTCCTACATCAAACATTGTCCAATTAGTACATCTTCCAAAATTAGGTATCACAGCAAGGAAGAAAGCATTCCTCTGCTCTGTTGCTTCCCAGGACAAAAACTAGCAGATATGAAAATGTGTGCAGGTGGAAGAATTATTCTAACCTGTGATCATACACAAAAAAAATAATAGGGAATATGCCATTTTAATTTAGAAAACAAACTCAGGTAGGAATTATTACTAGGAGGCAGGCTCTATAGTGATTGCCACTGAGAAGTTAATTGATTTGCTTATTCCACCAATATGAGGGATAAGGAGGGAACAGACCAACAGTAAGAAAATTTTATCAAGAGATTATCCCTGAAAATATGAGCCCCGTCCTTTATGTGCTTTCAGAAAAGTTGCAATATGTGATTTCTATCACATTTGCCTAATGCTTGGGATTTTCTTCATATATTCCAGGGATATTTACAGTACCCAGTATACTAAGGCACTTGTTTCTGGAGCTTAAAATTAATGCACTGTAAGAATCAGCACTGTGTTGGCTTTATTAGAACTGCAACAAAATATCACTCTGTTTTCAATCATTTACTATGCCAAATAAAAACCAGCAGATTCTCTGCCCAACAGTATATCAGGACCGTCTGCCACCTCTAGTCTGAACAGCCAGCAGGCAAGCTAAAAGAAGAAAAGAAAGGAAAACAAACCAAAAACAGCAACAGTGTTCTTGGGGAGAAAATGTCCAGAGATTTAGACGGTCTGCTTCTTACTTAATAGAGATATACCTCTTATTCCTTAGCAAAACACTTCCAGTTTGAAAAATAATAAAATTTTAAAATTCAGTTTAGTAAAAATTCATCATAGGTGTGTCTAATTATGACTTGTTTAGGAAGAGCTACATCACTGTTTTCTTTTGATACCAAGTATGAAACTGCACCAATGAATGCCAAGGAGAGGCTCACTGAAAGAAAATGACCTGGCACTAGAAACAAGAGTTCAGTGTCCATCATATAAACAGTGTTGCAGAGAATGCAGTTACAAGCCAGAAGTATTATTATCTGCTCTCAAGAAGATTCATCTTTCTACATGTTCCTCAGTACAGTCAATGTTTTACCAAAAGCCCATTTACCAATCATTTCTTTCTCTTAATCTCTCCTTGTTTAAAGTGCTGAATAAGGAACCAAGAGCAACAAAGGCCAAGGAACCCACATATCCCAACTGTGGTGGCATTCCTTACAGGGCCAAATCCTATTCATCAAAAACAACCAAAAGCCATAGGAGGGTTAAAGAGAAAACACATAATTTTCTAAATGACAAATATCATTCACTACATACATACACACACCCCACAACACTGTATTCTACTATGGCCATACAAACAGAAGAGATGGGAAGGGAAAAAAAAAATACAGAAGGAAGCTTTATGACCAAATAGTAAAAGAGAAAAATACGCATTTAACCCAGAGAGAAAAACAGAAGGCAGCAAAAAGGTAAAAAAGAAAAAAACTAAGAAAACAAAGAGAGGCTCGTGTCATTTTTAAAAATAATTTTAATTTTCTTTAATTAAAAAAAATATATATTTTATAACATTATTGGTCTGTGATAAATTAGAGATTAAAATGCTAGCCCTTCAGCAAACATAACTTGAGAAGCAAATTTTAAATCATAAAATCACTATGCTAATCTTATACTTATTTCATGAGTAGTTTATACTTAGACTTTACTATGACTGAAAAATAGGCCTTTCTTAATATACAAGCACTCCTGTTCCCACTGAACTTCACTACAGTGCCACTGCTCTGACCAATTTGCTTGCTAGTGCCTACTCCCAAGAGGGTCTGAATTCTCTTTCCATTCCCCCTACCAAGCCTAGCTTTCAAGTGCAATTAAACAACCGGCCATTCACAACACATGCTCAGAGCATCAGTAAAACTGAAGTATTTGATGTACAATATGTAAAAGCAATACATATTGTAAAGTTAAGCAAAATAAAATTTAATTTAAAAAAAATAAAACAAAAAAGAAAAAATGTTTTTGAAATAACATATTTCAACAAAAGCAATAAAGTGATCATCATGGAAAATGTAACTTCAGGATTTTTACTGTCTTAAAATGTACTATCCTTTTTGTTTCAAATTACATATGACTAGAGGAAACACCATAATCTTCAGTGCTTAAAACATCTAAATGTCTTAAACCAGCAATGGTAGACGAATGCCTTACACACTCTCAGGGAGGTGCCTCTGACTATCCTGCTACTTGAAACACCACACCCCATCCCCTGAACACTGTTTCCCCCTTACCTTGCCTCATTTTTCCCACAGCAAATGTTTATATTTTTTGTCCATCTCCCCTTACTAGAACGTAAGCTCCATGAGGAGAGGGAATGTGATCTTTCAACACCAGGCAAAAAGCAAGTGTGCAATAAATATCTGCTGAAGGAGAGAATTTTTTTTCTTAATTTCATTAATCCTTCATTTAATAAGCCTTCATTTTATCTAAAATAGAAACTTTCATGATAGGAAAAAAGCTTCACATCGAAGAAAAGGTGATTTAACTCTGCCCATCACCACCAGATGGCACTAGCTTAAACTGCTGCCTTGGACTCAGACATAGCACGGATTTTTGAAGCTGTATTTCAAAAGCACACACCAAAAAGAACATAGTCAAAAGTGAAATACATTTAGACAAATTTAAGAAACTTGAACAGTTAAATCCAGAGTCACCACAAAGACAGTCTTTCCATTAAAAAGCTTTAGGTAAATATACACATACTAACAGTTTAGACTCAACAACAAAGGATCTCAAAAAGGGCATGTTGGAACTAATCTGTTTATAAGCAGAAAACCTGGCATAGTAGTCTAAATTCTCTATAGTTATATTTGTTATATGGATGCAAGTACTTGTCAATGACTTTGGAAAGATCCTTATTTCTAATTATCCTAACAGTCAAGTTCAAGGTGAACTTCTATGACCTGCAATAGCAGCCTGTCCTATTTCAAACTTGTTTCCTTTTCTCTATTTTATGTTAAAATGAAGATAAGAATATTCTGATAAATGTAGTTACTGAAATTTAGGCTATAAAAGTAGGTCATGAGAAAATCCAGTACTAGTCAGCAGTTCCTTTAAACACTGAATATGTATAAAACTAGGAAATGAAAAGAAACAAAATGAAATACTTTTGATACAATAATAATGCAGCATATGAAAGAATAAACATCAATCCAAAAACTTTTAGCTTTCCATTGAGAATTTACATCCTGAGGAAACCATTTGCAAATAAAAAAAATCAAACAGAGAAGAAAAGATACACACACATAGCCACACACCAACTCGGTATGTACATTTAAACTGCAAGTCACACAGTAACTATTCCTTTTGAATTGAAATGAAGCTCTTAAGAATTAAGCACAGAATGCAAAAAAAAAAAAAGGGGGGCACCTGTAAAAAAAACAAAATAACATCATATATACCACCAACTCTGAGCTACTCAACATTTAAGACTGTGTTTCCACTTCATGGTATCAAAAATTGATAATAAAGTTTCTTGACTCACAAGTTTTATTAATATTTTGAAAAGTATTCCCTTCTGTGTAATTCAACAGCAATATATAAGATAGTTGCATACAAAGGTTATGACAATCTCAGGAATCACCAAGAAATGGAAATTAAGACAGTCATTTAGGTATATTCCTAACAGCCAAGAAGAAAAGTACTAGCAAAACAGGTAACTGGAATCCAGAGGCCAGTGGAGTAAATAAGTAAAGAAAGACTTCCAAGGAAGAAGATCAGCAATGAATCTTGAAAGATAAGACGTGAAAGCATGGACTGGAGAGATTATCGGAAGAAGGAATCCCTTCAGTGCAAGTGGAAACGCACTCTGGGAAGAGCAGGCTGGCTGGTAGGTTAACAGCGTAGGGCTAGCTTACAGAGCCCAAATGACAAGGATGAACTAAAGGCCAACCACTTGAAAAAACATAGGCTTGAGAGAGGTTCACGGGAAGATGATTCAGAAAAACAATATTTGGGACCAATTATGAGGCTTATCCCACAAGCCAAGTCTGAAGTGAAAATGGTCCGGGGGAAGAGTAGTGGTGGTGCTAGTGGGAAGTAAAGAAGAACACAACAAGTAAAGACTACTAAACTAAAGGACACCTGGCTAAAATGTAGAAATGACAGGAATCAAAAAAAAACACAATCCAAAGAATCAGATGGGCCCGGGCACAGCAAATTCCTTTTGCTACTTTACTAACTGTGAAACATTAGACAAGCAATCAAACTTTTCAAAGCCTCTGTTTCTTAACCCACAAAATGGGGTTAATACTGTACAAGGTTGTGGTAAGAGTTTAAGCAATGAGCAGAAATATTCAAAGGCATAGCAGATTACAGAAAACCAAGTAATGTTCATTACTTCCTGATCTTCTTCTTCAAAAATATAGTTATCTGCAAGAAATTTCTGGAAATAAGTTAACATGGTTCATTCCCATTTTAAAATCAAATAATTACGGGGATTAAAAAAAAAAAAAAAAAAAAAAAGCAAAATCAGCACTCTGCTAAAGCAGTTCATCAGCATGCCCAATCACTTCTCAAACAAGGGCATTACTTTCTCTAAAGTCCATTTTTTAAAAATTTTATCAGAGTATAGCTGATTAAAAGCACTGTACTAAGTTTCCACTGTATCAGGGAAGCTCTATATACATAGGAACGCGAAAAGTCACTCAGTTGTGTCCGACTCATGGTGATCTCACAGTCTATATGGTCCATGGAATTCTATAGGCCAGCACACTGGAGTGGGTAGCTGTTCCCTTCTCCACGGGATCTTCCTAACCCAGGGATTCAATCAAGGTCTCCTGCACTGCAGGAGGATCCTTTACCAGCTGAGCCACCAGAGAAGCACAAAGAATAAATGATCTGCCCTCTCTGATCATTTTAATCAGAGTTCTTAATTGAGGACCTTCAGATTATGAGACTGACACGCGCCTACTGCACTAAGACGGCAGACACATATACATATATTCACTGTTTTAAAGATTATTTTCCCATATAGGTCATTACAGAGTATTGAGTAGAGTTCCCGATGCTATTCAGTAGGTCCTTTAATGCATGCTAAGTCACTTCATTTGTGTCCAACTCTTCATGATCCTAAGGACTACAGCCCGCCAGGCTCCTCTGTCCATAGGATTCTCCAGGCAAGAATACTGGAGTGGGTGCCAGGCCCTCCTCCAAGGGATTTTCCAGACCCAGGGATCGAATCCATATCTCGGCGAGTAGGTTCTTTACCACTAGCGCCACCTGGAAAGTCCAGGTCCTCATTAGTTATCTATTTTATACATGGATGTGAAAGTGAAAGTCACTCAGTCGTGTCCAATACTTTGTGACCCCATTCTCCAGATCAGAATAATGGAGTGGAGCCTATCCCTTCTCCAGGGGACTGTCCCAACCTAGAAATCGAACCAGGGTCTCCTGCAGTGCAGGCAGATTCTTTACCAGCTAAGCTAACCAGGGAAGCCCATTTTATGCATAGCAGTGTGTATACATCAATTCCAATCTCTTGATGTATCCCTTCCCCTGCCTTCCCCCATGGTAACCCCATAAGGTTGTTTTCTACATCTGTGACTCTATTTCCATTTTGTAAATAAGTTCATTTGTAACATTTTTTTTTAGATTCCACATATAAGCAATATCACATGACATTTGTCTTTCCCTGACTTCCTTCATTCAGTATGACAATCTCTAGGTTCATCCATGATGCTGCAAATGGCATTATTTCACTTTTTATGAATAATATTCCATTGTATATATGTACATCTTATCATTTCTTTGTCAATGGTCCATTTAAAAATGTCTATTTTTAAATCAACAGTCTTAAAACATATAAACAATACCCATAACCTAATATCTTCTATATAGTATTTTTTAGAGGTATACTGTACAGTATTCGGGGAAGGCAATGACACCCCACCCCAGTACTTTTGCCTGGAAAATCCCATGGACGGAGGATCCTGGTAGGCCCCAGTCCATGGGGTCGCTGGGAGTCAGACACGACTGAGCGACTTCACTTTTACTTTTCACTTTCGTGCATTGGGGAAGGAAATGGCAACCCACTCCAGTGTTCTTGCCTGGAGAATCCCAGGGACGGGGGAGCCTGGTAAGCTTCCGTCTATAGGGTCGCACAGAGTCGGACATGACTGAAGCGACTTAGCAGCAGCAGCAGTACAGTATTAATATCCACAAGAACACTGCCAGTTAACTGGACAGAGAACTCCACCCAGAAAAATATTAATATAATAATGAATTTCATTTAATGACTCCACATGATATATCTACTCTCAACATCATTTTTAGTTTTATTTATAACCAAATGATTCATTTCTAAAGGGCACTGTACTTGCCTAGTTACAGTCTAAATATACCAAATTATAAACTCCTTAAATATCTGGCTAAAATATCAGCTGGACCTGTGGTATCAGAATACGGCTTAGTACTATCCAGTACTGTCCAATGCAGAACACTGAAAATGTGAAAACTGGTCTATCAACTATGCTAAAATCAAAAAAGTAGTCTTATTTTCTGATCCTACTACACCTAGAATAAATAAAATGCAACACTTTTTCTTTCTATAATGCATCCTGATTCAAAAAAAGCTTTATTTTCAGTACTTCCTCAGACACTGCCTAGCCACTGCACTGGCAAACCTTTATCAAATCTTTACTTCTATCTTCCTAGTATATTTCATCAAGTGGAAATGACAGCTAACTTTAACTATACTCCTTCTACATACACAAACTGTTCTGGTTACTTTCTATCTCTAGGCATCTCGATAACTCTGACAGGGAGTAATTTTACAGAGATGGACACTAAGCGTCAGTACTGAAACTGAACATCATATCAGAAATAGCTCCCCACATTAAACACACTTTCTTGTGGCCATGGTTTTGCTCATTCTGTACTCTCTGCTTAGAATGTTCTTTTTCCCCTTCCTATTAATTCATATTCGTTCTTTTTTTATTTTTTAATTGAGGGTAATTGCTTTACAGAATTTTGTTGTTTTCTGTCAAACCTCAATATGAATCAGCCATAGGTATACATATGTCTTCTCCCTCTTGAATCTCCCTCCCATCTCCCTCCCCATCCCACCTCTCTAGGTTGATACACAGCCCCTGTTTGAGTTCTCTGAGATGTACAGCAAATTCCCATTGGCTATCTATTTTACATATGGTAATGCAGGTTTCCATGTTACTCTTTCTATACATCTCACCCTCTCCTCCCCTCTCCCCATGTGCATAGTTTGTTCTCTATGTCTGTTTCTCCATGGCTGCCCTGAAAATAAATTCTTCGGTACCATCTTTCTAGATTCCATATGTATGTGTTAGTATACAATATTTATCTTTCTCTTTCTGACTTACTTCACTCTGTATAATAGGCTCTAGCAATAGCAGAATATCTGAAGCAGAAGAACAGATTAGTGAGCTGGAAGATAAAATGGTGGGAAAAAACTGCTGAAGAGCAGAATAAAGTAAAAAGAACAAAAAGAACTGAGGATAGTCTCAGAGACCTCTAGGACAATATATGAAACTCATATTCATTCTTTAAGGCTCAACTTCCCTCATGATGTCTTCTCTACTGCAGTGCCAATGTTAACATTTTAAAATATTTGGTTTCAGGAATCAATAAAGAACAGAAATCCAAATTTTGGTACTGAAATTCCAGTTTAACAATGTGTTAAAGTATAAGCCTTTGAAACTTACTAAGAACCTAGCTCAGTCCCTGGCATCTCATAGGCACTCAGTAATTACTGCCAGGAGGAGAGAACAAAAAAAGCAAGGAGGAAGAGAAAGGGGAAAGGAGTGAGGACAAGAGTCAGAAAAATCCTAGCTCCCATATGTTGGACTAAATCAAGACCCACTTGACTTTGCACTCTAAGATGTCGGGCTCTAGATGAGAGATCACACCAACATGGTTATCTGGGTTATTAAGATATTTTCTGTATAGTCATTCTGTGTATTCTTGCCACCTATTCTTAATATCTTCTGCTTCTGATAGGTTCGTACCATTTCTATCCTTTATTGTGCCCATCTTTGCATGAAATGTTCCCTTGGTATCTCTAGTTTTCTTGAAGAGATCTCCAGTCTTTCCCATTTTATTGTTTTCCTCTATTTCTTTGCTTTGTTCACTTAGGAAGGCTTCCGTGTCTCTACTTACTATTCTTTGGAACTCTGCATTCAGATGGGTATGTCATTCCTTTTCTCCTCTGCCTTTCACTTCTCTTCTTTTCTCAGCTATTTGTAAGGCCTTCTCAAACTGCCATTTTGCCTTCTTGCATTTATTTTTCTTGGGGATGGTTTTGATCACCACCTCCTGTACAATATTACGAACCTCCATTCCATAGTTCTTCAGACACTCTGTCATCTAAACCCTTGAATCTATTTGTCATTTCCACTGTATAATCGTACGGGATTTGATTTTAGGTCATACCTGAATGATCTAGTGGTTTTTCCTACTTTCTTCAATTTCAATCTGAATTTGGCAATAAGGAGTTCATGATCTGAGCTACAGTCAGCTCCTGGTCTTGTTTTTGCTGACTGTATAGAGCTTATCCATATTCGACTGCAAAGAATACAATCAACTTGATCTTGGTATTGACTATCTGGTGATATCTATGTGTAGAGTTGTCTCTTGGAGAAGGCAATGGCACCCCACTCCAGTACTCTTGCCTGGAAAATTCCATGGATGGAGGAGCCTGAAGGCTGCAGTCCATGGAGTCGCTGAGGGTCGGACACGACTGAGCAACTGAGCGACTTCACTTTTCACTTTCATGCATTGGAGAAGGAAATGGCAACCCACTCCAGTGTTCTTGCCTGGAGAATCCCAGGGATGGGGGAGCCTGGTGGGCTGCCGTCTGTGGGGTCGCACAGAGTCAGACACGACTGACGTGACTCAGCAGCAGCAGCAGCAGAGTTGTCTCTTATGTTGGTAGAAGAGGGTGTTTGCTATGACCAGTGCATTCTCTTGGCCAACAGAATAAATAACAATTCTATGTTCACCCTAATGTTGCATAAAATGCATCTGACAAACTTCACCATCCATTTCTAATAAAAACAACAAATCAGCCAGAAATAGAATGAACTTTCTCAATCTGTTAAAAGCGTTTACAAAAAAAAATCTATGGCTAACATCAGATGTAATAGTAAAGGACTAAATGTTTTCCCTCCCTAAGCACAAGACAATGATGCCCATTCTCACTGCTAGTCAACATGCAGTGTAATCAAATAAGAAAATGTAATAACAATATACGGATTGGAAAGGAAGAAATGAAACCATCTTTATTCACAAATATCATGACAAGCTACAGAGAAAATCCAAAAAATATCTGAAGAATGTCAAAAAACCGCCACAATAACTTAATAGGACAGTTTAGAATGAATGGTACACAAAAACTGTACTTCTACATTCTAGCAACAAAAAATGCAACCTGAAATTTTTAAAGTGTAATTTATGATACCATTGAAAACTACAAAATAGGAAGAGATGAATCTAACAAAATATGTTTTAAGATCCACATGCTTAAAATAATTTTAAAATGCTAAAAGACACTAAACAGGGCCTAAATAAATGGAAAGATATGCTGTATTCATGAAAGAGAAGAGTCAACATGTTAAGATGTCAATTCTCCCCAAACAGATTTCAAGGTTCAATGTAATCTCAGTGAAGATGCTATAAGACTTGTTGTAAAATCTTACTAGCTGATTCAAAAACATATATGGAAATGCAACAGTCTAAAAAAATAGACAAATAAATTTTTAAAATATGAAGTTGGAAGACTAATACTGATCTGAGACTTACTATAACGCTGTACAAACTGACAATGGCATTGTTGCTGAAAGGACAGCTGTATAGAGCCGAAGCGAGTCAACATACAGACCTACACAGACATGGTCAACTAATTTTCAACACAGAGTCAAGGTAACTAGAATGGAAAAAGCAACTCCAGAGTTCTGGTTCAACTAGACAACTACACAGCAAGGAGGGAGGTAGCTGGAACCTCGGCTCTTACCTCACACCAGATACAAAAATGAAATTGAAATGAATACTAGCTCTAAATTCAAGTGCTAAAACTATAAAACATCCAAAATAAAACATAAGTGAAAATTTAAATCAAACTTCAAAAATCAGATTATTGGTCAAGACATCAATACTGGATTCAGAATACCTATATCCAAACTCCAATTTTCCAATAACTAATTATGAAACTCACTATTTTACTATCTCTATATCTCGGGTTTTTTTCCTCTTACTTGTACCTGATAGGATATCCACCTCACAGGGATTATACAACGACCATGTGAGATAATGCTTAGAAAATGCCTGATACATATTAAATACTCAATAAGCATGTTTGCTACTTTTTAAATTGCCATTTAGTTACTTAAAAAAACACCTATCCAAGTTTCATAGTTCAAAATTTAGTGTTCCCTACTGTGAGTCTAGGATGAGATGGCTGGATGGCATCACTGACTCGATGAATGTGAGTCTGAGTGACCTCCGAGAGCTGGTGATGGATAAGGAGGCCTGGCGTGCTGCAATTCATGGGGTCGCAAAGAGTCGGACACGACTGAGCGACTGATCTGATCTGATCTGATTGTGAGTCTTAGAAATGTACAAAGAATAAGAGTTCAGATTTATTTTTCATTCAAATGCTGTCTAAACAAATGATCAAGAATAAGGAATACAAAATTAAAAGAAAAATAAGGGAATGGCAGAGAGACATATTTACTGTGCACCTTCAAGTATCCGAGGAAACAGGTGCTTTACCTGGATTATCTTTTTTATTCCTCCTAGAAGGTGTCTAGTGAGAAATATGAAACTTTTAATAAACCTTCATAAGTGGTCTTTAAATAGAAGTACTGGCTTTCTATTTCAAATTATGGATTGGTGCCCAAAACGAATTGTAAGGGATATTTGTAATTATTTAACTCAGAAAGTAGTGTGTTAAGAATCACAATGAAGGATCCTCACATCATAAACCACAGAACCCTATCATCTTACTTAATATTATAATCATGACTCGGGCTACTTTTAAAATATGCATCAGAAAGCAAATAAATGAGAAGATTACAGCTGTCAATCTCTTGAGTTCCTGAAGCTATGAAAAACGAGAATTCTCTGGCACCTATTCCATCTCTAAAGATGTAGACGGAGGGAGAGTTTACAGCAAATAAAGTCATTCTACAAACTTCTCCTGGTTATTTCCCCATACTTCCTCAAAGGCAAAAAGCAGCACATCATAAGAGCGGTAAGGAAATAGAAGTCCCCCCACCTCCGATCCTCCAGTGGAGGTAAGCTTACCTGCAGTGTTTTATTCTCTTTAAGATCCAACCCAAACACGTTGTGCCGCTTCACTTTAAAGAAGTCAGCCTCGAGGCCATCGTCATCCTCCTCGTCATCTCTGTCCAAGAACTGCACAGGGGCTTCCCGGTCCTTCTCGGACTCATCACTGCTAGGGACAGACTCAAGTGGAGATCCTGTTGCTCTTCTCAGTTTCTCGTCCATTTCTTCTTTCTCTTCTTTCTCTTCTTCTTCTTTCTCACTAATGCCACTAGCCAGTCTGTAACCTGTCCCTTCTGGTCTCTTCCCACCTTTCTGAAGAATAGACATTTTTTCATTGAAGTAGGCTCTAAATTCTTCCACTTCATCATTGGTCAGGGAGGGAGCCCTTGGCTCAATTACTTTATTATCTTCACTCACTACCAGTTCCTTGCTGGGTTGCTTTTGCATTCTCTGAAGAAATCTTATCCGTGGTGCCACAGCAAGACCAAGAGACCTTAAATATGAGCAAAGGAAGAGTTATCTCAACACACTGATGGTTGTGTTTATGAATTTATTATGAAATGGTTCCTCAGGAGTTCAGATGTTTTTGAGCTTTTTTAAAAAGAAAATGTCCTTCTGAGATATAACTCCATCTTGACAAGTCAGGTGATCCAAAAGATACTGAATACTTGTCACAAAATATTGGAGATGTCTGTTTTCCATTAGGTGGTTAACATGATTAACAAAATAAAGAGCATAAGACCAGAAAAAAACAACTACTAGATCTATCTATTTCCAGTATAACTCTCTCAGCCTCAGCTTTCTCAAATATTAATACAAGACAAAAATATCTACCAGGCCTATCTCAGTTGTTGTAAATATCTGATACACTAACTATATGAAAATACTTTGTAAAATATTTTTTTATTTATATAAAAATATAAATACTAAAGATCAGGGGAGGAGGTGGGAAGGAGACTCAAGAGGGAGCAGATACATATATACATACAGCGATTCACACTGTTGTACAGCAGAAACTAACACAATAATGTAAGGCATTTATACTCCAATTAAAAATAAATAATATTAAAGCTGGGAAAGATATGGCCATGAAAGAACACATGCTCTCTGCAAGGAATGAATTCAAGTATTATCATCCCCTCTTCTAAGACATTTAACATGGCATAATAACCTCTATAAAAAAAGGGTATTTAAACCCGAGACCAAAAAAGAAAAAAAAATCTTTTCTTCTTCTTCTAAGATCAAGACTTACTTTATGATTAGGTCTTTCCCAGCTTCTAAGTTCCCATAGATGCGCTGGAAATAAGCTTTTAATAAAAAGCTAACATTACAAAGTGGATCCACTGCCTTCTTCCTAAGACATGATTCACAAAAACTGATGCGTGTAGTTATAAAACCTGGATTCAGAAACAGAACTACTGAAGTTCAAACCCTGGCTCTGTCAGCTACTAGCTGTGCGATCAAGGACATAATTAAATCTCTCTATACCTCAGCTCTCTTATTTGCAAGATGGCATGACAAGAGTACTGACATTATAAGACTGTGTAAAAATGAGTTCATAGATACAATGCATCTAAAATAGTACCTAGCACATATGCAGCCACTTCTGAGCACCTGTCATTATTACTGTTACAGGGATACAGTCAGGATCACAAATTCAGCATCCATCAGAAATTAAAACACCAGCTTAAGCTGTACCAGGTTTCCCAGGTGGCACTAGTGGTAAAGAACTGCCTGCCAATGCAGGAGACTTAAGAGATGGGGTTCAATCCCTGGGTCAGGAAAGTTCCCTGGAGGAGGGAAGCATTAAAGACCCATGTCTCTCCTGTTTGCTAATATCTCAGCTATGTCAAAGAGAAAACCAGGATAGAACGTAATAAACCACAAAAAATCAGCTAATAATCTAAACCATGAATCATATTCAGAAATTTTAAAATTAGTAACTGGTAAAGAGATAAACGAACAAAAGCATGTTTCCACGGCATCTGATTTACTATCCATTACCTAAACAAAAAGTCAGTGACCTTACTTTGTTATCTTGCAAATTAAGTGGTTCTAAAATATTATAACTGACAAATTACCTGTTATACTGAACTTGCAATCTAACATGAAGAACAGAAAATAGCAGCTCACCCAGATACAAGCTTTTATTAGACTCAACTTAAAGGTAAAGGCACTCAAATTCCTGGAAAGCAGGCCAAATACACAGACTTTGCTGTGAAAGTACATATTTCATCCCAGATTAGATTTCAAGCTGACATTCAAAGTATGAGTAACCCCAAGGGTGCTTCTCTAGGTTTTTGTCACTGCTTTTCCCACAGGTAGAACCCCACTGAAAAATGGACGCTCCTGAAAAGATTCGGGAAAAATATTCTTCAAATACTAGCCAAAACAAGACCAAGAGTTCCATTTTCGTATAACAGCAATTGCAATTACTAAAGACAGACCTTTTACCATGGTAACTGTGAGCACCTGTAAGAAACACCAAGACACAAAGAATACCCAGGCAACAAGCAGCACGGGATACCAATCTAAAAGAAAGGAAGAACCAACAAAGAGACCTTCATCCAAAGCATAAAAAGAACCGTGTGTGGTAAACCAGGTCAGCTTTTCAGAAAACAAGACATCTCAAGATTTCAAAGAACACCGGTCAGCTGCTCTCCATCTCCTTTAAGACCAAACTACAGGAAACTGCCAGCCTTTTAGGAATTTATACTCACAAACAAGAAATTTCTTTCTGACTGAAGTTCCTGACTGAACTCAACAGTCAACAAGTTTCCTACAGCTTATACAGTCTTTTTCTCTGCAAATCTTCAACAGATTCTTTCAAGGTAACATAAAGAGGTTTAAACTAGGATTCTCAGAACCAGGTTTCAAACGAATTCCCTCTAACTCTGAGGACTCATAATCAAAACTATAATATGAATACTTACAAGGCATAGTCAGGTATAGGTAACTTGCTCACATCAAATATTTCTTTATCCTTCATCAGATACACTGAACGTATGTAGGAGACAAAACACTGTAAACAAAAAAGGTTGAGGTATATGACATAACAGTCAGACATGGAAAATGAATTTTAACTGAGATAAAAGAAAGTAATCAAAGGAATAAATTCAACAGTAGTGAAAACTCTCAAAAATAGCTGAGTATATCTCCATTCCATAAAAACAACAACAAAAAATTTACCGTTTTAGAATTGTAATATGAGAAAAGACTATAAAATTTGGTTTCATCAAGCCAACTGAACATAAAACATAAACTTCTCAAAAAGCTATTCTATAAGTTAAAATCATTCAGGCACATTAATTAGAAAAATATAGGTTTTGGAATAATACAGTCGAAATCTGAGTTCCACATCTTACAAGCTGAGCAAGTTTATTATTTCTGTCAGTTTCCTCATCTATCAAGATAATACAAAAGTGTATTATCTTTTACTTTGAGTGTAATGAGAACTAAATGAGAAAAATACATGTAGACTACTTGAGCATTTCTTCTGAAATATATTAAATATCAATGAATAGCAGTTATTAATAATAATTATTGCTGAAAAACATCCTTGTAATAAAACTATTACAACAAAATAAAATTTTACTGTACCTAAGCTTAATAAAATCATAACAGGAAAAGTTTAGGGATAAACTTTTATAAAGTTTAATAAACTCTTTACTGAAATTTCAAGTAATTCATCATTATAATTTCAAGTTGTTTGTCATTAACTTGCAATATTTTCTTCTGTGTTTTAAAAAAAGTAAACTATCTTTATGCCAAAAACCACTGCAAACTAAAAGGTAAACATGGTCCTAAATGTTCTGTCAGTCTGAAAAACAAACAAACAGCAAAGACAGTGAAATACATCAAAGCAGAAGTTTTATCTTTTATTTTAAAATGAAGCTTTCTAAACTATATTTAATTACCATTTCTATATTTCCTAAACTTCACATTTTTTCTGACTTTACACTAATCCTTTCTTCAAACCATTTACACTAGTCTCCAAACCATTTTCCCTGTCTCCATAGGCGTTAAAATGAATAATTCAAGGATAATTTTCCACCTACAGTCACCCACAAGAAATCATCCCAGTTGCTTATCGTTTTTGTTCTATCCAGATTATAATCAAAAGCTAGAAAATCACTTCTATGAAATCAGATGGCTTGCTGCAGCTGCCAACAGTTAGCCATTCTGCTAAACCATGCATGACACCCAATAAATTACATCATTTATTTCAATGTGCTTTTCTATAATCTTGTTCTAGAAGGCTCATTTGCTGTATGCAGAAACCACTGAAACAACATCCTTCCAGTTTTTCATATTTCCTGACTCATAACTGAATGAGCCAGGTATGCAGTAAGTCACAACATCAGAATTCAAGTACTGCTAGGTCACTTCAGTCGTGCCCGACTCTGTGTGACCCCACAGACAGCAGCCCATCAGGCTCCCCTGTCCCTGGGATTCTCCAGGCAAGAACACTGGAGTGGGTTGCCATTTCCTTCTCTAATCCATGAAAGTGAAAAGAGAAAGTGAAGTCGCTCAGTCGTGTCCGACCCTCAGCGACCCCGTGGACTTCAGCTTTCCAGTCTCCTCCATCCATGGGATTTTCCAGGCAAGAGTACTGGAGTGGGGTGCCATTGCCTTCTCCGAATTCATGTACACTATTTTCAAATTGTGCATACTATTTCCAAAGCTTCTAAAAGATTTAACTCCAAGCTTAAAGCACACTGCTAGATGAAACATGCACATAAATGTTTTCATGCCCTATTATATGCCCAAACGTTTTAAGAAAAATAATCTGTTTAAAGACTATTTTCATTAGATTTCAGGTAAAATGAGCTTATATAAGTTTGAGTATGTTCTATTTATATATTTTAGAATGAATTTCATGTTTTTCTCTTATATTTTAGAATTAATTTTTCCTGATGTATCATGGAAGTTCTGAGAAAGTCAGACATGGATTTAAATCTTAGGTCTATAACTTATAGATACATCACCCTGGACAACTGTTAATTTTCTCAAGCTCCTGTTTTCCCATCTACAAAATCAAATCAATTATCACCTACCTCACAGGTTGTTGGGAAGATTAAATAATAATATACATCAAACTGTCATATAGGGCCATGCCATGGCTTAGGGCCTATCACATACTGCTGCTGCTGCTGCTAAGTCACTTCAGTCATGTCTGACTCTGTGCGACCCCATAGATGGCAGCCCACCAGGCTCCCCCATCCCTGGGATTCTCTAGGCAAGAACACTGGAGTGGGTTGCCATTTCCTTCTTCAATGCATGAAAGTGAAAAGTGTAAGTGAAGTCGTTCAGTCGTGTCCGACTCTTAGCGACCCCATGGACTGCAGCCTACCAAGCTCCTCCATCCATGGGATTTTCCAGGCAAGAGTACTGGAATGAGGTGCCATTGCCTTCTCCAATCACATACTAAGCAAGAAGATCTTACACCTAAAAAGTTAACTTGGGTTATTATTTTTATCAAATTATTTATCACTATGCTTATGATGAAAGTTAAATTCAGATCACATACTAAGAATCTGCATTTAACTTTCATCATAAGCATACTGCTGCTGCTAAGTCACTTCAGTCGTGTCCAACACTATGTGACCCCACAGGCGGCAGCCCACCAGGCTCTCCCATCCCTGGGATTCTCCAGGCAAGGAATACTGGAGTGGGCTGCCATTTCCTCCTCCAATGCATGAGGTGAAAAGTGAAAGGGAAGTCACTCAGTTGTGTCCGACTCTTCGCAACCCCATGGACTGCTTATCATCATAAGCATAGTGATAAATAATTTGATAAAAAAACAACCCAAGTTAACTTTTTAAGTGTAAGATCTTCTCTTTAAATAAAACTTCTTTGCTTTGAATATACAATTTCAAAACCATTAACCCAAAAGACTAACTCCTGACTTTTTCTGCTCAGGCTCTTCTATCTACTCTGGATGGCCTTTCCGTACCTCCTCTTTATTTTCTTCTTCCCAATCTCTGAATCCCTACTATCTAACTCATTGTTGATGTGTTACGGGAAATGCAGATATAGATTTACTATGTAGATCTCATAACTAAAATATAAGTAACAGAGTGCTGAAAATGAAGAGCTTCATAACAGGGATTCAAATATGTGTCAATTCAAATACTAAACTGCTGTAACCACAATGCAAAATAATTTTACATCTTCCTTTTCTAAAGAATCTACTGTTGGGTACTCTAAGAACAAAAAAATAAGTATAACTAAAAGTGACATTTCCTTGGGTATTTGCTAATCAAGAGGACTTATAAGTCCAAAAAAGCAGTTTGGGAACATGATGTCACATTTATAGATTAAAACCTGATTTCTAAAGACAATTTAGCAAGAATGCTATGCTTTCTGGAAATTTAACCTAACATATTAATTTTACAGTCAAGAGAGTACAGTCAGAAGTTAATAACAACTTTCCTGAAGAAACCAAGTTGATATCTTTATCAAGTTATCTTATATACTTAATCATCATTAAGCGGATTTTCTATATGTCTGAAAAAACTATAGACAAGTAATAGACATTTTTCCAAGTTACTATAAGAAATATATAATTTTTGGACTTCCCTGGCAGTCAGTGGTTAAGGCTGTGAGCTTCCACCACAAGGGGCACAAGTTCAATCCCTGGTTGGGGAACTAAGATACAGCATGTCACGTGGCATGGCCAAAGAAAAATTTTTTAAAGAAAGAAAGAAATATGTAACTTTTCCAAAGTTAAAGAATAAGGTAAAGCTATCTTAAAAGTATACTACCTGAATATCTGAAGTAGCAGAAAATGATACAATTGAACTTTATTACATGCTCTAGTCCAAGGAAGGTATCCAATTCAAAAATAACTTACCCTTTGAGCTCTTTCTTTTAAATCTTGATCTTGAGCTAAAAATGATTCCAATTTTTTCTGAACATCTATAAGTTTTTCTGGATTGATTCTTTTATAACAAAAAGATAAAAGTTAAACTAAGACATCTTGATTTTAGAAGCTGAAAATAGTATACATTATTTTCTATTTTCCTCTGTATTTTTAAAATCTGTAACATCTTTTCTCATCTATGACCCAGATTAGATCGAAATTATACTAGACCTAAAGTTGACTCTGTATATTTCAAATAATGCAGAAAAAATAAATAAAATAAAATCAGACATTTTCTCTAAACAACCCATGCTGAGTGAAAGATTAGGTTAACACCACAATTAGCAATGTTCCTCTTAAACCTTTAAAGATAGAAAGTAGTCTCTCATGGGAGGTGGATCATCAATGAAATGGAACAAATGAAAGCAAATGTCATTTTTTATAAGATTTCTATTTCAGTCAAATACCAAAAAAATCAAATTCAAATAATAAACAAGTAGTCAAGGATATAAACACTGTTTTCCTTATCTGGAAATTAGGCATAAAATAACAGAATTGTTACTTAAATTTGCCTAGGTTTAGAATGAAAATTATGGGGAAAAAATGAAATTCTTACAAGCATCTATTCTGTATTTCACAAAGGAAATCCCACTTGTTTTCCCCAATTTTAGACAAAACAATTTTGTTCCTGAAAAGTTGCAGTGGTGATAGGTGGTAGCAGATGAGGTTTTTCTTTAATTACAGAAAATATCAAAATACATATACGTAAGAACCTTAACTCAGCCTCAACAATTACAGAGCTCACACCCAACTTTGTTTTACCTAAACCCTTACCCACTCCTCCACCAAATCTAACCTGCTGCTGCTGCTGCTAAGTCGCTTCAGTCGTGTCCGACTCTATGCGATCCCATAGACGGCAGCCCACCAGGCTCCCCCGTCCCTGGGATTCTCCAGGCAAGAACACTGGAATGGGTTGCCATTTCCTTCTCCAATGCATGAAAGTGAAAAGTGAAAGTCAAGTCGCTCAGTCGTGTCCGACTCTCAGCGACCCCATGGACTGCAGCCCACCAGGCTCCTCTGTCCGTGGGATTTTTCAGGCAAGAGTACTGGAGTGGGGTGCCATTGCCTTCTCCGAAATCTAACCTACTACTTTCCTACAAATAAAGCCAGGGTGTTTCAGTTCAGTTCCGTTCAGTTCAGTTGAGTTGCTCAGTCATGTCTGACTCTTTGCGACCCCATGAATCACAGCACGCCAGGCCTCCCTGTCCATCACCAACTCCCGGAGTCCACTCAAACTCATGTCCATCAAGTCGGTATTTCAGGGGCCCCAATATAAGTGAAAGTGAAAGTCACTCAGTAGTGTCCGACTCTTTGCGACCCCATGGACTGTACAGTCCATGGAAATCTTCAGTCCAGAATACTGGAGTGGGTAGCCTTTCCCTTCTTCAGGGGATCTTTCCGACCCAGGAATCGAACTGAGGTCTCCTGCATTGCAGGCAGATTCTTTACCAACTGAGCTATCAGGGAAGCCCCCCAAAAAACAGTGGTTAGATGCCACGAAGTAGGTGGCAATGCCTTAACTGTATGCATGTTGTCAGGCCTGAGAGGCTCTTCCATCCTAGTTAAGGGGAGTGCTAACCTTCTCTCCTTTCACACAACACAATATAAATGAGCCTACAACCAATTTAGCTGACAGTCTAAACATCTTCAATGGCAGGAGAGCACAATCCTCTGAAAAGGATAAACAATCCTAAAAATAAGTTCAAGAGGTTTAATCCTTTCAACCGTCTATGCCTCCTGATGTCAACAAGGTCTGTTTTTCATCTTGTATGCTCCTCTGACCATTTTCTAAAAGAGTTGTTAAAACAAACAAAAAGTCCAAAATCAGAAAGCAGAAAAGATTAGAGGGAGGAGGGAATTAGGTGGACATAATTAGGCACAGTAATTTCATGACTTCATTTTTCTAACAATAACATCAAGAGAACAAGTCATTCTTACTTGATTTCCTTCACAGGCACTTTCTTCTGAAGAAGCTGCTGCACCATCCCTTTTTCTTCTGAGGGAAGCAAAATTAATAAAGCTTCACCATCCTCTTTGTACCTAAACAAAAAAACAAAATCTCTTTCACATTAATGCAATCTGCATTTTACATTTTAACAGCTTGATGAATAGGTAACAAGAAAGCAAGTTCACAAATTAGTAAATATTAGGAATATCATGTTCTTTAACATCTGTGACAACAGAAAACTAGGGCCTCTTGAACACCTTTTTCAAATATTCATCACTACTTACACCTCCTAGTGATTTTGTACAACTCCTAGTAAAGACACACAAAAAAGATCTCAAAACATTCTCTTAAGGGTTCATGTTATAAATATGAGGGGAAAATAAATTTTTATAGTTAATCAAATAAACTATTTACTGAGAAACTCTGTGCTTGGAAGAACAAAAACAAGATAAATATCCCTGTCTTCAGTGATCTAAAAATATGGTTACCAGAAAAGACAAACACACACAAAAGCAAGAGATTCAAACAGCCCCAGAACGGTAAAGCAGTCCTAAGTGTGAAAGGACAGCCACTGGCAATAAATGCCAAGAACTCAGAAGTGAAAGGAAGACACTCAAGGTTAGCCAAAGAAAAAGAGAAATATGTCACAGCAAATGAAATTTGAGGTGGGCCTAAAAAATGTATAGAAAGAGAAGTGAAGTGAAGTGAAGTCGCTCAGTCGTGTCCGACTCTTTTCGACCCCATGGACTGTAGCCTACCAGGCTTCTCCATCCATGGGATTTTTCAGGCAAGAATACTGGAGTGGGTTGCATTTCCTTCTCCAGGAGATCTTCCCCACCCAAGGATCGAACCCAGGTCTCCTGTATTGTAGACAGACAGTTTACCGTGTGAGCCACCAGGGAAGTCACATAGAAAGGGAAAGCCTATAATAATCCAAAGAGGAAGAATGGCATGAACAAAGGAGTGGGAAACAGGAAATAAACACAAGAGTAAACTAAAGACAGGAGAAAGATAGCATTTTTTAAAAAGCTGAAGGATAAGCAACTCTTTTAACATTCTATATCCAAATTTAGAGATGGAGAGAGGACATAAAAAGGCTCCCAAAGACTAGGCCAGAGCTGCAGCAAAAGGGGTAAAGAGAAATCTCAAGAATATCAAAAAGGCGTCCAAAGAAGATCTCAATCTTTAGACTGATTCATAAGCAAAAATAATAAGTCTAACCATCTATATCCATCTTATCTACCTATTCATGCATTCAGGGATAATCTAGGAGGATGAGTCATGAGTAAAGTCACAAAGGGGCCATACTCAAATGTTTGAAACTATACCTAACAGAATACACACATGAAAGGGTAAGGTTAAGGCAGATTACAACACTGAAATTTAGAAGAAAAAGATTCCCAAAGGAAAAACAAGTCCAAAGTCAAATCCCACAAAGCAAGTATCTTTTAATAAAGATTATCACTGGCTGTTTACATCACACACATCTTTTCCCAGTAATAATGTAAGACACAAATTATCTCCCACATACCAACACCTAAAATTTTCCAGTAAGCTTTTATTTCAAAAAGAAAAGCACTTTTAAAAAAGCATAACAACATTTCCCTCTTTTTTAAAAATGCTTATAAGAATAATCCTATTTACCCATGAGGTAGCTTTTTTATTTCTGAAGCAATATCCAAGGCCCAAAGCTAAATATATGCATAAAGAGAAATAAATGTTCTTCATAAGACCTACATTTTAAAATATTGCTGGGAGAAATATCAATAACCTCAGATATGCAGATGACACAACCCTTACAGCAGAAAGTGAAGAGGAACTAAAAAGCCTCTTGATGAAAGTGAAAGTGGAGAGTGAAAAGGTTGGCTTAAAGCTCAACATTCAGAAAACGAAGATCATGGCATCTGGTCTCATCACTACATGGGAAATAGATGGAGAAACAGTAGAAACAGTGTCAGACTTTATTTTTCTGGGCTCCAAAATCACTGCAGATGGTGACTGCAGCCATGAAATTAAAAGACGCTTACTCCTTGGAAGGAAAGTTATGACCAACCTAGATAGTATATTCAAAAGCAGAGACATTACTTTGCCAGCAAAGGTTCGCCTAGTCAAGGCTATGGTCTTTCCTGTGGTCATGTATGGATGTGAGAGCTGGACTGTGAAGAAGGCTGAACGCCGAAGAATTGATGTTTTTGAACTGTGGTGTTGGAGAAGACTCTTGAGAGTCCCTTGGACTGCAAGGAGATCCAACCAGTCCATTCTGAAGGAGATCAGCCCTGGGATTTCTTTGGAAGGAATGATGCTAAAGCTGAAACTCCAGTATTTTGGCCACCTCATGCGAAGAGTTGACTCATTGGAGAAGACTCTGATGCTGGGAGGGATTGGGGGCAGGAGGAGAAGTGGACAACAGAGGATGAGATGGCTGGATGGCATCACTGACTCGATGGATGTGAGTCTGAGTGACCTCCGAGAGTTGGTGATGGACAGGGAGGCCTGGCGTGCTACAGTTCATGGGGTCGCAAAGACACGACTGAGCGACTGATCTGATCTGATCTGATATAGATATTTTAAGAAACATTGTAGGCACACACACACAAAAAGCCCTGCATCTGAAATTCAACGAAAAAATCTCATTTTTATCATCAATGTTAGTACCATTTTACTTTTATATAACTCTTCAGAATTTATGATGAGATTCATTTTACACTGACTTGTCAATCTTAAAGACAAGCAACCAATAGAGGAAGCAAATAAAAAGTTCCTGAAAGGCCAAGAAGTTGGCCCAAATAAATAAGCAGCTGATGACTACATATTGGAGACTTTAAACTTTCAATATTTTTTTTTAACTCTACCAGGATTCCCTCCACAAAGTAGAAGACTCAATAGACTGATCATGATTACCTGATATCAGGAAACTTAACCTCTACCTACACACTACAAGGAAAACAAGTAAAAAACAAAAAATTGAAATATTTTTTAAAATCTACATCTATTATATAATTTTAACTCATTTAACACATATCTGAGTACTACGAATATTAGTGTATTCTCTTGATGATTAAACTGACACATATGAATTTGCCTTTCATATCTAACATACACCATATGTACCTAAAAGCTGGTCACTAAATATTTGGTGAAAAAATGCAAACAAACCACTAGAAGTTGCACTAACAAATGAAATACTGAATTTGGAGCCAAGAGAGCTGATTTCAAGTCCCAGCCCTACTATTCATTAGCTTTATAATCTTGAATAATGAGTCCTTTTATCTCTACATGTTGTATTTTCTTATTTATAAATTACAGTTTGAATTATATGATCTTTATTCGTTCAGGATCTAAATTCTAGTATGAATATACTAGTCACTGTTCACAATGTAAGAATGATCAAGAGGTGTAGAAATAGGGGCCACCGCTGGTCACACTCTGCCATTCCACACTGCTTCTCTCTTCTGTCCCCTCCTTGCATCTGCTTCTATCCTCCTTAGGCCTTACCCGTGGCAACAAGCCCCAGGAGTTCTGTCACTGAGGGAAAACAGCAGTCAGCCATGCAGATGCAGACAGACAGTGTAAGAATCAGAGTTCAACTGTTCCTCCTGCACAACGTGCTACAAAGGAGAGCTTATTCCAGGAAAAAGGGTATCTTTGAGTCACAGAGTATCTAAAGACCCTACACTAGATTCAAAAAGACCAAAAAAAAAAAAAAAAAGACTGGAAAATATCCTGCAGCCTAAGTCATCTGCAGCCTAAGATCTTAGAAATACAAACAGGTATAACCACATATGCTCAACAGTTTGACAAATGAGGTTCACCAAAAATTAACTGGAAAGACCCAAAGCTAACATGCACTGCATGGAAAGCTTCCAGCAAACTGATCAAGTATAATATAAGAATTTATGGAGTTCATTAAACTGTCAACTCTGTCCCCAGAAAAGAATTAAAAAAAAAAAAAAAGACTAAAGTTTTAACTAATTAAAAAGAAAATGAAAACTCATAAAAGTGGTACTGATACGACTAAAACTTATACTTTTAGGAACCTAAGAGATATGATTAATCCCATTTCAAAGAAAAGAAACTGAGATGTTGATAACATAAAGTCAAAGGGTACACAGCTATCAGGTGACACAGCTATATCTATACCTAAATTTCTTGTAAGGACAGTGTTCAATCAACTATGGGATATTTGTCTCTCACAGTCCAAATAAAGAAGGTAAATCCATATATTTAAGTTTATCCTTGCTAGGTAGTTAAAATAGGAAACAGGAGTCCAGAATGGCAGTGGCTAAAAGATAAGGAAGGGAAAAGCCCATGAAAATAGAATAAAGGTAGGTCTGAGGACCAGACTGAGGACCTCAGGTAGAACAAACAGCACTCCTGGCTAGCCCAATTTACATAGGGCAGGCCGAGCGAGAGGAAAAAACATATAAAAAGAGGAGCCAAAGGGCTGGCTCGCTCCCTCTGCCCCCCGCCCCACGTGCTGAGCTGTGACACACCAAGGGCTTTAATGTCCGTCACTCCAAATCTTTGTTGTGATGAGACAGAACCGAGAAGCGTACACTCACCTGACATCCTCATGACCACAAATGGCAGCAAACAAATAAAAATATATAATTTCCTTCTCGAAGTACCCGACTTGGAACATTCTAGAAGCTGACTTTGGAACATTCTAGAAGCTCTGCAAGGGAGCAATGGCTACTAGAATTTATTAAATGCAAACAGCTAATTTGGGGCACACTGGCAAGACCATGACTTGTAGAGTCAGTAAGACCCAAGTATAAATCCCAGTCACAGTACTCCCAGAGTGATCTTCAGTTCAGTTCAGTTCAGTCGCTCAGTCGTGTCCAATTCTTTGCAAACTCCATTTGAGTAAACCCCAGAGTTTACTCAAACTCATGTCCATTGAGTCAGTGATGCAATCCAACCATCTCATCCTGTCATCCCCTTCTCCTCCGGCCTTCAATCTTCCCCAGCATCAGGGTCTTTTCAAACAAGTCAGTTCTTCACATCAGGAAGCCAAAGTACTATAGTTTCAATTTCAGCATCAGTCCTTCCAATGAATATTCAGGACTGATTTCCTTTAGGATGGACTGGTTGGATCTTCTTGCAGTCCAAGGGACTCTCAAGAGTCTTCTCAACACCACAGTTCAAAAGCAACAATTCTTCATGAGTGATCTTAAGACACATCTTTACCTCAGGATCTCTGAGAAACAGTTTTCTAGTACAAAGACTTCTCTCATAAAGCTACCATAAAGGCTAAATCATTTCATTCATATCCACCCAGCTATGTGTTGAGCAGTGAATGGCTATGCCACAACCCATTGTTCACTGTGGGGATGCAGGGGGTGCAGGAGAAGAGGGTAGGGAAGAAGCTATGCTGGCCAAAAAAATAAGGGATACAGTTGATTCTTCTCCTCATAAACATACTAATCACAAGTTTCCTGGGAAACAAAAAAGGTAAATCTGCTAGAATGAGAGGCCTCATCTATGAGATGCTAATATGATATACTAGGTTTGTTTACAGTCTATGTATTTAAGAGGCAGGTCTCTGAGGTCAGCTTCATAACTACACCAATGGTCTATCTGTGTAAGTGATAAACCTTACATATCACTTAGAGACTTTGAGGTTAATCTGAGCCAGAGCACAACCTGATGTGTCAAGAATGCATCTGTGGAGAGTGATGGAGGTCCCAGACTTTTTCCCGCTTCACCTATACCTTGCGATTACCTTTGTACTTGAAATTATGTATCAGTGAAGCTTGATATTAGGTGTGGAAAGCAGCTTCTAAATTACTGGCTCCCAAATACAGTAATATTGCTGGGAGATAATGAATAACCTCATAAATACAAATGCCATCACCCTTATAGCAGAAAGCAAAAACCTAAAGGGCCTCCTGAAGAAGGTGAGAGGAGAGTAAAAAAGCTGGCTTAAAACTCAACATTTAAAAAACTAAGATCATGTCTTCCAGTCCCATCACTTCATGGCAAATAGATGGGGAAACCATGGAAACAGTGACAGACTTCATTTTCTTGGGCTCCAAAATCACTGCAGATAGTGACTATAGTCATGAAATTAAAAGACACTTGCTCCTTGGAAGGAAAGCCATGACCAACCTAGACAGCATATTAAAAAGCAGAAACATCATTTTGCTGACAAAGATCCGTACAGTCAAAGCTATAGTTTTTCCAGTAGTCATGTATGTATATGAAAGTTGGACTATAAAGAAAGCTGAGTGCCGAAGAATTGATGCTTTTGAACTGTGATGTTGGAGAAGACTCTTGAGAGTCCCTTGGACTGCAAGGAGATCAAACCAGTCAATCCTAAAGAAAATCAATCCTGAATATTCATTGGAAGGACTGATGCTGAAGCTCCAATACTTGGCCACCTGATGCGTAGAGCCGACTCATTAGAAAAGACCCTGATGCTGGGAAAGATTAAAAGCAAGAGAAGAAGGAGACGACAGAGGATGAGATGGTTAGATGGCATCACCGACTCAATGGACATGAGTTTAGCAAGCTCCAGGAGATGGTGAAGGATAGGAATGTCTGGCATGTGCAGTCCATGGGGTCGCAAAGAGTCAGACATGACTGACTGAACAACAACAAATACAGTAAGTTCCCTACATCTGAACCTCCTAGTTGTAAATATTCAAAGTGAAAATACGTTTGTATGGCCAATCACAAAAGTTAGTTCATATGTCTGGTGCACACTCTCATATGCAGGCATCCTCTACCAATGGTTGCACTTTATAGTGTATTTTACTGTACAGTACTGTATAGTATCTTTATTTCAAGCCAGATCTGCAAAAGGACATCTTCATTGTATTCCTTGCTGTGGAACACAAGGAGCTTACTAATGAAGGCCTGATGGAACTGGAAGCTATGAGAAAGGATGAAGAGAGACCACAGGAAGAAGTAACTGAAGACCAAAGAGATTTACAATACAGGAAATGGCAAGGGCATTTCCTTTATTTGAGGAAACATTGTTAGTTTTTGAAGCACAGGACCCAAATGTAGAACAGTACACAAAGATTGCAGCAGTCGTTCAGAATGCAATCCTTTGGTACCATGTCATCTATGACCAAAAAAAAAAAAAAGTGCTACTACCCAGACATCACTGGATCATATTTCTCAAGAAGATAGACAGAACTGAATCCCACAAGGAACCAGAACCTGGGCCATCAAGGTCAGGCATGAGTGAAACTGCAGCTTGCCCTCCATCTCTGATTGCTGAAGATTCTTCAGCTCTACCATCTTCCAATGCCTCTCCCTTCTCCAGCTAGTAACTGTTCTTACCTGTTCACTTAATGCCACCCCTGGTATGCCAGCTGTTATACCATACTACTGTACTTTTCAAGGTACTATACTACAGGATTTAAAACGTTTTCTTTCTTTTTTGTGTTTCTTTCTTATGTATTATTCATGTGAAACGTAATAAAAACATATTATAGTACAGCTCTGTATAGCTGATTGCGTTAGTTGGGTACCTAGGCTAACTTTGATGGACTAACGAACAAACCGGACTTATGATTGTGCTTTCAGAACAGAACTCATTCATATGTAGAGGACTTACTATAATCTGGGCCTCCTGGCCAAGATTAAGTGTTGACATTGGTCTTAGGTTTGACATTTGCAAAGGCAACAAAAGCAAAAACAAACAAGAGAAAAGAAAACCATCAACAAACCTATTGAATGGGAAAAATATTTGCAAACCACATATCTGATAAGGTTTATAACAACCAAAATGTTCAAGAAACTCAGATCAGATCAGTTGCTCAGTCGTGTCCGACTCTTTGCGACCCCATGAACCGCAGCACGCCAGGCCTCCCTGTCCATCACCAGCTCCCGGAGGTCACCCAGACTCACACCCATCAAGTCAGTGATGCCATCCAGCCATCTCATCCTCTGTCGTCCCCTTCTCCTCCTGCCCTCAATCCCTCCCAGCATCAGAGTCTTCTCCAATGAGTCAACTCTTTGCACGAGGTGGCCAAAATACTGGAGTTTCAGCTTTAGCATCATTCCTTCCAAAGAAATTCCAGGATTGATCTCCTTCAGAATGGACTGGTTGGATCTTCTTGCAGTCCAAGGGACTCTCAAGAGTCTTCTCCAACACCACAGTTCAAAAGCATCAATTCTTCGGCACTCAGCCTTCTTCACAGTCCAGCTCTCACATCCATACATGACCACAGGAAAGACCATAGCCTTGACTAGGCGAACCTTTGTTGGTAAAGTAATGTCTCCGCTTTTGAATATGCTATCTAGGTTGGTCATAACTTTCCTTCCAAGGAGTAAGCGTCTTTTAATTTCATGGCTGCAGTCACCATCTGCAGTGATTTTGGAGCCCAGAAAAACAAAGTCTGACACTGTTTTCACTGTTTCCCCATCTATTTCCCATGTAGTGATGAGACCAGATGCCATGATCTTCGTTTTCTGAATGTTGAGCTTTAAGCCAACCTTTTCACTCTCCACTTTCACTTTCATCAAGAGGCTTTTTAGCCCCTCTTCACTTTCTGCCATAAGAGTCGTGTCATCTGCATATCTGAGGTTATTGATATTTCTCCCAGCAATCTTGATTCCAACTTGTGTTTCTTCCAGTCCAGCATTTCTCATGATGTACTCTGCATATAAGTTAAATAAACATGGTGACAATATGCAGCCTTGACGTACTCCTTTTCCTATTTGGAACCAGTCTGTTGTTCCATGACCAGTTCTGACTGTTGCTTCCTGATCTGCATACAGATTTCTTAAGAGGCAGGTCAAAACCAAACAATCTAATTCAAAAAATTGCCAGAGAACTTGAGTAGACATCTTTTTCAAAGACGATATACAAATGGCCAACAGGTACATGAAAAGGTTCTCCACATTGCTAGTAATTAGAGAAAATGTAAATCAAAACTACTATAAGATATCACCTCACATCTGTCAGAATGGCTATTATACAAAACATTGGAAATGACAAGTATTGACAAGAATGTGGAGAAGCAAACCCTTGTGCACTGCTGGTGGAAATGTAAATTGGTGCAGTCAGTACAGAAAACTACCATCATACAATCCAGCAATTTCACTTCTGGGTATTTATCCAAAAAAAAAAAAAAAAAAACACTAACCTATAGAATCTGTTCTCTATGTCTGCAGCTCCATTGCTGCCCTGAAAATAAGTTCATCAGTACCATCTTTCTAGATTCCATATATATGTGCTAAAACACGATATTTGTTTATCTCTTTCTGAATTACTTTGCTCTGTATAATAGGCTCTACGTTCATCCACCCCATTAGAACTGAATCAAATGTGTTCCTTTTAATGGCTAAGTAGTATTCCATTGTATATATATACTACAGCTTCTTTATCCATTCATCTTTCAAAGGACATTTAGGTTGCTTCCAATGTCCTAGTTATAGAAAACGGTGCTGCAATGAACACTGGGGTATATATAACAATCTAGAGGGGTGGGAAAGGGTAGGAGGTGGGATGAAGGTTCAAGAAGAAGGAGACATTTATACACCTATGGCTAATTCATGTTGATGTATGGCAGAAATCAAACCTATATTCTGAAGCAATTATTCTTCTATTAAAAATAAATAAGTTTTTTAAAAATACCAACTCAAAAAGATATATGCACCCCCCTGTTCACTGCAGCATTATTTACAATAGCCAAGATATGGAAACAACCTTAGTGTCCACCAATGGATACACAGATAAAGAAGATGGGTGTGTGCGTGTATTAGTCAGTGTTAGTCGCTCAGTTGTGTCTAATTCTTTGCAACCCCATGGACTGTAGCCCACCAGGCTCCTCTGTCCATGGAACTCTCCAGGCAAGAATACCAGAGTGGGTAGCCATTCCCTTCTCCAGGGATCTTCCCAACTCAGAGATCAAACCCAGGTCTCCTGTATTGTAGGCAACATTCTTTACCATCTGAGCCACCAGGGAAGGCGTGTGTGTGTGAGAGAGAGAGACTGTGTGTATACTCACAATGGAATATTACATTCAGCATTAAAAAAAAATGAAATTTTGCATCTGTAACAACAATGACCTCGAGAGCATTACTCTATGGAAAATAAGATAGAAGCAGGTGGAACAAAAATAGATTCAAAAAACAGTAAGTGAAATATGCCAAAGAAAGACAAATATGTATGATCTCATTTATATGCAAAATGTAAAAGCAAACAAAATACCAAGCTCACAGATACAGAGAACAGACTATTGGTTGCCAGAGGCAGGGGGGTAGGGGGTAGACAAAATGGGTAAAGGGGAACAAACTTCCAGTTGTAAAATAAGTTACATAGATTTAATATACAACAATGCAATTATAGCTAATAATACTGCATTGCAGGGGTCCCCAACCTCCAGGATCTAATGCCTGATGATCTGAGGTGAAGCTGATGTAATAATAATAGGAAAAAAGTGCACAATAAAAATAATGTGTTAGAATCATCCCCAAACCACCCCCGCCCCGTGTCCAAGTTTTCAGAAAAACTGTCTTTCACAAAACCAGTTCCTGCTTCCAAAAAGGTTGGAGAACGCTGCATTTGAAAGTTGCTAAGATGGAAGAGTAGAAGGACATGTGCTCATCTTCTCCTACGAGAACACCAAAATCGCACCTAGCTGTTAAACAACCATTGACAGGAGGATGCTGGAACCCACCAAAAAAAAACATACCAGTGTCCAAGCACAAAGGAGAGGCTGCAAAGAGAAGCAGGAGTGGCACAATCACGTTACAAGCAAATCCCACACCCGCCAGGTGGGTGCTCCACACACTGGAGAACAATGATACCAAACAAGTTCTCACACTGTTGCAAAGATTCCAGGCACCACATCACTTTCCAGTCTGAGGATCCAGCAAAGGGACTGGGAATCCCCAGGGAATCTGACTTTGAAGGACAGCAGGATATAATTACAGAACTTCCACAGGACTCGGGGAAACAGAGACTCTTGGAGGGCACAAACAAAACCGTGTATGCACCAGAACCCAGGGGGAAAGAGCAGTGACCTCACAAGAGACTGAGCCAGACTCTCCTGGACGTGTCTGAGGATCTCCTACAGACGTGTGGGTGGGCACTGGCCTGGCACAGGGACAGGGGGACTGGCAGCAGAAGCCCAGGGAGGCGAATACTGGCAGAAGTCCTTCTGGAGACAGCCAGTAACCCTACCATAGAACTGTAGATTCCAGGACTGGCTGCCACAGGTCAAACAATTAACAGGGAGGGAGCAAGCAGACAACTGCATTGAAAATTTACTGAGCACAGTGCTGCGCACCAGAGCAAGACCCAGTTTTCCCCACAACAGTCTCTCCCATCAGAAATCCTGCACAAGCTTCTTATTGTCATCCATTATAGGGCAGACAGAAGAAGCAAGAACTACAATCCCACAAACTCCAAAACAAAAACCACAATCACAGAAAGCTAATCAAAATGATCACATGGATCACAGGCTTGTGTAACTCAATGAAGCTATGAGTCATGCAGTGCAGGGGCACCCAAGACGGATGGGTCATGGTGGAGAGTTCTGACAAAACATGGTCCACTGGAGAAGGGAAATGGCAAATTACTTCAGTATTCTTGCCTCAAGAATGCCATGAATAGTATGAAAAGGCAAAAAGACATGACACTGGAAGATGAGTCCCCCAGGTCGGTAGGTGTCCAATACACTACTGTGGAAGAGTGGGGAAATAGCTCCAAAAAGAATGAAGCAGCTGGGCCAAGGCGGAAACAAAACTCAGATGTGGATGTGTCTGGTAGGGAAAGTAAAGTCCATGCTATAAAAAACAATATTACACAGACACCTGGACTGTCAGGTCCACGAATAAAGGTAAACTGGAAGTGGTGAAGCAGATAATGTCAAGTGTAACTAAACATCAATATTTTAGGAATTAGTAAACTAAAATGGATAGGAATGGGCAAATTTAATTCAGACAATCATTATATCTACTACTGTGGGCAAGAATCCCTTAGAAGAAATGGAGTAGCCTTCATAGTCAACAAGAGAGTCAGAAATGCTCTACTTAGCTGCAATCCCCAAATGAGAGAATGATCTCAGTTTGTTTCCCATGCAAAACATTCAACATCAGAGTAGCCCAAGTCTATGCCCCAACTGCTAATGCCAAAGAAGTTGAAGGTGAACAGTTCTATGAAGACAAACAAGACCTTCTAGGACTAATACTAAAAAAAGATGTCCTTTTCATCATATGGGACTAGAATGCAAAAGTAGGAAGTCAAGAGATACCCGGAGTTAATAGGCAAGTTTGGCCTTTAGAATTGCCAAACTACCCTATTACTCCAGGTATCACTTGACTAGCTCAGGTGGTAAAGAATCCACCAGCAATGCAGGAGACCCCGGTTCAATTCCTGGATCAGGAAGATCTGCCGGAGAAGGGATAGGCTACCCACTCCAGTATTCTCGGGTTTCCCTGGTGGCTCAGCTGGTAAAGAATCCGCCTGCAATGTGGGAGGCCTGGGTTCGATTTCTGGGTTGAGAAGATCCCCTGGAGAAAGGAATGGCTACCCATTCCAGTATCCTGGCCTCGAGAATTCCATGGAGTGTATAGTCCATGGGGTCACAAAGAGTCAGACACAGCTGAGCAATTTTCACTTTCACTTCACTTTTTACTTTCACTTTTGGCCTTAGACTGTAAAATTAAATAGGGTGAAGGCTAACAAAGCTTTGCCAATAAAACATACTGGAAAGAGCAAACATCCTCTTTAAACAAAACAAGAGATGACGCTATACATGGACATCACCAGACAGTCAATACTGAAATCAGAATGATTATATTCTTTGCAGCCAAAGATGGAGAAGCTCTTTACAGTCAGCAAAAGCAAGACCTGGACATGACTGTGGCTCAGATCATGAGCTCCTTAGAGCAAAATTCAGGCTCAAATTGAAGAAAGTAGGGAAAACCACTTAAGCCATTCAGATATGACCGAAATCAAATACCTTATGATTATACAGTGGAAGTGACGAATAGATTCAAGGAGTTAAATCTGGTAGACAGAATGAGTGAAGAACTATGGATGGAGCTTCGCAACATTGTACAGGAGTCAGTGACTAAAACCATGCCCCAAAAAAAGAAATTCAAGAAGGCAAAGTGGGTGGCTGAGGAGGCCTTACAGATAGCTAAGGAAAGAAGAGAAGTGAAAGGCTAAGGAGAAAAGGAAAGGTATACCCAATGCAGAGTTCCAGAGACTGCCAAGGAAAGATAAGAAGCCTTCTTAAGTGAACAATGCAAAGAAATAGAGAAAAACAGTAGAATGGGAAAGACAAGAGATCTCTTCAAGAAAACTGGAGATACCAAGGGAACATTTCATAAAGATGAGCACAATAAAGGAGAGAAATAGCAAAGCCCTAACAGAAGCAGAAGAGTTGGCAAGGATACACAGAAGAACTATACAAAAAGGTCTGAGTGACCCAGATAACCACGATGGTGTGGTCACTCACCTTAGAGCCAGACATTCTGGAGTGTAAAGTCAAGTGGGCCTTAGGAAGCATTACTATGAACAAAGCTAGTAGAGGTGATGGAATTCCAGTTGAGCTATTTCAAATCCTAAAAGATGATGCCA
The DNA here is from genome assembly GCA_935064755.1 of Tragelaphus eurycerus. Lineage (NCBI taxonomy): Eukaryota > Metazoa > Chordata > Mammalia > Artiodactyla > Bovidae > Tragelaphus > Tragelaphus eurycerus. The sequence goes on along the minus strand of CAKXYN010000126.1, from coordinate 1,440,324 downwards.
TTAAAGTGCTGCACTCAATATGCCAGCAAATTTGGAAAATGCAGCAATGGCCAAAGGACTGGAAAAGGTCAGTTATCATTCCAATCCCAAAGAAAGGCAATGCCAAAGAGTGTTCAAACTACCACACAACTGTGCTTATTTCACATGCTAGCAAGGTCATGCTCAAAATCCTTCAAGCTGGGCTTCAACAGTTTGTCAACTGAGAACTTCCAGATATACAAACTGGGTGTAGAAAAGGTAGAGGAACCAGAGATGAAATTGCCAACATCTGTTGGATCACAGATAAAAACTAGAGAATTCCAGAAAAAACATCTATTTCTGCTTCACTGACTATGCTAAAGCCTTTGACTGTGTGGACCATAATAAACTGTGGAAAATTCTTAAAGAGATGGGAACACCAAACCACTTTACCTGTCCTGAGAAACCTATATGCAGGTCAAAAAGCAAAAGTTAGAACTGGACATGGAACAAAGAACTGGTTCAAAATTGGGAAAGTAGTACAGCAAGGCTGTATACTGTCACCCTATTTATTTAACTTCTATGCAGAGTACATCATGCAAAATGGTGGGCTGGATGACCCAAAAGCTGGCATCAAGATTGCCAGTAGAAATATCAACAACCTCAGCTATGCAGATGATACCACTGTAACAGGAGAAAGTGAAGAGGAACTAAAGAAGCCTTTTGATAAGGGTGAAAGAGGAAAGTGAAAAAGGGGCTTCAAACGCAACATTCAAAAAAACTATGATCATGGCACCCAGACCCATCACTTCATGGCAAACAGATGGGAAAACAACAGCAACAGTGATAGACTTTATTTTCTTAGCTCCAGTATCATTGCAGAAGGTGACTGTAGCCGTGAAATTAAAAGATGCTTGCTCCTTGGAAGAAAAGCTATTAATAAACCTAGACAGTGTATTAAAAAACAGAGACATCACTTTGCCAACAAAGGTCCATATAGTCAAAGCTATGATTTTTCCTGGGTCAGGAAGATCCCCTGGAGAAGGAAATGGCAACCCACTCCAGTATTCTCACCTGGAGAATTCCATGGAGAAAGAAGCCTGGCAGGCTACAGTCCATGGGATCGCAAGAGTCAGACACAACTTAGCAGCTAAATCACCACACCACCATGTATGAATTTGAGAGTTTGGCCATAAAGGTTAAGCACCAAAGAATTGATGCTTTCAAATCACAGTGCTGGAGAAGACTCTTTTAAGTCCCTTGGACAGCAAGGACATCAAACCAGTCAGTTCTACAAGAAATCAACCCTGAATATCCACTGGAAGGACTGCTGCTGAAGCTGATGCTCCAATATTTGGCCACCTGACACAAATAGTGGACTTGCTGGAAGAGACCCTGACACTGGGAAAGATTAAGGGCAGGAGGAGACTGGGGCAACAGATGGTTGGACGCTATCACCAACTCAATGAACACAATAAGCTTGAGCAAACTCGGGAAACAGTGAAGGATGAGGGAGCTGGAGTGTTGTGGTTCGTGAGGTCACAAGGAATCGCACACGACTTAGGGATCAAATATGAACAAGAGAGTAGATATTAAAAGTTTTCTTTACAAGAAAAAAAATTTTGTAACTACATATGGTAACAGATGTTAGACATATTTTGATGGTTATTTTTCAAAATATACCAATATTGAATTGTTATGTTCTATGTCTAAACTAATACGTTGTATTCAGTAATTAAATAAAGATGGAGTGTGACTTTTGAGTCTGGGTCATAAAAGACACTGCTGTTTCCACCTTACTCCTTCTTCCCCTCTCATGTGCTCTCTCTGATGAGGCCAGCAGATATACTGTGAGAAGCCATCTGAAGAGGAGGGCCATATGGAAGGGAATTGGAAGACTCCTCTGACCAACAGCCATCAAGAGAATGAATCTTGTCAACAAGCACATGAGCTTGGAAAGAGATCGAGCCCCAGTTGAGCCTCAAGGTACCTGTTATACCTTGACTGTAGCCTTATGACAGACCAAGAGCCAAAGGGCCCAGATGAGCCACACCTGTATTCCTAAACTACAGAAGCCATGGGATAATGAACGGTTCTTGCTTCAAGTCACTGTGTTGTGGGGTAATTCATTACACCACAATAGATAATTAATATGTCATCTGGAACTAATTGTGTTATCTCAAGTGCCTACTCCATTCTAAGCCTTGTTCTAAGCTCTCTGAGAATAACAATTAAGTAGAAAAGCTCTTTTGCCTTTGTGGAGCTTACACTCTCATAAAGAGAAAGAGAAAAAACAATAAATATAATCAATTAACACTCTAGGATATTTGACTGAGTTAAGTGTTATGGAAAAAAGAAAATATAAGAGCATGGTAAAGAGGAGTGCTTGGGGCAGTATAAAGACAGCCATGTGGATACTTGAGGAAAAAACATTCCTGTGGAAGAAATGGAATATAAAGATTCTGAGGCAAAAACATGCATGGCTTCTAAACAGCAAGACCAGTGAAGAACAAGGGAACAAGAGGAGGCTAATCAGGAATCAAGATTGGAGAGAGGTTCATAAAGACCCATTAAACTTCTGTTCTGAGTGAAAAAGGAAGCCATGAAAGGAATGATAAGACCTAACTTGTATTTTCGCTTTTTGCGAGTGTGTTCACCCTCTACATTGCCATCAAAACCCTTTCCCTAAATACAACTTGCTTGTGTTTTTAAAGGATCACTCTGTCTGCTGTGTTGAGAACAGACAGCAGGAAAACAAGGAGAAAATGCTAGGAAATGAAAGACTCATGAGAAATATCCAATAAATAGCAAGAAAAGATAAGAAAGCCTTCCTAAGTGAACAATGCAGAGAAATAAAGGAAAACAATAAAATGGGAAAGACGAGAGATCTCTTCAAGAATATTAGAGATACCATGGAAACATTTCATGCAAAGACAGGTACAATAAAGGACAGAAACGGTATGGACCTAAAAGAAGCAGAAGATACTGAGAAGCGGTGACAAATATACACAGAAGAACTATACAAAAAAGATCTTAATGACCCAGATAACCACAATGGTGTGATCACTCACCTAGAGCCAGACATCTTGGAGTGTGAAGACAAGTGGGCCTTGGGAAGCATCACGAGGAATAAAGCTAGTAGAGATGACAGAATTCCACCTGAGCTATTTCAAATCCTAAAAGATGATGCCATTAAAGAGCTCTGCTCAATATGCCAGCAAATATGGAAAACTCAGCAGTGGTCACACAACTGGAAAAGATCAGTTTTCATTAAATCCCAAAGAAAGGCAATGACAAAGAATGTTCAAACTACTGCACAATTGCACTCATTTCACATACTAGCAAGGTCATATTCAAAATTCTCCAAGCCAGGCTTCAATAGTACATGAACTGAGAACTTCCAGATATACAAGCTGGTTTCAGAAAAGGCAGAGGAATCAAAGATCAAACTGCCAACATCTGTTGGATCACAGAAACAGCAAGAGAATTCCAGAAAAACATCTGCTTCACTAACTAAACTAAAGCCTTTGACTGTGTGGATCACAACAAAGTGTGGAAAATTCTTAAAGAGACAGGAATATCAGTCCACCTAATCTGCCTCCTGAGAAACCTATATGCACAAGTTAGAACTGGACGTGGAACAACAGACTGGTTCAAAATTGGGAAAGGAGTACATCAAGGCTGTACATTGTCACCTTGCTTATTTAACTTTATGCAGAGTCATCATGCGAAATGCTGGGCTGGATGAAGCACAAGCTGGAATCAAGACTGCCAGGAGAAATATCAATAACCTCAGATATACAGATGACACCATCTTTATGGCAGAAAGCAAAGAGGAACTAAAGAGCCTCTTGATGAAGGTGAAAGAGGAGAGTGAAAAAATTGGCTTAAAACTCAACTTTCAAGAAACGAAGATCATGGCATCCAGTCCCATCACGTCATGGCAAATAGATGGGGAAACAATGAAAACCGTGACAGACCTTATTTTCTTGGACTTCAATATCACTGCAGATGGTGGCTGCAGCCATGAAATTAAAAGATGCTTGCTCCTTGGGAGAAAAGCTATGACCAACCTACATAGCATATTAAAAAGCAGTCATCACTTTGCCAACAAAGGTCTGTCTAGTCTAAGCTGTGCTTTTCCCAGTAGTCATGTATGGATGTGACAGTTGGACCATAAAGAAGACTGAGCACCAAAGAATTGATGCTTTGTAACTGTGATGTTGGAGAAAACTCTTGAGAGTCCCTTAGACTGAAAGGAGAGCAAACCAGTCAATCCTAAAGGAAATCGATTCTGAATATTCATTAGAAGGACTGATGCTGAAACTGAAGCTCCAGTATTTTGGCCACCTGATGCGAAGAACAGACTCATTGGAAAAGACTCTGATGCCGGGAAAGACTGAGCAGGAGGGGATGACAAAGTATGACATGGTTGGATGGCATCACTGACTCAATGGACATAAGTTTGAGCAAGCTCTGCGAGATAGTGAAGGACAGTAAAACCTGGCATGCTGCGGTCCATGGGGGTCAAAAAGAGTTGGACAGGACTCAGTGAGTAAACAACAACAACAAGAAATATCAACCCCCTTACCTACCTTTATAGCTATAGTGGTCATAGCCTAAACCAGCTCAATGCTTTCTGATGCAAAATAAAGGATTTGTCTTGCCCTTTTTTAAAGCTTTAAATTGTAAATAACAACAAAAAAGGCAAAAAGCCATTTGAGGAAACACCAGTCTCTAGGAGGAGTGGTCTAAAGTTAGGATCTTTAGTCAAGGGAGGAATCAAAGCAGTAGGAATTTTCACTGCTGCTGCTAAGTCACTTCAGTCGTGTCGGACTCTGTGCAACCTCACAGACGGCAGCCCACTAGGATCCGTCCCTGGGATTTTCCAGGCAAGAGTACTGGAGTGGGTTGCCACTGCCTTCTCCAATGAATTTTCACTAGCAAAGATTATTCCTAAGATAAACACAGTATGCTTCAATAAATTAATGCTCATGGAAATTTCTTTTCACTTTTATTATTTCAATTTACAAACCAATTAAAAACACTATTTTAAAAATTCTCATTATCTATTCCATAAAGTACTAGTATTTTCCACAAATAGACCATGAACTCTTCACCAGTTATCACATCAGAAATTTTAACTACTTCCCATCTTCTTATTTGCTGTGGCCGAATATGCAATGCAAAGAACTAGCCTCTGCTGCCCCCTACTGGAGCCACATTTTGCTACCTAACTCTCCCACAAATAAAATCTGAGTTTCACTAGACACAGCCAGACAAGTAAGGCTCAGTTGAAATATTGCTGGAATTTTACCACTACTCTGAAAAACCAAACAGTATCTTTTACCTACAAATTCTAAACTGTTTATTTATACAAATTTAACATATATATAAATTCCCATCTTCCACCCACAGACCCCTACTTCCCAAAAAGCAGTTTAAAAATTAGGAGTATTTGATGTGTAATGATTTTCATTCCCAAATCTTTTTATTTTCAACTGAGCATTTTTATAAGAAAGAGAAGAGCTTTGTTTTATGAGTACCAAAACCTACAAGCCCTAAAGACATTTGCTTTTAAGCGGTAGAATGTATCGCAGGACAGAGCTTTATAAAACTGTATTCATTTCCTTGCCTCTCTTGCCTCTAAATGAAACCATTTTGTTAAAAGGGGTGTGGACAGTTAAGAAAAATAGAAATCTCTCTAAATTGCTAAAGATCAAAAGAATTTTAAATAGGTGAATAAATTAAAACAGAAAAAGCACTTAAGGCAGCAAGTACCTAAATCACCATTTATTTTTAGCTAAAATACAGAAAGGGAAGAAAAGGATTCCCCCAAACTGAAGCTATTTTGCCACAGTGAATGCATTTACCTGTTTTCATATATTATAGTTCACTTTCAAAAGCAAGCACTATATGGCAACCTAACTTTAATTACAGCATATACACAGGATTTTAATTAGTTTCAAATTCTAATTTAGCCTTTATTCAATTCAATTATCCAGTCTGATGGCCCATGAAACTTTCTAATTATCTCTAAGTCCATTAACAACTTTTAACTGTTTGCAGTTTGGTTATTTTTTTTTTATTAGACTGTCTAAGGGAAAACAAGCATTTATGCTGAACTTTTCCACTAACTATACATCTAAAACAATCAACTGAAAATATTTTTAGTTGGTTACAAAGGGTCAAGTAGGCTTGTGCTTTCAAAATTAATGACCATAACAGAAACTGCATTACAATAGTTTTCAAATTGATATTCTCTCTCCAAACACAATCATTGTGATGTTGTACCACCTCTTCATCTCCAGAGTTAAAACCAATTTAATGCTGACCATGGCATGTTCAACTATGTAAGATTTTTAACAACTCTCCAGGAACACAAGCACCCTGAAATATCTCCCCTTCTTGGATCTTTTTCTGATATACTGAGATATCCAATAATCTTCATATAGGATGGATAATTTGAAAACACTGCTAAATGTATTCTACAAAGTAATCAGTTTACCCTGTTCATGCCCACACAACTAACTGACACATCTAAAAAGTCTCTCTGGCCTTGTCCTCTCGATGATATCCACCTATCCAGAGGCCCACAGGGCCACAAAATGCAAATGTGTGCATGGGTACATGTAAAAATTCATACATGCTACATATTCACTGAGGTGAATTAAACAGTGGTGATATAGTAATTCCATCCGCCACTACTAATGATTTCTCTGAATAACTCACTACAAAAGATAATCCGAAAATGTACCCAACACAAAGACCACTTCTGCACCAGGTACCTTCTTATAAAATGGAAAACAAAGTTGCTGTTCTACCCATATCCCATTTACTTAGATCCAACTAGAAAACAAACAGGTAACAGTCTAAAGACAAATCAGTCTGAATGCACAATGAAATCATGCACAAAGCCTAGTTCTAACTCTATTACTTGCTCAAATTATATAATTAATTACAATAAAAAGATTTACTTTTGAATCCTCTAGTACAATCACTTTTACTTTTCACTTTCATGCATTGGAGAAGGAAATAGCAACCCACTCCAGTGTTCTTGCCTGGAGAATCCCAGGGATGGGGGAGCCTGGTGAGCTGCCGTCTATGAGGTCGCACAGAGTCAGACACGACTGAAGTGACTGAGCAGCAGCACAATGCTATTGTTAAATAGTTTTATGTTTCACTATTATATTATTCTCTACTCTCCTTCAGCCCACAGGGTAAATTTGAATCAACTGAAAAATGTTTAAACATTAAAACAGCTCATGAAAATTATACAACAGCTAGGACATGGAAGCAACCTAGATGTCCTGCAGCAGACGAATGGATAAGGAAGCTGTGGTACATATACACAATGGAATATTACTCAACTATAAAAAAAAGAACACATCTTAGTCAGTTCTAATGAGGTGGATGAAACTGGAGCCCATTATACAGAGTGCAGTAAGCCAGAAAGAAAAACACCAATACAGTATACTAATGCATATATATGGAATTTAGAAAGACAGTAATGACAACCCTATATGCAAGACCGTAAAAGAGACACAGATGTAAAGGACAGACTTTTGGACTATGTGGGAGAAGGCAAGGGTGGGACAATATGAGAGAACAGCACTGAAACATATTTATTACCATATGTAAAACTTATGACCAGTGCAAATTCGATGCATGAAGCAGGGCACCCAAAGCTGGTGCTCTGGGACAACCCGGAAGGATGGGGTGGGGAGGGAGGTGGGAGGGAGGTTCAGGATGGGGGTATACATGTACACCCATGGCTGACTCATGTCAATGTATGGCAAAAACCACCACAATCTTGTAAAGTAATTAGCCTCCATTTAAAATAAATAAATTAATTTCAAAAAACAGTTCATGAAAATTAGAAAATAAATAGGAAGGAGGAACTCTACATCTTGTTAAGGTATAGAACAAGAAAAACTTACACTTCAGCTGAAACAACAAAACTCACCAAACAAAAAAATGTTCCCCTTTAAAATCATCCAAAAATGGTGAGTGCACGCATGTTCAGTCACTCAGTCATGTCCAAGTCTGCAACCCTTTGGACTGTAGCCTGCCAGGCTCCTCTGCCCATGGGATTCTCTAGGCAAGAACACTGGAGTGGGATGCGAACAGTGGTTTTAAAGAGAACTAACTCCAAAGAGATTTCCTAGATGAGCAAAGGATAGAGGACGCTTTCAAATTTGAGTCCACTGGTTGAAATGGGTACAGGACAGGTAGAAGAGCAAGCCTGATGGCAAATGATGGACTTTCTTAGATGAGGATTTAAATCTTGGGTCTTAAGGATCCTGACATCCCCGGGAACTCATCAAACTGAAGTTAGTGTTTTAAAAATCAGAAATAACTGGTCCATTTAAACCAATAGTTGATGTCTCTTCCATCATTAAGCAATAATGTCTCATTGACATCCACATTATAAATACTCATGCAGTTCTGATGAAAGAAAATGCAAAACAAAAGAGATAGTTAATCAAAACCAATTTGTGGTTAATTATAACCAATTGCAACCTTATTGTGATTACTATTTAGGTTGTTTTCAAATTTTAAAAAAACAAAATGTAATCACAATTTAAAGAATATCGTATTTGAATCTAAGTGAGGTAAAAATGCCTGTCAATAAGCTCACACCTAAAAATCCTACAGAATTCCCTGAAAGAAAACTTTCATTAGTGACTCAGAAAGATTATAACCTCTCAGTAGACAAAAATGTCTACTTCTCTTTGTACATTTAAACCCAAGAGAGTTGTCATTTGCTCTCATGACTGCAACAAAATTAGAGATAGAAGCAAATAATGAATCACATTCTACTGAAATTACATATTTTACTGCTTGTATTCCCTCTAGGTTTCAAGATGAAAGATGTGAGAATTGTGTCTGTTTTGCTCCTTATATTGCCTACTAGGTACAATGCCTGGCACTATTAATATGTATCTGTTAAATCCATATAGAATAAATGAGTAAATCTAGATTACTCTCAGTTCTAATGTCTATTTTATGGTTTTATTACATGAACCTATGGTTCTTTCATTCAACAATTTTAAACAAAATGTATTTTAAACATATACCAGTAATATTTGATAGAACTTTTCACAATGATAAAAAGGTTCTATACCTACTCTGTTCAATATGGTACTAACTACATGTGGTTGTAAGAAGTTTAAATGTAACTAGTGTGAATGAGAAACTGAATTTTTACTTTAATTTTATTAAATTTAAATTTTAAAAGTCACAGGTTGCAAGGGGCTGCAATACTGCACAGCACACAGACCACTCATTAAGTTTAGTGAACAATATTTAATTACAGACTAGGGGCTCAGTGTTTGGAGATGCATAGGGGAAGAATCACATTTTAGAATATGGACATGTAGAATTCTTAAATTTTCTAGTGGTCCCACCTTCAAAAAAATTATCAAGATTAGATGGTATTTGAGTCTGAGTTAAAATACAGAGAGATATATGTAGTTAATAGAGAAAGAAATATCTCGTATCAAGTTGCCTCCCAAAAACTTGTATCTGCCAATTAAGACTGAACCCAGCTGTTTCTCCTCAGTGAAGTTTTCCTTCTCCACTTCCTCTGGAGCTTCATAAAACTTCTATCAATACCTCTAATACTGTATATGCCTCTACTATAGACTGTTTTAAGGTTTGTTTTAAGGTAACAAACTTCATTAATGGAATGCATACTATACCTTATTTTTGTGCAGAAGCTCACACCAGGCCTAATTCAGTACCTCACACATGGCTGGTCTTTCATACATGGTTACTCAGTGAAAAAAAAATGAAATCTGGGGTCAAAAGAATCTGAGTTCTAGTTCTGTTTCTGCCATATGTTTAGTGATCTTGGGTCTAACACTTAACTGGTTATTCCCAATTCTTATTACAAATGTCAGTAAGATGAACATCTTTATAGAAACTTTATTTTCTTAAGATCAATTTCTGGATATAAAATTACTGAGGTAAAAGGAAGAACTCTAAGTACTACCAAACCATCGGTAAAGAGACCACCTGCAATGCAGAAGACCGCTTGCAATGCAGGACACTTGCCTGCAATGCAGGAGACCCGACTCGGGTTTGATCCCTGGATTGGGAAGATCCCCTGGAGAAGGAAATGGCAACCCACTCCAGTATTCTTGCCTGGGAAATCCCATGGACAGAAGAGCCTGGTGGGCTACAATCTATGGGGTCGCAAGAGTTGGACACAACTTAGCAATTAAACCACCACACCACCAAATACTACCCAGAAACATTTATATATTATTTATAATTCTACCTGCAGCACATATCTCCCAATTTTACTGAAACCTCAACAGTAATGACATAACATGCTATCCTTTTGATTTATTCACATACCTTTCTATGCCCTTAATCCCCAAATAACTGACTTTGCTATATTCTTTTCCAGAGAGTTCCCCTACATTTGTGAGCCAACACAGGGTAATTTATTGGGTAAGGGGGTGTGTGGCAGTAGTGAAAAGAGCATATTTGGGAGTGGTCCCCAGCAATGCCTGTAATTCCCAAACGAAAAAAGGAAAAGAGCAACCTATTATTCAAAACCACCTTCTTGCTTATTATAACTTGTACCAGAGAAGGTTAAGAGCACAGATCTAGACTATAGGAGTCAGACTGCTTGGGTTCAAATTCTAGCTCTACAGATTTTCAAACAAAATGTTTAAACTGCTCAAAACATTCAAGTTTTGTCATCTGAAAACAAAGACTGAATAAATAGTCTTATACCTCATCAAAGAGATGATGCTCAGTGAGTAATTCTAATGAAAAGCTTAGTAAGGGAAGAAAGTTAGAACAAAACACTAAAATAAGTTTTCATGGATTTTTCTCAGCCCTCATCATCAAGTCTCAGCCAAGAGATGTGTAAGAGCTGTCTACATGCTAGCAACCTACATCACAAAAATGTCAGATCAGCACTCACCTGAATTCCTCCATTCTTTATTTGTATATGATTAAGAAAGCAAGTTTCTTTTTACTTAGGTAAAACCAAAAGCAAAGACACAGGCCAGCACACCTACCTGGCAGTTCTACCCGCTCTGTGAATATATGTGTTGGCATCTTCTGGGCAATCAAACTGAAGAACCCAATTTACAGCCGGGAAATCTGTATAGAAGGAACATCAAGTTGAAAAAGCAGTTCCAAGATCTGCCCTGCTGTACTATTTTTATTTTATAATAATGCTTGCCAGGGCTTCCCATCACATCAAACTGATAGATATCATCTGTGAACACTATTAAAAACAAAATTAATTGCATGAACCAAGAGATAATAAACACTTCTCTTTTTTGATCAACTGAACTAAAATTAATGACAGTATTTGAATGTGAAGATTATTTTGTATCTGACAGAGGAGACAGATTGCTTTGTGTCACACAAAATAATGAAATACTTGGATAGTTAATAACCTAAAAGAACCACTTCTCATGAGCTCCCAGTGAACTATGAAACTGATTTATAAATTTCAATGAAAATTTACTTTTCCTGCTATTTCCATCTCCTAAAGATGTCTTTTTAGATCCCTCTACCCATTTCCTAGCAGTAATTATTTATGTATTTCTGGTTGCAAAAGTTTCCATTCATTTCCAGAGATCGTGGTCTCAACAATTTAAGATAACTACCTTTAGTCATTTATGGATTCTGCTGTAAGGATTTCAGAACAATTTCTATCACAAACAAAAAGGCTGAGGGAGGCCGGAGGAAAGGAAGAAGGGAGGGAAGGAGGGAGGAAAAAGAAAAAAAAAGAAAGAAAGACTTGTGAAGATAATGGTACCTACAGGTACCAGAAAGTATAAAAACTATCAAACTACCACTGAAGTTATATAAGCTATTCAAAAGGAGTGAATCTATTTAAATGGGCAAAACCCAACGGAAACAAGAGAAAAGATATTTAAAACAACTTTCCTCTTGGGGCTTGAAGTACCAAGTACCTCAGAAGACAAGGGCATGTTTCAGGGCTATAAACAGGAAGACAGGTTGAAAGCAACACTCAGACCCGCAGGTCCCCTCCTGGTCCTATACACTGGGTCTCCTGAAGAAAATCTCATCTTTTTCTGGAGAAAGACTTCAAACCAAGATAGCAGAGAGAGTGGAAGAAAGAGGCACCAGAGCCCTTGAAAACAGGGTACTGAGTGTAAGCCTGAGTGGGAGCCCTCTATGTCTACTTCCTAGCCAGGTTTCTATAGAGCCAGTAGCAAGCTTAATCCTCTACTCATGAAAGTGACATATTCTTATCTGGAGAGACTCAATGTTCAAAAAATACTGAATAGAGTTTGACGTCTTGAGTCCTCCACAAGATGATTGACTCCATCCAAAACCCCCTCGCAATGAAGGCCATCAGTCAACAACCATCATCAACATACTAATCACTTCAAATAATCTTTTCTGATGTTTCACTGCTAAATATAATAAAACACAGCCAACTGAGGACAATTGGGAAAAGTCTCAAAAGTGAAAAGACAGACAGAGGAGTAAAAATGAAATCCAGAAGCAGAAACAATGTGAAGAGAACTTTAACCCACTACCTTCAGAGAAATAAAACACTGAATGCGTCAGATGAGAATAAGAGGCTATAAAAAAGAAACACTTGGTACTTAACTAAAATTTTAATCAGAAAAGTTGAAATATAAAATCAAGAAATCTCCCAGAAATAACAAGAGAGAGACAATAAGATGGCAACAGAAGAAACAGAAAATCTAGAGGACTAATCAAAGAGGTCAAATATTCTTCCAGAAAGAGTACATAAGAGGGGGAAGGGGAAAAGTACTATAAAAAAGATATGAGAAAGGAAACAATCAAAGTACACAAATTAGCAAGCAATAATTACATAGTGAAAATAAATACTGAAACTTTAACCAAATCACCAAAAAAGGAATTCAGAAGCATATTTCTTGCAAAGGAAAGACATGAGTCTCTATCATATGCTGCTTAATACAGAAACTTTAGTCAAGTTTAAATTAAAATTTAATAAAATAATTCTTTCCTCATTGCGCTAGACACATTTCAAGTGGACAACTATCATGTTTAGCTAGTATCTACAGTATTAGGGCAAACACAGAACATATCAATGATCATAGAAAATTCTATTGAATAGTGCTGGTCTAGACATACTGGTCTAGACATACTGAATGTCTATACACCAAATGGAACCTCACACTAAAGCACATTATCGTAAAATTTCAGGACTCTGTAGATAAAAAGAAAACCCTAAGAAAAGCCAGAATAAGAAAAAGAGGCTACAAAAAACAAAATCAGAAAGGCATAGGTCTTGTTAAAATAATATTGACTACTATAAGATAATGGAGCACTATCTGCAAAGTTTTAAGAGAAAATTGCTTAAAACTAGATTTCAATTCTCAGTCAATTGTCATTTAAGAATAAGACATCATAACACATGTAATAATTCAAAAAATGTACCTCCCATACACTCTTACTTAGGAAGCTATTAAAGGATGAGTTTTCATTTAAAAAACAACAGTATTATTAATAAATCAAAAAAAAAAAGGAAGAGAGATATCTGGAAAGGAAAGTATCATGTGCATCAAGCTTACGGAGCAACCAGTTCGGATTAGAGCTGGAGACAAAAGGCTGCAGTGGGAAGGTCCCCAGGGAAAAAGAAATAGACTGTGTTTGAACTGTTAGGAAACTAAACAGGTGACATCTGCTGGAACATTTGAGAAAACAGAATGGAAAACACAAACCTGAACAAATTTCAACTCAATCATTAAGCAAACTACTTAGAAATATGAAGCTAAATACTAAGAGAAATAATTGCTTCTGGAGAGTGAGGAGTGGGTAAAGCAGAGACTACTATGTCTCCTAACTCATTTTTACCCATATTATTCATTAAGAAACAGAACTGGGAAAAAATTAAGAATAAATAAAGTTTAAAAAAGATATTAGATCATTTCTCGGCCTTTTGGCTAAGATCATGTGTAGTATCTGTTCTTATCGGTTTAAAAAAGATATTGGTATACTCTGAAGATATTCCTGGCCATACCATGAGACATATGACACAAATACACTGGAAATTTACACGTCAACATGGAAAGATTAAAAAGCGATTAAACTGGGATGTACAATAGTTTTATAAAACTTCATAAAAACCTAAGATACTACTATATATTGCCCATGAATACAATTATATAAGTTTTTTAAAATTAAAAAAGTTTCTTGACATTTTTTTGTGCCACAGTTAAAACCTACAAACCCATTTTCAGAGCATTTTTAAGTGCATAAAGTAGAAGATACAGGATTATAAGAGAAAATAATTATAATGAAATATTCTATTGAATTGTTTATATAGCAATATATATGCTTATTCACTGACATATTAAATAACACAACTTACTTATGTATCGACCACCATAATATCAAAATTGTATTAAGTATAAACAATCCTGCAAGATATCTACAGAAACTACAATATAAAATGAAAATATCTATGAGAAAGATTAGAGATCTCTTCAAGAGATACTATAGATACCAAGGGAATATTTCATGCAAAAAAAGGCACAATAAAGGATAGAAATGCTAAGGACCTAACAGAAGTAGAAGAGATTAAGAAGAGGTGGCAAGAATACACAGAACTGTACAAAAAAGGTCTTAGTGACCCAGACAACCATGCTGGTGCGGTCACTCACCTAGAGCCAGACATCCTGGTATGTACAGTCAAGAGGCCTTAGGAAGCATTATTACGAACAAAGCTAGTGGAGTTGATGGAATTCCAGGTCAAGAAATAACAGTTAGAACCAGACATGGAACAAGGAACTGGTTCAACACTGGAAAAGGAATACGTCAAGACTCTATATTGTCACTCTGCCTGTTTAACTTCTATGCAGTGTACATCATGAGAAATGCCAGGCTGGATGAACCACAAGCTGGAATCAAGATTGCCAGGAGAAATGTCAATAACCTCAGATATGCAAATGACACCACCCTAATGGCAGAAAGCGAAGAGGAACTAAGGAGCCTCGTGATGAAGGTGAAAGAGGAGAGTGAAAAACCTGGCTTAAAATTCAACATTCAAATAATTCATATCATGGCATCCGGTCCCATCACTTCATGGCAAATAGATGAGAAAACAATGGAAACAGTGATAGACTTTTATTTTCTTGGGCTCCCATATCACTGCATGGTGACTGTAGCCATGAAATTAAAAGGCGCTTGCTCCTTGAAAGAATAGCTATGACAAACCTAGACAGTGTATTAAAAAGCAGAGACGTCACTTTGCCAACAAAAGTATGCTATGGTTTTTGCAATAATCATATAGATGTGAGAGTTGGACCATAAAGAAGGCTGGGCACTAAAGAATTGATGCTTTCAAACCATGGTGCTGGAGAAGACAGTTCAGAGTCCCTAGGACTGCAAAGAGATCAAATCCTAAAGGATTTGATTCAATCCTAGGATTGAATCCAGTCAATCATAAAGGAAATCAACCCTGAATTTTCACTGGAAGGACTGATACAGAAGCTGAAGCCCCAATATTTTGGCCTCCTGATGTGAAGAGCTGACTCACTGGAAAAGACCCTGAAGCTGGGAAAGACTGAGGGCAGGGGGAGAATGGGGGCGACAGAGGATGAGATGTTTGGATGGCATCATCGACTCAATGGACCTGATTTTGAGAAAACTATGGGAGATAGTGAAGGACAGAGAAGCATGTTGTGCTGCAGTCTATGGATCACAGAGTCAGACACAACTGAGCAACTGAACATCAACACGATTTCAACTGATGACAAGGTTACAGGTACTAACAATTCAGTGCTTCCATCTATAATTGAAGAAAATATTAAATTCAGTTAAAGGTTAGTAATATATATATATAATTTTTTTCTCCATCTAAGTTCACAGACCTCCTGAATTCTATCACAGACAAGAGATGAACAACCTTCATTCAAAGACTGGGGAAGGGGACAAAAAGAATTCCAACTACATCTAGTAAATAGTTGGCTTCCTTAACAAACTGCAAGGAAAATATAACAGAACAGTTATATCTGTTCATTGTGATATATAGAGAATACATATTACATGTGCAATATAATTAATTGCTTACATTGAGCTAAACTATTTAAGGTTCAAAAATTAGGAGGGTCAGGTAGAATCAGAGTGTAATACAAGTCAGTTCAGTTCAGTCTCTCAGTCGTGTCCGACTCTTCGAGACCCCACGAATCACAACACGCCAGGCCTCCCTGTCCATCACCAACTCCCAGAGTTCACTCAAACTCACGTCCATCGAGTCAGTGATGCCATCCAGCCATCTCATCCTCTGTCGTCCCCTTCTCCTCCTGCCCCCAATCCCTCCCAGCATCAGAGTCTTTTCCAATGAGTCAACTCTTCGCATGAGGTGGCCAAAATACTGGAGTTTCAGCTTTAGCATCATTCCTTCCAAAGAACACCCAGGGCTGATCTCCTTTAGAATGAACTGGTTGGATCTCCTTGCAGTCCAAGGGACTCTCAAGAGTCTTCTCCAGCACCACAACTCAAAAGCATCAATTCTTCGGTGTTCAGCTTTCCTCACAATCCAACTCTCACATCCAGACATGACCACTGGAAAAACCATGGCCTTGACTAGACGGACCTTTGTTGGCAAAGTAACGTCTCTACTTTTCAATATGCTATCTATGGGACCAGATGCCATGATCTTTGTTTTCTGAATGTTGAGCTTTAAGCCAACCTTTTCACTCTCCACTTTCACTTTCATCAAGAGGCTCTTTAGTTCCTCTTCACTTTCTGCCATAAGGGTGGTATCATCTGCATATCTGAGTTTATTGATATTTCTCCTGGCAATCTTGATTCCAGCTTGTGTTTCTTCCAGTCCAGCATTTCTCATGATGTACTCTGCATATAAACATGGTAACAATATACAGCCTTGACGTACTCCTTTTCCTATTTGGAACCAGTCTGTAGTTCCATGACCAGTTCTAACTGTTGCTTCCTGACCTGCATACAGATTTCTCAAGAGGCAGATCAGGTGGTCTGAAAGTTATGACCAACCTAGATAGCATATTCAAAAGCAGAGACATCACTTTGCCAACAAAGGTTCGCCTAGTCAAGGCTATGGTCTTTCCTGTGGTCATGTATGGATGTGAGAGCTGGACTGTGAAGAAGGCTGAGCGCCGAAGAATTGATGCTTTTGAACTGTGGTGTTGGAGAAGACTCTTGAGAGTCCCTTGGACTGCAAGAAGATCCAACCAGTCCATTCTGAAGGAGATCAATCCTGGAATTTCTTTGGAAGGAATGATGCTAAAGCTGAAACTCCAGTATTTTGGCCACCTCATGCGAAGAGTTGACTCATTGGAGAAGACTCTGATGCTGGGAGGGATTGAGGGCAGGAGGAGAAGGGGACGACAGAGGATGAGATGGCTAGATGGCATCACTGACTCGATGAATGTGGGTCTGAGTGACCTCCGAGAGCTGGTGATGGATAGGGAGGCCTGGCGTGCTGCAGTTCACTGGGTCGCAGAGAGTCGGACACGACTGAGCGACTGATCTGATCTGATCTGATGTATCAAAACTACATATTCAAAACAGTAATGCGGGATTTAGGAGTAGGAGAGGGTAGTTGGAATGAGTTATTGGGGCTGAGAAACAGCCTAGAGATCTTTAAAAAATATGCATACTTGACTACTGTTGCATCACATTCAAATGGACTAATACGATGACTGAGATATACTTTAAAACACTCCCAGAGTGACAGGACACAGGCATTAAGGGAGATCGAGAAAAAGATAACCACTCAAACTGGGTACTATGTATTACAAGGGTACTTTAGGCTCAATTCCTTCATGTATGCTTAAAATCTGCCACAATAATTAATGCATAAGATTGATAGAAGAATTCAAATTACAACTTATTTCTCTTCATCCTTTTTCTTACCTCTAGTTTTCCTCTGTAATTACTTCCATATCCCATCCCACTCCCAGAAAACCATCAGTTGTATAATATTATAGTGGCTTTTTCAAAGTTTAAACACATTAAATGTAGTGATTTTAAAAAGTAAAATGTTTGGAGAAAAGATGGATTTCATTGATTTTTCTTGTAACAGTATTTGTCAAGTTTCCAATAGAAACAATTTTTTTCATATCTTTAAATTTTTAACTTTCCTTTGATTCTATAGGCTCCTTAAGATTCTGTGATGCAATTACTATCATGAGACAATAAGAGCACAAAAAGTGAAACTATTACAAAAACTTTCACTGACATATCCTTAGTTTAGTCATCTCAGTTGTCAATTTACTTATCTTTAATAATATAAGAAAGCCCAATTATTTGAGTCAAACTATTTGAATTACCAAAATATACCTTTTATAAGCCCCTGATCACAGAAAATTTTCTAAAAAGAAGTTTTCTTACCCAGCCCCCTGGCTGCAATATCAGTAGCAAAGAGCACTGCAGCTCTTTTGCGAACAAATTCGTTATAGACTTCCATTCTTCTCATCTGCTGCTGTCGCCCATGCAGGGCGAGGAGGGAAACACCAGGACGCAGCCGGCAGAACACTCGGTACAGATACTGAACCTAGGCATTAACCGAAAAATTATTTGGTACTTCTGGGTAACAGCAGGACGTAAGCTTACAAGATGAACAGAAAAATGCATTATGGAGCACACGTTTAATTAAAGTACAGAATAGAGAAAAGGAAATGTAGTCTGGAGCCGTGGTCTTCAAACATTTTTGCTCATATTATTTTTCCTAAAAGAATTTTGAAATAAATATGCTCTCCCCAAATTGTTAAGTTTAGTATCTGACATTTCTAAGTGGTTGCAAAGAATGTCATATCTGGTCAATTTAAATATAAAGACTTACCTCTCATAAATGTATCCAACACATTCTAAATAGCACAACAATTTGATATCCGCCACCAGTTATTTCAAAATATATAAAAATAATAGGGGAGACTATACACGTGTGGGGCAGGGCCCCTCAATTTTGCTGCAAACCTAAGATTGCTCTAGAACAGTCTTTAAAAAAGGAAAATTGCTAACAAAATGTGAAGAACCTCTTCTTCAACAGAAAAATTTTACATCATTTCTTTTCCTCCTTGAACTCATATTTCTATTTCCCGACCTCACAGAATTTTATCTTGTTTTATGCAAAGTCTATCACAATTCATTACTTTCAACAACAAAACTATGTATATATGTTTTAATTTTAATTTTCTGTAGCCATAAAGCTGCATTAAAAGTTCTCAGACTCAGTTACTATTACAATTATTAGTATGCTGCTGCTGCTGCTAAGTCACTTCAGTCGTGTCTGACTCTGTGTGACCCCATAGACGGCAGCCCACTAGGCTCCGCCGTCCCTGGGATTCTCCAGGCAAGAATACTGGAGTGGGTTGCCACTGCCTTCTCCAATGCATCAAAGGGAAAAGTGAAAGTGAAGTCGCTCAGTCGTGTCTGACTCTTAGCGACCCCATGGACTGCAGCCTACCAGGCTCCTCCATCCATGGGATTTTCTGGGCAAGAGTACTGGAGTGGGTTGCTATTGCCTAGAGCTGGCCAAAAAAAAAAGATATTAGAATTTGACTTAAAAAATACAATTCTATTATCTCTCTCAATATATGAGTCTAGATGATGCTGTTGCTTTAGTTTTATTTTTCTTTAGTTTACATACTTACAAATGAATACTAGTGATTGCTAAACTGAGGCAGAACTCAGCATCATTTTATTCCATTTCTCTAATATAGGTGTTAAGAACATCTTTTTCATGAAAATACAGGAAATGGACTAGAAGGAACCTTAACTTTTTGAGTTCCTATAAAATATGTCATGACGGTATATTACAAATAATTTCATCTATCAGCTGCTGCTGCTAAGTTGTTTCAGTCATGTCTGACTCTGTGCGACCCCATGGACAGCAGCCCACCAGGCTCCTCCGTTCACAGGATTCTCCAGGCAAGAATACTGGAGTGGGCTGCTATTTCCTTCTCCACATCTATCAGCTAGTAACTCCATTAAGTCTTCCTTCAAATTTTGTTGAAAGAATGGGAAACCACCGAATTACAAAATTGACTTGCTACCTCAGCATTAGTTATTCATTTTATCATATAATACTCTGGTGCTAGGAAGATTGTCTGATCCTGAGACAATGCACCAGTAAGACTAGGCATAAGGGACTCCTCCTTTCCTTTTGTCAAGTTTTTTAAAAGGCTACTGTGAAAGTGGAGATGAGAAAGAACCCACAGACCAGACCACAGATACACTCTTAGGCAACCAATCTCAGAAAAGCACACATGGAAATGGAAGAACTACAGAAACGGAAGATCAACCAAGAGCCTAAGAAAAAGTTAAGCATGGTTTAAACTGCATGGTAGCAAGAGGGGTGGTGAGAGGTGGTGAAACTAACAACTGCCAACAGATTGAATGTGAGTTAAGGACAGGCAAGAATTTAAGATTTGATCATTTAATGAGATGGGGAAGAGTTGGAGGGAGCAGATCTCAGAAATAAGAAATCTTAAATTGCTTACCCAAATGGAAATATCTAGAAGTCAAATGGATATACAAGTCAGGGGCTCAGGAAAGAAGTCAGGGCTTAAGATGTGGATCTGGCAATCGTTAGAATACAGACAGCATTTAAAGTCACAGAACTGAAGAGGTACAGAAAAAATATAGATCAAAAATGGACAGAGTATACTTTTTCCACTGAGAGGAGGAAAAGCAGAGTATTACAGAGTAAAAACTTTAAACATTAACCCTTAAAATTATTTTCTTGTACGTAAATATGAAAAACATCCATTCTTTAGGGAAATATAAAATTCTAAAAATCTAAAAGAAGTCCTAAAAAATCTGAAGTCATTCTTTACATGGAAAAATAATGAAGTTCTGTGCTTTCCTCAAAATAGAGACAGACACTACTTATATTCCCCATCAATTGGAGGAAAACTCACCACATATTCATCATGCTAAGCTACTGCAAAAGCTATAAATCTAGAATCAATCTACTATATACCAACAACTATATGTTATCAGGAAATCTGAAATATAGTAAAAGAAAAGTAACATACAAAAACGAACCATAGTTTCTTCTCTTAAAGAGAAAAGACCAAGTTTTCTTATACATCACTGAATCCTTTACTAATAACCACATGACTAGTGTTCAAGAAATGCTGATAAACAAAGGCAGATAAAATGAAAACACTACCAATGGACAGAGGAAGGTGCAATTCATTGTCAAAAGAGGGTTGGGGACTGTCAGAAAAGGACTTTCAGGCATAAAACTTGAGCTTGAGCTTAGCCTTAAAGGACAGTAATCATTCCTCCAAATGGAGGAACACAGGGAGACAGGCAGATCAGCATGAACAAAGACAAAGAGGCAGGGAAATAGATGGCGTATTCACAAAGGGTAAGGTAGACATTAGGTCATAAAGACCTCTAGTTAGCCTAGACATTTATCTGTTGTTCTACCAATATTTATTGAGGACTACCATATTCTAAGTATTGTGCTGGATGCTAACAACACTGAAGTAAAAACAGTTGCTGCCTTTCCGTATTGAGCTTGAAGTCTCATCCATGGATTCCTTTAAAAATGAAGACACAAGATTCTCATTATCTACAAATCTCTTCACATTTAGCACTGCATTTATTAAAACAGAAAAGTAGCATTTTATAACTGAAATTTGAAATTTATACATGATAATTCAACATGAATAACTTAAGAACAATAAACACTAGGTACCTGTTTACAACTGGAGAAAAATACAATACTTTTCTTCTTCAGGTGGCTTCTCAAAAAGGAATACAGCACACTGATTTTTTGCTGCAGCTCACAAACTATGTAGTTCTGTTCCAAAGTAGCAGGGGTGCTTATGCAAATAAGAGGGAAAATATTAAAAATATGTCACGTTGGTAACTTTGAAATCCAGACCAAAAAATAAAACAAATGTTAATAACGGTCTGCCTCCCAAGCAAATCTTTCATACACACATACTTACATATCCCAAAAACAACTTTCTCTATTGTCCCTTAGGAAATGAATACAGCATTATGTCCAAAATACACTCAAAATCATTTACAGATTAAATATCAAAAATATACCTGATCTCCAAGGGGGAAGAATGGGAAAAGGAATAGTTAGGCAGTTTGGGACTGCCATGTACACACTGCTATATTTAAAATGGATAACCAACAAGGACCTACTGTACAGCACAGGGAACTCTGCTCAATGTTATGTGGCAGCCTGGATGGGAGGGCAGTTTGGGGGAGAATAGATACATGTATACATATGGCTGAATCCCTTTGCTATCCACCTGAAACTATCACAACGTTGTTAATCGGCTATATTCCAATATAAAACAAAAAGTTTAAATATATATAGATATATACATATCTATCTCGGAGAAGGCAATGGCACCCCACTCCAGTACTCTTGCCTGGAAAATCCCATGGATGGAGGAGCCTGGTGGGCTGCCATCTATGGGGCCGCACAGAGTCGGACACAACTAAGCGACTTCACTTTCACTTTTCACTTTCATGCATTGGAGAAGGAAATGGCAACCCACTCCAGTGTTCTCTCCTGGAGAATCCCAGGGACAGGGGAGCTTGGTGAGCTGCCATCTATGGGACTGCACAGAGCTGGACACGACTGAAGTGACTTAGCAGCAGTTGCCACAGCATACATATATCTATGCTGCTGCTGCTGCTAAGTCGCTTCAGTCGTGTCCGACTCTGTGCGACCCCATAGACGGAAGCTCACCAGGCTCCCCCATCCCTGGGATTCTCCAGGCAAGAATACTGGAGTGGGCTGCCATTTCCTTCTCCAATGCATGAAAGTGAAAAGTGAAAGTGAAGTCGCTCAGTCGCATCCGACTCTTGGAGACCCCACGGACTGGAGCCTACCAGGCTCCTCCGTCCATGGGATTTTCCAGGCAAAAGTACTGGGGTGGGGTGCCATTGCCTTCCCCGACATATATCTATATCTATATATAAATATACACAAGCAAACAGGGGTCACCTCTACAACGGTAGGGTCAAGGATCAATTGAAGGATATAAGGGAACTTGCTGAGCTGATGCTAAGGTTCCACCTCTTAGTAGGTCTTTGGGTTACAGAAATATACACATTTATCAAAACTAAGCAAATTTACTCAATTTGTTCATAGCATTGTATGTAAATCTTATATTAAGAAAGAAAATCTCTATACAAATATTTAACTCTAGCTATTGATATACGTACTGAAATGTTTAAAGGAAGTGTACAGCTGTCTGCCAATTTCTTTGAAATGCATCAAAAATAAGATGGGTTGATATATAGAGGGATAGATAAACGGACAGTAAATGGATGCTACTACCATCAAGTAGCATCCAGGTGGTGGGTATAGGGTTTCAACTGTAAAATTCTTTCAACCGTGCACGTTTGAAATCTCTCATAATAAAAATGTTATAGAGAAATATACATGCATTTACTGTTTGAACTAATAAAACTACTTTTAGGATTCTGTTCCAAAAAATAATCTGGTAAAAACACAAAAAGATATACTATCATTTAATTTACAGAGCAGAAAAAAGAAAAAAAAAAGAAAAGATGGAAATCAACCCATATGTCCATCAGTAAAAAAACTTGTGGAATGAACCACTGTACAGCCACACAATTACATAACATACAACTATAAAAAAGGAATGAGGAATCTATATAGAGCTATGATGTGATCACTAGGGCATATTGTTAACTGAAAGAAGCAAAATTTGATACCATTTATAGGACTGAAGGTATATATACATTCATGCACATACAGGCATCCCTTGGGTGTGTGTTTATATAAAGGGAAAAAAGGGAAGCCTTGAGGAAAGTGAAAGAGGAGAATGAAAAAGCTGGCTTAAAACTCAACATTCAGAAAACTAAGATCATGGCATCCAGTCCCATCACGTCATGGCAAATAGATGGGGAAACAATGGAAATGGTGACAGACTTTATTTTCTTGAGCTCCAAAATCACTGCAGATGGTGACTAAAGCCATGAAATTAAAAGACACCTGCTCCTTGGAAGAAAAGTTACGACCAACCTAGACAGCATATTAAAAAGCAGAGACATCATTTTGCCAACAAAGGTCCATCTAGTCAAAGCTATGGTTTTTCCAGAAGTCATGTATGGAAGTGAAGAGTTGGACTATAAAGAAAGCTGAGCACCGAAGACTTGATGCTTTTGAACTGTGGTGTTGGAGAAGACTCTTGAGAGTCCCTTGAACTGCAAGGAGATCAAACCAGTCTATCCTAAAGGAAATCAGTCCTGAATATTCATTGGAAGGACTTATGCTGAAGCTGAATCTCCAAACTTTGGCCACCTGATGCGAAGAACTGACTCATTGGAGAAGACCCTGATGCTGGGAAAGACTGACGGCAGGAGAAGAAGGGGACGTCAGAGGATGAGATGGTTGGATGGCATAAGCGACTCAACGGACATGAGTTTGAGCAAGCTCCAGGAGTTGGTGGGCAGGGAAGCCTGGCATGCTGCAGACCATGCGGTGGCAAAGAGTCAGACACGACTAAACTGACAGCAATATAAAGGAAACACACTGGTGTACTTCTGCGTATAATCTGATACACAACTCAGAAAGATTCAATTCTGATTTTTCTGATCCTTTACAATTTGAGAGTAAATATTCTTTTATGCCTTAAAAATATTCTCAACCATAATCTCTCAGGTTTTATGAACCTGTTAAGTTGGTAAAGGGGAAAATTCAATAACAATATTAAAATTCAGTAGCAGCTGCTTTTTATAGTGCTTCTGGTGAATTTGAAATTACAGAGTATTGCAGTCATTACCAGATAAGCTGCAGTTTTGTAAATTATGTTGCTAAATATCTGCCTTCTACCTTCTAAAATGTTTTCTGAAAGTCACATCTTTTACAAATGATGGAAGTGCTTTCAAGAATTATGAAGTAAACAATTTTTACACTCAGTTTTTTCTAATTCTATGATCTACAGATAAAGACCAACTATTATCTACAGAAATTAGGGACAGGGATAATATGTACAATTGCAATTTAGAGACCATCTAATATTGAAAAATGAGTGTCTAGTAAAGACACTAGTGAGTTTTTAAAACAGGCAGAAACGAAACAGAAAAAAAATAAAATCAAAAGACCTAAACAGTCTTTATCAAATTAATTGTACTAAATTTCAATAGCTATCTCAACACAACTTTACAAACAAAAACCAAAGTCTACTCAATGGTAAGCCAAGGAGGTAACTATACTGCCAGGAGCCACCACAGGAGACCCTACCCATGACAAAGGTCATGCGGAAGAGACCTGACAGGCAAAGGCGGATCAGGCCTCAAGGGACCCCCTGGATCTGCTCGAGCATCCACCCCAAAACCAGAATCTGTCTGTCTTACTATGTTGTGCCTTTCACCAACTCTTCTGACATTAACAGGGGGCTATCCCCAACCATCTTTCTCTGGAAAAAGTCAACTTAGGGCTTTAGTTAATAAGTCTCCTGAGCATGAAAGGAATATTTCTATTTTAACCCCTCTGTTGGCATTCTAGCTTGCCTTACAGGTTTATCCATACTCTTGCAATTAACACACATGATTGTTCACAACTCTCCAACCTTGAAAGGCACGGGAAGCCAAAACATTCTAAAAGTCCTAATGAGCATAGAGTCCTTTAAGGGATGAAAAATTATTAGAATAGATAGTACTGGTAAAGTGCTTCATTATTGGGCCAATGCTTGCTGCCAAGTTCCCATATCCCTTATCCATTGTGCACCTGAGAGTGCATTGGTTAACATAGTTGGAATGTAAGAAAAACAAGCAGCAGCCTTGGAATTAACCACATCAGCCCTTTGAGCTAATTGGTTCTTTCTTTGTTGTGATCCACTGCACCTCTGCACCATGAGAATGTAACTCTGTTTAGTACTTTCTGAGGCTGGGAGAAATAAAGAAGAAACACTTTAAGGGAAAACAAGTTTTCTGGCTGATCAGCCTTTATCAAAAAAGGGTCATAAAATGTCCACAGGCCTCCAAGGCCAGAAGATAATGTACACAACATTGTTTATGGGAAAGGTATGCAGAAAAAATCCTGGTTTCAACAAAGACAAAACAGATGTAATGTTTGGGCTGACTCTGTATGACTTTGCATCTTTCATTTCCCTCTATGTACAAGTAAAGGTATAAAAGTTCCTTTTGAAAATAAAGTTATGGGCCTCGCTCACCAAAGCTTGGTCTCCCCGTGTCATTCTTTTTTTCTTTTTCTCTCCTTTTCTCTCTCTGTTCTTCTTTCAGGATGACTCCTTGGAACACAGGAGCTTTATTGGCTTTCTGGATTAATCAAGGAAGATCAAGCCTCTGATCTCTCCGCTTTGCTATCCTTATCGCCTAAGCCATCATCCTGAGGGTACCCCTGGATCCTGCTGGGGCTGGATCCCGGCACTATACCTCATATATCTCCTGCTATCCCATTCCTGAGGAGTTCTTGATAACCAAAGCTACCAGAACTCAGATTTTCCAAAGTTCATTCATTAGGATCATCAGGAAGTATAGAATTTAGGCTCTTCTCAGGCTTTTTTTAATCCTAGACATCTATTGGTTAAAGTCAAGGTGGACCTGAATGCCCATATTCCCTGCATTTAAAGATCTTCCCAGAGGATAACTCAATTCATTTTCCCAATATATTTCTTTTCATGCTAGCATTTCACACCAAGAAATGAAAGACAGAGATAATGGTAGGGGTGAGCCCACATTGAGATCATCAACACAGATTTAATTTAAAGTCACTGGAAAACATTTCTCAATGTCACATCTGTCCACGGTCTGTATGTATGTATGTATGTATGTATAACGTTTCTCAATGTCACATCTGTCCACGGTCTGTATGTATGTATGTATGTATCTATGATCCATACCAAACATACATACATTTTCAGCTGTCATAATATCAAAATATACTTTAAAACATATTTCCCCCAATCCATTTACTCTCTCTCTCTCTCTCTCACACACACACACACACACACACACACACACACACACACACACACACACCCCCCCACCCCTTCTACTGCCACAAAGACCAGGAGTCCCCAACCTTGGTAGGAGTTGTGGCCTGGTAGGAATCAGGTCTCACAGCAGGAGGTGAGCGAGCAAAGCTTCAACTGTATCTACTGCCACTGCCCATCTTATTACCACCTGACCTCTGCCTCCTGTCAGATCAGCAGCATTAGGTTCTCAAAGGAGCGTGAAACCTACTAAGCTTGAATCACTGAGAAACCAGCACACCCCACCCCACCCCACCCCCAATGTCAGTAGAAAACTTGTCTTCCACAAAATTGTTCCCAGGTATCAAAAAGTAGGAGATGGCTGACATAGACACACATATCTTACTTTCCAGTTTTAGTGAGACCAAAAAAAAAAAATGTTGCTGGAATGTTTTAAATAGAAAAGTATTTTGCTGAAAAGTATTTTGCTAAATATTAATGCATTTGATAAAATGTGCTCCAGAGCACATTAGCCTTGCATAATACAGCTAAAAAAAAAAAGATTCTAAACCAAAATAATTTTGATAAATGCAGAAAGCTTTATTCATCTCCCATTGCTTTTAAGAATCACAATATTCATAAAAATATCAAAGGTTCTGAGAAGTCTTAAAGAACACTGCTTTATCTTAACTCAACATTTGCTATTTAACTATCCAGGAACACATTTTCCCACCTTATTCCCATTTTATGGGGGGAATTTGTTCCCCATACCACAATTTGGGAAATACTAGAGTTGTCTCACATTTAAAGGTGTATTGAGAATTTAAATAATTTTTACCAGTATATTCACTATGTTTTGCATATTTAATCAATAATATTAATATGCTTTCCTAGAAAAGCACATTAATTTGAAATGTTAAATTCTCAATCTAAAAAGAGAACCCTGATTTTGATTGAATCAAATATGATTTCAAATAATACATACCTGTATTTTGCTTTTTCATGAACCCAAACATACTCAGGATTTTTCAAACTCAAGCATGCAAGGTCCTTTACAGATTTGGTTTGTGTAGCTGAGAAAAGCAAAGTCTGACGTTTCTTGGGAAGGTTTTCAATAATAGCATTCATGGTGTCAGCAAAGCCCATATCCAAGATTCTATCTGCTTCATCAAGAACTAAAAAGGGAAAATGCACACTGAACTACAATATTTAACATACATATTAGGCTAAAAGCAATATGGTATTCTGGATAGGATTCTAGAACAGAAAAAGGAATTAGTGGAAAAACTGGTGAAATAAAAAAAAGAAGTTCGGAATTACTAAATAAATGTGTCAATGTCAGGGCTTCCCAGGTGGCTCAGTGGTAAAGAATCCACCTGCCAATGCGGGAGTCTTGGGTTCGATCTCTGTGGTGGGCGGTGGGGAGATCCTCTGAAGGAGGAAATGGTAACCCACTCCAGAATTCTTGCCTGAAAAATTCCATGGACAGAGGAGCCAGGCGGGCTACAGTCTATGGGGTCACAAAGAGCCAGAGACAGCTGAGAAACTCAGCAGGGACACACACACACACGCCAATGTTAGTAACTTACTTTGGCAAAGCTACCAAAGTTATAGAAGGTGTTACAATGGGGAAACTGAGGGAAGGAAAGGTATAGAGGAACTGTCTGTACTATCACTGCAGCTATTCTATAAAGCTAAAATTATTCCAAGACAAAAAGTTTATTTAAAAAATATACTATAGGTAACATAGTAAGTAGATGATGATTTTTATCTTCCACCTTAAAAGATAACTCTTAGCAGTGTCAAGTACTGAGGAATCTAATTTCATATGCAATAGAGTGCTTATCTCTTTCTGACTCTTCTGACTTAAAAAAGGTCTCAATTGCAAACTCTCTGGATTTAGAACTATATGTCAAAAATTGCTTAGAATTCTTTTTAAGATTTTTAATCACAGTATTTATTCAATAAAACATTTCTATCATTAAAATTTATGACAGCTTGCTCCTAAGACTGAGATTATTTTCATAAAGATTCATTAGACTTACCTAACATTTGGAGATTGGTAGCATGAAAACATATTGTTTCATCCATGTGTTGAAGAAGCCGACCCGGTGTGCAAACAAGTATATTTATGTTATTGATCCTCTCAGCTTCATGCTTCAGATCCTGAAAACAGTTTTCTTTGATTACAGACACAACACTGAACAGCCTGTGTACCAAAACAATATAAGCCATCTACATGTGGCACTTCCTCACAGCAATGTAGATACTCTAGAAATAAATGTAGCTTCTCCCTTATGTTTTTACAGCCTATCCAAATTTCTGGGCCAAATACAAGTCCTTAGTTAAGAACTAAAGAACTCGGAGTTCCTCTAGATCCTTAATTATATGTAGGATTTTGAAGCCAGGAGAAATACACGAATGCTCTAAGTCTTTATCTCCTCCTATGTCTGCCAGAACTGACTTAAAAACTAGAACTAAACCCATTCTTTAAGTCAGAATCCAGGGACAATGAACAGGCTCTATAATGCCACTCACTGCATTTCCTGGACTGCAAAAAAAGAGTTGAGTTCTCCAATT
Source organism: Tragelaphus eurycerus (assembly GCA_935064755.1). Taxonomy (NCBI): domain Eukaryota; kingdom Metazoa; phylum Chordata; class Mammalia; order Artiodactyla; family Bovidae; genus Tragelaphus; species Tragelaphus eurycerus. Next base: position 1,410,862 of record CAKXYN010000126.1, on the reverse strand, counting down.
TCTATAAAATCCCTCCTCAAAAGAAGAGCCATAGAATGTTATTTGTTAAAGCTGGGTGACAAGTACATGAGTATGTGAGGACTTGTGATATTCATTCTTTTCTTGGTCATGTCTGCATATAAATTCAAGAATTCAAGTATTTATCCTCATAACCTAGAGCAGTCCAGGTAAACTAAAAGAAAGAGAAATGGAGCAGCAGGCTTTACCAGGACCTAAAATAAACACTCCTCAAAACTACCTTCTATTCACCTTCCTTTTTTCTGCTGCTGACCTAGCAACGTTCTGAATTATTCAACCTCTCAGACATTTTATTGAAAGGAACTAGTCCACATACTGAAACGGTACCTTTCCCAATGAATATTACAAATAGACTTCTCAGGTTAGTCGGAATTAATTAATCTCAGAGAATCTGATCAGTCCAGATATCCTGACGAAACAAACTTTCTGGACCTGCAAAACTCAAAGACTCTAGATGATAGTGACCACACCAGGATGCTACCACCCACTGTCTAGGGGGCCAGCCTGTCTGTTTAGATGAAATCTCCACCGCTTCCTGGTCAATTACCACAGTGCTCCAACATAAGGCACGGAAGGAAAGAAAGAAGGACAAGGATAAAAAGACAAACCTTTCCACCGATGATGAGGCCAGCTGAAAAGTCATGATTCTTCCCTACTTTTCGGAGAACCTCAAATGTCTGATAGGCCAGTTCTCTTGTAGGTGATATAATCAGAACCCCCAGCCCATCTGCTGAAGTCCACTGCAAGCGATACAAGGCTTCCAGCACCTCAAAAAGGAACAAATCCACATTCAGTAAGTCCTTCAGAGAGCCAGCTTTTTGACTACCTTGCCACTCCAAATCAGAGACACCTTCCAAGCAGAAAGCATACCGTCATGAGTCTCAATCAGAAGAAACTGTTTGCTTTGTTTCTTCTTTTCCTTCTATCCATCAGAGCATCCTTCCCCAAGTCACAGAGAGAAGGAACAGAAGCCCTATGGCAGCTCAGCTGCTACCGGAGACACGCCATGAGGAGACTGGCGATCAGTGGAAGGTCTGTACAGCCCACAGGCCATTAAAACATATTTCAGAAAAATATGTCATCATTTTCTGAACAGAAACCACATTAAAATAAACTCTGTATAACTGCTATAGTTATACAGCAACTAGAATTTTCAAGATATTGCTATAAAAATTTAGGATTTGAGAGAAAAATGATTTTGTAACACTTGGAACCAAAAACCAAATGTGATTTTTCTGAGTTGATTATTCAGCAGAAATTAAAAACTATGAGACCAACCACATAACAGATGTAAGTGAATTCCTCACAGGCTCTATTGTTTTACTGCTATAAAAGACAATGTCCTGGAAAAATCTCAATGAATGACTCCATTTCCTTAGAGTGAGCATGTTTTGGCTTTATTCTAAACAAGTCGCAAGCATAAATGCGACTCGCAGGTTTGCAAGAGAACAGCAACAGCCTTCCCCACCAACCCACCAGGCTCACTGCAGAGCAGAACCACTCTGACCTGCCACCCTGGAACACCCCATAACCGTCAGGAATTCAGGCTTGTGAACATATAACAATTTATTCCTTCAGTAAGTGATGGAGTACCCACCATGTGTGACGTGCTATATTAGGACATGGGGAATACGACAGATAACAAGAGAGATGTGGCACCTGTCTGATAAAGCCAGCATTTCAGCCAGGGAAACCCAACACCAAACAACTCACCACATAATTACCTATTTCTATCTAGGCACAGAATGCTTTAAAATCATGTAACAAAGGACCTGACCCAACATGAAAAAACCACTTACTGGAACAAGAAAGGCCAAAGTCTTGCCAGATCCAGTCTTGGCAGCCCCGAGGACATCTTTACCTTGCAAAGCTAACCCAATGGTCTGCTTCTGTATCTCAGTTACCAAACGGTACTGGGCTTCTTGCAAACCTGCCAGTATAGACGGGAAGAAAATGACACTTTAGAGCATCCCTGATGCATCCACAGTTCAGGGGTGCTGAACTGTGCACCCCTCACTCCCAGAATTCACATGTTGAATCCCAACCACCAGTATTTAGACTGCAACCGTATTTGGAGACAGATGATTAAAGAAGTGATTAAGTTAAAAGGAGTCCATTAGTGAAAGTGAAGTGAAGTCGCTCAGTCATGTCCGACTCTTTGCGACCCCGTGGACTGTAGCCTATCAGGCTCCTCTGTCCTTGGGATTTTCCAAGCAACAGTGCTGGAGTGGATTGCCATTTCCTTCTCCAGGGGATCTTCCCAACCCAGGAATCAAACCCGGGTCTCCCGCATTGCAGGCAGACGCTTTACCATCTGAGCCAATCCAATCTGAAAGAAAGGAAGAAAGTGAAGTCGCTCAGTTGTGTCCAACTCTTTGGGACCCCATGGACTGTAGCCTACCAGGCTCCACTGTCCGTGGGATTCTCCAGGCAAGAATACGAGAGTGGGCTGCCATTTCCTTCTCCAGGGGATCTGCCCGACCGAGGGATCGAACCCAGGTCTCCCGCATTGCAGGCAAATGTTTTACCCTCTGAGCTACGAGGGAAGCCAATCCAATCTGACTGATGTCCTTACAAAAAGGGAAATCTGGTACATAAAAACAAATACTAGGGGTGTGACTACACAGAGACAACTACTTTACGAAGCAGCAGGGGGCTGACCATCCTTAAACCAAGGAGAGAGGCCTGAACAGACGCCTCCATTACAGCCCTCGGAGGAAACCACCTCTGCCAGCAATTGATCATAGACTCAGCCTCCAGAACTATGAGAAAACAAATTTTTATTGTTTAAGCCACCCAGTCTGTTATTTTTGTTCTGGAGGCACTAGCAAATCAATACCAAAAAAAATGGTGTCACACTTTTGTTTGTTCTCTTGCTTATTTTAATTAACATTTTAATTACTTGGAGGCCCTGGCACCTTGGATTTTTTACTACTGTCTCTTAACCAGTCCAGAAAGAATGAGAATGACAAATCAGTAAAACTTAATTAACATTGTTTCTTGTTACAGGCTTTCATATATCAAAATTACTTGCCAAAGTAAGATTTTTTTTTTCCAGGTTAAACTTTCTCTAAACTTTTTTCCATTTATAAAAAGGCATCAAGAAGTCCAACAATATATCCCAAGATCACTATGAACTTACCTTTCAGTGTTTTTTTGGACAAGGGAAAATCTGAAAATCTTGTAATTTCATTTACATTTATCTGAAAAGTAAAAGGGGACTACATTAGACAAGACAAAATAACATATTGCTTCATTCGTTTTACAACAAAACTGATTTTTGTCTAAACTGTGCTGCTTAGCTCATCATTTGTACTACAGGAATAAATTCAAGCATCACTCTAGTTAAAAACCATCATACCCTCTGGAAGAAATATGCCTTGAGGAAGCCATCATCAAAAATATAATCATTTCTACTTTTTAAAAAACAAGAAAACTTCACTCAACACACACACTACTACCACACACTGCTACTTTAATATCCTCAAAAACCTCTAAAATGTTAACAACACAATAAGTCATCATTATGTCAATTTTAGGAAGAAAATTTACTGTCAGCCCATTCTTCAAAGAATATCAGTTTAGGAAGTGAGGGGCAAATTGACTATAAATCAAAGACCACGATGAGAATAGGTCTCTTTACACACTTTGGAGAATAAACTGAAATTAGGTGCAGAAATATATCTTGCTAGCACAAACCTCTCAAATCCAACCTGACAACTACTCATTTGGGGGTATACTAGGAGAGGAGTATTATTTAACAATAACCAGTGGAAGTGTCTCTGTAGTGATCTGAAGCCACAATAAGTAACATTTTGCCCTTTAACTTTACATTATCTAATGTTCATCACTGACATTGTTTTATTAACATAAACCCAATTTTCTGAATTTCATTTTACTGCAGATGCTGAAAGCAGGAATTTCTCAAATATGGGAATATGTTGCCAAATTACATGATCCACAAAAGGAGAAGGCTGCATTTCTAAGGTTCATTTATTTAAATTACACTCCAGGAAGTAAAGGGATGACACCTTGTATTTCATTTTAGTCCACATATCATCTTCCCCAAGATTCTTAATATAGTCCAAACAGGGTTATTCTCTGGCCTCAAATGATGTAAGACAAATATTAAAACATAGCCTTAATCCCTACAAATCATTTTGGATAACACTGGAGAGGAGGCAGAATCAGTGTACAAGCAGTAAAAGGAGAAAAGTTTATTCAAATAATATCCTGTCCTATCAAGGAACCTAAATTAGGAGGTAATTTCCCAAACTGGACATTAGCTAAAAATCTGTTTTCACAGCAAGTGGAATGGTTATAGGAGCTACACAAGTAACACACTCTTTAATCCCCATCAAAGGTACAGTCCACAGGCAAAGTGGGCTACTCTTTGTAATGCACAAAGTGATGCACCGTGGTGCACATCTTTCTAAAGTTTATCAACCTCCTAGAGGGAAAGTCTGGAAGAAAGAAGCTCTTCCAGCACTCTACCAACCATTACAACATAAAGCTGTACACAAACACACATATACACACAAAGCTGTACACTATACACTTAGAAAGAAGTCACCAAAGAAACAAAAAGTTTTTACTTCACTGATGCTCTGGAACAAGGGTCAGCAAACCATGGCCCAAAGACCAAATCCAATTCCTCTCTTGTTTTATAAACACAGTTATCCTGGAGCACAACTACAACCATTCATTTATATACCATGGCCCACAAAACTTAATATTCACTATTTGGCCCTTTACAGAGAAAGTCTGCCCCCCAATCCCCAGTTCTAAAAGTGAAAGTGAAAGTCTCTCAGTCATGTCCAACTCTTTGTGACCCCATGGACTACACAGTCCATGGAATTCTCCAGGCCAGAATACTGGAGTGGGTAGTCGTTCCCTTCTCCAGGGGATCTTCCCAACCCAGGAATCGAATCCAGGTCTCCTGCATTGCAGGCAGATTCTTTACCAACTGTACTATCAGGGAAGATAACAGGGAAGCCCTGTTCTAGAAAACTGTCAATTACAGTCCAAAGAACACTTGGAGGCCACAGCAGAAGATGGCTATGGGGCCTATCAATTAAAAAAAAAAAAAAACTCTCTTTCCCCTTACCTTCATCCTTTTCTTTTCTTAGGGGGAAAAAAAAAAACACTCTTAGAAAAATCATCAGTCTGTTCGGTCACTCAATCATGTCCAGCTCTTTTCAACCCCATGGACTGCAGCACACCAGGCCTCCTTGTCCATCACCAACTCCCAGAGTTTACTCAAACTCATGTCCACTGAGTTGGTGATGCCCATCCAACCATCTTATCCTCTGTCGTCCCCTTCTCCTCCCGCCTTCAATCTTTCCCAGCATCAGGGTCTTTTCAAATGAGTAAGTTCTTCGCATCAAGTGGCCAAAGTATTGGAGATTCAGCTTCAGCATCAGTCCTTCCAATGAACATTCAGGACTGATCTCCTTTAGGATGGACTGGTTGTATCTCCTTGCAGTCCAAGGGACTCTAAAGAGTCTTCTCCAACACCACAGTTCAAAAGCATTAATTCTTTGGCACTCAGCTTTCCTTATAGTCCAGTTCTTCAGGCACTCTGTCTATCAAATCTAATCCCTTGAATCTATTTCCCACTTTCACTGTATAATCATAAGGGATTTGATTTAGGTCATACCTGAATGGTGTAGTGGTTTTCCCTACTTTCTTCAATTTAAGTCTGAATTTCGGTATTGACCATCTGGTGATGTCCAGAAAAATCATATAACCTTTAAAATCTGTATCATCATTCTTTTGAAAACACAGAACAGATGTTTCAGAGATGGTACTTATTAAGAACTTCTCAGCACTGGTGGAAAAGTTAGAGAGGGCAGCGGGAGGGAGAACAGGATGGAGGTGGATATGACTTAACCCCTCTCCTTTACTTCTTCCAACTGTCTCATTTCTCACACAAGTGAATGATGCTTTTACACCCCAAAGCATGAGGGAACAAAGTATTTAAAACTTCCTAGAATGCTCCACCTACTGCAATTAAGAGAAAAAAAAAGCAATCTACCTCAAATCACACCTGACCAAACTTTGATTAAGGAAAAAAAAAAAAAAGATGAGAAAGCAGAGTTCCTATACAGCATAGCTGATTACAATAAAAATCTAAACGAATCCCAGGTGCAGAGAGCTTGAGTCATTCAGCAAGTGAAAAGTTACTGAACTAAAATAAACAGTTCAACATTTCTCAGTAAGCTTCAATCCTCAGCTCTCTATCAGCCCCTTGAGAACACAGGCCCTACATGGTAGCCTTAGAAATAAGCTCCCCAGAGTTCCCAGTGTGGAAGCAGAGCTGACTCTTAAATGCCAGCTGTCACCCCTCTAAAGCCACCACTGAAAAAGTCATGCCTGCCTGGCCTGACCGAGCGGGTTCCCTCTGAAGGGCAACTTTGGTTCGAGGACATCCTGTCAGGAGAAGCTTTCTAAAAACAGCACTGTAGCCTGAGTGCTTCCTACCCTCCCTATTCCTTCTCCTTTACCTTTACACTTTCCCCCAATAAATTAAGGGGGAACTCACTTAATCCCATCTTCGTATCTGCCTCTCAAAATATCCAAGATCTAGATTATACCAACAGTCTAGCCTCTAGATCCTTTAAAATTTAGATATGGCCCCTAATTGCCTCCCAGAAACTCATCACTGCTTCCAGATAGTTTTAATTATAGCTTCTGTATATTATTCCTACTGTTGGTGTAATAAATTACCAAAAACAGTGACTTAAACCAACATTTATTTGTTAACTTACAATTCTGCAAGTCAGAAGGCCAAAACTAGTCTCACTTAGCTAAAATCAGTTTGTTGGCAGGGCTGCATTCTTTTGGGCAACTTTAGGAGAGAATCCATTTCCTTGCTTTTTCTACCTCCTAGAGGCTACCCACCTGAGAAGGCAATAGCACCCCACTCCAGTATTCTTGCCTGGAAAATCCCATGGATGGAGGGCCTGGTGGGCTGCAGTCCATGGGGTCGCTAAGAGTCAGACATGACTGAGCAACATCACTTTCACTTTTCACTTTCATGCATTGGAGAAGGAAATGGCAACCCACTCCAGTGTTCTTGCCTGGAGAATCCCAGGGACGGGGGAGCCTGGTGGGCTGCCATCTATGGAGTCATATAGAGTCGAACACGACTGAAGTGACTTAGCAGCAGCAGAGGTTACCCACATTCCTTGGCTTATGGTCCCCTTTATAGTTTTGAAAACCCAGCCAGCATAGCAGTCAAGTCTCTCACTTCACAGCTCCCAGACACTGACTCTTCTGCCTCCCTCCTGCAAGTTTAAGGACCCCTTGATGGTTACACTGGGCCCACTTGGATAATCCAGATCAGTCAACACATTTTAAAGTCAGCAATCCTTGCCATATAACTTAATCAAAGTCTGGGGATTAGGATGCTGACATCTCTAGAAGGTCATTATTCTACCTACTACAGCCTTCGAAGCCATTCAGTCTACTTGCAACTCCCTTCTTCAACCTCATCTGAGGCCAATTCTGAAACATATATCATATTCCAAGGAGTAGGTCCCCCTCAAAGAACACCACACATTTTCACATTTTTTTTGTATTTCTTCATGTTGCTCCCTCCACCTACAATGTCCATGGCCAATCTTTTCTACCTGGAGAACACATCATTCAAGAACCAGCTCCACTCATGGCTACCACAAACTGCTATACAGTCTGTGCCCTACACAAAAGCATCTGGTAAGGCTGAGGTGTGGAAGCTGAAACTCAGCCCACTTTCAGCTCTACAGGCCAGGCCCGAAGCTGTGACCACCAAGAGAAAGGGTAGCATGCCCAGAGGAAACACCTTTCTCTCAATCACAGGGCCAAAATGGGCTCTGCACAGAAAAACGGAACCTTTCCCCCTACTTATACTATCCCCTTACTCCACAGCACTGCACATATCTACTATTATTACATTTGTCAAAATGTATCAACCCCACCTCACCTCCCAAGGGATAAAGAGGTATTTTTTTCCCCAACTACTTTTACCTATGCTTCAACAACTACCTGTCAAATTGCTTCAAATGTCTCTGAATCAAATTGTTCAGTATTTCACCAGTGAGGCTACTAAACACCACCTGTGTACTGTCCAATATAATAAAACTGTAATGCACAAATTCTACCATCTGAGAAGCCATATGCCGAGGATCTGCCCATTTTTACCTACAATCTGCTCTGACTGTATCCCAGGACCGCTAACCCAGGCAACTGATTTCATACTGCATTTAAATTTAAAAAAATAAAAACAATACTTGGTGAGAAAAAACTGCTCCTTCAACTTAGTGAAAAGACTGGGATTTAAACATCTGTGTGCAAAGCAGTAAAACATGGTGATTTGGAGCCCTGGCATCAGACCTATATCTCCTGGATTAGAACTTTTTCACTTACAGTTTAATGTTGTGCCAATTATTTAGCCTTGCTGTGTCTTAAAGTTTCCTAACATATGATGGGAACAATCTCATAGGGTTGTTTGCTATGAAGATATGGCAAGTCAACATGTATAAAAGCTTGATAAGTGTTAGTAAATATTATTAAAACAAGAGATCAAAACGAGTGGATCCATGTTACCAAGCAGAATAAGTCACCTGGAAAAGGCCAGCGTGCACCAATCATCTAAACACTAAGGGCCTTGTTAAGGCCAAGCACTGAGGGACCCATCTCTGGGGAGAGCAAAGGAGGGGGTATCAATGGCCCAGAGGAAGAGCTGACAAAGAACTTAAAGGCAGTCATCACACACAGCCTGCTGATAATATAATAAAGGCATACACGAAAAGCTACAAACACACAGCAGCCCTAACCCTACCTGCGGAGGTCAGCAAGAAAAGCTGGCGGTACATCTTGGAGGACAACTGGGTGTCCCCAGGGCGGGAGAAATGGGACTGCTCATTGCAAGCAGTGGAAACATCATGGAGTCTGGCCAGCTCACAACAGCGCAGGTTGCTCTTTCATGTGTGCCTACCACATACCACTTGGCTTATATACGTTACCTCAGTCGAGCCGTACAACATTCTCAGTGGTTAATAATCTCTGTTGAATAAAGAACCTGAGACAGAGGGACATTTAGAAATTTGGCTAGTAAACACTTAAACTGAGTGAGATTTAAACCAGGTCTGCCTGATCATAAGGAACTTACCCTTTCACTGGACTAGAATATGCTGACATGTTGAAGTGTTTGACTGAAAATAATTGTGAGCCAAGAAGGACTTTAATCAGGAGTAATAATGGACTGGGATTTCATCTCAGAAAGAATCATTCTAGCAGCAATATGGAGACTAGATTAGAAAGCAGTAAGACCTAAGGGACAAATCCCACCACCTGCTTTAGTAACTGAAGGTTTGCTATGCCCATTTAAGTATTTACAAGACAAGCTTTTGCGTTACAATGGCAGAGTTGACTAGTTTCACCCTTACAACCTGCAAAACTAAAAACCCCTGACTATTCTGTCCTGTCCACGTTACAAGCAATAGCTCCTGTGGTAACCCAGGCAAGGGATGACGGAGCCCGAACTAAGGCAAGCAGCAGGGATGGAGAAGTATCTGAGAAACTGAAGAAGCAGGGCTGATCACCAGTGTAACTAACGGAATATGAGTGGGAAGATGGAAGCCTCCGAGATTAATCCTAGGTTTCCAGCTCAGCAGTCTGCTTAGACTGGGGCCAGACGTGGCAGCTTCCCAGGTGGCAGCAGTGGTAAAGAACCCACCTGCCAATACAAGAGACATAAGAGACTCAGGTTAGATCCCTGGGTCAGGAAGATTCCCTGGAGGAGGGCATGGCAACCAATTCCAGAACTCCCGCCTGGAGAATCCGATGGACCGAGGAGTATGGCAGGCTACAGTCCATGGGCTGCAAAGAGTCAGACATGACTGAAGCAACTTAGCATACTGAATATGGTAGCTTAAATAACAGTCCCCAAATATGTATCTTACATGACAAAAGTGACTTTGCATGGTGATTAAGATCTTGTCAGGGGAGATTATCCTCAATTATCTGAGTAGACCCTAAATGGGATCAAAGCACCCTTACAAAAAAAGGACATAGGTACATGTGACACACAACAGAAGGCAGGGGGTCTGTGGAGGCAGAAATTGGACTTACACACCCACAGGCCAAGGAAAACACCCACCAGAAGCTACAAAAGGCAAGAAACAGAAGTTCCCCTACAGCCTCTAGAGGGAGTGTGTCCACTCTGACACCTTGATTTCAACCCAGTTAAACTATTTCAGACTTCTGCTTCCAGAAATGAGACAGAATAAATTTCTGCTGTTTTAAGTCACCATGTTTGTGGTTGATTTGCCATGGTGGCAATATGGAAATAATATACAAGACAGTGAATTTAGCTGAAAAAGATAGGTAACTCAGTTTTAGATTGGTGGCATTTAAGGTATTTTACGACACAGTTAAATAAAGACATCCAGTAGCATCAGGGGGGAAAAAAATGATATCAAGTCAGAATAGCTCTGGTAGAATACAAGGAGTCACAGAAATAAGCCTTGGAATTCCATAAGAGGACAGAACAGAGTGAGAAGAAGTAAGGACTGAGGCTCTCCTCCAGAAACAATTTCAGTCAGATGAAGAAGGACCCAAAATGTAATCTAAGAGTAATTTACCTTACAATGGCTTCTTGAGGTGCTGTGTATACAGCGGTAGTAATAAAAATATAACAGGTAATATGTGGAAAATTTATGTGTCAGACACTGTGCAACACACTTTACATGCATACTTACTAACCACTCATAACTTTCAAACTTGGGAAAGCAGTACAGCAAGGCCATATATTGTCACCCTGTCTATTTAACTTATATGCAGAGTACATCACGCAAAACGCCAGGCTAGATGAACCCCAGGCTGGAATTAAGATTGCCAGGAGAAATATCAACAACGTCAGATATGTAGATAATACCACTCTAATGGTAGAAAATGAAGAGGAACTAAAAAGCTTTCTGATGAGGGTGAAAAAAGAGAGTGGAAAAGCCGACTTAAAACTCAACATTCAAAAAATTAAGATCATGGCATCCAGCACCATCACTTCATGGCAAACATGAAGGAGAAGAAAAAGTGCAAACAGTGACAGATTTTATTTTCTTGGGCTCCAAAATCACTGTGGACGGTGACTATAATCATGAATTTAAAAGACACTTGCTCCTTGGAAGGAAAGCTATGACCAACCTAGACAGCATATTAAAAACCAAAGACATCATTTTGCCAACAAAGGTCCATCTAGTCAAAGCTATAGTTTTTCCAGTACCATGTACGGATATCAAAGTTGGACCATAAAGAAGGCTGAGCACCAAAGAATTGATGCTTTTGAACTGTGGTGCTGGAGAAGACTCTTGAGAGTCCCTAGGACTGCAAGGTGATCAAACCAGTCAGCCCTAACAGCAGTCAACCCTGAATATTCACTGGAAGGACTGATGCTGAAGCTCCGATACGTTGGCCACCTGATGTGAAGAGCCAGCTCATTGGAAAAGACCTTGATGTTGGGAAAATTGAAGGTAGAAGAGAAGGAAGAGGCAGAGGATGGTTAGATAGCATTACCAACTCAATGGACATGAATTTGAGGAAACTCCAGATGATAGTGAGCTTCCAAGGTGGTTCAGATGGTAAAGAATCCGCCTGCAATGTGGGAAACCTGGGTTTGACCTGGGAAGATACCCTGGAGGAGTACATTGCAACCCACTCCAGTATTCTTGCCCAGAGAATCCCATGGACAAAGGAGCCTGGTGCACTACAGTCCACGGGGTCACAAAGAGTCAGACACGACTTAGAGACTGAATAATAAGAATACCCGTTAACTAATAAAGGTAGATACTATTATTCCTTTTAAAGACAAGAAAAGAGTAGCAGAGTAACTTGCCCAAAGTCACTCATCAGGTGAGCAAAGGTGAGGTGACATGCATGTTCAGTCGTGCCCAATTCTTTGCAAGCCCACAGGTAAGCAAAAGCCAGAACCAAATCATCATACTTAAAACCCACAATCACACACCCACAGATATATATATATATATATATATATATACTGTGTGCACCTCCCTTGATCCAGCCTGGGGAGGGGCACGTTTCTGTGTCACTGTGGGGCCACCGCGGGTCGCGAAGCCCTGAAGATCCCTGCCGGGTTATTTGGGGCACATGTGGGAACTGCTGTTAGTGGAATCGCTACTGGCAGTTTGTGTGTGTTCCGGCTTCGTGGATGCTGCAGGAGAACTTTCTGTGCAAGCGAGACCAACATCATTCGCCCAGCCCCCAGAATGTTGAGGATTGGGGAAGGCAATGGCACCCCACCCCAGTACTCTTGCCTGGAGGGTCCCGTGGACGGAGGACCCTGGTGGGCAGCGGTTCGCTGAGAGTCAGACACGACTGAGCGACTCCGCTTTCACTTTTAACTTTCAAGCATTGGAGAAGGAGATGGCAACCCACTCCAGTGTTCTTGCCTGGAGAACCCTGGGGACGGCGGAGCCTGGTGGGCTGCTGTCTATGGGGTCGCACAGAGTCGGACACGACTGGAGTGACTTAGCAGTAGCAGTATATATATATATATATATATATATATATATATATACACACATGTATACCTGATCTGCCTCTTAAGAAATCTGTATGCAGGTCAGGAAGCAATAGTTAGAACTGGTCATGGAACAACAGACTGGTTCCAAATAGGAAAAGGAGTACGTCAAGGCTGCATATTGTCACCATGTTTATTTAACTTATATGCAGAGTACATCATGAGAAATGCTGGACTGGAAGAAACACAAGTTGGAATCAAGATTGCTGGGAGAAATATCAATAACCTCAGATATGCAGATGACACCACTCTTATGGCAGAAAGTGAAGAGGGGCTAAAAAGCCTCTTGATGAAAGTGAAAGTAGAGAGTGAAAAGGTTGGCTTAAAGCTCAACATTCAGAAAACGAAGATCATGGCATCTGGTCCCATCACTACATGGGAAATAGATGGGGAAACAGTGGAAACAGTGTCAGACTTTGTTTTTCTGGGCTCCAAAATCACTGCAGATGGTGACTGCAGCCATGAAATTAAAAGACGCTTACTCCTTGGAAGGAAAGTTATGACCAACCTAGATAGCATATTCAAAAGCAGAGACATTACTTTACCAACAAAGGTTCGCCTAGTCAAGGCTATGGTCTTTCCTGTGGTCATGTATGGATGTGAGAGCTGGACTGTGAAGAAGGCTGAGCGCCGAAGAATTGATGCTTTTGAACTGTGGTGTTGGAGAAGACTCTTGAGAGTCCCTTGGACTGCAAGAAGATCCAACCAGTCCATTCTGAAGGAGATCAATCCTGGAATTTCTTTAGAAGGAATGATGCTAAAGCTGAAACTCCAGTATTTTGGCCACCTCATGCGAAGAGTTGACTCATTGGAGAAGACTCTGATGCTGGGAGGGATTGAGGGCAGGAGGAGAAGGGGACAACAGAGGATGAGATGGCTGGATGGCATCACTGACTCGATGGGTATGAGTCTGGGTGACCTCCGGGAGCTGGTGATGGACAGGGAGGCCTGGCGTGCTGCGGTTCATGGGGTCGCAAAGAGTCGGACACGACTGAGCGACTGATCTGATCTGATACATATGTGTGTGTGTGTATACACACATAAGCCCAAAACAAACTCTAAGCTTTACCTAACCTTCAGTTCAATTCAGTCGTTCAGTCGTGTCCAACTCTTTGCAACCCCATGAATCACAGCACACCAGGCCTCCCTGTCCATCACCAATTCCTGGAGTTTACCCAAACTCATGTCCATCGAGTCCTTACTTTTGATCTAAGGGTTATTTAAAGAAAAGCTATACCAGCATGACACATGATGACTTTCCAGATATGTCCCACATGTTAAATCCCTGATTACACTGCACTAAAAAGAAGCAATCACTGAAAGGCTGAGTGAGGTGGGTGAAGGCCAACAGACAGAATTTACAGGGAAGGAAAAGAAAGGGTAGTTGTAGTCCCAAGGAGCCTGAGCAGGTAAGAGAAGTCAAGAAGTCAAAATGATAACTACAGGGATGTTAATCTGGGAATATCAGCTACATTGTAGGATGGTAAAGTATCAGAAACGGACCAGGAATCCAGCTTTTCTATGGCAATTCTCGGATGGAGACATGAAACAAGTTGTTGTCCTTCAGTTGAGAAAATGAAATAAGTATAGGAAGGATGGGTGATGTTCAGAGACACAATTCTAGCATAATGATTAAAAGCAAAGGCTTCGGAATCAGAGATATGAGTCTAGGTTCCAATTCCACACCACTTACTACATGTGAGAGCTAAAGGCAAGTTTCTTATTCTCCTGGATCCTCAAGGTTCTCATCTGTAAAAGGGAAATAAGACCCAATACCTCATATCAAGTCAAATAATTAATGTAAATCACATGGTGAGTGGCTTACAATGTGTCATTATTTACCATTAGATTGTGTTATTTTTATGAACATTACAAAATCACTGCAGATGGGGACTGAAGCCATGAAATTAAAAGACGCTTGCTCCTTGGAAGGAAAGTTATGACCACCCTAGACAGCATATTAAAAAGCAGACATTACTTTACCAACCAAGGTACCGCTAACCAAAGCTATGGTTTTTCTAGTGGTCACGTATGAATGTGAGAGTTGGACTATGAACAAAGTTGAGCGCCAAAGAATTGATGCTTTTGAACTGTGGTGTTGGACAAGACTCTTGAGAGTCCCTTGGACTGCAAGGAGAGCCAACCAGGAAATCAGTCCTGAATATTCAATGGAAGGACTGATGCTGAAGCTGAATCTCCAATACTTTGGCCACCTGATGCGGAAAAACTGACTCATCTGAAAAGACCCTGATGCTGGGAAAGATTGAAGGCAGGAGGAGAAGGGGACGACAGAGGATAAGATGGCTGGATGGCATCACCGACTCAATGGCCATGAGTTTGAATAAACTCTGGAAGTTGGTGGTGTGCAGAGAGGCCTGGCGTGCTGCAGTAGTCCTTGGGGTCACAAAGAGTCGGACACGACTGAGCGACTGAACTGAACTGATAATTATTATAGCAATTAATCTCCCTATGCTTAAGCACTACTACATTTTCCCCATTTTAACAAAACTTTTGTAGTGAGTCGAAGGGCGGCCTGGTCCGTCAGGAGGCCTGGGCTTGGCACCCAGCAGACCACCTGTGGCCTCAACGGGGCCCCCGGGGGCACCTCTCATCCCAACCCCTTTTCCTGCTCCCCAGGCAAGGTCCCAGGGACCAGTCGGCCCGCTCGCCCCTGCGGCCCAGTGCGGCAGGGACATGCGGCCCCGCGCCCCCTCCCCGGCGCCGGCCTCACCTTCTCGTAATTCTGCATGAGGCGGCTGATAACCTCGCGCTCGACCTGCCACTCGGGTTTCTTCAGCTGCTTCCTCAACTGCTTCTTTTGGCTCTGCTTGTGGCTGTGTTTCTTCTTCCAACGATTGAAACTCCGCACCGGGTCGGGCCGGGCTCCCGTAGCCCGAGAGTCCGCGGTTTTTCCCATCGCGGCGGCGGCGGCTACAGCCCACACCTCGGTGAGACTTGAGACCGCTCGGGCCAGGCGCGGAGACAACGCACTGAGAGGACGCGGAACCGGCGTGGGGCGAGAGCACGACTGCGCAGGCGCAAAACCAGAAGCCTGCCCCCGGGCTTTTAAAACCTGGGCACGCGCGGTCCACGGCCCGGGAAAACTGGATGGTGATTGGCGACTTGGAATTCGCGGGGCGGAGCGAATCAGTCCCGGGTGGAAGTAGAGGCGGGGCAACCTGAGGAAGAGGGCGGGGCTGAGTGACTCCTAAAGTACGCAGTCGCTTTAAATAGGCGCACAAGCCCTGCTTGCTGTTACTATGGTGACGTCATACAACTTAACTCTTAAAAGGCTGTTACTTTGCCTTGCCTTTTCCTTGGCAAACCGCAGGCTAACACAAACCCCACAAACCCCAGTATACACACACACAAAATCTGTGGATTAGAATTGTGATCCTCGTTTTGCACGTTTCAGCCCAGGGAGCAGAATGATTTGCTGTTGTGTTAATTATTTGTTGTTGTTGTTGTTTTAATATTTTATCCTCTATGTACAGAGTCTATGGGGCTTCCAGGTGGCTCAGTGGTAAAGAATACACCTAGGAGACGCAAGTTCATTCCCTGGGTCGGAAAGATCCCCTGGAGCAGAAAACGGCAACCCACTCCAGTATTCTTGCCTGAAAAATCCCATAGGCAGAGGAGCTTGGCGGGCTACAGTCCCATAGGGGGTCGTAGAGTCCCATACGACTGAACGAGTGAGCACGTACGTAGTCTTTCTTCCATAGCACTAACAGTTGCATGTATGCTTTTGAAATCCAACTTCAGTTTTGAATGTTTAACATTTTGCTGACATACATTTTCATTCTCTTTATCATTTCTTGAAACGTGATAAATACCAATCTTTGCACCTATTTGCATTTTTTTCATTCATTGATAGTTTTTAATAAGAACAAATTTCTTCAAGGTACAATAAACAGAATCTAGTAAGTTTTCACTGTTTTAGAAAGTTTCTATTTTTAAAAAAGTTTCCAAAACTTCCACCTGTGCTGCTTTTTATTTTTTAATATGCATTTATTTATTTAACTGTCTTGGGTCTTCGTTGCAAGAAATAACGTAAGAGCTTTGTATTTTATCTCAAATGTATAAAAGTTTGAAAGATATATACCCCAAAAAACTGCTAAGTTTCAACATCGACTATTTTCGTCTAATGACATTTTATGAGAACAAGGAAACATACACTGCTACATAATCGTCTAATTGTTAAATTATTGTGATAAAATATGGACTTTGGGGATCTTATTTTGACTGCAGAATCAGAGGATTCCCCCCTTTGTTTAAAAAACAAATCTGAGTTTTAACAAATAACAAATGTTGGTAAGAATGTAGGAAAAGGGGACTCCTCATACAGTGTTGGTGGGAATGTAAATTGGTGCAGCTGGGAAACATTATGGAGGTTTCCCTAAAAACTAAAAATGGAACTATCATAGGACCCAGCAATTCCACTTCTGGGTATGTATCCAGAAAAAGAAAAAAACATTAGCTCAAAAAGATACATGCACCCCAATGTTCATAGCAGCATCATTCACAATTGTCAAGATATAGCAGCAACCTAAATATCCATCAAGAGATGAATGAATAACAAATGGTAGTGTACATACACACATATACATATTTATATATACCCCACCCCAGTACTTTTGCCTGGAAAATCACATGGACAGAGGATCCTGGTAGGCTCCAGTCCATGGGGTCGCTAAGAGTCAGACACGACTGAGCGACTTCACTTTCACTTTTCACTTTCATGCATTGGAGAAGGAAATGGCAACCCACTCCAATGTTCTTGCCTGGAGAATCCCAGGGATGGGGGAGCCTGGTGAGCTTCCGTCTATGGGGTCGCACAGAGTCGGACACGACTGCAGCGACTTAGCAGCAGCAGCAGCAGCATACACACACATATGTGTATATGGATGGAATATACATATATAATGCATATTCCATCCGTATACAGTGGAATATTACTCAGCCATAAAGAAAGAATGAAATTTTGCCATTTGCAGCAACGTGGATGGACTTAGAGCACATTAAGCTACGTGAAATAAGTCAGACAGAGAAAGACAAATACTGTATAATATAACTTATAAGTGGAATCTAAAAAGCACAACAAACTAGTGGATAAAATCAAAAAGAAGCAGGCTCACAGATATAGAGAACAAACTAGTGGTCATCAGTGGGGAGAAGGACGTGAAGAGCAGCAACATAGGGGTAAGTGATTAAGAGGTATCAACTATTTAGGTTTAAAATAAGCCACAAGTACAACATAGAAAATATAGCCAATATTCTATAATAACTATAAATGGAGTATAAGCTTTAAAATTGTGACTCGTTATGTTGGAAATAGATGGAGAAACAGTGGAAACAGTGTCAGAATTTATTTTTCTGGGCTCCAAAATCACTGCAGATGGTGACTGTAGCCATGAAATTAAAAGACGCTTACTCCTTGGAAGGAAAGTTATGACCAACCTAGATAGCATATTCAAAAGCAGAGACATTACTTTGCCAACAAAGGTTCGCCTAGTCAAGGCTATGGTCTTTCCTGTGGTCATGTATGGATGTGAGAGCTGGACTGTGAAGAAGGCTGAGCGCCGAAGAATTGATGCTTTTGAACTGTGGTGTTGGAGAAGACTCTTGAGAGTCCCTTGGACTGCAAGAAGATCCAACCAGTCCATTCTGAAGGAGATCAATCCTGGAATTTCTTTGGAAGGAATGATGCTAAAGCTGAAACTCCAGTATTTTGGCCACCTCATGCGAAGAGTTGACTCATTGGAGAAGACTCTGATGCTGGGAGGGATTGAGGGCAGGAGGAGAAGGGGACGACAGAGGATCTGTCTGATCTGATCTGATCTGATGTTGTACACCTTTAATTTATGTAATATTGTACATCAGTGATACTTCAATTTTAAAAACTTGATCAGAGATCAGATCAGATCAGTCGCTCAGTCATGTCCGACTCTTTGCGACCCCATGAACCGCAGCACGCCAGGCCTCCCTGTCCATCACCAGCTCGCCTCCCTGTCCATCACCAGCTCCCGGAGGTCACTCAGACTCGCATCCATCGAGTCAGTGATGCCATCCAGCCATCTCATCCTCCGT
Organism: Tragelaphus eurycerus; assembly: GCA_935064755.1. Lineage (NCBI taxonomy): Eukaryota > Metazoa > Chordata > Mammalia > Artiodactyla > Bovidae > Tragelaphus > Tragelaphus eurycerus. The sequence continues at coordinate 1,392,177 of CAKXYN010000126.1, read as the reverse complement.
CGTCCCCTTCTCCTCCTGCCCTCAATCCCTCCCAGCATCAGAGTCTTCTCCAATGAGTCAACTCTTCGCATGAGGTGGCCAAAATACTGGAGTTTCAGCTTTAGCATCAAAAAAAAAAAAAAAAAACTTGATAGTTTTACTAAAATATGTTTCAGAGTTAACTGCTACCAGTCAATTTTTTTCCAGGCACAGAATCTCTTTAATAGTAGTAGTTCTTTATTTAAGCTTTTCTTCTGTCTATAATGTAATTGCTTCTTTACATTGTTACTGAAATTAAATATTATTTAATTTCAAGAGAGTCCCACAACAGCTGAATAACTTGGCCTAGGAAGCTAAAAGATGATTCCATCTAAGTCCTCTTATCATGTAAAAATAGCAATTTATGGTAAATCAATTCAATTATATGTCAGCTTTTTACTGAAAAGGAAATTAGCAAAGCATATGTTTGTTCAGAAAAAGAAATCCCTCTGTTTCTTTGTATCTTATCAACAACATCAGTTTGAAGTCATTCTTAGGGCACAATACTTCTTTGGAATTTCAGAAATTGCATCTTAAGTTGGTTCCATCTTCTTTAATTCATATCCTCTAAAACTTGACAGAGCCAACCTGCAACCACCTTAATCCCAGAAAGCCAGAGGTTATGAAACCTCTATGACATTTTCAACAACAAAAACATATCTGTCTAATTGGCTAGAACACATAAACTATTTAACAGAAGACCAAGAAGTTCTGGCCCACCACAGCTGCTCTGTTGCAAGCCACAGTCAGGAGTCATGAATCAATTAGCTTGTCTATGCACATATTTGTTCGTAAGGCGAGAAATACCTGTACTCTGAAAACTATCAGATGCTGGTGAAAGAAATAAAAGAAGACATAAACAGATGAAAGATATACCATGTTCGTGGATTGGAAGAATCAGTATTATCCTTAATACTGATTATTAAGTTATTTCTCAAACAAAATAACTATACTATCCAAGGCAATCTACAGATTCAGTGCAATCCCTATCAAATTACCAGTGGCATTTTTCACAGAAATAGAACAAAAAAATCTCAAAATTTGTATAGAGACACAAAAGACTCCAAATAGCCAAGACAATCTTGAAAAAGAAAAACAGACCTGGAGGAATCAGGCTTCCTGACTTCAGACTATACTGCAAAGCTTGAGTGATCAAAACAATTTGGTACTGGCACAAAAATAGAAATATAGATCAATGAAGCAGGATAGAAAACCCAGAAATAAGCCCATGCACCTGTGGTCAATTAACCTATGAGGAAGGAGGCAAGACTACACAATGCAGGAAAGACAGTCTCTTCAACAAATGGTGCTGGGAAAACTAGACAGTTACATGTATAAAAAATGAAATTAAATCATTCTTAACTCAATACACAAAAATAAGCTCAAAATGAGTTAAAAATCTAAATGTGAGACCAGACACTATAAAACTCCTAGAGGAAAACATAGAACACTGACACAAATCACAGCAACATATTTTTCAACCCATCTCCCAGAATAATGGAAATAAAAGCAAAAATAATCAAATAGGACCTACTTAAACTCAAAAGCTTTTGCACAATAAATGAAACAATAAACAAAAAGAAAAGGAACCCACAGGTTGGGAGAAAATATTTGCAAATGATGTGACTGATAAGGGATTAGTCTCCAAAATTTACAGATTATGATACTTAATAGCATCAAAATAAACAACCCACTCAAAAAAATGGACAAAAGACTTGAATAGACATTTCTCCAAAGGGGACATACAGATGGACAATAGGCACATGAAAAGATGTTCAACATCGCTAGTTATTAGAGAAATGCAAATCAAAACTACAATGAGATATCACCTCACACAAGTCAGAATGGCTATCATCAAAAAATCCACAAACAACAAATGCTGGAGAGGGTGTGAAGAGGAGGGAACCCTCCTCCACTGTTGGTGGCAATGTAAACTTGTACAGCCACTATGTAAAACAGTATGGAGGGTCTAAATAGACTAAACTAAATATTGAGCTACCATATGACCCTGCAATCCCACTCCTTGGCATATATCCAGAGAAAAACATGGCCCGAAATGATACATTCACCTCACTGTTCTTTGCACCACTGTTTACAGTAGCCCAGACATGGAAACAACCTAAATGTCCATTGACAGAGGAATGGATAAGGAAGATGTGGTACATCTACATAATAGAATATTAAACCAATCATAAAAAGAATGAAATAAGACCATTTTCAGCAACAAGGATGGACCTAGAGAGTGTCATACTAAGTGAAGTAAGTTAGAGAAAGAGAAATATAATATGACATTCCTTTTGTGTGGAATCTAAAATGAAATGATACAGATGAACTTACTTATGAAACAGAAAGACACTGGCAGAATTAGAAAACAAATTCATGGTTGCCAGGTGGAAGGAATAGGTAGGGACTTTGAGAAGGCCATGTCCACACTCCTATATTTAAAATGGATAACCAACGAAAACCTATTGTGTAGCACATGGAACTCTGCTCAAGGTTATGTGCCAGACTTGATGGGAGAGGGGTTTGGGGGAGAATGGATGGATACATGTGTATGTATGGCTGAGTCCCTTCACTGATCACCTGAGACTATCACAACATTGTTAATTAGCTACCCCCCAACACAAAATGTTTTTGGTGTTAAATAAATAAATAACACTAAAAAATATTCTAATTCTGCAAGTATAAAGTAGAAACTAAACAATCTGATGTGATCAGCCAGATCAGCCAGTCTGCACATTGCTTTTTATGAACCTCTGGTCTAATAGTGAAGTGAAGTCGCTCAGTTATGTCCGACTCTTTGCGACCCCATGGACTGTAGCCTACCATGCTCCTCCGTCCATGGGATTTTCCAGGCAAGAGTATTGGAGTGGATTGCCATTTCCTTCTCCAGAGGACCTTCCTGACCCAGGGATCGAACCTGGGTCTCCTGCATTGTAGGCAAACGCTTTACTGTCTGAGCCACAAGGGAAGTCCTGGGACTTTCCTGATAGTTCAAATGGTAAAGAATCTGCTTCCAATGCGGGAGACCCAGGTTTTATCCGTTAAGTCAGGATGATCCCCTGGAGGAGGGCATGGCAACCCATTCCATTATTCTTGGCCTGCATATTTCCATGGACAGAGGAGCCTGACAGGCTGCAGTCCATGGGGTCACAAAGAGTTGGATACAACTCTGCGACTTTCACTTCACTTCACTTCATAATAATTGAAGCTGATTATAATTATAGATCTAATTTGAGTCAATTCCAGTTTAATGCCACTGAGGTTGCACCATAATAAAACTTGGAAAGATTAACATATGAAAGAAAATAGTAATGAATAGTCTCCATATGCCCTTGAATCACATTTGAGCCATAGAAAATACTAACAGCCTAACAAACCCATCTACACTCATGGATGTTATCAATAAAACTTACTAGCTCTCACACATAAGGATTCTGATAAAGAAGACTACTAATAAAAATACTTGAGCACTCATGCTCTAATCACTTGTCTGAAAGGAAGTAATCCTCTATCACATTTTTCACTTACTGAGAAATTGGAATTTAGGTCTTTTAGTTGGCCTATGGGGAGAAGGCAATGGCAACCCACTCCAAGACTCTTGCCTGGAGAATCCCATGGATGGAGGAGCCTGGTAGGCTGCAGTCCATGGGATCGCTAAGAGTCGGACTGAACGACTTCACTTTCACTTTTCACTTTCATGCACTGGAGAAGGCAATGGCAACCCACTCCAGTGTTCTTGCCTGGAGAATCCCAAGGACAGGGGAGCCTGGTGGGCTGCCGTCTATGGGGTCGCACAGAGTCGGACACGACTGAAGCAACTTGGCAGCGCAGCAGCTAGTTGATCATGGCCAGCAGGTGGCAGTCTAGGACCACGTGCCATCTTTCTCTCAGGGTTTCAGTTCAATTCCGTTCAGTCGCTCAGTCTTTGCGACCCCATGAATTGCAGCTGTTAGGGTTAGACTAAATAAAATCTGAGCTTTTTTCTGGTTTGTGGCTGCCAGGGGCGGGGAGTGGAAAATCTTCCTTGCTGTACTTAGCTTTTAGCTTTTCTCCAGTTGCAGCCAGCAGGGGCTACTCTTCATTGCAGTGTGTAGGCTTCTTGTTGCTCTAGGCATGCTGGCTCAGTAGCTGCAGTGTACTGGCTAGTTGTCCAGCCACAAATAGAATCTTCCTGAACGAGGGATTGAACTCGTGTCCTCTGTGTTGGCAGATGGATTCTTAACCACTGGGTCACCAAGGATGCCCTAATCTGAGTTTTTATAGCCAACACGTTTTCCTGTGAGTTTTTCTCTGTGTTGGCAGATGGATTCTTAACCACTGGGTCACCAAGGATGCCCTAATCTGAGTTTTTATAGCCAACACGTTTTCCTGTGAGTTTATCTGCCTTTGTAACAATAAGCTTTTAGAACATGGCCTACAATTAGTACTTCTCATATTATCTGAAATACTTTTGAATTATTTCTTATATCACATTATTTTCATTTAAAAGTAACTGCCAACATTTATTGAACATCTAATAAGTGATATGCATTACTAGATTCATAACATACATTATCTCTAAACCCTAAAACAACCCATTTTTCATATGAGATAACTGAAGCTGCTGCTGCTGTTGCTGGTAAGTCGCGTCAGTCATGTCGGACTCTGTGCAACCCCATAGATGGCAGCCCAGAAGGCTGCCCCGTCCCTGGATTCTCCAGGCAAAAACACTGGAGTGGGTTGCCATTTCCTTCTCCAATGCATGAAAGTGAAAAGTGAAAGTGAAGTTGCTTAGTTGTGTCCGACTCTTAGAAACCCCTTGGACTGCAACCTACCAGGCTCCTCTTCCACGGGATTTTCCAGGCAAGAGTACTGGAGTGGGTCGCCAGTGCTTCTCCAATAACTGAAGCTAAGAAAGATTAAATGACATGTCCAGGCTCACCGACCACTGGTATTGTATTCCAGTTTAACACTGAAAAATATTTGTAATTTCTATCTGTATTATCACTAAACTCCTTTAATCTAACTTGTTCTAGGAAGAATTAAGAGCTTCACAACAAGTAGTTTATCTTTAGTTCAGTTCAGTTTAGTCGCTCAGTTGTGTCTGACTCTTTGTGACCCCATTGACCCCAGCTCACCAGGCCTCCCTGTCCATCACCAATTCCTGGAATTTACTCAAACTCATGTCCATTGAGTCGGTGGTGACATCCAACTATCTCATCCTCTGTCATCCCCTTCTCCTCCTGCCTTCAATCTTTTCCAGCATCAGGGTCTTTTCCAATGAGTCAGTTCTTTGCATCAGGTGGCCAAAGTATTGGAGATTCATCTTCAACATCAGTCCTTCCACTGAATATTCAGGACTGATTTCCTTTCAGATGGACTGGTTGGATCCACTTTGTACTGCTGCTGCTGCTGCTAAGTCGCTTCAGTCGTGTCCGACTCTGTGTGACCCCATAGACAGCAGCCCACCAGGCTCCCCCGTCCCTGGGATTCTCCAGGCAAGAACACTGGAGTGGGTTGCCATTTCCTTCTCCAACGCATGAAAGTGAAGAGTGAAAGTGAAGTCGCTCAGTCATGTCTGACCCTTAGCGACCCCATGGACTGCAGCCTACCAGGCTCATCCATCCATGGGATTTTCCAGGCAAGAGTACTGGAGTGGGGTGCCATTGCCTTCTCCCACTTCGTACTACTTATGTACTATTTCTGCATATTTCTACATTTTGTATAGGTTAAATAAGAATCTTTATCAGGAGATTACCAGTTCAGCTCACGTGTAGAGAGCTTGGACAGGTTTACTACAACACTGACAAAAAGGCTGAACAAAGTGAAATCTATTACATTTCCTGGACCCATGAGAAAACTGAGTTTGCAGAGCAAACTGGCAGCCTGAAACATGGAAAAACAGACAAATCCAAAGACTCATAGCCAAGATTTGCCTATCTGAAGCAGAAGCTGCTAAAGTCATAAAAACTGGTAGGAAAACTTAGATCATGATTTTGGTGAATTGTTGGGATCTGAATGCAGACTAGCATAAGTAGGAGCCACAGTCACAGGGCAAAAGGCCTGGGGAGTGGGGGGCAGAAGGGAGGGTGGGGAACAGGGGAGGTGGCCAATCCCATTGGGTTCTCTAAGTAAATATCTGAGGAAAATGCCCTTGTGAGTCTAGCCAGGGTTAGGGAAGCATAATTATTATAACAACTTTACCAGAGCCTTGTCCCAGGTTCATGAGGGAAGGACATTCCTCTTGCTCCAGACTTCTCATCTTCCTGTCTCACCTAAAGTGAGGTAAAGACTATCTAAGAATAAATACTTGTGAAAATCATGGGCAAGAGACATAGGCCCAATAAAAGGTTGGCAATGGATTGGAAGATTATAGACCACGCCCCCTTCCTTACACCTTACCACTACTCCAGCAAGGCTCCAGTGTAATAATAATGGGTTATAACGGAAAAAAATTGCAAGACACAAGTTCTTCTCTGAGAGAACTTAGGGAAGACCAAGGTCAATAGAAGATATAAAATCAAGAACACTAGAGGAATCTGATGCCTTTGGCACCTATAGTTACAGCAAGCATTAAACAAAGCTTAACTCCTAGCCAGATGACCATAAATTCTCACACATCTCAGCTCCTGTTACTTAATACAACACAGTAGGCTTTCAACAAAAAAATGAAAAGAAATGCCAATATTCAAGAAAAAAAGTCCAAAGAGGCAAAGCAAGCATCAGAACCAAACTTAGATATGAATCAGATGTTCCAAGTATCAGAAAAGGAATTTAAAATAACTATGACTAATATTAACATATAACTTTATAACATATAACATAACTTTAACAAGTCTCTAATCAAAAAAGCAGACAACATGCAAGAACAGATGAATAATGTAAGCAGACAGAGAGAAATTTTGAAAAAGAATCAGAAGGAAATGCTAGAAATCAAAAACATTGTAAGTAAAACTTTTAAAAAATGTCTTTGATGGGTTTACCAGCAGATTTGACAGCCACGGGAAGAAGATGGGTCAATAAAAACTTGAAGATAAGTCAATAAAAACTCTCCATGCTGAACTGAATAGAGACAAAACTTGACAATCAAAAAAGTGAATTTTAAAACGTGTCAAATACTTTTGAAGATATCACATATGAACACTTGGAATGCCAGAAGGAGAAGAGAGAGAATAGAAGAAATATTTGAAGTAATAATGGCTGCAACATTCCAAAATTAATGACCAAATCACAGATCTAGGAAGCTTAGAGTTACAAAGTAGAATAAATACCAAAACCAAACAAACAAATGAGCTACATGTAGGCATATGTAATAAAACTGCAAAAAACCAAAGGCAAAGGGGAAATCTTCAAATAAGTCAGAGGGAAAAAGAAATAAACTTTTTGTATAGTGGAACAGGGTAAGAATTATAGCTTCTCATTAGAAATCTTGTAAGTAAGAAGAGAGTAGGGTGAAATACTTAGTGTCGAAATAAAAATAAAATATATAAATAATTATTTAAACTAAATGATGAGAAAATATCCTAATTTTTTTAGTGAGCAAAAGATATACTTGGACATCTCATAAAAGAAGACACAAGATTTTTTAAAAGCATATAAAAAGAGGCTCAATATCACTTAATATTAAGGAATTACAAATTAAAACAACAATGAGATACCATTCAGTTCAATTCAGTTCAGTCACTCAGTCGTGTCCAACTCTTTGCAACCCCATGAATCACAGCACGCCAGGCTTCCCTGTCCATCACCAACTCCCGGAATTCACTCAAACTCATGTCCATCGAGTCAGTGATGCCATCCAGCCATCTCATCCTCTGTCGTCCCCTTCTCCTCCTGCCCCCAATCCCTCCCAGCATCACGGTCTTTTCCAGTGATCAAGTCTTCACATGAGGTGGCCAAAGTATTGGAGTTTCAGCTTTAGCATCAGTCCTTCCAATGAACACCCAGGACTGATCTCCTTTAGAATGGACTGATTGGATCTCCTTGCAGTCCAAGGGATTCTCAAGAGTCTTATCCAACACCACAGTTCAAAAGCATCAATTTTTCAGCGCTCAGCTTTCTTCACAGTCCATTATACACCCACTAAAATGGCCAAAATCTTAAAAAAAAAAAAAAATACCAACTGTTGGGGAAGATGGAGTAGGGACTCTCATTCACTGCTGGTGGGAGTGCAAAATAGTGCAACTATTTTGGAAGACAGCTTCTGATAAAATTAAATGTTGGCTTTCAACGTAATCTAGCAATTGTACTCTTAGGTATTTACTCAACCGATTTGAAAACTTGTGTTCACACAAATACCTGCATGTAAATATTTAGTATTTTTTATACCAGCCAAAAACTAGAAGCAATCAAGCTATCTTTCAATAGATGAATGGATAGCAAACTGGTAAATCCTTGCAATGGAATACTATTCAAAAAAAGAGAGAAATGGGCTCTCAAATCACAAGACATGGATGAATCTTAAATGCATAGTACTATCTATGTGAAAAAGGCAATCTGAAAAGGCTACATACTATATCATCTCAATTTTTCAAAACTCATAGTACTTTACAGCACAAAGAGTAAATGTCAAATATATGCAAAAAAAAAAAAACAATTAAAATGAGGGTGTGACCAAAAAGTCTAAATGTATTACAAATGTTTAAAACAATCTCACTGAAGAGGGTAGGTGAGAAAGGTGCTGACCAAAGTAACTTTGGAAATGGAGTCTGCAAATCTAAGGCAAAAGGAAAGTGAAAGTGAAGTCACTCAGTCGTGTCCGACTCTTTGGCAAAAGGAACTGTACATAAACACTATACTCCAGTTTATCACGGAGAAGGCAATGGCACCCCACTCCAGTACTTTTGCCTGGAAAATCCCATGGATGGAGGAGCCTGGAGGGCTGCAGTCCATGGGGTCGCTGAGGGTCAGACAGGACTGAGCGACTTCACTTTCACTTTTCACTTTGATGCATTAGAGAAGGAAATGGCAACCCATTCCAGTGTTCTTGCCTGGAGAATCCCAGGGACAGGAGAGCATGGTGGGCTGCCATCTATGGGGTCACACAGAGTCAGACACGACTGAAGTGACTTAGCAGCCAGTTTATCAAGTTGCTGCCCACAGGAGTGCAGGTAAACAATGCTGAAACCACTGTACATGCACAGTGTACATGTACTAGAAATGAGCAATTAAGTAAATTTTTAGTGAATATTAGGAACAAGTTTTCTCACTGTTGTATTGGAAAATTACATATAAACAAAGGGAGGAAGCTAGAATAATCTGATTGTAATGAATTAGTGTTAGAGACACTTCAATAGCACACCTAGTTCTCATATCTTCTTTTCTAATACTTTTTTTTGGTAAAAGTAACCTGGGCCCTTGGAGAAATGGCCTATTCTAGGAGTGAGGCAAGAAATAGACAAGATGAGCCTAGAGCATCTTATAGGATCAGAAAATAACTAAGTGCACAAAACACAAAACAAAACCCCCAAATGATGGGGTATATCAAAGGGATACAGGACTTATCAACAGTCAAACCGGGAAATTTTTGAGCAAAAATAAAGTTGTATTGGATAGTTACCCAAAGCATAAAATAAATATCCACAAGTCCTTTCTGATACAAATAAATGATTGCTTGATGGAATAAATAAATAAATGGAGGAGAATATACAAATCTCCCATGCAGAAGAATTTTAAATAATTTAAGTAGGTACTTACCCTTAAGGAGATGTAGCATAAGTCTCCACTCAAATCTGCACTGTGCATGGTGACTTTTTTCCAGAGTATAGCATGGAAAAGGAGAGAAAAGAGTAATTTTACAGTAAAGAAACCTGTTAACCACTGCCTTAGCCAGGTGATCAAGATTAACAGCAACAGTGATAAGTCACATTCATAGTAGATACTCTTTTGATGTGGGTCTTCTCTCAAGGCTCAGTGGCTAAAGTATCCACCTGCAATGCAGGAGACACAGGAGACACAGTTTTGATCCCTGGTCCAGAAGATCCTCTGGAGCAAGGCATTGAAACCCACTCCAGTATTCTTGCCTGGAGGATCCCATGGACCAAGGAGCCCTATGGGCTACGGTCCAAAGGGTTCCAAAGAGTTGGACACAACCGAGCTACTAGGCATGCACTCACACTTGATGTGAGGTAAAGAGAATGGCACTTTATACTCTTCCTCCTAAAAATGCATAATTTCAGTCCAATCATGAGAAGGCAATGGCGACCCACTCCAGTTCTCTCACCTGGAAAATCCCATGGGCGGAGGAGCCTGGTAGGCTGTAGTCCCTTGGGTCACTAAGAATCGGCCACGACTAAGTGACTTCACTTTCACTTTTCACTTTCATGCATTGGAGAAGGAAATGGCAACCCACTCCAGTGTTCTTGCCTGGAGAATCCCAGGGACGGGGGAGCCTGGTCGGCTGCGGTCTATGGGGTCGCACAGAGTCGGACACAACTGAAGCAACTTAGCAGCATGAGAAAACATCAGTAAAACTCCAACTGAGCAATATTCTGTAAAATATTTGACCAGTACTCCTCAAAGCTGACAAGGTCATCAAAAATAAGGAAAGTCTAAGACATTGTTACAGCCAACAGGAACATAAAGAGACATCCCAACTAATTGCAATGTGGTATCCTAGATAGGATCCTGTAACAGACATCCACTGAAGAGATTTGAATAATTTGTAGTTTAGTTTATGTTGTTTTCTAATTGTGACGAATATTTTGCAATATGCTAATAATAGGGGAAATTGAGTGTGGTATATGTAAGAACTCTGTGTACCATCTTCACATTAATCTTGTAAATCTAAAGCTGGTCTAAAGGTAAAAGTCTTTATCAGAATTTGCATGTGCATCAGTAAATTATCCTAAATATCTCAAGGTAATAGTACCACAATTAAATCTTTGAGATTGAATTTTTAAGTTGCATAGAAAAGGACTCATTCTACATGCAAAGATGCATATGAGCAAAATTTTGCATGCCTGCATTATTAGTTTCTGCATTGCTGCACTGCTAGTCATCTGCAATACAAACACACAAGCTATCATTAGTTATTTTCTTGGGCTCCAAAAACAGATGGTGACTGCAGCCGTGAAATTAAAAGAACGCTTGCTCCTTGGAAGAAAAGCTGTGGCCAACCTAGATAGCATATTAAAAAGCAGAGACATTACTTTGCCAACAAAGTGCCGTCTAGTCAAAACTATGGTTTTTCCAGTAGTCATGTATGGTTGTGAGAGTTAGACCATAAAGAAAGTAGAGCACCAAAGAATTGATGTTTTTGAACTGTGCTGTTGGAGAAGACTCTTGAGAGTCCCTTGGACTGCAAAGAGATCAAACCAGTCAATCCTAAAGGAAATCAATCTTGAATATTCATTGGAAGGACTGATGCTGAAGCTGAAGCTCCAATACTTTGGCCACCTGATGTGAAGAACTGACTCATTGGAAAAGATCCTGTTGCTGGGAAAGATTGAAGGCAGGAGAAGGGGGCGACAGAGGATGAGATGGTTGGATGGCATCACTGACTCGATGGACATGAGTTTGAGCAAGCTCTGGGTGTTGGTGAAGGAGAAGAAAGCCTGGTGTGTTGCAGTCCATGGGGTCGCAAAGAGTCAGACATGACTGAATGACTGACTGAAATCATTACTGGCACAGTACTGGCACAGATTTTCTAGATTTTTCTCTAACTGGACATGAACTTTGTTGAGCCACTGATGATGATGTTCCAGACAAAGAATGGCACTGCTGGCTTTCCTCTTGCATTCAATGCAGTTAGAAGACAAGGACTCCCTCTTGACTCTTACTCCCTGTCCTTCTAGAACATGAGAAGTGCTCACCCTTGATAATCTGAACATCATTTAAAATCCTGCTTGGGCTGTGGAGGCTTACTTCAAGGTTCTTATGGGGGGGTCAAAGTGGAGGAGCACTGATTCTTCAAGAGAGTCACTTTAAAAGATAATGACATCTGAGAACTGTCATAACAGTTTAAATCATGTGATATCAAATTATCTTTGTTATTGACATGAAAGTGATGCCTTGAGTCAGATTCTTACTTAGAGAGCCCAGGATAACAAACATCTGGATATTGGGACCACTGCAATACTTATAATAGTCTTATGAAGGACCACCAGATGAATATAGATTCTATTTAGAATGTATCGATAATGCAAATATATATATATATATATATATATATATATATATATCCTATCATATTTTTGAAAGAATGTTTTTCAAAATTTTGAGAAAGTTGCCTCAACATATGCTAGAGTATGTAGAATGGCTCACATCCAAGTATACATTCTCTGTAACCCCAGGAAAGTGCAGAAACCTAGAGGAATAACTGTCTTCAGCTACTAGGAGTCCATGTCCAAGATACTTATGATCCTGGAAGAGAACAGCTACAGGGAAGGTTAAGAATTTACCCAAAGTGCTCTCTTAGGAACTGTTACAATTGCAGCTGAAGATGATGGGAGTCTGAGTTCTGCCTTTTTTGTTCAATGTTTATATGACTTTAGCTGAGCACTTAACTTCTCTGAGTCTGATAGAAACCCTAAAAACTACTTCATGGGGTTTAGGATTTAAATGAGAGAAGTGATAGAACTCAGAGGTCAATAAATCAAATTAATTGCTTATGCTAAATCTAATGTGAACCCTTCTGAATATTACAGAAAAAAAGGAGCACTCCTTTCTTTTGAGAGAAGGGGAAATGGGCTTGATTAAGCTATGGAGAGTTCTGTTTTATTTTGTTGAGAAAGGGAGGGCATTTGGGAGGGTCTCAGCTATCTGCTTCTCTGCTGAAACTGAGAATAGAGAAGGAAAAGAAAGTGGATGCTTTAATGTGTGATTATTTCCTGTACCCTGCATGCCACCTTAAGACCCTCCTTGGAGACAAGGAAGCTGAGAAATTGAATTTGTGTCTCTCCACATCATAGACAGACGGGAACGGCTACCCACTCCAATATTCTGACCTGGAGAATTCCATGGACTGTATAGTCCACAGAGTTGCAAAGTGTCAGACACGACCAGGCAACTTTCACTTTACTTCCTTTTTACCTTATCTCTCAAGTATCTCTTCTATGGGAATGCTCTCCTGGAGTGAGGAGGAATGCTGAGAAGAAGAGTAACCGTTGAAAAACTTTGGCTGGTAGCCTTATACCTTGGACATGCACCTCACAGCCTATGGGCACTGACACAAGGCATCAACTGAGTCAGCTTCATTTTTATCAATGATGAGTATGAAAGCTACATAAATAATAGTTTTAATCAAAAATATTAGTATCTTGATTCACCCATTGCATCACTTTATTTGAAATGGTGAAAGGTACTTTTTTCTATAAAACATAAAAAATGAATACAAATTTAAGTGAAAGTGTTAGTTGCTCAGTCATGTCTGATTCTTTGCGACCCCATGGACTGTCCGTGGAATTCTCCAGGCAAGAATACTGGAATGGGTTGCCATCCCCTTTTCCAGGGTATCATCCCAGCCCAGGGATTGAACCTAAGTCTGCTGCATTGCAGGCAGATTCTTTACCATCTGAGCACACAGCACACCACAAAGTCATCAAACACAGGTCTTTGACATAGTCACACATAACAAGCCCTTTAAACAAATAGTGCTTGTACATCAGTCCAGTGTACATGTAAGGTGTCAGAGACACACTGAAAAAATATAAATCTCATCCTCCTTCAAAAATGTTGTAAATGAGCAAAATATGAGTGTGGTAATATTGAAAGCAAAACAGGTGACTTTGTGTTGGAGTCTCCATTTATATATGATGAAACTTAAGATGTTGGAGACGAAACAGAAATATTTTATTTGGAAAGACAAAAAATAATTTCAGATGGATTTCAATGACATGTAAACCCTAGGGGAAGGACAACTTAAGTAGCTCAAAAGTAGTGTCTCATATTTATGAAGAGATGAAATTATTTGAGGATAAAAGCATGAAAGACAACGTAACCTTCCCAAAGTCACTTTAACTGACAAAGTGAAAGTGAAGCCGTTATGTCGTGTCCGACTCTTTGCGACCCATGGACTGTAGCCCACCAAGCTCCTCCATCTATGGGATTCTCCAGCAAGAGTACTGGAGTGGGGTGCCATTTTTGCTTCAGCATAAACACAAACATTTACTATGTCTGAGTAGGAAAGCCAACAGCTATCAAAACCTGCCTAGAAAATAGCAGAGCTGCAGTCCAGACCACATACCCAGTCTAGCTCCACTGCTTTATCACTACACTCTATCTCATTGTCAGATAAGGCAGGCTCGAGTTCATATTTGCCATGTAATTACCAGAGTGATCTAATCTCTCTAAACCTTTTCCTTCCTCATCTGTGAAATGGGGACACAGTTTCCAATACCTGGGGATTTCATGAACATTAACTGAGATAATGCCTAAAGCCTCTTAGTGTGTGTGCTTCAAACATGAGTACTGTTATTACTGCTTTCCTATCTTCTGAATATTGACATTGTTATTTTGTGAGATACTTTTAAATAAAAGTGATATACTGGTAAACTTTTTTAAACAATTTTGATCGCTGGACTGTATACCTCACTGTAAGATACTCCACAAGATTTCTTCTGTTGTAAAGAAGGTTTTTCTCTATTGATTCGAGTGTGTTGGTCTTGAGCCCCTGTTGAATACTCAATAGTAGCTCTAAAAGTTTGTAGATTTTCTTGGATGCTTTGCTGTGTCAGTATCAACAAGTAGGGTCAGAGAAGGTTTCCCTAAGAAGTATTATTTTATCTAAGTCTTAAATGAAGACTGGAATTTAAACACAGGAGGAAATGTATGAGGAAAGGCCCCAACTCCCTGCATCTCCATGGCACTTCTGTTAACCTCTTTGCTCCCTTGGGACTATTTCCACTGCATAAACATCTCCCTCCCCCTGGGTACTGTTGCCTAGAGGAATTCTTCCCATCTTTGTCTCTCACAGCCACACGGTCATCTCTTTCTCCCTCCAAATTTGATCTCATCTCTGCTTTCTGCCTGCTGTTTGGAACTTGTTTCCAGTTTCACTTTCATCTAGGCTTCAAACTCTCCCTAGAGGTTCCAGCCAGAGCAGTGTCTCACACTGCTTAGAAAGACAGGCCAGACAGCAAGCCTGGTAGACTAACACCAAGCTGCTTAACTGCGAATGGTAAAAAATGGAGGAGATGGGGCTTTTACGTCTCAGAAAGGTCACTTTATCTGCAGTGTGGAGTGTGGATTCTGGGTGAGCAGGACCAGAAGTAAGGACATGGCTTGGAGCCGTTAAAAAATAGACAACAGGCCCAAAATGGAACTACTTATGCTAAGTCAAATGTCAACAAACTGATTTAATTACAATTTTTCTCCAAGAAATGGACATTTAAGCCAGTCAATCAGGAATCATCTGATCAGCACCAGTTAGGTAATCTGCCTCATAGAATCCTGCATGCATCCTAAGTTGCTTCAGTCATGTCCTCTTTGCGACGCTATGGACTGTAGCCTGCCAGGCTCCTCTGTCTATGGGTTTCTCCTGACAAGATTACTGTAGTGAGTTGCTATGCCCTCCTCCAGGGAATCTTCCTGACCCAGGGATGGAAGCTGTGTCTCTTAAGTCTCCAGCATTGGCAAGTGGATTCTTTACCACTAGTGCCACCTGGAAAGCCCCATAGAATCCGGGTATTCCCTAAAGGAAAGTAACTTTGCAACAACCAACCTACTTATTTCTCAGTGTAACTTCTTTGTTCCTGCTCCCTTCTGCCTATGCAAGTTTTTCATTCCATACCTCTTCTTGGAGCGCCTTTCTATCTCATAGATTTGATGCTGCCCCAATTCAACTCTGATTTTGCTCAAATAAACTCAAAATTTTAATATGCCTCAGTTTATCTTTTAATGGAGGTTATTGAAATAAAAACCAGACATGACATAAAAAGGCTATGAGAAAGAACAGTGGCTGTAAGGAAGCCTTTTGGATATAAAATCTGTAGACTTGGAGATGAATTTGATACGGAATTTGAGAAAAAAGGATTAAGCTCAGAGTTCCAATGTGACTGTGTAAAATGATGGTGTCACCAACTAAGTTGGAAACACTAAGGAAAATGTTTGTGGATGATGATCATAGGTTCAGTCTTGGTCACACTTAATCAGGGGTGCCCAATGGGCCATCCAAAGGCTATATCCAGAAATGAGTGGTTCTAACTGTCTAAAGTTAAAGACCGGAGGAAGGATCTGGAAGCCATCATAGAGTGATGGGATTGTCAGAGGAAGGTACACAGAGAAGCACTGTTGGAGAAAGATATCCTTAAGAAAAAGTAATATTTAAGAGACATGCATAGCTACCAATTTTAGCCCTCAAATTCAAGTATGCAAGAAATAGAATATTTTGAGATACTGACTCTGCCTTTCATTTCTTGCACTTCAACCCCTTATGCAGCATAGGCAACTAGAGCATTCTACATTTACTACTTACATGGAAAGCCGGTGCCTCAGAACACACACAAAAGAGTTAAATTCTGGATTTTGAGTTTCCAAAACAAATGTCCAGAGAAGTTCCGAGAGGCCACAGAGAGTCAGGGGCACTTCTCTCAGCTCTCTAGAATAATTAGCTGCCCCAGGAGAGGAGAAAGGAGAGGTTAGTAGAAGGGTTCAGGCTCCTGTGGGCCCTCCTCCCGGAGGAGGATCCCTGCCACTCCACCAGTGCTCAGCAAAACTGCAGGGATCTTATCTGAAGAGACCTGGGTTTACTTTCCGAGGGGGAGAGGAGTTTATTCCTAAAATAGAAACCAACTTGTCATCTTCAGGTATGAACTCCTGAAAGAGATTTTTGCCCATTTAACTGCTAAAAATCTTATTTATTTTATATCATTAAATAGAAAAATTATCTGGAAGTGAAAATTTATGTAATGTTATCCAAAAATAATTTTTTTCAGAGACTTTATTATAATGGCCATATATCTCACAAAAATTTCATTTTTCTCACCCACTTTTTCATCTTTATTTTATTCCCTCTCTTTATTCGTGTAAATTTTTTTCCTCTTTCTTATCATTTTCTTTTTTTGATGCCCTTTTTTTTAATTTAAATTTACAATATTGTATTGGTTTTGCCATACATCAAAATGAATCCACCACAGGTATACATGTGTTCCCCATCCTGAACCCTCCTCCCTCCCCTCTCCCCATACAATCCCTCTGGGTCATCCCAGTGCACCAGCCCCAGGCATCTGGTATCAGGCATTGAACCTGGACTGGCAACTCATTTCAAATATGATATTATACATATTTCAATGCCATTCTCCCAAATCATCCCACCCTCTCCCTCTCCCAGAGTCCAAAAGACTGTTCTATACATCAGTGTCTCTTTTGCTGTCTTGTATACAGGGTTATTGTTACCATCTTTCTAAATTCCATATATATGCGTTAGTATACTGTATTTGTGTTTTTCTTTCTGGCTTACTTCACTCTGTATAATAGGCTCCAGTTTCATCCACCTCATTAGAACTGATTCAAATGTATTCTTTTTAATGGCTGAGTAATACTCCATTGTGTATATGTACCACTGCTTTCTTATCCATTCATCTGGTGATGGACATCTAGGTTGCTTCCATGTCCTGGCTATTATAAACAGTGCTGCGATGAACATTGGGGTACACGTGTCTCTTTCAATTCTGGTTTTCTCAGTGTGTATGCCCAGCAGTGGGATTGCTGGATCATAAGGCAGTTCTATTCCCAGTTTTTTGAGGAATCTCCATGCTGTTCTCCATAGTGGCTGTACTAGTTTGCATTCCCACCAACAGTGTAAGAGGGTTCCCTTTTCTCCACACCCTCTCCAGCATTTATTGCTTGTAGACTTTTGTATCACAGCCATTCTGACTGGCGTGAAATGGTACCTCATAGTGATTTTGATTTGCATTTCTCTGATAATGAGTGATGTTGAGCATCTTTTCATGTGTTTGTTAGCCATCTGTATGTCTTCTTTGGAGAGATGTCTATTTAGTTCTTTGGCCCATTTTTTGATTGGGTCATTTATTTTTCTGGAATTGAGCTGTAGGAGTTGCTTGTATATTTTTGAGATTAGTTGTTTGTCAGTTGCTTCATTTGCTATTATTTTCTCCCATTCTGAAGGCTGTCTTTTCACCTTGCTTATAGTTTCCTTTGTTGTGCAGAAGCTTTTTAAGTTTAATTAGGTCCCATTTGTTTATTTTTGCTTTTGTTTCCAATATTCTGGGAGGTGGGTCATAGAGGATCCTGCTGTGATGTATGTCAGAAAGTGTTTTGCCTATGTTTTCCTCTAGGAGTTTTATGGTTTCTGGTCTTACATATAGATCTTTAATCCATTTTGAGTTTATTTTTGTGTATGGTGTTAGAAAGTGCTCTAGTTTCATTCTTTTACAAGTGTTTGACCAGTTTTCCCAGCACCACTTTTTAAAGAGATTGTCTTTAATCCATTGTATATTCTTGCCTCCTTTGTCAAAGATAAGGTATCCATATGTGCGTGGATTTATCTATGGGCTTTCTATTTTGTTCCATTGATCTATATTTCTGTCTTTGTGCCAGTACCATACTGTCTTGATGACTGTGATTTTGTAGTAGAACCTGAAGTCAGGCAGGTTGATTCCTCCAGTTCCATTCTTCTTTCTCAAGATAGCTTTGGCTATTCGAGGTTTTTTGTATTTCCATACAAATTGAGAAATTATTTGTTCTAGCTCTGTGAAGAATACCGTTGGTAGCTTGATGGGGATTGCATTGAATCTATAAATTGCTTTGGGTAGTATACTCATTTTCACTATATTGATTCTGCCAATCCATGAACATGGTATATTTCTCCATCTATTAGTGTCCTCTTTGATTTCTTTCACCAGTGTTTTATAGTTTTCTATATATAGGTCTTTAGTTTCTTTAGGTAGATATATTCCTAAGTATTTTATTTTTTTCATTGCAATGGTGAATGGAATTGTTTCCTTAATTTCTCTATTTTCTCATTATTAGTGTACAGGAGTGCTAGGGATTTCTGTGTGTTGATTTTATATCCTGCAACTTTACTATATTCATTGATTAGTTCTAGTAATTTTCTGGTGGAGTCTTTAGGGTTTTCTATGTAGAGGATCATGTCATCTGCAAAACAGTGGGAGTTTTACTTCTTCTTTTCCAATTTGGATTCCTTTTATCTCTTTTTCTGCTCTGATTGCTGTGGCCAAAACTTCCAAAACTATGTTGAATAGTAATGGTGAAAGTGGGCACCCTTGTCTTGTTCCTGACTTTAGAGGAAATGCTTTCGATTTTTCACCATTGAGGATAATGTTTGCTGTGGATTTGTCATATATAGCTTTTATTATGTTGAGGTATGTTCCTTCTATTCCTGCTTTCTGGAGTTTTTATCATACATGGATGTTGAACTTTGTCAAAGGCTTTCTCTGCATCTATTGAGATAATCATATGGTTTTTATTTTTCAATTTGTTAATGTGGTGTATTACATTGATTGATTTGTGGATATTGAAGAATCCTTGCATCCCTGGGATAAAGCCCACTTGGTCATGGTGTATGATCTTTTTAATGTGTTGTTGGATTCTGATTGCTAGAATTTTGTTAAGGATTTTTGCATCTATGTTCATCAGTGATATTGGTCTGTAGTTTTCTTTTTTTGTGGCATCTTTGTCAGGTTTTGGTATTAGGGTGATGGTGGCCTCATAGCATGAGTTTGGAAGTTTACCTTCCTCTGCAATTTTCTGGAAAAGTTTGAGTAGGATAGGTGTTAGCTCTTCTCTGAATTTTTGGTAGAATTCAGCTGTGAAGCCGTCTGGGCCTGGGCTTTTGTTTGCTGGAAGATTTCTGATTATAGTTTCAATTTCCATGCTTGTGATGAGTCTGTTAAGATTTTCTATTTCTTCCTGATCCAGTTTTGGAAAGTTGTACTTTTCTAAGAATTTGTCCATTTCTTCCATATTGTCCATTTTATTGCCATATAATTGCTGATAGTAGTCTCTTATGATCCTTTGTATTTCTGTGTTGTCTGTTGTGATCTCTCCATTTTCATTTCTAATTTTATTGATTTGATTTTTCTCCCTTTGTTTCTTGATGAGTCTGGCTAATGATTTGTCAATTTTATTTATCCTTTCAAAGAACCAGCTTTTGGCTTTGTTGATTTTTGCTATGGTCTCTTTTGTTTCTTTTGCATTTATTTCTGCCCTAATTTTTAAGATTTCCTTCCTTCTACTGACCCTGGGGTTCTTCATTTCTTCCTTTTCTAGTTGCTTTAGGTGTAGAGTTAGGTTATTTATTTGACTTTTTTCTTATTTCTTGAGGTATGCCTGTATTGCTATGAACTCTCCCCTTAGGACTGCTTTTACAGTGTCCCACAGGTTTTGGGTTGTTGTGTTTTCATTTTCATTCGTTTTCATGCAAATTTTGATTTCTTTTTTGATTTCTTCTATGATTTGTTGGTTATTCAGCAGCATGTTCTTCAGCCTCCATATGTTGGAATTTTCAATAGTTTTTCTCCTGTTATTGAGATCTAATCTTACTGCATTGTGGTCAGAAAAGATGCTTGGAATGATTTCAATTTTTCTGAATTTACCAAGGCTAGATTTATGGGCCAGGATGTGATCTATCCTGGAGAAGGTTCTGTGTGCGCTTGAGAAAAAGGTGAAATTCATTGTTTTGGGATGAAATGTCCTATAGATATCAATTAGGTCTAACTGGTCTATTGTATCGTTTAAAGTTTGTATTTTCTTGTTAATTTTCTGTTTAGTTGGTCTATCCATTGGTGTGAGTGGGGTATTAAAGTCTCCCACTATTATTGTGTTATTGTTAATTTCTCCTTTCATACTTGTTAGTATTTGTCTTACATATTGTGGTGCTCCTATGTTGGGTGCATATATATTTATAATTGTTATATCTTCTTGGATTGATCCTTTGATCATTATGTAGTGACCTTCTTTGTCTCTTTTCACAGGCTTTGTTTTAAAGTCTATTTTATCTGATATGAGTATTGCTACTCCTGCTTTCTTTTGGTCCCTATTTGCACGGAAAATCTTTTTCCAGCCCTTCACTTTCAGTCTGTATGTGTCCCCTGTTTTGAGGTGGGTTTCTTGTAGACAACATATGTAGGGGTCTTGTTTTTGTATCCATTCAGCCAGTCTCTGTCTTTTGGTTGGAGCATTCAACCCATTTACATTTAAGGTAATTATTAATAAGTATGATCCCGTTGCCATTTACTTTATTGTTTTGGGTTTGAATTTATACAGCCTTTTTGTGTTTCCTGTCTAGATAATGTCCTTTAGTATTTGTTGGAAAGCTGGTTTGGTGGTGCTGAATTCTCTCAGCTTTTGCTTGTCTGTAAAGCTTTTGATTTCACCTTCATATTTGAATGAGATCCTTGCTGGGTACAATAATCTGGGCTGTAGGTTATTTTCTTTCATCACTTTAAGTATGTCTTGCCATTCCCTCCTGGCTTGAAGAGTTTCTATTGAAAGATCAGCTGTTATCCTTATGGGAATTCCCTTGTGTGTTATTTGTTGTTTTTCCCTTGCTGCTTTTAATATTTGTTCTTTGTGTTTGATCTTTGTTAATTTGATTAATATGTGTCTTGGGGTGTTTTGCCTTGGGTTTATCCTGTTTGGGACTCTCTGGGTTTCTTGGACTTGAGTGATTATTTCCTTCCCCATTTTAGGGAAGTTTTCAACTATTATCTCCTCTAGTATCTTCTCATGGTCTTTCTTTTTGTCGTCTTCTTCTGGGACTCCTATGATTCGAATGCTGTAACATTTAATATTGTCCTGGAGGTCTCTGAGATTGTCCTCATTTCTTTTAATTCGTTTTTCTTTTTTCTCCTCTGATTCATTTATTTCTACCATTCTATCTTCTAATTCACTAATCCTATCTTCTGCATCTGTTATTCTACTATTTGTTGCCTGCAGAGTGTTTTGGATCTCATTTATTGCATTATTCATTATATATTGACTCTTTTTTATTTCTTCTAGGCCTTTGTTAAATGTTTCTTGCATCTTCTCAATGCTTTTCTCCAGGCTATTTATCTATGATTCCATTTTGATTTCCAGATTTTGGATTAATTTCACTATCATTATTCGGAATTCTTTGTCAGGTAGATTCGCTATTTCTTCCTCTTTTGTTTGGTTTGGTGGGCATTTATCCTGTTCCTTTACCTGCTGGATATTCTTTTGTCTCTTCATCTTGTTTAAATTGCTGAGTTTGGGTTGTCCTTACTGTATTCTGGCAGTTTGTGGAGTTCTCTTTATTGTGGCGTTTCCTCACTGTGTGTGGGTTTGTACAGGTGGCTTGTCAAGGTTTCTTGGTTAGGGAAGCTTGTGTCGGTGTTCTGGTGGATAGAGCTGGATTTCATCTGGAGTGCAATGAAGTGTCCAGTAATGAGTTATGAGATGTCTATGGTTTTGAGGTGACTTTGGGTAGCCTGTATATTGGAGCTCAGGGCTGTGTTCCTGTGTTGCTGGAGAATTTGCTTGGTATATCTTGCCATGGAACTTGTTGGCCCTTGTGTGGTACTTGGTTTCAGTGTAGGTATGGAGGCATTTGATGAGCTCCTGTCAATTAATGTTCCGTGGAATCAGGGTTTGGACTTAAGCCTCCTGCTTCCAGTTATTGGTCTTATTTTTACAGTAGTCTCAAAACTTCTCCTTCTATACAGCACCATTGATAAAACATCTAGGTTAAAGATGAAAAGTTTCTCCACCATGAGGGTCACCCCGTGAGGTTCACAGAGTTACATGGGGAAGAGAAGAGGGAGGAGGGAGTTAGAGGTGACCCAAATGAGACGTAGTGGAATCAATAGAGGAGAGAGCGGGCTAACCAGTAATCACTTCCTTATGTGCACTCCACAACTGGACTGCTCAGAGATGTTCACGGAGTTATACAGAGAAGAGAAGAGGGAGGAAGGAGACAGAGGTGGTCAAGAGTATAAAAGGAGGGAATGAAAAGGAGAGAGACCGATTCAGTCAGTAATTAGTTCCCTAAGTGTTTTCCTTCGTTTGGAACACACAGAAATTCACATAGTTGGGTAGAGTAGAGAAGGTTATGGAGGAGACGCAGGCGAGCTGGTGGAGAAAAAGGAGAGTCCGGAGGTGAAGAGAGCAGTCAAGCCAGTAATCTCGCTCCCTAGTAAAAAGTGGGTACTGAAGATTGGGTTCTTCAGGGTACAAAATTGGTAACAAATCAGATCAGATCAGTCGCTCAGTCGTGTCCGACTCTTTGCGACCCCATGAACTGCAGCACGCCAGGCCTCCCTATCCATCACCAGCTCTCGGAGGTCACCCAGACTCACATTCATCGAGTCAGTGATGCCATCCAGCCATCTCATCCTCTGTCGTCCCCTTCTCCTCCTGCCCTCAATCACTCCCAGCATCAGAGTCTTCTCCAATGAGTCAACTCTTCGCATGAGGTGGCCAAAATACTGGAGTTTCAGCTTTAGCATCATTCCTTCCAAAGAAATCCCAGGGCTGATCTCCTTCAGAATGGACTGGTTGGATCTCCTTGCAGTCCAAGGGACTCTCAAGAGTCTTCTCCAACACCACACTTCAAAAGCATCAATTCTTCGGCGCTCAGCCTTCTTCACAGTCCAGCTCTCACATCCATACATGACCACAGGAAAGACCATAGCCTTGACTAGGCAAACCTTTGTTGGCAAAGTGATGTCTCTGCTTTTGAATATACTATCTAGGTTGGTCATAACTTTCCTTCCAAGGAGTAAGCGTCTTTTAATTTCATGGCTGCAGTCACCATCTGCAGTGATTTTGGAGCCCAGAAAAATAAAGTCTGACACTGTTTCCACTGTTTCTCCATCTATTTCCCATGTAGTGATGGGACCAGATGCCATGATCTTTGTTTTCTGAATGTTGAGCTTTAAGCCAACCTTTTCACTCTCCACTTTCACTTTCATCAAGAGGCTTTTGAGTTCCTCTTCACTTTCTGCCATAAGGGTGGTGTCATCTGCATATCTGAGGTTATTGATATTTCTCCCAGCAATCTTGATTCCAGCTTGTGTTTCTTCCAGTTCAGCATTTCTCATGATGTATTCTGTATATAAGTTAAATAAACATGGTGACAATATACAGCCTTGACGTACTCCTTTTCCTATTTGGAACCAGTCTGTTGTTCCATGACCAGTTCTAACTGTTGCTTCCTGACCTGCATACAGATTTCTCAAGAGGCAGATCAAGCGGTCTGGTATTCTCATCTCTCTCAGAATTTTCCACAATTTATTGTGATCTACACAGTCAAAGGCTTTGGCATAGTCAATAAAGCAGAAATAGATGTTTTTCTGGAACTCTCTTGCTTTTTCCATGATCCAGCGGATGTTGGCAATTTGATCTCTGGTTCCTCTGCCTTTTCTAAATCCAGCTTGAACATCTGGAAGTTCACGGTTCACATATTGCTGAAGCCTGGCTTGGAGAATTTTTAGCATTACTTTACTAGCGTGTGAGATAAGTGCAATTGTGCAGTAGTTTGAGCACTCTTTGGCATTGCCTTTCTTTGGGATTGGGATGAAAACTGACCTTTTCCAATCTTGTGGTCACTGCTGAGTTTTCCAAATTTGCTGGCATATTGAGTGCAGCACTTTCACAGCATCATCTTTCAGGATTTGGAATAGCTCCACTGGAATTCCATCACCTCCACTAGCTTTGTTCCTAGTGATGCTTTCTAAGGCCCACTTGACTTCACATTCCAGGATGTCTGGCTCTAGGTCAGTGATCACACCATCAAATACCCAAAATCAAAAATTAAAAATCTAGAGTAGCATTTGGAGTTTCAAAAATACAATGTTAAAGAAAAGAAGAAGAAAAAGAAAGATAGAAAAAGAAAAAAAGAAAAGAAAACCAAAAACAAACAAAGTCACAAAAAGTATAAAGAAGATATAGGTACAAATTGATAACAAATGCAAGAAAGCATAAATTAAAGATCTAGAGTAGAGTTTGGAATGTTAAAGAAAAGAAAAAAAGGGTCACAAAAGTTATAAAATATATATATATGAAGTTTGTTTTTTTTAAAAAAAAGGGTCTTTTATTTATTTTTTTATAAAGTAATAGTAGGTTATAAAAGTAAAAATTAAAGGAGTAATAGAGTATTAAAATTTTTTTTTAATTTAAAAAAAGAAAGAAAGAAAGAATGATCGTAAAAATAGTAAAAATATATATAGGACTTTCTCTGATATTGTTGTGGGTATTGTGGGTTCAGTTCATTTTCGGCTAGTTCCTTGTTCTGGCTTATATTTCTCAAGATCTATAGGCCCCTTCCTATGTAGTTGGTACTAACCACAGGGTTTTAGTTTATTGCCTGTTGCTTCCACAGCGGTTCCCTCTGTTATAGCTTCTTCTGTTTGCTGGTCTCTTTGGTGTCTGATTTCCGCTTTGATACAAAGGGGGCGGTGGTGGACACCCTTTTTTTTTTTTTAGGCTCACTTGTTCAGTTGCGCTGTGGGGAGGGAGGGACGCTGCAAATAAATAACACTGGCGTGTGCTCACAGTGCCTCAGCCACACCGGGCCTGCCCCCCTCACGGCGTGTGTAGCCTCCCTGCCCACTCTGCTCAGGCTCTAGGGAACCATCTGTAGCCGGCCCTGGGCTGCTTGCCCCTCCCAGGTCTAAGCCGCTCAAGTTCAGGCACTCGGGTAGTCCTCAGAGGCCCAGACTCCATTGGGCCTGCGTTTTGTGCCCTTCGCAGGTTCCAGCAGCACAGGTGATGAGGTGTTTAGCAAGCCCAGCTTCTGCGACTTATCACCTCCCCGCTGCTCGGTTTCCTAGGTGTATAACCAGCGCACCTTTTCAGGCGGATGTTGACTGTCCAGAGCCCCAAGAAGTCTTAGTTAGCAAAGATGCCTGCTTACAGTTTTGTAGATAATGTCTCTCTGGGGCTGCGATTGCCTCTCTCTGGCTCTGGCTGCCTGTCACCGGAGGGGAACGGTCTGCAGCCGGCTATCTCTGTACAGTCCTTTGTTCTGTTTGCGGGCCTGGCGGTGTCTTAGGTTAGGGCTTGCTTTTCGCGTGGTAGACATCCCACAGTCTGGTTTGCTAGCCCAAATTATTTGGCTCAGGTAGCGCTTGGGATATTCAGGCCAGATCCTTACTCTAAGCAATGCAGCCTGCACCGCACCTCCCTGCCCAGTCCCCGCTTGCTAATGGCGGATGCAGGCGTCTGTGCTGTTTCTCCGCTGGGGGGGATTACCGCAGGGCTCCTATCTGTGAGTTTTAATTGTTTATTTATTCCTCCTCCCTGTTATGTTGCCCTCTATGTTTCCCAGGCTCGGCACAGACTCAGCAGTGAGAATGTTTCCTGGTGTTTGGAAACTTCTCTCTTTTTAAGACTCCCTTCCCTGGACAGAGGTCTGTCCCTCCCTCTTTTGTCTGTCTTTTTTTTTTTTGTCTTTTATATTTTTTCCTACCTCCTTTAGAAGGCAACGGGTTGCTTTTCTGGGTGCCTGATGTCCTCTGCCAGCATTCAGAAGTTGTTTTGTGGAATTTACTCGACGTTTAAATGTTCTTTTGATGAATTTGTGGAGGAGAAAGTGTTCTCCCCATCCTATTCCTCCACCATCTTAGCTCCTCCCCATTCGTGTAAATTTTAAAATTCCTTGTTTATTGTAGCAGCTGGTTTAGTTCTGAGGATATAGGCACAATATATTCTTGTGAATAACTATTCCAAACTCTACTGCTGGCAATAAAACACTGTGCAAGAAACAGTTTATACCAGGACTTGGCAAACCACAGTCCTTGGACCAGATCCAACCCACCTAAGGTTTGTACATTTTTAAAAAAATCAAAGAATCAGATTTCATGACACAAGAATATTACATGAAATACAGGTTTCGGTGTCCATAAATAAAATTTGGGGGAATAATTGTGGTTGTTTATATATGGCCTATATAAAGACAGAACTTAAAATTATAAGAGGAGCCATCTAAGCCAAAAATCTTCACTATCTGACTATAGAAAAGGCTTGCTGACCTAGTCTATGTCTCTGTTATCATTTTCTTTTACTTGGAAAATCTGCTCTGCTTTAAGGAAAGAAAAGGAAAGAAAATGTTTAGAAAGAAACATTTCTCACATTCTTAGAAAGGGAAGGAAAAAAAATGTTTAAAGTCAACTTTCAAAAGAAGTGTCCAAATACACCAATTCATTTGGTTTCTGATTTTGTCTAAATTGATTTTTTATCCTTATAGGCCTCCCTGGTGTCTCAGTGATAACGAATCCACCTGCCAAGGCAGGAGATGCAGGTTCCATCCCCGGGTCAGCAAGATCCTCTGGAGAAGGAAATTGCAACTCACTTCAGTATTCTTGCCTGGGAAATCCCAAGGACAGAGGAGCTGGTAGGGCTACTGTCCATGGGGTTTGAAAAAAATTGGACACAACTTAGCGAAAACAGCAACAATAACAAAGAAAAAAAAATTCAAAGATTCTAAGATTACACAATAGACATCTACAGTAAGAATCTGATAAACTAATTATTCATAATTATTCATTTCTTTTTCTCTTTCCATTTTTGTATAATAGAAGGTTGATGTCATTAAGTAAATTAATAATTTGGTTATCTGTGCTCTCCCTAGTTCTTGTTCTCTCACTTGAAATGAGGAAATGCAAAAAGTTTTAAGATGTAATACTTGCTTTTAATGACCTTCAGTCAAGCAAGGAGTGACAACATATGTACATTGAAAGAAAGCTAATTTATAATTTGATATATTTTAAATGTATCACACAAGCGACAAAGTCTTGAGAAAGATGTGCTCCAGCTTTGGGAAAATTTTATTAAAAATTTAGGATTTTTATCTGAATATTTGAGGGAGGAATAGGCTTGAAATGGTTAGGGGAAAAAAAGATGAGCGAGAAGAGGATGGAAGCATTCCATGTGAAGGGGCAAGGTATGGGCAAGAAGGCCTGTTGGTGGGAAAACATGAGATATTTCAAGAGATAGTAAGTACTTTTGCCACATAGGAATTCATGGAAGCAATAATGTCACACTCAAATACCTATAGGTAACAAACTGGTAAGATAAATCTTCAAGTGGCTAGGTGGGGACTGCAGAAAACTGGAGAGTCCCTGGCTAAACTAAGGATCCCAAGAGTTAGACATACCCCTAGTTGGTATGAGGCTTTTAATCTCCAGAAGGAGAAGATAGAACTTAGGTCCACAAAACGGGACATACTCAGCCCCAGCTAAGCATTCTTCTCACCCATCAGCATGACCTCAGGCCAGAGAAACATAATTTAAAAGCAACATCCAGCTCCCAAACTGAAGCATGGATGGAGGAAAACAAACTGATTCCTTTAGGTGGAAAGACAATTCCCTCACACTCTGTCGGAGTAAATAAGAGGTCAAGACACAGCTGCCTATGTTAAATATCATCAATGTTAAAAAGAAACTGCCTGGCAACCACACAAATACAGTGCACTCCAATAAAGGAGCAATAATGAAAGGTGACATTCAAAAGACAGATGAAATCTAACAATAAAACAACTGAGGAAAAGCCACAGAAGCATATTCCGTGGGTGACCTCTGTATTGCGGAAGAATTTAAAATAAAAACACAAACTCAGTGAGCAAGAACTTGAAAGGGGAGGGTGATAAAACAACAGCTTGAGATGAAATGGGAGACTGCCAAGGGAAAAAATTAAGAAGCCAAAAATGTATGACGCTTCATCCTGCTGACTACACCAATGGTATTGCTGATCTTGTTCACTGTGCCAATTGTCTCGCTGTATCTCACTGTGCACACTGTTTGTTGAAGCCAGGGTAGGCAAAGAGCGAGATCAGAGGCTGGAAGGAGATTCAAGGAGCTGTAGGAACTGCAGACACGTTTATTCTCTCCCGGCTGGCACAGCGGCAGCAGCAGCAGCCATAACATAACCGAACACAGTAAAACCTCTCTCCTGGCTGATGCAGCAGCCGTAGCAATAGACACACTATATTCTCTTCTCTCGCAGCTGACCCAACGGACACAGCCGTGTCACAGCATTAAGGCTGCCGCTTTCTAGGTGGAGCTCATACCGGCATACTGCATAAATCATCCCATGACCGAGTGAGCACCTCGTGCCGGGCATGCACAGTGCCATAAGTGAGCTCAGCTGTTACATAAACCCCGTGACATGCATGCACAGTGCTCTAAGTGAGCTCAGCTGTTACACAGTCATTATTTACAAAACGTGGAGCAAGAGAGCCTGACCTCGCCATCTTGGCTAGTTTGCTCTCCCCCCACACCAAGTAGCACTGTTACCGAAATAATAGACAAGTTAGAACTTGACCGGAATAAAATATATCTGGTTGAAAATTTAATTAATGGCATGGCAGGAACACTTGAGATAATTATAGTGAATTCAGACAAAATAGAAGATGAGAACAATTTGAAATACGATGGTTGATATAGAGTGTAAGAACGATTAAAATAATTGTTGTTCCTCAAGTAGATAAACCAACAAGACAACAACAAAAATGTTTTCAGAGGTTTAATACAAGAAAATTTCTTGAGATGAATATACAGGAAAGACTAGCACAGACCTGTTAATGTTAAGTCCTACCTTTGTCAAATTGCTAAATTTAAGGGATTAAGAATTAATTCTTTGGGCCATCAGGAGGGAAAAACAACTCACAACGATGAGAACAAAGATTGCCTCAGATTTCTCCTATCAATACCTGTGCTAGAGGCTGGAAAATTTTTAACAACATTCTGAGGCAGAGAAAGTATTCTTCCTTGGGAAGACCCGGACTACTGTAATACACATTTTTGTTCAATTTAAAGTCAAGAGGTAGACATTCTCAAATGTGAGAGAATTCCAGGAAAGTGGAGAATATCCCTAAATTGTTCTTGCAAAGGGGACAATAAAATACCTTCAACGAAAGCATGAGTTAAATGAAAGATACTTAGAGGAAGAAATCATTGTTAAAAAAAAAAAAAAACCTGATATTGATATTGATCAACTTATACAAAGACTAAAACTAAAAACTGAGGAACCATGATTGTAGGAAAAGTAAATATCATCAAACACAAAAATTAGGGGTTTGGGACTTCCCTGGCAGTACCGTGGTTAAGACTCTGCACTTCCAATACAGGGGGCATGCATTCCATCTCTGGTTAGGGAACTGGATCCCACATGCCTCTCAGATCAGATCAGATCAGTCGCCCAGTCGTGTCCAACTTTTTGCAACCCCATGAATCGCAGCACGCCAGGCCTCCCTGTCCATCACCAACTCCCGCAGTTCACTCAGACTCACGTCCATCGAGTCAGTGATGCCATCCAGCCATCTCATCCGCTGTTGTCCCCTTCTCCTGCTGCCCCCAATCCCTCCCAGCATCATAGTCTTTTCCAATGAGTCAACTCTTCGCATGAGGTGGCCAAAGTACTGGAGTTTCAGCTTTAGCATCATTCCTTCCAAAGAAATCTCAGGGCTGATCTCCTTCAGAATGGACTGGTTGGATCTCCTTGCAGTCCAAGGGACTCTCAAGAGTCCTCTCCAACACCACAGTTCAAAGGCATCAATTCTTCGGCACTCAGCTTTCTTCACAGTCCAACTCTCACATCCATACATGACCACTGGAAAAACCATAGCCTTGACTAGACAAACCTTTGTTGGCAAAGTAATGTCTCTGCTTTTCAATATGCTATCTAGGCTGGTCATAACTTTCCTTCCAAGGAGTAAGCGCCTTTTAATTTCATGGCTGCAGTCACCATCTGCAGTGATTTTGGAGCCCAGAAAAGTATAAGTCTGACACTGTTTCCACTGTTTCCCCATCTATTTCCCATGTAGTGATGGGACCAGATGCCATGATCTTCGTTTTCTGAATGTTGAGCTTTAAGCCAACTTTTTCACTCTCCACTTTCACTTTCATCAAGAGGCTTTTTAGTTCTTCTTCACTTTCTGCCATAAGGGTGGTGTCATCTGCATATCTGAGGTTATTGATATTTCTCCCTGCAATCTTGATTCCAGCTTGTGTTTCTTCCAGTCCAGCGTTTCTCATGATATACTCTGCATATAAGTTAAATAAACAGGGTGACAATACACAGCCTTGACGAACTCCTTTTCCTATTTGGAACCAGTCTGTTGTTCCATGTCCAGTTCTAACTGTTGCTTCCTGACCTGCATACAAATTTCTCAAGAGGTATATCAGGTGATTTGGTATTCCCATCTCTTTCAGAATTTTCCACAGTTTATTGTGATCCACACAGTCAAAGGCTTTGGCATAGTCAGTAAACATATCTCTAGGTATAGCCAAAAACAAACAAAAACAAAAATTAGAGGTTTGGAGAATGGAACATTGAAAGACGTGTGAGGGTACAAATCACATCAACAGTCATAGGAAGAAGTAAATGGTGAATTACTCTCTCCTCAAAGCCTTTCACGGAGAAGGCAATGGCACCCCACTCCAGTACTCTTGCCTGGAAAATCCCATGGATGGAGGAGCCTGGAAGCCTGCAGCCCATGGGGTCACTGAGGGTTGGACACAACTGAGCGACTTCCCTTTCACTTTTCACTTTCACGCATTGGAGAAGGAAATGGCAACCCACTCCAGTGTTCTTGCCTGGAGAATCCCAGGGATGGGGGAACCTGGTGGGCTGCCGTCTATGGGGCAGCACAGAGTCAGACACGACTGAAGTGACTTAGCAGTTAGCAGCAAAACCTTTTAAAAGCTCACCATTTCACTCAGGACTCAGGAAAAATATAGATTTCTTGGCATGTTTACCAACCAAGTCCTGCTGCCCCTGAACCTCATGTCTTAGTACTGCTTCAGCCCTTTGGCCATCTTATCTTTTTGTTTTTAAACTTGTTCTATTAGAGTTTCCAGAGAAGCAAAACCAATTATGGAAATTGTGAGTACAAAATCTTCAAGGTGGGCCAGTAGGCTAGAACTCTAGGGAAGAGCTGATGCTGCAGGTGAAGTCTGAAGGCCATCTGCTGCAGAGTTACCTGTTGCCTGGAGAAGGTCAGCAACTGGCCGGATGACTGTGGACCAGCCAAGTTGACACATAAAATCAACCATCACACCTGCCTTAGTATTTTGTCACTGACTGCTTCCTCCACGTGGAACATTCTATCAGACCCCAGCCATGAGACCTATTCTGATCATACTGCTTAAAATAGCAACAGCTTCCAACTCCCATTCTTGAATCCTTTTAGCCTGCTCCAATTTTCCCACTGTGCTTCTTTTCCTCCCACCCTATAACACACTTCAAAATGTATTCAATTCTTGTGCTTATTGTTTATTTTTTTTTCACTTGACCTTTTATTACCAAACCAATTCAGTAAAGCCAATCTATTGACTCTGGGGTTGTGGTGAAGAAAAGTACAACGTTTATTGCAGCTGCCAAGCAAGGAGTCCAGCAGACAGCTAATGCTCAAAAGTCCCACACTCCCTGACGGATTTCAAGGAAGTGTTTTTAAAGGCGAGGTGAGAGAGAAAGTCACAGAGTGTGTGATCAATTCTACATAATTCTCTGTTTTACGGGGAGGTAGTAGAGTGGTGTCACAGGTTCACATCATCAATCCTCAGGCACCAGTGGTCTGGGGGATATGTGCTCATGGTCATCAGGCAACATAGCTGCTTCTTTCTGGCAGAGGTCTCAGTATCTGCAAAATAACTCAGGAATGTACATCAGACCGTATGTCCTTCAGGTTGGAACAAAGATTCCATGACTGCTATATGGCTGCTCTATTGTTTAAACTGTTACCAGTTTCCCTAGCCCAATTGCTAATTTTTGTTACTACATGTTCACATTCTTTGAATCATTAATTCTTGAGCCAGGATTTTGTGACTCAGGGGAGGCCTGGAGACTAAAGCTTTTCTACAAACTACAGGCAGGCAGAGGACACTGAGGGGTGGGGATCTGTCCTGAGAAGGCCCATAGGATCCTACTTGGCTATACTTTCCCCCAGGTAACTCTGTGAAGAGGTGGGCCTCCCAGGTGTCACAGTGGTAATCTGCCTGCCAATCCAGGAGACACAGTTGATGCAGGCTTGATCCCTGGGTTGGGAAGATCCCCTGGAGTAGGCAATGGCAATCCACTCAAGTATTCTTATGTGGAAAACTCCATGGACAAGAGGAGCCTGGCAGGCCATAGTCCATGGGGTCACAAAAGAGTCAGACAAGATTTAGCAGCTAAGCACAAATTTTTATATAGAGATGAAAAGATACTTTTATTTGAAATATACATTGATCACTCAGTGAAACACTGCTTATTATTGGACGGTGGAATATTTAGTTCATTACTTTTTCTTTGTACTTTTCCTTACTGCTTAATATTTAAAATTATTTTTGATCAGCCACAATAGAGGCTTTCTCTAGTGGCTCAGTGGTGAAGAATCTACCTTCCAGTGTAGGAGACGTGAGTTCAGTCCCTGATCCGGGAAGATCCCACATGCTGAGGAGCAACTAAGCCCTTGTGCCACAACAATTGAGCCTGTGCTCTCGAGTGCAGAAGCTGCAAATATTGAGTGCATGTGCCGTAACTGCTGAATCCCGTGCCCTAGAGCCTGAGCTCTGCAAGCCACAGCAATGAGAAGCGTGAGCACCACAACTAGAGGGTAGCCCCCGCTTGCTGCAACTAGAGAAAAGCCTGCACAGCAACAAAGATCCAGAACAGTCAAAAATAAATAAAATTATTTTTTTAAAATACAAAAAACTTAAAAAGTGAAGTCCATTTAAAAAAAAATAATAGAAACACTAGCATGTAATGCACACTTACTATGAGCTAGAACTTCTGGGATTAGAATTTCATACCTTACTCTCAGTCCTCACAATAACCCATGAGATGAGTGTGGCTAAAGTTTTATTATTAGAATTTTACCACTTAAATATATTATAGTAGTAAAAGTCAGAGTTCTACAAGGTGTACTGAGAAGAGGAGTCTTGTCTTCCCACATACATTTCTAATTTTTTCACATCCCAGGAGCAGCCATTTTAAACTCATAGCTGTTTCTATTAGTATTTA
Source organism: Tragelaphus eurycerus (assembly GCA_935064755.1). Classification (NCBI taxonomy): domain Eukaryota; kingdom Metazoa; phylum Chordata; class Mammalia; order Artiodactyla; family Bovidae; genus Tragelaphus; species Tragelaphus eurycerus. Next base: position 1,358,295 of record CAKXYN010000126.1, on the reverse strand, counting down.
CCTTGTATTTCTTTCCTTCTCAAACATACTTATATAGCTAATTCTTAATTTTCAGTTTTAGATGCTATCTCTTTAATTTCTACCATGGAAGATGAATATCTTTAAAGCTGCTACCACTTTAACAATGCATATAATTTTGTTAGGTCAATATTCTGTGTAATATTATGTCCATGCAAATATAATTCACAGGTAAGCCATGAGTATTATCTTTCTGGTATAACTTTCTCTATTTCCTTAAGTTAATAACTGGGCTTTTTCTTACATTGATTTTCAACTACGAGTACCCATCACCTCCAATTGTAGCTTTTCTGTGGTTCAGCAGTGTGAAGCAACTTGCTTCTTGGCTTCCCTGACTTCATAGGTTTTATTTTTCTTGCTTCTGCGAAAACAATTAACACTGGTCTGTTTGCTTTCCAGCCTCCAGAATTTTCACCTAATTTTTGTTTCTTGATTTTTTTTTTTTTTTTTTGTCCTTGTAGATTTGGGGCTATGTTAAATAATATTTAGGAGAAAGTAATGGTAAAAGGAACATGTTCAGTCCACTCTTTAATGAAACTATATTGCTGAATATGATCTGTATATCATTTTTATAAAGAAAATATGTTTTATGAAGAAAAACCAATTTAGTTGAAAATGAAAACAGTCCCTGACATCCTTCTGTAATTCTCTCAGAGTTAAGGTCAAGTTTCTCATGTGTCATATCAGGACACCCTTGTGAACTGGTCTCCTCTCTGCGTGTCCTCACCTACCACCTCGGCAGGGCCACCGGAGAAGAAACCACAGGCCAGGATACTTCAGGTTACCCATGAAATAGATGACAATTCACTTTACCAATGCTATTGCTGCCCCTAATTTCTCTGTGCCTGTCTATTTTGTAAAACAGGAACCACAACATTTATCTCACTGAATATGTTTTATCAGATCAGGTCAAGGAATCTATGCTACATTGTGAAAAGAGGCCTTTTGAGAAAAGGTTTTCTATAGAAACAACAAAATATTGTTAACTGGGTAACTTACCTTAAGGCTTACATAGATGACTGTGTTTCCAGTTCTTTATACTGACATAAGTATTTCATCGCTCACTGTGGGTTAAGTTGAATTGCCGGTTTCCCACCCACGGTATCAAAGCAAAGACAACTTAAAAGAAGACAAGGGTTTTGAAACCGAAGAATCTTAAATGTCATTTAAGTTTCAATTTATGTCCTTACCCACCTCACAGAAGCAGAGATTCAAAAAATGAACTCTTTTCTTCTTGAACATTTTGAATGAATCTAAAAGAACCAGTAAAATGGTTAATTCTTAGAGCATAAAAGCTGCTATTTAGCCATAAAACAACTTTATTGCTAATCAAACATTTGTGATTATAATATGACTGAACAAGAAGGACATGGAACCTAAACTTTCCATGGATTTATATGCCAATGTAAACCCTGCACCCAGAAGGCATGCTAGGTACAATTGTGTTGATTCTTGAAGTCTGTCTTTCATAATAATCTCAATTACACCATGACAATACCTCTAATATACAAAGTTTAGTGAAGTGAAGTGAAGTCGTTCAGTTGTGTCTGACTCTTTGCAACCCCATGGACTGTAGCCTACCAGGCTCCATCCATGGGATTTTCCAGGCAAGAATACTGGAGTGGGTTGCCATTTCCTTCTCCAGCGGATCTTCCCAACCCAGGGATTGAAGCCGGGTCTCCCGCATTGCAGGCAGACGCTTAACCATCTGAGCCACCAGGGAAGCCCCTAATATACAAACTCCACTTCAAATGAAAAACTTTCTGAAGAGACAATTATACATTGCGTTGTTTGCTTGGGAAAAGCCTATAATCACAATGAAAATAAGCCTGCTGCTAAGAAAAAATTAGAACACTCATGAGTTAAGAGGTTTTCCTTGGTGGCTCAGATGGTAAAGAATCTGCCTGCAGTGCAGGAGACCAGGGTTTGATTCCTGGGTTGGGAATATCCCTTGGAGACAGGAATGGCTACCCACTCCAGTATTCTTGCCTGGAAAGCTTCATGGACAGAAAAGCCTGGAGGGCTAGAGTCCATGGGGTCACCAAGTCAGACACAGCTAAGCAACTAACACTTTGGACACTTTCATGAGTGAAGAAGACAGATGTTATCAAATAGATCTTTCAAGCTGGCATCCTTGAACCCTTGGGGATTTTGAACACAGGTCTTTAAATTTTCATATTTTGGGGCTTCCCTGGTGGCTTGGTGGTAAAGAATCTGCTTGCCAATGCAGGAGACGTGGGTTCAATCCCTGGTCCAGGAAGATCCCACTTGCTAAGGAGCAGCTAAGCTTGTGCACCACAACTATTGAGCTCTAGAGCCTGGGAGCCGCAACACGAAGCCCAGATGTCTAGAGTCCACGCTCTGCAACAAGAGAAGCCACCACAATGAGAAGCCAGCTTGCCGCAGCAAGAGAGTTCAAAAATCAATAAATAAGTAAACACTATTTAAAATTTTTCATATTTTCATTTCAGTGATAGACTAAAAATTAATATAAACACTACAGGGATAATATTTTGAAATAATTTACCAGGTTATATTTTTGTTCTCCTAATTAATCATGTTTCCCAGTACCTTAACCATAATAAGATATTCATGCTAAGCCACATGGCCCCCCAGGAAAGAAGGTACAAACTAGAAGAAAATTCTGTAAAGTAGGAAGGATATGATAGATGGCGGGCTTCCCAGCTGGCGCTAGTGATAAAGAACCTGCCTGCAAATGCAGGAAAGTAGGAGACACAGGTCTGAACCCTGGGTCTGGAAGATTCCCTGGAGGAGGGCATGACAGCCCATTCTGTACTCTTGCCTGGAGAAGCCCATGGACAGAAGAGTCTGGCAGGCTACTTACTTCAAGATTAGGAAGGGGAGCAGAAACCTCTGGAAAGGGAAGGAGGTGGAAGAATGAGGCAAGAGGTCAGAAACCATTGTGTCCTTCTCACTGGTCTCCCAAACCTCACTCCTCCTTGTTCCTTTCTTCTCCATTCAAATTGCTTCTTCCTGGATTAAATCTTTTAGGAGTTCTTTTATGAGTGGTAGATTTAGTGACCGTTGTCTTAAAATATATTGATTTTACCTTATTTAAGCCTTCCAAGTGAATGATAATTTAGATGTCTATAGAATTCCAAATTGACAGTTTTAAAACTATTATTCTATTAACTCTGAACTTGTTCTGTTGGAGTCTATTGTCATTTTAACTGATGTTCACGTTCCATGTAAGTTTTTAAAATTTTCTGGTTGTTTTAATATTTTCTTTTTTAAAAGTATTCTGTAATTCTTTATCCTGAGCATTCATGTCTTTCATTAATTCAAAGGAAGTTTTGTCATTATCTTTAAAAATACTGCCTCCTTCTCACTCTCCAGTATCTCCTTGGAAATTTCTATTAGACACTGGATATCTCCTTTCTATCTTACATGTCTCTTAAACTTTCTATCCTATTGCCTTGGATCTATATTCTGTATGCATTTCCTTAGATATATATATATATATATAGATATAGATATTTCCTTATATATTTTATGCCCTATATCTTAGGGCATTAAAATCTCTTTTTAGGGAATTCAGTTTTCAAGTTACAACTATATTTTTCAATTTTTACTTTTAAAAGTTCTATTTTTAAAGCTTGCCTTTTATAGTATCTCATTTCCCTATGCTTTCTATTTTTTCTTATCTCTTAAACTATTTTAAACATTTGTATTTTGTAGTGCTATAAGCTGAAGTTTGGGGAAGGGAAGTTTTGACAGTGTTTTAATCTGCTGTTTATTGAATCTGATAAATTTCACAAATGGTGAGTTGTTTCCTCCTTTGTTTCATAATTTTAAAAATTAGGGGTTATCTTCAGTGGAGACTTTTTTTTTTTTTGGTGAAAACTTGGATTTGGAAGTACCCTCCAAAGTAGCTTATTTGTTCATTTAATTTTTGCTTTTTTCCAGACTACTGAGTGGTACCACAATTGGGGACAAGTGTTTACATTCAGTTCAGTTAAGTCACTCAGTCGTGTCCGACTCTTCGCTACCCCACGGACTGCAGTTTTTACATTAACTTTTCCATTTGAGGAGTGGAGACAAGGCAGGCTTTCCTAGACCATTCTAGAAGTTCCAAATCTATGCATGGAGTAAACTTGGGATTTTTGATTTCTTGTTATTTTGTTCATTCCTAAAGACCTAGGCATTGACAATTCCCTTTGAGTCTCCCTTAGACAGTGGGAAGTTTTCCTAGTCCTTTCACAGAGATACATCCTTTTCAGTGTCCCTGCATAGGTTTAAAATCCATGTCCCTAAATATTAGAGTGAATTGCCAAGTCTGAAAATTACCTCTGCTCACCAGTGCCACTGCAGGCAGAGCTGTGTTCAAATAACTCAAATAGCTGTGTGTTCAAGCTCATATTCAAATAGCTCATTCAATTAAACTCATGCTTAATTCTTTTACCAGAGTCAAACTTCTTTTTATGGAATGATAATTCAAAATTAAAAGACATTTCATAGAAAACCAACTTTGGTTTCATAGAAAAGTCAATCCATTGAGACTCTCATTTGTTTGCATGAAAATTATGTGCTGCAGAGGAGTTATGAACTAAATTCTTAAATTGTTATAGGTCAATGAGAGAAAAAAACATGGGAAGCAAATATAATGCATCAATGATAGGTTCAGTCCAAGTGGAAGCTTATTGTTTAAGTGAGGTAAAGTTTTACAAGTAGTACAAATAGAGACAAGTGGTAGAAGAATTGAACTGAGTCATCACACAGCAAATGCTATAAAGTGCATGTCTTCATAAAATAGCAGTTGTGTTACATAAATTCCATCTTCTTACATAGATGCTTTCAAGAGTTCAGGACCATTAAGTGTAGTGGTAATATGAAATGAAAAAAATTTTAAAGAGTGATTTTTATTCCTTTGTATTGTGTTAAGGGAAAACACTATTTAATTGAATGTTTCTTTTAATTGTTGCTCATACAGTTTAATAAAGTTACATGACTCAGAAGTTTATGCTTAGCCTTATGTTTGTACGTATTTAAGTGACCTTGAAAGAAACACACTTGAAGTAATCATTGAGGATCCAAGTAAGAAACAGTGATGTATCAAATTGGACTCTGGAGTGGGAGACAGAATCCCTGCATGCAAGCTTGGGTTTTCTGTTAGGCTGAACCATATGAAATTCACATATGGTTGTGTTTTTTTTAAGTTACAAAAATTGCAATGACACAGAGTTGCTTTTTAACATTGAGAAAGAAATTTAGCCTCCTTTCTCATCTGTAGAATAGAAAAAATAGATCTGATTTGCCTCAAAAAGTAGTTGTTTATATATTGGAATAGGATTTCTTTTACAATCTCATATAAATCAAGTCACTTTTTCCCACTTAGGGATATGTTCCAAGGAATCTGAGGCTTTTCTAATCAGACACTTACTGTGTTTCCTCTGAACAAGTGAGATCTCTTGGTGCCCCCAACCACTAGGCAAGAGAGGAGAGCAGAACTAACTGAAACTTGCCCAAGAAGAGTGGAGGTTCCAGCTGCTCCCCAACACAAACCTCAAAGACAGCTTCTCCAGGCTTAAGAGTTTCCGTTCTTTCTATTCTTAATTCATTGCTGGACTAAATGTTTCTATCATTGTTATAAATGCCGCTGTAGTGGTGTTAGATTAGTCACTAAGTCATGTCCAGCCCCAAGGACTGTAGCCCTCCAGGCTCCTCTGTCCACAGGATTTCCCGTGCAAAAATACAGGAATGAATGCCATTTCCTTCTCCAGGGGATCTTCCAACCCAGGTGTCTTAACATGGGTTTCCTGCACTGTAGACAGATTCTTTCCAGACTGAGCTACCAAACGCCACTCTGCTGCTAAGTCGCTTCAGTTGTGTCCGCCTCTATGCGACCCCATAGACAGCAGCCCACCAGGCTCCCCCATCCCTGGGATTCTCCAGGCAAGAACACTGGAGTGGGTTGCCATTTGCTTCTCCATTGCGTGAAAGTGAAAAGTGAAAGGGAAGTCACTCAGTCGTGTCCAACTAGTAGCGACCCCATGGACTGCAGCCTACCAGGCTCCTCCATCCATGAGATTTTCTAGGCAAGAGTACTGGAGTGGCTTGCCATTGCCTTCTCCGAACGCCACTCTAATGAAAAGCAAAATATTAGCAGTATTACAAAGTGCAAGAAAAGCAAGACAGATACCCACATGGAAAGACCACAGAGATCCAGCCCACTTTTTGGTCAGAGAGAGTGAAGCTGACTTACACTATCATTTCCAGGATAAACTACTTTTTAATAGTAATGACTATCATTTGTATAAGCAACTGATGTATTTGTAAGATCTTAATTTGGTGGAAAAGGAAGACAGTCTATTCTCAATAGAAAATAAAAATGGACAGATAACAAGAAGTTATCAGACAAGTTTCCTAAATATTGGATGCAAATTGCAAGAATTTGGAATGAAAAATCATACATCTGCATATATGTGCAGATATATAAGATTTATACATAAAGACATGGACATGAATGTAAAAATTATATCAACTTTGACAGAGCAAAGATAAAGAAAATATTTACAAACACACAGTGGAGGGAACAATAAGGTGTACCTGAACACGAGGAATTAAGAATTACCGGATGAGGTTAGCTTGTCATTTTCAGTATACATTTATATTTGTGGCCAGGATGACACCAGATTCAGATCTAAAGTTGAGGTACAGGGATAATAATATCTCAAGTACCAACTTTGAACAGCCATGAGAAAGAGGGAGCATGAAATGAGATTTCGCAAGGGGTTGCTGTGGACATGAATCATACTTACCACAAGAAGATGACTACTGTTTGTGATGCTCTCAATTTTATTTATATAAGGTGAGAGGGAAGTAAGAAGTAGAAGAGAGCACAGAATATAGATAGTTACCTTTTCAAATTCAAGTCTTTTTATAAAGTTTTTCTGTTTAATTCTGGATAAAGCTAGAGATGTAAGTATGAGATTTCCAGATTTCCCAGGAACTACAGTGAAAACTGAATATGATGATTTCTCTTGTGAAGACTATGTAATGTGAGGTGTTTTTTTCCACTTAGAATTTGTATATTTCAGTAGCTAAGTGGAAGCAGCCACAAATGTAGACTTCTGTCTGAGAATATTCTTCTTGGAATACTCTAGGAAAATACATGTGTCTGGCAGAAATATTTCTCAGTGTTTTGAGCACCTATCCCCCTCAAAAGTGGATCACAAATTCAGAAAATGAGTGTGTGGGCACACACATGCACATACAGACACACACACCACCTCACCACTAAATCCCTAAGCAAATGCTTCCTTATTTTGTCTATTCAAACACATCTGCATTTTTTATGGTGGAGAAGGAAAGAATGGCTTTGCTACTTTGCCAGGCAAAGGGGGAACACACTAGCACCTTAAGAACTGTGCGCACGTCTGCATTTTTTTAAAAAGTGTTCTCTTTTGATTTTGACTTTATTAATAACTCTAACAAACATATATACTAAAAATAAAAACTAAGTCTTCTTCTGCCACACGAACTTATAAGATTGAGGAAAGAGATGGGGTGGGTTAAAAGTCACAGGAGTCTCTGACAGGTTAGACACGTCCAAACCATCATCCTTAAGTGGTCTAGGTTGCTTGTACTTAGAAATACTGTCTTTTTTTGCAATTTTCCCCAAATCTGCCATAATTTCATTAATTACTCACTAATCAAATACAATCCCACGGTTAACTACTGTCTATATCTACTCTGGTGTACATCTGGTGTTAGTAGAAAATGCAGAAAGGATACAGAGAAAAGGTGTTGCCTCATCTGCACCTTCACAAGGTGACTCAGCCTTTCACACCCACAAACAGCATCTGCATCTCCTAGACAAACAAGGTCACAGGAAAGAGGTAAATCTTCTGCCTCTTTCTGAACCACTGGAATATTCCTGGATTAGACCTTAGTCATCTTCCTTCTCTTCCCTTTCCTCTTCCCTCTATCTCCCTTTGTCCCCAAACATGATGATCCATTAACAAGCAATACTCATAGAATATTATCATTAAAGAAAAAAAAAGAGAAAAACAGAAGCCCCAGGAGCTATTTAAGGATTTCCTCTCCCAAATGGGAGAGTATTTTGGTTTATGTCAGTCTTCAGGTGTCAATTTAAGAGGGACCTTAATTAACACTGAATTTTCCAAGTTTGCTTATGATAAACCTTCTATTCTGGCCCATTTTATTTAGCTGTGCTCTTATATTTTCTACTCTTCTACTGGGCTATAAAGTCTTTAAGGCCAAGGACTACAGTATTGAGCACTACACTAAGTGGATGCTCATGAAATATTTAAGGGATAGGACAGAACTGTGCTATTCCTAATTCAGCCTCCAACTTGGGACACCACCCAGTACCCTGGAATGTGATCATCCTTCCCAAGCATCATGGTGATGTTGACCACAGCAAGGAGAAACTGTCTCTCAGGAGAAACCAGAAGGCCTTCTTCTAGTTAGTCAACACACGGAAGACGAGCTGATTCATAAAATCCCAATGAGGCAACCATTAGACAAGTCAAGCAGCAATTGAATCCTAAGAGTCGTGTCTTAAGCTTGAATGTCCTGACTGTTTTGATCATCAGTTAGAAAATGAGCAACACACCTTAAGTATTGACAAAAAAGATACTGATTATTTTTTTATCTAAACACTCTTTATACAAAAATATATTTTGGTTTTTTAACTATGGAAGAAATGAAATGAATCATCAACATTTTTCTTTAATTTTATAAACATTTAGTATGTAGTCCTAGGAGTTAGATTTATTTACAAATTAAATACTCACTCAACACATCCTAAACTGTCGTGAATAGCTGTTTGAAGTGAGGATGGGAGAATACAGTTTTTCCTCCAGGAAAGCCTTTACTATCATAACTGGTGTAACAGTTACTCTTGAGATAGCATGACTTCTGTTATCTGTTAAGCAATATAACTGATAAAGCGTTGTCACAATATTAAAAGAGATTCTTGGCTGCTACTGTGGTTGATAAATAAAGCTTTCTCTCCTGGCTTTTGGCAAGAAAGAAATATTCTACTTCTCTCTCTTAAGCATTTCAGCTTCTGTGTGTATGTCGCCCTTGGCATGACCAAACTTCCTCTGCCAGCTAATATCCTTAAGAAATTTTGGTTTCCCACAGAGTATCTTCCACGCAATGGGTATCCAGTATACATATGATGAGCAAGTAGATGAGTTAATGAATGCATCTCTAGACTTTGACATGGGCTGGATTTATGGTAGGCCTTCCATATAAACTTCTCAAACTGCTTTGATGTGATTCTCAAAACCTCTGTCAGAAGCAGCTTCTCCTCATGCCACCTGTTGATCTTGAGAGTTGCCAGATAAGCAACATATCCCTGGGTATGTCCCAGACTAGACTCTTACATTGCACTCTGGTCATCTGGCTCGATAATGATCTAAGCAGTGTAAGCATAGAGCACAAACCATGATTCTCCCCTCTCAATTATGGCTGTAATGTTTTTCATCGGTTTTAATTCAATGGTCACAGAACGTCTGATTGATATGCTTTAACATAAATGGAAACTTAAAAAGTATGACCCATCAACACAATTAGACTGATATATGCTGTTGTTCAAGCTGGTTTTAGAAAAGGCAGAGGAACCAGAGATCAAATTGCCAACATCCTCTGGATCATTGAAAAAGCAAGAGAGTTCCAGAAAAACATCTATTTCTGCTTTATTGACTATGCCAAAGCCTTTGACTGTGTAAATCACAATAAACTGTGGAAAATTCTGAAAGAGATGGGAATACCAGACCACCTGATCTGCCTCTTGAGAAATCTGTATGCAGGTCAGGAAGCAACAGTTAGAACTGGTCATGGAACAACAGACTGGTTCCAAATAGGAAAAGGAGTACATCAAGGCTGTATATTGTCACTCTGTTTATTTAACTTATATGCAGAGTACATCATGAGAAATGCTGGACTGGAAGAAACACAAGCTGGAATCAAGATTGCCAGGAGAAATATCAATAACCTCAGATATGCAGATGACACCACCCTTATGGCAGAAAGTGAAGAGGAACTCAAAAGCCTCTTGATGAAAGTGAAAGTGGAGAGTGAAAAGGTTGGCTTAAAGCTCAACATTCAGAAAACGAAGATCATGGCATCTGGTCCCATCACTGCATGGGAAATAGATGGGGAAACAGTGGAAACAGTGTCAGACTTTATTTTTCTGGGCTCCAAAATCACTGCAGATGATGACTGCAGCCATGAAATTAAAAGGCGCTTACTCCTTGGAAGGAAAGTTATGACCAACCTAGATAGCATATTCAAAAGCAGAGACATCACTTTGCCAACAAAGGTTCGCCTAGTCAAGGCTATGGTCTTTCCTGTGGTCATGTATGGATGTGAGAGCTGGACTGTGAAGAAAGCTGAGCGCCGAAGAATTGATGCTTTTGAAGTGTGGTGTTGGAGAAGACTCTTGAGAGTCCCTTGGACTGCAAGGAGATTCAACCAGTCCATTCTGAAGATCAACCCTGGGATTTCTTTGGAGGGAATGGTGCTAAAGCTGAAACTCCAGTGCTTTGGCCACCTCATGCGAAGAGTTGACTCATTGGAGAAGACTGTGATGCTGGGAGGGATTGGGGGCAGGAGGAGAAGGGGAAGACAGAGGATGAGATGGCTGGATGGCATCACTGACTGGATGGATGTGAGTCTAGGTGACCTCCGGGAGTTGGTGATGGACAGGGAGGCCTGGTGTGCTGCAGTTCATGGGGTCGCAAAGAGTTGGACACGACTGAGCGACTGATCTGATCTGATCTGATGCTGTTGTAAGTTAATTTGTTCATGCTAAGTCGTTTCAGTCATGTCCGATTCTATGTTACCCTATGGACCACAGCCTGCCAGACTCCTCTGAGCATGGGACTCTCCAGGCAAGAATACTGGAGTGGGTTGCTATGGCCTCCTCCAAGGGATCTTCCCAACACACTGATTGAACCGGTGTCTTTTACATCTACCTGCATTTTGGGAGGTTGGTTCTTTACTGCTAGTGCCACCTGGGAAACCCTGCTGCTGCTACTGCTGCTAAGTCGCTTCAGTCGTGTCTGACCCTGTGCGACCCCATAGACGGCAGCCCACTAGGCTCCTCTGTCCCTGGGATTCTCCAGGCAAGAATACTGGAGTGGGTTGCCATTTCCTCCTCCAATGCATGAAAGTGAAAAGTGAAAGCGAAGTCGCTCAGTCGTGCCGGACCCCCAGCGACCCCATGGACTGGAGCCTACCAGGCTCCTCCATCCATGGGACCCTCCAGGCAAGAGTACTGGGGTGGGGTGCCATTGCCCTCCCCAGAAAACCCTATAGTAATTCATTTGGCATGTTTTGATGGGCATCAGTACAGTACTGGAAAACTGACCACAGTAACTTCTTAAATTTTACTATTTACTTAAAATTTACTAACAAAACTCAGTATATGATCATCTTAATCTTCCTGTTACTTGGGTAAATATTTTTTAAAGCTTTTAATCCAGAAGTATATAGACTTTTAAAGTTGCTTCTGATAATAACAAGTACAAGAACTAATAGCCTGACTGCTTTGAAAAACTAGTTCAGAAATTCATATAATTTGTAAAACCTTTAAGATATCTTTTCTGTGTACTGCTTGAAACAATAATTGAATAACTCCTCACCATGTTCTTGGGATGCTCATAAAAAATGAGGGGTGGCACAATCATTTTACAATATATACCTATGTCAAATCATTATGTACACCTTTAATTAATACAATGTAAATTAATACAATGTTATACAATGATTATATCTCAATAAAAGTGGAGAAAAATGAGGGTAGAGTGATTAGTTGACCCTGTTTATCCATCAAATCAGAGAATGACAGTCCCGAAGAACCACTACTAGTTCAGAATCTCTGAATATGCTCTTTGAAGGGCTCATTTTCCTGGGTCTCTTTAAAGTATCTCATTGGAAGATAGGAGAAATCCCTCCTTTACCAGTGGAAGCAGGGATGCCTAGTAACCTAATGCAGCATTAATCTGTGTGTATCACCTAAGGAGTTAGTAGCTGAAATAATTTTATATCTGGTTGAGTTTGCCTGGGAAGAACCAACCCTACTACTTAATATAGTACAGTATAACATTATACATGTGTGTATAATATATATATATATATATAAAGGCAATCTCACCCCCTCCAGTACTCTTGCCTGGAAATCCCATGGACGGGGGCCTGGTGGCTGCGCCGGGGTCGCTGTCGACACGACTGGCGACTCACTTTCACTTTCATCCATTGGAGAAGGAAATGGCAACCCACTCCAGTGTTCTTGCCTGGAGAATCCCATGGACGGAGGAGCCTGGTAGGCTGCAGTCCATGGGGTCGCTAAGAGTCGGACACGACTGAGCGACTTCACTTTCACTTTTCACTTTCATCCATTGGAGAAGGAAATGGCAACCCACTCCAGTGTTCTTGCCTGGAGAATCCCAGGGACGAGGGAGCCTGGTGGGCTGCCGTCTGTGAGGTCGCACAGGGTCGGACACGACTGAAGCAACTTAGCACGCAGCATATATATATATGATGTGTGCTAAGTAGCTTCAGTCGTGTCTGACTCTGTGTGACCCTATGGATTGCAGCCCTCCAAGTTCCTCTGTCCATGGGATTCTCCAAGCAAGAATACTTTAGTGGGTTGCCATGCCCTCCTTCAAGGGATATTCTCAAACCAGGGATTGAACCCTTGTCTCTTATGGCTAACCTGTATTGGCAGGCAGGTTCTTTACCACTGGCATCACCTGGAAGGCTCATATAAGGGATAGATGTGCATTATTTAATTCCTCCTCACTAGACAAATGTAACTTTATTCAATAGTATCTAATGATGCAGTAATACATGTTATTGTTTTTGTGCATTGGGAAGAGAAATCCATAACCATACTCAAAAAGAACTTAAAGTCTAAGTTTTCCAACTTACTTGGTTTGTCCTTTGATAAGTTACTTAATTTCTGTGAGAATCAGTTTCCTCCTCTTTAAAATGGGAATAATAATATTTATCCTAAAAACACAGTGCCTAGTGAAGATCAGTTCAGTTCAGATCAGTTCAGTCGCTCAGTCGTGTCTGACTCTTTGTGACCCCATGAATTGCAGCACGCCAGGCCTCCCTGTCCATCACCAACTCCTGGAGTTCACTCAAACTCACGTCCATCGAGTCAGTGATGCCATCCAGCCATCTCATCCTCTGTCATCCCCTTTTCCTCCTGCCCCCAATCCCTCCCAGCATCAGAGTCTTTTCCAATGAGTCAACTCTTCTCATGAAGTGGCCAAAGTACTGGAGTTTCAGCTTTAGCATCATTCCTTCCAAAGAAATCCCAGGGCTGATCTCCTTCAGAATGGACTGGTTGGATCCCCTTTCAGTCCAAGGGACTCTCAAGAGTCTTCTTCAACACCACACTTCAAAAGCATCAATTCTTCGGCGCTCAGCCTTCTTCACAGTCCAACTCTCACATCCATACATGACTACAGGAAAAACCATAACCTTGACTAGGCGAACCTTTGTTGGCAAAGTAATGGCTCTGCTTTTGAATATGCTATCTAGGTTGGTCATAACTTTCCTTCCAAGGAGAAAGCGCCTTTTAATTTCATGGCTGCAGTCACCATCTGCAGTGATTTTGGAGCCCAGAAAAATAAAGTCTGACACTGTTTCCACTGTTTCCCCATCTAAATCCCATGTAGTGATGGGACCAGATGCCGTGATCTTCGTTTTCTGAATGTTGAGCTTTAAGCCAACCTTTTCACTCTCCACTTTCACTTTCATCAAGAGGCTTTTGAGTTCCTCTTCACTTTCTGCCATAAGGGTGGTGTCATCTGCATATCTGAGGTTATTGATATTTCTCCTGGCAATCTTGATTCCAGCTTGTGCTTCTTCTAGTGCAGCGTTTCTCATGATGCACTCTCCATAGAAGTTAAATAAGTAGGGTGACAGTACACAGCCTTGACGTACTCCTTTTCCTACTTGGAACCATTGAGCTCAATAAATGTTTATTCTTTCTTTTAAATTGTAAAACGTTTTGACAAGCTCTGGTAAAAATAGAAACAGAGTCAGATTTTGCTTCCACAAAGTCAAAAGTCATTTATGAACTTATTTGGTTCATGTATCACATTGTAAAAGAAATAAGAAAGATTTTAAAAAGTACAGAACTTCCCTGGGCTCTCCTGGTAGCTCAGCTGGTAAAGAAGCTGCCTGCAATGCAGGGGACCTGGACTGGATTCCTAGGTAGGGGAGATCTCCTGGAGAAGGTATAGGCTATCCACTCCAGTATTCTTGCCTGGAGAATCCCCATGGACAGAAGAGCCTGGTGGGCTACAGTCTATTGGGTCACAAAAAGTCGGACATGACTAAGCGACTAAGCACAGCACAGCATGGAACTTCCCTGGCTTCCAGTGGTTAAGACTCTGCACTTCCAATGCAGGGGAGTTGGGTTTGATCACTGGTTGGGTAACTAAGATCCCACATACATATGCTGTGGCCAAAAAGTTAAAAAAAAATTTTTTTAAGAAGTAAATGTCCTAGTTCTAGAGCCACAAAATATTAGTGAAAATACAACTTCCCTGGTGGCACAGTGGATAAGAATCCACCTGCCAATGCAGAGAACATGGTTTCAGTTCCTGGTCCAGGAAGATTCCACATGTCACAGAGCAACTACACCTGTGGGTAAAACAACAGAGCCTGCGCTCTGCAACAAGAGAAGCCACTGCAATGAAAAGCCTGCTCCCTGCAACCAAGAAAGCTCCCGCTTGCCACAACTACAGGAAGCCCACTTAAAGACAATGAAGACCCAGTGCAGCCAAAAAAAATTAATTCATTTAAAGAAATAAATGAAATGTTTGTGAAAACAAACAAGCCTATGATGTTTAAGAAAAATTCAGTAGAGGAGTGACAAAATGTAGTGGGAAAAAAGGATAGGTTTTGGAGTTAGAGACAACTAGGGTCACATCCTCATTCTGCTGCTTAGCAGTGTGACCTTAGGCAAGACACTTAACATCTTTAAGGCTCATTTTCTTTATTGACAGGAAAATGATAATACATTTCATTAGGTCGTTCTGTATATTGTGAGACATTCTTTCACGTAATGTAAGAAAACATTGCCAACTATACACAATGCTTTCTAGTAGTAATGTAGAAATTTTATTTCAAGCTTATTGAAAAAGTTTCTTTAAATTGGGCAATTTTAATCATATGCCACCCTGATACAGAGATTAAAAAGAAACACTTAGCAAAATAAATTAAAAATATTCTTCAAATTTTATATAATGAGACCTTTCTGAATCACCTTTGACTCCAAGTCATAGACGTCTCCTTTTTTCTACACAATATTGGCCTCTATGCCATCATGAGCCTTGAAGATGGTTATTTCTTAAAAGATGCCTCCACTATGGCTTTCAGAATTTTCTTCCAAGTCATGCTTTGATGACTCTGTGCCACTTTCACACCACCAGGAGTAACAATTAAGTTTGTTCACAATCAGGCAATGACAACAGTTATTATGCCTGCTGTCTTTCTGATAGTACCTAGGATAACATTGGGGAAGGCAATGGCACCCCACCCCAGTACTTTTGCCTGGAAAATCCCATGGACGGAGGAGCCTGGTAGGCTCCAGTCCATGGGGTCGCTAACAGTCAGACACGACTGAGCGACTTCACTTTCACTTTTCACTTTCATGCATTGGAGAAGGAAATGGCAACCCACTCCAGTGTTCTTGCCTGGAGAATCCCAGGGACAGGGGAGCCTGGTGAGCTTCCGTCTATGGGGTCACACAGAGTCGGACACGACTGAAGTGACTTAGCAGTAGCAGGATAACATTGAATAGAACAAAGCTCATCGATTTTCTTTATTTAGGGCTAAATCATTCTCTTTTTTTTTTTTTTTCAGAGGCTATGCTGTGCTTAAAGGGTGATTGTCAGCATCACTGGTTTCTACCCATTAGATGCCAGTATCACCCATGCCCCTCATCTCCCACTCCTATTCCTGAGCTGTGACTATTAAAAATGTCTCCCAACATTCCCAGTGTTCCCTGGAAGGCAAAACATCCTAGTTAAGAACCATTTACATGGGATAACACTGATAAATCAGTTCATAGATCTTTGTGAGATAACAAGAGCCCAAAACAACTCTGAGTGTGGATGACTAATTCACTCAGAAATAATTCTCAGGGACAGTGGTTACTTGTTTCAGCCTTCAACCCTAGACTCACTTGTTCTCTCGTTCTCTCTGGCATTGAGGATGAAACTTTGGTCTCAATGGAGCAGTCCTCCAAGACAGAAGTCTTTGCAATCTCTATAAAGCACTTTCCTATACCATCAAAGTTATGCATTGGCCAATTCTCCTAGCTGCTGGGAAGGAACTGCAGAAAAGCACACAGGGCCTCTTCCTTCTGTACTCCATGAATGTGCATTCACCAGTGGGGAGAGGGAGTTCTAAGAAGAACTGAGTTTAATAGTGGTGTATTTGAAGGTTTTTCTATTTCCAGAATATTATTAGCCTGTCCTGAATGTCTATTTTGAGAATTCTATAACCACAAATGCTAAGTCGCTTCAGTCGTGCCTGACTCTGTGTGACCCCATAGATGGCAGCCCACCAGGCTCTGCCATCTCTGGGATCCTCCAGGCAAGAATACTGAAGTGGGTTGCCATTTCCTTCTCCAATGTATGAAAGTGAAAAGTGAAAGGGAAGTCACTCAGTCATGTCCGACTCCTAGTGACCCCATGGACTGCAGTCTACCAGGCTCCTCTGTCCATGGGATTTTCCAGGCAAGAGTGCTGGAGTGGGGTGCCATTGCCTTCTCCGGTGTAAAGGTATACACTACATCAAAGGAAAAAGCAAGCAAATTGCTAATCACACACACACTCCTAGAGCATGAGGATGTGTATTATACACACACATACCTGCCCCCAACAACACACACAATTTTTCCCCTTTTTAGACTTTTCACTAGAGAGACATCCTTCAGCCAACAATGACTCAGCATCAGAGCCTCTCCAGGCTCCTCTTTCCTCTTCTTCCTGTCTCCACTGGAATTCTCCATGTTCTTCCATGCACCTTTAAACGAGGATTTTGCTAGACAAACCTCTCTTTATTCGACCACTTCTCAAATGTTATTTTTCTAAAATATTTGCCCAAACAACCCAATCCAAAAAAAAAAAAAAAAGGTGTGAAAAACCTAAATAGACATTTCACCAAAGAAGACATGCAGATGGTCAACAAATAGATGATCCAGCAATTCCACAAAAGTACCTTTACTTTGCACTACACCGTTGTGAGGTTATGAGCAGAACCTTGGGAATCTTTAGGGAAGTAAAATTTGAACATCACAAAACTTGGTGATGGTTACAAACTTAAGTGTGCATAAGTATTACCTTACAGTGCTTGTTTAAAATGCAGATTCCTTATAAACATCCAATAAAATATTATTCAGTTTGAAAAATAAGGAAATTCTGACAGATGCTATAACCTGAATGAACCTTGAGGACATTATGCTAGTGAAATAAGCGAGACACAAAAAGGCAAGTATTTGGGATTTCCCTGGCAGTCCAGTGGTTAGTACTTTGCCTTCCAATGGAGGAAGTGTGGGTTCCATCCCTGGTTGGAGATGCCTCATGGCCAAAAGATCAAAATATAAAATAGAAACAAGATTGTAATAAGTTCAATATATACTTTAAAAATAGTTCATATCAAAAAGTATCTTAAGAAAAAACAAGGACTATATAATTGCACCTAAATGAGATACCTGGAATAGCCAAACTCATAGAGACAGAAAGTTAAATGGTGCCTGTCAGGGCTGGGGTTAAGTGGAAAAGGAAGTTATTATAGCATTCAGTTTTGCAAGATGGAAGAGATTCTGGAAATGGATGGTGGTGATGGTTGCACAACAATGCAAATATTCTTAATGCCACTGAATTCTACACTTAAAAATAGTTAAAATGATACATTTATGCTATGTGCATTTCACCAGGCTCCTCCATCCATGGGATTTTCCAGGCAAGAGTACTGGAGTGGGGTGCCATTGCCTTATCCGGATGTGACCCTAGTTGTCTCTAACTCCAAAACCTATTCTTTTTTCCCACTACATTTTGTCACTCCTCTACTGAATTTTTCTTAAACAACATAGGCTTGTTTGTTTTCACAAACATTTCATTTATTTCTTTAAATGAATTAAATTTTTTTTTGGCTGCACTGGGTCTTCGTTGCCTGTAAGTGGGCTTCCTCTAGTTGTGGCGAGCGGGAGCTTTCTTGGTTGCATGGTGCAGGCTTTTCATTGCAGTGGCTTCTCTTGTTGCAGAGCGCAGGCTCTAGAGTTCGGGCTCTGTTGTTTTGCCCACAGGTGTAGTTGCTCTGCGACATGTGGAATCTTCCTGGATCAGGAACTGAAACCATGTTCTCTGCATTGGCAGGTGGATTCTTATCCTCTGCGCCACCAGGGAAGTTGTGTTTTTACTAATATTTTGTAGCTCTAGAATTAGAACATTTACTTCTTTAAAAAAATTTTTTTTTAACTTTTTGGCCACACCATATGTATGTGGGATCTTAGTTACCCAACCAGTGATCAAACCCAACACCCCTGCACTGAAAGTACAGAGTCTTAACCATTGAATGCCAGGGAAGTTCCATGCTGTTCTGTGCTGTGCTTAGTCACTTAGTCATGTCCAACTCTTTGTGACCCCATAGACTGTAGCCCACCAGGCTCTTCTGTCCATGGGGATTCTCCAGGCAAGAATACTGGAGTGGATAGCCTATCCCTTCTTCAGGAGATCTTCCCTACCCAGGAATCCAGTTGGGGTCTCCTGCATTGCAGGCGGCTTCTTAAGTTGCAACTCAAGATCTGATTCTGATCTTCAGAATAATCTTCAGATTATTCTTTGAGAAATACTAATTTATAAAGGAGATAACTATAAGGATTCACTGAGGCCAGTTAGAAATGTATGATTTGCCAGAAATGCCAAAATACAACTCTCAGTAGAGAACGATTAAAAAATTGGTTCATAGGGAGAAAGCTCTGAAAAATAATAGGACAGACCTCAAGGGCTACAAAAATGACTCTATATTTGATCTAAGAGAAGGCAATAGGCAGACACACATGGGACCTTGTTTGATGTACCTGTGGGTGGAGGTGTGAAAGATTACTAAAGGGGAGGGATTCTTCACATGCATAAATCACCACTTAGGAAAACTGGGTAATTGCTTAGCATTTAGGCAATTATGCATGCAAATTAGAAGAGTATATGTATATATATATAAGAGCCAACAAAACAAAGAAAATTGTTAGCACATTCTTGAGCCACCATGCCAATCACACCATCATTTCCAGCTGCTAAGATGTAAGTACCAGTAATGATATGGCTTCCAACTCTTTGATGCTCTGACAGTCATGTGGGGAGACAAGAATGTTTCATTTAGAGAGTATTTTGAAAAAAGAAAAATTATGATGGAGTCTTTTCCAGTTGACTTCATAGTCTCCCCACACAAAACAATATGACATTTAATAAATACAGGCCTAAGGAAAATTTTAAACTAATTCTCATTCTCAGTGTTAATATTAAGTGTTAATTCTAGAATTCTTCCTTCTTTCTTCCAGTTTTTCCACTTTTCAAGGCATGTAAGTAACAAGTATATAATAAAGGAAACAGATTATGAGACTTTTCTTCCCTTTTTAAAAAATCTTATGTTAGTGATATTGTCATTAGCAATGTTTTGTATTTGTGTTGTATTCGTCTACTGTCTGGAACAGCTTCTGTTCATTCTTAGATTCATAGTTCAAGGTATTACAGGAGAAGAGCCTCTATTTTTAGAACTTCTAATCTCTCCTATTTCTCTTGATCTTTAATATGATAACTCTTAGATGGCCATAATGCAAAGTCATCATCTAAGATCTTTGTCTGTAAAAAATAAAATGCTCATGCTCTCAATTGTTTATAATTTTAAAAATCAATAAATTTTATATGAAAAAATTGAACCTAGAGAAGAATGTATGAGTTTAAAAAAATAAAAATAATTAAGATACAGTTGCTGCTCCACAAGGTTTACCAAAATAGTTTACCATCTAGCTAAGGGAGAAAGGTATGTAAACAAAAAGTACAGTAAAAATTAATTCCAGGGCTATATGGGTAGAATGAGGCTTGAGGGAGGGTGTCATCAGGCAGGGATGAATCACAAGGGGAAGCTCAGGAAGTCTTCATGTGCAAAGTGAGCTGAGTCTTTAAAATGAAACTCTGTTTTTAAAAGGTTTAAAATCATCACGTTTATAATCTCATCAGAGATCAAAATTTTAAATACATGAAAAAGTAGTGAATAATATGGCATTAAGTTGTGTGGGACTGATTAATAGATCTCAAAGCTTTTGGAGAAGAAGGGCAGGTAGGTTGGAGAAGGTGCAAACAGAAGGTATAAAGTAAAGTTGAGCCAAACCGTACAATGAGCAGGATATATATTAACAGTGGAGGAGATGGAGGCACACAGGCAGGGAAAGCGACTGAGCAGACAGGGACCGTGAGGAAACAAGTGACCAGAGCACATTTGGAGGAATAGCAAGATCAGATCAAGATGGGGTTTTAGAAGTACGCAGTTTGGAAACTGACGTAGAACAGATTCCTGATCCAGGAAATCATATGCTAAAAGCAACACTTCAAGAAAACAAGTCTAGTTTCCATTTTGAAAATGGACTCAAAAGAGACTGGAGTGGAATCTGGGAGGCCAGCAGAAAGGCTACTGTAATCCTCCAAAAGGGAGGAGTTGAGGGCCTGAGAAGGGGCGGCAGCAAAGAACTGGGTAGGAGGGGACTATCAGTCACCACCTCTGGTGGTGAATAATTACATTCCTATTTCTCCTCATAGTTTTCAGAATGATGCGTCAACATTCATGTCATCTATAAGATGTTACAGAAAAATCTGAACCAACTTTTGGCCAACCCAATATATATGTCCACCAACTTTATCTGATCCATCAGAAAAGCCAAGTAGTTTCTCAAAGGACTGGAGAAGGAAATGGCCACCCCCTCCAGTGTTCTTGCCTGGAGGGTCCCATGGGCAGAGGAACCTAGCGGGCTACAGTCCATAGGGCTGCAAAGAGTCAGACATGACTGAGCGACTTCACTTTCTCAAAGAACAGACAATTAGCAATGAGTGTAGCATTTCCCAGAACCCAGGTTTTTCAGTCCAAATCACTTTAATACAGGGTTTCTCAACCTCAGCCCTATTGACTGAGTTTTGGACCAAATAATTCTCTGTTGTGGGGAGCTGTCCTGTACACTGTAGCAGCGTCTCTGACCCTGTAGTCCTTGCCAGCAGCACCCCTATCCCTAGCTGTGACAATGAAAATTGTCTCCAGACTGTGCCAAATGTCCCTGGGGGCAGCAAAATAGTTGAGAACCACCGTTCTAAGATATCATACAGTTCAATTTTTATAAGAATAACATCTCCTCCTATGCTTCAACTAGGCAGATATATTCCATTACTTTCGCTTGTAAACCTTCAGCAAGTGCCGCTCAGACATTGAGTCTTCAAAGGATGGAAAGAATCTAGACAGCATGGTCACTGCTTTTGTGATCAATTCATTTTGGAAAGGATGGCTAAAATCCATTACCAGTAAAAGTTTCCCTTCCTTGAAGCACCATTTCAAGGTGTCTCATCTTGACACACTAGTTCTGTCTGGAATTGTGGGGATGATTAGCTTGATACTCTTGTCCTAGAAAGTTTTTTTTTTTTTTGCTCCCTGAGACCCCGTCTCAGTCCCTGTGATCTTCCTCTTGAGGCATGTCCTTCTTATTCACTTCTTTATTTGTGATCCTTATCTTCTTTCTTTATCCTATAATATCTTCTTTATGATCTCTTTTTTATTCCCAATCCCTTCCAAGTCAGTCTCATTCAACTTAGCTTCATATGATTGCCTTATTTCTCTAACTTGACTGTATGACCTCTGAAACCCTGATTAACTTTATCAAAATTTCTTATACAATTATGAACTTCGAGTCTTCCTTCCTCTTTAATAAAAAACTGATTTTTGTCCTCATGACCCAAATTTCCTCTTTGACCAGAGGTAGTAGCCACTTCTTCCCTTTGACTTTGGGGTCTCAGAACCCTCAGGCATTTGCATTCAATTGACCTCTGTATCCACTTCCAGACCACTTTTCTGGCTGCCTCTCTTCAATAGCCTCTTCTTTAAAAGTCCTCTTCTGGACGTTCACACTGTCTTCCCTTCTCATCATCTATAAACCAGGACACTTGCTTATAGAAAAGGGATTGGGCCAAACCTCCTCAGTAGAAAAATCTCTCTGAATTCTAAATTGCAATAATGATATACCTGAAAGAAATACAGAAAATATCAAAATGTTGGGTAGGCTATGAGGGAAGGATGAATTGAAAGGAAAATAGGTTCTCTTTAATCAGTTAAAAAAAATTCATCTCTTACCCCAATTTAATGCAGCAAAAGCCATTGCGTATCTTCAAAAATTAGTCTAAACCAGATCAACCCAACAGAACATCTTATCTTCTGTCCTAAATCATAAGGCACATCTCAAGTACATATTTACTTATACTAATAGCATTGCCATATTTCCCCAACATCATTCTAGAATCCCAACCACCCTTTCCCTTAAATCTCTTAGATCAGTCTTGCTTTTTCTAGAAACAGCCTTTCTCTTCTCCATATCAATCCATAAAGTCTTGCTCCTTATGGTTATTAGGTATCATTAGGAACAGCTATCTTCACCCACAGGTGGAGATCATATGTGTTCCAGCATTCAGAGTCATGTGGAAGGAACAAGCTATAAAATCAGACTAGAGCAGGTGTGCCTTGTAAGTATTTACAGCTCCTCTGACTTAAGGCTAATCTGCTGGACTAAACTTAAGCTTCATATTTTGAAAAAACTGAGTTAACGATGATATTATGTTTGATACACTGAGTTTATATTTGGATCATTCTCTAGACTATTGAGGTGAAGATGGAGAGGTTCACAATTTTATCAACATGGACAAATAAAAAATTTTTATTGAGTTGAAATTTATATAACATAAAGTTAACCATTTTAAATAATTCAGTGACAATTAGTACACACCATGCTGTACAAATACCACTTATGTCTAGTTCTAAAACATTTTTAGCACTCCATTGAAATATGACTTTTAAATCAACCTGGGAAACTATACATGGTTTGCACAGTATTTGCAGTAGGCATTCAGTTTCAATTTTCTTTTCTCATCCTACTAGTACCTTGTAACTCACCTGATAACATAGAATGGCTTTAGTTGAAGTGGGAGTACAAAGATGACAATGAGTAATGGGAGGAACCCCATCTAACCGAGGTAACCTGCCTCTTTGGAAAACTTCTGGGTAACATAGATCCATATAGAATATACTCTTCAAAAAAGAGAGGTGTAGGATCTTGGGACAAATAACTGCTTAAAATGACCATAGTAGGATTTGGGAGGAAATTAAGCTAAAAATAGAAACTAAAATTAAGATGTTAAAAACCGTGCCTGACTCAATAAATAGTTGTTGAATGAATACATGAACAAAAATACTCCTAAGTGAATTAATGAAAGAAGTCAGAATGAATGGATGCACACATGCACTGGAAACAGATGCAGGATGCAAGGAGGAGTGTTTCAACTGAACAATTTGATAAGCCATGAGGAAAAGCATAGTAAATGCTTGCTGTATCACTGCAGTTGGACCAGCCTTAAAAACAAACAGGAAAGAGATGTAAAGAATCTATCATTTTGTATTCAAATATTTACACTGTAGACAAAAGATCAAAGTTTCCATAGCTTTTGCTGTTATCATATTTAAAAATTTAAAAGTAGGGGGACACTTTATACCTGGAGAAAACAGTTTCAAGGAAAAAATATTGGTTGAATTCTAGTATTTAAGGTCTTAAAAAGATCCTAGAAGTAGAATGGCATCTGTTATTATATACATTATTGTTTATAAGCTTATATTGCTCCTCACACAGTCATAAATTTACCTGACCATTTCTTAGTCAGCTTTGTGATACTATTCCTACTTTGTATAGTCTTTGTGTGTTGAGTCATTTTTCTCTCCTATGACTGTTAGTTGAAGTATGCTATTAATTTTTTAGAATTGTCTATCCAGAAAAAAATTATCTAGTAAACCCCTTGACCAGAAGAAAATCTAATGTGATACATACCATCAGGTGATTATTGGTATTATAACATAGACTTAATTAAAGCACTGGCACATTTTCATCTACACAGTAATTAGTTTAATAGGATTTCACATGACCTAGAAGTTACTCTATTCCAAAAGAGTACTCATTTCAGCTCCATTATCCTCAATTTAGACATTCCAACTCCAGGACAATCAGTATACATGGCATATTTTTATCTACTACAGGAAGATGCTATTAACTATAGGGAGGTCCTCTATTGCAGACAATTCTTATCCATCCACAGTCTTAGCTAAAGGATTCAGCATGCTTCTTAGCTATGTTCTTTCAACAGCTCATATTTAGAAGCTTATGTATCATTATCTTGTTTGAAGGTACTTGATAACATTCTACTTGTACAAAGTAACATCCAACTTGTCATTTAACAATTGTCCTAGCCTGTTCAGGCTGTTATAACAAAATACTGAGGGCCCTCAGTTCAGTTCAGTTGCTCAGTCGTGTCCAACTGTTTGCCACTCCATGAATTGCAGCACACCAGGCCTCCCTGTCCATCACCAACTCCCGGAGGTCACTCAGACTCACGTCCATCGAGTCAGTGATGCTATCCAGCCATCTCATCCTCTGTCATCCCCTTCTCCTTCTGCCCTCAATCTTTCCCAGCATCAGGGTCTTTTCCAATAAGTCAGCTCTTCGCATCTGGTGGCGAAAGTATTGGAGTTTCAGCTTCAACATCAGTCCTTCCAATGAACACCCAGGACTAATCTTTTAGGGTGGACTGGTTGGATCTCCTTGCAGTCCAAGGGACTCTCAAGAGTCTTCTCCAACACCACAGTTCAAAAGCATCAATCCTTCTGCGCTCAGCTTTCTTTATGGTCCAACTCTCACATCCATACATGATCACAGGAAAAACCATAGCCTTGACTAGACAGACCTTTTTTGACAAAGTAATGTCTCTGCTTTTGAATATGCTATCTAGGTTGGTATAACTTTCCTTCCAAGAAGTAAGCGTCTTTTAATTTCATGGCTGCAGTCACCATCTGCAGTGATTTTGGAGTCCTAAAAAATAAAGTCTGACACTGTTTCCCCATCTATTTCCCATGAAGTGATGGGACCAGATGCCGTGATCTTCGTGTTCTGAATGTTGAGCTTTAGGTCAACTTTTTCACTCTCCACTTTCAGTTTCATCAAGAGGCTTTTTAGTTCCTCTTCACTTTCTGCCGTAAAGGTGGTGTCATCTGCATATCTGAGGTTATTGATATTTCTCCTGGCAATCTTGATTCCAGCTTGTGCTTCTTCCAGCCCAGCATTTCTCATGATGTACTCTGCATATAAGTTAAGTAATCAGGGTGACAATATACAGCCTTGATGTATTCCTTTTCCTATTTGGAACCAGTCTGTTGTTCCATGTCCAGTTCTAACTGTTGCTTCTTGACCTGCATACAGATTTCTCAAGCGGCAGGTCAGGTGGTCTGGTATTCCCATCTCTTTCAGAATTTTTCACAGTTTGTTGTGATCCACACAGTCAAAGGCTTTGGCATAGTCAAAGTGGGTCAAATCCTGAAATTTGTGTAGTTTATATACTATGTGAAGTATATCCCATAAATTAGAGCAAATGACAAATAAAGGCAAGAAGGATCAAAATGTACTTAAAATACATCCAAATTAAGTTAAGGAAGTTAGGTTGGGGATGGGGTAGGGGATTTTATTATTTAGATTTGCCTAAAATCTTGCAACCAGACATTAGCTTGGTCCTGGTAATGCATTTAGAAACAAGAAATGAAATTATCAAACTTTGTGTCATAGAAATTTGCCTTCTTGAATCACAATACAAGTTCTAAAGAACCCTCGTGGCTCACATGATAAAGAAACTGCCTGTAATGTGGGAGACATGGGTTCAATCCCTGGGTCGGGATGATCCCCTGGAGGAGAAAATGGCAACCCACTCCAGTATTCTTGCCTGGAGAACTCCATGGACAGAGGAGCCTGGCGGGCTACAGTCCATGGGATAGCATAGAGTCAGACATGACTGAGTGACTAAGACACAGACACACCCACACAATCTTGGTATTGTGCTAGTTACACTAAACAGATAACAATTTTGTCTAGTTTAAAACCTAGGATTTTTTGTTGTTGTTATTTTTTAAATTAATTTATTTTTTATTGAAGGATAATTGCTTTACAGAATTTTGATGTTTTCTGTCAAACCTCAACATGAATCAGCCGTAGGTATATATCTGTCCCCTCTCTTTTGAACCTCCCTCCCATCTCCCTCCCCACCCCACCCCTCTAGGTTGATATAGAGCCCCTGTTTGAGTTTCCTGAGCCACACAGCAAATTCCCATTGGCTATATATTTTACATATGGTAATGTAAGTTCCCATGTTATTCTTTCCATACATCCCACCCTCCCCTCTCCCAATGTCCATGAGTCTATTTTCTATGTCTGTTTCTGCCCTATAAATAAATTCTTCAGAACCATTTTTCTAGATTCCGTATATATGTGTTAGAATATGGTATTTATCTTTCTCTTTCTGACTCCTTTCACTCTGTATAATAGGTTCGAGGTTCATCCACCTCACTAGAACTGACTCAAATGCATTCCTTTTTATGGCTGAGTAATATTCCATTGTGTATATGTACCACAACGTCTTTATCCATTCATCTGTTGATTGATATCTAGGTTGCTTTCTTGTTCTAGCTATTGTAAATAGAGCTGTAATGAACAATGGGCTACATGTGTCTCTTTCAATTTTGGTTTCCTCAAGGTATATATATGCCTAGGAGTGGGGTTACTGGGTCATATGGTGGTTTTATTCCTAGTAAAACCTAGGATTTTTGAATCAAAAGAGAAAAAAAATCCAAATATGCTAATAAACTTTCTTTAAAATATACAAAAGAAAAAACCTTCAGTTTAGTCTGAGCCACCATTTGATTTAAGCATGTATTAATTAACTATAATGGTTCAGTTCATAAGAGATTGCAAGAGGCTATTGTGTAGCAGCTGATGGGGAAAGGAATATGTAGTTCTCAATCTTGCTCATTTCACTCTAAGCGGACATTTCTTCCCAGCATGGAAGGAACTGAACTCTGTCTTTTCTATATTAGAATTTTCCTTTATTCTTTCTGTTTCACTTTCCCCATCTGTCCATGAAATCAAGCTGGGGTTAAATAGAAAAGTGTTCTCTTATCTTCTTACCTTCCTTGTACTTTTCAAATTACCTAGTGAGCAATCTCCTGAACTCAAAGAGCAATATCATTTTCGATGGATTAACACCATGGAAGCCAACAAGTATAAGTCCTTGATTTTGAAGAAGTTGATTACTGAGAGCTTTTAAAAAAATCTACTGAGAGTTGGTATAGCTTTATTTCCCCCTGGATTGGCAGTGGTTATCAAAGTCTCTATCCCACCCTCATTGTGGGTGCTCTCATTTACCCTGATTTATTTATGGATGAGAAGATGCTCTGAGAACAAACAAAATGATATATTTTTAAGTTGTCCCTTGATACATGCACAAGGATTGTTATAGAAAGGACACTATCTTTTAAAAGGAAAAGCAATGGAAGTAGGTAGAATCACTATTCAGAAGAATTTCCAAAGAATGAATATTGAAAAGTGTCAAAACTGGTTGCTGATGTAAGAAACATCAGTGGCCTTATTTTTATGAAACACTTTTAAAGTTCTTGAAGAACCTTCAAAATTGGTTCTTTGATTCCTCTAGATTGTGAAACCATCTTTCATAGAAGTCTTTCAGTAACAATATTTAAAGATTTTATCCAAATATGTATACTGTGATTACCACTGAGTTAAGAGTGTGAATATATATGTACACACAGTTGTGATTATAACTATATCTAACTATATATATATGCATATGAGAAAGAACTTTAGGATAATAATCAAATGTGGGAAAATAGTCTTTTAATTATGATAATAAGATTGTAAGTCTTTCTTTCTATTTTACTACTTCATGTCTTCTTGCTTTATTTTCAATTAAAAACAATTTTAATTCTTATATCATAAATATTTTGAGGTAAGTTCTACCCACAAATAAGATTTCCTTCATCTTGGAGATAGGAAGAGATGGCATCTGAAAATCCTTTCTCATCCCAGAAGCCAGCCAGGTGCAAAGAGAAATCAGAGTGGAATGCAACAGGCCACCTGTCTGAGGAGCATACTCTGTCTCTTTCTCTCTTTCTGACCTTTTCTGTTTCATACATTATTTCATTAGAGCTAACTAAGTGCTGGGAGGGATTGGGGGCAGGAGGAGAAGGGGATGACAGAGGATCAGATGGCTGGATGGGATCACCGACTTAATGCACATGAGTTTGGGTGAACTCTGGGAGCTGGTGATGGACAGGGAGGCCTGGCATGCTGTGGTTCATGGGGTCGCAAAGAGTCGGACACGACTGAGGGACTGAACTGAACTGAACTGAACTGTTAACCACGTCACATACATCATTGCATTTAATTCCACAACTTTACAAGGTGGACGCTATTATTACTCTTATTTTGCAAGATCACATATCTAGCAGACTGTGTAGCCAGAGCCTGACCAAGGTCTCCCAGGTGATGCCCTGAGAATAAGATTTAAAATCCCTTGCCTTGAACTTTCTTGTTATCAGGCCCATACCTATCACTCTAACCTCATTTTATGTCCCCTTTCCCTACTCTTCTCCCCATGCTCCTCCCATATTTACTCCAATTCAGAGACATCAGCCAGGGGATATCAGTCACTCTCCTGCCTCAGCATCTCTGCAGTTGCCTCTGCATGTAAAGCTCTCCTCCCTGCTCCTCTCCAAGGTTGGATTCATGTCACCTTCAGATCTCCATTATGTGTAACTTCAGGTTGGCCCTCCAGAGCACCTCCTCTTCCCCAAATCTGCTCTTCATCACATCATTCTGTTCATTTTCTTCAAAGTACTTACCACATTTGGTTACTCTTCTATTTATATATGTATGTACTGTCTGTCTCTTCTCTCAGAAATGCAACCTCCATGAGGACAGAGTTCTTGTCTCTGTACCTCTTTGTTTCCAGTACCTGGAGCTGGGCCTGACACAGCAGTTGAGCAAATACATTTAAGCAAATGCTTAACCACCAAGTCACAGTACCTGGGGCAGGGAATCTAATAGATTATTTCTTGCATGAAGATGACATAGGTTCAAAAATTTTGTAAATAGCTAGTAAATCTACATTTTACCAACATTTTATTCAAATTTAAACTACTTTGAGGACATCTGTATATTTATTTTCCCAGTTCTTTCCAAATATGGCTTCTAAGACTTCAGACTTCAGTTCAAATGGTACCTCACTCAAGCTTTCCCTGATCATTTTCGCTGGAGCCAGGATATCTGTCCATCCATAACCACACTATTATTTTGGATCACTTATCACACTCTCAGTTCAGTTCAGCCGCTCAATCGTGTCCAGTTCTTTGTGATCCTATGGACTGCAGCATGCCAGGCTTCCCTGGCCATCACCAACTCCCAGAGCTTGCTCAAACTCACTGACTCACGTCCATCGAGTCAGTGATGCCATTCAACCATCTCATCTCTGTCGTCCCCTTCTCCTCCTGCCTTCAATCTTTCCCAGCATCAGGATCTTTTCCAATGAGTCAGTTCTTCGCATCAAGTGGCCAAAGTATTGGAGCTTCGGCTTCAGCATCAGCCCTTCCAATAACACACTCTATTGTATGGTAATTTGAACATTCTTTGCATAGCCCTTCCTTGGGATTGGGATGAAAACTGACTTTTTCCAGTCCTGTGGTCACTGCTGGGCTTTCTAAATTTGCTGGTGTATTGAATGCAACACTTTAACAGAAACATCTTTTAGGATTTGAAACAGCTCACTCGGAATTTCTTCACCTCCACTAGCTTTGTTCATAGGAATGCTCCCCAAGGCCCACTTGACTTCACACTCCAGGATGACTGGCTCTAGGTGAATGAGCACACCATCATGGTTATCTAGATCATTAAGATCTTTTTCATACAGTTCTTCTGTGTATTCTTTTCTTAATCTCTTCTGTTTCTGTTAGGTCCTTGCTGGTCCTGTTCTTTATTGTACACATCTTTGCATGAAATATTTCTTTGGTATATCTAATTTTCTTGAAATCTCTAGTGTTTCCCATTTTACTGATTTCCTCTATTTCTTTCCATTGATCACTTAAGAAGTCTTTCTTATCTCTCCTTGCTATTCTCTGGAACTCTACATTCAGTGGAGTATCTCTTTCCTTTTCTCCTTTGGCTTTTGATTCTCTTCTCAGCTATTTGTAAGGCTTCCTCAGAAAACCATTTTGCCTTCTTGTATTTTTTTTTCCCTTGGAGATCGTTATAAACCCCTGTGCACAGTTCTTCAGGCACTCTGTGTTCCAGATCTAATCCGTTGAATCTATTTGTTATCTCTACTTTATAATCATAAGGGATTTGATTAAGATCATACCTGAATGGCCTAGTGGTTTTCCCTACTTTCTTCAATTTGAGCCTGAATTTTGCAATAGGGAGCTGATGATCTGAGCCACAGTCAACTCCAGGTCTTGTTCTTTGTTGACTGTATAGAGCTTCTCCATCTTTGGCTGCTAAGAATATAATCAATCTGATTTCAGTGTTAACCATCTGTATAGAGTCACGTATAAAGTCATCTCTTGTGTTGTTGGAAACGGGTGTTTGCTATGACCAGTGCCTTCTCTTGGCAAAACTCTGTTAGCTTTTGCCCTGCTTCATTTTGTAGCCCAAGGTTAAAGTTGCCTGTTACTGGCATGTACCTCTTGACTTTGATTATGCTCAAAATCCTTCAAGCTAGGCTTCTGCAGTATGTGAACCAAGAACTTCCAGATATACAAGCTGTGTTTAGAAAAGGCAGAGGAACCAGAGATCAAATTGCCAACATCCACTGGCTCATAGAAAAAGCAAGGGAATTCCCCCCAAAACATCTGATTTATCAACTACACAAAAACATTTGATTGTGTGGATCACAACAAACTGTGGAAAATTCTTCAAGAGATGGGAATACGAGACCACGTTACCTGTCCTCTGAGAAACCTGTATGCAGGACAAGAAGCAACAGTTTATACCAGACATGGAGCAATCAGATCAGATCAGATCAGTCGTTCAGTCGTGTCCGACTCTTTGCAACCCCATGAATCACAGCACGCCAGGCCTCCCTGTCCAACACTAACTCCTGGAGTTCACTGAGATTCATGTCCATCAAGTCTGTGATGCCATCCAGCCATCTCATCCTCTGTCATCCCCTTCTCCTCTTGCCCCCAATCCCTTCCAGCATCAGAGTTTTTCCCAATGAGTCAACTCTTCGCATGAGGTGGCCAAAGACTGGAGTTTCAGCTTTAGCATGATTCCTTCCAAAGAAATTCCAGGGCTGATCTTCAGAATGGATTGGTTGGATCTCCTTGCAGTCCAAGGGTTTCTCAAGAGTCTTCTCCAACACCACAGTTCAAAAGCATCAAGGCTGAGTTCAGCACTCAGCCTTCTTAATAGTCCAACTCTCACATCCATACATGACCACAGAAAAAAAAATAGCCTTGACTAGATGGACCTTTGTTGGCAAAGTAATGTCTCTGCTTTTGAATATGCTATCTAGGTTAGTCATAACTTTCCTTCCAAGGAGTAAGCGTCTTTTAATTTCATGGCTGCAGTCACCATCTGTAGTGATTTTGGAGCCCAGAAAAATAAAGTCTGACAGTGTTTCCACTGTTTTCCCATCTATTTGTCATGAATGATGGGACCAGATGCCATGATCCTTGTTTTCTGAATGTTGAGCTTTAAGCCAACTTTTTCCACTCTCCACTTTCACTTTCATCAAGAGGCTCTTTAGTTCCTCTTTACTTTCTGCCATAAGGGTGGTGTCATCTGCATATCTGAGGTTATTGATATTTCTCCCGGCAATCTTGATTCCAGCTTGTGTTTCTTCCAGTCCAGTTTCTCATGATGTATTCTGCATATAAGTTAAATAAACAGGGTGACAATATACAGCCTTGACGTACTCCTTTTCGTATTTGAAACCAGTCTGTTGTTCCATGTCCAGTTCTAACTGCTGCTTCCTGACCTGCATACAGATTTCTCAAGAGGCAGGTCAAATCGTAATGGACTGGTTCAAAAGGCTCTACATTGTCACCCTGCTTATTTAACTTATATGGAGAGTACCTCATGGGAAATGCTGAGCTGGATGACCCATGAGCTGGAATCAAAGTAGGAAAAACATCAAAAAATATCAACAACCTCAGATATGCAGATGATACCACTCTAATGGCAGAAAGTGAAGAGGCACTAAAGAACCTCTTGAAGAAGGTAAAAGAGGAGAGTGAAAAAGCTGGCTTAAAAATCACCATTCAAAAAACTAAGACCATGGTATCTGGTCCCATTACTTTATGGTAAAGAGATGGGGGAAGAGTGGAAGCAGTGACAGATTTTATTTTTATTTTATTGGGCTCCAAAAATCACTGCAGACAGTAACTGCAGCCATGAAATTCAAAGACACTTGCTTCTTGGAAGAAAAGCTATGAGAAATCTAGACAGCATATTAAAAAGTAGAGACATCACTTTGCTGACAAAGGTCCATATAGTCAAAGCTATAGTTTTTCCAGTAGTTGTATATGGGTGTGAGAGTTGGACCATAAAGAAGGCTGAGCACCAAAGAATGGACGCTTTCAAGCTGGGGTGTTGGAGAAGACTCTTGATAATCCCTTGGACAACAAGAAGATTAAACCAGTGAGTCCTAGAGGAAATCAACCCTGAATACTCATTGGAAGGACTGATGCTGAAACTGAAGCGCCAGTACTGTCACCACCTGAGTCCAAGCGCTGACTCATTGAAAAAGACCTTGCTACTGGGAAAGATTGAGGGCAAGAGGAGACAGGGGCAACAGAGGATGAGATGGCATCACGGACTTGGTGGACATGAGTTTGAGCAGGCTCGGGGAGATGATGAGGGACAGGGAGGCCTGGCGTGCTGCAGTTCATGGGGTTGCAAAGAGTCAGACATGACTTGGCACCTGAACAACAACAAAAACACTCTAAATTTATGTTGATTTGTTTATTTTTCCCCTCTGCTCATTAGAATGTAATGTTCTTGAGGGCAGGAACATCTTTATCGTAACACTGTACATATAGTTTTTAGAACATTTCTTAACACATACTAGACTTTCCATAAATATTTGTTGAATGAATCAGTACACTGACATGTATTCTAGTTTTAATTCTTAAAGTTTTTAAATGAACACATGTACACCCATGGCAGATGCATGTTGATGTATGGCAAAACCAATACAATATTGTAAAGTAAAAATAATAATAATAATTTAAAATAATTTTTAATGGATTTCCTGTGGTTTCTCTAAATAGACAATCATCACTTAAAGTCAGTTTTCATTTCTGAATGTTTTACTTTTTCTTCCTTTATTGTATTTGTCTAGAACTACCAGAATAATGTTATCTAATATAGGTAATTGTGGGTACCTTTGATTTGTTTTTGCTTCGGTTACTCACCACTGATTATGACACTGGTATTATTTGGGACAGACATTCCTTACCACAGCAAGGGAACAGGCTCCTAATCCTAAGAATTAGGATTTAAAATTTAGTTTAAATAATTAGCTTAGTTCTAACAAAAAGCAGTCTTGAATTTTACCAGAGAACTTTTGATCAAACGTTATATTGATACTTACTTTGAACTCCTAATAAACTATGATAATATTAAATTATTCTTGCATCTGGAATCGGAGAAGGCAATGGTACCCCACTGCAGTACTCTTGCCTGGAAAATCCCATGGATGGAGGAGCCTGGTGGGCTGCTGTCTATGGGGCCATACAGAGTCAGACACGACTGAAGTGACTTAGCAGCAGCAGCAGCAGCATCTGGAATAAATTCTACTTAATCCTTTAATATATTGCTATGTTTGATTTACTGGCATTTTTCTTTGGAATTTTTTTCTACTTGTATAGTCACAGGGGAAATTGTCCAGTCTTGTTTTTCTGTTTGTTGACCTCAGATGTCTCAGATATTACTGTCAGGATCACAGTAGATCCATATAATGCCCTGGTATGTGTTTTACCTCTCTTGAGTTTTGGGCAGAGTCACAGCTGTTTGTACAAATCTCAGAGCCCACTGCTCCTCTCCATCGTCCTTCAGGTGGGATGGGAACCATGAAAGCCCCTTCCATAAGGATGTGGGGTGAGGCAGAATGTTTAGGACTAGGATGAATAATAAGTGTGTGTGTTGCTCCGTGTCTTGATTTGGCAGGTCTTTTGAGTTTTATCACCTAGATTTTGAGATCTAGGTCTCACATATATTGAATTCTGACATGAAAAAACAGGAAGTTCTTGTCCCTTTGCCTTATATGATACCTTGGAATCAGGCCCATACTTCTGCTATCAGGCCCAGCAGGTCTCAATGACTTGTTTAAATACTCCAGGAATCTTTATAAATTTTGAATTGTGTTTCTATTACCCCAAGAGCCATGATACCACATTATCCTAGGAAGCTGTATGCAGCCATGTAAAGGAACATTATAGAAAACTATTCAATACAGTGTCATACATTAAATATAAATGGCAAGGGGGAATATCAGTTATTTTCAGTTGCTCAGTCATGTCCGACTCTTTGCAATCCCATGGACTGCAGCACACCAGGCTTCCCTGTCCATCACCAACTACGTGAATATATAAATATATGAAAAGGGAATACATAAACATATAAATAAAAATATTAAATATATAGTTGTGACTAATTCACACTGATGTACAGCAGAGACCACTAAAACATTGTGAAGCATTTATCCTTCAATAAAAATAAATAAATAATATTTAAAAAATAATAGTAGTTGGATTATAGATAATTATACTCTTTTTTCACTTTTCCATACTCTTTTATCCCTACACAATGAACAACATTTGACGGAACAATCATTTCTTCTCTTTTTTATGAGGGAACTTCCATCACTGAAATAACTTCCCAGCCTCTCTACCTGATATTTGTTTACTCCTTCTTAGGGTAGATGGAGAAGCAAATCATCTGGTTAGAAGACGGTTGTTATTGCTGAGCTTCCCCAGTGGCCCAGGTGTTAAAAGAATTTGCCTGCAATACAGAGGATGTGGGTTCCATCCCTGGAAAGGAAAAACCCCTGGAGAAGAGCATGGCAACCCACTGCAGTAATCGTGCGTGGAGAATTCCAAAGACAGAGAAGTCTGCCAGGCTACAGACCACAGGGTCACAGAGAGTTGGGCATGACTGAGCAACTGAGCACACACACACACTGTTGTTACTGTTCAGTCACTAAGTCGCATCCCACAATTTGCCACCCCATGGACTGCAACATCCCAGGCTTCCCTGTCCTTCACTGTCTCCTGGAGTTTGCTTAAATTCATGTTCATTCAGTCAGTGATGCTATCTAACCCTCTCCTTCTTCCCTCAATCTTTGCCAGCATCAGGGTCTTTTCCAATGGGTTGGCTCTTCGCATCAGGTGGCCAAAGTATTGGAGCTTCAGCTTCAGCATGAGTCCTTCCAATGAATATTCAGGGTTGATTTTCTTTAGGATTGACTGTTTTGATCTCCTTGAAGTCCAAGGGACTCTCAGAGTCTTCTCCAGCACCACAATTCAAAAGCATCAATTCTTTGGCATTCAGCCTTCTTTGTGGTCTAACTCTCACACCCATAAATGACTACTGGAAAAACTATAGCCTTGACTATACGGCCTTTTGTTGGCAAAGAGATGTCTCTTCTTTTTAATATGCTGTCTAGATTTGTCATAGCTCTTCTTCCAAGAAGCAAGTGTCTTTGAATTTCATAGCTACAGTCACCATCTGCAGTGATTTTGGAGACCAAGAAAATAAAATCTGTCACTGCTTCCACTTTTTACCTATCTGTTTGCCATGAAGTGATGGGACCTGGTGCCATGACCTTATTTTTTTTTCATTGTTAAGTTTCAAGCCAGCTTTTTCACTCTCCTTTTTCACCTTCATCAGTAGGCCCTTTATTTTCTCTTCACTTTCTGCCATTAGAGTGGTTATCATCTACATATCTGAGGTTGTTGATATAGCTCCCAGTAATCTTGATTCCAGCTTGTGATTCTTCCAGCCTGGCATTTCACATGATGTATTCTGCTATGACAAACCTAGACAGTGTATTAAAAAGCAGAGACATCACTTTGCCAATAAAGATCCATATAATCAATGCTACAA
Source organism: Tragelaphus eurycerus (assembly GCA_935064755.1). Classification (NCBI taxonomy): domain Eukaryota; kingdom Metazoa; phylum Chordata; class Mammalia; order Artiodactyla; family Bovidae; genus Tragelaphus; species Tragelaphus eurycerus. Next base: position 1,321,964 of record CAKXYN010000126.1, on the reverse strand, counting down.
TTTTTTCCGTAGTCATGTATGGATGTGAGAGTTGGACCATAAAGAAGACTGAGTGTGATTGAACGCAAGAGAAGGGGGCAGCAAAGGATGAGATGGTTGGATGGCATCACTGACTTGGTGGACAAATTGAACAAATTCAGGGAGATGGTGAAGGGCAGGAAAGCCTGGTGTGCTGCAGTTCATAGGGTTGCAAAGACTCAGACATTACTTTGCCAACAAAGGTTCGCTAGTCAAGGCTATGGTCTTTCCTGTGGTCATGTATGGATGTGAGAGCTGGACTGTGAAGAAGGCTGAGTGCCGAACTCAGCCTTGATGCTTTTGAACTGTGGTGTTGGAAAAGACTCTTGAGAGTCCCTTGGACTGCAAGGAGATCCAAGCAGTCCATTCTGAAGGAGATCAGCCCTGGGATTTCTTTGGAAGGAATGATGCTAAAGCTGAAACTCCAGTATTTTGGCCACCTCATGCAAAGAGTTGACTCAATGGAGAAGACTCTGATGCTGGGAGGGATTGAGGGCTGGAGGAGAAGGGGACGACAGAGGATGAGATGGCTGGATGGCATCACTGACTCGATGAATGTGAGTCTGAGTGACCTCTGAGAGTTGGTGATGGACAGGGAGGCCTGGCGTGCTGCGATTCATGGGGTCTCAAAGAGTCAGACACGACTGAACGACTGATCTGAAAGAGTCAGATGTGACTTAGATACTGGACAACAACAACTCTGCATATAAGTTAAACAAGTGACAATATGCAGCCTTGACACACTTCTTTCCCAATTTTGAACCAGTCATTTTGCTCCATGTCTGGTTCTAACTTGCTTTCGACCTGCATACAAGTTTCTCAAAAGACAGTTCATCAATAATGAACTGTCAACAGATAAGAATTTTCAAGTTATTGAGATCCACACAGTCAGGGGATTAGCATAGTCAATGAAGCAAAAGTAGTTTTTCTAGCATTCGCTTATTTTCTCTGTGATCCAACAAATGTTGGCAATTTGATCTCTGGTTCCTCTGCCTATTCTTCCCTGGCTTCCTGTGTCTCAGACGGTAAAGAATCACCTCTAATACAGGAGACCTGAGTTTGTTCCCTGGGTTGGGAAGATTCTCTGGAGGAAGGCATGGCAACCCACTCCAGTATTCTTGCCTGGAGAATCCCCATGGACAGAGGGGCCTGGCAGGCTGCAGTTCACAGTGTCGAAAAGAGTCTGACACGACTGAGGAACTAACTAAGCACATGATTGCCTATTCTAAACCCATTTTGTACATCTGAAAGTTCTTGGTTCATGTACTGTTGAAGCCTAGCTTGAAGGATTTTAAGCATTACCTCACTAGCATGTGAAATGAGTGCAATTGTGTGGTAGTTTGAATATTCTTTGGCATTGCCTTTCTTTGGGATTGGATTGAAAACTGACCTTTTCCAGTCCTGTGACCACTGCTTAGTTTTCCAAATTTGCTGGCATAATGAGTACAGCACTTTAACAGCCTCATCTTTTAGGATTTGCAATAACTCATCTGGAATTCCATCACCTCTACTAGCTTTGTTTGTAGCAATGCTTCCTAAAGGCGACTTGACCTCACACTCCAGAATGTCTGGCTCTAAATCAATGATCACACCATCGTGGTTATCCAGGTCATTAAGACCTTTTTTTGTGTAGTTCTGTGTATTCTTGCCACCTCTCCTTAATCTCTTTTGCTTATCTTTGGCCCTTACTGTTTCTGTCCTTATTATGCCCATCTTTGCAGAACAAGTTCCCTTGATATTTCCAGTTTTCTTCAAGAGATCTCTAGTCTTTTCCATTCTATTGCTTTCCTCAATTTCTTTGCATTGTTCATTTAAGAAAGCCTTCGTATCTCTCCTTGCTCTTTTCTGGAACTCTGCATTCAGTTGGGTATATCTTTCCCTTTCCCCCTTGCCTTTCACCTTTCTTCTTTTTTACAGTTATTTGTAAAGCCTCTTCAGACAACCACTTTGCCTTCTTGCATTTTTTTTTTTTTTTTGTGGGGATGGTTTTGGTCACTGACTCTTATACATTGTTAGGAACCTCTGTCCATAGTTCTTCAGGCACTCTGTCTATCAGATCTAATCCCTTGAATCTATTCGTCACCTGCAGTGTATAATTATAAAGGATTTGATTGATTCTTATCTGAATGGCCTAGTGGCTTTCCCCTACTTTCTTCAATTTAAGCCTGAATTTTGCAATAAGGAGCTGATGATCCAAACCACAGTCAGCTCCAGGTCTTGTTTATGCTAACTGTATAGAGCTTCTCCATCTTCAGCTGCAAAGAATATAATCAATTCGATTTTGGTATTGACCATTTGGTAACATCCATGTGTAGAGTCATCTCTTGTGTTGTTGGAAGAGGGTGTTTACTATGACCAGTGTTCTCTTGGCAAAACTCTGCTCGCTTTTGCCCTGCTTCACTTTGTACTCCAAGATTGAACTTGCCTGTTATTCTGGGTATCTCTTGACTGCCTACTTTTGCATTCCAATCCCTGATGATGAAAAGGACATTTTGTTGGCTGCTAGTTCTGGAAGGCCTTGCAGGTCTTCAGAAAACCATTCAACTTCAACTTCTTCAGAATCAGTGGCTGGGGCATAGACTTGGATTGCTGTGATTTTGAATGGTTTGCCTGAGAAACAAACTGCTATCATTCTGTCATTTTTGAGGCTGCACTCAAGTACTGCATTTTGTACTCTGCTGTTCACTATGAGGAGTACTCCATTTCTTCTAAGGGATTCTTGTCCACAGTAGTATATATAATGGTCATCTGAATTAAATTTGCCCATTCCTGTCCATTTGATTTCACTGATTCCTAAGATGCTGATACTAACTCTTGTCATCTCCTGCTTGACCATGTCCAATTTACCTTGATTTACCGACCTAACATTCCAGTTTCCTATGCAATGTTGTTCTTTACAGAATTGGACTTCACTTTCACCACAGACACATTCATAGCTGAGTGTCATTCCTGCTTTGACCTAGTCACTTCAGTCTTTCTGGAGTTACTAGTACTTGCCCTCTGCGCTTCCCCAGTAGCATATTGGACATCTTCCAACCTGGATGGCATATCTTCAGTATCCTATCTTTTTGCCTTTTCATACTATTCATGGGCTTCTCATGGCAAGAATACTTGAATGGTATGTCATTCACTCCTCCAGTGGACCACATTTTGTTGGAACTCTTCACTATAACCCATCTGTCTTGGTGGGCCTGCAAGTCGTGGCTCATAGCTTTATTAACTTGTGTAAGCCCCTTTGCCACGACAAGGCTGTGATCCATGAAGGTATGGTAAAGTCTAGAATTCCTTGATCCATGCTTTTTGACTCGATGAAACTATTTCATTAGAAAGCCTTAAGCATTTGGTGAGCATTCTCCCTGCAACCTTCCTAGCACCAATTATATCCTTTCCCCAGCTCCAAATCTCCCTCTCTCACTCTGCCTTAAGGACAAGACTTGGAAACATTGGTACTAGTGAGCCCATGTGGCCGCAGAACTAAGCGGCATTCTTCCATCAACTTAGCAGTAAAAAACTGAGATTTTGTTGTATTCTTATTTTTATTTTTCAGTTTTCCCCAAACCCCAATAAATAGATAGTACTTTTGTTGCCAGAGAAAATGTTCCTTTTAAAATTGTAGGCAGCTCTGTGTGTGAACAATATTAATAGGTACCATTTATTGAGCATCAACCTTATTACCTGCTTTATGTGTATTTTCGCAGCAATTTTTTAGATAATCATATAAGGCTGGATCTATTACTATCCTTGTTTTTATAAAAAAAAAACAACAACAACAAAAATTAGCATTCAGAGAGTTTAAGCGACTGTTCTAATTTGTATTCTGTAATTGTGTATTCAGGATGAACCAAAAGGGAATTTCCTACTTAGATTTGCAACACTATTCACTGGACAATTTGTATAGTGAAAACTGAAATGAACAATTGTGTGAGCTCCTGGTAACTCTCTTCTCAGAGTTTTCCATCTCTTGTTTACTAATAAAGGCCTGTCTGTTGAAAGACAAGATACCTCTGAGAAAAATCTATCTAAAATCTACAAAGATGATTTTAAATGGCTTATTGCAGGCATAAGGACTTTGCTGCTAAGTCGCTTCAGTCGTGTCCGACTCTGTGCGACCCCATAGACGGAAGCCCACCAGGCTCCCCCCGTCCCTGGGATTCTCTAGGCAAGAACACTGGAGTAGGTTGCCATTTCCTTTTCCAATAAGTGACTTTAGGTATCAAAAATTCAGAAATTCAAGCAAGTATGTGATCTGTACTTCTCTTGGCTGGATGAAGTAAGTGTCAGTGAAGAGAAAAAACAAACAAACAAAACCAAGCCTTCTGCTGGAGATTTGGCCAAGAGATTGGAGAAGACAGGAGACAATGAGAGATTTCAAAAGATCATTGCTATCTATCTAGCTGCTACTAATAGTAGCAGTTTTTAAATAAAAAAACCAAACTGATTGGCCTCTCTAGCTGAGAGGCTGGGCAGGAGGTTGTCAGGTTTACCAGATACTAAGGATGAGAACAGCTGTTTGGAGCTGGCTGAGCCCATAAAACAACCCATTGAGAATTACTTTTACTTTACTATACAATATTTACTAAGTACTAAATTTATAGTTCCACAGAAACTGCCTGTATGGTTTCCAAGGCAACCTCAATGCCTTATAAATTTCTCAGTATAAAACCTCAATATAAAATTTCTCCATGCCTCCTTATGCCATAATCCAGGGCTGAAACATGCCTGGGTGTTGATGTCCACAGTGACCATTTGAGGTTCTGATCACAACTTCTACTCTCTGTCTGTCCTTTGCTCTGGCTATCTTATCTAGTCTCAGAATTTTGGCAATCATCTTTAAGCAGATGACTGCCAAATCTACTTCTCCATCCCTGTGTCAAGAATTTCCAATCCCATATTTTTCACTTTTGCTCAGTATCTCCACATGGATAAATTGCAAGTAGCTCAAACTCTATGTCTAAAACTGAACTCCGGATCTTTTTTACAAGCCTTATGATTCCCCTATAATCAAAAAGCCTACTCTCTTTTAGGATACTTCTCGTGACACCTTGCATCATCTTTGGCCTCTTTCTTCTTAACTCCAATATTTAACGAGTTACCAAGTCCAACCCTTATCTTTGGACTCTCATCCTTCTTCCTATTCCCACTTCCACCACTTAGTTCTGATCCTCCTTCCCCTTTCGTCTGCATCCGCATTCCGATCCAACAGGGCCTCTTGCCACCACTCTCCCTCTATTTTTCTTACCAACTGCTGCCAGAATCATCATCCCAAGGTTCAATTTCAACTTTATCATTGTCATCCTTAAAACCTGCATTGACTACTCATTGCTTGCACAGTGGAGTCCAGATTTTTCAGCATGGCAGTCATCATTGGGATTCAGCCTTATTTACTCTATGTCCCATGTCCTACCTCAGGGGTTTTTCAACCTTTACAATTATTGTCCCCCAAGGGGTCTTTTAAGATTTTCTTTTTTCTTAATCTTCCCTCTCATGATATTTTAATGCTATAGCTATACTGTCTGTTTATGAACTGGGTGTGTCTCTGTACTTTACATTTTAAAAGTAAGATGTTTCTGCCCTCTGCCCTCTAAGAACCAATTATTGCTCCACTAGGGACAATATCGTTCCTATTTAGAATGCATACTCTAACCAAAATACATCATTTACCGATCTCTGGATATGCCCCTGTTTTTCCTAGCTTCCAAATTTTTACTCACTTTGGCCATTAGCCAAAGGAGTTGAGGGACTATGAGAAGATTCCTAGAATCTACTTCTAGTATTCAGTGCCCTGCTCCCCTAGCCTGGAATAGTCACACATCTCCCCAACTACCCTCCATTTCTTCTTACTGAAATATGATCCTTCATGCTGTAACTCAAATACCATTTCCTCCCCCTGAAGCACTCAGTTGGAACTAACTTCTTCCTTCTGTGCTGTATTAGGACTTACTTTACACATCTATTCTGTTCTTCTTTGTAATGGAGTCATTTTTCCATTTGTGTTATCTCCTTCACTGTATTATAAACTTCCTAAAGACAAGGATTATCTTCTTCACAATGTATGTTGCTGTTCAATCGCTCAGTCATGTACAACTCATTGCAACCCCATGAACTGCAGCAGCACGCCAGGCTTCCCTACCCTTCACTATCTCCCGGAGTCTGCTCAAACTCATATCCATTGTTGACGATGCCATCCAACCATCTCATCCTCTGTAGCCCCCTTCTTCTCCTGCCCAGCTGGAATTCTATTACCTTCACTAGCTTTGTTCATTAGTAATGCTTCCTAAGGCCCACTTGACTTCATACTCCAGGATATCTGGCCCTAGGTCAGTGATGACACCATTGTTGTTGTCCAGGTAATTAAGACCTTTTTTGTATAGTTATTCTATATATTCTTGCCACCTCTTCTTAATTTCTTCTGCTTCTGTTAGGTCCTTGCCTTTTTTGTTTTTTATTCTGCCCATCTTTGCATGAAATGTTCCCTTGGTATCTCTAATTTTCTTGAAGAGATCACTATTTTTCCCATTCTATTGTTTTCTTCCATTTCATTCCTCTTAAGCATTAATTACTTAAGGCCTTTTTCTCTCATCTTGCTAGTCTTTGCAACTCTACATTCAGATGGGTATATCTTTCCTTTTCTCCTTTGCCTTTTGCTTCTCTTCTCAGCTATTTGTAAGGCCTCCCAAGACAAACATTTTGCCTTGTTGCATTTTTTTTTTTGGCGATGGTTTTGATCACAGCCTCTGTCCATAGTTCTTCAGGCACTCTATCAGATCTAATCCCTTGAATCTATTTGTCACTTCCACTGTATAATCATAAGGAATTTAAGTCATATGTGAATGATAGTTTTCCCTACTTTCAACTTAAGTAAAAATAAAATTCAAATTGACTGCAAATTTAAAATAAGGATCTCCTTATTGCAAAATTCAAAGTGTATGGTGCTTCCTTATAGTAGGCGGAAAGCAATTGCTACACCAGGAACAAAGAGCCTGTGCCCACATTTTAAAAGTTCCATAATTATGCTGAATAAATGAACACACTAAAGAGGAGAAAATACGGACATCGTGAAGGAGACACATTCCTAAACCATCATTAATGCAGAGATTATATATAAAGGAGTTCTGTACTAATTGTACAACATTAGTGAGCTGAATTAGTTCCTGCTTCATTGAAGTAAAAAATAAGACACCCACGAAAATTTAAATGGTGACTTGCCTAGACATATCTTAAATAAGGTGAGGCCAAAACATAAATAACCATTTTTGACATGTTTTTGTTACAGATACAAAATCTTTATTATGGTTTTTGCCGTGAAAAGGGATGATGCACATGGAAGTAAATTTTAAATGTTAGTAACCATCACCACTACATAAGGAGTGACCAAATTAAGGCTTTAGGGCAATAAAGTTGATTTGATGAAGTTATTGTACGCAAAGTGAAGCCAAAGAAACAAAATGTTTTCTGAAACAGATTTGATAATTTAAAAAATGTATATTTTTGAATATATTTAGAAATTTCCATCAGATCTTGGAATAATGCTTTCTAGGGAAAGGTATTTCCGTGGTTTAATAGGATTGCATTTTACTTTAGTCAGAGGATTAAGATGTTTTAAAGTGGCACGGTGCTTTTAAACCATCCTTTGGGTATGTCCTCTCCTGAAATACTATAAACGGTTTTGATTTTTCTAAAGTCTGAGAATGACTTTGTGAAACAATGAGTTGCAGGATCCGAGAGGTGGGAGACTGGGCAAAGAATTCATTTCCAAAGATAAACTAAATTCTGCCTTGTGGCTGTATAAGTTCAACCCTTCTGGGTCTTTCTAAAAGGAATAACCCTTCTGCCAGTTCTAAAGCTCCTAAGTGAAGTGAAGTGAAGCCGCTCAGTCGTGCCTGACTCTTCGCGACCCGCATTTCTATTTCCTATGGGCTCTTTATTAGAAACGAGAATTAGTCTTGAAACTCTCTTTTTCACGCCTACTAGTCAAGTTCAAGTTTTGTGGGCAAACAACAACAGCCAAAATAAATATGCTGGAGCCAACATTCAAGCCTCCGCCCCACTTCGGGGCTAAATTATGTGTAGGCTTGTTAGTTAAACAAGTTTAATACGAAGTGGAGGAGGGAAAGGGAGGAGCGCGGAACGGCCCGCCCCTTCGGGATGGGATTGGTTCCCTCTCTCCCTCCGCGGTTCATTTTGCATCTCGGTTGGATACGCTGAGAGAAATATGTCATTAAGGTGTCATCAAAATTAGTCCTGTAGGTGTGGGCTGCTCCCTAGGTTTTAGATTTTCAAAGGGACGGGCTTCATTGGCTCTGGAATCAAGTACCTGGTCTTCTGTAGCTTGAGAAATGTCACTGTAACAGGAGGCACCAAGGAGCTTAAGGGTAATGCACACACAGTAGAGAAAATGACGGAAGTTCCTCAGGGGTTTGACTGCAGTTTCCTAAACGATGAAGAAGCCAGGAAGATCCTTCAGGTGCTGGAAAGAAATGAGGAGCTCCAGAGAGCAGAGAAGGAGAGGATCAGGTACCGAGCTAACTCTTTGTTCCCCCGGGTCTGGTGCACAGTTGAGGGGGGCGTCAGTGGCGTCCACCAAGCCGAGCGGGCGCGGAGCTTTCGCCGGGCACCTGTCTGAGGCTCGGGGACGTGCAGCCTCCGCCCGGGGCGCGCGGCGCGGCAGGGGGAAATCTGAAGAACCTGGGAGGCCTGGCGAGTGCTCTTTCCAGACGCCGCCTCCCGGGCAGGCTGGTCGGCGAGCTCCGCTCCCGCCGCGGGGGGCGCGCCCCTGCCCTCGGCGCGCCGGCGGGCGCCTGGGCGCGTTTCTCTGTGCGTGGGTCCCGCGCGGCTGCCCCGCCCCTCGACCGTGACACGTGGGCGGCAGTCGCTGCTTGCGGTCAGTCCGAGCGGGGTGGCAGGTCGGTCAGGTGTCCTCCAAGCCGCCGCGTGGCGTGGGCCGGGCGGGCCCGTGAGACTGGGCAGGGAGCGCGGTCTTGGCCGGCGCGGACCCACGTGCTTGCAGAGTCCTCCGGGTCGTCCACTCTCGCCGCACACACTCTTGGAGAAACCCTCTCCACCCACTGGGGCAGTCAGCGAGGCCCAGGAGAGCTGGCACCTCACTGAAGGTCAAGTGTTTCCCTCCTCAAGAGCTGGATGGAGTTCGAGAAACTAGCCAAAGGGTGTGGAGTGAACTTAGCTGGATCTGGGGACGCATGGGGTCGCTAGAATGGTTTGATCCCCTCGTGTGTGGTGCTTGGGGAAGATGAGTTGCTGCAAACCTTCACCCTTCACCTTATTGTGCGGTGTTATAGGTGAGGGATTAGTTACCAGGGAATGAAATCCGGAGATAGTTGCCTGAGATGTAAAGTAACCAATTTTTTTCTGCTGGGGATGTGTGGGATAAGTCCTGGAATTAATTAAAGACTTTCTCATCTGTCCCGGATTAAACCCACCCAATGCCTTCTCCATTGGACTGTGGAAGAAAATTCAAAGTATCAGTCTCGGACCAGAAAGTGTGGCATTGATTGGAATTTAGAAGCCGTTTTGTTTGTGAACAACTTGTTGGTGATCTAAGTTCTGTGTTGCCACTTTCTTCAAGGCATCACACTTACCCACCTGCCAACACCCCAACAAAAAAACCTCCAAAGATACTCTTCACATAGGGAAACCCTTGCTGGTTTTTTAGAAGCAATTAGAATACACTGGGCCCAAAACCCTGTCTTCACCAGATATGGCTAAGCGCACCCCCAGCCCCCAGAAATGACTCCTGTGGGGAGAAATGAACATGTGAAGTTTAAGGATGTGTATTTCATACCATCATAATTTGCCATTAGAAAACCAGGCTCTATCATTTCCTCACACTGCAGAAGTGTGCCCTCCTGAGCCCAGTATATCCATACACACACACACACACACACACACTTGTACCCACATGTGGCCACATGCAATGTACACAGGCACACCCAACCTTGGAAAGGAGAGCTTTAGAACTGCATGCAGTTTTTTTTTTTTTAAACACATACTCCAAAAGGACTAAGAAACTGGTTGCTCTTAGTGTGTGTTCTTGGAAGTGTTTGTTGTTTCTGGAGAGGATTGGACTTCTTAAGTGGACCCAGTATATTTGGGGGGAAAGTGAGGGTAGAATTAGGAAATAGTGTGGAGGGTAGCTTCCATTGAAGATGTTATCAACATCCTGCTAACTGTTCATGAAGTATAGTTTTTAGAAATAGTAATGTCATTTATTTTAAAATTCAAGGAAATTTTGACTTTTTGTATTTGACCTGATGCTTGCCTTGTTGTATTTTCTCTATAGCAGCCTATGGTGCCCATGGCAGCTGACTTTAGAGGGAAGTGGAATTACACTTGGGTGGCAAGGCCCTTAGGCTAGGCCTTAGAAAGAAGCCTAAAACACACTTCATGGCACTCATATCCTAACTGGAGCATCAGCAGAAAAAGCCATAATGCAAAGACAAAATCAATACTGTTAACCACTAAACAAACTTTGAAAAATAATAATAATAAATAATTAAATGACACCATTAAAACAGAAAAATAATTTAAAGAAAGCAGACACTTGAGCCCAATGCTTGAGGCAATTACTTCTAGTATTTTATTTTCCCCTGGTTGATTCCTGAGTCCCATTGTCAAATACCTATCACTGGATAGCGGTCTCCATGGGATTGCTCTGCTAATGAGCTCGCATGCATCAGTTTTAGTAGCCGATACTGGCATACAGAAAAGGCCTGCAATGATATATCAACTTGGTTCTTCTGCTCAATTTTTTATCATCATATTTTCCTAATTGAAAGTCAAAACACATGACATATAAATCAAGGGTATTATTTGGGAGAAAGTACAACAGTCCCACGGAGAAGGCAATGACAAGTCACTCCAGTACTCTTGCCTAGAAAATCCCATGGATGGAGGAGCCTGCTAGGCTCCAGTCCATGGGATTGCTACAAGTCGGACGCGACTGAGCGACTTCACTTTCACTTTTCACTTTCACACAATGGAGAAGGCAATGGCAACCCACTCCAGTGTTCTTGCCTGGAGAATCCCAGGGATGGCAGAGCCTGGTGGGCTGCCGTCTATGGGGTCACACAGAGTCGGACACGACTGAAGCGACTTAGCAGCAGCAGCAGCAGCACACACAGTCCCAAGAGATGCTCAGAGGCCTTTTTAACTATACTAAGAAACAGTCTCCAGATCTCTTGACCAGGACAAAAAGAGAAGGGGTTAAATGTGGAAGCTTGGAATGTTTGCTGGTTGAGGCCTATCTATGATAGCGTTGAGCTGTCTACAAGACAACTAAGAAGTATCCTACAGTTAGAAAAATAGGACTACAGGATCATGCAAGGCCAGAGGTATCCAGAGGTGGATCTTAATGGCATGGAACTAGCTGAGTTCACTGTGCAGGAGATTGTAGCCCCACCTATAGAAGTGAGCTTCCCCTGATCTTCCTTCATTGGTACCAGAACTCTCTGACTCCACCTTACTGGGGAAGTATTTGCATTAAATATTATTATGTTTCGAATATATGAAGAGTTTATTCAAATTTTTAAGAAAACATGAAGATTCAAGTTGTTAAATAGGCAAAACATAGAAATAAGTCATCTATACTACTGTTTGGAATATATCCAAACATTAAACAAAACTTATGGGAAAATGTTTACTCTAATAATAATTTTAAAAAAAGAAAATTGAAATAATCTCATGATACCGTGTTGCACCTTTAAAAATAACAGAAAAGACTTGGTGTAGTGAAATGGATACATTCTGCATGTTGTTAGTGGCATTCTAAATTGAATACTATCTTTTGGGTGAACAATATGCCAATAACTATGAAGACATGACTTGCTGTTGACCTAGTCATCCAATTCTTGGATGTTTCTCATTAGTAGGAGATTGAGGTGGAGAAGATGCCCACACGAACATTTATTAAGTGCTTCCTTTTAGGTAATAATAGTTATTATTGTGATAATAATAATAATAGCTAACATTTATTGGTCTCTTAGTATATACTAGGCACTGTACTAAACATATTATATATATATGTTTAATTAATCCTCTCAATAACCTCAGGTACACACTTTAATTCCATTTCACAGAGCTGGAAACAACTTAAAAACAAAACATAGCATATGTTATGTTATGTTAGAGGAAAAACAACACATATACTCTCAGATATTGCAGTTTTACCTGTAAGTAAAAGAGTGAGAATTTTCAAATCTAAGTAAGACTGCAGTCATTACAAAGGACAGTTATGAAGACATCATTATGTCCCATCCAGTGTGATATTTTAGTTCCATATTTCTGACTACGTTGGTTGTTTTGTATGCACCTCAAGCTTTTCATGGATGCAATGGTGGAAAAAAATGTATGAGGCATTGTCCTGTGAAAAAGCGGAACACAAAATACTGCTTATGTTATTATTTCATTTTCTTCTGGGCATCTGGACACGTGCTTAGCAACTAGAAGAAAATAAGTAAAAATTTATTCATCTCCTTTCTCTGACTCTCTAGGGCCTGCCATAGCTCCTGGCCTATGGGGAACATTCAGTAAATGTTTGCTGAAAGGTGTGGGCTTGCCCTGACAGCTGGGCGCTGGGCTCCGCTGCCCTCAAGCCCAGCACTGCCAAGATGGGAAGGCAGACCTGTGGGTAAGGACGCAGGAACCCTGGGCACGTGCCACCTGGCTCTGGGAAGGCAGATGAGGGGAAGGGTGTAGGATTTCACGGCTTAAAGGAGAGGGAGGCCCTAGTCACAAGGTTCCTGTTTGTATAGCCCCTTGTAAATACTTGATGAAGGAATTAATGGTCTGCTCTGGCTGGAGTCGGAGGTTTCTGCAGGCCCTTGCTTTTCTTCCCATTTCTCAGTCTCTGTTTCACCTTCTTTTCATTGCCCAGTACCCTCTGCAGGATGGGATTTCTCCCTCCTGAACCCTGTCATGGACTACAATCACTCTGTTACATGCGTCCTCTTCAGTCCTGTGAGTTTGGGATCTGAGTTACAGAAATTCTCTGAGATCCCATAATAGAAGTGAAAATTACAACTTAAATTCCAGTCCATCAGTTACACTTCATTTTGGATTGTGGAAAGGTTTTTTTCCTGGAAGTATTAACTCGGGTATGACTTTCTGGGCCTGGTATAGTCTGTGGTTCTAGCTGCAGTGAAGAGAAATGGCTGAGAGTTTAAATCATGATCAGCAAGTGAAAAATTTCCCCTTACTGCTCTCATACCTTGGAGAAAATATACATCTGTGTGTATACATACATACATACATACATATATATATATATACACATAAATATGATAAATAGAATAAAATATGAAAAGCATCTTACCTTTTACAAAAGTCTTTGGAAAACCCAACTACCTATCACCCTTACCACGCCCATCTCATAAGTGTGACTGAAAGTACTAAGAGATTATATCAAGTAGTCAGCTCACTGAAGAGACAATAAATCAAAATGTATGTTTTTTTCTATTGCAGAAAACTTATAAGATGTTATAGCACCTGTTCTAATTAGGTTTAAAAAATGGCATGTCTAGATTTAGACTATCTTTGCCCAGTGGCAAGATTGCAGCCCAGGACGGTTTTCCCACGCTTAGCTGTTGCAATTGATTTACACTAGTGTACCTGAGCTGTGGATTAGTCTTGAGGAGGTCTGTATATATCAAAGTGGTGAAGTAATTGATAGCTGGTGGCAACTGCAGCATCCTACAGAGATTAAAAGCCAGATACACAGGTCTCCTGTCTCTCTTAGGCTTTCTGCCTGCTTTCTCCTCTCCCAGCAGGTGAAATCTGCCTCTGGCAAGGACAGACTCAAGAAATACTGGATACCTATTTATGGGGCATCTGTTAAGTGCCAGACACTGTGTTGACCTTGAGGATACAGCAAAGAAATTCTGCTGCAAATGGCTTCAATCTATGAAAGTTTTTGGTTGGTGGTAAACCCTGTAAGATGAAGAGTTCATATATATGTAGCTTGCTCTCATGGAGCCCTGCATGGCTGAAGAAGGGACTCAGAACTGCCTGGAGGTCATAGGGATGCCCTATAAGCTGAGGTGTTCGGATAATGTAACAGAGAATGGGGTCAACATCCTGGATCTCTGAGGTGTCTGAACTTTTCAGTAACATCCAGTTTGGTTAATTCCTTTAAATTGAGGGGAAAGCTTTCTCCTAGACAAATTTTCCTGTCTAATTGTTCCTTAGATTGGTCTCTGTGGGCAATACATGTGGAACTACTATACTATTATAGTTCCACACGAAATCTGTAAAAATAATTAAAAGAGTTAATGCTCAGAATAACCAAATAAAGTGAGTTTACAGCTTACTGTACAAGTGAGTTTGTTTAGTGACCTTGGGAATTATTGACCTTTCATAATTTTTACTTTTTGAATTTTTTTAAAATATAGCCAAACTGAAAATATATTAAGTAGATCAAAAGTTAGATGTGGGTCTTTTCAACTGAGAATGGAAAAAAAGTTGAGACACTTAAAAGGGATGAAAAAATATGCTCGGCTGCATTTCGTTCTTACAATGAAGAGGGCTGAAATACATCCGTGTGGGAAGTCTGCTTGAGAGAGTGGTGTTGGCAGATAATGACAGGAGCCTGGTAAATAAGGGCTTTCCTGGTGGCTCAGCAGTAAGGAATCTGCCTGCCAATGTAGGAGACATGATTTCAATCCCTCGGTCAGGAAGATCCTCTGGAGAAGGAAATGGTAACCCACTCCAGTATTCTTTCCTGGAAAATCCCATGGGCAGAGGAGCCTGGTGGGCTACAGTCCATGGGATCGCGAAAGAATCAGACATGACTTGGCAACTAAACAACAACAAATCCCAAGTCTGACGATTAGTGCCCTAGTTAGGTTTTGTGACATTATAACACTTAAAGTTAGTTTTTATCCTCATCCTAAAGGTTCGCCTAGTCAAGGCTATGGTCTTTCCTGTGGTTATGTATGGATGTGAGAGCTGGACTGTGAAGAAGGCTGAGCGCCCAAGAATTGATGCTTTTGAACTGTGGTGTTGGAGAAGACTCTTGAGAGTCCCTTGGACTGCAAGGAGATCCAACCAGTCCATTCTGAAGGAGATCAGCCCTGGGATTTCTTTGGAAGGAATGATGCTAAAGCTGAAACTCCAGCATTTTGGCCACCTCATGCGAAGAGTTAACTCATTGGAGAAGACTCTGATGCTGGGAGGGATTGGGGGCAGGAGGAAAAGGGGACAACAGAGGATGAGATGGCTGGATGGCATGACTGACTCGATGGATGTGAGTCTGGGTGACCTCCGGGAGTTGGTGATGGACAGGGAGGCCTGGCGTGCTGCGATTCATGGGGTCGCAAAGAGTCGAACACGACTGAGCGACTGATCTGATCTGATCTGATCTGAAACTAATAAAGCAGGTATTTTTTTTCCCCAAAAGCTAACAACAATGGCAACAGTAATAATAGCTCTTATTTATTGAGTACTTGCTCTGTGCTAAAGTCTTCATATGCATTCAGATCAGATCAGTCGCTCAGTCGTGTCCGACTCTTTGCGACCCCATGAACTGCAGCACGCCAGGCCTCCCTGTCCATCACCAGCTCCCGGAGGTCACCCAGACTCGCATCCATCGAGTCAGTGATGCCATCCAGCCATCTCATCCTCTGTCGTCCCCTTCTCCTCCTGCCCTCAATCCCTCCCAGCATCAGAGTCTTCTCCAATGAGTCAACTCTTCGCATGAGGTGGCCAAAATACTGGAGTTTCAGCTTTAGCATCATTCCTTCTAAAGAAATTCCAGGATTGATCTCCTTCAGAATGGACCAGTTGGATCTTCTTGCAGTCCAAGGGACTCTCAAGAGTCTTCTCCAACACCACAGTTCAAAAGCATCAATTCTTCGGCGCTCAGCCTTCTTCACAGTCCAGCTCTCACATCCATACATGACCACAGGAAAGACCATAGCCTTGACTAGGCGAACCTTTGTTGGTAAAGTAATGTCTCTGCTTTTGAATATGCTATCTAGGTTGGTCATAACTTTCCTTCCAAGGAGTAAGCGTCTTTTAATTTCATGGCTGCAGTCACCATCTGCAGTGATTTCCCCATCTATTTCCCATGCAGTGATGGGACCAGATGCCATGATCTTCGTTTTCTGAATGTTGAGCTTTAAGCCAACCTTTTCACTTTCCACTTTCACCTTCATCAAGAGGCTTTTTAGCCCCTCTTCACTTTCTGCCATAAGAGTGGTGTCGTCTGCATATCTGAGGTTATTGATATTTCTCCCGGCAATCTTGATTCCAACTTGTGTTTCTTCCAGTCCAGCATTTCTCATGATGTACTCTGCATATAAGTTAAATAAACATGGTGACAATATGCAGCCTTGATGTACTCCTTTTCCTATTTGGAACCAGTCTGTTGTTCCATGACCAGTTCTAACTGTTGCTTCCTGACCTGCATACAGATTTCTTAAGAGGCAGATCAGGTGGTCTGGTATTCCCATCTCTTTCAGAATTTTCCATAGTTTATTGTGATCCACACAGTCAAAGGCTTTGGCATAGTCAATAAAGCAGAAATAGATGTTTTTCTGGAACTCTCTTGCTTTTTCCATGATCCAGCGGATGTTGGCAATTTGATCTCTGGTTCCTCTGCCTTTTCTAAAACCAGCTTGAACATCAGGAAGTTCACGGTTCACATATTGCTGAAGCCTGGCTTGGAGAATTTTGAGCATTACTTTACTAGCGTGTGAGATGAGTGCAATTGTTCGGTAGTTTGAGCACTCTTTGGCATTGCCTTTCTTTGGGATTGGGATGAAAACTGACCTTTTCCAATCCTGTGGCCACTGCTGAGTTTTCCAAATTTGCTGGCATATTGAGTGCATTATCTCCTTTAATTATTTTTACAAAAAGCTGATGAATTGAGGGATATTTTTAGTCTCCATTCAGAAGAAGTTTAGAGAGGATAAGTAACTTGATTGAGATAATATTGCTAAGAAGCACTGGATTTGTGGACTCTGCTGCTGCTGCTGCTGCTGCTGCTAAGTCACTTCAGTCGTGTCCGACTCTGTGCGACCCCATAGACGGAAGCTCACCAGGCTCCCCCGTCCCTGGGATTCTCCAGGCAAGAACACTGGAGTGGGTTGCCATTTCCTTCTCCAGTGCATGAAAGTGAAAAGTGAAAGTGAAGTCGCTCAGTCGTGTCCGACTCTCAGCGACCCCATGGACTGGAGCCTACCAGGATCCTCCGTCCATAGGATTTTCCAGACAAAAGTGGACTCTATCAGCACTGAAATCACTGTGCGGTACTGCTTTCTACAATGAAGTTGAAGTGATTATCCTCACATTGTCATGTAGCTTGTAACAGAACCAGCGCTGAGATCTTTGCACTTACAGATCTTGCTATTCACTGACCATGAAAATAGAGAACATACAATTCTAGGTAATCTTGTGTCCTTGAAGGCAATGGCACCCCACTCCAGTATACTTGCCTGGAAAATCCCATGGATGGAGGAGCCTGGTGGGCTACAGTCCATGGGGTCGCTAAGAGTGGGGCACAACTGGGCGACTTCCCTTTCACTTTTCACTTTCATGCATTGGAGAAGGAAATGGCAACCCACTCCGGTGTTCTTGCCTGGAGAATCCCAGGGACAGAGGGAGTCTAGTAGGCTGCCGTCTATCGGGTCGCACAGAGTCGGACACGACTGAAGCGACTTAGCATAGCATAGCATAGCATACTAAAAATTGGGAATATTATTACTAAGGAAAAGAACATAATGGATATTGGACAACCACTAATGGTATTTGCCATATATACAGGAAAATTGCCAGCAACTGTTATCAAGGGAAATAATCAATAAACAATATAATAGGAATATAAAGGAGTTTTATTTGAGCCAATAAGGACTTAAAGCCCCCCAAAAAGGCTCTCAGATAACTCTGAAGAACTTCTCTGGAGAAGCATGGTTTTCAACACAGTTTTGTATATTTTAAGAGCAAAGAACATCAAACAAATCAAGGATACAGTCCTTCAAATTAAAAACAAAAGAAAACAGATCAGCATGTACATAGCAAGTCAGTACAGCCTTAGCACCTGGGAAAGGAGTCTTATCATTTAAATAGTACTAGTATTGGTATCCCAGGAAGGGAAGCATTTAATCTTTATTTTTAACATGCACATTCTTTACTTTTCCACATTCTGCCCTTTTCTTTAATAATTAAAGCAGATATACAATGTCTGTACACACAGACTGTTTTAGTTAGCACAAAGTTCAAGTTTACTCATGTATAAGCCAGAATGACTTCCCCGTATCTCAATATGTGAAATTTTGTCTTATCACTGTTTGTTTTTTTTAAAAGTATATATACATTTTGTAAGGATATACTGTAAACTACTAAGATGGTTATCTCTTGGGTGTGATATTTATAGGAACTCTAACCATTTTATTATTATTTTATTCCTTAAAATTATTATAGATTTTTTATTATTACTTTTGATAATAAAGAAATGTAAGAGATACAAAATAACTATTTTCCTTCATAAATATGACTTTAAATATCTGAACATTTTTCTGCCCTTTTCTTGATAATGTTTTATACATTTTGTAATGTTAATGTATTCATGGGTAAGTTCACTTCTGTACATCAGTCTCGAGTTCCTGTGGTCAAGGATTGTCTCAGGGATGGAGAGCCTTATACACCTAGTAGGTACTCAATTCCTAATTAAGTGAACCTTAACTTAGGCAATGACACCCCACTCCAGTACTCTTGCCTGGAAAACCCCATGGATGGAGGAGCCTGGTAGGCTTCAGTCCATGGGGTCGCTAAGAGTCGGACACGACTGAGCAACTTCACCTTCACTTTTCACTTTCATGCATTGGAGAAGGAAATGGCAACCCACTCCAGTGTTCTTGCCTGGAGAATCCCAGGGACGGGTGAGCCTGGTGGGCTGCCATCTATGGGGTCGCACAGAGTCGGACACGACTGAAGTGACTTAGCAGCAGCAGTAACTTACTTCTGTGAGGGAACACAAAGTGAGAGGATAGATCTGGGGATATGACATGAAGGACAAAGAAGGTCAAGTTAAGGTTAGTCAGAAAATATTTTTCTTCCTATTAACACATTTGAGTTTTAAAACTGAGTTAAGTTGGCTAAGAGCCTTGCTGAAGCAACTCGAGTCTGTTTTTCTGCAGTTAGTTACTGCACAGGCCATAATATTGAGAGCCTTAGGCTCACTTCACTTTGCTCGGGAATGTTTCCTTATTGGCATTGCCAATGGCCCTATCTAAAGGCTGTACTCAAAACACCAACTTGGCATACCACAGGAGCCAGCTTCCTCATTCCTCTGTGTGTTAGACTTTCTAGTGATGAAAGAGGAAATTAGGGGCTACAGCGACACCGAACTCACCACTTTCCAAAGAAAGGTTGTGGTGTTTTATATTTATATCAAGTTTGCCTTGGTTTCAACTTTAAAACAACACATGGAATGGCAGTGGAGGAGGGAGCGGTCTGATCTGAGCTGGGAGAGGGTAACCTGGCAACCACTGCTCTGTTCTGCAGATCTGCAGTAAAGAACTGGCCTCCAGGTGTCAGGAAGGGCGCGCCCTCTGAAGGCACTTGAGTAGACTCTGTTCCAGGGCTCTCCCAGGAACTCTGCTGGTCCTGGGCTGGTGGCAGTATAACTCCAGTCTTCACATGGCATTCGCCCTGTCTGTGTATCTGCCTCTGCTGTCTAAATTTTGCCCTCTTCATAAGGACACCAATCATACTGAATTAGAGCCCACACTAAAGACCTCATTTTAGCCTGATTACCTTTGTAAAGACCCCATCTCCAAATAAGGTACTAAGGGTTAGGACTCCAACATATCTTTTTTGGAGGACACAATTTAATACATAACAGTAAGGGTTGTTCTCTATTTTAAAATAAATTACTGTAAACCACTATCAGATCAGATCAGATCAGATCAGTTGCTCAGTCGTGTCCGACTCTTTGCAACCCCATGAACTGCAGCACGCCAGGCCTCCCTGTCCATCACCAGCTCTTGGAGGTCACTCAGACTCACATCCATCGAGTCAATGATGCCATCCAGCCATCTCATCCTCTGTCATCCCCTTCTCCTCCTGCCCCCAATCCCTCCCGGCATCAGAGTCTTCTCCAATGAGTCAACGCTTCGCATGAGGTGGCCAAAGTACTGGAGTTTCAGCTTTAGCATCATTCCTTCCAAAGAAATCCCAGGGCTGATCTCCTTCAGAATGGACTGCTTGGATCTCCTTGCAGTCCAGGGGACTCTCAAGAGTCTTCTCCAACACCACAGTTCAAAAGCATCAATTCTTCGGTGCTCAGCCTTCTTCACAGTCCAGCTTTCACATCCATACATGACCACAGGAAAGACCATAGCCTTGACTAGGCGAACCTTCAACAATCTAAGGAAGAAACACATGTGATCATATCAATTGATGCAGAAAAGGCCTTAAAAAAAAAAAAAAAAAAAAACTCTTGGCAAGGAAGAAATAAACCCTGATAAAAGGCATCTACAAAAAATCTTTTAGCTAACATAATACCTAATGGTGTAAGACTGCTTTCCCCCTTAAGATTGAAAACAAGACAAGATGTACAATCAATCTTACCATTCCTATTTAACATCATACTTGAGGTCCTAGCCAGGCAGGGAAGTAAATGATACACATATCAGAAAGGAAGAAATAAAACTATCCATATTTGCTAATGACATGATTGTTTACAAAGAAAAAAATCTAGCAAAAGAAAAAAAATCCTAGAACTAATAAGTGACTTTAACAAGGTGGTAGGATACAAGATTAATATATAAAAACCTATTGTATTACCATATACTAATAATGAACAATTAGAAATCTAATTTTTATGGAAGAACAAAGGAACTGAATAGACAAAGCAATTTTGAAAAAGAGAAAATTGAAAGAATCACACTAATTGATTTTAAAACTTGGTCGCTAAGAGTCGGACACAACTGAGCGACTTCACTTTCACTTTTCACTTTTCTGCATTGGAGAAGGAAATGGCAACCCACTCCAGTGTTCTTGCCTGGAGAATCCCAGGGACGAGGGGAGCCTGGTGGGCTTCCGTCTGTGGGGTCTCACAGAGTCAGACACGACTGAAGTGACTTAGCAGCAGCAGCATAAAGTCATGGTAATCAAGATATCATAGTATTTGTGAAGGGGAAAATTTATATGATTTAATGGAACAGAATATTGTCCAGACATAGAGCCCCAAAATATAGCCAATTGATTTTTTTCACAAAGGTATGAAAGTAATTCAATGAAGGATAGTCTTTTTCAACAAATGGTGTTGGAATACTTGGACACAAGGCCAAAAAAAATCTCATCACCTCAAAATTAAGCTCATTAAATAGTTACTCTTTGAAAGATAAATACCATATGCTATCACTTAATATGTAGACTCTAAACTATGACACAGTGAACTTATCTATGAAACAGACTCACAGGCATAAAGAACAGACTTGTGATTGTGTTGCCGCCCGGGGAGAAGGTGGGGGCGGGATGAACTAGGAGTTTCAGATTAGCATATGCAAATTTATATTATGGAATGGATAAACAGCAAGGTCCTACTGTATAGCACAGGCAACTGTATTCAATAAACTGTGATAAACCATAATGTAAAAGAATATGAAAAATAATGAATTGCTTTGGTATATTAACAGCAGAATTAACACAACATTGTAAATCAACTATACTTCAATGAAATTAATTTTTTTTTAAGTTATTCTTTATTCTTGCTCCCTCCAATTGCTGGCAGCCACCAATCAGCTTTTTGTCTATATGTATCTACCTCTACTGGACATTTCATATAAGAGAAACTTCCATGTGATATGTTGGAGAAGACGATGGCACCCCACTCCAGTACTCTTGCCTGGAAAATCCCAGGGACGGGGGAGCCTGGTGGGCTAAGAGTCAGACATGACTGAACGACTTCCCTTTCACTTTTCACTTTAATGCTTTGGAGAAGGAAATGGCAACCCACTCCAGTGTTCTTGCCTGGTGGGCTGCCGTCTATGGGGTCACACGGACTCAGACACGACTGAAATGACTTAGCAACAAATGTGATATGTAACCTTTTGTGCCCACTTTACTCAGCATGTTTTGATGTGTGTCTTCCTTGTAGCATCTGTCTGTACTTCATTCTTTTTTTAAAAGTGTTCTGAATGATATTTCATTATATGTATATACCACAATTTGTTTATTCATTCTTCATAAACATTTGGGTTGTTTCCACCTTTTGTCTATTGTGAATAGTGCTGCTATGAATATTTACCTACAAGGATTTTGAGTACCTCTTCTCCTTTCTTTTGGGTGTATACCCAGGAGTGGAATTAGTGTGATATTTGCTAATTCTGGGTTTAACTTTTTAGGAACCATAAAAACTATTTTCACCCACCCTCACTTTCATATAATTGTAATAGTATTATGTATATTTTTTATGTGTAATATCTGACATAAAAATAACCTCTTCAAATTAAAGACTCTTAGTCAACATTTTTTGTGGCTGTATACTATTTTTCTATGTGTATTTTATAATTTAATTAATCATTACAATATTTTAGGTACTTCAATTTCCTCTTATTCTCTTTTGTTTCTCATTGCTATTGTTAACCGGAGAAGGCAATGGCACCCCACTCCAGTACTCTTGCTTGGAAAATCCCACGGATGAAGGAGCCTGGTAGGCTGCAGTCCATGGGGTCGCTAGGAGTCGGACATGACTAAGTGACTTCACTTTCTCTTTTCACTTTCATGCATTGGAGAAGGAAATGGCAACCCACTCCAGTGTTCTTGCCTGGAGAATCCCAGGGACGAGGAAGCCTGGTGGGCTGCCGTCTATGGGGTCGCACAGAGTCGGACACGACTGAAGTGACTTAGCATAGCATAGCATAGCATAGCTATTGTTAACAAGTTCAAGCTCATACTGATTACTATACTGCAGGCCTATAAATTGAGAGATGAGTTGTTGGGGCTACTTTACTTAGAAAGCCAGCAGATCAAGAAGATGATGGACTAGTATCCCAAAGAATCATCTTACCTGAGTTAGAATTCGGGCTTCTTTTATATCTGGAGGGGAGGGGATGTAGCTGGTTGTTGCAGACTTCTTGATGCCAGAATTCTTTGTTTTTGCATCTGTACATTTAGGTGTGGTCACAATGTTCTCACAAACCTCCAACAAGATAAATATTATTCTCTGTTCTTTAGCTTTTTATCTCTATATGAGTGGGGAAAGTGTTATGCCTTTAAAGATAAAAGTCTTGAGAAGGGGCTATCCTGTATATTTCAAGTTACAGGCAACATTATTTTACAAATGGTTCAGAACCAGCATGACTAAGCACAAGCAACAGAGCACAAAGATTAGAGACAAAGGAATAGACTCAATATGGAGTCAGGTTTGTCATGCTGTGTTACAGTATGTTAAATAATGTCATTACAAACATTTGTGCTTACATCCTTAATTCAATTAAAAGTGTGTCACTCAGATAAATTATGGGCTTCCCTGGTAGCTCAGCTGGTAAAAAAATCCACCTGCAATATGGGAGACCCTGCTTCAATTCCTGGGTTGGGAAGTTCCCCTGGAGAAGGGATAGGCTACCCACTCCAGTATTCTTGGGCTTCCACTGTAGCTCAAATGATAAAGAATCTGCCTGTAATGCGGGAGACCTGGGTCTTGTATTCTTGCCTGGAGAATCCCCATGGACAGAGGAGACTGGTGGGCTACTGTCTGTGGGGTCACAAAGAGTCAGACACAACTGAGCGACTAAGCACAGCCAGGTAAATTCCACAGTGTAGAATCATTATTCTATAATATAAATATTTTCTAAATTCTTGTTATATGTTGGGAAATGATTTCCAAAAAGTTCTACCAAATTGTACTTTGACTTGAAGCAGAAACTGTCCTTCCCAGGGCTGAATTGTATTATTTTTTTTAATCTTTGTTAATTTTGTAGGCTAAAAATTCTTATACTAGATTTAATTTCTGAAACTGTGGTTATAATGAATTTGAACTTTTTCCCAATGTTTACTATTAATTTACATTTTATAATTTATGAATTATCTATTTATACCTTTACCTATTTGTATTCCAGAATTTATATTCAGAATGCTTCTTGTCACAAATAACAAATCTAATCATGGCTGTAATCCATTGGGAATAAATTGTTTGGAAATAACAAGGTATCTGCAAATAGGTCTGCTAGCTGGTTTAGTGGTTTAGGATGTCAGTTTGGTCCCTTTGCAATGAAAGATGGCTACAACTGCTCCAAACATCACACCCATGTTTAAGGTGGGAGAGAGGGGATAAAGGTACAACCAACTACATCTGTCCATTCGATTATGAAAGTGAAAGCTTTGCTGAATGCTCTCCCAGCACACCTACCCTTAACTCTCATTGACCAAATCCAGGTCATAAAGCCACCGGTTGTTGCAAAGGAACTGAAAATCAAGGAGTCGGATTTAAATGTTAGACAAATCATTTGTGATCCATCCTCTGGGACTGCACATTTTGATGCCCACAACAAAGTCAAAAAGTGGGGAAACTAGGGGAATGGAATCTAGAAAGCAAACACCACTATGACACAGAGTCTTGATGGGTTTTTTCTTATTGCTTTATATGTTTCTCTATACATGAAGGAAATTGACCTTTGTCCTATTTATGACAAATAGAGAGAAGGAAATGGCAACCCACTCCAGTATTCTTGCCTGGAGAATCCCAGGGACAGAGGAGCCTGGTGGGCTGCCGTCAATGGGGTCGCACAGAGTCAAACACGACTGAAGTGACTTAGCAGCAGCAGCAGCAGCATGACAAATATATTTCACAGATTTCATTGCACTTAATTTCTACTTATCTAAGAAAAGGATTTTTTAAAAATTTTATATAATAAAATGTAACCAGTCAGTCCTAGAGGAAATCAACCCTGAATATTCATTTGAAGGACTGGTGCTGAAATTGAAGCTCCAATACTTTGGCCACCTGTTGCAAAGAGCCGACTCATTGGAAAAGAGCCTGATGCTGGGAAAGATTGAAGGCAGGAGAAGTGGGCAACAGAGGATGAGATGGTTGGATGGCATCATTGACTCAGTGGACATGAGTTTGAGCAAACTTTGGCAGATAGTGAAAGACAAGAAAGCCTGGCATGCTGAAGTTTGTGGGGTTGGAAAGGACTGAGTGACTGAAGAACAATTAAGTTTACATTTTTTTCTTTTTGTTTTTTTAGAAGCAGGCGGGGTTAGCCAAGCCCTACAGATTAGGATCCTTCAAGAGAAACTGGGACCTTGGCAGACCTGTCTGGGGATTTGGAAACCTGGAAGAGACAGTCCCTACCGGAAGTTCCTCTTAAGGCACAGGGAGGAGGAGAAATACCCTGACTTTTCCCTTCTAGACCTCCAGTTCCTGCCAGTGCCTGGCTGAAGCCAGCTGGAAGCCTTTAACTTCTAGTTGAGCGTGAGAAATGTACTTACAGGGATCATCTCCCAACAGCGCAGAGCAGGGCAAGAAGTTTCTCGTCCTCTCGTCCTTCTTTTCTCTTCCATCCCGGTTGCCCTCTTCTATCATCCTGTAAATTCTGCTTTTTCTCACTTCCCAGCCTTATATTGCTCAGGCTCTGTTTCCCTGCCAGAAAATTCCCTTCAGTTCTCTTCCTGATTATCCTGCACTGACTGTCCATGCCCCGTCTGCCCTTTCACAGTTTCAGTCTCTTGCTTCAGCATCTTTTGGGAGTTGCCCTGTTCTCTTGCTTCTCTGTTCTGCTGCTTCTCCCCATCCTTCTGGGTGCCATGGTTAGTCTCCAACACGCTCAGGTTAGTCAGGGTCTTTTGATGGAAAGGAGCAGTCACTCAGGTCCCCTTAGATAGAGAGGGCTTTGCCCAAAGGTTACATGTGGGCTGGATCTGGAATTTGAAGGATTTGGGAAACCAAGGCAGCTCTAGGAACCAGCTATGCTGCTTGCCTGTCGGAGCCTAGCCTGTCCTTCTTCTAGGATGTCTTTGATTCCCTCACTTCATGCTGTGCATTTTCAACTGGCTGACTCGACACATTCTCTGGTCAGATTCTGATGTTCATGGCCATTATGGCAGGTCACCTGATGCACCTCTAGCCTGCCTGTGAATGGGCTGCTCTAGGATCAGGAATCCAACCTGTGGCACCTCCTAGGGAAAACTTATTGCTGGATTTCCTAAGTGGGAGCTGTAGACCATTCCAGTTCAGCTCAAGGTGATAAAATGTTGACTTGGTAGGTAATAAGATTCACCTGTTTGGAGGGGGTTGCACCTGGGTTCTCTGTACTCACTCTGTGTGCCTATCTGGGCACTAAGATACATTTGATGTGTCTGCTTGGCTTCTGTGATGACAAGTCTTGAACTGTAGGCTCTGCCAAGCAGAGATTCTCAACCTGGCTGAAATGACAGCCACCTGGGGAACTCTCAAAGCTCCTGATGCCATGTCCCACCCTGACATTCCAGCCAAATTTGTCTGTGATCAGGGAGGCATAGATGTTTTTCAGAGCTTCCAAATGACTCTAATATGCATAAGAGATCCCATCTTGGTTGCCAGGACATTAGGTTGTGACTTCCCCTGTCACCTCTTCCCTACAGGCCACTCCTTGACATCAGTTGAGGGACTGTTGATTTCCCAGGAAGTTCTCCAGTTTGGGAGGGGAAAGCCTGGAGTCTTGGAGGGCTATGCCTGACAAATGTAAAAAGCCTCATTTCTAGTACTTTCCTACTTAAAAATTACTTGGCAGGATCAAAAGGACCTTCTGCCCCTGAAGCTGTTTAGTCTGACAGTTGGAAGAGTTTCTTTTTCACTTTCTGCTGTTTTTGTTTTCTTTTACTGCCCACTGTGTGGTTACACAATACAAATGCTACAATATTCAGGAGCTGATTAGCTCCTGGCTATGAACTCCCTTCCCTGAACTGAGCCATGCTCATACTTCACATTGATAGTTGAGTGGTTATGTTCAACATGAGAAAATAGAACATAATTAAAGACTATGTTAAAGTCTTTTTTAACTATGTTTTAACATATGTTAAAGAAGGACAACACGGAAGTCCGAAGAGTTTCTGAAAAGGTAAAGCATCCTGCTTTCACTACAAGTTGGTCAAAACAAAGAGGAAGGAATTGGATCTCTTTCTTGCTGATTCTTTGATTATTCAGGAATATGTGATTGGTAACATTTTAAATGTATGCAGTACTTTAAATCTTCCCATACTCACCGGATTCTCTCAAATATCCTTTAAAGTAGAAAGATGGAGAAGGAAATGGCAACCCACTCCAGTATTCTTGTCTGGAAAAGCCCATGGTCAGAGGAGCCTGGTGGGCTACAGTTCATGGGGTCACAAAGAGTTGGACACGACTGAGAGACTGAGCGCAAAGTAGAAAGAGCAGATATCATTTCCTTATTTTCCCAGGTGAGATATTATTATCCTTATTTTTCTCTTTTCTCAAAATACCTCAAGACCATAGTACCACCAGGGGTGGATGTGAGACTGGAACACAAGACTCTGTGCCCTGTGGCAGCTGTGCAACGTATCCTGTGGCTTTACGGGTGAACTAACCCAGACACTGAACAGTGGAGATGTGTGGATTCAAAGGGAAGTTAATGCCTTAGCTTTGAGGGAGTTAAATGGCCATTGAGAGAATGTGTGGGTTATGATCCTAGACTGCGATGATGTGTGGGAGTCAGTGTGGGACCCCTGTGATCCCCCTCACCCCCACCTCTACAGCCGGACCAAATAAACCCACAGTCTAGATGAGACCTAAGTGCAGTCCATGTGACACAGCTTCTTGACAAGACCCCCCACCCCCTTTTCTGCTGCCGATGGCTTGCTGCTCTTCAGCCCCTCAATGAGCCTCCCAGAGGTGGGGCTCTGAGACAGGCAGGAGTGACTGTGGGGCCAAGGAACACAGCAGACAGAAACCCCAAAGGCTCCGGAGTGGCCTGAGGAACATCCTAGGGGTCCTCATTAAATCCTCTAAACAGCCAGCATTTGGATTTAAACGGTGTCAGAGCCCAGATAGCAGCAAAGGTTTTTCTTTTCATTGGTCAGTTTTTAAACTGCTGAACTCTTTGCAGTCTATTTTAAATTTCTGTCATGTATTCTACATGTGGTCCTCTTCCTTTCTTCCCGATGCCATAAGGTAGATTCTCATGACTTTTGGATCATCCACACTTGAGTTGCTAAATCACTGCATTTGCACTTGAGCCTACACTTTGCAGCCCCCTTCAGGATCACTGAAGGCCAAGTGAGAATTCTATCTGCTGAAAGTTGTCACCTCAGTAGTTGGTGTTGGGTCCTTCACTCCTCAGAGCAGAAGAATCGCTGGGGCTTGGCAAGGAGACTGCTGATGATGGCCTTCTCAGTGAGGGAGTAGGTCAGGAAGGTCTGGCCATCGCTGCACTGGGCCTGCTTGCTTGTGCTGTTAATGCAGGTTTGTGTGCCCGATGCACAGTGAGGCCAAGCAGACTTTGGAGTTTGGAGCAGAGAAAGGTTTATTGCAAGACCAGGCAAGGAGACGGGTGGCTCATACCCTAAAAACCCCAAACTCCACAAAGGGCTTAGGCAAGGCACTTTTAAAAGCCGGGTGAGGGAGCAGAGTCTGTGATCAGCTTGTGCACAGTTCTCTGGCTGATGGACAGGTAGCAGGGTGGTGTCACAGGGGTTAACATTGTCAGTCCTTAGGCTCCAGGAGACCTAGGGCTATGTGCTGATGATTGTCAAGCAGTTAACATCTTCTGTTTGTTGGAGAGGGGGAAGGTATTTTTTTTTTTTAATATCTGCAAAACAAATTAGGAAATGTGTATCAAATACTATCTAGGTACTTGAGAGAGGAGCTAAAGAAGGCCCCATGTCCTGGGAAGGCCCCATGGGGTCCTGCTTGGGTTCAGTGCCTCTTCTTCCTCAAGGACATCAGTTTCTCCCCTATTCTCAGCAACTCCCAACCTTGCACACCACCAAACACTCTTACTCGCAGGTTAGGCTATAGCACCAGCTGCACCAAAGACAACAGGAAAGGCCAATAGATTAGGTCATGTCTGTCTGTCCACAGCTGTTTAATTGCTTTGCAGCTGCCATCCAGGCAAAACTCTTTAAAAGGTTTATGAGTAACAGATTCCCTCCAGGGTAGCTGTCTCCACCTTCAAAGCCGCACAGTCCCCACCCTTACCTAGCTCTACTTTGCACTTTGTACAGCCAGTTCCCCTGAGCTCTGGCTCCAGCTGCTACCCCCGCTTTTTTTACTTCTTCTATCAACTTGTAACATCTTGTTCTGAGCCTCCCAGATCCTTAAGGAGAGTCAGGGGGAACAAAATGATACATTAATGTACATTTTTTAAAAATTATAAGCAATTTTAAGTTGTCTAAAAGCCAAAGAAGTATTGTGTCACAATTTCCAAATAGTGCTGCAAAACAATTACAGTTTTATCATCAAAGTGATTAAAGTGCTTTTCTCTCCTTACCTCATCCGAGCTTATCTCTGATATGCTATAGACGCTTACAGGTAGCAGTCCCTAAAGACAGAAGATTCTACACCTCCAGGAGCCTAGGTCTCTTGGGGAGGTAAACCAGATCCTCACTATTCATTTGGATCTACCTTCCTTCTTAGGAGATTGGTTGCCATCAGGGTTTTCTTTTTATTATTGTAGAGCAGTAAACTGTCAAAGTTAAGTGTTGAGGGTAACATTGCAATTTCAC
This sequence comes from Tragelaphus eurycerus, assembly GCA_935064755.1. Classification (NCBI taxonomy): domain Eukaryota; kingdom Metazoa; phylum Chordata; class Mammalia; order Artiodactyla; family Bovidae; genus Tragelaphus; species Tragelaphus eurycerus. The sequence continues at coordinate 1,292,267 of CAKXYN010000126.1, read as the reverse complement.
CTCTTTCTCTTGGACCTGCCAGATATGACAAGCTTCTCTGTTTGCAACATTACGTCAACAGTCTTGGGAATATGTCGCTGCCTCAGGACTCTTCTCATAGCACCTCACAGCATCAGAACTCAGAGTCAGGTCCTCTGTGATCCTTTCAAGAGTGAAAGCCCCATAGAATAGAATTTTTTTCCCAGTGTGTTGACTCAACAACACGTTTGTTAGGTAGCAACAGTCATTTATAGATTCAAGGGATTAGATCTGATAGAAAGAGTGCCTGAAGAACTATAGATGGAGGTTTGCAAAACCATGCCAAAAAAAAAAAGAAAAGAAAAGAAATGCAAGAAGGTAAAGTGGTTGTCTGAGGAGGCCTTACAAATAGCTGAGAAAAGAGAATCAGAAGGCAAAGGGAAAGGGAAAGATATACCCAACTGAATGCAGAGCTCCGAAGAATAGCAAGGAGAAATAAGAAAGCCTTCTTAAGTGAACAATGCAGAGAAATAAAGGAAAGCGATAGAATGGGAAAGACTAGAGATCTCTGCAAGAAAATTAGAGATACCAAGGGAACATTTCATGCAAAAATGGGCGCAATAAAGGACAGAATAGCAAGGACTTACCAGGAGAAAAGAATAAAAAGAGGTGGCAAGAAAGGACTATAAAAGAAAAGGCCTTAATGACCTGAATAATCACACGGTCACTAACCTAGGCTGGACATCCTGGAGTGTGAAGTCAAGTGGGCCTTTAGGAAGCATTCATATGAACAAAGGTAATGGAGGTGATGGACTTCGAGCTGAGCTATTTCAAACCCTAAAAGAGGATGCTGCTTAAGTTCTGCACTCAATATACCAGTAGATTTGGAAAACTCATCCGTGGCCACCAGACTGGAAAAGGCATTTTTGTTCCAATCCCAAAGAAAGGCAATGCCAAAGAACGTTCAAACTACCGTACAAATATGCTCATTTCAAATGTTAGCAAGGTAATGCTCAAAATCCTTCAAGCTAGGCTTCAACAGTATGTGAACCAAGAACTTCTAGATGTACAAGCTAGATTTAGAAAAGGTAGAGAAACTAGAGATCAAATTGTCAACATCCACTGGATTGTAGAAAAAGCAAGGGAATTCCAGAAAAACATCTACTTCTGCTTCATTGACTACTCTAAAGCCTTTAACTGTGTGGATCACAACAAACTGTGGAAAATTCTTAAAGAGGTGGGAATACCAAACTACCTTACCTGCCTCCTGAGAAACCTGTATGTAGGTTAAGAAGCCACAGTTAGAACCAGACATGGAACAACAGACTCGTTCAAAATTGGAAAAGGAGTGCGTCGAGGCTGTATATTGTCACCCTACTTATTTAAATCATATGCAGAGTACATCACGTGAAATGCCAGGCTGGATGAATCACAAGCTGGAATCAAGATGGTTGGGGAAAATATGAAAAACCTCAGATATGCAGATGATACCGCTGTAATGGCAGAAAGTGAAGAGCTTTAGTTCCTCTTCAGTGAGTGAAAAAGCTGGCTTAAAACTCAACATTCAAAAAACTCAGATCATATCATCAGGTCCCATCACTTCATGGCAAATAGATGGGGAAACAGTGACTGACTTTATTTTCTTGGGCTCCAAAAGTCACTGCAGACAGTGACCTCAGTCATGAAGTTAAAAGAACCTCCTTGGAAGTAAAGCTGTGACAAACCACTGCATATTAAAAAGCAGAGACATCACTTTAACAACAAAGATCCATGTGGTCAAAGCTATGATTTTTCCAGTAGTCCTGTATGGATGTGAGAGTTGGACCATAAAGAAGGCTGAGCACCAAAGAATTGATGCTTTTGAACTATGGTGCTGGAGAAGACTCTTGAGAGTCCCTTGGACTGCAAGGAGATCAAACCAGTCAATCCTAAAGGAAATCAACCCTGAATATTCACTGGAAGGACTTCTGCTAAAGCTGAAGCTCTAATACTTTGGCTACCTGATGTGAACAGCTGACTCCTTGGAAAAGATCCTGATGCTGAGAAAGATTGAGAGCAGGAGGAGAAGGGGACAACAGAGGATGAGATGATTAGATGGCATCACCGACATAATGGACATGAGTTTGAGCAAGTTTCAGGAGATAGTGAAGGTCAGAGAAGCCTGGTGTGCTGCAGTCCATTGGGTTGCAAAGAGTCAGACATTACTTAGTGATTGAACAACAATACTTAAGATCCTACCATGGGCTTAGTACCAAAAGTACTAAAGTTCTCTCTATAATCTCTTAATGTAATGAAGGAGATGGATTTGAAAACAGTATATTCACTATAATGTGGTGGATAATAAGACACTTTCACACAGGGACAAAGAGACCTATGTGTGGTCTCAGGGAAGACTTATTTTTAAATAGTTGGACATGGGTACCAAATCACTATACTATTTAGATTCTTGTGGATTTTTAAAATTAATTTATCTTAATTGGAGGACAATTATTTTACAATATTGTGGTGGTTTCTGCCATACAGTGACATGAATCAGCCACAGGTGCACATGCGTCGGCCTATCCTGAACCCCGCTCCCACCTCCCTCCCCATTGCACCCTCTGGTTCATTGCACCCTTTGAGTGCCCTGGTTCATGCACAGAGCTTGCACTGGTCCTCTATTTCACATATGGGAATATACATGTTTCAATGCTATTCTCTCTTATCATCCCACCCTCGCCTTCTCCCACAGAATCCAAAAGTCTATTCTATCCATCTGTGTCTCTTTTGCTGTCTTGAATTTAGGATCATCATTACCATCTTTCTAAATTCCATATATATGCATTAATATACTATATTGGTGTTTCTCTTTCGGACTTCACTCTGTATAATAGGCTCCAGTTCCATCCACCTCATTAGAACTGACTCAAATGCGTTCTTTTTTATAGCTGAGTAATATTCCCTGTGAATATCTATCACAACTCCCTTATCCATTCATCTGCTGATGGACATCTAGGTTGCTACCATGTCCTAGCTATTGTAAACAGTGCTGCAATGAACATTGGGATACATGTGTCTCTTTCAATTCTGATTTCCTTGGTGTGTATGCCCAGCTATGGGATTGCTGCATCATATGGCAGTTTTAATTTCAGTTTTTAAATGAATCTCCACACTGTTCTCCATAGTGGCTTTCATTCATTTCAGTTTGCATTCCCACCAACAGTGTAAGAAGGTTCCCTTTTCTCCACATTCTCTCCAGCATTTATTGTTTATAGACTTTTTGATGGCAGCCATTCTGACTGGCGTGAGATGGTACCTCATTGTGGTTTTGATTTGCATTTCTCTGATGATGAGTGATGTTGAGCATCTTTTCATGTGTTTATTATCCATCTGTATATCTTCTTTGGAGAAATATCTGTTTAGTTCTTTGGCTCACCTTTTGATTGGGTTATTTATTTTCCTGGTACTGAGTTACATGAACTGCTTGTATATTTGGGGGATTAATTCTTTGTCAGTTGCTTTATTAGTGGGCTTCATTCCAGGAGTGCAAGGATTCTTCAATATTCACAAATCAATATGATACACCATATTAACAAATTGAAAGATAAAAACCATATGATTATCTCAATAGATGCAGAGAAAGTCTTTGACAAAATTCAACAACCCATTTATGATAAAAAAAAAAAAACTCCAGAAAACAGGCATAGAAGGAACATACCTCAACATAATAAAAGACATATATGATAAATACACAGCAAATATTATGCTCAATGGTGAAAAATTGAAAGCATTTCCTCTAAAGTCAGGAACAAGACAAGGGTGCTCACTCTCACCACTACTATTCAACATAGTTTTAGAACTCTTCGCCACAGCAATCAGAGAAGAAAAAGAAATAAAAGGAATAAAGATTGAAAACAAAGAAGTATAACTCTCACTGTTTGCAGATGACATGATCCTCTACATAGAAAACCCTAAAGACACCACCATAAAACTACTAGAGCTAATCAGTGAGTATAGTAAAGTTGCAGGCTATAAAATTAATACATAGAAATCCCTTGCATTCCTATATAATAACAATGCAAAAACAGCAAGAGAAATTAAGGAAATTAAGAATGGTCCTATTCACCACTGCATTGCAATGAAAAGAATAAAATACTTAGGAGTAAATTTACCTACTCCTAAAGAAACGAAAGATACATTATCTCTTGATGAGTATTATCTCCTAACAGTTAAATTAATTTGGGGCCTGTGACCAGGATTGGGGGTGAAGGGAGGAGTAAGCAGATTTCAAAACAGAATTCTGTTTTGAACAAGGGAGATTGAAACTTATTCCCCTGCTCCAGATGGCCTGTATAGGAATCTGGGGAGAAGGAGAAAGCAGGAGCGGAGGGGACTGACTGGCCTAGAGGAGCCACACCATGGCCAAGCCAGGGTGAACAGCCTGCACGACAGCAGGTGCTCAGCCAGCAGAGGAAGCTGCAAGGGGTTTCATTTCCTCCCCTTCAGCTCTGGACTTCTGTCAGGAGGTTTATTTCTCTCCAATTGCAAGTAAAAATAATTAAGACTGACTGATCGTTAAAATACCTTCTCCTCCCCTTCCTAAAAGAAGCAAGATATTTTATTTTGAGTGTCTGTTTCGCTCTGAGAAGTTCAGCAGCACCATTCTCTTCATTCTGGACTCTGCAGAAGTGTATTTCACCTTCAGCAAGTCGGGGATGATTCCCGGTCTTCCATGTGCCCTGCCCACCAGCCTAGGGCATTGGGAATCTTGTCCAGAAGCTGTCTAGAGTCACTGAAGAGAGAGGCAAAGCCATCATTCTGCCTTGTGCTACTCAGCACCCATCAGGTAAGCTGCTGCACACCAAGCTGAAGGCCCTGGCGGATCATTTGGCCCTGGGTCTTTCAGACTTTGCTTGAATATGTTGAACGCACACCTCTCGGTTCAAAGCAGCAAGACTGAGAATGGTGTCTTCAGCAGGAACGATGATGAAGAAAATGTATACCCCTTTCCAAGTTTATCATAACAGTAGTTTATTTAAATAAATCCCAACATGTTTTAGGATCAAGATTAGTGATATTTTTATTAAAATAAGAAATCGTCAACAAATATTTTGAAGACCTACTATTTGTATGGGCTATGCAAACTTCTTTGGTAAATGCAAAGTGCAGAACCTGAGAAATTTATAACCTATCATTTGGGCAGACAAGTTGTGAAAATTTAAGTAATATTATAAGGTTACACATGACTAAGTACCTGATGGGTGGTACAGACAGGATTTTAGCACAAAAGAAAGATGGATAGTAGCTGAAGTTATTAGCAAAGACTTAATAAAGAAACTGGCCTTGAAGGGTGGTTGGATGTGGATAAATGGAAGGTGTATAAAGGGAGAATAATTTCCAATTATGACTTGTTAATACTTCCATTGAATCAAATCTACATAACAAACTACTTGAACTTTAATTTCCAGCTGAAATATGTAAATCTTCAATTCAGGAAAGCTATTCATGTCAATATTAGAAACAAAAGTCCTAAGGAAAAAGGCTGACGTTTATGTATTGTGGGAAACCGCTGGCTTGCTAGGCATTCTGTCAATTGAATTCTTTTCCTCCTCCTCCCCAGAGATCTATTCACCGTTGGCAACTTCTGCTGAACGTTCCCTAATTTCTAGCAATCTTTTGCATGGAAAATGAGATTTAGGTTAACTTTATATTTTTTATGTGTATGATAAATAGCAGAGCAGCACAAAATCACTTCTGATAAAACTTCTGTCTTATCAGAAGATATGGAGAAAGGGTTACACATCACTTTCTCCATATCTCAGGCTTTCAGCTGAATCTGCTACATCAGGGAGCAATCACTAGTTGTGTAAGTGATAGGCTGGAGGCCACAAAAAGAAATCTTTAGCTTCTCCTCCAAGGCCTGTTCTTTACATGAGAGCACAGGAGTCTCCACAAAACTTGCATGATCTTAGTATTGAAATTTATGTGTATATGTACAAAAGAATTGAGAGAATTTCATGTAATTCTTCTTTATAATCTAATGATGAGGACAGTATTAAAAATATTAATAGATAATGGTTGATCTCCATGAGTAAATTTGGATAATCTCTTGATGTACGGCCAGCAAATGTAAATTCCCTATGACCATTTAAAATAAAACAAACAAACAAAAAAAACCCCAAAGTTCTTTACTTTCCTACTTTGCATCCTTTGCTCAGATTACTTTCTGCCAGTGATGGTCTGCTTGCATCCTCCTTCCCCAGCTCTACACACACACACACACACACACACACACACACACACACACACACCCTGTACCTACTGACCAAACCATTCCATCATTCACTGAGGAATGAGCTTCACTAGTAAGAAACAACCATGGATTCAGACTCTGCCCTAACAGAGCTTATTCTCCAATCTGTATTCTACCTGTCTTTTAAGACCCACTTTCAAGAATGTTTTTCCAGCCTGTAGTCAGAATTAGTCTTATCTTTCTTTATGATCCCAAACCAAGAGTCTTGGTTTTCTACTATGTGATTGTGCTATAGTAAGAAATATATATATATATATATTTCTGTATCTGTATATATATATATATATATTTCTGTGTCTGTATATATATATATATACATATATATATATATATATATATGGTCTTCATTCAAAATTCCTGGCACTGAATGTCTAAAACCCTTGATATTTCCTGGGTGGGAGGGACGAGAGGAGTATTTCTTATTATTCATTAATAGGAAATATTATTCAACCACCTGAGTTTACACAATGCGGTAACTCTTGGAGGATGGGAATTGTGAGAGGCACCAGTCATGTGATGACAGGGCTGGAAATTTTAGCCATCCCCCTAGTTGCTCCCTGCCCCTCTTAATCACCATGGCTGGTGATTTAATTAGTCATGCCTACATAAGGAAGCCTCCATAAAAAACAATAAACAGCAAAGTTCAGAGAGCTTCTGGGTTGGTGAACAAGAATGCCTTTGCATGCCAGGAGGGTGGCATATTCTAAACTCCGTGGGGACAGAAGCTTCTGTGCTCAGGACCCTTCTGGATCTTGTCATACGTGTCTCTTCATCTGGCTATCTATTTGTATCCTTTAAAATATCCTTTGTAATAAATTAATGATAGTAAGTAAACTTTATTTACCTGGGTTCTGTAAGCTGTTCTAATAAATTGTCAACGCTTAAGAGGGGATTTTGGGAACCCCCAATTTAGCCAATCAGTCAGAAGTACTGGAAGTCTGGACATGAGGTTTGTGTCTGAAGTGGAGTTAGTTTTGTGGGACTGAGCCCTTGACTTGTGGAGTCTGCACTAACTCAAGGTGGTTATTATCAGAAGTGCTGTGAATAGAGAATCTATTGGGTCTATATCACAGCTATTTTGTGTGTATCTTTTCCCACTGTTAGATCTTAAATTTCCTAGTGTCTTCAAGTCATTCTTAGATTTAGATTCTCATTATAGTTTAACTGAATTCTTTTTTTCTCCATTCAAAGAATATTTTTCAAACATTTAGCTAACAGCCAGCCCTGGTTCTTTCAAACATTTAGCTAAGAGCCAACCCAGTTTTTTGGTCATGTGACCAAAGAAAAAGTGTGTAAGCAAACGCATGGCAAACAGAAGAGAAACTTGAAAAACGGCCCACAGAGCATGACAAAGAGTTTGGGATGGCTGGCACATAGGATTTAAATGAGAGTGTAATGGAAAACTAGTCCAGATAGGTAATTGTGTAATCTGATCATAAAGTTTTACAGATGAGAATGAGACACAGAGATGTTATTTGATCAGCCCCAGCAACAAAAGGATCAGAACCCATCATCTGACTGTCCCCACCATCCAAACCCAGCACTTTTATATGAGCGCAGACAGTGATGTTATGCAACCATGCCAGTCTGAGGCGAGTGGCTGGGAAAAGATGAAGATAGCACTGGAGAGTATCTATGGCAATAATGTCTGGGCACTGGGCCACATGATGCTTCTCTTTGTACTTCCACAGAAGCAAGAGCAATAAGAGGCAAACAACCAAGAAAATTAGGTGCACTGAAGACAACAGCTTGCGCTGCTCTGTGGCATGCTGTAGTGGCCAACTTGAGCTCCACTTATGATACACAGCCTGGTCTGTGAGCTACGCTTTGAAGCAAACACCAAGAATTACCAGCTCTGCCATTCTTTTGGCCTTTGCCTTGAGTTTAAAAGAACTAATATTTTCAATGACACCTGTTAATTACATTAATAAGCAAAGGTGTTAAGCAGGTAAGTCATTAAAAAATGACACAGAGCCTATAAACATATGAAATTAAGTTCAACCTTCTCCAATAATCAAAGAAAAATTTTCGTGAAAAAATTCTTTTTCCTTATTAGATATCAAATTATCAAGACTAGTAACAATAATAACTACTGTTGGCAAAAACACGGGATAATTGACTCAGATATAGAATCTGCTGATTAGAGAAAAATTTGGTATACGCTTTCCACAGAGCAATTTGTCAATATGTTTCATTAGTCATTAAAAGGTGCTTATCCTTTCTGGCAATTCTACTTCAAGGAAATTTATCCTAAGACATTCATCAGAGAGGTGCACAATGTTAGGTTGGAATTCTGTTCATTTCAACATTATGGCTATGAAAACTTAGAAACAATTCATGTATATAACATTAGGGAAGTTGGTACATACCCTATGGCACAAAATCACAATGATAAAAGGATACTGATGTAGTGCAGCATTCTTAATATAATGCTAAGTGGGATGTGCTGGGTGCAAAAAAAAAAAAGTATTTGTAGCTTAAAAACATTTTTAAAAAAACACATGCATGTACAACAGGCATGTTGAGCAATCAAGACTCACAGAATATAATCAGAAAACACCTTTAGTTTTGCCTTGAAATGCCACTGAATAACAACCTGGGCTGTCCCATGACTTTTCTGCCCACTCTCAGGTGATAAGCATCCTTTGGTCACTTGAGGACACAAAACACAGCCTCAATTCAATACGGTGGTTGGATTGTCCAGTCCCTGATGAATTCCAGTGTCTTTCAGAGAGCAGCCGTTTTCCCGGCACTGCCACAGCTTGCGGCAGTGAGAAGCCCCGGACGGTGAGGGAGAGTTTGATCCTACCTTACCTGTCAGCCTCTCCCCTGCATCCCCTCAGAGATGGCTGTTGACCATTCCAGAGGTGAAATAGAGGGTGGATGGGAGGAGAGGTACATGTTTGGGTGGGAACGGGGTGTATGTTAGAAAGCTCTTGCTTGCCTGGGATAGCGGTAGCGTGGCTTCAGGCTCTCTGAAGCTAGGCGGATGTTTAAATTTGCTTCTTGTGGGCTCAGGTGGGGTTTTCATGCTCTGTTCTGCAGCTCTCTTGCAGCGATATGCCCTCCCTTGCTCTCTGCCAACTCCTCCATGTCCCTAGGAATCCTGTGACTCACTCACAGCGTTTCTACTAAGATTTCTTCACCCCCTGAGCCAACTCTCATGGACGTGAATGAAGACAAACCTCGATCCCCTCGCCAGCCTCTCCTGTGGTCCAGGTCTTATTCGTGGGAAACGCATAGAAGTGTTTGTGCGTGAGAAACTCGAAGTAAGGACTGAGCAATCTCTTCCGTCTTCCGTTACTTCCCTCATTCTGGGCTGGCTGGCTGGCCCCAGTTTCTCAAACTCCTGTTTCTCAGGCAGGAGTTGACAGCAGTTGTCTTTTCCCCAAAATTCTAAGGGACATATATTAAGCTCTTTCAGTAGTACTGTTGAAGTCTATCTTTAAAAAAAAAGACTCGGTGTCTCTGCTCTTCTGCACCAGCGTGGGTGGGTAAAGGGACTTGTTATGCTACCGTGAGATTCAGTCTCTTTAACAGATTTTTCAGTACCTGGTACAGTATTGTTATCTACAGGCACAGTGTTATACAGTGGACCTCTAGAAAATATTCATTCATAAATAAATGAAGTTTTATACCTTTAATTAGCAACTCCTCATCTCCCCTTCCCCTAGGCCCTGGCAACCATTATTCTATTCTTTGCTTTTATGAGTTCAACTCTTTTAGAAACCTCATGTAAGTGGAATCATGCATTATCTGTCCTTCTGTGACTGGTTTATTTCATTTGCTTATTTCATAATGTTCTCAAGGTTAATCCATCTTGCATATTGTGGGATTTCCTTCTTTTTATGGCTGAATAATATTCTATTATATGTATATACCACATTTTCTTCTACCAGTCCATTTATGGATGGGCATTTAGATTGTTTCTGAATATTGGCCATTATGAATAATGCTGCAGTGAACACGGGAGTGCTAATATTTTTTTCTAGATTCTGATTTCAATTACTTTGGGTAAATACCCAGAAATTGGATTGCTAGGTCATATGATAATTCTATTTTTTTTTAACTTTTTTGGGGAACCTCCATGCTGTTTTCCATAGTAACTGCACCATTTTGGAGTCCCATCAATAGTGCACAAGGGTTGCAATTTCTCTACATCCTTGCCAACACTTGTCTATTGCTACTACTACCACTAGCACTACTAATACCACTATCTCTACTACTATTACCACCACCACCACCACTACTACTATCACAATGGCCGTCCTAACAGGTGTGAGGTGATATCTCAATGTGGTTTTAAGTTGCATTTTCCTAAGAGTACATCATGAGAAATGCTGGACTGGAAGAAACACAAGCTGAAATCAAGATTGCTGGGAGAAATATCAATAACCTCAGATATGCAGATGACACCACCCTTATGGCAGAAAGTGAAGAGGAACTGAAGAGCCTCTTGGTGAAGGTGAAAGTGGAGAGTGAAAAAGTTGGCTTAAAGCTCAACATTCAGAAAATGAAGATCACGGCGTCTGGTCCCATCACTTCATGGGAAATAGATGGGGAAACAGTGGAAACACTGTCAGACTTTATTTTTCTGGGCTCCAAAATCACTACAGATGGTGACTGCAGCCATGAAATTAAAAGACGCTTACTCCTTGGAAGGAAAGTTATGACCAACCTAGATAGCATATTCAAAAGCAGAGACATTGCTTTGCCAACAAAGGTCCGTCTAGTCAAGGCTATGGTTTTTCCTGTGGTCATGTATGGATGTGAGAACTGGACTGTGAAGAAGGCTGAGCACCGAAGAATTGATGCTTTTGAACTGTGGTGTTGGAGAAGACTCTTGAGAGTCCCTTGGACTGCAAGGAGATCCAACCAGTCCATTCTGAAGGAGATCAGCCCTGGGATTTCTTTGGAAGGACTGATGCTAAAGCTGAAACTCCAGTACTTTGGCCACCTCATGTGAAGCGTTGACTCATTGGAGAAGACTCTGATGCTGAGAGGGATTGAGGGCAAGAGGAGAAGGGGACGACAGAGGATGAGATGGCTGGATGGCATGACTGACTCGATGGATGTGAGTCTGAGTGACCTCCGGGAGTTGGTGATGGACAGGGAGGCCTGGCGTGCTGCAATTCATGGGGTCGCAAAGAGTCGGACAGGACTGACCGACTGATCTGATCTGAATGATAGTTGACATTGAGATTCTTTTTATATACCTATAATTTACTTGTATGCCTTCTTTGGAGAAATGTCTATTCAAGCATTAGCCCATTTAAAAATTAGATTATTAGGGGTTTGCTATTGAGTTTTAGGAGTTCCTTATATATCTTTTCATTCTGTTCATGGGGTTCTCAAGGCAAGAATACTGAAGTGGTTTACTATACCCTTCTCCAGTGGACCACGTTTTGTCAGGCCCTAAATACCAGGGACATGACCTTCAGCCAACAACAATATATCTTAGACATTTTAACCCTTTATCAGAAATATAATTTGCACATATTTTCTCCTATCCCATAGGTTACTTTATCAACATACTGAGTGTTTCCTTTGCTGTGCAGAAGATTTTTATTTTGATAAAGTCTTTCTTGTCTACTTTTGCTTTTGTTGGCTATATTTATATTTTATTGGCTTTTGGTGCCATATCCATGAAATCATATCACATATCCTGTTGTCAAAATATATTACAAAGCTACAGTACTTAGAACAATATAATATTGGTGTAAAGGTATACATATAGACCAATGGAACAGAACAAAGAGCCCAGAAATAAATCTATGCATCTATGTCAACAAGAGTGTCAAGAATACACAAGGCATAAAGCATAGATAGTCCATTAAATAAATGATGTTGGGGAAATTGGATATCCACATGCAAAAGAATGAAATTGAACGCTTGCCTTATGGCATACACAAAAATCAACTCAAAATCAACTCAAATGGCTTACACATAAGACTGGAAACTATAAAAGTAGAAGAAAAGATAAAGTCTTGGGCTTTTTGTTTTTTGCTTTGTTATTATAAATCCTACCAAACAAATTCTCCTTACTAGTCTTCTCACAATTCACGTGGGTATGTGGAATATGTTGCTTTCATGGCTCAGCTAAAACTAAAACAGGCCAAGTCCCAGTGTAACAATCTATTACCCCTGCTTGAAAATGCTCAGTGAACAGATGCACACACAGCAGTATCTCTGGTTGTGGAAATTGAGTGACTCTTTTCCCCCAAGCTTTTCTGCAATTTTCAAGTCTTCTGAAACTGAGTGTAATTTCACTTTAGTAATTAGGGGGAAAAAAAACTGAACTTAAACATTATATAATAGCAAATCAAATTCAGTTTTGTTGACATTTGAAATTTCCTGCCCCCACCCTTGTAAACAGTTTGCTACATGTTGCTATGGCTGGCTGTTTTCATTATACTCTTTCAGATCACAAGGAGCTTGCTCTAATTTATCTTAAGTGATGAGTGACACTCTATTGTAAATCTGCAGTGGGGAAGTAAGGAAAAACCTGGTTCACCCTGTACAACCAGTCCTTGGGAATGGACACAGTGATTACAACATAGCAACATTCTGGTGCCAATCCACCAAGCTGAAAAGCTACCAGACTTGTGGCTCAGCTCCTTTGCTCTGCTTTTCCCTGATCGCATCTATGGCCACAGCTGATTTTCTTCTTGCCACTTTCCTTTCTGCTGCATGGCTTCTGCCTATTCCAGATTCTGTTGCCTAATGGCTTATACTCATGGTATTGCTTAACACCTTGTCACCGTGTATCTCAGTCTTTCTGTCACTTTAGTTTGTTTTACTTGTAATAATGATTTCAAGACACATCAAGAAGAAAGATGTGATTAATCACTTTCGAAAATAGAACACATCAGTTAGACAGCATTCTTGGTAATGTTTAGCTTTGGGGTCAAGCATAAATCCCTGGTTTAGTTGATTAGGGCCAGGAATGTGAAGAATTTTGAATCACATGAGCCAAAGCACAGCAACTACCCATGACTGTTTTGCTGTAAGTGGATCAGGCTCCCAACACATCATGGACTGCCTGTATGCTAGAAGAGCCGTCTATGTCTCTCAGACATATCTACCACCATGTTTAATTCATTGCCTCTATGGCTTTAGTCCTATTTTTGGATATCAGTAAAATGTCCATTCCATAATTTACAAAGCAAAACAAGAGGGAGGAAACCAGATATCTAGATTTCTTACATTATTTCATTATATCCTACCTAAAAGGAAACAAGCGTTTTTGCAAAGTCAAAGTGATTCAAAACCAAACAGAGAATAACTTTTTAAATCTAAGGTAATTGTTAATAAAGAATAGGCCATATCCATCTACAATACCAAGTAAAAAGTTCTTTTCATTTCTACTTTTCTTCTGTAAAATGCATCTGGCATTACTGCTTCATTAAGACTTAGATTTCTTTTCATTTTTGACCACTGATTGTTTACAGATTGAGAATAATTCTGTACCTCTTCTTGATACACTGAGGCATATTCATGTAAAGCACATAATAGCTTCTGATGGTGGGTTTCCCTGGTAGCTCAGATGGTAAAGAATCCGCCTGCAATGTGGGAGACCTGGGTTCGATCCCTGGGTTGGGAAGATCCCCTGGAGAAGGGGATGGCTACCCAAACCAGTAGTCTGGCCCAGAGAATTCCATGGATAGAGGAGCCTGGCAGGCTACAGTCCACAGGGTTGCATGGCACCCCACTCCAGTACTCTTGCCTGGAAAATCCCATGGACAGAGGAGCCTGGAGGCTGCAGTCCATGGGGTCGCTAAGAGTCAGACACAACTGAGCGACTTCCCTTTCACTTTTCACTTTCATGCACTGGAGAAGGAAATGGCAACCCACTCCAGTGTTCTTGCCTGGAGAATCCCAGGGATGGGGGAGCCTGGTGGGCTTCCGTCTCTGGGGTCTCACAGAGTCGGACACGACTGAAGTGACTTAGTAGCAGCAGCAGCAGAGCAAATTTCGCTTCACTTCATTTCAGCCTCTGATGTACAATGTCATTTTTATTGTGGAACAAAGCTTCATTTAGGCCTTTTCTCCAAAGATCATTGAGATTTTATGATAAAGCATTTAATACATTATAAAGAATGTTCACAATTTTTTTGTTATGAGAAAGAAAAATTTTAGACATTAGAATCTGAGTTAAAATGATAGTAAATAATGCATAATAACAGTATTGCCAATAAAATTCCTTTTACCTGTGTTAAGTTTCCATAAATAAGTTACATAATTTGGAGTAGAGACAAATATTTGTACTGCTGGCATTGCTTCATTTCACCCCAGGTACTGATTTTATTATGGAATAATTCTAAGAGTGCTTCTCAGGAGTGTGTTTGGGTAAATAAGTGAAAATAAATCTAAAGACAAAACTTATTAAGATCTTCTGAATAATACCATATGAAAGCAGATATAACTGATCATAATAATAATAATGATAATAATTATCATTTATAATATTCAGCACAAAGATTCAAGGGGAAATATTCAAAGTAAAGCCCTTTGGGATGTGATCCTGCAGTAATTTCTGATGAAATGGAATGTTGGTTAGTCAGGTGAGTAGATGGAGGAAAGCCCTTTAAACCCAAGCTGATCATTGTGAGGCAGGTTTGCTAGGGAGGACTTGGAAAAGCAGCAGCCCTTTGAATAAGGGTTACTTCAGACTGTATTACAAATTGTAAACCAAACCAATGAACTTTAACTGATGTCCGTGTCAAACTTTCTTTGAATCCTCCGGTGGGTAATGGTTTGCAAGTCATGGACTTTCTGAACCTCCATTATACCTGGTGAGAACCCAGGGGCCATTCGTGGTGGTGGCATTTAGGAAACCTCAAGCATTTTCGTCTATGGGGTCGCATAGAGTCGGACACGACTGAAGCGACTTAGCAGCAGCAGCAGCAAGCATTTTCTTTAAGTTCTGTGTCCCAGAGCAAAAACTGAATAACCATTTGCAAACTATCTTTCTTTCCCCCTTCGTTTACTTATTTGGTCAGTATGTAGAAAGAGGTCTAGAGGAGAGAGTCTCATATAGTAACATTAAGTTCCTTAAAGTTAAAGCGACTTCCAAAATACTGGATTTGAGTTGATTTTCTAACATCTTTAAACTTTTATGATACAGAGAATAAATTAGTCAAGTATGATAATTGTGGGTATTGATTACAGTGAAGGCAATATAGTCTTGTGACCATTCTCTCTGGACCCAGAATGAAACCATGAGGGCATCATTTTCTTTCGTGGAAAGAAAGAACTGCCTAGACTCCTGCCTAGGCTCCTCTAAGACCTACCTAGGCTCCTCTGAGACCGTTTCTCTTTCTGTATTTTTTTCCTGTCAGGACACATTACAAGAATTAGCATTAAATTGTCTGAATATGAGAAAAAAACGTGCTCTGCGTTCTCACTCATGAAAATGGAGGAAGGATGCACCAGATTTGCATGAGTGCATTTGTCTTGCTACATAACTAGCAGTGTAGAGAGTGTGGTCAGAATTTAGGATTAGTTAGTTGTTTTCAGGAAGAAGCCATGAATAATATAAGAAACAAATCTAGATGTTGAGATCATATACTTTATCTATTTATCAGAATTTATTGGCTCTAACCTGCCTTGCAGTTGTCCTAGTAACACAACAGCCTTACAAGAGGCATTCATATCTGATTCTGTAGCTCTGAGCAACTTTCCTATACTTGTAAAACCGTAACAGTCAACTTGAATTAATTAACAGTTGCCTTACAAGTTCCAGTGGAAGATGTCTGAGCATCTGTGTAAAGAGAATAAGGGAGAAGCAAAGGCTATAAACTCTAGTTTTTAATTCTCTTGTATTCTTTTGTTGGGTTATTCAACAAATACTTCATTGTTTGCTGTGTGTTCAGAATATCTGGCACTCTGTTTAGGGAGATGGCGATTCAGTGATAAGACACCCATTGTGGAAAAAAAGTTCGGAGACAAGTGAGCATTGATAATTCAGACTCTGGAAAACAATCTGGAAATAACTGTATCCACTCAACATATGTTATGCTAGGTAGCAGGATCTGAGCCTAGGTGGAAGCCTAGCTCTTTCACTTATCGCTGTATAACCACAGGCTAGATTTTTCATGCAGCCTTAGCATGATAAAATACTAGAAAACATCCTTGAGAAAATCTAGTTCAAATCCCTAATATAACAGAAGAAGAAATTCTGGTCCATAGGGAAGAAATATATTCATATTCATTTGTTCACCAAGGGCTTACTGAGCCCCTGCTCTATATCAGACATCATTCCAGAAGACAGGACAGGCAAGGTCTTTCCTTTTATGGATTATATTCTCATCAATAAAAAAGTAAATAAATGAACAAGATGATTTCATATGATGATAAATGAGATTAAGAAAAGTAAGCCAATTAATTTGATAGAAAATGATTGTAGTTTTGGAGGGTCATGGAAGGCTTCTGTAAGGTTGTGACATTTTAACTAAGGCCTAAATAACACAAAGGAAGCGCCATGAGACAAAATAGGGAAGAGTAAAACATCTATTTCTGGTTTATTGACTATGCCAAAGCCTTTGACTGTGTGGATCACAATAAATTGTGGAAAATTCTAAGAGAGATGGGAATACCAGAACACCTGACCTGCCTCTTAAGAAACCTATATGCAGGTCAGGAAGCAACAGTTAGAACTGGACATGGAACAACAGACTGGTTCCAAATAGGAAAAGGAGCACGTCAAGGCTGTATATTGTTACCCTGTTTATTTAACTTATATGCAGAGTACATTATGAGAAATGCTGGACTGGAAGAAATACAAGCTGGAATCAAGATTGCCGGGAGAAATATCAGTAACCTCAGATATGTAGATGACACCACCATTATGGCACAAAGTGAAGAGGAACTAAAAAGCCTCTTGATACAAGTGAAAGAGGAGAGTGAAAAAGTTGGCTTAAAGCTCAACATTCAGAAAACGAAGATCATGGCATCCGGTCCCATCACTTCATGGGAAATAGATGGGGAAACAGAGGAAACAGTGTCAGACTTTATTTTTCTGGGCTCCAAAATCACTACAGATGGTGACTGTAGCCATGAAATTAAAAGAAGCTTACTCCTTGGAAGGAAAGTTATGACCAACCTAGATAGCATATTCAAAAGCAGAGACATTGCTTTGCCAACAAAGGTTCACCTAGTCAAGGCTATGGTTTTTCCTGTGGTCATGTATGGATGGGAGGGTCGGACTGTGAAGAAGGCTGAGCGCCGAAGAATTGATGCTTTTGAACTGTGGTGTTGGAGAAGACTCTTGAGAGTCCCTTGGACTGCAAGGAGATCCAACCAGTCCATTCTGAAGGAGATCAGCCCTGGGATTTCTTTGGAGGGACTGATGCTAAAGCTGAAACTCCAGTACTCTGGCCACCTCATGTGAAGTGTTGACTCACTGGAGAAGACTCTGATGCTGGGAGGGACTGGGGGCAAGAGGGGAAGGGGACGACAGAGGATGAGATGGCTGGATGGCATCACTGACTCAATGGATGTGAGTCTGAGTGACCTCCGGGAGTTGGTGATGGACAGGGAGGCCTGGCGTGCTGCAGTTCATGAGGTCGCAAAGAGTTGGACACAACTGAGCTACTGATGTGATCTGATCTGATAGCTGATTAAGAATGTTGTGATAGTTTCAGGTGAACAGCAAAGAGTTCTGCCATACATGTATCCATTCTCCCCTAAACCCTGCTTCCATGCAGGCTGTCTCATACCATTGAGCAGAGTCCCATGTGTTATACAATAGGTTTTCATTGGTTATACATTTTAAATATAGCAGTGTGTACATAACTTTCTGAAAGTCCCTAACTATCCTTCTCCCTAGCAACTATAAGTTCATTTTCTAAGTCTGTGATTCTCTTTCTGTTTTGTAAATAAGTTCATTTGTATCATTTCTTTTTAGATTCCACTTACAAGAAAAATCATATGATAATTTCTCCTTCTCTGTCTGACTTACTTCACTCAGTATGACACTGTCTAGGTCCATCATGTTGCTGCACATGGCATTATTTCAATCTTTTTAATGGCTGAGTAATATTCCATTGTGTATATGTACCACATCTTCTTTATCCATTCCTCTGTTGATGGACATTTTGGCTGTTTCCATAGCTTGGCTATTGAAAATAGTGCTGCAAAGAACATTGGGGTGCATATATCTTTTGGGGTCATGCTTTTCTCTGGATATATGCCCAGGAGTGTGATCACAGGGTCATATGGTAGCTCTATTTTTATTTACATTCCAACCAACAGTACAGGAGGATTTCCTTCTCTCCACACCTTCTCCAGCATTTGTTGTTTGTGGATTTTTTTATGATAGCCATTCTGACTGGTATGAGGTGATATCTTATTTTAGTTTTGATTTGCATTTCTCTGATAACTAGTGATGTTGAGCATCTTTTCATGTCCCTATTGGCCATCTATATGTCCTCTTTGGAGAAATATCTATTCAGGTCTTCTGCCCATTTTTTGAGTGTTTTTTTTTTTTTTTGATGCTATTAAACATCATAAGCTTTTTGTAAATTTTGGAGACAAATCCCTTATCAGTCACATCATTTAAAAATATTTTCTACCAATCTGTGGGTTGTCTTTTCTTTTTGTTTATTATTTCCTTTGCTGTGCAAAAGCTTTTGAGTTGAAGTAGGTTCCATTTTTTAATTTTTGCTTTTATTTCCATTATTCTGAGAGAGGATTGAAAAAGATGTTGCTGTGATTTATGTCAGAGTGTTCTCCCTATATTTTCCTCTAGGAGTTTTATAGTGTCTAGTCTCATTAAAAAGGTCTTTAATCCACTTTGAGATTGTTTTTGTGTGTGAAGTAAAGAATGATCTAATTTCATTTTTTTACACATGACTGTCCAGTTTCCATTTCCCCCATTTCTTGAAGAGATGTCTCAATAGTTGCTTGCCTCCTCTTCACAGATAGACAGTGCTCTCTGCAGGTCCGCACCATTTACTTGAAGAGACTGTCCTTCCAATATTGTATAGAGTACTTGCGAAATCCTGGACTGAGAACACAAGGAATCACAGAATTAATCTGATCATAAGTGCATGGGCTTATTTATGAGTTCTCTATCCTGTTCTATTGATCTATATTTCTATTTTTGTGCCAGAAACATACTGATTTCATGACTGTAGCTTTGTAATATAGTCTGAAGTCAGGGAGCCTGTTTGCTCCAGCTCTGTTTCTTCTTTACTTTGGCTATTCAGGGTCTTTTGTTTTTCCATGCAAATTTTGAGACTTTTTGTTCTATTTCTGTGAAAAATGCCACTGGTAACTTAATAGGGATTGCATTAAATCTGTAGATTGCCTTGAGTAGTATAGTCATTTTGACAATATTAATTCTTCCAATCCACAAACATGGTATATCTTTCCATCTGTCTATGTCTTCTTTGATTTCTTTCATCAGCATCATATAGTTTTCAGAGTACAGGTATTTTGTCTCCTTAAGGTAGGTTTATTCCAGGGTATTTTATTTTTTTTGAAGCAATGGTAAATGGAATTGCTTCTTGAATTGCTCTTCCTGATCTTTTGTTGTTAGTGTATAGAAATGCAACAGATTTCTGTGTATTAAGTTTGTAACCTGCAACTTTACCAAAGTCATTGATGAGTTCTAGTAGTTTCCTGGTAGTGTCTTTAGGATCTTCTATGTATAGTATCTATCTATAGTATAGTAGTATGCTATCTGCAAACAGTGACAGTTTAACCTCTTCTTTTTCAATTTGGATTTCCTTTATTTCTTTTTCTTCTCTTATTACTGTAGCTAGGAAGTCCAAAACTATGTTGAGTAAAAGTGGTGAGAGTGGACATCCTTGTCTCGTTCCAGATCTTAGAGGGAATGCTTCCAGCTTTTCACCATTGAGTATGATGCTAGATGTAGGTTTGTTATGTATGGCCTTTATTATGTTGAGGTATGTAGTAGACTCTATGTCCACTTTATGGAGAGTTTTTAATTATAAATGGGTGCTGGATTTTGTTAAAAGCTTTTTCTGCATCTATTGAGATGATCATATGGTTTTTATTCTTCAATGTTCTGATGTACTGTATCACATTGATTGATTTGCAGATGTTGAAAAATCCTTGCATCCCTGGGATGAATCCCACTTGATCATGGTATATGATCTTTTTAATGTATTGTTGGATATGGATTGATAGTATTTTGTTTAGGATTTTTGCATCTATTCATCAGTGATATTGGCCTGTAATTTTCTTTTTTGTGGTATCTTTGGCTTTGGTATCTGGTTGATGGTGGCCTCATAAAATGAATTGGGAAGTTTCTTCCCTCTGTGACTTTTTGGAAAAAGTTTCAGAAGTATAGGTGTTAACTCTTCTCTAATATTTGATAAAATTTACCTGTGAAGCCATTGGGTCCTGGATTTTTGTTTGCTAGGAGATTTTCAATCAGTTTCAATTTCAGTGCTTGTGATCAGTCTGTTCGTATTTTCTATTTCTTCCTGGTTCCATCTAGGGAGACAGTACCTTCTAAGAATTTGTCCATTTCTTCCAGGTTGTCCATTTTATTGGCATACACTTGTTCATAGTAGTCTCTTGTGATCCTTGGAATTTCTGTAGGGTCAGTTGTAAATTTTCCATTTTCATTTCTAATTTTATTGACTTGAGTCCTTTCCCTTTTTTTCTTGATGAATCTGGCTAAAGGTTTATCAATTTTGTTTATCTTTACAAAGAACCAGCTTTTAGTTTCCTTGATCTTTGCAATTGTTTTATTTGTCTCTGTTTCATTTATTTCTGCTCTGATTTTTATGATTTCCTTCCTTCTACTAACTTTAGGTTTTGTTTGTTCTTCTTTCTCTGCTTGTTTCAGGTATAAGGCTAGGTTGTTTGTTGAGATTTTTCATGTTTCTTGAGGTAAGATTGTATTGCTATAAAGTTTCTTCTTAGAATGACTTTAGCTGCATCCCATAAGTTTTGGACTAGTGTGCTTTCATTTTCATTTGTCTCTAGATTTTTTTTTTTATTTCTTCTGTGATTCAATAGTTGTTTAGTAGCATATTGTTTAGCTGCCATGAGTGTGTTTCTTCGAGTTTTTTTCTTGTAGTTTATTTCTAATCTCATTGCATTGTGATCAGAAAAGTTGATATGATTTCCATTTTCATAATTTCCCAAGGCTCACATTGTGGCCCCGCATGTGGTCAATCCTGGAGAATATTACTGGTGCACTTGAGAAGAATGTGTAGTCTGCTGCTTTTGCATGGAAGTGAAGTGAATTGAAAGTTACTCAATTGTAACTGCACAAGAGGATCATACACATCAATAATTACCTTAAATATAAATAGATTAAATGCACCGACTCTTTGTCCGACTCTTTGTAATCCCATGGACTATAGCCTGCCTGGCTCCTCTGTCCATGGGGGTTCTCCAGGAAAGGATACTGGAGTGGGTTGCCATGTCTTCCTCCAGGGAATCTTCCCAATCCAGGGATCAAACCCAGGTCTCCACATTTCAGGCAGATTCTTTGTAACCTGAGCCATGAGGGTAGACCAAGAATACTGGAGTGGGTAGACTGTCCCTTCTCCAGGGGATCTTCCTGACCCAGGAACTGAACCAAGGTCTTCTGCTTTGCAAGTGGATTCTTTACCAACTGAGCTTCTGGGGAAGCCCAACTTTTGCATGGAATGTTCTATAAATATCAGTTAAGTCCAACTCATCTAAACTGTCATTTAAGATCTATGTTTCCCTATTGATTTTATGTATGGATGATCTGTTCATTGATGAAAGTGAGG
Source organism: Tragelaphus eurycerus (assembly GCA_935064755.1). Lineage (NCBI taxonomy): Eukaryota > Metazoa > Chordata > Mammalia > Artiodactyla > Bovidae > Tragelaphus > Tragelaphus eurycerus. Next base: position 1,270,274 of record CAKXYN010000126.1, on the reverse strand, counting down.
TATTAAAGTGCCCTACTATTATTGTGTTACTGTCAATTTCTACCTTTATGTGTGTTAATATTTGCCTTACATATTGAGGTGTTCCTATGTTGGGTGCATATATATTTATAATTGTTATATCTTCTTGAATTGAATCTTGATCATTATGTAGTGTCCTTCTGTCTCTTATAACAGTATTTGTTTTAAAGTCTTTTTTGTCTGATAGGAGTGTTGCTACTCCAGCTTTCTTATGATTTCCATTTGTATGAAATACCTTCTCCCATTTCCTTACTTTCAGTCTGAAAGTGTCCATAGGTCTGAAGTGGGCCTTTTGTAGACCACATATATATAAGGTCTTGTTTTTGTATCCACCTAGCCAGTCTATGTCTTTTGGTTGGTGCATTTAATCTATTTATATTTAAGGTAATTATTGATGTGTATGATCCTCTTGTGCAGATCATAAGAACTTATTATGACTGTGGATCATAATAAACTGTGGAAAGCTCTTAAAGAGATGGGAATACCAGACCATTTTATCTGTCTCCTGAGAAACCTGTACGTGGGTCAAGAAGTAACAGTTAAAACCCTGTATGGAACAACTAATTGGTTTGAGATTGAGAATGAATATGACAGGGCTGGAGAAGGCAATGGCACCCCACTCCAGTACTCTTGCCTGGAAAATCCCATCGATGGAGGAGCCTGGTGGGCTGCAGTCCATGGGGTCACGAAGAGTCAGACACTAATGAGCGACTTCACTTTCATGCATTGGAGAAGGAAATGGCAACCCACTCCAGTGTTCTTGCCTGGAGAATCTCAGGGACGGGGGAGCCTGGTGGGCTGCCGTCTATGGGGTCATACAGAGTCGGACACGACTGAAGTGACTTAGCATAGCATAGCATGACAGGGCTGTCTGCTGTCACCCTGTTTGTTTAAGCTGTACATTGAGCACATCATGAGAAATGCCAGGCTTGATGAGTTACAGGCTGGAATCAAAATAGGTGGGAGAAACATCAACAACCTCAGATATGCATATAATACCACTCCAACGGCAGGAAATGAAGAGGAACGGAAGAGGCTCTTGATGAGGGTGAAGGAGGAAAGTGAAAGAGCTGGCTTAAAACTAAATATTAAAAAAACTAAGATCATGGCATCTTGCCCCATTACTTCATGTCAAATAGAGGGGTAAAAGGTAGAGGTAGTGACAGATTTCATTTTCTTGGGCTCTAAAATCACTGCAGATGGTGACTGCAGCCATGAAATCAGAAAATGTTTGCTTCTTGGCAGGAAAGCTATGACAAACCAAGACAGTGTGTTGAAAAGCAGATATTACTCTGCCAATGAAGGTCTATATAGTCAAGACTATGGTCTTCCCAGTGGTCACATATGGTTGTGAGAGCTGGACTGTAAAGAAGGCAGATCACTGAAGAATTCATGCCTTCGAAATACAGAGGTTCTGGAAAAGACTCCTGAGAGCCCCTTTGAACAGCAGAGAGATGAAAGCATTCAATCTTAAGGGAAATCAACCCTGAATACTCATTGAAAGAACTGATGCTGAAGCTGAAACTCCAGTATTTTGTTCATTTAATGTGAACAGCTGACTCATTGTAAAAGCCCCTGATGCTGGGAAAGATTGATGGCAGAAGGAGAAGAGGGTGTCAGAGGATGAGATGGCCAGATGGTATCACCGATGCAATGGACATGAACTTGGGCAAACTTCGGGAGATGGTGAGGGCCAGAGAGTCAGGGCATGCTGCAGTCCATGGGGTCACAAAGAGTTGGACATGACTGGGCAACTGAACCTCACGATCCTCTCACCATTTTGTTAATTGTTTTGGGTTTATTTTTGTAGATCTTTTCCTTCTCTTATGTTTCCTGCCTAGAAAAGTTCATTTAGCATATGTTGTAAGACTGTTTTAGTGGTGCTGAATTCTCTTAACTTCTGCTTGTCTGGAAAGCTTTTGATTTCACCATCAAACCTGAAGGACAGTCTTGCTGGGTAGAGTATTCTTGGTTGTAGGTTCTTCCCTTTCATCACTTGGAATATATTATGCCATTCCCTTCTGTCCTGTAGAGTTGCTGTTGAGAAATTGGCTAATAACCTTATGAGACTTTCATTGTATGTTATTTGTCTTTTTTCCTTTGTTGCTTTTACTATTTTATCTCTGTCTTTAATTTTTGTCAGTTTGATTACTATTTCTCTCACAGTGTTCCTCCTTGAGTTTATTCTGCCTGGGACTCTCTGCTTCCTAGACTTGGTTGACTATTTCCATTCCCACGTTCGAGAAGTTTTCAGCTATTATCTCTTCAAATATTTTCTCATGTCCTTTCTCTCTCTCTTCTCCTTCTGGGACCCCTATAATGCAAATATTGGTGTGTTGAATGTTTCCCCAGAGGTCTCTTAGGCTGTCCTCATCTCTTTTCATTCTTTTTTCTGTATTCTGTTTTGCAGCATTGATTTCTACCATTTTGTCTTCCAGGTCACTTATCCGTTCTTCTGCCTCAGTTATTCTGCTATTCATTCCCTTCTAATGTATCATTCATCTCTATTTGTTTGTTCTTTAGTTGTTCTAGGTCTTTGGAAATCATATTTTACATCTTCTCCATTCTTTTTCTAAGATCCTGGATCATCTTCACTATGATTATTCTGAATTCTTTTTCTGGAAGATGGCCTATCTCCACTTCATTTAGTTGTTTTTCTGGGGGTTTGTCTTGTTCCTTCATCTGGGACATACTCCTTTGTTTTCATCTTGGTTGCTTTCTGTAAGTGTGGTATTAGTTCTAGAGGCTGCTGGAATTGTAGTTATTTCTTCTGTCTGTCCTTTGGTGGATGAGAATAAGAGGCTTGTGCAAGCTTCCTGCTTGGAGGGACTGGCTGTGCAGAAAACTGGGTCTTGCTCTGGTGGACAGGGCCTTGCTCAGTAAAACTTTAACACAATTGTCAGCTGATGGGTGGGGCTGTCTCCCTCCCTGTTAGTTGTTTGGAGTCTACAAGCTCTATGGTAGGGCTATTGGTGACCTAATAGGGAATTATGTCAAGACACATCTCCCAGAACTGCTGTACCAGTGCCCCTGTCCCTGTGTTGGGCCACTGTCAACCCATGCCTTTGTTGGAGACCCTCAAACACTCACAGGTAGGTCTGGCTCAGTCTCCTGTGGAGTTGGTATTCTTTTCTCCTGGATCCTAGTGCTGCTGCTGCTGCTAAGTCACTTCAGTCATGTCTGACTCTGCGACCCCAGAGATGGCAGCCCACCAGGCTCCCCTGTCCTTGGGATTCTCCAGACAAGAACACTGGAGTGGGTTGCCATTTCCTTCTCCAATGCGTGAAGGTGAAAAGTGAAAGTGACGTCGCTCAGTCATGTCCGACTCTTAGTGACCCCATGGACTGCAGCCTACCAGGCTCCTCTGTCCATGGGATTTTCCAGGCGAGAGTACTGGAGTGGGGTGCCATTGCCTTCTCTGGGATCCTAGTGCACACAATGTTTTATTTATGTTAAGAGTGGAGTCTTTGTTCTCCCCAGTCCTGTGGAGATCCTGTAATCAAATCCTGCTAGTCTTCAAAATCAGATTCCCTGGGGATTCCCAGTTCCTTGGACAGATCCGTAGGCTTGGGAGCCTGCTGTGAGGTCTAGAACCCTCACAACAGTGCAAGAACTTCCTTCGTATTATTGTTCTCCAGTTTGTGGGTCACTCGGTGGGTACAGGATTTGATTTTATGGTGATTGTGCCCCTCCTACCATTTTGTTGTGGCTTCTCCTTTGTCCTTGGATGTGGGGTATCTTTTTTTGGTGGATTCTAGTGGTTGATGAGAGCTTCCCTGGTGGCTCAGATGTAAAGTGTCTGCCTACAATGTGGGAGACCCAGGTTCAATCCCTGGGTCGGGAAAACTTCCTGGAGAAGGAAATGGCAACCCACTCCAGTATTCTTGCCTGGAAAATCTCATGGATGAAGGAAGTAACCTGGTAGGCTACAGTCCTTGGGGTCGCAAAGAGTTGGACATGACTGAGCAACTTCACTTCTTCGGTGGATGATGGTTGTTCTACAGCTAGTTGTGATTTGGGAGCTCTGGTAGAAGATGAGCGCACATCCTTCTACTCTGCCGTCTTGAACCAGTCTCCTGCATACATGACGTTTTGTGTGTGCAGGATCACGTCTCTCACTATGTCAAATACTGACTGAGTTGCTTCACAATGATGAATGTAAAACTCATTCCTACTCCAAATGTTGAGCAAATATGTATTGATTGATCCCAGCTAAGACACTGTAATGGAATTTTGTGTGTCCAATGCACAGTGAGGCCAAACAAGCTGAAATGTCAGAGTTTGGAGCAAGGCCAGGCAAGGAGACAGATGGCTCATGCTCTAAAACTGCCAAAGTCCCCAAAGGGTTTCCACAACACAATTTAAAAAGCCAGGTGAGGAAAAAGATGTCTCAGGGTCTGTGATCAGTTTCTGCACAATTCTCTTGATTGGCTGATGGTGAGGTAGCAGGTTGGTGTCACAGGGGTTAACATGATCAGTTCTTAGGCTCCAGGATGTCTGGGGCTATGTGCTGATGGTTTTCAAGTAGTTAACATCTTCCATTTGTTAGAGTTGTTTTTGTTGTTCAGTCACGAAGTCATGTCCTACTTTAGCTCGAGTCTCCTGGGGTTTGCTCAGATTTATGTTCAGTGAGTCAGGATGTTATCTAAGCATCTCATCCTCTGCCACCCCCTTTTCCTTTTGCTTTCAATCTTTCCCAGCAAGAGGGTCTTTTCCAATGAGTCAGCTCTTCCCTTCAGGTAGCCAAAGTATTAGAACTTCAGCTTCAGCATCAATCCTTCCAAGGAATATTCAGCATTGATTTCCTTTAGGATTGACTGGTTTATTAGAAAGGGGGAGGTTTTTTGTTTTTGTTTTTGTTTTTTTAAATATCTTCAAAACAGCTCAGGAACTGTGCATCAAATATTATCTAGGTATGTCAGAGAGGAGCTAAAGCAGAGGATATGAGAGAAGGCTTGTCCTTGGAACGTCCCGTGGTGTCCTGCCTGGTTATAATTACCCTTCTTTTCTTTGTTACTCCTCAATCTTGAGGAGAACAAATGTTGAATAAGAAAAGGAATAAAGGTTCAGATGAGAAGGTTAATCTTAAACTTGACAGAGGTACCCACAGGGTCCTGCTCGGTTACAAGACCATGCTAGGCCCTGCATACATTAAGAGAAATGAGACACAATACTTGTCCTCAAGGAGCTGATAGCTAGTGAAACAAACAGGAGCATGACAAGCAATTCAATATGATTTGGTAATTATAGAGGTGACACTGGATGCTTTCCCAGGTGATTCAGGTAAAAGGTATAAATGAATTGTGTGTGTGTGGTCTCAGTTGTATCTGATTCTGTGTGACCCCCATGGACTGTAATCCATCAGGGCTCTTCTGTCCATGGAATTTTTCAAGCAAGAATGCTGGAGTGGATTGCCATTTCCTACACCATAAATAAGTTAAGAAAGAGATAATACAAAACTAAAAAGACAGAAAGCCATGAGGCCACATGAGGGGATGGCACTTAAACCCTTAGTTAGGCCTTGGTGTGGACAGCTGGTCTTTTCTAGGCACCTTCCTTAGGGTGACTAATCAATAAGAAATGACTTGCTGTGATCTGAACCAGTAAAGGAATTATACATCCTTCATATTACTTAGATCATTTTTATCTTTTGTTGTGACTTTGTATCACATGAGAATAAGCATTCAAGAAGATTTACACAGGTTAATTTTTTAAAATATAGAAAAGGTTGTCTTTTATTCTAGGTTGGATCAATCACAGCCATTCAGGGATATTAAGTGGGCTTTATTATCTAGCTTGGCTTGAATGCTGGTGCCATTATTTCCTACCACTCTTAGAGTTCTAAATATTTATTGTTTTTGTTGTCTCTTGCTTGCTTTTGTTTACCACTTTTCCTTATGTCAGCTTCCTTCCTCAGACTTCCTTCTATGATTTAACTTTACTGTGATCAAAAGGACACATTTTTCCAATACACCTGCCCGTTTTTACCTAATCCCTGTCCCTTTCTGAGTCTTGGCCTTGGGCTGAGCCAAAAAATAGACTCTGATATCAGGGGCAGTGGCTGTTAAAAAAATCTTTTCAGAAGAGCAAACAAAGAGAAGAGCGGCCAGGCCCTGGAATGTAAAGCTGCAGTTACAGCCCCTGAACAAGGGCTTTTGCATTCTTTATTCAGCCTCTTCCTGGCTGAGAACTCACAGTAGTTGTCCTAAAGCTTTCCCTAGAGCATAAGTGATGAGAAATCTAGACCTGGAAGTATCACCTTTGGCGCAGGAAAACAAAAGGCAACATTTTCCCCAAATGGTGAGTTTCCTTGGGGTTTCAGGTTTGGAAAAGCCCTTGCTTGAGCAGACTGATCCTATGTCTGCTATTACACTAATTCAATGTTTCAGCTTTGACTCAGACACAGTTCCCACCCCCTGCACTCATGTATGTTGTGGTTTTTCTTTTCTGTGTGTTGTGGTTGCTAGGCAATATAAAACAAAAATGTATTTGAATTCCTCAGTGAGAGGAAAACTTTAATGCTGCTTTGATCTCCTCTAAATCAAGTAACAAATATACTTTTACAGGATTCAGTGTAATTGAGCAATTTGTTCTAGGGTTTACTGATAACTGAGCCAGTGAGACTATGATAAGGTGGGGGGTTTGGGGAGGATGTGTAACAGGTCCCTGTGAATAAGTCGAGGCTTGAAAGACATCAGGATGCTTAGCTGCCCGAAAGGCAAAAAAGATGGAAGAAGATAGATAGGTCAGCTGTGAAAGGAAACCGAAAAGTGTGTAGAAACCAAGGAAATAAGACAAGTAGAGGAAAAAGATGTGTGCTGAGGAGATGAAAAGGGAGGTGAAAACAGCCAAAAGAGGAATTGATGCCCTTGGCAAGAGGTAATGATAAGGGAACTATTTTGAGAAATAGGAGATTTTTCTGACAAGAAAATGGCAGTTGTAATTCCTGTTTTCTGGCTCAGGGGGGACCCGTTTGCTTTCAACATTTATCTAACTGCCCTCTCCTCAATCACATTTGAATACACATTGTCACCTTTTTAATTGGCAAAAGTCCCTTTGAGCTTGTATTGGTTGCCTTGTTTATTAATGGGGTTCATAGTACCCAGAGACAGAGAGCTAGGTCAGGCTGCCACTGGCTTTTCAGTGAGGTGTGAGCTCCCATCCCAGTTCTTCCGCCCCAGCCTGCTGGTCTCTGTAAATGAGGGCAATGATACCTGTAAAGCTTTCTGAGGATGACTGCTGAATCCTGGGAGATGGTGGGTGTTCAGTACACAGCATGTTGCCTTATTGCTTTGCTGTCATTTCACCTAAAGACAGGGAGCTTGACCTGATTATGCTTGAAGCCCCTTTTCAGTTCTTATACAATTTCTCAGTGATTTAATTAGATGTAAGAATGATGAGTTGTTTGACTATACATTTCAGACCAGAAGATATCTTCCAAATAATCTTATCTTTGTCCTTTTTAAAAAATTTTGTGTACAAACCATCCCAAAGCTTAAAGACTTAAATTACTTCTATTCATTTATTATTGTAAGGGACAGCCCTTTGTTCTGGGCTTGGCTAGGTGCTTCTCCTGGTCTGGGCTGGGATCACTCATTTGGCTTCATTCATCTGGCAGCTAGATGGTGTTGTTGACTAAAAACTTAGTCACACCCTGAAAGTAGAGAGTTATTTTATTTGGGGGGAATGTTAAGGACTCTGAGCCCTGGAGAAAGCATCTCAGTAACCCTGAGGATTCTGTTCCTAGTAGTCAGGTGAGGGAGCAGGCTTAGTTTGTAACAAAGCAGGCAGGCAGTCTGAATACCAAAGACTAATCGTTAAGTAAGGAAAACCAGGAATTTAGCATCCTATCTTCTTTGTATGAGAAGATGCAAGCCTCTGAGCTTACTGAATTCATTCCTTTTGTATGTACCTCAGCTATCTGGAGCCTAATCCTGTTTCTTGATTGTTTGCATCCTTAATTCCTTGTTCACCTCAAGGAGTGGCAAATGTGCTGAATGACTGCTTCTTGCATTCCCCTAATTCCTCAGCAATCACTGTCAGGGGTGATGGCATCTGCTGGATCTCAGGCATTGTGTTCCCTTTTGGGAGCCCTCACTCACATTTGGAGGGCCAGAATCACTGATGGCTGTGACATTTCTTGCCAATGAATATAGCAGAAAATATTTCATTTCACAGTGTCCAGATGGTCTAAGAAAGTTTTGCTCATATCTCTGGCAATTGGTGAGCATTCTGCTGGGTCCTTCTCTACACATAAATGCATCCTCCAGGAGGGGTTAGCCTGGGCCTTCTTCAGACCAGAGAATCAAGATTCCTAGAGGGAGAAGACAGAAGCTGCAAGGCTTCTTGAAGCCTAGACTCAAAAGTCTCAAATTTCGTTTTACCACATTCAGTTGATCTAAGCAAGCATAAGGCCAGCCCAGATTCAAGAAGGCAGAGGAGGAACAAAATCACTCCACAAAGGAGTATGCCTTCAGCCATGAAAGGAACTGTGCAGGCCTGCTTGGTAAACAACCTACAGTTTCGTTGGATCTTCTTTCACAGGCGAGATAAACAAAGCCAAGAAAGTTGAATATTTGGCCAAGATCACCCATTAGGCTAGAACCTAACCCTTGTTCTGTGCTCTTTCTACCATCTGAGGGCAGCTCAAGAACAGGCCAGGGTTTGGTTCTCAGGGAGCAGACAAGTGAGGCCAAAGACTGCAAGATGAAGAACACATTCTCAATGGTTAGTACATAGTTAGTCGTGAAAATAGAGATGAGGACAGAGATCTGCTCAGAAAAACATGGGCAAAGAACAGTAAGTGGCAACGGTCAGCAGGAGCACAGTGGGGGAATACAAGGAAGAGAACAGGGGAGATGGGTTTATTACTCAAAGATGAAAAAGGGAAAGAAATGTTAACGTAGAAGGAGGAACCTCAGAGGACAGCCTCACTGCAGGCTCTAGAATGGAACTGAAGGCAGCACGTGGCAGACTGATTCCTATGAATGAAGGAAGAGCATTTGGACTTGGAACAGAAGGCTGGGACTGCAAGAAAAGACCTGATTTCGTTTAGTCACGTTAATCAGCCTGGGGGTAGACAAATTTCATGTGTAGACAGCAGTCCCTTGTGATATGCTGAGTCAAGTTGGGCTAATGAAGTGAAAAAGCTGTATACTGGTGATTTGTGTATATGCATGTCCTTTGCAACCTTGAGGTTATTTTCTTGGGCATAAGGTGGACTGTGTGCTTGAAATGACTGGCTGAATATATAACAAACCAAAATAGATGAGGAAGAGCCCTATGCAGGCTGGCCATGAAATTGGTTGAATTCTACTTTCAAGCAAATATTATCTCTTAGATTGAGGCCAGCAGAAACTTAAAACAGTGTCTTTTTAAGTTTCACACATCAAGGTACCCCTGCTTTATGTTCAGATTTTTTTTTTTTTTTTGGCTAGTGTTGAGCTAATTTGATATTTTATTTTTTAAGTAAATGAATGAGTTTATAATTGGTGTGCTCTTTTTAATGTAAGAAGCTCAGTCAACCTCTATAAGTATACCGATTGTATTTATTTTATAGAGCATAGGGCTTTAAGGAGTTAAATTACTGATACTTTGGAGAAGGAAATGGCAACCCACTCCAGTGTTCTTGCCTGGAGAATCCCAGGGACGAGGGAGCGTGGTGGGCTGCCGTCTGTGGGATTGCACAGAGTTGGACATGACTGAAGTGACTTAGCAGCAGCAGCAAAGTATTTAGACTTTTATGTCATTCGTAGTTTCCCTTACTGGTTTATCTTTACTTCAAGGGCCAGAGCTATTTATGTTTACTTATTTAGTAATATGTAAACATAATGCCATTGTTTGTTCAGTCGCCCAGTCATGTCCAACTTTTTGCAACCCCATGGACTACAGCACGCCAGGCCTCCCTGTCCCTCACCATCTCCTAGAGTTTGCCCAAGTTCATGTCTGTTACATCAGTGATGCCATCCAGCCATCTCATCTTCTGATGCCCTCTTCTGCTTTCAATCTTTCCCAGCATCAGGGACTTTTCCAATGAGTCAGCTGTTCACATCATCAGGTGACAAAATACTGGTGCTTCATCTTGAGCATCAATTCTTCCAATGAGTGTTCAGGGTTGATTTCCTTTAAGATTGACTGGTTTGATCTCCTACCGTCCAAGGGACTCTGAGAAGTCTTCTTCAGTACTACAGTTCAAAGACATCTATTCTTTGATGTTCTGCCTTCTTTATGGTCCAGCTCTCACAACTGTATGTGACCAGTGGGAAGACCATAGCCTTGACTATATGGACCTTTGTCAACAGAGTGCTTTTCAACACACTGTCTAGGTCATAGCTTTGTCTTGTCATAGCTTTCCTGCCAAGAAGCAATCATCTTCTGATTTCGTGGCTGTAGTCACCATCTACAATGATTTAAAGCCCAAGAAAAAGAAATCTGTCACTGCTTCCACCTTTTGAAGTAATGGCCAGATGTCATGATCTTAGTTTTTTTAATATTTAGTTTAAGCTGGTTTTTTCACTCTCCTCCTTCACCCTCATCAAGAAGTTCTTTAGTTCCTTTTCACTTTCTGTCATTAGAGTGGTATCATCTGCATATCTGAGGTTGTTGTTTCTCCCACCTATCTTGATTTCAGCTTGTAACTCATTAAGTCCAGTATTTCTCATAATGTGCTCAGCATATAAGTTAAAGAAACAGGGTGACAACAGACAGCCCTGTCATACTCCTTTCTCAATCCCCTGGAATGAGGATTGACCTTTTCCAGACCTGTGGCCAGTGCTGGGTTTTCCAGATTTGCTGACATATTGAGTGCAACACTTTGATAGCATCATTTTAAAGATTTTGAATAGCTTTAATGGAATCCTATCACATCCACTAGCTTTATTGACAGCAGTGCTTCCTAAGGCCCACCTGAATTCACACTTCAGAATGTCTGGCTCTGGGTGATGACCACACGATTGTGGTTATCCAGGTCATTAATATCATTTTTGTACAGTTCTTCTGTATATTATTTCCATATCTTCTTGATTTTTTCTGCTTCTACTAAGTCTCCACTGTTTTTGTCCTTTTATTGTGCCTGTCTTTGGGCAAAATGTTCCCTCAGTATTTCCAATTTTCCTGAAGAGATCCCTAGTCTTTCCCCTTCTGTTGTTTTCCTCTATTTTTAAGCATTGTTCATTGAAGAAAGCCTTCTTGTCTCTCTTCACTATTCTTTGGAACTCTGCATTTAGTTGGGTGTAGTTGGTTTTAGGAAAGGCAGAGGAACAAGAGATCAAATTGCCAACATCCACTGGATCATTGAAAAGCAAGAGAGTTCCAGAAAAACATCTATTTCTGCTTTATTGACTATGCCAAAGCCTTTGACTGTGTGGATCACAATAAACTGTGGAAAATTCTGAAAGAGATGGGAATACCAGACCACCTGACCTGCCTCTTGAGAAATCTGTATGCAAGTCAAGAAACAACAGTTAGAACTGGACATGGAACAACAGACTGGTTCCAAATAGAAACAGGAATACATCAAGGCTGTATATTGTCACCCTGATTATTTAACTTATATGCAGAGTACATCATGAGAAACGCTGGGCTGGAAGAAGCACAAGCTGGAATCAAGATTGCCCGGAGAAATATCAATAACCTCAGATATGCAGATGACACCACCCTTATGGCAGAAAGTGAAGAACTAAAGGGCCTTTTGATGAAAGTGAAAGTGGAGAGTAAAAAAGTTGGCTTAAAACTCAACATTCATAAAACTAAAATCATGGTATCTGGTCCCATCACTTCATGGCAAATAGATGTGGAAACAGTGGAAACAACAGTGGAAACAGTGGCTGACTTTATTTTTCTGGGCTCCAAAATCACTGGAGATGGTGATTGCCGCCATGAAATTAAAAGACACTTACTCTCTGGAAGGAAAGTTATGACCAACCTAGACAGCATAATAAAAATCAGAGGTATTACTTTGCCAACAAAGGTCTATCTAGTCAAGGCTATGGTCTTTCCAGTGGTCATGTATGGATGTGAAAGTTGGACTATAAAAAAACCTGAGTGCAAAAGAATTGATGCTTTTGATCTGTGGTGATGGAGAAGACTCTTGAGAGTTCCTTGGACTACACAGAGATCCAGCCAGTCCATCCTAAAGGAGATCAGTTCTGAGTGTTCATTGGAAGGAGTGATGTTGAAGCTGAAACTCCAATACTTTGGCCACCTGATACGAAGAGCTGACTCTTTGGAAAAGACCATGTTTCTGGGAAAGATTGAGGGCAGGAGGAGAAGGAAATGACAGAGGATGAGATGGCTGGATGGCATCACCGACTCAATGGACATGAGTTTGGGTAGACTCTGGGAGTTGGTGATGGACAGGGAGGCCTTGCGTGCTGCGGTTCATGGGGTCACAAAGAGTCGGACACAACTGAGCGACTGAACTGAACTGAACTGAACCTTTCCCTTTCTCCCTTGCTTTTCACTTGTCATCTTTCTTCAACTGTTTGTCAAGCCTCCTCAGATAACCACTTTGCGTTCTTGCTTTTCTTTTTCTTTGGAATGGTTTTGTTCACTGCCTGCTGTACAATATTGCAACCTCTGTCCATAGTTCTTCAGGCACACTCTTTTCTAGATCTAATCCCTTGACTCTGTTCATCACCTCCACTGCATATTCATCAGGGATTTGATTTAAGTCGTACCTGGCTGGTCTAGTGGTTCCCCTGCTTTCTTTAGTTTAAGCCTGAATTTGGCCATGAGAAGATGATGATGTGAACCATAGTCAGCTTCAGGTCTTGTTTTTGCTGTCTAGATACAGCTTCTCCAAGTACAAAAAAATGCAATCTATTTGATTTTGGTATTGACCATTTGGTGATGTCCATGTGTAAAGTCATCTCTTGTGTTGTTGAAAAAGGGCCTTTGTTATGACCAGTGAATTCTCTTGGCAGAATTCAGTTAATTAAGAATTAATTAATTCAGAATAAAATTACTATCTTACCCTTGAATTTTCTCATTCTTGGTTGTACATATTCACCCACTTTCCTGACAACCCTGGAATACTTCTGATTTAAAAGCCACTGGATTTCTTCAAAACCTTGCCCTTTCATTTATCTACATGTAACCACTATCCACATTTCATTTCTTATTCTTTTAGAGACAAATATTAGCATAAACTTACAGATTAATTATGTTTTAACCTACTCTAAACCTTGAGAGAGAATGAGGTTTATATGGCTCAACATTCAAAATTTAATCAGAATTTTAAAAACCTGGGGGAAATAACTGGTTTCTCACATTACAGTGAAAAACTCTGAGACATTGATTTAGAAATTGATGAAATGTACAATTGCCAAAACACAAAATATAATTAGTAAACAGACATATGGGAAAGTGTTCAAACTTTTTATCAAAGAAATGTTGCTTTTTTATGGCATGTTTTTTAAAGATGAGAAAAAAATTCTTAAAAGAAAAAATAGCTGCCCACATTATAAACTTGATACCTTGAAAGTATGAAATTCAGGAAGCAAAAATAATCAAAATAATAATATCTAGTCTTCCAAGGATGACCACTAGTAGTCTTACACGTTGCTGGCATAAGTAATATTGCTGCAGCCATTTTGAAAAAAATCAAGAGTCATAAAAACACTTTGACTCTTTGATCCGATAATTCTACTTCAGCACCTGCCAGGGCACTGTGAAAATAGAAAATGTGCAGTGATGTTCATTAAGCAATATTATAAGGAAAATATCAATGTTCTATACCAGAAGAACAGAAAATAAATTATGGAAATCATAGTAGTTTGAATATTATGAAAATATTTAATGATTGCTCCCAAAATAAGTAATGTTGAAGGTGTTTTATATATAATTTTTGAAGATTATATATGTATTATCTGAAGAATGACTTCTTCTATGCACCTATGGAAATTAGAAATTGAGGAATCTTTCTTGACATGTCTGTGTCCCTAACCTTCCAAGGTCACTTAATCATTTGGTTGACAGTTTCACCCACTTAGTAGCTCTGAGTACTTTCTACTTTTATTCCACTTCACCACCATTATCCTTGTCCAAGTAAACAAGGTCTCTCTCTCCTCACCCCTTTAAGTACCCTGACCACTCTCTCCTATTCCCCACTTGAATCTTTTCTCCACCTGCTGCTAGAATGATATTTTTTTTAAAAAATTTTATTGAGGTGTAACTGACATTATTCGTTAATGTAAAAAGCCTTTAAAATTATTTTACAGCATTAATTTCAGGTGTACAAAATAATGATTCAATATTTGTATAAATTGTGAAATGATCATCACAATAAATCTAGTTAACAACCATCACTATACATAGTTATAAGCTTTTTTTCTTTTAATGAGGACTTTTAAGATCTCTATTCTTAGCAACTTTGAAATATTCAGTACAGTATTAATAACTATTGTCACCATATAGTACACTACATCCCCATGACATAATTATTTTATAACTGGAATTTTGTACCTTTTGACCTCCTTCACCCATTTGTCCCACACTGGGACTCTCCCCCCAATCTCTGACAATCACCAATCTGTTCTCTGTATCTATCAACTTGGTTTTGTTGTTTAAATTTCACATACAAGTGAGGTCATATAGTATTTGTCTTTCTCTGACTTATTTCACTTATAATAATGCCCTCAAGGTCCATCCATGTCATAGTAAATGGTGATTTCATCAAGATTTCATTCTTTTTATGGCTGTGTGTATAAAGTCACATCTTCTTTATCCATTCATTCATCAATGGACACTTAGGTTGTTCCCTATCTTAGTTATTGAAAATAATGCTGCAATGAATACAGGAATGCACATGTCTTTTCAAATTAGTGTCCTCACTTTCTTCAGATAAATACCCAGAAGTGGAATTGCTGGATCACATAGTAGTTCTATTTTTAATTTTTTGAGGAACCTCTATATTGTCTCCATTGCTGCATCAACTGTGTTCCCACACATAGTGCATTGAGGGTTCCCTTTTCTCCACATCTTTGCCAACATGTCATTTCTTATTTTGATAATAGGCATTCAGACAGGTAAGAAGTGGTTTTATTTGCATTTCCCTGATAATTTGTGGTATTGAATATCTCTTCATGTGCCTGTTGGCCATCTGTATGTCTTTTTTGGAAAAATGTCTGTTCTGATCCTCTGCCCAGATCACATACTTTGCTTTTTTTTGCTCTTGCGTTTTATGTGTGATTTGTATATTTTGATAGTTAACCCCTATCAGATAATATGATTTGCAAATATCCCACCCCACCCCCCATCCAGTAGGTTGCCTCTTCATTTTGTTGGATTCCTTTTTAGTCTAGGGTGATCTTTTTTTTTAATTTTGGCTGCACTGAGTCTTCACTGTGGTGTGTGGACTCTTTGTTGTGCCACATGAACTTTATCTAGTTGCAGTGCACAGACTTCTCTTGTTGCAGAGCACAGCCTAGAGCACATAGGCTCAGTAGTGGTGGCATGAGAGCCCTCTAGCTGCTGCTCACAGGCTTAGTTGCTCTGTGGCACATGAGATCTTAGTCCCCCAGCCAGGATTGAACCTATGTCCCCTACACTGGAGGGCAGACTCCCAACCACTGGACCACCAGATACATCTTTTTAAAGTACAAATCTGGGGACTTCCCTGGTGGCTCAGTGATACAGAATCTGCCTGCCAATGCAGAAGACACAGGTTCGATCCCTGACCTGGGAAGATCCCATGTGCCATAGAGCAAGTAAGCCCATGCGGTGCAATTGTGAGCCCGTGTGCTGCAACTAGAGAATAGCCCCACTCTCCACTACTAGAGAAAAAAGCCTGTCCAGCAACAACGACCCAGCACAGCCAAAAGTCAATCAACCAATCAATAAAATAAAACTAAAGTACAAATCTGATGTGTCATGCTCCTTCCCTGTCACTGATGCTTTATCACTGCTCCAGGACTAATGGTCAAACTGCTTAACCCAACCCTCAAGTTTGCATGAGCTAGCAGCTACCTTTCTGCTCTCCCCTTTAGTTAGTCTCATTTTCCACATCCACATTCCAGCCAGGCCAGCCTTGTTTCAGTTCCTTCTTCTTTCCTTGGGGGCATTTACTCTACAGCTACTACTCTTTTGCCTGGAAAGTTTTCTCCAAGAACCGTCCACCCACTACCTTTTTGCTTCATCCTTCAGGCTAGATGTCATCTTCTTAAGGAAATCTTTACTTCTGCCTCACATAACCAGATCCCCTTGTTATATGCTCTCATAACACCTGCTTAATTTTTTATTGTTTGCCTCCACTCCTACCCCAGCAGATTGTAAATTCCATGAGGGCAAGGACTTGACTTATTCATTGATCTTTGCCCAGAGTTCAGATGTGCATTGAATGAAGAAATCATATTTACCACTGTTTGTTATCTTATTTTTGTATCATTATTGGGCTCATATCTGCCTCTCCCATTAGACACTAAGCTCCCTAGGATAGTAGCTATATCTGCTCTGCTCACCATTGTATCTCTGTATCTTTTCTCTAGGAGGCTTTCCACAAATGTATATTTAATACACTTTATTACAATCATATGAGAAATGCAGAAGAAAAATATCACATCAAAAGGGCAATACTGATTGCATGAGAATTGTGAAAATATGATTGATTTTTCTCTATCTACAAGAAAAATTATAATGGAAAATGATCATATAAATTAAAATTCACAATTATACAAAAAGAAAAATATATTGTACTTATTGAATAAATAATTTTATAGAAGATAAAAGTGGAACTGATACCTGTAATTATTCTATTCTAAGAAATCAGGTGTTTATTTTTCTTTCTCTAGTGTGTCCAAATAGGTGCATTATTTTTCACATAGCTATAACTATAGATAAAATGTTATACTTTATTTTTTCTGCTTCATGCTATGTCACATGCATTTTCACAGGACACTATGTTGCCCGAGTAATTTTTAACAACTGCATAATGTTCAGTTAAATTAATGTACTTTGGAGAACGGCTATTTCTTTAAGATCAATTTCCTGGAGTAAAACTCACATAGAGTATTCACATAGAGGTACAGATTTCTGACTTCAATGGCCAGATGTTAAAAAGAAACAGGCAGTGATGGATTTTAGTGCCAGTGCGGAATGAATGCTTGAGAGGAAATTAAATGAAGTGTGACTATTTTAAAAGAGAGTCAGTGTTATATGAAGGCTTTAGAAAAAATAACAGTTATATTTATTGAGCTCAGTTCAGTTCAGTCGCTAAGACATGTCCAATTCTTTGTGAACCCATGGACAGCAGCATGCCAGGCTTCCCTGTCCTCCACCATCTCCTGGAGTTTGCTCAGATTCATGTCCATTCAGTCAGCAATGCAATCCAAAGTATTGGAGCTTCAGCTTGGGCTTCAGTTCAGTTCAGTTGCTCAGTCACGTCCTAGTCTTTGCGACCCCATGAATTGCAGCATGCCAGGCCTCCCTGTCCATCACCAACTCCCGGAGTTCACTCAGACTTGTGTCCATTGAGTTGGTGATGCCATCCAGCCAGCTCATCCTCTGTTGTCCCCTTCTCCTCCTTCCCTCAATCCCTCCCAGCATCAGAGTCTTTTCCAATGAGTCAACTCTTCGCATGAGGTTGCCAAAGTATTGGAGTTTCAGCTTTAGCATCAGTCCTTCCAATGAACACCCAGGACTGATCTCCTTTAGAATGGACTGGTTGGATCTCCTTGCAGTCCAAGGGACTCTCAAGAGTCTTCTCCAACACCACAGTTCAAAAGCATCAATTCTTTGGTGCTCAGCTTTCTTCACAGTCCAACTCTCACACCCATACATGACCACTGGAAAAACCATAGCCTTGATGAGACGGACCTTTGTTGGCAAAGTAATGTCTCTGCTTTTGAATATGCTGTCTAGGTTGGTCATAACTTTTCTTCCAAGGAGTCTTTTAATTTCATGGCTGCAATCACCATCTGCAGTGATTTTGGAGCCCCCAAAATAAAGTTTGACACTATTTCCACTGTTTCCCCATCTATTTGCCATGAAGTGATGGGACCAGATGCCGTGATCTTCATTTTCTGAATGTTGAGCTTTAGGCCAACTTTTTCACTCTTCACTTTCACTTTCATCAAGAGGCTTTTTAGTTCCTCTTCACTTTCTGCCATAAGGGTGGTGTCATATGCATATCTGAGGTTATTGATATTTCTCCTGTCAATCTTGATGCCAGCTTGTGCTTCTTCCAGCCCAGCATTTCTCATGATGTACTCTGCATATAAGTTAAATAAACAGGGTGACAATATACAGCCTTGACGTACTCCTTTTCCTATTTGGAACCAGTCTGTTGTTCCATGTCCAGTTCTAACTGTTGCTTCCTGACTTGCATACAGATTTCTCAAGAGGCAGGTCAGGTGGTCTAGTATTCCCATCTCTTTTAGAATTTTCCACAGTTTATTGTGGTAAGCTGCAGTCTATGGGGTCGCTAAGAGTCAGAGACAACTGAGCGACTTCCCTTTCACTTTTCATTTTCATGCATTGGAGAAGGAAATGGCAACCCACTCCAGTGTTCTTGCCTGGAGAATCCCGGGGACGGGGGAGCCTGGTGGGCTTCTGTCTATGGGGTCGCATAGAGTCGGACACGACTGAAGCGACTTAGCAGCAGCAGCAGCACAGAATCAAAGGCTTTGGCATAGTCAATAAAGTAGAAATAGATGTTTTTCTGGAACTCTCTTGCTTTTTCAATGGTCCAGAGGATGTTGTCAATTTGATCTCTGGTTCCTCTGCCTTTTCTCAAACCAGCTTGTACATCTGGATGTTCACGGTTCATGTATTGCTGAAGCCTGGCTTGCAGAAGTTTGAGCATTACTTTACTAGTGTGTGAGATGAGTGCAATTGTGTGGTAGTTTGAGCATTCTTTGGCATTGCCTTTCTTTGGGATTGGAATGAAAACTGACCTTTTCCAATCTTGTGGCCACTGCTGAGTTTTCCAAATTTGCTGGCATATTGAGTGCAGCACTTTCACAGCATCATCTTCCAAGATTTGAAATAGCTCAACTGGAATTCCATCACCTCCACTAGCTTTGTTCAGAGTGATGCTTTCTAAGGCCCATTTGACTTCACATTCCAGGATGTCTGGCTCTAGGTGAGTGATCACACCATTGTGATTATCTTGGTCACGAAGATCTTTTTTGTACAGTTCTTCTGTGTATTCTTGCCATCTCTTCTTAATATCTTCTGCTTCTGTTAGGTCCATACCATTTCTGTCCTTTATCAAACCCATCTTTGCATGAAATGTTCCCTTGGTATCTCTGATTTTCTTAAAGAGATCTCTAGTCTTTCCCATTCTGTTGTTTTCCTCTATTTGCATTGATCGCTGAGGAAGACTTTCTTATCTCTCCTTGGTATTCTTTGGAACTCTGCATTCAGATGCTTATATCAACTTCAGCATCAGTCATTCCAATGAATATTCAGGACTGATTTCCTTTAGAATTAACTGGTTTGATCTCTTTGCAGTCCAAGGGACTCTCAAGAGTTTTCTCCAGCACCATATTTCAAAAGCATCAATTCTTCAGCGCTCAACCTCTCACATCCATACATGACTACTGTAAAAAACTATAGCTTTGACTATACAGACCTTTGTTGGCAAAGTGATGTCTCTGCTTTTTAATATGCTATCTAGGTTTGTCATCGCTTTCCTTCCAAGGAGCAAGCGTCTTTTAATTTCATGGCTGCAGTCACCATCTTCTGTGATTTTGGGGCCCAATAAAATAAATACTAGAAAGTTCCCAAGTCAAGTAGCTTGACTGTCCTCTGAAATGAGAAGGATGTGTTGAGAAGTGGGCAGAGGTGCTGCTGAATGTTGTGGTCTGATCACTTGGGAGAGCTTTGAGACACTAAAGGTCATGTATAAACATGGAATAATAAATTCCCTGGAAGTCCAGTGGTTAGGGCTCAGCACTTTCACTTCCTTGGATCCAGGGTTCAGTCCCTGGTTGGGAAACTAAGATCCTGCAAGTGATGTGGCATGGCCAAAAAAAAAAAAAAGTGAGACATTAATAAATAAGGTATTGATAAGTTGACAGCCATCAGTACTGGTTAGAAGCAGGTACTTGTGGTACCTTAGTCTGTAAGAGTCACAGAAGTGACTACATGTCAGAGGGGTAGCAATGGCAAAATAGAAGGGACTAATGCAAAGTATGTGGGCAGGATGTGATGATTGCTGCTTAATGCTTTTCAAAATGCAAGTCTGGGCAGGATGGCCTCTGACTTCCCTCTTGATTATTTTATAAGATGACAGTATCATAGCCCTAAGCAGGAACCTGACTTGCAACCATTACAGTTCATTGCCTTTAACCCCAAATTAGCCATTCTGCAGCTGTCTTGCTCACCACTTTCTTAGGAGTACAGAGTCTCTAACATTTGTGCTTCACACAGGACCTTGGATAAAGGGCAACTGTGAGTCAGACACGACTGAGCGACTTCACTTTCACTTTTCACTTTCATGCATTGGAGAAGGAAATGGCAACCCACTCCAGTGTTCTTGCCTGGAGAGTCCCAGGGACGGGGGGCGTGGGTAGGGGGGGTGGCCTCGTGGGCTGCTGTCTCTGGGGTCTCACAGAGTCGGACACGACTGAAGTGACTTAGCAGCAATAGCAGTGGAGTCATAAGAAATTCTTTCCAAAGCAGCAGAATTTCCCAAGCTTGGAGCCCAACAAGAAGCCTCGCTTTTTCTTCAGAAGTTTGTCAACCTGACCTTTTGATGAAATTTGTCGTTATGTTCTTCTGACTCCCCTTCCTGCTTTATTTACCTCTGTCCAGGGCAGTCTCCCTCTGGATTAAACATCTCTCATTTCCAAACATTTCTAGGGTCCTCCTCAAATGGAACAAATGATCTGCTTTAAAAAAAAAAGTCACAATTGATGATTTAACTAAGAACTTAGAGCAGCATTTTCATTTGAAAGAAGACTAAGTAGATAAGGACAAGAGAGAAGGAAAAAGAAATAATAGCAGAATTTCAGTTCTGACATTCTGGAAGTATGGGTCAGACACATTTGTGGTTTGGATGACTTTTCCTATTAAGCTCAAATCACAGTTTCCCTTACTATTGAGCATTAGCCATGCCCTCATCACAGGCTTTTGTGATTTTGTGTTTAAAGAATTCCATTATCTAAGACTATTACATTTAGCAATTTCTTTTCTCCATGTAAGCTTTTCTTCTTGATCACTGGATGGGCAAATAAGGACCCAAATGGCAACCTACTCTAGTAATCTTGCCTGGAAAATTCCAAGGACAGAGGAGCCTAGTGGGCTCTAGTCCATGGGACTGCAAAGAGTTGAACATGACTAAGCAACCAAGAACTTCTGCTGACATCTGTTATAGGACCTGTTGCGTAAACATTGCTCAATAAACATCTGATTGTTAACAAATAAATGAATGAGTAAACAGAACTGGAGTATTCTAGTTTCTCCATGTTATTAAAATTATCTATCAGTCAGTTGCATTATCAGATCAGGTTTGACAATGCTCAACCCACAATGTCCTCAGCAACTTGATTATTTCAACTACTAGGAAAAACTTTTAGAATGCCATCGTGTTTAGATGATTACAGTCAAAATATATATATGGTAGGGTAGTGAAAAGGAAACTTCAACTACAGCCAATTTTCCCCTGGACTTACAGGTTATGCAACTCCTCCACCAGGTAAAGTTTGACCCATGACATGAGTTTGCACTTCATGTGAAGAAATTTAAAGCGTGTGTATTTTTGTTTTATTTCAGCAAACTCCAGAAGACAAAGAGGGATATCAGATGGCTTCAAGGAGTGACTGGTGAATGGTTTGAAGAAATTCAAAGGAAAAAGTTTTGTAATGAAACAGATGTTAGCCAAATGTTAAAACAACCGCTTACACATAGGCTGAGAAAGGGGATGGCAGAAAATGGTGAGACCTTATGGCTCTTCATTGTAGATAAAGGTTCAGTGGGATCTCCAATTTAACCAATCTGTGTTTAGGACTATTTTTAAATCATAAGGGACAAAAGTTCACAATAAAAAGTGTGAACTGAAAATGTACTGTGATGTCTTGGTGGGGGGGGTGGGTGTTTTTATAGCCATGCAAGACAGCACAGTGGTTAAGAACACAGGCATCAATATCAAAAAGGGCTGGATTCAAATATCCACTCTCTCTCTCTATCCTCTCTATTCTATCAGAATTCATGTGACTCTCTGTAAGCCTCAATTTTCACATCTTTAAATGGGTATGATCATCATATGGTGGTTATTGAGAATTAAATAAAATAACATGTATAAAGTACTGAGTACTAACATGGTAAGCATTTAAATAAATGGAATGATGGTGCAGAAGGAGGGGGAGACAAAGGAGGGGAGGAAAAGGAGAACAGAGAATGAGGAGAACAGGTGGTAGAGACACTTCAACCCTCCTAGTACTTTGGTAAGTTAAACCCCATAAATGAGCTCAAACAAATGTCTTCCGTAGACATTCTAACTTTGTAACTACCAGCATGTCAACATGTCTAAAGTACTACAGTATGATGGACTTAATATATGTAGCTCTGGAGAAAAGGAAAGATATATCCATCTGAATGAAGAGTTCCAAAGAATAGCAAGCAGAGATAAGAAAGCCTTCCTAAGTTATTAATGAAAAGAAATAGAGGAAAACAATACAATGAGGAAGACTGGATATCTCTTCAAAAAACTTAGAGATACCAAGGGAAGATTTAATGCAAAGATGGGCACAATAGGACGTCCCTGGTGGTCCAGTGCTTAAAAATCTTCCTGTCTGTGCAGGGGATGCAGGTTCGAGCTCTGGTCCAGGAAGACTCCATATGCAGCAGGACATCTAAAGCCCATGCACCACAACTACTGAGCCCATGTGCTGCAGCTACTGAAGCCTGATTACCCAAGAGCCCATGCTCTGCAAGAGAAGCCACCACAGTGAGAAACTCATGCTCCCCCACAGGAGAGTAGCCCCTGCTCACCACAACTAGAGAAAAGTCCAAGCACCAACGAAGACCCAGCATAGCCAGAAATAAACACTTAAAAAAAAAAAAAAAAAGATGGGCACAATAAAGGACAGAAACAGTATGGACCTAACAGAAGCAGAAGATATTAAGAAGAGGTGGCAAGATCTTCATGAACCAGATAACCACAATCTTGTGATCACTCACCTAGAGCCAGACATCCTGGAATGTGAAGTCAAGTGGGCCTTAGGAAGCATCACTATGAACAAAGCTAGTGGAGGTGATGGAATTCCAGCTGAACAATTTCAAATCTTGAAGGATGATGCTGTGAAAGTGCTGCATTCAATATGCCAGCAAATTTGGAAAAGTCAGCAGTGGCCACAGGGCTGGAAAAGGTCAGTTTTCATTCCAATTCCAAAGAAAGGCAATGCCAATAAATGTTCAAACTACCACACAATTGCACTCATTTC
This sequence comes from Tragelaphus eurycerus, assembly GCA_935064755.1. Lineage (NCBI taxonomy): Eukaryota > Metazoa > Chordata > Mammalia > Artiodactyla > Bovidae > Tragelaphus > Tragelaphus eurycerus. The sequence continues at coordinate 1,246,872 of CAKXYN010000126.1, read as the reverse complement.
ACACACTAGCAAAGTAATGCTGAAAATTCTCCAAACTAGGCTTCAACAGTACGTGAACCGAGAACTTCCAGATGTTCAAGCTGGATTTAGAAAAGGTAGAGGAACCAAAGATCAAATTGCCAACATCCTCTGGATCATTGAAAAAGCAAGAGAATTCCAGAAAAACATCTGCTTGATTGACTATGCTAAAGCCTTTGATTGTGTGGATCACAACCAATTGTGGAAAATTCTGAAAGAGATGGGAATACCAGACCACCTGACCTGCCTCTTGAGAAATCTGTATGTTGGTCAAGAAGCAACAGTTAGAACCAGACATGGAACAACACACTGGTTCCAAATTGGAAAGGGAGTATGTCAAGGCTGTATATTGTCACCCTGCTTATTTCACTTATATGCAAAGATGTGAAATGCTGGGCTGGATGAATCACAAGCTAGAATCAAGATTTCTAGGAGAAATATCAATAACCTCAGATACGCAGATGACACCACCCATATGGCAGAAAGCAAAGAGCCTCTTGATGAAAGTGAAAGAGGAGAGTGAAAAAGCTGGCTTAAAACTCAACATTCAAAAAACAAACATCAAGGCTTGTGGTCTCATCACTTCATGGCAAATAGGTGGGGAAACAATGGAAACAGTGACAGACTTAATTTTCTTGGGCTCCAAAATCACTGCAGTTGGTGACTGCAGCCATGAAATTAAGACGCTTACTCCTTGGAAGAAAAGCTATGACCAACCTAGATAGCATATTAAAGAGCAAAGACATTACTTTGCTGACAAAGGTCCATCTAGTAAAAGCTATGGTTTTTCCCGTAGTCATGTATGGATGTGAGAATTGGACCGTAAAGAAAGCTGAGCACTGAAGAATTGATGTTTTTGAACTGTGGTGTTAGAGGAGACTCTTGAGAGTCCCTTGGGCTGCAAGGAGATCCAACCAGTCCATCCTAAAGGAAATCAGTCCTGAATAGTCATTGGAAGGATTGATGCTGAAGCTGCAGGTCCAATAGTTTGGCCACTTGATGCAAAGAACTGATACGTTAGAAAACCCCCTGATGCTGGGAAAGATTGAAGGCAGGAAGAGAAGGGGACGACAGAGGATGAGATGGCTGGATGGCATCACTGACTTGATGGCTGTGAGTCTGAGCAAACTCCAGGAGTTGGTGATGGACAGGGAAACCTGGCGTGCTGCAGTCCGTGGGGTCTCAAAGAATTGAACACAACTGAGCAGCTGAACTGACTGAGCTGAGCTCTTGCCTTAGAATTTTTAATACTCATAAATAATACTATATATTATCTGTATATATATTATACATATTTATGTTACATGCTTACCCACATACAAAGCATATATGTAGCAAATACATATACACAGAGATAGATTTTTGATGGGAATAAGAAATACTCTGAAGGGTCTAATATGCTTTTCCTTTACTTTCTTTGATATGAAAAGTAAAGCAACAAAATAAAGATTTCTAAAGGGCATGTTACTTAAGAGTGGCATGAGAATTGAATGAGGTCCCTAACAAAGTTATGGTTTTGGTTCACCATGGGGAAGATACACTGAGAAAGCCTCGAAGCTGGAATAGGGGGAGGGACGTTCTAGAGAACTGCAGTCCACAATACTTATTGAAAGACTCCCTGCTTTTTGTGAGTTTTTGTTTTTTTTCCCAATTAGCAGAACTGTCCATGGCACAGGAGTGCCCCTAGTTCTTGAGGTTCATATAGGGATGAACCCTCCCCTCCCCTCCAGTTCATATAAGGATGCCTCCATTTCTAGACTGCGTAGGGGGTGAAGAGAGATTAGTTCTCCAATATATTTACCTGAAAATATTTTAGTCATGCAAAATTTTTATAATTTTTATTTAGATCCTGTGGAATTACAAACATCAAAATCTAAAAATATATTCAATCAAAGAAACCCAACATCCGTTCCTTCTCGGCTGAGCTTCAGATCATCATTTGCTTCCTTGTTCTCATTCAGAAAATCCAAAAAGGAGACTTCAAAGCTTCACTCTCTGGGACAGACAGGGTGAGTAAACTCAGATCATGTGACAGCTCATTAGTTACCGGATCCCAGAGGCCAGCAGCCTGTTTTGTGTTCAGAATGTTTAATGTTTGTTCTTAGCATTTAATTCCAGATAGTAACAAAGGAAACGGGGCTGAGCTTTTTAAGGGACAAAGTCCTTATGAAACTTTGAAACTGGGCTTATCTGAAATCCAACTTCTAACCAATGGCACAAGTCCCAGGAGGTAGACAAGGTGAATAATGGGTTAAATGTTGAGAAATGATTATTGACAGATTTTCCATTGCTCCAAGAGCCTGGTCTATTCCCTGGTCATGAAGATACATTTAAATCAAAACTACTCCTTACTGGAGGAGTGTGTGTGTCAGGAGAATTGGGGCATAAAGAATAAATGAATGTAAATCAGATGAACAAAGAGTAGAGAAAATCTGAATTTTCAAGCAGAGAAAAATATATTACCATCATTACAAATATTCAGAGCAACCATTCTTCTGTAGTTGCCTGGAATTTAAACTTAAAGTGAAGAAAAGGAAGCTTTGAGAGCAATGGACGTATTGTTCCAGTTGATTCCCAGTTAAAAACTGTGTAAATCAGTTCATCTTGACTCATTATACTGTTGGATTGTTTTGTGAAAAACAAGCAAGTCTTCGCTTACCTGCAATTGAGCTGCCTGCTAAGTATTTTCAGTATGTCTTCCTGGTTGAAAAGCTTCCCACCCTCTTAAGGTGTTGGCTTGGCACGTGATATGTTCCTTGTGTGCCATTGAGTGTGCACTGCAGTGCTAAGTAAAAAGTGTTGGAGGTCACTCTTGCTGAAAAACAGTAGGCAGCAAGCAGCTGGCGAGGTATGTGATGAGTCTCTGAGAGTCACTCAGCTCTGTCCTCCCCTCTTAGGGGAATGGAAGGTTTTTACTTCCAGCTTTCAGCTGAGGCTGTTTTTGTCCTTGATGAAATAATGACGAGCTGAACAAAATGTAGATTTATGTGATTGTTTCTACGAGAGTTGCTTACAAGGAAATACTCTTCAAACCGGTGAGTTGCTTTTCTTTGTAAAAATGTTTAATAAAACACTAGTAATTATTTCATTTGACAATTTAAAATTGTTTCCTTTATAAGAAATATTTCTTTTAAAGAGAAAAGAAATATTCTTAATATGAGGGGTGGCTGGGGCTTATGATGTAATTTGTGTTTCAGGTAATTTTCTTTAAGGCAGAGTTTTATTATAGCTGAACAATGTAACAGTAAACTAGGAAAAGTTGAGGTAAACCGACAAGTTAATTTCAAGCTCATATTGTAAGTTGCTGCAAAAGTGGATCAAAGAAGGTAAAAAAACAGTCTTCATTCTGGGTATCATGGATTTTGGTTATAGATCAAATTTTTTTTAATGAAACTCTTGCAAAATTCTGTTTAGCAACTGTTCTTCTTAAATACCAAAATGACTTGTAGCTCTCTTTTAACCAGACAAACACAACATATAAAAATGAAACAAATTTTATCCTTTAAGTATATGTTTATGTTTCACAGTTTTCAGATTTGCCATCTTTAAATACATTTTATTTTCAAACTGTAATTGTGCTGGTTTAAAATGTAACAAATACACTGTTTTTTGCTCCTAGTAGGTTTCAGAAGATAAAGCATAAAAATATACCCTTTTTATTTTTAAGTATGAGTGTGACCTAAATATTTGGATCTAAATCCTGAATTTGAATGTGTGTATTGGGGGAGAGGTTGTTTTTAAGGGTGTGTAGCCCTATGGTAGGACAATAAATGGTGTGTCATACAGTCTGAGGGGCTCTTTATTATTAAATGGAGCTTTTTTCGTTCAGCAGTTCTGATCTTTTTCAAAATACAGAAGCAAGCTTCAGAATCAGATGGGAGCGGCTCCTTGCCTATAAGCACAGTGGGAGGAACTGACAAAGGCCCCAGGGGAAGCACAGTCATCCCGTGCTGGGAAGCAATCAGGTTTCTACTTGCTGAAGCCATCAAAACTCGACATTGTCACACTCGGTCCTCTGGAGAACAAGTTAGCCAAGCAATTTTAGAGGATCTTCTGCAAATCACAGAAAGAAGGCCAACCCCCAGAAAGCTGTGGGAACATAGTGACTTCATTAATTAACAAAAAGGCAAAAACTGTTGCCATTTCTGATTCAAATATGACTGCTGAAGTTTCTCCTCCCAAATTTATGTACTTCCTAATTATCCCATTATTATTTTAATCCTATTTGTAAATAATTGAACTGTACTCTCTGTGACTCTACCACAACCCCAGGAACAAAGAAATAATTTCCACAAGTGCTTTAATCATTTATTGCTAGCCAGCAAATTCAAGAAAAGTATACATATACAATTGTAGCTTGGTATCTGTGGAGGATTGGTTCTGGGACCTCCTGCAGATACCAAATCCCACAGATGGTCGAGTATCTTATTAAAACTGTACAGATAGGGCTCTCTATCCACAGATTCAGCCAATGAGGGCTCCATCCATGGCTAATTGAGTCTGCAGAACCCATGGATACCGAGGGCTGACAGGATTGCATATCTTTCTCTTAACATTTCCCTGTAAGTTATGTTTTCTCACGTCTTGTTTGGGAGCGTTTGTTATTTGAGACATATGGTACTCAGCCCCCACCACAGAATTTCAGTAACTCCGTTGCCTCACAAACGCCTTCCACATAGTTCAGCAAGTACCTAACAGTGTATGTCTTGAACTTATAAATGCAGCTTCCCTGGTGGCCCAATAGTATCTCCAGTTATTTTTTCTTGTTCCAGATCCCCCATTATCCCACTGATTACTCCCCTCCGTGAATAGGTGGTGTGCCACCCTCTGTCCTATGAGCCAACACAGTCCACCATGAAGTCATCCTGCAAGGGGGCCCCTTATCTTTGTGCCTACAATTCTCAAAGCTGTGAAGCCATGTGCCCCCAGTTCATTATGGTGATTTTAAGGCAGTGCATTGTTTTCCCCTCTGCTCTTCCCTTTGTTGTAGTCCCAAGGACTAGAGCAAAGAGGAAGTACGAGAGAAATAGCTCATGAGGCTCATGAGTAACATGTGCAATCAAATTCAAGTTGACCTCTTTCCTTTGAGGATCTTCACAGTGTGTAGCATACAGTAAGTACTCCGCACAATGCTGTGATCAGAGAGCGACAGCGCTCTCCTGGAATGGGGGTGTGCATGCTGACTACCCTGTCCCTTTAGGATGTTTTTTTTTACCTGAGGATGCAAAGTGTTTCGGTGGATTCATCCAGGCCCCCTAGCTGCTCTTCAGACATGCCCAAATTTGTCTGATCTATCGCAGGATGTACACAGCAGTCCAATAGTCTAGCTGCAACCTCTGTTTACATAAGCAAAAAGTTCAAATGCAATTTTGAAAAGTTTAAAGAGCAGGTAACTTTTTCTCCCTGAATTCTGTGTTCTGTCTCTCTTTCTCTTTTCCTCCTTCTCTCTTTCCAAATGTCCTACTATACCATCTTCCTTCTTCCAGCCAAGTACCTAGGTTTGAGTTGGAGGACACAGGAATGTAAGACACCTAGATCAAAGGAGAAATCAGAGTAAGGAAAATCCTTCTTTGGAAATGCTCCTTCAGTGATCCCAGGTGTGGCACCCATTGTGGTGACAGGAGGGAGAAGCAAGACATAGGGAGTGGTTCCCAGTTGATCTGGTTGATCATTATTAGAATTTCACCAGCACTTAAAACTAATGACAGATTACCAGGCCCCAGCCTTATGATTCTGATTCAGGTCAGAAGTGGGGCCCTTGATTTTTATTTCTCTAGGATATTCGGATGTTTATCCAGGTTTGGGAGCTACAGCAGCAGAGCTTCCTACCCCCCACTATGGTAAGGGCCGTCAGAATTCCTGGCATGTGATATTTTCTCTTATTTATCAAAGTCCTACTCTGTTGATTAGATACTGCATTTAGATATGGAGATAAAATCCTGAAAACAAGGCAAAGTCCTCAGCTGGAGGGCTTTAAAATCTAGCAGGGAACACCAGATGACTGTGTACAGTTGGGCAGAACTCTAGGCAGTGACAATCACATCACAATCATCATGGATTCATATATTCATTATGGTGATTTTAGGGGAAATCACCCGTAAGGATCTTGAGGAAGAAATGCCTTCTGGCCTAGCTGCAACCTGGTGACATCAGTGAATACACTGATGATTATGGTGTAATATGGTGAGTGCTGTGGTGGATGCATGGTATTCATGCCATGAGATTATTATAGGAGAAGCACTTAACTCAGACTGGAGAATCAGAAGCATTCCTGGAAAAAGAGAGCCAGTATCCAAAGGACATATAGGACTGAGCTAGGCAATTTAGAATTGGGAGGTTGTGCCAGGCAGAAAGAAATGACACAACAAAGATTCAGAAACTAGAAAAAAGCAAGAATCCATCTAGGTCATTGAGGTTCAGTGACCCAGTATAACGTGAGACTGATAAGAGGTGGGGTAGGAGTATTTGGCAGAGGCCAGAACGTGGAAACCTTATACATGCTAAGGAGCTTGGTCTTGATCCTGTAGACAGCAGGGAGACAGTCATCCCTTTCTAAGAATACCATTCTTTTCCTTATTATATATACTGTATATGTATATGTATATATAGTTCTATATATCAAATCAGATCAGATCAGTCGCTCAGTCGTGTCCGACTCTTTGCGACCCCATGAACCGCAGCATGCCAGGCCTCCCTGTCCATCACCAACTCCCGGAGGTCATTCAGATTCACATCCATCGAGTCAGTGATGCCATCCAGCCATCTCATCCTCTGTCATCCCCTTCTCCTCCTGCCCCCAATCCCTCCCAGCATCAGAGTCTTCTCCAATGAGTCAACTCTTCACATGAGGTGGCCAAAATACTGGAGTTTCAGCTTAAGCATCATTCCTTCCAAAGAAATCCCAGGGCTGATCTCCTTCAGAATGGACTGGTTGGATCTCCTTGCAGTCCAAGGGACTCTCAAGAGTCTTCTCCAACACCACAGTTCAAAAGCATCAATTCTTCGGCGCTCAGCCTTCTTTACAGTCCAGCTCTCACATCCATACATGACCACAGGAAAGACCATAGCCTTGATTAGGTGAATCTTTGTTGGCAAAGTAATGTCTCTGCTTTTCAATATGCTATCTAGGTTGGTCATAACTTTCCTTCCAAGGAGTAAGCGTCTTTTAATCTTATGGCTGCAGTCACCATCTGCAGTGATTTTGGAGCCCAGAAAAAGAAAGTCTGACACTGTTTCCACTGTTTCCCCATCTATTTCCCATGTAGTGATGGGACCAGATGCCATGATCTTCGTTTTCTGAATGTTGAGCTGTAAGCCAACCTTTTCACTCTCCACTTTCACTTTCATCAAGAGGCTTTTTAGTTCCTCTTCACTTTCTGCCATAAGGGTGGTATCATCTGCATATCTGAGGTTATTGATATTTCTCCCAGCAATCTTGATTCCAACTTGTGTTTCTTCCAGTCCAGCGTTTCTCATGATGTACTCTGCATATAAGTTAAGTAAGCAGGGTGACAATATACAGCCTTGACGTACTCCTTTTCCTATTTGGAACCAGTCTGTTGTTCCATGTCCAGTTCTAACTGTTGCTTCCTGACCTGCATACAAATTTCTCAAGAGGCAGATCAGGTGGTCTGGTATTCCCATCTCTTTCAGAATTGTCCACAGTTTATTGTGATCTACACAGTCAAAAGCTTTGGCATAGTCAATAAAGCAGAAATAGATGTTTTTCTGGAACTCTCTTGCTTTTTCCATGATCCATCGGATGTTGGCAATTTGATCTCTGGTTCCTCTGCCTTTTCTAAAACCAGCTTGAACATCAGGAAGTTCACGGTTCATGTATTGCTGAAGCCTGGCTTGGAGAATTTTGAGCATTGCTTTGCTAGCATGTGAGATGAGTGCAATTGTGCTGTAGTTTGAGCATTCTTTGGCATTGCCTTTCTTTGGTACTGGGATGAAAACTGACCTTTTCCAATCTTGTGGCCACTGCTGAGTTTTCCAAATTTGCTGGCGTATTGAGTGCAGCACTTTCACAGCATCATCTTTCAGGATTTGAAATAGCTCAACTGGAATTCCATCACCTCCACTAGCTTTGTTTGTAGTGATGCTTTCTAAGGCCCACTTGACTTCACATTCCAGGATGTCTGGCTCTAGGTCAGTGATCATACCATCATGATTATCTGGGTCGTGAAGCTCTTTTTTGTATAGTTCTTCTGTGTATTCTTGCCACCTCTTCTTAATATCTTCTGCTTCTGTTAGGTCCATATCATTTCTGTCCTTTATCGAGCCCATCTTTGCATGAAATGTTCCTTTGGTATCTCTGATTTTCTTGAAGAGATCTCTAGTCTTTCCCATTCTGTTGTTTTCCTCTATTTCTTTGCACTGATCGCTGAAGAAGGCTTTCTTATCTCTTCTTGCTATTCTTCGGAACTCTGCATTCAGATGTTTATATCTTTCCTTTTCTCCTTTGCTTTTCGCTTCTCTTCTTTTCACAGCTATTTGTAAGGCCTCCCCAGACAGCCATTTTGCTTCTTTGCATTTCTTTTCCATGGGGATTATCTTGATCCCTGTCTCCTGTACAATGTCACGAACCTCACTCCATAGCCTTTTGGGGTGTAAAACTGCCCCTGATTGCAAACCAGTGAGCTAAAGTGAGTTATCTCATTATGTCACTTTTCTGTTTAATGAAAAACATAAATACAATATGCACATTATTGTATGTATTGTAACATATGTACAATATGTAACAATGTACATATTGTATTTATGTTTTTCATTAAACAGAAAAGTGACATAATGAGATAACTCACTTTAGCTCACTGGTTTGCAGTCAGGGGCAGTTTTACACCCCAAAAGGCATCTGACAATGTCTGAAGACATTTCTGGTTTCCACAGCTGAAGGGTGGGTGCTATTGGCATCTAGTGGGTAGGGGTCAGAGATGTTGCTACACATCGTATAATGCATGTGATAAACCACCACACTGAAGAAATGCCAGTAGTACCAAGGCTGAGAAACTGCTCTGTCTATAGCTGGCAACGTGGGAATATACGTGAGAGATATTTAAGGTATGGCTTAGTACAACTTATGAGCAAATGCTTCTAAGACAGCTTTCTATCTCTTGAAATCGCCCAAATCCAGAGGACTCTAACTAGCATGGTTTTTGTGACGGCACTGTTGTTTTAGTCACTCTCCAAGTGGAAGCCCTTCACACCAGAAACACACTAACTGGAATATGTTACGGTATTATAACGTACATTTATGGCAGGCCTGGAAGTGACTGTGGAGACTCTGGGCCTCCAAGCCTCCTGAGTCCTACACCCTGCCTGCTACCTCGATCCACAGTTGCTCCCACAGCCTTATACACGGTCAGGGAGCGTTCATCCTTGCACTCACAGCACACCCTCACTCTCAGTGACCCTCTTTCCCAGTTGTGCCACCTGCCATCCGTAGGAGTTCCCCTTCACCCCAAGTCAGGCTAGGGCCCTGATCAGCTGATGAGAATGTTGAGTCGTGCGTGGACACCAAGAGGCTGGCCACTCCGCAGGACTTTGGGAAGAATCTTCACAGTCAGACACGTTCTCTTGGCTGCAGTCAAATGGAATTACTTGTTGATTCCCGGCTTCCTTGCTGTCTTACGTCTCCAGGCTTGTGCTCCTGGTGTTCTTAGGCTCTCATACCTGTTCAGCCAGCACCTTCACCCCCTGTTACTTTCCCAGTTCATCCCGACAAGCGCTCACCAGCCCCTCTGCATTTTCATTTTGCTTAAGCCCCTGTATTGTCCTTATAACATTGTGGCTTGCCTTTTGGCTCTTTATGTACCTAATCTTTCCTGTTACAAAGCCTCTTCGAACAGTCTCTATATCAGTCATATTTATTTCCTTCAAAGCACTCAAAATAGTACTTAGCATGTAGAAGGCATGCAGGCTCAATAAAGACGTATGGAAAGGAAGAATACAAATAAAAGCAATATTTTAACTTCTAAATATTATTAGTATAGAGCTGGTATTTCAGAATAATATGAAAAAAACCATATTAATCTTAATTTCCGTTTAAATTTTGAGCTAAACTATAAAATATATGTTGTTGTTGTTTGTTGTTGTTCAGTTGCTAAGTAGGGTCCAACTCTTTGTGACCGCATGAACTGCAGCATGAACTCCCCATGAACACCAGGATTTCCTGTCCTTCACTGTCTCCCTAAGTTTGCTCAAACTCATATCCGTGAGTCGGTGATTCCATCAAACCATCTCATCCTCTGCCACTCCCCTTCTACTTTTGCTTTCAATCTTTCCCAGCATCAGGGTCTTTCCCATTGTCAGCTCTTTGCATCAGGTGGCCAAAGTATTGGAACTTCAGCTTCAGAATCAGTACTTCCAATGAATACTCAGTTGATTTCCTTTAGGATCGACTGGTTTGATCTCCTTGCTGTCCAAGGGACTCTCAAGAGTCTTCTCTAGCATAATTCAGAAGCATCAATTCTTCCCTGCTCAGCCTTCTTTATGGGCCAACTCTAACTTCCTTACATAACTACTGGGAAAACCATAGCTTTGACTATATGGACCTTTGTTGGCAAAGTGATATCTCTGCTTTTTAATACATTGTCTCAGTTTTTCATAGCTTTTCTTCTGAGGAGCAAGCATCTTTTAATTTCATGTTTAATACATGTTGTTATCTTTTAAATGTAAAATTGTTTGGCCTCCTAGGTTTTATGCTCAGCTTTCAAGAACCATGAAGCAGGTATGGGTTGAATGAAAGAAAACTGCATCTTGACAATTTTAACTGATCTGACCTAGAGTCTGAGTTTATTTAATTCTTGATTCCCTCTTGCTGTGCCCTTAATAAAGAAGAGGACTTGACTTCATACAAGAGCTCTGAGTCATACGAGAGTTCAGTTCAATTCAGTCGCTCAGTTGTGTCCAACTCTTTGTGACCCTATGAACCACAGCATGCCAGGCCTCCCTGTCCATCACCAACTCCTGCAGTCCACCCAAACCCATGTCCATTGAGTCGGTGATGCCATCCAGCCATCTCATCCTCTGTTGTCGCCTTCTCCTCCTGCCCTCAATCTTTCCCAGCATCAGTGTCTTTTCAAATGAGTCAGCTCTTCACATCAGGTGGCCAAAGTATTGGAGTTTCAGCTTCAACATCAGTACTTCCAATGAACACCCAGGACTGATCTCCTTTAGAATGGACTGGTTGGATCTCCTTGCAGTCCAAGGGACTCTCAAAAGTCTTCTCCAGCACCACAGTTCAAAAGCATCAATTCTTCGGCACTCAGCTTTCTTTATAGTCCAACTCTCACATCACATCCATACATGACCACTGGAAAAACCATAGCCTTGACTAGACGGACCTTTGTGGACAAAGTAATGTCTCTGTTTTTTAATATGCTGTCTAGGTTGGTCATAACTTTCCTTCCAAAGAGTAAGCATCTTTTAATTTCATGGCTGCAGTCACCATCTGCAGTGATTTTGGAGCCCAGAAAAATAAAGTCTGACACTGTTTCTACTGTTTCTCCATCTATTTGCCATGAATGATAGGACCAGATGCTATGATCTTCGTTTTCTGAATGTTGAGCTTTAAGCCAACTTTTTCACTCTCCTCTTTCACTTTCATCAAGAGACTCTAGTTCTTCTTCACTTTCTGCCATAAGGGTGGTGTCATCTGCATATCCGAGGTTATTGATATTTCTCCCAGCAATCTTGATTCCAGCTTGTGCTTCCTCTAGCCCAGCATTTCTCATGATGTACTCTGCATACAAGTTAAATAAACAGGGTGACAATATGCAGCCTTGACGTACTCCTTTTCCTATTTGGAACCAGTCTGTTGTTCCATGACTAGTTCTAACTGTTGCTTCCTGACCTGCATACAGATATCTCAAGAGGCAGGTCAGGTGGTCTGGTAGTCCCATCTCTTTCAGAATTTTCTACAGTTTATTGTGATCCACACAGTCAAAGGCTTTGGCATAGTCAATAAAGCAGAAATAGATGTTTTTCTGAAACTCTCTTGCTTTTTCAATGATCCAGTGGATGTTGGCAATTTGATCTCTGGTTCCTCTGCCTTTTCTAAAACCAGCTTGAACATCTGGAAGTTCACCGTTCACATATTGCTGAAGCCTGGCTTGGAGAATTTTGAGCATTACTTTACTAGTTTCTATTAACTCTTACTCTGCAATTCAGGCCGCACACCCTTACTTAGGATTATAGGTTTAAAAAATCAAAATTTATCTCAATTTTGGACCTAGGTCTTTAAAATTTTTCACCTTCTACTGAATTTTGGAGAAGCCATATAAATAGTAAAAGCTTAATTGTTCTTCTCTATGATGCTCTCAATAAAAATAAGCATCCTGAAGTCATCTTTGTAAGGTTTGCCTTTTGAAAAAATCCCCTTATTAATTGTTGTCTGGTTCTGACTTAGTATCTCTTTAAAATAAAAATATACAGAAGCATGAAATCTGTTTCCCATTTGCAAGAATAGTCTATGTGCCATACTGACCAAGGAGAGTTCTAGATTCAGTCAGCCTGTGGCCAGCTCTGAGTTCAGCCACTATGTACTTTGTACAGTGTCTTCTAACTTCTCTGCACCTCCACCATCTGATCTGTAAAATGAGAGCTGTCACAGTATCCACTTTGGCAAGAGTGATGTATTTAAATGAGGTAACTTGTCTACAGAGCATACAAAGACTGCCTGGCACACAGTACTCAACAAATGTAACTATTTCTGTACTTATCAAATGTAAAAGTCTTCATGCTATGTTCAAGTAAAAAGCCACTATTATGTATTTTTTTTCTTGGTTACCTGAGTACTAAGATGTAAAACACTGATCCTAAACAAGCACAAGAAAATGTTTCTGAGAGATTTTTCAGCAGTGCACTGTGAAAGATCTCCCTACTGAGCATCAGAAATATATCTTCTCAAGATACAGAGATATAATAGAAAATGTGCTATTGATTTTCCAAAAGTTAGGCATTTCTTTTCAAAGAAGTTATTTCAAATTCTTTCCACAGGTGTGATGGCCATACACCTTCTGTGTCTGTGAGGGGAACCACTTTGGTAAGTAACCAAAGAACTAAAGGTTATGCTGAATAATTCAGAATTAATGTAATTCCTGGCTGATTATGTATTTAAATAGAATTCTCCTTGGTGTAGTCTTAAATTTACCTGAGAAGCTTAGATTTCTCCTGCAGAGTTCCAAGTTTCCCATTGTGATTGGTTTCCAGTTGGCTGTGGTACTGAAATGCTCAAACAGCAGCCTCTGCCTAAGACCTCGCACTGTCTCTGCTATTTTACCATCTGTCAGTCCTATACAGCCCTAAAATGTTGGGTGGAGGAAGAGTTTATTTGAAAGTAGCAGAGGAATCGCAATTTGAGACATTCAGACTGTAGCAAGCTGTAGGCAAGTCTGCTGAAGGTTTATTGTTGTTCAGTTGCTCAATCATGTACAACTGATTCTGCAACCCCATGGGCTGCAGCATGCCAGGCTTCCCTGTCCTTCACCATCTCCCAGAGTTTGCTCAAACTCAATGTCCATTGAGTCAATGATACCATCCAACCACCTCGTCTTCTGTTGTCCCCTTCTCCTCCAGGGGGCAGGCTGTATTTGGGCAGGGAATGTAAAAAGGGGAGAGTTCAGTTTGATTCTGTCAAAATCAAAAGCACATGGAGACCAGCTTTAAAAATTTCCAAATAAACTTGCAAACCAAGGTGGGTCTGCATAAGACCTCTTCTGAGTAAGATCATCATTTGTGGTCAAAGAGGAAGCCACTGATAGGCGAAATGCATCTGGACAGAACAAGTTCACAGGAGGGGACTAGCCAAACAGGACCTCCACCATTTCTCTGTGTTCACATGTTTATAAGATTGAGAAGCTTTGTTTTCTGTTTCTTACTTTTTTTGCCCTCTTGCATTTTGATCTACACACACCAGTGTCTTTCTGTGCAACTAATATATGGTTAGGAGATGAAAGAAAGAGTTTTGAAGGTACCTAAGAGTGCAGGAGGAAGGTAGAGGCATTTTTCAATTGATTTTGCCCTTAGTACTAACACTTAAACCTTTCTCTCTCTTCTTTTTTCAAAAAGCGTGGGATAGAATTCTGGTGAGGAGTGCATATATCTCACTTTTGTTTGTCAAGTAAAGAGTCTCCTACAGAGCTCCAAGTTTCCCAATTGTGATTGGTTTCACAAACAAAAGTGAGCCTCCTTTCTTCTTCAGAGTAATGCTACTTCTTTCTCAATAACATTGAACCCTATCTCTCTCTTTTATATGCTTGATCCCCAGTCATGACACCAGGACCAACTGCTATACTCTCATGGAGAGCTTGTTATCATCCAAGCACTTGACATAGATTATTTCATTTAATACCCAGAGGCAATCTATGAAGTATGTATTATTATTATGCCCACTTAAAGATGAAAAACTGAGGTTCAGAAAGATCATGTTCAAAGTCACACTGATACTCAGTACAGACAGGATTAGAAAACCTAGTCTCTGTAACTCTATCACCGGAAGTCAAAAATGCCTACAGCTTCATCAGTCCCAAAGCCCTATTTGCTTATGAGCTCCTGTTGCTCCCTACCTGCAGACTTGCCTGTAACCAAAAAGTGGACTGAACTGGCATGCATACAGCTTTATTCTCTAAAAGAACAGAACCCTATGCCAGGATGGCTTCCCTGGTGGCTCAGATGGTAAAGAACCTTTCTGCAATGCAAGAGACCCGGGTTCAATCCCTGGGTTGGGAAGAGCCCCTGGAGAAGGGAATGGCTACCCACACTAGTATTCTTGCCTGGAGAATTCCATGAACGGAGGAGCCTGGAGGGCTACAGTCCACAGGGTCGCAAAGGGTTGGGCACAACTGAGCACCTAACACTATTCCAGGATGCTTCTGTACTCTTGGCTTCTCCTCAGAGAAAAGCTCAGAGCTAACCATCCTTTCCCATTTAAGAGAGGTGGTGTCTGGAACAGGTGAGGAGCATAAAAAGAAATGCAAGCACCTAGAAGTTATAAAACAGGAGAGCTAATCTGGAGTTCTTGGGATTTCAAAGTCCAGTCTGAGGATTAGTAAGATACCCTCTTCTTTGACACTCGTAATTGCTGTTTGCCTTGAAGGCAATGGCACCCCACCCCAGTACTTTTGCCTGGAAAGTCCCATGGACGGAGGATCCTGGTAGGCTCCAGTCCATGGGGTCACTGGGAGTCAGACACGGCTGAGCGACTTCACTTTCTCTTTCCACTTTTATGCATTGGAGAAGGAAATGGCAACCCACTCCAGTGTTCTTGCCTGGAGAATCCCAGGGACGGGGGAGCCTGGTGAGCTTCCGTCTGTGGGGTCGCACAGAGTCGGACACGACTGAAGCGACTTAGCAGTAGCAGCAGTAGCAGTTTAACAATTTCACTGCTCAGAACACGTCAATCTAAAAAGATAAGAACTGGGAATCTAAGTGAAAGTCAAGCCAATGATGTAGCTCCCAGTTAATAACTATTTAAAAAGTAAGGCAGAAAAAATAATGAAACTTGAAGACAAGTATAACATGTAGATCTCCATTATTTATCCATAGAAGTCCTATCCCCTTAAATGGCAAAGAGCTGGTAGCTGGCCAGTGATGCCACAGGGATTCTTGCCAAGACTTAAGATAATGAACTTCCTCTCATTTGGTTGGCAGCCTAGCAGGTATGGTACAAAGGGGATTCCAATATTTTATAGGAGGCTGTACTACGTTTTTGGATGATCCTGTGTTCAAAAAGAAGGAAGCTGCTATTTAAACATTTACATCAGCTTAAAAGAAGCGAAGGGTTTCAGAAAAACAGAATTTTTAGTGCTAGAGTATGAAAGAATTTCAATCTAAAATGGAACCAGGAGATATAAAATGGAAAATCTCACGCATGCCCCCATAAATGCCTAATATACAGAAAACTGATAATAATATTAGAATTTTCTTAAATGATAGACACTTGGTCAGGGACTGCCTCATATCATCCACGGGAAGTTTTGCTTATGGTTTCCAGGGGCATGAACAAGAAATGACCTGGATCAGGTTGGCCTTACAAAATAAGCTGAATTGAGTTTTGTTTGTATGACTGGACTCATTTTGTCTGCTTAGGAAATTTTTAAAGCTGATCTTCATTTGTTTTTTGTTTAAATAGACTAACTGGACTCTCCTCTCATTCTAACTGAACTCATTCCCTGTTCAGATACAGCCTGGCCCAAATCCTCAGCACACTTGCTTGTTGCTTACTTACTATGGTTTGCATGTCCCAAACTGCAATTCTTCTATTGCCAAATAAACTCATCTCTTAATCTGACTCAGCTTATGCCTTCATTTAGGATGACAAGAGAAACTTAGAAATCTTCTATCCCAGAGTTCTCTCCACCTCAGCACTACTGATATTTCGGGTTGAATAATTCTTTGTTGTGGGGGCTCTTGTATGTATTATAGGATGTTTAGTGGCAATCCCTGACCTCTACCTACTAGATGCCAGTAGTTCACCTCCACTCAACTGTGACAATAAAAAATATCTCCAGAATTTTCCAAATGTTTCTTGAGAAGCAAATTGCCCCTAGTTGAGAACCATCTCCTTATAGGTGAGGAATCCAAAATCCAAGTAGTCACCATCTCTGAGCACAGACAAACCGTATAGCTCTGGCCACTTATTCACTCCTCATTTCTGAACACATTCTGGTGGTGATATGCCCACTCTGTACCCCTAGAAACATACCTCCACTGTGGCACTATCCACACTAGGCTGGTGTGAGCTCCCTGAGGCTGGGACTATGCCTGCTCACCTATGTAGCCCCACTTCTGGCACAATGTGAGTACTCCAAAACTGAAAGAAGACATGACTGTGTGGTTTTTAAGCCACAAGGTGCAATGCTGGATTTGACCTTGCAGGAAAGCAGATGCAGAGTAAATTCAAGAACACCTTGAAAAATTAATTTGTTGACTTTACCAAGGCATTTGGTAACATCCATGACCTTAAGCTTCAGTTTTGACAGCTGTTCTACAGGTTTGGCTGCCCTAAAAGTAGTCAGATAATCTGAGGTTTCTCTGTGACAGAGATTTGTTTGTCTCATGTCAGCATTGCAAACATTAGTAGAGTGAACTGAGTTTGGAAAAACAGTCTTATTTTGTTCAGCATGTTCTATGTACCATGTTTAAGATTGTTAACAAACCCTAAAGCCAGCATTTTGAGTCTCTGGCCTCTAATCTTTTAGAATACTTTTCTAACTCATTAGGCTGAGAGCACCAGCTAAAGTCCACCAGAAAATCCTCTCTAACCACAGAAGACTAGTAATGACTAATGATAAGGAATTATTAATATTAAGTGCTAAGTACCATTCTGGACTTCCCAGGTGGCTCAGTTGTAAAAAAAAAAAAAAAAAAAAAATTGCCTGCCAATGCAGGAGCTAAGGGAGACACAGATTTGGTCCCTGGGTTGGGATGATCCCCCGGAAAAGGAAATGGTAACCCACTCCAGTATTCTTGCCTGGAAAATTGCGTGGACAGAGAAGCCTGGCAGACTACAGTCCATGGGGTCACAAGAGTCAGACATGACTGAATATGCACACATGCACCATTCTAAAGTGTTTTACAAGTATTAATTCATTTAATTCTCACAGCACCATTATTATATGAGGGGTATTATTATATGAGGGGTATAAAAGGAAATGGCAACCCACTCCAGTGTTCTTGCCTGGAGAATCCCAGGGACAGCCGTCTATGGGATCGCACAGAGTCGGACACGACTGAAGCGACTTAGCAGCAGCAGCAGCATAAAAGGGGTATTCTCTTTTTTTTTCTCATTATTCCAAGAAAGAAAATAAGGCACAGGACAGAAAGGTTAAGCAAGTTGCCCAAAATCGTACAGCTTTTGAGGTTACTCTATGACAGAGATTTGCTTGTCTCATGTTAGGATTTGGACTTGTGTAAAATTCATGTACTTAACCATTATGCTTTCCTACCTCAGACATGCTATACTGAGTCCTAATATTTTAAATACTCAGTGTCTCAATTTCTGTAATAATCTTCACTAAAAATCTTATATATATAATTTTCTACCTTGGTATAGAAAAAAATCAATCCATAACTGTGTATGCTGTGCTATGCTATGCTAAGTCACTTCAGTCGTGTCCGACTCTGTGTAACCCCATAGATGGCAGCCCACCAGGCTTCCCCGTCCCTGGGATTCTCCAGGCAAGAACACTGGAGTGGGTTGCCTTTTCCTTCTCCAATGCATGAAAGTGAAAAGAGAAAATGAAGTCACCCAGTCATGTCCGACTCTTAGCGACCCCATGAACTGCAGCCCACCAGGCTCCTCCATCCGTGGGATTTTCCAGGCAAGAATACTGGAGTGGGGTGCCATTGCCTTCTCCAATAACTGTGTATAGACAGCATGAAATGTTTAAAGCAAGATTCCTGTCTGCAAAGAGTTTAGCACCTAACTGAAGATATCTACATTCATAAAGTAACAATATAAAGCAATGTAGTAGAGAAAATAAAATTAGAAATCAGACAACATGAGTGTCAGTAGTCAGCATCACCTTTTGTTATTCCTGCAGCTTGAGTAAGGTTCTTAACTGAGACTCAGTTTCTTCATCTGCAAAGTGGGAATGATAATCCCTACCTATTCCACAAGTCTGTTCTAAAGATCATATAAGAGAAAATATTTTTTAAATAGACTTAAAACTGAAAAAATGAGTAATTTTGTTCAGATAAAAAATAATACAAAATGTATTGGAGGAATTCAAAAGTAAGAAATACTATTGTGGGAAGCATAGTCTTTGAATTCAGTTCACTAAATATGAATCAATCTCTTATATGCTGAGGCTATGTTAAGTGCTTAGGATACAAAGGGGAATAGTATGCTTTCTTAGTTATTTTAGAAAGTGGACCACTTCCAGGGTCATTATTTATATGTCTGTGAATCCCTGGTTTCCCAGATCAGAGTAGAAATTAAAAAGTGTGATTCAGGGAGGAAGGGTAGAAATCTAGTGATAAAGTAAAAGTAGAAAGAATGTAAACAACTTTGATATGAAATAATATGCATAATATCAGAGGTACATTAAAAATACTATGGTAATTCTTCCTGTGAGAACTGGAGAAAGACTCACAGAGAGGGTGATTTAGGAACTAGACTCTGAAGGCTATTTTTAGGAAAAGAGAAAAGAGAGCAAAGATCAGGAGCAGAGAAATGGAGTCCTCAAAAGTGTACTTTTATTTTTTTTTAAAGAACAATAAAATCAAGAGAAACTGAAAAGTGCTTGATGTTTTGTAGAACTGTGTGTAGAGAGTTTGGAACATGGGGGTTAAAGATAATTGGGGAGAAAAAGCTTAAATCAAAATTTGGAAAGAGATTTTGATACTGTTTTGCTACTCGGAGGTGTTTTGCTACTCAGAGGCCTCATCCTTTAGGCCAGGTATGGGAAATAGGCTTCATCTTTTATGATAACTCTATGGCATGAAACACTCTTTGGAGGAAAATTTGGAGTCCAAGACATGCCTGACTGAAGACCAGTATGTGCTGTGAGCCCCAGAGGATTTACCTTTCTTAGCCATATAATAACCACAATGGTGTGATCACTCACCTAGAGCCAGACATCCTGGAATGTGAAGTCAAGTGGACCTTAGGAAGCATCACTATGAACAAAGTTAGTGGAGGTGATGGAATTCCAGCTGAACTATTTCAAATCCTAAAAGATGATGCTGTGAAAGTGCTGCACTCAATATGCCAGCAAATTTGGAAAACTCAACAGTGGCCACAGGACTGGAAAAGGTCAGTTTACATTTCAATCCCAAAGAAAGGCAATGTTCAAACTACCCCACAATTTCATTCATTTCACATGCTAACAAAGTAATGCTGAAAATTCTCCAAGCTAGGCTTCAACTTCATGTTCAAGTACATGAACCAAGAATTTCCAGATGTTCAAGATAGATTTTGAAAAGGCAGAGGGATCAAAGATCAAATTTCCAATATCTGTTTGATCATAGAAAACGTAAGAGAATTCCATAAAAGCATCTACTTCTGCTTCATTGACTACACTAAAACCTTTGACTGTCTGGATCACAACAAACTATGGAAAATTCTGAAACAGATGGGAATACCAGACCACATTACCTGCCTCCTGAGAAATCTGTATGCAGGTCAAGAAGCAACAGTTAAAACTGGACATGGAACAACATACTAGTTCCAAACTGGGAAAGGAGTACATCAAGGCTGTATACTGTCACCCTGCTTGTTTAACTTATATGCAAAGTACATCATGCGAAATGCCGGGCTGGATGAATCAGAAGCTGGATTCAAGATTGCCGGGAGAAATATCAATAACCTCAGATACGCAGATGACACCACCCTCATGGCAGAAAGTGAAGAGGAACTAAAGAGCCTCTTGATGAAAGTGAGAGAGAAGAGTGAAAAAACTGGATTAAAACTCATTCAAAAGATGAAGATCATGGCAGCTGGTACCATCACTTCATGGCAAATAGATGTGGAAACAATGGAAACAGTGACAGACTATTTTCTTGGGCTCCAGAATCAATGCAGATGGTGACTGCAGCCATGAAATTAAATGATGCTTGCTCCTTGCAAGAAAAGCTATGACAGACCTAGATAGCATATTAAAAAGCAGAGACATTACTTTACCAACGAAGGTCCCTCTAGTCAAAGCTATGGTTTTTCCAGTAGTCATAATGGATGTTAGAGTTGGACTATAAAGAAAGCTGAGCACTGAAGAATTGATGCTTTTGTACTGTGGTGTTGGAGAAGACTGTTGAGAGTCCCTTGGACTGCAAGGAGATCCAACCAGTCAATTGTAAAGGAAATCAATCCTAAATACTAATTAGAAGGAGTGATACTGAAGCTGAAACTCCAATACTTTGGCCACCTGATGTGAAGAACTGACTCATTGGCAAAGACCCTGATGCTGGGAAAGAGCGAAGGCAGGAGGAGAAAGGGACGACAGAGGATGAGATGGTTGGATGGCATCACCGACTCAATGGACATGAGTTTGAGCAAGCTCCAGGAGTTGGTGATGGACAGGAAAGCCTGGTGTGCTGCAGTCCATTGGATCACAAAGAGTCAAACCTGACTGAGTGACTGAACTGAACTGAAATGTGTGGGAAACATCTTTAGTATTTTGGGTGAATAGGGTTGACCTTGAAGTAGATCTGAGCAGAAATCTAACCAAAAAGGTTATATTCACGGTCTATAGGTGGTAGAAATACTTCCCACCTAAAGAAGTTTGTCTCTTTACTTGACTGTTCAGTTCATGTACTTTTTATTTCATTATAAATTCATTATTAAAGAGTGTTATCCAGGAGGCCAGAAGGAATGTACTCTGGTCTACTTAAAGGAAATCTGAAGTTCATTTGAATGTTAAAATGACTGGGAGACAACATTGCTTACTGTCTCTTAATCAAATATATCTACTCTGCAACAAGTACCAAAACTGCAAGTTTGGGAAGAATGGACTTATAAGTTCATGGCTTAATGTTATTAGCACAAATAAAGATTTGGATGGGACTTCCCTGGTGGTCCAGTGGTTAAGAATCTGCCTTGCAATGCAGGGAACTCAGATTCAATCCTTGGTTGCAGAACTAAAATCCTGCATACTGGGATATAATCAAGCCCAGGCATTGCAACTATTGAACTTGAGAACTCTGGAGCCCACAGACCCAACTAGAGAGTCCATGCAGCTCAATGAAGTTTCCCGTGTAATGCAATGTGGATACCATGTGCTGCAACTAAGACCCAAGGCAGCCAAATAAATAAATCTTGAAAAAAGACAGTAGGTAGGGCACAAGAGAGAACACCTTGATGCACTGTAGAGAGAAAAGTGTAACTGTAACTGATCTGATTTCTCAATTGATTAGTTTCTGGTTTTATTATCTCCAATTGGTATATCCCTATAGTTATAATGCGCTTCTAATATTTGTTTGCTTCTGAATTTAATATAAGTGTGTTAAATTATATCCAATATCCAATAAAATATCATTGGATTATTTCTTTATTATTAATAAATCTCCTTTGTATGTATTAAATTATGGCTTGCCCATAATTTAATGGGCAAGTCAATGAAATTTAAGCAGGGCTTCTTCTATAAGGAGTAACTGACCTAGATCTTGAGAAAGAAAGCAGACAAGTATAAAAATATTATACTAGATTGTGGGAAATGCAAGGATTAAGAGAACCTAGGCTTTAGATTTGGACAGACCTGTGATGGAGGACTTAAAAAGCTGGAGCTTTGGAAAGAATAGAGATTTGTTTTTAAGCATTCAAGATGAGATGAAATGTGATAGTGAATATCAAATAAAATTCAAGAGGCAGGGACTGGGTAGAAAGTGAACTGAAATCAAAGATGACATAAACAGATGGCGAGGTAGCCCATTTTCCTGGCAGGAAGAATCAATATTGTGAAAATGACTATACTCCCAAATGCAGTCTACAGATTCAATGCAATCCCTATCAAATTACCAGTGACATTTTTCACAGAACTAGGACAAAAATTTCACAATTCATATGGAAACACAAAAGACTGCAAATAGCCAAAACAGTCTTTGACAAAGAAGACTGGAGCTGGAGGAATCAACCTTCCTGACTTCAGACTATATTACAAAGCTACAGTCAAAACAGTATTGTACTGGCACAAAAAGAGAAATATAGACCAATGGAACAAGATAGAGAGCCCAGAGATAAACCTACACACCTATGGGTACCTTATTTTTGACAAAGGAGGCAAGAATATACAATGGGGAAAGACAGCCTCTTCAATAAATGGTGCTGGGAAAAATAGACAGCTACATGCAAAAGAATGAAATTAGAACACTTCTTAACACCACAAACAAATATAAACTCAAAATGGATTAAAGACCTAAATGTAAGACCAGAAACTATAAAAACTCTAGAGGAAAACATAGGCAGAACACTCAGTGACATAAATCAAAGCTGGATCTTCTATGACCCACCTCCTAGAGTTATGGAAATAAAAACAAAAATAAACAAGTGGGACCTAATTAAACTTAAAAAGCTTTTGCACAGCAAAGGAAACTACTAACAAGGTGTAAAGACAGCCGTCAGAATGGGAGAAAATAATAGCAAAGGAAACAACTGACAAAGAATTAATTTCCAAAATGTATAAGCAGCTCATACAACTCAATACCAGAAAAATAAACAACCTAATCAAAAAGTGGGGAAAAGATCTAAACAGACATTTCTCCAAAGAAGACGTACAGATGGCTAACAAACACATGAAATGATGCTCGACATCACTCATTATTAGAGAACTGCAAATCAAAATTACAATGAGATACCACCTCACACCAGTCAGAATGGCCATCATCGAAAAGTCTACAAATAATAAATGCTGGAGAAGCTGTGGAGAAAAGGGAACCCTCTTGCATTGCTGGTAGGAATGTAAATTGATACAGCCGCTATGGAAGACAATATGGAGATTCCTTATGACCCAGCAATCCCACTGCTAGGCATATACCCTGGGGAAACCAAAATTGAAAATGACACATGTACCCCAGTGTTCACTGCAGCACTATTTACAACAGCTAAAACATGGAAGTAACTTAGATGTCCATCAACAGATGAATGGATAAAGAAGCTGTGGTTCATATCTACAATGGAATACTGCTGCTGCTGCTGCTGCTGCTAAGTCACTTCAGTCGTGTCCGACTCTGTGCGACCCCATAGACGGAAGCTCACCAGGCTCCCCTGTCCCTGGGATTCTCCAGGCAAGAACACTGGAGTGGGTTGCCATTTCCTTCTCCAATGCATGAAAGTGAAAAGTGAAAGTGAGGTCACTCAGTCGTGTCCGACTCTTAGTGACCCCATGAACTGGAGCCTAGGAACACATTTGAGTCAGTTCTAATGAGGCGAATGAATAGAGCCTATTATACAGAGTGAAGTAAGTCAGAAAGAGAAATATAAGTATTGTGTACTGATGCATATATATGGAATCTAGAAAGATGGTACTGATGAATGTATTTTCAGGGCAGCAACGGCAAAACAGACATAAAGAACAGACAGATCTGTGGACACAGGGGAACGAGAGAAAGAAGAGGGTGAGATATATGGAGAAAATAACATGGAAACTTACAATACCATATGTAAAATAGATAGCCAATGGGAATTTGCTGTATGACTCAGGGAACTCAATCAGGGGCCATGTGACAATCTAGAAGGGTGGGAGGGAAGGGAGGGAAGGAGAGGACATGGATGTACCAATGGCTGATTCTTATCGATATACGACAGAAGACCAAAAAATTCTGTAAAGCAATTATCCTTCAATTAAAAAAATAAAGTGGCCAAAAAAAAAAAGAAAAGAAAATGAACTGAAAATACAGCAATTGGAATGGGAAATGGCCTTGTGGAGGCCATTTAACTCATGCAGAATGAGTTAAAGTGAAGTCAGGAGTGGCAGAGCCAGTTTGACAGAGGAAATGCAAATAGAATTTTGGCAAAAGGAAGTGAAGGGGTTGGAGTGGATAATTCCCCCAGGTTATAAAGACAAATTAAAACTTAAAAGAGCAGTGATAGATTTAATGAAATCAAGATAAAATTTCCTAGTAAAGAAGGTAAACAGCTCTCCATCTCTACATCATTCTCCTAAGTCCTATAAAACTAGCAAAGATTTAAAATATATATACAAGGTCATGCTTTTCAGCACCTTTTTTTCAGAACTATTAATCAGTTCCTTTGTGTCTGGGAGGTTCTACCATTTTACATGATTTCTGTGGATGGAAAATTTAAAAAATTATAGAATTAAAAAAAATTTTTTTTAATTTCTAAATCCATCAAGTTCACAAATCTTATGATCCACTACAAGTTTCAGCTAACTGCCTCTTGATAGAAAATAGGTACAACGTTAAGAAACTTAAAATTACATCCACTGGGCCAGACAAACAACATTCCCCACTCAAGAGAAGTTGATTTCTTTCCATTTCCCATCAAGCTCTGTAAGATTCCCGTAGTGCTGTGTACGGAGAAGGCAATGGCACCCCACTGCAGTACTCTTGCCTGGAAAATCCCATGGACAGAGGAGCCTGTTAGGCTGCAATCCATGGGGTCGCTAAGAGTCAGACACGACTGAGCGATTTCACTTTCACTTTTCACTTTCATGCACTGGAGAAGGAAATAGCAACCCACTCCAGTATTCTTGCCTGGAGAGTCCCAGGGATGGGGAGCCTGGTGGGCTGCCTTCTATGGGGTCACACAGAGTCGGACACGACTGAAGCGACTTAGCATAGCATAGCATAGTGCTGTGTAAATTTGTAGGCATGTTTTGCAGAGACAGCCTAGATATCTTGCCTGAAAACTTATACGAAATGGAATTAATGTAAGTATGGGGAAGTTTGTGATCACTTGCAAACTGCAAAAGCAACAAAACATTACAACTAGATAAATAAATGGTAGGAAAATTGATTTGCTGTTCTTAGATTAGGACTTTTAAGCTTGGGATGTTTTTGTGGGAACATGTTGGCTAAAGAAGGTCCAAAAATAATACTACCTTTTCTATTTTAAAATTAGCAGGCAAAAATATACAGTTCACCTCTGGAGAGCCAACCCACTGACAGTGCAACTGTCCCCAAGCCAGCAAGCATGAGGGAGGGAAGTGCTGTCCCTCCGTGGGATGGCTCACTGCTAGAGGATGAGTTCTTCCAAGGTAAGTCTCTGCATT
Organism: Tragelaphus eurycerus; assembly: GCA_935064755.1. NCBI lineage: Eukaryota > Metazoa > Chordata > Mammalia > Artiodactyla > Bovidae > Tragelaphus > Tragelaphus eurycerus. The sequence goes on along the minus strand of CAKXYN010000126.1, from coordinate 1,221,184 downwards.
GAATTTCCCTTGGAATTCCCGGTACTAAAGGAAAGCAAATAATGATTACAGTTTATACTAAAATGCTCAAGCCCTTGTACTTTATTTTTGAAGTCCTCTTGTTATCCTCACCTGAAGAGGATGGGGTTACATGCTATTTTCCTTTAATGAGGAAAAAATACTATGAACAAGTTGAAAGAGAAAACAGAAATCTAAGAAATATTTAAAAAATCTTATTTTTAAATATAATGTAAGTAAATATTCTTGGATCAAGGCCTGATAAATCTATGGAATGGTAATAATGTTAATATATAAACTCAAGTAAAAAGATAAAAGGATATATCTTTAGACATATATTTATAAAGTTTACTATCCTTAATAGACTTTTATTGTTCCTGATTAGGGCCTAAATGCACAGTGATGAAATCTAATTGTTGTTAAACTATTAACCTTGTATAATAGATAACAATAAAGACTAAAACAGATTCCAAAAGTACTATATACCCATGGATCTTATTATGTAAGCATCACTCACCTTGACATAGTTTATTTTGTGTTAAAATAAACCTGGCCATATGAAACATGAAATCTGAAATCATTCACCAGCTTTACCTTGAGGACCTAAATTCAGTTTGCAAAGGCAACGACATCACCTCAGCCCTATAGTTAGGACAAGTGGTGTGGTCACTGAGAGACCTCCAGCTGGATGTTCAGTCTAGGCACTCCTTTCAGTAAAATGGTTCCTGGCAGAGAACTTGCTTCAGAGAAAAGAGACCCAGAGGAAATTTTCTGTTCCAAAACAAAGGTTTTGCCTAGTGCTAAGTCACTTCAGTTGTGTCCGACTCTGTACGACCCCAGAGATGGCAGCCCACCAGGCTCCCCCGTCCCTGGCATTCTCCAGGCAAGAACACTGGAGTGGGTTGCCATTTCCTTCTCCAATGCATGAAAGTGAAAAGTGAAAGTGAAGTCGCTCAGTCGTGTCCGACCAGGCTCCTCCATTCATGGGATTTTCCAGGCAAGAGTACTGGAGTGGGGTGCCATTGCCTTCTCCGTTTGCCTAGTAGAGGAGAGCTATTTTTCATGAAGTGAAGAAATAAAATGACCGCTCTGAAAATAAAAAGAAGAACAGCAGACTTTTTCACCTTCAGAGTTGTGAGTCAAATAGCAGTATTGGGATTCAAGTGTTAAGAGTGGTTATCTCTAGGAAGAAGGACTCCAGGTGATTTTACCTCTTTTGTTACACTTTCCTGTATTTTCTGTTATAACAACATATTTTTGTAGTCAGCAAAAGATTTTAATGAAGAAAAAATACTATGAACAAGTTGAAAGAGAAAACAGAAATCAAAGAGATTTCATTATAATTTTTTTAAAGACAGATTTATGAAGATTTTTTTTTCTTTTGCCCTGCCTTATATTTTGGCATTGCTTATTTTATCTGTGGATATAGTGAGTAAGTTATTTAGGGACAGGGGAAAACTAATTATTTTTCATTAAAGCATTAACAGGATGATTCCCTAAAGAACTCCTTAGTTACAGATATTAAATGCTCAGGACTAGTTCTTTTGCTGGCTATGCAAACTTAATAGTACCAATTAACAAATAAAATAGGGTAGAGAAAATCCAGAGTGGATATCAAAAACTTATTCAATACCTGTCCTAAAATAAATGGCATATTCTAAGTACATCTCACTTACATTCACTCAGATACTGATACACCTCATTTTCTCTGTCATTGAAGAGTTAAAATTACAATTTTTAATGACAACAAAGAGTGAAATATTTTATGTAAATCAGAAGGAAAGATTCTGTAAACGAAAAACTTATTCAACAATTTAAATAATTTCCATAGCTTATCTCTCATGTCACATTTTATTTTTTAATGAACATTTCTTCAAAGTACACATCTACTCATTTATTGTAACATGAATATGATGAAATATATATTATAAGATAGGTCTTAGGGCATCTTAAAACTTTAAAAGATTTTGATTCTGTTTAAATTCTAACAGGTTTTTATTGAGGAAAAGATGTCAAATATGATTCAATAAACAATTCAAGGAAGAACCAACCAAGTGAAAATACCCTGTGACTTATCTGAGATCACAGAGACAGTGGTCCTAGTGAACATGAGCCCTGGGTCTTGGGTTGGCCTAGGTCCTCAGAATTATAGGGAGGTCATTGGGGCCTAACTTGCATACCACTCTCTGACCTTGCTACTGAGAGAAAAGTAAACATTGTTTAACAACAGCAACTTCACATCCTTGTAACATAATGAGCTCATAGTGAAATCATCTTTAGTTCATTAAAAGAAAAAATGAAAAGTGAACTTTTGTGGCACAGTGGTTGCATGTATGGACTCAGGAGACAGGCTGCCTGGATCCACTTCCTAGCTGTATAAGCTGGGCAACTTACTTAATTTCTTCATTCCTCAGTTTCCCCATTTATAAAATGAGAATAGTAACTACTAAACCTACAAGATTATGTGAGGATTTAATGAGTTAATCTATTTAGAACTATACCTGATAGACACATATATATGTCTACTGGGTCGTGTTTTTTTCAGGGGAAGCAAGCCACCATTAGTATATCATTTGATGGTATTTCATAGAACTTTAATTTTTACATATTGCTCAAATTCATCCAAATAAGTATGTTTATAAATTGGGTGCCCAACTTTTGGCAGTAATGTACAGCTAAATACAACTCACATAGTATTTATAGACTTTTATTTCTTTTAAAATCCCCTGAGGTAAACACAGGTGGAAACATTATAGCTACCTAGTGACACAAAAGATGCAGTAAAAGAAATCATGATTACAATCCTTGTGAGGTGAAAACAATGTAGCTTTATGTTTTGAAGTCATTATGGAAGGTTAACTTTGAAAAAGTATGAAAAAGAAACTTCCGTTGCAGCCTTGTAAGAGTCAAACTATCTTAAAGACATAACCAGTTAATGTCATAACGTTTATGATATGATCTAAAGATTATAAGTCATTATGCTTCTTCAGGAAGGACCTTCAACAATTCAACATATTATTAGACTGTAAAATCTTTTACCAAAAAAAATGACATATATTCTCCTTTTAGTTTTAGATGATTTGGATTGCACACTGGCTCAGGAACAATCTCCAGGCTCAGTGAATACCAGAACACCTCTCAACATTGGATCAAGAACACATTTCAGTCGTTTTTACTCCAGTGGGAGCAAATACAATAATGTCACAGGAAGGCACAAAAAGTGCTATAATGAAACTTCTAATATGTCTATCTATGATGTCTTAAGACCAGGAAGCCCTAGGGAAGGTTTTAAAACCTTTTCTCCTAGAACAAGGACAATCTACAATATGTATAGGACAAGGGAACCCAGAGTCTTAAAAGAAGATTATGTGCAAAAGAATACTTTTGGTAGTACTTCTCTGTGTTTTGACAGCAGGCAACGATTAGCCTCATCAGCTACAGGGTATTTCAAAGCGAGAAGCTTGTATTTTCCAGCCACAACTCAGAATAAGACTGGGTTTATATCACCAAGCCACCAACAGAGCCCAAAGAGAACTCCTTTATCATCTATCATATGGAATAGATCAGATTCTTCTAGAGATAGGCAGAACCAGGAAGAGTTCCTGGAGGCACCATCACCAATGGAAATTGATCTTGCTGACCAGTATATGTATCCCAGGTGTTTCCAGGCAAATAGGAGGTATGAGTTTTACCATTCACAGAGTGTTTACCAAAGTTTTGGTTTAAATGCTCCTGTAGATAATGCAATGAGTCCTGACCCACTTGAGAACTCAGAAAATATGCCATTCTACCATGAAGATAACCCATTTACGAGGTCTTTCTTTAGCAATACCTTTGGACGGAGCAAGGGACAGAGATTTGAACAAAATCCTTTTGGGGCCAACAGGAAGAACACTCTTCTGACTTTCATCAAAGCAGGAAACCATTTACTTCTTCTGACAGAGACTTTGAAATGATCTCCACTGAAGTAAACAGTGCATTAACTGGTCACGGCCATGGTGTTCCTTCTCAACACTGGGGGTCATTTTCTTCTAGTTATAGAACAAATATTTCCAGAAACCAACAGATACCACATCCCTGGCAGTTTGATTCTCAGACATCCGCACTGGAGAGCATGGAGGTGTCACAAGGTAATGGGAACCGCTCTATTCATTTCAGCCCAGAAAATGTTTGTTCCATGACTGGTGCAAGCTATCACATGAAATCTGGTGGGTTAGAATGTTCTCCTATGGAAGTACATGTAAACAAAGAACCTTACTCATTTGGAATTGCTCAAACTCTAGCGTCCCCATTCAAAAGTACCTTCCCGCACATTCCTGATGACAGAGGGAATCCTCAGAGTCCTAACTTTCAGATTCCCACAGTCACTTTGCAGAAAATTAAGCCGGCCTCTCTTCCAAACAGAAACTCTACAGAAGTCACTGTGACCAACAATATTTCCATTGATTCTCCACCTCTGACTGAAAGCCAAGCCAATATCTTGGTCACAGAAGTAAGTAATGAGAAAGACTTGAAGGCATCTGCTTTGGAAAAAGACAAAAAAATAAACAAGATAGACCAGACAAACATGACAGGTGAAATACCCCAACTTGTTTCACAGACAGTAATTTCTAACCCTTTACCTGATGTTCAAAATTCCCTTTCCCAGGACTCAGACAAGAACAACAGATTTGTTTTTAATGCATCTACCACAATAAGTTCAAAAAGGTTGCCTGGAGTCATTTCCAGGAGAGATACCTCCAAAATTCATAAAGCCAATGAACTAAAAAAAGGTAAGAGTTATACTGGGAACAGAAAACTTGACTCAGCAACTTCCCTTCCTTTCATTCAGGAAAGCAGAACAACATCACTTTTTCTCAGCCCAAGTCAAGTTTGTCACCAGGAATTAACAGTAAGTAATGAAGACAGTTCAAGCATTATTAAAAAGAACCACGAGAGTTCTGAACATACTGATAATCAATACTCACAGTCTCCAGAAAAGCCTGCTCGTTTAGATACCAAGGGAGAGCAAAGTATCAGGACTTGTTCTACCAGCTGTAGCAAGTCTGATGCTGATCACAACCTGCCTCGTAATTCTTTAGATCTGTCTTCAGGGGCACTACCAGATTCCTCACCATCAAATGATTCTTGCCTTGATGCTCCAGTAATTCCTTCTACCACAGTGTTCTGGAAATGTCCTTCAAACAAAGACCCATCTCTGGGAGAAAGAGAAGACATTGATTACAAGAACCAAAATAGTCCATTTTTCCTAAGCCACTTAGAAAACCAAAAGAGTAATGATAATCGCACACCTGTACATAATGAAGAGGTTAATGTTGTCAAATGCCAGTCACATCCTCTTTTCAAGGGTGGAAAGGGAAAAGGAAAAATAAGAGAACGCATATCCTACATCGAAAAATTAAGCAAAACAGAAAGTAGATCAGTGCCTACAAGTGACAACAGCAGTCTCACTGAGGGAACTCAAAGCAATTCCAAGTCTCCTGAAGTTCATACAATTTATTGTACTTTACCAAGAAAATCAGCTGTTTTTCTCATCGATAACAGGGAGCCTGAAAGTACGATAATGTCTTCTTTGTTCAGGAACGAGCCAGTTGCATTACAAATCAAAAATGATGTGGAAGATCCAGTAGGAAAGAACACATCAAAAAATTCAGTCCCAGTTCTTGTGAATCAGAGAGTGAATGTTCCAAAGTAGTTTCAGACTCCGTCTCAGTAGCACTTGAAGCCACAGAAGGGATGACAAATATGACAAACGTTGAATCTACTTCTGTTAGAAAAGGGCCACTTCCAGTCCTCATCAAGAGGGCTGTGTCATGGCCTTCAGAAGTGCTTTATGCCTCAACTGGAAGAGATGAAAGAGATAAATGCTTGGTTTCCAATACAGATACTTCTCCTATAACACTGAGGCCTTGGGAGAGACTCATTAACCCTCTGGGAAGTGACTCGTCTGTTTGTGAGTGTTCTTTAAGCAAGAAACACCACCAGGAGGAATACTTACAAGAATATACTGAAAAGAATGATAAAATTTCTGCCTCCAAGACAAGCATATTTTCTCATCCAAATGAACACCCTTTACCTTTTTCTGCAGATATGTCAGGACAAGAAAGTGGGAAAACTTTACATAAATTTAAGACTACGAGTACGTTTTCTGTTTCTGGTGATGAAGATAATGTGAAATGTCTTGAAGTGGTTTCAATATATTATACCCTACCAAGGAAGCACAGCAAAAAATTCTGTGACCTTCTTCAAAAATATACACAAAACATCGATTCACTTACCGAGTCAATTAAAGTGGGGACTAAAACATCTCCTAATGCTTTAGAGAAAGACCAACTGAATTGTCCTGCACAAGACCAGTCAGGAACACCTTTGTCTAAAGATACCTCTGCACAGGAGACCAGCCATCCTTCTCACATCACTGCAAATATGACTATTTTACAATTACCAAGTGTTGAGTCCTCAGAATCTACATTACAGGATATGGCTTCTATTGAAGCAGATGTTTCTCTTCATAAACGAGAACCTAAAACTGGAGAAATTTCCCCATACAACTTAGCTACAACACCTCTATCTGACTCACAAAGCAGGAAAAAGAAAGAGAAAAAATTGCAAAGTGAAACTGTGTTTACTTCACCAATGCTTCAGGGGAAAAAAGTTACAAGAGAGAAATCTGAAAATTGTCCACAATTTATTATATCAGATGACAGTGGTTTTTCTAACCTCCCAGCCCATTCAGAAGAGAATGTTGAAAACTCCCACATCATAAGAAGTTCTGGGGAGCATACAGGTAGTGATACAGGCATTACAACTACTGGAAGTCTTCAAAAAGATTTTGCAGGCATAGTTACAGAGGAGAGCTCCAATGGATTGCAGCCTAGGGAAGTCAGAGGGGAAATTAGAACAGATTTCCCAAAAAACTCTGAGAAACCACTTTCTGACTCAGAAAGCCAAGTCTTTGCTCTTACTCCAGCCTTGAGTAGACTACAGCTTGATGAGGAGACTTGTTCAAGTGAACAAGATTTAGACAGTTCACAGTCTGATCCCAGGGAACTACCTGAAAGAAGACAGGAGGTAAATACGACAGAGAGCAAGGCTAAAGATAAAATGCAGAAGTTGGCGTGGAATCAATGTTCACTTCCTGAAGGAAGTAATAAAAGTAAAAAAAGCTTGGCTGACCTAGAAAAAGGGAAAAGCAGATCTTCAGTTAAACACAAATTGGCAGTTACGTCCAAAGCCAGCAGAAAATTTCCAGCTAAAGATTTCTACCCTAGAAGACATGTAGCTACTATTTTTCCCCAAAGTGGGAACAGTTCTGGCTTTAGCAGTTTGTCCCTTGGCACACCAGAGTGCAACCCACCGTCCCTTGAGCCTACTTTAAAGTCCACAGAAACCACAGACGAAAGCAGGTTAAGTAATGATGGAATAAATGTGGAGAAATCCGAGAACCCTCTCCAGCTTACTGCAATATCCAATAAAGAAGTTTCTACACCCTTAAGTAATCAGAAGTCTAACTTTTCACAACTACATCAAAATGAGTTTAAAAATATCTCAGAATCACAACCAAAGTGTGAGAATTCTGAGGATGTAACAGTAGCTCAAATTTGGGAAAGAGAATCAGGAGCCCTGGCCCAACCCACAGTGATCAGCCTCCGGGAAGCAGACGTCCCTGACCATCAGAGGAAGTCGAAACCCCTTTTCAACTGGAGCCTGTAGAGAAATCTACAGTTTGCATCCCACTGACCAGTTGTCAGCAAGGACAAAGCAGTGCTTCATCTCTGGAGTGTGAATGTCAGCTACACCCCTATCGTTCAGAGAGCTTAAAAAGTGTCAGTGTACATGGTGATATACTACGAATAAGTCATCCTCCAAAAGTCAGAGAGCGCCATTTCTCTGAAAGCACTTCTATTGATGATGTCCTGAGTCGACTGACCCTTGGGAATGAATTCTGTAACAACAGCAGGTACAGTCGAAGATTTAAATCTTTTTCTGAACTTCCTTCCAGTGGTGAAAATGAAAGTTGGGCTTTGAACAACAGCAGGACAAAAATGGGTCCTAGGTCTGCAACATCTATATCCAGGCCTATTGACTATGGGATTTTTGGGAAAGAACAACAGCTGGCTTTCTTGGAGAATGTAAAGAGGTCACTCACACAAGGGAGATTATGGAAACCAAGTTTTCTTAAGAACCCTGGCTTCCTGAAAGATGATGTAATTAACCCTGCTAACCCGACAGAGTCATCGACTTCAAATTCTCCTAGTAACCAGAGGCCAGAGGATGGTTTACCTCTAAGTGCACCACTTAATATCTATGAAGAGGATCCAGTAGACTCAGACTGTGACACAGACACGACCACGGATGACGAATACTACTTGGATGAAAATGACAAAGAGTCAGAACTGTGAGCCTTTTTCAATGAAATGTATAGCTGTTTCACCAAAAGTTTATAATGTAAATAAAGTGTAAATATGTTTGTCTATGGAAAGGACAGATACTAAAAAAAAAAAAATCTAGTCTGGGCACTGCTGCTGCTGCTGCTAAGTCACTTCAGTCGTGTCCAACTCTGTACAACCCCAGAGATGGCAGCCCACCAGGCTCCCCCGTCCCTGGCATTCTCCAGGCAAGAACACTGGAGTGGGTTGCCATTTCCTTCTCCAATGCGTGAAAGGGAAAAGGGAAAATGAAGTCGCTCAGTCGTGTCCGACTCTTAGCAACCCCATGGACTGCAGCCTACCAGGCTCCTCTGTCCATGGGATTTTCCAGGCAAGAGTACTGGAGTGGGTTGCCATTGCCTTCTCCAGTCTGGGCACTAACTGCTATGAAACAATCCAAATTCTCTCCCCTCCCACCTCACCCCCACTCTATGTATAGATTTCCTGAATCCTAGAGCAATGAATTCTTGTTTAGTGTTTTCTTCCTCTGTATATATGCTTGGTCTTCTGCCACTCAGCCCCAAATTAATCTCTTAATTCATGATCCAGTGTTGGCTGTCTGCTCTATGTTCCCCCTAACTTTCTTTCACCTTTTCTATCCCAACACAACAGCAAATCTCTGTATTGCATCTTCCAGTCCATACTCCATATTCATGATTGTCAAATAAAATGTAGGGGTGATAACAATGGAGTAAGTATTATTATCCTGTTTGACTCATCAACCTTTAGAAGATTTAGAGTTTGGGGATTTTTTTTTTTTTTTTTTTTTTTTTTTTTCTTGAACAAAGATCAGGGGATTTCCATAAGGCCTCCTGTTTTATCCATAGTGGAGAAGGGAGGCACATATTTGAAGTGCTTGTTGTGAAGAAGTGAATCTCTAGTAAGCCAAAGAACATTGTTGTTGTTGTTAAGTCATGTCCAACTCTTTGCAACCACATGGACTGCAGCACGCCAGACTTCCCTGTCCTTCACTATCTCCTGGAATTTGCCCAAACACATGTCCATTGAATCAGTGATTCTATCCAACCATCTCATCCTCTGTCACCCCCTTCTCCTCTTGCCCTCAATCTTTCCTAGCATCAGGATCTTTTCCAATGAGTCAGTTCTTCACATCAGGTGACTGAAGTATTGGAGCTTCAGCTTCAGCATCAGTCCTTCCATTGAATATTCAGGGTTTATTTCCTTTAGGATTGACTGGTTTGATCTTCTTGCAGTCCAAGGAACTCTCAAGAGTCTTCTTCAGCACCTCAATTTGAAAGCATTAGTTCTTTGGCACTCAGCTTTCTTTATGGTCCAACTCTCACATCTATATATGACTACTGGAAAAATCATAGCTTTGACTATGCAGACCATTGGCAAAGGAATTCATTAGAAATTGTTTCTAGGATGGTACAGAGGGTGGCTTAGCCACAGAATTTCTGCTTAGGAAGGGAACACATCTGAGGAGTGGAGATAAGCAGACATCCCTTCATGAGATTGACATCCTTAATGCAGCTCTTTCAGCAACTGGTTTTTTTGTTTTTCTTATTGTTGCTTTGTTTCTGTTTTTCCCCATTTCTCCAGAGCCATCCATGTAAAAATTTTCTTAATTTGTAGGAGAGAACACTTTTTTCCATGTGAGACATTTTAGTCACAAGCGATAGCCATGGTCAAGTCCCTAAAGTACTATCATGTTAGATCTAACACCTTGAGATTCACAGCCTTCTTTGCCAGATTTACCAAACCCTTAGAAGTTAGAAGGTAGAGCTTCTAAAGGCTTGTCACTATGATTCCTTCAATCATTTTATCAAGGCTAAATAGCTTGTCATACCCACAGATAACTTGGCTTTCCTAACTCTTTAATTTGCCATGCAGAACTTCTGGAGATTTCTCTTCTCCGAATCAGGAAACACCAATCAACAGGCAGCAGCAAAGCTAACCTGATAGAACTACAGAAAACACACCACCTAGTTCTTAGTATTGCGAGGGTCAACATGAATGGATTTTATCTTGTTTGGTCTATGTTTGCTTCCTGGCCTGATTTTGTTTCCATTTTTCTCACCTACTCTGTTTCATCCATTTAAGGATAATGGGAGGAGTTGGGGAAATGTACAGATATCTGGAACTGATAGAAATGCAAGAAAGGACCACATTGTTATTATCCTCTCAAATACTACCTTGTCTAGAAGCTAAATGCCAGAGCTAGTTTATATTGTTCCCATGAAACTCAAAACTGATGAAAATGAGGTAACTACATGAAAGCTATTTCTTAAACCTATAAATTGTCTTAAACTTCAAGTTCTGACCAATTCTCAAAAAGACTAATAGTAGAATTTTAAATGAACTGTTCTAAATATTTCCATTTAAATTTGTATAGTAACACATAGGTAACATTTTATTCTTTGTTCATGTATGTTTGTAAATTCTACCTTCCTTTTTCTATTTATCTGATTATTTAATTAAAACTTCATAAACCATAACCTATGTTTTCTATTTAATTTTAAAATATTCAAAGTTAATATTTTAATATCAAGATTCTTGGTTTTTTAAATGATCAGGTTGCAAGTTCTATTTCGGTAAACACTCTGAGCCTACGTGTATGTTACAAAAAATGAAATGAAGTTAGCTTATTTTTCACTGAATTTAGCCTTTATCAGCAGTTAGGTAGGTTAAGATCAGGCTAAACAACTACTTTCAGGCCCTGATTCTCTGTACTAGAATCTACCACCTGAATTTAAAGGTAATTGATGGCCAGTGCTCATTTGCACCATTTGTAATGTTTGCTTGTTGGTGTGGCTCAAGAATCAAGAAAACAGAAACTTTATGAAAATAGCACCTTCTATAAAGTTTTATACCTTTATAAAACACTTTTCATTAAAGAAGTATAGCAAATATCTATGTATTTTAACATACAAAGTGCTGCTTTTTAATATTCATTTTTGGTATAGCTATAGTAGTTTATACTAGTCATTTTTTATACTCATAGCTTGCTTTCTAATATATAATCATCATTAAAGTAAATATTCACATAAATGGACTCACTAATGAGGGAATCAATGCAAATAATTACCTGGTAAATTACTAGTACATTTAAATAATAGACTTATACAACCATAAATTTTATGTGTGCTGCTGCTAAGTTGCTTCAGTCATGTCCGACTCTGTGCGACCCCTGAGACGGCAGCCCACCAGGCTCCCCCGTCCCTGGGATTCTCCAGGCAAGAACACTGGAGTGGGTTGCCATTTCCTTCTCCAATGCATGAAAGTGAAAAGGTAAAGTGAAGTCACTCAGTCGTGTCCAACTCTTAGCGACCCCATGGACTGCAGCCTACCAGGCTCCTCTGTCCATGGGACTTTCCAGGCAAGAGTACTAGAGTGGGGTGCCAATTTTACGTGTAAACTCCATTTAAAATAAGGCTCAATGAGATTAATATTCAGAGACTTCCCTCTAAATAATTTATACCCTTACATTGTCAATACATTGCTATTAATAAAACTCCAACAGCTACTAATAAGGTTTTGGCTGATGATAGCTAATAAAAACTACTTTGTATAGGAAGTACATGGGTGCTTGTGCCTGTCCTAGGGTTGGTGAAAGTCCACTTACGTTTACGGTGAAGATAGGTATCAAATTGGAAAATCCACAGTTATATAAATGTTATATAGTCCATTGAATGCCAGAAGGTTAAAGAGGGCTTATTGCTAAGAGTTTATTGTCAATAATAGGAATAATGCTTCAGAATATCCAATTTAAATGTATAGTGTAAATATGTAAATATTTTACTTTGAGGCTCTTTGTGACTGGCATTTCTGTGTTTCTGAAACATATAATAGGTCTTAAGCACTATTGTTTAAAATGTTGTCAAATAATCCTTTTATGTACTTGCTATCAAACTTCTTCTCCAGGTATGAAATATGTTACAAGACAAGGTGCAAATTTAAAACAATGCTGGTGTTGAAATAAATGATTTAAATGGATGCATTGTTTGACTTGACTTTTATTCCCATTCTCAAATGATTGTTTTTAAGTGTGAAAGTTTCCAGAAAAATACAAAAAGGGGAGTGGGATGGACAAAATTATTCAAACAAATTTTTCTGGTGGATATTGAATAAGATTACCCATTTGAGTGGTTTTGGAAAACGACTCCTCTCTTCTCCTTCGATTTGTATCAAAAAGCAATCAACCAACCAACAGAGGTCAGTGTCCCTGGCTGCATAAGCTGCATAAGAGAGAAGGAATGAGGACGGTCTTGCATTTTTATCTGAGAGTTGTTATATTTATAAAGGAAGAGGAAACATCACTCATTATCAGAGAAATGCAAATCAAAACCACTATGAGGTACCATTACATGCCAGTCAGAATGGCTGCGATCCAAAAGTCCACAAGCAATAAATGCTGGAGAGGGTGTGGAGAAAAGGGACCCTCTTACACTGTTGGTGGGAATGCAAACTAGTACAGCCACTATGGAGAACAATATGGAGATTCCTCAAAAAATTGGGAATAGAACGGCCTTATGATCCAGCAATCCCACTGCTGGGCATACACACTGAGAAAACCAGAATTGAAAGAGATGCGTGTACCCCAATGTTCATAGCAGCACTGTTTACAATAGCCAGGACTTAGAAGCAACCTAGATGTCCATCTGCAGATAAATGGATAAGAAAGCTGTGGTACATATACACAATGGAGTATTACTCAGCCATTAAAAAGAATACATTTGAATCAGTTCTAATGAGGTGGATGGAACTGGAGCCTATTATACAGAGTGAAGTAAGCCAGAAAGAAAAACACAAATACAGTATATTAACGCATATATATGGAATTTAGAAAGATGGTAACAATAACCCTGTTTACGAGACAGCAAAAGAAACACTGATATATAGAACAGTCTTATGGACTCTGGGAGAGGGAGAGGGTGGGATGATTTAGGAGAATCAGATCAGATCAGATCAGTCACTCAGTCGGGTCCGACTCTTCGCGACCCCATGAATCGCAGCACGCCAGGCCTCCCTGTCCATCACCAGCTCCCGGAGGTCACTCAGACTCACATCAATTGAGTCAGTGATGCCATCCAGCCATCTCATCCTCTGTCATCCCCTTCTCCTCCTGCCCTCAATCCCTCCCAGCATTAGAGACTTCTCCAATGAGTCAACTCTTCGCATGAGGTGGCCAAAATACTGGAGTTTCAGCTTTAGCAGCATTGAAATATGTATAATATCATTTCTGAAACGAGTTGCCAGTCCAGGTACGATGCCTGATAATGGATGCCTAGGGCAGGTGCACTGGGACGACCCAGAGGGATGGTATGGGGAGGGAGGAGGGAGGAGGGTTCAGGATGGGGAACACATGTATACTTGTGGCAGATTCATTTTGATGAATGGCAAAAGCAATACAATATTGTAAAGTTAAGCAAAATAAAATTAAAAAAAAAAAAGGAAGAGGAAGTCCAGTGCCATTGGGTCATCTGCGCCCCAGTAGTACTTACAATAAGTGGAAATATAAGCAGATCTTTGCAGTTGAAATGTTAGATGTGCATTGATATGTTAATGTTGAAATGTTAATTCCTGCTAAACAATGAGTAGATTTGTACTAATCTTTACCTTTTCTAGAAAAGGAACCCAAAGCCATCTTTCTACCAAGAACAAGAGAGTGTTGTCAGCTTGAATATGAGCGGTATTTTATTCAAAATATTTTTACTGTCCTTTATTAAAATTTAACATACATTAGATCAGCTAGTGTTTTTAGTTGTAGACAATATAATCCTTTTCCTACCTGGAATGGCCTTCTCCCCTTCTTCTTGCAGCAGATTCTTATCTGACCTTCATGATAAAAATAGATCAGCATAGATGACCATCTTCATGACCAGCACGGATGTCATCTCTTTCAGAAAGCATCTCTCAAGGTTGGGTTAACTGGACCTTATACAGTGTATTTATGTTGGTAGAGGCAATCTGCCAAGGGCCCTGGACATACCTGGACATTTGTTGCTGGGTATGCCAAGAATGTAAGTTCTCAACCATTGTTTACTCATGCCATTTTTCAGGGTGTGTATGCAGCCATCAAACACAAGAAGGATGAGATAACATCTCCCCACTGACAAAGGTCAGACTTAATTACCCCTACCCTAAAAATGCTAAGCCCTTAAACTTAGAGTGTATCTCTTGTAATGCAACTCACTTCAGGCATCTATGATAAGCATTTTGCATCGTCCCTACAGGACTTTTATGAGTGGCTGCGGGGGAGGGAGTTGGGTATCAGAAGGTAGGGGGAGAGGTATTTGTTTGCTAGGGCTGTCATAGAAAAATTCCAGAAACTCATTGGCTTAGATATCAGAATTTATTTTCTCACAGTTTTGGAGGCTAGAAGTCCAATCAATATGTTGACAAATTTGACTTCTCCTGAACCCTCTCTCCTTGGACTGCAGATGGCTACCTTCTCATGACATCCTCACATGGTCTTTCTTCTGTACCCAAGCACTCCTGGTGTCTCTTTGTGCCCACATTTCCTCTTCTTAGAACAGCAGTTAGATTGCTTTAGGGCCCACCCATCTCCAAATACAGTAATATTCTGAAGTACTGGGGTTAGCATCTCTATATGAAGTATGCTGTTGTTCTTTAGTCGCTAAGTTGTGTCCAGCTCTTGCAACCCCATGGCCTGTAGCCCACCAGGTTCCTCTGTCCATGAGATTCTCCAGGCAAGAATACTGGAGTGGGTTGCCATTTCCTTCTCTAGGAGATCTTCCCAACTAGGGATCAAACCTGTGTCTCTTGCATTGATAGGCAGATATTTTTTTTTTTACCACTGAGCCACTAGGGAAGCTCACATAGGAACATCCTAGATGCTATACAGTCCTTGACACCCATATTTTAGCACCTATAACACTATTTACATTGCCTCTTTGTCTTTGTCCATTGCCTCTTTGGCCAGTGAACCACAGGAGCTGTGAAGTCAAATTATAATGTCTATAACATAGTAGGTATTGAATAAGTGTTTGTTGAGTGAATGAAATTTGATTTATTATAAAGAATCTAGTCAAGGCATTGGGTAATGTGAAGAAATATACTTTTTAAGATATGAGTTAGGATGAGAAAGAAAACAGGTTGGTAGGGATTCAATACAGCTAAACAAGTGTTCAGATACAATTATATGACTTCTCTGATCTGTTCTCAAAAATACCAGGTGTTATCATGTGTTATATAATTTCTTAAGCCCCATTTTACTATCATCCAGTACCAGCTAACTCTCAGATTATTTCTCTGAAAAAAAAAAAAACTTTAATATTTTGAAAGAATGCAAACAAAATGTGTTCCAAACAACTTTTTAAGTGATAGTTAGAGCAGAGCAAAGCTTTCCATTTAAAGTATGCAGACACTCCCACAAAATAAAATTTAGCAGTGACAGTAATGCCAAGTAATGCTACACTTTAGCGCTACAATTATCAGTGATTTACCACCAGTTCCTAAAAATCTTTCCAAAGTGTAAAGAACACTGCCTGCAAACTCTGCTCAGCATTCCTAAAGCAGGTCAAGAGAACTGGGGAAAATACGGTAAGGATTTTACCCTGGTAAACTTTGGTCATAGCAAGAATGCTGAGCAGCCCAATTAAAGCCAGGAGATGAACAGGTGGCTTCTCAGGGCCTCATTCTGGCAACTCTGCTTTAAGAAACTGCCAGCAGAGTGCAGAAATCCTGTGTCCATACCAAGATGAGTTTCTCCAGACTCACACAGCCTGTGAAGAACTTTCTTTCCTTTGAATAGATTAAAAACATAAGCAGATAAAAGAAGAACAAATAATTAACTAATATAGATAAAATTGAGCTAGGAGATAGATGGGCCCCAGGGCCAGTCAGCTGGGATTTGTAAAGTGAAATAAAATTAAAGCTTTGTTCTCACCCAGACATTCCAAGGACAAAGCTGACGGCAAAAGCAGAGTGCTACTAGAATAAATAGATAAGGTGCCTACTCTTGAAGACAAGGAAAACTTCCCTGTCTGCACATGTGCAGGAAGGCTCCTTGGGGGGCAAAAAGGGAGGTGGAACCACCCCATAGTATGTGGACATGCACCCACAGGCTCTGAGGTAGGATCCATCTCAGTAAAATGTTGCACACACATGTTGGGGAGGATCCTAGGACCAGTTAGGAGTGAAAAAACAAGATAATTGGCCAAAAGTAAACCAAGACCCTGAGAAACCTGTGTGCATGCAGATCAAGAAGCAACAGTTAGAACCGGACATGGAACAATGGACTGGTTCCAAATCTGGAAAGGAGTACATCAAGGCTGTATAGTGTCACCCTGCTTGTTTAACTTGTATTTAGAGTACATCATGCAAAATGTCAGGTTAGAAGAATCACAAGCTGGAATCAAGTTTGCCAGGAGAAATATCAACAACTTCAGATATGCAGATAATACCACTGTAATGGCAGAATGCAAAGAGGAAACTAAAGGGCTTCTTGATGAAGGTGAAAGAGGAGAGTGAAAAGCTTGCTTAACACTCAACATTCAAAAGACAAATCATGGCATCCAGTCCCATCAGTTCAATTCAGTTCAGTCGCTCATTGGTGTCTGACTTTTTGCGACCCCATGGACTGCAGCATGCCAGGTCTCCCTCTCATTTCATGGCAAATAGATGGAGAAAAAATAGAAATAGCGAAAGACTTTATTTTCTTGGACTACAAAATCACTGGGGATTATGACTGTAGCCATGAAATTACAAGATTCTTGCTCCTTGGAAGAAAAGCTATGACCAACCCAGGCAGCATATTAAAAAGCAGAGATATCACTTCAAAAAAGGTCCATAGTCAAAGCTATGATTTTTCCAGTAATCACGTACAGATGTGAGAACTGGACCATAAAGAAGGCTGAGTGCCAAAGAATTGATGCTTTCAAATTGTGGTGCTGGAGAAGAAACTTGAGAGTCCTTTGGACTGCAAGGAAATCAAACCAGTCAATCCTAAAGGAAATCAACCCTGAATATTCATTGGAAGGACTGATGCTGAAGCTGAAGGTCCAATACTTTGGCTACCTGATGCGAAGAACCAACTCATTGGAAAAGACCCTGATGATGGGAAAGATTGAGCTCAGGAGGAGAACAGGGTGACAGAGGATGAGATGGTTGGATGGCGTCAATGACTCAATAGACAAGAGTTTGAGCAAACTCCAGGAGATAGTGAAGACAGGGAAGCCTGATGCGCTGCAGCCCATGGGGTTGCAAAAAGTCAGACTTAGCGAGTAAACAACAAAGACCTAGAAGGACTGTCCTATATGTGTGATTTACTTTACCTGTTTACTCATTAGAGAGGATGCTCATAGCTTTTCTCTTCGAGTGTATATTTCTGCCTAGTTTCTGACTTAAATAAACTGCTTCTCTGTGTGCCCTCCCACTTGTTGTGCTGTGTCTTTAATAATAAACTTTGTATCTTTTTTAGTTTTTACCTCCTTGAAACTTTCAGATTAGAGTAAGAGCCACTTTGCTTTTAGCTTCTAGCTCCTGGGCTTCCCTGGTATCTCAGATAGTAAAGAGTCTGCCTGCAGTGAGGGAGAACAGGGTTTGATCCCTGGGTTGGGAAGATTCCCCTGAAGAAGGAAATGGCAACCCATTCCAGTATTCTTGCCTGGAAAATCCCATGGACGGAGGAGCCTGGCAGGTTACAGTCCATGGTGTTGCAAAGAATCCCTCACGACTGAGTGACTTCACTAAATTAAGTAGGAGGTTTATCCTTCTCACCTAACAGGAAGTCCAGAAGGTGCTGGGAGGTGGTGGGGATGGGTCCTCTGTCCTTTCTACTTCTATGAGCATGAGCACTTAAGTCTATTTCTACCTGGTGGTCTGCTGCTGCTGCTAAGTCGCTTCAGTCGTGTCCGACTCTGTGCGACGCCATAGACGGAAGCCCACCAGGCTTCCCCGTCCCTGGGATTCTCCAGGCAAGAACACTGGAGTGGGTTGCCTTTTCCTTCTCCAATGCATGAAAGTCAAAAGTGAAAGTGAAGTCGCTCAGTCGTGTCCGACTCTTAGCGATCCCATGGACTGCAGCCTACCAGGCTCCTCCATCCATGGGATTTTCCAGGCAAGAGTACTGGAGTAGAGTGCCATCGCCTTCTCCTGGTGGTCTAAGTAGCTAGGATTCTTGTTTTTCATCTAGGTTACCCTGGTTCATTTCCTGTGCAGGGAACTAAGATCTCTCTTCGGGACATGAAACTTACTTTTGCCTATCCAAGATCAAAATGGTGGGAAGAGAAAGGTAGACAGTGACTTCCCGCTACCAGGGTCCTTGCCAGTCTTTCCCCAGATCCAACTTCCAGCATCTGAAGAGCGAGGAGCATTCAAGACCAATCAAACCCCATCGGTTACAGGGGACAGCAGTTTCTGACTCTGAGGTGATGCTCACCCACCAGCCTCAAATCTGACTCCTACTCTTGGTTCCTCGCTTGAGGCTTGGCCCCAACTCAGTGAAGGTTGAACAAACACTTGTTTAAAGAAGGGAAGTATAGGCTTTAGGGGATTTGGGAGACTGGAGGGAGTTAGAGTGCAGTGAGGGAGACTGCTGAGCAGAAAACAAGACAGGTAATACAGTTTGATGGGTGCCAAGAGAGGAAGCCTGTTGTGAACGGGAGAGGGCTGGTACAGTTGGCCTAAAAAAAAATCCCACCTATGGACGGGAATCAGTGGAAACAGTGTCAAGACATTTTGCTCTGCATCTTTTAAACCCAGTGAAATTCGTTGTTTGAAGGCATTCTGCAGTAAGCTCTTCGCCACTGGGCCTTTTCTCTTACAGAATCGGGGGGAGGGCAGGAGGAGAAGGACACAAATGAATCACATCACGACCTTTAAAAAAGACAGTTTCCTATGGGGGGGAGAGAGGAGGGGGGGGGAGGGGGGAAGTGGGGGGGGGGTGTTTCCGCCCCTTCCCCCCCCCCTTTAAGACAGTTTCCTAGAAGAGTTGCCAAACTCCAGCAGCAGAAGCGGCGGCGGGGCACAGCCTCAAGCACGCTGGTCTCAGCAGCGCCCCCTCCGCCCTGGTCCTCAGACCGGCGCCAACGGTTGCTGGGCCTGGAGCTGGAGAGCCGAGTCCACTGGGGCCCAGAGGCCGTGCCCGGCCCCTCTGCGGCGGGCTCGCCCTCGCCTTCCGGCCGGGTGGGAACCGGGGGCGGAGCCGCGGGCGGCGGAGCGAAGCCCGCCCCGGCCTGGGCCTCGCTCCGGCCCGCTGCGCGCCCGGAACCGCCCCGCCGCCGCCGCCGAGCTGGGGCGCAGTGGTCCGGGACCATGCGCCGTCTGCCGCGGGCCCGGCTGCTGGCGCTGCAGCTCGCCCTGCTCGTGGCCTCGGGGGCCCCGGAGGCGCCGCTCAGCGCGCCGCGGAGCCTGGTGTGGGGCCCCGGGCTGCAGGCGGGCGTCGTTCTGCCGGTCCGCTATTTCTACCTGCAGGCTGTCAGCCCGGAGGGCCAAAACCTCACCCGCTCGCCCCCAGGTAGCGTTTGACCCGCCGGCCTCCCCCGCCCTGCGGCCGCTCCGCGCGTCCCCTCCGCGCGTCCCGGCCTCGATCGCGCGCCCCTCCCCGGGAACCCTCCCGCCGCCCGCCGCCTGCCGCCCGCGCGGCGTCCTTGCCTCGGCTCTGGTCACCCCCTCTTCTCCTCCCCCTCCCAGACCCAAAGGCGGGAGGGAGTTGCAACGCAAGTCTACTGAATGAATAAATGAACTCCGAGTTCCTCAGTTAACGTGCGGGAACTGATAACCCGTTAGGATGGCGCCCGGGGTGTTAATGAAAGCAGTGTGAGTCACAAGTTGGAGGTGGTCTTTCTACGCCTGACGAGCTGTCCGATCTGTTACAGCTTGCAGGGAGTGCCTTCACGCATTGAGTCATCCAGCCAGAGAATCGGATTAGGTTGCGTTGTTTAGGCCTGATCCTACAAAAAGGAGATGTCAGAGTAGCAGGCAATTTAGGAGGCAGTTTTGCAGGCTAGATTTTTGTTCTCTTAGAGTTTTGAGTTCTTGAAAGCGGATCGCAGGAATTAGTGAAACTCGAAACTTATTAGGTTTTCCTTCTGGTCCTGTCCTGAATCCCTTCTGCCCAGTCGTCCTCCCAGGTTCTCCTTAGTATCTTAAGTTTGCAACTTCTTAACAGCTTGTCCTGCTAGTTTCAAGTCGTTGCCGTTCAGGATTTGCTGATTTATGTCCTGTCAACTGGCACCCGGTTTTGTCAACAAAGAGACAGTCAGAATACTCAGTGCCTCTTCCACCGCCAGTGGAAAACTGAGTACTTTGGTTTTTTAAGAAGTCTCCATGGCCTTAAGGATCAGAAGAAGATCCTTAAACCTCGATTTAGTTTTTCACCACGGAGTGTATTTTCTTCTTTATAGTTTTCTTTGTTTTCTAAAAATAATTTTGTAATGTTATAAATGGACTGGGGGTGGGGGTTAGAAAAAAGATGGAAAACTAAGAAAAAATTAATTTATACATGGGAAGTTATATGATCCAAAATTAAATACTATTAATCTTACTTTTAATGAAAGAACTATAGAGTCAAATAAGCTTCCCAGATGGCACTAGTCGTAAAGAACCCACTTGGCAATGCAGGAGACTTAAGAGACAGTGGGTTCCATCCCTGGGTGGTGAAATCGCCTGGAGGAGAGCTGGGAACCCACTCCAGTATTCTTGCCTGGAGAATCCCATGGACAGAGGAGCCTGGAAGGCTACAGTCCATAGGATCACAAAGTGTTGGACTTAGCTAACACACATGCATAAATTTAAATAAAATTCTGTTTTTTATTCCATTTTTAATCTAAAAATAATAGCAATTTTTTTTAAACTCCAAATACTCAAACGCTGTTAATGAAATACTCTTAGACAATGACCTTCATCCTCTGCTGGTGGGAGCAAATTGGTCAAATGTTTCTAGAAAGTAATTTTCCATGAAGAATCTTAAACATTTACAAACCTAATGTGCAAAATATATGTCTCAACAGTTAGAAAATGTAAAAATGAAATGTAATGAAAATGAAATGAATATGTAAAAATGAAAAAAAAAGTCATTTATGAAAAATGTCCATGCCTTTTAATCTGATAATCAGACTTCTGAGGAAATGATCAGCATGTAGTCAAAGAGTTATGAGCAAGGATATTCTTGCCCCATTATGATTATTTATTATAATAAGTTTACAGAGCAGCTATAAGGTAGTTGTTAAACAAAGCATGGTACATTCATATAATGGAATATTTAACAGCTATTTAAAGTAGCACTTTCAATTCCACTATAAGGTATCTAAAGTAGTCAAATTCAAAGAAAGAGAAAGTAAAATTGTGGTTGCCAGGGGCTGATGGAAGAGGGAAATGAAAAGTTGTTGAACGGTACAGAGTTTCAAGTTTGGCAAAATGAAAAAGGTCTAGAGTTTGTGCACAAAAATGTGAATACACTTAACACTACTGAAATGTACACTTAAAAATGGTTAAGATGGTCAGTTTTATGTGTTTCAAATCACAGTAAAATTTTTGATGTTTTAAAATATTATTTAGTAATGCTTATACAAGTTTACAGAGAAGGCAATGGCACCCCACTCCAGTACTCTTGCCTGGAAAATCCCATGGACAGAGGAGCCTGGTAGGCTGCAGTCCATGGGGTCGCTAAGAGTCTGATAGGACTGAGCTACTTCACTTTCACTTTTCACTTTCATGCATTGGAGAAGGAAACAGCAACCCACTTCCAGTGTTCTTGCCTGGAGAATCCCAGGGATCGGGGAGTCTGGTGGACTGCCATCTATGGGGTCGCACAGACATGACTGAAGCGATTTAGCAGCAGCAGCATACAAGTTTAAGGATGCAACAGGAAACAAATTATATAGTTTTATTCCAAGTCATAATAAATAAATGAACCTGTACCTCATACATCAGGATTATTGGTGGTCACAGCAAGAGAGTAACACATTTTTTTTCCCACTCTTCTTTTTTACCCCCAAATGATCATAATGTTTTAATAATCAAGAGAAAAGTCATAAGGAAACAAACTAAAGACTTTCACCAAGTTTTTTCAGACAACCTCACTTTTATTCCTTTAGGTTCTCCTTTCAGGATATGATTCCTAGCTTCTGTTTAAAAACCTGCCCTATATTTCTGAAATCTCACCCAACCAGTCTTTACATTTTCTGCTAAGGTCATTCACTTTCAAGTCCTGAAAATTTTCTTTCTCCAAGAACTAAATGAAAAATACAGAAAATTTTCTCAAACTGTAATCTTACATGACTTACCAAGATCCCCTTATTAATTAGCACTCTCATTTAACAATGTTATACTTATCTGAGTACTATTATTATGCCACATATCTCCAGGAACCTAGATAGCAAACATGTGAACTTGAATGGTCTAAAACAGGGGGATTTTAAACATGAGTTCACAGACAGAAATTTGGGGGTCTGTGATTTTGGATGAGGAAGAAACCAATCTATATCTTTATTTTCAGTAACCTCTGACTTAAATTGAGTATTTCCTTCTATTATGAATGTAGGCAAAACCTGTTGACATTGTTATATTTCCAGCATCTAACAAAATGCCTGGCAGAGTTGCTCAGCAATTATCGTAGAAGAAAAGAAAGAAGAGATGGAGAGAGGGTGTTTGGAGTATGTCTAGATAGCAAGATACCAGGACTCTTTTCTACTCAGTCATCCTCTACCCTCATCAGTAGGTAATACCTACTATTCATCAGTAATACTTCCGTAAAATTATCTTACCTCCTAGTTATGTAGCACTTCAGTGTTTTGAATTGTGCCGTTTTATACGTTCTCCTTAATCATCTTGTGAGTTAGTAAGAGTGTTAGTCACTCAGTCGTGTCCAACTCTTTGCGACCCCATGGACTGTAGCCCACCAGGCTCCTCTGTCCATGGAATTCTCCAGGCAACGTTATAGAGTGGGTAGCCATTCCCTTTTCCAGGGAATCTTCCCGGCCGAGGGTTTGAACCCAGGTCTCCTTCATCGCAGACAAATTCTTTACTGTCTGAGTCACTAGGATAGGAAGGGCTGGTATTATTCTCTTCACAATTCCTATAAGAAACAAGCTTAGTGAAAAGAAATATTTTTCCTGCGGTTGCACAGTGGATAAATCTCAAAGTCACGTCCAGATTCCCAACGCTTTCAATACCTTGTTCAGTGGTCTTTCCTTTTTATCAAATCACTGGTATTGTTAATAAGATCACTGTTTTCAATAGGTTCCTGTAGAATATTCCCAACTAGCAGGCAGTCATACATTTGGGAGGATTTCCATTTAGCCTTGAGTTGTACCAAGTTGGCCTTCAGGACTGTTCCCTTGGCCAAGTGGAGTCAGTCCTTTTGTTGCAGCTGTAGGGAACATTAATAAAATTCCTAAACAAAAAGGGAGATGAAGACTCCATTGTAACAGCAATGACAGAGGTTATTTTTCCAACTATGAATTTTGAGAATCTTGTTGTTCTTACTCAGTCACTAAGTCATGTCCAACTCTTTGTGACACCATGAACTGCAGCACGCCAGGCTCCTCTGTCCTCTACTATCTGCCAGAGTATGCTCAAATTCATATCCATTGAGTCAGTGATGCTATCTAACCATCTCATCCTCTGTTGCCCCCTTCTTTTGCCTTCAA
Source organism: Tragelaphus eurycerus (assembly GCA_935064755.1). Taxonomy (NCBI): domain Eukaryota; kingdom Metazoa; phylum Chordata; class Mammalia; order Artiodactyla; family Bovidae; genus Tragelaphus; species Tragelaphus eurycerus. The sequence goes on along the minus strand of CAKXYN010000126.1, from coordinate 1,197,180 downwards.
TATTTCCCAGCATCAAGGTCTTATCCAATGAGCTGGCTTCTCACATTGGGTGGCCAAAGTATTGGAACATCAAACCAAAAACAAAGTATTGGAGCTTCAGCTTCAGCATCAGTCCTTCCATTAAATATTCCAGGTTAATTTCCTTTAGGATTGACTGGTTTAATCTCCTTGCAGTCCGAGGGACTCTCAAGAATCTTCGCCAGCCCAATTCAAAAGCATCAATTCTTTTATGCTCAGCAGTCTTTATGGTCCAGCTCTCACGTGCATACATGACTACTGGAAAAACCATAGCTTTGACTATACGAACCTTTGTTTGCAAAGTGACGTCTCCACTTTTTAATATGCTGTCCAGGTTTGTCATAGCTTTTCTTCCAAGGAGCAAGTATCTTTAAATTTTATGGCTGTAGTCACTGTCTCCAGTGATTTTGGAGCCCAGGAAAGTAAAATCTGTTCCTGTTTCCGCTTTTCCCCCTTCCATTTGCTATGAAGTGATGGGACCTGATCTATGATCTTAGTTTTTTAAATGTTGAGTTTCAAGCCAACTTTTTCACTCTCCTTTTTCACCCTCATCGAGAAGCTCTTTAGTTCCTTTTCACTTTCTGCCATTACAGTGGTATCCTCTGCATATCTGAGGTTATTGATACTTCTCCAAGCAATCTTGATTCCAGCTTGTGATTCATCCAGCATGACATTTTGCATGATGTACTCTGCAAAACTTTCTAGAGTTAACATCAAAAAAGATATCCTTTTCATCTTAGGGGATTGGAATGCATAAGTATGAAGTCAAGACTTACCTGGAGGAACAGGCAAGTTCGGCCTTGGAGTACAAAATGAAGAAGGGCAAAAGCTAACAGAATTTTGTCAAGAAAATACACTGGTCATAGTATTAACTATTAAATATGGTCATATTTAACTGCTTATCGGAGAAGGCAATGGCAAGCCACTCCAGTACTCTTGCCTAGAAAATCCTATGGATGGAGGAACCTGGTAGGCTGCAGCCCATGGGGTTGCTACGAGTTGGACACGACTGAGCGACTTCACTTTCACTTTTCACTTTCACACAATGGAGAAGGCAATGGCAACCCACTCCAGTGTTCTTGCCTGGAGAATCCCAGGGACAGCAGAGCCTGGTGGGCTGCCGTCTATGGGGTTGCACAGAGTCGGACACGACTGAAGCGACTTAGCAGCAACTGCTTATAAGTTAAATAAACAGGATGACAGTATACAGCCATGACATACTTCTTTCCCAATGTTGAACCAGTCTATTGAACCAGTCTATTGTTCTGATTCTCTTGCTTCTTGACCCACATACAGATTTCTCAGGAGACAGGTAAGGTGGTCTGGCATTCCCATATCTTGAAGAATTCTCCACAGTTTGTTGTGATCCATATAGTCAAAGGCTTTAACATAGTCAATGAAGCAGAAGTAGTTGTTTTTCTGGAATTCCCTTGCTTTCTCTATGGTAAAATGGATGTTGGCAATTTGATCTCTGGTTCCTCTGCCCTTTGAAAATCCAGCTTGTACTTCTGGAATTTCTTGCTTCGCATATTGCTAAAGCCTAGCTTGAAGGATTTTGAGCATAACCTTGTTAGCATGTGAAAAGAGCACAATTGTACATTAGTTTGAATATTCTTTAGCATTGCCCTTCTGTGGAATTGGAATGAAAGATGACTTTTCCAGTCCTGTGGCCACTGCTGAGTTTTCCAAATTTGCTGATATATTGAGTGAAGCACTTTAACAGCATCATCTTTTAATATTTTAAATAGTTCAGCTGGAATTCTGTCACCTCCACTAACTTTCTTTGAAGCAATGCTCTCTAAGGCCCACTTTACTTCACACTCCAGAATGTCCGGCTCTAGGTGAGTGACCACACCATTGGTTATTTGGGTTATTAAGACCTTTCTTGTATAGTTCTTCTGTGTATTTTTGCTACCTCTTCTTAATCTCTTCTACTTCTGTTAGGTCTACTTGCTGTTTATGTCCTTTCTCATGCCCATCCTTGCATGAATTGTTCCCTTGATATCACCAGTTTTCTTGAAGAGATCTCTAGTCTTTTCAATTTTATTGTTTTCCCCTATTTCTTTGCATTGTTCATATAAGAACTCCTTCTTATCTCTCCTTGGTATTCTCTGGAACTCTGTATTCAGTTGGGTATATCTTCCCCTTTCTCCCTTGCCCTTCTTTTCTCTTCTTTCCTCAGCTCTTTGTAAAGCCTCCTCAGACAACCACTTTGCCTTTTTGCATTTCTTTTTCTTTGGGATGGTTTTAGTCAGTGCCTACTATACAATGTTAGGAACCACCATCCTTAGTTCTTCAGGCATTCTGTCTACCAGATCTAAACACTTGACTATATTTGTCATCCACCATATAATCATAAGGGATTTGATTTAGGTCATACTTGAATGGTCTAGTGGTTTTCCCTATTTTCTTCAATTTGAGCCTGAATTTTGCTGATCTGAGCCACAGTCCGGAGAAGGCAATGGCACCCCACTCCAGTACTTCTGCCTGGAAAATCCCATGGATGGAGGAGCCTGGAAGGCTGCAGTCCATGGGGTCGCTAAGGGTCGGACACGACTGAGCGACTTCACTTTCACTTTTTACTTTCATGCATTGGAGAAGGAAATGGCAACCCACTCCAGTGTTCTTGCCTGGAGAATCCCAGGGACGGGTGAGCCTGGTGGGCTGCCATCTATGGGGTCGCACAGAGTCGGACACGACTGAAGTGACTTAGTAGTAGTTGTAGAGCCACAGTCAACAAGTCACAGTCTTGTTTTTGCTGACTGTATAGAGTGTCTCCATCTTTGGCTGCAAAGAATATAAACAATCTGATTTCGTTATTGACCATGTGGGTTATGTCCATATGTGGAGTCATCTCTTGAGTTGTTGGAAAAGAATGTTTTCTATGACCAGTGTGTTTTCTTGACAAAATTCTGTTAGTCTTTGCCCTGCTTCATTTTGTACTCCAAGGCCGAACTTGCATGTTACTCCAGATAAGTCTTGACTTCATACTTATGCATTCCAATCCCCTAAGATGAAAAGGATATCTTTTTTGATGTTAATTCTAGAAGGTTTTGTAGGTCTTCATAACTGGTCAGCTTCAGCTTCTTCTGTGTCAGTGACTGGGACAGACTTGGGTTACTGTGATATTGAATGCTTTGCCTTGGAACTGAACTGAGATTATTCTATCATTTTTGAGATTGCATCCAGGTACCAAGTACTGCCTTTTGGACTTTTTTTGTTGACTATGAGGCTACTCCATTTTTTCCTAAAGGATTCTCACTCACAGTAGTAGATATCATGGTCATCTGAATTAAATTCTCCCATTCTGTAGCCTGCCAGGGTCCTGTGTCCATGGAATTCTCTAGGAAAGAATACTGGAGTGAGTGGGTAGCCATTCCTTTTTCCATGCAATCTTCCTGACCCAGAGACTGAACCCCAGTCTCCCACATTGCAGCCACCAGGGAAGCCCCTCATCACTTTCTTTCACTTTCATTCCTGTCCATTTTAGTTCACCGATTCCTAAGATGTTAATATTCACTCTTGCTGTCTCCTGTTTGACCACATCCAATTTATCTTGATTCATGAATCTAACATTCCAGGTTCGTATGCAATATTCTTTACAGCATCAGACTTTACTTTCACCACTAGACGCATCCACAACTGAGTGTCGTTTCTGCTTTGACCCAGCTATTTCATTCTTACTAGAGCTACTAATAATTGCCATCTGCTCTTTCCTAGTATTAGGAAGCTTCTTACCCATATTGGACAGCTTCTTACCTGGGAGGCTTATCTTCTGGTGTTATATCTTTTAGCCTTTTCATACTGTCTATAGTGTTCTCCAGGCAAGAATACTGGAGTGGGTTGCCATTTCCTTCTCCAGTGGACCACGTTTTATCAGATTCTTCACTGTGACCCATCTGTCTGGGTGGCCCTGTACGGCACAGCTTCATAGCTTCACAGAGTTATACAAGTGCCTTCACCATGACAGTGCTGTGATCCATGAAGGGGAATCTATATGTCAACTTTACACAGTGTGACAAATTGGATTCAATATGGGCTTTGAAGGAAGAAAGAGTCAAGCTGTGTGCAAATTTTGGTTCTGCTACTCATATATATGAGATCTTGGTGAAGTTACTGAACTTCTTCATGATAGCTTTTGGCTTCCTGATCTGTAATATGGGATGACAAATACCTTTCTCACAAGTTCTTGGAGGAAATAAATAAGAGATATGAAAATCTGAAGCTCAGGGACAGGCACAGTCACCCTAAGTGAATTTTTTAAAAAATGCTTTCTTTCCCAGTCAAAAGTTTTCAAAATTTTCAAGTCTTATGATATTAAGTTTTGATACCGCCAACCTCCTTTTGTGTCCTTTAGTCACTGCATTCTTATTCAATTTGCTATCTTTCATAAAGAAGTGTGAATTTGTAGAACAGAAAAGCTCAAGCTGACTTCATTTCTGTTCCATTATACTAGCCTCCAGGGCAAATGAAAATTCACATTCCTTCTATTTGAAGCAATTTGAAATGACACTCTTCTTGTTTTCTCTTTTATGAGGGTTCAGTTCAGTTCAGTCGCTCAGTTGTGTCCGACTCTTTGTGACCCCATGAATCACAGCACACCAGGCCTCCCTGTCCATCACCAACTCCCAGAGTTCACCCAGACTCACATCCATCAAGTCAGTGATGCCATCCAGCCATCTCATCCTCTGTCGTCCCCTTCTCCTCCTGCCCCCAATCCCTCGCAGCATCAGAGTCTTTTCCAATGAGTCAACTCTTCACATGAGGTGGCCAAATACTGGAGTTTCAGCTTTAGCATCATTCCTTCCAAAGAAATCCCAGGGCTGATCTCCTTAAGAATGGACTGGTTGGATCTCCTTGCAGTCCAAGGGACTTTCTATTCTTGATCAATTTTAAATTAATGAAGTATTCTGGAGATTTCTTCTGTAAACTAAGCTTCTTTCAAAATGTCACATAGTCATTAATATGCTCGTCCTATCTATGTTTTATTTAAAATCATAAACTTATGGAGACTAGAACTATTTGATAGGTGATAAGACGCTTTTCTGTCCCGTTTCTAATCTGGGGAGAGCCTTTTAGTCTCCAGGCTCTGCCTTCCTGATTTTCAGTCTGCCACACCACTTTGCCTTTCTGAAACTAAGTGGGAAATAATACAAAGCAATGGTTTATGTGTTTTATTAAGCATTTCAGGTAATTGACCAACATTTATAATAATTTCACGTTATTACTTTTTTTTTTTTACAACATCCCTTACAGTTATCTCATTTCATTTATTTAGGCAGATATCTTTCATAATTTTATCACACTTTTTCAAAAATCCTAAAATGTATGTCTTTGGTGCTTAATTATTTACTAACAATATATCAGACACTAGATTACTATTACTAAACTGAAGAGACTAAGAAACATTTTTTCTGACCCACAAGAAAAAAATAAAACCTTTGAAGATCAAAAAAAGTAGAAACATCACTCACTAGATTTAGAAACTAACAATAGGAAAAACAAGCTTTTTTCTTCAGTAATTTCAAAAATATATGTTAAATATATTTAATATTTGAATATTATTAAATATGATAGATATGATATGAAAGATTTCTTTGATCACAATTTGCTGTTTACCAAGACTGTGTATTTTGGAAGATTCACCACTTTTCTTTAAACATTTTCCTTTGATATGGTAATAAACTGTGATTAGGATATTGACTGCTCCTTGTTGTCAAAGTGCTTAAGGATCAGATCTGCGCTGAGTGCAGGTATGTCCACTATCCTCTCTGAAGAAAGAAGTCCCAATGTTTATTCCTGCAACAGTATTGTTTCAAAGGCTAAAAAATAAAAATCAGCTAATACACTGCAAAAAGAGAAGGGAAAGTTTACTAAGTAGGTATTGTCTATCCTGGAACAGAAAACCCACAGAATTTTGAAGTTGAAAAGAATGAGAGAGTAACCTAATGTAACTGTTTCATTTCACTTCTAGGAAAGAAGCTTAGAGGGGTACATCTAGTATTTACAATGTATGTGAGTTTGTGTGTAGGTGAGTGTGTTGCATTTGTGCAAATCTAGTGAATAACTATAATCTCACTCTACTTAAGGAAATGGAAGGGAAATTTCATCAGAATTGAGGGCTGTTAGGTATTAAAATGGATTACAAAGAAGACTTGTGGATAGTTTATAAGGAAAAGTAGGATTTCCTTAGAGCTACGCCATCCTAAAAGTTTATGGATGCTTTTGAACTGTGGTGTTAGAGAAGACTCTTGAGAGTTCCTCAGACTGCAAGGAGATCAAACTAGTAAGTCCTAAAGGAAATCAGTCCTGATTATTCATTGGAAGGACTGGTGCTGAAGCTGAAACTCCAATATTTTGGCCACCTGATGCGAAGAACTGACTCATTGGAAAAGACCCTGATGCTAAGAAAGACTGAAGGCAGGAGGAGAAGGGGATGACAGAGAATGAGATGGTATAGGATGGCATCGCCGACTCAGTGAACATGAGTTTGAGCAAGCTCTGGGAGATGCTGAAGGAGAGGGAAGCCTGGCATACTGCAATCCATGGGGTCACAATCAAACATGACAGAGCAACTGAACTGAACTGGGCTTTTAAACCTACTCAAAGGAGAAAATTCGGACTTAAAGAAAGTAGGGAAAACCATGTGACCATTCAGGTAGGACCTAAATTAAATCCCTTACAATTATACAGTAGAAGTGACAAATAAATTCAAGGGATTAGATCTGATGACAGAATGCCTGAAGAACTATGGACAAGTTAGTAACATTGTAAAGGAAGCAGTGATCAAAATCATCCCCAAGAAAAATAAATGCAAAAGGGCAAAATGGTTGTCTGAGGAGGACTTACAAATACCTGAGAAAAGAATAGAAGGCAGAGAAGAAAAAGAAAGATATACCCATCTGAATGTAATTCTAAAGAATAACAAGAAGAGGTAAGAAAGCCTTCTTAACTGACCAATGCAAAGAAATGGAGGGAAAAACAATAGAATGGGAAAGACTAGAGATCTCATCAAGAAAATTGGAGATTCCAAGGGAACATTTCATGCAAAGATGTACACAACAAAGGACAGAAATGGCAAAAAAGAGGTGGCAAGAGTACACAGAAGAACTATACAAAAAATATTTAATGACCCAGGTAATCATGATGGTGTGATCACTCACCTAGAGCCAGATGTCCTGGAGTGCGAAGTTAAGTGGGCCTTAGGAAGCATCACTATGAACAAAGCTAGTGGAGGTAATGGAATTCTAGTTGAGCTATTTCAGATCCTAAAAGATGATGCTGTGAAAGTGTTGCACTCAATATGCCAGCAAATTTGGAAAACTCAGCAGTGGCCACAGGACTGGAAAAGGTCAGTTTTCATTCCAATCCCAAAGAAAGGCAATGCCAAAGAATGTTCAAACTATGCACTATTACATTCATTTTACATGCTAGCAAAGTAATGCTCAAAATTCTCCAAGCTAGGCTTTAACAGTGCATGAACCGAGAACTTCCAGATATTCAAGCTGGATTTAGAAAAAGGTTGAGGAACCAGAGATCAAATTGCCAACATCCGTTGGATCATAGAAAAAGCAGGAGAATACAGAAAAACATCTACTACTTCTTCATTGACTATGCTAAAGCCTTTGACTGTGTGGATCACAACAAATTGTGGAAAATTATTCAAGAGATGGGAATACCAGACCACCTTACTTACCTCCTGAGAAATCTGTATGCAGGTCAAGAAGCACCAGTTAGAACTGAACATGAAACAATGGATTGATTCCAAATTGGGAAAGAAGTATGGCAAGGCTGTATATTGTCCCCCTGCTTATTTAACTTATATGCAGAGTACATTATGTGAAATGTCAGGCTGGATGAAGCACAAGCTGGAATCAAGATTGCCAGGAGAAATATCAGTAACCTCTATATGCAGATGACACCACCCTTATGGCATAAAGCAAAGAGGAACTAAAGAGCCTCTTGATGAAAGTAAAAGAGAAAAGTGTAAAAGCTGACTTAAAACTCAACATACAAAAAACAAAGATCATGGCATCTGGTCCCATCACTTCATGGCAAATAGATGGGGAAAAAATGGAAACAGTGACAGGCTTTATTTTCTTGGGCTCCAAAATTACTGCTGATGGTGACTGCAGCCATGAAATTAAAAGTTTCTTGCACCTTGGAAGAAAAGCTATAACCAACCTAGACAGCATATGAAAAAGCAGAGACATTATTTTGCAACAGACTTCTGTATGGTCAAAGCCATGGTTTTTCCAGTAGTCATGTTTGGATGTGAGAGTGGATCATCAAGAAGGCTGAGCACTGAACAATTGATGCTTTTGAAATGTGGTGTTGGAGAATACTCTTTAGAGTCCTTTGCACTGCAAAGCGATCAAACCAGTCAATCCTAAAGGAAATCAGTCCTGAATATTCATTGGGTTGACTGATGCTGAAGCTGAACCTCCATTACTTTGGCCACCTGATGTAAAGAGCTGATTCATTAGAGAAGATCCTGATGCTGGGAAAGATTGAAGGCAGGAGGAGAAGGGGATGGACAGAGGATGATGAGGTGGTTGGATGCATCACCGGCTCAATGGATATGAGTTTGAACAAGCTCTGGGAGATGGTGAAGGGCAGGGAGGCCTGGCGTGCTACTTCAGTCTATGGAGTCGCAATATAATCTGACATGACTGAGTGACTGAACTGAACTGAAGTCACAGTTAACTTATAATATTTCAGGCCCACAGGAAGGTGATTCAGTTATACACATACACATATATTATTTTTCAGATTATTTTCCACTGTAGATTATTATAAGATATTGACTATAGGTCCCTGTGCTACACAGTAAATTTTTGCTGCTTATTGCATATCTAATTTTTTAAATTAGAAATCAAGCATTCTATTCACACTAAGTCAAACAAGTGAAATCAAAATGTCATACAGTTTTTAATTAGGTAAAAATTCATGTTTTCTAAAATATATATAATACATATTATTTATATGTATACAAAAACTTTTCTACTTTGCTTGATAAAGTCTTGAGAGAGAACTTCAGAAAAAAAAAAAAAGAGATGATGAAATTGGGAAACATAAGTAAATGAAATGGGAGCACTGAATATGAAATGACAAAAGTAAAACAAACTAGATAAAAGTAAAGGATCATCATATAGGCCATCTGTTTTTAAACATGGCTGCTCAATAGAAACATACCTGGAGCTTTGGAGAAAAAAAGCAATACTTGAACATTTGTATTTTTCAAATGCATCACCGGCTCAACATTTGTATTTTTCAAAAAAATACCAAGATAATTCTGATACGCATCTGGATTTCAAAAAGTGATTACAGGTTTTTCTATTAGTTCCTATTTTTGGTGATATAGAGTTCTATTATTTTTCTATTGACCAATCATGATACAATGGTATTAAGTGAGTAACAGTTACATAATCTGGAGAAGGTGATGGCACCCCACTCCAGTACTCTTGCCTGGAAAATCCCTCATGGATGGCCCAGGAGCCTGGTGGGCTGCAGTCCATGGGGTCGCTAAGAGTCGGTCACGATTGAGCGACTTCACTTTCACTTTTCATTTTCATGCATTGGAGAAGGAAATGGCAACCCACTCCAGTGTTCTTGCCTGGAGAATCCCAGGGACGGGGGAGCCTAGTGGGCTGCCGTCTTTGGGGTCACACAGAGTCGGCCATGACTGAAGTGACTTAGCAGCAGCAGCAGCAGTTACATAATCACAATAGTAAAAGATTCTTATCAGTTTTCACAATCAATAACCAAACACAAAATAAAAGATAATTACAATTGCAAGCCATATGGGGAACATGATTAACCTAACAATAGAAAATAATTACATGCAATTTGGGGGGGGTTGGTCAAGCAGAGTGATGTGGTAAGTGGAAGTGCATACATGCACTGTTTTCATCTGTCCAACCAGTCTGTCTTTTGGTTGGTGCATTTAATTCATTTATATTATAATAACTATAAATATGTATGAACCTGTTACCATTTTTTTAACTATTTGGGGTTCATTTTTTATAGGTTTTTTCCTTCTCTTGTGTTTCCTGCCTAGGGAAGTTCCTTTAGCATTTGTGATAAAACTGGTTTGGTGGTGCTGAATTCTCTTAACTTTTGCTTGTCTGGAAAGCTTTTGATTTCTCCATCAAATCTGAAGGACAGACTTGCTGAGTAGAGTATTTTTGGATGTCGGCTCTTCCCTTTCATCACTTGGAATCTATCATGCCATTCCCTTCTGGCTTGTAGAGTTTCTGTTGAGAAATCAGCTGACAACCTGAAAGGAGTTTCCTTGTATGTTATGTGTCATTTTTTCCTTGTTGCTTTTAATATTTTATCTCTGTCTTTAATTTTTGTCAGTTTGATTACTATGTGTCTTGGTGTGTTCCTCCTTGGGACTCACTGTGCTTCCTGAACTTTGTTGACTATTTCCTTTCCCACGTTAGGAAAGTTTTTAGCTATTATCTCTTTAAATATTTTCTCAGGTCCTTTCTCTCTTTCTGCTCCTTATGGGACCCCTATAATGTGAATGTTGATGCATTTAATGTTCTGTCACAGGTCTCTTAGGCTGTCTTCCTTTTTTTTTTTTTTAATTCTTTTTTCTATATTCTGTTCTGTGGCGTTGATTTATACCATTGTGCCCTCCAGGTCATTTATCTGTTCTTTGCCTCAGTTATTCTGCTCTTGATTCCTTCTAGTGTATTATTCAATCCCTGTTTTTTGTTCTGTAGTTCTTCTAGGTCTTTGGTACGCATTTCTTGCATCTCCTCCATTGTTTTCCCAAGATCCTGGATCATCTTCATTATCATTATTCTGAATTCTTTTTCTGGAAGGTTGCCTATCTCCAGTTCATTTAGTTGTTTTCTCAGGGGTTTTATCTTGTCCCTTCATTTGGCAGATAGCTTTCTGCTTTTTCATCCTGATTAACTTTCTGTGATATGGTTTTTTCTCACATCTGTGGGATTGTGGTTGTTCTGCTTCTTCTGTCTGCCCTCTGATGGAGGAGGCTTGTGTAAACTTCCTGATGTGAGTGACTGGTGGTGGGAGAAATTGGGTCTTGCTCTGTCGGGCAAGGCCTTGCTCAGTAAAGCTTTAACCCAATTATCTGCTGATGTGCTCTGTCCCTATTAGTTGTTTAGCCTGAGGCGACCCAACCCTGGGGTCTATGGTTGGGTTAATAGCAACCTCCAAGAGGGCTTATGCCAAGAGGAACCTTCCGGGACTGCTGCCGCCAGTTCCCCATCCCTGTGGTGAGCCTCTGCCAGCCCACACCTCTATAGGAGACCCTCAAACACTGGCAGGTGGTTTTGTTCAGTCTCCTGTGGTGTCAGTGCTCCTTTCCTCGGGGTCTTGGTGTGCACAGGATTTTTTTGCCCTGCAAGACTGGAATCTTTTCCCCAAGTCCTGTGGAAGTCCTATAATCAAGTCCTGCTGGCTTTCAAGGTCAGATTCCCTGGGGCCGCCTTCCCAGTCTGGGATTCAGAACCTTCACAACATGGGGGAACTTCTTTGATATTATTTTTCTCCAGTTTGTCGGTCACCCATCTCGTCAGTATGGGATTTGACTTTTTCATGATTGTACCTCTCCTACCATCTCACTCCAGCTTCTTCATTGTCTTTTGGTGTGGGATATCTTATTTTATTGAGTACCAGCATTCTGTTAGTGATTATTCAATAACTAGTTGCAATTCTGGTGCTCTCACAGGAGATGAGCACACGTCCTTCTATTCTGTTATCTTGAGCTGCAGGCCTCAGTTGCTTGGTTTAGAAGATCTAAACCAAATATAGTTCCTGGTGTCAAAGATCTTCAAAACTAAAATAATTTTGTTTACCATTGATGAAATGGTAAAAATAATAAACTTCTGTAAAAGTTAAATAGAAAAAAATAAACTTCTGCAAAACAGAACCATGAAATAGAATTACTTATACTTTTTTTTTTTCCCCCCAGGTCAAACACTATTCAGAGTAGTAATCAAATCTCTGTCACCTAAAGAGTTAGTTCGGATTCATGTCCCTAAACCTTTGGACAGGAATGATGGAACATTTTTGATGCGATATAGGATGTATGAAACTGTCAGTAAAGGGCTGAAGATAGAAGTCCTTTATGGTGATGAACATGTTGCTCAGTCTCCCTATATCTTGAAAGGTAAGTAATTATTACATAAACCAGAGCCAGTCTTATGTGTAGAACCCATGGCTTTCAGATTGCATTATGATGATGTTAAAGACATGTGCAAAAGGATAAATGTGATATATGTACCTCCTGGAATTCAATTCTCTTGATATCTTAGGGGAGAGAAAAACTAAGTAATTTAAAGAAATTTAAATGACCAGCAAAAATATTCTTGTGTGTTTACGCAGGTAGTTACCATATACCATACTCTTCATTCTTTTGCATAGATACATGTTTTCATTTAGTACTATTTGCCTTCTACCTAAAGAATTCCTATTAACTTTTCATTTAATGTGAAGATGATGGTGATTAGTTCTTCCAGCTTTTAGATATCTGAAAATATCTTTATTTTGTCTTTATTTTTGAGAGATATTTTGCCAGGTAGAATTATTAGTTCAGTTCAGTTGCTCAGTCATGTCTGACTATTTGCAGCCCCATGGACTGCAGCATGCCAGGCTTCCCTGTCCATCACCATCTCCTGGAGCTTGCTCAAACTCATGTCCATCAAGCCAGTGATGCCATCCAACCATCTCATCCTCTGTCATTCCTTTCTCCTCATGCCTTCAATCTTTCCCAGCATCAGGGTCTTTTCTAAAGAGTTAGTTCTTCGCATCAGGTGGCCAAAGTATGAGAGTTTCAGCTTCAACATCAGTCCTTCCAATGAATATTCAGGACTGATTTCCTTTAGGATTGACTGGTAGGATCTCCTGGCTGTCCAAGGGACTCCCAAGAGTCTTCTCCACAGTTCAGAAGCATCAATTCTTCAGTGCTGAGCTTTCTTTATGGTCCAACTATCACATCCATACATGACTACTTGAAAAACCGTAGTTTTGACCAGACGGACCTTTGTCAGCAAAGTAATGTTTCTGCTTTTTAATGTGCTGTTTAGGTTGGTCATAGCTTGTCTTTCAAGGAGCAAGCAACTTTCAATTTCATGGCTGCAGTCACCATCTGCAGTGATTTTGGAGCCCAAGAAAATAAAGTCTGTCACTGTTTCCAATGTTTCCCCATCTATTTGCCATGAAGTGATGGGACCAGATGTCATGATTTTTGTTTTTTGAATGTTGAGTTTTAAACCAGCTTTTCACTCCTCTTTCACTTTCATCAAGAGGCTCTTTAGTTCCTCTTCACTTTCTAGTGAAGTGTCATCTGCACATCTGAGGTTATTGATATTTTTCCCTGCAATCTTGATTCCAGCTTGTGCTTCATCCAGCCAAGCATTTCACATGATGTACTTTGCATATAAGTTAAATAAGCTGGGGGACAATATACAGCCTTGACATACTCCTTTCCCAGTATGGAACCAGTGCGTTGTTCCATGTATGGTTCTAACTATTTCTTCTTGACCTGCATACAGATTTCTCAGGAGGCAGGTAAAGTGGTCTGATATTTCCATCTCTTGAATTTTCCTCAGTTTGTTGTGATCCACACAGTCAAAGGCTTTATTGTAGTCAATGAAGCAAAAAATATGATCCAATGTATGTTGGCAATTTGATCTCTGATTCCTCTGCCTTTTGTAAATCCAGCTCGAACATCTGGAAGTTCTTGGTTCACATACTGTTGAAGTCTGGCTTGGAGAATTTTGAGCATTACTTTGCTAGCATGTGAGATGAGTGCAATTGTGCAATAGCTTTAACATTCTTTGGCACTGCCTTTCTTTGGGATTGGAATGAAAACTGACCTTTTCCAGTCCTGTGACCACTGCTGAGTTTTCCAGATTAGCTGGCATATTGAGTGCAGCACTTTCACAGCATCATCTTTTAGGATTTGAAATAGCTCAACTGGAATTCCATCAACTCCACTATCTTTGTTCCTTTAATGATGCTTCCTAAGGCCCACTTGACTTTGCATTCCAGGATGTCTAGCCCTAGGTGAGTGATCACACCATCATGGTTATCTGGGTCATTAAGATCTTTTTTTTATAGTTCTTCTGTGTATTCCTGCCACCTCCTCTTAATATCTTCTTCTCTGTTAGGTCCACACTGTTTCTGTCCTTTATTGTGCCCATCTTGGTATGAAATATTCCCTTGGTATCTCTAATTTTCTTGAAGAGATCTCTAGTCTTTCTCATTCTATTGTTTTCCTCTGTTTTCTTGCATTGATCACTGAGGAAGGCTTTCTTATCTCTTCTTGCTATTCTTTGGAACTCTGCATTCAAATGGGTTATTCTTTCTTATTCTTCTTTGCTTTTGATTGACATTTTTTTTTCTTTGAGTACTTGAAATATATTGTTCCGCTGTCTTCTATATCTGCTCACTTGCATTATTTCCAGTTACAAATCTGCCATTTTCTATATCTTTGATCCCCTGCTAAATATTTTTCTCTTTATCACTTATTTTGAGGAATTTGATTATTATGTGCTTTGGTGTAGTTTTCTTCATATTTCTTATGCTTGAGATTTGTAGATCTTTGGGTTTATAGCTTTCATCAAATCCAGCATAAAAGTGGCCATAAGTTCTTCAAATATTTTTTCTGTTCTACCTCAGCTCTCCTCCAAGAATTCTAATTACCCATACATTAGGCTTGAAATTATCCCATGACTCAGTTATGCTCTTTTCATTTAAAATTATATTTTTCTCCATTTCATTTTGTATAGTTTCTACATGTTTGTTTACAATCTTTCTTTCTATTATGTTCAATTTGTCATTAATTCTATCCAGTGTATTTCTCATTGCTCAATGCTTTCTCATCTTCTTGAGCTTTTCTCTAGGATGCAATTAAGTTGTTTGGAAGTAAGTTGATCCTTCAAATTTTCTTTTACAATTTATTAGGCAGGCCCAGATCCGTGTTTGCTAAGTCGCTTCAGTCGTGTCTGACTCTGTGTGACCCCATAGACGGCAGCTCACTGGGCTCCCCCGTCCCTGGGATTTTCCAGGCAAAAACACTGGAGTGGGTTGCCATTTCCTTCTCCAATGCATGAATGTGAAAAGTGAAAGTGAAGTCACTCAGTCGTGTCTGACTCTTCGAGACCCCATGGACTGCAGCCTACCAGGCTCTTCTGTCCATGGGATTTTCCAGGCAAGAGTACTGGAGTGGGGTGCCATTGCCTTCTCTGAGAGCCATGTTTAGTCAGGGCTAATTATTCCTTACTACTCAGGCAATACATCTCTACATATTCTATCCAACCTCTATGAATTAGGATGCTTTCCAGTTTGGTTTGTGTGAATAAGCACTTTTTCCAGCCCTGTATGAGCCATGGGTATTGTTGCCTCTAATCTTTATGGCCTTATGGATAGTTCTTTCTTTGTTTTGGACAGTTTATTCAAACATATATATTGATCAGTATGCCTTAAATATTTGAGGGGAACCTTGTACAGATCTATGGAGTTCTGTCTCTGTGCAGTATGTTCTACAACTTCTAGCTGCCTTGGACTTTCAGCTCTGTCTCAACTCACTGAGACTTCTGGGCTCTGCCCAGATTGTTGCTCCCTGTTGCACAACCTATAAACTCCCTTGGGCAGTAAACTTGAGGAACTATAGAGTTTACCTCATTTGTTTGTCATCTCTCAAACTCTATTCATTGCCTGATGTCCAATGTCGTAAAAAAACTATTGTTTCATATATTTTATCCATATTTTGGTAGTTTTCAATAGGAAGCTAAATTGATCCCTATTTCTTATGCTGGTCTGAAGTAGAAATACTCAAGAAAATTAAATAGCTTTTAAAATTATTTTTATATTAAATATGGATATATTGTGAAATAAGATAAATTTTGCACAAATTCTTTTTTAAATGAGTCTTCAGAATAGTTCCATACTTCATACTTATGTCTGACCACTTTAAGTTTATACTTCAAGATGTCCCTGAGTTTCATATTTCCTTTTTGAGATGTGCTGATGGAGGTAATTTTAGGGATTCAGAGGAAGAGACCTCATCTTGTCTTTAAAAATTACCAGTCTTACTACATAATCATGCCTAAAAAGGAATACATTGTCTTTTTCCTTGTTGAAAGGTAAGTTTTATGCTCATCAGCCATTTATAGCTCATTGGAAATAAATTTATCAATGAATTGAATGAGTAGGTTACATTGGGAGATAATATGCTATATGTTACATTGAGAGAGTATATGCTATACTAGGTTATCTAGGGTGGGGTGAAAACGGGACAGAAGGTAAGAGCACAAGACTCTGACATTACTTTTACCACTGATTTGTTTACAGTAGATTATCCCTGTCTGGATAATCCTAGAGTTTACCAAGAAGTCATCCCACGCTCACAGCAGTGGCAGAAACAACTCCCTGTGTTGCATTGCTTGTTAATGGAGCTTGGCATTCCACATGTTTTGCTTTCCTTAGGACCAGTGTACCATGAGTACTGTGAGTGTCCAGAAGAGGATCCTCAGGCCTGGCAGAAAACTCTGTCTTGTCCAGACAAGGAACCACAGATTGAAAAAGATTTTGCTTCTTTCCCCAGCATTAATCTCCAGCAGATGCTAATTGAAGTTCCGAAAAGGTTTGGGGATGAGAGGGGTGCTATTGTTCATTACACGATTCTCAATAACCACGTCTACCGAAGATCTTTAGGGAAATACACAGACTTCAAAATGTTCTCAGATGAGATTTTGCTGTCACTGGCAAGAAAGGTATGAGAATGAATTCATTGATTTCAAAGCCAAAATAGTTTAAGTATTTATTTGTAACATTTAGTTCTTAGAATAATAATGGTAAAGAATGAAAATGGATTCCAGGCTTGAAAATGTACATCTGTCTACCACCTAAGTATGGATCAGTTGGATTTCTCTTTCCTTTAATATTTAAGTTAAATAGTTTGAGCCCCCATCTCAGGTAGGTAGACTGTATAGCACTCTCCCAGGTCTTCTGTGAACTCCCAGACATTTATAGTTGCAAGGTGACTTCTCCAGCTTCCCCATTCCTGCTGAATACTCCTTCCACTCAGATTTCACTTCCTGCAGCAGTTTTCTTCTTGTCACCTCAAAATAAGTTGAACTTAGGACACATTTTCATTGTTTTAATCCTAAATGCTTCTAAAAGATTGTGTGCATGGCACACTTTGTTGAATGTTGAGGTACCAGAGAGAGGTTATTTTGTGCCAATGCAGAATAGGCAAAACAAAAATCCTAACATGTAAAAATAGACATCCCTGTATAAAATCAGACTCTCAGTCATCCTTACCTCTGGGAATTTCTCACTGGCTGACCTTGATCTTCATTTCTAGGCTTCTTATAAAACATGATTGGAGCTTCCAAAAGATTTCATATCCCCAGCACCTCCTCCTTCTATCCCTCTATTCAGCCCCTCTTTCCATATTTACAAAACTCCTATAAATCCTCTTAAGCAGAGCAATTCAAACTACCTTTTGTTATTCCTTATTCCCAATCGTCCAGAATAAAGGAGGAAGAATGTGCATTTTTTTTTACCTTTCTCATCTAGAAAGGCCATGAAGGTAGTTTTCTTACCCAAAGGCCACCTTTCCTGATATGAGTTATATATTCCCAAGCACATGAAATATGGGACTGCAATCAGTTCTTATTTTAAATAGCAGTTGCCTCCTGCCTCCCTACCAGCCCATCATATGAGCATATTATGGGCATCTGATCCTAAAGGCGGTTCCTTCTTCCTGGACTACCACCAGTCCACTCTGCCCTATGTTTCTGTATCTCTGTGCTTATGTGGCTTTCAACTAGGAATGATTTGCCTCTCAGAGGAATTTGGCAATGTTGCAACTGGGGACTTGCTACTGCACCTGGTGGCTAGAGGCCAGGGATTCTGCTAATTCTATAATATGTAGGACAACACCCTCAGGATAGAATTACCCAGACCAAAATGTCAGTGGTGCCAAGATTGAGAAATCCTCCTCTACAGTGAGAACTTCTGATGTGGAACTTATGGACTATAGCCCACCTGGCTCCTCTGTCCATGGGATTTTCCAGGCAAGAATACTGGAGTGGGTTGCCATTTCCTTCTCCAGGGCATCTCCTCAACCAAGGGATCGAACCCGGGTCTCCTGCATTGCAGGCAGGCTCTTTACAGTTTGAGCCACCAGGGAATCCCTTATTAATAAGCTACTAAATTATAGTTGGGGAGCACTAGGGTAAAGAATCATATCCCTTTGCCCTTCCCTTTTGTTCCAGGTTCTTTGCCCAGTGACTAAAAAGGGATTTAAGATAAATGAGACTCACCTCTGGTTATTGAACAGCTCACTCTAGGGGAACTTGTTTTTGTTATTCGGAAGTGAGGATGGGATGTGAACACAAGCAACATTATACCACAACATGATAGGCACATAAGAAAAGTAGGTACCCAGAGTTAAAATGTCCAAGGAAGGCGAGTCATAGAGGAGGTAACATTTGCTCTGGGTGTGGGGGATGAAAAGAGATTGCCAAGTGAATAAGTAGGAGAAGGGCATTCCAAGTAAAGAGAATTACATGTTAAGGTGGGTGGCATTTTCAGAGAGTAGTTTTCTGGTACTTGGGCAGATGGAAGATGAGATTCAAAGCTAAGCGGGAGCAAGATAGTGAGGGCCTGAATTCCAGCCAGGGGGTTTAGACCGTGTCCTATAGGATTAAGGTACTGTTAAGCTTAGTAGTAACATTAATTTGGGTTTTAGAAAATTTGAACAACAACGTGGACAGCAGGAGAGGCTAGAATCGGAACATCTAGTAAGGGACAAGTATTGAAACAGTCTAGGGAAGAGATGATAAAGGCCTAAACTAAGGCATTGAGCATGAAGATGGAAACGGATAGCAGATTCCAAAAACAAACACGGTTGTTATAAAGAGTTTTGATAGCGAAGGAAAACAAGGGCTTGGGTCTAACTTTATAGATTCTCACTTAGGCTGCTGGCAGAAAGGGTGCTTGAAGCCATTCATTCACGCCTTTCTGCAAAGTTTCCATACCTATAGTTACATACACACAACAGTTTTAAATGCCAGCTCTGAAGAGAGGTGGCTAATTCCTGCTGAAGTGAATTGTCGTGCATCATCCACACCCTTGATTTTCTTCTTTCTTTAAAAAAAAAAAATTATTTATTTGTTTATTTTTGGCTGTGCTGCACAGGCTTTTCTCTAGTTGCGGTGAGCGGGGGCTACTCTCTAGCTGTGGTGTGCAGGCTTCTCATGGCTGTGGGTTCTCCTGTTGCCGAACATGGGCCATAGGGCACGCAGGCTTCAGTAGTTGCAGCATGTGGGATCTTCCCTACCCAGGTATTGAACCTGTGTCTCCTGCATTGGTAGGCGGATTCTTTACCACTGAGCCACCGGGGAAGCCCCTTGATTATCTGATACTACTGATGACTGAGAAGCATCCTTCTCTCTTCTATTTTCAAATTTATCAGAAATTTTTAAAAGTCAAAGAACCAAAGCATTTAGTATCAAAGACTGAGGTCTTCCCGACACTGATAAACATTCTTTTGTTTATTTAGGTCCTTCTCCCAGATTTAGAATTCTATGTTAATCTTGGAGACTGGCCTTTGGAGCATCGAAAGGTCAATGAAACCCCTGGCCCTTTACCTATCATTTCATGGTGTGGCTCTCTGGATTCACAAGATGTTATCCTTCCGACATATGACATCACCCACTCCACACTTGAAGCTTTGAGGGGTGTTACAAATGATCTCCTGTCTATTCAGGGAAATACAGGTAAAAGTCATTCTCTAAGAAAAAGTTTAAAAGTAAAAAAGGTGAAAGGAATGTTCACTCAGAGAGAGTATGTCTATATATTTAAATAACCATTGTTCTTCTTTTCTAACCAGGAAAAGAGAAAAAGAGCAGTCTGAACTCTAAAGTGGTTTTTGTTTAGGATTCTTCTAATTCAAAAATCAAAGATACATGAGCTGGGCTAGTAATGTCCAAAACCTACTATAACTGAGTCTCCTTTGAGTTGGTCACATGTAAATACTATTTGAAAATATATTTAAAAATGCTTTTATTCATTTTCTTTTTAAAATTGTATTATTTATTTATTTGGCTGCATTGGGTCTTAGTTGCAACGTGGGGGATCTTCGTTGCATCATGCAGGATTTTTTGTTGCCACTCAGACTCTCGAGTTGTGGTGAGCAGGCTCAGTAGTTGTCCTGCGTGGCCTAAGTTGCTCCGTGGCACATGAGACCTTAGTTCCCCAACCAGGGATCAAACCTGCCTCCCCTGTATCGCAAGGTGGATCCTTAACCACTGGACCACCAGAGAAGTCCCGTAAAAATACGTATTTGGTAAAACTTTCACTTAATGGTGACTCCAGTGCCTTTATATTGCTGGATGAAATAAGGGAGAATTCTGAAAAATAGAAAGTTATATTCATATGTAAGGGAACTACGATATAATTTGGATATTACAACCTCCAGTAAGAAATTCTCTTGCCTGTTTCTGTCTCTCTTGATCCTTTACAATCTGAATTCCTTCCCTCCTATTTAATGGCCTTGGGTTTATGGTAATACACACCGTTTTATTAAACTGAACTCCCTGAGTAGAGAAAAACACTGCCTGTCTTTACAAGGCTTCATTTCTATTTAGAGCAGTTTAAGTGGACTTATTTTGTAGACAAGACTAGAGACTCCTTGTAAAGTCTCTAAAGATAATGGGAAATGAAAACTGACCTACTTTTTATTTGATATCGGTAAATTCCTGGAAAGTGTGCTAAAATAGTAAAGAGGTTGATCACCCCCTTAGTTTCTGTGATTTATGATTTATCCCTTAGAACACTGAGAAATGTTAACTGATGACTTCTTTTTAGAATGATGGAAAGAGATCTAAATGAATTCTTCCTGATTATTTCCCTCGTGGGAAAGAGAGAATATAAATATATATACATAGTTTAGTTATACATATATATTTTCATTTAACAGCATATTAGAAAAATTCTTCAGTGTATTCAAATTGATGTGCTCAAAATACTGAGTGACCTAAGAATTAAAGTTGTGTGGGTGTTACTTAATTATATAGTTTGTTATTAGTAACTCTAAGAATGACAGTCTAGTCTGTCTGTGTGTGTGTGTGTGTGTGTGTGTGTGTGTGTGTGAAGCACAAAAGAACTCTTAACTACTGTGAAGAAACTAATGTGAACCAAGTCATGGAATCTCTTTTTGCTTTGAACTTGATCCAGCATTGTTTTGGATAATCCCTAAAGTCATACCACAGGAACTCAACCTTTTGAGGGAGCGATCATTAATATACAAAAGGATAAAAATTAGAGCATATTTTTCATAAGTTACACTTACTTTAGAAGATGTATTGATGATAGAAGAGCTTTAGCATCTTAAATAACAAAGGTAGATTAAAGATGACTATACTTACCATAATACAAAAATATCAAATTCATATTAGTATTTTTTTATGGTCTCAAACATCTAGGACCTTCCTGGATCAACAAAACAGAGAAAGCTTTCTTCAGAGGTAGAGATAGCCGTGAGGAGAGGCTCCAGTTGGTGCAACTGTCCAAGGAAAATCCACAGCTACTAGATGCAGGAATCACAGGATACTTCTTCTTCCAAGAGAAAGAAAAGGAGCTTGGAAAAGCTAAATTGATAGGTTTCTTTGACTTCTTTAAGGTATGCGATTAGGTCTTCCTGGATAGATATAAAGTGATGAACTTGTGTTAAAAGTCAAACAAACAGCTGGGGTTGGGCAGATTTCTACCCAGATTTTATGACCCAGCACACACTCTTTTCAGACACAGGTAATTACAAAACTCATGCAATTTCTTTTTCGTTTATTGTTAATTTTGTCTACAAATAGCTCAGAATTGTATTTAGTACTCAAAATATAGTATAAGGATTAATTTAGGATTTTGGTATATTTCCATGTTTTTCTCTTTTTTGTATTTTTTTTAATAAACTGGGAATATAAATGTCTCACATAAAATGACCTTGTAAATAAAAAGAGTTTGAATTTCCTGCTAGTAAAATGATGTTCAAGTCCCACCTCTAGTCCTGCCTCTGCTACTAACTTTGGGGCTGTCATCTCTTTAGCACCTCTCGCCTCTAACATATGTGAGCCTGCCCAGCTCCTTCAGAGCACCATATTGAGGCTCAAGGAAATAGAGATGTGAATAACATGACAAAAACTAACTGGCTGCAACAAAATCTAAAGCCCTTGGTACCAATTATTTAAGAAAAAATTAATTACCAAATCTGTATGTCCTCTTCCTCTCAATGCAGTACAATGAAGAGAGCATGGGATTTGGGCTCATACAATAGAGGTTTATAAAGATCTCTGAAATGAGTGTTATCATTTATAAAAAAGAAGGAGATGATAATATCTGCTTCACATTATTATACTTGAATGAAAAATGATTTTGAGATATAAATCAATATCATTTAAAAAGCAAATGTAATTTGTTTATTAATCCAACAAACATGTCAACAGTATATGTACTGTGTCGCCAGCATCACACTGGTCCTTAGTCTTCTCCAGGTTTCTCTTTCCTCGGCTCTAAAACCGAACTTTGAGATAATGCCTTCCCTTTTCATACTTACGTGGGTGTAAGGAAAAAATGAAATAATGTATAAATAAAAGTGTAAATTATTATCAATATTAAGCTTTAATAAATATAGAGCTTTGGAAATAGTTTTCGTACCTGGTTACAGAAATCTGAATTCCCCATTACATAGGCATAGTTAAAATAGCCATTCCTATTTCCTAAAATTATTTATCACCTTATCTTTAAAAATGTTGTATTTCTTAAAATTGACCTGATGAATGCTGCTTATGATTTTAATACAAAGAGAATATGTTACAAAATAAAATGTAAAGCTTCTAAATATTAAGTTGGAAAATGATTTCTTTATATTTAATATTACAGTGTTGACCGGACACAGAAGTGAAGCAAATGACTGCTAAAACTTTTATGTTTGTTTTCATCTTTTAGTACAAGTATCAAGTGAATGTGGATGGGACCGTGGCAGCTTATAGATATCCATATCTCATGCTTGGTGACAGTTTGGTTCTGAAGCAGGACTCACCATATTATGAACATTTCTATACGGCACTGAAGCCGTGGAAACATTATATTCCAATTAAAAGAAATCTTAGTGATCTACTAGAGAAAGTTGAATGGGCCAAGGTATGCTTTCCATAATTTTAATTTCTTTGGGCAATAACAAGTTCACCAGTATTATTTAGTTACACAAGTTTCATCATAACACAATTTGACATAATTTAGGCAAATGAAATGTTATTTTGTGAAATTTTTGTTTCCCTGAAATCAACATCAGAAAGAATCAACATCAGGACCATTTTGAATGCCCCCTATCAATATGTTTGAGGATTTTTAGAAGATTTGAAGTACAGTGTTACATAGAATATAGGTTTTTCTAAAGGATGACTATTCATGCACACACACCAAATACAAATAACACATATCAAATGCAAATTACAGATTAAAAAGACCAGGGTTAAAATGCTTTATACACAAGAAAATATTTAAAGCAATTATGGTACCCTTTTGTTTTCCCCAGTTAGAAAAAAGGGCACGTGTGGAGATTTCTTAAAAAACTGGGAATAGAACTGCCTTATGATCCAGCAATCCCACTGCTGGGCATACACACTGAGGAAATCAGAACTGAAAGAGACACGTGTACCCCAATGTTCATCGCAGCACTGTTTATAATAGCCAGGACATGGAAGCAACCTAGATGTCCATCACCAGATGAATGGATAAGAAAGCAGTGGTACATATACTCAATGGAGTATTACTCAGCCATTAAAAAGAATGCATTTGAGTCAGTTCTAATGAGGTGGATAAAACTGGAGCCTATTATACAGAGTGAAATAAGCCAGAAAGAAAAACACCAATACAGTATACTAACGCATATATATGGAATTTAGAAAGATAGTAACAATAACCCTGTATACGAGACAGCAAAAGAGACACTGATGCATAGAACAGTCTTTTGGACTCTGTGGGAGAGGGAGAGGGTGGGATGATTTGGGAGAATGGCATTGAAACATGTATAATATCATATATGAAATGAGTCGCCAGTCCAGGTTCAATGCACAATACTGGATGCTTGGGGCTGGTGCACTGGGACGACCCAGAGGGATGGTAGGGGGAGGGAGGTGGCAGGAGGGTTCAGGATGGGGAACACATGTATACCTGTGGCAGATTCATTTTGATATATGGCAAAACCAATACAATATTTTAAAGTTAAAAAATAAAATTAAAGTAAATTGAAGAAAAAGAAAAAAGGGCACAAGTTTTTAAATTAATTTTTATTGGAGTAAAGTTGATTTACAGTGTTGTTAGTTTCTGCTGAACAGCAAAGTGAATCAGTTATACATACACATATATCCATTCTTTTTTAGATTCTGTTCCTATATAGGTCATTACAGAGGACTGAGTAGAGTCCCCTGTGCTACACAGTAGGTTCTTGTTAGTTATCTATTTTATACTGCATATATGTCAATCCTAATATCCCAATTTATCCCTCCCCTTTCCCTCTTGGAAACCATAATTTGTTTTCTATATCTGTGACTCTATTTCTATTTTGCAAATAGATTTGTTTGTATCATTTTTTTTAGCTTCCACACATAAATGCTATCATATATTTGTCTTTCTCTGTCTTCCTTCACTCAGTATTGACACTCTCTATGTCCATCCATGTTGCTGCAAGTGGCATTATTTCCTACTTTTTATGGCTGAGTAATATTCCATTGTGTTTATGTACCACATCTTCTTTATCCATTTATCTGTCAGTGGACACTTAGGTTGCTTCTCTGTTTTGGCTGTTAAAAATAGTGCTGCAATGAACATTGGGATACATGTATGGTTTTCTCAGGATAACAAGTTCTTAACGAATGCATGCTATACAACATCTCAATGATCACAAGCTTTCTATAAAATAAAAATTCTTTCTTTTAAAGGAAGAATACTAAAAAACTCTTGTATTTTATCATGAAATTATAAAATTTACCCTTCCATTGTAAGTCTTTATTCTGTTTCTGAGAAGCAATGTGGCTATGGAAACAACTGGATATCTGACACAGAATATTTTTGTGACCTTTTATAAAGAGTCAGAATTGCTTGCAAATGGCTTTTCCTGAGAGCAGCATCATATAATATTAGATATTTTATAAAAGTATAATTAGGAATATTGACTATTCCTGATATTGAAGGAATAGCTGGTGAGTACTGATAACTGATTTTTTTTATTACAATAACATAGTCTTTCATGAGTACCCTTTTAGAACACCTTTTTGGTTCAAGCTAAATATTTAAATAAGATGTTATAGCATAAAAACTAATTAATTCTATTCTAGTTTGTATTTTAATATCAAGCAGAGAGAGTTAGATTGAGGGAACAGATGATGAGCCCCAGATTCCCTGAGTAGCTTGG
The DNA here is from genome assembly GCA_935064755.1 of Tragelaphus eurycerus. Lineage (NCBI taxonomy): Eukaryota > Metazoa > Chordata > Mammalia > Artiodactyla > Bovidae > Tragelaphus > Tragelaphus eurycerus. The sequence continues at coordinate 1,171,700 of CAKXYN010000126.1, read as the reverse complement.
AAAGTACCAAGACAGTCACAATAGGGGCTGTATGTGGATTGTTGCACTAGGGGGATCCCAACCATGCACGATTATTTCCATATATAGCAGAGATGTCCAGGAAAGTACTTTTTCTGTTTCCATAGCCTCATTCTGAAGTCATTTTTTCATCACGTTTCATCTCTCCCATGATGTTCACGTTCAACCCTACATCTGTCCTACCTCCCACTTAGCTTTCTTTGTGGGTTGCAGGAGTAATTTTCATTCATTGTTTCTTTTTAAACTTTTCAGGAAAATGACGAAGAAGCCAAGAAGATTGCAAAAGAAGGACAGTTGACTGCTAGGGATCTGCTACAGCCACACCGGCTTTACTGCTACTATTACACAGTACTACAGGTCAGTTCAAAGGATCCATCCTGCTTGGGTGAATGTCCTCAGGCCAAAAAAATGGCCTGAGTCCTTGCTTCCTGAAGGGGGTCAAGAGTCAGCCTGTGGAACTCTGGCTACACTGAGGCACCAACCTCTAGAAAGATAGTGCTAAGTCCCTTTGTGGCCACCATATTTTTATCTCTGTTCAGATTTTAGAAGAACAGTGCTTACAGAGACCTTACAAATATAGATTAAAAGCTCTGAACCTCAGAGAATATCTTTCCTCATATGGAAAACAGGAGGGTTAGACTCGACATCATTAACATCTCTTTCTGCTCAAAATATCCACCTCTTCATTCTCCTTATTAATTAGGATTCGTGCTTTTGCTGTCAGTACAGGGTGGAAAGCAAATATTTAATTTGTTGTATAAAACAAACATGAAAAGTTGACCCTTGACCCTTGAACAAAATGGGTTTGAACCATGCAGGTCCATTTATAGGTGGGTTTTTTTTTTTTTTTTTTAGTAGTAAATATTACAGTACTGAGGCTTCCCTTGTATCTCAGTGATAAAGAATCTGTCTGCCAATGTAGGAGATGTAAGAGATGTGGGTTTGATCCCTGGATCAGAAAGCTCCCCTGGAGAAGGAAATGGCAACCTGCTCCAGTATTCTTGCCTGGAGAATCCCATGGACAAAGGAGCTTGGTTGGCTACAGTCCACTGGGTCACAAGAGTCAGACACAACTGAGCACGTACATGCACGCTACAGTCCTGCACAACCTGAGGACATGGAACCATGCACACTGAGGAACCACAGAACTGAAAAGTCCGATGTAAAGGAATATTTCAGTCAGTGGCCAAAGTGGAGGGACATTTCACAGTCCCATCACCATTTGCAAAACATGCATGACTACAGGCCTAAAAGGGAAGGATGTATAAAAACCACAGACTTTACTTTGAGATGCTTATCATCTTTGTTCACTGATTTGAATATTCAACAATGTTAATTATTTATTAATATGTGGAAGATGAATTCAGGAAGTGCTGTTGTTCAAGTAGGGACACTTTGTTTGATGGCCCTTTCCAAGAGGATTCTAGCTGCTGCTGCTGCTGCTGAGTCGCTTCAGTCGTGTCCGACTCTGTGCGATCCCATAGATGGCAGCCCACCAGGCTCCTCTGTCCCTGGGATTCTCCAGGCAAGAATACTGGAGTGGGTTGCCATTTCCTTCTCCAATGCATGAAAGTGAAAAGTGAAAGTGAAGCCACTCAGTCGTGTCCGACTCTTAGCGACCCCATGGACTGGAGCCCACCAGGCTCCTCCGTCCATGGGATTTTCCAGGCAAGAGTACTGGGGTGGGGTGCCATTGCATTCTTACCTATGCATAAAATAGTGGATTGGGGTTCCTTGTAAGATTATGAAATAGCACACTAGTACCTATCATAACTAAAGTTAAAATGTCACTTTAGGAGGGAAATAAATCAGACCTTTGGTTTTAGTCTGAAGATACACAGCAACTAGAAACAATAGCATGAGTGGGGATGATTCAGTGGAATGAAGTTTGGCCTAATCTTTCCACATTCCAGAAATACGCTGAACGCCAATTGAGCAAACCTGAAATACGTGATGGAATGGAACTTGTTCCTCAGCCAGATGACAGTGCATCTTTGTGCCAATGCCACAGGAAAAGGCCTTTAAGACAAGAGCTTTAAGTTTGTCCAGATTCATGCTCCTATGTGTGCCAGCAACAACTTTCATGGCAGCATACAGATGGAATCTAAGCTGTGAAGACTGTGAAGACACCCTGGAAGGCTGGATGCAGGGGACTGCTTCTCTTGATGGTTTCATGCTATGTGGATGGACAGGGTAATATTAGAGTCAGTATTACCAAATATCTCAGTATATCAATATCTTTTCAGTAAAAACTGCTATTATCATCATCATAGTTTCTCTAAAAAGAAAACTTGGGGATCATAATAGATAGAGAGGCTTGCCAAAATATAAATAACTTTCTATGAAACTATTTACATTGTATTTATTGGTTTGTTTCCATCCCTTGTTCACTTTCCCTCTTCCCCTTCCAGTTATGAAGATAATATATTTTTGCAGGGCGCTACAAGCTGCTTTTGGTATTCAGTAATAGCAAGTTTCCTCTTGGAAGATCTGATATGAATAATTAAGGAAGATGAGAATGACTCTGTTATTAAAGGTAGCTTGGATACTGTGGAGAGAAATTATTTTAAAGCTCATTCATATCCTTTTAACTAAGCTTTACTCAAGGTCCAAGACAAAATTAAGCAGAGATAGTGCCTTAAGCTAATAATTTCCAGTCGATCTGAGTTGGACACCCATCAAGGACCACCCAATTTTTTAAAATAGATGAGAGCATCCTATGGGTACCTTCATTATCTATATATTTGAATAGATAAATGATAACTGTAGCCAGGTAGGGATCTTTAATTATTTTTAATCTTTAAAAAGGATGCTTGCATACCTCTCCAACAAGCTCCAGGAAGCCTGATATCTTGGGATTCACTAACAAGCTAATGACAAAAGCAAGCATCTATTCTTCACGTTACCCCTTCTGTATTTCACTGTGCTATATTACCAAGATAACAACTTTGGAAATTTAGTTTGCCTTTTAGGACAGGGTGTAGTCTTAAGACTTACAGCCCAGAAATTCATTACACACTCCTTGTAATATCACCAATCTGAAACTCAGCACATTAAAGAACACACTCCCCAAACAGGAAATATCCACACTCCCAATTGAAAAATATTTACTCTTCTAATTGAAATATTTACTTAACTTGGAAAACAGTGTGACCACTTTAAATTAGCCATATCTATTCTTTACTGAACATCAATAGGGACATAGAATTTTTTTTAAACTAGATGAAAGCAAAACCACATTTTATAACAGTGTAATCAAAAATAAGGCCTCCCTGGTGTTCACCAGTATAAAGAATCTGCCTGCAATACAGAAGATGCAGGAGATGTGGGTTTTATCCCTGGGTCAGGAAGATCCCCTGGAGGATGAAGTGGTGACCCACTCCAGTACTCTTGCCTGAAAAATTCCATGGACAGAGGAGCCTAGCAGGCTACAGTCCATGGGGTCACAAGGAATTGGATACAACCAAGCACTTACAGCATCTGTCCATGGAAAACACTACTACACACCAGCTGCTCAAAAGCACCAGTGCATGAGTGTAAAAGAAAGGGCAAGCTGTGCAGTGACTGGATCCTGTGGAGGAGATGGGTGTGAGGATATGTGAGAATGTTAGTTGCTCAGTTGTGTTCAACTCTTTGCAACCCCATGGACTGTATGTAAGTTAATATAATAACTACATTTATCAAAAATAAGCTATCAACATTTTGTTACAGGTAAGAATACTGGAGTGGGTAGCCATTCCCTTCTCCAGGGGATCTTCCCAACCCAGGGACCAAACCCAGGTCTCCTGCATTACAGGTGGATTCTTTACCATTTGAACCACAAGAAAAACCCAATAAAATATTGGAAACATGTTAGTCATCATCAGGGAGCTGGCTAAATAGATATCTATACATCAAGGAATACAGTTTAACCATTAAACAGAATGAGTTACCTCTAAATGCGCTATCATGAAAGCTTTTCATGACAGTGTTCAGTGAAAAAAGTTATAGAAGAACATGTATAGTGTGACACCATATATGTAAAAAAACACAATGTATCCATATGGTTGAAAGGATATTCACCAATATCTAAGGAGGGAATGGAGAGAAGAGAATTTTTACTTTTGCCTTAAAAAACCTGTCTATGCTATTTTAAATGTTTTTACTGTTAGTATGAATCAGATTGGACAACAATGAAAAATACAAACCTAGGAAAAGAAAATAAATGCATAAAAGATATATATAAGAAGATAAAATGAATATTTATATTTCCTTTGTGCTATTTTAAAATTTACTATGTCTAGAATTTTGTATCATGGGATATATTATTCACACTTTTTAAATAAAGTACACTTTCTAAAGAAATTTGAAAAAGATAAATTTTGTTTTTTAAGAAGGAGGATTGAACCACCTATAGTTTTGGTATTTCTGTAACTGGGTTGGTCTAGTTTTAATTCTATTATGTCTTCATGAATGAATGAATTAAAACTTCTATCACCAACACTAAATCCCTAGTGAGTAGAAATTAATATTGAAGGAAAAGATATTTGGGCTTGACACCATTATTTTCTGTTATTTCAGGTGAAAATATAGTAAGTGCAGTGTCTTAGTTCGTGCTACCATTATAAAAAATTTACCATAGACTGGGTGGCTTTGACAGAAAATATTTATTTCTCACAGTGTTGGAGGCAGTCAGTCCAAAACCAAACTGCCAGCAGACTAAAGTCTGGTGAGAACCCATTTCCTGCTTTGCAGACTGAGGACAGTCTGCGATACCTTCTCATTGTACCCTCATATGGCACAAAGCAGAGAGGAAGCAACTCTCTCCTGTCTCTCTTACAAGAGCACTAACTGCATCACAAGGACTCCACCCTCATAACCTAATTACCTCTCAAAGGCTCTGTCTCCAAATACCATCACATTAGGGATGAGGGTTTCAACATATTAATTTGGGAGGTTGGGTACAGGCAAACTTTCAGTCCATAGCAGGCAGAGAGAGGAAACATTCTCTCCTGACATAAGGCCAAGGTAAGAAGGAATATCAGTTTCTTATTTAGAGGGGTATGAAATCATCCTTGTGGTGCTGAGTTATGTTTGACTTCCATTAGTTGAGAAAAAATTAACCAGACAGTAAAAATCCCTCTTCTATTAACAGAATCAGATCTTCTATGCACAGAACCAGAGTTTATCCTATCCCAACCACTGCTGCTCCTAACTATGCCAACCTCTCATGGAACCATTCCAGTTACTGAAATCAAAGTTTTCTTTTTTAAGCCAAGTTCTCTCTATAGAGCTATGTGGAAGAGGAAGCCACACTAAACTCTGATAAGCAACACTGCAATATTTCTTAAACACAGGGGAGAAAAACAACAACTGGAGTTTGTTTATTCTATAGAAAGAAATTGAAAATCCTGGAAGTGTGCACAGGAAGGGTAGGGGTAAATTATGTACAGGGAGTTATGACTGCCAGAAGTGAGAAAAGAGAGCTGGAAAAGAAGAAATATTTTCATGAGCTACTTGTTTTGTTTCACCCTCAACTGGATGTACACTTCAATACAGTTTGATGCTAACCACCCAGATTTACCATCAGATCCTACAGGTTTAGGGCTCGTTGTTCCACAAGACTGTCTTTATAGACACCAGGCACAAGTTAGGTTCCCAGGCTACCCACACTTCTGACCAACTGGCTGCTAATTCAGAGGTGCCCATGATAGCCCTCAGGTTCAATAATTCTCTAAAACAACTCACAGAACCCAGGAAAATGCTATATTTAATGACTACCATTTCATTTTAAAGGATACCCATAGGGCAAGCCCTGGATAAATTAATTGAATTTTTAAAAGAAAAAAGAAAGCAACAGGGCAATTTTCAACGAGTCCTGGGGATAAGGAAGACAGATTTCTGTCCAAAGAATCAGCTAACAGTGCCCATTCCTATCTCCCAGCCTCTTCAAACAGCTGGTGCCCTTACACAATAGACTCCCAAATATTTCTCCAGCAAGGATGGGTTTATTCAGCATCAGGAGAGATCTACACATGGACCAGAGCCTTGTCTAACTCAGTGAAACTAAGCCATGCCATGTGGGGCCACCCAAGACAGATGGGTCATGGTAGAGAGGTCTGACAGAATGTGGTCCGCTGGAGAAGGGAATGGCAAAAGACTTCAGTATTCTTGCCTTGAGAACCCCATGAACAGTATGAAAAGGCAAAAAGATATGACACTAAAAGATGAACTCCCCAGGTCGGTAGTGCCCAATATGCTACTGGAGATCAGTGGAGAAATAACTCCAGAAAGAATGAAGGAATGGAGCCAAAGCAAAACAACACCCAGTTGTAATGTGACTGGTGATAGAAGCAATGTTCAATGCTGTAAAGAGCAACAGTGCATAGGAACCTGTAATGTTAGGTCCTTGAATCAAAGCAAATTGGAAGTGGTCAAACAGGAGATGACAAGAGTGAACATCAACATTCTAGGAATCAGCCAACTAAGATGGACTGGAATTGGTGAATATAACTCAGACGACCATTATATCTACTACTGTGACCTGAGCAGGCCTTACAAATAGCTGTGAAAAGAAGAAAAGTGAAAAGCAAAGGAGAAAAGGAAGGATATACCTATTTGAATGCAGAGTTCCAAAGAACAGTAACGAGAGATAAGAAAGCCTTCCTCAGTGATCAGTGAAAAGAAATAGAGGAAAACAACCTCCAATAGAATGGAAAAGACTAGAGATCTCTTCAAGAAAATCAGAGATACCATGGGAACATTTCATGCAAAGATGGGCTCAATACAGGACAGAAATGGTATGGACCTAACAGAAGCAGAAGATATTAAGAAGAGTTGGCAAGAATACACGGAAGAACTGTACAAAAAGATCTTCACGACCCAGGTAATCACAATGGTGTGATCACTCACCTAGAGCCAGACATCCTGGAATGTGAAGTCAAGTGAGCCTTAGAAAGCATGACTATGAACAAAGCTAGTTGAGGTGATGCAATTCCAGTTGTGCTATTTCAAATCCTGAAAGATGATGCTGTGAAAGTACTGAACTCAATATGCCAGCAAATTTGGAAAACTCGTCCGTGGCCACAGGACTGGAAAAGGTCAGTTTTCATTCCAATCCCAAAGAAAGGCAATGCCAAAGACTGCTCAAACTACCACACAATTACACTCATCTCACACGCTAGTAAAGTGATGCTCAAAATTCTCTAAGCCAGGCTAGAGCAATACATGAACCATGAACTTCCAGATGTTCAAGCTGGTTTTAGAAAAGGCAGAGGAACCAGACATCAAATTGCCAACATCTGCTGGATCATGCAAAGAGGAAGAGAGTTCCAGAAAAACATCTATTTCTGCTTTCTTGACTATGCCAAAGCCTTTGACTGCGTGGATCACAATCAACTGTGGAAAATTCTGAAAGAGATGGGAATACCAGACCACCTGACCTGCCTCTTGAGAAACCTGTATGCAGGTCAGGAAGCAAGTTAGAACTGGACATGGAACAACAGACTGGTTCCAAATAGGAAAAGGAGTACATCAAGGCTGTATATTGTCACCCTACTTATTTAACTTATATGCAGAGTACATCATGAGAAATGCTGGGCTGAAGGAAGCACAAGCTGGAATCAAGATTGCCGGGAGGAATATCAATAACCTCAGATATTCAGACACCACCACCGTTATGGCTGAAAGTGAAGAAGAACCAAAGAGTCTCTTGATGAAAGTGAAAGAGGAGAGTGAAAAAGTTGGCTTAAAGCTCAACATTCAGAAAACGAAGATCATGGCATCTGGTCCCATCACTTCATGGGAAATAGATGGGGAAACAGTGGAAACAGTGGCTGACTTTACTTTTCTGGGCTCCAAAATCACTGCAGATGGTGACTGCAGCCATGAAATTAAAAGACGCTTACTCCTTGTAAGGAAAGTTATGACCAACCTAGACAGCATATTCAAAAGCAGACATTACTTTGTCAACAAAGGTCCGTCTAGTCAAAGCTATGGTTTTTCCAGTGGTCACTTATGGATATGAGCTGCTGCTGCTAAGTCACTTCAGTCGTGTCCAACTCTGTGTGACCCCATAGATGGCAGCCCACCAGGCTCCCCTGTCCCTGGGATTCTCCAGGCAAGAACATTGGAGTGGGTTGCCATTTCCGTCTCCAATGCGTGAAAGTGAAAAATAAAAGTGAAGTTGCTTAGTCGTATCCGACTCTTAGCGACCCTGTGAACTGCAGCCTACCAGGCTCCTCTGTCCATGGGATTTTCCAGGCAAGAGTACTGGAGTGGGGTGCCACAGTTGAACTATAAAGAAAGCTGAGTGCTGAAGAAGTGATGCTTTTGAACTGTGGTGCTGGGAAAGATTGCGAGGAGGAGGATAAGGGGACGACAGAGGATGAGATGGTTGGATGGCATCACTGACTCAATGGACATGGGTTTGGGTGGACTCCGGGAGTTGGTGATGGACAGGGAGGCCTGGCATGTTGCGGTTCATGGGGTTGCAAAGAGTCAGACATAACTGAGCGACTGAACTGAACTGAACTGAGGAGAGATCTGCAAACCAGGCATGCAACCTAGGTGAGGCACATGCAAGTCCCCAAAGGGCAAGGAAAGGAGAATGCTTTTATAGAGAGGAAAAGGTAGTTGGGAGGGCTGCAGTAAACCAAGAGTCCATGGCCTTTCATTGGCTGAGTCCTTGCCAGAAAAGAAGAGGATTCTTTCTTCTTCCAGTTGGGCTCTACTGGATGGGTGTGAGGGCTCCCACTACTGGTCTCCTAATTCTATTTAATTTAGATATCTTGATATCACTTTTCACTGGCTAACCCCGTCTGGCTTCTTTTAGGCCACTGCAAGACTGTGCCTTTGATGCACATGCCCTCCTCATGTGTGACATTTTGGTTTTTCTACTATATTAGGTATTTTTGAAAGACTCCATGCTAACATGGGGGGCAGCTTGTCCACTGTTGAGGTTTGTTTCAGTGTCTAAGTTGTAGAGGAAAGAAATAGCATGTAATTGTGACTCCTCTACCTCTGCACAAAATATTCTTCTCTTAGATTAATTCAGTTTTTTCCCTTATCTCTTGTCTTCACTTGGCTTATAAATCTTTGCCTTTTAACTAGAAAGCAAAAATATTAATTTCATTAATATAATAATAACTGCTGTATAATAATAAAAAGAAGAGGGGGGAAGAGGAGAATAAGGAGGGATATGGGGAACAAAGAGAAGGAAGGAAAGTTTGTAAAACCACCCAGAAGTTCCTCTGAGTTCCATTTCCTAAATAGTTGTTCCTAGATTTAAGCAGGTGCCTAGAAATAAATCAATAGAAAAACTGATGGTTTTAAGTCTTAGTAATCCTTTGTGACTAAAGAAACTTTTTCTTTAAAAAAAATTCAAACATTTTTACATATATTGCATGTGTGCTAAGTCACTTCAGTCATTTCTGAATCTTTGCCACCCCATGGACTGCAGCCCCGCCAAGCTCCTCTGTCCGTGTGATTCTCCAGGCAAGAATACTGGAGTGGATTGTCATGCCCTCTCCCAGGGGATCTTCCACACCCAGGGACTGAACTCTGGTGTCTTACGTGTTCTGCATTGGCACGTGGGTTCGTTTCCAGTAGTGCCACCTGGGAAGCCCTTTACATATATTAGAGCAATAGAAAAAGGTCTGAGCCTACTACTAAGGAATTACAGAACTTTTCTAGATCAGGTTAATGGTAAAATAATACATGCTCAAATAGTCATCATAATTGACTGGCACTTTATTAAAAATATGTGGGACTTATTTTTAAAGTAAAATAAAAAGCACAATTATACCTAATGTTTTCATGACTGTATCTTTACAGTTTATTATTTGTAGCTACTGTGTATTAATGCATCAAGTAACTATATGGAAGGGAACTAAAGCTCACATCTGTTTATTCTGATTTGCAATAATGATTTTAAAGAACTCTGGAAAGTCAATGAGTCAATGAATTAGCCTATAGGGAATTTCTTCTGTATAATTCCATATTATATAGGGAAGATTTTCTTCAGCTGTTTATTCCCCTGGACGTTAACCTTCCAACAATTAATTACAAATTAATGGTATTATGTGTATGAGCACAAGAGGAAAATGGCAGAACTGGGCAGTTTCCAAACAAGATACCTGACATTGCAATAAATGACAAACTAAAATATTGCCAAGAGTGAAACATTTGAAACTCAAACAAAGCAAACTTGGTTTAGATCTGCAGCATTTGTATAATTTAAATTTACCTAGGAATTCATTTAAGAGATCATCTCTTTTCACTTAAAAATCAGTTTAGCTAAAGAGCTTAAACTTAGAAATAGCATTGGACTGCAGTCACGTGTCACTTACTCTTTGATCCTGTGGAGGAACTGTCAAGATGCTAGAAGAGTCAGTTCTTTTATTTACAAAAGAATAAATTCAGTCATTTATTTTTGGGGGCTCCAAAATCACTGCAGATGGTGACTACAGTCATGAAATTAAAAGATGCTTCCTCCTTGGAAGAAAAGTTATGACCAACCTAGATAGCATACTAAAAAGCAGAAACAGCCAGTGACTAAGATGGCGGAAGAACAGGATGGGGAGACCATTTTCTCCCCCACAAATTCATCTAAAGAACATTTGAACATTGAACAAATTCCACAAAACAACTTCTGAATGCTGGCAGAGGACACCCAAAAAGGCAGCCCATTGTCTTAGAAAGGAGATAGGACAAAATATAAAAGATAAAAAGAGAGACAAAAAAGATAGGGATGGAGATCCGTCCCGGGAAGGGAGTCTTAAAGACAGAAGTTTCCAAACACCAGGAAACACTCACTCCGGTGAATCTGTGGTGAGCCGTGGAATCTCAGAGGGCAAAATAACCAGGAGGAAAAATAAATAAATAATTAAAACCCGCAGATTACGTGCCTAACAGCAACTCCCAGCGGAGTAGCAGCCCAGACACTCGCATCCCCCACTAGCAAGCCAGGGTTGGAGGGGGAGGCAGGTCTGCATTGCCTAGGGTAAGCACTGGGCCTGAATGTCCCAAGGGCAATCTGAGAGAACTAGCTTGACATAGCAACCTGGACTGTGGGATAGCTATCCAGCGAAAAGCCCTAACCTAAGTTGACTCATTGGAAAAGACTCTAATGCTGGGAGGGATTGAGGGCAGAAGGAGAAGGGGAAGACAGAGAATGGCATCACTGACTCGATGGACGTGAGTCTGAGTGAACTCCGGGAGTTGGTGATGGACAGGGAGGCCTGGTGTGCTGCGATTCATGGGGTCGCAAAGGGTTGGACACGACTGAGCGACTGAACTGAACTGAACTGAAGACACCACCATGTGCACCCCACGTCCAAGGAGTGGTGGCTGCGCGGGCACAGGAGGGCCGAGAGGAGCTACTCCACATTTAAGGTCAGGAGTGGCGGCAGTCAGGAGATACCCCTCATCCAAGGTAAGGAGCAGCGGCTGCGCTTTGCTGGAGCAGCCATGAAGAGATACCCCACGTTCAAGGTAAGAGAAACCAAAGTAAGACGGTAGGTGTTGCAAGAGGTCATCAGAGGGCAGAAACACTGAAACCATAGTCACAGAAAACTAGTCAGTCTAATCACATGGACCACAGCCTTGTCTAACTCAATGAAACTAAGCCATGCCGAGTAGGGCCATGGTGGAGAGGTCTGACAGAATGTGGTCCACTAGAGAAAGGAATGGCAAACCACTTCAGTATTCTTGCCTTGAGAACCACATGAACAGCATGAAAAGGCAAAATGATAGGATACTGAAAGAGGAACTCCCCAGGTCGGTAGGTGCCCAATATGCTACTGGAGATCAGTGGAGAAATAACTCCAGAAAGAATGAAGGAATGGAGCCAAAGCAAAAACAATATCCAGTTGTGGATGTGACTGGTGATAGAAGCAAGGTCCTGTGCTGTAAAGAGCAATATTGCATAGGAACCTGGAATGTTAGGTCCATGAATCAAGGCAAATTGGAAGAGGTCAAACAGGAGATGGCAAGATTTAATATTGACATTCTAGGGATCAGCGAACTAAAATGGACTGGAATGGGTGAATTTGACTCAGATGACCATTATACCTACTACTGTGGGCAGGAATCCCTGAGAAGAAATGGAGTAGCCAACATGGTCAACAAAAGAGTCCTAAATGCAGTACTTGGATGCAGTCTCAAAAATGACAGAATGATCTCTGTTCATTTCCAAGGCAAACCATTCAATATCACAGTAATCCAAGACTATGCCCCAACCAGTAACTCTGAAGAAGCTGAGTTGAATGGTTCTATGAAGACCTACAAGACCTTCTAGATCAGATCAGATCAGATCAGATCAGTCGCTCAGTCGTGTCCGACTCTTTGCGACCCCATGAATCGCAGCACACCAGGCCTCCCTGTCCATCACCAACTCCCGGAGTTCATTCAGACTCATGTCCATCTAGTCAGTGATGCCATCCAGCCATCTCATCCTCTGTCATCCCCTTCTCTTGCCCCCAATCCCTCCCAGCATCAGTTTCCAATGAGTCAACTCTTTGTATGAGATGGCCAAAGTACTGGAGTTTCAGCTTTAGCATCATTCCTTCCAAAGAAATCCCAGGGCTGATCTCCTTTAGAATGGACTGGTTGGATCTCCTTGAAGTTCTAACACCCTCAAAAAGATGTCCTTTTCATTACACGGGACTGGAATGCAAAAGTAGGAAGTCAATAAACACCCGGAGTAACAGGCAAATTTGGCCTTGGAGTACACAATGAAGCATGGCAAAGGCTAATAGAGTTTTGCCAAGAGAATGCACTGGTCATAACAAACACCCTCTGCCAACAGCACAAGAGAAGACTCTACACACGGACATCACCAGATGGTCAACACCGAAATCAGATTGATTATATTCTTTGCAGCCAAAGATGGAGAAGCTCTATACAGTCAGCAAAAAACAAGACCAGGAGCTGACTGTGGCTCACATGATGAATTCCTTATTGCCAAATTCAGACTGAAATTGAAGAAAGTGGAGAAAACCACTAGACCATTCAGGTATGACCTAAATCAAATCCCTTATGATTATACAGTGGACGTGAGAAATAGATTTAAGGGGCTAGATCTGATAGAGTGCCTGATGAACTATGGATGGAGGTTTGTGACACTGTACAGGAGACAGGGATCAAGACCATCCCCATGGAAAAGAAATGCAAAAAAGCAAAATGGCTGTCAGGGAAGACCTTACAAATAGCTTTGAAAAGAAGAAAAGCGAAAAGCAAAGGAGAAAAGGAAAGATATAAGCATCTGAATGCAGAGTTCCAAAGAGTAGCAAGAAGAGATAAGAAAGCCTTCTTCAGTGATCAATGCAAAGAAATAGAGGAAAACAACAGAATGGGAAAGACTAGAGATCTCTTCAAGAAAACTAGAGATACCATGGGAACATTTCATGCAAAGATGGGCTCGAAAAAGTACAAAAATGGTATGGACCTAACAGAAGCAGAAGATATTAAGAAGAGATGGCAAGAATACACAGAAGAACTGTACAAAAAAGATCTCACAACCAAGATAAACACAATAGTGTGATCACTCACCTAGAGCCAGACATCCTGGAATGTGAAGTCAAGTGGGCTTTAGAAAGCATGACCATGAACAAAGCTAGTGGAGGTGATGGAATTCCAGTGGAGCTATTCCAAATCCTAAGAATGATGCTGTGAAAGTGCTGCACTCAATATACCAGCAAATTTGGAAAACTCAGCAGTGGCCACAGGACTGGAAAAGGTCAGTTTTCATCCCAATCCCAAAGAAAGGCAATGCCAAAGAATGCTCACACTATGGCACAATTGCACTCATCTCACACACTAGTAAAGTAATGCTCAAAATTCTCCAAGCCAGGCTTCAGCAATACATGAACTGTGAACTTCCAGATGTTAAAGCTGGTTTTAGAAAAGGCAGAGGAACCAGACATCAAATTGCCAACATCCGCTGGATCATAGAAAAAGCAAGACAGTTCCAGAAAAACATCGATATCTGCTTTATTGACACTGCCAAAGCCTTTGACTGTGTTGATCACAATAAACTGTGGAAAATTCTGAAAGAGATGGGAATACCAGACCACCTGATCTGCCTCTTGAGAAACCTGTATGCAGGTCAGGAAGCAAGTTAGAACTGGACATGGAACAACAGACTGGTTCCAAATAGGTAAAGGAGTACGTCAAGGCTGTATATTGTCACCCTGTTTATTTAACTTATATGCAGAGTACATCATGAGAAATGCTGGGCTGGAAGAAGCACAGGCTGGAATCAAGATTGCCGGGAGAAATATCAATAACCTCAGATATGCAGATGACACCACCCTTATGGCAGAAAGTGAAGAGGAACTAAAAAGCCTCTTGATGAAAGTGAAAGAGGAGAGTGAAAAAGTTGGCTTAAAGCTCAACATTCAGAAAACGAAGATCATGGCATCTGGTCCCATCACTTCATGGGAAATAGATGGGGAAACAGTGGAAACAGTGTCAGACTTTATTTTTGTGGGCTCCGAAATCACTGCAGATGGTGACTGCAGCCATGAAATTAAAAGGCGCTTACTCCTTGGAAGGAAACTTATACCAACCTAAATGGAATATTGAAAAGCAGAGACACTGCTTTGCTAACAAAGGTCCATCTAGTCAAGGCTATGGTTTTTCCAGTAGTCATGTATAGATGTGAGAGTTGGACTGTGAAGAAAGCTGAGCGCCGAAGAACTGATGCTTTTGTTTTTGTTTTGTTTTTTTTTTTTTGAACTGATGCTTTTGAACTGTGGTGTTGGAGAAGACTCTTGAGAATCCCTTGGACTGCAAGGAGATCCAACCAGTCCATTCTGAAGGAGATCAGTCCTGGGTGTTCTTTGGAAATAAGGATGCTTAAGCTGAAATTCCAGTACTTTGGCCACCTCATGCGAAGAGGTGACTCAGTGAAAAAGACTGTGATGCTGGGAGGGATTGGGGGCAAGAGGAGAAGGGGACGACAGAGGATGAGATGGCTGGATGGCATCACTAACTCGATGGACAGGAGTTTGAGTGAACTCCAGGAGTTGGTGATGGACAGGGAGGCCTGACGTGCTGCAATTCATGGGGTCGCAAAGAGTCGGACACGACTGAGCGACTGAATTGAACTGAACTGAAGACATCACCAGGCCTGTTCACAGAACAAAGGGCTGCGGACCGGCCCATCCCCCACTGGAGATAGGCAAGCGAGGGCAGCCAGAGCCAGAAGGGGGCAATCTTGGCCCCAAAGAGGCATCCTATACCAAACTACAAGCAGACTTCGTTGCTAACCAAGACCTCTTGGGATTCTGGATGGTCGACATCTGCTGGGAGGGTCGCAGCCAGAGGTCAGCTTCCCACAAGAGAGACACAGCACACCTGAGAAGGCGCACCTGTCGTACACCCAGAAAACCGAGCGGCTGACACAGGCGAGGCGATAAGTCACAGCCTTCAACTGGGGGCGACTGTGCTTGCCAAGCACCTGGTCACCTGAGCTGCTCGGACCTGGGATGGGGACAAAACACAGGCCCAACGAAGTCTGAGCCTTTGTGGAGTACCCCCAAAACCTGAACCTGAGCGGCTTAGACCTGGGGAGTGCATACAATCCAGGGCCAGCATCAGACAGTTCCCAGCAGAGCAACCTAGAGCCTGAACGGTGTAGACTGGGAAAGCACACACGCTGTGAGCGGGGGCAAACCCAGTGTGGCTGAATCACTGTGAGCACATGCCACTGATATTTGTTTGCAGTATTCCTCCCTCTCCACAGCACAACTGAACAAGTGAGCCTAATAAAAAATGTGACCACCACCACCCGCCTTGTGTCAGGGCAGAAATTAGACACTGAGGAGACCAGCAAACAGAAGAAGCTAAAATAAACAGAGGGAACTGCTTTGAAAGTGACAGATGCAATAGACTAAAGCCCAGAAGTACAAGCTGGACCAAGGAACTATCTGAAAATGAACTGACCCCACACTGTCCGCAACAGCTCCAGAGAAAGCCTTAGATGTATTTTTACTATTATCATTTTTTTAATTAAAATTTTTTTTTAATTTTTAAGTCCCCTATTACTTCTTTAATTTTCATTTTTTAACCTATCACCTTGGGGGGAAGAAGACCCTGTTTTTAAAGCAAACTTAATATATATATATATATAAATATATATTTTATAATTTTTGTCTTTGTTTGCTTTAATATTGTATTTTTGAGAATATAACCTCTACTCTAGGCTTTTAATCTTTGCTTTTTGGTATTTGTTATCAACTTTATATCTTTAAGAACCCAATCTTCAGTACC
Source organism: Tragelaphus eurycerus (assembly GCA_935064755.1). Lineage (NCBI taxonomy): Eukaryota > Metazoa > Chordata > Mammalia > Artiodactyla > Bovidae > Tragelaphus > Tragelaphus eurycerus. The sequence goes on along the minus strand of CAKXYN010000126.1, from coordinate 1,155,428 downwards.
CATTTTTACTTGGGAGTGAGATCACTGGCCTGATTGCTCTCTCCCACTTTTGACTCTGCTTTCTCTCCACCAGGTCTCCTCTATCTCCCTTCTGCCCCTTTTCTTCTCTGCCCAACTCTGTGAATCTCTTTGTGTGTTCTGGGCTGTGGAGAATACTTAGGGAACTGATTACTGGCTGGATCTGTCTGTCTCCTTTTGATTCCCTGTTTTATCCTCCTGGCCACCTCTGTTTCCTTCCTCCCTCTTCTCTTCTCTGTGTAACACCATGAACATCTCTGAGGGATCCAGACTGTGGAGAGCACATGGGGAAGTGATTACTGGCTAGCTTGCTCTCTCCGCTTTTGATTCCCCCTCTTCTCCTCCTCAGAGAAGGCAATGGCACCCCACTCCAGTACTCTTGCCTGGAAAATCCCATGGACGGAGGAGCCTGGTGGGCTGCTTTCCATGGGGTCGCTAAGAGTCGGACACGACTGAACGACTTCACTTTCACTTTTCACTTTCATGCATTGGAGAAGGAAATGGCAACCCACTCCAGTGTTCTTGCCTGGAGAATCCCAGGGACCAGGGAGCCTGGTGGGCTGCCATCTATGGGGCTTCACAGTCGGACACGACTGAAGCAACTTAGGAGCAGCAGCAGCAGCTTCTCCTCCTGGTCACCTCTATCTCCCACCTGCCTCTTCTCTTCTCCATGTAACTCTGAATACCTCTCCAGGTGTCCCTCACTGTGGAGAAACTTTTCATCATTAACCTAGATGTTTTATCATTGGTGCTGTATAGATGGAGAAGTCTTGAGGCTACTGTAAAAATAAGACTGAAAACCAGACGCAGAATGCTTAAGTCCAAATCCTGAGAACTCCTGAATCCAGGGAACATTAATCAATAGGAGCTCATCAAACGCTTCCATGCTGCTGCTGCTGTGTTGCTTCAGTCGTGTCTGACTCTGTGATGCCATAGAGGCAGCCCACCAGGCTCCCCCGTCCCTGGGATTCTCCAGGCAAGAATACTGGAGTGGGTTGCCATTTCCTTCTCCAATGCATGAAAGTGAAAAGTGAAAGTGTAGTCGCTCAGTCATGTCTGACTCTTAGCGACCCCATGGACTGCAGCCCATCAGGTTCCTCTGTCCATGGGATTTTCCAGGCAAGAGTACTGGAGTGGGGTGCCATTGCCGTCTCTGAAATGTTACCTACACTGAAACCAAGCACCATCCAAGGGCCAGCAAGTTCCAGAGCAAGACATACCACGCAAATTCTCCAGCAACACAGGAACATAGCCCTGAGCTTCAATATACAGGCTGCCCAAAGTCACACCAAACCCACTGATATCTCAGCACTCATTACTGGACACTTCATTGCACTCTAGAGAGAAGAAATCCACCTCCACCCACCAGAACACCAACACAACCTTCCCTAATCAGGAAACTTTGACAAGCCACCCATCCAACCCTACCCACAGCGAGGAACCTCCACAATAAAGAGGAACCACAAACTGCCAGAATACAGAAAGGCCACCCCAAACATAGCAATATAAACAAGATGAAAAGGCAGAGAAATACCCAGAAAGCAAAGGAACGGGATAAATGCTCACCAAACCAAACAAAAGAGGAAGAGATAGGGAATCAACCTGATAAAGAATTCTGAATAATTATAGTGAAAATGATCCAAAACCTTGAAAACAAATTGGAGTTATAGATAAATAGCCTGAAGACAAGGATCGAGAAGATGCAAGAAAGGTTTAACAAGGACCTAGAAGAAATAAAAAACAGTCAATATATAATGAATAATGCAATAAATGAGATCAAAAACATTCTGGAGGGAAAAACAGTAGAATAATGGAGGCAGAAGATAGGATAAGTGAGGTAGATGATAGAATGGTATAAATAAAAGAAACAGAGAAGAAAAAAGAATTAAAAGAAATGAGGACAACCTCAGAGACCTCTGGGACAATGTTAAACACCCCAACGTTCGAATCATAGGAGTCCCAGAAGAAGAAGACAAAAAGAAAGACCATGAGAAAATACTTGAGGAGGAAATAGTTGAAAACTTACCTAAAATGTGGAAGGAAATAAGCACCCAAGTCCAAGAAACTGAGAGAGTCCCAAACAGGATAAACCCAAGGTGAAACACCCCAAGACACATATTAATCAAATTAACAAAGATCACACAAAGAACAAATATTAAAAGCAGCAAGGGAAAAACAACAAATAACACACAAGGGGATTCCCATAAGGATAACAGATGATCTTTCAATAGAAACTCTTTAGGCCAGAAGGGAATGGCAGGACATACATAAAGTGATGAAAGAAAATAACCTACAGCCCAGATTACTGTACCAGCAAGGATCTCATTCAAATATGAAGGAGAAATCAAAAGCTTTATAGACAAGTAAAAGTTGAGAGAATTTAGCACCACCCAACCAGCTCTCCAACAAATGCTAAAGGCTCTTCTCTAGACAGGAAACACACAAAGGGTGTATAAACTTGAACCCAAAACAATAAAGTAAATGTCAATGGGATCATCAGTCAATCAGTTCAGTCGCTCAGTCATGTCTGACTCTTTGCGACCCCATGAACTGCAGCACGCCAGGCCTCCCTGTCCATCACAATCTCCTGGAGTTCACTCAAACTCACGTCCATCCAGTCAGTGATGCCATCCAGCCATCTCATCCTTTGTGGTTCCCTTTTCCTCCTGCCCCCTGATGCTGTGATGCCTCCCAGCATCACAGTCTTTTCCAATGAATTAACTCTTCGCATGAGGTGGCCAAAGTACTGGAGTTTCAGCCTTATTCCTTCCAAAGAGCACCCAGGGCTGATCTCTTTTAGAATGGACTGGTTGTATCTCCTTGCACTCCAAGGGATTCTCAAGAGTCTTCTCCAATATCACAGTTCAAAAGCATCAATTCTTAGGCACTCAGCCTTCTTCACAGTCCAGCTCTCACATCCATACATGACCACAGGAAAAACCATAGCCTTGACTAGACAGAACTTTGTTGGCAAAGTAATGTCTCTGCTTTTGAATATGCTATCTAGGTTGGTCAAAACTTTTCTTCCAAGGAGTAAGCATCTTTTAATTTCATGGCTACAGTCACCATCTGCAGTGATTTTGGAGCCCAGAAAAATAAAGTCTGACACTGTTTCCACTGTTTCCCCATCTATTTCACATGAAGTAATGGGACCAGATGCCATGATCTTCGTTTTCTGAATGTTGAGCTTTAAGCCAACTTTTTCACTCTCCTCTTTCACTTTCACCAAGAGGCTTTTTAGTTCCTCTTCACTTTTTGCCATAAGGGTGGTTGCATCTGCATATATGAGGTTATTGATATTCCTCCCGGCAATCTTGATTCCAGCCTGAGCTTCTTCCAGCCTAGCATTTCTCATGATGTACTCTGCATATAAGTTAAATAAACAGGGTGACAATATACAGCTTTGACGTACTCCTTTTCCTATTTGGAACCAGTCTGTTGTTCCATGTCCAGTTCTAACTGTTGCTTCCTGACCTGCATACAGGTTTCTCAAGAGGCAGGTCAGGTGGTCTGATATTCCCTTCTCTTTCAGAATTTTCCACAGTTGATTGTGATCCACACAGTCAAAGGTTTTGACATAGTCAATAAAGCAGAAATAGATGTTTTTCTGGAACCCTCTTGCTTTTTCCATGATCCAACAGATGTTGGAAATTTGATGTCTGGTTCCTCTGCCTTTTCTAAAACCAGCTTTAACATCTGGAAGTTCACGGTTCACGTATTGCTGAAGCCTGGCTTGGAGAATTTTGAGCATTACATTACTAGTGTATGAGATGAGTGCAATTGTGCAGTAATTTGAGCATTGTTTGGCATTGCCTTTCTTTGGGATTTGAATGAAAATTACCTAAAATGTATATGGGTTGAATGCCTCAGCCAAAAGACAAAGACTGGCTGAATGGATAAAAAAATAAGACCCCTATATATGTTGTCTACAAGAGACCGACCTCAAAACAAGGAACACATACAGACTGAAAGTGAAGGGCTGGAAAAAGTTATGCCAGGAAAATAGAGACCAAAAGAAAGCAAGAGTAGCAATACTCATGTCAGATAAAATAGACTTTAAAACAAAGACTGTGAAAAGAGACAAACATGGACACTACATAATGATCAAAGGATCAATCCAAGAAGAAGACATAACAATTATAAATATATATGCACTCAACATAGGAGCACTGCAATATGTAAGACAAATACTAACAAGTATGAACGGGGAAATTAACAATAACACAATAATAGTAGGAGACTTTAATACCCCACTCACACCTATGGATAGATCAACTGAATAGAAAATTAACAAGGAAACACAAACTTTAAATGATACAATAGACCAGTTAGATCTAATTGATATCTATAGGACATTTCACCCCAAAACAATGAATTTCACCTTTTTCTCAGGTGAACTGGAACCTTCTCCAGGATAGATCACATCCTGGGCCATAAATCTAGCCTTGGTAAATTCAAAAAAGTTGAAATCATTCCAAGCAACTTTTCAGACCACAGTGCAGTAAGAATACATGTCAATTACAGGAGAAAAACAATTAAAAACTCCAACATATGGAAGCTGAACAACACACTGCTGAATAACCAAGAAATCACAGAAGAAATCAAAAAGGAAATTAAAATATGCATAGAAATGAATGAAAATGAAAACGCAACAACCCAAAACCTATGGGACACTGCAAAAGCAGTGCTAAGGGGAAGGTTCATAGCAATACAGGCTTACCTCAAGAAACAATAAAAAAGTCAAATAAATAACCTAACTCTATACCTAAAGCAGGAGAAGGCAATGACAACCCACTCCAGTACACTTGCCTGGAAAATCCCATGGATGGAGGGGCCTGGTAGGCTGCAGTCCATGGGGTTGCTAAGAGTCGGACACGACTGAGCGACTTCACTTTCACTTTTCGCTTTCATGCACTGGAGAAGGAAATGGCAACCCACTCCAGTGTTCTTGTCTGAAGAATCCCAGGGACGGGGAGCCTGGTGGGCTGCTGTCTATGGGGCCGCACAGAGTGGGACACGACTGAAGCGACTTAGCAGCAGCAGCAGCATACCTAAAGAAACAAGAAAAGGAAGAAATGAAGAACCCCAGGGTTAGTAGAAGGAAAGAAATCTTTAAAATTAGGGCAGAAATAAATGCAAAAGAAACAAAAGAAACCATAGCAAAAATCAACAAAGCCAAAAGCTGGTTCTTTGAGAAGATAAATAAAATTGACAAACCATTAGCCAGACTCATCAAGAAACAAAGGGAGAAAAAATGAAATCAACAAAATTAGAAATGAAAATGGAGAGATCACAACAGGCAACACAGAAATACAAAGGATCATAAGAGACTATTATCAGCAACTATATGCCAATAAAATGAACAGCTTGGAAGAAATAGACAAATTCTTAGAAAAGCACAGCTTTCCAAAACTGAACCAGGAAGAAATAGACAATCTTAACAGACCCATCACAAGCACAGAAATTGAAACTGTAATCAGAAATCTTCCAGCAAACAAAAGCCCAGGACCAGATAGCTTCACAGCTGTAATCTACCAAAAATTTAGAGAAGCACTAACACCTATCCTACTCAAACTCTTCCAGAAAATTGCAGAGGAAGGTAAACTTCCAAACTCATTCTATGAGCTCATCATCACCCTAATACCAAAACCTGACAAAGATGCCACAAAAAAAGAAAACTACAGACCAATATCACTGATGAACATAGATGCAAAAATCCTTAACAAAATTCAGCAAACAGAATCCAACAACATATTAAAAAGATCAAACATCATGACCAAGTGGGCTTTATCCCAGGGATGTAAGGATTCTTCAGTATCTGCAAAGCAATCAATGTAATACACCACATCAACAAACTGAAAAATAGAAACCATATGATTATCTCAATAGATGCAGAGAAAGCCTTTGACAAAATTCAACATCCATTTATGATTTAAAAAAAAAAACCTCCAGAAAGCAGGAATAGAAGGAACATACCTCAACATAATAAAAGCTATATATGACAAACCCACAGCAAACATTATTCTGAATGGTGAAAAATTGAAAGCATTTCCCCTAAAGTCAGGAACAAAACAAGAGTGCCCACTCTCACCACTACTATTCAACATAGTTTTGGAAGTTTGGGCCACAGCAATCAGAGCAGAAAAGGAAATAAAAGGAATCCAGATTGGAAAATAAGAAGTAAAACTCTGTTTGCAGATGACATGATCCTCTACATAGAAAACCCTAAAGACTCCACCAGAAAACTACCAGAAAAGAGCTAATCAGTGAATATAGTGAAGTTGCAAGATATAAATTCAACACATAGAAATCCCTTGCATTCCTATACACTAACAATGAGAAAATAGAGAAATTAAGGAAACAATTCCATTCACCATTGCAATGAAAAGAATAAAACACTTAGGAATATATCTACCTAAATAAACAAAAGACCTATATATAGAAAACCATAAAACACTGGTGAAAGAAATCAAAGAGGATACAAATAGATGGAGAAATATACCGTGTTCATGGATCAGATGGATCAATATAGAGAAAATGAGTATACTACCCAAAGCAATCTATAGATTCAATGCAACCCCTATCAAGCTACCAACGGTGTTTTTCAGAGAACTAGAACAAATAATTTCACAATTTGTATGGAAATACAAAAAACCTCGAATAGCCAGCCAGAGCAATCTTGAGAAAGAAGAATGGAACTGGAGGAATCAACTTGTCTGCTTTAGGCTCTACTACAAAGTCAGTCATCAAGACAGTATGGTACTGGCACAAGGACAGAAATATAGATCAATGGAACAAAATAGAAAGCCCAGAGATAAATCCACGCACCTATGGACACCTTATCTTTGACAAAGGAGGCAAGAATATACAATGGAGAAAAGACAATCTGTTTAACCGTGGTGCTAGGAAAACTGGTCAACCACTTGTAAAAGAATGAAACGAGATCACTTTCTAACACCATATACAAGATCAGATCAGATCAGATCAGTTGCTCAGTCGTGTCCGACTCGTTGCGACCCCATGAATCACAGCATGCCAGGCCTCCCTGTCCAACACCAACTCCCGGAGTTAACTAAGACTCACGTCCATCGAGTCAGTGATGCCATCCAGCCATCTCATCCTCTGTAGTCCCCTTCTCCTCTTGCCCCCAATCCCTCCCAGCATCAGAATCTTCTCCAATGAGTCAACTCTTCACATGAGGTGGCCAAAGTACTGGAGTTTCAGCTTTAGCATCATTCCTTCCAAAAAATCTCAGGGCTGATCTCCGTCAGAATGGACTGGTTGGATCTCCTTCAGTCCAAGGGATTCTCAAGAGTCTTCTCCAACATCACAGTTCAAAAGCATCAATTCTTCAGCACTCAGCCTTCTTCACAGTCCAGCTCTCACATCCATACATGACCACAGGAAAAACCATAGCCTTGACTAGATGGACCTTTGTTGGCAAAGTAATGTCTCTGCTTTTGAATATGCTATCTAGGTTGGTCATAACTCTCCTTCCAAGGAGTAAGCATCTTTTAATTTCATGGCTACAGTCACCATCTGCAGTGATTTTGGAGCCCAGAAAAATAAAGTCTGATATTGTTTCCACTGTTTCCCCATCTATTTCCCATGTAGTGATGAGACCAGATGCCATGATCTTCGTTTTCTGAATGTTGAGCTTTAAGCCAACTTTTTCACTCTCCACTTTCACTTTCATCAAGAGGCTTTTTAGTTCCTCTTCACTTTCTGCCATAAGGGTGGTTGCATCTGCATATCTGAGGTTATTGATATTTCTCCCGGCAATCTTGATTCCAGCCTGTGCTTCTTCCAGCCCAGCGTTTCTCATGATGTACTCTGCATATAAGTTAAGTAAGCAGGGTGACAATATACAGCCTTGACGTACTCCTTTTCCTATTTGGAACCAGTCTGTTGTTCCATGACCAGTTCCAACTGTTGCTTCCTGACCTGCATACAGGTTTCTCAAGAGGCAGGTCAGGTGGTCTGGTATTCCCATCTCTTTCAGAATTTTCCACAGTTTATTGTGATCCACACAGTCAAAGGCTTTGGCATAGTCAAGAAAGCAGAAATAGATGCTTTTATGGAACTCTCTTGTTTTCTCCATGATCCAGTGGATGTTGGCAATTTGATGTCTGGTTCCTCTGCCTTTTCTAAAACCAGCTTTAACATCAGGAAGTTCACGGTTCACGTATTGCTGAAGCCTGCTTGGAGAATTTTGAGCATTAACTTACTAGCATGTGAGATGAGTGCAATTGTGCCATAGTTTGAGCATTCTTTGGCATTGCCTTTCTTTGGGATTGGGATGAAAACTGACCTTTTCCAGTCCTGTGGCCACGGATGAGTTTTCCAAATTTGCTGGTATATTGAGTGCAGCACTTTCACAGCATCATCTTTCAGGATTTGGAATAGCTCCACTGGAATTCCATCACCTCCACTAGCTTTGTTCGTAGTGATGCTTTCTAAGGCCCACTTGACTTCACATTCCAGGATGTCTGGCTCTAGGTTAGTGATCACACCATCGTGATTATCTGGGTCGTGAAGATCTTTTTTGTATAGTTCTTCTGTGTATTCTTGCCACCTCTTCCTAATATCTTCTGCTTCTGTTAGATCCATACCATTTCTGTCCTTTATCGAGCCCATCTTTGCATGAAATGTTCCTTTGGTATCTCTGATTTTCTTGAAGAGATCCCTAGTCTTTCCCATTCTGTTGTTTCCCTCTATTTCTTGGCATTGAGTGCTGAAGAAGACTTTGTTATCTCTTCTTGGTATTCTTTGGAACTCTGCTTTCAGATGTTTATATCAGATTTTTTTTTATAGTTTCTGGTCTTATGTTTAGATCGTTAATCCATTTTAAGTTGGATTAACAATCTAAATGTAAGACCAGAAACTATAAAACTCCTAGAGGAAAACATAGGCAAAACACACTCCGACATAAACCACAGCAGGATCCTCTATGACCCACCTCCCAGAATATGGGAAATAAAAGCAAAAATAAACCAATGGGACCTAATTAAAAGCTTCTTCACAACAAAAGAAACTATAAGCAAGGTGAAAGACAGCCTTCAGAATGGGAGAAAATAATAGCAAATGAAGCAATGGACAAAGAATTAATCTCAGAAATATACAAGCAACTCCTGCAGCTCAATTCCAGAAAAATTAACGACACAATCAAAAAATGGGCCAAAGAACTAAACAGACATTTCTCCAAAGAAGACATACAGATGGCTAACAAACACATGAAAAGATGCTCAACATCACTCATTATCAGAGAAATGCAAATCAAAACCACTATGAGGTACATCTCATGCCAGTCAGAATGCCTGCTATCCAAAAGTCTACAAGCAATAAATGCTGGAGAGGGTGTGGAGAAAAGGGAACCCTCTTACACTGTTGGTGGGAATGCAAACTAGTACAGCCACTATGGATAACAGTGTGGAGATTCCTTAAAAAACTGGAAATAGAACTGCTTTATGACCCAGCTGGAGAAGGCAATGGCACCCCACTCCAGTACTCTTGCCTGGAAAATCCCATGGATGGAGGAGCCTGGTGGGCTGCAGTCCATGGGGTCGCACAGAGTCGGATACGACTGAGCGACTTCACTTTCACTTATCACTTTCATGCATTGGAGAAGGAAATGGCAACCCACTCCAGTGTTCTTGCCTGGAGAATCCCAGGGATGGGGGAGCCTGGTGGGCTGCTGTCTATGGGGTCACACAGAGTCGGACACGACAGAAGTGACTTAGCAGCAGCAGTTATGACCCAGCAATCCCACTGCTGGGCATACACACCGAGGAAACCAGAATTGAGAGAGACACATGTACCCCAATGTTCATCACAGCACTGTTTATAATAACCAGGACATGGAAGCAATCTAGATGTCCATCAGCAGATGAATGGATAAGAAAGCTGTGGTACATATACACAATGGAGTATTGCTCTGCCATTAAAAAGAATACATTTGAATCAGTTCTAATGAGGTGGACAAAACTGGAGCCTATTATACAGAGTGAAGTAAGCCAGAAAGAAAAATACCAATACAGTATACTAACGCATATATATGGAATTTAGAAAGATGGTAACGATAAGCCTATATGTGAGGCAGCAAAAGAGACACAGATGTATAGAACAGTCTTTTGGACTCTGTGGGAGAGGGCAAGGGTGGGACGGTTTGGGAGAATGGCATTGAAACATGTATATTATCATATGTGAAATGGGTCACCAGTCCAGTTTCAATGCATGATACAGGGTGCTTGGCTGGTGCACTGGGATGACCCAGAGGGATGGGATGCGGAGGGAGGTGGGAGGGGGGTTTAGGATGGGGAATACATGTACACCCGTGGCAGATTCATGTCAATATATGGCAAAACCAATACAATATTGTAAAGTAAAATAATAAATAAATTTTTTTAAAAAGAGCCCCCCTCCCCCCAAAAAAGCAGAGACATTACTTTGCCAACAAAGTTCCATCTAGTCAAAGCTATGGTTTTTCCAGTAGTCATGTAGGATATGAGAGTTGGACTCTGAAGAAAGCTGAGCACAGAAGAAATGATGCTTTTGAACTGTGGTGTTGGAAAAGACTCTTGAGAGTCCCTTGGATTGCAAGGAGATCCAACCAGGCCATCCTAAAGAGATCAGTCCTGGGTGTTCTTTGGAAGGAATGATGCTAAAGCTGAAACTCCCAATACTTCGACCACCTGACGTGAAGAACTGACTCATTGGAAAAGACCCTGGTGCTGGGAAAGATTTAAGGCAGGAGGAGATGGGAACGACAGAGGATGAGATGGTTGGATGGCATCATCGACTTAATGAACATGAGTTTGAGTAAACTTTGGGCGTTGGTGATGGAAAGGAGTCCTGGCGTTCTGCAGTCCATGGGGTCGCACAGAGTCGGACACAACTGAGCGACTGAACTCTAATTCAGTCAGTAGAAAGGCTTTCACCACATTTCTCCAATATCTTTCAAGTCCTTGGTTGAAGTAACCGGGTGTTATAAAATGTTGAGCCCAACTTCGCAACGTCCCTTCGGCTTCCCTGCTGTCCCAAACCCTTTGCCTCTGCGCATTTGACAATCGCCCGAGAGCTCTGACAGTCCAAGCTCTTTTCACACTCCCGTTGCCAAAACTGAGGAATAGCAGCCGGGAGCCGAGAGGCGGGGCCGGGAGGCGGGACTAACAGGGCCAGGCCAAGCCGAACAAAGCGGAACTTGGCTACGTCATTTCCGTCTGCGGCATTAGGGGAGGCACCCGCGGAGCCCCACCCGGCGGCGATAGGCAGGTGAAGGGGAAGGGGTGTGCCGTCCGCCTCAGCCTTACTGCTTCCCTTCGGTTTGCGTGTGTGACGACTGGGTCTGAGGCTTCTCTCGTTCAGTGTGCTGAACGCCCCATGTCCTTGCTGTCCGCGCCCCATCCAGCCCCCTTAATGACGTTTCCTTTCCCAAGACCCATTGGGCGTCCAGCCTTTTCGCGTACTATCTTGCCCAGGATTAACCCCTTGCCCTGCGTTCCCTCTACCCGCCCGTGGTGAACTGGCGTCACTGTGGTTGACAAGAGCTCGCTGCCTATTCCTCGTGCTCTCTGGACCCCCCTCGCGCAGAGATACTGTCTCATCCACCTTCAGGCCTGGCTGGAAGTACTTGTTAACCCACCTCACGTCGTTTCCTAGAATTTTTTCCTGTTTGATCCGTGAAATGGTTTCCCGTCTTTAAATCGTTTTTAACGACGAGGCTATCAGTTGTCTTAACCTCTTCTGCTCTTTGTATAAAGGGCCACAGGAAAAAAGGAAAAGCGAAATTACAAAACTGATAAAGATCACGAAGCACATTTGTTTATTCAAAGAAACAGTAGGAAAACAGAACGGGAAGTCTAGGTTCTGATCTCAGCAAGTTAATCTGAATACCGTTTTCAAACTTTTATTTTTTTTTTCAAACTTTTAAATGAGTAAATGGAACTTAGACTTCAAAGATTTACCTTGTAAGGTTTTTGTCTTGAGCCTGAATAGATCAGCGGAACCATGATCTACTATAATAGAAATTTGTGATTCAGTTCAGTTCAGTCGCTCAGTCGTGTCCGACTCTTCTCGACCCCATGAATCGCAGCACGCCAGGCCTCCCTGTCCATCACCAACTCCCGGAGGTCACTCAGACTCACATCCATCGAGTCAGTGATGCCATCCAGCCATCTCATCCTTTGTCGTCCCCTTCTCCTCCTGCCCCCAATCCCTCCCAGCATCAGAGTCTTTTCCAGTGAGTCAACTCTTCGCTTGAGGTGGCCAAAATACTGGAGTTTCAGCTTTAGCATCATTCCTTCCAAAGAAATCCCAGGGCTGATCTCCTTCACTCTGAATTTGCAAGTGGAATCTGGATATAGCAAAACCATCATGACCTGAACAGTGGCTTGATAGTACTTGTTAGTATATAACAACTTGTTAGTACTATATATTTCTGAGGTATTTTCACATTAATTAATTTATTTGGCACTTCATAATAAACATATATATTGTTTTTTATCTGAGGCCAGCAATTCCCCTACCTCCTTTTCTTCTCTGGACCTTATCCTTTTAAACATACAAAAGACTTTACCTTTCATACAAAACAATATCTTAATGTACCTTATTATCTCCCATATATTAAAAAAAAAAAAAAAAACTCTTGAATTCAGCCTTTCCTGCCTTCCAGCTAAATACTCCTATCTCTGTTCCCTTTCAGCACTGAAATAATTGTTTGAATATTCACTTTCTCAACTTTCCCACTTCCTTAACACATCTCAAGCTTGCTTACTTGCTATTCCAATAAGCAACTTTATTTGACCAAATCTAATTCTTTATTCTCAATTTATTTGCCCCTCCCCAGTTGAGAACTTTTTGTTCTTGAAATGTAACTTTATTATTCCTCAATAATGCAATTGATTCTGAATCAGATAATAATTGTAAATACTGTAAGATATTTCATCACTGTTTTGTGGTATTCATAGTGTAATGGTGACATACGGAATTAGTCTGCAGTAACATTTTCAGCTTTACTCTAGACAACCAACAACAACAAAAACCACAATTAATCAAGCCCTAATTTGTAGTGTTTGTCATCGCCTATAATGTAAATACTCCCACACTGGTCAGTTTCAAGCTACCACCATGCCTCAGGAATTGCAAAGATATGTCCTGCAGCAGCAGCAGCAGCAGTCCTGCAGTGCACCATAATATAGTTTCCACCATGGAGGTGCTAGTAGATAATCTGCAGAGACCTGTAGGTCTCAACCTTGGATGATTTTGCTTCCCAGGGGAAATTTGGCAATGTCTGGAGATATTTTCAGTTGTCACACCTGTGCTACTGCATCTGGTGAGTAGAAGGCAGGGATTCTGTTAAACAGCCTACATGCACAGAACAATCCTTACAACAAAAAGCCCAGCCCAGAGCATCTCTGGGTCACTGTTGAGGAACCGTGAAATAAAAATAATAACGACAAGGAAACAAATACTAGTAAAATATAGTGTTAAGAGAGGAAAAATTTTTTTCTGTACTCTCTTAAGTTTTGGTGCTTGGAGCCTGTAAATTAAACTGACAAAAGGCAGATTAACAGGTCAAAGTGATACAAATTTACTTGATGTTAATATTTTAATTTTACATACATGGAAAGGAAGTGAAACCCAAAGAGGTGCTTAGCCTTGGGAGCTTGTATTCTATTTTAACAAAAGTTAATAAACTTGTGAAGTGACAAAACAAAGCCAAAGAAATTTGGGCTTCTATGGGTGATAAATTACCTTATATATTGTAAGGTTAGTATATGGGAAAGCTCATGGAGGTTAAGGGTTACTTGAGTAAGATTTGTTTGTACAGATGCATCTCAGTGCCAGTGATAATGATTATTTTGGATCCAGGGATAATGGTTATTTTCCTCCAGTGATAATTATATGGGAAAGAAGATGGGGAGCACCTTCACACAGGACAATACATATCCTCCTTTTAGGTACATATAGGGAGAATAGAGAGCTTGTCCTACATCGGCTATTTCTCAGTTGCCATAAGTTTAAAATAATGCTTTATGCCAAAGTAGTGCTGACTAAAAAGCACAACTTGAGAGTTGCAAGTTAAGTTTTATTTGGGACAAAATGAGGACTAGGTTACAGCCCAGGAGACAGCATTTCAGATATCTCTGAGAAACTGCTCCAAAGAGGTAAGAGGTCAGTATATATATGATTTTGATGAAGGAGGAATTCATGCAGTTAAGCACTTATTTTTGCTGAAGATTTCTGCTAGTCAGGAGGAGTAGAAGTCGCCAGGAAGGAATTTAGTGTTTTTCTAGATATGAGATGTAAGAATTGGGCTCATAAAATCAACTCCTGAAAATATCTAACTATCTGAACACCTATTCTGCCTGTTTTTTCCAGAGCAGATTGTCTCCTTTCTGTTCCTGACCCTGAACTCTATACAGGGGGTTGCTGAGGCTGCAGCAGCACATGATTTAATCCTTGTAGAGGTAGATGGCAAGTGCCAATTTGCCACTTCAATATATGAAATTGACAGGGGCCCATCATGGTCATAAATTTGACCATGCTTTGGGAGGCATTTCATAACCATTTCTTCCCAAGGTGCTTATTCCTAGGTCTGGTGAAGCCTTTACTAATAGGCCACTCGTGTGCTTTTATTGGATTAGGTCTTATTAACAATAATTAAAGATTTGGACCACCTATCTTCCAATCTATTATGGTCCAGCAAAAAATTCCCTCTTACTGCTGCTGCTGCTACTGCTATGTCGCTTCAGTCGTATCCGACTCTGTGCGACCCCAGAGACGGCAGCCCACCAGGCTCCCCGTCCCTGGGATTCTCCAGGCAAGAACACTGGAGTGGGTTGCCATTTCCTTCTCCAATGCATGAAAGTGAAAAGTGAAAGTGAAGTCGCTTAATCGTATCTGACTCCTAGCGACCCCATGGACTGCAGCCTACCAGGCCCCTCCATCCATGGGATTTGCCAGGCAAGAGTACTGGAGTGGGTTGCCATTGCCTTCTCCAGCTGCTGACCTAACAAGTGACAATTTTATTTATAAAATCCCCATATCTAGAGTACACTATTAAAATTATTGATTGGATACAAAATTATGTATTTGACCAACTGCTTCAAGTCACCTAGTCATCATTATTTTTGTCAGAGGCTCAGTCACATATGGTAATACAAGAAATGATAATCTTGTAAAATAAGCAAATTACAAACTGTAGCTAATAGCATTAATAGAATTATAAGTAAATATTTAAGCCAAGAACTTCCCACACCAAACCAGTTTTTGAAGAGGTTATCAAGATTAGGGAGTTGGTCACTTTAGGCAGAAATCAGGTTTTTCATATGGTTCACTAATTATATAGTGAAGCATTATAATCGTCAGGTATGAAAACACAGCATTTAATCTCAATTATGGCACAGGTTTCCCCCCCTGAGATGCAATAAGGATCTAAAGAGCAATGTGGTTTTGTAGCACCTCTTTTCTTATCATAGACACCTCATAATTCAATAGGCTAATAGCCTGGTTACTATCATTTAAAGCCTGTGGAGTGAATCTTAAGGCTTTGGTATGGCCCATTACATTCCCCAGTCCTTTTGAAGGCACATAAATAGCTGCTAAATGGTCATTCTAGTGGAAGACAGATCTCTTGGCCCATCAGACTCATACAAATGATAGATATCTAAATTGTTACCTATGACCTTGAGTCCATGGGAATCCCAGAATGCATTTTCCTATCCATCCTAGTGGAAGCCAAGATCATAAATTAGTACCACAAATTCACTGAGTTCCATTAAGTGCAGCCCAGTGAACCTCTGGTCATCTGACCCAGTTAGGTCCATACCAATCACTGTCTCTAAGGGTAATAATATATAGGTATTGCTTACTCCTTGGAAGGAAAGTTATGACCAACCTAGACAGCATATTCAAAAGCAGAGACATTACTTTGCCAACAAAGGTTCGCCTAGTCAAGGCTATGGTTTTTCCTGTGGTCATGTATGGATGTGAGAGCTGGACTGTGAAGAAGGCTGAGCACCGAAGAATTGATGCTTTTGAACTGTGGTGTTGGAGAAGACTCTTGAGAGTCCCTTGGACTGCAAGAAGATCCAACCAGTCCATTCTGAAGGAGATCAGCCCTGGGATTTCTTTGGAAGGAATGATGCTAAAGCTGAAACTCCAGTATTTTGGCCACCTCATGTGAAGAGTTGACTCATTGGAAAAGACTCTGATGCTGGGAGGGATTGGGGGCAGGAGGAGAAGGGGACGTCGGAGGATGAGATGGCTGGATGGCATCACTGACTCGATGGATGTGAGTCTGAGTGAACTCCTGGAGTTGGTAATAGACAGGAAGGCCTGGCGTGCTGCGATTCATAGGGTTGCAAAGAGTCAGACACGACTGAACAACTGATCTGATCTGATCTGATTGTTTATAAGGCACCCAGCCTAATTTACTGATGTCACAAGGTTTATCATCTTTTAAAAAATATACATATATATATATAATTGTATAGTTGACTTACAATGTTTCAGGTGCACAGCATGGTGATTCAGTTATACAAATACACATATATTATTTTTGAAATTATTTTCCATCATAGGTTATTAAAAGATATTGACTATAGTTCACTATGCTATACAGTAAACCTTTGTTGTTTATTGCATATATATATTTTAATAAGAAATCTAGCATTCTATTCACATTAAGTCAAACAAGTGGAAGCAAAATGTCATTTTTTTTTTAGTTAGGCAAAAATTCATAAGTTTTCTAAAATATATGTATTATACATATGTATACAAAAGCTTTTCTACTGTGCTTGATAAATTCTTGAGAAAGAACATTTAAAAAAAAGAAGAGATAGAGAAGATGGAGAACATAAACTAAATGAAATGGGAGTACTGAATATGAAATAGAAAGAGTAAAACTAGATAAAAGTAAAAGATCCTATAGTCCAATTGTTTTTAAATATGACTGCTCATTAAAAACATCTGGAACTCTGGAGGAAAAAGGCAATACCTGAGCATTTGTATTTTTCAAAAAGTTTCAAGATAATTCTGATATGCATCTGGAGTTCAAGAATGTTTTTCTATTTGATCTTAATTTGGTGATACAGAGTTCCATTATTTTTCCATTGACCAATCATGATACACTGGTATTAAGTAAGTAATAGTTACATAATCACAAGAGTATGAGATGTTTATCTGTTTTCACAATCAGTAGCCAGACAAAAAAGATAATTACAGTTGCAAGCCATATTGGGAACATGATTAACCTAACAATATAAAATAATTGCATACAATTTGAGGGGAGCAAGCAGAGTGATGTGGTAAGTGGAAGTGCATAAATGCATGTTTTCATCTGCCCAGCCAGTCTGTGTCTTTTGGTTGGTACATTGAATTAATTTATATTATGATAATTGTCAATATTTTCTTAATTATTTTGGGTTTATTTTGTGTAGGTCTTTTCCTTCTCTTCTGTTTCATGCCTAGAGAAGTTCCTGTAGCTTTTGTTGTAAAGCTGGTGTGGTGGTGCTGAATTCTCTTCAACTTTTGCTTGTCTGGAAAACTTTTGATTTCTCCATCAAATCTGAAGGACAGTCTTGCTGGGTAGCATATTCTTGGTTGTAGGTTCTTCCCTTTCATGACTTTAAATAGATCATGCCATGCCCTTCTGGCTTGTAGTTTCTTTTGAGAAATCAGCTGATAGCCTGATGGGAGTTCCCTTGTATATTGTCATTTTTCCCTTGCTGCTTTTAATATTTTATCTCTTGTCTTAAGTTTTTGTCATTTTGATTATTATCTGTCTTGGTGTGTTCCTCCTTTGGTTTATCCTTTCTGGGCCTTTGTACTTCCTGAACTTGGTTGACTATTTCCTTTGCCATGTTCAGGAAGTTTTAAGCTATTATCTCTTCAAATGTTTTCTCAGGTCCTTTCTCTCTTCTTCTTCTGGGACCCTTATAATGTGAATGTTAATGTTGTCCCAGAGGACTCTTAGGCTGTCTTCATTTCTTTTCACTCTTTTTTTCTATATTCTCTTCTGTGGCATTGATTTCCATCATTCTGTCCTCCAGAACATTTTATCCATTCTTAAGTCTCAGTTATTCTGCTGTTGTTTCCTTCTAGTGTATTATTCATCTCTGTTTGTTCTTTATTTCTTCTAGGTCTTTGGTAAACATTTCTTGCATCTTCTCAGTCTTTGCCTCCATTCTTTTCCCGAGATCGTGGATCATATTCACTATCATTATTCCAAATTCTTTTTCCTGGAAGGTTTCCTATCTCCATTTAGTTGTTTTTCTAGGATTTTATCTTGTTCCTTCATCTGGGACATAACTGTCTGCTTTTTCATCATGATTAACTTTCTGTAATATGATTTTTGTTTTAGCTGCTATAAGATTGTGCTTCTTGTTTGTTCTTCTGCCCTCTGATGGATGAGGCTAAAAGGCTTAGGCAATGGCAACCAACTCCTGTACTCTTGCCTGGAAAATCCCATGGAAGGAGGAGCCTGGCAGGCTGCAGTCCATGGGGTTGCGAAGAGTCAGATAAAACTGAGTGACTTCACTTTCACTTTTCACTTTCATGCATTGGAGAAGGAAATGGCAACCCACTCCAGTGTTCTTGCTTGGAGAATCCCGGGGACTGGGGGCCTGGTGGGCTGCCGTCTATTGGGTCGCATAGAGTTGGACACGACTGGATCGACTTAGCAGCTTCTTGATGGGAGAGACTGGTGATGGGAAAAACTGGGTCTTGTTCTGGCGGGCAGGGCCTTGCTCAGTAAAGCTTTAATCCAATTATCTGCTGGGGTGGGGTTGCACTCCCTCTCTTATAGTTGTTTGGCCAGAGGCGACCCAGCCCTGGGGTCTATGGGCTTCATGATGGGATTAATGGTGAACTCCAAGAGGGTTTACACCAAGGGGGCCTTCCAGTGCCCCTGTCCCTGCACTGAGCCCCTGCAGACCATGCCTCCACAGGAGACCCTCCAACACTAGAAGGTAGTTTTGGTTCGGTCTCCTGTGGGGTCACTGCTCTCCTCTGGGTCTTGGTGCATGCCGAATTTTGTTTGTGATTTCTAAAGCTTGAGTCTCTATTTCCCCTAGACCTCTGGCAGTCCTATAATCAAATCCCACTGACCCTCATGGCCAGATTCCCTGGGGATTCCCAGTCCCTTTGTCAGATCTCCTGGTAGGGAAGCCTGATGTGGGCTTCAGGACCTTCACAATAGTGCAAGAACTTATTTGGTATTATTATTCTCCAGTTTGTGGGTTATTATTCACCCACCTGGTGCCTATGGGGTTTGATTTTATTGTGACTGTGCCCATCCTACTGTCTCATTGTGGCTTCTTCTTTATCTTCAGATGTGGGTATGTTTTTTCGGTGGCATCCAGCATCCTCTTGTCAGTGGCTTTTCTTCAGCTAGCTGCAGTTTTGGTGCTCTCACAGGAGGAGATAAGTGCATGTCCTTCTATTCTGTCATCTGAACCAGAAGCCTCAAGGCTGATCATCTTTAATATAAATACATAGAGGAGATTTTTTACTTAAATGAACATAACCTGGTGTTAACCACATAAATCCATCTCATAATTCTGGGAGGTTTCCTTCTAATAAACAGGAGGTTACAATTTTTGATTGAGATTTAGCTTATTGTTCTGATTGAGCTTCAGATCAGATCAGATCAGATCAGTCGCTCAGTCTGTCTGACTCTTTGTGACCCCATGAATCGCAGCACGCCAGGCCTCCCTGTCCATCACC
Source organism: Tragelaphus eurycerus (assembly GCA_935064755.1). Classification (NCBI taxonomy): domain Eukaryota; kingdom Metazoa; phylum Chordata; class Mammalia; order Artiodactyla; family Bovidae; genus Tragelaphus; species Tragelaphus eurycerus. The sequence continues at coordinate 1,135,682 of CAKXYN010000126.1, read as the reverse complement.
AACTCCCGGAGGTCACTCAGACTCACATCCATCGAGTCAGTGATGCCATCCAGCCATCTCATCCTCTGTCGTCCCTTTCTCCTCTTGCCTTCAATCCCTCCCTGATTGAGCTTGAGTGACCCTAAAAGAAAATTTGTATGTATGGCCAGGGTCAGAGCAGGTATTATTAATTGGCCAGATGAGAGGATCTCAGAGTAGCCTGAATACAACTGAACTTTCTTTTCTTCTAAAATAAATTTCCTGAAAGCCATCCAGTCAGAGCCTTGGAGTGGAAAATCTTTACCAAGGTAATCCAGAAGTACTTAGATACAGGTAATTAGCCACATAACCAATAATTGGATTGATTTTTAAAACTGCTATAGGATGGTGCCAATGATAGAAAAACATTTGATTTATATACAAAGGTCCAAGAAGTCATGAAAACATTATAAATGATCATATGAATCATGTCCAGCATCTTAGATAACCTGTCTATCTCTGATGTTGCCTTCTTTTCTTCCTGATGTGAGTGTAGTTTCTCCTCTCTTTGAGCATTGTTTTAGGTGAGTTCGAGGTCAGCAGAGATCTCCATACAGTCCAGTGCAACGGTCCTTTTTAAGTGGGAAATATGAATCTAACTCCCTTTAGTTTTGCTGCACATGAGCTAGTTAAGTATACCTGGTGAGGGCCTTTCCATCTGGGTTGTAGAGAGTCCTTTAAATGATGTTTTTTCCGATATAAATAATTCCCTGGTTGCAGGCTATGGGGCATCTGATTTTCATCCCAAGATAGATTAATGAGATAGCTTCAAAACAAACTTCAGTTCAGCTCAGTCATGTCTGACTCTTTGCACCCCGTGGACCGCAGCATGCCAGGCCTCCCTATCCATCACGAACTCCTGGAGTTTACCCAAACTCATGTCCACTGAGTTGGTGATGCCATCCAACCATCTCATCTTCTTTCATCCTCTTCTCCCACCTTTAATCTTTCCCAGCATCAGGGTCTTTTCAAATGAGTTAGCTCTTTGCATCAGATGGCCAAAGTATTGGAGCTTCAGCATCAGTCTTTCCAATGAATACTCAGGGTTTATTTCCTTTAGGATTGACTGGTTTGATCTTGCTGTCCAAGGGATTTTCAAAAGTCTTCTCCAGCACCACAGTTTGAAAGCATCAGTTTTTCAGTGCTCAGCATCCTTTATGGTCAAACTCTCACATGACTATTGGAAAAACTATAGCTTTGACCATATGGACTTTTGTTGGCAAAGTGATGTCTCTGCTTTTTAATATGCTGTCTAGGTTTGTCATAGCTTTTCTTCCAAGGTTTCAGTTTAGTTCAGTTAAGTCACTCAGTCGTGTCCGACTCTTTGCGACCCCATGAATCACAGCACGCTAGGCCTCCCTGTCCATCACCAACTCCCGGAGTTTACCCAAACTCATGTCCATCGAGTCGGTTTAAGTGTCTTTAATTTCATAGCTGCAGTCACTGTCCACAGTGATTTTGGAGCCCAAGAAAAAATTTGTCGGTGATTCCATTTATTTATGTCTTCTTTTATTTCATTCAGCAATGTTTTGTAGTTTTCAATGAACAAGTCTTTAACTTCCTTGGTAGAGTTAATTCCTCAGTATAATATTTTATTCTCTTTGATGCAGTTGTAAATAACTATTTTTATAATTTCCTTTCCAGACTGTTCATTGTTAGTGTATATTAATAGAAATGCAACTGACTTTTGTGTGCTGACTTTGTATCCTACTACTTTGATGAATTTATTTAATAGAACCAGAAGCATTTTTTTGTGGAATCTTTAAGGTTTTATACATATAAGATGTTTTCTGTGAACAGATACAATTTTACTTCTTCCTTTCCAATTTGATGCCTGTATTTCTCTATCTTGCCAAATTACTCTGGCTAGAACTATGAGTATTATGTTGAAAAAGAGTGGCAAAATTGGATATCCTTGCTTTATTCCTGGTTTCACAGTAGTTGCAGCCTTTCACTACTGAATCTAATGTACACTCTGTATAATGTACACTGTGGAATTTTAATTTACGATTTTAATATGTTGAGCTGGTTTTCTTCTATTCCAAATTTATTGACTATTATTATCATGAAAGAGTGTTGAATTTTATCAAATGCTTTTCTTATATCAATTGAGATAATTATCTAGGTTTTTCCTTCGTTCTGTTAATGTTCTATATTGATTGATTTTTAACACAGTCTAATAGGAAAAATAGATAAATAAATGAAATCAATAAAACTTCAATGGTAGCCTACAGGAAATACAATACTTAACATCTGAGGTGTGGTTAGATCAATACTAGTTGAGATCCTAAGATTATGCTTAGAGGTAGACACAGTCCGTACATCCTTAATGTTAATTCTGATCCAGATTGAGGTAGATGTTATAGGACTTCATCTTAAAACTTCCATTACATGACCTTCTGGGCTTTCTGATTTGTATATTTTTCTACTAATTGGCCCCCTGGGTTGTAAAGATCCCCTGGAGAAGGGAAAGTCTACCCACTCCAGTATTCTGGCCTGGAGAATTTCATGGACTTTATAGTCCATGGGTTCGCAAAATGTCAGACACAACTAAGCAACTTTCACACTCACACACACTCTACTAATTGAAGACTCAGAGATTACATCTTGTCATATGACAACTATCAGATGGGACAACCCATTGTTCTAAGTTAAAATGCATACATTTTTTTACAATTAACTTTATATAAACTAAGGAAAAAATGCCAAAAAGTGATTTAACCTATTTCTCCCACACTCCACTGTCTCTCTACCTCTGGAAGTTACCAGTCTGTTCTCTGTAACTATAAGCTTGGTTTTATTATTTACTTATTATTATTTTAGATTTCATGTATAAGAGAAATCATATAGTATTTGTCCTTCTCTGTCTGACTTATTTCACTTACCACAATGCTCTTGAGGTCTGTTCATCTTGTCACAAATAGCAAAATGTTCTTATTGTCTTATGGCTGAGTTATATTCCATTGTGTATATATTCCACATCTTCTTTATCCACTTATCAATCCGTGGAATACTTAGGTTGTTTCCATGTCTCGGCTATTGTAAATAATGCTGCAATGAACATGAGGTGTATATATCTTTTTGAGTTAGTGTTTTCATTTTCTTAAGGCAAATGCTTAGAAGTAGAATTGCTGGATCAAATTAAAAGACGCTTACTCCTTGGAAGGAAGGTTATCTCCAACCTAGATAGCATATTCAAAAGCAGAGACATTACTTTGCCAACAAAGGTTTGCCTAGTTAAGGCTATGGTCTTTCCTGTGGTCATGTATGGATGTGAGAGCTGGACTGTGAAGAAGGCTGAGCACCGAAGAATTGATGCTTTTGAACTGTGGTGTTGGAGAAGACTCTTGAGAGTCCCTTGGACTGCAAGGAGATCCCACCAGTCCATCCTAAAGGAGATCAGTCCTAGTGTTTATTGGAAGGACTGATATTGAAGCTGAAACTCCAATCCTTTTGCCACATGATGTGAAGAGCTGACTCATTTGAAAAGACTGTGATGCTGGGAAAGACTGAGGGCAGGAGGAGAAGGTGATGACAGAGGATGAGATGGTTGGATGGCATCACCGACTCAATGGATATGAGTTTGGGTAAACTCCAGGATTTGGTGATAGACAGGGAGGCCTGGTGTGCTGCGCTCCATGGGGTCCCAAAGAGTCAGAAATGGCTAAGCAAATGAACTGAACTGACCTGAACAGGTTTTTGGTGAAATGTTAGGGTTTTCTTTGTCTAATACCATATAGTATCATGTCATCTGTGTGAACTGACAGTTTTACTTCTTCCCCTCCAATTTGGATAACTTTTTTTTTTTTTTTTCTTAGCTAAATGCTCTGGCTAGGACTTCTAATACTATGTTAAATAAAGTGCTGATTATAGGCATCCTTGTTTTATTCCTGATCTTTAATAAAATGCTTGCAGCATTTAACTATTGTGTATGATGTTAGCTGTGATATTGTCATGTGTGATCTTTATAATGTTGAAATATGTTCCTCTCTATATTGGCTTTTAAAATCAGAGACATTACCTCGCCAACAAAGGTCTAAATAGTCAAAGCTATGGTTTTTCCAGTAGTCATGTGTGGATGTGAGAGTTGGACTATAAAGAAAGCTAAGTGCCAAAGAATTGATGCTTTTGAACTGTGGTGTTGGAGAAGACTCTTGAGCGTTCCTTGGACTGCAAGGAGATCCAACCAGTCCATCCTAAAGGCAATCAGTCCTGAATATTCATTGAAAGGATTGATGCTGAAGCTGAAACTCCAGTACTTTGGCCACCTGATGTGAAGAACTGACTCATTTGAAAAGACCCTGATGCTGGGAAAGATTGAAAATGGGAGAAGAAGGAGACGACAGAGGATGAGATGGTTAGATGGCATCACCAACTCAATGGACATGAGTTTCGGTAAACTCCAGGAGTTGGTGATGGACATGGAGGCCTGGCATGCTACAGTCCATGGGATTGCAAAGAGTCGGACATGACTGAGTGACTGAACTGAACTGATACTGGCTTTGTTGAGAACATTGATTGATATTTCTATTGTGAACTATCTTTGCATTCCAGAATAGATCCAGTTTGTTGATTGTGACAATAGTCATACTTTTAATGTGCTGCTATACTCTCTTTGCTAGTATTTTTGCATCAGTATTCATAGGGATACTGGTTTATAGTTTTCTTTTCCTGTAGTGTCTTTATCTGGCTTTGGTGTAAAGATAAAGCTGGCATCCCAGAATGAGTTAGGCCTCCTTTTCAATATTTTGGAAAACCTTGAGAAGAATTGGTTCTTCTTTAAATGTTTTGTAGAATTCACTAGTGAAGCCATCAGGTCCAGGGCTATTACTTGTCAGGAGATTTTTAATTACCTAGTAAAAAGATTACTAGATGCAAAAAAAGCATTTGACAGAATTCACCATCCATTCAGGATAAAAGCTCTCTCCAAAGTGGGGCTAGAGGGAACCTATCTCAACATAAAGAACATAATATTTGCAGCAAACCCACAGCTGGCATCAGACTCAATGGTTAAAATCTAAAAGACTTCCCACTAAATCCAGGAACCAGAAAAGGATGCCCACTCTTACACTTATGTTTAACATAGTGTTGAAAGTCCTTGGGGCTTCCCTGGTGAGTCTTGTTCACAGAAATCAGATAAGAAAATGAAATAAAATGTAGAGAAGAGATAAAACTGTCACTATTTGCAGATGACATAGAGAATCCTAAAATCTCCACCCAAAAACTACTAGAATAATAAGCAAATTTAGCAAGGTTGCAGGATATAAGAGAAGTATACAGAAATCTGCTATTTCTGAAATATCAGAAAGTGAAAGGAAAAAATCCATTTAAAATCACATCCAAAAAAAAAAAAAAATACATATGTAAGAATAAACTTAAACCAAGGAGACCTATACTCTGACAGTCTCCAGAGAAAGACCTATACTCTGAAAACTATACAACACTGATGAAGGAAACTGAAGATGATTCAAAGAAATGGAAAGATATAGCATGGTATTAGATTGGAAGAATTAATATTGTTAAAGTGGTCATACTACCGAAAGCAATATACAGATTTAATTCAATCCCTATCAATATACCCATGACATTTTTCATAGAACTATAATAATCCTAAAATTTATATACAGATGTTGAGAGCTCAAGATGATAGAGTAAGACATGAGCCACTCCCTTCTTATGAAAACACTAAAATCACAACTAACTGCTAAATAACCATTGGGTGGGGAAAAACTACTGGAACCTACTAAAAAATATACTCTACATTAAAAAAAAAAAAAAAAGCCACAACATGATGGTAGGACAGGCACAATCATGATAAAATCAAATCCCATACCCATTGGTGGGCTACCCACAAGTTGGAAAACAATTGTACCAGAGAAGTTATCCTGCAGGAGTGAAAGTGCTGAGCCCCACGTCTGGCTTCCCAGCCTGAGGATCCAGCAATGGGAGGAATCCCCAGAGAATCTGGCTTTGAAGGCCGGTGGGGTTGGATAATAGGATTTCCACAGAACTTCTGGGAAAAGAAATTCCACACTTAGACGATATACACAAAGTCTCATGTGCACTGAAATACAGGGGGGAAGTGACCCATAAGAATATTGACCTACCTGGTAATATTGACCTAACTTCTGCAGAGGTGGGGGGTAGCTGTGGCTCACTGCAGGGACAAAGATACTGGCAGTAGCAGTTTTCAGAAGTACCCATTGCCATGAGCCCTCCTGGAATGTGCCATTAGCCCCACCAAATAGCCTGTAGGCTCCAGTGCTGGGTCACCTAAAGCCAAATAACCAATAGAGCAGGAACACAGTCCCATCTATCAGCAGACAAGTGACTTAAACTCTTCCTGAGCATGGCCCTGCCAACCAAAGAGACAAGACCCAACTGCGCACACCACTGAGCAGGAATCAGCCCATCCCACCAGGAAACCTGCACAAACCTCTTAGACAACCTTATCCAACAGAGGCAGACAGTAGAAGCAAGAACTACAAATCTATACACTGACTAGAAAGTTAGTCAAAGTAATACAGCAGAGGAATATGTCCCAGATGAATAAATAAGATGAAACTCCAGAAGAACAACTAAGTCAAGTGGAGATAGCCAACCTATCAGAAAAAGAATTCAGAATAATAATAGTGAGGATGATCCAAGATATTAGGAAGAATAGAGGCAAGGACCAAGAAGATGCAAGAAATGTTTAACAAAGGCCTAGAAGAACTAAAAGAAAAGAGCAGTGACCCCACAAGAGACTGACCCACACTTGCCTGTGAGTATCCAGGAGTGTCCAGAGGAGGCGTGAGTTGCAGGTGGCCTGCTGTAGGGTTGGGGGCACTGAGTGTGGCAGTGCGTGCATGGGACCTTTTGAAGGAGGTTGCCATTATCTTCATTACCTCCACAGTAGTTTGGTCTCAGGTCAAACAACAGGGAAAGATCACAGCCTAGCCCATGAACAGAAAATTGGATTAAATATTTACTGAGCATGGCCCTGCCCATCAAAACCAGACCCAGTTTCCCCCATAGTCAGTCTCTCCCTTCAGGGAGCTTCCCTAGCCTCTTATCCTTATCCATCAGAGGACAGACAGAATGAAAACCACAATCACAAAAAACTGATCACATGGACCACAGCTTTGCCTAACTCAATGAAACTATGAGCCATGCCATGTAGGGCCACCCAAGATGGACAGGTCATGATGGAGAGTTCTGACAAAAATGTGGTGCACCGGAGAAAGGAATGGCAAACCACTTCAGTATTCTTGCCTTGAGACCCCATTAACAGTATAAAAAGGCCAAAAGATATGACACTGAAAGATGAAATTCCCTGGTCGGTAGGTGCCCAATATGCTACTGGAGAAGAGTGGAGAAATAACTCCAGAAAGAATGAAGAGACAGAGCCAAAGCAAAAACAATGCCCAGTTGTGGATAGGATTGGTGATGGAATTAAAGTCCGATGCTGTAAAAAAGAATATTGCATTGGAATCTGGAATGTTAGGTCCATGAATCAAGGTGAATTGGAAGTAGCAAACAGGAGATGGTAAGAGTGAACATCGACATTTTAGGAATTAGTGAACTGAAATTGACTGGAATGGGTGAATTTAACTCAGATGACCTTTATATATCTACTACTGTGAGCAAGAATCCCTTAGAAGAAATGAAGTAGCCCTCGTAGTCAACAAGAGTCCGAAATACAGTATTTGGGTGCAGTCTCAAAAATGACAAAACGATCTCTGTTCATTTCCAAGGCAAACCATTCAATAATACAGTAATCCAAGTCTATGCCGCAGCCACTAATGCTGAAGAAGCTGAACAGTTCTATGAAGACATACAAGACCTTCTAGAACTAACACCAAAAAAAGATGTCCTTTTCATCATGGGGGATTGGAATGCAAAAGTAGAAAGTTGAAAGATACCTGGAATAACAGGCAAGTTTGGCCTTGGTGTACAAAAAGCTAACAGAGTTTGGCCAAGAGAATCCATGGGTCATAGCAAACACCCTCTTCCAACAACACAAGAGATGACTTTACACATGGACTTCACCAGATGATCAATACTGAAATCAGACTATATCCCTTGAAGCTAAAGATGGAGAAGCTCTGTACAATCAGCAAAGACAAGACCAGGAGCTGACTGTGGCTAAGATCATGAATTCCTTATTGCCAAATTCAGACTTACATTGAAGAAAGTAGGGAAAACCACTAGACCATTCAGTTATGACCTAAATCAAGTACCTGACAGTTACACAGTAGAAGTGGCAAATAGAGTCAAGGGATTAGATCTGATAGAGTGCATGAAGAACTATGGGCAGAGGTCCATGACATTGTACAGGAGGCAGTGATCAAGATCATCCCCATGAAAAAGAAATGTGAAAGTGCAAAATGGTTGTCTCAGGAAGCCTTACAAATAGCTGAAAAGAGAAGGTAAAGGCAAAGGATAAAAGGAAAGATATACCCAGTTGAATGCAGAGTTCCAAAGAATAGCAAGGAGAGATAAGAAAGCCTTCCTCAGAGATCAATGTGAAGAAATGAAGGAAAACAATAGAATGGGAAAGACTAGAGATCTCTTCAAGAAAATTAGAGATACCAAGGGAACATTTCATGTAAAGATGGGCACAATAAAGGACAGAAACAGTATGGACCTAACAGAAGCAGATATTAAGAAGAGGTGGCAAGAATACACAGAAGAACTATACAAAAAAGATCTTAATGACCCAGATAACCATGATGGTGTGATCACCCACCTAGAGCCAGATATCCTGGAATGTGAAGTCAAGTGGACCTTAGGAAGCATCACTATGAACAAAGCTAGTGGAGGCGATGGAATTCGAGTTGAGCTATTTCAAATCCTGAAACATGATGCTGTGAAAGTGCTGCACTCAATATGGAAGCAAATTTGGAAAACTCAGCAGTGGCCACGGGACTGGAAAAGGTCGGTTTTCATTCCAATCCCAAAGAAAGGCAATGCCCAAGAATGTTCAAACTACCACACAGTTGTGCTCATCTCACACACTAGCAAAGTGATGCTCAAACTTCTCCAAGCCAGGCTTCAGAAGTACATGAACCATGAACTTCCAGATGTTCAAACTGGATTTAGAAAAGGCAGAAGAACCAGAGATCATATTGCCAACATCCATTGGATCATCAAAAAAGCAAGAAAGTTCCAGAAAAACATCTATTTCTGCCTTATTGACTATGCCAAAGCTGTTGACTATGTGGATCACAACAAATTGTGGAAAATTCTTCAAGAGACAGGAATACCAGACCACCTTATTTGCCTCATAAGAAATCGGTAAGAAGCAATAGTTGGAACCAGACATGGAACAATGAACTGTTTCCAAATTGGGAAAGGAGTACATCAAGGCTGTATATTGTCATCCTGCTTATTTAACTTATATGCAGAGTACATTATGTGAAATGCCAGGCTGGATGAAGCACAAGCTGGAATCAAGATTGCCAGGAGAAATATCAGTAAACTCTATATGCAGATGACACCACCTATGGCAGAAAGCAAAGAAGAACTAAGAGCCTCTTGAAGAAAGAGAAAGAGGAGAGTGAAAAAGCTGACTTAAAATTCAACATTCAGAAAACCAAGATCATGGCATCCGGTCTCATCACTCCATGGCAAATAGATGGGGAAACAATGGAAACAGTGACAGACTATTTTCTTGGATTCCAAATCACTGCAGATGGTGACTGCAGACATGAAATTAAAAATGCTTGTTCCTTGGAAGAAAAGCAGTGATCAACCTAGGCAGTATATTAAAAAGCAGAGACATTACTTTGCCAACAAAGGTCCATCTAGTCAAGGCTATGGTTTTTCCAGTAGTCACATATGGATGTGAAAGCTGGACTATAAAGAAAGCTGAGTGCCAAAGAATTGATGCTTTTGAACTTTGATGTTGGAGTAGACTGTTGAGAGTCATGGACTTTTTCAAAATTCCTGAGATATACAAATGATGCCACCCTTATGGCAGAAAGCCATGAAATTAAAAGACTCTTGATCCTTGGAAGAAAAGCCATAACCAACCTAGGCAGCATATTAAGAAGCAGAGACATTACTTTGATGATGAAGTTCCATATAGTCAGAGCTATGGTTTTTCCAGTTTCATGTATGGACCATAAAAAAGGCTTAGCATTGAATAATTGATGCTTTTGAACTTGGTGTTGGAGAAGACTCTTGAAAGTCCCTTGGACTGCAAGGAGATCCAACCAGTCAATCCTACAGGAAACCAGTACTGAATATTCACTGGAAGGACTGATGCTGAAGCTGAAACTCCAATATTTTGGCCACCTGAGGGGAAGAACTGACTCATTGGGAAAGATCCTGATGCTGAAAAAGATTGAAGGCAAGAGAAGGGTCGACAGATGATGAGACGATTGGATGGCATCACCGACTCGATGGACATGAATTTGAGCAAGCTCTGGGAGTTGGTGATGGACAGGGAAGACTGGTGTGCTGCAATCTATGGCATCACAAAGAGTTGGACAGGACTGAGTGACTGAACTGAACTGAGAAAGTTGGCATGAGGAAACCTCAATACAGTGAAGGTCTTATACAATAAACCTACAGCTAGTATCATAGTTGATGATGAAAAGCTCAAAGTTTCCTCTAAGGTCAGGAACAGTCCACTCTTGCCCCTTTATTCAGCATAGTTTTGGAAGTCCTAGCTATGGCAATGGCACTCCACTCCAGTACTTTTGCCTGGAAAATCCCATGGATGGAGGAGCCTGCTAGGCTGCAGTCCATGGGATCACTAGAGTCGGACACGACTAAGCAACTTCCCTTTCACTTTTCACTTTCATGCACTGGGGAAGGAAATGGCAACCCACCCTAGTGTTCTTGCCTGGAGAATCCCAGGGACGGGGGAGCCTGGTGGGCTGCCGTCTATGAGGTCACACAGAGTCGGACACGACTGAAGCAACGCAGCAGCAGCAGCAGCTATGGCAATCATAGAAGAAAAAGAAATAAAGGAAATGCAGATTGGAAAAGAAAAGTTAAACTGTCACACTTTGCATATGACATGATACGATATATAGAAAATCCTAAAGACACTATCAAAAATTATGAGAGCTCTTCAGTGAATTTGGTAGTTAGAGGTTACAAAATTAATACAAAAAATATGTTGCATTGCTATACACTAGAGAAATGAAGCAAACAATCCCATTTACCATTGCAACAAAAAGAATAAAATGCCTAAAAATAAACCTACCTAAGGAGACAACAGCCCCTTACTCCAAAAACTGTGACACCAAAGAAAGAAATTGAAGATGACAAAATAGATGGAAAGATAAACCATCCTCTTGGATTGGAAGAGTCAGTATTGTCCAAATGACTATACTGCCGAGAGAAATTTAATGATTCAGGGAATCCATATAAAATTATCAATGGGGTTTTTAACAGAACTAGAACAAAAAAAAATCTTAGAATTTGTATGAAGACACAAAAGACCCCGAATAGTGAAAGCAATATTGAGAAAGAAAAACAGAGCTGGAGAAATAAGGCTCCTTGACTCCAGACTCTACAATGCTGTATTCATCCAATCATTATGATACTGGCCAAAAATAGAAATAGAGATTAATGGAACAGGATAGAAAGTCTAGAAATAAGCCCACACACCCATGATCACTTAATCTTCAACAAAGGAGGCAAGACTATGCAATGAAGGAAATATAGTCTCTGCAATAAATGGCCCTGGGAAAATCAGACAGTTACATGTAAAAAAAAAAAATGAAATTAAAACATGCTCTAATACCATACACTAAAGTCAAAATGGATTAAAAATCTAAATGTAAGACCAGACACTACAAAAGTCTTAGAGGAAAACCTAAACAGAACACTCTGAGATAAATTGCAGCAAATTTTTTTTCTGTCTCCCAGTGTAATGGAAATTAAATCAAAAATAAATAGGACTAATTAAACTCAGAAGCTGTTGTACATCAAAGGAAATGATAAACAAGACAAAAAGCCAACCTATAGAATGGGGAAAAAATATTTGCTAATGATGTGACCAACAAGGGATTAGTCTCAAAATTTACAAATAGTTCATGGAGCTTAATATCAAAAAACAAGCAATCCAAGCAAAAAAATGGATTGCTTTCTTGCAATCCAAGCAGAAGACCTAAGTAGACATTTCTCCGAAGAATACATACCTATAGCCATGAAGCACATGAAAAGATGTTCAACATTACTAACTTAGAGAAATGCACATCAAAACTACAATGATATATCACCTCGCACCAGTCAGAACTGCTATCATTAAAAAGCAAAACAAAAACAATGAATGTGGGAGAGAGTGTGGATAGAAGGGAACCCTCTTATACTCTTGGTGGGAATGTATGGAAGTTTCTTCAAAACCTAAAATATAGCTAACATGATCCTGCAAACCCACTCCTGGGCATACATCCAGACAAAAACATATATCCAAAAGGATTAATGCACCCCAGTGTTTATAGCAGCACTCTTTACAATATCAAAGACATGAAAGCAACAGAAATGTTCCCTCAATGGTGAATGGATAAAGAAGATGTGGTACATATATACAATGGACTATTACTCAGTCATTCATGGGGTCACAAAGAGTCGGACATGACTGAGCGACTGAACTGAATTGAAAAAGAATGAAATAATGCCATTTGCAAACAACATGGATGGACCTAGAGTGAAGTAGGTGATATTGAGTGAAGTAGGTCAGACAGAGAAAGACGAATATTGGATGATTTTGCTTATATGTGGAATCTAAAAAAAACAATGCAAATGAACTTATTCACAAAGCAGAAACAGATTCATAAACTTAGAGAATAAACTTATGGTTACCAGAGGGGAAGGATGGTGGAGGAGAGTTAGGGAGTTTATTGACATGTACACATTACTATATTTTAAATGGATAACCAACAAGGACCTATTGTATAACACCAAGAACTGTGCTCAATATTTTATAACAATCTAAATGGGGAAAATATTTTAAAAAGAATAGATATATGTTTACGTTTAATTCAATCACATTGTTGCACACCTAGAACTAACACATCATTAATCAATTATACTTCAAGATAAAATAAAAAGTTAAAATAAATTTTAAATGGAACCACAAAAGATCCTGAATTCTGAAAACAATCCTGAAAAAAAAGAATAAAGATGAAGGCATAACCTCCAGACCTCAGATAATACCATACAGTCATTTTAACAGTTTGGTAATGGCACAAAAACAGACATATGGATCAATGGAAAAGAATAGAGAGCCCAGAATTAAACCCACACATCTACCATCAATTAATTTACAACAAAGGAGGCAAGAATACACCATGAAGAAAAGACAGTCTCTTCAACAAGTTATTTTGGAAAAACTGAACAGTCACATGTAAAACAATGACATTAGGACATTTCCTCATGCCATATACAAAAACTCAAAATGATTCAAAAACTAGATATAAAACTTAAAATCATGAATTTCCTAGAAGAGAAGATAGGCAGAACACGCTTAGATAAAAATTATAACAATATTTTCTTAGACCATTCTAAGGCAAAAGAAATAAAAGCAAAAAAAACCCAAAAACCCCAAATAGGCCATAATTAAATTTAAAAGATTTTGCACAGCAAAAAAAAAAAAAAAAAAAAAAAAAACCCATCAACAAAACTAAAAGACAACCTGCAGAATGGGAGAGAATATTTGCAAATGATATAAACAATACCAGTAATATTCAAAATAGGTAAATAACTCATACAACTCAATATCAAAAAACAAATAATCCAATTTAAAATATGGGCAGAAGACCTGAATAGACATTTAGAAGACAGACAGGTGGCTAACAGGCACATGAAAAGATGATCAACATTGGTAATCATCAGAGAGATACAAATAAAAATTATGAGATATTATCTCACATCTGTCAGGGTCAGTTCAGTTCAGTTCAGTCTCTCAGTCGTGTCCGACTGTTTGCAACCCCATGAATCACAGCACGCCAGGCCTCCCTGTCCATCACCAACTCCCAGAGTTCACCCAAAACTCATGTGCATCGAGTCGGTGATGCCATCCAGTCATCTCATCCTCTGTCATCCCCTTCTCCTCCTGCCCCCAATCCCTCCCAGCATCAGGGTCTTTTCCAATGAGTTGACTCTTTGCATGAGATGGCCAAAGTATTGGAGTTTCAGCTTCAGCATCAGTCCTTCCAATGAACACCCAGGACTGGTCTTTAGGATGGACTGGTTGGATCTCCTTGCAGTCTAAGTGACTCTCAAGAGTCTTGTCCAACACCACAGTTCAAAAGCATCAATTCTTCAGCACTCAGCTTTCTTCACAGTCCAACTCACATCCATACATGACCACTGGAAAAACCATAGCCTTGACTAAACGGACCTTTGTTGGCAAAGTAATGTCTCTGCTTTTCAATATGCTATCTAGGTTGGTCATAACTTTTCTTCCAAGGAGTAACCGTCTTTTAATTTCATGGCTGCAGTCACCATCTCCAGTGATTTTGGAGCCCCCAAATTAAAGTCTGCCACTGTTTCCACTGTTTCCCCATCTATTTCCCATGAAGTGATGAGACCAGATGCCAGATATCATCAAAAAGTCTACAAGTAACAAATGTTTGTAAGGATGTGATGAAAAGTGAACCCTCATACACTGTTGGTGGGAATGTAAATTGGTGCAGCTAATGTGAAAAACAGTATGGAGGTTCCTCAAAAAACTAAAAATAGAACTATTATATGATCCAACAATTCCACTGCTGAGTTTCATTTTCAAAGAAAATGAAAACAATAATTCAAAAAGATGTATGCACCCCATTATTTTTAGAACTATTATTTACAATTGCCATGATAGTTAATCAACCTACATGTCCATCAACAGATAAATGGATAAAGAAGATGTGTTATGGATATATATATGTGTGTGTATCAGATCAGATCAGATCAGATCAGTCGCTCAGTCGTGTCCGACTCTTTGCGACCGTATATATACATATATATATATATGTATATATATATTCCACCACATATATATATATGTGGTGGAATATTACTTGGCTATCAAAAAGGACAAATTCTGCCATTTGCAATGTGAATAGACTTAGAGATTATTATGCTTAGTGAAAAAGTCAGACAAAGACAAATACTCTACATTATCACTTATATGCTGAATCTAAAAACTAAAACAAATGTTGTATATAACAAAACAGAAACATACCTACAGGTACAGAGAACAAGCTAATGGTTACCAGTGAAGAGTGGGAAAAGGGAAGGAACAAAATAGGGGTAGGGGGTTAAGACATACAAATTACTATGCATGAAGTAGAAAAGCAACAAGGATATAATTTACAGCACAGGGAAATATAGCCATTATTTTGTAACATTAAATGGAGTATAATCTTTAAAAATAATGAAAAAAATATAAATATTGTAAATCAACTATACTTCAATAAAAAGCAAAGTGGAACAGAGGCTATCAGTTAAAGGTGTCAATTTTAATGTTTATTTTAGTTATTTTGATGCCAAATATCATTTTAGTATTTCCTTTGTACTTTCTATTTGATTTTCATGTAGTTCTAGTGACAGTTTCATGATGGAGTATATAAAGTAATTTAAAATATACTCCTTTGTTTATTTTATTTTAGTACTTTCACATGGCTTTGAAACAAGAATCAGAATTTGAAAGGAAAGACAGAGCTGCCAGAGTCATTCAGAAGGCCTGGAAATGTTTCCTTGTGAGTTTCTTTCTTTTTCTGTGGCTTTATTGAGATATAATTGATATATAGTTCAACTGTTTATAAAATTCAATGGCTTTCAGTATTACTATATTAAAGAGTCATACACCAGCATTTGCTTGATAAGTAGACTTTTTTAAAGTTTGAAAAAGTTAATGGTAATTATCTTATTAGCCTCACAAATATTTACTGAGTTTCTGATCTAGGTCAAGTACTTTGATAATGGCCACTATAATGAAATTATCACTTATTTGATTTTCCCTCTGAAAACTTTATTTCTTGACTCTGGAATCAGGTTTGCAAGTAAGTGTTAGGGATACATTCACTCACTAAATATTTATTGAGTACTTACTCTTGAGGACACAATGCATATCTGGATTAAAGTAGTAGTTTCTTGCTATGTTACAGTATGCTCTGTGGTTTTCTTATCCAATAAGGAATATTCCAAGTTGATTTACTGGATTAGGTCAGAGCGAAGAGGTAAAATGAATTCTCTTCTCTCTAGGATAGTATCAAAACTGTAAAAGTGGTGTGTCTGTTTCTAGCACACAAAAATAATTTCATAACAGTTAATGATATCTTGAAAAATAGTTTCCATTATTTGCCTATGCTAGGGCATAACAATAGATTTCCAACACTAAAAAAATTTTTTTCTTTAAAATCTTTTATTCCTTTGTTGGTATCTAACAGCATGCTTGTTGTCCAGGCCTAAGCTTTTCTGTCATTTTGTAATTTGTTCTCTTCCACATTCAAATCCAATCAATCCAAGCTTTGAACACTTATTACATTCCTGACACTGTGCTAGGCTCTTTAAAATACATACTTGAATTTAAAGAGCTTCAGTAGAAAAGCCTTGTATATAAACAAGTGTGTGTGTGTGTGTGTGTGTGTGTGTGTGTTTTAATAAAATGGTAGACTGAGCACACTTTTTTACTTTCTATCCCTCTAGAATCCAAATGAAGTGACAATATATTGAAAGTTCACCCATAACAGAGAGAAGGGAGTTCATGAGTAAATAAGAAATTTTATCTTATGTCTGGAAAACCAAAAATAAATGGTAGTATCTTATTGGACATATCTATATAGAAGATTTACCTAGACATACTTAAAGAGGCACTAATGAGATAGCCTGTTTGTCATTGGAACCCTAGGATTTAGTAATTCTAAAGGGCTAAAAGGAAAATGGCTATAGACAATGAGGCTAAATTAAAGTCTGTACATGTAACAGTTATGCTAGTTGTCTCCAATGTCACTTCAAGACTAAAAGCTGCAGGCAGGTGGATATGTCTTATTAGTCAACTATCTGCTGGTAGATGGATATTAACTGTTGGGGATAAGAAGAAAAAAACCCTGAGCAGCCTGAAGTGTTGGGAAGATGGTGTAGCAAGAGCCAAGAAATAAAGATCCCTTTGGTTCCAGAAAATGTCCTGAAAAAGAGGAAGGCTTATCAGGCCCTCAGAGTCACCCAGGCAAAGGAGGAGCTTTTGCAAAGGAAAGAGCAAAGGAAAGAAAAAGAGCCAAGTATAAGCAACTAGAATGGAGAAGGCAATGGCTCCCCACTCCAGTACTCTTGCCTGGAAAATCCCATGGGCAAAGGAGCCTGGTAGGCTGCAGTCCATGAGGTCACTAGGAGTCAGACACGACTGAGCAACTTCACTTTCACTTTTCACTTTCATGCATTGGAGAAGGAAATGGCAACCCACTCCAGTGTTCTTGCCTGGAGAATCCCAGGGACAGGAGAGCCCGGTGGGCTGCCATCTCTGGGGTCGCACAGAGTCGGACACGACTGAAGCGACTTAGCAGCATAAGCAACTAGAATGGTTCCTACATAATTCCTGGCATCAACTGCATGACACAGTGTGGTTCTAATGACTAGAAGTGAAACCTCACAGCTTGGAAGTGCCAGATAAACATTCTGTGGTCTTTGTTGTATGCATCCAAAGGATTAATGGGGTGAATTTACTGGTGCAGAGGACCATTGCAAAACTTCATTTGAAGAATATTTTCAGTGGTATCTTTATGAAAGTAACCCCTTAAAGCATGAAAAAACTTTGTGTAGTGGAAGCTTATGTGGCCTGTGCTGTGTGCTTAGTCACTCAGTTGTGCCCAGCGATGTGACCCCATGGACTGTAGCCCACCTGGCTCCTCTGTCCATAGGGATTCTCCAGGCAAGAATACTGGAGTGAGTTGCCATGCCCTCCTCCAGGGGATCTTCCCAACCCAGGGATCAAACCCAGGTCTACCACAATGTAGGTGGACTCTTTACCATCTGAGCCACCAGGGAAGCCCAGGTGACCTAGGGATTTCCAGATCTGAAGCCTGTTCAGGAGCTCATCCTGAAACACAGAAAAGCCAAGGTCAAGAATAAAGTCATCTCTCTGACACAGAGATTGAGGAGCACCTGGGGAAGTTTGGTGTCATTTGCTTGGAAGATCTCATTCACGAAACTGTCTTCCCAGGAAAGGATTTTCAGGTGATATCGGGGTTCCAGTGCCCTTTCCAGCTCTCTGGCCTATCACAGTACGAGGTGGGCTCACCTGGCTATCGCAATGAATGCATCAATCAGTTTATCTGGCAGCTGAACTAAACCCAGAATATCTGAAAGCACAGGGCATTGGAAGACTGTGTTTTTGTTTTATGAATTTGTTACGCTTTATCTTCAAGGAAGATTATTTTCTGCTATATCTTCAGAAACTGGAGGTCACGGGTCAAGGAAAAAGATGATAATATTCACAGCAGGCACTTTTCATCCCACCTCAGTTCCAGGGAAAAGTTCCTGTGTGTTTTCTGTGATGACCACTGTCCACCACTGAAACCAGCAAAAGACTCTGTGGGGGAGGGAGTCTTGTCTTATCACGTCTTCTATCCTGGGGTTTAATGTTGGTGAATTAATACCCAAGAATGAATAGAAGATAGCAGTGGACCAAGCCCAGGGCCTTGTTTTCGAAAGAACTTGATGTACAGTTAGAAAGAAGTGCAGAAAATCAATGCTTGACTGTCTCTGCTGTGAGTCCATGTTCTAACTTCAGTGACAGCTTGGCAAGCTCTCAGATATGGCTGGCTCTAGGTGGTGTATCTGGTGGCTTCCTCATTCTTGTCTCCAACTGGCTTAGTGCTGTTCTAGATCTCAGAATTTTAACCTACTCTTGGCTCTATGAGAAGGGATGGACCCTTTCCCTAGGAAAACATGCATATACTCCAGTTTTTTCTTGGAAGTTTAGGGTATTTGTAGATCCTTCTCAGGGACCCAGGCATCTTATGCGAAGAAGCCTTGCACTCTCAGACTCTGACCTTGCCAGTCTCTTACTTGCCACTAACCCAGACTCTGACCATGCCAGTTTCCTCTGGCTCCACGCACTGTGGAAGACCAAAGGTTACCAAAGTGGCTATCTTCCCTTCAAGCCAAATGGGGTGTTTCCTGTTAAGAACATGGTGGTAGTTCTATGCTTTCCCAGTGGCTCAGTGGTAAAGAATTTGTCTGCAATGCAGGAGACCCTGGTTCAATTCCTGGGTCGGGAAGATCTGCTGGAAAAGGGATAGACTACCCATTCCAGTATTCTTGGGCTTCCTTGGTGGCTCAGCTGGTAAAGAATCTGCCTGCAATATGGGAGACCTGGATTTGATCCCTGGGTTAGGAAGATCCCCTGGAGAAGGGAAAGGCTACCTACTCCAGTATTCTGACTTGGAGAATTCCATGGACTATGTGGCCCATGGGATTGCAAAGAGTCATAAATGACTGAGTGACTTTCACTTCACTTTTCACTATGCCGTTTATGACTGGGAAATGCCCAATACTTATCTCTTCTGGGGTTTGAAATGGAATTTTCCAGTTTCCTTGGTGATCAGTCCTCTTAAAACCCAAATCAGAATCTGAAAAAAGAATGGATACATGTATGTGTATAACTGAACCACTTTGCTTTATACCTGAAACTAACACAACATTGTAAATCAAATACACCCCAATATAAAATAAAATTAAAAAAAAAAAAAAACACAAGGGACTTCCCTGGCAGTCTAGTGGTTAAGACTCCCCACTTCCAATGTAGAGGTTGTGTGTGTGATCCCTGGTTGAGGAGCTAAGATGCCACATGCCACAAGGCATAGTCAAAGAAACAAATGCTGAAAGCCTATCTCTTTAAAAAATTTACATGAACCATCTGGGAAAGCTAGTTCTAGCATGAATTTGGTACTCTGTAGTAAAACCCTCTGAATTTTAGTATTTGAGAGATGGCTGGCTTAATAACTGGCTACCTGACTGTACTTTCTTTGAGAAAGTCTGGTGATTAACTTATTCCACCCACTTCACAAATCTCCAAGGCACTCTTCTCATTTGTGAGTATGAACAGTGGGAAAACAGTAGACTTACATAAAAGCACAGACTATTTATACTACCTCCCTAGAAAAAATGACACACACCTTCATTCTTCACTACTAATGGGCAATCACCTGGCATTTAAAGAAAACCAGCGATGTACAATGATGTTTAAGGAAAACCAGTGATATAGAAACAGACAAAGAAATAACAGAATCTGAAGGAAATAAAAATGGTAATCAATTTAGCTTAGATCAGCATGCTGAATGGCTTTTAAAGGATTGTATCTGGAGATGAAATGGCATCCCATGCAATAGTTTGAGAAGCTGAATTTAAAAAAAGAAACTCTGAAAAAAGAACTAAGAAAGTGATGCTGCAAATATAAAGCAAATTAATATAGTCCTAATTCTCTACATTTTTGCTTTGGCTACATAAAAAAGGCAAAAAAAAAAAAATCAATACCCAGTTGTGGATGTGACTGGTGATAGAACCAAGGTACGATGCTGTAAAGAGCAATATTGCATAGGAACCTGGAATCTTAGGTCCATGAATAAAGGCAAATTCAGTTCAGTTTAGTTGCTCAGTTGTGTCTTCTCTTTGCGACTCCATGAATCACAGTGCGCCAGGCCTCCCTGTCCATCACCAGCTCCCAGAGTTCACTCAAACTCATGTCCATTGAGTCGGTGATGCCACCCAGCCATCTCATCCTCTGTCCTCCTCTTCTCCTCCTGCACCCAATCCCTCCCAGCATCAGAGTCTTTTCCAATGAGTCAATTCTTCGCATGAGGTAGCCAAAGTATTGGAGTTTCTGCTTTTGCATCAGTCCTTCCAATGAACACCCAGGACTGATCTCCTTTAGGATGGACTGGTTGGCTCTCCTTGCAGTCCAAGGGACTCTCAAGAGTCTTCTCCAGCACCACAGTTCAAAAGCATCAATTCTTTGGTGCTCAGCTTTCTTCACAGTCCAACTCTCACATCCATACATGACTACTGGAAAAACCATAGCCTTGACTAGACGGACCTTTGTTGACAAAGTAATGTCTCTGCTTTTTAATATGCTATCTAGGTTGGTCATAAATTTCCTTCCAAGGATAAGCATCTTTTAATTTCATGGCTGCAATCACCATCTGCAGTGATTTTGCAGCCCAAAAAAATAAAGTCTGACACTGTTTCCACTGTTTTCCCATCTATTTCCCATGAAGTGATGGGACCAGATGCCATGGTCTTAGTTTTCTGAATGTTGAGTTTAGAGCTAACTGTTTTACTCTCCCCTTTCACTTTCATCAAGAGGCTCTTTATTTCATCTTTGCTTTCTGCCATAAGGGTGGTGTCATGTGCATATCTGAGATTATTGATATTTCTCCCGGCAATCTTGATTCCAGCTTGTGCTTCTTCCAGCCCAGCGTTTCTCATGATGTACTCTGCATAGAAATTAAATAAGCAGGGTGACAATATACAGCCTTGGTGTACTCCTTTTCCTATTTGGAACAGTCTGTGGTTCCATGTCCAGTTCTAACTGTTGCTTCCTGACCTGCATACAGGTTTCTCAAGAGGCAGGTCAGGTGGTCTGGTATTCCCATCTCTTTCAGAATTTCCCACAGTTTATTGTGATCCACACAGTCAAAGGCTTTGGCATAGGCAAATTGGAAGTGGTCAAACAGGAGATGGCAAGAGTGAACGTCGACATTCTAGGATTCAGCAAACTAAGATGGACTGGAATGGGTGAATTTAACTCAGATGACCATTATATCTACTACTCTGGGTAGGAATCCCTTTGAAGAAATGGAGTAGCCATCATAGTCAACAAAAGATTCCAAAATGCAGTACTTGGATGCGATCTCAAAAATGACAGAATGATCTCTGTTCGTTTCCAAGGCAAACCGTTCAATATCACAGTAATCCAAGCCAATGCCCCAACCAGTAACCCTGAAGAAGCTGAAATTGAACGGTTCTATGAAGACGTACAAGACCTTTTAGAACTAATACCCCCAAAAGATGTCCTTTTCATTATAGGGGACTGGAATGCAAAAGTAGGTAGTCAGGAAACAGCTGGAGTAGCAGGCAAATTCGGCCTTGGAGCACAGAATGAAGCAGGGCAAAAGCTAATAGAGTTTTGTCAAGAGAATGCACTGGTCATAGAAAACACCGTCTTCCAACAACACAAGAGAAGACTCTACACATGGACATCACCAGATGGTCAACACGGAACTCAGATTGATTATATTCTTTGCAGCCAAAGATGGAGAAGCTCTATACAGTCAGCAAAAACAAGACCGGGAGCTGACTGTGGCTCAGATCATGAACTCCTTATTGCCAAATTCAGACTTAAATTGATGAAAGTAGGGAAAAACCACTAGACCATTCAGGTATGACCTAAATCAAATCCCTTATGATTATACAGTGGAAGTGAGAAATAGATTTAAGTGACTGGATCTGATAGAGTGCCTGATGAACTATGGGCGCAGATTTGTGACATTGTACAAAGGCAGGGATTAAGACCATACCCATAGAAAAGAAATACAAAAAAGCAAAATGTCTGTCTGAGGAGGCCTTACAAATAGCTGTGAAATGAAGAGAGCGAAAAGCAAAGGAGAAAAAGAAAGATATAAGCATCTAAATGCAGAGTTCCAAAGAATAGCAAGGAGAGATAAAAAAAAAGCCTTCCTCAGTGATCAATGCAAAGAAATAGAGGAAAACAACAGAATGGGAGAGACTATAGAACTCTTCAAGAAAATTAGAGATAGCAAGGGAATATTTCATGCAAAGATGGGCTCGATAAAGGACAGAAATGGTATGGACCTAACAGAAGCAGAAGATATTAAGAAGAGGTGGCAAGAAAACATAGAAGAACTGTACAAAAAAGATCTTCATGACCCCAATGATCACGATGGTGTGATCACTGACCTAGAGCCAGACATCCTGGAATGTGAAGTCAAGTGGGCCTTAGAAAGCATCACTATGAACAAAGCTAGTGAAGGTAATGGTATTCCAGTTGAGCTATTTCAAATCCTGAAAGATGATGCTGTGAAAGTGCTGCACTCAATATGCCAGCAAATTTGGAAAACTCAGCAGTAGCCACAGGACTGGAAAAGGTCAGTTTTCATGCCAGTGCTAAAGAAAGGCAATGCCAAAGAATGCTCAAACTACCACACAATTGCACTCATCAATGGCAACCCACTCCAGTACTCTTGCCTGGAAAATCCTATAGACAGAGGAGCCTGGTAGGCTGCAGTCCATGGGGTCACTAAGAGTCGGACGTGACTGAGTGACTTCACTTTCACTTTTCACTGTCATGCACTGAAGAAGGAAATGGCAACCCATCCAGTGTTCTTG
Organism: Tragelaphus eurycerus; assembly: GCA_935064755.1. Taxonomy (NCBI): domain Eukaryota; kingdom Metazoa; phylum Chordata; class Mammalia; order Artiodactyla; family Bovidae; genus Tragelaphus; species Tragelaphus eurycerus. Next base: position 1,112,330 of record CAKXYN010000126.1, on the reverse strand, counting down.
CCTGGAGAATCCCAGGGACGAGGGAGCCTGGTGGGCTGCCGTCTCTGGGGTCGCACAGAGTTGGACACGACTGAAGCGACTTAGCAGCAGCAGCACATGCTAGTGAAGTAACACTCAATATTCTCCAAGCCAAGCTTCAGCAATACGTGAACCATGAACTTCCAGATGTTCAAGCTGGTTTTAGAAAAGGGAGAGAAACCTGAGTTCAAATTGCCAACATCCACTGGATCATCAAAAAAGCAAGAGAATTCCTGAAAAACATCTATTTCTGCTTTATTGACTATGCCAAAGCCTTTGACTGTGTGGATCACAATAAACTGTGGGAAATTCTGAAAGAGATGGGAATACCAGACCACCTGACCTGCCTCTTGAGAAACCTGTATGCAGGTCAGGAAGCAACAGTTAGAACTGGACATGGAACAACAGACTGGTTCCAAATAGGAAAAGGAGTACGTCAAGGCTGTATATTGTCACCTTGCTTATTTAACTTCTATGCAGAGTACATCATGAGAAACGCTGGACTGGAAGAAACACAAGCTGGAATCAAGATTGCCGGGAGAAATATCAATAACCTCAGATATGCAGATGACACCACCTTTATGGCAGAAAGTGAAGAGGAACTAAAAAGCCTCTTGATGAAAGTGAAGGAGGAGAGTGAAAAAGTTGACTTAAAGCTCAACATTCAGAAAACTAAGATCATGGCATCTGGTCTCATCACTTCATAGGAAATAGATGGGGAAAAAGTGGAAATAGTGTCAGACTTTATTTTGGGGGCTCCAAAATCACTGTAGATGATGATTGCAGCCATGTAATTAAAAGACGCTTACTTCTTGGAAGGCATTTTATGACCAACCTAGATAGCATATTACAAAGCAGAAACATTACTTTGTCTACAAAGATCCATCTAGTCAAGGCTATGGTTTTTCCAGTGGTCATGTATGGATGTGAGAGTTGGATGGTAAAGAAAGCTGAGCACCAAAGAATTGATGCTTTTGAACTGTGGTGCTGGAGAAGACTCTTGAGAGTCCCTTGGACTGCAAGGAGAGCCAACCAGTCCATCCTAAAGGAGATCAGTCCTGGGTGTTCATTGGAAGGACTGATGCTGAAGCTGAACCTCCAATACTTTGGCCACCTCATTCGAAGAGTTGACTCATTGGAAAAGACTCTGATGCTGGGAGGGATTGGGTGCAGGAAGAGAAGGGGACGACAGAGGATGAGATGACTGGGTGGCATTACTGACTCGATGGACGTGGGTTTGGGTGGACTCTTGGAGTTGGTAATGGACAGGGAGGCCTGGTGTGCTGCAATTCAGGGGGTTGCAAAGAATTGGACATGACTGAGCAACCGAACTGAACTGAACTGAATTCTCTATGTAAGGAAAATACACTTGATCTTGATTCTAGATGCTTCTTGTGACCCAGAAGGTGACTTCTTAATTAAGGATTGCATAATTTAGCATATTATGTGGCCCTATAATTGAATAATTTGCCCAATCATAGTAATGTGAGTACAGAATTTTTGTGTAATTTTAAATATCTTTATCAAAAGTAATATGTGTAATTCTTTATAATAAGCAAAATAATGTAGAACTTACACTAAAAAGCAAGTCTTTACCCCATCTCACTTCTTTCCACCCTCTTACTCTAAAAGCAACCACTTTTAACTATGTTTTATTTTAGATCTTTTAGTCACTAGTTTTATGTTTCTAAATAATGTGGCTATTACCTTTTACTTATCAGCTTTAGAAGTGAACTGTTGACTTTCTGCAAAGACAATTAAGAATTTATCTTACTTATCCTCCAAACCCCTGCTTATCTCCCCTCTCAGTATCATAAGTCATTACTTAAAACCCTCTATTTCTTACCTTGTTTCTTTAAAGATTTTGTCTCTTGTTCCATCATGGTACACAGGATCACTTGACTCCTCATTATATATGATGAGGATATAAATACCCCTAATTTTTTCTTCACATTTCTTCCAATATTCCAATCCTCAAGTTACATCACCTCTATTTGTCATTATTCACTTGGAAGAGTTTTTCAAATTTCCTGAATACAAATCCTTTATTGATATAAAATATTTTCCAGGGTACTTCATTTCTCTTGTAAAGGTGTTTTTGATAAGATTTTAATTTTAATAAAATCCATTTTTTTCTCTCTATATATATATTTTATATATATAGTTGAAGTATATATATATGAAGTATAGTTGACTTACCATGTTTCAGGTGCACAGCAAGGTGATTCAGTTATACAAATACACATATTATTTTTGAAATTATTTTCCATCATGGGTTATTACAAGATATTGACTATAGTTGCCTAAGCTCTACAGTAAGTCTTTGTTGCTTGTTGCATATCTATTTTTTAATTAGAAATCTAGCCTTCTATTCATATTAAGTCAAATAAGTGGAATCAAGATGTCATAATTTTTTTAGTTAGGCAAGAATTTATAAGTTTTCTATATATATATATTTGTACATACTTATATATATGTATAGAAAATTTTTTCTACTATACTTGATGAAGGCTTGAGAAAGAACATAAAAAAAGAGAGATGCAGAAACTGGAGAATGTAAACTAAATGAACTGGGAGTACTGTATATGAAATAGAAAAAGTGAAACTAACAAGATAAAAGTAAAAGGTCATCATATAGTCAAGTTATTTTTAAACATGGCTGCTGATTAGAAACATCTGGAGCTCTGGAGAAAAAAGCAATACCTGAACATTTGTATTTTCAAAAAATTTCAAGATAATTCTGACATGCATCTGGATTTTAAAAAGTGATTACAGAGTTCTCTGAGCTCGCAGTTCTTCTCTCTCCTCCGGGGAGGATTCTTGGCTTTTTTTCCCCAGCATGGCCCCCAAACACCAGTCTTCTCTTCCACCCCAAGCAAAGAAACTGAAGAAGGCCAGGCCGACTCCTGCCTCCAGGCCAGACGAGGCATCTGCTTCTTCAAACTTGCCGAAGGAAGAAAAAGAACAGCAAGAAGCAATTGAACATATTGATGAAGTACAAAATGAAATAGACAGACTTAATGAACAAGCCAGTGAGGAGATTTTGAAAGTAGAACAGAAATATAACAAACTCCGCCAACCATTTTTTCAGAAGAGGTCAGAATTGATCGCCAAAATCCCAAATTTTGGGGTAACAACATTTGTTAACCATCCACAAGTGTCTGCACTGCTTGGGGAGGAGGATGAAGAGGCGCTGCATTATTTGACAAGAGTTGAAGTGACAGAATTTGAAGACATTAAATCAGGTTACAGAATAGATTTTTATTTTGATGAAAACCCTTACTTCGAAAATAAAATTCTCTCCAAAGAATTTCATCTGAATGAGAGTGGTGATCCATCTTCAAAGTCCACTGAAATCAAATGGAAATCTGGAAAGGATTTGACGAAACGATCAAGTCAAACACAGAATAAAGCCAGCAGGAAGAGACAGCATGAGGAACCAGAAAGCTTCTTCACCTGGTTTACTGATCATTCTGATGCAGGTGCAGATGAGTTAGGAGAGGTCATCAAAGATGATATTTGGCCAAATCCATTACAGTACTACTTGGTTCCTGACATGGATGATGAGGAAGGGGAAGGAGAAGAGGATGACGATGACGACGAGGAGGAAGAAAGATTGGAAGACATTGATGAAGAAGGGGATGAGGATGAAGGTGAAGAAGATGAAGATGATGATGGGGGGAGGAAGGAGAGGAAGATGAAGGAGAAGATGACTAATGGAACACTGATGGATTCCAACCTTTTTTAATTTTCTCCAGTCCCTGGGAGCAAGTTGCAGTCTTTTTTTTTTTTTTTTTTCCTCCTCTTGTGCTCAGTCGCCCTGTTTTCGAGGTCTCTTTTCTCCTTTATACCATGGTTCACAACTTTTTTTGGGGGGGAATACCTTGAGCAGAATTCAGTGGGACAAGAATCTCTACCCCTTTCTGTTACAAATTCATTTTTATCCCTTCCTGTCTCAACAAAAACTATGGAATCAACACCACCATGCTCTGTGGGAAAAAAAGAAAAACCTTCTGCTCCCTTAGCTCTGCTGGAAGCTGGAGGGTGCTAGGCCCCTGTGTAGTAGTGCATAGAATTCTAGCTTTTTTCCTCCTTTCTCTGTATATTGGGCTCAGAGATTACACTGTGTCTCTATGTGAATATGGACAGTTAGCATTTACCAACATGTATCTGTCTACTTTCTCTTGTTTAAAAAAAGAAAAAAAAAACTTAAAAAAATGGGGTTATAGAAGGTCAGCAAAGGGTGGGTTTGAGATGTTTGGGTGGGTTAAGTGGGCATTTTGACAACATGGCTTCTCCTTTGGCATGTTTAATTGTGATGTTTAATGGACATCCTTGCAGTTTAAGATGACACTTTTAAAATAAAATTCTCTCCTAATGAAAAAAAAAAAGTGATTACAGGTTTTTCTATTTAGATCCCACTTTTGGTGATATAGAGTTATATTATTTTTCTGTTGACCAAGCATGATTCAATGGTATTAAATGAGTAATAATTACATAATCACAAGAGTAAAAGATGTTTATTAATATTCACAATCAATAGCCAGACAAAAAACATAATTACAATTGTAAGCCATAATGGAAACATGATTAACTTAACAATATAAAATCAGATCAGATCAGATCAGATCAGTCGCTCAGTTGTGTCCGACTCTTTGCGACCCCATGAACCGCAGCACGCCAGGCCTCCCTGTCCATCACCAGCTCCCGGAGGTCACTCAGACTCGAATCCATCGAGTCAGTGATGCCATCCAGCCATCTCATCCTCTGTCGTCCCCTTCTCCTCCTGCCCTCAATCCCTCCCAGCATCAGAGTCTTCTCCAGTGAGTCAACTCTTCACATGAGGTGGCCAAAATACTGAAGTTTCAGCTTTAGCATCATTCCTTCTAAAGAAATTCCAGGATTGATCTCCTTCAGAATGGACTGGTTGGATCTTCTTGCAGTCCAAGGGACTCTCAAGAGTCTTCTCCAACACCACAGTTCAAAAGCATCAATTCTTCGGCGCTCAGCCTTCTTCACAATATAAAATAATTACATACAATTTGAGGGGGTCAAGCAGAGTGATGTGGTAAGTGGTGCATATATGCATACGTTTTCATCAGCTCAGCCAGTCTGTGTCTTTTGGTTGGTGCATTAAACCATTTATATTGGAGGTAATTATCAATACATATGATCCTATTAACATTTTTTTAAAATTTGTTTTCATTTTACTTTGCGTAGATCTTTTCCTTCTCTTGTGTTTCTGGCCTTGAGAAGTTCCTTTAGCATTGGTGGTAAAGCTGGTTTGGTGGTGCTGAATTCTCTTAACTTTTGCTTGTCTGGAAAGCTTTTGATTTCTCCATCAAATCTGAAGGACAGTCTTGCTGGATAGAGCATTCTTGGTTGTTTCCCTTTCATCACTTGGAATATATCATGCCATTCCATTCTGGCTTGTAGAGTTCCTGTTGAGAAATCAGCTGATAGCCTGATGGGAGTTCCCTTTGTTGTTATTTGTTGGTTTTCCCTTGTTGCTTTTAATATTTTATCTCTGTCTTTAATAATCAAATAATCAGTTTGATTATTATGTGTCTCGGTGTGTTCCTCCTTGGGTTTATCCTTTTTGGGACTCTGTGTGCTTCCAGGACTTGGTTGACTATTTCCTTTGCTATGTTTGCGAAGTTTTTAGCTATTACCTCTTCAAATATTTTCTCAGCTCCTTTCTCTCTCTTCTTCTTCTTCTAGGACCACTGTAATGCAAATGTTGTTGCATTTAATGTTGTCCAAGGAGTCTCTTAGGCTGTCTTCATTTCTTTTTATTCATTTTTCTATGTTCTGTTCTGTGGCAGTGATTTCCACCATTCTGTCCTCCAGGTCATTTATCCATTCTTCTTCTCTGTGAGTCTTGATATTGATTCCTTCTAGTGTATTATTCATCTCTGTTTGTTTGTTCTTTATTTCTTCTAGGTCTTTGGTCAACATTTCTTGCAGCTTCTCAATTTTTGCCTCCATTCTTTTCCTGAGGTCCTGGATCATCTTCACTATCATTATTCAGAATTCTTTCTCTGGAAGGTTGCATATCTCCACTTCATTTAGTTGTTTCTCTGGGATTTTATCTTGTCCGTGTGTCTGGGACATAACTTTCTGTTTTTTCATTGTGATTGCTGCTACTGCTGCTAAGTCGCTTCAGTCGTGTCCGACTCTGTGCGATCCCATAGACGGCAGCCCACTAGGCTCCGTCCCTGGGATTCTCCAGGCAAGAATACTAGAGTGGGTTGCTGTTTCCTTCTCCAATGCATGAAAGTGAAAAGTGAAAGTGAAGTCGCTCTGTCGTATCCGACTCTTAGCGACCCCATGGACTGGAGCCTACCAGGCTCCTCCATCCATGGGATTTTCCAGGCAAGAGTACTGGGGTGAGGTGCCATTGCCTTCCCCCTTCATTGTGATTAACTTTCCTTAATATGGTTTTTGTTTTAGCTGCTGTGAGACTGTGCTTATTTTGTGTGACCCCTGATGGATGAGGCTGAGGCTTGTGTAAGCTTCTTGATGGGAGGGATTGGTGTTGGGAAAAATAGTCAGCTCTGGTTGGCAGGGCCTTGCTCAGATCAGATCAGATCAGTTGCTCAGTCGTGTCCGACTCTTTGTGACCCCATGAATCGCAGCACGCCAGACCTCCCTGTCCATCACCAACTCCCAGAGGTCACTCAGACTCACATCCATCGAGTCAGTGATGCCATCCAGCCATCTCATCCTCCGCCGTCCCCTTCTCCTCCTGCCCCCAATCCCTCCCAGCATCAGAGTCTTCTCCAATGAGTTAACTCTTCGCATGAGGTGGCCAAAGTACTGGAGTTTCAGCTTTAGCATCATTCCTTCCAAAGAAATCCCAGGGCTGATCTCCTTCACAATGGACTGGTTGGATCTCCTTGCAGTCCAAGGGACTCTCAAGAGTCTTTTCCAACACCACAGTTCAAAAGCATCAATTCTTTGGCGCTCAGCCTTCTTCACAGTCCAGCTCTCACATCCATACATGACCACAGGAAAGACCATAGCCTTGACTAGGCAAACCTTTGTTGGCAAAGTAATGTCTCTGCTTTTCAATATGCTATCTAGGTTGGTCATAACTTTCCTTCCAAGGAGTAAGCGTCTTTTAATTTCATGGCTGTAGTCACCATCTGCCGTGATTTTAGAGCCCAGAAAGATAAAGTCTGACACTGTTTCCACTGTTTCCCCATCTATTTCCCATGTAGTGATGGGACCAGATGCCATGGTCTTCGTTTTCTGAATGTTGAGCTTTAAGCCAACCTTTTCACTCTCCACTTTCACTTTCACCAAGAGGCTTTTAAGTTCCTCTTCACTTTCTGCCATAAAGGGGGTGTCATCTGCATATCTGAGGTTATTGATATTTCTCCCAGCAATCTTGATTCCAACTTGTGTTTCTTCCAGTCCAGCGTTTCTCATGATGTACTCTGCATATAAGTTAAATAAACATGGTGACAATATGCAGCCTTGACGTACTCCTTTTCCTATTTGGAACCAGTCTGTTGGTCCATGTCCAGTTCTAACTGTTGCTTCCTGACCTGCATACAAATTTCTCAAGAGGCAGATCAGGTGGTCTGGTATTCCCATCTCTTTCACAATTTTCCACAGTTTATTGTGATCTACACAGTCAAAGGCTTTGGCATAGTCAATAAAGCAGAAATAGATGTTTTTCTTGAAGTCTCTTGCTTTTTCCATGATCCAGTGGATGTTGGCAATTTGATCTCTGGTTCCTCTGCCTTTTCTAAAACCAGCTTGAACATCAGGAAGTTCACGGTTCACATATTGCTGAAGCCTGGCTTGGAGAATTTTGAGCATTACTTTACTAGTGTGTGAGATGAGTGCAATTGTGTGGTAGTTTGAGCATTCTTTGGCATTGCCTTTCTTTGGGATTGGGATGAAAACTGACCTTTTCCAATCTTGTGGCCACTGCTGAGTTTTCCAAATTTGCTGGCATATTGAGTGCAGCACTTTCACAGCATCATCTTTCAGGACTTGGAATAGCTCCACTGGAATTCCATCACCTCCACTAGCTTTGTTCGTAGTGATGCTTTCTAAGGGCCTTGCTCAGTAAAGCTTTAACCCAATTATCTGCTGATGGGTGGGGTTGCACTCCCTTCCTGATAGTTGTTTGACCTGAGGCAAACCAGCCCTAGGGTCTGTAGGCTCTATTGTAAGGCTAATGGTGAACTCCAAGAGGGTTTACACCAAGGGGGACCTTCCAATACCCCCATTCCTGTAGTGAGCCCCTACCAATCCATGCCTCCACAGGAGGCCCTTCAACACAAGCAAATAGTTTGGTTCAGTCTCCTGTGGGATCACTGCTCCTCTCCTCTAGGTCTTGGTGTGCACAAAATTTTGTTTGTACCCTCCAGGACTGTAGTCTCTGTTTCCCCCAGTCTTCTGGAAGACCTATAATCAAATGCCACTAGCTCTCAAAGCCAGATTCCCTGGGGATTCCCAGTCCCCTTTGTCAGTTTCTCCAGGCTGGGAAGCCTGACGTGGGGTTCAGAACCTTCACAATAGTGCAAGAACTTCTTTAGTATTATTGTTCTCCAGTCTGTGGGTCACCCACCTGGCAGGTACGGTATTTGATTTTATCGTGATTGCACCCCTGCTATTGTCTCTCAGTGACTTTTTCGTCTTTGGGTGTGGGGTATCTTTTTTTTTTTTTTTTGTGTGTTCCAGCATCCTTCTGTCAATGGTTGTTCAACAGCTTTGGTTTTCTCACTGGAGAAGATGAGCACACATCCTTCTTCTTTGCCATCTTAAATCAGAAGCCAAAGTCCAGTTTATCACTTGTTATTTATGATTAGTGCTGTGTGTCCATTTAAAAAATGTTTATATAGAAAGTTCATTTCAGTTCAGTCGCTCAGTCGTGTCCGACTCTTTGCGACCTCCTCAACCGCAGCATGCCAGGCCTCCCTGTCCATCACCAATTCCTGGAGTCCACCCAAAACCATGTCCATTGAGTCGATGATGCCATCCAACCATCTCATCCTCTGTCATCCCCTTCTCCTCCTGCACTCAATCTTTCCCAGCATCAGGGTCTTTTCAAATGAGTCAGCTCTTCACATCACATGGCCATAAGTATTGGAGTTTCAACATCAGTCCTTCCAATGAACACCCAGGACTGCTCTCCTTTAGGATGGACTGGTTGGATCTCCTTGCACTTTAATACCTGACTTTTTTCTTTTCTATTAACTTTTTGGTTATTTTGATTGATTAAAAATGATCATAAATTATTTCCTTTTATTTCTATTGAGAGGTAAGTGACATTCTTTATTCTTCTTTAATTTAGGCTATTTTAGGCTTTATCACTAAAACAAATAAAATAGAATATGACATTCTGGGGCCTTTGAGTCTAGGTAACAAGAAGCATTACAGTAGAAAAAAAAAAAAGAAAGAAAGAAAAAAAAAAAAAGTAATTCTCCAGTGGTCTTGTGGTTAAGACTTTTAGCTTCTACTGCAGGGGGCCCAGATTTGATCCTTGGCCAAGGAACTAAGATCTTGCAAGCTACATGAGGCAGTCAAAAAAAGAAGAAGAAAAAGATGAAGCATTGTGGTTTCCATGTCTGTGTCATAGAATGCTCATTCTGATTGAAACTGCACATGGCAGTTTCAGGATACCACAATCCTGAAACTGCCATGCCAGACTAGCCTAATGGAAAGGCTACCTATAGAGAATAGTGATGGGCCATCTGAGATTTATCACCTATTTCTTTCCACTTACAAGATACATAAATGAAAAAGCCATTTTCAATGTTCCATCCCCAGCAGATATAACATAAAAAGAACCAAGAAACATGACTGATAGCTAGAATTGAGGCCTCTGACATAAGACCCAACTTGAGTCATATCAGCCAATCCCAGCTTTGCAATCCATCTCAGATGAAGTCTCAATCATTCTGGAAGTGAGAACCAGACATCCTTCCTATGTTGCTGCTGCTGCTGCTGCTAAGTCGCTTCAGTCGTGTCTGACTCTGTGCGACCCCATAGACGGGAGCCCACCAGGCTCCCCTGTCCCCGGGATTCTCCAGGCAAGAACACTGGAGTGGGTTGCCATTTCCTTCTCCAATGCATGAAAGTGAAAAGTGAAAGTGAAATCACTCAGTCATGTCTGACTCTTCGCGACCCCATGGACTGGAGCCTATCAGGCTCCTCTGTCCATGGGATTTTCCAGGCAAGAGGACTGGAGTGGGGTGCCATCACCGCCTCCGTCCTTACTGTGGCCTACCACAACTTGCCACCCTTAATTTTGAGCATAATAAAATGGTGGTTGTTCAACATCAGAAAGTTTGTGGGTAGTTTGCTATGTAGCAATAGATTATCATAAAAGTTACATATTATTTTAATGGGGTGACTTAGAGTTTACAATATGTATCCTTGACTAATTTCTACCTATATTAAGTTAGTAATTTTACCCTTTCCAGAACAATGCAAAAATATTAAAACAGGTTAGCTCCCTTTATCATCTTCCACTTCTGTGCTTTTTGTTGTCAAATATTTTTCACTTACGTTTTCGTTTTAAATTAAGAAGACATTATTTTTATTGCTTTAAACAGTATTCGCTTTTTATTGTAGTAAATATACATAACATAAAATTTACCATAACCATTTTTAGGTGTACAGTTTAGTGACATTAATTACATTTACAATGTTACGTAGCCATTACCACTATTTGTTTCTAGAACTTTTACATCACCTCAAACAGAACCTCCTGTAGCTACTGAACAATAACTCTCCATCCTCCCTGCCCACTAGGCCATGGTAACCTCTATTTTACTTTCTGTATCTATGAATTTGTCTATTCTAGGTAATTTCTATATTTGTCCTTTTGTCTCTGGCTATTTCATTTAGTATAATGTTTTCAAGTTTCCATCTGCATATCTGAGGTTATTGATATTTCTCCTGGCAGTCTTGATTCCAGCTTGAGGTTTATCCAGCCCGACATTTCATATGATGCAGAGTACATCAAAGAGTATTTATCTTTTAATGATTTTTATTCTTCTTCCTGCTGAGTAATACTCTGCCCAAGACATCTTTAATATAAACACTGGGTAAAAGATTAAGCACTTATATTTATTTCCTACTGCTGCTAAAACAATTGCCAAAATCTCAGTAGCTTTAAACAACAAAAATTTAAAGATATTAGCAATACTGTGTTCTTTCTGTAGACTCTAGGGAAGAATTTGTTTTCTTTCCCTTTCTAGGCGTTAGAGACTGCCCGCATTCCTTGACTCATGGCCTCCTTCCATCTTCAAAGTCAACAAGAACTTACTAAATATGTCTCACATTACATCACTTTAACGCTTACTCTTCTGTTCCCTTTTTCATTTATACAGACCCTTTTTCCACTTGTAAGCCCCCCTCTACTTTTTTGGTGTGATGATTCACTGGCATGAGGAACTCAAAATGACCAGGTGACAGTATCAGTTTCCATTTTAATGGAACTTGTTGTTGTGTGCTTTGGTGGAAGCATTCCTCTGTGGTGGGTGGGTGTGCTCAGTTGCTCAGTCATGTCCGACTCTGCAACCCCATGGACTGTAGCCTGCCAGGCTCTGCTGTCCAGGGAACTTTTCAGGCAAGAATACTAGAGCAGGTTGCCATTTCCTCCTCTAGGGGATCTTCCCAACTCGGGGATTGAACCCACATCTCTTGTGCCTCCTGAATTGTCAGGCAGCTTCTTTCCCACTGTGCCACCTGGGAAGCCTCCTGCAGGTGCAAAGACCTCTATATCCACAGAACCCAAAGGTACAAGGATGAGAAGTAAAATCTTCACTAGTGGATTATTAGAGACAGTATTAAAAGGGAGCTACTTTCATTTACACCCTTTAAATTTCAAACTCATAAACTCTGGTTGGCTATTAATTCAGAACATATTCTATAACATGAAGGATATCACTGTAGTCTGAAAAGTGTTGTCACTGAAACTATAACTATAACTGAGTATCCAAAATGCCAGACCAGCATTCTATCAAGCTAGATGTCTTAGAGTAATGGGGAACAAGGTCAATCAGATAGTCAGTTCAGTCACTCAGTCATGTCTGACTTTTTGCAGTGCCATGGCTTACCTGTCCATCACCAGTTCCTGGAATTTGCTCAAACTCATGTCCAGCCAGTTGAGGATTCCATCCAACCATCTCATCATCTGTCATCCCCTTCTCCTCCTGCCTTCAATCTTTCCCAGCATCAGTGTCTTTTCCAATGAGTCAGTCTTCACATCAGGTGGCCAAAGTATTGAAGCTTCAGCTTCAGCATCAGTCCTTCCAATGAATATTCAGGACTGAGTTCCTTTAGGATTGACTGGTTTGATCTCCTTTCAGTTCAAGGGACTCTCAGGAGTCTTCTCCAACACCACAGTTCAAAAGCATCAATTTGTCAGCACTCAGCCTTCACAGTCCAACTCTCACATCCATATAAGACTACTGTAAAAAACACAACTGTGACTAGATGGACCTTTGTCAGCAAAGTAATGTCTCTGCTTTTTAATATGCTATCTAGGTTGGTCATAGCTTTTCTTCCAAGAAGCAAGCATCTTTTAATTTCATGGCTGCAGTCACCATCTGCAGTGATTTTGGAGCCCCCAAAATAAAATCTGTCACTGTTGTTTCCATCTATTTCCCGTGAAATGATGGGACCAGATGCCATGATCTTAGTTTTTTAAATGTTGAGTTTGAGCTAACGTTTTTACTCTCCCCTTTCACTTTCATCATGAGGCTCTTTATTTCTTATTTGCTTTCTGCCATAAGGGTGGTGTCATCTGCATATTTGAGGTTATTGATATTTCTCCCAGTAATCTTGATTCCAGCTTGTGCTTTATCCAGCCCAGCATTTCACATGATTTACTTTGCATATAAGTTAAATAAGTAGGGTGAGTAGCCTTGACATACTCATTTCACAATTTGGAACAAGTCCATTGTTCCATGCCCAGTTCTAACTGTTGTTTCTTGACCTGCATACAGATTTTTCAGGAGGCAGGTAAGGTGGTCTGGTATTCCCATCTCTTGAAGAATTTTCCACAGTTTGTTGTGATCCACACAGTCAAAGTCTTTGACATAGTCAATAAAGCAGAAATAGATGTTTTTCTTGAACTCTCTTGCTTTTTCTGTGATCCAGTGGATGTTGACAGTTTGATTGCTGGGTCCTCTGCCTCTTCTAAATCCAGCTTGATCATTTGGAAGTTCTCAATTCACGTACTGTTGATGCCTAGCTTGGAGAATTTTGAGCATTATTTTGTTAGTGTGAGAGGTGAGTACAATTGTGCGGTAGTTTGAACACTGTTTGGCATTGCGTTTCTTTGGGATTGAAATGAAGACTGACTTTTCCAGTCCTGTGACCACGGATGAGTTTTCCAAATTTGCTGGCATACTGAGTGCAGCACTTTCACAGCATCATCTTTTAGGATTTGAAATAGCTCAACTGGAATTCCATCACCTCCACTAGCTTTGTTTGTAGTGATGCTTTCTAAGTCCCACTTGACTTCACATTCCAGGATGTCTGGCTCTAGGTGAGTGATCACACCATCATGGTTATCTGGGTCATTAAGATCTTTTTTGTATAGTTCTTCTGTATATTCTTGCCACCTCTTTTCAATATCTTCTGCTTCTGTTAGGTCCATACCATTTCTGTCCTTATTGTGCCCATCTTTATATGAAATGTTCGCTTGGTATCTCTAGATTTCATGAAAATATCTCTAACCTTTCCCATTCTATTGTTTTCCTCTATTTCTTTGCACTAATTATTTAGGAAGGCTTTCTTATCTCTCCTTGCTGTTCTTTGAAACTCTGCATTCAGATGGGTATATCTTCCTTTTCTCCTTTGCCTTTTGCTTCTCTTCTTTTCTTAGAAATGTGTAAGGCCTCCTCAGATAACCATTCTGCCTTTTCACCTTTCTTTTTCTTGGCAATGGTTTAGAATACCCCTCCTGTACAGTGTCACCAACCTCTGTCACCAACCAATGCCCATAGTTCCTCAGGCATTTAGTCTGAGAGATCTAATCCCTTGAAAATAGTTGTCACTTCCACTGTGTAATCATAAAGGATTTGATTTAGGTCATACCTGAATAGTCTAGTGGATTTCCTTGCTTTCTTCAATTTAAATGTGAATTTTGCAATCAGAAGTTCATGATCTAAGCCCCAGTCAGCTCCTAGTCTTGTTTTTGCTGACTATATAGAGCTACCCAGGAGTATAAAGTATCAATTCCAGTGAGAATCAAGTGTTAGCCCTTCTGTAACGAAAGTGTTCCAACTAACAGATATCCCACAAGAAACCTGGTTAATTTCCTCAAGGAATGAGACTAAATCGGGGCATCAGCGTTGCTCTCTACTTTGACAAAGTGGACACTCAGCAGTCATAGTAGCCATATATAGTGAGTAAACATTCATGTTATTTATCCCACGAATAACCTCCATTCCTATTGCCATGGCCATTTTGTTCATGAGCCCATTGGACAAGAACAGTGGCTAGGGCAAAAAGACTGACTGAATGGGTCAACTTACCCACTTGATTATTAATATTCTTCTCTGCTGAGATTGCTTTTTGTTGAGAATTGATATGGGATACGAATATCTTCACAGTTAGTGCTCAAGTGTGAGTGGTCTTCCCTCTTCCCCAACAATTTTTCTAACCAAAAAACAATTTTCTTTCCAAATCCCTGACCATCCAGCCAAACCATCAGTTATTCTCCATCTGTAGATCTGTATTACTGGCCATCTTTCCTTCCAGGCATAGTATACAATGGGTATGATGCTTGAAGTTCTGTCCCCTGTAAATATTTCTCTTCTGAGCCATTCTTGGATGAGGTTCCATACATATATGGAACTTCCTATGGGTCACACTTTGCACTAGACCTCCTGAGACCTGCTAGGTCCTGAATTTACTAATAGAATTCTAACTAAGTGATGCTGTGTGACTTCCATGACAAGGCCTTTCAATTTCTCTCTCTCTGTCTGTATGTCTCATACTTTGAAACCGACACACTGCAGAGAAACTCTAACTGAAAGTGTATGTGGAGAGAGAAGCCAGGCCCCCAGATGTTCCAACAAGGGGCGAAGCTGAAGACCCAGATAGTGTGTGAGACCATATTAAATTACCCAACTCCAATCTGATCTGGCAAATGACTAGGCCCAAATACATGACTCCATACAAAAATAGAAGTGCTCTTTCAACCCACAGAAAATGGTTTTTGCTTTAAGTAATTAAATTTGAGAGTGGTTCGATACAGTAATATACAAATTTAGAAAATACTGTTCAGATTTCAAACCATCATAAATTTTTCTTGATACTCAATTTAGGGTTTTACTTAAGAATATTACATCTTCCTTTCAGAAAGAATATTATTTGTGTTGATATGGGCTGCACCATCTCCCACAGGCAATTGTGGTGGGATACTGGTGATACTGGTATTAAGGATTCATATTGTGATACTGGTGTTAAGGATTACTTCAACTTGGCTTTATTTGATTTGATTTAATATAAACAAAGGAGCGGATGGGGAACATTTTAAGAGTTATTAAGGGTTTTGGGAGGAATAAGTTATGAGAAGAAAGTTACCAAAGATAGCTTTCCAGGATACAAGAACTGCATGGAGTAGTTTGACTAAATTTGCACTAACATGAGAAGAAGATAAAGTTGGTAAGTCAGTGGAATTACTACAGGAATAAGGAGGCTTTTATAGTGATAATAATAGATAATATTTGTTGAATGCTCTTCTGTGCCAGAAGCTGTTCTAAATGCTTTACAAATGTTAACTCATTTATTCCTAAGCGTAGCTATATGAAATAGTACTGTCATTCCCATATTTTAGATGAGAAACTGAGCACGGAGGTTAAACACCTTGTTCAGGATCAAGTACTTACATAGCTAGTAAGTACTAACACTTGAGCCCAGACAATATCATGCCATATTTAGTGTGCTTAACCACTAGGCTGTTGTTTGTCTTTCTCTTACATTACTCTGAGCTATACAAAAGTGATACAACCAAAGTTTTGGACATTTTATTTACATTTCCTAGCAATAGAATTACCAATTTAAGGGTAAACCCCTGTGAGAATAATACCAGTATTACCTGGCTTGTGAAAGCAAACCATAATTGGATAATATTTCTAAAATCTATTTCACAACAGTAAAATCTATCTCATGATTTTCACTCATTTTGCCCTAATTAGGCCAAAAGCTAATTAGAGGTAGGAAACCCAGTTTCAACAGTAAAATCCTATTATTTGAACCTTTAGAATGTCGCTGTATTCCAACACTTTAAACGTCTGATTAACATAAGAAGACAAGGGGAGCCACGTCAGATAGTGAGATATATTAATCCTAAAGAGGTAAGGACATTATATTTTTTTCATGATGTATAAATATCTTTATTTTTTATTCTTTTCAAATGAAGTATAATTGCTTTACAATGTTGTATTCGTTTCTGTTGTACAATGAAGTGAATAAGCTTTATGTATACATATATCCACTCCATTTTAGACCTTCCTCCCACCCCACCCCCCCAACCCCACCCATCTGGGTCATCACAGAGCACTGAGCTGAGCTCCTTGTGGAGTACAGCAGGTTCCCACTAACTATCAATTTTACACAAGATAGTGTATATACATCAATCCTAACCTCTTAATTCATCCCACCCTCCCATTCCCCCTGTGTCCACATATCTGTTCTCTACATCTGCATCTCTACCTTAGCCCTGGAACTGGGTTAATTTGTACAACATTTCTAGATTCCACATATATGCATCAATATATTTGTTTTACTCTTTCTGACTTACTTCACTCTGTACGACAGACTCTAGTTCATTCACATCTCTACAAATGACTTAATTCTGTTTCTTTTTATGGCCGAGTAATATTCCACTGTCTATATGTAGCATATCTTCTTTATCTATTCATCTATCATTGGACATTTAGGTTTCCATATTCTGGCTATTGTAAATAGTGCTGCAGTGAACATTGGAGCACATGTGTCATTTTGAATTATACTTTTCTCAGGGTATATGCCCTGTAGTGGGATTGTTGGGTCATATGATTGTTCTTTTTTAGCTCTTTAAGGTGGAGCTTTTTAAGTTTCCACACTGTTCTCCACAGTGGCTATATCAATTTACATTCCCATCAACAGTGCAAGAGGGCTCCCTTTTCTCCACATCCTCTCCAGCATTTATTGTTTGTAGATTTTTTTTGATGATGGCCATTCTGACCAGTATAAAATGATACTTCATTGTACTTTTGATTTGCATTTCTCTAATAATTATCAATGTTGAGCACCTTTTTTGTGCCTTTGTGTCATCAGTTTCTCATCTTTGGAGACATGTCTATTTAAGTTTTCCACCCATTTTTTTGATTTTTTTATATATATATATTGAGTTCCATCAGCTGTTTGTATATTTTGGAGATTTATCCTTCATTCATCGCTTTGTTTGCAAATATTTTCTCACATTCTGAGGATTGTCTTTTCATCTCATTTATGGTTTTCTTTGTGTGAAAAAGCTTTTAAGTCCCATTAAAAATTTTTTTTTCCTAACTCAAGGAGGTGGGTCAAAAAAAATCCTACCTTTGCACTGTTGGGGGGAATGTAATACTTTGGCCACCTGATGTGAAGAACTGACTCATTGGAAAAGACCCTGTTGCTGGGAAGGATTGAAGGCAAGAGGAGAATGGGACAAGAGAGTGTGAGATGGTTGGATGCCATCACCAATTCAATGGACATGAGTTTGAGCAGGCTCTGGGAGTTGGTGATAGACAGAAAAGCCTGGTATGCTGCAGTCCATGGGGTTGCAAAGAGTTGGACACGACTGAGTGACTGAATTGAACTGAAATTGATACAGCCACTATGGAGAACAGTATCAGTTCAGTCACGCAGTCATGTCTGACTTTGCGTCCCCATGAACCTCAGCATGCCAGGCCTCCCTGTCCATCACCAACTCCCGGAGTTTACCCAAACTCATGTCCATTGAGTCGGTGATGCCATCCAACCACCTCGTCCTCTGTCGTCCCCTTCTCCTTCTGCGTTCAATCTTTCCCAGCATCAGGGTCTTTTCAAATGAATCAGTTCTTTGCATCAGGTGACCAAAATATTGGAGTTTCAGGAGAACAGTATGGAGATTCCTTAAAAAACTAGGAATAAAACTACCATGGGTATTTGAGTCACTTCAGTCTTATCCAACTCTTTGTGACCCTATGGACTGTAGCCCTCTGGCCTCATCTGTTCATAGGCATTCTCCAGGCAAGAATACTGGAATGATTTGCCATTTCCCTTTCCAGGGGATCTTTATGACCCAGGAATCAAACCCACATATCTTATGTCTCCTGCATTGGCAGGCAGTTTGTTTACCACTTGCGCCACCTGGGAAGCCCTTAATAGTATCATATGACCCAACAATCCCACTACTGGGCATATACCCTGAGAAAATCATAATTGAAAATGATGCATGTACCCCAATGTTAATTGCAGCACTATTACAATAGCTAGAACAGGGAAGCAGCCTGGATGTCCATGGACAGATAAATAGACAAAGAAGCTGTGGTATATACATACAATGGAATATTACTCAGCCATAAAAAGGAATGCATTTGAGTCAGTTCTAATGAGGTGGATGAACCTAGAGCCTATAATACAGAGTGAAGTAAGTCAGAAAGAGAAAAACAAATATAGTATATGGACACATATATATGGAATTTAGAAAGATGGTACTGATGAACCTATTTGTGGGGCAGCAATGGCTGGGAGAAATATCAATAACCTCATGCAGATGACACCACCCTTATGGCAGAAGAGAAACTAAAAAGCCTCTTGATGAAAGTGAAGGAGGAGAGTGAAAAAGTTGGCTTAAAGCTCAGCATTCAGAAAACAAAGATCATGGCATCTGGTCCCATCACTTCATGGGAAATAGATGGGAAAACAGTGTCAGACTTTATTTTTTTGGGCTCCAAAATCACTGCAGATGGTGACTGCAGCCATGAAATTAAAAGATGCTTACTCTTTGGAAGAAAAGTTATGACCAACCTAGATAGCATATTCAAAAGCAGAGACATTACTTTGCCAACAAAGGTTCCTCTAGTCAAGGCTATGGTTTTTCCAGTGGTCAGGTATGGATGTAAGAGCTGGACTGTGAAGAAGGCTGAGCGCCGAAGAATTGATGCTTTTGAACTGTGGTGTTGGAGAAGACTCTTGAGAGTCCCTTGGACTGCAAGGAGATCCAACCAGTCCATTCTAAAAGACATTAGCCCTGGGTGTTCTTTGGAAGGACTGATGCTAAAGCTGAAACTCCAGTACTTTGGCCACCTCATGCAAAGAGTTGACTCATTGGAAAAGACTGATGCTGGGAGGGATTGGGGGCAGGAGGAGAAGGGGACGACAGAGGATGAGATGGCTGGATGGCATCACTGACTCGATGGATGTGAGTCTGAGTGACCTCCGGGAGTTGGTGATGGACAGGGAGGCCTGGCGTGCTGGGGTTCATGGGGTCACAAAGAGTCGGACACGACTGAGCGACTGATATGATCTGATCTGATCTGAATGCCCAGGAACTTTATTAATTGGAGCTGTAATTTAATTCTTTATTAGAGAGAGCGAGATGGTGGTGGGGGACAGCCCCCAGTAAAGTCAGAGGTGAGAGCACAAGCCAGTAAAGTAGGCAGACTCTGGTTTTTGGGGGGTAGATGTTTGAGAATATCCAGGAGGACTCCTGAGGCTGGATCTCGCCATTGCGTTTGTCAAGCCTCCTTCTTCATGACCTTTGTCACGAGTAGAGTGCCTCTCTGTGGCGGCTCCTGACACTTTTCCAATTTGGATTACTTTTATTTCTTTTCTTCTCCAATTGCCATGGTTAAGACTTCTAAAATTATTTCAAAAAAAAGTTCAAGGGTCTATATACTTTTCTTGTTCCTGATCCTAAAGGAAATGCTTTCAGTTTTCACCAGTTAGAATATTGTTAGTTGTGGGTTTGTTGTATATGGCCTTTATTATATTAAGGTAGTTTCCCTCTATGCCCATTTTCTGGAGAATTTTTATGAAAATAGGTGTTGAAAGTGAAAGTGAAGTCGCTCAGTCGTGTCCGACTCTTTGCGACCCCATGGGCTGTAGCCTACCAGGCTCCTCTGTCCACGGGATTTACCAGGCAATAGTACTGGAGTGGATTGCCATTTCCTTCTCTAGGGGATCTTCCCAACCCAGGGATTGAACCTGGGTCTCCCACATTGTAGTGAGACGCTTTACCGTCTGAGCCACCAGGGAAGTCTTAGGTGTTAAATTTTGTCAAAAGTATCATTTGCATCTCTTGAGATGATCATATTGTTTTTAATCTTTACTTTTTAATATGGTATATCACATTGATTGACTTGCATATATTAAAGAATCATTACATCCCTTGGATAAATCCCACTTGATCTTGGCATACTATGCTTTTAATATGCTGTGGGATTCTGTTTACTAGTATTATGTTGGGGATTTTTGCATCTATGTTAGTTAATATTATTGGTCTATAATTTTCCTTTTTTGTGATATGTTTGTCTGCTTTTGTTATGAGGGCAATAGTGATAACAGCCTTATGGAATGAGTTTGGGAGTTTTTTTTTCCTCTGTAGTTTTTTGGAAGACTTTGAGAAGGATAGGTTTTAGCTTTTCTCTAAATGTTTGATAGAATTTTCCTGTGAAGCTATTTGGTCCTAGACTTTTTTTTGTTGGAAGAGTTTTAATTATAGTTTTAATTTCATTACTTGTGATTGGTCTGTTAATCTTTTCTAATTCTTCCTGATTCAGTCTTTGAAAATTGTACCTTTCCAAGAATTTGTTCATTTCTTCCAGGCTGACAATTTTATTGGCATATAGTTATTTGTAGTAGTCTCTTATGATCCTTTGTATTTCTGCAAAGGATTCACTTGTAGTTTCTCCTTTTTCATTTCTAATGTTGTTGATTTGAGCCCTGTCCCTTTTTTGAAGAAGAAGAAGAAGAAGAACTACCATTCTGATAGTGTGGGATATCTCACTGTGGATTTGACTTGCATTTCTCTAATGATTAGCAATGTTGAGCACCTTTTCTTTTACTTCTAAAAGAGCTAGAAAAAGAAAAACAAAACCCAAAATTAATAGAAGGAATGAAATCATGAAGATCAGAGCAGAAATTAGTGAAATAGAAACCAAGAATAAAAACAGGAAAGATTAATGAAACTAAGAGGTGATACTTTGAAAAACACTAAACTGATAACACTTTATCCAGACACATCGAGAGAAAAAGAGAGAGAGCTCTTTAAGGTCAGTGTTTTTTAACTGATCTTCTGTTTGATTGATCTGTCCATTCTTGAAAATGGAGTGTTAAAGTCCATTTCTCTCTTTATATCCATTAATGTTTGCTTTATATACTTAGGTGTTCCTGTATTGAGTGCATTTGTATTTAAAATTGTTTTATATTCTTTTTGGATGGGTCCTTTTTATCATTATGCATTGTCCTTCTTTGTCTCTTGATGCAGTCTTTGTTTTAAGGTCTATTTAGTAAAGAGTCGGACACGACTGAGCGACTGAACTGAACTGAACTGAACTGAGTCTGATATAAGTATTCCTACCTGACTTTCTTTTGATTTCCATTGCACAGAATACCTTTTTCCATCCCCTCTCTTTCAGTCTGGATGTGTCTCTAGATCTTAAGTAGATCTATTGTAGAGTCCTGTTTTGTATCCATTTTGTATCCACCGCCCTATGTCTTTTGATTGGAGCATTTAGTCCATTTTTATTTAAAGTAATTACTCATAAGTATGTTGTTATTACCATTCATTAATTATTTTCTGATTGTTTTTATAGTTCTTTTTTGTTCCTTTCTTCTTTTGCTCTAATCCCTTGTGATTTAATGGCTATCTTTATGTTATTTTGGGGTCCTTTCTCCTTTTTTGTTTGTGTATCTATTATAAGTTTTTGGCTTATGATTACCATGAGATGTGCATGTGTGTCTACACACACACACACACACACACACATATATACATTTAAAGATCTCTTAAGTTTGAAAGCATTTAACAACCCTGAATTTGTACTTGTTACTCCCTTATGTTTAATGTTTTTGATATATTTTAGTTTTTTTTACATCTCTTAACTCCTTATTGTTAATTTAGATATTTTGCTACTTTTGTCTTTCGTCCTCCCTACTACCTAGTAGTAGTTGATCTACTACCTTTACTATGCATTTGTCTTTAAGAATTAGATTTTTCCTTTCATAATTTTTATATTTCTTTCATAGTTTTTATATTTCTAGTTTTTCCTTAGAGGAGTCCTTCTAACGTTTATTGTAAAGTTGGTTTAGTGATGCCAAACCCTTTTAGCTTTTGCTTGCTTGTAAACCTCTGTATCTACTTCAAATTTGAATGATAGCATTGCCAGGTAGAGTAATCTTGGTTATAGATTTTTTCCTTTTATCACTTGGAATATATTATGCCACACCCTTCTGGCCTACAGAGTTTCTGCTGAACAGTCAGCTGGTAGTTTCATGGGCAATCCCTTTCATGTAACTAGTTATTTTTCCCTTCCTGCTTTTAAGGTTTCCTTTTATCCTTAATTTTTGCTATTTTAATTAAAATGTGTCTTGTAGTGGATCTCTTAGAGTTTATCTTATTTTGGACTGTCCATGCTTCCTGAAACTTGATGTCTGTTTCTTTCCCCAGGTTAGGGAAATTTTTTACCTGTTACTTCTTTAAATAAATTCTCTGCCAATTTCTCTCCTTCATCTCCTTCTGGGATCCCTATAATGCAAATGTGAGTATGCTTCATGTTGTCCCAGAGGTCTCCTAAGCTCTCCTTATTTAAATTTTTTTTTCTGTTTTCTCTGTTCAGCTTGGGTGATTTCCACTACCCTGTCTTCCTTAAATGTTTGGTTGAATTCACCCATGAACTCATATAGGCATGGTGTTTTCTACCTTGAAAGGTTAATTATTGATTCAATATCTTTAATAGATATTGATCTAGTCAGATTGTCTGTTTCTCCTTATGTGAGTTTTGATAGGTTGTGTCTTTCAAAGAATCAATTCATTTAGTTTAGGTTATCAAATTTGGGGGCATAGAGTTGTTCATATTTGTTCATTATCCTTTTAGTGTCCATGGAATCAGTAGTAATGGCCTGTCTTTCATTTCTGATATTAGTATTTCGTATACTCTCTCTCTCACTGCTGCTGTCCAGCATCATGGGACAGAGTGAGTATCATACAGTGTATCACTAACCTGAAAAAAGATCAAAATTCAAAATTAGTAGTATGGTTTCTACTGCATGTGTATCACTTTTGCACCCATCATAAAGATGAAAAATTTAAGTCAAACCAATCATAAATCAGGGAACATGTGTGTCTGCATGTATTTAATTTTTTAGTTAGAAAATTATGCAAAATTTGCCTGGAAAAATCCCACGGATGGAAGGGCCTGGTGGGTTGCAGTCCATGGGGTTGCTAGGAGTCGGACACGACTGAGCGACTTCACTTTCACTTTTCACTTTCATGCATTGGAGAAGGAAATGGCAACCCACTCCAGTGTTCTTGCCTGGAGAATCCCAGGGATGGGGGAGCCTGATGGGCTGCCGTCTATGCAGTCTCACACAGTCGGACACGACTGAAGCGACTTAGCAGCAGCAGCAGAATGTTGTCTTTCAGGTTGAACAATTTAAGATAATATCTGTTTTCTCATCTAACTTAATATAATCAGGAGACAGATTTGGGACCAAGATTTTTTTTCTGTATTTTTCATTTGATGTGGGACACTAAATTTTAGAAGACCAATTATATACAATTGTTATAAAATTTAAACATGGATTTTTGATTTAAAATCAAAAACTAGCTAGGAAAGGTCAGCTGGTATTAAACTCAGATTCACTAGTCACATTTTTTTCTCTCAATCTACTTAGAGTGAAAGTGAAAGTCGCTCAATTGAGTCTGACTCTTTGTGACCCCATGGCCTATACAGTCCATGGAATTCTCCAGGCCAGAATACTGGAATGGGTAGCCTTTTCCTTCTCCAGGGGATCTTCCAAACCTAGAAGATAATATTTAATATTAAAATCATATATTTGAGGTGTTTTAAAAAAAAACACTTCTGTTTTATGACTATAAATCACCTGGCACTTAAACTTTTACATTACATAGAAAGGAGACATAGTTTGGTATCATTTTCCCAGTTATCATGTAAATTGTTTTACTTATTGAGTATCTATAAAAAAATAAATTCTGATACTTTCTAATTTAAAATTAACTATTTGAGGTTTATTCACTTCATCTATTTCATAAGTAATCAATATTCAGTAGCTATTTAATATAATAGAATGAGAAATTATGAACTGATATATATAGAATGTTGAAGACTAATTTTTTTTTATAGGCAGAACTTCTAGATGCTGCTGCTGGTATTAATGTACGATTCAGATTTGGTGGTGTAAGTATGAATACATTCTTATTTAGTAGTATTAAAGCACATTTATATGAAATTTAAAAGATATAATTTAAAAAAACATAGACCATTCTCCTAATTAAATTGATATGGTTCTTTTAACTTTTCCATCTACAGGTTAAATTTCCACCTGAAATATACTATAAAATTTTCACTCACAGACATATTGAAGATCTGTGTGCTAATAGCCCTAGAGACTACACAAAACTTCCAGCAAAACATACATCTCATATTAAAAGTGATGATCTTCAGGAAGAGGATTACAGTGGCTGGTATCGTCGTATAGAGAACAATGGCTGGAGGCCTGTTTGTGAGACAGTAAGAACAGATAAATATTAATAATTTTTTATTTTATATGCTTAGAAACCTATCTGTCTTTCTGAAAGTTAATTTTCAGATTTTTTTTTTAAATAATAAATTCTACTAATTTAACTGATAAAATTTGCTTAACTACTCTGGGGCAAATAGTATACTTCAAGATTCAGCAATATATCTTTTTTTTAATATATCTTTTTTTTAACATCTACTTCTGCTTTTAATAATCAGCTTTGAGTCTAGACCATCTTTAGATACTCTCTGGCACTCAGCAATTACCCATCTTTATAATAAAGCAAATCTGAAGATGTTACTGATTATAATTAATCCCTGGACAAGAAGTGGGTGTTCTTGAGATTAATATCCCATTTTTTGTACAGAGCTTGTAACAGCAGACCCTAGTGGGAAATCACTTGGGTTTTCATGGTGTTGAAAAATATAACATGTATTTATATGAACTAAACAGAATGATTTAAAATATACATGGTTTCTAACGCATATATGTGATTTGAGAATTTTTCTATAGACATGTTTCTTTAATCTCCTTTATGTGGAAATATTTTTTACCCAGGATATTTGTTAACTTATATTTTAAAAGTTAACATTATCTGGTTGTATAGTTCTGGATGTTTGTTTATATGACTCAAGTATCTTCATTCAAATCCCTCAATCTCTGATATACAAATTGTAGAATGTGGTATATTGGATATACTAAGTATGAAAAATGATCAAAGTGTGAATTCATTCATTCAGTCAACAAATTTTATTGCATACTAGTCAGATATATGGCATTTTACTAGATGGTTAAGAAGCAATGGTAAATAAAAATATTCCTCCGCTAAAGTAGTTTGCCTTTTAATTAAGGAGAGAGTCAAGTAAACAGGATATTTCAGTACAGTGCTTTAATAGGCAAATTCAGAGTGTTGTGGGGGATAAACTCTCCTCTTTGTTATTTAATGTGTATGTGGTGAGGGAGGAGGAATGAACTGAAAATAAGAAAACAAGCAACCAGCTAGTATAAAGCATCATATGGGGAAATCACAAAGTCTTAAGATACAATGGTGAGACTTCTGTATTCTTGGAGGGTGCCCATATTCCTTGAGGATTTGTTGTTATTGTTCAGTTGCTAAGTTGTGTCCGACTCTTTGGGACCCCATGAGCTGCAGCACACTAGGCTTCCCTGTCCTTCACTGTCTCCCTGAGTTTGCTCAAACTCATGTCCATTGAGTCAGTGATGCCATCTGACCATTTCATCCTCTGTCATTCTCTTCTCCTCTTAATCTTTCCCAGCATCAGGGTCTTTTCTTTTCCAGTGAGTTGGCTCTTCCCAACAGGTGGCCAAAGTACTGAGGATTAGAGTCTTCAAAAGTCAGTAGCACGTACTGGTCAGCTCTGTTCTTATGAGAAACCAAAACACTCCTAGAATATGTCTATTCACTTATTCATTCAACAAATACTTATTAAATACTACCTCAGTACACTAATTCTCTTTAGTTTTTCTATGGCATGTGTCTCTTAAGGCTCAATGTGCTATTCACTTAATTAGAAATATCTTAAAAGGGTCTATCCTCTCCTCTATTTCTACCTTGGTATATTCCTACTGAACACACAGAAGTTCTTGTTTATGGTCAGATAACTGCACAATCAGTAATTTAATGTTTTGTGTATTCATTTTTCATTTCTCAATAGTTTTGGAGGCCAACTGAAAATGTGATGGTGGGAGACAAAAAGGAAAGTGAATTCCATTTTTCCAAACTGAAGAGAAGGCAAGATATGGAAAAGAAAAGAAAAATTAGAAAAATACAATGGATGCAGCAAATGTAAGTTGATGACATACTTAGAAATATTAAAGAAGTATATATTTTCAAAAATTGCTATCACTAGTAAAAATAATTACATGTTATTTTAAAAATAAGATGAAAGTTACTTTTTAAAAATACAATGAAAACAAATATTTAATAAATGCTTGCTAGAGACTGTTAATATCTAAGATATAAGTGGAAAAAGACAAATTCTCTTTGACCTCAGGAAATCACAATCTTTTGCCACATGAGATGAAAATCAGCATTTACTTTTATATGTGAGATTAATATGACCTATTCACCAGGCATAGGCATTCCCTGGTGGCTCAGATGGTAAAGAGTCTGCCTGCAATGAGGGAGAACCAGGTTCAATCCCTGAGTTAGGAAGATCCCCTGGAGAAGCAAATGGCAACCCACTCCGGTGTTCTTCCCTAGAAAATCCCTTGGATGGAGGAGCCTGGCAGGCTACAGTCCTTGGGGTTACAAATAGTTGGACACAACTGAAGTGACTTCGGTACCTCTATACCATTCTCAACCTTTTTTTGTCCCCTAAAGAAACTGACATGTAAGGATTACCCTAAAAGGCATTCTGGACCTATCTAACAAATATTAAAAGCAAGTCTCAAAGGAATCAAATCATATCCAAGTTTACTTGACAGTATATAAGAACAGTGGAAAAGGGAATGGCAACCCACTCCAGTGTTCTTGCCTGGACATCCCATGGACAGAGGAGCTTGGTGGGCTACAGTCCAGGGAGTTGCAGAGAGTCAAACCTGACTGGGCAACTGAGCACACACCACACACATACAAGAACACACTCCCCAGATATTTAAAGGAACAAAAAAAACCTTCGGTACTCAAAATCATATAAATTAACAATGTCTACCATGTAGTAGTCAATTGCCACACATTCAAAGAAGCAGGAAAATAGACCCCTGAGAAGAAAAAAATAATATCAGCCAACTCAGCAAAACACCCATGGCGGATTCATGTCAAATGTAGGGCAAAAACCACTACAATATTGTAAAGTAATGAGCCTTCAATTAAAATAAATAAATTAATTTTAAAAAATAAAATAAAAAGGTAGGAAAACTTTTCAGATAAATAAAAGCTGAAGAAGAAAAGTGATTCTAAGTAAAAATCTAGATACATACAGGAATGAAGAACACCAAAAATGGTAACTGTGTTAAGTAAATATACAGAATTTTCTTCTTACTACTTAAACCTCTTTAAAAAGTAATTAACTAACTACTGAACTACACAACTTGAAAATAGTCAAGATAAATAGTTAAGATGATAAATTTTATGTTGATTGTACCACAATTTTTTAAATGATAGGTATTACATTTTTATTCAGACTAAAATTGAAGAAAGTAGGGAAAACCACTAGACCATTCAGGTATGACCTAAATCAAATCCCTTATGATTATACAGTGGAAGTGAGAAATAGATTTAAGGGACTAGATCTGATAGATAGAGTGCCTGATGAACTATGGACTTAGGTTCGTGACATAGTACAGGAGACAGGGATCAAGACCACCTCCATGGAAAAGAAATGCAAGAAAGCAAAATGACTGTCTGGGGAGGCCTTACAAATAGCTGTGAAAAGAACAGAAGCGAAAAGCAAAGGAGAAAGGGAAAGATATAAGCATCTGAATGTAGAGTTCCAAAGAATAGCAAGAAGAGATAAGAAAGCCATCCTCAGCGATCAATGCAAAGAAATAGAGGAAAACAACAGAATGGGAAAGACTAGAGATCTCTTCCGGAGAAGGCAATGGCACCCCACTCCAGTAGTCTTGCCTGGAAAATTCCATGGATGGAGGAGCCTGGTAGGCTGCAGTTTATAGGGTTGCTAAGAGTCGGACTTCACAACTGAGTGACTTCACTTTCACCTTTCACTTTCATGCACTGGAGAAGGAAGTGGCAACCCCCTCCAGTGTTCTTGCCTGGAGAGTCCCAGGGACGGGGGAGCCTGGTAGACTACCGTCTATGGGGTCACACAGAGTCGGACACGACTGAAGTGACTTAGCATAGCATATAGAGATCTCTTCAAGAAAATTAGAGATACCAAGGGAACATTTCATGCAAAGATGGGCTCAATAAAGGACAGAAATGGTATGGACCTAACAGAAGCAGAAGATATTAAGAAGAGGTGGCAAGAATACACAGAAGAACTGTACAAAAAAGAGCTTCATGACCCCGATGATCATGATGGTGTGATCACTCACCTAGAGCCAGACATCCTGGAATGTGAAGTCAAGTGGGCCTTAGAAAGCATCACTAGGAACAAAGCTAGTGGAGGTGATGGCATTCCATTTGAGCTATATCAAATCCTGAAAGATGATGCTGTGAAAGTGCTACACTCAATATGCCAGCAAATTTGGAAAACTCAGCAGTGGCCACAGGACTGGAAAAGGTCAGTTTTCATTCCAATCCCAAAGAAAGGCAAGCCAAAGAATGTTCAAACTACCGCACAATTGCACTCATCTCACACACTAGTAAAGTTGTGCTCAAAATTCTCCAAGCCAGGCTTCAGCAATACATGAACCGTGAACTTCCTGATGTTCAAGCTGGTTTTAGAAAAGGCAGAGGAACCAGAGATCAAATTGCCAACATCCGCTGGATCATCGAAAAAACAAGAGAGTTCCAGAAAAACATCTATTTCTGCTTTATTGACTATGTCAAAGCCTTTGACTGTGTGGATCACAATAAACTGTGGACAATTCTGAAAGAGATAGGAATACCAGACCACCTGACCTGCCCCTTGAGAATACAGGTCAGGAAGCAACAGTTAAAACTGGACATGGAACAACAGACTGATTCCAAATAGGAAAAGGAGTACGTCAAGGCTGTATATTGTCACCCTGCTTTTTTAACTTATATGCAGAGTACATCATGAGAAACACTGGGCTGGAAGAAGCACAAGCTGGAATCAAGATTGCTGGGAGAAATATCAATAACCTCAGATATGCAGATGACACCACCCTTATGGCAGAAAGTGAAGAGAAACTAAAAAGCCTCTTGATGAAAGTGAAAGAGAAGAGTGAAAAAATTGGCTTAAAGCTCAACATTCAGAAAACGAAGATCATGGCATCTGGTCCCATCACTTCATGGGAAATAGATGGGAAAACAGTGGAAACAGTGTCAGACTTTATCTTTTTGGGTTCCAAAATTACTGCCGATGGTGACTGCAGCCATGTAATTAAAAGACGCTTACTCCTTGGAAGCAAAGTTATGACCAACCTAGATAGCCTATTGAAAAGCAGAGACATTACTTTGCCAACAAAGGTCTGTTTAGTCAAGGCTATGATTTTTCCTGTGGTCATGTATGGATGTGAGAGTTGGACTATAAAGAAAGCTGAGCACCGAAGAATTGATGCTTTTGAACTGTGGTGTTGGAGAAGACTCTTGAGAGTCCCTTGGACTGCAAGGAGATCCAACCTGTCCATTCTGAAGGAGATCAGCCCTGGGATTTCTTTGGAAGGACTGATGCTAAAGCTGAAACTCCAGTACTTTGGCCACCTCATGTGAAGAGTTGACTCATTGGAAAAGACTGATGCTGGGAGGGATTGGGGGCAGGAGGAGAAGGGGACGACAGAGGATGAGATGGCTGGATGGCATCACCAACTCGATGGACGTGAGTTTGAGTGAACTCTGGGAGTTGGTGATGGACAGGGAAGCCTGGCATGCTGTGATTCATGGGGTCACAAAGAGTTGGACACGACTGAGCGACTGAACTGAACTGAACATTTTTATACTGCAAAGTAATGAGCTAATATTGATGTTGCCAATCAAGTTATACTTAAGTTCCTGATTCCACAATTATACTCCTTTTCTCTTATATTGAAAAACTTCATCAAACATGACATAATTACTGGACTTCCCTGGTGGTATAGTGGATAAGAAATGCCTACCAATGCAAGAGACACAAGTTCAATCCCTGGTCCAGGAAGATACCACATGCCATGGTGCAACTAAGCCCATGTGCCATAACTACTGAGCCTGCGTTCTAGAGCTTGCAGGTCACAACTGTTGAGCCTGTGAGCTGCCAACTACTGAAGCCTGTGTACCCAGAACCTGTGCTCCACAACAAGAAAAGCCACAGCAATGATAAGCCCACACACTGCAACAAAGAGTAGCCCCTGCTGGCCACAACCAGAGAAAGTTTGCCTAAAGTGGACAATAAATTAGTAAAAGCTATAGAAGGTTGGAGTAACACTATCAACCAACTTGACATAATTGGCATTTATAGAGCACTGAACTCAACCAGAGAAAACAAATTCTTTTCAAGCGCACATGAAAAGCCGTCACCAAAATACACCATATTCTGGGCCATGAAATAACTACCTACAAATTTAAAAGAATTAAAATCATACAAAGGAAGTTTTCTAATCATGATGAAATTAAAAATAATTTAAAACAGAGTAAAATAACAGAAACATTTCTTGATTTCTGGAAAACCTCCAAATACTTGGATATTAAATAGCATATCTTCAAATAATCCATAAGTCAAAGAAGTCACAAAAGGAACTTGAAAATATTTTTGGTTTAATAAAAAATGAAAAGACAACATACTAAAATTGGGGGAATGCAGCTAAAGAAGTACTTACAGGAAAATTTATATCATTTTCTATGAGACTAGTGTTATCTGATAGAAAAACCACTCAAGGTTTATGAGGGGGAAAAAACTACAAAAAAATAACAAACCAATATTCTCTCATGAACACGATAATAAGTAATATTATAAACAAATGGAGTTTATCCTTGGAATACAAGATTGGTTTGACATTTGGAAATCAATCAATGCAATTCACCAAATTAGCAGACTTAAAAAAGAAAACTGGATATGATGATCTCAAAAAGATGCAGAAAAAGTATTTACAAAAGTCTAGCTAACATTTGTAATTAAAATTCTTGGCAAATTAAGAATAGATGAGAGCCTCCTCAACTTGATGAAGATCATCTATGAAAAAGCCTGCAGCCAACATGATACTTACTGGTGAGTGGCTGAATGCTTTCTCTCTAAGATCAGAAACAAAGATGTCTGCACTCACTACTTCTTCACAATATTGCACTGGACGTCCTTGTTAGTGCAGTAAGGGTGGCAGGGTGGAGTGGTGGGAGAGACACTGAGATTGGAAAAGAAGAACTAAAATAATCTTTATTTATAGTTGACATGATCATCCGAGGTTAGTGATATTTCTCATGGCAGTCTTGATTCCAACTTATGCTTCATCCAGCCTGGCATTTCGTATGATGTACTCTGCATATAACTTAAACAAGCAGAGTGACAATATATGGACTTGACGTACTCCTTTCCCAATTTGGAACCAGTCTGTTGTTCCATGTCCAGTTCTAACTTTTGCTTCCTAACATGCATACAGGTTTCTCAGGAGACAGGTAAGATGATCTGGTATTCCTATCTCTTAAAGGATTTTCCACAGTTTGACTGTGATCCACGAAGTCAAATGCTTTAGCATAGTCAATGAAGCAGATGTTTTTCTGGAATTCTCTTGCTTTTTCTATGATCCAATGGATGTTGGCAATTTGAAATACTGGGCTGGATGAAGCACTAGCTGGAATCAAGATTGCTGGGAGAAATATCAATAACCTCAGATATGCAGATGATACCACCCTTGTGGCTTAAAGTTAAGAAAAACTAAAGAGCCTCTTGATGAAAGTGAAAGAGGAGAGTGAAAAAGCCGGCTTAAAGCTCAACATTCAGAAAACTAAGACCATGGTATCTAGTCTCATCACTTCATGGCAAATAGATGGGGAAACAATGGAAACAGTGATAGACTTTATTTTTCTTGGGCTCCAAAATCTCTGCAGGTGGTGACTGCAGCCATGAAATTAAAAGATGCTTGCTCCTTGGAAGAAAATCTATGACCAACCTAGACAGCATATTAAAAAGAAGAAGCACTGCTTTGCCAGCAAAGGTCGTAGTCAACGTTATGGTTTTTCCAGTAGTCGTATATGGATTTGAGAGTTGGAAGGTAAAGAAACCTGAGCACAGAAGAATTGATGCTTTTGAACTGTGGTGTTGGAGGAGACTCTTGAGAGTCCCTTGGACTGTGAGGAGAACCAATCAGTCCATCCTAAAGGAAATCAGCTCCAAATATTCACTGGAAGGACTGATGCTGAGGCTGAAGCTCCAAATAATGTGGCCACATGATACAATGAACTGATTTATTGGAAAAGACCCTGATGCTTGGAAAGATTGAAAGCAGGAGAAGGGAATGACAGAGGATGAGATGGTTGGATGGCATCACCGACTCAATAGACATGAGTCTGAGCAAGCTTGGGGAGTTTGTGGTGGACAGGGAAGCCTGGAGTGCTGCCGTTCATGGGGTCGCAAAGAGACACAACTGAATGCCTTAACTAAATTGATATGATCATCTAAATACAGAATTCGAAGGAATCTATTAAAAAGCTACTGGAATTAACAGGTGAATTTATCAAGGTTGTAAGATACAGAAACCAACTGTGTTGCAGCAAACAATTAGAAATCAAAATTTAAAATTTACAGTGGCATCAGCGAATATGAAATACCTAGGCATAAATTGAAGGAAAAATCTATATGACCTGTACACTGAAAAGTAATAAACACTGTTCATAAAACTTAAAGACTTAAACAAAGAGCTATAAGATATTTATGGATCAGAAGACTCAATATTGTTAAGATCAGTCTCCCCAAATTGATGTATATAGCCAATGTAATCATAATCAAAAATTCCAGCTGGTTGTGTGTGTGTGTGTGTGTGTGTTTGTGTTTGTGGAACTTGACAAGTAGACTTGAAAACTTGCATGTAAATGCAAAGGAACTAGAATAGTCAAAATAATTTTGGAAAAAAATTGGAGAACTTACATTACCTGATTTTAAGACTTATTATAAAACTACTATAATCAAGATGTGGTGGTATTGGCATTAAGATAGACATGCAGATCAATGGAACAGAATAGAGTTGAGAAATAGACCCAAACACATGTTGTTGAGTTTCAATACGTATACCAAGGCAATTTTACTAGTAAAGGATATTCTTTTCAACAAATTGGATACTCAAATGCAGAGCAATAAATCTTGGTCTTTATCTCACATTGTTGTTGTTTAGTCGCTAAATTGTGTCCAACTCTTTTCAACCCCATGGACAGAGGATCCCTGTCCATGGGATTTCCCAGACAAGAATGCTGGAATGGGTTGCCATTTCCTTCTCCATGGAGAACTTCCCTACCAAGGAATCGAACTTGCATCTCCTGCCTGGCAGGTGGATTATTTACTTCTGTACCACCTGGATCCCTCTCGTCATATATAACTTAATTTGAAAAATACCATAGATCTAAATATAAGAATGAACTCTATAGTGCATACAACTCAATATCTAAAGAACAAACAATCCAATCAAAAAATGAGCAGATCTATATAGGCATTTCTCCAAAGCCATACAGAGGGCCAATGGGCACATGAAAATATGCTCAACATTGTTAATTATTAGAGAAATGCAAATCAAAACCACAGTGAGGTATCATTTCACACATATCAGGATGGCAATCATCAAAAAGTCTACAAATAGTCAATACTGGAGAGAGTGTGTTGAAAAGGGAATCCTCCTAACACTGTTGCTGCTGCTGCTGCTGCTAAGTCGCTTCAGTCGTGTCCGACTCTGTGCGACCCCATAGACTGAAGTTCCCCAGGCTCCCCTGTCCCTGGGATTCTCCAGGCAAGAACACTGGAGTGGGTTGCCATTTCCTTCTCCAATGCATGAAAGTGAAAAGTGAAAGTGAAGTCGCTCAGTCGTGTCCGACTCTTAGCGACCCCATGGACTGGAGCCTACCAGGCTCCTCCGTCCATGGGATCCTCCAGGCAAAAGTACTGGGGTGGAGTGCCATTGCCTTCCCCCTAACACCGTTAGTGGGAATGTAAATTGGTGCTGTTACTATGGTAAACAGTAACAAAGTTCCCTAAAAAACTAGAAATAGAGCTACCATATGATCCAGCAATCCCATAATTCCTGGCCATATATGCAGCAAAGACAGAAATGCTAATTTGAAAGAATACATGTCCTCCAATGATCATAGCACCACTATTTACAATAGCCAAGACGTGGAAGCAACCCAAGTCCCCATCAATAAATGACTGGTTTAAGAAGATGTGGTATATATTTATGTGTGTGTGTGGGCTCAGTCCCTCAGTTGTGTCCTACACTTTGCGACCCCATGGACTGTAGACTGCCAGGCTCTTCTGTCCATGGAATTTTTCAGGCAAGAATACTGGAGTGGGTTGCCATTTCCTACTCCAGTGGATCTTCCCAACCCAAGGATTGAACCCATGTCTCTTGCATCTCCTGCACTGACAGATTCTTTACCACTGTGCCACTGATTTGTATGGTGTATGTATATATACTATATATATGTGTATATATATATATATGTGTGTGTGTATATACATATATATATGTGTATACATATATATGTGTATGCATATATAATGGAATATTAGCCATAAGAAATAACAAAATAATGCTATTTTGGATAGCATGGATAGAGCTGAAGAATATCATACTGAGTGAAGTAAGTCAGATAAATAAAAGACAAATATTACATGATATCACTTATACGTGGAATCTAATAATAATACAAATGAAACTACATACAAAACAGAATCAGACTCACAGACATAGAAAACAATCTTACAATTACCAAAGGAGAAAATGTGGGGAGGGATAACTTACAATAATGGAATTAACAGATAGAAACTATTTATATAGATACAGTCAGTTCAGTTCAGTCGCTCAGTCGTGTCCGACTGTTTGCGACCCCATGAATCGCAGCATGCCAGGCCTCCCTGTCAATCACCAACTTCCAGAGTTCACCCAAACTCATGTGCGTCGAGTTCGGTGATGCCATCCAGCCATCTCATCCTCTGTCATCCCCTTCTCCTCCTGCCCCCAATCCCTCCCAGCATCAGGGTCTTTTCCAAGGAGTCAACTCTTCGTGTGAGGTGGCCAAAGTATTGGAGTTTCAGCCCCAGCATCCAATATTATATATTAAATAG
The DNA here is from genome assembly GCA_935064755.1 of Tragelaphus eurycerus. NCBI lineage: Eukaryota > Metazoa > Chordata > Mammalia > Artiodactyla > Bovidae > Tragelaphus > Tragelaphus eurycerus. The sequence continues at coordinate 1,076,718 of CAKXYN010000126.1, read as the reverse complement.
ATAAGTAACAAGAACTTACTGTGTAACATAGGGGAGCATATTCAATATCTTATAATAATCTATAATGCAAAATAATCTGAAAAGTATGTATTTTTCTGAAAAAGAAAAAGCACTTTATGAGACCTTAAAAAAGTGAGTGTTAACACCATAAAAGTAAGTAAATACTTATCCAAAAGTAAGCAAACAAGGAAACCTTAGTGTCTATGGTTCTAGCAAAGATTTCATAAGTAGGACACAGAAGGCATGAATTAGAAAAGAGTGTTAAATTGCATTTCATCAATGTTAAAAGCTTTTGCTCTGCTAAAGACATTTTTGCAAAAATACAAATGCGAGTCACAGACAGGAAGAGAACATTTGCAAAATATGTACATGATAAAAGTCTTGTAACTAGAATATGTAAAACTCAAAATTTAGTGATAAGAAGACAACCCAGTTTTTAAACGGGCAAATGATCTGAACACTCTACCAATTAATATACAGATAGAAAGTAAGTACAAGTGACTAATGACAATCATCATTAGTCATTAGGAAAGTGCAAACCAAAACTGTAGTGAGAAAACATTATACAACAACTAGAATAGCTGAAATATTCTGTCCTAGCAATTTTTGGCATGGATACAGAGCAAATGCAAATTAGTACACCTACTTTGCATAACAGTTTGACAGTTGTTGTTTTTTTTAATTTTACAAGTTTTAAACACACATCTACCATTTCATCCAACCATTCTACTCAGTTATTTACCCACTAGAAATAAAACACATGTCTATAGAAAGATGGTAATACAAGTTCATAGCAGCTTTATTTGTAATAGCCCCAAACCAGAAACAACCCACCAACCCAAATGTCAATGGATAAGCACATTGTGATGTATCTACACAAAGGAACACTACTTTGGCAGTACAAGGAATGAACTATTCATACATAAAAACATGGATGAATTTCAAAATGGTGATGCTGAATGAAAGCAATCAGTTGAAAAAGAGTACATAAATGATTTAATTTATATCAAATTCTAGAAAGTACAAACAAATCTAGAATGGCACAAAGCAAATCAGTAGTTATCTGGAGATGAGGGTGGGGGAAAGGGAGCAGGAAGGATACCAAGTATCGCAAGAACTTTGGGGGTGATGGATATATTCATTTCTTTTATTATAGTGATGGATTCACACGTACATACTTTTCAAAACTCTTCAAATTGTAGAGCTTAAGCACAATTTATTATTTATCACTTATGCTCAATAAACTGTAAAAAATGTTTAAAGAACTGGAGCCTATTATACAGAGTGAAGTAAGCCAGAAAGAAAAACACAAATACAGTATACTAACGCATATATATGGAATTTAGAAAAATGGTAACAATAACCCTGTTTACGAGACAGCAAAAGAGACACTGATGTATAGAACAGACTTTTGGACTCCAGGAACAGGAGAGGGTGGGATGATTTGGGAGAATAGCATTGAACTATGTATAATATCATATCTGAAACGAGTCGCCAGTCCAGGTACGATGCCTGATAACGGATGCCTGAGGCTGGTGCACTGGGACGACCCAGAGGGATGGTATGGGGAGGGAGGAGGGAGGAAGGTTCAGGATGGGGAACACATATATACTTGTGGCGGATCCATCTTGATGTATGGCAAAAGCAATACAATATTGTAAAGTTAAGCAAAATAAAATTTAATTAAAAATAAAAAGAACATGTTCAGGCAATCAGAAGATCCCCATGGAGTACTCCTTCATCTCCTGTGGTTGCAGGGTGAGCTGGAGGCAATCCAGGTGTGATTGAAAGGGTCACAAAGCCACAGTGCTTGCAATGTAACGAAAAAACTAAACAGGTCTTGTTCACTAAGCTAAGGGCATTATTGGAGAAGTGGAACCATGAGACCTCAGTTCAGTTCAGTTTAGTCGCTCAGCCATGTCTGACTCTTTGCGACCCCATGAATTGCAGCACGCCAGGCCTCCCTGTCCATCACCAACTCCTTGAGTTCACTCAGACTCACGTCCATCGAGTCAGTGATGCCACCCAGCCATCTCATCCTCTGTCGTCCCCTTCTCCTCTTGCCCCCAATCCCTCCCAGCATCAGAGTCTTTTCCAATGAGGCAACTCTTCGCATGAGGTGGCCAAAGTACTAGAGTTTCAGCTTTAGCATCAGTACTTCCAAAGGAGTTGGAAGGAGTCCTTCCAGGATTGATCTCCTTTAGAATGGACTGGTTGGATCTCCTTGCAGTCCAAGGGACTCTCAAGAGTCTTCTCCAACACCACAGTTCAAAAGCATCAATTCTTCAGCACTCAGCTTTCTTCACAGTCCAACTCTCACATCCATACATGACCACTGAAAAAACCATAGCCTTGACTAGACGGAACTTTGTTGGCAAAGTAATGTCTCTGCTTTTTAATATGCTATCTAGGTTGTTCATAACTTTCCTTCCAAGGAGTAAGCATCTGTTAATTTCATGGCTGCAATCACCATCTGCAGTGATTTTGGAGCCCCCAAAATAAAATCTGACACTGTTTCTACTGTTTCCCCATCTATTTGCCATGAAGTGATGGGACCAGATGCCATGATCTTCATTTTCTGAATGTTGAGCTTTAAGCCAACTTTTTCATTTTCCTCTTATTGGGGCAGACATAGATAGGGCTTGAGCAGCTTGAGCCTTCAAACTCTCCTGTTGGTGAAGGAAACTCTTCCTCCGTGTTTTGAGGGAACAAGCCCTTTTCTGCATAAAGGCCTTTCAATGACTGTACCTGGCTCAGTTGCCTCACACACTTGTGCTGATTCTCCTTAGGATTCCCCCAGAACCATTTCCTCATTGCCTCCAGCCCACAACGAGACTTATATCTCAGGACAGTACAGAGAGGTACAAGGTCTACTCCAAGAGGAGCTAACTTATTTATTAACCAAAAGAGTTTTGAGGATTTACCAATCTGTACTGACAGGAGCTCAGAAGGATGTGTGAAAGTGGATTCTATAGTGTTCAAGAGTTGATTGGGCTGAACTTATTGATGTGACCACACTCACTTGAGATTAGGGATTTAATGTGTTGGCTTGAGTATCCAGAAATGGTGTTCAGGAAATTCCCTGGCTGTCCAGTGGTTAGGACTCCACACTTTAACCTCAGGGGGCACAGGTTTGATCCTTGGTTGGGGAACTAAGATCCCACAAACCATGTGGTGCAGCCAAAAAAAAAAAAATACATTTTTAAAAAATAACCAGAAATAGTGTTTACATTGGCCTAACAAAGCCTGAACTCAGTCAAAGCTCTACAGTTACAAAATGCCTGAACTTCTCTAGTACTCTGTAGAAAAGGACTTCTAAAAGAGGCTTGGGTAAAGTATATGTTTGTTCCTTTTATGTGCAATCTGCTCAACCACCCACTAGCTGTAACCCCAGGGGTCCCAGAGGAAATGCTCTTCATCAAATCATTAAGAAATGAGGGGAGCAGCAAAATTCTTAATGAACTTGTGGTGGCCATTTCTTTATAGAGTGTAGGTGACAGTGGGGAAAGTTCCCGTGGAATTGGTTCCTTTAGTTCACTGGGAATAATGGAACTTTGAAGTGGTAGAAATGACACAAATTGCAGCTAAGCTTCCTCCAGATGTGGTTTCTTTAATGGAACAAATCAACACCGTCCCTGGCATATGTTAGGCTGCTGTTGACTTAGCAAGTGTGTTCTTTCCCATCCCGATCAGTAAGCAAGTAAGCAAAGAGAGAAGAGTTTGCATTTAAATGGAAAGAACAGTGTGTCTTTACATCTTACTCTCAGAGCTCTGTCAGCTCTCTTGTCCCCAGGAGCATGCTACCTCAGTGCCCAAAGAACACCATGCCTGTCCTTGACACTGGTGACCTTATACTAATTGACCATGGTGAGGAGAAACTAACGACTCCCTAGATTAAGGGTCCCCATCCCCCGGGCCATGGATTGCCAGTGGCCCCTGGCCTGTTAGGAACCGGGTCCCACAGCAGGAGGTGAGTGGAGGGCGAGCTCCTGTCAGAGCAGTGGTGGCATTAAATTCTCAGAGGAGCACGAACCCTTTTGTGAACTGCACACGCAAGGGATCTAGGTTGCACACTACTTACGAGACTCTAATGCCTGATCATCTGAGGAAGAGCTGAGGTGGTGATGCGATAAGTGTATTGCCTTGAATCATTCTGAAACCTTCCGCCCCACCACCACCACATCCATGGAAAAATTGTCTTCCGTGAAACCAGTCCCTGGTGACAAAAAGTTTGGGGACCGTTGCCCTAGATGACTTAATAGGACAAATACACACTAGAGGGCGGGAGATAAACTTGTCCAAAAGTTAAGGGTCTGCCAAGTAGCTGAAGCTTACGGACATTTTGGGATATCCCATCTAAAGTAAGAGACAAGATGCTATACCTTGCACCATCCACCTTGAAGACAAACACTCTCTGGTTTTGGGAGATAAAATATGCCACATTTGGGCATGCTGCTCCAACCCATATACTAGATAACTAATAAAGCTAGCAGCCACCAGTGAGACATGGTGTAAGAAAGAACACAGTAGCAGGTTCATAATGTGGGGCAAGCTGCCCTACCACTTGGGCTTTATAGCCCAGCAGTCCCAACAGTGTTGGAAATATCTCTGACTGTGAAAGACTGTGTGGGGTCTCTAAAGCATCCTAATGGGAGGATCATAGCCCAGACTTCTAGGGTTTAGGAGTAAGATAGTGTCTTTCTCTGTCAAAAACTACTTGAAAAATTGTTCTGGGCTAGCTACTGGGCCCTAGTAGAGACTGGAAGCTTGTCAGTAGGATACCAAATGCTATGTTTAAGAACCGACGTGGATTTTATCTAATCCACTGAACTGTGAAACAGTATACAGCATCATTTCAGTATAAAGTGGATCCAGTATATATGAGAATGGGTCTGAAAGGTCCAGAAGTCCGAAGGAAGATACATAAGCAGGTGTCAGACTTATTCAACACCTACTTATGCTACACTGGCTCCTCTTCATCGCCATACTTTTGGCTTCACCGAGAGTCAGTTGTGACATGTTACCAGAGGGAGAGTGTATTTGGTCTAATTCACCATGAATCTGCACAGGATGTTAGGAACATCCAAAAATAGACAGCCACTAGATTACAACCCCTCAGTTAGCCCAGAAAGTGGTCAAAGGATATTCACCCAATGAGCACAACTGAAGGAAGGTACACTTCGTATATGAGTAGGGGGTAGAATCTTATTGACTATGAGCAGTAACTAAAAGTTTCTCAGTTGATTGGGGCCTTGAAAATAAAGTTGGAAAACAGTGATTAGGTCTAATTAGGTTGGCAGAGACAGATGCTAAGAATGGGCACTGAATATATTGATGTCCTTGTGAATGTCCTCCAAAGGGCCTAGATGAGGCATGGGTTTGGGTGGACTCCAGGAGTTGGTGATGGACAGGGAGGCCTGGAGTGCTGCAGCTCGTGGGGTTGCAAAGAGTCGGACACGACTGAGCGATTGAACTGAACTGAACTGAACTGAACTACAAACAAAGCTAGTGGAGGTGATGGAATTCCACCTGAGCTATTTCAAATCCTAAAACATGATGCAGTTAAAGTGCTACACTCAATATGCCAGCAAATTTGGACAACTCAACAATGGCCTCAGGACTGAAAAAGTTCAGTTTTCATTCCATTCCGAAAGAAAGGCAATGCCAAAGAATGTTCAAAGTACCATATAATTGTGCTCATTTCACATTCTAGCAAGGTAGTGCTCAAAATCCTTCAAGCTAGGCTTCAGAAGTACATGAACCAAGAACTTCCAGGTGTACTAGCTGGATTTACAAAAGGCAGAGAAATCAGAGAGCAAATTGCCAACATCTACTGGATTATAGAAAAAAAAGGAAATTCCAGAAAAACATCTGCTTCATTGACCACACTAAAGATTTTTACTATGTGGATCACAACAAAGTGGAAAATTCTTAAAAGAGCTAGGAATACCAGACCACCTTACCTGTCTCCTGAGAAACCTGTATGCAGGACAAGAAACAGCAGTTAGAACCCGACATGGAACAATGTACTGATTAAAAATTGAAAAAAGCAGTATGTACGTCAAAGCTGTATATTGTTACTCTGCTTATTTAACTTCTATGCAGATTACATGATGCAAAATGCCAGGCTGGATGAATCACAAGTTGTATCAAGATTTCCAGGAGAAATATCAGCAGTCTCAGATATGCAGATGATATCACTCTAATGGCAGAAAGCAAAGAGGGACTAAGAGCCTCTTGATGAGAGTGAAAGAGAATGAAAAAGGCGACTTAAAACTCAACATTCAAGAACTAAGATCACGGCATCTGGTCCCATCCCTTCATGGTAAATAAATGGGAAAAAAAGTGGAAACAGTGGCAGATTTTATTTTCTTGTGCTCCAAAATCATGGCAGATGGTGACTGCAGCCATGAAATTTAAAAATGGTTGCTCTTTGGAAGAAAAGCTATGACCAACCTAGACAGCATATTAAAAAGCAGAGACATTACTTTGCCAACAAAGTCAGTATAGCCAAAACTATGGTTTCCAATAGTCATATATGAATGTGACAGTTGGACCATAAAGAAGGCTGAGCACTAAAGAATTGATGCTTTTGAATTGCGGTGCTGGAGAAGACGCTCGAGAGTCCTTTGGACTACAAGGAGATCAAGCCAGTCAATCCTAAAGGAAATCAATCCTGAATATTCATTGGAAGAACTGATGCTGAAACTCCAGTGCCTTGGCCAGCTAATGCAAAGATCCAGCTTGTTGGAAAGACACTGTTGCTGGGAAAGATTGAGGACAAGAGGAGAAGGGGGCAGAAGAGGATAAGATGGTAGGATGGCATCATTTGCTCAATGGACATGAGTCTAATCAAACTCCAGGAGATAGTGAAGGACAGGGAAATCTGGCATACTGCTATTCGTGGGGTTGCCAAGAGTCAGACATAACTTGGCAACTGAACAACAGCAACAACTCAGTGACTGCTCAGATTTTCCAGGCTACAGGGATGGAAGCTATACCTAGACTCATAAATGTAGTCTTTTCTTCACTAAGGCCATTCTGGCTATATAGTCACAGCTGACTGCACAGCAAAAGTTATAGCTTTGCCCTCCATAATGGGATATGCTTGCTACCCAGTGGTGGGCTAATTATACTGGGCCCTTCCTATAATACAGGAGGAACCCTTCTGTCTTCAGAATGATAAACATTCTGAATATGTATTATATTTTATTTCTCTGCTCCATCACTCTGTCAGCAATACCATTTATTACGTTATGCCTATCCATCATCATTTTATTCCATACAACACTATCTACAACCAGGCGACCCATGTACAGCAAAGGAACTGTGGTCACAGGCTCAGAACAACAAAATACACTCATCATTACCTACAAACAGCTGACTTTGACAGAAAGGCAGTAAGACTTGCTGACATTCAGCTATAGCAACAGCTAGGAGCCATCTGCTGCTGCTGCTACTAAGTCACTTCAGTCGTGTCCAACTCTGTGCGACCCCATAGACGGCAGCCTACCAGGCCCCACCGTCCCTGGGATTCTCCAGGCAAGAACACTGGAGTGGGTTGCCATTTCCTCCTCCAATACATGAAAGTGAAAAGTGAAAGTGAAGTCGCCCAGTTGTGTCCGACTCTTAGCGACACCATGGACTGCAGCCTACCAGGCTCCTCCGTCCATGGGATTTTCCAGGCAAGAGTACTGGAGTGGGAGGAGCCATCTAGTAATAAGCTAATACACATGAATAATAATTTCCTATTTTTTTCTTTGTTTATTTATTCTCAAAACCGTCCTCATCCATACCTGAGCTCTGTATTTCTAATTATATGGTTGTTTCCATCTCAAATTCAACAAGTCCAAAGCTCAATTTCTTATGTTTCCCATCATAAAAGGAGATTCTCTTCAGTATCCCTCCTGGCCTCAGTTTATGACACTATCATTTACTTAGTCATCCAAGCCAGAAATGAGGATGTTGCCCTACATTTCTTACCTTTCATAAACTCCTGTACGTAACCCATCATTAGGTCTTGTTAATTGTGCTTCCAAAGTATCTCCCAAATCTGACACTTCTCCCACTGCCAACTGCAGCATTTCCTCATCCTCAGCTCTACTTTACTGGGCAAGTCCTTCTAGTTGGTCCCTTTGTCACTAATAGCTCCTCTGTTTGTTGTTTAGTTGCTTCAGTCGTGTCCGACTCTTTGCGACCCCATGGACTGTAGCCCGCTGGGCTCCTCTCTATATAAATCCTGAGGTGATATTTCTAAAACTGATGAAATTACTTCCTTACCTGAAACCTATTTGGGGCTTCACATCACTTACACCCCACATGATATTCCTTATCCCTAGGTTGCTCTTTTCTGGCTCAGTAACCTGGCAACAAGATCGTCATCTTTTGATATTTGGCTCAAATATCTCCTTCTGAAGTTTCACCTGACTCACCTAGACATAGTTCAGCACTTCCTCTTGAAGTGCCCCATAGATCTTTTATATACTCAGTTGTAATGATTTTGTGATTATCTATTTATCTGCCATCTCCACTAGATTTTTAGCCCCTAAAGAGCAGAAATTCTGTTCTATTAACTTAGTTACTGGACCTCAGACCCACTAGATGCTTAATGAATATATGTTGCTTGCTCGCTGAGTGAATGAATGCATTAATCCTTATATGTGAGTGTTGTTTCCTTTTTTAGGGTTGCAAGGGATGAATGAGAAGTTTTGCTTTGTGTGCTTTGGTCACTTATGGTATTTAAATACTTGCATTTGACTGTTGCTGATAATCAATAGTTGACAAAATCTTGATCTTTTTTTTAACTTCTGTCTTACTAAAAGAACTTTGATCTTCACATCAGGTCCGTTCCTGTGTACCTACAGATCTTAGGTCTCCTCGACCTCATTTCCAGTTTCAACCTTGGTTGTTACTAGGTGTTTGCATTTAAATTTCTCTCCCTGTCATGATATTTAGACAAAGTTTAATTTAAAAATTTAAACATGAAATTTTTTAGTTTAGAAAGAATAGGAGGACATTTTAAGGGAATATATTGCAATATCACTTATAAAGTCAAATTTTATATTTTTTGTTTTCTTTTAAAACACCACAAAAAACAAAAAACACCATCAAAAACAAGTTATGATTATTATAAAGCAGTCTTTATTTCTGATCACTATTATATTTGCAATTCTGTTTGTACTAGCTAGCTTGTTTTTGTTTTATGATTTTATAGCTCACCTAATAGTGACTAACATTTAAAGAGTTCAAAACAGAATTATATTATTGGAATAAATTTCTTAATTCTCTGTAAAACAAAGTATGACAGCAAAAATAGATATCTGAATTGTCTATTATATTTAAAAAAAGGAATATCATCCAGGTTTCCAGATCTGATCTTAAGTGTTTGTATATTTGGAAAGGTAAAACATGGAGTAATTGATAAAAAATGCATTCACCCTCAGTCTTCCAGCGTTTTTTAATTTCTAAATGTATTTTTGTTATGGCATGAGAATTAGTTAATAAATCTGGGCCAGTGGATACCATCATTCATTCATTCATTTAAAATAGGTGCCTATTTGTTCAGGGAATAGAAGACAGAGTAGAAGATTGAAAGTTTTATGAAGGAATTTCACCTCTGTACATGATGCTTTGCAAACAGTTGGCACTCAATATTTATTAAATGAATAAACTTAACAAAGACCTATAGAAAAATTGTGAAATCATAGTTTATTATAACTTATACTCTTACTAAACAATATAAATCAAGAGCTATGTTCCTGTTTCTATAAAATACATTGGTTCTTGTGGCTTATTGGGGCTTCTCTGGTGGCTCAGAATGTAAAGCATCTGCCTGCAGTGCGGGAGACCTGGGTTTGATTCCTGGGTCAGGAAGATCCCATGGAGAAGGAAATGGCAACCCACTCCAGTACTCTTGCCTGGAAAATCCCATGGATGGAGGAGCCTGCTAGGCTACGTCCACGGGGTCCGCAAAGAGTTGGAGTCCACCGGGTCCGCAAAGAGTTGGACACAACTGAGCAGCTTCACTTTCTTTCTTTCTTTTTCATGCATTATTATCCATTCAAAGGCTGACAAAGTAGAAGCTTCCTGAGTGCAAGGGTGTATCTTGTCACTGTCATCTCTTGCCACAGGATTATGTAAGCTTTCTTTTATTGAATGCTCACTATGTGCTAGTCATTGTCCTAAATGTTTTACAGGGATTTACACTTCTAAACCTCTCAAGAAAGATAGGAGGAAGTAGTGCAGTTTTTTGAAGTATAGTTGATTTACAATACTGTATTAGTTTCAAGTGTAAAACATAGTGATTCAATATTTTTAAAGATTATACTCCACTTAATATTATTATAAAACACTGGCTATATTTTCCTGTGCTGTACAATATATCTACCCTTGTTGCTTATCTATTTTGTACATGGTAGTATGAACTCCCTCCCCCTTCTCTCTCACCAGTGGTAACCTGCTAGTTTGTTCTCTGCATCTGTGGGTCTGTTTTTGTTTTATTACATATATTTAATTTGTTTTAGTTTTTAGATTAGCCATGTGACTTTGTAAAAGTTACTCTTCCAGGGTTTATTGCATTGCCTGTGAAACAAATGGGATAATTATTTGGTCTCTAAGATCCTTTGACTCGGTAATTCTATACTTAACTTTTCCATGTATCACAACAGTACAACTTACTGAGAGGTGATTTTGAAATGAGGCTTCTCTAGTTAGTGTGGTTGATTAAGCTGCTTTGTTTTTTCCCAGATGATCCCATCACATACAACTTGGCTTAATTGTATTTAAATTAAATAGGATGAAAACTTTGTTTACAATGTAAATAGTTTGACAGCAATAATGTATATTAACTGCATCCACTTGCAGTCACCTAATTCAAAGGCTTTACATCACTCTTCCTTTCCTATATGTAGGTACTACGCAGGAAACCTGGAGGCTAAGTCAACAAATTACGAAACTGTAGGTTTAATTCAAACAGCAACAAAAGGCCTATTAAGAACTATTGAAGATGGTGGAATAGATTCTGTGATGGAATGGGAAGTGGATGAAGTGCTGAACTGGACAAACACACTCAACTTTGATGAGTAAATATATGTTGCTGTTCTTGGGGAGCAAGGGCATGTGCATCAGGCGTCAGGGCAGTCAATATTTTTCTAATATTTCTCACTTGGATCTTGGGGGCCACTAACATACTCTTAAAAACTCCTTGCATATTTATTATCTGTATAGAAAGAAAAGAAGAGGAAATGAGAGGGAAATATAAAAAGGAATGATCTGAAAGTAGAAAAAAGAAAAATAGATTTAGGTGTTCTTTATTATCAGACTTTATTCTTATGCCTTAGTTTAACTCTGTTTTACTCTTACTTTGAGATACAGAAACCAAGCTAAGAACATGAAATTAATAATATAAAGAATTTCCTTAATCTGTGTTCCCTAATCTTCCTGTGTGAGACATTAAAGAGTTATTTTTTAGTGACATATTTTGGCCCTTGAAAAACATTTTTAGGATTTTTTTATGTGATGGAAATTAAAAAAATACTTCATGTAGCCATTCAGATCAGATCAGATCAGATCAGTCGCTCAGTCGTGTCCGACTCTTTGCGACCCCATGAACTGCAGCACGCCAGGCCTCCCTATCCATCACCAGCTCTCGGAGGTCACTCAGACTCACATTCATAGAGTCAGTGATGCCATCCAGCCATCTCATCCTCTGTCGTCCCCTTCTCCTCCTGCCCTCAATCCCTCCCAGCAGCAGAGTCTTCTCCAATGAGTCAACTCTTCGCATGAGGTGGCCAAAATACTGGAGTTTCAGCTTTAGCATCATTCCTTCCAAAGAAATCCCAGGGCTGATCTCCTTCAGAATGGACCGGTTGGATCTCCTTGCAGTCCAAGGGACTCTCAAGAGTCTTCTCCAACACCACAGTTCAAAAGCATCAATTCATCGGTGCTCAGCCTTCTTCACAGTCCAGCTCTCACATCCATACATGACCAGGGCAAAGCAAATCAAAATGATAACTATAATTAAAAAGACACGGTAATCAGTATTAGCAAGAATTTGGAGAAATTGAAGTCCTTATATATTCTTTGTAGGAATGTACAATGGTGTAGCCATTTTAGAAAACAATCGGGAAGTTCCTTAAATGGTTCAAACTTGAGTTGCCATGTAATCCAGCATTTCTACTCCTCAGTATATACACAAGAGAAATGAAAACACATGCCCATAAAAACTTTACATGAATGTTCATAACATTGTTATTCATAATAGCCAAGAATTAGAAACAATCTGTTCATGAACTGATGATTAAAATGTGACATATCCAAATAATGAAATATTATTTGGCAATAAAAAGAAATGCTACAACTTTGATGAACCTGCTGAGTGAAAGAAGTCAACCACAAAGGAACACATATTGTATGGCTCCATTTGTATTGAAATGTTCAGAACAGGCAAATTTATGGAGATAGAAAGTAGATTAGTGGTTGCCTAGGGCTTAGAGATTTGTGGGGATTGGGAAGTGGTGGCTAACGGATGTGAAGTTTCTTTTTGGAGTAATGAAATGTTCTAAAATCAATCATGGTGATGGATGCACAACTCTCTGAATATACTAAAAAGCCATTGAATTGTACACTTTAAATGGGCACATTTTATGGTATGTGAATTATATCTCAATAAAGCTTTAAAAATATTCAGTATTTACTCAGCTACAATAATGATGTGAATACTGTATGGATGAAGAATCAGAAAAAATAAAGATAGTGTAAGTAAAGAGATGTAAGACAAAGGAAGAAAGTAGGAAGAGGGAGATAAAAACATGAAATAGGAAAAATTAGGTTGACTGCCATTGAACAGGGGATTCCCAGGTGGCTCAGTGGTACAGAATCCACCTGCCAATGCAGAAGATGCAGGAGACACCAGTTCTATCCCTGGATCTGGAGGGAGGAGGAAATGGCTACCCAACCCAGTATTCTTGCCTGGAAAATCAATCCTGTGGACAAAGGAGCCTGGCAAACTATAGTCCGTGGGGTTGCAAAGAGTCAGACATGACTGAGCAACCGAGCATGCACTCACACTACTGAACAATAAACCAGAGAAAAAGAGGCCAGAGGAAGCAGAAACGAAAACAATGAGAAAAGCAAAGAGGAAAGAAGAAAAAAGGGGAAGAATGACTAACAAAAAAAGAAAATGAGAAAATAAGAATATACGAGAAGGAAATGGCAACCCACTACAATATTCTTGCCCAGAGAATCTATGGGATTCTCTGGTAGACTACAGTCCGTGGAGTCTCAAAGAGTCGGACACAACTGAGCAACTAATACACATGCAAACACAGAAAAAATGATAATTATGGGAAAGATACTTCAAAAAATAAAAAAAATATGAAAATGAATAAAGAGCTAATTATCCATAACAGATGTGCTAAAGTACTTTTTAATAGTACAAAGGTTTTATGACCCGATAACCCCATTACCTCATCCAGACATAGTACTGAGATTCCTTACAGATAGCACATTTGTGGTTTCTGGAGCACTGAATAAATACAAGTGGTAATAATGATGCAAGAAATGACATCCAAAGAATGAGATGTGATGCTATACTTTTTGCTCTCCTAAGAAGGTAGAGAAAGAGAGAGGCAGGGGAGACCCATTTTGATGGAGTTTATAAGGGCAGGATAGAGAATTCTCTCAGGTAAACTTTTGAAATCCTGTTCTGCTTTTCCCTTATACAGTTGACTAATTCAGCAAAGAGCCAGCAAGCTTCAGTGAAAGATTACAAATAATCCAAGCCCACTATCCTATATTGAAAAGAACGGACACATGTATATGCATGGCTGAGTCTCTACACTGTTCACCTGAAACTACCACAACATTGTTAATCAGCTATATCTCAATATAAAATAAAAGGTTTAAAGTTTGAAAAAAAAAAAAAGAATAAAACAATTGAGTTCAGAGGAAAGAAAGAAACAGACGTCTCAGGCTACACAAGACTTTGCCCACTATCAACCCTTAACACTCTTCATTGGTAGGTGAAGAAGTTTCCTAATGGCTTCCCATTGTGGAGAAAAGAATAAAAACAGACCAAACCAGGAAGATCTGAAGTGGTTTTCTGGTATCATGTACTGTATATGATAGGAGAAGGAAATGGCAACCCACTCCAGTGTTCTTGCCTGAAGAATCCCAGGGATGGGGGAGCCTGCTGGGGTTGCACAGAGTCGGACACGACTGAAGTGACTTAGCCGCAGCAGCAGTACTGTATATGGAGTAGGATAATTACATCTAGTTTTGATATGGTGACACTACTCAAATTTTCCATTTTAAAAAAATGTAGATTACTCGTTTCCAAATTATATACTTCTATCAGTTCATTCTATGACTTGAGCATAATTTGGGACCAACTTGAAATTGTCAGAAAGCAAGTTTTTCTAATGAGCTCTGGACAACAGAAATTTCAAATGGAATCCAGCGTGATTATTTGGGAATATTTCAGTAGTATTACAGACCACAGGGGTTTCCCTTGGTGGCTCAAATGGTACAGAAACTGCCTGCAATGCAGAAGACCTGGGTTCAATCCCTAGGTCGGGAAGAACCCTGGTGGAGGAAATGGCTACACACTCCAGTATTCTTGATCGGAGAATTCCCTGGACAAAGGAGCCTGTTGAGCTACAGTCCATGGGGTTGCAAAGAGTTGGACATGACAATGATTAAGACTTTCTCAGACCACAACTTACTGATTATCTCAAGTAAGATCAAAATTTGCAAAGACTTTCCCCTAGCCAAGAGCAGACATTAGGTATAAATACCTTCTTCCCAGCATATTTATGGTCTCCACAGTCCACTTTCCTCTTAGATCTTTGTAGTTCTCTAGATATTTGTAACTGGCTTGATAATACCTTATTTGAAGAGAATTTCAAAGACTGATATTTTCTCTGAATTGGTAGCCACTAATTCCTCGGAGAGAATCTTTCAAAATCTATAGACAGTTTTTGATAGTTGGACCATTAGAATGACATAAATGTGTCGAACACTGATACTGAGCAATACAAACCAGTTTCTTCCCAAAGGCTTTTGTGCTAGCCCCTTGTTTCGGCAGATGGGTCTCTCCTGGAAAGAAACTGTGTACATCTCCAGATGAGCAGGGCAACAAGAGCGATTGAGTGAAATACTATTATAATTTTGAAGAACGGAAAGGCCAACTTCACTCTTGGACTCAAGGACAGTGATGAGTACCCTCGTAAATTCTGTAGTATCCAGAGGCACGTTGCTGCAGGCACTTAGAATAAAAAGCAATGCCTGCGCTGCCGTTACTGAGTCTCCTGCAATACCACAGAGTGGCCACTCTGCTTCTGATGGCATTCATCCCGCTGGATTTTCAGGGGCATATTTTCTATTGAGATAGATGTTTCTCTTCCAGAATTCTCATAGTTTTCAAACTTCAAGTGAAGTTTAACATAACACATTAAGTCATCAGCAGCTAGGCTATCTTAAATAATTTTCTGATGTTCTATTTGGCGAGAGCTCTCAATGGGTAATGTCTATGTCTGAACCTGCCCCTTTGACTTCTAAGACAAGTGGTTTTATTACCTCTCTGGCTAGGGACTTTCCCCAGGCCATTATTAAGATGTTAAATTCTGTGATAGATTCCACATACACTTTACTTTGCTAATATCTTAAAAAAATTCCAAAAATTTCTTAGAAAGACAGAACAACTTTATGATATAAACAGCATGAAAATGATACAATCAAGTTGTTCTGTTGCTTCTATTTATAAAGATTTTACTTCTTATCGGTTACTACTGTCATGTTCCTTATGAGAAGTTCTTTTTAAACAATTGAATAAATTCAAATCTTGATCTCAGGTAAATCAGGGTCAGTAATCACCCTTAAATATAGCATATGTTCGTGCCCCACACTGCCAGGGTTTAGCATACAGTTAACCAAAGGTCCTTTATCTTGGCTCCTTAAAGGTGAAATAAAGATCTTTCAGTATACAAATCTAAGGAAGTATGGTGATGGATACCCCCCTTTTCATAGTGCTCCTGAGCAGCCACTGAAAGCACAAAGCGCCTAAATTTAAGGTTACGCCAGACTGAACCATCAGCTAAGAGATCCTGTTGTTGCTGTTCAGTCGCTAAGTCGTGTCTGACTCTGCGACCCCATGGACTGCGGCATATCAGGCTTTCCTATCCTACACCATCTCCCAGAATCTGCTCAGACTCATTTCCATTGATTTGGTGATGCCATCCAACCATCTCATCCTCTGTCACCCTCTTCTCCTTCTGCCCTCAGTCTTTCCCAGCATCAGGGTCTTTTCCAATGAGTTGACTGTTCGCTTCAGGTGGCCAGAGTATTGGAGCTTCAGGTTCAGAGTCAGTCCTTCCAATGAGTATTCAGGATGATTTCCTTTAGGATTGACTGACTTGATCTCCATGCAGTCCAAATGACTCTCAAGAATCTTCTCCACAGTTTGAAAGCATCCTTTCTTTGGTGCTCAGCATTCTTTACAGTCCAACTCTCACATTGGTACATGACTACTGGAAAAAAACATAGCTTTGACAATATGGACTTTTATTAGCAAAGTGATGCCTCTGCTTTTTAATATGCTGTTATAGGTTTGTCATGGCTTTTCTTCCAAAGAGCAAGCATCTTTTAATTTCATGGCTGCAGTCACCATCTGCAGTGATTTTGGAGCCCAAGAAAATAAAGTCTGTCACTGTTTCCACTTTTCCCCATGTATTTCCTATGAAGGATGCCATGATTTTA
Source organism: Tragelaphus eurycerus (assembly GCA_935064755.1). Taxonomy (NCBI): domain Eukaryota; kingdom Metazoa; phylum Chordata; class Mammalia; order Artiodactyla; family Bovidae; genus Tragelaphus; species Tragelaphus eurycerus. The sequence continues at coordinate 1,059,963 of CAKXYN010000126.1, read as the reverse complement.
GTTTTTGAATCTTAAGTTTTAAGGCAACTTTTTCACTCTCCTCTTTCACCCTCATCAAGACTCTCTTTAGTTCCTCTTCACTTTCTACCATGAGGTGGTATCATCTACATATCTGAGGTTTCTTATATTTCTCCTGGCAATCTTGATTCCAGCCTGTGAGTGATCCAGCCTGGCATTTTGCATGATGTGCACTGCATAAGCAGAGTGACAATATACAGCCTTGATATATGTACCCCTTTCCCAATTTTGAACCATTCTGTTTTTCTGTTAGGTTCTAACTATTGCTTCTTGACCTGCATAGACGTTTCTCAGGAGACAAGTAAAGTGGTCTAGTATTCTCATCTCTTTAAGAATTTTCCACAGTTTGCTGTGATCCACACAGTCAGAGGCTTTAGCATAGTCAATGAAGCAGTTGTTTTTTGGAATTTCCTTGCTTTTTCTATAATCCAATGAATGTTTGCAATTTGATCTCTGGTTCCTCTGCCTTTTCTAAATCCAGTTTGTATATCTGTAAGTTCTCAGTTCATGTACTGCTGAAGATCCTGGAAGGGGTTTATACCACCTGCTATTATCTTGCATCTTTTCATTTAACAGTGACCCAGAGTATTGGAGAAGGAAGTGGCAACACACTCCAGTGTTCTTGCTTGGAGACTCCCAGGGACAGGGGAGCCTGGTGGGCTGCCGTCTATGAGGTCCCACAGAGTCGGACATGACTGAAGCAACTTAGCAGCAGCATCAGAGTATTCTACTTGCCACCATAGAATTCTTGGAGCAAAAAGAGGCAGCAGTAACAAGAAGAGGATGACATTAGACACACTGCATGTGTGCTGAGTCACTGTAGTCATGTCTGACTCTTGTGACCCCGTGGACTGTAGCCCACCAGGCTCCTCTGTCCCTGGGATACTCCAGGCAAGAATGCTGGAGTGGGTTGTCATGCCCTCCTCCAGGGGATCTTCCCAACCTAGAGATCGAACCTGAGTCTGTTTCATCTCCTGCATTGGCAGGTGGGTTCTTTACCACTAGTACCATCTGGAAGCCCTTAGATACAGTACTTAATTACAATTAAACACTATTGCATAATTTATACCTTCACATAACAAAAAATTCAGGAATACAATGGTAACGACAGTAAAAATAATTCAAGTGAAAATCAGCCGTTTCTGAATTACATGACAATTTTAATCCTCCTCCTTTCTCAATCAACTTCTTTTTAGCACCTGCTGTGATCAACTTACTTGATTTCTCGGGTACAGTGGTAAGAAAGGAAGTTTGGGAAAGGGGGAACAGAGCCTAAAATGAGATGGAATAAGTCACAGGAAACCTGGCCTTTGGAGCTTTCCCTCAGCTCACCATACTTGTCCTTCCCTGTCCACCTCTTCTCAGGCTACTCTAGTCTCCATATGTCAGTCTCTGTTTAAGAACTTAGGTGGCAGCTGCACGTACTCTGCTTGAATATGATCTCGTGTTTACTGGACACAGCAAAGACAGCACCATTGCTCTAAGAAGATCATAAACCAAATGATTTAAATTTACATGTCAGAGACAGTAGGTCTGGCAATCCAGAACCAAGGATAAAGTTTTGTTGTTGAAGTTTTTCCATGACTTTCAAAAATTTTCCCTTCATACTTTGAATTTAGAAGTTAACTAACAACTTAGTTGTCACTCAACTGAGGACATGATCTAGCAGAATGGAACAGTATAAAATGAGGAGATGTGTGCTGGAGGGAGGCCAAAGGGCACCAATATGGTAGATGGTGGGCACCATTTTCTCCTTGTCTTAGGGGTTGCCTCAGGTGCATGAGAGCTACTTTGAGGTAGGAAGTCAAGAAATTAAGCATTTGGACTAGTGAATTTATCATCATTAATCTATGGTTTCATAGAGAAAGTAGAATTTTAGAAGTAGTCCAAGCATATACTAATGAATCAATTTATTATTTACTAATAAGTTGACTTAATTTAATGAATGCCTATATAATGTGCTTAGGTACATTGCCAACTGGAAGGAAATTGCTACAAGCAACTCTTCAGCTAACTTCAAAAGTAGGTGATTTTTTAGCAATAATGGGAAATTGTGTGTGTGTGTGTGTGTGTGTGCTTTGTTGCTCTGTCAAGTATGAATCTTTGTGACCCCATGCCCATCAGGCTCCTCTGTCCATGGGATTTCTCAGGCAAGATTACTGGAGTGGGTTGCCATTTCCTTCTCCAATGGGAAATTCTTATAACCCAAAACAATACATTCCACACATGTACACATTTCGAGGTACCTAACAAACACTTATGCACTCCACACACTATACAGATAAATAAATTTACCAAGTCATTTTTGCCTTTATATATATAATTGTTATTTAGAAATAGAAGGAAATTTTATATTTTATTTAGAGTTGGATAAAATGTTTCTTTTTAATTCAAAGAAAATGAATCCTCTTTTAAAAATGTTGCATATCTCATGTTTCAGTAATAATTTTTAATGAGCAAACTTGGCAAAATAAAAGCTATTCCAGAAGTATCAATAATTCTAACATAGCCAAAGCCTAGTTATAGTTTTTATATAATTTGAGTGCATGAGTTCTGTCCCTCTGTCACCTGTGATTGGCAGTAAAACAAAGAGGCTTTAATTGTGAAATTCATGACTTCCTGGTTTTGATTTTTTGCTCTGTTGTTTACTGGCTGTATAATCTCGGGCAAGTTACTAGCTTAGTTTCCTCATCTATAAAATGAAAATAACAATAGCACTTAACTCATGCATTACTGTGAGGTCATGAGATAACACATGTAAAGAGCTTATTATAGTGCCGGTGCATAGTGTGCACTCTGTCGTGGTGATGGTGTAGTTGCTAGGTCGTGTCCGGCCCTTGTGACCCCACGGACTGTAGCCCGCCAGGTTCCTCTGTCCCTGGGATTTCCCAGGCAGGAGTACTGGAGTGGGTTGCCATTGCTTTCTCCAGGGGATCTCCCTGACCCAGGGATCGAACCCAGGTCTCCTGCGTTGCAGGCGGATTCTGTACCACTGAGCCAGTAGGGAGGCCCTTAACCTATCTACTTATTTCCAACTCACTGGCACCACCACAGTCCCAGGTGCCATCATTTTCTGTGGGCTTCTGCAACGTCTCCAGACTTATTCTCCTCCAGTCCATTCCCTGTGCAACAGATAGTGATCTACAAATTTAAACCAGCATAATTAAAACAAAACACTTATTTAACGAACTTTTCTTTAGCAACTACCATGTTGAGGTACTGTCCTAAAGTGCTTTATAAAATTGATTCATTTGATCTTCAGAACAACCCACATGTGTTCTATTATCCACATTTTAAAGAGATGCCAAGTGATTTGCTCAAGATCACACAGTCCCTGTGAGGGCCAGGATTTGAACTGAGACTGGGTAGCTCTAGAAACCATGCTGTCTAGACACCATAGTCTTAATGATGACTACCCCTGCTGCCGTTTAGTTTTCCACGGCACTTGGAATAAAACCCCAACTTTATCATGGCACTCCGGCTCTGGTTTAGCTTTTCATCCTTATCACACCCCACTCTCTCCCCCTCGCTCACAACAACTCAGCATCACTGCAATCTTGCCTGGTCCTCAAGCACACTTTGTGGCTTCCACTTCATGGGTTTCATGCAGTTGATGGCCTTCTGGAGAACAGGCGTAGGCAACTATCTTTACTTGAAGGCAAGTTATCTGTTTTGTTTGCTACTGAATTCCCAGTGTGTAGAACACAGTAGAGTCTCAATGGCAAATAAAAAAATATAAAAGAGTGACAAGTACAAAATGGAAGCAGAGAATATTATTTACTGGGCTAAAAGATTATGTGGGAAAAAAGGAAAAGATATAACACTAATAGGAAGGAGCATAAGAGCATGTGAAAGCTGTTTTAAGTAATGGAGATCTGCATCATAACGGAAGGCAGTAATACATCGCAGATGCTGGCAGTAAAAAGGGGGGAGAACATGTGCCACTTCTGCAAGAAGCAAGAGGAAATTAAAATTCAGAATCTGAAAACTTTGGCTCTTGGGACAGAAAAGGTTTTTCTTTGAGAATAAAGAATTGTTAGCTAATGGTTTATTGTGGAGTACTAACTAAATGCCTTACATTCACCATCACACTTAGTTCTCACAAAGATAAGCCAAGGCATGTGCTATTATTATTCCTATCTTATAGATGAGGACATTGAGACAGAGGTTAAGTAACTTGCTTTAAAGTACAGAGCTAGCAAATATATATATATTTAGAGAGAGAGCGCGCGCTATCTAGTAGTAGATCAAACCTCAAACACAGATCCTACAGAGACTTTTAAAAATGGACAATGAAACATGGCCATGAAATGTAGAATGATCTCAGAAATAAAGGACACAAAGATATCTGCTCTAAGAGTGGTGAGAAGGAATGTGGAATAGACCTTACCTGGCACACGGTAGCATATTGAATGAGCTATATTCTGTCATGTCTGGCATCTTTCTAAATGTTTGTCATTCCTCTCTAGGTTTCAGGTTTGAGAAAGCACAAGAAAAAATACATGACTATGAAGATATATTGGAAAAGGGAAAGGAAACACAAAAAGATCCTTCATTTGAAACTATTTACGAAGAGCCTCATTTTATTAGACTAAAGCCTGATTCCACTTATAGAATATAATTATATAAAAGTATATAATTATAAACTATAATTTCCTTTCTGAGCTATAACCCTTCAGCTCTGATTCCATCAGTTACAGTCAAGAGAGAGTTTATTCTGGCTGGAATGACTTCTATATTCTTGACACAGAATCTAACCCAATTAAGTAAGGAAGATTGAACAGAAATAGAACACCAGACTGAATACAGTAGTCATGGAAAATGTAGAAATTAATCCTGTTATCCTGAGAAACTGAGAAACTGTAGTCTAACAATTACACTTAAATAAAAATATATTTAGGTGCAAAAAAAACCCCTCAGTCAGACTGTTTTTCTTCTTCATTTAAAGCATTCATTATTTGTGCATTTCTATCAAGCAGAGCCCTTTTTTCATTAAAAAAGGAAAAAGGGCAGTGTAGCAAGTTTTCCTTTTATTAGAATGCGAAAGCCAGCTTCCCTGGTGGCTCAGATGGTAAAGAATCTGCCTGCAATGCAGGAGACCCAGGTTCCATGCCTGGATCAGGAAGATCCCCTGGAGAAGGGAATGGCTATGATTAGTCACCGAGGTGTGTCCGACTCTTTGCAACCTCATAGACTGCAGCCTGCCAGACTCCTCTGTCCATGGGATTTTCCAGGCAAGAATACTAGAGTGGGTTGCCATGCCTTCCTCCAGAGGATCTTTCCAACCCAGGGAGCGAGCTCAGGTCTCCTGCATTGCAGGCAGATTCTTTACTGTCTGAGCCACCAAAGAAGCCCAAGAATAGTGGAGTGGGTAGCCTACCCCTTCTCCAGGGGAACTTCCTGTCCTAGGAATCAGACTTTGATCTCCTGCATTGCAGGCAGATTCTTTATCAGCTGAGCTACCCAGGAAGCCCCAATGCATATTTAAGAAAAACAAATGTATTCGTGTAATTTACATATACATTCACCCATTTTGAGTATTCAGTTTGAGTTTTGACAAATGTATAAAGTTATGCAATTTTCACCACAGTCAAGATATAATCCATTTTCATCACCCCTAAAATGTACATCTTTGCAGTTAATCCACCACCCCATGCCATGCCACGGGAAATGACTGATCTTTCAACCACTACCATTCTGCCTTCTCTAAACTGTCACATAAATGGAATCATACTATATGTAGTCATTGTTGGTCTTGTTTCTTTAGGATTATGCTTTTGAAATTCAATCTTGTTGCTGCATATTTCAGTAGTTTATTTCTTTTTTGACTACTGTCCCATTACATGGGACTATATTACATGGACTATATTATAATTTCTTTATCCATTCACAAGATTGATGGACATTTGGTTGTTTCCAGTTTTGGATCATTACTGAAATAATAGGGAGTGGAATTGTTAGGTCAAATAATAACTATAGGTTTAGTTATCTATTTATTTATTGACATATACTTGCTTTACAATGTTTGAGGTATATATCAAAGTGATTCAGATATATATCAATATGTGTATATTTGTTCAGATTCTTTTCCATTATCCTTTATTATAAGATATTGAATATAGTTCCTTGTGCTATACAGTAGGTCATTGTGTATTTTATATATAGTAGTGTGTATCTGTTAATCCAAAATTCCTAACTTATCCCTCCTCCTCCCTTCCCCTCTGGTAAACAACTTTTTGTTTTCTAAATGAGTCTATTTCTGTTTTGTGGATAATTTCATTCATGTCATTTTAAATTCTACATATAAGTGATATATAGTGTTTGTCTTTCTCTTTCTGACTTATATCACTCAGTATGACAGTCTCTAGGTCCATCCATATTGCCGCAAATGGCATTACTTCATTCTTTGCTATGGCTTGTATTCCATTGTATATATGTACGACATCTTCTGTTGATGGACATTTAGGTTGCTTCCATGTCTTGGCTAAACAGTGCTGCAGTGAAGACTGGGGTGCATGTATCTTTTGGGGCCATGTTTTTCTTCAGATATATGCCCAGGAGTGGCATTTGGGAGTTCTATATTTAGTTTTTTAAGGAATCTTCAGTGTTCTCCATAGTGCCTGTGCAATTTACATTGTTATCAGTGTACGAGGGTTGCCTTTTCTCCACACCCTCTCCAACATTTATTATTTGTAGATTTTTGATGATGGCCATTCTGAGCAGTGTGAAGTGATACCTCATTGCAGTTTTGATTTGCATTTCTATAATAGTGATGTTGAGCATCTTTTCATGTGCCTATTGGCCATCTTTATATCTTCTTCAGAGAAATGCTTATGTAGGTCTTCTACCTATTGATTTTTTTTATACTGAATGGTATAAATTATATATTTTGGAAATTAACTCTTTATCACTTGCATTTGTTTGCAAACATTTTCTCCCGTTTTGTAGGCTGTCTTTTCACTTTGATTGATTTCCTTTGCTGCGAGAAAGCTCTTAACTTTAACTAGGTCTCATTTTTGTGCTTGTTTCCATTACTCTAGGAGACAGATCCAGAAAAATATTGCCACAATTTATAGCAGAGTGTCTTCCTTATGTTTTCCTCTAGGAGTTTCATATTATCCGGGCTTTACATCTTTAAATCTAGTTTATTTTTGCATGTTGTGTTAGAGACTGTTCTAATTTCACTCCTTTACATGTAGATGTCTAGGATTTCCAGCAGCACTTATAGAAGAGACTGTTCACTATTGTATAGTCTTGTTTCCTTTATCATAGGTTAATTGACCATAAATGCTTGGCTTTATTTCTGGGCTTTCTATCCTGATCCATTGATCTACATGTCTGTTTTTGTGCCAGTACTATACTGTTTTGATTACTGCTGCTTTGTAGCTTCATCCTATAGTATGAAATCAGGGAATGTGATCCTCCAGCTCCATTCTTCCCGCCCCCACCCCCTGCCCCCTAAGGCTATTTTGGTCATTCAGTCTTTTGTGTTTTCATATAAATTAAAAAAAAAATTTGGTCCAGTTCTGTGAAAAACACCATTGGAAATTTGAAAGGGATTGCACCAAATCTGTATATTGCCTTAAATAGTATGGACATTTTGTGTGTGTGTGCACACTAAGTTGGGTCTGACGCTTTGTAATCCCATGGACTGAGGCTTGCCAGGCTTCTCTATCCATGGAATTTTCCAGGCAAAAACACTGGAGTGGGTTGTAATTTACTCCTCCAGGGTCATTTTAGCAAAAGTTTAACTATCCTAGGGGATGTAGAGTGAATAGCCTCTCATTGTGATTTTAGTTTGCATTTTCTAAATAACTTGTGACAGTGAAGATCTTTAAAATGCTTATCCATCATTTGGTATCTTCTTTGGTGAAATGTCTCTTCAAATCTTTGGCCAATTCTAAATTGTTTTTTTCATTATTGTGTTAAAAGACTTTAAAATATTTTCCAAAAACAAACCCTTTATCAGATTGCCAATGTGAGTGTTTTCATTTTCTTTTACGATGTCTTTTGAGGATAAAAAGTATTTAACAGAGTTCAAGTTAACATTATTTTTTAATTCAATTTTTATTTTATGCTGGGGTAGAATTAATTTACAGTGTTTGTTTCAGATATACATCAAAATGGTTCATTTATACATACATTTATCCATAATTTTTTCTTAATATATACATTTTATTTAAGTATAGCTGACTTACAATGTTTTAGGTGCACAGCAAAATAGTATTCATGTACACACATATTATATTTGAAATTATTTTCCATTATAAGTTATTACAATATATTTTAAGTTATTACAATATTACAAGATATTTTAAGTTCCCTGTGTGATAACAGTAAACCTCTGTTGCTTGTTGCATATCCATTTTTTAAAATTAGAAATCTAGCATGCTATTTATACTAAGTCAAATAAGTGGAATCAAAATGTCATACAGTTTTTAGTTAGGCAAAAATTCATAACTTTCCTAATATATATATTAAGCATATTATTTATATCAGTTCAGTTCAGTCTCGCTCAGTCATGGCCAACTCTGTGCAACCCCATGGACTGCAGCACACCAGGCCTCCGGGTCCATCACCAACTCCTGGAGCTTACTCAAACTCATGTCCATCGCATCAGTGATGCCATCCAACCCTCTCATCCTCTGTCGCCCCTTTCTCCTCCCACCTTCAATCTTTCCCAGCATCAGGGGCTTTTCCAATGAGTCAGTTTACCACATCAGGTGGCCAAAGTATTGGAGTTTCAGCTTCAGCATCAGTCCTTCCAATGAACACCCAGGACTGATTTCCTTTAGGATGGACTGGTTGGATCTCCTTGTGGTCCAGGGGACTCTCAAGAGTCTTCTCCAACACCACAGTTCAAAAGCATCAGTTCTTCAGTGCTCAGCTTTCTTCACAGTTCACCTCTCACATCCATACATGACTACTGGAAAAACCATAGCATTGACTAGACAGGCCTTTGTTGGCAAAATCTTCTTTTTAATATGCTGTCTAACTTGGTCATAAGTTAAGTCGTTCAGTCGTGTCCGACTCTTTATGACCCCATGAATTGCAGCACACCAGGCCTCCCTGTCCATCACCAACTCCTGGAGTTCACTCAAACTCACGTCCATCGAGTTGGTGATGCCATCCAGCCATCTCATCCTCTGTCATCCCCTTCTCCTCCTGCCCCCAAACCCTCCCAGCATCAGAGTCTTTTCCAATGAGTCAACTCTTCGCATGAGGTGGCCAAAGTATTGGAGTTCCAGCTTTAGCATCAGTCCTTCCAAAGAAATCCCAGGGCTGATCTCCTTCAGAATGGACTGGTTGGATCTCCTTGCAGTCCAGGGCACTCTCAAGAGTCTATATATGCATACAAAAGCTTTTCTACTATGCTTAATAAAGGTTTGAGAAAGAGCATCAAAAAACAAAAAGAGATGGAGAAATTGGAAAACATAAACTACATGAAATGAGAAAATTAGAATATGAAATAGAAAAAGTGGAACAAACTAGATAAAAATAAAAGATCATCATACAGCTCAGTTGTTTTTAACCATGGCTGCTCACTAGAAATATATCTGGGAAAAAAGGCAATAACTAGGCATTTGTATTTTTTAAAAACTTTAAGATAATTCTGATATGCATATGGATTTTAAAAAGTGACCATAGGTTTTTCTAATTTGGTGTTATAAATTTTTGGTGATATAGAGTACAATTATTTTTCTCTTACCAATCATGATACAATGGTATTAAGTGAGTAATAGTTACATAACCACAATAGTAAAAGATGTTTATCAGTTTTCACAATCAATAGCCAGACAAAAAATAAAAGATAATTATAATTGCAAGCCATAATGGGAACATAACAATAGAAAATAATTACATATAATTTTGGGGTCAAGCAGACTAATGTGGTATTATGTGGAAGTGAATATATGCTTAAGTTTTCATCTACCCAAACAGTCTATGTCTTTTGGTTGGTACATTAATCCATTTACATTTTAAGGTAATTATCAATATATATGGTACTATTGTCTTTTTTATTTTTTTAAATTGTTTTAGGTTTATTTTGTGTAGGTCTTTCCCTTCACTTGTGTTTCCTGCCTAGAGAAGTTCCTTTAGCATTTGTGGTAAAGGTGGTTTGGTGGTGCTGAATTCTGTTAACTTTTGTTTGTCTGGAAAGCCTTTGATTTGTCCATCAAATCTGAAGGACAGTCTTGCTGGATAGAGTATTCTTGCCTGTAGGTTCTTCCCTTTCATTACTTTAAATATATCATGCCATTCCATTCCGGCTTGTAGAGTTTCTATTGAGAAATTAGCTGATAGTTTGATGGGAGTTCCCTCGTATGTTGTCTTTATTCCTTTACTGCTTTTAATATTTTATCTCTGCCTTTAATGTGTGTTGGTTTGATTACTATGTGTCTTGGTGTGTTCCTCCTTAAGATTAACCTCCCTGGGATTTTCTGTGCTTTCTGTACTTGGTTGACTATTTCCTTTGCCATGTTCAGGAAATTTTCGGCTATTATCTCTTCAAATATTTTCTCAGGTCCTTTCTCTCTTCTCCTTCTGGAACCTCTATAATGTGAATGTTGCCCCAGAGGTCTCTTAGGCTGTCTTCATCTTTTTCATTCTTTTCTCTATATACGGTTCTGTGGCAGTGATTTCCACCATTCTGTCCTCCGGGTCATTTATCCATTCTTCTGCCTCAGGTACTCTGCTATTGATTCCTTCTAGTGTATTGTTCCTTGGAAGAAAAGCTATGGAAAACTTAGAAAGCATATTAAAAAGCAGAGACATTACTTTGCCAACAAAGGTCCGTCTAGTCAGAGCTATGGTTTTTTCAGTAGTCACATATGAATGTGAGAATTGCACCATAAAGAAGGCTGAGCACTGAAGAGTTGCTGCTTTTGAACTGTGGTGTTGGAGAAGACTCTTCAGAGTCCCTTGGACTGCAAGGAAATCCAACCAATCTATCCTAAAGGAAATCAGTCCTGGGTGTTCATTGGAAGGACTGATGTTGAAGCTGAAACTCAATACATTGGCCACCTGATGTGAAGAACTGACTCATTGGAAAAGACCTTGATGTTGGGAAAGATTGAAGGCAGGAGGAGAAGGGGACGACAAAGGATGAGATGGTTGGATGGTATCACTGACTTGATGGACATGAGTTTGAGTAAACTCTGGGAGTTGGTGATGGATAGGGAGGCCTGGCATGCTGCAGTTCATGGGGTCGCAGAGTTGGACACGAGTCAGTGACTGAACTGAACTGAACTGAACCAGAGAAAGTGTGCTGCTAGGCGCCCTAGGAAGTTTTCTAAATAAGGCCACTTCACCAAGATTGGAAAGCTAACCAACCTACCTAGTACATAGAAATAAACACAGATAATTAGGTGAAATGAGGAGATAGAAATTTATGTTCCAAATAGCGGAATAAGACAAAACATCAGGAAAAGAACTAAACAAAATATCTATCTATCTATCTAACAACAAAATATTTATCTATCAGATAAAGAGTTCAAGGCAGATTGTAAACATGCTCACTGAACTCTGGAGAAGAACAGAGAACACCATGATGATTTAAGCAAGGAATTAGACAATATAAAGAAAAACCAAAAGCAGTTGACAAATAAAATAACTGAAATAAAAAATATACTAGAAGGAATTAACAGTAGATTAGATAATACAAAGAAATGGATCATCAGATTAGAAGACATAGTAGTAGAAATTCCCAAACTGAAGAGAGAAATGAGAAAATAATTTTAGAAAATGAGTACAGTTTAAAAGACCTCTATGACAACATAGAACATACTATTAATAGCATTCACATTATAGGGGCCCTAGAAGAAGAGAGAAAAGGGAAGATAACTTATCTGATAAATGATCACTGAAAAATTTCCTAACAAGGGGAAAGAAAAAGACATTAAAGTTCACCAAGCACAGAGAATCCCAAACAAGATGATTCAAAGAAGTCCACATAAAGACACATCATAATTGAAATTGCAAAGGGAATTCTCTGGTGGCCTAGTGGTTAGGATTCTAGGCTTTCACTGTTGTGGCCTGGGGTTCAATCTCTGGTCAGGAAGCTGAGATCCCAGAAGATGCCCAGTGCAGCCAAAAGAAAAAAAAAGTTTTTAATTAAAATCACAGAAATGAAAGGTGAAGAGAATTTCAGGAGCAGCATGAGAAAAGCAGTTAGTAAAATACAAAGAAACCTCCATAGGGAATCAGCTGAATTTTCAGCAACAATTTTGTAGGCCAAAAGGGAGTGTCATGATATAGTCCAAGTGATAAGTGGCAAAAACTTACAACCAAGAATACCCTACCTGGCAGGCTGTCCCTCAGACCTAAAGGACAAACAAAAGCTAAAATGGTTCAACACCATGAAACTGGCTATATTTATATGTTATAGGGAATTCTCTTGTAGTCCAGTGGTCAGGGCTCCTTGCTTCCACTGCAGGGGGCATGGGTTAGATCCCTGATGAGGGAACTAATATCCCACATGGTGAAACCAGAAAAAAAGAAAAAATGTTACAGGGACTTCTCTAAGTAGACAGGGAAAGGTCACAATCCACAAATAGGAAAATTATGAAAAGAAAAATCTCCATGGTAAAGGCAAACATGTACTAAAGGCTGTGGATAAACCACTTATAAAATTACTGTAAAGGTTAAAAGACAAAAGTACTAAAACACCTATGTAGACAACCATTGAAGAAGTACACGAAACAAAGCAAAAAAGTAAAATACGGTGTTAAAAACATTAAATGCTGGGATAGAGGAGTAAAAATATAGCATAAAAATGCAGACTGGTTGGAATGCATTTGAATTTAAGAGATCATCAACTAAAATAAATCACATAACATATACCGTATTATACGGGAACTTTGTGGTAACCAAAAACCAAAACCAATAATAGATACGCAAGAAGCATAAAGGAATCTAAACATAAAACTAAAGAAAACCATCAATTCACAAGGAAAGAAGACAAAAGAAAAAAGAAACAAAAAGTAACTACAAAATCAACCAGAAAACAATTAACAAAACGACAATAAAAACACGTATATCACTAATCACTTTAAATGTAAATGGACTAAATATTCCAACCGAAAGACACAGAACAGTTGACTGTTGACTGTTGAAAGACACAGAACAGAAAAACAAGACCCATACATGCTGCCAACGAGAGACTCATTTCAGATCTACAGACACACACAGACTGAGTCATAAGATGAAAAAAAGGTATTCCATGCAAAAGGAAATCAAATGAAAACCAGGATACCAATACTTATATCAGACAAAATAGATTTTAAAACACATACTGTAACAAGAGACAAAGAAGGATGTTACATAATGATGAAGGGATCCATCCAAAAGGGTAAAAATGTCGGGGTGCACCAAACATAGGAACACTTAAATACATAAAGCAAACATTAGCAGACATAAAGGAAGAAATTGATAATAACACAGTATTAAAAGGGGACTTTTAACACCTCATTTACATCGATGGATGGATCGTCTGACAAAACCAGTAAGGAAAAACACTGGCCTTAAATGACACATTAGACCAGATGAACTTGATAGATTACAATACATATACAATACATTCCATCAAAAGTAGCTATATATACATTCTTTTCAGTGCATGTGGAACACCTTCCAGGAAAGAACAGAAAACAAGTCTCAATAAACTTAAGAAGATTGAAATTGTATCAAGTATCTTTCCTGATCACATGGCATGACACTGGAAATCAATCTACAAGAAAAAAACTACAAAAAACACAAAAACGGGAGGCTAAACAACATGCTACTAAACCACCAATGAGTCATTAAATCAATGAAGAAATTAAAAACTGCCCAAAGACAAATGAAAATAAAAACACAATGATCCAAAATCTATGGAAAAAAAGCAAAGCAGCTCTAAGAGGGAAGTTTATAGTAATATAATCCTACCTCAGGAAACAAGAATTATCTGAAATAAACAATCTAAAGTTAGATCTAAAAGAACTAGAAAAAGAACAAACAAAACCTAGAGTTATTAGGAAGGAAATCATAGAATTCAGAGCGGAGATAAATGAGATTAAAAAAAAAAAAAGATTAGTGAAACTAAGAGGTAGTTCTTTGAAAGATAAACAAAATTGACAAACCTTTTTATCAGAATCATCACTAAAAAGAAAGGCCCAAATAAATGAAACCAGAAATTAAGGAAGAGAAGTTACAAACAAAAGTCCAGGACCAGATAGATAACTTCAACTAAATTCTGTTCAACATTTAAATAAAAATATACACCTGTTATCAAACTATTTCAAAAAATTGAAGAGGATGGATGCTTCTAAAGTTACTCTGAAAGACCAGCATCATGCTGATATTAAAACCAGAGACATCACAATATGATAAAATTACAGGACTAAATTACTGACAAATACAGATACAAAAATCCTCAACAAAATATTATTAAGTGGAATTCAACCACATATTAAAGGGATAATATACCATGAAGTGGGATTTATACAGGGATGAAAGGACAATTCCAAACCCACAAATCAATGAAATATACCACATTAAAAAATTGAAGAATAATTCCATGATTATCTCAATAAACACAGAACTTTTGACAAAATTCAACACCCATTTATGATAAAAAGTCCGAAGACAGTGGGACAGAGGAAACATAGTTCAACATAATAAAGCCCACATATGACAAACCTATTTCCAACATAATACTCAATGGTGAAAAGCTAAAAGAATTTTCTCTAAGATTAGGAATAGGACAAGGATGCTCATTCTTGCCACTTTTATTCAACACAGTATTGGAACTCATAGCCATAACACTAAGATGAGAAAAAGAAATAAAAGGAATCTAAACTGAAAAGGAAGAAATAACTGTCACTGTTTGCAGATGACTTGATACTATATATAGAAAATCCTAAACATGCCACCAAAAACCTTTAAGAATTAATAAAGGAATTCAGTGAAGTTGCAGGACACAAAATTAATATACAGAAATCTGTTTTGTTTCTATACACTAAAAACAAAATATGAGAAAGAAAAGTTAAGGGAATAATTCCATTTAAAATTACATCAAAAAGAATAAAATCCTTAGGGAAAAAAACCTAAAGAGGTAAAACTTTTCCAACATACTTAGAAAACAAAAATACATTAATGAAAGAAATTGAGATGACACAAATAGAAAGATATACTGTGCTCGTAGATTAGAATATTATTAAAATAACCATACCACCCAAGGCAGTCTACAGATTTAATGCAATCCCTATCAAAATACCAATGACATTTTTCACAGAACCCAAACAAATAAATTTATAAATTGTATCAAAACACAGAAGATCCAGAATAGCCAAAGCAAACTTGGGAAAGAAGAACAAAGCTGGTGGTTATCATGCTTGCCGATTTCAAACAACACTACAAAGCTACAGTCATCAAAACAGGATGGTACTGGTATAAAAACAGGCAGATCAACTGAACAGAAGAATAGATAGACTAGAAATAAACCTCCATACTTCTTGATAAATTTATCTACAACAAAGAATCAAAAATACGGGAAAAGACAGCCTCTTCAATAAATGATGTTGAGAAAACCAGATAGCTACATGCAAAACAATAAAATTGGACTATTATTTTTCTATACCATATACAAAACTAAATTCAAACTGAATTAAGAATTGAAGTCATAAAATTCCAAGAAGATAACAAAGGCAGTATAATCTTTGACATTGATCTTAAAAAAAAAAAGTAATACCTTTTTTTGATCTGTCTCCTCAGGCAAGGGAAAGCAAGACAAAAAAATTAACATGATTATATTAATGAAGAAAGCTATCAGCAAAATGAAGAGGCAGTCTATTGCAAAGGAAAAGACACTTGCAAAGGACAAATCCAATAAGAGGTTAATATCCAAAATATACTCAACTAAACATCAAAAAACCAAACAACCCAATGAAAAGACAGAAGTCTTGAATAGATATTTTTTCCAAAGAAGACATACAGATGGCCAACAGACATATTAAAAGATGCTCAACATCACTGATCATCAAGGAAATGAAAAACAAAATCACAATGAGATATCACCTCATACCTCTCAAAAGAGCTATCATCATAAAAGCAACAAATTACAAGTGTTGATGACAAGGATGTGAGGAAAAGGAAACGATGGTGCACCGTTTTATGAGAAACAGTTCTAGAGGGCTCTCAAAAACTTAAGAGTAGAACTGACATATGGCCCAGAAATTTCACTTCCGGATGTCTACCCCCCACAAAAAACAAAATTCAAAAAGATGTATGAACTGCAATTTTCATAGCAGCATACAGTAGCTAAGAAATAAGCCCAATGTGAGTGTCAAGCAAAAGATGAATGGGTAAAGAAGATGTGGCATATATATAATGGCATACTACTCAGCCATTAAGAAAAGAATGAAATATCACCATTTGCAGCAACACAGATGAATCTAGAGGGTAGAGTAAGTATAGTAAGTGAAATAAGTCAGAGAAAGACAAATAGTGCATTATGTCACTCACATGTGGATTCTGAAAAACAAAACAAAGCAAAATGAAAGACTCACAGATGCAGAGAATAGGCTGTTGTCAGAGGCCAGATGGTGTAGGGGGCAAAATGGGTGAAGAGAAACTAAGAGGTACAAACCTCCAGTTATAAAATAAATAAGCCTGGGGGATATAATATACAGCATAAAGAATATGGTCAATAAAACTGTAATAACCTTATTTAGGGACAGATGGTTATCAGATTTATGGAAGTGATTTAATAAGGTACACAAATGTCAAATCACCATTGAGTACACCTGAAGCTTACATAATACTGTACATAAACAATATTTCAATTGAAAAAAATAGTGTCTTGATGACTGTGGCTTTGTAGTAGAGCCTGAAGTCAGGCAGGTTGATTCCTCCAGTTCCATTCTTCTTTCTCAAGATAGCTTTGACTATTCGAGGTTTTTTGTATTTCCATACAAATTGAGAAATTATTTGTTCTAGCTCTGTGAAGAATACCGTTGGTAGCTTGATGGGGATTGCATTGAATCTATAAATTGCTTTGGGTAGTATACTCATTTTCACTATATTGATTCTACCAATCCATGAACATGGTATATTTCTCCATCTATTAGTGTCCTCTTTGATTTCTTTCACCAGTGTTTTATAGTTTTCTATAAATAGGTCTTTAGATTCTTTAGGAAGATATATTCCTAAGTATTTTATTGTTTTCATTGCAATTGTGAATGGAATTGTTTCCTTAATTTCTCTATTTTCTCGTTATTAGTGTACAGGAATGCAAGGGATTTCTGTGTGTTAATTTTATATCCTGCAACTTTACTGTATTCATTGATCAGTTCTAGTAATTTTCTGGTGGAATCTTTAGGGTTTTCTACGTAGAGGATCATGTCATCTGCAAACAGTGAGATTTTTACTTCTTTTCCAATTTGGATTCCTTTTATTTCTTTTTATGCTCTGATTGCTGTGGCCAAAACTTCCAAAACTATGTTGAATAGTAATGGTGAAAGTGGGCATCCTTGTCTTATTCCTGACTTTAGAGGAAATGCTTTCAGTTTTTCACCATTGAGGATAATGTTTGCTGTGGGTTTGTCATATATAGCTTTTATTATGTTGAGGTATGTTCCTTCTATTCCTGCTTTCTGGAGAAGGACAGAAATATAGATCAATGGAACAAAATAGAAAGCCCAGAGATAAATCCATGCACATATGGTCACCTTATCTTTGACAAAGGAGGCAAGAATATACAATGGATTAAAGACAATCTCTTTAACAAGTGGTGCTGGGAAAACTGGTCAAACACTTGTAAAAGAATGAAACTAGAACACTTTCTAACACCATACACAAAAATAAACTCAAAATGGATTAAAGAGCTAAATGTAAGACCAGAAACCATAAAACTCCTAGAGGAAAACATAGGCAAAACACTCTCTGACTTACATCACAGCAGGATCCTCCATGACCCACCTCCCAGAATATCGGAAATAAAATCAAAAATGAACAAATGGGACCTAATCAAACTTAAAAAGCTTCTGCACAACAAAGAAAACTATAAGCAAGGTGAAAAGACAGCCTTCAGAATGGGAGAAAATAATAGCAAATGAAGCAACTGACAAACAACTAATCTCAAAAATATACAAGCAACTTCTACAGCTCAATTCCAGAAAAATAAATGACCCAATCAAAAAATGGGCCAAAGAACTAAACAGACATTTCTCCAAAGAAGACATACAGATGGCTAACAAACACATGAAAAGATGCTCAACATCACTCATTATCAGAGAAATGCAAATCAAAACCACTATGAGATACCATTTCACACCAATCAGAATGGCTGCTATCCAAAAGTCCACAAGCAATAAATGCTGGAGAGGGTGCGGAGAGAAGGGAACCCTCTTGCACTGTTGGTGGGAATGCAAACTGGTACAGCCACTATGGAGAACAGTATGGAGATTCCTCAAAAAACTGGCAATAGAACTGCCTTATGATCCAGCAATCCCACGGGCATATACACTGAGAAAACCAGAATTGAAAGAGACACGTGTACCCCAATGTTCATAGCAGCACTGTTTGCAATAGCCAGAACGTGGAAGCAACCTAGATGTCCATCCACAGATGAATGGATAAGCAAGCTGTGGTACATATACACAATGGAGTATTACTCAGCCATTAAAAAGAATACATTTGAATCAGTTCTAAGGAGGTGGATGGAACTGGAGCCTATTATACAGAGTGAAGTAAGCCAGAAACAAAAACACAAATACAGTATATTAACACATATATATGGAATTTAGAAAGATGGTAAAAATAACCCTATTTACGAGACAGCAAAAGAGACACTGATGTATAGACCAGACTTTTGGACTCTGGGACCGGGAGAGGGTGGGATGATTGGGGAGAATAACATTGAAATATGTATATTATTATATCTGAAATGTATTAATTGTTCAAACTAAACACTGTCATGTTACAATTTGTTCATATTAGATGTTTGTAATGTTTCTGATAATCAATAAAAGAGATTCTTGATTAAAAAAAATAAAATAAAAAATAAAAACACTAAAAAAAAAAAAAGAAAAAAATAAAGTAAAAACAAAACACACAAACCAAAAAAAAAATCTGCAACCAGCTGATTGATTACCATTTTCTCTCTTAAAATTCTTCCAACTCTTCACAGTCATGGAAAAAACTTTTAAATACGGCTTAAGCAGTAAGAAATATTAAGTATTTACAAAGAATTATAGATCTACAGTGAATATTCTAATACTAGGCAACATTTTGGGGTGGTTTTTATATAACTTAACATTAAGCTTAAGCAAGTTTTCAAAACTGTCAATGCACAATTATTTTCCTCCTAAAACTGGTTGTTCCTTGCAATAACTCATTGGATTTGTAAAAAGTATACAATGTTTTTTTTTCTTGCAAGAATGACTTCTACGTACATTAAGATGGCTACAATTGAAACAAAAAAATCAGAAAATAACAGGTGTTTGTGAGGATGTGGAGAAATCAAAGCCCTTGGGCACTGTTTGTAGGAATGCAAAACACTTTGACCACTAGGGAAAACAGCATGGTGTTTCCATCAAAAAATCCAAAATAGAAGTACCATATGATTCAGTGATTTCAATTCTTGGTACATATCCAAAAGGATTAAAAACAGAGTCTTAAAGAGGTATTTGTACACCCCTGTTCAACAGCAGTATTATTCACAATAACAAAAAGAGGAAAGTAACTCAAATGTTTATAAACAGATAAATGGATAGACAAAAATGTGATCTATACATACCATGGAATATTTTTCAGTCTTTATAAAAGGAAATTATGATATACAGCAACAGGAATGAACCTTATTAATGAGGTGAAATAATAAACCAGTGAAATAATTCAGTCACAAAAAGACAAATGCTTATAGGAGGCAGAAGGGCAGTGAAATTCAGACAGACAGAATATGGAATGGTGGTTGCCAAGGGCTGGGTGCAGGGGAGCATGGGGAGCTGTGGATGTGTACAGAACTTCAGTTTTGCAAGGTGAAAAGTATGCTGTAGATTGGCTGGACTACAGTATGAATGTACTATACCACTACTGAACTGTACACTTAAAAATGGTCAAGATGGTAAATTTTATGTTACATCTATTTTACAATTTAAAAAAATATCAAATCCCATTAACAGGTGACCAGCTATGAACACACACAAGCAAGGCAAGATCTATAAGCCACATCATGACTTCTTTCCTGGTTTGGAAATATGTACTAACCTTACACTTTGAACACTGTATGTCACTGTTTCATGCTCTCACCATGTTAGTGACAACAAAATATGTCTTCAGATGTTGCTAAATGGGGGCAGTGGGAAAGACCTACTGCTTTAGAATTACACATTGTACATTAGTGTAAAAGTATGTACTTTTACATATTGCTGTATGCTAAAAAAAATTATACATGATGTACCTCACGGGAAAAGTGATTTTCAGGGAATAATTTTCATTAGGTTTTTGCCTTATTCATCAAATTTGGAGTCTAATCTCTGTAAAAACTTTGTACTATATTTGTGCAAAATTCACTTTTTCAGAAACTGGACAAAGGAGCTTGAAACTAAGAGAAGACCAAAGTTACTAATTTTTTAAAAATGATAAATATGCAGAATGCAAACTTCACATTTAGAGTATTACGATCTTTCTTTGTGTCTGTCATATATATCTTATAAACTGCAGAAATGTCAACTAGATCACTCTCTGGCCTCTGCTTCCAAAAAATAGCATTCATTTGGCTTTCTGTCACAAGGTAATCAAGAAAAACTACTATTTAGAAAGAGATACATCATACTGGTCTGCTCCTGTGTAGCAGACTTCCCAGTTCACACTACACTGTAAACTGCCTATATACCCCAGACTATGAGTTCTACAGGGATGGTTATGCCCCACCCCACTCCAGTACTCTTGCCTGGAAAGTCCCATGGGCAGAGAAGCCTGGTAGGCTGCAGGCCATGGGGTTGCTAAGAGTCAGACATGACTGAGCAACTTCACTTTCACTTTCACGCACTGGAGAAGGAAATGGCAACCCACTCCAGTGTTCTTGCCTGGAGAATCCCAGGGATGGGGGAGCCTAGTGGGCTGCCGTCTTTGGGGTCGCACAGAGTCGGACACAACTGAAGTGACTTAGCAGTAGCAGCAGCAGGTTACTGTTGTCTCCCTATGAACCAGCACCATGCTTGGCACACAAAACACTCAAAATATTGGAATACAATGAATGAGTCAGCATATATTTTTTTAAAGATTTATTTGAAAACAGGTAACAGAATAAGTGCAGCAAATTAAAAGACACTTGCTCCTTGGAAGAAAAGTTATGACCAACCTAGACAGCATATTAAAAAGCAAAGACATTACTTTGCCAACAAACGTTCGTGTAGTCAAAGCTTTGATTTTTCCAGTAGTCATGTATGGATGTGAGAGTTGGACCATAAAGAAAGCTGAGAACCGAAGAATTGATGCTTCTGAATTGTGGTGTTGGAGAAGACTCTTGATAGTTCCTTGGACAGCAAGAAGATCCAACCAGTCCATCCTAAAAGAAATCAGTCCTGAATATTCATTGGAAGGGCTGATGCTAAGGCTGAAACTCCAGTACTTCGGCCACCTGATGAGAAGGACTGACTCATTGGAAATGACCGTGATGCTGGGAAAGACTGAAGGCAGGAGAAGGGGATGACAGAGGATGAGATGGTTGGATGGTATCACTGACTCAACAGACATACGGGTAAGTTCTGAGAGTCGGTAATGGACAGGGAAGTCTGATGCACTGCAGTCCATGGGGTTGCAAAGAGTTTGACATGATTGAGTGACTGGACTGAACTGAACTGAACTGAACAGAATAATAAAGATATACATTCAACAGTACTGAAATAAATCTACAAAAAATATGTAATTTCATTAAGATGCAATTAAAATATTTAAAGTGGCACATATGTCCACATTTCAAGGCAGTATACTTAGCTTCTAGGTATTTAAAGACTAGCCTACTTTAATCTTTAAAAAGACCAAAGATTTTCCTCTTTGTGTTTATTTGCTTTAAGCCATATTTAAATTTTTAGCCATTTCTAAGCATATATATTTTAAGGATATACTATAATGACCACGGATTTATTTTACCTACTAATTAAGAAGATACTTTGGGGTGGTATGATCAGCACAGAGAATAGTAGAAGGGATATTATCTCCCTTAATCTAAACACAACTATTAAGTCTATAATTTATTTGATTTTCTAGTAGCTTCTCTCCTTGGTTTCCAGTGACCTTATGAGCAACTGACTGGTGAAGCCTCAATTCTTTTCACTTGAAAGATTTCCACATTAAAGACTGTCCATATTAAACTTGTACCTTCTTCAGTTTATTATATTTGGGTCTTGGACAAGTTACTTTATTTCCCCAGCTGTAAGCTGAGATAATATCACTAATCTTGCAAAAGATGCTGCATATAAGGTATGTCAGGTACTCAAGATACAATAAATATTCTATCATAAATATTTAAGAAATTCAACCATTCCTTATTTGTTCCCAGTAAATTTCTATCTTATTCATTTCCAAATAGTGTTCCTGATGTCATAATTTTTAGAATCTTAATTCTATCACCTATGATTTAGCTATTCCCTCTGGTTGTTATCTGGCAAGCTTTTCATAGCCTGAATAAGGCAGGAGTTTTACAGCATATCATTCAAGGTTGAAGCAGATTAATGTTATTCAAAACTATCTGGATATATCAATTAGTAAGAATCAGCAATTAATTCACTTACCTATACTATCATCTAGCTGATCATTTCTTATTCCATGCATTAATATTTCAAGGTTTTTTTTTTTAAATTTTTAAAAATCTTTTTACTTTTCAAGGCTTTCTTAAAGACATTCTAAGTTTACTGTATTCCCTCAATTCACTGTGGTAATAAAACTACCAATATATATTACATATTCATTTAGGAAGTTTGTAAGAAAAAATATATATCACAATAAGCTTCTAATTTCAAACGCAAAATAGAAAATTTAAAGTTTCCCAGAAACCAAACTAAGAAATTTATAGTATGCAAAGTTCTGGAGATTGTTTTTGGAGAAAAGAGAAGGTAGAGAGATCAGATGAACCTGACACTGGCAACAGAAACAAATACGAACCTGTCATCAGAAGAAACTGCTTACACAACCACCTAAGGTACAGATAAAAAGAAAGCTCTACCACCCATTTCTTAATCTCTGCAGATACGGACAGTTTCCTAAGGATGGAGGATTATATTCAGGCAAGTCAGTAGTTTTACTTGTTTGTCTAATGACAGTATGTGGACAGAAGGGTTCCGTTTCTAGCTATATATCAAACTTGATACCTAAACCCCTCCCTGCCAACAAAACACACAGAAATGCCAGATAAGATACAAGAAATGATTTTTAAATGCATAACAGAAGTTATAAGAAAGAGGAATTTCTTATGGTCAGAAATTTTCAGTTTCAGAAGGAAACTAAAAACCAGAGCAAACTTGCCAGTTTCACTAATCTATGAATTCAGCTGTAACACCTCTAAGAGGACTTTAAAAGGGCAGTGGGCAATAACTAAATGCACCTCCCCTTGTGTCCACAGTAAAGCTGGGACACAAGCAGGTTTCTAGCAGCCCACTAGCACAGGGACATAACGAGGGAAAATGTCTGTTGTGGCCTGGTAGTCTTCGCTCAGTAAGTGTATGGTTCTCTTCAGGTCAGGAAACCCTGAAGCCAAAAAATTAAAGTAAGAGTAGTCCTCTGTCAGTAATAGCCCTGGAACTATGACATAACCAGACATAAAACTTTTCTGGAAAGAATTATTCTTAACCCAGGTCACTCAAGATTCCCATGAGAAGGTCCTACTGAAAATAAGCTCACCTTATAAAATCACAAAATACATGGATAAACAGTCCACCAAAGATATGAACCAATAGATACAAACAGAAGCTAAAGTTAAAAAAAAACCAAACAAACTGGACATCATGAAACAAATAATAGGGAAATCTGAAGAATGGTACATACCTAGAAATGAATAACAACTTTTAAAAGGAAAAATCTACTGAATAGTTTAAAGAGGATATTATATAGCAAGTGACAAGAGAATTCATGAACTAGAAGACAGATATGAAGGCATTATAGAAAAACAAAGTACTGGAAACACTGCACAGAGAGCTTAAAAGATAAACAGAATAGAATGAGAAAGTCTAATAAACATTTCTAAAAAAAAGGTAACCATACTGTATCTGTGAAATTTGTTCTCCATATTGTAACATCTTCATTATTGAGCAGCAATGAGTGACCTTACTATTGAAAATCTAACATATTTACTTACGATGGTATATAGATGGTTACAATTTTAAAGTTTTTCCTTCCTTTTATAGACTAATATTAAATAATTAATCATTCATATATAATATCTGGGAAACAAGTTTTAATTAAAACCTCATCAAAGTTAGCAGTATATTTATTTGTTCTGACTGTAACAGTGATTTTACTGATTCAGTGATTCTACTAAAACTGATACAAGTATGTACTTGAGAAGAAAAAACAAATATTTAGCATGATTAGAGCATGACTGACAGTTATGTCTAAAGTGCTTGAGACTAGTAATGCAACTTTAGGGAACTGAAGCAAGTATTAAACATTTTTTAAAAAACACAGTAATTTCTTAGTTCAATATTAATACTAATATTAATACTTATTCAAAGTATGTGGGTGGGTTAACAATGAAGGCCAAAACACAATTTATAAAGGCTGAATCCAAGGCAATCACATGTGTAATATCACACCCAAGCTTTCCATCCTGGGAAAAGTCGGCTGAGATTTTTCGGGTCCATGGCCTGCTGTATGAGCAAATTCACCTGTCCACCAACACTGAGCACGGTTCCTTCCTCTACTCCTTTTAGTTTCTCTTGCAGTCTCATCAAGACACGTTCAGCTACTTTATTGAAACTCTGGTCAATATCACTAATGACAAAAACAAAGATTTTAATGAGGTAGAACAGTTTAAAAGGTCTTGGGAACAGGAGAATAGGAACAACTGTCAACAGATCCTGCTTACCTGAGATTTCGTTTGCATTCCTGGTCATCTGCATTTGGAGTGGAGTGGAGCTCACTTTCATCGTCTGGCCTCTGTTGTAAATATAAAGCTTTTAAAGGATTCATGGTCCAGTCAAAGAGAGGATCATATAGGAGGACCTAGACAGAGAACATATGCATTAGAAGAACAGTGTGCACTCTGAACAGTATTATAATAGAGACCAACCACACGGCAGTTGACTGGGATGGAGGGGCAAATTTATCACATGTGCTTCATGCCTCCTTGTGGAGAAAACTGCACTAACATGATGCTCTGGGCTTCTCCTCCTATCTGAATCCATTCTTCCTCCCAACTGGGGACTGTGACATTGTCTGACCCATGGTTCCTGACAGAAACTAATCAATTAAAAGGTCATAAGCACTAGTCACGTTCTTTCCTTCTCTCTCACCTCTTGGCGAGTACGGCCCTGGGTAAGAACATTTGTTTGCAGGCCCTGATTCTCCAGGTGAGCTGGACCAAGGGACAGATTAGGTTGTGGGCGGTGGACAGCAGAAGCAAGTCTATTTGGACCTTACTTCTAAGCCATATTCTCCAACAGTTGTATCAATGATAAACCTGACATTCCAATCTCTTACTTTTTTTAGTATTATTTAATCTAATTAATTTATTATATTTATACACTATAAAGCTATTCTTTATTCAAGTTCAGACTATACTCTTTTTAAAAAAAATTTATTTAATTGGAGGATAATTACTTTATACAATACTGTGATGGTTTCTGCCATACATCAACATGAATCAGCCAGAGGTAGACATGTGTCCCCCTATTATGAACTCTTTTCCCACCTCCCTGAACATCCTAGCCCTCTGGGTTGGCCCAGAGAGAGCACTGACTTTGGGTGTCCTGCTTCATGCATCGAACTTGCACTGGTCATCTGTTTTACATGTGGTAATATGCATGTTTCAATACTATTCTCTCAGAGCATTCCACCTTTGCCTTTTCCCAGAGTCCAAAAGTCTGTCCTTTACATTTGGTCTCTTTTGTTGTCCTGCATGTAGGATTATCATTACTGTGTTTCTAAATTACATATATATATACACTAATACACAGTATTGGTGTGTTTTTTTCTGATTTAACTTCACTCATATAATAGGCTCCAGTTTCATCCATCTCATTAGAACTCAACTGCATTCCTTTTTATAGCTGAGTAATATTCCATTGCCTCTTGAGAAACCCATATGCAGGTCAGGAAGCAACAGTTAGAACTGGACATGGAACAACAGACTGGTTCCAAATAGGAAAAGGAGGACGACGTCAGGGCTGTATATTGTCACCCTGTTTATTTAACTTATATGCAGAGTACATCATGAGAAACGCTGGGCTGGAAGAAGCACAAGCTGGAATCAAGATTGCCGGGAGAAATATCAATAACCTCAGATATGCAGATGACATCACCCTTATGGCAGAAAGTGAAGAACTAAAAAACCTCTTGATGAAAGTGAAAGAAGAAGAGTGAAAAAGTTGGCTTATCTGGTCCCGTCACTTCATGGGAAATAGATGGGGAAACAGTGGAAACAGTGTTAGACTTTATTTTTGGGGGCTCCAAAATCACTGCAGATGGTGACTGCAGCCATGAAATTAAAAGACGCTTACTCCTTGGAAGGAAAGTTATGACCAACCTAGACAGCATATTGAAAAGCAGAGACATTACTTTGCCAACAAAGGTCCATCTAGTCAAGGCTATGGTTTTTCCAGTGGTCATGTATGGATGTGAGAAAAAAGCTGAGCGCCGAAGAATTGATGCTTTTGAACTGTGGTGTTGGAGAAGACTCTTGAGAGTCCCATGGACTGCAAGGAAATCGAACCAGTCGATTCAAAATGAGATCAGTCCTGGGTATTCTTTGGAAGGAATGATGCTAAAGCTGAAACTCCAGTACTTTGACCACCTCATGTGAAGAGTTGACACATTGGAAAAGTCTCTAATGCTGGGAGGGATTGGGGGCAGGAGGAAAAGGGGACGATAGAGAATGAGATGGCTGGACTGCATCACTGACTTGATGGACGTGGGTTTGGGTGAACTCTGGGAGTTGGTGATGGACAGAAAGGCCTGGCATGCTGCAATTCATAGGGTCACAAAGAGTCGGACACGACTGAGCGACTGAACTGAACTAAATATTCCATTGTGGATATGTACCACAACTTCCTTATCCATTTGTCTGCCAATGGACATCTAGGCTGCTTCCACGCCCTAGCTATTGGAAAACAGTGCTGCAATGAAGAGTGGGGTACATGTGTCCCTTTCAATTCTGTTTCCCTTGGGGCAGCCCAGTAGTGCTATTGCTGGGTCATATGGCAGTTCTATTCCCAGTTTTTAAAGGAATCTCCACACTGGTCTCCATAGTGGTAGTACAAGTTTACATTCCCCTCAACAGTGTAAGACAGTTACGTTTTTCCCACATCCTCTGCAGTGTTTATTTGTAGACTTTTTGATGATAGCCATTTTGACCAGCATGAGATGATTCATAATTGTGGTTTTGATTTGCTACTGCTGCTAAGTCACTTCAGTCGTGTCCGACTCTGTGCGACCCCATAGACGGCAGCCCACCAGGCTCCACCGTCCCTGGGATTCTCCAGGCAAGAATAGTGGAGTGGGTTGCCATTACCTTCTTCAATGCATGAAAGTGAAAAGTGAAAGTGAAGTTGCTCAGTCGTGTCTGACTTTTAGCGACCCCATGGAATGCAACCAACCAGGCTTCTCCATTCATGGGATTTTCCAGGCAAGAGTACTGGAGTGGGGTGCCATTGCCTTCTCCGGGTTTTGATTTACACTTCCCTAATAATGAGTAATCTTGAGCATCTCTTTATGTGTTTATTAGCCATCTGTATGTCTCTGATCTGATCTGATCTGATGTCTTCTTTGGAGAAATGTCTGTTTAGTTTTCTTATTTTTTGATTGGTTTGTTCGTTTTTCTGGTATTGAGCTTCATGAATTGCTTGAATATTTTGGAGATTAATTCTTTGTCAGTTGCTTCATTTGCTATTATTTTCTCCCATTCTGAAGGTTGTCTTTTCACCATGCTTATCGTTTCCATCATTGTGCAGAAGCTTTTAAGCTTAACTAGGTCCCATTTGTTTATTTTTGTTTTTATTTCCATTATTCTGGGAAGTGGATCAGAGACGATCTTCAGGTGATTTATGTCAGAGAGTGTTTTAAGTCTTTAAATCCACTTTTGAGTTTATTTCTGTGTTTTCATCCCAATCCCAAAGAAAGGCAATGCCAAAGAGTGCTCAAACTACTGCACAATTGCACTCATCTCACACGCTAGTAAAGTAATGCTCAAAATTCTCCAAGCCAGGCTTCAGCAATATGTGAACCGTGAACTTCCTGATGTTCAAGCTGGATTTAGAAAAGGCAGAAGAACCAGAGATCAAATTGCCAACATCCGCTGGATCATGGAAAAAGCAAGAGAGTTCCAGAAAAACATCTATTTCTGCTTTATTGACTATGCCAAAGCCTTTGACTGTGTAGATCACAATAAACTGTGGAAAATTCTGAGAGAGATGGGAATACCAGACCACCTGATCTGCCTCTTGAGAAATCTATATGCAGGTCAGGAAGCAACAGTTAGAACTGGTCATGGAACAACAGACTGGTTCCAAATAGGAAAAGGAGTACGTCAAGGCTGTATATTGTCACCATGTTTATTTAACTTATATGCAGAGTACATCATGAGAAATGCTGGACTGGAAGAAACACAAGCTGGAATCAAGATTGCTGGGAGAAATATGAATAACCTCAGATATGCAGATGACACCACCCTTATGGCAGAAAGTGAAGAGGAACTCAAAAGCCTCTTGATGAAAGTGAAAATGGAGAGTGAAAAAGTTGGCTTAAAGCTCAACATTCAGAAAACGAAGATCATGGCATCTGGTCCCATCACTACATGGGAAATAGATGGAGAAACAGTGGAAACAGTATCAGACTTTATTTTTCTGGGCTCCACAATCACTGCAGATGGTGACTGCAGCCATGAAATTAAAAGACGCTTACTCCTTGGAAGGAAAGTTATGACCAACCTAGATAGCATGTTCAAAAGCAGAGACATCACTTTGCCAACAAAGGTTCGCCTAGTCAAGGCTATGGTCTTTCCTGTGGTCATGTATGGATCTGAGAGCTGGACTGTGAAGAAGGCTGAGCGCCGAAGAATTGATGCTTTTGAACTGTGGTGTTGGAGAAGACTCTTGAGAGTCCCTTGGACTGCAAGGAGATCCAACCGGTCCATTCTGAAGGAGATCAATCCTGGAATTTCTTTAGAAGGAATGATGCTAAAGCTGAAACTGCAGTATTTTGGCCACCTCATGCGAAGAGTTGACTCATTGGAGAAGACTCTGATGCTGGGGGGGATTGAGGGCAGGAGGAGAAGGGGACGACAGAGGATGAGATGGCTAGATGGCATCACTGACTCGATGAATGTGAGTCTGAGTGACCTCCGAGAGCTGGTGATGGACAGGGAGGCCTGGTGTGCTGCAGTTCATGGGGTCGCAAAGAGTCGGACACGACTGAGCGACTGATCTGATCTGATGGTGTTATAAAGTATTCTAGTTTCATTCTTTTAAATGTGGTTGACCAGTTTTCCCAGCATCACTTATTGAAGAGGCTGTCTTTTCCCCATTGTATATTTTTGCCTCTTTTGTCAAAGATAAGGTGTCCAAAGGTGTATGGATTTAACTCTGGACTATTTTGTTCCACTGATCTAAATTTTGACACAAAGCCAGTGCTATACTGTCTTGATCACTGTAGTTTTGTAGTATAGTCTTAAGTCAGGAAAGTTGATTCCTCCACTCCCATTCTTCTCTAGATTGATTTGGCTATTTGAGGTTTTGTGTATTTCGATACAAACTGTGAAATTATTTGTCCTGTTTCTGTGAATAATACTGTTGGCAATTTGATGGGGATTGTGTTGAATCTATAAATTGCTTTTGGTAGTATACTCATTTTCACTATACTGATTCTTCCAATCCATGAACATGATATATTTCTCCATCTATTTGTGTAATCTTTCATTTCTTTCATCAGTGTTTTATAGTTTTCTATATATACGTCTTTTATTTCTTTAGGTAAATTTATTCCTAAGTATTTTACTCTTTTCATTGCAATGGTGAATGGGATTGTTTCCTTAATTTCTTTTTCTGATTTTTCATTGTTAGTGTATAGGAATGAAAGGGATTTCTGTATATTAATTTTATATCCTGCAACTTTACTATATTCATTGATTAGCTCTAGTAATTTTCTGGTGGCATCTTTAGGTGTTTCTATGTTGAGGATCATGTCATCTGTGAACACTGTGAAGAGTTTTATTTCTTTTCCAATCTGGATTCCTTTTATTTCTTTTTCTTCTGATTGCTATGGCTAAGACTTCCAAAAGCATGTTCAGTACTGGTGGTGAGAGTGGACACTTAAGTATGTCCTTCTGTCCTAAAGAGTTTCTATTGCAAGACCAGCAGTTATCCTAATGGGGGTCCCCTTGTATGTTATTTGTTGCTTTTCCCTTGCTGTTTTTAATATTTATTCTTTGTGTTTTTGTTAGTTTGATTAACATGTGTCTTGAGGTTTTTTGCCTTGGGTTTATCCTGTTTGGGACTCTCTGGGTTTCTTGGACTTGGGTGGCTATTACCTTCCCCATTTTAGGAAAGTTTTTGACTATTATCTCCTTAAGTATTTTCTCATGCCCTTTCTGTATTCTTCCTCTGGGACATGTATGATTTGAATGTTTGGGTGTTTAACATTGTCCCAAAGGTCTCTGAAGTTGTCCTCATTTCCTTTTATTCTTTTTTCCACTCAGCTTCATTTATTTCCACCATTCTATCTTACACCTCATTTATCCTTTCTTCTGTCTCAGTTACTGTACTATGGTTCCCTCCAAAGTGTTTTTAATCTCAGTTATTGCACTGTTCATTACTGATTGATTCTTTTATTTCTTCTACATTCTTGTTAAACATTCCTTGCATCTTCTCAATCCATGTCTTGAGTCTATTTATCTGTAACTACATTTTGTTTTCAATATTTTGGATCATCTTTGCTATCATTATTCTGAATTATTTTTGAGGCAGACTCCCTATCTCCTCCTCTTTTGTTTGGTTTGGTGGGTTTTTATCATGTTCCTCCACCTGCTGGTTATTTCTCTGCCTTTTCATTTTGTTTAGATTGATGATTGGGGTACCCTTTCTGCAGGCTGGAGGGTCATCAGTTCAGTTCAGTCACTCAGTCGTGTCCGACTCTTCGCGACCCCATGAATCGCAGCACGCCAGGCCTCCCTGTCCATCACCAACTCCCGGAGTTCACCCAGACCCATGTCCATCGAGTCAGTGATGCCATCCAGCCATCTCATCCTCTGTTGTCCCCTTCTCTTGCCCCCAATCCCTCCTAGCATCAGTCTTTTCCAATGAGTCAACTCTTCACATGAGGTGGCCAAAGTACTGGAGTTTCAGCTTTAGCATCAGTCCTTCCAAAGAAATCCCAGGGCTGATCTCCTTCAGAATGGACTGGTTGGATCTCCCTGCAGTCCAAGGGACTCTCAAGAGTCTTCTCCAACACCACAGTTCAAAAGCAGCAATTCTTCGGTCCTCAGCCTTCTTCACAGTCCAACTCTCACATCCATACATGACCACAGGAAAAACCATAGCCTTGACTAGGCGAATCTTTGTTGGCAAAGTAATGTCTCTGTTTTTCAATATGCTATCTAGGTTGGTCATAACTTTCCTCTCAAGGAGTAAGCGTCTTTTAATTTCATGGCTGCAGTCACCATCTGCAGTGATTTTGGAGCCCCCCAAAATAAAGTCTGACACTGTTTCCACTGTTTCTCCATCTATTTGCCATGACTTGATGGGACTGGATGCCATGATCTTTGTTTTCTGAATGTTGAGCTTTAAGCCAACTTTTTCACTCTCCTCTTTCACTTTCATCAAGAGGCTTTTGAGTTCCTCTTCACTTTCTGCCATAAGGGTGGTGGCATCTGCATATCTGAGGCTATTGATATTTCTCCCAGCAATCTTGATTCCAGCCTGTGTTTCTTCCAGCCTAGCGTTTCTCATGATGTACTCTGCATATAAGTTAAATAAACAGGGTGACAATATACAGCCTTGACGTCCTCCTTTTTCTATTCGGAACCAGTCTGTTGGTCCATGTCCAGTTCTAACTGTTGCTTCCTGACCTGCATACAGGTTTCTCAAGAGGCAGGTCAGGTGGTCTGGTATTCCCATCTCTTTCAGAATTTCCCAGTTTATTGTGATCCACAGGTCATGGCTCCTCTTAATTGTGTTGTCTGCTCCCTGTGGGTGGGGTTGAACCAGTGGCTTATCAAGGTTTCCTGGTTGGGGGAACTTGTGTGTTCTGGTCTATGGAGTGCAATTAAGTGTCCAGTAGTGAGTTTTGTGATGTCTATGGGTTTGGTATGGCTTTGGGCAGCCTGACTCCTAATATTCAGGGTTGTGTTCCTGTTTTGCTAGAGAATTACTGTCAAGTGTCTCACACTGGAACTTACTGGCTCTTGGGTGGAGCTTGGTTTCAGTGTATGTATGGAGACTTTTGGGTAGGCTTTTGTCTATTAACATTTGCTGGCATCAGGAGTTCTATGATGGTCTAAAGTTCTGGAGTTGAGCCTTCTGCCTCTGGGTTTTGGTTCTCCTCTTAGTAGCCTCAAGATTTCTCCACCCACAGAGCTTCTTTGCTTATCTTGGCTTCCTCTGTTTGCAAGTCTCTTCAGTGTCTAATCTCTGCCCTGACACGAGGAGGTGAAGGTGGCCACTCTTTCATGCTCACTTGCTCAGTTGTGCTGTGGAGAGGAAGGGACACTGCCAACAAAATTGGCTGGTATGTGGGTATCTGTGGGGAGTGCTCACAGTGGATGGACCAGTTTGCAGCAGCCCAAAGTGGCATGTACTTCCCGGGTCCACAGTGCTCAGGCTCCCAGGTGCGCCACAAGGGCACAGTCCCAGGTGCACTATGTGTCTCTTCTGGAAAGCTGGTCTCAGGTTGTGACACTCCTGGCCGATGTGATCCATCCAGAATCCCAGCAAGATGTGGTTAGTGACTGGCAGCCTGCTCAGTTTGGTGGGAGATGTGATCTCAGGGCCGAGATTGCAGTGGCCCCTTGCCTTCCGCCTCTGGTTGCCTCACTCCTGCCTCTCTGCTTCCAAGAAGGGAGGGTCGTAAATGGCAGAAGGCTTGCTCTCCTTTGGTATTCTCTAGGGCGCAAGCATGCCAGGTGTCACTGTGCCAATTAGAGCCTTCCTGCAGCAAATGTTCAGTTTTGTTTTTTTGTTTTTTTGTCTATCTGGCAGTCTATGGTTAGGGTTGCTATGTCCTTTTAGCCCCCTTAGATTGTCCTCAGGCCATTCAAGCCCAGTCCTTATCATAAGGACCAACGATGCAGCCGACATCTCCACACCCAGCCCCTACTTGCTGCAGGCAGACACAAGCACCTGAACCGTTTCTCTGCAGTAATTGCGTATTCTTGGTGTTTTATTTTCTGGTTATGTTGCCCTCTGAGATTCCAAAGCTCCCCACTGATCTCTCCTGTGAGAGGGTTTCCTCTTGTGTGGAATCTTCTTCATGACTCCCTCCCCAGGACAGGTCTCTGTCCCTAAATCCTTTGTCTCTCTCTTCATCTTTTATCTTTTTGTTCTATCTCCTTTTGGGTTGCCTTTCTGGGTGTTTGGTGTCCTCCACCAGTGTTCAGAAGTTGTTTTGTGGAAGTTGCTCCACATTCAAATGATCTTTTGATGTATTTGTGGGTGAGAAAGTGATCTATCTCCCTCTCCTATTCCTTGCCATCTTCTATATATTATTCTTAAGGCTCTTTCTTTTTCACTCAGTTCCAAATTTGGGTAAGAGGAAAAAGGTATAATTTATTGAAAACTTCTCAGAACCAAAGGTCTAGTGCTATGGTTGGCATTCTGAAATCTATATATGGAGTAGTATTTGAATACCAAAAGAATTTGTAAACATAATGACAGAAGAGTAGACTAAAATAACATTCCAGAGGACTGGGATCCAGTAAAACTCTTGAGAAGTATCCTGATAAAGCTGAAGATACAAAGTCCATAGTGAGGTCAATTGGGAAACTACTCTTGAAGACTGGGACAACCACACCAAATAATTTGAGGAAATTCAGACAGATTTACAAAAGATAGGGTAGGCAGATCAGTGTAAAATATACAAAGCTTATAAAGCTTATGTTACACAGTTATTGTAGGTGGAGATGCGGATCACTTCTCAAGTCTGAAACTCCCCAACACTTTCCATCTTACTTAGTAAAATCTAAAGTACTCACACTCATGTAGGAATCCCTAGATAATCTGTTCACTCTTACCTATCTAATTTTATATTCTACTACTCTTTAAACAATGAGGCTCCTGAGTAATTTGGCATTCAACCAGTAAAACTTCTGAGGCACTGAGGGAATTACCTTCTTCTGCCAAGTGGTAGCTCAGGATTCAAATACCAAAAGTCAAAGTGAAGTTGCTCAGTCGTGTACGACTCTTTGTGACTCCGTGGACTATAGCCCACCAGGCTCCTCTGTCCATGGGATTCTCCAGGCAAGAATACTGGAGTGGGTTGCCATTTCCTTCTCCAGGGGATCTTCCTGATCCAGGGATCAAATCCAGGTCTCCCGCATTGCAGGCAGATGCTTTAACCTCTGAGCCACCAGGGAAGTCAGGAACCCCTAAATCTACCCAGGCACAAAAAACCTTTTGATTGAGATTGAGCAGAGTAAAATACTGGGGAAAATATTAAATTTCTTTGGATCTTAAATCAATTTGAAAAGTTTAGATTTTTTTGGCTTAAATGCAAAAAAGCCAAATAATTTAATTTTAGAACCTGATTTCTACATTATTGAGGCATCCATGTTATCATTTACTCTTGCTGCAAAACCAATGGCAAACTGTAATAAATGATAATATGTATAAACATAATATGGGAAAAAGGAAAGCTTTTCCAGCCTTGAGAACAGCATATCCTTGGAATTTTATTGGGACCTATTTTAACACTCTTTGTACCAAAAATCTATATTGCCACCAGCATTCAAAAGATCTATAAAAAGGACTTTGGTTTATAAAGGTTGCAGACATAGGACCACCCTAAAAGACTATTAATTTCACCCTCCTTGGCATATAGTTCTGCTCGTTGTTGATCACAGGATTAACGGTTAATGCCAGTGAATTAGCAGAGATTCTCAACCTCGGCTGCCAATAGGAGAGCTTTTATAAAATACAAGTGCTCTTGCCTCATCCCTAGAAGTTCAAATTTGGTCAACATCGATGTTGTTTAACAGAACTCTACTTCTATGCTTCTCTGCGGAGGATACTTTCATGGTCTCTTGCCCTCCATACCCTGTACTAGGAGAGAAAAGGACTGCCTCGGGTATTCAATTCTCACTTGGGTAGAATTAATGTCATAAGCACTGGAAATTCGCTGGACTTCCTTCCCTTTCTGCCCTGATCAACATGAAGCAGTAATCCTGATGGAGTGTTTAGGCCCTGTAGGCCCAAACCCCACTCGGTGGGCTGTCCCCACGTTAAGAAAGTAAAGAGGCACTGAGGCGGCACCAGTAGCAAGCCAGCTTGGCCCTCACTCCTCAGTCATGTTCCTGCAGTAACAGTGCTGACACTCTGATCTCTATCTGTCTCACTACATGGTTATGAACCTGGGCAGCAGAAAGGAGATATAATTTACTGATTTCTCTTAAAACTCCAAAGGAAACCATTCTGGAAATAATACCATACAAAATAACTAAGATGTCAGTGCTGATGTATGTATTGAAGACTAGAGGTTATTTATAGTGCTGTACATTCCAAGAAACTTGAGGGGAATGAAGGCATTTCTAAACCACTATTAACTCTCCTACTGCCAGTATCATCCCACATCTTTAAAACAAAGTACTGAACCTCAAATGAGTGCCCTCCTAACAAGACAGCAGTCTACTAGGTAGAGAAATAAAATTTTCCTTATAATATACTTTACCTCTACAATGGTTAACAGGGTTTCCTTAGAATTTCTCATTACCTCCATGGTTTTCTCACAGCATCTACAAACACATTGTAAATATGAATTTTACACGAACATTTTCAATGTATCTTTATCTCCTATATATTCCTGTCTAGTGTGCTGAAACTATTTTTGTTAATAATTCCCAAACTAATGTCTCATAGAGCACAGTACTTGGCAGAGTGAATTTTCAGTAGATGTTTCTGAAAAGAATATAAATAGGTATGTGAATATAAGCTTAGCATTTATAAGAATAACAAGGTACTACTATGAAACATTTCTTTCAGTTGATTATTATGGTAATCATTAGTTTACTTTCACTAGAATCTGCCAAGTTAAAAGTTGAGTGTTTAGACTAAAGAAAGAATATTGAGTATGTAGACCTATGCTGGGAAAGCTACAGGGAACTAACTGTTAAGTTGGCAGGAATTGGTATCAGACCATAAACTTCTTTAGGATAAATTATGCACCCAAGAATAAGTACCCAATAGAAGTTCTGATCAATAAACAAAGATTTAGCTAGGACAGAGGTGTGAAAAGTAAAGACAGGCTACTTTCAGAGGTAGTAAGGGAGAACAGTATGTGTATTATATTGAGTGACATCCTAGGTGGTTTGAAGGAAGGGGAAATTACTGTTTTTACCCATAGT
The DNA here is from genome assembly GCA_935064755.1 of Tragelaphus eurycerus. Lineage (NCBI taxonomy): Eukaryota > Metazoa > Chordata > Mammalia > Artiodactyla > Bovidae > Tragelaphus > Tragelaphus eurycerus. Next base: position 1,023,206 of record CAKXYN010000126.1, on the reverse strand, counting down.
CTTTTCCTTAGTACTAGTAAAGCACTGGAATGTAATCCTAGCAATGAATTCTACAATCTATAGAAATCAATAATCTGAATAATTTTGACACCAAAAATCATCTACCCTACCTTACCTTATTTGGCTTACCTTCTGAAGACACCTTCAACACCAGTAATGCCCATTCCATCCACAATATCTCTGGTAAGTCTAAAAGGAACTGTTTCAGGAGTAGGAAGGATTTTGCCCTGTTCAAAAGCAACTCCTAAAGTAAAAAATATAGTGAGGTTAGGAGGTCACAGAGTTAATTTCTTTCCTCTCAACTGGCCTGTGAACTTTGCAGAGGCACCAAATAACCTGTCACCAATATTCAATCAGTATTAAAACATACAGTCATTTATTCTATGCTCTGCCTGCCTTCTTTATCTTCAAAATGCTCCAGAAAAATCAACCTCAAATTTTAAAAAACAAGTTTAAAAATTATTTATTAACATATAATCATAGAAACCTATATTAAAGGGTGACTTTTAAGAATGAGGTAGTGAAGGATAGAATTTAAAATGCAGAAGATATGTACATATATATCTTTTACCCATTTTCCCCCAATGGTAACATCTTGCAAAAAACTATAGTATAATATTACAACCAGGATGTTGACACTAATACAATTAAGATATAGAATATCTTCATCACTATAATGATCTCTCATGCTATATTATTGTTGTTCAGTCGCCAAGCTATCTGACTCTTCATGACCCCATGGACTGCAGCAGACCAGACTTCCCTGTCCCTCACCATCTCCCAGAGTTTGCCCAAGTTCATGTCCATTGAATTGATGATGACATCCAACCATCTCATCCTCTGTTGCCCCCTTCTCCTTCTGTTTTCAATGTTTCCCAACATCAGGGTCTTTTCAATGAGTCAGCTGTTCGTATTAGGAGGCCAAAGTATCAGAACTTCAGCTTTAGCATCTGTCTTTCCAATGAATATTCAGGGTTAACTTTAAGATTGACTGGTTTGATCTTCTTGCTGTCCAAGGGACTCTCAAGAGTCTTCTCGAGCATCACAGTTTGAAAGCATCAATTCTTTGCGCTCTGCTGTATTAGCTTATGCTATATTAAGCACATCTATTTACCTCCCAAGGCCTACCACTACTCTCTCTTCTTCCAGTAATCACTAATCTGTTTTCCATTTTTATAATTTTTTAATTTCATGCATGTTATATAAATGGAGTTAAACAGTATGTAACCTTTGAGGATTAGTTTTTCACTCAACATAATTCTCAAGAGAATCATCCAAACTGTCATCTATACTGAGTTGTATTCCACAGTATGGATGTACCATTTTGCTTAAGCATTTGCCCATTTAAAGGACATCTGGATTGCTTCCAATTTGGGGCTATTACGAAGAAATCTGCTATAATTTATGGTATAGGTAAGTATCCTTTTGTGTGCTGAATTTACTAACTGTATTTCTTCTTTGATGAAATGTCTATTCATGCCTTTTACCCATTTGATAACTGTTTTTGTTTTGTTTATACTGGTGAAGTTTGAGAGTTCTTAGGGACTGTGCTTTAGGTGTCAAGTCTAAGCATTCTTTGTCTAGCCCAAGTTGCTGAAGGTGTTCTCCTTTTCTTTCTCTGTTGTCATACTGGATGATTTCTATTTTTCTGTCTTCATGTTCACTGATCCTTTCTTCTGCTTCTTGAGCTTAACCACTGAGTTTTAAAAAATTTTAATTATTGCATTTTACTGTTCTAAAATTTTCACCTGGTTCTTTCATATGTCCTGTTTTTATGCTGAGACTGCTTCCATGTTGAGACTTACTACCTTTTCATTTCTTTTAAACATGTTTGCAATTGCTCCTTGAAGCATTTTTATGATGGCTGCTTTAAAATCTTCTTCAGATAATCCTTTGTCATCTTAGTACTGATATTTATTGTTTTTCATTCAAACTATGATTTTCCTGACAAATGATTTTCAATTGAAATCGACCTTTTTGTATATTACATTATGAGACTCTGGATTTATACTTCTGCTTTTGCTGGCTTTTGAAGTAACCACACTGAAGTAACTGCTAAGTAATGATAAAAGACCAGATTCCTCACTTGGCCTCCTCTGACGTCCAAGAGGAGAGGAGGTTCCAGGCTATAGCTGGGTGAGACTGGGGAGAGGGGGTTCCTTGCTATAGCTGGGTGAGACTGGAAGTCCAGGCTTCCTGCATGGTTTCCACTGACACCATGGGTGAGTTGGAAGAAAGACAAGGTTTGAAAAATAAAGACAAGGAGGTAAACAGAATATATGTTACAGTGAGATGGTCTAATATATTGTTACTAGAGTCCCAGAAAGAGAGGGGAGAATCTGGATGGGTACTATGACATTACTATGACTTAAAATATAGCAGAAGTGACACTGTGCCAGTTGTATGCTAGCTCTTAACTTCCACTTCCTTCCTCTTGGAGCCCTGAGATGTGTTATAAGAAATTCAAGTTATATGGCTGATTCATGTTCATGTTTGGTAGAAACCAACATAATACTTTAAGGTAATTATCCTTCAATTAAAAAAAAAAAAAAAAAACCTCAGGCAAAGATGAACAAATCTTAGGGAGAGCTACTTTTAAAAAAATGAATACACTTTTAATCACACACACACACACACACACACAAAGTTCAGGTTACTTTGCTATACAGAGAAGATCACATGGAGGAGCAATGAAGCATCAAACATGTAAGAAGCCATCCTAGACACTGGCCCAGTTTAACCCTAAGGCAAATTCAGCCCCAGGTTCTGACTACAGAAGTATGAAAGATCCTAAGTTAGAACCGTCCAGCTGAGTCCAGTCAACCCATAGACTATGAGAGATAATAACAGTAGTTTTAAGCTACTAAGTATAGGGTGGTTTCTTATGCAGCAATGGATAGTCAAAGAGATACACACAGAAAAGTGATTCAATTAACAAAGTCATTCAAGTGTATGGATATTGAGATTTTACAAAACAAACCTATGTATGTAGCCAGCATTCCAGAAGCCCCACCCCATCTCCCTAACAATCATGAACCACCTCTTCAAAGGGTTACCACTATCCTGACTTCTAACACTGTAGGTTAATTTTATCAGTATTATACAGTATACATTCTTTCATATCTTGATTCACTTAATATTGTATTTGTGAGTTTTCCATGTTGTGTGTGGCTATAGTTCATTCAATCTCATTGTTATATAGTCTTTCATTCAATGAATACAATACAATTCATTCATCCATGTTTCTATCCAAGTACTAACCAGGCCCAATCCTGCTTAGCTTCCAAGATCAGACAAGACTGGACGCATTCAGCGTGGTTATAAACTATTCATTCATTCTATTTGTGAGGCGGGTTGGGGCTATTTCCAGTTTGGAGTGTTATGAATAGTACTAATATGAACATTCTTATACACATGGTGTGTATTTCTACTGCAGTGGAATTGCTGGGTCACAAGTCCCAGCTTTAGCAGATAATGCTGAAGAGTATCACAAAGTAGCTATATCAATTTACCTTTCTCACTTATAGATGCATTTAGCATGGCCTGAACATAGGTTGGCATACTGCTATCTCTACTTTGTCCCTTCCAGACCACTGTCCTTTCATACTCATGCAAAATTTCACTCCTCTACTAAGTTCCCACATTTAGGCTCCAACAACTCCACTCATTCTCATATTTACTATGCCCCAGCTTCTAAGAATTACTCTCAAATTCATTGAATGTTGACATGGATCTAGCTCACGATCTTCCTCTCTCTGTCCTAACTCTGGAATTCGTTCTGGGGAAAATCATATAATATCCTTGATCTTATCTGTTCTAATGAAATTCAGTTTTACTCTCTCTTAGCAAACCGCTAAGCGAAAACTTACACTATAAAACTTCAGTTCAGTTCAGTTCAGTTGTGTCCAACTCTCTGTGATGCCATGGATTTGCAGCATGCCAGGCTTCCCTGTACATCACCAACTCCTGGAGCTTGCTCAGATTCATGTCCATTGAATTGGTGATTCCATCCAACCATCTCATCCTCTGTCGTCTCCTTCTCCTCCTGCCCTCAATCTTTCCCAGCATCAGGGTATTTTCCAATGAGTCAGCTCTTGGCATCAGGTGGCCAAAGTATCGGAGCTTCAGCATCAGTCCTTCCAATGAATATTCAGAGTTGATTTCCTTTAGGATTGACTGGTTTGATGACCTTCCAGTCTAAGGGACTTTCAAGAGTCTTCTCCAACACAACAGTTCAAAAACGTCAATTCTTCAGCACTCAGCTTTCTTTATGGGCCAACTCTCACAACCTGGAGATGTGAGAACTCCTGGAAAAACCATAGCTTTGACTAGATGGATCTCTGCTGGCAAAGTAATGTTTCTCTTTTTTAACATGCTGTTGCTAGGTTGGTCATAGCTTTTCTTCCAAGGAGCAAGCATCGTTTAATTTCATGGTTGCAGTCACCATCTGCAGTGATTTTGAAGCCCAAGAAAATACTGTCACTTTTTCCACTGTTTCCCCATTTATTTACTATGAAAGTGATGGGACTGGCCACTGCTGAGTTTTCCAAATTTGCTGGCATATTGAGTGCAGCACTTTCACAGCATCATCGTTCAGGATTTGGAATAGCTCCACTGGAATTCCATCACCTCCACTAGCTTTGTTTGTAGTGATGCTTTCTAAGGCCCACTTGACTTCACATTCCAGGATGTGTGAGTCTGAGTGACCTCCAGGACTTGGTGATGGACAGGGAGGCCTGGCGTGTTGTGGTTCATGGGGTCGCAAAGAGTCGGACACGACTGAGCGACTGATCTGATCTGATCTGATGGGACTGGATGCTATGATCTTCATTTTTTGAATGCTGAGTTTTAAGCAAGTTTTTTCACTCTTCTCTTTCAAGAGGCTTTTTAGTTCTTCTTCACTTTCTGCCATAAGGGTGGTGTCATCTGAATATCTGAGGTTATTGATATTTCTCCTGGCAATCTGGATTCCAGCTTGTGCTTCATTCAACCTGGCATTTTGCATGATGTACTCTGTCTATAAGTTAAATAAGCAGGGTGACAATATACAACCTTGACATACTCTTTTCCCAATTTGGAACCAGTCCATTGTCCCATGTCTGGTTCTAACTGTTGCTTTTTGATTTGCATACAGATTTCTCAGGAGGCAGGTAAGATGGTCTGGTATTCCCATCTCTTTAAAAATTTTCCAATTTGTTGTGATCCACATAGTAAAAGGTTTTATCATAGTCAATGAAGCAGAAGTAGATGTTTTTCTGGAATTATCTTGCTTTTTCTACAATCCAATGGATGCTGGCAATTTGATCTCTTGTTCCTCTGCCTTTTCTAAATCCAGCTGGAACATCTGGACTATAAAACTTACCATATCCTAAAACAGTACTTCCTAAGTAATCTTAAATTCTACATTCTAATCAAAACCTCTTCTCCTTCTACCCCTTTATTCTTATTAAATAATCTTCAAACTCATTGAGATTTCTAGCCTGTTAATCTCTCTTGTTTCCCTACTCAGCTCAGGGTATAGCCTGCAAAGTTGATTACTCTTGCTAGTACTTTAAATCTTCCTGGCCCCTTGTTCCTCTATGCTTACCATTTCAAAGTAGAACTTAACTCTAAGGATATTGAGGACTGCTGGAAGAAATCATACGATGATACTACAAATCTAGATTATTTTCCTAGGAAAGCATCCCTTAAAATGCTTGGCAAGTCTTATATATCCCTTTCTAGTCAACTTGTGGTCTCATTTTCATGGTACCCCTTTTAAAATTTTTATTGTTCTTTTAGGGTCAGTTACCATGAGGGCAAGAGGAGAAGGGGACGACAGAGGATGAGATGGCTGGATGGCATCACTGACTCGATGGATGTGAGTCTCAGTGACCTCCGGGAGTTGGTGATGGACAGGGAGGCCTGCCGTGCTGTGATTCATGGGGTCACAAAGAGTCGGACACGACTGAGCGACTGATCTGATCTGATCTGATTTGACCATCCCTCCAATTCTTAGCAAATAAACATGTTTTTCAGTTATCAGAGAAGATGGAATAGCAAATATAATTTCTCAAATGCCCCTCTGGTCAAAGACTTTCCTAATGATAATGTGTTCATCCTTTCTTCTACATGCTTCCAGTTATAAAGCCGACTCTACACACTCGTACTTTATGATTTCCCTTGCTATTTTAATTATCTTCTTGTCTCTCCTATAAGTACCTCCCATCTTAAGAAAGCAAATGAGCACGTTCTCTGGCAGTCCAGTGGTTAGGACTCCACACCCTCACTGCCAAAGGCCCAGGTTTGTCTCTGGTCAGAGAATTAAGGTCCTACAAGCCATGCACTGTGGCCAAAAAAAGAGAACAAATGAATAAAAACACCTCAAAATCCCAAAAATGGGTGGGGGAGGGGGCCAAATATGTACCTCCCATCTCTGTAACAAATTTCTCTTCATTCTTCTCTTACTTCTAAACTTCTTGCAGAACAGTTCCACATTATTAGCCTACATGTCCTTAACTTCCAAATCTCCATTCAATCCTTGCCTTTTCACAATCTCACTTCTTCCATTCTATCCCAAGTTTACTAAGATTGCTTAATTAAGTTCAAAGGCCTATTTTCAGCATTCATCTTATTTGACCTTTCTGCATCAGATACTACTGCGAACAGAGCTTCTTCATCCATGAAAATTTATTCTCTCTTGGCTTCCAAGATAGCCCTGCTTCTAGTTTCTGTGATTCTATTACTTGCTGGTTATTCCTCATTTTTTTTTTTTTTCTGACTCAGCCTTTTTCTTCCCCTTCTTTCTTTTGGGGCCTGCTGTGTAGGCTGTGGGATCTTTGTTCCCCAACCAGGAAATGAACCTGGGCCCTGGGCAGTGAGAGAGCTGAGTCCTAACCACTGGACCACTGGGGAATATCAAAGACTCAGACTTTTGAATGTTGGTATTCCTTACAATATTATCCTTAGTCCTCTTTATCAAGAATGATGTATAAGATTAGAACCTCCTCTAGTCCAGTGACTAACTGTACTCTATTTGCTTAAGGTTCTACATCTCTTATTATTTTCAACATCTTTACTTTCCTATATATTAAACTGCCTACTTCCCCTGGAAATGCCATTAATACCTCAAAACTACGCACAAAACTAAGCTCACCAGTTTCTTATTTTCCACAAAACCTGCTGTTTTCCTTAGTTAGAAGCTTCAATTATTTTGGAGTCCCCTCTCCCTTTGTTTCCACATCTTACATCACTGGTGCAAAATTACTACACATCAGATCAGTCGCTCTGTCATGTCCGACTCTTTGCGACCCCATGAATCGCAGCACACCAGGCCTCCCTGTTCATCACCAACTCCCGGAGGTCACTCAGACTCACATCCATCGAGTCAGTGATGCCATCCAGCCATCTCATCCTCTGTCGTCCCCTTCTCCTCCTGCCCCCAATCCCTCCCAGCATCAGAGTCTTTTCCAATGAGTCAACTCTTCACATGAGGTGGCCAAAGTACTGGAGTTTCAGCTTTAGCATCATTCCTTCCAAAGAAATCCCAGGGCTGATCTCCTTCAGAATGGACTGGTTGGATCTCCCTGCAGTCCAAGGGACTCTCAAGAGTCTTCTCCAACACCACACTTCAAAAGCATCAATTCTTCGGCGTTCAGCCTTCTTCACAGTCCAACTCTCACATCCATACATGACAACAGGAAAAACGATAGCCTTGACTAGGCGAACCTTTGTTGGCAAAGTAATGTTTCTGCTTTTGAATATGTGATCTAGGTTCGTCATAACTTTCCTTCCAAGGAGTAAGCGTCTTTTAATTTCATGGCTGCAGTCACCATCTGTAGTGATTTTGGAGCCCAAATTATATTACTACAAGTGTCCCTAAATCCAATCTCATGGTCCATACAACTTTAGTCCAAATTATCACTTGTCTAAACTATTATAACTCCCCTAACTTGTATTCCTACTGCTAATACTGTTCTCCAAATTATCTTTCCAATAAACAGGATTATGTCCTGATCAAATATATCTTCATTCACCTTCCATTGTTTAAAAGATTAAAGTTGAAACTTCTTGGCCTGGCTTTTTATAATCTCGTACCAGTCTATATCTCAAGCTACTCAACTACATACAAACTTCACTCCAGCCACTCTTAACTTCCCATTCCAACAACATGCTATATCTTCAATATCCTTCCCCTCATTATCTGCTCTATCTTCTCTCTAGATTATCCTTTCTTTCTTTTTTACCTGGCTTAAATGTCACTCATTATCTGAGGCAGAATTAGCTACTCCCTCCAATATCACTGTGTTTAAGCTTTTTATTTTAAAAAATAAACAATATTTATTGTTTTGATATATCCGTCTCTCTTTCATACTTGCAATCCTGGTAGGCAAACAACAAAAATTTCTTGATGACCAAATATTTACTAAATAAAGAAATATATCTTTGGTTACTTACCTAAATCTATATGTACAAGTTCTGCTGACTGCTCATTTATCAAGATATTCTGTACGTGTCTATCACCAAGTCCAAGTATGTAACCAACTAGGAAAAAAAAAACAAAAACACCTGAAATCACTGATATCATCTACTTCTATAACACAATTAGCCATAATTTGAACTGATACTATTGACTATTAGGCTTTTTTGCCTACTAAAGAAAATTTTGTATATTTTGTACATTTCCTTTTGGCCATGTTCAGTTTAAGTCAAATCTTGCCAGCTATTTTAATTTATACTGCATTTTACAAATTCTAGATGATTTGTTTAAAAAATTTTTCCCTTTACTAAACGTACATATATTCAAATATGTGTACTTCAAAATAAGTGTGGTTAAAATTGAGACCCATTATTTACCAAAGCAGTGCATTATATATACTCAAATATTTATTAAGTATACTTTTAAACTGAGATGCCTATGGGTAAGTTCTTCATTCTTCAGTGAAACTTTCTTCTGCTTGATGAATTATATTTAACACAAATTAATCATTAATTCATTTAATCAGGTATATATCCAGGAAAAACTACATTTCTGTTTTCAAGACAGATGATAGAATGCTTTAAAATGTTTTTAACCTAATGAAAAACACCATGAGATTTACAGAAAAAATAGTGAACAGAGTGTCAGGATGCCTGGGATGCATGGCTAGCTCTGTCATTAACTGGGCCTACTTTCCTGTTCATAAAATTAGTTGAATCAGATTAATGATTCTCAATGTAGAAAAAAAGAGGGTTTCATTATTATCCAGAAACTTTTCAAAACACACATGTCCTGCCTTCCTGGTATACTGTACCTAAGTGATGAAAAGAGTGTTCATAAAAACAATAGATCACTGATATTCCTGTTAGTTTCCTTAGTCTAAGATATTGTTAACTGCTAATTACTGTTAATTCGAAACTCTTAGAAATTAAAAAGTCAAAATATATACTGTACACAGAATATTTAAATATATATCATTATTCCTATTCCTATTAAACAGAATCAATCATTGGGTGTTAATATCATAGTGTTATGATGAGGCAAGCCAGATTAAAATCAGAGGATAATATTGGTATAATGGAACATTCAGAAAATTATCATTTCTCATTTTCCCTTTTGTGAATAGCTAGAGAGTATTGATGCTTTTGAACTGTGGTGTTGGAGAAGACTCTTGAGAGTCCCTTGGACTGCAAGGAGATCCAACCAGTCCATTCTGAAGGAGATCAGCCCTGGGATTTCTTTGGAAGGAATGATGCTAAAGCTGAAACTCCAGTATTTTGGCCACCTCATGCGAAGAGTTGACTCATTGGAGAAGACTTTGATGCTGGAAGGGATTGGGAGCAGGAGGGGCAGGGGACGACAGAGGATTAGATGGCTGGATGGCATCACTGACTCGATGGACGTGAGTCTGAGTGACCTCCGGGAGTTGGTGATGGACAGGGAGGCCTGGTGTGCTGCGATTCATGGGGTCGCAAAGAGTCGGACACAACTGAACGACTGATCTGATCTGATAAAGGTGGTATGCAAAAGACCAGTAACAACTAAAGGAAATAACTTAAATGAAATTATCATGAGTTTTATTATTTTCCAAAGAAAATCCCAGAAAATAATACATTGAGGTAAGAGAAAATAAGACATATTCACTATTAAGTAAAGAAGAAAAGTAATCAGTCTTATTTCTCTTTCTGGAAAAAAAGAAATTCTTTCCTGCCAAAATAAGAGCTATATTTAGAAGCTAAGAATCAGGATCAACAAGAAACACAATGATCTAATGACGGTGGCTTGGTAAAAACCACGATCACCATCATCATCTCCCTGTAACACAGAACGTAGGAAGTGCTGAATCTACTAAAATGTAGAAGAAGATTACCAATAGAAGAAGTAGCCACACTCCGAGTATAAGCCAATCGTTTCTCAAACCACACTGCTGGATCCAAGAATTTTTCCATGCAGAAGTAACGGAAAACTGGTTGAAAATTTTGGCAAATCTCCATGAAAGCTTCATATTTCTCTTCAAAAGACTTTTTCTGCACATCCTTTAATAGATAAAATATAAAATTATTTTCTCAGTATTGTGTTCAACTAATAGGTACTAGGAGTTTCAATAAGAAAATGGAACAGTAGGTATAAAGGCAATAAAAAGAAGAACTAGACATTATCTTTGCCTACAAGAAACTTGTCTGTCTGGAAAATTCCATAGACCGAGAAGACTGGCAGTCCATGGGGTCATAAAGAGTTGGACATTACTGAATGACTAAGCACACACACACACACATGAAGCTACAAGTCTGGTCAGGGAAGCAATTAATAACAAAATATAATCCCTTTAGGGTTTTCATGTTAATTTTAGGGGAAAGAGGCACACCAACAGTGACTGTAATTTGTTTTAATTCAATTGTAATTTGAATGATTCTGTAACCTATGTAGAAGTAAACACAAAAATGCCAAAGATAGCTCCATATATTATTAGGTATATCACAGAACTAGGGGTGTGATACGAAAAAGGAAGAATCAATCACGGGTTGATTGATTCTTGACTGTGGCAGCAGGACAGCCGAACATCTCAGATCTGTCCTTCAACACTTCCTTCCTATATAATAACTTTCTGAAGCAAAGCTTGTTTATATCAATGAGCTCAATTCTCACCTATGGACTAATGACTTCCAAATCTGCATCTTTTAAAAAAATTTTATTTTATTTTTAATTTGAGGATAATTACTTAATATTTTGATGATTTCTGCCATACATCAACACGAATCAGCCATAGGTATACATATGCCCCCTCCTTTTAAAAAATTTTTTATTGGAGGATAATTGCTTTACAATATTGTGCTGGTTTCTGCCATACATCAACATGAATCTGGCACAGGTACACATACGTCCCCTCCCTCTTGAACTTCCTTCTGTCTCACCCCATCCCATAGCTCTAAATTGGCAGGGAGCACTGGATTGAGCTCCCTGTGTCCCAAAGAAAATTCCCACTGGCTATCTATTTTTCTTGCTATTCTCTCAATTCATCCTACCCTCTCCTTCCCCTTCTGTGTCCACAAGTCTTCTCTAAGCCTGTGACACCACTGCTGCCCTGCAATAATACCTACACAGACATTTCCCCAAAGAAGACATAGAGATGGCCAACAAACACATGAAAAGATGCCTAACATTCCTCTTTATTAGAGAAATGCAAATCACATCTGTGTCTTTGGCTTAGGTATTTTTATTAAGCTCCAGCCTGATGTGCCTCTCCAACTTTCACTCAATATCTTCATTTGGATCACTTCCAAATCCAAACTAATTCACCTTCTCAGATCTGGCAAACCTCAGCCACTTCCTTTATTCATCAACATGGTAAATAGCCTCTCCATCTACTCCATTATCCCAACCAGGAGACTGGGCACCACTGACACTGAACTGCCTGTTCTCCATTCCTACTGTTATTACTCTTAATCTTATGCTTCTAGTCAGCTTTCTCAAAATATAAGTGTTGTCAGAGTTAGTTTTCTAAAATGCCAGTCTGATATTACTATACTTCTCAAGGGTTCTCTATTGCTTACAGGATAAAGTGCAAATTTCTTAACATTTCATGACGCAACCCTCCACTTTTTGACTAATGACTACTGCTTCAGTCTCATCTATTACTCCTCAAAAACTAAGCCTATGCTATCCTTACCTACCTGTTCGTGCCTCCTTCCCTTTTGCTTCTATGTTCCTCCTTCTTGGAAAACCAATTCATTTATAAAACTCACCTCAAACACCATCTCTTCTATGAAGTCTTTTTTTTTTTTAATAAATAAATATTTGTCTATTATTTATTTGGCAGTTAGCTCTTAGTTGGAGTGCATGGGATCGTTCATTGTAGCAAGAGGGCTTCTCTCTAGCTGTGGCACATGGGCTTAGTTGCCCATCAGCATGTGGATTTAAGATCCCAGACCAGGATCAAATCCACATCCCCTGCTTTGGAAGACGGGTTCTTAACCACTGGACCACCAAGTGTTGAATCTGATTCTCTCCACTCTTTCCTGTCCCAGGTAGAACGGATCACATCCTCCTCTGTCCCTTCACAAACTCTTCCACCACAATCCCTATAGTGCTTTACCATACATTTTAAAATATGTATAACAGAAAGCACAACAAAATAAAAAGTAAATAGATTTTAGAGTTGGACAGACAAGGTTTAAATCTTTGTTCCATTATTTATTATTTATTATTTATTTAGCTTCCTGGGGAAGCTAAATTCTCAGAACTTCTTTTCATCTTAAAATGGGATAAGTATGATAGTGATTACTCATATTTGTGAAGTTTTACCATAGAACCTGATAAAGAGGAGACATTCAATAAATGTCACTGATTGGGTCAATGAATGTCAGACCAGATGGCCAGTGTGATGTGATGTGGCAAAAGTCTTAGAAGGTCTCCCTTTCATAACTTTTTCTTTGTTGGTTTTAGTTAGTATTTTGTTTGTTAAGAATTACCTTACCCCAAATTGGAAGTAAACTGGCAAACACTGAATAATGTTACATTTCTCATCTGACAAGGATCGACACAACATAGTTTTTAAAAACTGTCCTTTTTCATTCACACAAACTTTCATTCTAGTGAGCATACTGTCTTATACAATTACCTGATGAAATTAAAACTTTTTACATTCCAAAATATTTGATAACTGTCAATTTTAATAAGCTACCAGATAATCTTGTAATAACATATATATTTGAATGTTACTCACCATCATTTTCTTTTGGCAGTGAATGGCACTGAAATCCTTTGGCCTGTATCTTTTATGAGCACCATTCTCATTGTTAACAAGAAATTCACCAATAGGGACAGTTCCTGTGCACCATTCAAGAACGCCACTTCGCTGAGAAAGGGGAACCACCTGAAGTTACAGATTAAATACCTTTTGTTAATGGATTGGCGTTAAAGAGCATGTGAAAATTATTTAATTATCAGAGTCAGTGTGAAGCATTTTTTCAAGTTGCATTACTACAAGTTGCAATACAGAATGTCCATAGGAAGAAAGCAACTGAAAATAAATGAGCTCGAACAGTAAGATTTTCTAGCCTGATGCTTAGACTTCTAAGAGCGTGCTCTTCTCTCAATCTTCAGGATTCTCTGAGGGGTCAATACTGTTAATTGTACTCATCATTTGTGACTGACCAAGCCATACTTTAGGTTACTCCATCTAGCAGAGGAATTAACTTTGCTTTCCTTATGACTTTAATATCAAATTCAAAGAATTTCACTTTGGAAGACATCAAATGTAGTCCTAATTTGGGTATATTTTAATAATTTTTTTTTACTTTAATAATTGAAAGTGTATGTATTCTTGCTTTGTAGTCTCGTTAGCTATACCAAGAAGAAATATGTTCCTAAACACACTGTAAAATGAGTACTTTTACCAGAAAGATTAAAATGATTAAAAATTATGATATTATAAATATACATAAAAGTAGAAAATAATATAAACACCCTTTTACCTACTAAACAGCTTTACGAAATCTAAGATTTTTCATATTTGCTGGGAAAGAGACAAAACTCCTTTTTACTCCTCACTGACCCTGTGCCCCTCCATACCAATAAGATGACTGCTACCTTGCTTATCATGTTCACATATTTTGGTCTATTTCAAAGCTATATATATATATATATATATATATATATATATATATATATATATATATATATATATTGGCTTCCCTGGTGGCTCAGCAGTAAAGAATTTGCCTCCAGTGCAGGAGGCACAGGCGCTGTGGGTTCAATCCCTGGCTAGGGAAGACCCGCCCTGGAGGAGGGCATGGCAACCCACTCCAGTATTCTTGCCTGGAGAAGTCCATGGACAGAGGAGCCTGGAAGGTTGTAGTCTATAGGGCTGCACAGAGTCAGAAACGACTGAAGCAACTTAGCACAGCACAGCACGTATATATATGTAACTATAAAGTTATGAGCAACCTAGATAGCATATTGAAAAGCAGAGACATTACTTTGCCAACAAAGGTCCGTCTAGTCAAGGCTATGGTTTTTCTAGTAGTCATGTATGGATGTGAGAGTTGGACTGTGAAGAAAGCTGAACGCCAAAGAACTGATGCTTTTGAACTGTGGTGTTGGAGAAGACTCTTGAGAGTCCCTCGGACTGCAAGGAGATCCAACCAGTCCATTCTAAAGGAGATCAGCCCTGGGTGTTCTTTGGAAGGAATGATGCTGAAGCCGAAACTCTACTACTTTGGCCACCTCATGGGAAGAGTTGACTAATTGGAAAAGACTCTGATGCTGGGAGGGATTGGGGGCAGGAGGAGAAGGGGACGACAGAGGATGAGATGGCTGGATGGCATCACTGACTTGATGGACCTGAGTCTGAGTGAACTCCAGGAGTTGGTGATGGAGAGGGAGGCCTGGTGTGCTGCAATTCATGGGGTCACAAAGAGTCGGACATGACTGAGCGACTGAACTGAACTGAACTGAAGCTTTAAGTAATTTATACTGTATGTATGTTTTGCAGTTGCTTTTTTCTTAATTAACACTATTTTATTAATACCTTTAACTATGTTAGTACATTTAACCCTAAGTTATTCATTTTAACAACTCTGCATTGTATAAATATACCATAATCATCCAATTTATTGGATGATTGGAATACTGATTAACATTTACATTGTTTCCAGATTTCCCCAATGCTGCTATTCCCAAAGCTACTAGTTTAATAATGAATATATTTCAGTTTTTTTAGGGTATGCATGTACCTGGAAATTGAAGAGCTGGGTCATTCAGGATATGTATCTTCAACTTAGTTAACATATACTGGCAAATAACTATCCAACATAGTTGTACCAATTTATATACCCATTAGCAGAGTCTATGGCAGAGTCTATGGGTATATAAATTGGTACAACTATGTTGGATAGTTATTTGCCAGTATATGTTAACTAAGTTGAAGATACATATCCTGAATGACCCAGCTCTTCAATTTCCACCCACTCCAGTGTTCTTGCCTGGAGAATCCCAGGGACAGGGGAGCCTGGTGAGCTTCCGTCTATGGGGTCGCACAGAGTCGGACACGACTGAAGCGACTTAGCAGCAGCAGCAGCAGCAGAGTCTATTCTATAGCCTCCCAACATGTAGTATTTATCAAGACTTCCACATTTTCTCAATCCAAGAGGTGTGTAACAGTATCTTATTGTGGTTTTCATTTGTATTTTCCAGATTCCCAGGAAAGCTGAGTAAAACTTGATAGGCTCATTGGCTATTCAAATGTTTTCTTTCTGTGAACTGTCTGTTTGTATTCTTCACCCTTTTTTCTCACTGGCTCTCTTTTTATTACTGGTCTGTAATAGCTATATCCATATTCTGTACATAAATCTCTGTTGTTATTAATAACAATCCTTTTTGTTATCAACATTTTAAAATTTGTTTTCTCAGCCACCTGTCTTTATAGTATCTTTAATTCTATATTTTTAATTTTAATATACTCAAGTGTTTTATTATCTTATGTTCTGTGTCTTAACATGGAGGAAATTTCATTAATTTATTAACTATGTTTTTTGAGAGTCTATTATGTCTTACACATGATGCTAGGGCACCGAGAATAGAGCGGGAATGAGGCAGATGAAGAACATGTCCTTATAAAGCTTCATTCTGGTGTGGGAATACATACACTAATTGACATTTAATGATGCCAGATAACAAGTATAATAGAACAAAACCAACATTTAAAAAAGTAACAGAGACTTTTCTATATGGTAAGAGAAGGCATCTCCGAAGAGGTGACATGGGAGAAAAGCTTGAAAGAATAACCTAAGGGAAAAGTTCATGCAGAGATCTGAAGAAAGAGTATTACAGGCAGAGGGAAGTGAAAAGCCCTGCAGTGAAACAAAATCGGCACTTAAGGTGCTTCAGTCCTAAGCCACCACTCCCCACCCCTTGCCTGTGCATACCCCTACTGTCTTCTGCCCTCCTGCCCTTCCCCTGAAGTGGTCCCCAGCAGCTGTGATCCCACAGCAGGGTGCATGCCCCTCCCATGTGGGCTCCCCCTCAGTTTTTACAGTGTCTGGGCCTTGTACCCTTTCTGATTGTCCTCTCTGGATGAGTAGGCCCAGGGCCAGCACCCTGTCTCAAAGATACCAAAATGAGGCTAGTTGTGGATGAGCTAGTTGGTGGAGGAAAACACTGCTGCTCAGATCCTAAGACCCTAAGCCCTCAGATGTTCACAGGCCTAAGCCCTGGAGTCTGGCAGAACAGTAACCATGCCCTGAAGTTCCTAAGAGGAGCCTCTGCAAAAGATTTGTGTTTTAAAGCCTTTTTCACAGCTTCAGGCTTCCTTTTGCCCTGTGCCCACCCACCCTGGTTGAAGGGGTGAGTGGAAGGGTTTACCAAGGATCATGGACACAGAATAGGGCCCTGGTACCGTGGGTCTTAGGCTACTTACCACTTTTCTTGTAGGAGCATAACCAGGAGAAGATGAGGCAGGGCAGAGAGGGCTGGCCCCTCCTTTCTTCCCATCCTCCCTCAGATGTTAAACTGTCTCCAGCAGTAGAAGGAGGCCAGTGATTGTGAGTCCCATGCTGTGTATCCTTCCTGAGCCTGTGCTCACTCTCAGGGCCAAGAAGCTCCCAAAACAAGGCCCTCTCTTTAGGGGCAGGGCCATAATCTTGGGAGCAGTGCTAGATCACAGGCATTTTGGTAGGCAACAATTAAACAGGTTCTGGCTGCCTGTTAATGTGGGAAGGTCTCCTAATTGGGTACAAGAAAAAGGAGCTAGAAGAACCTTGGCTCAGAAGACTCCACTTGCTCCAGTAAGTCACAGTGATCATGGGGGTGATGGCCTTGTATTGAGGGTCCACTGGGAGTTGGTGGCCAAGCCTCTCCCTTTTCTCTCCCCAGGCAGCATTGGAGCCTGTTCCTGCCCTCAGCCTGGGTCTTCCCCATTGATGTTAAATATAAGTATGATTTCTCTATCTTCAGCTCTTTTCATTCTCCAAAAATGCACTTAACACTCTGCACTGTAATTGTCTGTCTGTTTCTCCTGGTAGACTATGAATTTCTTAAGAACTAAGACTATGTTTTATTACTTCTATATCCCCAACACCTGGTAGAGTATCTAATACACCACTAGGCATATAAATAAACAATTACTGAACAAATGAACGAACAGATCTCATAGTCTTTCTAACTTGTTTTTCTTCCTGCTTAAGTACCTCTAAATATCTTCCTTCCAGAAATTCCAGTTTTATCTTTGACTTTGAGCTAGCTGTGACCCCAATGCTTGATCATATTAACATCCTTACCTCCTAATATATTCCATCAAAGATCTCTTTTCTAAAATTACTCTCTATTACTATCTAGTTATGAGGGGAAGAAAAAAATCAAACCCTTCTTTTGTTAAGAGACTGATGGAGAAAGGAATAGGCTGGCTTCTTTCTATCTCATTTCAGAGATGTTGGTTGACATAAAAACACTGAAAGTTTCAAAAGGCAAATGGCAATGTTTTTCATAAGGCATAATGAAGAATTAAGTACAAAGCTTCTTTCAGCATTTAAATATCATTTACAAGACACTGATTTTAAAAAATGAATCCTCTCATATCTAAGATTTTAGGCTAGTTGTTCAACACACTTTCTAAAAATGTAGTTTTGGTAGAGGTAAATTAGCCCAGTCACAGGAACTCTGGTTATCAGAGGGCCATGTCTCGGTGCCAGCAAATACAATATGAACTTTGTCTTCCTCCACCTCCATGTGATTCTCTCTGATATCTTGTGTTCCTCAATATACAAGTCTCTCCTTTGAGACTGCACTTTGACATTTGGGTTGTTGTCTTTGTTGTTGTTCGGTCACTAAGTCGTGTCTGATTCTTTTGCCACTCCTTGGACTAGAGCCTGCCGGGCTCTTCTGTCCATGAGGTTTCCCAGGCAAGAATACTGGAGTGGGTTGCCATTTCTTTCTCTAAGGGATCTTCCTGACTCAAGAATCGAACCCACATCTGCACTGACAGGCAGATTCTTTACCACTGAGCCACATTTGCGTACCAAGAGTTAATTCCAGGCAGTCAATGACCCGGCTTGTTGTTACAATGGTCACAAGAAGCCTGAATGACAGATTGGGAATGACTCCACAGAAGACTAGGCAGACTGCTTCATTACATACAATATAGTACTTTCAGGAACCTTAACTGAAATTAAGAACAACTAGCAACAAAGCTACAACACAGCTTTCACATTTTTGGAGTAATCTCAAAATAATAATACAGATCTATTGGCCTAATAATACAATTCTAAACAATAAAGTCAAACCCAAACTCTCGTATTTAGGGGTCATTAAAATTTTTTTATTATTATTATTATTTTTTAGTTTACTTAGCTGTGTCAGGTCTTAGTTGCAGCACATGGGGTCTTTGATCTTCATTATGGCAGGTAGGATCTTTAGTTGCAACATGTTAAATAAAACTCTTAGCTGTGACATGTGGACACTTTCTTAGTTGCGATTTGTGGGATCCAGTTCCCTGAGAGAGCTTAAACCCGTGCCCCCTGCCTTGGGAGCACACAGTCTTCCAAGAGGACATTTTTTAATATTCAAATATATAATATTAAATAATTCCACTATTTAATTGGTAAAATAGTTCTCTGTGAAAATCAGATATTTAAAAAGTTACCAGGTAGAGATGGAGTTTAGTTATTTTTGCCTTCTAAATATTTTAGGTGAAGGTCTTCTCTCACGCTTTATAGCAATGAAATCTGGAAGCCAAATTGTGTTATTTACTTGGAAGCCTGAGCTACTTTCTGCGAAAACCAGGTGATCCTATAGCCCAAGGGCTTCCCCGGTGGCTCAGTGGTAAAGAATCCACCTGCAATGCAGGAGATGTAGGTTTGATCCCTGGGTCAGGAAGATCCTCTGGAGGACGGCATGACACCCCACTTCAGTATTCTTGCCAGGAAAACCCCATGGACAGAGAAGCTTGGTAGGCTATGGTTCACAGGGTTGCAAAGAGTCAGACATGACTGAAGTGACTGAGCACTTACAGCCCAAATCTACTGCAATATCGGATCCCAGCTCTCTAGTCATTGCTTTCGCCATCTAAAAGTCTAGCACTTAGAGCACAAAACTTCTCTTTCACTCATGTTACTGAATATCTGCCCTCTAAAAACGTCTGAACAATCAGAGCAGACAGTTAACAACTCATCAACTTTGTCCTACAATGAAGCTAAATCAATAGATAGCAAATTAACTAAACTGTTGGGTCTCAAAGAGTGGTTCCTAAACTGCAGATGCATCAGCATCACTTGGTACCTGGTAGAAATGCATATTCTCACGTTCCATCCTAGAATCAGAAATTTTAGGGGCTCAGCAATCTGTGTTTTAACAGACCCTTCCAGGACTAGAATGCCTATTAAATTTGAGTAGCACTGATCTAAACCACATCAAAGATCAGATTTCACAGATCTTTAATTTTAACTTTTGCTCTTAGCATTCCATGAGAACTTGCTTTTTGTTAACTGGTACTAGAAAGCATCAAGTTAACAAAGTTTCATATGACAAATTTCTCACAAATTTGAAAGTAAGAAAAAAGTGTGCTTTTTTAAAAATGATTTCCCACTCTTCAACTTCATCCAACTAATAAATGAGTTTTATATTTCTATTTCTATAGGCAGTTAAAAAGCTCTAAAAAAAATCTCAGTTTTCAGTTACAATAGCCTGATTCAATCAGAATTTTGGTGGCCAGATCTATTTCTTTTTCCCTGCTCCCCTATTTGGTGTTTTTAATCTAACAATTATTTTTATAATTAAAAAAATGTTCATTGAGGGCAATTCAAAATATATTTAAAAAACAGGTACTACCCATAATCCCATCATACCCAGAGTTAACAGCATTTAAGGAACTTTATGTCAAAGCTATATACTGATTTCTTATACATGTATAAATACGTTGAAGCTACTTTGGTTTCATATGACTAGACAGTGTCCACTAAAATGACTAAAAGACATTTTAGTCATTCTCACCAATATATTTTTCAAGATAAATTTTTACATCATGTTTCCACATTACAAAATTTTTACTGGAATTTCACTGTCTATGCTAATTTGAAATCAGTTGACATTTTTCAGTATCTTCCCATTTACGATGTGGTACTTTTACTTTATGCTAATTTTCCTTTTTTCTTTCTTGTTCAGTTCAGTTCATTTGTATAATTTTTTTTTTCATACAGTCTTGCATCTTTCTTATTGTCATTGATCCTAAGCAGCTTATTCACATTATAAACATTATTTTATTTTTCATTATATTTTTAAACTAATTTTAGTTGATGGTTGGGATACCTCGAGTTTAAGTAGGGTTTGGAAAACTCAGCAGTGGCCACAGGACTGGAAAAGGTCAGTTTTCATCCCAATCTCAAAGAAAGGCAACGCCAAAGAATGCTCAAACTACCGCACAGTTGTACTCATCTCACATGCTAGTAAAGTAATGCTCAAAATTCTCTAAGCCAGGCTTCAGCAATACGTGAACCATGAACTTCCTGATGTTCAAGCTGGTTTTAGAAAAGGCAGAGGAACCAGAGATCAAATTGCCAACATCTGCTGGATCATCGAAAAAGCAAGAGAGTTCCAGAAAAACATCTATTTCTGCTTTATTGACTATGCCGAAGCCTTTGACTGTGTGGATCACAATAAACTGCGGAAAATTCTGAAAGAGATGGGAACACCAGACCACCTGATCTGCCTTTTGAGAAATCTATATGCAGGTCAGAAAGCAACAGTTAGAACTGGACATGGAACAACA
The DNA here is from genome assembly GCA_935064755.1 of Tragelaphus eurycerus. Taxonomy (NCBI): domain Eukaryota; kingdom Metazoa; phylum Chordata; class Mammalia; order Artiodactyla; family Bovidae; genus Tragelaphus; species Tragelaphus eurycerus. The sequence goes on along the minus strand of CAKXYN010000126.1, from coordinate 1,001,991 downwards.
GACTGGTTCCAAATTGGAAAAGGAGTACGTCAAGGCTGTACATTGTCACTCTGTTTATTTAACTTATATGCAGAGTACATCATGAGAAATGCTGGACTGGAAGAAAAAAAAGCTGGAATCAAGATTGCCAGGAGAAATATCAATAACCTCAGATATGCAGATGACACCATCCTTATGGAAGAAAGTGAAGAGGAACTCAAAAGCCTCTTGATGAAAGTGAAAGTGGAGAGTGGAAAAGGTGGCTTAAAGCTCAATATTCAGAAAATGAAGATCATGGCATCTGGCCCCATCACTTCATGGGAAATAGTTGGGGAAACAGTGGAAACAGTGTCAGACTTTATTTTTGGGGGCTCGAAAATCACTGCAGATGATGACTGCAGCCATGAAATTAAAAGACGCTTACTCCTTGGAAGGAGAGTTATGACCAACCTAGATAGCATATTCAAAAGCAGAGACATTGCTTTGCCAACAAAGGTTTGTCTAGTCAAGGCTATAGTTTTTCCTGTGGTCATGTATGGATGTGAGAGTTGGACTATGAAGAAGGCTGAGTGCCGAAGAATTGATGCTTTTGAACTGTGGTGTTGGAGAAGACTTGAGAGTCCCTTGGACTGCAAGGAGATCCAACCAGTCCATTCTGAAGGAGATCAGCCCTGGGATTTCTTTGGAAGGAATGATGCTGAAGCTGAAACTCCAGTATTTTGGCCACCTCATGCGAAGAGTTGACTCATTGGAGAAGACTCTGATGCTGGGAGGGATTGGGGGCAGGAGGAAAAGGGGATGACAGAGGATGAGATGGCTGGATGGCATCACTGACTCCATGGACGTGGGTCTGGGTGAACTCCGGGAGTTGGTGTTGGACAGGGAGGCCTGGCGTGCTGTAATTCATGGGGTCATGAAGAGTCAGACACGACTGAGTGACTGAACTGAACTGAACTTGCTGGAGAAAATAAACACTTGTTGTTTATATACCATTTTGCAGGTTTAAGAAACAGATATGGGGCTATCCTAAGTGTCTCTACTAATACACAGTAATTATCTTAATTTGTTTATATCATCACAGAAATAGAAACAATGAATAGATAAATAAGCCTTGTTACTGTAGTGACAGAAGAATAAAGGGCAAATAGGACATATAGGAATGAAACCAGAAAGGAACACCTACTGAAAACACGTCCTTCAAAATGGAGGTTTATTGCAATTTTAAAAAATGCAAATGTGCTAGATGAGCATTCGTGTAAGGGTCAAAGATGATTAGATTAATAGAATAATGTGACTTAAGAATTATCTTCTCAGGCGAAATGCTGGAGGAAATGCAATTGGGACATCCCTCTGTTAAAGGTAATCTGACAATATCTACCAAATTATAGGTGCCTTTACTGTTACCCATCAATCCAACTTTAGGAAATCTATCCCACAGATTCACCAGTGCATATATGAAATATGTTCAATGTTATTTATTGCAGCACAGCACTGCTTGATACAGTAAAGGACTATAAATGACCCAAATGTCTATTTTATATGATAGGGACTGGTATGATAATTATGTACTAATACACAAAGCAGTTGTTATAAAAGCAAAAAATTTCTATAATATATTGCTGAGTTAAAAAAATATTGTTTACTCTAGGAAAGGGGGGGAAATAAGGAATTATATTCATATATTCTATTTGTATAACACTGGAAACAAATGAAAATGGTACTTATAAGAATAAGAGATGGTGGGGCATGAGTTTTACAGGGAAAGGGAAAAGAGAGAAGTCTTCCCTTTTTATACCTTTTTCTATTATTGGATTTTTGAACCATGCAAATGTATTACCTAGTCAAAAACTAGCATATTTAAAAATTTAAAACTCTACATCATACAATGTATTCTTCACTGAATCAGTATTTTCTTTTTAACATCACTTCTCTTCTAAAGAGCACTTTTATACCAGAAATAGGCCAAATGGTCATTCATAAAGGGAAAATACTTTAGCTGATTATAAGAACAAGATTTCTTGAAACAAAAAAATTGCTGCAATTAACATTAATGTATACTTTTACAAAAGAAAAATACTGTTTAAATCAGAGCTTAGCAATAGATGGCCTTTGGACCAAACCCAGTCCCAAACTATTTTTGTATAGCCTGTGAGCTAAGAATGGTCTTTCAGGTTTAAAGGGCTATCAAGGAAAAAAATAAAGACTATGCAACAGAGAGCTATGTATGTGGCCCACAAAGTCTAAAATGTTATCCTTCAGGAAAGTGTTTGCTGACCCCTACCTCAATAATGGCATCTTTTATATGTCCTTTATGAAGCAGCAGAAATAAAAGTTACCTTATAAGTGCAAATAGTCAATTTCCTCTTCCTGGTTTCAGTATTTCTCTGCAGTAATGTATTACACATCTGGAAAACCTGCTGCATGACAGCATCTTGTCTCAGGTCATCACGGCCCTTCAGAATAATCAAAACACAAATAACTAAGCACAATTCATTTTCTTTACTATAAAATCACATAAAATCATCTGAGGACAGCCAAAGGACACTTGGAAATCAATCTGAGGATCTGTGTTCCCCTTAATAGTCTCTTAAGTAATTAAGACCTAATACTGTTCTTTCATTTGTGTGTGTAACACACAAACACATGAACAAAATAATAGTATTAGAATAAACTACATCATTGTAGACCAATTTAGAAAAAAGAAGTACCCTTCCCCACTCCCCATCACAGCTGATTTTGTGACTAAAATAACTGGAATGCCTACACTTAAGGGTACACTGCAAAGCACCAAGGAGGAGGAGCACTGTTGTCTCTCTGCTACTTCCCAGCAAGGCCCAAAGCTTAAAAGCAGAGTAAGGAAGGAGTGCTATCCCTTTCGGATACGTTTAAAATAGCACTTAGCACAGTGTCTGGAGAAGGCAATGGCACTCCACTCCAGTACTCTTGCCTAGAAAATCCCATGGACAGAGGAGCCTGGTAGGCTGCAGTCCATGGGGTCGCTAAGGGTCGGACACGACTGAGCGACTTCACTTTCACTTTTCACTTTCCTGCATTGGAGAAGGAAATGGCAACCCACTCCAGTGTTCTTGCCTGGAGAATCCCAGGGATGGGGGAGCCTGATGGGCTGCTGTCTGTGGGGTCGCACAGAGTCGGACACGACTGAAGTGACTTAGCAGCAGCAGCAACACAATGTCAGACCCAGGACATTGAAGCACAGGCCTTCAACTTGAATTATTCAAGAAAATAAGCAACACTCAAAAATTTTTTTCATAACAAGTAGGCTGATGGTTAAACCTCACCATGTCTATACATATAAAAATTATTCTTTCACTTCAACCAACTTAAAATAAGGCTGGTCTTTCAGACACACACACAAAACCATGAGGAAAAGCATTCTGTTTCTAGAAAACAATTTATTTGTACTTTGTTTTCCTCACCTGTAATTACTGAGAACAAAACCAAAGAGCCAAAATAAGAAGAAAACATATTAGTTTTTCTTTGATGTTTTTCATTAATCCACTAGGAACCACACCACAAAAGCAAAGTCTCACCTTGACAAGCTGTCTCCTTTCCTTTCCATCAGAGCCCACACAATCTATTATTTTTGGTAAATTTAAACCTCCTGCTAAACGAAACTGTTCTTTAAATGACTTTATAGTCACCAGATTTCCATATTCTCCTGTGGGGTCCACCTAATAAAGTATATGACAATACCTTAGTACTCAATTTGCATTTAAATAAAAATGAATTTTAAATGAGAATTTTAATACTGAGCAAAGGAATGAATGACAATGTGCTGTTGGTTAAAAACAGAAGTAGTAACTTTATAAATGAAAGAAAGGAGATTTGACATTGGAAAGGCTTCAAACTTAAATATCTCCTAATAAACAAAGTTAGATGAGTGTTGCTGAAAAAACTATTCAGTAACCCTGGTTCAGGTGTTATCATTGATCTGTATATGTTAAGTCATCAGTATAAATTAAGTCATCTCCTCATAAAAACAATAAGGGAAATTTTAGAAAAGTATGGAGAGGAGTTTTCTAGGTTTTACTTGCTAAATCTGGCAGTTTCACAAGATATTTAAATAAGTAACTTTGCTGATAGTTTAATCCACACGATGAAGCTCCATTTCACATCAAATAACCATATATATTAAACACTAAAAGGCAAACTCAAAGGAGAGATTTTTACAATGTAGTTAAAATGATCATTTTCTAAACTGTAATCTTTATTTAGTATGGGCTTCCCTGGTGGCTTGGTGGTAAAGAATCCACCTGCCAATGCAGGAGATGTGGGTTACCTCCTAGGTCAGGAAGATCCCCTAGAGAAAGAAATGGCAACCCACTCCAGTATTCTTGCCTGGAAAATTTCAAGGACAGAGGAACCTGGAGCGCTGCAGTCCATGGGGTCACAAAAGAGATGGACATGACTTAGGGACCAAACAACAACTTTTATTACTATATTTATCCCTGCCCACATTGTACTTCCAGCAATAAAAAACCATTAGGACATTGCTGAAGGTGTCATGTATATTACAGTCAATCTTGTAATACATATTGTATCATTTAATATTGTAATACATCATAGTCAATACATTCTAACCTGTACAGAATTTTAAAAATCAATATAAAACAATTAGGGACTTTCTTGCTCAGTTAAAAATTAGTATTGACATAAGCACACAAAATATTTTCTTTCGGCCAATGAAAGTATCAATAACAGTCTACAGACTTCTTCATAAGAAAGATGACAACTGTAAAACTGGAGGCAATAGAAAAGAAAGCAGGAGAGATCTTTAAGTATTTTAAGTCTTGGGCAAAGGGAATCCAATAAAGAAAAAACTATTGGTTGAAGCAAATGAAATTGCCAATAATTAACCAATTTTGACCTACAATAAAAGGCTATTTCAAATGGATTAACTTGCTAAAAAGTAATTTAGTTTAATTAAAAAAATCAAAACAAAAAAAAAATCAAAACAATTAACAGTAAATTACCTTAATTTCCATAGTAGGGACAACAACATCTTCTAAATTTTTAAGTTTGATAATGGGCTGGTCTGCTGGAATATTTATGCCTTCTGTATTTAAAATAAAGAAGTTTCAGTGACAACCACAAATTGAGCAACAGTAAAGCAGGAGAAGGTAAAGTAAAGTAGGTAAAGTAGGTAAACAGTAAAGAAGGTAAAGCAAGAGAATTCAGCAGATACCATAAACCCAAACTATGGCTAATCTGTGGTCCTGATTTAGAAATGAAGACCCAAGACCTGGGACACAATGCCGCTCAGGGGCAGGGCACAGCAATGAGTAATGTGGCTTACAAATGAATTTGCAGGTTACCTGGCACTGGTAATTAGACCAGACTCTACCTGAGGTGACAAGTTGGACAACTTAAGATAATAATATAATAGTATGAATAGCACATAGATAATACTATACACATTACTATTAAATGTGACTAAACAACGCGACAGTATTCTTTGTTTGCTTAGAGGAACACTATGAGAAGCCTCATTTTTATTTTAAAATAGTAAGAATTTAAATATGAAGATATGATTCTGAACAGAAAAAAAGAACATAACTATTAAAGTATGGGGAGACAGATCAGAGAGAGAGAGAGAGATCAGTCGCTCAGTCGTGTCCGACTCTTTGCAACCCCATGAACCGCAGCACGCCAGGCCTCCCTGTCCATCACCAGCTCCCGGAGGTCACCCAGACTCACATCCATCGAGTCAGTGATGCCATCCAGCCATCTCATCCTCTGTCGTCCCCTTCTCCTCCTGCCCCCAATCCCTCCCAGCATCAGAGTCTTCTCCAATGAGTCAACTCTTCGCATGAGGTGGCCAAAATACTGGAGTTTCAGCTTTAGCATCACATACAACCAAATATTATAGCAGTTTATAATTATTTAAAGAGACACAGCAAGAAGCGTGATGGAGAAAATGATAAGGTCTTTTCATTGTTAAGTCCTAGAGTGCAGTTATCTATTATCAGTTCCACAACAAGATATTAAGTGAAAAAGTAACTGGAGGGGTACTGAAGCTCTTTAGATAAAAATTAAGTTTTGAATCATGTGTGAGTTGTAATCATCAAAACTTTCATATCTATGTGTGAGTTGAGCAGATTTACATTCTGTTCTGTAATTAAAATATCCCTACAGAGACTAAGTGGGCTTCCCTGGTGGCTCAGTAGTAAAGAATCCGCCTGCAATGCAGGAGACACAGATTCAGTCCCTGGGTTGCGAAGATTTCCTGGAGAAGGAAATGGCAACTACTCTAGTATTCTTGCCTGGGAAAATGGGAAATCTCATGGACAGAAGAGCCTGGCCGACTATAGGCCATAGGGTCACAAAAGAGTCAGACATGACTTAGCACCTAAAGACGACAACAGAGATTAACACAGCAAGAATGCAACATTCATTCTTTCAAACTGCATACTTCTCTGAGTCCTCCATTGAGTGGCATCTAAATTTGCTAGTATAATGTAAGCATCACAAAGTGCCTCAACACTTCTGACCATCTGAGGTCTCCTACTTCGGATAGTACGTATTATTTTGTTAGCAGCCTCGGTTCGATCCTATTAATAAAATACAAACAAAAAATATTACAAAAGCAAACATGCAACATTAAAACTTTTTACAGTTGTAAAAACAAAAAATGGAATCTATACACATAGACCATGGAAGGACTATAATCCCTCAGAGACAAAGCAGTCACTATATTATGAATGAAACATATCAAAGGTATAATAATCTAAAGAGTAAATGACTTGGGTGTAGCTCATTATTCTGAGGAAAAACAGTAAAATACCTTTGGTATCTCTTATGCTTTGAGAAATATTTAGGAATTTTGAACCAATTTTAGGTAGCATCTTAATAACAAAGGATTTACAAATTGAATATTGTCAACAATATATACTCTTTGAATTCTTGAGACTTAAGAAAGGAGTATTTTGGGGAAAAAAATGAATATTGCAACTCAAAAAGGTATACATGTTCAATCCAAATACCTCATCAAGCTGAGAGCTTTGTTTAGGTGAATTTTTAGTAATTCTACTCCTTCTGGCTGCCTCTGGTTTGGTCAAAAATTCATCCTTGTTTGCATTTGCTAAGGCCAATATAATAAATAAAGTGTGATGAGGATGATCCATTGAAATTCTAGAGATGAGCTGTCAGAAAATTAAGAACTGTTAATTTTATAGAAAGAAAAAAATTAAAAATCCATAACCTTTTAACTTTTGCTTAATATTAAGATACATTTTACTGTGCTAGATGCTGCAGTGGGTGGACTGTGTGTGGGGGGCAGGAGTGGTGGTGCCGGTATGTATGGGAGAGAGAAGTATATGAGGAAAAAGAAAGAGAAAGTGAGTAACAAGTGGAATATGAAAGGAGACAAAAGAGAATATTCTTGCCCTTATATAACATACTAAATATGACCAACTAAACTTTTCTGAACTAACACCCAAAAAAGATGTCCTTTTATTATAGGGGACTGGAATGCAAAAGTAGGAAGTAAAAAATACCTGGAGTAACAGGCAAATTTTGCTTTGGAGTACGGAATGAAGCAGGGCAAAGACTAATAGAGTTTTGCCAAGAGAAGCACTAGTCATAGTAAACACCCTCTTCCAACAACACAAGAGAAGACTCTACACATGGACATCACCAGATGGTCAACAGCGAAATCAGATTGATTATATTCTTTCCAGCCAAAAATGGAGAAGCTCTAAACAGTCAGCAAAAACAACACTGGGAGCTGACTGTGGCTCAGATCATGAACTCCTTATTGCCAAATTTAGACTTAAATTGAAGAAAGTAGGGAAAACCACTAGACCATTCAGGTATGACCGAAATCAAATCCCTTATGATTATACAGTTGAAGTGAGAAATAGATTTAAGGGACTAGATCTGATAGAATGCCTGATGAACTATGGACATAGGTTTGTGACACTGTACAGGAGACAGGGATCAAGACCATCCCCAAGAAAAAGAAATGCAAAAAAGGCAAAATGGCTATCTGAGGAGGCCTTACAAATAGCTGTGAAAAGAAGAGAAGCGAAAAGCAAAGGAGAAAAGGAAAGATATACCCATTTCAAAGAATACGAGTTCCAAAGAATAGCAAGGAGAGATAAGAAAGGTTTCCTCAGCGATCAATGCAAAGATATACAGGAAAACAAGAGAATGGGAAAGACTAGAGAACACTTCAGGAAAATTAAGAGATACCAAGGGAACATTTCATGCACAGATGAGCTCAATAAAGGATAGAAATGGTATGGACCTAACATAAGCAGAAGATATTAAGAAGAGGTGGCAGGAATACACAGAACAACTGTACAAAAAAGATCGTCACGACCCAGATAATCACAATGGTGTCATCACTCATCTAGAGCCAGACATCCTGGAATGTGAAGTCAAGTGGGCCTTAAAAAGCATCACTATGAACAAAGCTAGTGGAGGTGATGGAATTCCAGTTGAGCTATTTCAAATCCTGAAGGATGATGCTGTGAAAGTGCTACCCTTAATATGTCAGCAAATTTGGAAAACTCAGCATTGGCCACAGGACTGGAAAAGGTCAGTTTTCCTTCCAATCCCAAAGAAAGGCAATGCCAAAGAATGCTCAAACTACTGCACAATTGCACTCATCTCACACGCTAGTAAAGTAATGCTCAAAATTCTCCAAGCCAGGCTTCAGCAATACATGAACCATTAACTTCCTGATGTTCAAGCTGGTTTTAGAAAAGGCAGAGGAACCAGAGATCAAATTGCCAACATCCGCTGGATCATCGAAAAAACAAGAGAGTTCCAGAAAAACTTCTGCTTTATTGACTATGTCAAAGCCTTTGACTGTGTGGATCACAATAAACTGTGGAAAATTCTGAAAGAGATGGGAATACCAGACCATCTGATCTGCCTCTTGAGAAACCTATATGCAGGTCAGGAAGCAACAGTTAGAACTGGACATGGAACAACAGACTGGTTCCAAATAGGAAAAGGAGTACGTCAAGGCTGTATATTGTCACTCTGCTTATTTAACTTATATGCAGAGTACATCATGAGAAACGCTGGGCTTGAAGATGCACAAGCTGGAATTAAGATTGCCGGGAAAAATACCAATAACCTCAGATATGCAGATGACACCACCCTTACGGCAGAAAAGTGAAGAGGAACTAAAAAACCTCTTGATGAAAGTGAAAGTGGAGAGTGAAAAAGTTGGCTTAAAGCTCAACATTCAGAAAACGAAGATCATGGCATCTGGTCCCATCACTTCATGGCAAATAGATGGGAAACAGTGGAAACAGTGTCAGACTTTATTTTGGGGGGCTCAGAGATCACTGCAGATGGTGATTGAAGCCATGAAATTAAAAGACGCTTACTCCTTGGAAGGAAAGTTATGACCAACCTAGATAGCATATTGAAAAGCAGAGACATTACTTTGCCAACAAAGGTCCGTCTAGTCAAGTTTTTCCTGTGGTCATGTATGTGACAGTTGGACTGTGAAGAAGGCTGAGCGCCGAAGAATTGATGTTTTTGAACTGTGGTTTTGGAGAAGACTCTTGAGAGTCTCTTGAACTGCAAGGAGGTCCAACCAGTCCATCCTAAAGGAGATCAGTCCTGGGTGTTCATTGGAAGGACTGATGCTGAAGCTGAAACTTCAGTACTTTGGCCACCTCATGCGAAGTTTTCTCATTGCAAAAGACCCTGATGCTGGGAGGGACTGGGAGCAGGAGGAGAAGGGGACGACAGAGGATGAGATGGTTGGATGGCATCCCTGACTCAATGGACATGAGTTTGAGTAAACTCGGGGAGTTGCTGATGGACAGGGAGGCCTGGTGTGCTGTGATTCATGGGGTGGCAAGAGTCAGACACGCTGAGCGAATTGAACTGAATGACTGACTGAAACTTTTTTGTGTTGCCACTTTCTAGAGTGGAACAGTAATATACAATAATATAAAAGAAAAGCAATTTTGGTTTGATTTTCACGTTTACTTACATTATTGAGGACTTCATGAAATCCTAGGCCTCCCATCATCTTAGTCCCCATTCTAGCAGCCAATTGGTACATAAGAGGCAAAAATTTGTATGATGGAATCTTCATTCCATCTCTCTGCCATTAAAAAAATACAAAATTAAAAAGCAATGCATTTCAACGAGCCCTCACATCTGAACAAATACAAAATGCTCCTCTATTAGTGCAATCATCAAGCAGACATATTTTTTCCTTATCATTTATCTTAAAGTCTAGATTGACTCACTGGTAAATCATGTTTGAACATGTATCAGATTGCATTCAGAAGTGGAATACTTGGTACTGCTTATATTCCAGTGAATCCAAGGAGGATAAATGTTGATCTAAGGACTATTGTAATCTTGACTCCTGAGAAGTCAGTGTGAATAAAATGGAATAACTATTTTTCCCTACATTCTAAAAGTAACAGGATTTAATGTACATTAGTAGCAGAAATTTGTTGTATCTGTTATATTAACATTCTCTTCAGCCAGAAGAACTATTTTACTTTTAAGCTTCAAACTAATTGACAACATAACTTTAGGTGTCATTTAAGTATCATTAATAAATGACAGGGGATGACAGGGCATAATATTTAGGTGTCATTAATAAAACCCAAGATTTTTAAATAAAAATTTATAAAATTCTACTGCCTTAATGTTTTCTTAAAATGTTTTTTTTTTTCCATTTACAAAAATAATTTATTGTAAAAAGAAAATCAATAGAAAATAACAAAGCAGGGGGGGGGAAAACACCATCTGTGATCACATCATCTTTAACTGCTTTCCAATTCTCCCTATCTAGCATTCTGGGTACTTTCCAATGGTATTTGCAACGCTATGGGAAAAGACTGACTTAATTCTCTCATATCCACATAAACCTACATCATTAGAGTTAGTTAAGTATCTATGTGTAGAGCCCTAAACTAACTGCCAAGGATACAAAATATACAAAATGCATGACATTTGAGGGGCTAATGGCTTAACTTTTAAAGCACAGGCTAGAATACTGGGTTGAAAAAGAAAACTTGCCTTCATCATGCCATTGACTTCAGAAACTCCAGAATTTTCAAGCCAGAGAGAACAAAGACGAAATATCCACATATCATGCCCTTCACCACTTAATAAGCAATTGATGTAATTTTCAACTGCTTTACATAAGAAACGTTTACGATCCTCTTTCAATGCACGGAGTGCACATTCATCCAACTCCAGCTCTCGCTGAACCTTAACTGTGTATCTTACATTGGATAATTAAAATAAAACACAAAAGCTGTTAAATTTTATAGAACTACAAAATCAAATAAGACATACAATATAAATTAAAAATCAGGTGTCCATCTTAGGAGAAAAAGCAAAATTCTAAGAATTATAAAGAGAATAAACTTACTTTTGTCTTTAAGTTTCTGCGATTCAAAACCTATTTTAGGCAACCAAAGTGGACTCTATACAAGGTGTTTCATTAACTTTATTTTCTACTTACATTAAAAAATATATATCAAAAGCAGGTTTGAATAAAGGATTTAATTACATCAAACTAAGTAACTCCTCTCTAATTTCAATACATATCTCTTTTTCAACTATGATACCAACAAACAAACTAAAAAAGCAAAACAAAGTTAACACCAGTATGTTCCACAATTAGTATAGAGCCATAGCATGAATTCCTATCTGATTCTGTATACCTGTATAAATATTGTATATCTTGTTAACTGCAGACCCTCAGTTACCTGTTGGTCTGGATTTTATGTTCCCTAAGTAGGCCAACTTCCTCTTTGGCTTTTTTCAGGAGAGCTTGCTTGTTTTCAAATTCTGATGATTTCATGTAGTTTTCAATTCTTTGGTACTGAGTATCTGAGAACCTTGCTAATGAGAGAAATGCCTTCATTTTTCCATTTCTGAGCCCATCATTGCTTTCTCCATCATAATTTCCAGCAACTTCCACAGCCTTCAAGAAAAAAACAATCCATTTATATTTAGATACTAAATGCATCTAAAGAACTACTCAGGTCAAAGAAATATCCACAGTATAGTTTAACATATATATATATGTATATGTATATAAGCTAAATTATACAAAATACAGTATTTCTTTGAGCTTCCAAAACAATTTTGACAGAGCAGAAACAACTGAAATAGCTAATACGTGTAAAGAATGGTACAAAAATAAAAAGCTCTATAAAACTAAAAAAATATATTAGGCTTTTCAAGTTCATTTATTAGTGAAGTAGCTATTTTTAAAATTGAATATATGAATAAGAGGGAGAAACAGGAAGCTCAAAGGTTGTAGAAGCACTGGGTTGGAAAGATCCCCTGGAGGAGGGCATGGCAACCCACTCCAGTATTCTTACCTAGAGAATGCCATGGACAGAGGAGCCTGGTGGGCTACAATCCATGGAGTTGTAAAGACTTGGACACCACTGTGCAACTTTCACTTCACTTCATTTCAATGAAAAGATCAAATGTATTCATGCTAAGCAACTCTATTAGGGTTCCTCAAAAACCTTACCTTTTCTAGATAGGTCTGCATGATGACTGCAGGATTTTCTAAGCAAGTTTCTGCTAACCAGGTGCCACAAACCCTTAGACATTCTGTGTATATAAGTTTTAAGTTGGGATCATTCTGTAAAGGAAAGCAAAGTCTTAAAATGTAATTCATTATCATGACTGTACAAAAATATATTCCATGTAGGAAAAATACAGGTTAAAAATGTCTTTCCTCTTTGGCTTTCAACTTACAACTATTTTAATAATTCCAAATATTTACCTTTATAAAATAATCATTCTCTACCACTATTACATTATTACTATTATTGAAACAACTCACATTTAATGAGTACTTTTATATGCTTGGCATTATTACTATATATAATAATATATAATAATTAATTTAATCCTCACAAGAATCCTGATATAAGAACAATTACTATCCTTAATTAGAAAACTACAACTGAAGTACAAAGAGGGTAGGTAACTTCAGGGTCCATCAGTTCAGTTCAGTTGCTTAGTTGTGTCCGACTCTGAGACCCCATGGACAGCAGCACACCAGGCTTCCCTGTCCATCACCAACTCCTAGAGTTTACTCAACGTCCTGTCCATTGAGTAGGTGATGCCATCCAACCATCTCATCCTCTGTCATTCCCTTCTCCTCCTGCCTTCAGTCTTTCTCAGCATCAGGGTCTTTTCCTGTGAGTCAGTTCTTCATATCAGGTGGCCAAAGTATTATTGAAGTTTCAGCTTCAACATCAGTCCTTCCAATGAACACTCAGGACTGATTTCCTTTAGGATGGACCGGCTGGATCTCCTTGCAGTCCAAGGGACTCTCAAGAGTCTTCTCCAACACCACAGTTCAAAAGCATCAATTCTTCGGCCCTCAGCTTTCTTTACAGTCCAACTCTCACATCCATACATGACTACTGGAAAATCTACAGCCTTGACTAGATGGACCTTTGTTGGCAAAGAAATGTCTCTGCTTTTTAATATGCTGTCTAAGTTTGTCAGAGCTTTTCTTCCAATGAGTAAGGGTCTTTTAATTTCATAGCTGGCATCACCATCTGTAGTGATTCTGGAGCCCCAAAAAACAAAGTCAGACACTGTTTCCCCTGTTTCCCCATCTATTTGCCATGAAGTGATGGGACTGGATGCCATGATCTTAGTTTTCAGGGTCCATACTGTTAAGCAATATTTAAACAATCATACCTGGAGAAGGCAATGGCACCCCACTCCAGAACTTTTGCCTAGAAAATCCCATGGACAGAGCAGCCTGGTAGGCTGCAGTCCATGGGGTCGCTAGAGTCAGACATGACTGAGTGACTTCACTTTCACTTTTTCACTTTCATGCATTGGAGAAGGAAATGGCAACCCACTCCAGTGTTCTTGCCTGGAGAATCCCAGGGACGGGAAGCCTGGTGGGCTGCCGTCTATGGGGTCACACAGAGTCGGACACGACTGAAGCGACTTAGCAGCAGCAGCAGCAGCAAACAATCATACCATATGAGCTCCCAGGGCTTGGTATAATGATAAATTCTCTAATAATGGAGGATGTTATACAAGTCTCCATTATCCAAAAGTACAAAATGTTGATATTCACCTAGTAGGTGTATGTCAGAGGGACATCATTGAGTCCAAACCTTTAAAATACTTCATGATTCCTACAAATGCTGCTAAATTTGTCCATCATATCCTGGAGACAGAGTTAAAGAACCAACCAAGTTTATAATAACTTATATAAAATATATATGTACATTATAGGTAATGGTAGATAAAATATCAGATGTGATGTTTTCAAGGTCTTTGGATTGACAACCCAATTATTTCAATTTGCCTTTTAAAAAGTTTTATTCTCTTAATGCATTTCCTCTTGTATTTTTTTATCATTTCAAATCTATAGTAGCTATTTCATCTTTGTTTCCCACACACCCTCCTTGAATACTATAGAAAGTTTAAAAAAAATAAGGCTTACCATTGGGATAAATTAATCTATGATGAGATGGACTGATAGAAATGTTTTAAATAGGAAAAATGAATGCTGTCTAAACTTTTACAAATACTAATTTTCAAGACTCCTTTTTACAATTTCTTGTTCATGGATCAGTAATTTCAAATCTTTAATAAAATTATTATATTAAAATTTATTTAAAATACTATAAAGCACAGTAATCTTTCTTATTACAGTAAATACTAATTCAACCAATAGAAAAATTGTGAACCTCTGTACAACTGGCATCCAGCTTCTTGATCATTTGCTTGAGAATACTCAGGGCAAGACTCTGCTCCTTTTTTGCCCAGAATACTTGTGCTTCTTCCAGTTGCCACTCAGAGACTCCACTACTAGCTGAATTATACTGTTTAATTTGAAATATTGCCCTTTCAGGGAGCTGAAATGAAAATAACAAATGGACATAAATATTTTTATTATTACTACTACTTCTACTACTAATAATAAAAGCAGTCACCACCATTCACTAAGGACTTGACAATTTTTAAGACTGTCTTAAGTGCATCTCTCACTGCCTTCCCCAGCCCCCATATCTGCCTGTTTTTCTCTTTACATAAAGACATATATAATTATGTGTGTGTTTATACACAGTATATACAGTCACTGAAATGTTATACATATAGTAAGTTAGGTAGCTTCTCATTATTTAACCAGGAAATTGAGGATTAGAGAAAGACTTGTGCAAGACTCAAATTCAAGTCTAATTCCAAAAGGGAAAATCTTAAACAACTATGCTATACAATGTTACAATAGCAATCTGTCTCTCAATGACATTTCTTTTTACTTATGCTTTCTATTTTCTAGGTAATAAAAAGGCAAGGTCAACGAGTGAGATGACATAGTTTTAAATCTGATTACCTGAGTGTTCTTGAAAGTTCGAGCTAATACAGAGAGTTCTACAAGATGCTTGGTGAGAATATCCTTAAAACACTCTCTTTGGGAGTTTTCCATTTCCTTTTCCATCAAGATCTCCAAAATGACTGTACGTAGGGCCATTATAGGCTCCTGAAAACTAAAATCACTGTATTTGAGAAGCTGGGAATGTTTCCACCACTTCATGTACACTTCAGAGGGCTGCTTATCTGTTACTGATCTGAAAGCCAAATCACAGGGTTCACATTAGCAACAGAAATGAAAAAAAGGTGCTATTATGCAGATTCTAAAAGTTAAGATTTAATAAACACTAAAGGAATTTTTGCAGCAACATGACTGGAACTCCTAAAATAAACGAAAATAAGAATAAAAGTTTAGAAACCTACAATATGGTCAGACCTCTGAGGGTCAGTCAGCAGAGAACCCAACAGATGATGAACATTTGAAATTTTTCTTTCTTTTTTAAAATTGAAGCACAGTTGACTTACAATATTATAGCAGTTTCAGGTATATAGAAGAGCGATTCAATATTTTTATAGATGCTACTTTCAAGATATTCTTAAAAATACTTCTCAACCTCACAAAAAGCAGCAGTTTTAAATTAACATTCTTCTGAAATGAGAACACATTTATCAGGCCTCTCATTCAGAACATCTACACCTCTAGTACAACTTCAATGATCCTTTAAAGAAGACAGTCAGTAAGGAAATGAAATAAACTCATTAATTATCTACTGTACCCATCCGGCACAGGGCATGACTCTGCAAAGCTGTTAAAGAAAGCATAATCCAATGAAGGAAATGCTGGCATCTGGCAAAGGTTTCATATACCAATATTATTTATTAAAGGAAGAGAAAACACATCTTGTACAATTAGTTCATAAGAGCAGAGTGCTTCCCAGATGTTCAAATTAAGCAATACTGTCCAATCCTTCAGGAGTACTACATGGGGAGAAAAGTGAAACTGAAGTTGCTCGGTCGTGTCCCACTCTTTGCGACCCCATGGACTGTAGCCCACCAGGCTCCTCCATCCATGGAATTTTCTAGGCAAGAGTATTGGAGTGGGTTGCGATTTGAAGCAGGAAAACTCAGAAGATGACCTTATGGTGATGTAGGAAATGAAAGTTCTTTTAGTTGCTTGATAAAGAAGGAAACAGTAACACAAATTCACAGGAACCAAAACTTTAATTCCTCCCAAAATGATCTTAAGAGCAGCAGGTCTCAAATTTTCTAATCTCAGGAAATCCTTTATACCAAGAGTCCCCAACCTTTTTGGTACCAGGGATGGGTTTTTGTGGAAGACAATTTTTCCACAAACTGGGGAGCTGGTGGGGTGGATGGTTTGGGGTTGATTCTCATAAGAGCTCACAACCTAAATATCTTGCATGTGCAGTTCAGTAGGGTTCGTGCTCCTATGAGAATCTAAGGCTGCTGCATGCGAGCCTTGGGGAAAGGTTGTAAATACAGATGAAGCTTCACTTGCTTGCCTGCCGGCTCACCTCCTACTGCACGGCATGGTTCCTAACATGCCATAGCCCGGTCTGGGGACCCTTGCTTTACACTCTTACAAATTATGGAAGACTCCTAAAGAGCTTTCATTTACAGTTCAGTTCAGTCGCTCAGTCATGTCCGACTCTTTGAGACCCCATGAACTGCAGCACACCAGGCCTCCCTGATTATACTTATTAATATCTGGGCTTCCCTAGTGGCTCAGACAGTAAAGAATCTGCCTGCAATGCAGGAGACCAGGGTTCGATCCCTGTGTTACGAAGATCCCCTGGGGAAGGGAATGGATACTCACTCCAGTACTCTTGCCTGGAGAATTTCATGGATAGAGGAGCCTGGCAGGCTACACTCCAAGGGGTCACAAAGAGTCAGACATGACTGAGTGACTAAACATTTTCACTATTAATATTTACCTTATTAGAAACTAAAACTGAGAAAAATCTAACATGTATTAAAATTTATTTTAAAATAAGAATAATAAATCAACTATATATCACACAAAATTTAGTGAGAAGAGCACTATTTCACATTTCTATGTATCTATTTTATGTCTGGCTTAATGGAGACACTTGAATTCTTACCTCAGATTCTGCATTTAGTTTACTGTGCTATGATGTTTGGTTAAAGAATGTGAAGTAAATCTAGCCTCATACAGATACAGAAAAGGCAGGAATATGGTAACAGTCTTTTCAAATAATTGTAGCTATTCTCTGATACCTCACCAAAACGTCATTATACCTCATGAAAGAATGAAAGCAAAAAAATAAATAAATAAGATTTTTCTATAATTTTAACAAGTTTTAATTTCATGAACCCCTGAATGGATTTTAGGGCCTGCAGGATCTCTATACTACATTTTGTGAACTGCTATCCTCAGATCAGATCAGATCAGTTGCTCAGTCGTGTCCGACTCTTTGCGACCCCATGAACTGCAGCACGCCAGGCCTCCCTATCCATCACCAGTTCTCGGAGGTCACTCAGACTCACATAGGTATTTGTTACCAATTCGTCAAACTTTTCTTCCTTAAAATTCCCTAGCAGAGAAAGATCCAGAAATACTGCAAAGTGAGATGACTTCCTTTCCACCATTATAAGGGGCAATCTCCCTTAAACACTTCATATTCATTAACATTGACTGTTTACTAAGAATTAGTTACCACGAAATAGCACTAAGGATACAAGAAGAAATAAGTCCCACTTTTAGGGATCTTCTAGTATAGCATGGCAGAGTATACATAAAGTAAAAGTAAGGCAATGCAGTGCTAAAACACTGGAGTATATACAATATGCAATGATAAAATACATGAGAAATAATTTCATCTAGGGTGGAACAGGGGAAAAGCTGTAAAGAGAAAAACACAAAGTTAAATTTAAAAACTTGAATTTTTACAATGAGTATTTTTGAAAATGTTTATTTTAACAAGATCACAGTTCTTTGGTCAACTTACTTATACTGTGTTAAAGGAAAGGAACCTATGGCTAGCCTCTATATAGTTTTTATTTTTTAAAGTCACTTTGGTAACAGGTTCTGCTTTGGGATACACAGTCACTTGAATCACATACCTTGAGAAAAGTTCTCCAATGTTTTCAAGCTCTCCAATGGCCTGCAATCTGCTAAGTGTAGGGTAGAGGGAATACACAGACTCAAGACTGCCCTTACACAACTCTTCCACTTCTTTAACTCTAGTAGCAGAAAAGACAAGAAACTTGAAAACTAAGATAAATTTTTTTTTACAGAAGATGAAAGTTCAGTTCTCATTATAGACCTTTGCGTTGATTTAATAATAGCAATATTCAGAAGCACCAGCATAAGGTAGTGAAAACAAAGTAAGCCTTGGAATTGTACGACTGAGATCTAAATCCCAGTTTTGCCAGTAATGACTGTATAACTTTGGGCACATTACTGGATTCCTCTGAAACAAAGTTTTTTCACTTCCAGAATTATTTTAAAGGTTAGAGAATACATACAGAAAAAGTCTAACAAAGTAGCCACCACATGATAAGCACTTAAATGGTAGTATTACTTCTGTAAAAAAAATACAGGATTTATTAGGTCACAACTACTGTTAACCAAAAAACATGTTACATTCATGTTAACCTGTTATAGTTAAGCTCTTTTCTGTGTATTATCTCATTTGTGCCTCAGACAAAGCCTGTAAGTACTAACCATTAATCACCATTTTACAAAAAGAACATTAAATGCTAAGAGAGGTAAATAATACACAACCACTAGAGACAAGATTAAAATTCTCAGTACATTTGTCCAGGAAGAGAACCAAGGGATGGAAAACAATAAGACTTTTCAGGGTTCAGCATAAATTGATCATGGTTCCAAAAGGAAATTTTATTTTTAAAGACAGCATATATTTGAACCACATAAGCAAAGAAAAATGTATTATATAAGAAAAAAAAAGCTTATATAAGTACCTAACATATAAGAATGCTCTTACATTTAAAACAAAAAATTTAAAGGTGTACATAAACATTTGTGTGTACACATATGTGTGCATATATGTATATATATTTTGACAAGTGTATGTTAAACAATTCTTTCATATAAAGCATTCAAAATATGAAGATACAGAAAACAATTGTTAAGACAGGAACATTTGTAATTCTTATGTAAACATGTTTGCAAAAGATAAAATTCATCTGAGCACTCACTTCTCAGATGTGGAAAAGCTATGAAATTCTCAACTGTTGAGTATCTCCTCCCACTTTGGAAATTCTGAGTTTCAACACTGATTGGTATGAATTATGAATTACACAAGGAATTTTTTTTAAGGGAGTAAAGGGAATGACAAAATAAACAACCTGACCAAAGCTATCAGGTCCTCTCCTTTCACCACTGCAAATCTTTGTACTGAAATTATTCTTCAGGTTTTCAGAAAAGAAGCAATGTTAAAATACCATAACTCTTTCTTTTTACAATACCTGGCATGTTTGAGACTTTCATAAAAAGTGGAGAATTCTCTGTCTCTTAGAGACTGTAGAGCATTGTACAACAACTCGTGGTAACTGGTTCTTTCCACTCCTTTGCTGTGAAATAATTAATTAGAGAAAAAATATATTTAAAAACAGAGAATCCTGGTGTATGTGTATAAACAGCTTCACCAAGAGGCAACATTTTAAACTACAATTAGAATTATCTCCATTTAAAAAATGCATTTCTGGAAAATTTGGTAAGAATCATGAAGAATTCTATGGATCTTTTAATTCTTCAAGCAGAAAAAAAAGTAAACTTCTCAGATTTTTTTTTCAGACTCTAAATATGTTATATTCCCATTTATTTATTAGATGAACATCTACTATGTGCCAGATACTAGTCACCAGGTTCTAGATGCAGTGAGTCCATTAGAAGCAAGTCAGATCAGGCCCCCATTCTCATGGAGTTTATGTTCCGGTTTGGAGATGGACAATAAATAAGAAAAATACCAGGACAAAGGACATGTAGAAAAGTAAAACAAGGTAACAAAACAAATGACTGAGTGGTTACTTTAGAATGGAAGGTCAGAAAAATCTCTCTGAATATGTCACATTATTAAATTACAATCTGACAAGTAGCCACCTTCATAGTAAGAGGAGAAAAAAGACGATATATTTAAGGCTTTTAGGTACAAACAGTTTGGCCTAATGGAAAAAAAAAAAATAAGGATGACTATGTGACAGAAATATAGTATGCAAGGAGAAAGTAAACTGTTTCTAAAATATGACTGCATACCACTGATTTTACAGCAATCTAACAGTTTGAAATCTGAAAGACATTCTAATTAATGAATTTTTTTCTATCACAGTGATTACAACATACAATTAATGTGATTTAATTATTCTTTGGTTTATATCATCAAAAGACTTTTACATGAATACACAATCTTTTAGTAGATTAGGTGCTTGGCTTTTCATTCAGAACACATGGAGACCTTACATGTAGGTAAAGTCATTATCTTCCTATGCTATTGAATTAGCAGCTTTTTATATAAATTATTTCACAAATAAACAGTCTTTTGTATACCATCCAGCCAATAAAAGTGCCAGCTGAATAAATAAAATGTTTGCAGCAGGTAGTGTGAAGGGAAATGCCTGACTTTCTCTTTGGATTTGTAAACAATACGTGAGAAGATTCTCATGAGAAAATAACTTTATATTTCTCTTTTCAAAAGTATCACTAGGGTAGAGGTGGAAAGATAATGAAATTTAAGCCTATGTACACTGCTTATTGCTATGTTATTCAAGCATTTAGCTTAACAGTATCTACAAAACATAAAAATACAACTCCCACTATAAAAACAGCTCATTGTTCATAACTAGAGAAATGGCAATTTTAAATGTCTATATTGTTCTTACTTGACAGAAATGCAGTGGTCCCACTGCATATTCCTCCATGCTACTTGGAAATGAAGTTCCTGTAGTTCAGCACACCACTCTTTATTTTCATGATCTAATCCTCTTAAATAGATGGAAAGAATATGGCAGAGTCCCAAATTCTGCAAGGCCTGAGCAGGAGTTTTTTTTTAAAAAAAAAAAAAAAAAAAAAAAAAAATAACAGTACTAGAGAAACAAACAACAGCAATCAAACATAAAAAGTAACTTTCAAAATTTTAGTAGTTCTCAATATCACTTAAATTCCCAAAATATTGTTTGTGTGTTCCCCCTAAAACACGAAGACAGAGCTCAAAGGGCTCTGATATCTGATAAAAGAATGGATAAGGAATATTAGCCAGGAATATTAGTAACAGAAATGATAACTTCTGGGACAAACCCTAGTTCAAACTATGAGAAATAGTTTACATAAGATTTTTCATACAAAGGACTTAATTCACAACCATGCACATTGTATACAGTTCAAGAAATGTCTTCTATTGTTAGCTAAGAAGATTAGGACCAACAAATCTATACTATCTTTCCGGTCAGTCATCTGTCCAATTTACCTGTGTATCCTTCTGAGTTTTAATCCCAGTGAAAGAAAAATAACCTTCAGTCTTAGCCCTAGAGTTTATCTGGTTGTGTAAATCAGATCAGATCAGTCGCTCAGTCGTGTCCGACTCTTTGCGACCCCATGAACCCCAGCACGCCAGGCCTCCCTGTCCATCACCAGCTCCCGGAGGTCACTCAGACTCACATCCATTGAGTCAGTGATGCCATCCAGCCATCTCATCCTCTGTCGTCCCCTTCTCCTCCTGCCCTCAATCCCTCCCAGCATCAGAGTCTTCTCCAATGAGTCAACTCTTCGCATGAGGTGGCCAAAGTACTGGAGTTTCAGCTTTAGCATCATTCCTTCTAAATAAATTCCAGGATTGATCTCCTTCAGAATGGACTGGTTGGATCTTCTTGCAGTCCAAGGGACTCTCAAGAGTCTTCTCCAACACCACAGTTCAAAAGCATCAATTCTTCGGCGCTCAGCCTTCTTCACAGTCCAGCTCTCACATCCATACATGACCACAGGAAAGACCATAGCCTTGACTAGGCGAACCTTTGTTGGTAAAGTAATGTCTCTGCTTTTGAATATGCTATCTAGGTTGGTCATAACTTTCCTTCCAAGAAGCAAGCGTCTTTTAATTTCATGGCTGTGTAAATAGTCCACTGATATACTGAAATAATCTCAGCACTACACAAGTAGTGCTTTACTAAAGCAGAAAAAAAAAAGTACCTGAATTATTCCTGCCTGACGAGTTGATGAGGAGATTGCTGTCTCAAGGTCATATGTTACTAGGGCTTTCCCCCACATTGCTTCATGTTCATATGTTCGTAGTCTATAAGAAAAGAGTTTTTAAATGCCTTGAGTTCTATATGCATGTAACTTCTTTCATAACAGAATTACTATAGCATTATCTATGAAAAAGCAATTTACCTAGTAAGGGGTTGTAACATTTTCCCTCCACCACAGCCATAAAGACTATCTGGTTCTCCTATACTTCTGTAGATTTCTAAAAGCAGATCCTAAAAACAGAAAATTTTTTTTAAAAAAATTGAAGGGAAAAAATATCAGTTTATGAATTTAGCAAATTTAAATTATGTAACATGTTATAAAGGTAAAATATAATGATATTGAAATATATACTAAGGATATGGATTACCAACACAACAGACTAATCTGAGACAACAGATTGACTATGGACTACTTGAAGAGAATTGCTCACAATTTAATGAATTAGATAAGATATAAATCCCAACCTATGATGCTTCTAACACATGCAAAAAAAAACCCATAAAAACAAAAGCAAACAATCCTGTCAATAGCTAAAACTGTACATGGGAAAATGAAGTTCTGCAAAGTCTTACTCTTCAAAACTGAACTTGGTAAAAAAAAAGTTGAAAGCTTTTCTTTGAAAGAAAATTCAAAGTTGCATTATGTAATAATTGGTAAAATGTGATATAAAGAATTGGCTTGATGATTCAAACTTTGCAATAAAAATTTACTCAGGAAAGAACTGATTCTGTTTAAAATAACCTCAGTAAAATAAAAATGAAAACGGAAAACTAAACAAAAAGAAACAAAGGAAAAAAGAAAACAAAGAGAAATGGCATTGTATAGAAAATTGATCAAGCACTTTAATTATCTTAATGGTAGTTGCTCCAGGAAATATTTTCTAAACACAAACTGATATTGGCATGTTTATCATTCTAATCAAATTGTTTCTATTCATAAGGGTGAAATCAAGCCTTCAAGTGTTGGAACATTTAGTCCTGAAGCTAGCACAGTACCTGGAGCACAGGAGATACTCCAAAAACTCAGAAAAGAGGGTAAAACTATAAACTAGTAAAATAGCGAAGGAGAAAAATCAGGAAAACAATATCAAAAAGGCAGACAGAATGTATTTCAAGTAAGGCATAGTTTAGATAGTCTTAAGTGTTGATGAAACATGAAGGAAGAGGTTGAATGAAAGATGAGGGCTAGACTTAGCAACATCAAGTTTATGAGTGACATTAGCAGGTGCTATCCAGTGGAAATTCTTTCACAAGGTTTGGCTGTGATGGGAAGGGAGAAAAAAGGGTGTCACCTTAAAGAGAACATAAAGAAAAGGGAAATGATGTGTGTTCATCTGAAGGAGAATGTTTTTAATAAGAAGAGTCTGAAATGTTTGAATATATTGAGAAGCATGGCACAATAAAAAAATAAAGTTCTTGACAGGTGAAAAACAAAGCACGGAAAAAAGGGCAGCAGGAGAAACTGTTCCTCTGCTTTAACAAAAGGAAAGATTACAATGGGAGCAGATGCAGGAAGATTTCTATGTTTGACAGTGTCATATGGTGGCACTTCCTATCTATGTCCCCTATTTTGTCTAAGAAATAGGAGACACACTGAAAGCAGAGAAGAGAACATCAGAGGTGTAAGCAGAGTGAAGAAGATCAAACTCATTTTAAAGGAAGAATAGGTCAAATTAAAAGTCAAATTTAAATTTTTAAATTTAAAAATTTACAGAAAAAGCAATCTGCCCTGAGATGTGATATACAATAAACAAGTAAACAAATAAAAATATAAATGTTAAGTGCTATGAAGAAAATATACAGAGTACTGTAGCAGAACAATATATGGTATAATTCACCCTATGAGATAGGTGGTTGTACTTTCATCCTTCTGATAAAGGAACTCAAAGTTGAAAAGATTAAGTAATTTCTGGAAGATTATATAGCTAAGTGGTTGAATAAGGATAGAACTCATTTGCCTAATCCAAAGCCTAAGCTTCAAACCATGAATTTAACATATTTGACAGTCCAAAAGGTAACTTCTGTTTGAAAATCAAATGACAAATCTATATAGTCTTTATAACAAAATAATAGTCCAAAGTATAAAACAAATATTAACATTTATAATAAAGTCTATAATATATACCTGTAAACTTATCCCAGTTTCTTCCTTACTTTTTTCACTCAAACTGGAAATAGTTGTACTTTGGCTTCCTTCTTCAAATGTAAGACTTCTGTTTGTCACAAGAGCATCTCTTTTAATGGGAATATACTATTTTGAGGCTTGCTAATATGTATACCATAAACTTTGAAAGAAAAAAACTAACAAAGGTTACAAATAAAATATAATGAACCATTTATACTTGAAAACAATACCAAGCCTAGAATAGAAAAGGAATTTGTGAGTATTAGGTCTTTGAATGAGAATTACATTTTAACCACAGTCTTATTTACGGAAAAACTATATGCCAAAATATGCTTATTTTTTAGAGCTTAAAAATAGAGCAGAAGCCCTTGAGTTCAATTCCTAAATGGTCCATCAGTGATTTTACCTGAAGTTTAACCTCATTGGGGCTTCCCTAGTGCTCAGAGGGTAGAATCTGCCTGCAATGTGGGAGACCTGGGTTTTGATCCCTGGTCGGGACGATCTCCCAGAGAAGGGAATGACTACCCACACCAGTATTCTTGCCTGGAGAATTCCACAGACTGAGGAGCCTGGCAGGCTATAGTCCATGGGGTTCAAAAGAGTCTGACACGAATGAGCGACTTAACACTTACTTACTTAACCTCATTAATAAACACAGGCATGCAAATTAAGACCACACCTGAGATACCACTTAACACTTGATAATTTGGCAAAACTTAAGAAATCTGATAGTGTTGAAAAGGAAGTGGACCAGTAGAATCACAGGTAATAAGTGACAGAATTAGAACTCAGATTAGATTTGTCTACATTTTGCTATTAACTAACTTGAAAAGGAAACCTAAGAGAGCAATTCACTTTTACGACCTGATAGTGTTTGTAAACTGTTGATTTGTATTTTGCTTTTATACTTTTCCTGATCACTTTAGATTTACCAAAGTATCAGTTCACCTGAGTCACTGAAGGAAATCAGCATTCCCTACCCTTTCTATGGCAGAATCCCATGAACAGAAGAGCCTGGCAGGCTACAGTCCATGGGGTTGCAAAAGTTGGACACGACTTAGCGACTAAACTACCACCACCCTTTCTATATACCTCATGTCTGTTTGCCCTCCCCTGTCCATTAGGCATTTGAAAAAAAAAAACCAGATTGTCAAAGCAAACAGCAAGTCCCATTTATGAAGCACTTCTCCCCTAAAGCTAACCAAAATAAAATCCAGGCATCTTTGCTTGTTAAACAAGCAATTTTGCAAAAATTTGCCACATTCTATATAATCACTTTTTCTTAAATTAAAAGAGCTTTTATTTATACTCAGATAAGAACTGTTATTAACCCCTGATTGGTAAAAAATGTTATTCTATGGAATTAAGATACTGAGGTGCACTCAGATTAAAATTACTACAAAGTATGCAGGGTTTCTGCCAAATTTTTAAGACCTAAAGTAGAAAAAAATCAATTTCTTAGTCATTTTACTTGTCTTTGAACAAAGTAAAGTCTTGCTGCTGCTGCTAAGTCGCTTCAGTTGTGTCCAACTCTGTGTGACCCCATAGACGGCAGCCCACCGGGCTCCCCGGTCCCTGGGATTCTCCAGGCAAGAACACTGGAGTGGGTTGCCATTTCCTTCTCCAATGCATGAAAGTGAAAAGTGAAAGTGAAGTCACTCAGTCGTGTCCGACTCTTCACGACCCCATAGACTGCAGCCCACCAGGCTCCTCTGTCCACAGGATTTTCCAGGCAAGAGTACTGGGGTGGGATGCCATTGCCTTCTCCGAAGTAAAGTCTTACCTGTTCACAAACATGTCAATTACACATTATACACATGATCTACACACTGTCGATTTTGGGGAGTATTTTAATAAAATCTAGAAATTACATTCCAATTCTATTACGCTACAGTTGATAAGTATACTGATATATAAGGGTATATTGATCACACTGTAGATTTTTAAGTTTTTAATTGAAAAGGAGAAATTAAAACAAATGAGAGCATTAAGCAAACCAGTCCAAGTCTACTAAATTAATCATATTTGAACTAGGATCTGAACTCTGGTGCCTGGTTTTCCACAATCCAAAAACCATACTGCTTTCAGCTTAATGATAATACAAAATAGAAATTATAGGTAGCAAGCATAAGAAATGCATCAGTATAATACTTCTTTGCTATTCCAATTTTGTAGTATGAGTGATTTCATGGTGGGAAAGTGAGGCTAACTATTAAAATAAATATTTACTGTAAAGCAATTATTCTCCAATTAAAAATTAATTAATTAAAAAAAATAAACACTAAGCTATTTCAAATGAACAAAGATTTGAGGAAGGCCATTCGGACAGTAAACTGTATTTTTTTACTCTTCAATTTTATTGGCTATTTTTTGCTTTTCTCTATGATCTAAGATTATACCTGTTAAACTCTTATGAGAGTTCTAACTCAGAGGAAAAGCAAAGTAAAGAAGCAGGAATCCAGGTAGACACCAAAACAATGAAAGTGATTTAGTCACAGAAAGTAATCAGGTTACATTACTTCTAGTCAATAAAGATGGATCTTGAATAAAGTGAGGGAACAGTGGTAAACTTAATTTAAAATTAGGGAATCATTCAACCATTTGAAAAATAATTAGTGATCACTTATATAAAGTTCCCAATGCTAGTTACTATGGGGAATACAGAGAAAAATAAGGATGATCTCTGTCCTCCAAAAGTTTGTTATTTGTGTAATTTTTATAATTATTGCGTAATAAACATCTCTAGTTCAGGGCAGAATTGCTTATTTCTTTAACATACTTTTATTATCATTTCTCCTTAAAAGGTAGAAAATGTTTATTTAAAGTATCTTTTAAATGGGAGAGTGGAAGTAAAACACATCTTTAATATATACCTTTAATGAAACAATGTCGACACCAATATTACAAACTAAAACTTTCAAATCCCATTACCTTTTCTCTTGATCATCCAAATTCTTCTTATCTGCATAGATTTCTGCATAGAGCAATGCTGTAAAATGCGCAGCACAAGACTGAGCTACTTTGGCAACCTCTAGATAATTCAACTCCAGCCAGAAAGCATCATCAAAAACTGTTCCTGAAGAAGGTCTAAAGAAAAAATTTAAATATAGTCACATCCATTTCTTTGACTTACATACCAAAAGTATATTGATATAGAATACAATGGTAGCCAGTGCTAGTTAAAAAGAAAATTACATTCAAATAACCAAAACCACACCTAAGATAACATAGCTAAAGAGTTCCAGCACTTTTTTTGGATCACATACCTATTAGAAAATCTGATAAAAGCTATGGGCCATCATCCCATAAAAATTTGAGGTTCATACTTGCCCCCTACTGAGGGATCCATGGACCACAGGCTAAGAATAGGCTATAGAGTATACAGTAAAAATACATACACCAGTGTTTTTAAATGATCAAGTTAATGAAAATATTGTTTCTTCTAAGACACATTTACATGTCTTTCTATTGCAGTTAATTTTCTTCTGAGCTAATTGCCTAGGTTGAGGTTATTTAACAAAAATCTTCCACAGTGGTAACAGTAGGCCGTAACTGGAAGGGATGACATTATCTTTCTCAAAACAATTTTATACAGATGTGACAAGGCAGTAGTTAAGAAAACTGGTATTAAAGCAGGAAACTCTAGCTAAGTTCAAATCCAGGGAGATTACCTACTACAAGCTGTATGAATTTTGGCAAATTCACCTCTTAAGCCTCAGTTTCTTCATTTGCAAAACCAGGAAACAATATATACCTCAGAGAACAGCTATAATGAGCAAATAATGCTACAAAACTGACGAATAAAGTGCCTATCACATAGCCAAGACTTAACTACTGCTATTCTGAGAAACCAATCCATCCTAAAGGAATCAGTCCTGAGTGTTCATTGGAAGGATTGATGTTGAAGCTGAAACTCCAATACTTTGGCCACCTGATGAGAAGAGCTGACTCATTTGAAAAGACCCTGATGCTAGGAAAGATTGAGGCGAGAGAAGGGGACGACAGAGGATGAGATGGTTGGATGGCATCATCGATTCAATGGACATGAGTTTGAGTAAACTCCAGGAGTTGGTGATGGACAGGGAGGCCTGGCATGGTATAGTCCGTGGGGTCACAAAGAGCTGGACATGACTGAGCGACTGAACTGAACTGATTCTGAGAAACATGAACCTGAACTCAAGTCCTTACTCTTTATTCTATGTCCCAGCCATATTCTCTCAAGAATATTTTTAAGGCCTTATTTAGAGTAAAAACTTAATATTGAGAAATTTTATCTTCTTGAAGGCTAACCAAAGTAAATACTACTCTAACTCAATGGTAAATATAAAATGAATAATTCAGAGGTGAAACTGCCTCCCAACACAGAAAAGAGATGCTGACAGTTCAAGTTTTGAATGGGTTTTCTCACAAGAGGATTCAATACAAAACAATATAGTGAATCAGTAACTTTCTAACCAGAAACACAGACACCAAAATGCCTAACACTTCTTTTTCTAAGCATGAGATGGCAAGGATGAGGAGGATACAGGGGGAGTAAATTTTTAAGATGTAAACGCATTTAGGTCAAAAAATTTTTCCAAATTCCACTACCAATTTTTTATTTTCCTCCCACTATTCCCTCCCACTCTTTATCAGTCACTGCCACTACCACCGTACAAACTAACGAGACACCAATGCCTACCTATTCAAGTTATAGGCCTACTACATTATTTCTTTAAGGTTCTGGTCAACTCTGGAGCAGTACAAATCTGTCAACCATCCTCTTTATCAATTCCTGTACTCACTGTTAAACATCTCAAAAAAAAAATTAATAGGGACAAAAATACTGAATTATAAGGCAATTTATCAGAATCAAGAAAATAAACAGTGTTATAGACAGTATCACTATATAGAAGCACAGATTTTGAGGACTATGTTACACAGTAAAGAAACTTGTGCTTCATTGTAAAGATAAATAAAGGAACTTCTGTACATAATTCTAACTATTTTTGAGACAAAAGTAAAGAAAAAAGTTAAAAGAGGAGCAATGCAACTAAAAGTAACCTGGAAAATCACTATTTCTTTTCCATTACTATAAATGAAATAAACTAAAGCCCCCAAAGACTGAATGATTTAGCAAAGATAACACTGTTACTATTATAGTTGGGGCTAGAATGTAGTGCTCAGTCACTTAGTTGTGTCCGACTCTTTGTGACCCCAAGGACAGTAGCCTGCCTGGCTCCTCTGTCCATGGGATTCTCCAGGCAAGAATGCTGTAGTGGGTTGCCATTTCCTTTTCCAAGAATTCAGAGTTCCTACAGTATTCAAAGTCTTGTAATTTATCTTGTAATAACCTATAATGGAAAATAATCTGAAAAAAAATACATATACATAACTGAATCACTTTGCTGAACACCAGAAACTAACACAATATTATAAATTAACTATACTTCATTTAAAAAAGTATTGAGAGTTCCTGACATTGATTTCACCAAAGCTCCACCCTGAATATGGATTTATTCATATGTATTTATTTCAAGGAGATATAAGCACAACACATATTAAATACAGCACCTTGCAACAGCATTACCTCAAATAATCATGTTAAAATTCAGTCAGCAATAACAAGTTACACTTCTAAATACCCAAACTCAAGAACCAGTAGTCACATTACCTCTTTTGTCTCCTCATGTAGTCCACAACAGCAAGCATCGTTCTTTGTGATTTTTTATCCACATGGCATCGAAAAAAGTGCTCTGACTCTGACAAAGAAAGAGATGTCCCATCAGTCCCAGACAGGTGTGCTTAGGCATCCTCTTCCTTTTGTCTGGGATTGTCTTCCTCTACACTATAAGGTTCTAGCACAAAACGGGCTCTTAATAAATATGAATTAACAAATGGATTTAATAACATTTCTTTTTCTTTTAAAAGCAACTATATGTTTAATAACATTAAGAATTTAACTGTAATTTATATTTTATTTCTGAAGAGGACTAATTTATTGATTTAGCAACTATTTACATAGGACTTTTTAATGTACTAGGTAGGTACTCAGTTTACAATGGTATAAGAAAGACTATTTCTGACCAAATGGAACTCAATGACTATCCTAAGACACTCTTAAAATAGTGTGATGTGTGCTATGATAGGAAAGTTTAGAATATCAGAGAGGCATATAAAAAAAGAACTCTGAACAAGAAGAGTTTCACAGAAAAGAATGGTATCTGAAAAATTAATGTTTCATTTGGAGAGGAAGAAAGAATAGTGTTCCAGACAACAGTAAGATGGTTCAAACAAGAATGAACATGGAGAATTTACTGAAAGATTTCACTGTATTGAAACACAGAGCTGGAAAGCAGCTGTAGACAAAGAAAAATTGATGGACTAATGTTATTTATAACACAGAACTCCCAGGATTTGGTAATCAGATGAGACATGTGAGAAAGGTTTCAGGCTTAAACCACTGCATGCTCTTTACTGAAAGGAGGAGGCTGGGGGACGGAGGTGAAGACGATAAATTTACCTTCGGACAGTTGAATTTGAGATGTACATAGGACATTCAAATGAAGGCAGTGAGACTTATAGACATCAGAAAAGAAAGCATTTGACAGACATCTATATATTTTCCAATAGTAGATTTTACACGTGAAATTTAAACTTTCATTTACAATAAAAATATTGGCATAAATAAAACTGGCTTGTTTTATGTTTGAAAGGCTATAGCACAAACATGCATAAACAACTGACAAAGATGAAAAAAAGTCTTAGTCAACTGTACTGGTCTTGAAGTACAGTATGTGAATTTGTACCTAGTTTTATGTTTGTACATAAAATACATTAATAATACATATTCAGGACATATTAATCTATAAGTTAACATCACAGATCTATAAATCTTTTCCTTTTCTCAAATTTAGGTTTGAAAAACTGACCAACAATGAGCCCTCAACAATGTATTGATGCTATTGTTTAGTTGCTAAGTCACATCTGATTCTTTTGTGATACCGTGAACTATATAGCCCACCAGGCTCCTCTCTCCATAAAATGTACCAGGCAAGAATACTGGAGTGTGTTGCCATTTGCTTTTCCAGAGAATCTTCCCAACCCAGGGATCGAATTCACATCTCCTGCATTGGCAGGCAGATTCTTTACCACTGAGCCACCAAGGAAGCCCATGTGTATTCAATTCTTGGTTTAACTTCTCTTGCAATAACCTCTCAGCATGGGAAATACTTTTATACAATAGCATGGAAGGAGGGTAAGTTATAAAAGTTTAAGGAAAACATAGTCCAATTTTTCTTTAAAAAAAAAAAAACAAAAAACTCATGTATATTCCAAATGTTAATTTTAGTAATCCCAGATCACAGAACTATGAGTAATTCTGCCAGCAACAAGCACAGTGTTTGCTGCTGCTGCTGCTGCTAAGTCGCTTCAGTCGTGTCCGACTCTGTGCGACCCCATGGACGGCAGCCCACCAGGCTCCGCCATCCCTGGGATTCTCCAGGCAAGAACACTGGAGTGGGTTGCCATTTCCTTCTCCAATGCATGAGAGTGAAAAGTGAAAGTGAAGTCGCTCAGTCCTGTCCGACTCCTAGCGACCCCATGGACTGCAGCCTACCAGGCTCCTCCGTCCATGGGATTTTCTAGGCAAGAGTGCTGGAGTGGGGTGCCGTTGCCTTCTCCGAGCACAGTGTTTAATATGCACTAAATACTCAATCAGTTGCTCCATTAATATTAGTCTATATTTAATGAGAGGGTATTATGCATTAAGTATTATCCTGGGTGTTTTACACACAATATTTCATCAAAAACTTGTTACAACTTTTAATTCCATTTTACAGATGGCAGAATAGATGTTTAGAGGTTATGAGATTAAGCCTACAAAGTGCCTTGATGGGTCTCAAACAATATCTTTCTCTAAAACTGAGACTTTAACAGTATAAAGTTGAGAAATTTAACAGAATACCTGAATCCAAATTTGCAGGGGTTGTGGATCGGCTTGTTTGTGAAGGGTGTTTGAAACAGCTAGTGAAAAATCCCTGAATGTGTGTAGAAAGGAGATTTCTCCATGATTCATCTGTATCTTGTAGTAGAATATCATGAATCAAGTATGGAAGCACAGTCTGACAAAAGTCAGTTTTCACCTAAAATATACAAATATATCCAGTCAATAGTTTGAGTAAAAACACTTTACTTAAAATATTCATTCCCTGTTAATGACATAAGTCACGAACTCTATATACTACTAAAAAATACACAAAAAAACATATGTACCAGGTAGTGTTGTTTTTTTAATCAAACTAACCTAGAATATCTATATAGAACATATATGTTACACTGAAATAGTTCATTTCCAGTGAAAGCTATTTGCATATAATGAAAGAGGACATTTCTTACAAATAAAATTACTATGTGACTATTGTAAAAAATATTTGATACATGAAAAGTGTTACTAATAACCGATTTGACAAAGGGGAAAATGAGGATCAACATTTAAGAAAAAAGCTGTAAATAGGATTTTAGCACTTTTTCTACATAGAATGAAGAGCTCTAACAGTCATGTTTAAAAGTTTACATTTTTAATAAACCCTAATTTCGGAGCTGACTGTGGCTCAGATCATGAACTCCTTATTGCAAAACCCAGACTTAAATTTTAAAAGGTAGGGAAAAACACTAGGCCATTCAGGTATGACCCAAATCACATGCATTATGATTATACACTGGAAGTGACAAATAGATTCAAGAGATTAGATCTTATAGATACTGTGCCTGAAGAACTATGGACAGAGGTCTGTGAGATTGTACAGGAGGCAGTGATCAAAACCACTTCCAAGAAAAAGAAATGCAAATAGGCAAAATGGTTATCTGAGGAGGTCTTACAACTAGCTGAGAAAAGAAGACAAGCAAAAGGCAAAGGAGAAAAGGAAAGATATACCCATCTGAATGAAGAATTTCAAGAATAGCAAGAAGAGATAAGAAAGCCTTCCCCAGTGATCAATCCAGAGAAATAGAGGCAAACAAGAAAATGGGAAAAAATCATGGCATCCAGTCCCATCACTTCATGGCAAACAGATGGGGAAAAAATGGAAACTGTGACAGACTTTATTTTCTTTGGCTGCCAAATCACTGCGGATGGTGACTGCAGTCATGAAATTAAAAGACACCTGCCCCTTGGAAGAAAAGCTATGAAAAACCTAGACAGCATATTAAAAAGCAGAGAAATCACTTTGCTGACAAAGGTCCATATAATCAAAGCAAGAGCTGGACCATAAGGAAGTCTGAACACCAAAAAATTGATGCTTTCGAATTGTGATGCTGGAGTAGTCTCGGGAGAGACCCTTAGACAGGAAGGAGATTAAAACAGTCAACCCTAAAGGAAATCAACCCCAAATATCCGTCTGAAATACTGATGCTAAAGCTGAGGCACCAATACTTTGGCCATCTGATGTGAAGAGCCAATTCATTAGAAAAGACCTTGTTACTGGGAAAGATTGAGAGCAGGAGGAGAAGGACAAGATGAGATGGTTGGATGGAATCATCAACTCAATGGACGTGAGTCTGAGCAAACTTCAAGAGACAGTGAAGAACAGGGAAGACTGGCGTGTTGCAGTTCATGGGGTTGCAAAGAACTGACTCAGCGACTGAACAACAATAACAAAGAAAGCATGTCACAGATTTGATGCAGAAAAAGCTTCTGACACCCATTTATTATTAAAAAAAAAAAAAAAAAAAGACACATAAAAACTCTCCAGAAAGCAGGAATAGAGTGAACCTACCTCAACCTAATAAAGGCCATGTACGACAAAACCAAAACTAATATCACACTCAACAGTGCAAAACTGAAAACATTTTCTCTAAGATCAGAAACAAGATGAGGATGTCTACTCTCGCCATTTTTATTCAGCATAGTTTTGGAAGTCCTAGCCATGGCAATCAGAGAAAAAAAAAAGAAATGAAATCCAAATTGGAAAAGAAGATGTGAAACAGTCACTGTTTGCAGATGACATGATACTGTACATAGAAAACCCTAAATGTGCCACCAGAAACTTCTAGAGTTATTCAATAAATTTGGTAAAGTTTCAAGATAAAAAGTTAATACACAGAAATCTCTTGCATTCCTATACACTACCAAAGAAAGACCAGAAAGAGAAATCAAAGAAAAAGTCCCATTTACCACTGCATTAAAAAAATAAAATAGGATTTCCCTGGTGGTCCACTGCCTCCCAACATAGGAGGCATGGGTTCAGTCCCTAGTTGGGGAACTCACAAGCCTCATAGAGTGGCCAAGGGAGAAAATAAAATTAAATAAAATACCTAGGAATATACCTACCTAAGGAGGCAAAAGACCTGAACTCAGTAAACTATAAAACACTGATGCCTGGGACTGGAGCACTGGGATGACCTGGAGGGATGGTGTGGGAAGGGGGAGGGAGGAGGGTTCAGGATGGGGAACACGTGTATTCTGGTGGCGGATCCATCTCGATGTATAGTAAAAGCAATACAATATTGTAAAGTTAAGCAAAATAAAAAAAAAAAAAAAAATAAACCAGCAGATGATTCTGAAAAAAAAAAAAAAACACTGATGAAAGAAATCAAAGATAAAACAAATAGATGGAAAGATATACCACATTCCTGGATTGGAAGAATCAATGTTGTGAAAATCACTATATCTACCCAATGCAATCTACAGATTCAATGCAAACCTATTAAACTACCAATGGTATTTAACCAGATCTAGAAGAAAGAATTTTACAATTTCTATGGAGAGACAAAAGACCCTGAATAGCCAAAGCAAACTTGAGAAAGAAAAATGGAGCTGGAGGAAATGGGCTTCCTGACTTCAGAATATACTACAAAGCTACAGTAATCAAGACAATATGATACTGGCAGAAAAACAGAAATATACATCATCAGTACAGGATAGAAAGCCCAGAGACAATGCCATGCACATATGGTCCCCTAACCTATGACAAAGGAGGCAAGAATATACAATGGAGAAAAGACATTCTCTTCAATAAGTGGTACTGGGAAAACTGGACAACTACATGTAAAAGAATGAAATTGGAACATTTGTTAACACCATCCACAAAAACAAACTCAAAATGGATTAAAGACTTAAATGTAAGGCCAGATACTATAAAACTGTAGAGGAAAACACAGGCAGAACACTCTCTGACATAAATCACAGAAAAATATTTTTTTGATTCACCTCCTAAAGCAATGAAAATTACAAAAAAAACAAAGGGGACCTAATTAAACTTAGAAGCTTTTGTACACCAAAGGAAACCGTAAACGAAATGAAAAGACAAACCTACATAATGGGAGAAAATCTTTGCAAATCAAGCAAGAGACAAGGGACTACTCTCCAAAATATACAAACTGCTCATGCAACTCAGCCGGGGAAGGCAATGGCACCCCACCCCAGTACTTTTGCCTGGAAAATCCCGTAGACGGAGGAGCCTGGTGGGCTCCAGTCCATGGGGTCGCTAAGAGTCGGACACGACTGAGCCCTTCACTTTAATTTTTTTTTTTTTTTTGCAGGGGGGGAAAAAAAAACCACACACCCAACATTGTTGGTGGGAGGAAAAGGAGGAGAAGGGGGGGGGGGTGTCTTTCGTGGTTTAGGGGGGGGAAGGAGAAGAGAAAGAAGAAAGAACAAAACAACAAAAAAAAAAAAAAAAAAAAAAAAAAAAAAAAAAAAAAAAAAAAAAAAAAAAAGAAAAAAAAAAAAAAAAAAAAATTTTACAAAAAAAAAAAAAAAAAAAAAAAAAAAAAAAAAAAAAAAAAAAAAAAATAAACAAATTCACAACTGTCGCGGAGTCGCCCCCCCCCCACCCCCCAAAAATGGCAGAGGCCCGGCCCCCCTTCCCAACAACAACCCCTGGAGCACACCCAAACACACATCCATTGAGTCAGTGATGCCATCCAGCCATCTCTTCCTCTGTCGTCCCCCTTCTCCTCCTGCCCCCAATCCCTCCCAGCATCAGAGTCTTCCAATGAGTCCTGATGAGGAGGGGGGGGGGGTAGAGTAGGGGTTGAGCTTCTCCTGTCTCCTTAAACAAAACCCCCGGGGGGGGGCTCCTGTAGGAGGGGGGGGGGTCGCTGCGCTCCCGGGCGGAGTCATCTAGAATCTCCCACCCCACACAACAAAAAAAAAAAATAATCCTTCGGGGGCCGCCTTTTTTTCCCACCCCACTCACCCACACAAAACAACAAAAAAAAAAAAAAAAAAGAGAAGAGAGAGAGGGATTTGGGGGAAAAAATTTCTCTTTTTTTTATTAAGATTTGAGGTGGGTTGGAAATTATCTTTCAAGAAGAAAGAGCTTTTTTAATTTACGGGCGGCGTCACCCTCCGGAGGGATTTTTGAGCCCAAAAATAAAAAATCTGAAAATGTTTCCACTGTTTCTCCATCTATTTCCCATGAAGTGATGGGACCAAATGCCATGATCTTCGTTTTCTGAATGTTGAGCTTTAAGCCAACTTTTTCACTCTCCTCTTTCACTTTCATCAAGAGGCTTTTGAGTTCCTCTTCACTTTCTGCCATAAGGGTGGTATCATCTGCATATCTGAAGTTATTGATATTTCTCCTGGCAATCTTGATTCCATCTTGTGCTTCTTCCAGCCCAGCATTTCTCATGATAAGAGAAATGCTTATTTCTGCATATAAGTTAAATAAGCAGGGTGACAATATACAGCCTTGACGTACTCCTTTTCCTACTTAGAACCAGTCTGTTGTTCCATGTCCAGTTCTAACTGTTGCTTCCTGAACTGCATATAGGTTTCTCAAGAGGCAGGTCAGGTGGTCTGGTATTCCCATCTCTTTCAGAATTTTCCACAGTTTATTGTGATCCACACAGTCAAAGGTTTTGGCATAGTCAATAAAGTAGAAATAGATGTTTTTCTGGAGCTCTCTTGCTTTATCAATGATCCAGCGGATGTTGACAATTTGATCTCTGGTTCCTCTGCCTTTTCTAAAACCAGCTTGAACATCTGGAAGTTCACGGTTCACATATTGCTGAAGCCTGGCTTGGAGAATTTTGAGCATTACTTTACTAGCGTGTGAGATGAGTGCAATTGTGCGGTGGTTTGAGCATTCTTTGGCATTGCCTTTCTTTGAGATTGGAATGAAAACTGACCTTTTCCAGAAATGCAAATCAAAACTACAATGAGGTATCACCTCAACCAGTCAGGATGGACATCATCAGAAAATGTACAAACAATAAGTGTGGCCTCCTACACTATTGGGGGGAATATAAGTTGGTATAGTCAATATGGAGAATAGAATGGAGGTTCCTTAAAAAACTAAAAATAGAGCTACCATATGATTCTGAAAGCCCACTCCTGGACATATTTATCCAGAGAAAACTATAATTTGAAACAACACATGCACTACAATGTTCACTGCAGGATTATTTACAACAGCCAGGACATGGAAGCATCCTAAATGTCTATAGACAGAGGAACAGATAAAGAAGATGTGGTACATATATATACCACATATATGTGGTATATATATGTATAAACATATTTATATATAAAATAGAATTTTACTTGACCATAAAAAGAACAAAATAATGATATTTGCAGCAACCTGGATGGACTCAAAGATTGTCAGACTGAGTGACTTAAGTCAGAGAAAGGTAAATATCATAGGTTTTATGTAGAATTTAAAACAATGGCACACATGGACTTATTTACAAAATTGAAACAGAGTCACAGAGTCACAGATGTAGAATATAATATATGGTTCCAGAACAGGGGGTGGGTATAAACTGTGAAACTGGGACTGACATACACATACTACTATATATAAAACAGATAACGAATAAGCACCTATTGTATAGCACAGGGAACTCTTGTTAATACTCTTTAAAGATCCATATGGGAAAAGAATCTAAAAGAGAGTGGGTACATGTATAACTGGTTCACTTTGCTGTACAGCACAAATCAACCCAACATCGTAAACCAATTATATTTCAATAAAAATTAAAAAAAAAAAAAACCCATCACAGAAAGTTAATGACAATGACCTCAATAAAAATAAATTTAAAAAGTTAGAACAGACTTTGGGTTAACACAGATAATTTCTAATCATCTGTATTTTAACTATCATTAGTAACATGTTGTTATGACATCCCCTTAGAACTCTTCTGAAATGTAGCTACCTCACAGCTGAAAAGTCCTATATAAAAAGAGGCTCTGTTGAATGGGTTCACAACAGCTGAGTATAAATTATTTTGCATGAAGGTGGTGTGCAGTACACAGAACTCTTTCTTTATATATAGGCCATGAACATAATTTTTATATATAAGCCACGAACATGAACAAAAAAGCAAAATGGAATGGGAGAAGCAAAGAAAATTATGATGAGAAAGCTTAAATTAAAAAAACAGAAGTAGAAAGGGTATGAGTCAGACTAATCTTACCTCACACATTGGCTTTAATAATTGAAGAACTTCACTTTTTGTGCCACCACTATTCAAAAAAGCACAAGTCAGTGTCTTTAACCAAATGTCATGATTTTCACTTTGAGGAATCCACAGGCTTGTATCATCCAGGCCTTCTAAAGGATTTTCTTTGTCAAGTCTTAGTACTTCTAAAAACTAAAAAAAAGGGATCAGAAAACGTAAATACGGTAACCAGAAACACATTTTATCTTTCCTATGCCAAACAAATATCTAGGCATAAACAAACACGTTTCCAAATAAAACTGCTGCTGCTGCTGCTAGTAAGTCACTTCAGTCATGTCCGACTCTGTGCGACCCCATAGGCGGAAGCCCACCAGGCTCCCCTGTCCCTGGGATTCTCCAGGCAAGAACACTGGGGTGGGTTGCCATTTCCTTCTCCAATGCATAAAAGTGAAAAGTAAAGTGAAGTTGCTCAGTCATGTTCGACTCTTAGTGACCCCATGGACTGCAGCCCACCAGGCTCCTCCATCCACGGGATTTTCCAGGCAAGAGTACTGGAGTGGGGTGCCATTGCATTCTCTGCCAAATAAAACTAAATATAGTTAAAACTAAATTTATACGCATCAGTTACTTTTAAAAATTAAAATGCAATTACACTTATGAAAGGTAGAATCTGGGGAAAATTTACTGATCTAAACAGGAGGAAACTTCTACTCTCAGTGTATTAGGGGTTGTTGAATCACAGACTCTCTGCCTTATATATGTAACCAGTCCGTATCTACCATACATAACTGATTTCAGGATGAAATGAAATTTTAAAATCTTAAAACTGCAATGTTTTACAGGTTACAATATTCAGTTCAGTTCAGTTCCTCAGTCATATCTGACTCTTTGCAACCCCATGAACTGCAGCACGGGAGACCTCTCTGTCCATCACCAACTCCTGCAGCTTGCCCAAACTCATGTCCATCGAGATGTTGATACCATCTAACCATCTCAACCTCTGTCGTCCCCTTCTCCTCCTGCCTTCAATCTTTCCCAACATCAGGGTCTTTTCCAATGAGTCAGTTCTTCATATCAAAGTACTAGAGCTTCAGCTTCGGCATCAGTCCTTTCAATGACTACTCAGGACTTATTCCCTTTATAATAGTTTATAATTTATAATATTATTTATAATTTATAATATTCAGGAATGATTAATAAGTTTATACTGCCAATAATTTCATTAAGACCAAAATTATATTTATGATACATTATGTTACTGAAGTTAAATTGGTGAAAACTCAATGGCATATTTCTCAGTTGTTTTATGAAAAGAAAATATTAAAGAAAAATGCTTAGATTAATAAAGTAAGGGTTCTTAAGTCTCTTTCATAGTGTTCTTTCAGTGGAACCTTATTATGTCTGACATCAACATGAAAAAGGGAGAAATCTAGGTTATCTTAAATTTCACATTAACTTATTATCACAATACCTATAAACCACACCAGGAGCAATGGCTTGTATCTGGTCAAGGAAAGGGGTTTTCCACTCCTTGAAAAAAAAAAAGCCTGTCATTAAGAACTCCTCTTATGCACTCCCAAATCAACCATAATTTCTCTAGGCTACCTCTCTAAGCTTTACCACACTGCCATAACTAAAAATACAAATCCCTTGGATTCAAATTATAGCTGAAACGATTCCCAAAAAACATTAAGTGTTAGCATAATTAAGCAATATGACATTCATAGTCCATAGCAAATACAACTGTTCTAGATATAGTGGGTATTCAATAAACATTCATTATTTGAGAGACCTTTTTTCTTGATGTTCTAAAAGGCTGTAGATAGATCAGCATGGGGTCAGTTGTTGCCTTATAAATATCCCAGAAATGATGTCCAGTTTTGGTGGTTAAAATGCTTTTCAAACAGGTAACAGCTGCCGCTCGCACTTTGACACTGAAAAACACATATAATTCAAACGCCACAAAGTATATCAATATTAATCTTAATGAATGTGAAGCAACTCCTTATGAAAAAATTAAAACCTTAAATTATATTAGGAAACCTTTGCATTTATTAGGAAATTTTATACCTATAAAATTGGATAATACCAAACAATTACCAAAGCACTTTTTAATATTCCTTTAGTAAACCTGAGTTACTAATCACTGTAACAGCAATTCCTTTCATTCACTATAAGAAAGTTTATGACTTACTATAAATTTAAAAGTCTCATAAAAAGAAATACTTGAAAATAACATTGACTAATGAGGAATGAGAATGACAGACTACTAATCACCCACAAAAAAATATTTAGATAACATTTTCTCTATGAGGAACAAATAATTTGGGGTAACAGAGAATGGAATTTCCCTACAAATGGTAACATTATTGTCTAGAACAATTTTAAACAAAATGTAAGTGCAAAGCTAGTTGGAATTATTAGGTAAGACATCTATAATCTCTAAAAAAAAATGAAAGGTCCTTATCTTTTTCAAAAAATTAAGAAAAAGGGAACTGTAATACAACAGTACTGAAAATATGAAAGCTGACATAAAATGTCTTAAAGCCTGATACTATATATATG
Source organism: Tragelaphus eurycerus (assembly GCA_935064755.1). Taxonomy (NCBI): domain Eukaryota; kingdom Metazoa; phylum Chordata; class Mammalia; order Artiodactyla; family Bovidae; genus Tragelaphus; species Tragelaphus eurycerus. The sequence goes on along the minus strand of CAKXYN010000126.1, from coordinate 960,353 downwards.
ATAATGAGCTATCAAGTAAAGGCTTAAGTCCTTTTAAGAGTCTCAATTTAAGACATAGAAGCATAAACCCTAAACTTGAATTCATCCTTCATTCTGCTATCTTTCTCTGTCTCCTTCAAATTTAATTCATCAGCAGGTCCTGCTGCTCTGTGTTAAAAATATCCCCAGGTTCCATTTCATCTTCACTGAAAGTGAAGTGAAAGTCTCATCCAACTGCTTGTGACCCCATGGACCATAGCACACCAGGCTCCTCTGTCCATGGAATTCTCCTGGCAAAGATACTGGAGTGGGTTGCCATTTCCTTCTCCAGGGGATCTCCCTGACCCAGGGATCGAACCTGGGTCTCTCACATTGCAGGCAAATTCTTTACTGTTTGAGCCAGCAGGGAAGCCTGCCTTCTGCCACCCTTCCTCTGGACTACTGCAACAGTTTCATAATCAGGCATCTTATGTCCATTTTTGCCCTATCACAAGCCATTTGCCATATAAAAGCCACAGTAAAAGGATTAGTTGCATCATGACTACTCTGCTTAAAACTCCATAGCTTCCTTATGTATTTCAAATAAAATCAAATTTATTAATCAGAATTAGTCAGACCTTTCTAATTTCATTTCACATCATCTTCTTCCACACCAGGCTTTTTCTGATTCTCAAACACATGAAGCTTCTTTCTACTCTAGCTATTTCCTGCCTGGAATGTTTTATTCCTAATCATCTTCCAGTTAATTCCTGAACACTCAGATCCACTAAATGACATTTCCTCACAGAAGCCTTCCATGATTCTGTGAATTCCTTAGTCAACATCCCTTTGTATACCTGAGGTTCCTCAAATATGTAATGATTTTTTTTCCTCTTACAAAAAAGACAGGAAAAACAAACTATACCTATTCCCTGCAGTTCTCAAGTTTAAGTCACACTAGTATTTTTGTGCACCTTTTTCTGAAAAATCAATTGCAAATTACTGTGTAACAAGTGAAACACAAAGCTTGCAAATTTTCTGTGGAAAAATCTCTTCAAAATCTGTATCAGATACACTTTGAAATACATTTTTTAGAAGGAGATGAATTAAAAAATGAATAGAAGAGTGGCTAAATGTGATAAAATAAGGATAATAATGGTAGGAATATAGTAAAAATCTAGGTGGTAATTATATGGGTATTTACTGCAAAATTCTTTCAATTTTGCTGTAAGCTTGAAAATTTTTCTAACAAAATGTTGGGAAGGAAACCATGCCAGCCCTTTCACTGTAACAACAATAAAAGAGAGAAAGATACATGTCCTTAAAATCAATAATGAAAACATAGCAAGTAGACATTATTGCCAATAATTTATTCCCCAAGAGAAGGAGTGTGTCACAGGGAAACATATGCAAAATACCTTTTTACCATAGTATGGGAGTTCATGCCTGCTCAGTCATGTCCAATTCTTTGCAACTCCATGGACTGTAGCCCACCAGGCTTCTCTGTCCACAGGATTTCCCAGGCAGGAAGACTGGAGTGGGTTGTCATTTCCTTCTCCAGGGGATCTTCCTGACCCACGGATCGAACCCGCTTCTCCTGCACTGGCAGGCGGATTCTTTACCGCTGGGCCACCTGGGAAGCCCTATTCACCTTAGAAAATGCCCGATTGTGGGCAAAAATCATTTGAACCCAGTCCCCAAAAATGGTGGTGATGAAATGCTCAAATATATCAAAAATAAATCCATTTGACCTTTGAACAACAAGGGTTTGAACTGTATAGATCCACTTATACACAGAGTTTTTTCAATAGTAAATACTACACCATCTGCAGTTGGTTGACTCCTGAGATACAGAACCATGGATAGAGAGCCCCAACTGTAAGTATATATCAATTTTCCACTAAGCAAAGCATCCTTACCCTCACATTGTTCAAGGGCCTGTAAATAATACATAAGTAAGTAAGTAAGTGAAGTCGCTCTGTTGTGTCCAACTCTTTGCCACCCCATTGACAATAGCCTGCACCAGGCTCCTCTGTCCATGGGATTTTCTAGGCAAGAATACTGGAGTGGGTTGCCATTTCCTTCTCCAGGGAATCTTCCCAACCCAGGGATCGAACCCAGGTCTCCCGCATTATAGACAGACGCTTTACCATCTGAGCCAACTGCAAATAGATAAATGGGGAGGGGATGAGAAAGCAAGAGTAATCTCATAATCAGCAAGCTGAAATTATACTAACTGTTGCCATTTTGTTTTGTATTGAACATTAATGGGAAAAAGAAAAAGCCCTGTCTGATTAGCTTAAAACTTTTGGAGTTATAATTCCCACATTATTACCTATTTTAAAAGGATACAAATGAACTTATTTATAAAAGAGAAACAGACTCACAGCCTTGGAGAAGGAATTTATGGTTGTCAAAGGGGAAGAATGAAGGAGATAGGGAGTTTGGGATTGACACATACACACTATTATATTTAAAGTGGATAAACAATAAGGATCTACTGTATATAAAGCACAGGGAACTCTGCTCAATGTTATATGGCAACCTGGATGGAAGGTGAGTTTGGGAGAGAATGGATATAATATAGCCGAGTCCCTTTTCTGTCTACCTGAAACTATCACCGCATTGTTAATCCATCATACTTCAATATAAAATAAAACTTTTTTGAAAAAAAAAAAGGATCAAAACATCTAGCTGAGAGGAGAGTGGTACCTTTGAGTTTGACAAGTGCCCAAAATATCTCCATTTATATTCCCCTATCCTAATGCTTTCTAAGGAACCACTTGGTAGTTTTGTACTATTTATTTGTCTAGTCTACCCTTCCCTGGTGGCTTAGCTGGTAAAGAATCTGCCTACAATGTGGGAGACCTGGGTTCGATCCCTTGGTTGGGAAGATCCCCTGGAGAAGGGAACAGCTACCCACTCCAGTATTCTGGCCTGGAGAATTCCATGGACTATTCCATGCAATTGCAAAGAGTCAGACAGGACTGCTGCTACTGCTAAGTCACTTCAGTCGTGTCCAACTCTGTGCGACCCCATAGACAGAAGCTCACCAGGCTCGCCCGTCCCTGGGATTCTCCAGGCAAGAATACTGGAGTGGGTTGCCATTTCCTTCTCCAATGCATGAAAGTGAAAAGTGAAAGTGAAGTGACTCAGTCGTGTCCAACTCTTAGCGACCCCATGGACTGGAGCCTACCAGGATCCTCCATCCACGGGATTTTCCAGGCAAAAGTACTGGGGTGGGGTGCCATTGCCTTCCCCGCAGACAGGACTGAGCGAGGTGCATGTTAAATTTTAGTGAAATTGAAAGTCGCTCAGACAGGACTGAGCGACTTTCAATTTCACTAAAATTTAACATGCACCTCGTCTCGTATATACATCATAATAATAAGAACTTGGCATGTAGGGTTTTAGTAATTATGTGAATTAATAAAAATACAATGATCTTGACTAAATATTTAAGACCAAAAGTATGGCAACTTAAAGGAGAAAGCTTTAGTTATTGGAAATGTTAATTTATATGAGGTATCAATCTTGAATGTCAAATTGAGGAAGTGCTATCAGACACAAGGTATCATGAAATACTCACCAATCTTCTACCAGTGTATTATTCAGGTAAGTCAGCACTACGAAGGTCCACTGAAGTTCTTTATCTTCAAATAACTCAAGAGCCTTGGTATAAGATGTATCTTTACTATGTTGTATAGCTATTGTAGAGAAATCTATAGGACCCACTTCTCCCAAGCAGCTTCCAACAGCCTCTACATATAGAAATTCCAATTCAGTAAAGTTACAGCTAAGAGATCATATATAAAACAGAAATTTTCTAATTTCAAAATATGTTTTTGTTATCCTTTAACATTTAAGTGTTTCCTCACTCCAGTATTCTTGCCTGGAAAATCTTATGGATGGAGCCTGGTAGGCTACAGTCCATGGGGTCGCAAAGAGTAGGACACAACTGAGCGACTTCATTTCACTTCATAGATGTTCAATAGATTCAAGAAGCTATAAAATACTGTATCATTTCCTTTACATATCATCCATGTGGGTAATATTTTCCCCTATAAAATCATATCCAAGAGATAGATTAACTAGTAAAATGTAGATATTAAGGGAAGTCTAAATATAGCCATCGTGCATGCATGCATGCTAAGTCGCTTCAGTCGTGTCTGACTCTGTGCCACCCCATGGACAGCAGCCCACCAGGCTCCTCCGTCCAAAGGATTCTCCAGGCAAGAATACTGGAGTGAGTTGCCATTGCCTTCTCCAATAGCCACTGTATGTATCCACTTTTTTTTGAGGTATTACATAAAGTCCATAAATCTTACACACTCAGTTCAGTGAAAATTCACATATTCATGCAGGCACATATATTTTCTTTCCACCGATATTCTCACTACCCAAATGAAGATAGATGTTTTCAGGATGCCAGAGGGCTGCCTCATGTTCTTCCCCTGTCATTATGGTATTTAATAAAATGTTAAAAAATTATTTACAATACTTCTTTCAAAAGGTGGAGCCTATTCCTCTCTTGAGTGTTGGCTGTACTTAGTGACTTACTTCTAAAAAACAGAATGTGTATAAGTCTTTCACCTCCTTAACTAAAATTACCCTAGGTGTAATTCTCTTAAGTGCTATTATAAATGGAATTATAAATGGAATGGAATTTTCATTTTAGATTGTTCACTGCTGGTGTACAGAAACACAAATGAATTCTGCATATTGATCTTGTATATTGCAATTTTGCTGAATCCACTTACTATCTTTCTAATAGTAGCTTTCCTATATATTTTCAATGTAAGTCTGAATTTTGCAATAAGGAGTTCATGATCTGAGCCAGTCAGCTCCTGGTCTTCTTTTTGCTGACTGTACAGAGCTTCTCCATCTTCTGCTGCAAAGAATATAATCAATCTGATTTCAGTATTGACCATCTGGTGATGTCCATGAGTAGAGTCGTCTCTTGTGTTGTTGCAAGATGGTACTTGCTATGATCAGTGCATTCTCTTCACAAAACTCTGTTAGCCTTTGCCCTGCTTCATTTTGTACTCCAAGGCCAAACTTGCCTGTTACTCCAGGTTATCTCTTGACTTCCTACTTTTGCATTCCAGTCCCCTATGATGAAAAGGACATCTTTTTTGGGTGTTAGTTCTAGAAAGTCTTCTAGGTCTTCATAGAATCATTCAACCTCAGCTTCTTTGGCATTAGTGGTTGGGGCACAGACTTGGATTGCTGTGATATGGAATGATCTGCCTTGGAAATGAACAGAGATCATTCTGTCACTTTTGAGATTGCACCCAAGTACAGCATATCAGACTCTTTGTTGACTATGAGTGAAAGTGAAGTCCCTCCGTCATGTCCAATTCTTTGCAATCCCATGGACTGTACAGTCTATGGAATTCTCCAGAGCTGAATACTACAGTGGGTAGCCTCTCCCTTCTCCAGGGGATCTTTCCAACCCAGCGATTAAACCCAGGTCTCCTGCATTGCAGGTGGATTCTTTACCAGCTGAGCCACAAGGGAAGCCCTGTTGACTATGAGGGCTACTCCATTTCTTCTAAGGGATTCTTGCCCATGGGAGTAGATATAACGGTCATCCAAATTAAATTCGCCCACTTCCGGTCCATTTTAGTTTACTGATTCTTAAAATATCGATGTTCACTGTTGCCATCTCTTGTTTGACCACTTCCAATTTACCTTGATTCATGGACCTAACATTCTAGGTTCTGATGCAATATTGTTCTTTACAGCATCAGACTTTACGTCCATCACCAGTCACATCCGTAACTGGGTGTTGTTTTCACTTTGGCTCAGCCTCTTCATTCTTTCTGGAGCTATTTCTCCATTCTTGTCTAGTAGCATACTGAGCACCTACTGACCTGGGAAGTTCATCTCTCAATGTCATACCTTTTTGGTTTTTCATACTGTTCACTGGGTTCTCAAGTCAAGAATAATGAAGTATTTGCCATTCCCCTCTCCAGTAAATATGTACAAGCCATTTTCAAATTAATAGTTATGCACACATATTAATTACTAACTTTTTACTTTATATTAATGTCTAAGGAAGGAAAATATGAAAGGAGGGCTGCTTAAGGATACTTGAATTAAACAGAAATCTACTAGCACCTCACATTTCCCCAGTATTTCAGACAACACATTTTACTGATTTTCAAAATGCTATGCAGATGACCACTCAAATAAAAAAACTCATATTCACTAAGCCAAATAAATTACCTAAAACTTCTCTTTCACCAGTGTGGTTTACTGCCATCTTGGATAACTGTAACAAGCTGACAACTAGCTTCACCATTATGCCATCCTGAGGGTTATCTAGAAGCAGTTTTGAAAAAATTAGTTTAAGTTATGGTGGAGACAACACTTTTCTTTATAATATGCTCATATATTTAAATTGTGTGACTAGAAAACTTTAATAAAGATTTTAAATTGTGGGCGCTTCAAAAATACAAAGTAAATGAATGTATCCAAACTTCCTTCTTCAACAGAATTATGTAAAAACGTTTGGCAGCAATATTTGGCAGACAGAGAGAGAAAAATGTCTTAACAAGTTGTGCAGAGAAATCAAGACCTTTAGCAAAATCACATTTAGAAACACAAAAATTATTCAGCATTAAACTAGAAGGAACCTTGGGAGAATGCCTGGTTTTTAGCCTCTTGCATTTAGAATAGACCAGCCCTGTCCAATAGAATTTTTTGCAATGATGATTATGGTCTATAATCCATACTGTCCAGTGACAGCCACAAGCCACATGTTACTACTGAGAACTTGACGTGTGCTAGTATAAGAAAGAAGTTGAACTTTAAATTTTACTGAATTTTAAGTCATTTAAATAGCTACAAACATCTATTGGCTATATTGGTATGAATCAATAAAATACCCAAATACACAAGAATTAGATATACAAAGAGAAAGTTCATGTTTCATATATATATACATGTATATACATTTATATACCTCAAGAACAAATATTCTAGAAACTCAGAATTCAGATGGTCAAAATAAAATTAATTTTTAAAAGTACTGAGGACAAAAATCACAGAATAGAAATATGAAGTTAATGAGCACAGGATGATGAAAATCAAAACATAAGTAGAAAATATTTCCATCAAGTGCAGTATCATAGTAACCTAAAAACTAAAATCAAATCAACTTAAAAATGCAAGTTTTTCTTAAGTTAAAAAAAAAAGCTGGAAACACATATACAAATATGTGTGTAGATACAAAACAGACACATACATACCTACAAATAAAACACATACATGGCTAAGATGCTTAAAACGAAATGTTTCTTTTATTTAAATAAACTGGGGTAGTAGGCAGAGAGAGATTACTTTGCATGCCTCCCTTTAAAGAACTCAAATTTTTCTTTTGGGAAGCAGCAAATTGTTAACATTTTTTAAGCGGCAGAATAAATTTGGACATTCCGGCACAGGTCCAAAGGATGGATAAAATGGTAGTAATTCAAGATAAGGATACAACTTAGAAAGTCTTTCATAACTAGATGAGAAATGATTAGGGTCTGAACTAAATCTGTGGCGATTAAACCAAGAGCAAGAATTTTAAGAGATTCTTTCAAAAAGAAATGTATACAAATAACCCAAGTCATTAAAATGAGTACCCTGAGACGCTTTCATAAGATCCATCATCTGATCTTTATGTTGCTCTAGTTGTCTTCGAAGATCCTTCAACCCTTCAAGCCTTGTCAATGGAAGTGCATCATAAGCACTTACTGAGAGAAAATGGTTAATTTCCTAAAAGAGAAAATCAGCTAAAAATGTAACTTGCTTTTGACATATATTGGTTGAGTCTGTAAAATACAATTTCTAAAAATCAGTTAATGCCTTCCAGACACTGATTCCTATCACTGTTACTACCAAACAAGGTGGAAATAAGTTACTTATTTCACTTCAACTCTTACAGTGTTTTAATCATTTAAATTCTAATAGACTCTCTCATGATAAAATATTTATAGAGTTTAAGATTGTTATAGCACACTCAATTAGAGGGAAAAACTTAAACTTGTATTTATTTATCACTACAATTCTAGTTTTATATCTCAATATATTTAACTATATTTTCATATTGATTATAGCCAAATACAAAGTTATAGTAAGATTTATAAGGAAAACATCTGAACATAGTTTTGAAATTTATAAGGGGTTAAACAAGATTAAAACCTGAAAAACTCTTCAAAAAGTTACATACCATCTCTAATTCAAGCATTATATTTTCCTTCAGAGGATCAGATGGTAATTTTGAGACTTTAATGAATCTTATATGTGTATTTCATCAAGCATATTTTATATTATACTTCTTTAATATTTAAATTCATATATTTACCAAGAAACTTTGATATTTATACTTTTAGTGCAAAGCAAGAGTACATTTAAAAATTCAGGTTTTTATCTGTTAGGAGGACAGATTTCAGCTTACGCCTTTTTAATCACAATTTTTAAAAAAGACCAGTTTTTCCTCTGAGAGGATTAGAGGCTTCCAGAAAGTACTACTATCCTCTATAATACAAAATAGCAAGATGACAGAATAATTATTACCTCCAAAAGTGAAAAGGGTCCTCCGCTGTATTTGATTTTCTGCTGAGTAATACGCAAATCCTTAAAGATAACATGGTCAGGAAAAGGATCTAAAAGTTTAATTGTGATATACAGATTTTCATTATCCTTGTTATCAATCACTAAGAATTTCAACAAGTCCAATACCTAAACATAATTAAAAAAGAAAAAAATCAAGAGAAATGGATTAATTTTTTGTTAAAGTAAAACAAAGAAACCCACTGTGATAAATGATAAAAAGTCTGGTTTTTATCTGGTTTTACCTGTTTAGATAAAATGTTCTAATCACTACTAAGGCACCTAGCTACTACTGTTTCTGGGCTTTCAAATAATTCAACAAACATGTAGGGCCTTTACTATAGGATGGACACTGAGGAACACGGTTGTCAATATTACTGAAGCATTTCATATAATATCTCTCACACCATCAGAGTAGTGTGAACTGGATCCCTAGTTTTGACTACCTCTACATTTCAGAATAAGAAAGAAAGAAATCAGGTTATTTATTAGATCAAAATTACTAGGTGCTCTATAACAAAAAGATTACAAGGATTAATTCATTGAGAATATTTTCCCCATCATTTTTCAAAGACTATTTTCACTAAAATTACTGATTACACCAAGTAAACATAAAAAACCAGTTCTTTCCAAGAATACTTTATCAATATATTTCATATATCATTTTGAACATGATTTGGGAAATTACCTGTTCCTGAACTTCCACATGATCATCCACAAGGGGTATAAGTGTACCAACAATAACATGAAGATGACTTTCTAAAGCATCCTTACAGTAAGTTACTGCTGTGTGGCAAACCCGGCTTAATAGGTCACAACAAAGGGAGAAGCTACGTAATGACACATCCATGAAACGAGAAGGCCTAATGTGGGGGAAAAAACAGTAAGTTACAGGACACTACTTTGATATCAAATTGTTCAAAGGTCATTATTATTCAACAGCTCTAATTCTGATGTGGCACGATCTAAAAGTTAGTTTTACATCTAATTCTTTAAAATTAGATGTTTAAAAGCCAAAAACAGAAGCGACATCAAGAAAATGACAGAGTTGGCAGCTCCAAGCTCCCCTGACAGAAATATTGAAAAATGAGCAAACTGTATGAACTTTCTTAGAACTCTGTAAAACAGCAACAATCAAGCAATCACTGAATCAAGAAAAAGGAAACTTAAAAACTAGGAAAGCTTTATGATTTTACTTGTCCTTGCCCCACATTGTCCTCAGCCTGGCAGTATTCATGAAAACTTCAGACCCCATTTCTAACGTGGGATCCTGGTCCTTAGTTTTGGATGGAGCAGAAGTGAAGTGACAGTCATTCAGTCATGTCCGACTCTTTGCGACCCCATGAATTGTACCCCATTAGGCTCCTCTGTCTATGGGATTCTCCAGGCAAGAGTACAGGAGTGGGTTGCCATTTGCAATAGCACCTAAAAGAATTAAACGTCTAGGAATAAATTTAACCAAGAATGTGAATCGCCTGTATACTGAAAATTATATATCATGGATGAAAGAAATTAAACCCAACTAAATGGAAAAACATCCTGTATTTATGGACTGGAAGACAAACTGTTGAGATATTAACACTATCTAAAATAGTCACATATTGAATGCAATATCCATCTAAATTCCAGCACTTTTTTTGCATAAATGGAAAAACTGGTCAACAAATTCATATGGAATTGCAAGGTATCCAAACAGTCAAAACAATTTGAAAAAGAAAAAGAAAATTGGAGGACTCACACTTCCTGACTTCAAAAGTTACTATACAGATACAGTAAGCAACACAGTCATTCCTAAAGGAAATCAACCCTGAATATTCACTGGAAGGACTGACGCTAAAGCTGAAGCTCCAGTACTTTGGCCACCTGATGTGAAGAGCCGACTCACTAGAAAAGACCCTGAAGCTGGGAAAGACTGAAGGCAGAAGAAGAGGGCGACAGAGGATGAGATATTAGGATAGCATCACTGACTCAATGGACTGAGTCTGAGCAAACTCTGGGAGATAGCAAAGGACAGGGAAGCCTGGCATGCTGTAGTCCGTAAGGTTGAAAACAATTGGACATGACTTAGCAACTGAACAACAACAAGCAACACAGCATGGTACTGGCATAAGGAAAGACCAATGGAATAGAACTGAGAATCCAGAGATAAACCCATACATCAATGGCTAACTGATTTTTGACAAGGGTGAAAGAATAGTCTTTAATAAATAGTGCTGGGACAACCAGATTTCCACATGCAAAAGAATGAAACTGAACCCTTAACTCACACTATTTATAAAAATTAAAATGAATCAACAACCTAAATCTAAGAGCTAAAATCATAAAACTCTTAGAATAAACTCTAAGGGTAAATCTCCATGACCTTAGATTTGCCAATGCATTCTTACCTACAATACCAAAAACATATGAAACAAAAGAAAAATAAGATAAATCAGACCTTACCAAAATTAAAAACATTTGCTCATCAAAAGACATTATCAGGAAAGTGAAAATTTTATAGGATGGAAAAAACTATTTGCAAATCACATATGAATTCAATATCCAGAATATATTTGCAAATTACATACTGAGTTCAATCCCAGAATACATTAAGAACTCCTACAGCTCAACAACAAAAAGACAATCCAATTTTCTTTCTCTATTTTTATTGTATTGTCCCTCATCCCAAATCCCCCTCCTACTTCCCTTCCCATCCCATCCCTCTGGGTTGTCCCGGTGCACTGGCTTTGATTGCCTGTTGCATGCATTGAACTTGTTGCATGCATTGAACTTGGACTGGTGATCTATTTAACATATGGTAATATACATGTTTCAATGCTATTCTCTCAAATCAGTTTTTGATTTGAGATACAATCCAATTTTTAAAATGGGCAAAGGATTTAAATAGACATTTCTCCAAAGAAGGCATACAAATCATCAATAAGCTCATGAAAAGATATTCATGAGGAGTTAGTAGGGAAATGCAAAATCAAAACCCCAATGAGATACTACTCCATGCCTATGAAGAACCCAAGTGTTCATCATGAGATGAATGGATTAAAAAAAAAAGTGTCATCTATCCAATGTTGTTGTGCTTAATCACTCAGTTGTGTCCGACTCTTTGCAATCCCATGGACTGTAGGAGCCAGGCTCCTCTGTCCATGGGGATTCTCCAGGCAAGAATACTGGAGTGGGTTGCCATGCCCTTCTCCAGGGGATCTTCCTAACCCAGGGATCAAACCCAGGTCTCCCACATAGAAGGAGGATTCTTTACCATCTGAGCCACCAGGGAAACCAAATGGAATGTTATTTAGCCACAAAAAAGCATGATGCTGGATAAACACCAAAGACATGCTAAGTAAAACAAGCCAACAGCAAAGGGCAAAGAAATTATGATTCTGCTTATAGAAAATACCTAAAACAAGGAAATTAAAAAAGACAGGAAGTAGATTAGAAGCTATAAGGGCTATAGGGAAGAGGAACTGTGTGGTTATTGCTTAATGAATAGAAAGGTTCTATTTGAGGTAATAAATAAGTTGGATTTGGAAACTGCAATGACAGAAATAAAAATTAATAGCATACCATGAACATAATTAATAGCACTAAATTGGATACTTAAAATATAGTTAAAAATGAGAAATTTTATGTTATATATTTTAACACCATAATAAAACCTAAAAAAAAGTGAAGGAAAAAGACTGAATGACTTAAAGTACACACACATACATAGGACTTAAAATTAATTTTTAAAAAGCAAAAAAGAATATGAGAAAACAAAATGGAAATAGATATCTTCATATGCTTTGAGGGCTTAAATTTATTTGATTACAATGTTATCCACTAATTAGAAAACAACAGACAATAGAATCATTATTAAAACCAATGGAAAGGATAGAGATGCTAAAAAGAACATACATTCCCAAATCTATAGTAATTGTGATACTGTGATTTATAATAAGAAATATATATTTGGTCTTTGCCCCCATTTCTGGCAGAGTCCCTAATACTTTTGGAATTTCCTGTGATGAGAGCGATAAATGAGTCTTTTGTTATGTTGATGAAGTATCTTTGGGGAAGCCTCTAAGGATCTGGGCTGGTTGCCAAAAGAACCAACCCTATAATCAGAGGGTTGGAACTTTCTGTCCCACCTCTCTGATCAAGAAGGGCTTTCCCTTCAATCAGTCACCAATGGCTGATGATTCCTCTCTTAACACCCAAAAGGATGGGGTTTAAGGAGCTTCTGGGTTGGTGAACATTTGCAGGTATGAGGAGAGTGAAGTGACTGGAGAGACCACTTAAGCTCTATGCCCTTTCCCCATACTTTGCCTTATGTATCTCTTCCATTTGGCTGTTCCTGAGTTATTTCTTTTTGTAATAAACCAGCAATCTAGTGAGTAAATAGGTTTCTTAAGTTCTGTGAGCCACTCTAGCAAAAAACCCAAGGAAGGGGGTTATTGAAACCTCCAATCTATAGTTTTCAACTGAAGTCCGATGAGGTTGGATAGAGGGTAGTCTTGTAAGACTGAGCTCTTAACCTGTGGGATCTGACACCATCTACAGGCAGGTACCAGCTGATGTCTGAAGAATACCCTGGGTGTGCATTGGGAATCCCCCTTCCTTCCCCTTACCACACACTGGAAGTGGTGAGCAGAACTGCTATGGTAACATGTATTTATGGCCATGTAAAATTAGCATATATAAAATGTTGAAGAGAAGATCTTTAATATTTAAAGATTTCTAGAGCTAGAGTGGGGAAGGCAATGGCACCCCACCCCAGTACTTTTGCCTGGAAAATCCCATGGACGGAAGAGCCTGGTAGGCTCCAGTCCGTGGGGTCGCTAAGAGTCAGACACGACTGAGCAACTTCACTTTCACCTTTCACTTTCATGCACTGGAGAAGGAAATGGCAACCCACTCCGGTGTTCTTGCCTGGAGAATCCCAGGGATGGTGGAGCCTGGCGGGCTGCTGTCTATGGGGTCGCACAGAGTCGGACACAACTGAAGCGACTTAGCAGTAGCAGTAGCAGAGCTGGAGAAGGCAATGGCACCCCACTCCAGTACTCTTGCCTAGAAAATCTCATGGACAGAGGAGCCTGGTACGCTGCAGTCCATGGGGTCGCTAGGAGTCAGACACGACTGAGCAAATTCACTTTCACTTTTCACTTTCATGCACTGGAGAAGGAAATAGCAACCCACTCCAGTGTTCTTGCCAGGAGAATCCCAGGGACGGGGAAGCCTGGTGGGCTGCCGTCTATGGGGTCGCAGAGTCAGACACGACTGAAGCAACTTAGCAGCAGCAGCAGCAGAGCTGGAGAAGTGTGTGTGTGTATATATATATAAAGCAAAATTCATAAAATAATACTCTGGCTTCTAACCTGTAGAAGCATAGAAGTTTTCAATTAAGATGAGGATAGAAAAACTTCTTACATATTGGTCTAAACATATTATTTACCTTTGGTTGATATAGTGAATCAAAGTATAAATAACATCTCGAAGAACAAAGGCCCAAGCTCCTCCTAAGCCACTCTTTATATCGTTCATTAATAAACTAACAAACAGGTGATATATTTTAATAATTCTGTGCCTTTTGTAAACATTATTTGTCTCAGCTGCTTGCTCACATATGGCTAGAAGAATTTTCTGATAGGAATCCTAGAAAATAAAGATACATTTAGTAAAACCTTGCCTAACCACATATATTCAGACATAATACATACATTTTTATATTCAAATTACAGAATTCTAAATTTCAGAATTTTGCTTGGGGTTTTAATATCAAATGCAAATATCACATTAAGAAAATTACTATCTTAAATTTAAAAAAACTTGTCAACTTATTTCATTTTCAGATAGTAAACAATATTTAGTAGTATATTCTTAAAAAAAAATACATATATACACACTTCCTGAGCCAACCTGACTAAAGTGTCACGAAATTCAGCCCTCATATGTGACATATTTCAATTAATACTGACAAATAAAATACAAATATATAAACTTGTAAATGACTATTTTTCTTAATTTATTCAAGTAAATTTTCCATTTGTTTACTTTTTTATTTTTAAAATGTACTTAAACAGATTTTCTAGCTGAAAAAGATGGAATTCTCTCTTCAGGTATTATACTAGTAAAGTATACTTACAGGGCTTTTGGAAAGAATTTCTAAAATGCTTTTAAGCTTGGTTTTATGGCAATTGCTGATATAGGCAAATGTCGCTTTAATCACATGTGATGGAAAATGAGGTGGATTAGGAGCAGGATCCAAATCCCTAAGAGTTATAGAAAAAAATCAGTCATCATTTTCAGAATAAAACTATCAAGAAAAAACATTTTCTTGATAGATCAGTGAAAATTCAAAAGAAAAATTTAGATTATAATAACCCCAAATTTTAGTTATTTTCTTAGTGAAAACTAGACTTTTAATAAAATCACAAATGACATATTACAGTCTATATACATCAATCAGAATACTTAAATAACTTTCTAGGAGGTAGTCAATAATTTGCTTAAAAAATCATTTATAAAGTTAACAGCAGTTATAAAAAAGAGACCTAGTATCACTTTACTTAAGGTATAAAGCTCTATTCTAGTACTTAAACTCAATAATATCTTTTAAAATTAAATTATTTATCTTAATTGGAGGATAATTACAATATTGTGATGGTTTTTGCCATACATTGACATGAATCAGCCATGGGTACACATGTAAACACAATAACATTCAAGACAGCAATCAAATACTATACCAAATGAAATTACACATGCAAAAATATTTTAATAGATATTATTACTGTTTTACATGCTTAGTATTGCATAGCATATAAAAAAAGGATATTTTCAAGTACCTTACAATCAAGGTAAATGAGTAACAATGTATATAAATAACTACCATTCATATACAAGTAGGTTTTACATGCAAATGAAATTACAATATAATAAAATTCCACTAGAAAAGGAGAATGCTTTTTTAAAAAAAAAAAGGTGATACAGAAAGCCAAGTCACAGATAAGGAGAAGAAAACAAAGAATAATGCGTCATGAAGAAGAAAATTTCATGAGATAGGAGACAGCACAATGCTCAATTACTACAAACAGAGAGAATAAAAAGGTTACTGAATTTGCAAACAAAGTGGTAATTAAAAGAGCAGTTACTATGAAGAGGCTACAGTACAGCAGAAACTTCAATTCAAAGGTAACTATTTTAAAAGAAACAGAATTTAAAAGCACAGTACATGTCTAATAACTGAAATAGACATTTGAAGGTGTAAACCAATACACTTCCCAGGGACGTTCTGAAATTGCAGCTAATCCTCTAAATTAAAAATATCCATACCCTGAGAAGTCACAGGGGTCAGTACTTTGGCTGGCACCAGAAGTTGCTGGTTCATGTAACGTCATCAATAACTCCACTACAATCTCTGGTAAATTACTAATGAATAAATGATCAATCTGCAAAGACACAAAACAAAATATATTTAAGTTCTCCTGTCTGTGATCTTTAAGTCAGCTAGTTTAAGGGGCTCACGTTATTGTCTCATTTCCAAAATTATTCAGTGATTACAGAAGGAAATAGTTATCAAAGATATAAGATCTGCAAGACATGCAACTAGCACCACTTTTTTCTGCTATGCAGCCAACCTACAGACTCAAAGGAAAATAGGGAAATTATATCAAACAAGACTCTCTTAATCCAACTTTTTCATTTAATTTTAAAGAATCACTTTAATGAGTAAGGCTTCAGGTCTAGCTTGAAATTCCTCAACCTAATCACTTTCCTGCCAACCAAATTCCCCACTGATCTATATTGCTCATCAACCTGCATTTTACCTTTATTTGAGAACACTATCTTTGAGAACTTTACTAGTAAGGATTCCCAGTGACTGGCAATTATCCCCTTTGTTCCTTGCATATCTTTCCCCCAGATTCCAACTTGGTTGATATCCCAAATTCTGAGGCTAGCTGCTACCCACAGGTCATTCAGTTCAGTTCAGTTCAGTCGCTCAATCATGTCCAATTCTTCGCGACCCCATGAACTGCAGCACACCAGGCCTCCCTGTCCATCACCAACTCCCGGAGTTCACTCAGACTCATGTCCATTGAGTCAGTGATGCCATCCAGCCATCTCATCCTCTGTCGCCCCCTTCTCCTCCTGCCCCCAATCCCTCCCAGCATCAGAGGCATTAATACTAGGTAAAAATCCTCCTGGACAGGAGCAGACTCTTCATCACCCACTTCTTGCTACAGGCAGCCTCACAAAAGGCATAAGTTCTTTAAATAAGAGTGGGTGTACTACATTATCGGGGAAGGCAATGGCACCCCACCCCAGTACTTTTGCCTGGAAAATCCCATGGACGGAGGAGCCTGGTGGGCTTCAGTCCATGGGGTCACTAGGAGTCGGACACGACTGAGTGACTTCACTTTCACTTTTCACTTTCATGCATTGGGGAAGGAAATGGCAACCCACTCCAGTATTCTTGCCTGGAGAATCCCAGGGACGGGGGAGCCTGGTGGGCTTCCGTCTATGGGGTCGCACAGAGTCGGACACAATTGAAGCGACTTAGCAGCAGTAGCATTAGCAGTACTACATTATACCTCAGCCAAATGAATGAGAACTATAAAGTCTTAAAAGGCATTTTTTGTTAGCTCTGCAAGTAACGAATTACAGTGCTTTAAACCAAAAGGCAAATGGGCTCATTTACTATCTTTACCTCTTCCACACAGAGATTTGGAAACCCTTCCTAACAGCAAAAATATTCTGGAATGTGGCACAACAGAAATCTAATGTAAAGATCTTAGCCTTTCCCTGTAATGTAACATTAATTACATCATATCATCAATTCCAAGGTTTCAGCCTTTTAAAAAATCCAACCCTATTTCCAGTATATCTGGAATCAATAAGACAAACTGGCCAACTCTGATTAATATCAGAGGAAAACTTAGAGAGTTTCCCTGCACATTGGTGACAACTGACTTCCTTAATTTTATATAATTTTCTTACAAGCAAATCTCTAATGTTTAAGCTAAAGGTACATAAAAATAATTCAAAAAAAAATTCAGATATCTCGGTATACCTAAACAATCTTATAACTATACCTTTTAGACATTCAACAACTGACAGTTATAGAAGACTGAAAGATTGATAATAGTGGTACCATCACTTATCCACAGAAAAAAGAATGTGGATTGATTAGGTAAGCTGCATATTAGAGAAACAGAGAAAAATTAACTTAAAATGATGATGCTAAATGAAACTGAGACAAATAAAAATTTATGTCTTTAACAAAGAAGCTAAGAAATTATTTTTAATTTTTAGCTCTCTTTGTTCTTGAGACTAGTGTTTTAATCAGGGTTTAATGTAATCACATTTCCCATCTAGACTTATTCTGACTCAAACATGCTTTCTTTTGATTTGAATACATAAAGAGGAATACTAAGAGTAAATGTGCTCAGAAGTCTAAACTGGAAGATTGGGTGAAAGGGTCTGGAAGCAGACTGCCTCTCATAAATTCCATACCCTTTGGCAAGCCAACATTCTGTTCCAACTGCCTTTTATGGAGGGAGCACCACTGCTCACCATCTTCCTCCAGACTACAGACTTACAACCAGCTCTGAATAGAAATAGCCCACCTAAGCAACTAAGAGACTTGCTGTTCACAGATAACTAGGCAATGAAAAAAGAGTCTGCTGAAGTTTATCCAGCTGTAATAGTAACATTGACCAAGCTTTGTTAGTCATCCCTTGCTTATGTTAAAAAGTGGAGTGACCAATTTTCTTTCACTTTAAAAAGTTTATATATGTATCTGAATATAAGTTGCCTCAAACAATTTTAGATATGTATAAATTACTATAAAAGAAACAAGTTATTAGGTCGTTTTTAACTTGACTCCATCTTTCATCAAATAATGAATACTTGATATACACTATATAGTTGGGATACATCAGAAAAAAGAAGAAAAATCTGACCTTTACAAGTAGTTATAGTGGAGAAGGTTGATAAAAACCAGTGAACATAATTCATAAGTAAGCTATATCACACATTAGAAGGTAGTAAATGCCATGGAAAAAGCAGAGAATGGGAACATGGGACTGTACTTTTCCTTGAAAAATGAAGGGCTTAATGATAGTCAAGAGAAGTGAAGATTTTCTAACAGGATGACCTTGTTCAGCATTGCTTGAATTTAATAACCAGTTTGTATTCATGTATTACTGCCAATTAAAACAATATTTTACAAGGAAAAGGTGGTAAAATTATTCCAAAGTTAAAAAGAAAATTCCCGATTAAAAACATTTAAAAACCAATCAAAAGGAGAGAACACTGTACAATAACAAAAAAATTAATGGATTGCCTATGTGATAGTGATTATTATAAAATATTAAACTTAATTACATAAGTGATGAATAACCTAAAGTTACACTTCAGATCAATTATGGGATAAAAGGTATTGTAAATATTGAAGTCATACCTGTTTTCCTAATAAGTTTTCATCTTTAAGCATATCATAGACTTTGGTAGCAGTCTCTCTTTGCTGTGCCATCCCACTGTCTTCTGTACCCTCATAAGCAAAGTATGGAAGAATATTTACAAGAATCTTTGGAAAGCAGTCTGTCAGAAGACTTTTCCAATCCTCTTGAATTTGATTAGCAATTAACTTTACTTCATCAAAATGACTTCTAATCACTAGAGGTGGAACCAAAATTTTATAACAAGACCTAAAAATATAAAAATTAAAAACATACATTAAAAATATAACTTTTCAAAGTAAAACTTTATAATATGGTCCTTAAAATAACAGAATGGTTTTGGAAATTCCTGGTGTTCCAGTGGACTTCAATGCTTCCACCATGGGTTCAAACACTGGTCAGGAAAGTAAAGATTCCTTGATTCATGTGGTGTGGGCAAAAAAATAAATAAAACTGTTTAATAAGCTTAGAGTATCACTTTATCTAGATCATTAAGCATTCTTACTCTATAAATGAAGACATAAAGTTAAGTAAATTTTAAATAGTCACACTAAAAAAAACAGAGGCATTAAGAGTATTATCACCCTAAAGGCATGATGAAAAACAAGTGAAAATGAATTTATATTTATTTCTTCTGTATAATTTTTATGTAAGATTATTATATAGTGAAAGGTGAAAGCAATTTATAAATTCAAAAAATAAATGTAGATATTGGCAAAATGAACAAACAATAAGGGCTATTGTTGCTATTGCTGCTGAGTCGCTTCAGTCGTGTCCGACTCTGTGCGACCCCATAGACGGCAGCCCACCATGCTCCCCTGTCCCTGGGATTCTCCAGGCAAGAACACTGGAGTGGGTTGTCATTTCCTTCTCCAATGCATGAAAGTGAAAAGTGAAAGTGAAGTTGCTCAGTCGTGTCTGACTCTTTGCGACCCCATGGACTGTATTCTACCAGGCTCCTCCATCCATGGGATTTTCCAGGCAAGAATACTGGAGTGGTTTGCCATTGCCTTCTCCATATAAGGACTATTAAACAATTACAGATTACCTTCCCATATCCTGATATTTAAGCATTATTATTTAGTTGTTTCAAACCTCTCCATTTTCAAAATTCTCTTCTCCAGACTTGGGAGTTAGCAAAATAAATACCTGAATATTAAACTTTAAGTCATACAGAAATAACTAAATGGCCCACATTCAAACAGGAGAAAAGAAAAACAGGGTAAAAATAATCAGCCACCAATAATTTATCTTTGATTTTCAACAGGGAAAGTTATTAAATATTAAAGCTGAAACGGACCTTTAAGATCTCTATACATCCTTGTGTGTGCACACAGTCATGTACAACTCTTTGAGACCCCATAGACTGTAGCCTGTCAGGCTCCTCTGTCCATGGGATTTTACAGGCAAGAATACTGGAGAGGGTTGACATTTTCTACTCCAATAACTCCAGTAAGAAACTTTACAGTAAGAAATCAAGACCCAGGTGGTGTTCTTGTGGCTTGTCTAAAGTCATATAGCTGGCTTACTGGCACAGCTAGGACCAGATCCTAAATTAACTGATAACCTTCAATATGCTTTCATTTATAAAAGCTGTCTTGATTCTCATAATATCATTAATACCTAATTTTAAATATCTTTCACATGTGCCATATGCAAACCTACCTATAGAAATCTTCAATGTTTGTGTAATTTAATAAAATAAAAGGAAAAGAAGATACACTGTATTCAGGATCTTGAAGATTTAGCCATTCCAATACCAAATAATCCAAATGAGAAGCCATGAAATCTTCTAAACATCTATATCCAAAAGTTTCAGAAACTTTCTTTAAAACCTGTAAAAATCAAAAAAGAAGTCAATGTTTTAATAATGAAATAATAATCATTTATATCCTTAATATTATTTACAGTATGGCTTTGAGCATTCATGTAACTTTTCTATACCTTGATTAACTTATCTATGCTGTTGTTGTTTGTTGTTATTTAGTCACAATGTTGTTTGTTGTTATTTAGTCGGGGAAGGCAATGGCACCCCACCCCAGTACTCTTGCCTGGAAAATCCCATAGACGGAGGAGCCTGGTAGGCTCCAGTCCGTGGGGTCGCTAAGAGTCAGACACGACTGAGTGACTTCACTTTCACTTTTCACTTTCATGCATTGGAGAAGGAAATGGCAACCCACTCCAGTGTTCTTGCCTGGAGAATCCCAGGGACAGGGGAGCCTGGTGAGCTTCCGTCTATGGGGTCGCACAGAGTCGGGCACGACTGAAGCGACTTAGCAGCAGTAGCAGTCACAAAGTCATGTCTGACTCTTTTGTAATCCCATGGACTGTAGATCACCAGACTCCTCTGTCCATGGGATTTCCCAGGCAAGAATACTGGGAAGAATACTGGGTGGGGAAGATCCTTCTCCAGGAGATTTTTCCCACCCAGGGATCAAACCTGGGGAAAAAGTTCCACTGGAAACCATGCTAGATACTTCAAGCCATGATCAATCATTGGTTTATCGTGTAAAAATAAAGGATGGAAAGGCCTGGAACTTCTCAAACCATGAGCGCTGAGGTGTTGGGCCAGGGGCGGAAGTAAACATTCTACAACAATGGACCCTGTTCTTTCTAATCATGCAACTTAAAAGCTTTCTGTATCTAAAATTTGACTTCTCGCCCCACTGGATTCCAAGGTCATGCTCTAGAATCCACCAAGCAAAATACGTACTGCTTTTTTATCTCCGAGTATTCCCCCCAAAAAATACTATTTGAGAGGGTCTGGTCTGAATGATGACAGGTCACTCACTCTTATTAGTTCAATGACAGTCTTGTGAAATGCTCTTAAACTGAATGTAAAAAATGACACTGTATACAAATAAATACACTCTATCATAAGTAAAGTAATGCTCAAAATTCTCCAAGCCAGGCTTCAGCAATATGTGAACCGTGAACTTCCTGATGTTCAAGCTGGTTTTAGAAAAGGCAGAGGAACCAGAGATCAAATTGCCAACATCCGCTGGATCATGGAAAAAGCAAGAGAGTTCCAGAAAAACATCTATTTCTGCTTTATTGACTATGCCAAAGCCTTTGACTGTGTGGATCACAATAAACTATGGAAAATTCTGAAAGAGATGGGAATACCAGACCACCTGATCTGCCTCTTAAGAAATCTGTATGCAGGTCAGGAAGCAACAGTTAGAACTGGTCATGGAACAACAGACTGGTTCCAAATAGGAAAAGGAGGACGTCAAGGCTGCATATTGTCACCATGTTTATTTAACTTATATGCAGAGTACATCATGAGAAATGCTGGACTGGAAGAAACAGAAGTTGGAATCAAGATTGCCGGGAGAAATATCAATAACCTCAGATATGCAGATGACACCACTCTTATGGCAGAAAGTGAAGACGGGCTAAAGAGCCTCTTGATGAAAGTGAAAGTGGAGAGTGAAAAGGCTGGCTTAAAGCTCAACATTCAGAAAACGAAGATCATGGCATCTGGTCCCATCACTGCATGGGAAATAGATGGGGAAACAGTGGAAACAGTGTCAGACTTTGTTTTTCTGGGCTCCAAAATCACTGCAGATGGTGACTGCAGCCATGAAATTAAAAGACGCTTACTCCTTGGAAGGAAAGTTATGACCAACCTAGATAGCATATTCAAAAGCAGAGACATCACTTTGCCAACAAAGGTTCGCCTAGTCAAGGCTATGGTCTTTCCTGTGGTCATGTATGGATGTGAGAGCTGGACTGTGAAGAAGGCTGAGCGCCGAAGAATTCATGCTTTTGAACTGTGGTGTTGGAGAAGACTCTTCAGAGTCCCTTGGACTGCAAGAAGATCCAACCAGTCCATTCTGAAGGAGATCAATCCTGGAATTTATTTAGAAGGAATGATGCTAAAGCTGAAACTCCAGTATTTTGGCCACCTCATGCGAAGAGTTGACTCATTGGAGAAGACTCTGATGCTGGGAGGGATTGAGGGCAGGAGGAGAAGGGGACGACAGAGGATGAGATGGCTGGATGGCATCACTGACTCGATGGATGCGGGTCTGAGTGACCTCCGGGAGCTGGTGATGGACAGGGAGGCCTGGCGTGCTGCGGTTCATGGGGTCGCAAAGAGTCGGACACGACTGAGCGACTGATCTGATCTGATCTGATAAGTTATTGCTTTCCAATATTCCAAATCTAAAAAATAATACCATCTCCGACTCTTTAATAAATGCCATATTTAAAACCTAGCTTTAATGGTTTAAAAGTTATCCAAAGAAGATTATAATAAAAATATTCATACATACATACCTTTTTAACGAGGTGAGGCTCTAGTCCATTCTCTTTCACAGACTTGCATAGGGCGAATAAAGCCTGCTTTTCACAGACAGGGCTACAGTATAACACCACAGCTATCATCATCAATAAAGTGGCTTTTCTATTACAAATCTCATCCAAAGTTTCAGAGTTTTCAGTTCTGTGGGACTTTAGAATTTTTTAAACAAAACATAATGTAAATATTTAAATATCCCAAATAAAACAACCAGGCTAACACCAAAGAATACCACCACAACATCTAAACAGCCAGTGAACAGTTTTAAATCCTACAGTGATGGAGTTAAAGAGATTATGAGAAAGGACCAAAGTTGCTACAGTGGGAAAGACTGCTGTTGATAAACACCTCATAGAATAAGAATCGTCAAACATTTCAATGAAGTATAAAGAACTGTGAAGAAAAAAGAAGAGAAAAAAAGTAACTGCAGGAATGTGAGCAAGATTAAAATCTCATCAACTACCAAGTATTACCTTCTAAGATGTTTTACCATCTTATTACCATTATAACTTAATATATATAGCTCTTTATCCTTTAAAAATATCATAGATATCACCAAAAAAACCTAATAAAGTCATACTACTAGATAAAATGATACATGCTTCTAGCTTAACAATCAATCATTAAACTCTTCCAACAGACATAAACATTTTTTGACTTACTATAATTGACAGAAGTTTATCTTCACTTTTAGAAAAAACGGCCAGTCACTGATCCTATTTCTATTTTTGGTACAAGAAAAAGTAAGGACGTAATTCCTTTACTAAATGGCAATCACTGACATGTTTAAAAATAGTTATGATCTTCTCAGGAAGTCAACTCCTTTACCTATTCTGTATGAGAGATAGGTCTAGAGACTCTCTAACATTTTAGTTAGAGATTTACTTTTACTGGGAACAAAGCCAGCTGCCCTCTAAAATGAATAGAAGATTCAAGTTCTTCTTATAAACTAGCTCATTACAGTCTGCTTCTATTAATGACATCTAAGATGGAATTTGCTTTTTTTTGATAGCCATTATAATGTTGGTTCATGTTATGCTCTCAAGATGTAAAACTTCTTAGGTCTTTCTCCAAATAAACTGCAGTCAGGTCAGTGTTTTCTCTTTTTGTACATGACATGCTAATTTTAAAATATATAATATACATTATCTCTAGTAAACTTTATATTATTTACACTCATTTTTGTAATCTCTTGAAATCTTCTCCAAAATTCATATTTTTTTCATGCGATTTTCCTTTTCAGTTTTGTTCTGTTATAGAATATATAATCATTTGAGTAACTGTTTGGTAAAATAACATATGGCATATTTACAGAAAGTATATGTAATAACAAATATACATTAATAAAATTACCAATTCTTTCATTCCTTCCTGAGCTTTAAAGTAAGCATTTTCAAAAGCTGTTTGCTGAAGCTTCAAAGGAAGTGCTTTCAATGTGGAAGAACCTTGTTTTATATGCTGAAACAATCTTAAAAAAAAAAAAAGCAAAAAGTGAAATGATTTTTAATCTTAAACTCTACTTTCCAAAGCATATTTACAGGGCAAAAATAAATCACTTTGTGAGACATACTAACATATTAGGCCTTCCTTCAAAAGACCAAGGAAATGTAAGTCTAGTAGGTTCAAAGCTACTAATATTAGGATCTTTACCAAACAACCCATATTCTCCTAGAACTGAAAAGTGTCTCAAAAGATCTCTTAGCTTATTGCTCAAACCTGAATATCCCTGAATGCAAACTAACCAGAAAAAAAAATTTGTCCTCTGGTAAAATACCAACAAGAAGAAGCCACAGGCTCTTATATCAACCTGCTCTAACATTTAATCACAACTTAAAAGTTACTGCTTCCCTGATAGCTCAGTTGGTAGAGAATTTGCCTGCAATGCAGGAGACCTTGGTTCAATTACTGGATTGGGAAGATCTGCTGGAGAAGCGATAGGCTACCCAGTATTCTTGGGCTTCTCTGTAGGCTCAGCTGGTAAAGAATCTGTCTGCAATGCAGGAGTCCTGGGTTCGATCCCTGGGTAGGGAAGATCCTCTAGATATGGGGAAGTCTACCCACTCTAGTATTCTGGCCTGTATAGTCCATGGGGTCACAAAGAGTTGGACACGACTGAGCGACTTTCACTTTCTAAAAGGTATTAGCTTTAATGTCTTGATGTTCCATTAAAATTATTTTTATGTGGTAGAGGAGAGCTGATTAGTGCTTTTTTGCATAACGTACCATCATATTTAAGGACAACTCTTTAGCCAATTTTGTCTTTTATACTAATCAAAACATATCAAAGTATCAACTTTTTGCTATTTCTCTCATTCCTCAGTTTCTCCAATCTCTCTTCAGCAGCTTAATATGAAGTATCTAACAAGTAAACAACCAATAAATAAATAAATATGTTCATGCCATTCATGAATTTATGCATTTTTGAATCCTAAGAGATCTTTTAAATGTCAGCACTACACTGCTTTATTATATTCAACTTGTTATCCTCTGTAACCCCAGATCTTTAATTTCTGTACATATTTTCTTTTCTAAGTATTTGAAATAAAGCAAACATTACAATGCACTGTGGTTTTACTAAAAATAGTCCTAAACCTGAGAAGTTAGTTTTTGTGACCTATGAAAACATTAATTTTCAGAATATCAAAATTTTGGACACATCATGTTTTCTAACATGTGTATTTATGTGACTGCATGGTAATTTCTTCAGTGTTCTTTAATTATTGGTCATCTACATTTGAACAGAAAAAGTACTCAAATGATTTTTAGCTTTGATGTTTTAAGCATAATGTAATTTTTTTCAAATATTCATTGATTTTACAAATTATTAAACACCTGGCACATTCCAAGTGTTATTTTAGGTGCTAAATACACAGCAAAAGAGACAAACACTCTCTGGAGCTCACATCCTAGATAAATGTGTTAAAATATAATATTTCAACTGGTGATAAATGCTATAGAGAAAAATAAAGCAGAGAGATTTTGTTTACAGGAGAGTGAGGTGGGAAAGGCAGAGGTAAGTTACAATCTAGAGTTTTAAAATCAACTTAATAACCCATTAAACATACAGTTGCTAAAATTTAATATTTGCTTCTTCAGGTTGTTATTGTTTTTCAGTTGCTAAATCACATGCGAATCTTTGTGAAGACATGAAATGCAGCACGTCAGGCTTCCCTGTCCTTAGCTATCTTCCTAAGTTTGCTCAAACTGATGTCCATTGATTCAGTGATAACATCCAAACATCTCATCCTCTGTTGCTCCCTTCTCCTCTTTCCCTCAATCTTTCCCAACATCAGGGTCTTTTCCAATGAGTCAGCTCTTGGCATGAGGTGGCCAAAGCAGCTTCAGCATCAGTCCTTCCAATGAATATTCAGGGTTGATTTCCTTTAGGAATCTCCTTGCTGTCCAAGGTACTCTCAAGAGTCTTCTCCAACACCACATTTCGAAAGCATCAATTCTTTGGCACTCAGCCTTCTTTATGGTCCAACTCTCACATGTATAAATGACTAATGGAAAAACCATAGCTTTGATTAGACGGACCTTTGTTGGCAAAGTGATGTCTCTGCTTTCTAATATGCTATTTAGGTTTGTCATAGCTTTTCTTCCAAGGAACAAGCATCTTTTAATTTCATGACCGCAGTCACTGTCTGCAATGATTCTGGAGCCCAAGAAAATGAAATCTGTCACTGTTTCCACTTTTTCCCCATCTATTTGCCATTAAGTGATGGGACCAGATGCCATGACCTTAGTTTTTTGAATGTTGAGTTTTAAGCCAGATTTTTCACTCTCCTCTTTCACCTTCACCAAGAGACTCTTTATAGCTTCTCTTCACTTTCTGCCATTAGAGTGGTGAGATCTGCACATCTGAGGTTGTTGATATTTCTCCTGGCAATCTTGATTCCAGCTTGTGCTTCATCCAGCCCAAAATTTCTCATGATGTACTCTGCACATAAGTTAAATAAGATGGGTGACAATAATCAGCCTTGATGTTTGCCTTTCCCAATTTTGAACCAGTCCATTGTTCCATGTCTGGTTCTAATTGCTGTTTCTTGACTTGCAGACAGGTTTCTCAGGAGGCAGGTGAGGTGATCTGGTATTCCCATCCCTTTCAGAATTTTCTACAGCTTGTTGTAATCCACACAGTCAAAGCCTTCTTTAGGTACTCAAACATAACACATTCTTATGGGAGAATCACTCCAATGCCTAATTTTATGTCCAATTGAATAAATATGATTATAATTAGCAAAATGTAAAATATGCTAATTTTCATTTTATAAACTCATGTAAAATCTCTCTAATACCTAAAAGCCCTATATCTCTAATTGGGAGTAGGCATATCTCATTCATCTCAACCACTCACTAGATGTATGGCACTTATCACCTTACTTTATCTCTCTAAGCCACAGAGTTTTCGTTACTAAATTAGATAAAATAATCATATCTAAGTGAAAGAGTTGTCAGAATTAAGAGAAAACAAAAATGCCAGGCATACAGTCTATGCTTAGTAATCATTATTTTTAATATCACCCCTAGTGAGCTGACTGTGCTAGACCTTGAACTGCTATCTTCAGCACTCCAGATACTTCATGAATACTTGACCCATTACCTATTGATTGACTCCGCAGCCAACATGCGAACTTGGTGATGATTATCAGCAAGAAACTGTGGAAATACTTCATTTACAGGAAGATCTTTTCCCTTTACATTCAGAATAGACCATTTTGAATAAGGATCAGCCTATGGGAAAAGATTAATTGAGGTTAAATGTGAAATACTAAGAGAAAAACTACCCATTAACAAATAGAAATAAAGACTGCTTTTAAAATGTCACTGGAGACCTTCCTAATAATTAAAGTGGAATAACTCACCTCAAGCAAAGTTTTAAGGCATTTTACTAGTGCCATTCTTACAGAGAATGTACTTTTTCCCTCCTTTGTTAAGTGCCTGAAATAAAGTACATGTCTTAATATCAAGTAATTATTCCAATAAAAACATAGTCAAAAAAAAAAATCACTGGACATTAAGATTATTCTAGGCAGCTTCCAAAATTCCTTTCCATGATAAATTTAATTGTCACTATGCAGTATTTAACTTATATGCAGAGTACATCATGAGAAATGCTGGACTGGAAGAAACACAATTTGGAATCAAGATTGCCGGGAGAAATATCAATAACCTCAGATATGCAGATGACACCACTCTTATGGCAGAAAGTGAAGAGGGGCTAAAAAGCCTCTTGATGAAAGTGAAAGTGGAGAGTGAAAAGATTGGCTTAAAGCTCAACATTCAGGAAAGGAAGATCATGGCATCTGGTCCCATCACTGCATGGGAAATAGATGGGGAAACAGTGGAAACAGTGTCAGACTTTGTTTTTCTGGGCTCCAAAATCACTGCAGATGGTGACTGCAGCCATGAAATTAAAAGACACTTGCTCCTTGGAAGGAAAGTTATGACCAACCTAGATAGCATATTCAAAGCAGAGACATTACTTTACCAACAAAGGTTCGCCTAGTCAAGGCTATGGTCTTTCCTGTGGTCATGTATGGATGTGAGAGCTGGACTGTGAAGAAGGCTGAGCGCCGAAGAATTGATGCTTTTGAACTGTGGTGTTGGAGAAGACTCTTGAGAGTCCCTTGGACTGCAAGAAGATCCAACCAGTCCATTCTGAAGGAGATCAATCCTGGAATTTCTTTGGAAGGAATGATGCTAAAGCTGAAGCTTCAGTATTTTGGCCACCTCATGCGAAGAGTTGACTCATTGGAGAAGACTCTGATGCTGGGAGGGATTGAGGGCAGGAGGAGAAGGGGACGACAGAGGATGAGATGGCTGGATGGCATCACTGACTCGATGGATGCGAGTCTGAGTGACCTCCGGGAGCTGGTGATGGACGGGGGGCCTGGCGTGCTGCGGTTCATGGGGTCGCAAAGAGTCGGACACGACTGAGCGACTGATCTGATCTGATGCAGTATATGCCAATATTCTCAACTTTCAAAAATTCCAGCTAAAATAAACTGGTTTGAAAATCAGCTTATTTTAGTGTATTTGTGTCATATGATTATGCCTCATTTGGGGGCTATCACACTTCAGCTAACCATGTTATTGAAAACATGCTTGAAAAGGAAAACATTTTTAGTGTTGTATATCAAAGATTTAGAAAATCATATTCTGTACTGATTCAGAAATCATTACCCACCAACTGGTATGAGGGTTCTGAATTACATATATATGCTCCTCTATAATATCTCACACTGTGACTCTGTGCATGAAACAATCAGATACTGACAAGGCCAACTTGTTCACTTTAGGAATATAAACTACTCGATTTATTAAGACTTGTTGCACTTTGCTTTAATTCATCATATTTGCCAAACTATTAAGTGATTCAGAATTCAAAGAGAAATATACTAAACTCAGTTTAGGAAGCCAAGCCTTAAGCAGAAAACAATGTAGTTCTTCAAGCAATTAAGAAGGGAAATACAAGTTACATTTCACTATTGTTAAAAAACGTATATAGCTACATTCAAGGATTAGAAGAAATCACTAGGAAGTAGAAATGCAAAGTTTGCATTTGTATGCAAAAGTGGCAAAAGAAAAACAAGAACTCCATAAAATAATCTATACCCACCAAAATGCTCCAATCACTGTTAGAAACTGTCCTTGAGCATCCCTTGTGTTCTCATCATCCATATTTCTGTGACATAGGTTCATCACCACGTGAAGGACATGGTTTAAAATGGTTTTACAAACATCTTGGTCACGGTGATAAGATGAACACACATTGCTGTGGTGGAAAAAAATTTAACTTTATCAGCATAATAGAACACACCAGTTTGGTTTATAAATTTAGAGTAAATATTCTATATGTTTTAATGTCTTACGGTAGTGGTTTTAGAAGTTTTGCAACATCTTCCATTGGCAAGGGATATTCTTCTCCAGGAAGCGCCTTTAAAAGCACTAGATACTAAGATGGGGGGTGGAGGTGGGGAGAATTAGTTTTTTTTTCAAATGATATTTATCATTCACTTAAATAAATACATATAAGTAAACCATAAATTCATATATATAAACATATGTGCCTACACATACACACTTGAGCCGTGCATTTTTTTACCAGGCAATAGCAGGAGAGTTTGAAGTCAGAGAGTGGGACACAAATCCTAGCACAATGTTACTACTTGTATGGTTTTAAAACTTGCCTTGTCATCTGCCTCTTTGTACTCTCAGCTGTAAAATAAGGATACACCACTTTACTGGCCAGATTACTGTGAAGATGAAAGGAAATGCATGTAAAGGTGTAATTTTTTTGCCAGCATTCAGTGAGTGACAGTTGTTACCACTGTTGGGGTTAACTGCCTGAGCAAGAGTCTCAAACTATGTCACCGCCCTCTGAAAACAATACTTGAGGTTTAAAACTTTAATGGTTAAAAACTATTCTATTAATGAATTTTAGAAAGCAGAGATGCACTCTGAATACGCACTGTGAATAATCCAAATACCATGACTTATCATATCACTTATCATAGGCTCTCTATGGTACAGTATAAAGGGCTTCTCAGCAACTACTAGTATAATGTTAAGTTATAACTAGGCAGCCAGTTTTTGACATGCCAAATAATTTTTTTGCTGTATTAAGAATCAGAAGTCTTTTCCCCCTCATCATCTATATGTAGAAAAATGTTTCTTACTCCTTCTGATATTATAAAAAGAATATTAAGTTGGACCATTTTAAATGTATGCCATGAGAGTCCTGTGTGATATTAGTGAGTGTCTTGAAATGACTTTTAACATCAAAGCCCCAGAAAAGCATACAGCCCTCCCAGCTGGTTGGGGCTAGAGACATTACTAGAGTGTTGCCAGGTTTGAAACCAAGGGATCAAACAAGACTCAACCTAGCATATTTGCCAGAGCTAGGTGATCAGCCAGGATGTTCATCAAAGCTAGAATATGACAAGAAATTCTATCAGGGATTCAACCTCAATATTTCCAAGGGATTCTAATTGGCATGTTTCCCATGGCTGGGGAAATCACCTGACATGTTTGCCAACTTGCTGCCTGTTACTAGGGATATGACCATAGACTCATCCACCATACTCACTGAGATAGGAGCTCCCCCTACATGTTCACCAGCACTGGGGCTAAGCACCCATGGTCAGGAGATGTTATATGTAATAATATTAAGTAAACCAATCCATCGAGGTTAAGTGGAAAGCCAGATTTCTTACTGTTGGAAAGGGAGCTATACATATGGACAGAGAAAAATAAATTCTACAGTGCTGGATTGGAATTGGAGATATCTATCTGTAAATGAATAGGCTGATGAAGGAAGCAAAGGAGAGAGATTACTTTTGTTAAGTCTAAATCTAATGAGGAAACATGAGACAAATTCAAACAGTAGGATTCTATACAGCAGCTATACTATTCAAAAATAGTCATGAAAGATATGCTATGCTATGCTAAGTCACTTTAGTCGTGTCCGATTCTGTGTGACCCCATAGACGGCAGCCCTCCAGGCTCCGCAGTCCCTGGAACTCTCCAGGCAAGAACACCGGAGTGGGCCGCCACGTCCTTCTCCAATGTATGAAAGTGAAAAGTGAAAGTGAAGTTGCTCAGTCGTGTCCGACTCTTAGCGACCCCATGGACTGCAGCCTACCAGGCTCCTCTGTCCATGGGATTTTCTAGGCAAGAGTACTGGAGTGGGGTGCCATTGCCTTCTCCACATGCAAGATAAGGAAAGAGTAAAGAACTCTTCCACACTGAAAGAAACTGAACAGACCTGGGAACTAATAAATTATCATATTTATTAGTTAATATGATATAATGTTAATTTCTTGATGATTATACATCAATGTCAATTGATATATAATTAACTGTACAATGTTAATTTCTTGATTATGATACTGTAGTTATATAGGAGAGCATCGCTGTTTTTAGGACATATACACTGAAGTAAATGGGCATCATATTTGTATATTTAATCTCAAAATGGTACAGAAAAAAAGTATGTGTCTGTGTGTGTGTGTGTGTGTGTATATGGGTATAGCATGCAGGGAAAGATAAGTCAAATGTAGCAAAATGTTAACTACAGAGGCTTAGGAATGAAATATAGGACATTCTGTAGCATTTTAACTTTATAGCCACTTTGAAATTACATTAAAACATTTTAAAGCATATAAACCAAGGTCAAGGCAAGATTCAGACTTCAATAACAATGTTATGTATTATTTTTATATTCAGAGTCTGTGCTTCTTGGCCTGGTTTTAAATAATTTATAAAAATTATACCCAAAGAAAAGAAATCTATCAAAAGTCCATTCAATTCTTAATGTTACAGTATCCACTTAAATGTTTTCACAGTACATTAAAAGTATATTTTATAACAGTCTCAGATTCATTTCTCAAGGAAGCAATTTCAATTCTTCAAAGGTACAATGTGATTCTTATATGTCACTCCATTACATTTAGCTAGCAAGATCAAGTACACTCAAAGCACTTCTTTCACTGAACTTACCATGTGTAAATGAAGACATCTGGTAGGGTCTAGCATGCTAGAATCAATTAACATTAATAATTCCCTCCGAATATCAGCTGCCCTAAATGACACAGTGTTAGTCTGAGCAGTGGTTACACACATACACAAGAACTTGAGCATGTCTAAAGAAAGTAGATCTTGCTTTGATAGATGTTCTTCAGCTAAAGGATTCATGGCACCTAAAAATAAAAAGCACTTATTAAGACTAATAGAAATGGGGAAAAAAAAAACTAACAGAGGTGTAAAATAACCACACACATTGAATATTAACACAAGTATCTTCCCTGAACAACAGAAAAAGAAATAAAAACATATGGAAAGCAAAACTATACTAAATTTGATTACACACTAAAAGCTTCAAAATTCTTTAAAAAAGGTTACTCTAGGATTCTGTCATCAAAAAATAATATATGGAAAAATCTACGTGGGCAAATAGTCACTGCAGTATCGTTAGAAAGGGATCTAAATTTCTGACAATAAAAAAAAAAAATGGCCTAGTAAATTATGGTATGTATGTTAAATACGCTATTATACAGCCATTAAACAGCATGATTATCAACAGCACAAGTACCTAAATGAAAAAACTCTTCTAGTTAATGTTAAAAGAAAACGGACAAAGGTATAAAAAGGCATCTGAATATTGATGCTGATTATAATTTTGAATTATATGGGTCTACGTAGAAATAACAAAAAAAAAGGTAAATGACTGCAATATGGGTGCTTTTGCACATCCTGCTTATTATTTCCAAATAACCAATATGTTTAGTTATCCAAAAATGTTTTTATTTCTTTAGCAATTATTTTAAATTCACCCATGAAGAATAAAATAGGAAACTGATAATAAATTCAATTAAATGTGAGATAATTCTAAACTGTATGGAAAGGAACAATCCTAAATGACTACACAAAAAGGAAATAAAATGAGCACAAAATAGTATATATGAAGTCTTTTATAATATCAAATAATACTAGAAGGTTAAAAAAAAATCTCATGCAATAAAATGTATTTACCAATAGTAATTTGGCTCTTTCCAGATTCATTTGTATCCGTAACACTACCAGCAGGGGAATCATTAAATAGACTCATGTATGACTGATCCTCCATCCTCATTAGATTTTCATCAGTATCTTCTTCCAGTGGTTCTGCTTCTTTAACAGAAGAAGCCTTTTTATTATCAAAAGGCTTTTTGATAATAAATGCCTTCAAACAAGAGAAAGAAAGATGTTTCAAGCTGGCTTCTTTCAGAAGCACTCTGCAGTTAAAATTGACCTAATCAAACAATTGAAGAATCAGGTGTATAAAATGGATATATAATCTGTACTGTCAATATAGCAGAATAATTTATAATCTTTACAAATGACTTCTTATATTAAGAAACTTCATACTACTGCAAACTGATGAGGGTGAAGGCAAGATTATAGCTTGACTACATAGAGGACAGTATGACTATTTTGGAGGACAATGACAATATCTATCAAAAAATATCAATAAAATTCATATTCCATTTAAACAAGAAATTCCATTTCTAAAATTTTCCTACATCGTTCAGAGGCACAAAAAGAAGTAGATGAAACTAAGAAATTTACTGCAGCAACTCTTTGGAGGGAAAAAAAAAAATTACACTTTTAATTAAGATCAGTTGGGTTAAAATACATATATGCTATTTTCATATATAATGAAACACCACATTGCTGCAAAACAAAAAAAAACAAGTAAGGCAGTAAGGTATAACTCTATAAAGCAGCAAGGAAAGATGACTGAGATTTATCATTAAAGGAAAACAATCAAGTTACAGAATATTCTTTCACTCATTAAGTATTTGAATATCTAGTATGTGCCAGGCACTGTTCCAGACAAAGACGTATGCAAGCCATTGATATGAAAAAGAAAAATATATGTTGCTTGTCTAGTAAGGTTTTTGTTTTTATGAATAGAGAATTCTTTTGAATTTTGCTACGTTATACGCAAGTAATGCTCAAAATTGTCCAAGCCAGGCTTCAATAACACGTGTACCGTGAACTTCCTGAAGTTCAAGCTGGTTTTAGAAAAGGCAGAGGAACCAGAGATCAAATTGCCAACATTCACTGGATCACCAAAAAAGCAAGAGAGTTACAGAAAAACATCTATTTCTGCTTTATTGACTATGCCAAAGCCTTTGACTGTGTGGATCACAAGAAATTGGAAAATTCTGAAAGAAAGAGAAATACCAGACCACCTGACCTGCCTCTTGAGAAACCTATATGCAGGTCAGGAAGCAACAGTTAGAACTGGACATGGAACAACAGACTGGTTCCAAATAGGAAAAGGAGTACGTCAAGGCTGTATATTGTCACCCTGCTTATTTAACTTCTATGCAGAGTACATCATGAGAAACGCTGGACTGGAAGAAACACAAGCTGGAATCAAGATTGCCGGGAGAAATATCAATAACCTCAGATATGCAGATGACACCAGCCTTATGGCAGAAAGTGAAGAGGAACTAAAAAGCTTCTTGATGAAAGTGAAGAGGAGAGTGAAAAAGTTGGCTTAAAGCTCAACATTCAGAAAATGAAGATCATGGCATCCGGTCCAGTCACTTCAGGGCAAATAGATAGGGAAACAGTGGTAACAGTGTCAGACTTTATTTTTCTGGGCTCCAAAATCATTGCAGATGGTGACTGCAGCCATGAAATTAAAAGACGCTTACTCTTTGGAAGGAAAATTATGACCAACCTAGACAGCATATTAAAAAGCAGAGACATTACTTTGTTAACAATGGTTCGTCTAGTCAAGGTTATGGTTTTTCCAGTGGTCATGTATGGATGTGAGAGTTGGACTACAAAGAAAGCTGAATGCCGAAGAATTGATGCTTTTGAACTGTGGTGTTGGAGAAGACTCTTGAGAGTCCCTTGGACTGCAAGGAGATCCAACCAGTCCATCTTAAAGGAGATCAGCCCTAGGTGTTCATTGGAAGGACTGATGTTGAAGCTGAAACTCCAATACTTTGTCCACCTGATGCGAAGAGCTGACTCATTTGAAAAGATCCTGATGATGGGAAAGATTGAGGGCAGGAGGAGAAGGGGATGACAGAGGATGAGATGGTTGGATGGCATCACCGACTCAATGAACATGGGTTTGGGTGGACTCTAGGAGTTGGTGATGGACAGGGAGGCCTGGCGTGCTGCAGGTCATGGGGTCTCAAAACGTCGGACACGACTGAGTGACGGAACTGATGTTATACAGAAAAAAGTACTGAGTCTGAATGATTAATTTCCAATGACTTGGTCTTGGTCTATTATTATTCACTGAGAAATTAACAGACAGGCACTATGGTATTGATAATAAGAAGCAAATACATTCTCCCCTGCAAACCAAATAACTTTATTAAATTTCCACATTTTTAAAGCATAAGATGCCATATACTGTGCGATACATCCCTTTTCAAAGAAATTTCAAAGTTATAAAAAGTATGTTAGAGTCAATGAAATATGATAGTAAAACAGGAAGCATACTTACTAAACTTTTACAAATATCTGCAATGTCATTCATTAGCTTTGATGTTAATAATCGTAAGAAGAAACCAGATGCAATCTTATTTGGACTGTGCTGTAATTAAGACAAAATAGCAAGCAACGATATAAAAAAATTATTCTTCACATATAACATTTTCTCTTAATGAATAAAATGCAGATGTTCTTTTATACTGGAAATTCTCTATCAGAATAAGCATGGATAAATAGTTTACTGTTAGGAACAAGACATACATTGCTTCAAATATACTAACCTCTTTCTTAAAGTAATAATAACTGCAGCAAATATCTTTTATTGGACATAAACAACATTAAAGTAAAATACTAGCTACTGCCCCTAAACATACACAGGCAATAATCATAGCTTACTGTGTATTCTTCCACTCTCTCCATCCCCTCTTATCCCCCCAAAAAAACACTTCTAAAAATACATGTTGATAATATTGCTATATGGCCATGTACTTAACATTAGCTTTAAAAGATGTTTCCGGTTATTATCAATACTCTGGCCTGACTACCCCTCAGGCCTCCTTCAAATCAAAACAAAGATTACACATAGCAGCAATCTTTCCACCAAATTTTATGTAAGTCTTATCTGGGCAGAAGAGGGTAACATACGTGCCTGAATAGTTTATCTCTGCAGTTTCCACAAGCCCTTGGGTAATGGTATGCATACCACACAGCTGGTAGTCAAAAAGCTTTTAT
This sequence comes from Tragelaphus eurycerus, assembly GCA_935064755.1. NCBI lineage: Eukaryota > Metazoa > Chordata > Mammalia > Artiodactyla > Bovidae > Tragelaphus > Tragelaphus eurycerus. Next base: position 923,306 of record CAKXYN010000126.1, on the reverse strand, counting down.
TAAATGAATGAAAGTACACTGGCAATAAGTTATCAATTAGCTGTTATATAAAAGGAATAAGACAATCTCAGAAACTTTCCTGAGAATATTAGTTTTGTGAAGTTTGTTTCATGAGAAACTCAGATTACCTGTTGCTTTATTCATCTGAATAATACCTTAATTTATCAATTTAATTTTAAATCAGTATATCTACTTATGAATGGACCCCCAAAACAGTAAGGACATCAACCAGTTATCAACCTCCTGGAGAGGCTACACTGTCAAGCAGAAAGAACATCTTACCTTGGAACAGTTATGTAAGCAACTTGTACATAGATGTATCATATTTCTCAATGAAACAATTCTAGATTCTTCACTTGTCTTATTTTTAAACAAAGTGATACTTTCTCCAGCACACTGCATTAGAGACTATTAAAAAAAGAAGGAAAAAATCCAAACTTCAGGTGAAATCATAGCTTATTGAAGGTTTTTTTTCTGTTTTACTTAACAGGTAAAATTAATCCTTTCAAGAAGTTATGTTGGTTACATAATTAAAAATGAACAATTTTTTAAAAACAACAAATTTTATACCATGTTATCTTTACAAATCACACAACTGACAAAACAATAATACCCAGAGATAGAAGTTAATTTCATGCTTAGAAAGACTATTTGATTAATGCTTAATCAAGAATTCTTTAGGATAACTGCTCCAGGAAAAACTTTTTTAAAGAATATATAAAAATCCTTATTTTGGTTAATGAGATTACTTTTCAACATGGTATTATTTCAATTGCAGCATTTATATTGGCTTAAAATAATTCCAAATCTTAAGAAAAGAGACACAGTATTATCTCCTCTCAGACTACATAAATCAAACAGTTAACCTATATAATAGTTCGTTTTCCAAACAAATATACCAATTTTCCCAGGAATATATTTCATTCAAATTAATCCAAAATACTATTGATATAAGTCTTCCTACCTTGGCTTTCTGGAATAATTCTGAGTTGTATGCTTCCTCTTCAGCTATGACACCCAGGTAACAATAGCAGCCAAGAACACCCACCAAAAGACTTGAACACCGGACAAACATCTCTGAATTTGAAGTCTTAAAATATAAAAAGTTTAAGTATACAGAATAAAAAGTTTTTATATATTTCATAAATCATTTGGAGTACTATTGTTTTTTGCAAGAGCAAATTTTGTCTTCACATTAAAAAACTACAGTTAACTAAATTAATAGTGCCATAATTCTCATCATCTCTAAAAAACATCTAAGGGATCCCTGCAGAGCTGTAATAACCAGGATTCTCAGGAAATATAGAAGCATGTCCTGATGGCCAAGTAACACATCTTTTTCAAAAGTGGCTCAGTGTATTGCACACATAAGTCCTTAAATATCTGAGGTAAAGAAGAAAGAAAGAAAAAACTAACAGGCAAATAACTATCTATAATTCTCAGAATATGAGCAGAAATCAGATTTATTCATAAAAATAGACATTAAAATGACATTTTCAGTTTCTAAGAGATAAGGATCTTGATTTACTCAGCTTTTCAAACTCCACAGACAAGTACAAGATATTTTTATCAATAGCTACTGTCAACCAATTTTATAGAATTACGTAAGAAATGTGCAAACGTTACAAACAAAAAAAAAGATTTTCAGATTTTTCTATTCCTATATTATATGAAATGGCATTTTAGAAAACAACACAGGATATCTCATTACTCTGTAATGAAAGTAGTTATAACTATAATCCAGAAGAAAGACAGTAATTAAGAGCAAAATAGATCAAATAGGCACGTTGTCCTTCTCTGGTTCTTTGGATCATAAGTTATGGCTACTGAATCTAGCCATAGTAGCTTGTAGGTTTCATTTTAGTCAACAAATACATTAACATTTATCATATATTAAGGTATTGAAGAAGATACAAAGATCAAGAGAAATTATATATGCCCTTTGATGAGCTTCTAGCATAGTTTAAGAGATATTTGTACATATGGTACAAAATTGGAAATATCAAGGGAACAGTTCATGCAAGTATGGGCACGATAAATGACAGAAACTGCTATGACCTAACAGAAGCTGAAGACATTAAGAAGAGGCGGCAAGAATACAGAGTGAGTGAGTGATAGTTGCTCAGTCATGTCAGACATTTTGCGACGCTATGGACTGCCAGGCTCCTTTGTCCATTAATTCTCCAAGCAAGAATACTGGAATGGGTTGCCATTTTCTTGTCCAAGGATAAACAGAATAACTATACAAGAACACACAGAAGAAGTATACAAAAAGGTCTTAATGACTTGGATAACCATGATGGCGTGATCCCTCACCTAGAGCCGGATATCATTAGGAAGCATTCTACAAAACAAAGCTAGTAGAGGTGATGCAATTCCAGCTAAGCTACTTCAAATCCTCAAAGATGCTGCTGTTAAAATGCTGCACTCAATGTCAATAAATTCAGAAATTTCACCAGTGGCCATAGGACTAGAAATGGTCAGTCTTCATTCCAATCCCAAAGAAGGGCAATGCCAAACAGTGTCAAACTACCATACAACTGCACTCATTTCACATGCTAGCAAGGTTATGCTCAAAATCCTTCAAGTTAGACTTAACATCGTGCCGAAGAATTGATGCTTTTGAACTGTGGTGTTGGAGAAGACTCTTGAGAGTCCCTTGGACTGCAAGGAGATCCAACCAGTCCATTCTGAAGGAGATCAGCCCTGGGATTTCTTTGGAAGGAATGATGCTAAAGCTGAAACTCCAGTATTTTGGCCACCTCATGCGAAGAGTTGACTCATTGGAGAAGACTCTGATGCTGGGAGGGATTGGGGGCAGGAGGAAAAGGGGACAACAGAGGATGAGATGGCTGGATGGCATCACTGACTCGATGGATGTGAGTCTGAGTGACCTCCGGGAGTTGGTGGTGGACAGGGAGGCCTGGCGTGCTGCGGTTCATGGGGTCACAAAGAGTCAGACACGACTGAGCAACTGATCTGATCTGATCTGAACTGGAAACATTCAGGTGTAAAACCTAAGCTTTGAAGAGGCAGAAGGATCAGAGATTCAACTGCCAACATTCGTTGGATCATGGAGAAAGCAAGGGAGTTCCAGAAAAACATCTACTTCTGCTTCATTAACTATGCTGAAGCCTGTCACAGTATTCAGTTCAGTTAAGGCCAGTTACTCAGTTGGGTCCAACTCTTTGTGACCCCATAGACAACAGCACACCAGGCTTCCCTGTCTTTCACCATTTCCCAGAGCTTGCTCAAATTCATGTCCACTGAGCTGGTGATGCCACCCAACTATCTCACCGTGTGTCATCCCCTTATCCTCCTGCCTTCAGTCTTTCCCAGCATCAGTGTCTTTTCCAAAGAGTCAGCTCTTCTCATTGGGTGGCAAAAGTACTAGAAGCTTCAGCTTTAGTATCGGTCTTTCCAATGAATATTCATGATTAATTTCCTTTAGGATTGACTGGTTTGATCTCCCTGAAGTCCAAGGGACTGTCAAGAGTCTTCACCAACACCACAATTCAAAAGCATCAATTCTTCATGCTCAGCCTTCTTTATAGTCCAACTCTCATTAAAGCAGAAATAGTCAATAAAACATAAGTAGGTGCTTTTCTGGAGCTCTCTTGCTTTTTTCTATGATCCAACAGATGTTGGCAATTTGATCTCTGGTTCCTCTGCCTTTTCTAAATCCAGCTTGTACATCTGGAGGTTTTCAGTTACACAGTGTTGAAGCCTAGCTTGGAGGATATTGACCAGTACTTCCCTAAGATGTGAAATGAGTACAATTGTGCAGTAGTCTGAACATTCTTTGGCATTGCCCTTCTTTGGGATTGTAATGAAAACTGACCTTTTCCAGTTCTGTGGCCACTGGTAAGTTTTCCAAATTTACTGGCATACTGAGTGCAGCCCTTTAACAGCATGTTTTAGGCTATGAAGTAGCTCAGCTAGAATTCCATCACCTCCACTGATGCTTCCCAAGGACCACTTGACTTTGCACTCCAGGATATATGACTTAGGTGAGTGATCACATCATTGTGGTTATCCAGGTCATTAACATCTTTTTTGTGTAGTTCTTCTGTGTATTCTGGTCACCTCTTCTCAATATCTTCTGCTTCTGTTAGGCCCATATCATTTCTATCCATTATTGTGCCCAACTTTACATGAAATTCTCCCTTGGTATCTCCAATTTTCTTTAAGAGATCTCTAGTCTTTCCTATTGTATTGTTTTCCATTTTTTTGCATTGTTCACTTAGGACGGCTTTCTTATCTCTCCTGCTATTTTTTGGAACTCTGCATTGAGATGGGTATATCTGTCCTTTTCTCCTTTGCCTTTCACCTTCTCTTCTTTTCTCAGCTATTTGACAGTATGGATTACAACAAATTGTGGTAAATCCTTCAAGAGATGTAAATACAAGACCACCTTACTTATCTCCTGAGAAACCTGTATGCAGATCAAGAAGCAATAGTTAGAACCAGACATGGAACAACTGATTGGTTCAAAATTGAGAAAGGAGTATGATAAGGCTGTATACTGTCACTCTGTTTATTTAACTTATAAGCAGAGTTTATCATATAAAATGCTTGTCCAGATGAATCACAAGCTGGAATCAAGATTGCTGGGAGAAATACCAGCAGTCTCAGATATGCAGATGATACCACTCCAATGTCAAATAAAGTGAAGAGGAACTAAAGAGCCTCTTGAAAAAAGTGAAAGGGAAAAGTGAAAATGCTGGCTTGAAACTCAGCATTCAAAAAATGAAGATCATGGCATCCAGTCCATCACTTCATGGTAAATAGAAGGGGAAAAAGTAGAATCAGTAACAGATTTTATTTTCTTGGGCTCCAAAAATCACTGCAGATGATGACTGCAACCATGAAATTAAAAGACGTTTGCTCCTATGACAAACCTAGACAGCATATTAAAAGCAGACATATCACTTTGCCAACAAAAGTCTATATAGTCAAAGCTACAGCTTTTCCCGGAGTCATGTGCAGAATAAAGGCTGAACCATAAACAATGCCAAAGAATTGATGCTTTTGAATTGTGGTGTTGGAGAAGATTCTTGAGAGTCCACTGGACAACAACGAGATTGACCAGTCAATCCTAAAGGAAATCAATCCTGAATATTCATTAGAAGAACTGATGCTAAAGCTGAAGCTCCAATTCTTTGGCCACCTGATGTGAAGAGCTGATTCACTGGAAAAGACCCTCACGCTGGGAAAAGACTGAAGGCAAAAGGAGAACGGGGTGGCAGACAATGAAATAATTAGACAGCATCAATGACTCAACGTACATGAATCTGAGCAAACTCCGGGAGACAGTGGAGGACAGCAAAGCCTGGCATGCAACTCCATGGGGTTGCAGAGTCAGACACAACTTAGCAACTGAACAACAACAACATGCAAATTAAACGATATATGGCTGAGATTATCAAAAAAGGCTTTTGTGAGGATTTTGATATGTGGATTATTTGAACACAGAGAAATGGGTAGAAAGACATAGGGGTTTTGATAAAAGAACAACACACACAAAGAGAATTTTCTGATTTTAAGATGACAATGGAAATGATATGTAAGACATCACTAAATGACTGCTTAAATATGGGTGACTGTTAGTTCATTTATCAATGACTTCTCTCCCTTTTCAAGTGCAACCAAAATCTATTAGATTAGTTTAAATTATGTACTTTTCTGTTATCGTAAAATTTCCCTCCTCTGAATCAAGATTCTTTTTCATCAATAATCCGTATGTTCAAAACCATTATTACTGCCCATTAACCTACCCAAAGAAATCTACTTCTTTAATGTCTGTAAGAATTTCTGGTTAAAAAAGTAATTCTTTTTCTTCAGTTTTACTTTCTTCATTCTAAGTTTTTTCTCAATTTGTAGACATGTGCTATTACTTTGCTTTTAAAATTAAGCTTCTCATCATCCCTAGGGCCTTTCCTGACACTATTTCTCCTTCCTAACAGTCTACCAAAGTAGAATCAAACACAGGCTTTAGCTTTTCTTGAAAATCTCACCTCAGATGAGTAGTTATTTAGAAGCTGTTCTGACAGTCTCAGAAGATAGCGATCCAGTGACTCCTTGAGGTTTTGGTGGACAGAAAAGCCTACACTGGATTGGTGCTTTTCTATCGTATGTTCATTCACAATGGTTAAAAAATCCATCTTGTCAAAAGTTGTCTGAAGAAACAGATCTTCAGCTTCTGAGAATGAAGGTTCTTCTTTATCTTTTTGGTGTTGCTCACTTTAAAGAAGTAAGATATTCAATTTATAAGATCAAATTGTCTACTATTTTACCTTAATACAGCATCAATCTATCACAAATAAAACATTAACTTAGCATTAACATTGAATCTATGTTATTCAAAGATTGCTCACGTAATTAGTGAATTATTCTTTAAATGCTTTTCTTCTTTGGATTTTTATAACTACTTACATTGAATTTCATTATTCAGTAGCAATTTCACTAACAAATGGACAAGAGAAATAAAAGATTCAATCTAAAAGGCAAATTCAGGAAGTATTAAAAAAACATTAATTAACAAAGATAAAAACATTAAGAATAACATTATCTGAGGGACTTCTCTGGTGGGCCAGCGGTTAAGAATCTGCCTTGCAATGCATGGGACACAGGTTTGATTCCCGGTCAGATCCCACATGTAGTGGAGCAACTAAGTTTTCACGCAGCAAGCACTAAGCCTGTGCACTCCGGAGCCTGCGTGCCACAACTAGAGAGCTCAACTACTGGGCCCACATGCCAAACCGAGAGTCTGCATGCTACAGTGAAAGATCCCATGTGCCGCAACTCAGACTCGAGGCACTCAAAGAAAGAAAGAAAAAAAAAATGAAAAACAAATTATCTGAAAACTTTCCCCTTGTTTTTACATTTCTCCAAAATGTAGATTTTTTTTTCATATTATGCCCTCTTGAGAAAGACTAGAAAACTTCATGCCAGTGAATCATTTTCAGTCACAGTGATAAACATAAGCCTCTGAAGTCAATCGACTAAAATGAGGTTTTTAGATTTTTGTTTTCCCTATACTAAATTATCATTAGTTTTTAAAGTAGTCATTCAGATTTTCACATGATGTTTTCCACATGATGTTTATGTTCTTATTATACCATCATAAACACATTACAGAACATAAATTATAATTACTGAAGTAAAAGAAATTTTTCCTTTGCTAACAGTTATAAATTTTTTAATTGACCAAATTGGTTCACAATTTTTAAGATGTAGCTACCACTCTGCTAAAATTATTATCTTTGTTAATTAAAACAACACAGAACTCCATTAGGAAACATACCATTCCGGCACACTTTGGAAAAAATTCATTGCTGCTTTACAGTTTTTCATAGTAAGACTCACGAGAATTTTCTCCAGGGTAAGATGAGGAAAATTACTATGAAGTAAAATATAGAGATCTTTACTTAAAAGACCAAAAGCCATTTAAAACATTCTTTAAATTTAAACGCCCATGCTTAACTAAAAATATTGATCTCTAAAATTTGGACCCCAAATTAAAACTGTTTCCATCTGTACTAAATTTCTTAACACCTGAAAAAGTACTTAAGGAACATAAATTTTATGTTACTACCATTTTCAGCACTTCTAGATGTAGGACCATATTCAATTTTCAAAGAGCCTAAACAACTATGAAATTCAGGTTAAATCACTAGGATCCAGAGGATCCCCTTCAATCACTCAGTTCCAATTACTGACTGAGGAAAGGTTAAGTGGGCAAGTTGCTCCCCACTTTAGTGCTTAAGTCCCAGTTTGTCTTTTTTCATTTCTTTCCCTCATTAATTTAACATATTTAGCCCAGAAAGCATTCTCCTTATGATTCCACGATATACCTGAGTGGATATATGTTCAGACGGACCTATTTAGGGACAATCATCAACATGTAACTCTCACTGTCTAGGCAGTGAGAGATAAAAAAGTAAAAGGATTTGGGCAAAGATTCAGGTACAAAGACACAGAACACTATGAAACAAAAGGACTGTTTAATAGTTAGGGCTAATTCTGGAAAATCCTAGAAGATGACTGCAAAATAAAGCCATCTAGCATCAAATAAGAAATGGAGAGCACCTTACAAAATAAATTTAAGCACGCTAAGGAACTCAAATTACCTGCAAAGAATTGGAGGTAGTTCTGTACTGTCTTCAAAGTCATCCTCTAACTGACAGAATAAGAGCCATTTCATTATCAATTCCTTTAAGGAATTTCTGCTTACATCACATATATTTTTCTCAATTCCGATTGTTACTGATTCTGGAACTACACAGATTGTCAGTGCCAAAGTCAAACAGCATACTGCAGGACTGTCGCAAAACAAAAGACAATTAATATTAAAAGTAAACTTTTTATCCATTCATCTGCGGATGGACATCTAGGTTGCTTCCACATCCTGGCTATTGTAAACAATGCTGCTATGAACATTGGGGTATACATGTCTCTTTCAATTCTGTTTTTCTCAGTGTGTATGCCCAGCAGTGGGATTGCTGGATCATAAGGCAGTTCTATTGCCAGTTTTTTGAGGAATCTCCATACTGTTCTCCATAGTAGCTGTACTAGTTTGCATTCCCACCAACAGTGTAAGAGGGTTCCCTTCTCTCCGCACCCTCTCCAGCATTTATTGCTTGTGGACTTTTGGATCGCAGCCATTCTGACTGGCGTGAAATGGTACCTCATAGTGGTTTTGATTTGCATTTCTCTGATAATGAGTGATGTTGAGCATCTTTTCATGTGTTTGTTAGCCGTCTGTATGTCTTCTTTGGAGAAATGTCTACCTAGTTCTTTGGCCCATTTTTTGATTGGGTTGTTTATTTTTCTGGAATTGAGCTGTAGAAGTTGCTTGTATATTTTTGAGATTAGTTGTTGTGGAACTGGAGCCTATTATACAGAGTGAAGTAAGCCAGAAAGAAAAACACAAATACAGTATACTAACGCATATATATGGAATTTAGAAAGATGGTAAAAATAACCCTATTTACGAGACAGCAAAAGAGACACTGATGTATAAAACAGACTTTTGGACTCTGGGACCGGGAGAGGGTGGGATGATTGGGGAGAATAACATTGAAATATGTATAATATCATATCTGAAACGAGTCATCAGTCCAGGTATGATGCCCGATAAGAGATGCCTGGGGCTGGAGCACTGGGACGAACTGGAGGGATGATGTGGGGAGGGGAGAGGGAGGAGGGTTCAGGATGGGGAACACGTGTATACTGGTGGTGGATCCATCTCGATGTATAGTAAAAGTAATACAATATTGTAAAGTTAAGCAAAATACAAAAAAAAAAAAAAAAAAAAAAGTAAACTTTTTGCATAGAGTACAAACTATGGTTACCAAAGGGAAAAGGAGGTGGGAGAGGATAAATTAAGAATTTGGGATTATCAAACATAAATTACTATGTGTAAAATAGATATACAACAAGGTCCTACTGTATACACAAGGAACTATATTCAATATTCTGTAATAAACCATAAGAGAATATGAAATAAAATATATACACACACACACATATAGAAAAAATTGAATCACTTTGCTTATATACTAGAAACTAACACAATACTATAAATCAACTATACTTCAATTTTAAAACAATTAGGCTCTTAGAGGGACAGAGACCATATGTATCTTTTTACTACTCTGTGGTCAATTTTTAGGACATGTCCTGGCACACGGTAGATATATAAACTTCTATGGACTAACTGAGCACAAAAAATCCGACTACATTTGAGAAAATTCTTGACTTAGTATCATCTTATTGTAACAGTATGCAATACTAAGAGAAATAAAGTTTATTCTATTTATGAACAAACGGATAATTGCTAATTACAAATAAAAGAAATTTAAATACTTAATCTTTAAAACTGGGCTTAGTAATCTCTTCATATTTCAAACTTATTAAGACTTCCTTAACAAACAAAAGAATCTGAAACAGAATTTAACATATTTTTAACTGAAGTTAGAAATTACAAAAATCAGGAAATATATATGCTGCAAAATATAATTAATAGTCAACTTACCATGAAGGTCTACAGGCTGACCCAGTAAATAACTTCCAGAATTCTCTGTCAACCTCAACTAAACTGCCTTGAATTATGGCTCTAAGTAAGCCAAAGTTTTCAGTTTGTATTTGTTCAGAACTTATACCACGAAAAGTAATAGACCAAATTTTAATCCAGATTTTCAATAAATCTGACTTTTGTGAGCTTTCTAGGTTTGACCTCTTGCCTTGACACAATGCAACTTCCATAAGACATCGTAACACATATGGTGTGCGTTCCCCACGTCGCTGTTGAGGTAAAAGCTGGTACAGTATCATTAGTAATGGTGACAACTCACAGTTAGGTAAACTTGTAGGATATTTTGATATTAATTGAGTTGTGATTTGTAACCTAAAAAAAAAGTACAAATAATTTGAAAATTATTCAACTCCATTAAGATGCCAAAAGAAAATAAATATATAGACATAGTACTCATACAATATCCTAATTAGAACATTGTCATCATCATTTTCCAGACTACCCTCAAAATAAACTGGCTCTTAGTAATTATTTGGTCCTACTTCCTAAAGTGGCAAGATTGACAGCATTTTGGCTAGCTGGGGAAGCTATCATATTTTGCTTACAAATAACTAAATTTGCTTATAAATAACTAGATTATCAATATTCTACTTCTTACTGCACACTTCCCTGCCATTCAGCCACCAACAATATACCTTGAGAATAAAAACCAAAAAAAAAAAAATGTTTCCCCCGACATTAATTCAGGTAATTCAGTAAGTATTTGCTGCGAGTTCCCTAGAATGTGTGCGACTCAAGAATAGGAACTGCAACTTATTCATCACTCTCTACCCCTTATGCCTGGCACATAGTAGGTGTTCAATAAATGACCTCACTAAATGGACAAATTAAAAAATATGAAATAGGTACCATCAACTATAGGAAATAAACAACAATTTAGCAGTAACTATCAAAATCAATATATATATATCCCCAACAACACAACTATATTTAAACATTACATTGACATGAGAAAAATCATACAACATTATTCGCAAAAGTATGACTAATCTATGAATTGTTCTGTTATATAACTGTTCTTAGGCAAGCTGCTCAACCTTTCTCAGTTGCAGTTTTCTTTTTGGTAAAGCAAAAAAGGCTGAACTGTAAGAATTCTACAGATTCCTACTAGACCTAAAACTTTGTGATTTCACAGAATTCCACAATTTATATAATTACTCAAATAACTGTGAATGCTATATAAGACTTAAGGAGAGAGCAAATAATAAAAAGTGCCTTTAACATGGCATAAGGTTCAAATTATTCTCCAAATTCTGAATGCTATCTTTAATTTCTTCCTAATTTAATTATATTAAAAGGTGCTATGCATGGTAAAATCTCTTTGTGTTGAGGGATAGAACTCAGTGAATTCCAAGAGGCACATTGTACAGACTGCCCACCAATCAGCCATTTCTCCCTTCCTTCTTGCTATGGGAATATGCATAGGAAAGGTGCATATGCATAGGGAATATGCATAGGGAAAGCCCTAGTTCTGGCCTCAGGAGATAAGTCATGAAGGTGGTTATCTCAGCATGTCCTGGTTATCTCAGCAGGTGGTTATCTCAGCATGACATTCCCCTTTAGTCAGTAACTGCTTTGGGTGTGGACAAGTGTGACCTAGTTCTGGCTAGGCCAATGATGTAAAGGAATCTACTGGAGGTCTTGTGAGAAAAATTAATGAGACTAAAATGATACTGAAAGAGGAAAAAAGAACACTTACCAAGGTACAATATCAAAATCATTCTGCAACTTCTGAAGGTGATCTTTTATTACTTCCCAGCCTAATTCTATCTTCTTCTTTTTGCAAGGTACACTATAATCAGTAAGTTCTCTTTGTGTGGTTGTGTAAGACTGAGAAATCTCCAAAGATCTGGAATCTTCATTAAAAACCTGAAAAATAACAAAGGAAAATATATTTAATATTGCTATTATTTCTAATAGTTCAATAGAAAAAAAATGTTCCTCTTCAGCTGACAATAAGGTTAGTCATAAAGAGTAACAAATTACTGAAATATATGGATATGATATAGAGAAATACACATTTTGCAGATAATAATGGCTCTCTAGAAAGCAGACATTACCAAGTAAAATATTAGCTATACTGTGTGAGAAAATTTATTGATAGCACCAAAACATCTAAAAGTAAAGAAAAAAATTCCAATTTTCAAGGATTAAATCATAAATTTAGTGTTAAGAAAATATTTGACAAGTGAAATCATCCTTGCATGGTACCCAAATCTCTGGGGAAAATCTTTACTTAAGAAATATTAAAGGCTCAATTTCATTTATTTCTGCTCTAATTTTTACAATTCTTTCTTTCTACTAACCGGGTTTTGTTTGTTCTTTCTCTACCTTCTTTAGGTGTAAGGTTAGGCTATTTATTTGAAATTTTTCTTATTTTCTGAGGTAAGCTTGTATGGTATAAACTTAGATGTGCCTCATAGGTTTTATTTGTTTTTATTATTTTTTAAATATATACATTTTATTGAAGTATAGTTGATTTAATGTTTCAAGTGCACAGCAAAGTGATTCAGTTATACAAATACACATATTATTTTTGAAATTACTTTCCATCATAGGTTATTACAAGATATTAACTATAGTTCCCTATGCTATACAGTGAACCTTTCTTGCTTTTTACTTTTTAATTACAAATCTACTATTCTATTTATATTAAGTCAAACAAATGGAATCAAAATTTCACAATTTTTTTAGTCAGGCAAAGATGCATGTTTTCTAAATTTTTTATATTTATAAATATTTAAAAGTATATATATCAGATAATATATTATAAATATTCATATATATATACATATACACAAAAGCTTTTCTACTACATTGATAAAGGCTTCGGAAAGAACATAAAAAAAGAGGAGTTGGAGAATATAAACTAAAGGAAACGGGAACAGTGATTATGAAATAGAAAAAGTGAAACTAACTACATAAAAGTAAAAGATCATTGAATAGTCCAGCTGCTTTTGAACATGACTGCTCTTATAAACTTATTTGGAGCTCTGGAGGAAAAAAAGCTATATCTGAGCATTCAGATCAGATCGGATCATATCAGTCACTCAGTCGTGTCCAACTCTTTGCGACCTCATGAATCTCAGCACGCCAGGCCTCCCTGTCCATCACCAACTCCCAGAGGTCACTCAGACTCACACCCATCGAGTCAGTGATGCCATCCAGCCATCTCATCCTCTGTCGTCCCCTTCTCCTCCTGCCCCCAATCCCTCCCAGCATCAGAGTCTTCTCCAATGAGTCAACTCTTCGCATGAGGTGGCCAGAATACTGGAGTTTCAGCTTTAGTATCATTCCTTCCAAAGAAATCCCAGGATGGATTCAGAATGGATGGGTTGGATCTCCTTGCAGTCCAAGGGACTCTCAAGAATCTTCTCCAACACCACAGTTCAAAAGCATCAATTCTTCGGCACTCAGCCTTCTTCACAGTCCAGCTCTCACATCCATACATGACCACAGGAAAGACCATAGCCTTGACTAGGCAAACCTTTGTTGGCAAAGTAATGTCTCTGCTTTTCAATATGCTATCTAGGTTGGTCATAACTTTCCTTCCAAGGAGTAAGCGTCTTAATTTCATGGCTGCAGTCACCATCTGCAGTGATTTTGGAGCCCAGAAAAACAAAGTCTGACACTGTTTCCACTGTTTCCCCATCTATTTCCCATGTAGTGATGGGACCAGATGCCACGATCTTCGTTTTCTGAATGTTGAGCTTTAAGCCAACCTTTTCACTCTCCACTTTCACTTTCATCAAGAGGCTTTTGAGTTCCTCTTCACTTTCTGCCATAAGGGTGGTGTCATCTGCATATCTGAGGTAATTGATATTTCTCCCAGCAATCTTGATTCCAACTTGTGTTTCTTCCAGTCCAGCGTTTCTCATGATGTACTCTGCATATAAGTTAAATAAACAGGGTGACAATATACAGCCTTGACGTACTCCTTTTCCTATTTGGAACCAGTCCGTTGTTCCATGACCAGTTCTAACTGTTGCTTCCTGACCTGCATACAAATTTCTCAAGAGGCAGATCAGGTGGTCTGGTATTCCCATCTCTTGAAGAATTTTCCACAGTTTATTGTGATCTACACAGTCAAAGCCTTTGGCATAGTCAATAAAGCAGAAACAACCATTGATAGGAGTATGCTATCCACAACTCAGGCTTCCCAGCATGGGCATCCAACTAAGGGACTGGGAATTCCCAGCAAATCTGGGCTTGAGGGCCAGCAGGATTTGATTATAGGCCTTCCAGAGGAATGAGGGAAACAGAGACTCCAGTCTTGGAGGGCACAAACAAAATTTTGTGCTCACCGAGACCCGTAGGAGTAGAGCAGTGACCCCATAGGAGACTGAACCAAAACTACCTGATGGTGTTGAAGGGCCTTGTGGGTTGGCAGGGACTCACTACAGGGACAAGGGCACTGGAACGTTCCCCTTTGGCATCAACCCTCTTGGAGTTCACCATTAATCTTACCATAGGGCCCATAGACCCTAAGACTGGCTCGCCTCAGGTAAGCAACTACCAATAGGAAATGCAGCCCCACCCATCGGCAGATAATTGGATTAAAGCTTTACTGAGCAAGGCCCTGCCCACAAGAGCAAGACCCAGTTTTTCCCATCACCAGTCCCTCTCATCAGGTAGCTTACACAAGCCTCTTAGCTTCATCCATCAGAGGGCAGACAGAAGAAGCAAGAAGCACAGTCTCACAGCAGCTAAAACAAAAACCATTTTACAGAAAGTTAATCATGATGGAAAAGCAGAAAGTTATGTCTGAGAATTAGGGACAAGATAAAAATCCCTGAAAAACAACTAAACAAATTGGAGATAGGCAACCTACCAGAAAAATAATTTGGAATAATGATACTGAAGATGATCCAGGACCTCTGAAAAGAATGGAAGAAAAGATTAAGAAGATGTGAGAAATGTTTACCAAAGACCTAGAAGAGCTAAAGAACAAATAGAAATGAATAATACACTAGAAGGAATCAAGAGCAGAATAAATGAGGCAGAAGAACGGATAAATGACCTGGAGGACAGAATGGTAAAAATCAATGCCAGAGAACAGAAGATAAGGGGAAAAATCAAAAGAAATGAAGACAGCCTAAGAGTCCTCTTGGACAACATTAAATGCACCAACATTCATATTATAGGTGTCCCAGAAGGAGAACAGAGAGAGAAAGGACCTGAGAAAATATTTGAAGAGATAATAGCTGAACACTTCCTGAACATGGGAAAGGAAATAGTCAACCAAGTTCAGGAAGCACAGAGAGTCCCAGGAAGGATAAACCCAAGGAGGAACACACCGAGACAGTAATCATACTGACAAAAATTAAAGGCAGAGATAAAATACTATAAGGAACAAGGAAAAACAGCAAATAACATACAAGGAATTCCCATCAGGCTATCAGCTGGTTTCTCAATAAAAACTCTACATGTCTGAAGGGAATGGTATGATGACGAAAGGGAAGAACCTACAACCAAGAATACTCTACGCAGCATGACTCTCCTTCACATATTATGGTGATATCAAAAGCTTTCCAGACACACATAAGTCAAGAGAACTCAGCACCTCCAAACTAGCTTTACAACAAATGCTAAAGGAATTTCTCTATGCAGGAAACACAAAAGAAGGAAAAGACCTACAGAAAATAAACCACAAACAATTAAAAAAATGGTAAAAGGATCATACATATTGATGGTGGTGGTGGTGGTGGTGGTGGTTTAGTTGCTAAGTCATGTCCGACTCTCGCGACCCCATGGACTGTAACCTGCCAGGTTCCTCTGTTGATAATTACCTTAAATGTAAATGGATTAAATGCACCAACCAAAAGATACAGACTGACCAAGTGGATGAAAGCATGTGCGTGTATGCCTTTCTTCTTACCTTTGCTTGACCCTCCACAAACTGTATGTAATTATTTTATATTGTTAAGTTAATCATGTTCCCATTATGGCTTACAATTGTAATTATCTTTTATTTTATGTCTGGCTATTAATTGTGAAGACTTCCCTGGTGGCTCAGACGGTAAAGTGTCTGTTTACAATGTGAGAGACCTGGGTTCGATCCCTGGGTTGGGAAGATCCCCTGGAGAAGGAAATGGCAATCCACTCCAGGACTATTGCCTGGAAAATCCCATAGACAGAGGAACCTGGTAGACTATAGTCCATGGGGTTGCAAAGAGCTGGACACGACTGAGCGACTTCACTATTAATTGTGAAAACTGATAAACATCTTTTACTACTGTGATTATATAACTATTAATACCATTGTATCGTGATTGGTCCACAGAAAAGTAATAGAATTCTGTATTATCAAAACTAGGATCTAGTAGAAAAACCTGTTATTTCTTTTTAAAATACAGTTGCATATCAGAATTATCTTCACATGTTTTTAAAACTACTAATGCTCACATAAAGGACAGAAATGGTATGGACCTAACAGAAGCAGAAGATATTAAGAAGAGGTGGCAAGAATACACAGAAGAACTGTACAAAAAAGATCTTCACAACCCAGATAATCACGATGGTGTGATCACTCACCTAGAGCCAGACATCCTGGAATGTGAAGTCAAGTGGGCCTTAGAAAGCATCACTACGAACAAAGCTAGTGGAGGTGATGGAATTCCAGTGGAGCTATTCCAAATCCTGAAAGATGATGCTGTGAAAGTGCTGCACTCAATATGCCAGCAAATTTGGAAAACTCAGCAGTGGCCACAGATTGGAAAAGGTCAGTTTTCATCCCAGTCCCAAAGAAAGGCAATGCCAAAGAATGCTCAAACTACCGCACAATTGCACTCATCTCACACGCTAGTAAAGTAATGCTCAAAATTCTCCAAGCGAGGCTTCAGCAATATGTGAACCGTGAACTTCCTGATGTTCAAGTTGGTTTTAGAAAAGGCAGAGGAACCAGAGATCAAATTGCCAACATCCGCTGGATCATGGAAAAAGCAAGAGAGTTCCAGAAAAACATCTATTTCTGCTTTACTGACTATGCCAAAGCCTTTGACTGTGTAGATCACAATAAACCGTGGAAAATTCTGAAAGAGATGGGAATACCAGACCACCTGATCTGCCTCTTGAGAAATTTGTATGCAGGTCAGGAAGCAACAGTTAGAACTGGTCATGGAACAACAGACTGGTTCCAAATAGGAAAAGGAGTACGTCAAGGCTGTATATTGTCACCATGTTTATTTAACTTATATGCAGAGTACATCATGAGAAACGCTGGACTGGAAGAAACACAAGTTGGAATCAAGACTGCTGGGAGAAATATCAATAACCTCAGATATGCAGATGATACCACCCTTATGGCAGAAAGTGAAGAGGAACTCAAAAGCCTCTTGATGAAAGTGAAAGTGGAGAGTGAAAAGGTTGGCTTAAAGCTCAACATTCAGAAAACAAAGATCATGGCATCTGGTCCCATCACTACATGGGAAATAGATGGGGAAACAGTGTCAGACTTTATTTTTCTGGGCTCCAAAATCACTGCAGATGGTGACTGCAGCCATGAAATTAAAAGATGCTTATTCCTTGGAAGCAAAGTTATGACCAACCTAGATAGCATATTGAAAAGCAGAGACATTACTTTGCCAACAAAGGTTCGCCTAGTCAAGGTCTTTCCTGTGGTCATGTATGGATGTGAGAGCTGGACTGTGAAGAAGGCTGAGCGCCGAAGAATTGATGCTTTTGAACTGTGGTGTTGGAGAAGACTCTTGGGAGTCCCCTTGGACTGCAAGGAGATCCAACCAGTCCATTCTGAAGGAGATCAGCCCTGGGATTTCTTTGGAAGGAATGATGCTACAGCTGAAACTCCAGTATTCTGGCCACCTCATGCGAAGAGTTGACTCATTGGAGAAGACTCTGATGCTGGGAAGGATTGGGGGCAGGAGGAGAAGGGGACGACAGAGGATGAGATGGCTGGATGGCATCACTGACTCGATGGATGTGAGTCTGAGTGACCTCCAGGAGTTGGTGATGGACAGGGAGGCCTGGTGTGCTGCGATTCATGTGGTCGCAAAGAGTCGGACACGACCGAGTGACTGATCTGATCTGATCTGATCAATGGTTGTTCAATACTTAGTTGTAATTTTGGTGCTCTCACAGGAGGAGTTGAGCACATGTACTTCTACTCTACCATCTTGAACTGGAAGCCCAGTTTTATTTTTTTTTAAATTTTATTTATTTATCTTTGGCTGTGCTGGGTCTTTGTTACTATGCCCAGGCTTTGTCTAGTGATTCCAACCAGGGGCTACTCTCTAGTTGAGGTGTCAGAGCTTCTTCTAGTTGAGGTGTGAGAGCTTCTTATGGTGGTGACTTTTATTGAATAGCATGGGCTCTAGAGTGTGTGGGTTTCAGTAGTTGCAATGTGTGGGTTCAGTTGTTTTAGCCAATGGGCTTAGTTGCCCCACGGCATATAGTATCTTCCTGGACCAGAGATCAAACCTGTGTCCCCTGCACTGGCATGTGGATTCATAACCACCTTAACTGGACCACCAGGAAAGTTCTCCAACAGGTTTTAGATAAACGAAATAGAGACTAAAAAAATAATAGAAAACATCATTGAAACTAAAAGATGGTTCTTGAAAAAATAAAATTGATAAACCTTTAGCCAGACTCATCAAGAAAAAAAAAGGAGAGGGCCCAAATTAATATAATCAGAAATTAAAAAGAAGTTTCAGCTAATGCCACAGAAATGCAAAGGATCATTAGAGACTATTATAGGCAACTATATGCCAATAAAACGGACAACCAAGAAAAGACAAATTCTTAGAAAGGTACACTCTCCCAAGACAGAACTGGGAAGAAACAGAAAATGTGAACAGACCAATAAACAGTAATGAAATTGAATCAGTAATTGTTAAAACTCCTAACAAGCAAAAGTCCAGCAACAGATGCCTTAACAAGTGAATTTTATAGCATTTACAGGCTTAACACCTATCCCGAAACTATTTCAAAAAACTGTGGAGCCAGGAACAATTCTGAACACATTCTGTGAGACCAGCATCACCCTGATACCAAAACCAGACAAATATATTATAAAAAAGAAAACTACAGACCAATATTACTGATGAACAGATGCAAAAATCCACAACAAAATACTAGCCAAAAAAAAATCCAACAATAGGTTTAAAAGATCACCCTATGATCAAGTGGGATTTATCCCAGAAATGCAAGAATTTCTCAATATGTGAAAATCAGTGATATGTTATACCACATTAACAAGGTGAAAAATAAAAACCATATGATCATCTCGATAGAATATAAAAAACTTTTGATAAAACTCAACATCCATTTATAATGATAACTTCCTAGAAAGCAGACATAGAGGAAACATGGTAAAAAGCTGAAAGCATTCCTCTGAGATCAGGTAAAGAATATCTACTCTCATCACTTTTATATAATATGACTTTGAAAGAACTAGCCATGGCAATCAGAAAAAAAAAAGGAATCTAAATTGGAAAGGAAGAATACTGTCACTGTTTTTGTGGATGACAGGATACTATATATAGAAAATCCTAAAGATGTCACCAGAAAAACTACAAGAGTTCATCAATGAACTGGGTAAAGATGTAGGATATAAAATTAATATGCAGAAATCTGTTACAATTTTACACACTAATAACAAACTACCAGAAAGTGAAATTAAGGAACAATCCCATTTACCACTTGCCTTAGAAAGAATAAAATACATAGGAATAAACCTTTTGCCCACAGGAGGCAAAAAGCCTGTCCTAAGAAAACTGTAAGACTGATAAAAGAAACTAAACACAACACAGACAGACAGAAAGATATGCTGTATTCTTGGATTGGAGAAATCAATATTATTAAAATGACCATATTACCCAAGGCAATCTATAAATTCAACACTGCTGCTGCCACCGCCAAGTCGCTTCAGTCGTGTTCAACTCTGTGTGACCCCATAGACGGCAGCCCACCAGGCTCCCCCGTCCCTGGGATTCTCCAGGCAAGAACACTGGAGTGGGTTGCCATTTCCTTCTCCAATGCATGAAAGTGAAAAGGGAAAGTGAAGTCGCTCAGTCGTGTCCGACTCTTAGCGACCCCATGGACTGCAGTCTACCAGACTCCTCTGTCCGTGGGATTTTCCAGGCAACAGTACTGGAGTGGGGTGCCATTGCCTTCTTCGTAGATTCAACACAACCCTTA
Organism: Tragelaphus eurycerus; assembly: GCA_935064755.1. Classification (NCBI taxonomy): domain Eukaryota; kingdom Metazoa; phylum Chordata; class Mammalia; order Artiodactyla; family Bovidae; genus Tragelaphus; species Tragelaphus eurycerus. The sequence continues at coordinate 903,049 of CAKXYN010000126.1, read as the reverse complement.
TCAAAATGCCAATGATGAACTTCCCTGGTAGTCCAGGGATTAGGACTCCATGTTTCCACTGCAGGGATGGGGGGCGGGAGGGGGGAATGGGTTCAATCCCTGGTTGGGGAACTAAGATCCTGCATGCTGTCTGCGGCCAAAACAAAATGACACTAATGGTATTTTTCTCAGAACCAGAATAACTTTAAAATTTGTATGGAAACACAAAAGTCCCCAAATAGCCAAAACAGTCTTGAGAAAAAAGAATAGAGCTGGAAGAAGAATCACAATCCCTGCCCTCAGACTATACAGACTACAAAGGTTATGATAATCAAAAGAGTATGGAACTGGAACAAAAACAGACACATAGATCAATGGAAAAGTGTACAGTCCAGAAATAAACCCCTGTACTTATGGTCAGTTAATCTATGACAAAGGAGATAAGAATATACAATGGAGAAAAGACAGTCTCTTCAATAAGTGGTGCTGGGGAAACTGGACAGCTACATGTAAAAGAATCAAATTAGAACATTCTCCAACACCAAATTAAAAAAAAAAAGTTGGATTAAATACCTAAAAGACTGAATACTAAAAAACTCCTAGAGGAAAAAATAGGCGGAACACCCTTTGATATAAATCACAGCAATACTTTTTTTTTTATCTGTCTCTTAAAGAAAAGGAAATAAAAACAAAATAAATAAATGAGACCTAATTAAGCATACAAGTTTTGAACACCACAGAAAAGTACCCACAAAACAAAAATATAGCCTACTGAATGGGAGAAAATGTTAGCAAGTGATATGACTAGCAACAGGTTAATATCCAAAATATATAAACAACTCATACAACTTATCAAACAAACAAACAACCTGATTAAAAAATGGGCAGAAGGGGAAATTCCCTGGTGGTACAGTGGATAGGAATCTGCCTGCCAATGCAGGAGGCATGGGTTCGATCCCCAGTCTGGGAAGATTCCACATGCCACAGAGCAACTAAGGCCTTGCTTCACAACTCACTGAGCTTGTATGCTGCAACTACTGAAACCCATGCACCTAGAGTCCATACTCGGTAACAAGAGAAGCCACCACAGTGAGAAGCCAGTGTGCTGCAATGAAGAGTAGCCCCTGTTCACCACAACTAGAGAAAGCCCATGTGTAGCAACAGAGACCCAGTGCAACCAAAAATAAACAAATAAATAAATAATAAGTTTTTTAAATGGGCAGAAGACCTGAACAGATATTTTTTTAAAGAGGAAATGTAGATGACCAACAAGCAGAAGAAAAGTTGCTCAACATCACTAAGTATCAGGGAAATGCAAATCAAAACCATATCACCTCATCGCTGTCACAATGTTTATCATGGTTATCATCAAAAAGAACACAAATAACAAATGCTGGTAAGGACATGGGGAAAAGGGATCCCTTTTACACTGCTGGTGGGATGTAAATTGGGGCAGCTAATGTGGAAAACAGTTTGATGGTTACTCAAACACTAAAATCAGAATTACCCTACAACCCAGTAAAATTCTCCTGGGTATATAGCTGTAAAAAACAAAAGTACTAATTTAAAAAGATATATGCAACCAATGTTTACAGCAGCATTACTTACAACTGCAAGATATACAAGCAACTTCAGTGTCCATCAAGAAATGAATGGATACACACCCACACACACAAAAGAATACTACTCAGTCATAAAAAAGAAAGGTTTGCCATTTGCAGCAACAGGGATAGACTTGGAAGGCATTTAAATGAAATAAGTCAGAGAAAGACAAATATTGTATGATATCAAGTACATGTGGAATCTAAAAACACAACAAACTAATGAATATAATAAAAAAGATGCAGATGCACAGATACAGAAAACAAACTAGTGGTTACAAGTAGGGTGTCTTAGTTGCTCAGTCGTGTCCAACTCTTTGTAACCTCAAGGACTGTAGCCCACCAGGCTCCTCTGTCCATGGAATTCTCCAGGCAAGAATATTGGAGTGGGCAGCCATTCTCTTCTCCAGGGGATCTTCCCAACTCAGGGACTGAACCCATGTTTCCTGCATTGCGCGAAGATTCTTTACCTCCTGAGCCACCAGGGAAGGGGTGTACAAACTACTTAGTGGGAGTTTGTAAAGACATATTGTACAACACAGGAAATACCGCTAATATTGTGTAGTAACTGTAAATGGAATATAACCTTTAAAAATTGTATTGAAAATACAAAATTTTTAAAATTCTTCTATAGAGAAAAAAAACAAAACACTAAGCCATCATCTGATGAGCTGGTAAACAAAATGTAATATATCTTTACAACTGAATATTATTCAGTGATAAAGAATGAAATACTGATTCATGGTACAACATGAAAGAACCTTGAATACATTATGCTTAGTGAAAGAAGCCAGACACAAAAGACTGCACATTATATGATTCCATCTATATGAAATGACCAAAACAGGCAAATCGACAGAGGCAGAAAGTAGATTAGTGGCTGGCTGACAGGAACTGGAAGAAGCAGGGAATTGAAACTGACTGCTAATAGGTACAAAGTTATTTTGGCAGTGATAGAAAGGCTCTGGAATTACTGGTGATGGTTGCACAACACAGTGAAAATGCTAAAAACCACTGAATTTTATATACTGAATTTAAAATTCATTAAAATAATGAATTTTATGCCATATGATTTTTAAATCAGTAGGGAAAAAAAGAAATATATAGGGTTAGGATAACCTTATTTCCTGTAGATAACTTTTTTAAGAATGGAAAAGTTCATCATCAGTTTTTACTGTTTATATTTGCAAGATAGTTATTTTGTAAGTTAGAAGAGCAATTCTAAATATTTATGGTGTTTTGAAACGAATCAACATGTACAGAGTAATTTTATAGGCTTTTTACAGGCCTAATAAAAAGGAAAATGAATGGGAAATTTCAAAATGTGACAAGATCTACTATACCTGGTGACAAATATCTGCCATCAATTCAATCAAGTTTTCCTTAACAGCAATATTACGAGATCCTGAAGTGTATTTCCCTCTGCTTCCTATGTGACTTATTTCATTAACTAGCAAATCATACAGGTTGTGTAAAATACTTCTCCACTTTCTTGATTCGTAAGCACCTGTAATGTTAAAAAATAATTAAAATATAATCTATATATACAATCCATTTGTACTGCCAACTCCCACAAAACCATTCAGCTGTTGAGGTGGAAACATTAGAAGACATCTGGTGCAGTCTATTTACTACTAATTGCTCCTCTGACTATATCCTTGACAAGCTCTACTTCCTAATGATGTCCAACTCACACTCAGTTAACTGTATATGCTTTGAAGAGAGATGAAATAAAAGTTTGATTGAGATTTTGATTAAATTGGCTAGAGAAAGTTTGATAAGAATATGGAAGAATTTAAAAAAACAATACAATTAATACATCCCCTCTTTTATATGAGAACCAGCTTCTCTGCATGCCTTTGTTTAACAGAAAAACATTACCAATTTCTTCAACAAGTGTACAAATATCATGTTATCCAGACATCACATCACATCACATCACTTTCCCTAGACACACTCCAGTCAACTTATGTCTCTTAAAAATGCTTATTCTACAAAATCTCATGAGCATACCAGAATACTCACAATTCTAATCTAACAAGTATGAGGAACAAACAGTGGGGCTATTACTTTCCACAAACAAAGAACCTATTTAAAATCTATTAATAAATTTAATTTAATCTATTTAAGAAATTAATATAATCTACTAACATAGCCTAAAACTGTATTAGCATTTCTGACAGCCTTATCATCTGCCGATTTTCAATTCATCCTAAACATGCATTTAACTAAAACCCTAAACATATCACACCATGCCCTAATAAGCCTAATTTTCATTCTGGTGAAGCTATGTGAAAGATGAAAAACTGAGAAAAGTCACTATTCTTTGACCTATAGTCATTTCATGGGCTATAAATACATCTAACTATGTATACTAGAAGAACGCACAAAACACACACAGCTGATTGTGATAAAGTAAGGTCATTATACTAACCATGAACTGGCTTAAAAGCTAGTATCAGCAAGAGTCAAAACATAGCCTAAGCATGAGTGAACTCATTCAATTCCGGTTCTATCCACTAAAATTCTTGTCTACTGAATGGAACTACACCATCCAAGCAATACTCTCTTGGTGAAAGATTAACCTAAAGGAATGAAGGGAGGATAAGTCATTTATTTTCAGTTTTCCTAGCGAACAGAAGCGTGGAATAACTATGAGGTTTGAGGCAATATGTATTTATCTTCATTGGGAACTGACATCTAGCTGGTTCAGTCCATATTTATCTATTTTATTTTTCTAATAAAAGCAATACATATGTAGATAAACAAGATCTTGCCTTCTCTGTGTCACACCTCTTAGCACCTAATTATTACTATATAATCACCTCCTAGAGGAAACAGTGTCTCATATTTGTACTCCTCATAAAATGCAGAACTGTACTAAACAAATGGCAATGCATGATATGATTTGCTACCACAGTTTCAATTTTTTTTTTTTAAGAAAGTGAAAGATATCCTCATGACTAATTATATTACCATACATAACAATCCAGAGGAAGGTCATAACCTTCTGATCATACAGATTTCATACTTAACACTTTGTATATCAATGAAGAAACAAATTCAAAATAGCAAAAACTTTCTTTATACCTTTATCTTGAGTTTTGGCTCCCTTTGGATGATGAATATAAACTTGTAGCTGAAATATTTCAATAATTACTTCTTTTAAGGAATTATTAAGTCTCTGTTGAGTCCAAATATAAAGTAAGGTAGGAAGAATTTCATCTCCTAATTCACACACTCGAATTCGAAAGTTAACAGACAAAGTCTTGAGAAAGATAATAAATGCTGCCAAGATATGATTTAGACCTGCAGGGCTCTTTTCTTGGCTGTAACATAAAATAAAAAGACTTAATACAAAAGGGGAAAATGCACAAACTGAAGACAGTTATGAAGTTGTACACGGAAAGAAAAAATTTAACATTCAAATAATCTTACTTTCAGACTTGTTCAGGAAAAAATAAAATAAAATCATAGCAGCATTGCATAGCAACAGCAAAAAAACAGTTCTTAATTGGCACTAAGAGAACTGTTCTCTCTCCCTACTGCTAAAGCACTGTCTAAAAATAAACTAATCCATAATACCTACCACTGACAAAATAGTTCACGTTATAAATTGGGTAATGCAGCACAATAAGATATTGATATTTCCAAAACATATCCCCAACTCATTTTATTCTTAGCGCATTATACCTATCTTCGAAAATGGGGAAAATAAAAATACTTAGAGGCCATAAAGCCTTCTCTGTTATTAAAAAAGCAAGACATCTCCCCACTCAAGAACATTATTTCACGTTCTGCATACTAAATATTCAGGAAGTACTGGACCTAACACTTTCTTAGGGAATCCATTAGTTCTACTATAACAGGTCCAATGCTTTCTTAAGATTGGTAAAAAATTGTAGTTACTGAATATAAAACACAGTCTTGTAAAAAGGATCAGACGGATTTCCAATACAAAACAAAAATAGATCAGATTACCGTGCCTGGTGAATAGCCTTAGAAAAAAAATCCAAAAATTTGGGATTTAATCCATCGGTCTGTGAACAGCATCCTTTGGTCACAACTTGAATTATTCTTGCCACCAAAACTCTATTAATGTCTTGTGATGGTTTAAGATACAGACTGCAATACACAGAGAACAATTCTTAAAAAAAAAAAAAGAAAAAAGTATTAGTTATGTTTTTAAAAAGAAAGCTATCAAAACATTTAATTAAATGCCACAATTCAAATTTCGGTAATCCCATAAACAAAACATTAAAAATTATACTAATTTATATTTAATACAGTTAAAGAATCCCATAAATATTTAACTTTATAAATTAAACTGTCTTCAATACAGTAACAGGGCTTCCCTGGTGGATCAGTGGTAAAAACTCTGCCTGCCAGTGCAGGAGACACAGGTTTGATCCCTGGACCAGGAAGATCCCATGCACTGCAGAGCAGCTAAGCCTATGTGCCACGGCTACTGAGGCCCACATGCCTAGAACCTGTGCTCTGCAGGAAGAGATGCCACCGTGAAGAGAAGCCCAGGCACCGCAACTAAAAAGTAGTCCCTGCTCACCACAACTAGAGAAAAGTCCCCCAGAGACAAGGACCCAGCACAACCAAAAATAAAGAAATAAAAATCACTAAAAAAAAAAAAAACAGGAACAACTATAGGCAGCAAAGTATGTAAACACCAGTTTAAGAGCCAGACCTCAGGCTTAATTTCTCTATTCCTAAATTCCTTTGGCTAGGTCCAACAAAGCACTTGAGACAGTGTGTTCTCCACAGTTTTATATTGTTCTATGCTAGTTGCCTAATAATGTGTGTAAAGTGTGTCATGAAGTGTGAAAAGACTGACACTTTACGCTATTTGCAATCTAACAAATTAAAATACCAGGGGACTTCCCCAGTGGTCCAGAGGCTAAGACTCCACACTCCAAATGCAAGGGGCCCAGGTTCAATCCCTGGTCACGGAACTAAATCCCATATGCAGCAACTAAAAAGATACTACATGCTCCAACTAAAAAGATCCCACATGTCACAACTAAAAGATCCTACATGCTGCAGTGAAGACAGAAGATCCCATGTGCCACAATTAAGATCTGGTGCAGTCAGATAAATGTAAAAAAAAAATTAGAATACCAGTTTTATGGATACTGACAGAAGACATGAGATTCCTAATAAGAGGAAAAGGACAATTTCTCACAGCAATGATGGGTATTCAGAGTAGCCAGAATGAATAGAGTAGCCAATGAGTAGCCAGAATATCTTTATTTTTTTAAAAAAAATTATTTTTGGCTGTGCTGCGTCTTCACTGATGCGAGCAGCGGACACTCTCTTATTCCAGTGAGCGGGCTTCCCACTGAAGTATCTCTTGATGCAAAGCACAGGCTCTAGGGCGTGTGGGTTTCAGCAGTTGCAGCTCCCAGGCTCTAGAGCACCCACTCAACAGTTGTGGTGCATGCGCTTAGCTACTGGGTGGCATGTGGGATCCTCCCAGCTCAGGGACTGAACCCATGTCTCCTGCATTGGCAGGTTGATTCTTTACCACTGAGCCACCAGGGAAGTCCAAGAGTCACCTTTTTGTTTCTATAATTTTTCTTTATTGTTTTCTGTGTTCATTGATTTCTGTTATTCTGCTTGAAGTCTTTGGATTTTTCTTTTTCTAGTTCTTGAGATGGAATCTAAGGTATATATTGATACACTTGGAATTTAAGGTATATGTTGATATATTTACATATATATACTTGATGTATTTCTTTTCTAATGTAGTCATTTAATGCTATAAATTGCTCTCTCAACATTGTCAACATTTGTGAGATGTGACTTAAGTAGGGTTTAGAGAAAAACTTAGTATATTAAATGCATGTACTGAGAAAAAAGTTCTCAAATTAATGATCTACATTTAAGAAACTAGAGAAGAAATGAAACCCAAAACAAACAGAAGGAACTAAATATGATAAGATCAGAATCAGTAATGAAAGAGGCAATATCACAACAAGACAATAAGACAATATTTAAGAACTTTACACTCATACTTTCAACAGCTTACATGAAATGGACAAATTCTTAAAGAAACAAATAATCAAATATCACTGAAATATATAACCTAAATATATTGCATCTATATTGCATAACCTAAATCTTGCATCTATTAAAAAAAACTGAGTTCATAGTTAAAAACCTTACAACCATGATCTTCAAATTCAATATATAAAATAGATAATACATCATGCCCTAGTAGGGTATATAAAAGGAACATAAGGTTGAGTCAACCTATGAAAAACTAATCAACATAACTCACTATTATCAATAAACTAAGACAAAAAGCTCTATGATTATCGCAATATATGCAGGAAAAATTTTAACCTAATTCAATAACCACTCATGATAAAAAACCATGAGCAACCAGAACAGAAGGAAATGTCCTCAGCCTGTATCAATAGCTAACATGCTAATGAGCAAACACTGAATTTTTCCACCTAAAACCAAGAACAGGACAAGAAAGGATGTCTGTTCTCACCACTCCTAATCAAAATCATATTGGAAGAGAAACTATTAAAACTCTTGGAAGACAATAAAGGGGGAAAGTTTCATGACATTGGATTTGGAAGTGATTTCTTGGAAATGACCCCCAAAGCACAGGCAACGAAAGAAAAAATAAACTGTACTCATCAAATCAAAACCTTTCGTGCATCAGATGACACTATCATCAGAATTAAAGGCAATCCACAGAAGTCTGTATAGTCTAAGCTATGGTTTTTCCGGTGGTCATGTACAGATGTGAGAGGTGGACCATAAAGAAGGCTGAGTGCCAAAAAATTAATGCTTTCGAATTGTGGTGATGGAGAAGCCTCTTGAGCATCCCTTCTTCAGCAAGAAGGTCAAACCAGTCAATCCTAAAGGAAATCAAACCTGAATATTCATTGAAAAGACTGATGCTGAAGCTCCAATAGCCTGCCACCTGATGCGAAGAACTGACTCATTGGAAAAGACCCTGATGTTGGGAAAGACTGAAGGCAGGAGAAGGGGACGACAGAGGATGAGATGGTTGGATGGCATCACTGACTCAACAGACACGAGTTTGAACAAACTTCACTCCAGGAGTGAAGGCCAGAGAAGCCTGGTATGCTGCAGTCCTTAGGGTTGCAAAGAGTCAGACGTGACTTAGCAACTAAACAAGGAATTGTTAGGGGAAGCACACTGACTGAAACCACCCACCCTGGCCAGACACCATAGCAACCATTTGCATGAGTTGTTTTATGAAGGAGGTCCTGGTAAGGAACATAGAGCTATTAAGCCACCACCAACTGGAAGAGTCCGTTGGAGAAGGGGATGACAGAGGATAAGATGGTTGGATGGCATCACCGACTCGATGGACCTGAGTCTGAGTAAGCTCCAAGAGCTGGTGATGGACAGGAAAGCCTGGTGTGCTGAGTTCATGGGGTCACAAAGAGTTGGACATTACTGAGCGACTGAACTGAACTGCAAGAGTTCAGGAAAGGTCAAAAGGTGACACCACGTGTCTAACCACCTCCCAGAATCCTTGCTGACATCCATCTTGGATGAGCAATGCTTGTGCCACCAGGAAGGACTCTGAGTCAGAATGACTGGCCAAAGACAACCCAGAAACTAACCCCATCACCATAAACCCCGAGACTGTGAGCCACGTGGCAGAGCAGTTCTCCTGGGTTCCCTTACCCTGCTGCTCTCTGCCTGGGCACCTCTTCCCAATAAAATATCTTGCTTTTTCAGCACATGTGTCTCCTTGGACAATTCATTTCCAAGTGTTAAGACAAGAGCCCACTTTTGGGCCCTGGAAGGGGTCCCCCTTCCTGCAACAGAATGGGAGAAAATATTTCCAAACCATATATCTGATAAGGGATTAATATTCAAAGTATATAAAGAACTCCTACAATCCAACAACAGCCAACCTTATAAAAACTGGGCAAAATATTTGAATAGACTTTTGTCTAGAGATGATATACAAATGGCCAAATAAGCATATGAAAAGTTTGACATCACTAGTCATTAAAAAAACATAAACCAAAATTACAATGAGATACCACTTCCTATATATTTACCTTACATTAGGAATGCTATTATCAAAAAAAAGAAAGAAAATGAAGTGCTGGTGAGGGTGTGGAGAAATTCGAACACTTGTCCATTGCTGGTAAATATATAAAGTAGTGTAGCCCTTGTGCAAAACACTTCAGTCGTGTCCGACTCTGTGTGACCCCATGGACTGCAGCCTACCAGGCTCCTCCGTCCATGGGATTTTCCACGCAGGAGTACTGGAGTGGGGTGCCATTGCCTTCTCCAGGAAAACAGTATGGTGAGTAGTTAAAAAAATTAAACATAGAATCACCACATGATGCAGCAATTTCACTTCTGAATATATACCCAGAAGAACTGAAAGCAAGGACTCACAGAGCTATTTGTACACCCATGTTTATAATAGCATTATTCACAGCAGCCTAACATACAAACAACCCAAGTGTCCAATGACAGATGAATGGGTAAAGAAAATGTAGTATATATAAACAATGGAATATCATTAAGACTTTAAAAGGAAGAAAACTCTGATGAATGCTACAACATGTGAACATTATGTTAAGTGAAATAAGTCATTCAGAAAAGGACAAATATTGTAGAATTTCATTTATAGGAGGTAGCTAGAGTAGTCAACGGGGAAGGCAATGGCACCCCACCCCAGTACTCTTGCCTGGAAAATCCCATGGACGGAGGAGCCTCGTAGGCTCCAGTCCATGGGGTCACTAAGAGTCGGAGACGACTGAGCGACTTCACTTTCACTTTTCACTTTCATGCATTGGAGAAGGTAATGGCAACCCACTCCAGTATTCTTGCCTGGAGAATCCCAGGGACAGAGGAGCCTGGTGGGCTGCCGTCTATGGAATCGCACAGAGTAGGACACGACTGAAGCAACTTAGCAGCAGCAGCAGCAGAGTAGTCAAATTCAGAGACAGAAAGCAGAATAGTTGCTAAGAGCTGGAAGAGGAAGTAGGGTAGGTTCTTATTTAGTGGATACAGTTTCAGTCTGCTGCTGCTGCTAAGTCGCTTCAGTTGTGTCCAACTCTGTGCGAGCCCATAGATGGCAGCCCACCAGGCTCCCCCATCCCTGGGATTCTCCAGGCAAGAGTACTGGAGTGGGTTGCCATTTCCTTCTTCAATGCATGAAAGTGAAAAGTGAAAGTGAAGTCGCTCAGTCTTGTCCAACTCTGTGCGACCCCATGGACTGCAGCCCACGAGGCCCCTCCGTCCATGGGATTTTCCAGGCAAGAGTACTGGAGTGGGTTGCCATTGCCTTCTCCGAGTTTCAGTTTAGGAAGAAGAAAAAAATTCTAGAAATGAGTAGTGATGGTTGGACAACAATGAATATTCTTAATACCACTGAATTGTATACATTAAAATGGTTAAAACAGTAAATTTTATGTTATACATATCTTATCATTAAAAAATACTTATACTGAGGTCTTAGCCAATATAAGGTGAAAAAAGAAATCAGGCCACATGGCTCAGTAAAACTCTCTATTACTTGCAGATGACATGACTGTCTAAACAGAAAATTCCCCAGAATGAACAAAAGAGGTGTTAGACCTAATAAGTGAGTGATTTTAGCAAGGTTCCAGATCGATATGGTATTTCTGAACAATATGGAAAAGAAAATGTTTTTTTTTTTCTTTTATTATTAGAAAATGTTTTTAAAAGACAGTAAAATTTACCAACAACAGCAGTATAAATCTAACAAAATTATACAAATTCTGAATATGCTGATAAATCAAAAATGACCTAAATAAATGGAGAGGTATATCATGCTCATGGACTGGAAGAGTCTACGTTGTTTCGATGTCTATCTCTACTAAATTGTTCAACAGGGTGAAAACAATCCAAATAAAACTGCTGCAGGACTTTTTGTAGAAATTAACATGCTGATTCCAAAATATACAAAGAAATGTTGGTTTAGTCTTAGGCCATCTTGTCATCTCATATTAAACTCTCTACCTAGACAATTTCATCTCTAACAATGGCTTCAATAGTCAGCCCTACGAAACATATTTTGAATGTAAACACCTCTTGAGCAGAGTTTCATTGAGTGAAGTCATCTCAGTCGTGTCCAACTCTTTGAGACCCCACGAACTGTAGCCTACCAGATTCCTCCATCCATAGGATTTTCCAGGCAAGAATACTGGAGTGGGTTGCCATTTCCTTCTCCAGGAGATCTTCCAGACCCAGGGATTGAACCTGGATCTCCCACATTGTAGGCAGACACTTTACCATCTGAGCCACCAGGGAAGTCTAATTAGAGAAGTAAATTTCAGAGAAGGTAACTAACTAGAAAAATTCAACAAAAAGACTGATTATTATAAGTGGAGGTAGTTTCCTTAAAAATACAGAGAATTTCAGAGAACGTGCCAGATGATGGAATCATTATACAGAGACTAGAGGAATGACTGCCTATTTTTCAGAGAGACCCATCGTTACATGTAATAATTAAAATGTACAAAATCCTAAATATTTAGGCTGAACTATTTTGGTGACAGATGTGTTGGAGTATCCTAGACATCACTGGCCTATTCTCCAAGGGTTGCTTCTAGGCTTTCTGAGGCCCTGTTTGAGACACAACTTCCTTTGTGCTCAAAAAAACAGCAAAGGCCCCAGATAGATAAGAAATTAACCGGTAGCTGAGAAGACCTTTATTCATGTAGGAACAGTAGAATACAGCGCAGGGCACCGATTAGGTCATGGTTTTATAATCCACAAACATCTTATCTTGAAATGATAAACTGACAGTAAAAAAATACAGATAAATGTCTATTAAATTATCACAACTTATCTTGAATACTTCTCAATGAAAAACACTGAGTTTCTAAATTTTCAGAGGCAGCTATATTAAAAGACTTTGACAGCTGGCTTAAAGTCACCTCATTAAAGCCAAATACCATTTCCACTCACTAAGCCCACCCAGAGCCAGAAATACTCTACCTCTGAAATCAATAAACTCAAAAATTTCAGTCTCTGATCAAATTTCCTTTGTGGTCACTTAGTACTTCTCACCTAGAAACTGTAAACAATTCCTCGCTGGCATCCATCCCACTCTACTTACCTTCTAAGTCACTGACTCCTATATATTCTATTATAGTAGTTTTTGATAAAGAATCCACCTGCAATGCAGGAGACCTGGGTTCAGTCCCTCAGTTGGGAAGATCCCCTGGAGGAGGGCATGGAAACCCACTCCAGTGTTCTTGCCTGGAGAATCCTCACGGACAGAGGAGCCTGGAGGGCTACAGTCCATGGGGTCGCAAAGCGTCGGACACAACTGAGTGACTAAGCACAGCACAGCACCTGACCAGTGACCTTATAACTGCCTAATCCAATTATACTTCTGTGTCCTAATGCCTCTACAACACTTGAAACACACCTCTTCCAACTTGAAACTCTCTTGCTTTCCCTTTTATGACACCTCTCTCTCTTGGTTTTCTTCTTTCTACTCTATGAATCATTGTTGAGTTTAGGTGTTACTGATCTGTGAACTCACTTCCTTCTAACTTTTGGTTTACTTTGTTTTTTTCTGTCATTGGACTGCCAAGTCTTTGAGGAGAGATATGGCATCTTTCAATTCTGCAATTTAAGTTCTGATAGAAGGCACCAAATACATTATTAGTGATAATAATTTAGGAAGTAAATAATACATAAAAACTGTTAAAATCTATAACCATTTAATTTTACCAAGGTACTGTTAAACTGTGAGGTCATTTGGGAGATATATATAGTCTCTCAATGCTCTTTTGGCAAAATTTCATTTCACAAGGAAAAAAATCACAAACAACAAACTTCAAAACGTACCGAGCCACTGTTGCTGAGATATTTCACACCAGTATTTCCTCACTGAAAGAATGTCCTTCAGCAATATATTGCTACAATCAGCTCCATAAATAGCACCACTGGATGAATCTTTCACTGTATCCATGATATAATTCAACAGTTCTTGACATTTCAGCCTGGGTGCTCCTATTTAAAAACAAACAAGCAGAAACATTAATATCAAGAAAAATATGTTAAGGATGCTTGGAACAGCAACTGTATGAACTTCTTTCTCATAAAAGAGTGATTAGAAAATTACGGCCCTTCAGGCAAAATTCAGCCAATCATCTGTTTTTGAAAACAAAGTTTTATTAGACCACAGATATATCTATTAACTTACATATTGTTTATGGCTACTTTCATGATAAAATGGCAAAGTTGAGTAGTTGAGACAGAGACTATATAGCCTGCAAAAGTCAAAAACATTTATATATGGTCCCTTTACCAATCTGCTAGTCTGACAAATCTGCAGGATTATATAACAAAAACAATGATTCCTATCCTTAATAATTCACAATTTCTGACATTAGACCTAAAATGATTCAAAGTTTCTCAGTGTTTTTAATAAAAATCTGAATTTATTAGAATAAGATATTAAGGAGACTATTATTTACTTTGAAAAGAAAATTATTTTCAAGTCCTATAATAGCATTTATTGCATACTAATATATAAGGCTATAATTTTTAGTTTTGTTTATTAGAGGTCCTGAAAGTTTTATATATATATGTGTATATATATACATATAAATACACAATATATATATACATATATATATAAAATGGATATATTCTTAAAGGTAACAACATACATTTAAAAATTACTTAGTTACTTTTGTTACAGTAAATCATGCTGGTGTCACAGTTGAAATTTTTCATATTTCACTATTAACAACCTTAAAATTGCATATATATTTTTTGTTGTAAGCCATGAGCAAGTCATTATGTACATCTGAATATATACTAGTTTAGAGTTTTTTGTGATACGACTAGTTGTATTCAGTATAGAAGTATGATAAGTAAAAATACACTGATACAACTAAAAAAATCATTGCTCATTGGCCTTTTGCCTAAAATATTATTTTTACTAATGACTTGTATTATAATTTTAGAAATCTGGCTAATGATGAAATGTACAATCACAATATCCTCTGCTGTAACACCCTGTTGCATTTCTCTCTTATAGTCTTTGTAATATTTTCTTAACTATAACTTCTGTTACAGTTGAACAATATTTGCTTACTGGTTCCTTTCCAGATACCTCTTTTTTTCTCATCTCTGTTTCTTTCATCAAATCTTAGATGTTAAGCAAGTCTGGCAAGATTTAGACATGTGTTAAATTCCCATCAACCCTCAAACCACTTGAAAAAAAATTTAAGAAATGAGATAACATGATAGTAGCAGCCTGATCTTGCTCTGAAATTAACAATGTTTAAGTTACAAAGTAAAACTCAAAAGAAAAAAAAAGCCTTAAATAAAAATATACTTTAAAATGTGATCCCCATTGCTAATTTTGCAATAGAAGGGTTTTTTTCACTTTAAAGCAAAATTCTAAGCTGCATACTTGTCTGATAGGCTACAAATGAGCTACAAGTATCTTTCATTCAATCATGAACTCTATAAGACAATATTAAGATCTACTAAGAGCCCAGCAGTAGTAGCCAAGAACACAAATTTTAATAGATACAGAGCAAAAGCAGGTGCAAAAACATTTCAGTGTGGTTTTCTTTTGTCTATGGCTGGAGTCTCTTCTCAGGACTTGGAGCTATTCCCATGAAATGGCATCTCAGAGGAGATAGAAAACTAAATTTGTGCTAAAGCCATTGTCTTTAGACTAAACTTGCATCCTATCATTCTGAAGTATCATTTACTAACAATTCTATATCCTTCTACTTAATAACGTTTACCCATATTTGGCTTTTCTGATTCTTAAACTAAACTTGGCATCACAAAGCCACTTTCTGAAGAGTAAACAGTTTGAGTCCAAGTTCCTAAACAAATATTTCTGCTTTCAGCTTTTCAACACTGTATGATAACCATTTCCTTACAGAAAGCAATTTCTGCATTCTAGTTCAAAAATATTAGCTTTTCAAAACATCAATCGTGTAAGTATAAAATGGGAGCTATGCAGCTCATCAGGAGCAAGAAAGAACTTGTCTTTTTTTATTTATTTATTTATAATAAGCACAGTGCTGGTTGAGTATGGGTTCTGACTGCCAAGAAAGCTAATTGATCTTAGAATGAATTAGCTAAAGTATAGAATAAAAGATATCCAAGCCCTGTTCCACTCCATACCAATTAGAATATGCCTATAAGACTGAGTCCCACACATTTTAAGAGACAGAATAAAACTGAAGAATATTTACAAAAGTGACACAAAAGTAGGCCATATGAGCTAAAGGAAGTAGGTCTGTTTAGCTTATAGAAGAGGACTCAGGATATATCATGTCTAATAACTTCAATTATCTCAAAGGACATCATATTAAAAAGATTAGTATTTTTCTGTATTATCTCAGAAAATAGAAGCAGTAACAGACAGACAAGTTTTCCCTACTATGAAAACTACTCAAAGATAGAAAACAAAGTCTCAAAAGTTATGTTTAATCATTGAGACTATCTAAGTGCCAGGGATATATAGATGGGATTCAAGAAAAATGGGTAGATGAAATAATTTTTTTTTTCCAAGCTCTAACGAGTAGATTCCTGCCACGCAAAGTCCATAATTGAGGTTCTGTTACAGTAGCCTCTGAAAACTCATTTCTTTCTAAACTGCAGGTGAAACAGAAAAAAAGGAGGATGTATTCAGTCTGCCAGCGGAAGCAATGGAGATTGCATTCCAGACGCAGCGGCCGCCAGCAGCCTAGACACCTGCATACGACGAAGGGATGGGGATCCAGGAGGAGCTGAGAGGTGCATTAAGTGTTCAGATTTGAAGGGCATCAAACCATCCCTCCAGCTACAAAAGCACCATGACATTATCTTTAGAGTAAAAAAAAAAAAAAATGTTGTTTAGTCACTCAGTCATATCCAGCTCTTCATGACCCCATGGACTATAGATGGCCAGGCTATTCTGTCCATGGGATTTCCCAAGCAAGAATACTGGAGTGGGTTGCCATTTCTTTCTCCAGAAATACTATCTCTTAATTCTTTCAACCCTGAGATTCTATCATTCTATGCTTGTATAACAGGCTTCCCTTGGGACTCAGCTGGTAAAGAATCTACCTACAATGAGGGAGTCCTGGGTTGAATCCCTGGGTTGGGAAGATCTCCTGGAGAAGGGAAAGGCTATCTACTCCAGTATGCTGGCCTGCAGAATATTGTACAGTCCATGGGGTTGCAAAGAGTTAGACATGACTGAGCGACTTTCACTTTCACTTTTTCACTATGCTTGTATCAGATCAGATCAGATCAGTCGCTCAGTCGTGTCTGACTCTTTGCGACCCCATGAATCGCAGCACACCAGGCCTCCCTGTCCATCACCAACTCCCAGAGCTCACTGAGACTCACATCCATTGAGTCAGTGATGCCATCCAGCCATCTCATCCTCTGTCATCCCCTTCTCCTCTTGCCCCCAATCCCTCCCAGCATCAGAGTCTTCTCCAATGAGTCAACTCTATTCCTCCAAATATTTGAAGCTATAATATTAAAAATCATAATATGTACTAGAAATCAGAGTTAGTACTCAACTTTTACCTCACCATATTCAGACCAAACTCATGAAACAATAACCCATTAAGCCAAGTAATAGCACTTACTTTTATTTGCACATTTGATGAAGTACTTGACCAAGCTACTGATTTCTTGCATCTTTTTCTGCCTAGTGGCTTGTGTCGAGGCTGATACATTTTGTCTTGCTGTTCTCAGACATTCTGTCTCTTTCTGAATATATTTCTGTAAAAATCTTCAAAAAAATGAAATGGAATTCCAGAAACTTGTTAAATACTAACATTATTTTTTATTAGTTTCAAAATGTTCTTCATGACATCATAAAGAGCTTTTAAACCACACTTCTTCAAACAATGTACACTAACCAAAACAATTACATTTCCAAGGCCAAGCCCTCAACACCAATTTAAAGTCTGGTCTACAAAGTTCTTAATCTATTAACTTCCATGATTTTCTACTGTTTTCCTGCTTGCTTTCTCATTTATCATTAAAAGCTTGCAATACAATTAAGAGCTCTCAATTCTTTCTCACCTCTTTCTGCTATTTAGTACAGGACATGTATGTGTGTGTGTGTATTACGTGACCTACTATTAGGGAAATTAAAATGGAGGAAGTCTTGTCCAAGCTTCAGAAGCAACAGAGTAGGCCTGTCACCCGTTTCTGATCTGCCTGGACACTGCCTGGATTTCATACCTGCCTGCAAGCATAGCAAGTCAGGGGGCACTTGAGATAAGAAAGGAATGGGTCTTGGAATCTCCTAAGCCCCTGAGGACCTGGCCAGTCCCCCAGGGTCTAAAACGTCTTATGACTCACAAGGTGAAACCACATTGTAAAAATTAAATCAGTTTCATTTGTGCATACAAACTGAAGATGATATCAGTTTGTGGCCTGGGATTATAAATGAGAGCCCCTAAAACAGCAACTTGAAGTCTCACCCTTGGGGTGGATGTACAGCCCAGGACCTTTTCCCAATTGGGACTCCAGATTGCTGTTAACAAGGGACTTCCCAGCACTGTTTAAGTCTGAATGTTGGTTGGCCCAATTTGGTGATGTATGTGCTATTACTCTTCTCTATTGCTTCTATTTCTGTTCTTTCAATAACTGCAAGGAGATCCAACCAGTCCATCCTAAAGGAAATCAGTCCTGGGTGTTCACTGATGTTGAAGCTGAAACTCCAATATTTTGGCCACCTGATGCAAAGAGCTGACTTGTTTGAAAAGACCCTGATGTTAGGAAAGACTGAAGGCAGGAGGAGAAGGGGACGACAGAGGATGAGATGGTTAGATGGCATCACCGACTCAATGGACATGAGTTTGGGTAAACTCTGGAAGTTGGTGATAGACAGGGAGGCCTGGTGTGCTGTGGTTCATGGGGTTGCAAAGAGTCAGACACAACTGAGCTACTAAACTGAACTGAAATTAAGTTAAATAATCATCTATTAAAAGTTGAACTTATTTATTTTTAACAAGTGATTTCTTTTGTTAACAAATCTTTGAATCTAAAACAAAAGTAAAACTTTCAGCAAAATAGGAACCTCCTTCCTAAAGAGTTGGTACGGTTTCTAGCCTTAATTTAAATGAAGTCTGCCTATAAGATATTCATGATTAGCTAGAAGTGTTAGGTACACAGATGGCCTACATGATCAGCGTATGCAAAATATTTATCTTTAGATAATAACAGTATTTGTACTAGGCTTTTCTGGGGACTCAGTGGAAAAGAATCTGCCTGCAAATGCAGGAGATGTGGATTCAAAACCTGGGTCAGGAAGATCCCCTGCAGAGGAAATGGCAACCCACTCCAGTATTCTTGCCTAGGAAATCCCACGGACAGAGGAGCCTGGTGGGCTAGAGTCCATAGGGTCACAAAAGAGACAGGAATAAGTGACTAAAACAACAAAAATTATTTGTGGCATCTGAAATAAAGTAAGGAACCACAGGAAAAGAAGTATGTATTTTTCATGTTATCCACAATGAAATCCTCAATGGTCTGTCCAGTGCCAAATAAAAACTAAAAAATACAATAGGTTATCTATTCTAAACACTCAAGAATGAATATATACTCATATTTCACTAGACTGAAAATGTTCTTTCAAGTTTATCAGTATTCTACGTTACTTTAAAATACTTTATCTTTCCTAAGTCTTACCACCTATTTCTAGTTATGAATGGATTTCATAACTGAAAATTATGTCTTTATATAAAAGCATCAATTCTGTTTGCCACTCCAGTCAAGTAATGAATTGTGTCTTCCCAAAGCATGAGTTTTGTTTGTTAACTGAAATCATATGGAATTTTTCTAAAATTCCTTTTTTTTATTATATTTATATATGGCAGTTATTTAGAGCAATATTTAAAGATGTCAAAGTTATAAAGGACTTAATATAACTTAATTTTATTCTATAATTTGAAATAGTCTTATGAATGAATTCATATAAAAGAAATTCTCTCTCGTCTTGAGTGAGATATGTCAGACATTTTATTGAACAAATGATTCAAAAATCTTAACTTTTTTATATGAACATCCTTTAAAAATTATGTTTCAGATAAATATTGAGCATCAATTTCCAATGCAAGGCACAACGATATAAAAGGAGCAAAGATAGGTTGACCTATATACACACAAAAATATCACAACAGAAATAAAAATGAAAGAGAAAAGTAAGATAGAAAAAAAAAATTAGAATCGAATACCTAAAAACAGCATCCCAATTCAAATATTTCCCTTGTTTGGAATCTGAATGGTGATCTAAATGTCGAACAGTTTCAGGATCCTGAATCAGGCGCTTAAATTTATCAATCTCTCTCTGAAAATGAAAAAGAACAAAATAATGAGCTACCAATCACATGTTAATTTCAAAGAAAGATTAAATTTAAGTAATTTACTACCCTTCGCTCTGTAGCTTTATCAAGTTCTAGTTGACGGCAGCAAATAAGCAGATCATTAAGTGCTAGACTCATGATTCAGAATTTCAGAAAATGTATCTGTAAAAAAATACATATATATATAAAATTATTTCAGAATGTGGTATTATATAGTTAGATCTAACTATAACTAGAGGGATATTACAAAGCATAATGATTTTTCTTAATATTTCCATATTTAAATTATTTTCTTAGAATATATCAAAACAAAGCCTTAACATGCAAATGTATTGAAGGTGCAGCAGGATAAAAATAAGAAATGTATAATTTACTTTATTGTTCTGAGACCTCTTCTAAGAAACATGACATTTATATTAAAATAAAAAAGATGAATAAAAAAGACTGTCAGGCAAAGAATAAGGAAAAGAGCACTTGAGGATTTAACACAGACTGAACTATTCAAAAGCACCCTTTTTTATAGATAGTGACTTGCTATTTTGCTGAATCAAAAGCTTAATTGTGTTTTCAAATTGATGTTAAGAGGTTCTCAGAGCTAATTAGCCCTGCTGAGCACTTACATCTCAACTGGATTTATGGTTCTCATTTAATACATAAAAACAGAGGGAAATGATTCTATTGTTACACAAGGAAATGAAGGAAATTACATGCCCTAGTGACAGCCTTGTAAATGTCAAAGGTCAACTATAGCTTACTATGCCTTAATGCCATTGCAGTAGACCTCCTTTCAGATTTTTTTATATACTCAAAACTTTCTTTGATAAACTTAAAAAATAATCTTTCAAGAAAAGCATTGTTCTAGTATTTCTGAGCCTTTTTACAAAGAAGCTTCATTATTAGTAGAAATGTTTATAAACAAAAAAAGCAATGTCCCTATGTCTGTCTATTATATCTACACTACATATACATCTCAAGAGGAAAAAAGGAGGGCTAAGTCCTTTGCCTATCTTTTCACGTAAGTTCTACTCAATCTTTCAAGATCAAGCATATTTTTCTCCCCCTGCAATATCTCACAGAATCTTAAAATTGGGAGGAACTGAGAGACCATGTCCAAACTTCCTATAAAGGAAGAAATTTCTCCAGCAAAATTACTACTGTCTCTTTAGACACTCAGAACTACCTCTATTGGCAGATAGCTCTAGTTGTCTTCTCCATTTATATTCAACAGTTGTTTTGATTCCTTTACCCGTCCTTTACAGTTACAGTAATAAAGGAGTTATTACAACCTTCTTTCAGTTCAGTTCAGTCTCAGTCATGTCCAACACTCTGCGACCCCATAGACTGTAGCACACCAGGCCTCCCTGATCATCACCAACTCCCAGAGCTTACTCAAATTCACGTCCATCGAATCAGTGATGCCATCCAACCATATCATCCTCTTTGACTTTTACAACCTCCTTTACTGTGCTGTGTAATATAGGCCTTGATTACTTGATAGCCATTTTCATTTGACTGTATACTTCTTGAAGACAAGAACTGTTGCGTTCATTTTTCTGTTACAGTTTTATCAAGAACTCTCTCTTCTTGCTCAGTCTTAGTTTAACCCCTCTTGAGTCAATAATGAAAATAAAATTGGGATTCTAACCAACGAAATGGTTTTTCCAGTGGTCATGTATGGATGTGAGAGTTGAACTGTGAAGAAAGCTGAGCGCCGAACAATTGATGCTTTTGAACTGTGGTGTTGGAGAAGACTCTTGAGAGTCCCTTGGACTGCAAGGAGATCCAACCAGTCCATTCTAAAGGAGATCAGCCCTGGGTGTTCTTTGGAAGTACTGATACTAAAGCTGAAACTCCAGTACTTTGGCCACCTCATGCGAAGAGTTGACTCCCTGGAAAAGACTCTGATGCTGGGAGGGATTGGGGGCAGGAGAAGGGGACAACAGAAGATGAGATGGCTGGATGGCAACACCGACTCGATGTATATGAGTTTGGGTGAACTCCAGGAGTTGGTGATGGACAGGGAGGCCTGGCGTGCTGCGATTCATGCAGTTGCAAAGAGTCGGACAAGACTTAGCGACTGAATTGAACTGAACCAATGAAAACACCTTAGCAACATCCAAAGAACCATAAAGGCAGGCACCTATATTGCTAATATGTTATTTGTAATGTGATAAAAATGCTTGTTTACTGAACATGTGACACTTTCAAGACATGGTAGCTCTAAAGTTTTTAAGTTGTGTTGACTTTGCTTATCCCTATTCATCTCTCAGAGATTGATTATTTTCAAGAAAACAATTCAGTATTATCTATATAAATAGGAAATGTTCCTTCACTGATATAAGCAACAATATTTACTTGGCAACTACTGTGTTCAAGGCATTACGCTAGGGGTAGAAACTTAAAGAACAAATCCTACCTTCATGGAGTCATAACTAGTTGGGCAGAGTAACAATAAACTAGTACACTGATAAGTCAATGCATAATTCCAAATTGTGACATATGCCTCAAAGGAAGCAAATACTACTTATGGCCACCGGATGAGAAGATTCAACTCACTGAAAAACACCCTGATGGTGGGAAAGATTGAGGGCAAGAGGAGAAGGGGACAAGGATGAGATAATTGGATGGCATCACAGACTCAACAGACATGAGTTTGAGCAAATCTAGAGATAGTGAGGGACAGGGAAGCCTGGAGTGCTGCAGTTCATGGGGTTGCAAAGAATCAGACATGACGTAATGACCAAAAACAACAAAAAAATAAATAAAATTTACTTTTTATAAACTACCAAAGAAAATGTATCAGAGGAGCTTACAATAAAGCCAAGATGTGAACGAACTGGTGCCAATCACAGAAAGAGTTAAGAGAACCAACATCTTAGAGAAGGAGACTAGCCTAGCCAAAGGTTCCTAAGATGGAAAAGGCAAAGAATGTTGGAGGAACTTAAGATAACTAGAGGAACTAGAGTAGTTAGCTAGAGTAAGAGCGTCACTAGATAAGAGTTTAATTCAATTAATCTACAACAATTTAGGTTCCACTCCCAACATGCAACTGGTATGATACATATTTCTTAAGTAATAGCTTCTGAATTGGCAAATCCATTGTCCTTTGCTGATCTCAACCAAGTTGATTCCTTTGCATAATTTAACAATGATGTCTATATCTGATCTTCCTGGATCTAATTCTGCCCTTGGCATGCCATTCTCATCTTAATGGTAAAAGTGTGGGCTCTGTGGTCAGACTGTACTAATTCATATCCTGGTCCTGCCACTTAAAAGCTGCATAACCTTGTTGTTGTTGTTCAGTTGCTCAGTTGTGTCCGACCGTTTGCGACTCCAGGGACTGCAGCACAACAGGCTTCCCTGTCCTTCACCACCTCCCAGAGCTTGCTCAAACTCATGTCCATTGAGTCGGTGATGCCATCCAACCATCTTGTGCTCTGTCATCCCCTTCTCCTCCTGCCTTCAATCTTTCCTAGCATCATAGTCTTTTCTAATGAATCAGCTCTTCGCATAAGGTGGCCAAACTATTGGAGCTTCAGCTTCAGCATCTGTCCTTCCAATGAATATTCAGGGTTGATTTTCTTTAGGATGGACTGGTTGGATCTCCTTGCAGTGCAAGGAACTCTCAAGAGTCTTCTCCAACACCACAGTTCAAAAGCATCAATTTTTCAGTGCTCAGCCTTCTTTATAGTCCAACTCTCACATCCATATATGATTACTGGAAAAATCATAGCTTTGACTATACAGACCTTTGTCAGCCAAGTAATGTCTTTTTTAATACACTGTCTAGGTTGGTCATAGCCTTTCTTCCAAGGAACAAGCGTCTTTTAATTTCATGGCTGTAGTCACCATCTGCAGTGATTCTGGAGCCCAAGAAAATAAAGTCTGTCACTATTTCCATTGTTTCCCCATCTATTTGCCTTTACATGCACTTTCCCTTCTATCTGGAAGGCTCCTAGAACCCTGCAGGGCAATTTAACACTGCAAGGTCTCACCACAAATGGAACTGATTCTCCCAGGTTCAGTTTCTACAGAACCTCATCCACTCCTGTACCATCACAATACTCTTCTATCACATTTTCACTCTGAATTGTAATAGTCTTTTTACTTATGCATACCTGGTAAAAACAGCAGCCAACACTCTTGAGTGCTTACTGTGGAGCCCTAAACTGAGGACATAGGTGTGGAGCCCTGTACTAAGGTCACAGGATAGAAATTTCTGCAACTGACAAAGCCCCATAGCAACTGTTGCCATAAGCCTCTGTATGTAAACCAGCCAGCACCCTGACCCTGTTCCTGTAAAATACCCATTCTATATTATCCTAACCAATCACCTAATGCCACCATCCCAGTAGGAATTTTCTGTCTTGAGGCTATATAAATTGGCTACAACCCTGCAAGTGTTCGGCTCTCCTTTGAGCCAGCCCACTGTTTTAATGGCCTCTTCCACTCTAATCTTTCTCTCCTCTCATTCTTCCTAATGTCTGGAAATTCTTTTCCAACCTGTGTACAGGCCAAGACATTTTTGGTTGCCCGTGTAGGGACTTGGGGTCTCTTCCCCCACCTCCTGGCCTCTCGATTCTCATAGGGATCTCTGCCAACAGGCAAGTGGCTGTGGAAGCAACTGAGGTCGTCTGGCCAGGGTTACCCCCTGATGTATTCCAAAGGCCCCACTGCTCACTGCATCCCAGTAGCTGCCACCCAGACAGGTGAAGGTCTCTCCTTTTGACTCCTTTCTGAGGATTAAGCCAACCAATATTGTGTGGGCACAGGCCAGGTTGTGTGGGCACAGGCCAGGCACTTAAAAGCCACTATGGTGTCTGCCACATGAAGATACCCGTGTGAGGATAAGGGAGTCATGGAATGAATCACACCACAAGGGCATCTACTCCCTAGCAAGACAACTTCCATGCTTCATGTTAGACACATAAAATGTTAAATAAAAACCTAGAGCCCATCGTCCCCTGGCCACTGCCTCCCCAATAGGATTGTAAGGTGGATTCCTCAGCCTATCTTCCCTGTCACTTTCACTTCTTTCTAGTCCAGATTGATTACAGGAGCCTAGGTGTTGACTCTGAGCCATTCCAAGAGCGCCCTCCACATTTCAGGGAAATGCCAAATGGTGAGTCAACCGTGGTCGCTCCCGAGAATCTCTTTCTCTGCCTGGGTCACACGGTACCTTAGCTGGACAGTTCTCAGGGGTCACCTCTCACTGTCAGATGCACTTGTTGGGACGGTCAGCCATTCTGTGCCATCAGTCGCACGGAGAGATCACTGGGACAAAAGAGACGCCTTTCTGTCAGCTGGTGACTCTCAGTACCCCCATTCTATGGCATGCAGGCTAACAGTGGGTTCTGGTACGTCCTGGGAGCCTCTGTCTCAGACTCACCCCTTGGCTACATTCTCTGGAACTGGAAAAATTTGACACTGCAAAAGGCGTGGATCCAATACAAACTGGGCGAACAAAAAAAATGTCCTCTGAATGACACATTGGATTGTAGCACAATCCTTCAACTTGATCTCTTTTGCCAAAATCAGGGAAAGGACTCAGAGTTTCCTTATGCTCAGTCCTTCCTGGCCCTTAGAATCTGGATTTGAAGGACTCATGCTGCATGTGTCTTTCTGTTGCCTCCCTATCCCATCCACCTCTGCCTCCTTCTCCATCAGATTTCCTAGACAATCCCTACTCGACCTTCCCTATCCCCATTTGATACCTATTGTTGGAGACTAGGAAAGGATTCTGAGGTTCCCTTGGTTCAGGTCTTTCTCCTATATCCAAAAGCCTGAGGGATCAAAAACTCTCCTGAACATTCTAGAGAATTCCCTTCTAACTACTCCTGTCTCTCAAGGTAGGGAGGGACCAAGCTTCCTTCCCTACCCTTGCAAATTCCCTTACTCCTTCAGATTCTTCTGATCAAACAAGACCGCACTTCTCCCAGACAGGCAATCCAAGATTTTTCTCAGCTGTCTGTCCCTGACATGAGAGTAAATTTGAGCACTATTTGGTCTATATTTTAGTTATAAAACTATCACTACAGAAAGGAAAGATGACTTTTTGACACAGGATGGCCATATATTGCTTTGCTGGAGCAGCCGTGAAGAGATACCCCACGTCCAAGTAGAGAAATCCAAGTAAGATGGTAGGTGTTGCAAGAGGGCATCAGAGGGCAAACACACTGAAACCATACTCATAGACAACTAGTCAATCTAATCACACGGACCACAGCCTTGTCTAACTCAGTGAAACTAAGCCATGCCCATGGGGCAACCCAAGATGGGCAAGTCATCGTGGAGAGATCTGACAGAATGTGGTCCACTGGAAAAGGGAATGGCAAACCACTTCAGTATTCTTGCCTTGAGAACCCCAAGAACAGTATGAAAAGGCAAAATGATAGGATACTGAAAGAGGAACTCCCCAGGTCAGTAGGTATCCAATATGTTACTGGAGATCAGTGGAGAAATAACTCCACAAAGAATGAAGGGATGGAGCCAAAGCAAAAACAATACCCAGCTGTGGATGTGACTGGTGATAGAAGCAAGGTCTGATGCTGTAAAGAGCAATATTGCATAGGAACCTGGAATGTCAGGTCCATGAATCAAGGCAAACTGGAAGTGGTCAAAAAAGAGATGGCAAGAGTGAATGTCGACATTCTAGGAATCAGTGAACTAAAATGGACTGGAATGGGTGAATTTAACTCAGATGACCATTATATCTACTACTGCGGGCAGGAATCCCTCAGAAGAAATGGACTAGCCATCATGGTCAACAAAAGAGTCCGAAACGCAGTACTTGGACGCAATCTCAAAAACAAAAGAATGATCTCTGTTCGTTTCCAAGGCAAACCATTCAATATCATAGTAATCCAAGTCTATGCCCCAGCCAGTAATGCTGAAGAAGCTGAAGTTGAATGGTTCTATGGAGACCTACAAGACCTTTTAGAACTAACACCCAATAAAGATGTCCTTTTCATTATAGGGGACTGGAATGCAAAAGTGAAGAAACACCTGGAATAACAGGCAAATTTGGCCTTGGAATACGGAATGAAGCAGGGCAAAGACTAATAGAGCTTTGCCAAGAAAATGCACTGGTCATAACAAACACCTTCTTCCAACAACACAAGAGAAGACTCTACACATAGACCCTGATAAAACTGGTTAAAATGAAATTTTTTTTCTTGGAAACTTGAAAAAACAGTTCTTTTTGGATATGCAATTAAAAACAACTAGCTTGTTAAAAAGGCCTGCCTAGGGAAAACTTGATGTTAACCCTTGCCAGGTCTTTGAAATACACAGCCTACTTTGCCTGAGACCTCAGCCTTGGTCAAATTAGAACTTCAAGCCAAGAAAAAAAAAGCATCAAAGAGACATTTTAAATCTCAACTGGAAAACTATGAGATCTCTATCTGTCCATCTGGATTTATGTATTTCTCAGTGTGTATCTTTTTCAATAATACTGAAGTTAAGATATAAATGAGCTCTAATTTAATTGGCCTAAAGAAAAGTAATTGCTTACAACTCAAACAATTCTAAATACAAGAGAAACTTAACTGAATGAATCTGAGGTTCATGTGAGCTGGGAAATACTCAATATTATCTAGTATTAATGTTTGTTTGCTAATCTAATATAGACATGTCAAGTCATTAACATTAAGCATAATATTTTCATTGTGCCTAGGTTTAAGATAAGTTAAATATTGTTATATCTATATTTTTTATTTTTTTATCTTTAGTTATATCTATATTTTATATATATAAATATTTTATATCTGTTACATGTTTGTCAATGAGGAAAATATCTCGAGTGAAGAAACTTCTAAAAAATAATAAGCAAATGATATGAGCTTTTAGATAAACTCTATTAGGAATAAATATACTTTAGAAATATCTGTCTAAAATAGTCTCTCCAGATTTTGGTAACCTGAATGTCTACAGTTGTGCTAAACTAAGTGACAGAAGTTTATTGAATACCTAGGTCACTTCCAAATAAAATAAGATTCTGAAATATTCATCACTGAACACTAACTTCTTTTACAGAGAAACCAAAGAGAAAATTTGGGACTAATCATAAATATGTTTGGTGCTACTCTGAGATGTTTTCTATAAGAAAGCAAAGGTTTTTTAAGAAATTATCACTGATATTTATGCTCACCAATCTACAGAATGCTAATATAAAGGTCAGTTCTTGGTTGCTTAAGCAAAGTAGGCTGTATGTTTTTAATAAAGAAGGTTTCAGGAATGAAATTGCATTTTATGAAAGGAAAAGGAAGTAAGTCTGACTTACAGGTGGTCGCTTCAGGATGCAAGAACAAAGTAATGGGTACAAAAAGTGATAAGAAGTTTTGTGGAAAGTGGACCCTGAGAAAAGTTTTATGCATGGTTTGGACTAAGTTTAAAATAAATTTAAGTAAATTTGCTTTTAAATGAATTTAAATGCTGGTGCAAAAACTTAAACTTGGCCTTTCTCTCTGTTAAGAGGACATACTTTCTTCAGATGTTGAACTGCTTCTAATAATAGATTTAAGTTTCTTTACCTCTTAATTGATCTGTTCTATATTTGCCTTTGGAATCCTTTTTGCTACTTTGGATAAGTGAATAACTATTGTTTTACAGTGACCAATATGAGCCTATCTGACTGTTATAAACCCTTTTGATATTTATTGACAAAACTTTCCAAATGATTTGACTTTTAGCTAACTTTAGGATGCTTCAGAGGGCCCCTGAGATGTTCCAAAAAGAGATATTAAATTACTTGGGTTCATCTGACATGTTAAATTATATGAGAAGTACTGTTGGAGGAATGATGAATCGTCTCAAGTTATATTGTATGGTTGATGCTTCTACTGTAGATATCCTAAAAATTATGTGGAATACATGAAAATCTGATATGTCCTGGTAAAATGTCAGTTATAATTCTAGTTACCTACCATGTTAAAGCGTTACATATCACAGCAATGACCAGGTTTCTTTGTCAATGGCAAGTTAATCAAATTTTAAACATGTCTTCTGTAGTTTCACTCTGATGTCTTTGCAAGAATACTGCTACTTCAAGATTTATGGAAAAGACTTTTCTAAGGTTAACTAAATAAACATATTATTAACAGTAAGCTGGTACCAGACTGGAATTTGGTCGTCTCTCACAGAGAAAAAGTTTTCTTAGAATACAGCTTTTGATCACAGATTGCGAATTTCTTTGCCTTTAAGTGATTTATATTTGTTTCTAAAATCTTTCGTTACTTTGTTAAATAAGCATTATTTCACCATGATCTATAAAAATTATGGTAGATGTAGACAAAGCTCATTCTGCTTAACCCCTGTCAATTTAAAAAATGGCAATAGTCCACTCAAATCCACCCTTTGAGTATACCACTCCACTCAGAGTCTACACAAAGAGTCAGACACAATTGAGGGACTGAATTGAACTGAGTCTACTCCTAAATTGGGGAATTAAAAATCGGTGAATAGCTGCTAATCAGAGTCAGGGCTAAGGTAAATCCAAGATGACCACTTGGATTTTCCCAGCTCCCTGACAAAGCTCATTTTTATTTGATGAGTTAAAGCCTTCTCTGGCTACAGGGTTAATGTCCTCACAATAGAGAAAAAAGCAAATTATGCTTCACTGAATATTAAGTTCTAGCTTTGTTAACTAAGGTCTGTTTACTAAGACTCACTTCTGAGATAGCTGTTATATCGCTAAAAGGCTTAATTAGATTGACACCAAGCTATAGTCTGCCTAGTGAAGGCTATGGTTTTTCCAGTAGTCATGTATGGATGTGAGAGTTGGACTGTGAAGAAAGCTGAGTACTGAAGAATTGATGCTTTTGAACTGTGGTGTTGGAGAAGACTCTTGAGAGTCCCTTGGCCTGCAAGGATATCCAACCAGTCCATCCTAAAGGAGATCAGTCCTGGGTGTTCATTAGAGGGACTGATGTTGAAGCTGAAATTCCAATACTTTGGCCACCTGATGCAGAGAGCTGACTCATTTGAAAAGCTCTGATGCTGGGAAAGATTGAGGGCAGGAAGAGAAGGGGACAATGGACATGGGTTTAGGTGGACTCTGGGAGTTGGTGATGGACAGAGAGGCCTGGCGTGCTGCAGTTGATCGAGTTGCAAAGAGTTGGACATGACTGAGCAACTGAACTGAACTGAAGCTACAGTCATTTAACAACTAAGTCAGATGACCTGGGCACATACCATGCTATACCTAATGGAAGTTCTTGACTTAAATTCTTACTTATGATCAAACTAACAACTGCTGCTGCTAGCTATATTATATTCTATGTCACCTGTTTCAGAAACTTGTTTCTTACGTTACCAAATGAATGACTAAGCCTATGATAAAATGCTGATATGCAGTTCCATATGAGATCAACTATTTTAATAATGTAACTCTAGACACAGGAAGAAGTAACAGGAGGGAATATTTTCCTGGACCAAGAGGCCAGTAAAATATGGATGGTCCAGAGACTTTTGCTACTCACAAGGCCTGGTCTAGTAACAGTACAATGAGTGACCTATCAATGGAATGTTCACTAGATTTGGGAATGAGCCTTCCCCGCATTGTGGGCCACAGTGGCCATGAAATGCCTCCAAAACATGTCAAAAATGTGGCTATGAAGGGGCCCTGCTGACTGGATGTTGGTAATTGCCAGCTGCCTCTACAAAAATTAAATCATGACCACTGCAAGCTGTTGAGCTTCAACAGCCCCTAAAAGTTCAGGGTAGAGATCAGAAATAAGGCACTTTATGTTCTGGGAAAAACTGGAAGAACGGGCCTTCAGATAGGCAGATGTTTTCAGGTCAAGATTTTTATGAGCCCAAATTCTTGCATCCTCTCATACCTAGAGAAACACTAACATTACGGACCAATGTCTGGTCTTGGTTCTCCTGGTGAGCCCCTCAGCAGTTTTTCTACTTCTATTAAGCTTTGGGCCATGTTTCTTTAACTTTCTTGTTAAGTTTGCTTCTTCTAGAATACAACAAATAAATCTCCAAATAGTAATACGACTAGAATATCCCCCAGCCAACACCCAGACAATGCTGGAACAAGCTGCCTTATCATTTTGTGGACTCTCATCTCCCTCTGTAAATGCACCCTGGCAGAAAGTGGGCACTGGGACTCAGGACCCCACAATGTCCCTGTTCGGCTTGAAGAAGCCAGAGTGGTCATTGCCCCCATTCCCCAGTGACTTGTGTCCCCAGGGCCCGAGACAAGGATAAGACAGGTAGACAGGTAGTCATGAGCAGGGTGTTAAGCGGCCAAAGTTTGGCCCATAAATAAAAAGAGGGGGGAATGTGGAGCCCTATACCAAGGTCACAGGATAAAAATCTCTGAACTGACCAAGCCCCAGAGCAACAGTTACCATGACCCTCCGGATCTAAACCGGCCAGTACCCTAACCCCATAATATGTAAGATACCCACCCTACTATCCACCCTATAGCATCCTAACCAATCCTCTAATGCCACCATTCCAGTGGGAAGTTTTTTTTGTCTTAAGGCTATGGAAACTGGCTGTAAGCCTGCAAAAGCGTTTGGCTCTCCCTTGAAATGGCCAGCTGTTTTAACAGCAGCTCCCTCTCTAATAAATTTTATTCTCCTCTCACTCTGCCTCATGCCTCGAAATTCTTTTCCAACCCTCACACAGACCACGACACTTACCACAGGATAAAATTATCACAGGGAAGATAGTACACAGCCGACAGTCAGAACTTTGAATTGGAGAGTGATTCCAAAGCCCAAGCTGTTAATCAGGAGACTGCAGTTTAAGCTTCTACAAACTGCTCGCTGATTAAAACTGCTAATTATAAGAGGGGAGAAAAAGATGATTAATCAAGCCAGCTTCTTCGGCGGCCCTACCGTTGGACTCGGCCGAAGCGGAATCTCTGTAAGCGGTGATGTCCGCAGCCTACAAGCCCGCTCAACCCGCCTCCCCCAAGGCTCGAGCCGGCTGTCCAAGCACTATTTCGGCTTCCGAATCAAACCTGGAGTAATCGCGCAGCGTACATTTCCAAAGGAAGCACTAAGGCGGACTGGCGCCGGGTCACTGTCTGCCCACGTTGGCCAAACTCGCACGCTCTCCACTCCCAGGACTCGCTTCCCCAAACACAGGGCTCATGAGGGAAACGCGCGTGCGCCCTGTCAGCCAATGGCGTGCGGCCCTGCGTCCGCCGCTCGCCCTCTAGCGCCGGCTCTGCCTCTCTGCTCCCGCCTTCCCGCCCCGCCCCCATCCAAATGTGAGGGCGGATGTGACGACAGCTCCAAGTAGAACGGAGGCGGGTTTCTTTTCGGCGCCTTTCTTTCTCCAACGGAAGCGATTGGCTGGCGGGGAGCGAAAGAGGCGGGACAAGTTGCCGCGGGTTCAGTGCCGCCACTGGAACCGGGAGATGCGGCGCAGGGGCTGTCGCTGTGTTGGTTTGTATCCGAGTCTCGTCTCTCACTACGGTTCCTTCTGCGGCTTCGATCATGCTGTTACCTTCGGACGTAGCCCGCCTGGTATTGGGTAAGCGCCGGCGCGGGAGGGAGGGGGTACTGAATCAGGCTAAGCCGGACGGAAGGACCTTTGGAGCCAGAGGTTTTTCCCAGGAAGGGGAAGCTTTGGGGCTTTGCCTCCCCACCTACAAGTTCAGACTGGCGGTGAATCTTCTTCAGTGGGAGGCTCGGGCGGTTTAAGTTTCTTTATATGTGAATGTTCCTCTCTTCCGAGACTCTCTGGCGAGGGGCGGCTGAAGAGAAACTCCGGGTGGAACACCTGAGGCCCGGATTTGGAGGGAAAGTCAGGCCTGCACATTTAATTAGAATCCTTCAGGGGAATTGCCTACGTGATGGATGGACTGCGTGTTCTTCAACCTTGGGCTCACTTTCCCGTGTCAGAGCTGGGGCCGAATAAGGAAAAATAAAAGACTTCCCCAGCCACCCAGCTTTAGCGAAGGACCTTCCTGACGGCCTTCTCATAACTTGCCTTTAGAGCGACGAATTTGGAACGAATGAAGTGATCCTGCCTCTCTGTCCCCCAACCTCCTGCAAGAAGTCGTAGAATGTAGAGGTGTGAAACGCCAATTTCATACTTTTAAGACAGCAGCAATTCCCTTTTTTTTAATTAGCAAGACTTTTCACTGGAAATGCCTTCCAGTTGAACGTATTCTAGTCCTAGTTTTTCCTCAGTTTGAAGAGTGACACTGCCAGTTGTCAGGGTGTATTGTCTGTGCAGGAAACGGGTTTTGTTGTTTGTCCCCTGAAAGAATAAAGAGTATTGTATTGCTGGGAATGAGAGCCACATAAAACTCAAAACCGAGCCAGTTTTACAGACATCATATGTGAATGGTTAAATGGTAAACATTTGTTCTAAAACTTCCCTTGGTATCCAAAGGCCATTACTAACATTATTTTACTGTCAGAAAAATTCACTTCTTATTCCCTTTTTAAAGTATTCTGCCCTGTCCAAAAAAAGAAAAAAGTTTTTACGCACAGAATCTTGACAGGCACATTTTGCAGGAAACTTTAGAGGGTAATGGTTCTACCATCTGTTTTTGGAGAAAATAATCACTTAAATTTAAACTCATATTTTGTTAATGTTTGGTTAATATCTTGCCCACTTTATCAAAACTGAATATCAACAGTTAACCTACATCGAAGAAGAAAGCTGTCTATCTTGTAATTGTTATATTAATTAGGCTTATTTGTAAACAGATCCAAAGTAGACTTTCACAAAATTCACAATAATACTTACATACTTTATTATGGTAGCTGTCCTGTTTGCTTTGTGGGATGTTTTCAGCATCCCTGGCTTCTATCTGTTAGATGCCAGCAGGGACCCAGTTCCTGCCTTCACCCAATTGTGAGAATAAAGTGTCCACATATTGCCAGTATATTTCCTGAAGGGCAAGGACCACTGTCCTTAAGAAAGCAGTATGATTTTCTAAGTGGAATAATTTAAACAAACTTGTGAGTATTCTCCTAGACTTCCTTTTTCTTTAAACATGTATAAAAATTAGTCATTGTTTCTTATCCTAAAATTCTTATTTGTCATTCATATTCCATTTTTATTGCCACCAGTCCTAACAGTATGCGTCCCATTTCTCCTTTGGACTGTTTTCATAGTTTCTCATACAGTCTTGCAATTCATCTTATTTGTGGTTACAAAAATCTGCCTACAGCATTCACACTACACCTCCAGTTCTAATAGTTGAAAGAGTTGTGCACTAACCAGAAATTTCAAGTTGTGCAAAAGAAAACATACTACCAAAAAAAGCAAATCTCACCACTCTTGCTTTTTTCATTTAGCATTATCATGTCACCACGGAGATCTATGAATCACAAAACTTAGTGGCTTAAAAATTAACAGTTTTATTCTTTGCCATGATTCTTCTGTCAGTACTCCCTCCCTCTCAGTACTCCTTCAGTCCTACTCATTGTTGCCCCTTTTGTTCATCATGTTCTTGCAGCAAATCTTTGGTTGCTTAGTATGTTCCAGGCACTGTGCCAATTGCTAAAAATAGAGTTCTCCCCTTAGAATTTACATAATTAGGTTTTTTACCCTTACCCACACATACCAAAACACTTTCCTAGACCCCACCTCTTATTTTATCTAATGCTCTGTGTTACCCTTTTACAAGTCAAATTTATTCAAAGAGTAACCTCTCCTTAGTTACTGTACTTCCTTACTTAACTTTCATTCTTCAACAAACTGCACTGACTTTTGTACCTCACTACTCCATTTAAATAGCCTTGCTACTCGGCTATATCCAGCTATTGCCTTGCTAGAGTTTCTTTAAATATTGTACAGGTCAAAATATGTACATCAAAGTGCCATTTGTTGTTTCTGGGCTACCAGTTTTGATTTTATGTCATACAAGATAGTCTGCAGACCTGATCCTACAAGTCTCTCTTGCTTGATCTCAAGTTCTCAACATATGCCCTATGCCCCAGGCATTCCAAACTACTTGCAGTTTCTCCAGATACTCTTGTTAATGTATTTTGTTCCCTCTGCCTACAGTGTTTTTCTCCCTCTCTTCCTAGTACACTTGTATTTAAGGTTCAGGTCAATTGTAATCTCAAACTGTTTCCAGCAGGTACAGTTAGTACTTTCTCCTTACATGCTCTGGTGGCATTGTAGATTACTTGTATTATACTCTCTTTGTTTTATCGTAGCTGTGTGTTTACTTTTTTTTTTTTTTTAATATGAAATTTAACCCTTCATGCATTGGAGGAGGAAATGGCAACCCACTCCAGTGTTCTTGCCTGGAGAATCCCAGGACGGCAGGGCCTGGTGGGCCGCCGTCTATGGGGTCGCACAGAGTGGGACATGACTGAAGTGACTTAGCAGCAGCAGCAGCCATTTTTACAATTCTGTGGCATTAAGTACAATCATTTTTCTGTAACCATCACCATCTCCCTTGTAGAACTTTGCCTTCCCAAACCAAAACTTACTTTTTGACCTAATTAGTATTCTTTGTTTGTGCATGCTCAGTCATGTCCACCTCTTTGTGACCCCCATGGACTATAGCCTGCCAAGGTTCCTCTGCCCATGGAATTTTCCAGGCAAGAATACTGGAGTGAGTTGCCATTTGCTACTCCATTCAGTATTCTTATTCTAGAATGAATGTACAGGCTTCAAGAGTTGTGGGAGGCCCCAAACTATCTGTAAAGTTTTATGTACAGGTGGGGCATTTTTTAGAGGTAAGGTATCCAGAACTTTCTTTAGATTGCTAAATAAATTTGTTCCTTTCTCTATGAGTCAGCATCCATTCAGGAAAACTGAAACTAATCTGAGTATTTAGCATGGAGGAATTTAATGAAGGAATTGGTTACACTGGTGAAAAGCTAAGAAAACAAGCAGCTTACATGAGCCAACCTGGAGGGTAGTAAGCAAGAAACCACTCTGATATCAGGAGGACAAATAGAGATGAAAGCCAGAGGCTGGTTTCACTATGTGAAAACTAGAAGGTAAACTTATCTGATATGAGACCAATAGTAGAGGAAATTCTACGAGGGCAAAGAGGAAATGGGAGGAAAAAACCATGGCTCCTAATAACTGCCCTCCAGTCTCCTATTGGTGCTTCCCATTGATGGAACCCAGTCAGAAGCCAGCTGACATGGAACCCAGGAAATTGTCTGCAGGGGGGTCAGGTTTCCTGTCCTCCAGTACAGAGCAGGAGAAGCAGGAATAGTAGATTTGAAGGGAAACAACCAGGACCAGCATACCCTGTGAAAGTTGAAGAGCCACTGGTTCTATTCACCTTTACATCACTGTATCACTAAGACATAGATATTTAATAAATATTTACAAAGGTGTAACTGTGATCATGACCTTCCCCTTTGTTGACTGAATAATATCTGTCACTTATTCAGATTCTATTATTTATTCATAATCATATGTCATTGCTGACATTTACAGCATTTTATGATCCTCATCCCTTCTGTGTTTTCAGTTGTATTTCCAACTGTTCTCCATCATAGATTCTGTGCTTCATTCAAACCAGGCATGTTCTTCAAACATGCTCCATATATGCTTTCCATCAGCTTTGTTGACTCATCTCTTCCTTGAAACGTGTGTAATATTCCCCAAGTCAGTTTATACTTTCTCTAGCCCCTATAAAATAAGTCTAATTGTCTTACCACCTTTGCTTTTTATTACAGTTATTTGCACATATATCTCGGAGAAGGCAATGGCACCCCACTCCAGTACTCTTGCCTGGAAAATCCCATGGATGGAGGAGCCTGGTAGGCTGCAGTCCATGGGGTCGCTAGGAGTTGGACACGACTGAGCGACTTCACTTTCACTTTTCACCTTCATGCATTGGAGAAGGAAATGGCAACCCACTCCAGTGTTCTTGCCTGGAGAATCCCAGGGACAGGGGAGCCCATGGGCTGCCGTCAGGGTCGCACAGAGTCGGACACGACTGAGATGACTTAGCAGCAGCAGCAGCAGCACATATATCTTCTAGGTCCTTGCAGAATAGCTTCTTTTGGAGAGATTTTCTTTGTTATTTGTGGATCTAGTAATATAAAGCACTGGAAGTTAAGTCTTAAGATCTTAAGGACTTTCTTGGCAGTCCAGCAGTTAAGACTCCACCCTTCCATTGCAGGGAGCACAATTCCATCCCTGGGCAGGGAACTAAAATCTCACAAGGTGCATGGAGGGGTGGTGGGGATGGGGGAATCTCAAACTACTGATATTTTGAGGAAACTATTACAATATGTAAAGGAAATATTTTCAGATAAGGGGATTAGCTCTCTCTTGACTTCTTCATCAGATGCATCTCTCCTTATCTTTCCCACTCTATAAATAAGAGCGGGCAGAATCTTGGCATCCTAGTTCCTAAAATTCAAAACCCTAGATTTTGCTAGATTGTGTCTTTCCTTTTTCAATTATGTTTTCCCTTCAGTCTATTTTATTACTCATTACTGGGGGCTTCCCAAGTGGCGCTAGTGAAAAAGAAACTGCCTGCCAGTGCAGGAGACATAAGAGATGCAGGTTTGATCCCTGGGTTGGGAAGATTCCCTGGAGGAGGGCATGGCAATTTATCTTTTCTTCTCTATAAATAGGGATAAGAGAGGGCAGACTCTTGGCATCCAAATTTCGAAAATTCAAAACCCTAGATATAGCTCAGATTTTACCTTTTCTTTTTCAGTTATGTTTTCCCTTTAGTCTATTTTGTCATTACCTCCACTGAAAAGCAGGCACAGGATAATATTAAGAAAAACGAAATTCAAGTTACCTATTTGAACATAGGTCAGTAAGTTTACACAAAAGATGTAGTTATCTTACTCTTAATTTTTTTAAAGGAATAAAAAGAAAAATTAAAACATTTTGATTGAAGAGTAATTTTTTTTTATAAAAGATAATTAGTCTCTATTTTGTGTTTTCATTGTAGCATTTTAGATTTCAGATAATTTGTACCTAAAATTTCCCCCATTGTTCTGATTGAGAACTGGTACTTAAGGATGATAAATAAGCTTTTTGTAGGCAATGTAAATGTAATAATAAATGAACATAAAGCAGTCAGCTGTCACTTTAACCTTACTTTGGAACTTTCTGGACAAAAGTAAACCAGAATACATCAAGCCTGAAATGGATATTCTAGATAGTCCAAAGTTGGGCTTATTTTTTTTAAGAGCAGAAGACATACGTCTCAGATACTACTATTTAAAGACGCATTTTAACTTTTTAAACACTTGTTAAAAGACATTCTATCTTTTTAACAAAGCCTTTACTCAAGTGTAGACTATACAAAACTATAATATGAAAAGACAAAAACTGTCTGAGCTTTGGTAATTTCTTTTTTCTGGCCGCACTGCTTGCAGGATCTTAGTTGCCCAAACAGGGATTGAACCCTAGACCTCATCAGTGTGAAAGCACAGAGTTTAACCCTGGACCACCAGGGAATTCCCACCATATTTTCTAGAAAAGTTAACTGTATATCATTACATTCAGTCTTGGGCCGTGTTTCTCAAACCTTATTTTGCTATTTTCCCTAAGTACTCCTTGCATGAAATTTTAGTGTTATAAGTATCAGTATCAGTTCAGTTGCTCAGTTGTGTCCAACTCTTTGCAACCCCACGGACTGCAGCACACCAGGCTTCCCTGTCCGTCACCAACTCCCGGAGCTTACTCAAACTCAGGTCCATCAAGTTGGTGATGCCATCCAACCATCTCATCTTCTGTTGTCCCATTCTCCTACCTTCAGTCTTTGTCAGCATCAGGGTCTTTTCAAAGGAGTCAGTTCTTTACATCAGGTGGCAAAGTATTGGAGCTTCAGCTTCAACATCAGTCCTTCCAATGAATATTTAGGACTGATTTCCTCTAGGATGGACTGGTTTGATCTCCTTGAAGTCCAAGGGGCTCTCAAGAGTCTTCTCCAACACCACAGTTCAAAAGCATCAATTCAGCACTCAGATTTCTTTATGGTCCGACTCTCACATCCATACATGACTACTGGAGAAACCAGGCTTTGACTAGGTGGACCTTTGTTGGCAAAGAAATGTCTCTGCTTTTTAATATGCTGTCTAGGTTGGTCGTAACTTTGCTTCCAAGGAGTAAGCATCTTTTAATTTCATGGCTGTAGTCACCATCTGCAGTGATTTTGGAGCCCAAGAAAATAAAGTCTGTCACTGTTTTCATTGTTTCCCCATCTATTTGCCATGAAGTGTTGGGACCGGATGCCATGATCTTAGTTTTTTTAATGTTGTGTTTTAAGCCAAGTTACAAAATAGACTGTTTATATATTGTATGTATACCTGTGATTTATGCATAAAAGACATATTTAATTCATTCTCTTTCCTCCCCAGTACTAGTTGTCACCCCCTTGGGGCTGTGTCACTGTTTTCGAGAATACCTGGTCTAGAGAAAAGCAAATCTACTTTAAGGAATTAGATTTCATGCCATTGCCTATTACAAGCCCTAAGTGATTACCAGTGTATCTGGGGTGATTAGTACTTTTAAAACTTTCTACCATAAAAAGAAACAGTTTGGGGTCTTCAATTTAAATTTTGAAGCATATTAAGAAAAAGCACTGACTGCCCTGTTTCCACGATGACTCTAGTGATCTATAGGCTATAGTGGACTTAGTGGTCTAAATTTCTAAATTCATGAAATCCTAGTGGTGGCTGGCTTATTCCAAATAATGTGACTGTCAGAAAGCCAATCATAAAAACTGATTTCAGCTGTTTATAGTTTTATAAGGGTTTATATTGGATTGTTTATTTGTGAAAAATGAAAAAAGGGGGGGGAGTAGCCATCTTTGATCCACCTAATTGCACATCAAAGGTGATTTTATATTTTCAGTGATGGGCGTATTGAAATAGTAGTATCTGAAATAAAAGGTTTCTTCTGATTTCTAAGTGTTTTTGCACACTCCAAACCACAGTGTCTTT
Source organism: Tragelaphus eurycerus (assembly GCA_935064755.1). Classification (NCBI taxonomy): domain Eukaryota; kingdom Metazoa; phylum Chordata; class Mammalia; order Artiodactyla; family Bovidae; genus Tragelaphus; species Tragelaphus eurycerus. The sequence goes on along the minus strand of CAKXYN010000126.1, from coordinate 863,245 downwards.
CGTATGTTTGTTTATTCTATAGCATTAATTAACAAGAGGTTGGAAAACTGATTCATCAGCAGTGAGTACAAACTGGTGCTTGCACGCATGCATGGTCACTTCAGTTGTGTCTGACTATTTGTGACCCTGTGGACTGAGTCCACCAGGCTTCTCTGTCCATGGGATTCTCCAGGCAAGAATACTGGAGTAGGGTGCCATTTCGTCCAGGAGATCTTCCCGACCCAGGGATCAAACCCGGGTCTCCTGTGTCTCCTGCAGTGCAGGTGGATTCTTTACTGCTGAGCCACTGATGAATGGGTGCCAGCATCCCAGCCAGTGCATATGTGTGTTCGCCTAATAGTGTCTGACTCTTTTCAACCCCATGAACTGTAGGGCCCCAGGCTCTTCTGTCCATGGAATTTTCCAGGCAAAAATACTAGAGTGGGTTTCCATTTCCTTCTCCGTAAAATGGGATGATTTCCTTGCCCTTTTCTTAATTCTCATATATAATAACTTTGCAGGGCTTCTCAATTTTTTGAGTTGTAGGGCCTGGTTAAAGATACTATTGTAGGTAAATTTTGTAATTTTAAAGTTGGGAAAGACCTTAGTAATAATTGCCTTGCATGCATGCATGCTAAGTCACTTTAGTTGATCCGACTGTGCAGCTGTGGACTCTAGCCTGCCAGGCTCCTGTGTCCATGAGATTCTCCAGGCAACAATACTGGAATAGGTTCCCATGCCCTCCTCCAGGGCATCTTCCCAACCCAGGTATTGAACTTGTGTCTCTTATGTCTCCTGGATTGGCAGGCAGGTTCTTTACCATTATCGCCACCTGGGAAGCCCCAAAATTGGCTTAGTAGTTATTAACTATTAAAGTGAAAAGAGGAGAGTGAAAAAGTTGGCTTAGAGCTCAACATTCAGAAAACGAAGATCATGGCATCTGGTCCCATCACTTCATGGGAAATAGATGGGGAAACAGTGGAAACAGTGTCAGACTTTATTTTGGGGGGCTCCAGAATCACTGCAGATGGTGATTGCAGCCATGAAATTAAAAGACGCTTACTCCTTGGGAGGAAAGTTATGACCAACCTAGATAGCATATTCAAAAGCAGAGACATTACTTTGCCAACAAAGGTCCGTCTAGTCAAGGCTATGGTATTTCCAGTGGTCATGTATGGATGTGAGAGTTGGACTGTGAAGAAAGCTGAGTACTGAAGAATTGATGCTTTTGAACTGTGGTGTTGGAGAACACTCTTGAGAGTCCCTTGGACTGCAAGGAGATCCAACCAGTCCATTCTGAAGGAGATCAGCCCTGGGATTTCTTTGGAAGGATTGCTGCTAAAGCTGAAACTCCAGTACTTTGGCCATCTCATGATGCGAAGACTTGACTCTTTGGAAAAGACTGATGCTGGGAGGGATTGGGGGCAGGAGGAGAAGGGGACGACAGAGGATGAGATGGCTGGATGGCATCACTGACTTGATGGACATGAGTTTGAGTGAACTCCGGGAGATGGTGATGGACAGGGAGGCTTGGCGTGCTGCGACTCATGGGGTCTCAAAGAGTCAGACACGACTGAGCAACTGAACTGAACTGATACTGACACTGAGGTAAATATTATTATAAAGGGAGTCTAGCATCTTATAATAGGAGTATGGTATATAGAGAATTCAAAGAAAAAATTCTCTGAGGAAGTGATAAATACTTCAGTAGACCTGAAGAATGAGTTGGAATTAGCTAGGCTAAGAAAGAACATCCCCAGTGGCTCAGCTGTAAAGGACTTGCTATGCAAGAGATGTAGCAGGAGCTGCGGGTTCAATTCCTGAGTCAGAAAGATCCCCTGGAGGAGGGCATGGCAACCCACTCCAGTATTCTTGCCTGGTAAATCCTATGCACAATTCATGGGGTTGCAAAAAAAGTCGACAAACTTAGCAAATAAAAAGAGCAACGACACCAGCCTCTCCCTTCGGAGTTTCCCTGGTGGCTCAGATGGTAATCTGCCTACGATGAAGGAAGCATGGGTTCAATCCCTGTGTCAAAAAGATCTCTTGGAGGAGGAAATGGCTACCCACTCTAGTACTCTTCGGCTTCCCTGGTGGCTCAGATGGTAAAAAAATTTGCCTGCAATGCAGGAGACCTGGGTTTGATCCCTGGGTTGAGAAGAATCCCTGGAGAAGGGAACAAATACCCATTCCAGTATTCTTGACTGGAGAATTCCATGGACAGAGGAGCCTAATGGGCTGCAGCCCATGGGGTTGCAAAGAGTCAGACACAACTGAGTGACTAACATTCACACACAAGCTAAGAAAAGATAAGCTGCCCAAGCAAAGGCAATAGCACGTACAGTGTTCTTGAAATAAGAGCATTCGTATACTGAAAAGATGTTCAATATTGCTGCACTAATTATTAAGAAATAACAAAACTATAATAAAGTACCTTCTCACACACTGGTCAGAATGGCCATTATTGGTAAGTTTCGCAAACAACAAATGCTGGAGAAGGTGTAGAAAAAAGGGAACCCTCCTACACGGTTGGTGGCAATGTAGGTCAGTGCAGCCACTATGGAAAACAGTATGGAGTTTCCTCAAAAAACTAAAAATAGGATTGCCATATGATCTAGAAACCCTACTCCTGGTCATATATCCAGACAAAATGCTAATTCAAAAAGATAACACATACACCTGTGTTTATAGCAGCACATTCACAACAGCCAAGACATGGAAACAACCTAAATGTCCCCTGACAGATGACTGGTGGTACATATATATACCAAGGAATGTTACTCAGTCATAAAAAAGGATGAAATAATGCTATTTGCAGCACCATGACTGGACTTGGAGATTAAATATATTAAGTGAGTCTATTTTGGTGATGGCCATTATAAAAGGCATGAAATGCTCTCATCGTGGTTTTTATTTGTATTTCCTAATGGCTAGGTGAAGGTGATGGCACCCTACTCCAGTACTCTTGCCTGGAAAATCCCATGGACAGAGGAGCCTGGTAGGCTTCAGTCCATGGGGTCGCGAAGAGTTGGACATGACTGAGCAACATCACTTTCACTTTTCACTTTGATGCAGTGGAGAAGGAAATGGCAACCCACTCCAGTGTTCTTGCCTGGAGAATCCCAGGGACGGGAGAGCCTAGTGGGCTGCCGTCTATGGGGTCGCACAAGAGTCGGACACGACTGAAGCGACTTAGCAGCACCAGCAGTGATGTTTAGCATCATTTCACATATCAGTTGACCTTTCCCTTTCTTCTTTGGAGAAATGTCTTTTCAGGTCTCTCACCCATTTTTTAACTGGATAATTTGGTTTTTGGCTCTTGAATTGTATTGAGTTCTTTATTTTGGTTATGAATCCCTTATCAGATATATGCAAATACTTTTTCCCATTCCATAGGTTGTTTTTTCATTTTGTTGATGGCTTCTTTTGCTGTGCAGAAGCTTTTTAATTTGATATATTCTAGCTTGTTCATTTTATGTTTTGTTACTTGTGCATTAGGTGTCAAATCCAGAAAATCATTGCCACGACCCATATCAGGGAGCTTTTTCCTATATTCTTCTAGGAGTTTCATGCTTTCAGGTCTTCTGTTTAAGTCTTTAGTCCCTTTCAAGTTACTTTTCATGAGTGTTGTAAGACAGGAGTCTAGTTTCACTCCATTACATGTGAATATAGTTTTCCTAGCACCATTCATTGAAGAGATGGTCTTTTCTCCATTAAGTATTATTGGCTCCCTTGTCAAATTTAGTTGACCATGTATCCTGGGGATTATTTTTAGACTCTCAGTTCTGTTCCCTGGTCTATTTTTATGCCAGTACCATACTAAATACTCCATTTATTATGACTTTATAGCTTATTAACTAGAGTTTTTCTTTTAAACAGCTATTTTATAAACTCTGCTTTGTACTTCAGCACAAACTGGTGTTTCTGGCAAGGCTGCAGAATTCCATAATGTTCATCTGAAGTTGCATCTCTGATATGAAATTGCTATAGTGTTTAAAACAGCAGTTTTAATCAAAAGTTCAGAATTTACTGACATTACTGAATTCCATTTTATTTTTCATTTAGGATACTTACAACAGGAGAACCTTACTTCTACCTGCCAGGCTTTTATTTTGGAAAGTTCAGACTTAAAAGAATATGCAGAACACTGTACAGATGAAGGTTTTATCCCAGCCTGCTTACTGGTGAGTCATTTGTTCCTTAAGGAAGTATTTCATCATTGACCAACATAAGACACTATAAACACCATCCTAACAAACATTATTGACCATAGGATTTTTGCAGAAATTAACGCCTTTGGCCAGTGATTTGTTACGTAATTCAATATTGAAACACTCCTGTAAACAGTATTCAGGTAACAAAATACATATTAATATGAGTCTGATTGATATTGTGTTAAAAATCAGCTCATTAGCAAAAATCAAAATGGGCAGAAGTTTGATAGTTTGTATTCGTGCATAAGTGGAAAGACCCAAAGAAGACTAGCTTCTTTTCACACATTTATGTCAAAGCTGGGAAGTGAATTACAACTTTGATTTTGAGAATCAGTTTTAAAGTGACACCCTCATTTCTAATTAGTTTCACAACTGCTTGTCCTGGGGCTCACTTGTTTATTGCCTGTTAGGGGCTAAATATTTGTATCCCTGCATAATTCACATATTAAAATCCCATCCCTCAGTCTGATGGTATTTAGAGGTAAGATCTTTAGAAAGTATTAAGTTTTAGATTAGGTCATGAAGTTGAGACCCTCATGATATGGTTTGAAAAGTGAAAAAAATTTCTGTTTGCACACACCAAAGAAAGGCCATGTGAACCCATCAAGAAAGGGGGATAAGGCCAGGAATTTGGTCCTCACCAGGAACCAGATCATCTGGCAACTTGATCTTGGATTTTCCAGCCTTCAGAAAGAACAATGAGAAATAAATGTCTGTTATTTAAGCCACCTGATCTGTGACATTATATAGCAGTCGTATGCTATGCTAAGTCACTTTAGTCGTGTCCGACTCTGTGTGACCCCACAGACGCAGCCCACCAGGCTTCCCCGTCCCTGGGATTCTCCAGGCAAGAACACTGGAGTGGGTTGCCATTTCCTTCTCCAATGCATGAAAGTGAAAAGACAAAGTGAAGTCGCTCAGTCATGTCCGACTCTTAGCGACCCCATGGACTGCAGCCTACTGGGCTCCTCCATCTGTGGGATTTTCCAGGCAAGAGTACTACAGCAGTCCAGTCTTTCCTGTATCTGGCTTTCCTATAGTTGCTTACTTCAGAAAAGTATAAAACAGATATTTTGATATCTTGTCACCTGTTTTTTAAACATCACTAGATAATGGTGGATAATGGTGGATATATGCTGCTGCTACATCACTTCAGTCGTGTCCAACTCTGTGCGACCCCATAGATGCAGCCCACCAGGCTCCCCCAGCCCTGGGATTCTCCAGGCAAGAACACTGGAGTGGGTTGCCATTTCCTTCTCCAATGCATGAAAGTGAAAAGTGAAAGTGAAGTCGCTCAGTCGCGTCTGACTCTTCACGACCCCGTGGCCTGCAGCCCACCAGGCTCCTCTGTCCATGGGATTTTCCAGGCAAGAGTACTGGAGTGGGGTGCCATTGCCTTCTCCGAATAGATGCTAGAACTACATTATTTGAAATGGTATTTTGTCGTTTTATTTTAAACATAGATCCTTAGATTTGTTTCAGCTGTCACACAACACGATCATCTATGGAGGAAACCTTAAAAAAAACAAACCTATAAAATTGCCAGAGTTTTAGCAAGGTCAGAGGATACAAAATATATAAAAGTGCATCGTATTTCTTTATACCTACAATGAACAATTTTTAAAATCTATATATATATCATCTACAGTAGCGCTCAACAAACAAAAATAAAATACTTATGTAACAATGCTAACAAAGTATCCATAGACTCTGTATGCTAAAATTTGTATGAAAGAAATCAAAGACTTAAATAAAAGGAAAAATACACTGTGTTCATGGAATGAGCAGCTCAGTACTATTAAGTTGTCCATTCTCTACATTTTGATCTATACATTTATTACAGTTAAAATCCCAACAAGTAATTTTTTTGTTTGTTTTGAAATGGCCGTTTATTGAATATATCTGCCTGCAAGGTACCATGTACATCCTTTTGCTGTCTACACAGTTTTTTCAAGAATAAACAGACAAACTATATCTAACACATTTGCTTAAGGGGAGTGGCTAACAATGTGACACACAAGTCCTTGTGTCTACCTAAGGGAAATATAATAAGTCCTCTACATATAAACCTTGAAATTGCAAACTTTCAAAGATGCAAGCATGCCACTTACTACCAAGATATCACTGGACCATTTTTTTCAAGAGAGCAAATAAAATTGAATCCATCAAGGAACCAGAACCTGCACCTTCAAAGTCAGGTGTGAGTGAAACTGCAGGTTTTCCTCCATCTATTATTGATGATCCTTCAGCTCTACCGTATCCCACCCCCACTTCCTCCTCCAGTCAGTAACTTTCTTCTTGGCTTTTGGCTCAATGCCAGCTGTTGTACTACTGTTCTTTTCAAGGTACTGTACTATAAGGTTAAAAATGTTTGTTGTTTTTTTTTTTAAAGTAAACTCAAAACTGTTTTCTTTCTGTTTATTTTTTATGTATTATTTGTTTGAAAAGTATTTTAAACCTATCACAGTGCAGTACTATGTAGCCAATTGTGTTAATTGGGTACCTAGGCTAACTTTGTTGGACTTACAAACATGCTCTTGGAATGGAACTCATTCACACGTAGGAGACTTAATGTAATCAGCTTTCATTTTGATACCAATTAGGATGTGATTCTCCTAATTTACGAAATATCTGCCAGGAACGTACTCGTCATTGGTAAACTGATGATAACATCTTATAAATTATACAGACCGACAGCTCTTGACAGCAGGACCTCATTTAAACTGATATTCATAGCCCTTTTTAAAAGTCTAAGTCTGTGTAACTGTTTATCCATTTAGTTGTAGAAATGTTAATATTATATTGTGGGATACTGCCCCAATCCCAACAGAGTTACTACATAATATGCAGTTTATATCCATAATCTGAAATTTAAAACACATTTAATGAGTGATGCTGATAATGGGGGAGGCATTGCATATATGGAAGCAGGGGTTTATGGAGAATCTCTATACCTTCCTCCCAATTTTCTTGTGAATATTAGATGCTTTTAAAAATTAAATAGCACATATAATCCCAACAGTTTCAGGGATTTGGGGTCTTCACTGCCAATGACTTGATACTCTTGGATTCTTCATTTATTTAATGACAGTACTTTTAAAGAATGAGACTATTCAGAGAAAACTACTCAGTATACTTTTTAGAATTCACATCATAAAATAAGATTTATTCCAGAAATAATTTATCCTTCCTGCCAAATACTTTATATAATTATTTGTCAAACTACAAAAAACCAAAGAAGTCCTAATCACATTTTTAACATTAACTAATATTCCAGTATCAGATTGGTTTATATTGGATTGGTTAATTGCCAGTAGTTGATTTTTTTATAAGTAGCACCCAAATAACAGATAATTTTTCCCCTTATTATTTATAATGCCTTTCTTTGTCTTTGTTATACAGTCTCTTTTATCAAAGTACTGATACCCCAACTTTCTTTCCATCTCCATTTGCCTGGAATATGCCTTTTTCCATCTCTTCATTTTCAGTCTGTATGTGTCTTTCGATTTGAGCTGAGTGTCTTGTAGACAGCACATAACCGCATATAACCATCATACTAGCTTTATAGTAGATGATTCACTACTTTTATTTTGTGTTTTTCTTTACCAGTGAGGTTTTTGTTTTGTTTTGTTTTGTTTTTAAATAATTTTCTTATTTCTAGCTATGGCCTTTACTTTTCCATTTAAGGAAGTCCCTCTAAACATTACTTATAAGGCCAGTTTAGTGGTGATGAACTCCTTTGGTTTTTGAACATCTAGGAAACCGTATCTCTCCTTTACCTGGCATGTAAATTTTCTGCTGAAATATCCTCTGATCATCTTTGTATATCACGAGTTGTTTTTGTCTTGATTCTTTTAAGATTCTCTGTTTAACTTTTGACAGTTATACTGTGTCTTGGTGTGGGTCTCTTTCATTTCATTTTGTATGGGAGTATATGCTTTCTGTATTTGGATGTCTTTTCCTTTGACAAATTAGGCAAGTATTCAGCCATTTTGTCTTTAAATAGGTTTTTTTTTTTTTCTCTCTTCTGCTTCTGGAAACCCTGTTATGGGAATATTAGTGTGCATGATGCTGTCCCAGAGGTCCTTTAAACTATCCTTATTTTTTTCAGTCTTTTCATTTTTAATTGGGTGATTTTCACTATGTCTTCCAGGTTGCTGATCCATTCTTTGGCATTCTCTAGTCTGTCGATTCTCTATAGAGTTCTTTTCACTCCATTTATTGTGATCTTCAGTCTTTATTGGTTCTTATATTTTCTCTTTGTTGAAGTTCTCCCTTGAGTTCATCCATTCTTCTCCAGAGTTCAGTGAGCATCTTTTTGACTATTATATTAAACTCTTTATCTGGTGAATTGATAATCTCTGTTTTGTTAATTAGTTCATTTTCTGAAGTTTTGTCTCTTTGAAAGGTACTTCTTTGTCTCTTCGTTTTGCCTGACTTTCTGTATTTGTTTCTGTTATTAGGTGTATAAACTGTGTTTCCTGGTCTTGAAAGAGTGGCCTAACGTAGAAGGTGTCCTGTGGGCTCAGTAGTACAATTCCCCTGTCAACAAAGCCAGGTGCTCTAAGGGTATCCACTGTGTGGGCTGTGTGCACCTTGCTGTTGTGGTTGAGTTGCAACTGCTGTGGGTGTAGTGGTGGGCAGGAGCCTGAGACCCAGCCACTACTGTTGCTGGCTTGCTAATGAGCAATGCTGGTCCCTTGGAGGAGGAGCACGGGTACCACTTAAGTAGTATTGTGGAAAAATAACCCGGATAGTTCTTAAAAAGGATATGTTCAAGGACTCACATTGCTTGATCTTAAGACTTAACTAACCAGCAATAGTAATCAGGATTGAATGGCATTAGGAAATGGTTAGGCGTTGGATTAGTGAAACAAAATACAAACTTCAAATGTGATTTTTGACAAAAGTTCAGATAATTCACTGGAAAAAGGATAATCTTAACAACAAATGGCGATAAGACAATTAGACAACCAGATTTAAAAAAGAAAAAGAACCTTTACACATACCTCATAAGAAATTAACCAGTCTGGATAATAGATCAAAATTGTAAAACATAAAACTGTAAGACTTCCAGAAAAAACAGAACAAAATTTGTGCAGTCTTGGTTTTGGTAATCAATTTTTAGACATGATACCAAAAGTACTGACTATAAAATAAAAATTTGATAAATTCAACTTTATAAATATTTTAAATTTTTGCTCTATAAAAAACACTATTAAAAGAATGATAGCTATAGGGTAAGAAAAAGTTTTTGCAGCTCTGAAAAAGGGAATGTGTGTAGAATATATAAGAAACTTTTTTTAACTGAATTTTTTCTTTAATGGGCAAGAGATCTGAGGACCCGTCCCCAAAAAACTATAGAACTGGCAATAAAATGTGAAAAAAATACTCCACATTATTAGCTGTTAGGAAAATGACCATTACTACCCCAAGCAGATACCAATACATACATGTTAGAATGGCTAGTATAAAAAATAATTTTTAAGTTGCTGCAAAATCATATAGCTGCCTTGCCCAAGAGCTTGGCTGTTGTTTTTAAAGTTAAACAACTGAGTCCCATGTGACCTAGCATTCATACACCCAGATATTTATCCAAGTGAACTAGAAAACTTATATTCACACCAAAACATACTGTTTATCTGTGATGTCAAAAACTGAAAATAACCAAGATGTCTTTCAACAAGTGAGTAAATAAACTGGTGTGTTCTTCTTACTAAGCAGTAGAAAGCAGCACTGATGACTCATATAATAACATGAACAAATCTTAAAATTCTTCTTAGTTCTTCTAAGTAGAAAATTTTAACAAGTAAGTTAATACAGACCATGGGGTCCAGGCTCTCACTCTGTGAGAAAGAAAATACAAATAAGCATGAGACCTGTGGTGTTAAATTATACAGTCAGAGATATCAGTACAAATTAACGTTTATCTTAATATATGTACAGATATATTCAGAAATAATGTGGAGTAGCCTGTCTGTGTTGTTTGTGTAGCACTGTGTGCTGTGGGGTCCTAGCTACAGTGATACCCTAGTAACTACCAGCAAATCTACCACCCAGATCTTTACTTCTCATTTTTCTGGAGGCTGGGAAGACCAAGATGAAGTACTCCTGTTTCAGTTCCTGGTGAAGGCTGTCTTCCTGACTTATAGGCCTTCCTGTCTTCTTTTTGCTGTGACCTCACATGAGTTTGTGTGTGCTAGTCACTCAATCATGTCTGACTCTTTGCAGTCCCATGGTCTATAGCCCACCAAGCTCCTCTGTCCATGGAATTTTCCAGGCAAGAATACTGGAGTGGGTTGCCATGTCCTTCTCCAGGGGATCTTTCCACTCTGGGATCAAACCAAGGTCTCTCATTGCAAGCGGATCCTTTACCCTCTGAGCCACCAGAGAAGTGCTATATGAGTTTATGAGGACATAATTCATTATATAGCATTCATTCATTTGTTTTTTAGCTACTAAAAGCAAGTTATAATGACTAGGTTAGTATTAGGCAATTTCTTAACTTCTCAGACTTTGAATAACATAGAAGCTACTGTACTGCAACCAGCTATATGCAAATAAAATGGACAACCTAAAAGAAATGGGAAAATCCTCAGAAAGGTATAATCTTCTAAGACTGAACCAGGAGAAAATGGAAAATATGAACAGACCAGTTATAAGAATTGAAATTGAAACTGACTAAAACACAAAGGTCCAGGACAAGGTGGCTTCACAGGCAAATTCTGTCAAGCACTCAGAGAAGAGTTAATGCCTATCCTTCTTAAACTATTCCAAGAAAATTGGAGAGGAAGGAACGTTCTCATATTCATTCTGTGAGGCTACCATGACCCAGATACCAAAACCAGACAAGGATACCACTAAAAGGAAAAATTACACATCAATATCACTGATGAACACAGATGCAAAAATTCTCAACAAAATGCTAACAAACCAAATCCAACAATACAGTAAGAGGATCATATACCATGGTCAAGTGGGATTTATCCCAGGAAATGTAAAGATTTTTCAGTATCCACAAATCAGTCAGTGTGATGCACCGCATTAGCAAAACTGAGGAATTAAATAGTATATGATCATCTCAATAGATATAGAAAAAGCTTTTGATGAAATTCAACACCCATTTATTAATATGACAAAAACTCCAAAAAGCAGGCATAGAGAGAACCTATCTCAACCTAATAAAGGCCATATACAACAAACCCACAGCTAACATACTCAATGGTGAAAACCTGAAAGCATTTTCTCTAAAATCAAGAAAAAGACAAGGATGTCCACTCACCGCTTTTATTGAACATCGTCCTGGAAGGCCTACACACAGCAGTCAGAGAAGAAGTGAATCTAAATTGGAAAAGAAGTAAAACCGTCACTGTTTGCAGATGGCATGATCCTGTACATAGAAAATCTTAAAGATGTTACCAGAAAACTAGAGCTTATCATTGAATTTGGTAAAGGTTCAGGGTACAAAATCAATACACAGAATCTGTTGCATTTCTATACACTAATAATGAAAGATCAGAAAAAGAAAGAAATAATCCCATTTACCATTGCATCAAAAAGAATAATAAAACACCTGGGAATAAACCTACAAAGGCAAAAGACCTGTATTCTGAAAGCAATAAGATGCTGATGAAAGAGAAGACACAAACAGATGGAAAGATATACCATGCTCTTGGATTGGAGGAACGAGTACTGTCAGAGTTGACTATACTACCCAATATAATGTATAGATTTGATGCAATCCCTATCAAATTACCAGAGGCTTTTTTTTCTCCCTGGGACATTCGGGATCTTCTGCAATTTAGGGATCAAACCCATATCCCCTGTGTTGATAGTATGGAGTCTTAACCACTGAACCACCAAGGAAGTCCCACCAATAGCATTTTCACAGAACTGGAACAAAAAAATTTTTAATTTTATGGAGACACAAAAGACCCTGAATAGCTTAAAGCAGTCTTGAGAAAGAAAAACAGCTGGAGAAATCAGGCTTCCTGACTCTTATTAGATATCTAGAGTCATCAAAAGAGTATGGTACTGGCACAGAAACAGAAATAGAGCTCCATGGAACAGGATTGAAAGCCTAGAAATAAACCCTATGGTCAACTAATCTACGACACAGAAGGCAAGACCATACAATGGAGAAAAGAGAATCTCTTCAATAAATGGTGCTGGGAAAACGGGACAGCTACACGTAAAGGGTTGAGATAGACAGTGTCTGACACCATATACAAAAATAAACTGGATTAAAGACCTAAATGTAAGACCAGATACTATAAAACTCCAGAGGATAACATTGGCAAAACGCTCTTTGACATAAACTGCAGCAATATTGTTTTGGATCCATCTCCTAGAGTAATGAAAATAAAAACAATAATTAAAAAAATGAGAACTACTTAAACTCAAGCGCTTTTTGCATAGCAGAGGAAACCATAAGCAAAATGAAGAGGCAGCCCCCAGAATGGAAGAGAATATTTGAAAATGATGCAACTGATAACGGATTAACCTCCAGAATTTATAAACAGTTCATGCAGGCAATAAATGATACAGCTAAATCTAAAAATGTGCAGAAGATCTAAACAGACATTTGTCCAAAGAAGACGTGAAGATGGCTAAGAGGCACATGAAAACATGCTCAACATTGCTAATTATTACAAAATGCAGGTCAGTACTACAATGAGATATCACCTCAAACTAGCCATCATCAAAAAATCTACAAGCAAATGCTGGAAAAGGTATGAAGGAAAGGGAATCCACCTATAGTGTTGATGGGGATATAAATTGGTACAGCAACAATGGAGAAAAACTAAAAATAGAGCTTAAAAAAGCTAAAAACAGAGTTACCATCTAGCAAACTCATTCCTGAACATATATCTGGAGAAAAACATGGTTCAAAAGGATAGGTGCACCACATGTTTTGTAAAGCACTGTTTGCAATAGTCAAGACATAGAAGCAACTTAAATGTCCATCAACACATGAATGGATAAAGAAGATGTACATAAACACTATGGAATATTATTCAGCCGTTAAACTGAATGAAATAATGCCATTTGCAGCAATGTGGAAGGACCTGAAGATTACCATGCTAAGTAAGTTAGAAAGACAAATATATGATATCACTTATATATGGAAACTAAAGAAAATGATACAAGAGAACTTACTTAGAAACAGACTCACAGTCTTAGAGAACAAACTTATGGTTACCAAGGGGGAAGGTGGGGAGGAGGGATAGATTGGGAATTTTGGGTTGACATGTGCACATTGCTGTAATTAAAATAGATTATCAACAAGGAACTATATAGCACAGGAAAAACTGCTCAATATTCTTTAATAACCTAAATGGGAAAAGAATTTGTTAAAAGAATAGTTACATGTATATGTATAACTGAATCATTTTACATCTGAAACTAGCACAACATTGTTAATCAACTATACTCCACAATATAAAATAATATTTTTTTAATAATACAGAACAATAAAATAGAAATCTGCAATGAAAGTTCAGGAGAGGAAAGAAAACTAGCTACTATGTGTTAGACATTGTCTTAGATATGTTACATATATCCTCAATCTTCAACACACACACAAAAAAATTGTATTAATTAAAAAGTCGTGTGTCTGTTTTTATATATGAAAGTAAGCCTTAGAAAATCTGGGCAATTTTTCACACATACAGTAAATGTAGAACCTAAATCCAAAACTGTCTGTTCTAAAAAATCCTTGCTCTTCCCCTGTTCTATTAAATGACCTCAAACTTGAGTCGGTTAAAACCTGCCCCTTATTATTGATATAAAAGTGGCGGGTGGGGGGATGGGGGGGTGACTTTATGAGATGATAGAAGTGAAAATAGGAAAGGTACTGATCCTTGGAAAGGATATGTCTTACACTCAGGTTTTTTGCTGTGTTATTTGGCATTAAAAGGGCAAGAAAAAGTAGGTCCTTATTTGTGTGACTGGATCCCTACCTCCCCAACTGAAAACTGCATTCCTGCTATTGTACTATCTTAGCTAAAGAAACATAGTCACAATATCTTATTCAAATAGACAAGCTTCTTTGCCCACTTGAGGAGTGACTATTTTCATTTTTGATGACCTGTGCTGTGCTTAGTTACTCAGTTGTGTCCTGATTCTTTGCAACCCTGTGGACTACAGTCCTCCAGGCTCCTCTGTCCATGGGGATTCTCCAGGTAACAATACTGGAGTGGGTTGCCATTGCCTTCTCCAGGGGTTCTTCCAACCCAGGAATCAAACCCAGGTCTCCCACATTGCAGGCAGGTTCTTTACCATCTAAGCCACTGAGGAAGTCCTTTGATGACCTACTCTTTACCATTTCCTTATCAATTAATTTTTAATCTATATCTTTTAGTAACTTATATGGTGAAATATTTCATAATGGGAAATTATTGGTAGTATTTTATGGTTTTGGTAATGCTTGATCTTTTTCTTTTCAGTCTTTATTTGGAAAAAATTTGACAACAATTTTGAATGAATATGTAGCTATGAAAGCAAAAGGTAAGAATTCAGGTTCAGGGTTTTTTTTTTCCCCCTTTGGTCAGTTTTATACAGCATTTATCTAATTGTTTTAATTAGAAGTGATTTTTTAAATTTTGAAATAATTTTTAAAATTCACTGAGAAAGTGTTTATATTGAATGATAAATATAACACTTTCCTAAATTAGTATCTTGAAGAGGAAAGTTAAATTTATTCTCTCATATTCATTATTTCCATAGTTTGCAACATATTAAGAAAAGATTCAGCAGTAAAGAATTAATTAGTACAAATGATAACATTTTAAAATGTAAGCTTCACATTTATTGAGTACTGTTTATTGCAACATTGTGCTAGGTGCTTTCAGAGGTTTGATTTCAGTCCTTAAAATAATCCAGTGAGAGGTATTGATTTTTTAGATCTATTTATTCATTATTTGACTGCATTACGTCTTAGTTGCAGCAGAAGGACTCTTTGTTGCATCACGTGTGGTCTTTCGTTGCAGGTCCCAGAACTCTCCGGTTGTGGCACCAGGACTCTAGAGTTCTCTGGTTGTGGCACAGGGACTTCAGAGCATCAGGCTCAGGAGTTGCTGTGCATAGGCTTAGTTGCTCCACAGCATGTGGGATCTTAGTTCCCCCAGCAGGGATCCTCCCCAAGTTCCCTGCATTGCAAGGTAGATTCTTAACCACTGGACCACCAGGGAAGTTCACTAGACCTTAAGTATCAGAAAATTAAGGATTAGAGAGCCAGATAACTTTTCTAAGATTACAAAACTAGAAACTGTAGAAAGTAATAAACCTAGAATTTCAAAGTGTGAATTTCATTTCTTTCTCTTAAACAGGTTATTTGGTCATTCTACCAAGGTTTTCTTTTCCCAGACTATCTTAACTATCTTACAGGAATATTTAGAGTATAAATGACCTCAGAAACAATATGTTACTGCAGTACAAAGGTTTATATCCCACTTTTATGTTGGTAACTTTCTCTTGTTTGAGCTTTTTAGAAGTATATAGTAAAGAATATAAATACCTTGAATTTCCTATCAGTGTGGCTTTAGAACACATCCTGAAAAAGACTAATTAGTCCTCCAGAATTTTATCTGTAATTCTGAGTAACTAAGGAGTTGATGAGAAATCACAGTGATTTGGACCTGAAAACATTGGATATAGAAAGCTAATTTCTATATTTACATGAGTTTATATAATTTTATAAATTTATAAATCAAATTATTTTGACTTTGAAATATCACGTAAGTAGAACAAAGATTTAAAATAGTTTGTCTTTTTATTCAAAGAAAATACAAAATTATTGATCTTAAAAAAACTTCATAGTTTTCACAAGTTTCCTTTTCCCTCATATTCTGATTCTCAGTGACTTGAGCCAAAAAAGCAACATCATTATAGCTTTGCAGTTCTTTACAAAATAGGCTTATTTCTCAGTTCCCAACATAATATCAGCAGCTGAGAGAAAAGTTTTTCTTACTGATTTTCTGTGTCTGTTCAAATTAAATGATGGATTTTTTATGAAACATTTCCTCTTATGATTTAGAAACATCAAATGATGTCCCAGCAATTATGTCATCTCTGTGGAAGAAGTTAGACCATACACTTTCTCAGATCAGGTAATAAAAGGCTTATACCATCAGCTTATCAGAATGTGCATAATAATTTTGGAATGCAAACACAATTAAGAGTCACTTCACTTTTAAATCTTATGACCCACACTTTGCATTTATTTAACACGGATCTAATTTTGAAATAATTCTACAAGTTATTGGTATTTGTCTTTGATTAGATGATTTTAAATAAATTGTGTATTTAATAAAATATTTAGAAATGAGGAAAGTAATGATATTCCCAGGTTCCCATAACAATTTAGAGGCAGATCTCTGGCTGAATACAAATCTAGTCCAGTCTTCGTGGATAGAAATCTACTAACTCAAGCCCCATGTGACTTCCCTTACACAGTTGCATCTTCATTACACATGCAGAAAATTGATATGTGTAATCCATGCCTCCTTTGTTCTTCCCTTGTAAAGGAACAAAGCCGAATAATAACACTACTGGATAAAGGAATAAACCCGAATAATAACACTTCTGCTTTTAGACCTTTACTGTGTCATGGCCTTGGAATGCTAGTCTCACTATCTTTAGAATAGGAATCAATTTTATAACATATCTTATTCAACTTGAGTCTAGTATGAAAACCATCCTTTCTTACACTTTCTCCCAGAGCTACAAGTGAATACCCCACTTCAGCAGGGGCCTCGTTTCCTTCCTCAGCTGAAACTGCTAGAATGGCTCCAAGTGCTTTTTGTGTGACTCTGTACTACATTTTATTTGGTAGTTTTACTTTTATTCCCCTTTCCTGACTTCCCTTTTCTCTTTCATTCCCTTGCAAACAGTCTTCAAAGACATTCACAACTTAACACCTATGGAGTATTTATAAGTTACTGCAAGGTTTTACTGACAAGGTATTACATAAAAAAAGAAACCTCCTAGCCAGGTGTTCTCCAAGGTTGGTTTGTGTGCTGTTAAAAATGCTTATTTGATTCAGTAAGTTTTGTGGCTCTTGTTGGCAGACACTTTTTTGACAGATTTCTGAGGAAAATGGCACAGTATCTGATTGTTTACAAAATACATGGGTAACCAGTTCTTAGCAAAAGGAGAATCAGTTTATATATTGTGAATTTTCTTACCTTTTTGCTTTGTTCCTTCTTTAGAAGTTTGGTGAAACAATGTCATAGTCATAAATTTGATGAAAGCAGGATCTCTTTTGAAATCAACTTGGATTCTGAAGTATTTATGTATGCAGTTATATAAAATCAGAATTTCTCTGGGAAGGCATTTTTATAGTTATAAAAGATAATTGATAATTATAAAATATTATATATAACTTTCTTAAATATATTGAGTTCCTAAATTCAAGGCAAATTGTATTCTTAATGGGATTTCAAAGCTCTTGCTTACTGCATTCGATAGAAACTTGATTATTAAAATTATACATGTTTGCATTTTTATATGCCACTGTTTTTTTCCTAAAGCAGATAAGATTTGGTTACCCAGGAAAAAAGTGCTTATCTTTTTATCTGAGGGAAATTTCTTGCCTTTTAACTCATACTTTACTTCAGGTCTCACTGTAACTAAATCAGAATGTATCGTAGCAACAGAAATTTTTTAATGTCTAACTACTTTTGTTTATTAGGAGCATGCAAAGTTCCCCAGGGTTTGCTGCCAGTCAGAGAGGTTGGTATTCAACTTTAAACTCTAAATAATGTTCAGAATTACTTTAAACTCAAATTTAATGTCAGATGAGCGTTTTTGTTAACAGTACATGTGTGCTGCATTTACATTTTGTTTAAACTTCTGCTTTTCTAAGTACCATTATCATATTAGAAAATAATATTTTCATTAATTGTAAAAATATGCATTTAAAATATATCTTATTTTTCTCATTGGCTCTCATGTATTCACATCTTTTAATTCTCATTCCATAAATTTGTTTTCCTGATTGTGGAGATGTTATCAGTTTTAATTATTACAGAAGAAATGTATTCTTGGATTTTTAAAATTTCAAGTGTACTCAATTTTAGTTTGTTTCTTGTGAAATTATCACATAAACAGGTGATAATTCTAGGGGCTGTTTTTTAAGTTCACTGTTAAATGTGTAGAACATATATTGTGTAGACATCTTAAAATTCCCAAACTACTCTGACATTGAGTTAATTTTTTAAATGCTCATGTGTTTCAGCCCGAACAAGAAATGGGATTGCAGAAATCAAACGGCAGAGAAGGCTTGCATCTCAAGCAGCTCCTGTCAGTTCAGAGCCTTTACCGTATCTTTTAGGACAATTTACCAATTCTCCTTTGACAGCTACACAAGTTATTAGGCCAACTGGCCAAATTTCAGTTCCTTTGAGGTCAGATTTTGTAGTGGTCAACCATTCACAGTCACAAGACACTATGACCAGTAAGTTTACATTTTGTGCTTTTAAATTTTGTTTTAATCAAATTGTGTGAATGAGATGATGTGATAATATCTTTATATTCATGGTATAAAATATGGCAAAAAGTAGATAAGAGGCTAGAAGTGGGTAAATTTAGGTATTATGTGTGCGCTCACTCATTCAAATTGCCATTAAATAAGCCTATTATTAAATCTGTGAGACATGTTAATCTGGGATTCTTTTATTTGTTCTAACTGATGTCCAACCTTGAAGTCTCTTCTAGTTCTCACTTATCTGCATTAATTGGAAAAAAAAAAAAACCTCTTATTTGCTTTTAAAAGGAATGCACATTATATGTGAACACTTTGTTCAACTCTTTGGTCATAGTAGTCTGTCCTGCTGAAATGAGGAATGTTTTTCTGGTTAACCTCCATCTCTACATGTTGAAAATCCTACATATTCCTAGCTGAATCTTAGAGCTAAGAATAAACTTAGAGGTCATCTAGTACTTCTTGTTTGTTATATACTTGATAGTATTAAAAGCACATGATTATTTAGGAGCAAAAGGCTGGCTAGTTAATAACAGAGCTGGGATTAGAATTGAGGTGTCACCTCTCTCGGTTCTTAGACCAGTCTTTTTTTCTCTTTGTGCAGGTAAAATGTATTGACAACCATTACATTCTCCCTTATTTCCATCTTTTCTCCAATCTCTTTAACACCTCTGGGTAAAAACACTTAGCAGTATATTTAGTTGATACTTCTTACAGTTTGTTTGTTCTGCCATGGTGTTTTTTGTTGAAACTATTCTGTATACTCCACTTTGTATTTTATTGTAAAACCTTAAGTCATGGGGACTATATTTTATGTATCTTAATATCTTCTGTTGGAAAAGGTAATGACAGCCCACTCCAGGATTCTTGCCTGGAGAATTCCATGGACAGGAGCTGGGCGGGCTACAGTCCATGGGTTGCAAAGAGTGGGACACAGCTGAGCAACTAACACACACAATATCTTCTGTAGTGTGTTGCACATAGTAGGCTCTCAATATATACTAACTGAATTTAAAATAATCACTATGTAGTGCTATTTTTATTCAGGTAATTCAAGTTTTAAAAACTATTCCGTTTCCTTGACTTACTGTTTTGTTCTCTTGAAATACAGCTGGAGAGGCTTTAAATAATAATACTGGTGCTCAGGAAAGGAAAAATCATGCCAGTTTAATGTCTCCTGGTAGACGCAAAAGGTAAATGCTTTCTAAAAAGACATGTTTCCAGTAACCATTACAAAAAATTACACAAGGATACTTACATTATGAATAAAGTAACAAAATTGCATTAAGTACTTGAGACTCTACTATTATAGCTGTTTCAAAGCACTTCTTTTTTTTTACTTTATAATCTCTCTGAAATCAGATTGTTTCAGAAATCAGTGATCTAGGAATGTGTTTCTTTAGAAGTGTTTTTTCTGTAGTAACATAGAAAAACATATTAAATTGATGCTAACTCAGATTTTTGGAAATAATCATTTTTTATCAGCATATTTTAGGGTCTACAAACATGTATTTAAACTCCTAAACTGATAACTAAAAATCTTCTCAGACATTCTCTGAGAGTACTCTTTCTGTCCTATTTAGCCCATGTGTCTTTTTTTTGAAGAATATTTCAGAAAAGAGAGATAATAGTTTAAAATGTTTTTGCTGTTTTCTCAATTGCCATGCTCTGGGAATTTTTTTTGGAATGTTTACTGTTGGTTGTCTCTCGTTCAAGGCTGACCTCAGCCTCTTTGGCAAGATTTCACACTTAACCACATGAAATTATAAAAGTACTGTAACAATATCTATCATTTATAAGAACTTTGACCTTTTTATAAAGTCTTTACATATACTTTATGTTTATTGAATTCTTTCATTAACCCAGTAAAGCTTTAGTTTTATCCCATTATAAAGTAGGTCAGAGGGTACCTAGTAGAGACCATATAGTTAATAAGTAATAAAGCTAGATCTCAGATTCATTTCTCAATTCAAGACTATTAATGCTTTTCAACTCTACTGCCCTTTGTTCCTACCACAAATAGAGAAAATATCTTTTCCACCATGACTAAGATTTGTCTTTATATGTAATGATCATTGGATTATTCATACTAGTTAAAAGATAAGCTTTTAAAATGTGTTTCAGTGAATCTCAACGGAAGTCTGGGCCTCATTCAACAATACGAAATTTGCAGGATCCAAATGCATTTGTAGTAGAAAAAGTAAGTGACCTTCCCAAACTTTCCAACTTAAGATATTCCTGAGTTTATAACTATTCATATGTATACGATTTATATAAATATATAGTGTGTGTCTGTGTAAAATGTACTATTTCTGTAAAACTACAGTAGAGGGAATTCCCTAGCAGCCCAGTGTTTAGGACTCCACGCTGCCACTGCAGGGGTCCAATCCCTGGTCAGGAAGCAGATCCAGCAAGCCATATGATGTGACACAAAAAAAACTGTCGTAGAATTGCTTTGGGATAGACTGTAAGTACAAAACTGTGGACTGTGGTCCACTAGAGGCGGAGGGAGATGGCAAACCTCTCAGTATTATTAACACAAGAACCACATGAACAGTAAAAAAAGGGCAAAAAGACATGATACCAGAAGATGAACTTCCCAGGTCAGAAGGTGTCCAGTATCCTACTAGGGAAGAATGGAGGGCAATTACTAATAGCTCCAGAAAGAATGAAGAGGCTGGGCCAAAGCAGAAACAGCACTCGGTTATGGATGTGCCTGGTGGCGAATGTAAAGTCTAATGCTGTAAAAAACAATATTGCATAGGAACCTAGAATGTCACATCCATAAATCAAGGAAAATTGGATATGGTCAAGTGGGAAGTGACAAAAGCCAGCATCAACATCTTAGGAGTCAGTGAACTAAAATGGATGGGAACAGGGGAATTTAATTCAAATGACCATTTTATCTATAACTGTGGGCAAGAATCCCTTGGAGAAATGGATTAGCCCTCATAGTCAACAAAAAAGTAACAAAGTACAGTGCTTGGGTGCACTTTCAAAAATAACAGAATGATCCTGGTTTGTTTCCAAGGCAAACCATTCAGTATCACAGTTATCCAAGTCTATACCCCAACCACTGATCCCAAAGAAGCTGCAGTTGACTGGTTCTATGAAGACTTAGAAGACATAGAACTAACACCAAATAAAGATGTCATTTTCATCATAGTGGATTGGAGTGAAAAAGTAGAAAGTTAAGAGATACCTAGAGTAACAGCAAGTTTGGCCTCAGAGTACAAAATGAAGCAGGGCAAAGGATAACAGTTTTGTCAAGAGAATATACTGGTCATAGCAAACACTTTCTCCCAAGAGCACAAGAAAAAACTCTACACCTGGACATCACCAGATGGTCAATACCGAAATCAAATAAATAATATTCTTTGCAGCCAGAAATGGAGAAGCTCTATACAGTCAGCAAAAACAAGACCAGGAGTTGACTGTGGCTGAGATCATTAGCTCCTTGGAGCAAAATTCAGGCTTAAATTGAAGAAAGTGTGGAAAACCACTAGGCCATTCAGGTATGACCTAAATCAAATTCCTTATGAATATACAGTGGAGGTGACAAATACTTTAAGGGATTAGATCCGGGAGACAGACTGCCTGAAGTACTACAGACAGACGTTCATAACATTATGCAGGAGGTGATGACCAGAACCATCCCAAAGAAAAAGAAATGCAAGAAGGCAGAGTGGTTGTTGAGGAGGCTTTACAAATAGCTGAGAAAAAAAAGAGAAGTGAAAGACAATGAAGAAAGGGAAACATACACCCAAGTGTATGCAGAATTCCAGAGAATAGCAAGGAGAGAGAAGAAAGCCTTCAGTGTACAAGGCAAAAGAAACAGAGGAAAACAATAGAATGAGAAAGACTACAAATCTGTTCAAGAAAATTGGAGACATCACGGGAACATTTCATGCAAGGATGGGCATGATAAAGGAAAAATATGGTAAGGACCTAACAGAGGCAGTAGAGATTAAGCACAGCTGGCAGGAATACACAGAAGAGCTATATAGAAAAAGTCTTAATGACTCAAATAACCAAAATGGTGTGGTCACTCACCTAGAGCCAGACATCCTAGGGTGTGAAGTTAAGTGGGTCTTAGGAAGCATTACTAAGAGCATGGCTAGTGGAGTAGTGGAGGTGATGGAATTCCAGCTGAGCTATTTCAAATCCTGAAAGATGGTGCTGCACACAATATGTCAGCAAACTTGGAAAAGTGGCCATAGGACTAGAAAAGGTCAGTTGTCATTCCAATCCCAAAGAAAGGCAATGCCAAAGAATGTTCAGACTACCATACAGTTGTGCTTATTTCACATGCTAGCAAGGTTATACTTAAAATCCTTCACACTAGACTTGAGCAGTATGTGAACTAAGAACTTTCTCATGTAAAAGCTGGATTTAGAAAAGGCAGCAGAACCAGAGATCTAATTGCCAGCATTTGTTGGATCATAGAGAAAGCAAGAGAATTCCAAAAAAACACATCTACGACTGTTTCATTGACTATGTGAAAGCCTTTGACTGTAAGGGTCACAAACAAACCTGAAATTCTTAAGAAATAAGAATACCAGACCACCTTACCTGCTTCCTGAGAAATCTATATGCAGGTCAAGAAGCAGCAGTTAGAACTGGACATGGAACAGTGGACTGGTTCAAAATTGGGAATGGAGTACAATAAGGCTGTATATTGTCACCCTGCTTATTTAACTTGTGTGCAGAGTACATCATGTGAAATGCCAGACTGGATGAATCATAAGCTGGAATCAAGATTGCTGGGAGAAATATCAACAGCCACAGATATGCAGATAGTACCACTTTTAATGGCAGACGGTGAAGAGAAACTGAAGTACCTCTTGATAAAGGTGAAAGAGGAAAGTGAAAAAGATGGCTTAAAACTCAACATTCAAAAACTAAGATCGTGGCATACAGCCCATGAGTTCATGGCAAAATGAAGGTGGAAAAGTGGAAACAGTGACAGGTTTTATTTTCTTGGGCTCCAAAATCACTGTAGATGGTGACTACAGCCATGAAATTAAAAGACACTTGCTCCTTGGAAGGAAAGCTGTGACACACCTACACAGCATGTTAAAAAACAGACACAAAGGTCTATATACTCAAAGCTATGGTTTTTCCAGTAGTCATATACAAATGAATGTGAGTGTTGGACCATATAGAAGGCTAAGCGCCAAAGAATTGATGCTTTCGGATTATGCTGAAGACTCTTGAGAGTCCCTTGGACTGCAGGGAGATCAAACTAGTCAATCCTAAAGGAAATCAACCCTGAATATTTATTGAAAGAACTAATGCTGAAGCTGAAACTCTGATACTTTGGCCATCTTATGTGAAGAGGCAACTCATTAGAAAAGACCCTGATGCTGGGAAAGATGGAAGGCAAAAAGAGAAGAGGCAGTAGAGGATGAGATGATTAGGTGGCATCACCAACTTGATGGACATGAATATGAGCAAACTCCAAGAGATAGTGAAGGCCCAGGAAACCTGGCATGCTGCAGTCCTTGGTGGCACAAGGAATGGTACACAACTTAAGGGACTGAAGACCATCATCAAGACTGTAGGGATATTTACCAGTAAGAAACAGTCCAGTCAGAATAGCTAACCTGTGCAAATGCACCAAGTAAGAAACAAGTATGTTTAAGAAACTGTAAATACATTGTTATTGCTGGATTATGCAGTATAATAGGACATTTTTCCAGAATAGAGTCAGCTTATTTAAAACCTTGTATGAAAAGCTAAAGAGTTTGGAACTATGCAGGCCCAAAGTGAAAAAGAAGTTGGTGAAGGATCTGTGAAAATATTTGTAAGCAGTTAACATAGTAAACTGGTATTAATACGGAAGGCACCACCATAACTTTTGAGTTTCTACCTAGATTTATTAAAACTATCCAGCTTCCATTGATTCTTTTTAGACAAATAACATAATACTGTATCTTGTGCTTTTACTAATACTGATTTCTTTTTCAGCAAATGGTTATTGAAAATGCACGAGAAAAGATCCTAAGCAACAAGTCTCTTCAAGAAAAGCTTGCAGAAAATATTAATAAATTTTTGACTAGGTAAAATATTTGTGTTTAAAATACCTAATTGTTTTTGCCTAGTTGAGAACTACAGTAAAAGTTTTCCTTTGTGTATTACAGTGACAACAGTATTGCTCAAGTACCTAAGCAAACAGATAGCAACCCTACTGAACCAGAGACTTCAATTGATGAACTCCTGGGACTTCAGGTATGGTTAAGGGTGTTTGTATGTGTGTAGTAGATACACTCATCATTAAAACTGATAGTATTTTGGTTTCATTTCAAAGCCATGGCTAACCATATGTATAAGATGCTTTAAAATAATAATTAAAATACAGATTTCCTTCATTATCCAAATGTAATCTGTTCCTGAAAATGTGTTAGTGAATTTTCAACATCAAAATTGCAGTAGTTTTTCCTGTTTTATGAAAATAGTTGGTATACATCACTGTATAAGTTTTAGGCATGCAGTACAGTAATTTGATTTAAATATGTTAAAATTGCTTTATTGAGATGGTAGAATAAGACATTCCTAACCTATCTAGTCAGAGAAGGCGATGGCACCCCACTCTAATACTCTTGCCTGGAAAATCCCATGGACAGAGGAACCTGATGGGCTGCAGTCCATGGGGTCGCAAAGAGTCCGACACGACTGAGCGACTTCACTTTCACTTTTCACTTTCATGCATTGGAGAAGGCAATGACAACCCACTCCAGTGTTCTTGCCTGGAGAATCCCAGGGACGGGGGGAGCCTAGTGGGCTGCCATCTCTAGGGTCGCACAGAGTCAGACACGACTGATGCGACTTAGCAGCAGCAGTAGTGGATGTATTTTTGTTCAGTGAGCAGTACTGTACAGTGTATATAAAAAAAATTACATTTCTTCTGCACCTGCACAAACTATTTATAAAAAGTAAACAATGAAATATGTTAAATTTATGTGAAGAATCAAAGTAATATTTAACAAAATAAAGTGAGCATGACACTTTAAAAAGAAGTTACTAACTAAATGAATACTTGTCTGTGAGATTTACTGCTGAGAGTATATAAATAGGGGCTATAGTCACTTGCTGTCCAGTGACAGTGAAGATGAAAGAGGATGAGCTGGTAAAGGAAGAATTAAGCAATGCATGTTTTAAGATTTGCAAATATCTTTTTGAAGAGCAGCTGAGATTGTGGTTGTTGCATATGCTTTTAAAGACTATGAGATAATGTAGTCATTTTGTTGCTGTACCACCACTGAATTCATGATAGCAGTTTATTTTCAGATGATGAATTCTGAGTAAAACCACTCAGTTTTTTGTTGTTGTTGTTGTTGTTTTGTCACTTCCTTCAGAATACTTTTTAAAAAAAAACTTTTTACACATTTCCTATAGTGAAATTTAGTAAATTTTAACAAAATATGAACAAGCTTTTTGAAAGCGACCTGGCTTCCCTGATTGCTCAGTTGATAAAAGAATTCGCCTGCAGTGCAGGAGACCCCAGTTCAGTTCCTGGGTGGGGAAGATCCACTGGAGAAGGGATAGGCTACCCACTCCAGTATTCTTGGGCTTCCTTGTGACTCAGCTGGTAAAGAATCCACCTGTAATATTGGAGACCTGGGTTTTTTCCATGGATTTGGAAGATTCCCTGGAGAAGGAAAATATTACCCACTGCAGTATTGTGGCCTGGAGAAATCCATGGATAGTCCATGGGATCGCAAAGTCAGACACAACTGAGCAACTTTCACTTTCACTTTTAAAATTATATAGTAGTCTTCTACTGTCTTAAAGTTTAACATATCCCCTATTCTAAATTTTTATAATCTTCAACTCCTTGCTTATATTTTCTCCACAAATACATCAGGTGCTTACTGTAATGAAGACACTATTAGATACTGTGAGAGGTTATAAGAAAATGAAGACACAGCCCTCTGTTCATGGTATTCATAATATTGTATACTGGGAAAAAGTTAAAATTCAGATTTCAATAACTGAAAGAACAGCCATGGAGTAGTACATGCATCAGCTTCACTAAGAGAACAGAGCCACTTGTACAAATAGGTAAATTTTAAAAATATTTTTATACATCTTTGTAACTTTGGGATAGGCAAGATATCTTGGGTTATACAAATCACTGACTCAGATTTTTTTTAAGACTTCCTTAAATTCAAAATGTGTGCTTGTTAAAGGCAACATTAAAGGGGCTTCCCTGGTGGCTCAGTGGTAAAGGATCCACCAGCCAATACAAGAGACACTGGTTTGATAACTGATCTGGGAAGATCCCAAATACCTGTGCACCACAAATACTGAGCCTGTGCTCTACAGCCCAGAAGCTACAACTGCTGAGCCCACGAGTCACAAGTACTAAAGCTTAGAGACCATGCGTCACCACAAGAGAAGCCACCGCAGTGAGAAGTCTGTGTACCACAACTGGAGAGTAACCCTCACTTGCTATAATTAGAGAAAAGCCCATGCAGCAATAGCACAGCACAGCCAAAAATAAAAAATAAATATATATTTTTTTAATTTTAGAAATTATTTTTTAAAACCATCATTAAAGTTAAAAGGCAGACTGACAAGTTTGGAACATGTATTTCAGGATTCTTTCAATTATTATTTTTAAAGTTTGAACGTAATGAGAAATTTACTAGAAAAATGGCTTTTCCTCAGCAATAACTTTTGAAGAGGTTATGCACCACTTCATAGTTTAATTAACATTGAATTGTTGATTCTTGACATTATTTACATTATGATAGATTTTTCAAGTTCATAAAAAAGTATTTGTTCAAGCTCCTGGCTTCTAAATCACATTTCATCAAGAATTATTGATGTTCTCTGTACATCTTCATTGTCAAAGGTTAACTGGTTCTTTAGTTTCTCTTTTCATTTTATGGCCATTTTTATTTTAAAAATACAAGCTTTTAATCATTTCATGAGAGTTCCACCTTATCTTTTGCTCCACATGAATTTCCTCTTCCTTGGGATCCAGATGTATGCTTCACCAAAATTGAAGAATTTAAACAGAATTTAAAGGTAGCTTTTGGCATGCTGCTTTTAAGGATGAGCACATAAGCAAGGATTGTCCAACATTTAGAAGAAGTATTTAAAATATGGATACAGGGACTTCCCTGGCAGTAAGGAGTTAAGACTCCTTGCTTCCACTGCAGGGGGCACAGGTTCCACCCCTGATGAAGGAACTAAGATCCCACATGCTTCGTGGCACAGCCAAAAAAAGTAAAAAATTTTTAAAAATAAAATGAAGCAACAAAACAAGCAGATAAAAAGAGTGAGATAGATTTATATTGGAGGATCTAGAAAGCAGTGTACAACAAACTAATATGAAGAAAGCTGGTTAAAGAACATTATTAAACCAAACTCATAGAAAAAGAGATATGAGGTGAAATACTGGACAAAGGTGGTCAAAAGGTACAACTTTTCAGTTATAAGTGCAGGGGATGCAGTGTACAACACAGTGACTACAGTTAACACTGCTGTAACAGCTTGAGGTCAGGGGTGCTGACCCCACATGCAGTCAAAAGCCCACTTCAGACATTATGGTCAGCCCTTCATGTATCAGTTCCACAAGTGCAAATTCAGCCAAAATTGGATTTTTTAGGGCTATAGTACATATTGATTGAAAAAATTCTGCATGTAAGTAGACCTGCACAGCTCAAACCTATGTTGTTCAGTGGTCAACAGTATTTGAAAGTTAAGAGGATATATCCTAAGAGTTCTCACAAGGAAAACAATTTATTTTTTTCTTTTTAAAAAATATATATGAGATGATGGATATTAAATAAGCTTCTTTTGGTAATCATTTCACAGTATATGTACGTCAAGTCGTTACATGGTATAACTTAAACTTACACAGTGCTGTATCTCAAGTAATAAAGAACATTGTGCTGTATCTCAAGTAATAAAGAACATTGCAGCTTGATATTACTTTGTATTCATAAATATTCCTAGGTTTATTTTATTTTAACATTTGGGAATATATTCACCAAAGTGATTAAATAGTAGAATTAGGGAACATTCGGAGAAGGCAATGGCACCCCACTCCAGTACTCTTGCCTGGAAAATCCTATGGACAGAGGAGCCTGGTGGGCTGCAGTCCATGGGGTCGCTAAGAGTCCGACACGACTGAGCGACTTCACTTTCACTTTTCACTTTCATGCATTGGAGAAGGAAATGGCAACCCACTCCAGTGTTCTTGCCTGGAGAATCCCAGGGACAGGGGACCCTGGTGGACTTCCGTCTGTGGGGTCGCACAGAGTCGAACACAACTGAAGTGACTTAGCAGCAGGGAACATTCACTTTGTATTTGCTAGTCTTCTTGTTTTAATTTGAGTGAATGGTGTTATAATCAGAAGAAATTTTCTTGGAAGGGAATAAATGTCCTGTAATTACTTTCTTGGTATTAAACCATATCAATTCAATTGGAGTCACTTTTGTTTGTTTTTGTTTTTGCAGAGTGAGATCCATATGTCTGAAGAAGCTATACAGGATATATTGGAGCAGACAGAATCAGATCCAGCATTTCAGGCACTCTTTGATCTATTTGACTATGGTAGGTAGACCATTTCTTTCAAGATAGTTCGGAAAAAATGTTTCTCCAATTTCTTTGGGGAAGTAGCTTAGATGGTGAAGTAACATTTCCCAGAGCATCTGGAGAAAGTTCCTATTTTTTCATATGAAAGAGTTTTTTCTTTCTCTTTAATTTGTCTGCACTGGGTCTTCATTGTGGTGTGTAGGGCTCTCTAGTTGTGGCATGTGAGCTTAGTTGCTCTGAGGATGGAATCTTAGTTCCCCAACCAGGGATCGAACCCACATGCCCTGCGTTGGAAGGCTAATTCTTAACCACTGGACCACCAGGAAAGTCTTGTTTCTCTTAAAGATACTTTAGCTGTAAAAATATCCCTCTTGTGGGTGAGAGGGATAGTTGTGGGCAGTATTTCCAGTCATCAAAAATTTGTTGTGAAAAAAAAAAAAATGTGTTGTGGTCTACGACTATGCACACATTGTACTAAACACAGTTGGATAATACAAAAGAAATAAAAATGTTTTGGCCATTGCCTTTCATCTTACAGCCTTGTGCAGTAGTGCTAAAAGTGTAGTCTCCGAACTAGCAGATCAGAATTATCTGAGAACATGTTAAAAATCCAAATTCTTGGACCTGTATATTATGATATACATTAAAGTATAAGAACTACTGGTCTAGAGGAAAAATCATACTTGTCAATGATATATAAGGCAATGTGTTAAAAACCATAATCAAAGGACTATAATTAAAACAAAGCTTTAATATTTGCTGACCATTGTCAAGATGTATTAATTGATGCTTATTTTTATTTTGGTCATTTAACCAATTGTTTCCCTATTCCCATTTTAACAGGTAAAACAAAGAATAATAAAAATATATCACAAGGCATTTGCAGTCAGCATATGGAAACCAATCCCAGTGTAGTTTTAGCAGGTGAAACTAATCTAGCAGTTAAAGGTACTTTTGAAACAGAAGAATCTGGTAAGAATTTGATTTTGTTAATATCAATCTGAATCCTAATATCAATCCCAAAATCTCTAAGGCAGAAAATGTTGTTTAATTTGAAAATTGTTTGAATTATTCCCACACCTTTAGTACTTTGATTAAAAGATGAATTTTTATTACTCGTTCCTTCATGATACAATAGACTTGACATGCACAGTTTGGTGTGACTAGTATTGACCAATTCAACCAAAGTCTATAACTTCAAACATAATTTTTTGAGGCACATATTCAGAATAAATCCCTAATATGTAAGGTTGATTTGTGGTCTTAATCATCCAGCCTAGTAAGCAAATACAGCTGAGTGCTCAATATCTGTACCTCTTACTTAGAGGAGGTTGTATACTCTGCTCATAGTCCTGAATTAATAGATTTTTGAGGTTTTAGGTCATATTCCTGTATGTTTACTAAGTCACTTCTTGTGTTTCTGCCTCTCATGGAATACCAGTATGGCACATAATTGTCCTGCAGTAACTAAGGTCAGGCAGTGAATATGTCTGTCTTAGATCTTTCAAAATTTTGCCAAGTTTTTTTAAAATTTCATTTTTATGATGCATGCTAAGTCGCTTTTCAGTTATGTCCAACTTTTTGTGACCCATGAACTATAACCTGCCAAACTCTTCTGTCCACGGGATTTTCCAGGCAAGAATACTGGAGTGGGGTGCAAGAATACTGGATCCCCTGCTCCAGGGGATCTTCCTGACCCAGGGATCAAACCCATGTCTCTTAAATCTCGTGCATTGGCAAGCAGATGTTTTACCACTAGTACCACCTGGGAATCCTGTAACACTTGCAGAAGTGTACAATAAAAATATACTTCGCCCATTGAATTATCAGCAAGCAAACACCCACATAACAATCTCTCAGGTCAAAAAATATAATACCGCCAGCACCACAAAAACATCTGTTCATATCCCTTCCCAACCACTATTCCTTTCATAACCATTATCCTGGCTTCTCTCATGTTATCCTGGCATCTCACACTTGCTAAACTTTATGCCTGTTTGGTACCATTCTGTCCGTTTCTGTCTACACCAAGGTATGCCAACGTAATCTTTTCTGTTCATCTGTTCTTAAATGCCATTACTCCTTCTAACTCTGTCAAAAAACCTCATGACTTCCAAGTTTCACATTATATATTCCAAAACCTAGTTTTGGAATATGTCAGACTATATTGGAATATGGAATATGACAATATGGCAATATTCCAATATGACATATTGGAATATGTCAGACTATATATAGTCTCAGACTATATATCTCAGACTACTGAGAATCCTTTGCCTGTACCCAAGCCCAATCCTCCATTTCCTTAGGTTGAATTGTAATAGGATGTCTTTCTCATATATATTATGTGTGGAAGATTGTACCCTGCCCTGCACAAAATGAAACTTGAAATCCTATTTTCTAAGAAAGTCTCTTCCCACTTGATTGAAACTGACTACCTGGATGTAATTTTTACTGATTTCCCCACAATAAGGATTTTCATGTGCTCCATACCCACGATTATGTTACCAGTGTCACATTAACAGAATTTGATAATGATTGCTATACATTTTTCTAGATTTTTCCCATTATATATTTCATATTGTTAATTTTTTCTAAACTGTGAATGATGTATGACAGTACATCAGTATTTTCTCATATGCCCTTTTTTCTAACTATTGCACTTCTTTTATTTGTCAAGGTCTCCTCATGACATACCTCTTTATAACTTTCCCACATTCCATAGGCTCAAAAAGGTGCCTTTTGTTCTATACTGTTAAAGTTATTAGCATGTTTTATTACGAGTTTGTGTTCTGTATCTGCCTCCCTTTCTAGATCACCAAAGGCAAATTGGGTCATTCGTCTTTATATCCCAGTACTGATCATATGATTGATATTCGGTGTGTAATCTTAAACAGTACACAGTAACATCAAATGTTAGTTATGCAAAATGTACTTGGCCCCATTTCACCTTCTTAATGAATATATCAAATAGTGTGGTAGAAGTTGAAAAGTCAGCAGTTTTGAAAAAACTGTTTGTAGCCAGTTTTTATATGTTGGTACATATTAAATGTTCTTAAAAAGTATATTTTTTTTCTTCATGTGCCATCTGTTTTCTAAAAAGCTTGAAAAACAATTTGACACTTGTATAAATAGGCATCAGTGATAAGAGAAGTATCTGTAAATTTTTTGGTACTCAAAAAAATGAGAGAATTTATCATATTTCCATTTGCTGGTATGTCAAAGATTAGTTATCTCCTTGGCAAAATATGTTTAACACTAAAGATGACTACCTCAGGCTGTTATATACACTCAGCATATGTTTCTGCCATCCTTATATTTTTGCAGATGATCCATCTGGTCAACCCTCATTTTGTACTTCCTATCAAAATGAAGACACATCAGATGTTTTGAAGAATGGCAGCAACCATGATGAGCTTAGACAGGAAGCCCAGGAACATTTTTCCCACATGGACTCTAGCATCCAGAAAAAGGCGTTTAAAACAGTTGTATCTACTGAACAGAAGTGTAACCTTGATATTACCTTTGAGTCTGTGCCCAGTTTGAGTGACTTTAATGAAAGAGTAAACTCTGATGCCGAATGTAATCAGCATTGTGCTGAACTATACACCAGTCAGATGTCCACTGAGACTGAAATGGCTCTGGAAGTTGAAAAGAATTCTTTGTCTCATAGTGTACAGAATGAATCTCAGTTACAGCCCGATCAGTCTCCTATACCAATAAGTTCAGTTGTTTCCCTTAGTGGTGAAACTAACAGTGAGAACTTAATTCTTTCTGGAAAAACTTCTCAACTTTTACCCCAAAATATTCCATTAGCTGGAAAGGCATCTAAAAAAGGTCAATTTTGTGAAAGTTCTGATGATACAAGAAGACTTAAAGCTGATTTCCATGATTCCAAGTCACCAGATTCTAGAGAAATTCATCAGAATAAAATTGAAATTAATAATATGTTACCAGTTGCATCACAGCAACTTGCAGATTGCCAAGATAGTTCTTCGCTTCAGATATTACCTGCGTCTATTGAAAATTCAGGTTTAACTGTATCTGAACAAAAAGTAGAAATTCACCTTGAAGATTCAGTATCTTCAATTAAACAACCATCTAATGATTCATCATCTGTTGAGTTAAATCATACAATACATGAAACTCAGTCCTCCAAGTCTGAGACAGCTGCTTTGGATTCACAAGAGCCTTCATCTTCTGTAAAAGAAGATGGAGATAGTATTTTTCTGTCTTTAGGTGAAAATAACTGTGAAGAAGTTACATTGATGCCTTCAGAAAGTAATCCTATAGAAGATAGACATTCTCTTCCTTCAGAATCTGTGTGTTCTTCAATGAGGGAGTCTCATCCTGAGTCCCAGAATACTAATAATAAACCTGCTAATGACAAATCTACAGAGATAGATGCATCAAATATAGTCTCTCTCAAAATTATCATCAGTGATGATCCATTTGTTTCCTCAGATACCGAACTTAACAGTGCAGTTTCTAGTATCAGTGGAGAAAACTTGCCAACTATAATTTTGTCTTCCCCTGCTAAATCACCTGCCAGAAATGCAGAATTAGTTAAATGCCTGTCATCCGAAGAAACCACAGGTGCTATCTCATCTGCTGAAGAAACTGGGGATTCAGCCTCAATGGAACAGAGCCTTTTAGCACTCAAACCTGAAGGCTCTACAGTAAACAACATGCAGAATGAAGACAGCATTGCTCTTTCAACCAATGTTACGCCATGTGTTTCCAAGGATGGAGGATACATACAGTTAATGCCAGCTACGAGCACAGCTTTTGGCAATTCAAGTAATATTTTGATAGCTACTTGTGTAACTGATCCAACAGCCTTAGGAACAACTGTCAGTCAGTCAAATGTTGTGGTGTTGCCTGGAAATTCTGCACCTATGACTGCTCAACCTCCACTCTCTCAATTACAGACACCCCCAAGGTCAAATAGTGTATTTGCTGTCAATCAAGCTGTGTCACCCAACTTTTCACAAGGTAACTAAACATCATAGTGAAGTTCATTTCTCTGGAATGGGATCTCCTTTCGTTTGTGTGTGTAGTGATTTGACTAGAAGGTAATAAATCATGGATGATGGTATAAGACTCAGAAATTTGTGATTATGCCTTCTCTACTTCAGAGAATTCAGTCACACTTCTTTTTTAATCTTCTGCTCAGCTATGGAATTCAGTGGTTTACTTTTTCACTTCTTTTTCTTTCCCCACTTACTTCTCAGTCCATGTCTAAGCTACAAGAAAAAGAGAGCAGTGGGGAGACTAATTCATCAGAAAGCTGTATACCTATTAAAACCCAATGTTGTGGGAGACTTTTCTTAAATAGCTGTTAAGAGTCTTGGTTTTCCAGAAATTTATTACCTATTTGGACAGATTTCCAAGACAAAAACTTGAATTTCTCTCTCTGTAATACTCTGTAATTTCTCACTATTTTCCACCTTTGAAAATTGATCCCTGTCTTTTGAATTCTTTGTTTATAGGAGGACTTGTGGCATTTATTACTTGCCATTTTATATGTAGTTCGTGAATGAATGCCTGTCATGGTGGTCATTCTTGAATGTATGTTCCTTACAGTTGGAGTTTGTGGCCCATTCATCTACACTTATTTATTGATTCCCAAGCTCTTTTCCCCTTTTTTTTTTTTTCTTTTTACATTTAGGCACACAGTTAAAGCAGATTAAATATCAGCAGTTAAGTATCAAGCCTGATGGATCTAAAGTTAAAGGGTCGGAATTAGCAGGCCGTGTGGGTCTTCAGCCGAAGTTTAGAGAAATAAGTAGTATTTGGAGTAAAAGGAAGGGAATCTTAAGCAGCACAAGGATAGGTAGATATTTGAGAGACTGAAAAGTGTTCATGAAGGTGAGGAGATCAGACTTACAGGAACAGTTAATGAATGTATTAGGAAAAGATTCATTTACAGGACAGGGTTAAATGAATTATGATAGCCATAGACTGTATGGTTGACATTTCCATGTGAACATTGTACTTCCCTCCCCCCCCCCAGTTTTGACTCGTTGCTCACTTATCTGGACCTTTTTGGACAAATACCACTGAGATAATAGTTTGGGTTTGTGAGTAAGTCTTAGATTTATCAGTCTTCATTTAGGACATAATTTTATGGTAAGAGATTAAGACCTGAAACCTGTACTAGCAACTTTTCAATCAATTTCACTGTGTTTTCTAGATGGGAATCAAGGTTACAACTCTAATATGATCTCCTGGCTATAGAGTCTTATGCTTACTCATGATGTTTAGCTTGACTAAATGCCATAGAATACTTTACTTCAGATTGACTTTTTCTCAATTTGTTAGTCTTGCTGTTGTCCCTAAATTAATTTTTTTTAAAGAGAGTAGATTTATATAAAAAGGAATTTATAATTGTATAGAATTTATTTCAAATTAATAATCACTTTGGTGCCTTATATTTATGAGAGAAAAATCTCATTTTATTGAGAATTGTTGTTTTTGTTGTCGTTGTTTTTGAAGGATCTGCCATTATAATTGCTTCTCCAGTCCAACCTGTACTTCAAGGAATGGTGGGAATGATTCCTGTGTCTGTGGTTGGACAGAATGGAAATACCTTTTCTGCTCCTCCTCGGCAGGTAAGATTTATGAACTGAAAATGGCTCGGTGCCACTTTTCAAACAAAATACAATTAATGGCTTCTTCTCTTCTAGGTCCTTCATATGCCTTTGGCAGCACCTGTATGCAATAGAAGTATCTCTCAATTCCCTATCCCTCAAAAATCTTTGAAGAGTCAGGGACTAAAAAACAAACCTTGTACAGGTATGTTTTTGAGTTGATTCATGTCAACTTTATGTAATCTTTTTGTTTTTTGTTTTCTTTAATACTAATAGCTTTACTAACGTTGATTGTCCACCCTTTGCTTAAAGTTTTTTGCAGTAATTAGGAAAAAAAAACAAATGGAACAGAACAGAATTTAGAAACAGATAATGTATTTATAGGAACTTGTATGTAGTAGAGATGAAGTCAGAAGAAATAGAATGGTTTGTTTAATAAATGCAATCTACCAGCTATTATGTATTACAGGGAAAAAATAATCTCTTCCTCACACTATATATAAAATTAGGAATTCCAAGAAGATTAACAGGTAAAAGTGAACAGCAAAACAAATAATAAAAGAAAATATAGAAGAATCCTAATGAGGGCTAAAATAAAGGATTGCTTTTGAAAAATTAAAAAAGAATAATTTATAAATGGAAAAAATTTGAAAATGCTGACTACTCTAAAGTAAATGATTTTTAGTACAATAAAAAACAGCATATGCAAAGTAACATGAGATTTTCATTCAAGACCTTTATGAATATTGTGCTGAGTTCTCAAACTTCTCTAGCTCAGACTTTTTAATCTTCATGGGTGACAAAATGCTTAACCTTAGGAACTTTTGACTCGTTTCATTTCTAAGTCTTTTTAATATTCTTTTCAGCCAATCCCTCCCATACCTTTACCTTTAATGTTTTATTAGACCTATGTAATTTTTAACAGTAACCTCTCTCTAAATACTCTCATTTTCATGGATATACCATTGAATCTGTCTTCAACCAGTGAGAGCTCTTACTGCCTAAATCCTTACCTTTACC
Organism: Tragelaphus eurycerus; assembly: GCA_935064755.1. Taxonomy (NCBI): domain Eukaryota; kingdom Metazoa; phylum Chordata; class Mammalia; order Artiodactyla; family Bovidae; genus Tragelaphus; species Tragelaphus eurycerus. Next base: position 826,402 of record CAKXYN010000126.1, on the reverse strand, counting down.
TGAATTTTCACTTGGGTTCATTTCTTTCCCTATCTAGGCTAAACCCCAGAGTCTACCACATCAGCCACTTTTCCCACTATTCCTAAACACTTTGATATTCACATTCTTCTAACATGTCTGCTTGATACCCTCTAGTCATGGATCTATGCAGCCAGATTTTTCTCTGCCTTTACACCTGGGCTTCTTAGCATTGCTTTAGAACATCACTTTGCTGACAAAGGTCCGTATAGTCAAAGTTAAGGTTTTTGAGTAGTCATGTACAGATGTGAGAGTTGGACCATAAAGAAAGCTGAGTGCCAAAGAATTGATGTCTTCGAATTGTGCTGGGGAAGACTCTTGAGAGTCTCTTGGAATGCAAGGAGATCAAACCAGTCCATCCTAAAGGAAATCAACCTTTGAATATTCATTGGAAGGAGTGATGCTGAAGCTGAAGCTCCAGTACTTTGGCCACCTGATGCAAAGAGCTGACTCATTGGAGAAGACCCTGATGCTGGGGAAGATTGAAGGCAGGAGGAGAAGGGGACAACAGAGGATGAGATGGTTGGATAGCATCACTGACTCAATGGATGTGAATTTTCACAAACTCCGGGAGATAGTGAAGGCCAGGGAAGCCTGATGTGCTGCAGTCTCATGGGGTCCCAAAAAGTCAGACACGACTTAATGACTGCAGAAGTGATGCCATTCAGTAACACCTAAAATTTTCTCGCCCTCACTGCCGTTTAGTGATCATTTTAAATGCTTACCTGTCTTCTTTTTCTCCCATTTCTCCTTCATACTATTTCATACTTCCACAGGTTTTCTCACATCTATTGAGTCACTACTATCCTCACTCTAAGCCAATGATTTTGATTTTTATCAATAGTAAAGTCCATTTTTTTCACATCACTCGCACTTAATATGTACCCATTCATCTAAAATCATTCTTCCCTTTTCCCTTCTTTCTTAGAGAAGTATTTCATTCTTTCCGAGGTTAATGCAGTCTACCTTCTGTCTTCTGTGTATCTTCATCTTTTCTTTCTTTGGCTCCTTCCATCTGACTGTTCAACTATCAATACAAGGATCATTCCCACGATTCCTTTAGGGTTTTTCCACCTGCCAGCCCTTTATCCTCAACCCTCTTTATCTCCCAGTCTTTCTTCATCCATATTATGTCCTTTCTCATGTTTCTACTAAAACTATTTAAGCTCACCAGTGACCTCCTAATACTGCCATATGCATTGGATGTTTTCCATTCTTACCTTAGTTTACCGTCTAACAGTTGATACTGTTGGTCGCTTCTAGAATGAATGCATTCCTCCCTTTCTAGTTTTATGTAACTTAAGATCTACATACTCCACATATCTAAGTCTCACTTCTTCCTCAAAAACCTCCTCTGCCTACCTTTTACCTCTTGGTTAGTGTCAACATGTGTTCCTCATTCTTCATATCCGTGCCAGTGCCCATCTGTAAGACCTTCATCATCTCCTACCTCTAATATTTTTAGCCATCTAAGTAGAATTCCTATTTCTAATTCATCTTCTGTGCTATCGCCAGAGTGACTTCCTAAAACAAATCTATTCATGCATCATCCCTAGTTAAAGCTCTTAAAAGATTCTCTATAAAACCTTTTGAATAATACACAAAGTCCTCCACAATATCATCTTAGCTTTCCTTCCCAGCTTCATATCTTGCTGCCCTTCACATAAACTCAGAAGTCCTTAGAAATTAAAATATGGACATTAAAACTCCAGAGCATGTCCTCTCAGTGACATAGGCTTGAAAACATGACACCTTAAATAAGCAGAATTTTTAAATAGGAATAAAGTGTTTTCTTTAAGTAACTTTTTGGATATAAGTACTGCCCTTAACTGCCACATTGATCACTGTAATCTGTAGATCAAAGACTGGATTCATATTTGCCTGAAGTTTAAGCAGGTCATTTGTTACATATTTATATTTCTTCAGTAAAATGATCATCTTGTATATACTTCCAAGCTGTTTTTTTAGATCCAGTATATGAAAGTATTTCATTTGTACATTAGCTATAGCTTAAATTTTTCTCATGATGTCAGATTCTGTGATCTGTTCTATTTTCTTTCAGAAAAATGTACTTTCAGGAATGTTTTTCTTTTCTAATTAACTTGTTTATAATTCCAGGGAAACAGGTAAATAATTTGGTGGATTCATCAAGTCACTCAGTTGGATGTCATGCACAGCGGTGAGCATAAAAGTAGTTTCTGTCATAGAGTATTTGAATGCTCAAGTTAAAAACAAAGAATTTCTTTATGTGGCTAAGAAAACATTTTTTTTCTTGTAGAACTGAAGTTTCTGACAAGATTATGACCACAGATCTTGGGAAAAAATTGGAAGAAACCACAGTTCCCTTCTCAGTAGAAAGTACAGTTCCAGTTAGCAAGCCATTTGAAAGCCACAGACGTGTGCTCTGTTTTGATACCACTTCTTCTCCTGTGGCAAATACACAGGGGACAAATCAAAAGTTGGTGTCCCAAAGCAAGGAAAGAAATGACATTTCATTTTCTAACCTTGACTCACCCATTGTGTCCTCCACCTTAAAGCCCCCTGCTAATAATGCTGTCAAAAGAGAGCGGGAGAAACCTTCTATGCCTAAAATTTTATCTAAATCAGAAACTCCCATTGGCCGACATGCCACCATAAAAGAAACTCAGTCAGAAAAGAAAGTTTCACCAACAGAAACTATACTTGAATCTTTCCATAAAGCAACAGCTAATAAGGAGAATGAACTGTGCAGCGATGTGGAAAGGCAGAAAAATCCAGAAACTTCAAAACTGTCTAATGGGCAGCAAAATGGGGGTGTGCGGAATGAGAAAACTGTAACTTCACTTCAAGAGCTAACCAGAAAACAAGGCACATCCTCAAACAGTAAAAATATCTTTTCAGTAGGTGCACCTGTGAAGGATTTGAAACAAGATCAAACCAAGTCTGCCAGTTCTTTGATTAACCCACTCACCAAACATACCACAGAAATGTTACAAGATATTCAATGGCATAGCCCAGTAAATAGACTCACAGATAGTACTGATTTATCTGTACCCCGAACATCTGGCTCAGGAGCAGGGGAAAAACTTAAAGAAGAACCTACAGATGGTATCAAGGTCCCTTCTAGTAGGCGTTTTGGTGAAGACAGCACACCCAAAGTAATGGTCCCTCCTGTCACGCCAGACTTGCCTGCCTGCAGCCCTGCCAGTGAAACAGGGAGTGAAAACAGTGTGAACATGGCCGCCCATACGTTAATGATTCTCTCCAGAGCAGCCATCGCTAGGACTACTTCATCTACTCCTCTAAAAGACAATACCCAACAATTTAGAGCATCTTCAAGGAGCACCACAAAAAAGCGGAAAATTGAGGAAGTAGATGAGCATGAGCGAAACTCCCGCACTTCTAACAAAAGTCTTGCAAATTCGTCAATGCCAATGAAAAAGAAGAAAATTAAGGCAAGTTTGAAAGTCTTTAATTTCAAAACCACACGTTGTCCTTCTTTCAGCGCTCAGGTTAAAGGTCTCATCATTTTTTGCCATAGCTACTTAACATTTAATCAGGATAGCTTTGGATATGTGGTACTCAGAAGTTAACTAGGTGAAACATTTTCCAAACAATTGCTAAGGCATTTATTTATATAAACATCTACCTTGGGAAAAGGTGTTTGGTGGAAAGAATGACATAAGATGAAAAATTGGGAAGCCACTATTATTTGTAATTATCAAGTGAAGACTGCTGTGCAGCCCCTTCATCTTAGGTTTCTTCCCCATGTCCTGCCATCTCTTCCATAGATTGTTACACTTGCTAATATGTTGGAGCAATGTAAAAGTTAAATTTACTTGTCTTTAACCATGCTTACCTGAGGAAAATAATATAGGGTTATCACTGATAAAGTAATTTTTCCTCAATCTGTTTAGCCATTTAGTAAGTGGAATATGAATAGAAAGGTTTAAAATGTCATAAAGGAAGTATGATATCAAGGAAAGAATCCTGGTTTCTAAGCCTGGGCTGAATCCTGCATCTACTGCTTATTGGTTCTATTACATTAATTATTAAATAGCCTGTAACATCTCTGAGTCTTAACTGCATCATTGGACATGAAGTTACACACATCTTACCCAATGGCTGTGAGACTAAATGTAGTGTTTGTAAAGTGCCTGGTGTATATTAAATATTTGGAACTTGAAAAGTACTTGTTATTCTTAAAATCTTAGTAAAGCTTTTTGAGGTTTATGGTTTAGCAATAATGAGTACCTTATATAAAAAGCATGTTCTGTCTTGTCTCTTTCAACATTCATATACTCTGAATTTGTATAATGTTTTGTGCTCTAAAATAATGTTGAGGTGCCATTGAAGTATACTTTATTAAATGTGGATTTATAAAAAATTGTGTCTACCTTTCTGTATAACTAAAATTCTGTTGAACTAAACTTTGGACAAAAATTTTGGTAGTGTATAAAGTTCTACGTGACTTAATAAGAAAGCTAGGTTTTGGGGCCTTGTTTAAGTTTGATATGTCAACTTAGTTCATTTTTCTTTCTTTTTTTGACAGAAAAAGAAGCTACCCAGTTCATTTCCAGCTGGAATGGATGTGGACAAATTTTTGTTATCATTGCATTATGATGAGTAAATATTCTGAACATAAAAGAACAGTGGCTATTTAAAACTACAATTCCTTAAACTATGAGTGTAGGGAATGAGATACTGACAGAATCTGAGAGCATGACCTGCACTTTCTTTCATTGTACTGAAATTTCACTTTATTTCTAAATCATGCTGTTTTAAAGCAGCTTCCTAATTTGTAAATAGATGTACCTGGTATTGTGGAAAAAACATTTGCAGAAATGTAAGTAAAGCCAATCTGCAGAACTGTATAGCTTTAACAATTGCATCTTGTTAATATTGTGTAAATCTTGTTGAAATAGAGGTTAAATCAGCCTGATGTTCTTTTATTTTTTGATTTCTTATGATCTCTAATTTTGAAACTTATTCATCTGGAATAGTTTCTCACTTTGAGTGGGAAAATTACACTTTTCCTTATAAAATTGCCTTCAGTAATTGTCCTACAAGACATCTGAAGACAGACAGTAATTAGTGCAGAAGTGATAAGGAATTCAAATGGTAATAAAGTAACCAGAAATTAATGATTTGGGTTTTTTTCCTAGAGTGAATACTTTGCCACTCGTTACAATTGCAGTAAAGATTGTATTCCTAAAATTTTACACTTTGTCTCTTCTGGTTGTTCCGGTTTCTTTAAGGAGAGAATATTAATGCCATTTGAACACCATTCAAGTGTTCTGATCTTTCATTTATAACTTGTAAGATCTTTTACAAAACTTTAAGCATTTAGACTATTGAGCCATAAAAAGTTTGGTTATGTAGTAGTTGAAATTTCTTGGTATGTATATACTTCTCCCCTAAATACTGGGGATTTAAAGAATTGCACTAATTCATAAACTTTTTACATAGTAGTGACCAATGCACATTTAATTTAAATTTTGTGTTCTATGTTTAAGCTTGTATGGAGGATTATCTTCTGTTGTCCTTTTAGAAAGCCATGTCCATCATAAGATGTAAAAAGAGAAATCATAGTTTTCTATTTTAATTTAGTTTCTCCTAAAATGGGCTGTGTTACACTTGGATAGAGGATGCTGTCTCTGTACCCCTTATTATAGAGTTACTCTTCAAAGGTCCTTAAGGAGAATGAAAGAGGTGCCTTCTGTATGTTAGACTCACACACATCAGTCAAGTTGAAGAATTGGTTTAAACCTTTAAATGAGTACAGAAATTATAATTCATACTTGACCAATTGTGCCTAGATATTAAAGTATGTTCTCTTAAGTGCTTTCTGTTTTGTTTAATATCAGTATATGCAAGGTTTTTTCTGAAAATGTCTATATTTATGAGTCATTTTCCTCAACCTTTTTTTTTTTAATACTGGGCCTTTAACATCCTACTTTAACACAACAGTTCTCAATGTGGAAATCACATCTTACTTGCTGAACCTTACTGCAGAAATTTGTGTTGTAATAAATTTTTATGATGTGGACGTGGTCTGTTTCTAAAGAACCAGGGATAGTTAATACAGTTAATGTTTATTTAACTCAGCTTGATACTGTACAGTTAGGTTTGAATAAATATTTTCATTAACTTCAAAAGTTTGAATTCTTTCATACTGGCAGTCATTCTAGTTTAGATACTTTTAATAAATCCCTTTGCAAGTCAGGTCTTGTTTTCAGAAGTTTACATAATGCTGAAGATTATAAATTTTCTTCTCATTCAATTAATTTGTATATGCTAAGTACTAAGAATTCATATACTAGTAAAATAAACTCACTTTCTTCAGGATTTTTTGTTCACTTGGCCAGGATCCACTAGATAAATAGTATGAAGATAATCTGTATTCAGAGCTTTCATTTATGTTCAAGAACAAAACCATAATTCCCATTTTACCTTAAAAGTCAAAATGTGCTAGACTTAATTGCTGTACCTGGTACTCTATTTTTGCAACTACATGTAGGGGTCCACTGTTTCTTTGGACATTACTTAGTGTATTCAGTTGTATGACAAATCTTAGAAGACTTATAATTAAAATATTTGATTGTTTTAGTTAGAACCATTTAGTAAGTATGTTGAAATTGTACGTAAGTTAACGTCCATCAGCATTCAGCCAAAGGCTAGATGTCATGACTAGTAGGAAGACCAAGGTTAAGCTTTGATAAAAGAAGTCATTTTAAAAGCATGTTGCTATATATTCTACGTTCATCATTTTTCAAGCCACCATCTTTCAGTCTCAGACTTAACTTACTGAAATTATATATCAAATTTTGACTTTAATATGATGCTTTCTCTTTTAATAGAATTTCCTCTTTTTGTAAATATCAGATAACATTTTTGCATACTTTCTGGTCTTTTTGTCCTAAATTATTTTTTCTACATTATTGAACTTAAAACTGTAAATATGACTTCCTAGGTTTTTTTTTTACTTCAAATAATATCAAGCATTATCCAGTTTTTAGCTCTTATTAAAAAATAACTAGCAGTGAACATGTTTGTAAATAAATATTTATGTTTTTGATTATTTCCTTAGGTAATATTTTAGAGGATGGAATTACCAAGTCAAAAAGTTTGTGTACATCTTTTCAAGGATATCAATACATTTTGCCACATTTTTTAGAAAACTTATTTCAGTTTATATTTCTGGCAGGAAATTGTCATTTCTTCCAGAGCACATGCTTATCCCTTACCACAGATAATATTCAACTGTATCATTATTGGTTTCTATTTACTTCTTTATTTGTTAAAATTAGGATAAGCTCTTCATCTATATGTAATTTGTTTTGATACCTGATACAAGAAAGAATCAGTACATTTTTCCCTAAATATTTTAACATTTGACTCATATAACTGCTTAAAATAAGGTTTCTGTCTTAACACACATGTATAATGTCTCTTATCCTACATGGATTCCCAGTCTCTCTTTATTCACAATTCTAAAATCCAAAATGTTCTGACAGCTAATTTTTCCCTTAAGTTTAGCATCAAAATTCATTTCAAGGCAAAATCTGACCTGGTTTGACCTGAGGCTACATGAATATTTATATCTTTTGATGAACATTCATATGTTTCTGGAAAAATAGTAATGTGCTTAATTAGTATACTGTTTCAGACTCAGCTGGAGGTGTTTGATACATGCATTACTTCTAAAACATCCTAAATATTTTGAATGCTGACACCCAGTTAACCAGAGAGTTATAAAATCAAAGGGTTTGTACCTATATTATTAATAAATTTGTATACATATAAATATAGTATATAGTATAGTGTATAGATTATTTTGTGCCATTGATGAAAGCATTATAGCTTTGTGTCTATTGTAACTATTCTGATTTTTTTCAAGAATTCATCTCTTTTATGTTTCCAGACTAACTTTAGAATCACTTGTATTTTTTCCAAGTTAAAATGATACTTGAATATTCATTTGAAATACATAAACCCTATGAGTTAATGATACTGAAAGAAGCTAACAGTAATATGGTATATATCCATAATTTTGTAGTTATCCAGTTTAATTAAAGAAATTTATGAGAATAGCTTATATTCTCATAAATTTCTTGTTAAACTGGATATTATGGTGTTTTTTGCTATTTGTAGGGAACTGCATTCCAGTATTTTAACTAAGTAAAATTTTTATGGAAACCTAAAAATGGAAAAGGTGCATAAAATATTATTATATAGTTCAGTGAATTTTCTAAAAGTACACAAATACAAATCACCAAGATCAAGATTAGAATATTATCAGTACCCTAGAATCCCCCCATATTCCTTCTAGTAACTAACTGCTAACCTCACAGGTACTTATTCTGACTTCTAAAACTATAGTTTTAGCTCTTCTTAGCTTTGCATAAATAGATTTATCAGGATATGGTGAGTTTTACTTCTCTTGCACAAAGTCGAGATCCATTCATGTATCTATATCTAATTCAATTGTCATCATTGTAGTGATTTTTCATTGTATTTATCCACATTGTATTATACAACTGTTAATCTCTTGTGTATTTGAACATTTAGATTATTTCCAGTTTGGAGCTGTTATGAACAGAACTGCTGTGAATATCCCTGTGCATGTTTTTTGATGAATGTATTACACTTTTCACTTGTGTGTATATATATATATTTAGGAGGGGAGTGTTGGGTCATATGATGCATATATCTAACCTTTCTCTGATTTTTCAGTTTGCAGAGTGGCTATACTAAATTATATGACTGTCAACAGTGAGTGTAAGGAGAGTTCCAATTGTCAATCGCTGTCAATTCAAGTTCTTTTTCAGATGGACATCTAAAGTCTGAATATTTTGCCATTTTTTCTTCTAAGTTTTATTCAGCCTTTTATATTTTGATAAATAATCCATCTGAAATGGATTTCCCATTTGTATATCCAGTTAACACACTGCAATGTGTTGAGAGGGATTCCCAGGAGGAGCCTGGAATCCACCTACTGATGCAGGAGACGTGAGTTCAATCCCTGGGTCAGGAAGATTCCCTGGAGGAGGAAATGGCAACCCAATCCAGTATTCTTGCCTGGGCAATCCCAAGGACAGAGAAGCCTGGTGGGATACAGTTCATGGGGTGGGCAAAGAGACAAGACTTAGAACAGCATGGCATGTACAGCACATTTATTGAGAAAGATTATCCTTTCCCAAATATATTGTACTGTTATGCTGTCATAAGCTGGTAAACTGAGTATCTGTGGATTTGCTTCTGGACTCCCAATCTGTTTCATTGGTCTGTTTTTGTAAAGATATACCAGTAGTGCAACACCTTAAGTACTATAGGAAGTCTATTTTGTGTCTTTTTTTTTCTCTCTATTTGGACCCCTTAGGGAATGGACTTTATGGAGCTAATGACTGCTGATGCTTATTTTTTTCATTTGCTAAAGATAAATTGTTACAATACAATTATTTTCTAATCTCTTCTTTGTTGTTCAGTCACCAAGTTGTGTCCAACTCTTTTCAGCCCCATGGACTGCAGCATCCCAGGCTTCCCTGTCCCTCACCTTCTGAAGTTTGCCCAAGTTCAGATCCATTATATTGGTGATGCCATCCAACATCTCTTCCTCTGTTGCCCTTCTCCTCCTGCCCTCAGTCTTTCCTAGCATCAGGGTCTTTTCCAATGAGTTAGCTGTGTACAGCAGGTGACCTAAGTACTGGAGCTTCAACATCTGCATCAGTCCTTCCAATGAGTATTCAGGGTTGATTTCCTTTAAGATTGACTGGTTGGATCTCCTTGCAGTCCAAGGGACTCTCAAAAGTCTTCTCCAACACCACAGTTCAAAAGCATCAATTCTTTGGCGCTCTTGTCTTCTTTATGGTACAGGTCTTATATCCGTACGTGACAACTGGAAAGACTATAGCCTTGACTATATGGACCTTGGACCTTGACTGTGTGGATCACAATAAACTATGGAAAATTCTGAAAGAGATGGGAATACCAGACCACCTGATCTGCCTCTTAAGAAATCTGTATGCAGGTCAGGAAGCAACAGTTAGAACTGGTCATGGAACAGCAGACTGGTTCCAAATAGGAAAAGGAGTACGTCAAGGCTGCATATTGTCACCATGTTTATTTAACTTATATGCAGAGTACATCATGAGAAATGCTGGACTGGAAGAAACACAAGTTGGAATCAAGATTGCCGGGAGAAATATCAATAACCTCAGATATGCAGATGACACCACTCTTATGGCAGAAAGTGAAGAGGGGCTAAAAAGCCTCTTGATGAAAGTGAAAGTGGAGAGTGAAAGGGTTGGCTTAAAGCTCAACATTCAGAAAACGAAGATCATGGCATCTGGTCCCATCACTGCATGGGAAATAGATGGGGAAACAGTGGAAACAGTGTCAGACTTTGTTTTTCTGGGCTCCAAAATCACTGCAGATGGTGACTGCAGCCATGAAATTAAAAGACGCTTACTCCTTGGAAGGAAAGTTATGACCAACCTAGATAGCATATTCAAAAGCAGAGACATTACTTTACCAACAAAGGCTCGCCTAGTCAAGGCTATGGTCTTTCCTGTGGTCATGTATGGATGTGAGAGCTGGACTGTGAGGAAGGCTGAATGCTGAAGAATTGATGCTTTTGAACTGTGGTGTTGGAGAAGACTCTTGAGAGTCCCTTGGACTGCAAGAAGATCCAACCAGTCCATTCTGAAGGAGATCAATCCTGGAATTTCTTTGGAAGGAATGATGCTAAAGCTGAAACTCCAGTATTTTGGCCACCTCATGCGAAGAGTTGACTCGTTGGAGAAGACTCTGATGCTGGGAGGGATTGAGGGCAGGAGGAGAAGGGGACGACAGAGGATGAGATGACTGGATGGCATCACTGACTCGATGGATGCGAGTCTGAGTGACCTCTGGGAGCTGGTGATGGACAGGGAGGCCTGGCGTGCTGCGGTTCATGGGGTCGCAAAGAGTCGGACACGACTGAGCGACTGATCTGATCTGATATGGACCTTTGTCCGCAAGGTGATGTCCCTGCTTTTTAATATACTGTCTAGGTTTGCTGTAGCTTTTTTCTGCCGAGAAGTAATTTTCATGGCTGCAGTTACTATCCACAGTGATGTTAGCAGGAAATCTGTCAGTGCCTCCACCTTGTCCCCTTCTATTTGCCATGAAGTCATGGGCAGGATGCCATGACCTTAGTTTTTTGAATGTTAAGTTTTAAGCCAGTTTTTTTTACACTCCTCTTTCACCTTCATCAAGAGGCCCTTTAGTTCCTCTTCACTGTCTGCCATTAAAGTGGTATCACCTGCATATCTAAGGTTGTTGGTATTTCTCCCAAAAATCTTGATCCAGCCCGTAACTCATCCAGCCCAGCATTTCACATGATGTGCTATGTGTATAAGTTAGATAAACAGGGTGACAATAAAAAGCCTTGTACACCTTTCTCAATTCTGAACTAGTCAATTATTCGATGTAAGTTCTAACTGTTGCTTCTTAGAATTTTCTCAGGTAACATGTAAGATGGTCTGGTATCCCATCTCTAAAAATTTTCCAGTTTATTATAATCCATAGAGTCAAAGCCTTTACCATAGTCAATGAAACAGTAGTACATGTTTTTCTGGAACTCCCTTGCTTTCTGTATGATCCAGTGGATGTTGGCAATTTTATCTCTGGTTCCTCTGCCTTTTCTAAACCCAGCTTGAACATCTGGAAGTTCTTGGTTCACATACTGCTGAAGCCAGCCTAGCTTGAAGGATTTTGAACATAACCTTACTAGCATGGGAGATGAGTGCAATCTTGGGAATTGGGATGAAAACCTCTCCAGTCTTGTGGCCCCTGCTGAGTTTTCCAAATTTGCTGACATATTGAGTGCAGCACTTTAATAGCGTCTTCTTTTGGGGATTTTAAACAGCTCTGCTGGAATTCCATCACCTCCACTAGCTTTACTGGCAGCAGTGCTTCCTAAGGCCCATTTGACTTCATACTGCAGAACATCTGGCTCTGGGTGGATGACCCCACGTGGTTATCTGGGTCATTAAAATCTTCTTTGTACATATCTATATATTCTTGCCATCTCTTCTTGATCTGTTTCTATTAGGTCTATACCGTTTCTATTGTATCCATCTTTGGGTGACATTTTCCTTTGATATGTCCAGTTTTTTTGGAGATCTCTAGTCTTTCCCCTTCTGTTGTTTGTCTGTTTCCTTCCATTATTCATTGGAGAAGGCTTTCTTGTCCCTCTTGCTATTCTCTGGAACTCTACATTTAGTTGGGTGTACCTTTCCCTTTCTCCCATGCTTTTTGCTTCTCTTCTTTCCTCAACTATTTGTAAAGCCTCCTCAGAGAACCATTTTGCCTTCTTGAAAATCTTCTTTGGGATGGTTTTGTTTGCTGCCTCCTGTACAATACTACGAACCTCTGTGCATAGTTCTTCAGGCATTCTGTTTACTAGATCTAATCCTTTGAATCCATCTGTCACCTCTACTTAATATTCATAGGGGATTTAAGTCATACCTGACTGCCTTACTGAAACTCCAGTATTTTGGCCACCTCATGCGAAGAGTTGACTCATTGGAGAAGACTCTGATGCTGGGAGGGATTGAGGGCAGGAGGAGAAGGGGACGACAGAGGATGAGATGGCTGGATGGCATCACTGACTCGATGGATGCGAGTCTGAGTGACCTCCGGGAGCTGGTGATGGACAGGGAGGCCTGGCATGCTGCGGTTCATGGGGTCGCAAAGAGTCGGACACGACTGAGCGACTGATCTGATCTGATCTGACTGCCTTAGTGGTTTTCCCTGCTTTCTTTAGGTCAGACCTTAATTTTGCTATAAGGAGCTGATGATCTTAGCCACAGTCAGCTCCCAATCTTGTTTTTGCTGACTGTATAGAGCTCCATCTTTCTCTACAAAAAATGAATGTAATCAATCTGATTTTGGTATTGACTGTTTTTGATGTCCATGTATAAAGTCATCTCTTGTGTTGCTGGAAGAGGGTGTTTGCTATGACCAGTATGTTCTCTTGGCAAAACTCTGTTAATCTTTGCCCTTCATTTTGTACTCTACGGCCAAACTTGCCTGTTACTGCAGGTATCTCTTGACTTCCTACTTACGCCTCCCAATCTACTATGATGAATAATAGGACATTTTTTGGTGTTCTAGACAGTCTGGTAAATCTTCATAGAACTGATCAACTTCAGCTTTTCTTTCCAGCTTCAATTTCTTCTTACAACAAATAGTCATTTCTATTATAACTAATAATGATCAAAGTAGGCTTTCTTGCCTTATCCTTTAATAGGAATGCTGAGTATAATTTTGGTTTTTGTTTGTAGTGTTTTAAGAATTTGTATCAGGGGAGTTCCCTAGAGGCCCAGTGGTTAGGATTTTGGGCTTTCATTGCCATGGCCTGGTTTCAATTCCTGGTCAGAGAACTGAGATCCTATGAGCCACCAGCCAAGAAAAATGTAAAAAAATTATATCAGGATTATCTGTTCAACCTAGTTGGATGCTCTTCTAATATCAATTATTTTTATTAAATAAAAATTAAATCCAGAATTTCTTTTATTTCTATCCCTAGTATTGTATACTTTGCAATCTTAGTGTTTCTTTAAACAGAACTAAATTTGATTTGCCCAATTTCTATTTAAATATTTAGTGATGTTGGTTTCAAGCTTTAATTCCAATATTTTACATAAACTTGAAACTTTGTAGTGTATCTGAATATTGTAATAATAAAGGGTACCTATTTTTAATGTGATACTTAAATAAGACAATATATGTAAAGCATTTAGGTCACTGGAACATAATAAGCATTTTAACATCTAGGTGCTACTCTAGCTGATGCTGATTTTTATTTTCTGTGACTTTTTTTTTTAATGGATAGTTGGTTTACAATGTTACATTAGTTTCAGGTGTATAGCAAAATATTCAGTCATATATATGTGTGTGTGTGTGTGAATATATATTTTTTTCAGATTCTTTTCCCTTACGGGTTATTACAAAATATTGAGTATAGTTCCCTGGGCTTTATAGAAGATCCTTGTTTGTTATCTCTCTTATTAGTAGCTGTGTGTATATGTTAATCCTATACTCCTAATTTACCACCCCCCCCCCCCACCGCCACCATCTCCCCTGTGGTAACCATAAGTTTGTATGTCTGTGGGTCTATTTCTGTTATGTAGTTCATTAGTTTTTTTTTAAGATTTCACATATAAACAATATCATATATTTGTCTTTCTCTTTCTCAGTTTAGTTCTTTTAGTTTAATAATTTCTAGGTCTATCCATGTTGACTGCAAATAACATGATTTCTTTTTAATAGCTAATGTAAATGTGTAATATGTAAATATATTACATATTACACATTTACATTAGCTATTAAAAAGAAATCATGTTGTTTATTACATATTTACATAATGTATATATATCATATTTTCTTTATCCATCTGTAGAAGGACATTTAGGTTGCTTCTGTGTCTTGGTGTAAGTTTATTTAGAATGGAATACAAAATTGAAACTAAATCACCAATAAATTATCTAAGACTGAAAGCTTTTGCAGAAGCAGTTCAGTTTATTTTCCCCCAGTTTTCTTTCAGTCTGATTGTTCTTGTCAGACTTATGAATTTTTTACTGAATTAAATTGTATTTTCTCTCTTAATTTTTGCTTTTGTTCTCTTTAAATTACATGTGGTTTTTTCCTAACAAAATCACCTCTTGACATTTAAAAATAATATTTTTTTCTGATTCACTAATTGCTTATTGTTTCCTATTTTTCCTAAGCATTTAGTCAACAAACACTAAGAATTTAGTTCTGATTTTAACTTTATATATCAAAACTGGGAAATAAGTTACTTTCATTTCTTTTTTTTTTTCTATCTACTTAGAATAAGGTGCTTTTTTATTTAAATATTATAGTATTTTGATTGTTGTGGCTAAAAGATAGGTTAAAATTTCTGTGTTTTATAGGTGCTTAAAAACAAGTATTAGGTTTATAAAGATACAAGTTTGATATTTAATTGTTTACTATCAAATCCTATTTAACTTTGCTTTTAACACTTGATAAAAAATATTTAATTTCCCATTATAATTATCTTGGATATAGTTTTTAGTTAAGTTGTTTGATATTGGTGTGTGTCTGTAAGTAGCATAACTTCATTTTTTTTTACCTTTATTGAGATAATTGGCAAAACTAAGATATTTAAAGTGTACTGTATATCATGATTTGATCTACATATGCATTGTTGAAGGCCCATCTAGTTATTTGTCACATCCATCACCTCACATATTCATCTTTAATTTGAGGAGGGGGATAATATTTGAGTTCTACTCTCAGCAAATTTCAGTTTCATAATACAGTATTATCATCTATGAAAGTGAAAATCACTCAGTTGTGTCCCACTCTTTGGAATTCTCCAGGCCAGAATACTGGAGCAGTTTGCCTTTCCCTTCTCCAGGGTATCTTCCCAACCCAGGGATCAAACCCAGCTCTCCTGCATTGTAGACAGATTCTTTACCCACTAAGCCACAAGGGAAGCCCAAGAATACTAGAGTGGGTAGTCTGTCCCTTCTCCAGAGGATCTTCATGACCCAGGAATTGAACCAGGGTCTCCTGCATTGCAGATAGATTCTTTACCAACTGAGCTATCAGGGAAGCCCATTATCTACAGTCACCATAATATACATTAGATCCTCAGACTTTATTCATGTTATAACTAAAATTTTGTACACTGTGACCTCTTCCTATTTTTGTTGTATACTCCCATCCCCTAGTTGTCCTACTGATTTGGTTTTGGGGCTTCTTTTTGGTGTTTTTTAAATATTTTTTCCAGATTCCATGTGTAAATTATTACATGCAGTATGTGTCTTTCTTCTGGCCCATTTCACTTACATCATTCTCTCACGATCCATATATGTTGTCACAAATGGCAAGATTTCCTTCTTTTTCATTGGTGAAATATATTCTATTGTATATATTTACCATATCTTTTACTGATTCATCCATTGACTACCACTTAAATGTTCTCATATCTTGGCTATGGCGAATAATGCTGGAATGAACATGGAGATGTAGATTTATATATATAATTTCCTTTGATGTATACCCAGAGCTGGGATTGCTGAATCAAAAAGTTTTTTATGTGGACCTTTTTTAAAAGTCTTTATTGAATTTGTTACAACATTGCTTCTGTTTTATGTTTTGGTTTTTTGGACTCAAAGCATGGAGGATCTTAGCTCCCCGACCAAGAATCAAACCCAATCCCTGCAATGGAAAGCAGAGTCTTAACCAGTGACCACCAGGGAAATCCCTCAATTTTTCATTTTTTAAGGAATCTCCATACTGTTTTCTGTACTTTATGTACCAATTTACATTTCTACCAGCAATGCATAAGGATTGTCTTTTCATATCTTCAACACTTACCTTTTGTCATTTTGATGATAGCCATTCTAGCATGTGTGAGGTGATACCTTATTCTGGTTTAGGTTTGCATTTCTCTGATGACTACTAATGTTGAACACTTTTTCATGTTGTTGTTCAGTTAGTCATGTCTGAGTCTTTGAGACCCCCTGAACTGCAGCACTCTAGGCTTCCCCATCCTTCACTATCTCCCGGAGTTTGCTCAAACCCATGTCCATTGAGGCAGTGATACCATCCAACCATTTCATCCACTGTCGCCTCCTTCTCCTCTTGCCCTCAGTCTTTCTCAGCTTTATGGTCCATCTCTCACATCCATACATGACTACTGGAAAAACCATAGCTTTGACTATACAGACCTTTGTCAGCAAAGTGATGTCTCTGCTCTTTAATACACTGTTCAGGTTTGTCTTATCTTTTTTCCCAAGGAACAAGAGTCTGAATTTTGTGGCTGCAGTCACCATCCACAGTGATTCTGGAGCCCAGGAAAATAAAATCTGTCACTGTTTCCTCTTTTTCCCCATCTATTTACCATGAAGTGATGGGACCAGATGCTGAGATCTTCATTTTTTGAATGTTGAGTTTTTAAGCCAGCTTTCTCACTCTCCTCTTTCACTTTCCTCAAGAGGCTTAGTTGTTCTTTGCTTTCTGCCATTAAAGTGATATCATCTGCATATCTTAGGTTTTTGATATTTCTCTCAGCAATCTTGATTCCAGCTTGTGAGTCATCCAGCATGGCATTTGGCATGATGCATATAAGTTAAATAAGCAGGGTGACAATATACAGACTTGACGTACTCCTTTCCCGATTTTGTTCCATGTCCAGTTTTAACTGTTGCTTCTTGGCCTGCATACAAATTTCTGAGGAGACAGGTAAGGTGGTCTGGTATTTCCATTTCTTTAAGAATTTTCCACAATTTGCTGTGACCACACCGTCAAAGGCTTTAGGGCGATCAGTGAAGTAGATTTTTTTTTTAATTCCCTTGCTTTTTCTATGATCTAGGAGATGTTGGCAATTTGATCTCTGGTTCCTCTGCCTTTTCTAAACCCAGCTTGTACATCTAGAAGTTCTTGGGTCATGCACCACTGAAGCCTAGCCCAAAGGATTTTTATGTACTTGCTTGTTCATGTACCTTCTGGCCATTTGTATGTCTTCTTGGAAAGATGTTCTCATCTTCTGATCATTTTCTCATCAGTTTGCTTTTTTGCTGTTGAATTATATCAGTTCTAATAATGGCAACCCACTCCAGTAATCTTGCCTAGAGAATCCTGTGGACAGAGGAGCCGGGGGGCTGCTGTCTATAGGGTTGCACAGAGTCAGACACAACCGAAGTGACTTAGCATGCATGCATGCAATACATATTTTGGACATTAGCCTCCTGTCTACAGATAGTTTACAAATATTTTTCCCCATTCCAGAGGTTGCCTTTTCATTATGTTATGATTACCTTGGTTGTGTAGAAGTTTTTTAGTTTGATCTAGTTGTACTTATTTTTGCTTTTGGTGTAAAATATATATATTTAAAAATGAAGATGCATCTCAAGGACATTACTTCCTGTGTATTCTTCTGAAGTTTCACGATTTCAGGTCTTAAACTTCAGTGTTTAATCCATTTTGAATTGATTTGTGAATCATGTAAGATAGTGGTCCAATTTCATTATTTTGCAAATGGCTGCTCAGTTTTTCCAGCACCACTTGTTGAAGAGCATGTCCTTTCTCCCACTGTGTATTCTAGGCTCCTTTGTTGTAAATTAATTGGTCATATATGCCTAGATTTATTTCTGAGCTTTCTATTCTGTTCCACTGATCTGTGTTTTTATGCCAATATCATACTGTTTTAATTACTATAGCTTTATAACATAATTTGAAATCAACAAGCATGATTTCTCCAGCTTTGTTCTTTCTCAGGATTGCTTTATCAATTCAGGGTCTTTTGTGTTTCCATACAAATTTTAGAATTAGTCTTCTATTTCTTTGAGAAAATGCCATTGGCATTTTGGTAGGAATTGCATTGACTCTATAGGTGGGTTTGAATAGTATGGACATTTTAACCATAATCTTCCTGTCCATAAGCACAAAATACCTTTGTATTTATTTATGTTTTCAATTTATTTTATCAGTGTCATACATTTCAGTGTCCAGATCTGTCATCTCCCTGATTAAATTTATTCCTAGGGTATATGAATTTTGATGCAGCTACAATTGGGATTGTTTTCTTAATTTCTCTTTCTGATAGTTCATTTAGTGTATATAAATGCAAAAGGTTTTTGTACCAGCATACCTTGGAATATTACAGGTTCAGTTACGGATGACCATAGTTAAGCAAATATCACAATAACACAAGTCACACGAATTTTTTGGTTTCCCAGTCATGGAAGTTATCTTCAGACTATACTGTAGCCTATAAAATAATATCATGTCTCAAAAAAGAAATGTACATCCCTTAATTTAAAAATACTTGAAATTCCTTGGTGGTCCAATGGTTAAGAATCCACCTGCAAATGCAAGGTCAAAACATAGGTTTGACCCCTGGTCTGGGAAGATTCCACACGCCCCAGGGCAATAAGCCCTTGTGTCACAACTACTGAGCCTGTGCTCTAGAGCCTTTGAGCAGCAACTTAGAGAGTAGCCCCTGCTCACTGCATCTAGAGAAAGCTCACATGCAGCAATGAAGACTAAAAGTAGACAAAATATTTCTTAAAAAATAAAAATACTTTTGTGCTGGAGTCCCTGGTGGCCAGGGCTTCTCAGGTAGAGCTAGTGGTAAAGAACCTGCCTGCCAATGCAGGAGATGTGAGAGATGAGGGTTCGATCCCTGGGTTGGGAAGATCCCCTGGCAACCTACTCCAGGATTCTTGCCTTGAGAATCCCATGGACAGAGGGGTCTGACAGGCTACGGTCCATAGGGTCAGACATAACTGAAGGGCTTTAGCATGCACACACACCCAGGTGGCCTAGTAGTTAGGATTCCAGGTTTTCACTACCATAGCCCAGGTTCAATTCCTAGTTGAGGAACTGAGATCCTGCTAACCATGCTACTTAGCCAAAAAAAAAAAAAAAGGAAAAAGGTAGATCGAATAAAATAAATAATAAAAATAAATTTAAAAAACTGATCCTTTGGCAAGTTGTAATTTTTTTGCTGGTGGAAGGTCTTTCCTCTATATTGATGGCTGCTAACTGATCAGAATGATGGTTGCTGAAGGTTAGCCTGGCTGTGACAGTTTCTAAGGCAACAGTGAAGTTTGCTGCATCACTTGACTCTTGCTTTTATAAACAATTTCTCTGTAGCATTTTACCCGCAGTAGAACTTCTTTCAAAACTGGAGTCAATCCTGTCAAACCCTGGCACTCCTTTATCAACTAAATTTGTGTTACACTCTAAATCTTTAGTTGTATTTCAACAGTTTTTACAGCATCTTTACCAGAAGTAGATTCCATCTCAAGAAACCACTTCCTTTTCTCATCCATAACAAGCAACTCATCATTTCCCCAAGTCTCATCTTGAGATTGCAGCAATTCAGTCACATCTTAAGGCCTCAGTTTTAGTTGTCTTGCTATTTCTACCATGTCTGCAGTTACTTCCTCCACTGACATCTTGAACTCAAGTCATCCATGAGTTAAAATCAACTTCTTCCAAATTTCTGTTAATGTTGGCATGAATCAAGGCATAATTCAAGGCATGAATCAAGAATGCTCTTAATGGTATCTAGACTAGAGAACGCTTTTCAAAAGATTTTCAACTGACTTTTTCCTGATTCATTAGAGGAATCACAGCTATAGCTTTACAAAATATGCTTTTTAAATAAGACTTAAAAGTTGAAATTACTCTTTGATCCATGGGCTGCAGAATGGATGCTGTCAGCAGACTTTAAAACCGTATTAATCTCAATGTACATCTCCATCAGAGTTTTGGGGTGACCAAGCGTATTGCCAATGAGCAATAATATTTTGAAAGGAATTTTGTTTTCGAGCATTTCTCAATACTGGAGTCAAAATATTTGGCTAATCATGTTGTAAACAGATGTGCTGTCATCTAGACTTTGTTGTTCCATATGCAAAGCATAGGCAGAATAGATTTAACATAATTCTTAAAGGTCTTAAATTTTCAGAAAAATGAGCACGGACTTCAAGTTAAAGTCACCAGCTGCACTGGCCCCTAACAAGACAGTCAGCCTGTCCTTTGAGGCTTTGAATCCAGGCATTGACTTCTGCACTCAAGCTATAAAAGTCCTGGATGGCATCTTTTTTCAATAGAATCCTGTTTCATCTAGATTGCAAATCTGCCATTTAGTGGAGCCACCTCCATGAATTATCTTTTGGATAACTTGCTGCAGCTTCTACATCAGCACTTACTGATTCACCTTGCACTTTGTTGTTACAGAGATGGCGTCTTACCTTAAACCTCATGAATCAATCTCTGGTAGCTTCAAACTTATCTTATACAGCTTCCTGACCTGTCTTATCCTTCGTAGAACTTGAGAGAGCTAGGGTCTTGCTCTGGATTGGCAGTTGGCTTAAGGGAATGTTGTGGCTGGTTTGATCTTCTACCCAGACTACTAAAACTTGCCGCTTGTTAGCAACGAGGCTATTTCACTCTTCACATGCCTGTGTTCACTGGAGCAGCACTAGGTAACTGGCACAAAAGGCCTTGCTGTCAGACTATCTTGGCTTTCTACATGACTTCCTCACTAAGATTAACCATTTCAAGCTTTTGATTTAAAGTGAGACATGTGACTCTTCCTTTCACTCTAACAGAGATCATGTGGGGTTATTACTGGCTTCCTTTCAATATTGTTGTTTCAGGGAGTAAGGAGGCGTATTCTCTCCCCTCCGGAAGGAGAGAGATGGGAGACTTGCTGGTTGGTGGAGCAATCAGAGGGCTCCCCAGGTAGTGCTAGTGCTAAAGAACCAGCCTGCCAATGCAGGAGACATAAGAGATGTGAGTTCGATTCCTGGGTTAAAAAGATCCCCTGGAAGAGGGCACAACAACCCACTCCAGTATTACTGCCTGGAGAATCCCATGGACAGAGGAGCCTGGCGGGCTACAGTCCATTGGGTCCCAAAGAGTTGGACATGACTGTGCACACACTGATCTTCCTATCAGTGAGGTTTGTAGTGCCCCAGAACAATTACAATAATAACATCAGAGATCACTGGTCACAGATCACTATAAAAAATATAAAAATAATGAAAAGTTTAGAACATGGTGAGAATTAAATATGGACACAGAGACACACAGTGAACAAATGCTGTGGGAAAAATGATGCGGATAGACCTGCTTAATGTTCAGTACAGTGTTACCATAAAGCTTCAATTTGTTAAAAAAAAAAAAAAAAAAAAAAAACAGAAAATCTCAATACAGGCATATATCAGAGATATGGAAGGTTCAGTTCCAGACACTGCAATAAAGCAAACCACTACACGCAAATTTGTTTCCCAGTGCATATTCCTGATCTTAAGAGGAAAACCTTCTTGCTTTTCATCAGTTTGATGTTAGCTGTGGGCTTGTCATACATATCTTATGTTGAATCTCATTCTTCTACACTTCATATATTGGAAGTTTTTCTTCTTTTACTATGAATGAACGTTGAATTTTATCAAATGCTCAAAAGCTTTTTCTGCATCTTGAGAGATCTTACAATTTTTATCCTTCATTTTGTTAACTGGTTAATAACATTGATTTATGGATACTGAGCCATAATTGCATCCCTGGAATAATTTCCACTTAATTATGGTGCATACTTCTTTTAATGTGCTGTAGATTTTTGGTTTGCTAATATGTTGCTCAATGAAACTAAGCCATGCCCGTGGAGCCACCCAAGACAGGTGGGTCATGGTGGAAAGGGCTGACAGAATGCGGTCCACTGGAGAAGGCAATGGTAAACCACTTCAGTATTCTTGCCTTGAGAACCCCATGGACAGTATGAAAAGGCAAAATGATAGGATACTGAAAGAGAAACTCCCCAGGTCAGTAGGTGCCCAATCTGCTACTGGAGATCAGTGGAGAAATAACTCCAGAAAGAATGAAGGGATGGAGCCAAAGCAAAAACAATACCCAGTTGTGGATGTGACTGGTGATAAAAGCAAGGACCGATGCTGTAAAGAACAATATTGTATAGTAACCTCGAATGTCAGGTCCATGAATCAAGTCAAACAGGAAGTGGTTAAACAGGAGACGGCAAGAGTGAACATCAACATTCTAGGATTCAGTGAACTAAAATGGACTGGAATGGGTGAATTTAACTCAGATGACCATTATATCTACTACTGCAGGGCAGGAATCCCTTCAAAGAAATGGAGTAGCCATCATGGTCAACAAAAGAGTCCGAAATGCAGTACCTGGATGCAATCTCAAAAACGACAGAATGATCTCTGTTTGTTTCCAAGGCAAATCATTCAGTATCACAGTAATCCAAGTCTATGTCCCAACCAGTCAGGCTGAAGAAGCTGAAGTTGAACAGTTCTATGAAGACCTACAAGATCTTTTAGAACTAACACCCAAAAAAGATCTCCTTTTCATTATAGGGGACTGGAATGCAAAAGTAGGAAGTCAAGAAACACCTGGAGTAACAGGCAAATTTGGCCTTGGAATACAGAATGAAGCAGGGCAAAGGCTAATACAGTTTTGCCAAGAAAATGCACTGGTCATAGCAAACACCCTCTTCCAACAACACAAGAGATGACTCTACACATGGATATCACCAGATGGTCAACACTGAAATCAGACGGATTATATTCTTTGCAGCCAAAGATGGAGAAGCTCTATAAAGTCAGCGAAAACAAGACCAGGAGCTGACTGTGGCTCAGATCATGAACTCCTTATTGCCAAATTCAGACTGAAATTGAAAGTAGGGAAAACCAGTAGACCATTCAGGGATAACCTAAATCAAATCCCTTATGATTATACAGTGGAAGTGAGAAATAGATTTAAGGGACTAGATCTGATAGACAGAGTGCCTGATGAACTATGGACAGAGCTTTGTGACACTGTAGAGGAGACAGGGATCAAGACCATCCCCGTGGAAAAGAAATTCGAAAAAGCAAAATGGCTGGCTGAGGAGGCCTTACAAACAGCTGTGAAAAGAAGAGAAGTGAAAAGCAAAGGAGAAAAGGAAAGATATAAGCATCTGAATGCAGAGTTCCAAAGAATAACAAGAAGAAATAAGAAAGCCTTCCTCAGCAATCAATGCAAAGAGATAGAGGAAAACAACAGAATGGGAAAGACTAGACATCTCTTCAAGAAAATCAGAGATACCAAAGGAACATTTCATGCAAAGATGGGCTCTATAAAGTACAGAAATGGTATGGACCTAACAGAAGCAGAAGACATTAAGAAGAGGTGGCAGGAATACACAGAACAACTGTACAAAAAAGATATTCATGAGCAAGATAATCATGATGGTGTGATCACTCACCTAGAGCCAGACATACTGGAATGTGAAGTTAAGTGGGCCTTAGAAAGCATCACTACGAACAAAGCTAGTGGAGGTGATGGAATTCCAGTTAAGCTATTTCAAATCCTAAAAGATGATGCTGTGAAAGTGCTGCACTTAATATGCTAGCACATTTGGAAAACTCAGCAGTGGCCACAGGACTGGAAAAGGTCAGTCTTCCTCCCAATCCCAAAGAAAGGCAATGCCAAAAAATGCTCAAACTACCACACAATTGCACTCATCTCACATGCTAGTAAAGTAATGCTCAAAATTCTCCAAGCTAGGCTTCAGCAATACGTGAACTGTGAACTTCCAGATGTACAAGCTGGTTTTAGAAAAGGCAGAGGAACCAGAGACCAAATTGCCAACATCCAATGGATCATGGAAAAAGCAAGAGACTTCAAGAAAAACATCTATTTCTGCTTTATTGACTATGCCAAAGCCTTTGACTATGTGGAAAATCCTGAAAGAGATGGGAATACCAGATCACCTGATCTGCCTCTTGAGAAACCTATATGCAGGGCAAGAAGCAACAGTTAGAACTGGACATGGAACAACAGACTGGTTCCAAATAGGAAAAGGAGTACGTCAAGGCTGTATATTGTCACCCTGTTTATTTAACTTATATGCAGAGTACATCATGAGAAACACTGGACTGGAAGAAGCACAAGCTGGAATCAAGATTGCCAGGAGAAATATCAATAACCTCAGATATGCAGATGACACCACCCTTATGGCAGAAAGTGAAGAGGAACTAAAAAGCCTCTTGATGAAAGTGAAAGTGGAGACTGAAAAAGTTGGCTTAAAGCTCAACATTCAGAAAATGAAGATCATGGCATCTGGTCCCATCACTTCATGGGAAATAGATGGGGAAACAGTGGAAATAGTGGCTGACTTTTTTTGGTGGGGGGGCTCCAAAATCACTACAGATGGTGACTGCAGCCATGAAATTAAAAGACGCCTACTCCTTGGAAGGAAAGTTATGACCAACCTAGATCACATATTCAAAAGCAGAGACATTACTTTGCCAACAAAGGTCCGTCTAGTCAAGGCTATGGTCTTTTCTGTGGTCATGTATGGATGTGAGAGTTGGACTGTGAAGAAAGCTGAGCGCCAAAGAATTGATGCTTTTGAACTGTGGTGTTGGAGAAGACTCTTGAGAGTCCCTTGGACTGCAGGGAGATCCAACCGGTCCATTCTGAAGGAGATTAGCCCTGGGATTTCTTTGGAAGGAATGATGCTAAAGCTGAAACTCCAGTACTTTCGCCACCTCGTGCGAAGAGTTGACTCATTGGAAAAGACTCTGATGCTGGGAGGGATTGGGGGCAGGAGGAGAAGGGGGACGACAGAGGATGAGATGGCTGCATGGCATCACTGACTCAATGGACGTGAGTCTGAGTGAACTCCAGGAACTGGTGATGGACAGGGAGGCCTGGCATGCTGTGATTCATGGGGTCACAAAGAGTCGGACACAACTGAGCGACTGAACTGAACTGAATATGTTGCTCAGGATATTTGTATCTATATTCATCAGAGATATTGGCATGTAGTTTTCTGTTCTTTTAGTGGACTTTTTGCTTTTGGTATCAGGGTAATGATGGTCTATAAAATTGTTTGGAAGGATTCCTACCTCTTTTATTTGTTGGAAGAATTTGAGGAGAGTGCTGGGAGAGACTGAGGGCAAGAGGACAAGGGGACGGCAGAGGATGAGATGGCTAGATGGCATCACTGATTCGATGGATGTGAGTCTCAGTGACCTCCGGGAGCTGGTGATGGACAGGGAGGCCTGGCGTGCTGCGATTACTGGGGTCGCAAAGAGTCAGACACGACTGAGCGACTGATCTGATGTGATCTGAGTATTAATTCCAGAGAAGGCAATGGCACCCCACTCCAGTACTCTTGCCTGGAAAATCCTATGGACAGAGGAGCCTGGAAGGCTGCAGTCCATGGGGTCGCTAAGAGTTGGACACGACTGAGCGACTTCCCTTTCACTTTTCACTTTCATGCACTGGAGAAGGAAATGGCAACCCACTCCAGAGTTCTTGCCTGGAGAATCCCAGGGATGGGGGAGCCCGGTGGGCTGCCATCTATGGGGTCGCACAGAATCAGACACGACTGAAGCAACTTAGCAGCAGCAGCAGCAGTATTAATTCTTTAAATGCTTGGTTGAATCCATCAGTGATGCTATCTGGTCCCAGACTTTTCTTAATTGGAATGTTTCTGACGACAGATTCAATCTCCTCACAAGTAATTAGCATATTCAGATTTGCTTTTGTTTCACGCTTCAGTCTTGGTAGGCTATATGGTTCTAGAAATTTTTCCGTCTCTTCTAGTTTGTGCAGTCTTTTAGTGTATAACTGGTCAGCATACTCTCTTATAATTCATTGTGTGGTACCATTAATAGTTGTAATATCTCTTTTGTAATTCTGAGGCTTCTCTTTTTCATTGTTAAGTCTAGCTAATAATTTGTGTTTCGTTTCTTTTTAAAAAAAAAATC
This sequence comes from Tragelaphus eurycerus, assembly GCA_935064755.1. Lineage (NCBI taxonomy): Eukaryota > Metazoa > Chordata > Mammalia > Artiodactyla > Bovidae > Tragelaphus > Tragelaphus eurycerus. The sequence continues at coordinate 800,066 of CAKXYN010000126.1, read as the reverse complement.
AGCTCTTCTCTTTTCTATTATCTTTTTAATCTGTGTTTCATTTCTTTCTCAGCTGATCATTATCATTCCCTTCCTTCTCCTAACTTTGGGCTTAGTTTGTTCTTTTTCTAGTTCCTTGAGGTGTGAATTTAGGTTGTTTGTGTGAGATCTTTCTTGATTCTTAATGCAGTATGAACTTCCCTATCAGAACTGCTTTGCTGCATTGTGTATTTTTGTGTGTTACATTTCTGTTTTCCTTTGTGTCAGAATATTTTTTTGTTTGGTTTTCTTTGATCCATTGGTTGTTCAGTAGCATGGTTTTTAATCTCCACATATTTGTGAATTTTCCACTTTTCTTATAATTTCTAGTTTCATACTTTTGTGGTCAGAAGAGATGTCTGATGCAATTTCAGTCTTCTTAAATTTATTAGACCTCTTTTGTGGCCAAACATACGCTCTGTCCTGGAGAGCGATCCATATGCACTTGAGAAGAACATGTATTCTGCTACCCTTGGACAAAATGTTCTAATGTGTCTAAGTCCACCTGGTCTATCATTTAAATTCAATTTTTCCTTATTGATTTCTCAATATGGATGAAATATCCATGATTGAGTGGGATGTTGAGGTCCCCTATTATTGCATTACCATCTATTCCTTCCTTAGCTCTGTTTTTTTGTTTTTTTCTCCCGCCAGCACCACACAGCTTGCAGGATCTGTTCTTCAACCAGAGATTGAACTCAGGCCCCAGCAGTGAAGCACCAAGCCTTGGGATTTCCCTGGTGGTCCAGTGGTTAAGAATCTGCCTTGCAATGCAGGGGATGCAAGTTCAACCTCTGGCCAGGGGACTGAGTCCCACGTGCCACAAAGCAACTAAGCCTGTGCACCACAGCTAGAGAGCCCATGCACTCAACAGAACATCCTGCATGCCACAAACAAGAGCCCATGCAACCAAATAACTAAAAATTTTTTTAAAAGCACCAAGTTTTGTTTTTTTTTTTTAAAGCACCGAGTGTTTCTAACCACTAGACCACCAAGGAATTCCCTTTGGTCTGTTAATATATGCTTTATAGATTTAGGTGCTCCTATGTTAGATGAGGGCTTCCCTGGTGGTGCAGAGGGTAAAGCATCTGCCCACAATGTGGGAGACCTGGGTTCGATCCCTGGGTCGGGAAGATCCCCTGGAGAAGGAACTGGCAACCCACTCCAGTACTCTTGCCTTGAAAATCTCATGGACAGAGAAGCCTGGTAGGCTACAGTCCATGAGGTCACAAGGAGTCGGACACAACTGAGTGACTTCACTTCATGTTAGATGAGTAAATATTTACAATTGTTTATTTTCTTGTTGACCCAACTCCTTAATCATGACCTTTATAGATCATTACATTCTGTGTCTTATTTTGTCCAATATAAATATAGCTACCTTGCTTTCTTTTGGTTTCATGAGATCTCTTTTTCCATTCCTTCAACTTTCAGTCTGTATATGACTTTAAAGCCTGAGTGAGTCTCATGTAGGCAGCATATAATTAAGTCTTACTTTTGGCTGTGCTCAGTCTTAGTTGCCTTGTGCAGGCTTTCTCTAGTTATGGCAAGCAGGACTACTCTTTGTTGCAGTGCATGGGCTCCTCACTGTGGGGGTGTCTCTTGTGGAGCATGGGCTCTAGGCATATGGGCTTCAGCAGTTGAGGCATGTGGGCCCTAAGCTCAGCAGTTGTGGCACACGGCCTTAGTTGCATGTGGAAATCTTCCCAGATCAGGGATCAAACTCATGTCCTCTGCATTGGCAGGCAGATTCCTATCCACTGAACTATCAAGTCAGTCCAGTTCTTTTTCTTCCCAGTCTGTCTTTTGAGAATTTAGTTCATTTAAAGTTCATGGATGCATAGATATAGACTTATTATTGCCATTTTGTTCATTACTCTCTGACTGCATTGTAATTCCTTTGTTCCTTCATGTCTTGCTCTCTTCCTTTTTGATTTTTTTTTTTTTTTTTGGTAGGAGTGTGCTTAGATTCCTTCATCTTTTGTGTATCTAGTATAGGTGTTTGCTTTGTGGTGACCAGAAGGCTTACATAAACCATCTCATATTTATAACAATATATTTTAAGCTATAACAACTTCAAATACTTAATTTCTACACTCTAATCCTCCTTCCATTTTATGTTTTTGATGTCACAATTTACATATTTTAACCCTGTGTATACATTAAAAATTCTAAGCTATGCTTATTTTTAATATCCTTTTGTCTTTCAGCCTTCATACTAGAGTTATATGGACTTAGCTGCCACCATTACAACAGTAGTGTATTCAGAATTTAACTATATATTTATCAGTGAGACATACTTTCAAAGGTTTCTTTGTTACTAATTAGCATCCTTTAATTCAGCTGGATGAAGTCCCTTTTAACATTTTTGTAAAGCTACTCCAGTGGTAATGAACTCCTCCAGCTGTTGCTTGTCTGGGAATTATCTCCTTCAATTCTGAAGGACAGCTTTGCTAGGTAAAGTATTCTTGATTGTCAGGTTTGTTTTTTTTTAATCTTTCCGTCCTTTTGAATGTATCAAGTCACACCCCTCTGGCCTATAAAGTTTCTGCTGATAGTCTTATGGGGGCTCCTTTGTACATAACTAGTTTTTTCCTGCTGCTTTTAAGGTTCTGTCCTTTAACATTTCACAATTATAATGTGTTTCAATGTGGGGCTGTTTAGATTTATCTTTTGGGGATTTCTCTGTGCTTCCTAAATTTTGGTATCTGTTTCTTTTATCAGGTTAGGAAAACTGTCAGTGATATTTCTTTGACTAAGCTTTCTGTGCCCTTCTCTTTTTCTTCTACTTCTGGAACCCCCTATAATGCATATATTTCTTCACTGGATGGTGTCACATAAGTCCTTTAAGGTGTTTTTACTCATTTTTTTTCTTTTGTTCTTCTGACTGGATGAATTTTCATTGCCTTGAGTTCACTGATCCTTTCCTCTACTTGTCTGCTGCTAAATTCCGCTCCTGAGTTTTCCATTTCAGTTATTGTATTCTTCAGCTCTGTGATTCCTGTTTGGTACTTTCTTATAGTTTCTACCTTTTTAAAAAAATTCTCACTTTGTTTAAACATTGTTCTCCTGATCTCAGTAAGCACCTTTATGACCATTATTTTTAATTCTTTATTAAATAAATCACTTATCTCTGTTTCATTAAGGTCTGTTTCTGGAGTTTTATCTCATTCTTTTGTTTGAAACATATCATTTTTCATTTTCATTGACTCTTTATGTTGGCTTCTGTATGCTAGATAAAGGAGCTCCTCTCTCAGTCTTGACAGAGTGATCTTGTATAAGGGAATCTTATACATCAGCTTGGCCAGATCTCCTTCATGTCTTAAACTTTTGTGGTTTTCCATGCTGCCCTCTTTGTTCTTAGTGGCTCGCAGTAGTTCAGAATGTGTAAGACCTGTCAGCATCCTAAAGAGGAAGACTGCAGTTAGTCTTTGGATGCAAGCTGATTGAAAGCTGTACTGGTAGGCAGCAACAGGGAAGGTAGTAAGGGCTCTCCCAAAGAGAAATCAGGGTGATGGGCTTTCTTGCATGTTCCCTCTACACTGAGCCCAGGTATATACCCTTGTGAGGTGTGGGCAGGGCTGCTATACCCATTAATAACTGATTCTTTGCTACAGTTCCATGGCATGTATAAGCATAAAACCTGCTGGCTATTTGAGCCAGGTGATCCAGGGGCCTCTCCCTTCCATAGCAGCTACAGAAGTCGAGGCAGCAGACATGTGTATAAGCTCCTTTTAGTGAAATATTGGCAATGTGCAGTGGGCAGACGACTCACTGGAACCATCCCTGACACTGGGAAAGACTGAGGACAGAAGGAGAAGAGGGCATCAGAGGATGAGCTGGCTGGACAGCATCAGCAATGAACATGAACTTGGGTAAACTCCAGGAGATAGGGGTCGCGAAGAGTCGGGCACAAATGGGTGACTGAACAACAAGTGGGCTAAAGGGCTTCCCTGATGGCTCAGATGGTGAAGAATCTGCCTGCAACGCAGGAGACTCAGGTTCAACAGGGAATGGCTACCCACTCCAGTATTATTGCCTGGAGAATTCCATTAACAGAAGAATACAGTGGGCTACAGTCCATGGGGGTCACAGTTGGACACAACTGAGTAAAAAACAGTAACTTGACTGGCCTTAAGTGAGAAGGTATACATGGTATCTGCTGGCTTCCCCAGTCTCCAGGGAGGGTCCCAATCAGCTCCTAAACGCATGCTAAATTCTCGTGTCATCCTTCTTAAGAGCCAATTCTTGCGACCATCTTCGGTTTCTCCATAACTTAATTTTGAGTAATTGTCCTTATACAGAATAGTTCTTGTCCTATTTTAACACTTTCTGCATTGATGTCTAATAATTTATGATATATGCCAGTCTTCTCTTACTTACTGGGTTTTTCAGCTTTTATCTTCCACAGTAATTTAAAATGTGGAACTCCTTTTTTCATTCCACTGGCATTTGGATTTAGCATATGTTTTTTACCCCTACCTTCCCTTGCTCTTTAGTCAGTCCATAGTCATTTTTTAAAAATTTAACTTTCATATTCCAAAATTCATGATTACTCTCTCCACGTGCTGGTATAAACCTTTGGCATTTTTGAAGGCAACAGCAGAGTACTATATTTTCTAAGCTGCTGCATGCCTTGATACTCCTTCTGGCATCTTCATCACTCTTATTCCAGTAAAAATATGTAGATGTTGTTCACTTGTCTTCTGATAGTTAATATAATAGACACAAGGAGTAAGCCTTCCAATTTTTCTACCTAGATGTCTGAAGAAATTTTTCTTTACTATGTTTCCCGAGAACATTAACATGTCTGTTAATTTTGTTAATGAAGTTGCTCTTGGTGTTCAGTCACTAAGCCACGTTTGATTCTTTGTGACCCCAATGACTGCAGCACACCAGGCTCCCCTGTCCTTCACTGTGTTCCAGAGTTTGCTCACATTCATATCCGCTGAGTCAGTGATGCTATCTATCTCATCCTCTGCCAATCCCTTCTCCTTTGGCCTTCAATCTTTCCAATCATCAGGGTCTTTTCCAAAGAGTCAGCTCTTTGCATCAAATGGCCAAAGTATTACAGCTTCAGCCTCAACATCAGCCCTTCCAAGGAACATTCAGGGTTGATTTCCTTTAGGATTGACTGGTTTGATCTCTTTAGTGAAGAGACCTTAATGGAACAAAGCCTTTTAAATCTGCCCAATTAGTAAAAATCTTTTTATCTTATATTAATTACTGCTTTAGAGTACCATTTATTTTTCTTTTTAATAAATACCATTTACCTGTTGGTCCTTTGTCTTTATTTTTCATTTTTTTTCCCCCAGATTTAAGAGAGTTTTGCAGGTGTTTTCCAGATGACTGACTTTTGGATTCAATGTTAATTATGCTTATCTTCAGTGAAGTATTCTATATTTGTTTTTTTTCCCCCATGCATTTTACCTAGTTCCTGTTATAGTTAGGACAGATACTTATTTGAAAGTACTGAGAAGACAAACAGTGAATTAAGAACTTGAGCTCTGGAGTAAGACTGCTTGGAACTGAATCCATCTCAGCTACTTACCAGGCAGTTGACCTTGGGAATTCCATTTTACCACTCCATGCCTCAATTTCCTTATTTATATAGAAGGGATAACAGTGGTACCTTCCCTACTGAATTTTTGTAAGGATTAAGGGAGTTAATACAAATAAGGCCTCTAGGTCAGTACTTAGCACACAATGATGTACAAAAGGGAGCTAGCTGTAACTACTACACAGAAATTTTTGAAAGCAGCCTTTGTCATATTCCTAGGAACAATTTTTTTCCATATGTTATCTTTTTGTTCCTTCAAAGATAAGGATTCACTGTGAATTACTTGCCATGCTGCTGCTGCTGCTACTGCTAAGTCGCTTCAGTCATGTCCGACTCTGTGCGACCCCATAGACGGCAGCCCACCAGGCTCAGATCTGTAATACCACATTTCTGTACCCTCAATCACCCACTATTGTCAGTATGAACTTGGACAGATGCTTTCCCTTCTCTGAACTACAGCTGAGGTTGGTATGCATAGATCCTGCCTATAAGATAAGATGCAACTCAGGATACTTATGCTACATTTTTTTTTTCTGCTTAAGAACAGGTATTGTAGCACACTGATATGACAATCTCTTCTCTTCATAAATCCATTCAGTTGAGCAGTTTAATTTCCACCTTCTTTCCCACTCTCTGTGCTGCTGTAGTAATGAAAACAAAATCCCTAACCTCACCCCCAACAAATTCTGAATGATGAGCTTATGAGAAATTGCACCCACTTCAGACCTGAGCACATGGGTTCCTCTTATTTCTAGCAACACTACACACAATGTCTTTGGCTTCTTGACTAATAACATAAGACATTCCTAGTTTGCACAGAATAATGACTCTCACTTTGAAGAGTCTATTAAATCTAAATTAGTGACAGGTAATATTACTTAATCTTTAACAATCCTCAGAAATGTAAATTAAGATTTATTCTCTAACATGGAAGCTTCTACTTATAAGTCACTAATATAATCAATCATGCACAATGGTATTTCAAACAATATAGCTTTATAACAAAAATGTGTTCAACATTATAAAAAATGTAAAGAAGAAGAAAAAACTTCTATAATCTCAAAAGGTTTTGGGATTTGATCTTTTACCTTATTTTTTAAAAAGAGTTGAAAATAATCAAAATTTAAATAAATTGTTTCAATACAGGCAGACTCGATTATTTTGACAGAAGTCACCCTGATTACAGCAGGCCTTTCTAGCTACATAGGGTTGTCGTTATTAGACAACAGAAGTCGTCTACAGTTTTTGGATCAGCATGGCAGAAGCACCTCCTCCTCCGTTGCAAATACTGGCAAGACCATATTCTCCTTGCTTCAATGCATGAGCCAAATGGACGACAATTCTGGCTCCAGACATCCTAGGATTAAGAAAGCATTTTGGTACTTTAATGGTTTATTGACTGTGTGAATAACCAAATTAGCCATGACTTATAGCTGAATTTAACTACTTTAACTTGGGAGACTTGTTTCAAGAATGGTTACAGCTTTTTTTTTTTTGGCCACTCTGAGCAGCATGTAGGAGCTTGGTTTTCCAATCAGGGATTGAGCCCTACCCATGGCAGTGGAAGTGCAGAGTCTTAAACCCTGGACAGACAGGGAAGCCCCACAAAAGCCCAAACATAGTCTTGAATCTTTAATTATCTTCTTCAGCATAAAACAACATTATAGTTTTCAAGCAACAGGTGTGACAGATTTCTGTGTTCAGAGGGGATCCTATCAGAAATGGTATTTGGCTTATGAAGGATGAGGAGAAAGAAAAAACGGTAAATCAAAAGTAACAGGCGTTATCATGAAGCAGTTTAAATTTAGAGAGAAATACAAAGATAGCCATTAACCTAGCTTTCTTTTTCTTTATGATTTTACCTACCCAATTGGATGTCCAAGAGAAACAGCTCCTCCGTTGATATTCACTTTTTGAGGATCAATCTCTAGCATTTTAATGTTTGCTAGTACAACCACACTAAAGGCTTCATTTACTTCCCACATAGTAATATCTTTTTTTTTTCAAACCTGCATCTTTAAGAACCTAAATCAAAAAAAAAAAAAAAAAAAAAGATTATATTCAGATATTTAAGTCAAAACCTACTTTATCTTCTCAAAATTCTGCAATTTTTGTTTGTGTCTTCCCCCCTGCTCCCAGCAGTAGAAGTGTGGAATCTGACCACTGGATCACCAGGAAATTCCTTAATTTCTCATCTTTATTTGCATTATCGTATTTCTATTTTGAAAAGAGAAAACAATTTTCTTAACCATTCCATGGATCTTGAACATTCCATGGAAAAGAACACATAGTCTTTATTTGGGGGTACATACTTTACATATACTCGTAAGATCTACTTTACTGATTATATGTTCCTTAGTTCTAGGTTCTTTATCTGTCAAAGAAAGAGGTGTATTGTGTGTGTGTCTATGTGTGTGTGTGTGTGTGTGTGTGTGTGTGTGTGTGTGTGTGTGTGTGTGTGTGCGCTCATTCAGTCATGTCCAACTCTGCGAACCCATGGACTGTAGCCCACCAGACTCCTCTGTCCATGGGATTCTCCAGGCAGGAAAACTGGAGTGTGTTGCCATTTCCTACTCCAGGGCATCTTCCCAACCCAGGGATCAAACCTATGACTTTTGTTCTCCTGAACTGGCAGGAGGACTTTTTACCACTGCACCACCTGTGAAGCCCTTACCTGTCAAAGAGCTACATTAATCTCTAATAATTTTTCATTGCATCCCCTAGAGTTTCTGCCTTATAAAAGGTGCCATTGGGCTATGTGGGGCACAGTTATTCAGAGCTATTGTGTCTTCATTGTGAATGATTTATTTAAAATCTTATTATGATTTCTTGTTCTGAGAGTCCCTCAGCTATTGCAGATGTTATCTTTATGCTTTTATCTTTATAAAATATTGCTAGAGCCCTTTATCTTTAGAACATTTTTTGTTCTGAGCAACAAAAAATTAACATGAAACGTTCCCTCCTCCTTGCTTTATTCTAACAGTAGGCTCAGGTAGTTTTTGAAGCTGTAGAGCTCAAACAGCTTCCCCTAGTTTCAACAACATGAGATAAAACATGTACCTAAGTGTGGCAACTTTTTTCACTCTCAGAATCTAGCTGAGAAATATTTATCACTCCTCCTTTCCAGTGTGATGCATTCACTTGCAGAAGCTGTATAGCTGTGTTGTTTTCTGAGGTCTGCCACCTCTGGGGAGAGCGTCACCCCTCCCTGTTGGTCCTTATCCTTTGCTATGCTGATCCCCTCTGTTTTTGTGTGTTTTTTTTTTAAATCTGGATGTTACCCCCAGAAGTTCTCTCTCAGGGTGTGGCCTTCTAATTCTCAAAAGGAATATTTGCTGCAGTCTTCTGAAATCCCTTAACCCCTAAACCAATACAACACTCTTGTCTTTTCAGGTGATCCCTTAGTAACTTCCCACAAAGACTCAAACTGACAATTTGGAGTAGAGTTCTTGCCATCTTTAGTTTTACTCTAACACCAGCTACCTGCAGTTCCCCTCTTAGAAGACTGCTCCTTCTAAATAATGAATATCTGCTTTGAATTCTAGAACCCTGGACTCTCAACATTCCCCTTTCTCTGCCATACCAACTTCCCACTTTGTGGTTACCATTCTTGGTGTGTGAGTTCAGCATAAGGAATTCAATTATATAGTTTTCATCTGCTCCACTGAAGATATAGTTTGTGTGCTGCTCTTTTACTTTTGTTGTTATCCTTGTTGCTTTCATTGTTTTCAGGAGAAGAGAGATTTGAAACTAAGCTACTGCTATGCTTTGGCAGATGAATAACATTTAAAATCTAAAACATGCAACCTTGGTATAAACAAAACCAGAAATTGGCAGAATGAGATATGATCTATTATTTTGTTCTCACCTTAGGAACAGCATATGCAGGTGCAAGTGGAAAATCAATAGGTTCTACAGCAGCATCAGCAAACGCTTTATATATATATAAAAAAAGGTCATTAAAATCTTTTTACAAGTACACAAAGCTATATCTAACAACTTATATAATATGCAAAAATTCAAGTTTCCTAACCTTTGTAAAATATTTAAATTTGTTTGTGCCTTTTCTAAGATTCTGTACTTTATAAAATTATACCAATCATCTAAGCCATTGATTTTCACACACAGGAAGTTAACAGGGAATTGCCTCCCGGGACACTGGCATTATCTAGAGATATTTTTGGTTCTTGCAACAGGTGGAATGCCACTTATTGTAGTATCTAGTGGGCAGAAGATGCTGCCAACTAGATGCTGTTAAAAATTCTACAATGCATAGAACAGGCCCTAAAACACAATTATTTGTTTTGCTGAGGTTAAGAAACCATGATCTAAACAAAACGGTATCTGTTTAACTCCTTATGAAGAAGGCAAGGCAGACTTTACAGCTACAAATATGCTTAAAGAGACTGAGGAAATGCTGAGACCACATGGTTAATAATAAGTGCCAGTACTATTACATTTTTCATACTCCTAAGCTCATATTCTTTTTAACTGACAATGCCAGAGGAAAACATGTACCTTGTATTCTCCCACACATTCATCCAGAAGAAAAAGATTTTTGAAAACTTTCTCTTATATAAATCAAATCATAACAAAAATATTAAAGGAGATTCCATCTCAATTAAAATGTGTACTAAATTATGTCAAAAAGTAAGACTTACAGATAAAAATTGCCAACTTCTATGTATTACTGAGAAGGAATCTCAATATCAAGAAGAGTTTACGGGGGTTTAAGAATAAACAAGGTCAGAACATCTTCTACCTGCTATTCTTGCCAGTGGTTTAACATTGAGCCTCTTAGCTGCATCTGCAGTCATCAGAACCACAGCAGCTGCTCCATCATTCAGTGTGCTGGCATTGGCAGCTGTTACTGTACCTGAAAGCATCAATGAGCATGACATCAGAACATTCTTTCACACTGAATTCACTTGGGTCAATTTAACAAATTCCTAGAGAATACTGCCTGGGTTGCTGGATGCATGAAGATATGGATGGAGATAAGTCCTGCCCTGAGGAAACATATACATAACTAAACGTGTAAGTGTATATAACACAGTGAAAGTAAGTATGTCTTTTTATGTTAGTTTTTTGTGTTTATTCAAAGCTAGCTCGAAAATCCATGCATAATGGCACTGGATGCTGCTGCTAAGTCGCTTCAGTCGTGTCCAACTCTGTGTGACCCCATAGATGGCAGCCCACCAGGCTCCCCCGTCCCTGGGATTCTCCAGGCAAGAACAATGGAGTGGGTTGCCATTTCCTTCTCCAATGCATGAAAGCGAAAAGTTAAAGTGAAGTCGCTTAGTCATGTCCAACTCTCAGCGACCCCATGGACTGCAGCCCACCAGGCTCCTCCGTCCATGGGATTTTCCAGGCAAGAGTACTGGGGTGGGGTGCCACTGCCTTGATTCTGGTTTATAATTCATCAAAGATAAGGACCACTTCATGTTTTTCCTAACTGTACGTCTTCCCTTATCCACAACAGAGCAGACACTCATCCCATTTTGCAAATCAGTGTCAAAATCAGATATTTCTTCTTCTCTACAATCACTTGAAGTTAAATGAATACTAAAAATCACTAAGTTATACATTTTAAACAGGAGAATTTTATGGTATACAAATTATATGTCAATTAACCTGTCTCCTTATAAATACCAATGAAGATACTACTATAGACTGCTGCAAAAATTATAAAAATTTACTTTGGCAATATAATTTTTTTTTAGCGAAGCCATGAGACTTGTGGGATCTTAGTTTCTGACCAGGGATTGAACCCATGTCCCCAGCAGTGGAAGCACAGAGTCCTAACTACTGTACTGACAGAAAATTCCTTATAATATAAACTTGTAAGAAAATTCGTTACAATATTAAAAAAAAAAAAAAAAAAGGATTGATCCACTCCGATAGCTTGCATTGAGAAATTCAGTCAGAAAAGGGGAAAAAAGTTATTTCAGATTATTATCACAGCTATATACAGCCAATTTTAAAAGCAGAGGTGACCTTTTCTCCTCAAAGGATTTAGAACCCTGGGACCCCATTTAGATAAACATTCAACATTTATTTATTGAGGACTAGAGATACAACAGTAAAACAAGAGCTATCGGCTTAGTCCTCAGAGGCTTACAGCTATTTAACATAATATGTAAACTTGACTTTCATATCACAAAAAACTTTCAACACGAAATGCAAATGAAAACTACAATCTATTCCAGAGGCTACATATATTCAATATTAAAAGTATTAACTGTATATAAAATAGATAACTAATAAGAACCTACTGTATAGCACAAGAAACTCTACTTAATACTCTGTAATGACTTAAATGGGAATAGAATCTAAAACTGAATATATATATATAAACTCATTCACTTTGTTGTACAGCAAAAACTATGACACTGTAAATCAACTACACTCCAATAAAAAATAATTTAAAAAAAACTTCAAACACATACACAAAAACAAAGTATTAATTATTAAACAATTTAAAATATACCTTGGATAAATAAATGTTTTGTTAATTTCATTTGAGCCTGATACACTGAAAATGTTAAATAACATCAAGATGTTTTCTTGAATTACTTTTCAAAAATCCTTAGGCAAAAAAAAAGAAAAGAAAAAAGAAAAAAAAATCCTTAGGCAGTTCTACAACTAGATATGGTATACTGACTTTTTTTTTTTCATATGCTTCATTTCTCAATACTAACCATTTTCTCTTTGGAAAACTGTCTTCAGCTTTGGAATTTTGCTAAAATCAACACGTTTATATTCTTCATCTTCTTTCACCATTACATCTGGTTTACCTAAAACAAAAATCTTTTAAATTAAGTCATCTTTGCAGTAAAGACAATAATTACCTGCTCAGTAAGAAATGGTGCAAAAGGTGCCTGATAGTCTCTGCTTCCCTTTGTGTGCCCACATACCTTATACCATCCCAAGTAAATTCCACTCAAGAATCTACCACCTGCAATTTGTTAGTATCTTAAAGAAGAGTTTATTAAGTAGCTTGATGCAATTTAAATCTTCTATTCAGCCACATCCCACTGTCTTCTCTCTTGAGCTCATTTTATATCACAGACGTTCTTCTAACCCCACAGGTAGATGTCCAATGTAGACGCAGGCTGGGTAAGTTTGGTTAAGTTTGGGTCTTCCATCATTCTCATCACAGTAATTATTTCTAGAAAATGGAAATGTAACCTAAACCAAGTTAATGTGTCTATACTGTGGATTTATTCTGCTGCAGTTGGTGAGAAGGTATCTTTCCTCTGTGACTGACAGCCCTCCAGATGGACTCTGGAGACGGAGGCAGCAGTGGAGGAAGCTGAGAGCACAAAAGCAGCACTCAGAAGCCAAGACAGCATGTCCTAACGGTGCTGCCCATTCTCTTCCAATCCCTGAAGTTCCAGGTGCTGACTGGTTGCTACCATACAACCAGTATGGTAGCAACCAGTTCTTTCATTTCTGGGACAAACACCCAACTAGCCTTCTAGTAAATACCTGCTTTTTACTTCATGTGTTCAACAGTCTATCAGTTATATTAGAAAGAGTTCTAATAAATATATTTCTCAAAAAAAATATGCATAGTGGAATTTGCAATTGAGTTGGAATCAGATATTAAATTGGGTTTAATTATCTCTGAACTAGCAACATTTCCCTTTACTAATTTACTAATTTAGCAGCAGCAGTGTCAGTGTTTTCAGTTGAAATTTAAAAAGTACCAATTTAAAACTTAAACATAAAAAGTTTAGCAACATGTAAAGTCTATTAAAAATTAAAATGTATTTTGGAACATAATCCTTCAACCTTTTACTGTAATTGTGACAGGAACAACTTCATTTCCAAATCTTCCAGCTTCCCATGCTGCTTTACTTCTGGTATAGGAATTAAGAGCATAAGTATCCTGTTCCTCTCGTGTAATATTCAGCTTCTTTGCAGTATTTTCAGCACAGTTGCCCTGATAAAAGTTGGAATTTTTAAAGAATCTAAGTAACTCTGCAAAACTTATAAAACATTTGCTTTTTATAACATAAAACAGTGGTGAGCAGTTAAATTTAGTTCTTAAAATATACTTCTTTCTGTACTCAGTAACTCTCTCACTCACATCTCAGCTACTTGAATTAGCCCAGAAGTTGCTATTTTGAGGACAAATAATTAAACAATTATGGTATCCATTATTAGAAGTCAGAAAATGCATTATGTCAGTGTGGGGCAATTTATTAAAAAATTGAACCAAACTGATATAATAAGCATAGAAAAACATTTTCCTAAAATGAATGGCTAAATCAACATTTATATCCTTCAGTTTCTGGAAAAAAAAAAAAAAACATTTTTTAACCAAGCAGTATTATGTATAGACGGCATTTCTCCACTAAAAAGCAATAATTACCATATGAATTTTATTGTAGACATCAGTTAGTCCATCTTTTACAATCAAATCTTCAAGCTTTACCCCACCATACGGTGTTGCTCCTCTGTTCATTACATAGGGGACATTGGACATGCTCTCCATGCCACCTGCCACCATCACGTCCTGCTCAGCAACACATAAAAACCCAGGGTTAATTCAAATGGTACCACTGACTTTTGAACACCATAGTTAGGAACATCAACCCTCCACACTTGATAATTTGGGTGCAACTTCACAGCTGGCCCTTCTTGTCCACGGTTCTAGATGCACAGACTCAACTGCAGTACATATTTATTGAAAAAAAATTGTGCATTAAGTGGACCCAGACACTTCAAATCCACGTTCATGGACCAACTGTAGTTGCAAATCCATTATACCCTTTACACAGCAACAAGGATTCTACACGAACTTTATGAAACATCGCTATACAGTCAATATAAGAAGTACCCTCTTGACTCTGGTAAAAGGAAATGGTCTGAAATGTGTAATGATAATTAAGATCAGAATCAGACAGTAATAAGAATCTTTAATGTAAAACCATCTTCTGAAATTCTTCTAAATCCTTCATTTCACTGACACTGCCAAAAATATAATCTTAGTTCTCAGAAATAATCCTACTTCCTTGATTGTGATCCTCCTCATCAACTCTTTCCAAACAGCTATAATAACTTTCTAACTTGGTCATCTGACAGAAAGCCTTTCCTTCCATCTACACTCATCTGAGTCATTCTGGCTAGACTGAGTCTGGTCATTCCACTCTGTAGAGGACTCCCCAGAATAGTATATAAGACTCTTTACAATCTGACTTTTCACCCCCTTTCCAGTCTCATGCCTGGACCTACACGAGTGGAGGTCTTTGAACAGACTTCCCTGGTGGTCCAGCAGTTAAGACTCTGCACTTCCACAGTAGGGAGAATGGGCTCAATACCTGGTTGTGGAAATAAGATCTCACATGCCAGAAGGCCAAGAAGGAGAAAAAAAAAAAAATCAAGGTCTTCAAAGATACCATGCTAATTCACACACCTCTGCACTTCTGACCTAGTCACCATCAAGAAAAGCACTGTTATTTCCTTTAAAACTAATGAAGACACAGCCCCTTCCTTCAACCAAATTGGTTGTCAGCCACTTTCCCTGACTACCTACTTCTATCCCTTTCTTTTCCCCCTATCCATTTTTGGAACAGTCTCCCTTCCTTCTTTCGTGTTCCCCAATTATTGTGTATTCCTTTTATTAATAATATTACACAGTATTGTAGTTATATTTATATGTCAAACCTTTTCACTAAACTGGTGAGGCCTTTCTGGCTTCTCTGAGGCCAGAAACTTTATCATATCTATTTTTATGTAACTAGTGCCCCTGGCGTATATAGTAGAAGTTTGCTGCTGCTGCTAAGTCACTTCAGTCGTGTCCGACTCTGCGTGACCCCATAGACGTCAGCCCACCAGGCTCTCCTGCCCCTATTAATCAACTAACCTGTAATTACAGATCAACAAGAGAAAATTCATTTGCATTACTAAGGCTAATTTGAAACAAAGTTTAATATAAAAGATTAATGTAAACATAAAATTAAAACTAATGTTATATTCTCACAATCTTTAATCAGGAATAAAGACAAACAGAAATTCCGTACCAAAGAAACCTAAGTATTTTGCCTATTTTGAAATATAGAGAGTCTCAAATAGTTCTCATATAAGTTTTATTCTGTTATCCTGAAATACTGAGTATTTCCTGGGGATGATGAAAATAAGTGATGGAAATCGTTATCAGTCCTACAGTATTAAATAAAATTGATCATTAGATAATATTCAATATAAGGCAATTCCTAATATTCCGTTAAGTCAGATAATTTTAAAAATACAGATATGAATCAAGAATATTAACTAAAAGCATGTGCTAGAGAACCACAAAAGAGTCAACTGAGACAAAATTATCCTTGTCATTCAGTTTTCAAACACCTAACAATCCATGACCATTTCCACCCACTGGTTTGACTAGGGTTTGGTTTGGTAATACCTGATGTCAGTGTTACCTTATGTATAAGCCAACAGTTGAAGATTGTGAGAGCTCACAATCTTTGGACAATATGTAACTGGTATAACTTTTTTATGGAAAGTATTTGCAAATATCCAAATTTTTAAATCTGTGACTCTGAAATTCTCCTCTTAGGAATTTTACCAAAAGAAAGACCTACACATGATAAGATTTTTTTTAATGTTTTATTCACCTGTCTCCAGTGAATGGCCACATGTAATTCCTCAGCTGATGACAGGCAATGCCAGGATTTGAAATTAGTCTGGCTCCAGACTTTCTGTTCTTAACCACTACATTATAATGTTTAGTATGGTGAATTAAGAGTTGATTTAAGTATTTATAAGTACACAAAGATACATGCATAGGGGTACTCTCTGGAGCATTATTTAAAACAGAGAAGAACTGGAGACAACCTAGATATCCATTCAGTAAGGACCCCCAGAATATATTATACTTGTTCAGTTCAGTAGAATACTATCTCAGGTGCTGATAAAGATCTCCAAGATATTACATGAGGCACAGAATCTAAGCAACTTGCCCAAAGTTTCTCTGCTCTTAGGTGACAGAATATACAAGAGAGTGATGAATAAATTAGACACTTAAAGCAGGGTAAGAAGAAAGATTTTTCACTTATAATTTTCTATACCGTTTCAGTTTTTAGCATACGTATCAGGTATCACTCTTTTTTTCCCCCCTCTGCCTTGCCTTACAACTGGAAACAAAGCAAGGGATGAGTAATAGAAGGGTATGAAAAACTCTGATTCTTATATATATATAAGAAATAATCTGCAGACACCCCACAACTGGTTTTTATCTTGGTGTATTATGCCCTGATAGGCCAGAATGCACTACACAGGGACAGGGACACCTGTTTTCTAATTTAAGCCCAGTAACTATGTTTGTAGTCATCTCAACCTCTTTCTTCAACTGAAAAAAGGGCTTGGATCTGATAAACTCTTAGTTCTGAGTCTAGGTCTAGTCTCCTGATGCAACATATTATTTACTGAGCAGCCTGTCTCTTGCCCAGTCTCAAACAAAATCAAAATCATCAAGGCCAATAGAAAGCTGCACAATTTTACAGCCAAACCTGGACATGAGGCACTACAAATCAGTCATCAATTCTGGGCTCAATCAATGATTTGATCCCCAGGGTAAGCACCTCATTCTCATTTATAATGAAAGCCCTTCTCAATCTAGCAAATACAACATTTATGATGTCTTAAATCCCCCAGAACCTCTAAGTGAAAGGGGCACTAAAACATCCTAGCTGGAAACTACTTTTAATACAAGACACTTCAGCTATCATTCTGACCTGTACTTCAAATGGGACTGGCAAATCCAAACACTCCTCAGTGTCTGAAACAACACAGCAACTGCACTTACAAGAAAGAATTTCACTTCTAAAGTATGAATATGTTTAGGTTTTTAGTGTTTTCTTAGCACTGCGTATTATTTTAATTATAAAGTGGAAAAGAAGGTATTTCTTACCTGATGTCCACACATAAGATTCTGAGAGGCCAACATGATGGCTTTCATTCCTGAGGCACAGACTTTGTTTATAGTGGTACATGGAGTAGAAATAGGTAAGCCTAAAACCAATATAAATCATACTTTTGAAAAACAGATTCTTTTCAAATACAACTGTAATAAAATAGAGCATGTTAAACTGTAATCTGAAATATTTCTTTGGTGAATATGTCTATTATGCATTTATAGTCTATTTAAGCTGAAATGACCTCCATTTTGCCATGTCAAATATTCAAGTATAAACGCAAAAATGTATTTCTAGTACCTGCTCCCAGTACTGCTTGCCTTGTAGGAGCCTGTCCTTCACCTCCTTGTAGAACATTGCCCATGTATGCTTCTTTCACTTCTTCTTTTGGAATCCCTTTTAAAAAAAAGCAAGAAACATTTCCGTATTTTATTCAACTCAATAATTAGTAATTACCTAGTAAAGTACATGACATTATATAGCAGGAATGGTTTTTGTCAGTTTTGAGTTTTATTTCTAACACTGTAGTCCAAGGACTTCTTTTCAAGAGAATTAAAAAATGCATTCATAATTCATTTCTAAGTGTTATGTATATAGTAAGTGCAAAATAAACATTTGCTCCAATGAATCACTATCCTCTCAACACAAAAAGTAAAGCAACTACCGACCTGCCTTTTCAATGGCTCCCTGAATTGCAATGGAACCAAGTTTAGTGGCTGGCAGAGACGAAAGACTGCCTAGAAAGGATCCAATGGGTGTTCTTGTAGCACTTACTATGACCACTTCCTGGCAAAACAGAAGATGGTAAAAATTATTACATTTAAATATTTTATCAAAATCATCTTTCATAAATCAACATGATTCATAGATATATTATTCAAGAAAGACTTTTTATGAATGTCTAATTATTCATCAAAGATGAAAATAATCTCAATATTTGAATAGCACTAAAACCAGTATAATGCTAGTACTTTATGACTTAAAACCTAATACAAAACTAAGACAAACCAGTACTAAAATAGGCACAGACCAGAAGCTTAAGTTTCAATTCTACTCCTTAGTCAAAATTTAAGAAATGAATACTTTACCCTTGTTAACTGTGTAATAAACAATCCCAATTAATGGGCTTCCTTACTGAAAGGAAAGTCTAGGCTAGGAATTAAGAAACTACATGCTAGTAGGGGCAACACCGCTTAACTAGGACACAGCCAAAGCCATAATTTCTTTTTATTTTGTTATTTGGCTGCACTGGGTCTTTGCTGCTGCACACAGGCTTGCTCTAATTGTGGTGAATGGGGGATACCCTAGAGTTGCAGTGGCTTTTCTTGTTGCAGAACATGCACTCTAGTGCATGCGAGCTTCAGTAGTTCTGGCCCATGGGCTTACTTGCCCCACGGCATGTGGAATCTTCCCAGACCAGGGATCGAACCCTTGTCCCCTGCAGTGGCAGGTGGATTCTTAACCACTGGACCACCAGGGAAGTCTCACAGCCGTAACTTCTTAAACTATTAATAAAACAACATAAAATTGAAGAAAAAATAGATAAAAGTTCTCTTAAACACTGCAAAACACTATTTTAACAATTCTCTCCTTACACTTGCTTTCTACTTTCTCTTAAATACTTATATACATAATTTATCACAGATAATAAGAGAACCATTTCCTACATTCTGGTTGGAGGTTATTACTAAGTCCTTTTAGGAATCCTTATGAAACAAAGAGAGGACCCCTCAGAAAGCATTAGGTGACCAAGTAATGGTTCTTCTTGTCTAATCTCCAGCTCATTCAGCATCTTTCTTCTAGTATCTTCCATGTGGCCTCTGCAATGTACCAGAACAATATACTAGGGGTCCCCAAGAGTAAAGGAAGAACACTGCCTAATTTTACAAAAGGCTATTTACAGTAGACAGTGATCGGGGAAGAAGCAGAAATTATGCAAGGCACTAGATCTAAAAAATTTTATGGTAATAAGGGAGTTTGACTTAATGTTTCGGTAATTAACTATCAAGTTGACACTCACCTATACATGCAGTAAGAATATGCAGTTTTTAATTGACTACATTTCCTTTAAAGCACATTTAAATTTATACTTACATTCAAAGTGGGTTTTGATACATAACTTCGCTCCGCATACCTTATTTCCTGTAATATAAATATCTGTTATGATGTAAAAAGTATTAATTTATATCACTTTATATTTCTCAGCAATGTGATTATGGTAATTTCTTTTTTATGCATTATACCTTTATTTCTAAATTTTCCAGTTAGCATATATTACTGTTGAAATTTAAATATTACTACTTTTGCAATACTCTTACCTGATTATTCATTGGAAATATATGTTTTAACTTCTGATAAGTTTATCATATTAAAGTTTCTAATCCTTTTTAAGTAAAAACTTTATAAAATGTAATTTTAAATTAAATCTGAGTTCTAAATTAAGTAAGCCCAAATTGGGCTGCTGCTTATATAACCTACTTATACTAAAAGATTTGAGCATATTATATGTGACCAAACTTTGAATTAAAAGTTTCTACTTGTAGTAAACATGCCAATTATTGTCTTTCCAACTACAACCCCCTTACTCAGAGAGTCTGGGAGGGACAGCCCTAAGTACCTACAAGGTGATTCCCATCCTCCTCCCACTGGCCAGAGCTGATGGACCAAAAAAGGAATGAACTCTGCCCCATTTCACAAATGGAATGAACCAAGCTAGCACTCTGAGAAACCTGATCAATTGGATGATGGGCACTGGAAGTGAAAGGACCAGGGGGCTAGAGTTAGTCAGCAATGCCACGTAAAAGCAGAGGTTATAGTAAAGAGAAAAGCCATGAGTAACCAGAGAAGCAAGGGAATGTAACATATACACTCAGAAAGGAAGGAAAGACCATGGCATACTACAAGAGACAAAACAAGGTAACCTAGTTAATGATTCCACACCAAGGCCAGCTTCACTTTATTTCCTAACTTTGGATGTCCAAGAACTTAACCTAGCGTATATCTTCAAATAAGCCACTTTCTACTTAGTGTGGATATTTTTCCTTGCAATCAAAGAGCCTTTTCTAAACTACTTTAAAGTTTCTGGTTCTCTTTAACTAAGTTCCCTGGGCCTCTCCACTTTGCCCGGGATCCCATTTCAGTTGCTTTTTCAAAGGTGCTACATCTTCAGTTAACCATTCCCTCTTCCATCATTCATCCCCTTTACTCCTCGACTATTCTGCAAGCACAGTAATAGTCTCTGGCTCCTCCTAACTAAAAGAATTAAAGACAAACAAACTTCTCTTAACCCAGAGTTCCACTGAGTGTTCACCCCATTTCTTAGCTCCTCCATACAAGAGAAGTTCTCCAAGTTATCTAGAATTTGTCTCCTGTCATCACCTCCTATTTACTATTCAACACACTCAATCTGGCTTTTATCTATCCTACTGTTGGCTTTGGGCTAGATTAACAATATTTGGATAGCAAAATCCAATAAAGACCTTGGTATGTTCATCTCATCATCTTGGCAACCTGGGACTCACTTTTCTTTCTTGGGAAACACCCACAGTGGTTAAGAGCCTGGGTTTACCAGCTAAGTTTTCCTTTTTTTTTTAATTGGTAGAAAATTACTTAAAGATATGTGTTGGTTACTGTCATATAACCTTGCAAATCTGTCACAATTACATATATATGAGTGAGTCTCCCTCACTTCAGTTACTCAGTTATGTCTGACTCTTTGCAACCCCACAGACTATAGCACACTAGGCTTCCCTGTCCATCACTAACTCTTAGAGCTTGCTCAAACTCGTGTCCATCAAGTCGGTGATGCCATGCAACCATCTCATCCTCTGTCGTCCCCTTCTCCTCCTACTTTCAATCTTTTCCAGAGTCAGGGTCTTTTTCAATGAGTCAGTTCTTCACATCAGGTGGCCAAAGTAATGAAGTTTTAGCTTCAGGATCAGTCTTTCCAATGAATATTCAGGACTGATCTCCTTTAGGATGGACTGGTTGGATCTCCTTGCAGTCCAAGGGACTCTCAAGAGTCTTCTCCAACACCACAGCTCAAAAGCATCAATTATTCAATGTTCAGCCGTCTTTATACTCCAATTCTCACATCCATACATGACTACTGGAAAAACCGTAGCTTTGACTAGACAGATCTTTGTCAGCAAAGTAATGTCTGTGCTTTTTAATATGCTGGCTAGATTGGTCATAGCTTTTCTTCCAAGGAGCAAGAGTGTTTTAGTTTCATGGCTGCAGTCATCATCTGCAGTGATTTTGGAGCCCCGAAAAATAATCTGTGACAGTTTCCATTGTTTCCCCATCTATTTGCCATGAAGTGATGGGACAGGATGCCATGATCTTAGTTTTTTCAATGTTGAGTTTTAAGCCAGCTTTTTCACTCTCCTCTTTCACTTTCATCAAAAGGCTCTTCAGTTCCTCTTCACTTTCTGCCATAAGGGTGGTGCCATCTGTGTATCTGAGGTTATTGATATTTCTCCCAGCAATCTTGATTCCAGCTTGTGCTTCATCCAGCCTGGCATTTCACATGATGTAACTCTACATATAAGTTAAAAGAGCAGGGTGACAATATACAGCCTTGATGTACTCCTTTCCCAATTTGGAACCAGTCCATTGTTCCATGTCCAGTTAAACTGCTGCTTCTTGACCTGCATACAGATTTATCAGGAGACAGGTAAGGTGGTCTGGTATTTCCATCTCTTGAAGAATTTTCTACAGTTTGTTGTGATCTACACAATCAAAGGCTTTGGCATAATCAATAAAGCAGAAGTAGATGTGTTTCTGGAATTCTCTTGCTTTTTATATGATCCAATGGATGTTGGCAATTTGATCTCTGGTTCCTCTGCCTTTTTCTAAATCCAGCTTGAACATCTGGAATTTTTCAGTTCATGTACTGTTGAAGTCTATCTTGGATAATTTTGAGCATGACTTTGCTATCATGTGAGATGAGTGCAACTGTGCTATAGTTTTAACATTCTTTGGCATTCCCCTTCTTTGGGACTGGAATGAAAACTGACCTTTTCCAGTCCTGTGGCCACTGCTAAGTTTTCCAAATTTGCTGCCACATTGAGTGCAGCACTTTAACAGCATCATCTTTTAGGATTTGAAATAGCTCAGCTGGAATTTCATATCTCCATTAGCTTTGTTCACAGTGATGCTCCCTCCCTTTCCCTTATACCATCCTTCGACAGACTGAGAAACTGAGTATTCTTGAGTGTTAACCTTGGTTTTCTAAAATACTCTGCACAAGTAGTTGTGAGAATGAAATGAGGTAACATGTATAAACCATTACCCAAACCCTTTTTCTTGGCTTCCATCTTAACACAATCTTGTGGTCCACCTCTTATTTCTCTGGTTATTTTTCTCAGCCTCCCTACCATTCCCTTTCCTACCTCTAACTGCTGGAATGTCCCACAGCTTTGTTCCAGGCCCCTTTTCATTTTCAACCTTCACTGTCTCCATAATCATATCTAGCCCCACGGCTTTAAACAGCAATTATGTCCTGATGATTTCCAAATTTCTATCTCTAGTCTTGACCACTCAATTGACCTCCAGACTCATATATCCAAGTGCCAACTTGATTAGCCTGATTTTACTGTCCAACACATGGCTCTCAATTGCCACGCTAGAACACTAGTTTCTTTCCAGTATTTCCCACCTGAGGACATCACATCACAATCTGCCCAGGAGCTATAAGCCAAAAATCTAAGGACTCACCCTCCATCTATGTCTAATACTCAGAGATATTCTATCACAGGTACTGTCAATACTGTGTCTAAAATATACCTAAATTCTTCCACTTTAC
Organism: Tragelaphus eurycerus; assembly: GCA_935064755.1. Taxonomy (NCBI): domain Eukaryota; kingdom Metazoa; phylum Chordata; class Mammalia; order Artiodactyla; family Bovidae; genus Tragelaphus; species Tragelaphus eurycerus. The sequence goes on along the minus strand of CAKXYN010000126.1, from coordinate 776,758 downwards.
TTCATCTGCACAGCCACCATTTCTTGCCACTATAACAGCTTCTACTTCATTTCCTGCATCCCCGATTTCCCTTCTTCAATGCATCTAGTTTTTAAAACGTAAATCAGGGCGTTTCCTAGAGGTCCAATGGTTAGAACTTGGCACTTTCACTGCTGTGGCTCAGGTTCAATCCTTGATCAGGGAATTGAGATCCCAAGGGAACTAAGATCCCATAAGCTGCTGCTGCTAAGTTGCTTCAGTCGTGTCCGACTCTGTGCGACCCCACAGACGGCAGCCCACCAGGCTCCCCCGTCCCTGGGATTCTCCAGGCAAGAACACTGGAGTGGGTCACCATTTCCTTCTCCAATGCATGAAAGTGAAAAGTGAAAGGGAAGTCGCTCAGTCGTGTCTGACTCCCAGCAACCCCATGGACTGCAGCCTACCAGGCTCCTCCGACCGTGGGATTTTCCAGGCAAGAGTACTGGAGTGGGGTGCCACTGCCTTCTCCAATAAGCTGCATGGTACGGACCAAAAAGCAAAATCAACAGCCACACACACACACACACGTGCATGCAAAACATAAATCAGATTGTATCATTCTCCTGGTTAAAATCCTGTGATGGCTTTCCACTGCTCTTGGAATGATATCCAAAGTTTATACCTTACTCTACAAATTCCTGGCTCTTGGAACTGGAGCTCCTGATGACCTGGATGGTATGATCTGGCTCCTGACTTTCTTTCCATCCGTACCACTCTTATTCCGTGCCAGCCACACCAGCCTCCTCTTTGTTCTGAACCCATTTCCACCTCAAGCTCTTTACAGTGTGTCTCTACCACTTAACAATCCTTCTCCAGCTTGCCTTGCCTGGTTCATTTTTGTTCTTCAGGATTCGGCTCAAACAACACAACCGCATAGTACCTCTCCCTGACTACTTTTAAGTCAGCTTCTATTTCAACATGATTATTTCCTCGAAAGCACTTCTTATAATACTGTGTAAATACAAGGTGTACATATTTATTCTCTCTCCACATAATACAAGAATCCTCTCTTCCGCCTTCCTGGTTCACTTTTATATCCTTATCACTTGCCTAGAGCTCATTAAGTATCCCAGGAATGGCAAAATTATAGTAGGATCAAGACACATGATGAATGAACATGGCCACTTAAATTTTATTTGCATGTCACAATCATCTTTCAAGGACAGCTCATCTGCTCCAAGCACTCTAGAGACCATCCCTGACAATGCAGGCAGGCACTTCAATCTTAGCTTCTGCAGCACGCCTATGCATGCTCTATTTTCCCAAAACATATAACTCCCTCACTAGCCTGACTGTCTCCCTATCAGACTGTGAGTTTCAAGAAGAGACTAATTTTATTTTTTTATCCCAGTGATGACAAGAAACACTTAACAAATAAACAACGTCTGGTCTTACTAGCACCTCTGAAAAACATTTCAGGTAGGGTAAATACATTTTTAAGTCAACAAAATGGGATAATGAGTTACAGAATGAGGGCCTGTTTCACATAGGATGTTCAGAAAAGGGCTCTCTGGAGGTGTCACTGGAGCTGAGAAATTGAATATTAAGAGAACTGGCCTGGGAAAAGTCTAGGGAAAGAGCATCTGAGGCATTAGGAAGAACTAGGACAAAGGCCTTGAATTAGGAACAAATTTGACACATGCTAAGTAGAAAAAGTGGACTAGTGTAGTGGGAGCCACATACTCAAGAGAACACACAGTCTGGCTAAGACTAAAGGAGCGAGCAGTGACCAAACAGGGCCTGAGAAGGAGTCTGGATTCTAGTCTGTATAACAAGAAGCCACTGAAGGCTTTGCTATTATAAAAAGACCACTACGGCTGAACTGTACAGAATGACTGTAGGAGCAGGAGTAAAAAGGGGAAGGAGACTGGGCAAGAGCTCATGTGGCAAATGCTAGGGAGGTCACAAGTGAGGTGGATACAAACAGGTGGATATGGAGCATGTTTTACATACAGAACAAGCTAATGGGTGGGTATCATTATTCTTATTTTACAAGAAAAGAAACTTAAGCACTGGCAGGTCAAGCAACCTGCCCAGAGTCACAGAGCCAACAAGGTGCAGACATGGGATTTCAAACCCAAGCAGTATCACCCTATTATGGGTATATATGGTTTACATATACATACATATGATAAAACATGGTCCACTGCAAAAGGGAATGGCAAACCACTACAGCATTCTTGCCTTGAGAACCCCATGAACAGTATGAAAAGGCAAAAAGATAGGACACTGAAAGATGAACTCCCCAGGTCAGTAGGTGTCCAACATGCTACTGGAAAAGAGCAGAGAAATAGCCCCAGAAAGAATGAAGAGGCTGAGCCAAAGCAGCAACAACACCCAGTTGTGGATGTGTCTAATGGTGAAAGTAAAGTGTGATGCTATAAGAACAATATTGCATAGGAACCTGGAATGCTGGGTCCATGAATCAGTGTAAATTGGAAGTGGTCAAACAGGAGATGGCAACAGTGAACAGCGACATTTTAGGAATCAGTCAACTAAAATGGACCAGAATGGGAGAATTTAATTCAGATGACCATTATATCTACTACTGTGGGCAAGAATCCATTAGAAGAAATGGAGTAGCTCTCAACAAGAGTCATAAATGCAGTATTTGGGTGCAATCTCAAATATGACAGAACCATCTCTGTTCATTTCCAAGGCAAACCATTCAATATCACAGTAATCCAGGTCTATGCCCCAACCACTAATGCTGAAGAAGCTGAAGGTCTTCCATGAAAACCTACAAGGTTTTCTAGAAATAACAACAGCAAAAAAAAAGATGTCCTTTTCATCATAGGGGACTGGATACAAAAGTACAAAGTCAAAAGCTATCTAAGGTAACAGGCAAATTTGGCCTTGGAGTACAAAATGAAGTAGGACAAAGGCTAACAGAGTGTTGCCAAGAGAACGTGCTGGTCATAGCAAACACCCTCTTCCAACAACACAAGAGCAGACTCTATACATGGACATCACCAGATGGCCAGTACCAAATTCAGATTGATTATATTCTTTGTAGTTGAAGATGGAGAAGCTCTATACAGTCAGCAAAAACAAGACTAGGAGCTTGACTGTGGCTTAGATCATGAACTCCTTATTGCAAAATTCAGATTTAAATTGAAGAAAGTAGGGAAAACCATTAGGTCATTAAGGTCTGACCTAAATCAAATCCCTTATGATTATACAGCGGAAGTGACAAATAGATTCAAGGGATTAGATCTGATAGACAGAGTACCTAAAGAACTATGGACGAGGTTCCTGACACTGTACAAGAGGCAGTGATCAAAACCCACCCCAAAAAAAAGAAATGCAAAAAGGCAAAACAGTTGTCTGAGGAGGCTTTACAAATAGCTGAGAAAAAAAGAAAAGTGAAAGGAAACAGAGAAAAGTAAAGATATATCCACCTGATTGCAAGGAGAGACAAGTAAGCATTCCTAAGTGAACAATGCAAAGAAATAGAGGGAAACAATAGAATGGGAAAGACCAGAGATCTCATCAAGAAAATTAGAGATACCAAGAAAAAATTTTATGCAAAGATGAGCACATAGAAGATAGAAATGGTATATAGACCTAACAGGAGGAGAACATAATAAAAAAAGGTAGCAATAATACACAGAAGAACTATACAAGATCTTAATGACCCAGATAACCACAATTGTGTGATCACTCACCAAGAGCTAGTCAAGCTAGAGTGCGAAGTCAAGTGGGCCTTAGGAAGCATCACTACGAACAAAGCTAGTGGAAGTCATGGAATTCCACCTGAGCTATTTCAAATCCTAAATGATGATGCTGTTAAAGTGCTTCACTCAATGTGCCAGTAAATTTGGAAAACTCAGCAGTGGCAACAGGACTGGAAAAAGTCAATTTTCATTCCAGTCCCAAAGAAGGGGAATGCAAAAGAATGTTCAAACTATAGCACAACTGCACTCATCTCACATGATAGCAAAGTCATGTTCAAAATTATCCAAGACAGACTTCAACAGTACATGATCCAAAAAATGCCAAATGTTCAAGCTGGATTTAGAAAAGGCAAAGGAACCAGAGATCAAATTGCCAACATCCATTGAATCACATAAAAAGCAAGGGAGTTCCAGAAACACATCTACATCTCCTTTATTGACTAGGTTAAAGCCTTTGACTTTGTGGATCACATCAAATTGTGGAAAATTCTTCAAGAGATGGGAATACCAGACCACCTTACTTGCCTCCTGAGATATCTGTATGCAGGTGAAGAAGCAAAAATTAGAACTTGACATGGAACAATGGACTGGTTCCAAATTGGGAAAGGTTTATGTCAAGGTTGTATACTGTCACCCTGTTTTTTTTTTTTACATATATGCAGAATCCATTGTGTGAAATGCCAGGCTGGATGAAGCACAAGCTGGAATCAAGGTTGCTGGGAGAAATATCAATAACCTCAGATATGCAAATGAGAACACTGTAATGGCAGAAAGCAAAGAAGAACTAAAGAGCCTCTTAATGAAAGTGAAAGAAGAGAGTGAAAAAGTTGGCTTAAAACTCAACACTCAAAAAACTAAGATCATGGCATCTGTCCCATCACTTCACGGCATATAGATGGGGAAACAATGGAAACAGTCACAGACTTTATCTTCTTGAGCTGCAAAATCATTGCAGATGGTGACTGCAGCCATGAAACTAAAACACTCTTGCTCCTTGGAAGAAAAGCTATGACAAATCTAGCCAGCATATTAAAAAGCACAGACATTACTTTGCTGACAAAGCTACGGTTTTTCCAGTAGTCATGTATGGATGTGAGAGCTGGACTATAAAGAAAGCTAAGCGCCAAAGAATTGATGTTTTTGAACTGCAGTGTTTGATAAGACTTTTGAGAGTCCCTTGGACTGCAAGGAGATCAATCCTGTCAATCCTAAAGGAAATCAGTCCTGAACACTCACTGGAAGGACTGATGCTGAAGCTGAAGCTCCAATACTCTGGACACCTAATGTGAAAAACTGACTCATTGGAAAAGACCCTGATTCCAGGAAAGACTGAAGGCAGGAGGAGAAGGGGACAACAGAGGATGAGATGGTTGGATGGCAGCACTGACTCCATGGACATGAGTTTGAGCAGGCTCTGGGAGCTGGTGATGGACAGGGAAGCCTGGTGTGCACAGTCCATGGGGTTGCAAAGAGTCAGACACGACTGAACTGAACAGGATCGTGTGCTATGTGTGCTTAGTTGCTCAGTCATGTCTGACACTTTGCGACCCTATGGGCTGCAACCCGCCAGGCTCCTCTGTCCATGAGGATTCTCCAGGCAAAAATCCTGGAGTGAGTTGCCATGCCCTCTTCCAGGGAATTTTCCCTACCCATGGATCAAACCCAGGTCTTCCATATTGCAGGCAGATTCTTTACTTACTGAGCCACCTGTGAAGTCCTATGTATGTAGGATCATACACATCAATAATTACTTTAAGTGTAAATGGATTAAATGCACCAACCCAAAGACATAGACTGGCTGGGTGGATAAAAAAAAATAAAACTCCATATCTATGCTGTCTACAAGAGATCCACCTCAAACCTATGGACACTTTCAGACTCAAAGTAAGGGGATGGGAGAAGGTATTTCATGCAAATGGAAATCATAAGAAAGCTAGAGCAGCAATATTCATATCTGACAAAATAGACTTTCAAACAAAGACTGTTATAAGAGACAAAGAAGGACAGTACATAATGATTAAGGGTTCAATCTAGGAATAAGATATAACAATTATAAATATATAGGCACCTCAATACGTAAGGCAAATACAAACAAACATAAAGGCACAAATTGACAGTAACGTGATAATGGGGTGGACTTTAATATCCCAATTTCATCAATGGACAGATGATCCAGACAGAAAATCAATACAGAAATTCAGGCCTTAATTGACACTTTAGATGAATTAGACTTAATTGATATTTACAGAGCATTCCACGCAAAAGCAGCAGACTACTCATTCTTCTCAAGTGCACAAGGAACATGCTCAAGGATTGACCACATGCTGGGCCACAAGGCAAGCTTTAGTAAATTTAAGAAAACTGAAATCATATCAAGCATCTTTTCTGATCACAACACTATGAGATTAAAAATAAACAAGGAAAAAGACTCTAAGACACACAAACACTTGGCAGCTAAACAGTATGCTACTAAACAACCACTGGATCACTGAAGAAATCAAAGAAGAAGAAAAACAAAAAACCTAGAGACAAATGAAAATGAAAGCACAATGGTCCAAAACTTATGGGATGCAGCTAAAGCAGTTTTAAGAGGGAAGTTTAGAGCAATAAAATCTTACCGTAAGAAACAAGATAAATTTCAACTAAACAATCTAACCTTATATTTAAAACAACTAGAGAAAGAAGAACAAACATAAAGTTAGTAGAAAGAAGGAAATCATAAAGATCAGAGCAGAATTAAATGAAATAGAGACAAAGAAAACAATCTCAGAGATCAATAAAACTAAAAGCTGGTTTTTGAAAGGTAAAGAAAATTTATAAACCATCAGCCAGACTCATCAAAAAAAAAAAAAAGGAGAGGACTCAAATCAGACTAATTAAAAATGAAAATGAAGCTACAGCTGACTCCACAGAAATACTAAGGGTCATAAGAGACCACTATAAACTCTGTATGCCAATAAAACAGACACTTGGAAGAAATGGACAAATTCTTAGAAAGGTACAGTCTTCCTAAGATGAACCAGGAAGAAACACAAAATATATACAGGCCAATCAGAAGCACTAAAATTGAAATGATGATTAAAAACCTCCCAACAAACAAAAGTTCAGGACCCTACAGCTTCACAGTTGAATTTTTATCAAATATTTAGAGAAGAGTTAACACTTATCCTTCTGAAACTGTTCCAAAAAGTTGCAGGGGAAGGACAACTTCCAAACTCATTTTATGAGGCCACCATCACCCCAAAACCAAAACCAGACAAAGATACCACACACACACACAAAAAAATTTATAAGACAGGATCACTGATGAACATAGATTCCAAAATCCTCAACAAAATACTAACAATTCATATCCAAAAATACATTAAAACATACACCATGATCAGAGATCATGATCTCTGGTATCTATCTGAGAGATGTAAGGATTTTTCAACATCCCCAAATCAATAAATGTGATACACCACATCAACAAATTGAAGAATGAAAACCATATGATCATTCAGTAGATGCAGAAAAAGTTTTTGAGAAATTCATCACCCATTTATGATAAAAACACTCCAGAGAGTGGACATAGAGGCTATATACCTCAACATAATAAAGGCCAGATATGACAAATCTACAGCTAGCATCATACTCAGTGGTGAAAAGCTGAACACATTCCCACTAAGACCAAGAACAAGATAAATATGAAAAGGACCACTTTTATTCAACATAATTTTGGACATCCTAAGCTAGAGCAATCAGAAGAAAAAGAGGTAAAGGGAATCCAAACTGGAAAAGAAGTTAACCTGTCACTGCTTGCAGATGACAGAATACTATACATAGAAGATCCTAAAGATGCCACGAGAAAACTACTAGAACTCATCAATGAATTTGGTAATTGCAGGTTACAAAATTAATACACAGAAAACTGTTGCATTTCTATATACTAACAACAAAAGATCAGAAAGAGAAATTTAAGAAGCAATTCCATTTACCATAGCAACAAAAAGTATAAAATACCTAGGAATAAAGCTACCTAAGGAGACAAAAGACCTGTACTCTGAAAACTATATGATGCTGATGAAAGAAATTAAAGAAGATATACATGGATGGAAATATATACCCTTTTAGTGGGTTGGAAAAATCAATACTGTCAAAATGACTAATACCCAAGGCAATCTACAGATTCAATGAAATCCCTAACAAATTACCAATGACATTTTTCACAGAACTAGAAAAAAAATCTCAAAATTTGTATGGAGACATAAAAGACTCCAAATAGTCAAAGCAATGTTGAAAAAGAAAAAGGAGCTGGAGGACTCAGACTCCTAACTTCAGACTGTACTACAAAGCTACAGTCATCAAAACAGTATGGTACTGGCATAAAACAGAAATATAGATCAATGGAACAGGATAGAAAACCCAGAAATAAGCCCATGCACCTATGGCCAATTTATCTATGACAAAGACAATTCTACACAATGTTAAGACTCTCTTCAACAAAGGGTGCTGGGAAAACTGGACAGTCACATGTAAAAAAATGAAATTAGATCATTCCTTAACTCCATACACAAAAATAAGCTCAAAATGGATTGATTATCTAAATATGAGACTGGACACTATAAAACCCCTGCTGCTGCTGCTGCTGCTGCTAAGTTGCTTCAGTTGTGTCTGACTCTGTGCGACCCCATAGATGGCAGCCCATCAGGCTCCCCCGTCCCTGGGATTCTCCAGGCAAGAACACTGGAGTGGGTTGCAACCCCTAGAGGAAAACATAAGCAGAGCACTGTCTGATATAACTCACAGCAACATCTTTTTTGATCTGTCTCCCATAATAATGGGGGCAAAAAGCAAAAATAAACAAATAGGACCTACTTAAACTCAAGAGCTTTTGCACAGCAAAGTAAACAATAAACAAAATGAAAATACAACCCACAGACTGGGCGAAAACATGTGCAAGTGATGTGACCTTTAAGGGATTAGTCTCCAAAATTTATGAACAGCCTAGGATGCTTAAAAATAGCATCAAAAAAACAACCCACTCAAAAAATGGGAGACAACCTGAATAAACATTTCTCCAAAGAGGACAAAAAGATGGCCAATAGGGACATGAAACATGTTTAATGTTGCTAGTTATTAGCAAAATGCAAATCAATACTACAATGAGATATCACTTCACACCAGTCAAAACGGCTATCGTCAAAAAATCCACAAACAACAAATGTTGGAAAGGTTATGGAGAGAAGGGACCCCCTCCTTCCACTGTTGGTGGGAATGTAAATTGGTACAGCCACTATGGAGAACAGTATGGAGGTTCCTTAAACAACTAAAGATAGAACTACCATATGCCCCTCCAATTCCACTGCTGGAATTAATGATCCAAAAGGATACACGTACCCCAACGTTCATTGAAGCACTGTTTACAATAGCCAAGATATGGAAGAAAACTAAATGTCTGTCAACAAAGGAATGGATAAAGAAGATGTGGATATGATAAAATGGATAAAGATATACAATGGAATATTACTCGGCCATTAAAAAGAATGAAATAATGCCATTTGCAGCAACATGGATAGACCTAAAAGTCAGACAGAGAAGGAGAAATATCATATGGCATCCCTTCTACATGGAATCTAAAAATAAACTATGCAAACGAAGTTACTTACAAAACAGAAAGACTCAGAAACTTAGAAAACGAACTTATAGTTGTGGGGCTCAGGCGGGAGAAGATAGGGACTTTGGGAAGGTCATGTACATACTGCTATATTTAAAATGCATAACCAACAAAGACCTATTGTGTAGTACATGGAACTCTGCTCAACATTTTGTGCCAGCCTGGATGGAGTGGGCTTTGGGGGAGAATGCATATACCTATATGCAGTGCTGAGTTCCTTCGCTCTTCACCTGAAACTACCACAACACTGTTAACTGGCTGTACCTCAATACAAAATAAAAAGCTTAAAGTTAAAAAAAAGAAAATGAACTTGGTTCAAAACAGCAAGACAGGAGTTTAAAGGAGGGAATAATCAACAGTGTCAAGAATACTGGAGTGGGTTGCCATTTCCTTCTCCAGGGGATCTTCCTGACCCAGGGACTGAACACCTCTCCTGCACTATAGGCAGATTCTTTACCAACTGAACTAGCAGCGAAGTCCCACAGAGTTACCAGGGAAGCCCCATCAACACGGTCAAATATAGTATAAAGAGAGGTCAAGAAGAAGACACACAGGAAATGAAAAGCACTGGTATACTTCGGTTGAGAGGTATAGAAATCAAACTGCAGAGGTTTAAAGGGAAATGAATGTAAGCAAGGGTGACAAGGAGGACTACTCTTTTGACCATGAGCAAAAAGCAATTCCAATTGGAAAGCAATAAAGCTCTGTTTAAGTCCATAAAAGTTTGTTGCCGATTAAGGGAGACCTGTGTGTTTTCGAAGGCAAACGAGAAAAAGCCAGTTAATAGGTTAGAGATTATGTTTCATTCCACAAAATGGCACAGAATACTGAAAATCCTGTTAAAACAAACTGTCTCTCCATGGTTCAGTAAATGACCACTTAATTTAAGTAACAAATGATTTAAGTAACTGATTTAAGTAAATGATTTAAATTTTACTTAATTTAAGTAACCACAAATCACACACTATATCATCTTCATTTTTCCAATGAGCAACATTTGTGTTTGATTTTGAGCTGTTAAACTAAATTAAGAAGGTTCTGCATTTCGTTTATGTTTTGTTTTTTACAAACTTACGTACCTAGTTTTCACCTAATTCACCTAGTAAACTCTGGTTTGAAACTCAGGACGTGCTGACTTCTATTATCTCAGTCACCCAGGATTAATTTTAGACTTTTCCTTTTCCCTTGGTTCTCCATTCTCACTCTGCAGTTGACAAGTTCTACATTTATTCTTTCACAATCTCTTGTGATTTTCCCTCTTGCGATTTTTCCCTCACTTCAATCGTCCTAAACCTCTAACTATGACAATAACAAAAATATAAACGGTCCTCACTGACTTAAGTCAAATTCAAACTCTTTTAACAATAGACCTAGATTTCAAACTTAACTGCTCCAACCAAACTAGAAAAGTCACGCCTCACAACCACACCCTGAAATTCTACACCTACCCCTCGGCTTTTGCCAGTCCCTAAACTGTGGTGCAAGCTAGCTTGCTCTGATGGATGGAAAACAGTAGATTCTTCCAAGACTGTCGCTCCTGTGTTTCTGTTCTGGCACAACAAGCCAGAACAGAAACAAGGCTCTGGACGCCCTTGGTACGTAAGCGCTCAGTTCAGTTCAGTCGCTCAGTCGTGCCCGACTCTGCGACCCCATGAATCGCAGCACGCCAGGCCTCCCTGTCCATCACCAAGTCGCGGAGCTCACTCAGACTCACGTAAGCACCACCCATCAAGAAACCGAGGAGCCATTTATTTTCCCTAATAGGTCTGAAGTTGCTCCAAGTTGACACATCGATTTCTTACCACTCTGTAAGCCCAAAATGATTACCTACGGCCTGAAATTAAAACCTCTTGACAGTAACGTCCACAAATATGTTTCGAAAAAAAGCTGGGAAGCCGTTTTACCGGACTTCGCTACCCGTCAGGCAAGGTCGAGACCAAGCCCCGGACCTTTCTGCGCATCAAAACACCTGCCAAGCAAAATAAAATTTAATTCAAAAAAAAAAAAAAACACCTGCCCGCTTTGACACTAGAAAGCGATGTCTACACTCCGACAGGGCCCGCGGCGAAGGGAAACGCTGCGTAGGAGCCTGCGCTTCTGGACGCGAGCGCAGGGTTCGGGGCGGGGGCGGGGGTCTTCCCGAGGCCCGCACTGAGGCATCCTTCCCGCAACGCGGCCGCGGCCAAGGCCTCGCGAGGCGAGTCCCAGTCCCTCTCACCTGCACCCGCCTCTGAAGCAGGGGGCCGCGCCGCACAAGGGCCGCTAACACAAGCATGATCTCCGACCTCTCTCTCCGGCTTAGAAGTGCAGAGCGGCGCGGCGCGGCGCGGCCCGACCCCGACTCAGCTCCTCCCGCTGCGCCGCCTCTTCCAATAGCAGCCTCAGACCGCGACGGCCGGCGGCCATTGGCCGGCAGCCGAGGAGGGGTCGGACGGAGCCTGGCGCCTCTCGCGCCGGCGCCAGTGCAGAAGCCACTTCCCACCAGTTCTGACTGAGGCCCGTGGTTTATATGTAAACTGAGCCTGTTTTTCTCACTTATACACGCAAAGCACAAAGGAAATTTATGAAAATATTTTTAAGCAATCCAGTTTAGCTTTTCACTTAGGATAACTTTTCAACTGCTTCTTAAGTAGGAGGACGAAGAGGAATAGAAAACATTAATGACTAACTTTGAACAATTAGCAAGATTATATTAACCTTCATCAAAATTCCATAAATTACATGTTATTATCTACTCTTTCGGAGAAGGCAATGGCACCCCACTCCAGTACTCCTGCCTGGAAAATTCCTTGGACAGAGGAGCCTGGTGGGCTGCAGTCCATGGGGTCGCTAAGAGTCGGACACGACTGAAGTGACTTAGCAGCAGCAGTAGCAGCATCTACTCTTTAACTAATGAGATAGCTCAGATACAAAGAAGTTAATTTTTTTTGTCCATGATTGCGTGGAAAGTGGTAGAGGTGGGGTCTGGACTGGAATCATTACGTGGAATTGCTTTCTTATACATATTTCCAGAGAAGAATAATACTGTTAACTATGATTATTCTAACATTTGGGAAACCCATTGCTTAATTTTGGATCTTCAGCTGGAGAAAGCAAAACTTTGTTACTTTGTAACATTATTTTTCTTTATTTTTTTCTATTTCTTTTGTTGTCGTTGTTGTCTGGGGTTTTTTCCGGCGGCTGGTGGTGGTGGCGGGGGGGGGGGGGGGGGGGTGGGGGGGGGTGTTGCGGGCATGGTCTGTGCCTCTTGTGGGATCTTTGTTCACCAACCAGGGATTGAAGCCAGACCTTTAGTAGGGAAAGTACAGAGTCCTAACCAAGGGCAGACCAAGGAATTCTCTATATTTATTTTACACAGAAGATAAGAGTGTCACAAGGACTTCACTTACCCCAAGGCAAACCCACGTTTTTCCTAAAGTAAAATCCCCACCCTTAATTAGGTTTCGTAACAAGTGGGAGATTGTATTTTTCAAAGTTGACGACACTTAAAGTTAGGGTTGACCTGCGCCCGGCAGGGCTGAAAGCCTTTTAACTGCTCAGCCTCAAGATGGAAGGAACAGAGTTAGCAAGAGAGACATCAATGGTTTATTGGATAGGGAATCTTACCAGAAGCAAGAGGGTTCTACAGAGACCCACTCTTATGGGTGGCAGATGGCAGGTTGGCCGTGGCAAGAGTCTTCCCTGTCAGAAGACGGAATTGTTACAGAGAAAATTGGTATCAGGATGGCTCATTGGTTACCAGGGAAACCAGAAGAGCCACAACCCTCACTGCCCCTTTGATAAACCATCTTTGTGAAGTTGTTCTGATTTCAAGATTACAACAGTCAGTAGCTGGGGTGGAGGCAACTATGTAGGCATTTACTGATCAAGTTCTATGATTAAGAGGCAAGATCAGTCATGTGAGTAGGATGTAGCTGAAGCAGGGTCTGATTATGAAGGAGATGTACAGCCAGCAAGAGAACAGCCATCTTGGGTGACCTAATCATACAATTAGCTCACCCTACAAGTTCTTCTTTCAATATGACTTATGCTCACTCCTCCAAGTAGAGGCGGGGTCTGTGTTCTCTCCTCCCAGGCTAGGTCTAGACAGAAATATGGATAAAGAAGTTTGTCTAATGATTCCAGTCCTCAGACTCCAACCTTCCCAGCTGAGACCCTAGACATCATGGAGCAGAGACCAGCCATCCCTTCCTGTGCCCTGTCTGAATTAATGATCCACAGGAACAAAGATAGAAAATAGATGGCTATTGTTTTAACCCAGTACATTTTGGGATCATTTTTACATAGTAATAGATAAATACAGCACTCCTAACTTCCCCAGTCACCCAAGGTTGGTCCCTTAGAGTGAGGTGTGATGCCTCTGTATATCAATAGGCTATCAAATCCTGCTTCCTTCCTTTGAATGTCACACTCAAGTCTTCCTCTCTTGCTGACCCTACTCTAGGCCAAGCACAAACATTTCATACCTACTGCTTTAATAGCTGTGGAAAGGAAATCATTACAATGTGTACCAGTTCTTTAATTGTGTGTGTGAAATGTACAAGATATGTCCTATCTTTATCTGAAAAAGTTGAATTTTTAAAGAACTCAGAAAATTAAACAGCTAGTCTGGCCTAATAAACAAAGGCCAAGGCTGATAACTGGACATAGAAAAATAGCAAAAGATGACTGGTTATATTAATAGCTTCTTACATATTTCTAAGTATGGGGCATTTCTTTCACCAGTTAATTCACTTAATCCTGACAAAAATTCCATGAATTATGGAGTTTTATTGCTCACATTTCTATAAAGAAACAGATAAGTTACATAAATTGTCCAAGGTCACAGAGCAAGTAATTAGTGATAGAGCTACAATCTGAACCCAGACTGTCTGGTTGCCAGGACTAGGGTCTTAATCTCTACATTAGCTGTGCCTTAGGAGAATTCCCTTAGAAGCACAGGGGGTCAACTTTGACTTGGCAATTCTGTTTTCAAAAGCACTATCAGGAAATATTGCCTCTATGTTGGACAGGATGACTTCTAGAGCAGTTCAAAGAGACTTAGGGGCAGTTGGGAGAGAAGGATAGCAAATAGACTCCTGAAGTACAGCAGATAACTCCTTCAAACTTCAAAATATGAGCAGATTCAACACAAATATGAGCAGAAGGCCAAAATGCAGTTAACAATGTCATTTAAGAGTCTAGGATTTTGAAAAGTCAAATTTTTTTTGTAAGAAAATAGGGAAAATCACTGCAACGCAAGTGTAAGCACTTGAGTGCTTTACACTTACAACCTAAGTAAATAAAAACTAATTCTGATCTTTATTTACATTAATCAAAAAAAATTAACTGGGAACCAATTCAGGTTTAAAGCATAAAATTGGGACTTAGGGCAGAAAGGTAATTACTGAAGGTATTAGGTAGATGAAATTATCCAAAGAGTCTACAGAGAAAAAAACTTGGGGAACACCTACTTTTAGGTGGAGGAAGAGGACTTATCAGAGTAGATGGAGCAAGAATTATAAAAAGAAAGGTGTCAGAGAACCAGATTACTCTGTGAGCTAAGCTATGCTGTACTCTCCACCTCCACTTCTTTACACACCTGTGATAATTCCTCATTCACACCTTGGATGTGAAGCGATAACCGCCTTGAGGGGATGCAGATCCAAAGAAAACAGACAACAGGACGCTAAATTTTTTATTCCAAAATTCTGAAGTCACAGTTCAGGTAGAAGACAAATATTTGAAAATCCATTTTTCCTGCTGTTGCTGCTGCTAAGTCGCTTCAGTCGTGTCCAACTCTGTGCGACCCCATAGATGGCAGCCCACCAGGCTCCCCTGTCCCTGGGATTCTCCAGGCAAGAATACTGGAGTGGGTTGCCATTTCCTTCTCCAATGCATGAAAGTGAAAAGTAAAAGTGAAGTCGCTCAGTTGTGTCCGACTCTTAGCAACCCCGTGGACTGCAGCCTACCAGGCTTCTCTGTCCATGGGATTTTCCAGGCAAGAGTACTGGAGTGGGGTGCCATTGCCTTCTCCGTCATTTTTCCTACCCTTACCCAATACTAGTTAAGTAGAATTCAGGAGGAAAAGGCTAGAGCTGGAAAGGAAAGCAGAGAGAGGATCAGCCACTGATGAGTATCCCCAAGAAAAGGCCATGATCCTTGTCTCCTCCTAAAGACCGGCCACAGGGGAATGTGACAGAACCATCCCCTCTCACACACACACACACACACACACACACACACACACACACACACACACACACACACACACGGTACATTCAGGATTATGAGGGAGAGAAGATCTGTTTCCTGATTCAAACCAGCTTATCTGAAAAAGTAGCCCACATGAGCACTCAAGGTTAAATGGAAGATTGAGGTGGTTGCTTAGGGTGTTTGGATATGAGGAGCCTAAGGTAGCCTTACAGAAAGTCCTCATGACACCAAAAGCCCCCCAAAGAGCTAAGTGGATGATTTTTCTGTTATAGCTGTAAAGAGTACAGAAGTTAGCTGAACTGGAGCTGGTGACCCTCAAGAGGCTCCACTACAGGGAAACTGGGCCCTACAAGTCTGGAGCCATTACCATGCTGGATATGAGACAGACTGGGATGGTATAACACCCAGGATAGAAGAGGTGAAGCAAACAATCTTCAAAGCAGCCTTTAACCTACAATGTATTAAAAGATGACTAAATTTGACTGAGTTTAAGTGAAAATGACTAGATTAACATTTCTTCCATGAGATAGAAATGAAGTACTTAAATAAAAATAATTAAGTCAATGGAGAAGGAAATGGCAACCCAGTCCAGTATTCTTGCCTGGGAAATCCCATGGACAGAGGAGACTGGTGGGCTCCTCTATAGTCCATGGGATCACAAAGAGTTGGACATGACTTGGCAACTAAATAATGACAAAGAAGCCAAAATAAAATATGGAAAGGCAAGTGACAAGAATTTTCAAGACTGGGGCTTTGGTTTTCTTTGTGTCTTGATCCATAACCTTTGGACAGGTTACTATTCATGCCAATGCTGCCTTTGGCACAGTAAGAACCTCTGAATCACAGACTGATCTACAGCTTGCACAATGTGAATCCATTCCGTTCTGCAGTTTTATGATTTGAGTCAAGGCTCTGGCTTGTTTTTATTGGGCATTACCTCCTTAACTGCACAAATAAAGCTTTTTTTTAAAATTATTTTTTATTGAAGGATAATTGCTTTACAACAAATAAAGCTTTTGATAATTAAAAAAGAAAACAATGAAGTTCAGTTTAAACAGAATTCAAGTTTTTTTTTTCATATATGAATTTATAACTTTTGAGTTATTCCTGTCACAGTAAATAACAGTGTTTGGGCACAGAGTCACTAATAAAGAGCAACATCTTTTGAAATGTACCTCATCTTAGATTCTAAGTTAACCACAGTTGTTAACCTAGCCAAAAAGTTAGGTGGAGACTTATGTCTTGGAAAGTATACTATCAATATTGATAAATGTTTTGGCCTCTTCCTCTTTGCAAACATCCATAACTATAGTCATGAGACCCAGGGTGCTCTTGTAGAAGTATAATTTAGTTTTAGAAACATTAGAACAATAGTTCCATAACGGGGAACAAAGTGGAAAATAACAAAAATTTAAGAGTTTAGAAAAATGTGAGTGTTAGATTCAAAATGCAAGGATGTTTGCTATTCACTTCTAATTAAATTCTTCTATAACAAGTAACTTCTGGGACTTTCCTAGTCACCCAGTGGCTAAGACTTTGTGTTCCCAGTGCAGATCCCTAGTCAGGGAACTAAGATCCCACATACGGTAACTAAGCCCAGGCATCACCACTACTGAGCCCACATGCTCTAGAGCCGCCAGGCACCACAACTAGTGAGTCTGCATGCCCAAGGAAGACCCAGCACAGTGGAACAAGTAACTTCTATTATAGTTAGTCTGTTGGAATAACTCATTGTACTAGGTTGGCTAGTGTCCCCTACGAATCCTGCCTGCGAATGACTTTATTCAGAAATATGGCTTTTGCAGATGTAATAAAGATGAGGTCATAGTCCTAAATACAATGACTGATGTCCTTATAACAAGAGAGGGCACACACAAATGAGAGGGCCATACAGAGGAGGTAGATTGGAGTGATTCACCTCCAAAAAATGAAACACCAAGGAGTTCCAACCACCACCAGAAGCTGGGAGAGAAGCAAGGAATATAGATTCTCCCTTAGAACCTACAGAAAGAGCCAACTCTGCCAACACCTGGATTTCAGACTTCCAGACTCCAGAACTCTGAAAAAACACATTTCTGTTGTTTTAAATCACTCTGTTTGTGGTACTTAGTTACGGCTGCCATAGAAAAACAAATCCTTATCTTTTCTATTTATATAACCCATAACCCACATTTTGTGAAATCCTGGGAAGGACAGAGTCAAAAGTTTCTTTATCAGACCTTTGGAAATGTTTGTACCCCATCGTTGAAACAATTTTCTAAGCCCAGTGTGAAGCTACTCCTGCCTCGGGTGCCCAATCAGCAAACTGAAACTTAGATAATATTCATGTCCCTGTAAATGCTCCACTTGCCCAGAAATAGAGTATATCAAGCCAGAAAATTCCCAATTGCAAGAATTTTTAATAACTTTCTTCTAAGTAAGAACAGATATGCAACCTCAGACAATTAACTTAAGCCAAATACTCTTTACTTATTCCCTGATTGACCTAATAGCCTTATAAGGAAATCTCTGACCACCAAGCCAATCATGTGGTTTCCACGTTGCCACTTCTAAAGTTCTATAAAACTTGCTCTTGCCCCAAATCCCACAGCAAGAGTGGTCCACTGCTTGTGAGGCACTTTACTCCCCTAATCCATGGCAACTGCATGTTTTCTCTTGAATAAAGGATATCAAACTCGTTAAGTTTATTTTTGTCATTTGACGTGTATTTAAGAAAATGATTACAATAGGAAGATGCAGAATAGTAGCGAGTTCCTGGAAGTAACTTTCATATAATTTATCTTGGAATTTAGAACAAAAAGATACAAAATAAGATATTTTAGGAAATTCTTAATGATTTAAAGACAGAAATCCTACTTGTCTCAAGAATGACTTTTGAGCTTGTTCCATGTTCCTCCACCTTTGAGGATGGTTTGGTCTGCTCAGCAGTGGCTCCCAAGCCTTTCAATTTTTACAAGCAGTGGGTCCCCAAGGAACAAGGAACTGCACTAAAAATGTGGGAAATTTTTTAAATTATGAAAATCTTTTATGTTTTAGATTGGGGTGGCTCCTCAGCCATAGGCTAAAAGGAATAACTCAATTCATATCTGCTGGTGTCTTAGGCCTCAGCCATTGAGATATGAACTCAAGAGAAAAATCAGACGTAAGCCAGTGGTCCAGAAATGCCACAGATTTAAAGCAAACAATCTTACTGACCACTACTTACCACTCTGTACATTTAGTCTACTTCCAAACATAGGCCAAAGAAGCAACCCAACAGCTAGTCCCCACTTACTTCGCCTGGTATACGCATACTATGAAATGTTCCTATTTATTCAGTGAATACAGTAGAAGTGAACACAAACAAAGGTCAGGTTCTAGAGATACTACACAAGTAGAATCAATAATATAGTACAGGGAGGGAAGCAATAATTAGTTACACGATGGTTGCTAACCTGGGAGATGGAGACAGTTATTAAGTGGAGCAAGTCTGTGACAAAAGATGAGATGTTTAAGAAATAGCTGGAAATACATGTTGATCAGTTGGGAGCGATTTGAGACAGTCTGGCACATCAACATTCAGATAGAGGTTGAAGCCACAGAGGTAGATCAAATCACACAGGAAGAGCATGTAGCTCAGTGAGTCGAAATGGAAATGAAATTCTGGGGTGTGCAGGTAGAGGAAGAGCCAGAGAATGAGAAAGCTAAGTGAGATAAATGTGGGACCAGGAGAGAATGGCATCTGTGAAGTCAAGAGATGAAACAAATTAACAACCAGGAGTGTTCAAGGTTCAAATGCTGTAAGGAGATCAAGTAAAAGGGAGATTGAAAATGAACTTCTGATTAAGCAATAGGAGGTCACTGATGACCTTGGCAAGAGGACCAGTGGGACATAAGCCAATGAGTAATAAGAAATAGAGACAGACTGTACTCTTCTTTAAAGATGTTTAGCAGAAAATGGAGGGAGGAAAACAAGGTCATAACATGACCAAGGTAGCGGGAGAAAATTTTTTTAAGGATGGTGGATACTTGAATATGTTTGTAAGCCAGTGATTCACAAACTTTAGTGCATCAGCCTCACCTGGAAGGCTTATTAAAATTCAGATTGCTCCCTGGCCCCCCATACGCTGAATGGTTGGTCTGGGGTGGAGCTCAAGAACTTCGCTTTTCCAACAAGTTCTTAAGTGATGATAATGCTGTGGGTCTGTGGACTAAAACTTTGAGACCCCCTATTGTAGGCTAAGGAGGAAATAATCAATAGAAGGATGTTTGGAAGATATACGAAATGTTAAGTATCCTGGAGCAAAACACAGAAGCACTTCAGTGAAAGCATAAAAACAGTTGGTCTTGAGTGGGAAGTGAGGCAGCCCTTCCTCTGAGATAGGTAGGCCGATGAAGATGTGCATTACCAGAGGTAAGGTTTAGAGGTAGAAGCAGGTTATGAAAGTGCATGTTTCAAAGTCTTATTTTCTCAAAGTAAAGACATGTGCTGAGAACGGAGGAGGTAAGGTAGAATGCGTGTGCGTGCTCAGTCGCTGAGTCGTGTCCGACTCTTAGTGACTCCAAGGACTGCAGCCCGCTGAGCTCCTCTGTCTATGGGATTCTCCAGGTAAGACTATTGGGGTGGGATGCCATTTCCTTCTCCAGGTGATCTTCCTGATGTAGGGATCAAACCTGTGTCTCCTGCATTGTAGGCGGATTCTTTACCACTGAGCCAAGGTAGAGTAGGGGAAGGATAATTACACTTAGCAGCCATAGGAAAAGGCCTTGTAAAAATAGTCTCATGCCCCACCTTTTCTTAGAGTTACGAGAATTACAGTCTCTTAACCAGGAGAGTTAATTTTCAAATTTGGCTCATTGAAAGTTGGCTCTTTATTCTCTGGCTTCCTAGCTCCCACTGCTACCCTTCAAACATCAAACACTGTTGAAGAAACTTGTAAGTAGTATCCGTCTGTTTCAGCAACCACAATAAAACAAAAACAAAAACAAAAACACCCTCATTTATCATTAAGTGAAAATAGCAAACCTCAGTACACCCAGGGAAGTTTCCTGTCATTCTTTTAGATTGTTGTTGTTTAATCTCTAAGTCATGTCTGACTCTTTGCAACCCCGTGAACTGCAGTATGCCAGACTTCCCTGTCCTTCACTATCTCCCAGAGTTTGCTCAAATTCATGTCCATTCAGTCAGTGATGCCATCCAACCTCTCATCCTCACTTCTTCTCTTGCTCTCAATCTTTCTCAGCATCAGAGTCTTTTCCAAGGAGTCGGCACTTTGCATAAGGTGGCCAAAGTATTGGAACTTCAGCATCAGTCCTTCCAATGAATATTCAAGGTTGATTTCCTTAAGGATTGACTGGTCTGATTTCCTTGTTGTCCAAGGGACTCTCAAGAATCTTCCCCAGCACCACAGTTCAAAAGCATCAATTCTTCAGCATTCAGCCTTCTTTATGGTCCAACTCTCACATCTGTATATGACTACTGGAAAAACCATAGCCTCGACAATATGGACCTTTGCCAACATACCCTGTCTAGGTTTGTCATAGCTTTTCTTCCAAGGAGCAAGTGCCCTTTAATTTCATGTTTGCAGTCACCGTCCAGAGTTTTGGAGCCCAAGAAAATTTCTGCTACACTTTCCATTTTTTTCCCCATCTATTTGCCATGAAGTGATGGGACTGGATGCTATGATTTTAGTTGTCTGAATGTTGAGTTTGAAGCCAGCTTTTACACTTTTTTCTTTCACCTCCATCAGGAGGCTCTTTAGTGTCTCTTTGCTTTCTGCCATTAAAGTGGTATCATCTGCATATTGGAGGTTGTTATTTCTCTAGGCAATCTGGATTCCAGCTTGTGAGTCAATCAGCCCCACATTTTGCATGATGTACTCTTCATATAAGTTAAATAAGCAGGGTGAAAATATACAGTCTTGACGTACTCCTTTCCCAGTTTTGAACCTGTCCATTATTCCATGTCAGGTTCTAACTGTTGCTTCTTGACATGCATACAGGTTTCTCAGCAGACAGGTAAGGTGGTCTGGTATTCCCAACTCTTGAAGAATTTTCCAGTTTGTTGTGATCCACACAGTCAAAGGCTTTAGTGTAGTCAATGAAGCGGATATTTTTTTTTTTTTTAATTCCCTTGCTTTATCTATGATCCAGTGGATGTTGGCAATTTGATCTCTGGTTCCTCTGCCTTTTCTGAATCTAGCTTGTACATCTGAAAGTTCTTGGTTCACATACTGCTGAAGCCTAGCTTGAAAGGATTTTGAGCATAATCTCGCTAGGATTATGTACAGTAATTTCAACATTCTTTGGCATTTTCTTTCTTAGGGAATGGAATGAAAACTAATCTTTTCCAATTCTCTGGCCACAGCAGAGTTTTCCAAATTTGTTGGCATATTGAGTGCAGCATCATCTTCCAGGATTTTAAATAGTTTAGCTGGAATTCTGTCACCTCTATTGGCTTCATTCATAGTTGCTGCTGCTGCTGCTAAGTCGCTTCAGTCATGTCCGACTCTGTGCGACCCCATAGACGGCAGTCCACCAGGTTCCCCCGTCCCTGGGATTCTCCAGGCAATAACACTGGAGTGGGTTGCCATTTCCTTCTCCAATGCATGAAAGTGAAAAGCAAAAGTGAAGTCGCTCAGTCGTGTCTGACTCTTAGCGACCCCATGGACTGCAGTCCACCAGGCTCCTCCATTCATGGGATTTGCCAGGCAAGAGTACTGGAGTGGGGTGCCATTAATGCTTCCCAAAGTCCAGGATGTCTGGCTTTAGGTCAATTACCACACCACTGTTGTTACATGGGCCATTAAGACTGTTTTTGCACAGTTCTGTGTATTCTTGCCACCTCTTCTTAGTCTGTTTCTGTTAGGTCCTTGCCATTTCTCTCCTTTATTGTGCCCATCTTTGCATGAAATGTTCCCTTGGTATCTCCAATTTCCTTGAAGAGATCTCTATTCATTTCCATTCTATTGTTTTCCTCTATTTCTTTGTATTGTTCACTTAAGGCTTTCTCTCTCCTTGCTGTTCTCTGAACTCTGCATTCATTTGGGTCTATCTTTCCCTTTTTCTTTTGCCTTTCACTTCTCTTTCCTCAGCTGTTTGTAAGGCCTCCTCAGACAATCTCAGACAACTTTGCCTTCTTTATTTTTTCTTGGGGATGGTTTTGGTCACCACCTCCTGTACAGTATTATGAACCTGTCTCCAGTTCACAGAGGTGGTACCAGATCCATGACAATTAGTCCATAGTTGTTCAGGCACTGTGTCTATCAGATATGATCCTTTGAATCTATTGGTCACCTCCACTGTATAATCATAAAGGATTTGAATTTGATTTAGGTTATACCTGAATGGCCTAGTGGTTTGCCCTTTGCAATTTAAGCCTGAATTTTGCAATAAAGAGTTCACAATCCGAGCCACAGTCAGCTCCCAGTCTTGTTTTTGCTGATTGTAAAGAGCTTCTCCATCTTCAGCTGCAAAGAATATAATCAATCTGATTTCAGTAGATTGAAATCATCAGTAATCAATCTGATGATGTCCATGTGTAGAGTCGTTCTTTAGATAAAAACAGTCAAAAACTAATGTAGACCCAAGTTTGGATTAGCACTTGTGATATTAGGATGTTACCAATCGGGAGAGCAGGCTGCTACTTAACTCTCTTTACCCACTATGGATCTATCAAAGATGTTTTAATCTGGAATACTTAAAATTTACACAGAACTGTTTGTATCTTTATGTCTTTTTCTTTAATCAGATGCTCACCAAAGTCTGTAACTCCTCGACAGTTCGACATCTGTTTCAGACTGTCCATTGGTTAAAAATAGAAGTTTAGTGATATGCAAAGGCCATATTTGATTTTATTGTCTAAGAATAAGGAATTAGAAAATAAAGCCTTCCCATTTAAAACTTAAAAGTATTGAACTCTACTTTGTTCTCAAGCACAGATGTTCTCATTCATTCATTCAATTCACATCTCAAAGCCAGACTGTTTCTTTATGCATTGTTTTAGCAAGTGTATCCAACTTTGCATATTTAGGGGTATCTCTTTGAGAAAAATATAATTACAAGTAATAAAATATAAATTACAAGTAACAAAATATAAATTACAAGTAACAAAGCTCTTAGGGCCCTTCCCAGGGCCTTGGGAGGTCTAAGGGACCCAGAAGCTAATGCCTAATCTGTTCGTAGGTTCTTGTGAATCTTAAACTGAGGTCACAATTTTTACTGCCTTCATTTCCAAGTCAATTTCCCTTCACTGCTCAAATCCCAGTTAAAAGTCCAAGGTTGATTTTAGGGTCATTGCTGCTGCTGCTAAGTCGCTTCAGTCGTGTCCGACTCTGTGTGACCCCATAGATGGCAGCCCACCAGGCTCCTCTGTCCCTGGGATTCTCTAGGCAAGAACACTGGAGTGGGTTGCCATTTCTTTCTCTAGTGCATGCATGCATGCTAAGTTGCATCAGTCGTGTCTGACTCTGCACGACCCTACAGACAGCAGCCCACCAGGCTCCTCCGTCCACAAGATTCTCTAGGCAAGAATACTGGAGTGGGTTGTCATTTCCTTCTCCATTTAGGGTCATTATGAAGTGCTAAGGACTGAATGCCTGCTTCTCTCCAAAGGTCATATGCTGAAACCTAACTCTCGATGTGTCATTACTGGGAGGTGGGGCCTTTAACTTTGGGAGGTAATTAGGTCATGAGAGTGGAACCCTTATGAATGAGATTAGTGCTTTTATAAAGGAGACCCAAAGCCCTTTAAAGTTTCCTTCTGCATGTGAGGACACAGTGAGGTATCAGCAGTCCGCAACCTGAAAGGGGTTCCTCAACAGAACCAACCCTGCTGGCACCCCGATCTCAGACTTTGAACCTCCAGAACTATGAGAAATACATCTGTATTGATTTATAAGTCATCCAGTTCACGGTACTTTTTTATAACCACCAAGACTAAGACACAGTCCGTCTTCATAAACTTACTACTAAACTATCTCTAGGTTTGAAATTTAAATATTTCAAAAATTTCAAAATACATACACAAAACATTAAATAATTTGTTTTATATTTTTTACTTTGATATAAGATTTAAATTTTGGTAATGACACGGCATATCTAAATAGATGAATGAATGCAGTTTCAGGTTTAAAATTCTGACCTCCTGCAGGCATGACAGCCCTATGCTATCATCAGCAGAAAAGATATATTCCTGTTAGCTTTCCTTTTGAACTTGAATTTGAAATTTAAAAGAAATTAAGTGGGTTACTTTTTGTATTTTTGATTCCTAAGCCTGGCTAAAATTTACCATTTCACCATGAAATATGTAAATACACCTATTATAAAAATTTTAATTAAACTCTGAGAAACTACTCTACAGTAGAACATCAACATTTTCTTGATAGGTGAAAGCTTTTATATTACATTTTTATTTTGCAAGAAAATAAATTATACAACTTAAAAAATAAAATCCAAAAATTAAGCAGTTCATCAAAATATTTCAGCCTACTACATACAGAAACTGCTACCATTTAAAATTGTACAGCATTATCATCTCAGTATGTAGTGGCACACATTCAAAATTGTATATACCATACGAGGATAGATTACAACTTAGGAACTCAAATTTGTTCAACACTCCAGACAATGTATATAGTGTAGATGACAGGAAAGCTCTCATTGTAGTGTTTATTTCACCAAAATAACATTGGAAGAGTTTATAAGATAGCATCCCAGTCATTTACATGAAAATAGAAAAAACAAGCTTGAGTTTAAGATAGCAAATCTTTCTGGAAAACTAGCAGATCTTTCACACAAACTGAATTTTTTAAAATTTGCCCTTTGAGCAGGGCCAATGACATCCTACTCCAAATAATGCAAAATACTTTTAAACTAGTCCAGTCATATTTTGTATTAAATTTAATAAAAGGTAATTTAAGAAAGCTAACATTTCCTTTTTGGAAATTTTAACATTTATGCACAAAATAAGAGTAAAGAGATTTAAATAAAGTTTGCCAGAATGCAGGGATCCCTCCAATAAATGTAAAAATTGGAAGACTTCAGAATTTATTTCAAGATCCTCATTAAATCACTGGAACAGTAATATTCTAAATATTTAACTCATTGTAAGCATTAAAATTATTCTATATTTTCACTTGGAAAGTTTTGCTTCATATCTGCTTACTCTGGCAATGAGATGGTAATAAAGGTTAGCACTTGCAAGATGGCTTCACCTTTATATTAGAAGATGAATGCTCAAATCTTAAATTAACCTCTGAAGTGTCCTATTGCCATACTGCTCATGAAAAAAATATATACATACATTTGTATACATTTTCCCTTAACTATGTCAGATTTTATCCCTGCTCAGATAGCACTAATTTTTAGTTCACATTAGAGAAAAGGGACTTATTAATAAAGGATACTAACAGTGATTCTGTACCTTTAGCAAATTGCTGGTAGGTTTTTGTTTCCAGATCCTTTTTTTTTTTTTTAATTTTTAATTAGCAAATTTATTGTCAAAATATATTTAAAGAAAATTCAACAATGGAATAGGCACCTTGTCAACTAAATGATTTTCGTGAACACCAAATTGTAGATAGATAAACTTTTGTATACATAAAGAAAAAAATAATGAAAACTGTAAGTCTACAGTATTTGCTGCTGTTCTATTCCCCAATATACAACTAGGACATAATAAGCTATTAAAAAATTTATAAAATTGTATAGAAAACTTTGCTATGGATTTAGAGTTACCCACTTTTGCATTAAATTTACCTTTATAAATCAAAACATCATGGCTCTCATTCTTAAATGACTGAAAAAGATTAGAAATTCCAAACAAGTTTTGAGAACAATTCTGGTTTAAAACATCAACAAATTTTAAACTTTAAGAAACGGACTATAATTTTTCTTTCCATTGTTTCTTCCTTTGGTGTTCCTGTACTGGATAAGCAAATATGCCGATACCAAATTATTTATTAAACATAAGGGCCACAATTATTACCAAATTATCAGTTTTTTTAAATTTCAAATTTATTCCATTGTTAACAGTCATCTAGTCAAAGAAAACAGTAAGCACTAATTTAGACTAATTTTCACAATATTCTTAGTCATTGCCATATGCCACCTAAGAGCTCAAGTGTAAGATTTTCCTGTGAATTTCAGAATAGGTCTTTGACTATAACCAGCAAAACCTTAAATGTTTTAAGTTTGCTTTCCTTCATCAGGCCATCTCACAAAGCCTCTTGGGACTGGGGACAGATTCCATGAAATGCTGTTAAAAGCACTCTGCAATAATACTGTATGCTGTTCAACACTCTGGCACTCCACTTTCTACTATCATCAAAATCATTTAAAATATTACTTAATATCAAGTAAAATATAATTTGCAAGAAAAGTTTTGAAATGGGCACCACAATGAATAAAATCCATGTTGACCCATTCTTTCCCCGTGGGGAATAAGTTTTCCTTTTTTAAGTTGTTCACGTCCTCAAGTCCTAAAATCTCCATTACTCCGGGTATTCAGTTGCCAGCAACTAAAAAGTTGCTACTTTGGATTGACTGAAAGAAACAAGTTTAAGTGTTGCCTTCTGAACATTATTTAAATGTTTACTTTTAAAATATATAAATATACATATACATATTATTTGGCAAGTTTATTGTTCATATTAAGATTGCAACAATTCTGCTTATGTTTTTCAGATCTATGTTGTGGTTTTTCTTTACCTCCTAGGTGACTGATAATTATTACTTTTTAAAACAGAATGTCTTCCATTCCAGAAACCTGAGGCTACAAATCCCTAATAATGAGACTTTAAAACTTCAAAGTATTTCTATGCTACAGATTAAGAGGTCAGTTATATAACTGTATTATATTAAAGCAGGAGATTTCTGCCTTGTTTTTTTAATGAATTCGAGTGTAGCATAATAAATATTAGGTATATAATATTAAGTGTCTTAGTAAACACTTAATATGTGAGTTTTGCTATTTTTGACTCTGAAGTTGAAATGATCTATCTCCATACATTTTTTTAAACAACTAAAATAACAATATGAGCTTCACTTTTTCAAAACAAACTCTCTGGCCATATAAGATTAAAAAAAAAAACACTCCATTTAACAATGAACAACTAATAACAGTAGTCTCCTGCTTAATGAAAGCCAACATTTTTTAGTTGGAAAAATTTACTATCACTTTGAAGTCACCACTAAAATCCAGTTGTTATACTGAAGCAGTGTTTGAACATATGATAATACTAAATACTTATCTTTTCATCTATATCTGCCCTGTCCCAATGTTGTGTAGACCAGCTCACTCTTTTGATCAAAAGAAATCAAGAGTGCTATTTCTAGTTTTAATTGCATTTTTTTAAAAAAAAACAAAACATAACAGCATTTTTCAGTGCACAAACATGTGAAGATCCTTCCTTGTGCAAATACATTTTTCTAAGAGAGGAAAAAAGAAAGAAAGAAAAAAAAAAAGCAACAAGAAACCCACTTTCACCCTCCCAACTGTCATTTCTTCTGGTGGGTATAAATCAGGTTTTTAAAAGCTCATTATGGGCTCTTTGTGAATGCAAGTTTCTCCACAAAACAGCATGCTGTTAAAACAGAGTGGTGCAACATGAAAGGAATGCCACCATGCTAACTAATGTGATTGGCAAAATATAGTTGTTTTGTTAGGTAAGGCAGATATTTTAATATTTATGTAATCAAAGTCCAACTAAACCTTCCCCTAGCACAAACTGTAAGAACTTTCTGCCGAAGCACTCCAAAATTTGGGTTCTTAATATTGTCCATGATATTCAAAATTATGCCATATATATGAAAGTGTTGATATCAGATTCATCTCTTCTGATGTATTTGTGCTCTATTAGCCATTCTATTTGCTCTTTTATCATTTTCTTTTGTGGCAGGAACATGTTTTTCAAAATTTCTACTAATTCAGTCTGCAGCTGAGCATTACTAATTTTCTTTCTCATCTTCATTATTTGTATGATAGCTTCCTAAAAGAAAAAATAAAAATAAAGTATTAAATTATTTTAAGTAAAACAAAACAAAAAATGACTTTTAATGTTTTTTATCCTCTATCCAACATCTATCCAAATGATTAGCAATCACTGGATTAACCTTGAGACCCGTAACAAACAAAAGTATCTTCTTTTCACTCTGGAAAACAAAATCTGCATATTATGGATATTCTGAAAAATAAGGAAAAGCAAAATTACTCATATCCCTTTTTACATACTTTCCCCCTTGTATTTACAGTTACTTCTTTGTATAGTAGTAGCAGTCAGTTGCTTTAGTTGCTCTCTGTTTCAAAAACATCACTACTCTTTATATACTTATCAGATGAGCTGTAATGAGCTCATCTCATTACATCTCAGCTTATTAAAAACATCACTACTCTTTATATACTTATCAGATGAGCTGTAATGAGCTCATCTCATTACATCTCAGCTTATTAATGAGCTGTACTTATTATCAAGTACCTTCAGTTTATAATGACTCGACTAAATGGTTCAACTTTCTGGAGGAGTAAGCACTTTTCATCTAAGTCAATTTTATTAACAGTTTCCTTGATGATTTATTTACTATTAGTTTATATAATATAGATAATTAGAAAATTACTAAATATTTTCTCTTTTGTCTTTTCCAGTACAAGGTCTCCTCTTAGTCAACAAAAGGCATCCATCTGCCTTACTGGAGATTAGAATTCATTATAAAAGAAGTTTGAAAACAGAAATGTGTTAATACTTGCTTTTAAACACTGAAAAATGGAGATTTGCTACAAGGCAATAGGCTTGGGAGTCAGGTACTATTCAATATGAGAAAAGTATACCATCAACTTCCTCTGTACAGACATAAGAATTCCTATACTGCCACGAGCAGGTCAGAAGAATTACTCCTAACAGTATGTCCAAATCCACACTCTGGATCACAGGGGTTTATGTCAAGGGTTCAGGGAGAAAGAAGGAAGAGGGGAAAAGTCTGTCTTCCTTCAGGCACCTGTACATTACAGAAACCAGTAAGGAGGAAAGAACAATTGTAAATATTCTAATTTCTCTTATTCTAGCTTTGGTAGAGGTGAAAATGCTGGCCATGTTAGAGATGTTAAGAGAAAAACAGAGATCACAGGGGTTCTGGCCCTGGTCTCATTTAATATGTTGGAGGTCACTTGAAAAGTGGCATGATATGATGGAAATAATTTGCAATTCTGAATTTCTCAGTTCCCATGTGATGTAGATAGAGTTTAGAGCTCATGGACCTGGCACAGGGCCTTCAGTGGCAGGAAAACATGACCCTGTAGCAGCAGATGATAATAACAGTGCGCCATGTAAGCCAAAGGCCACAAAGAATACGTAACTAGCTCAGTAAGAGCAGACAACAAGCAACCAGACCAGGAAAGAGGCCACGCGGTCTTACTTTTTTTACTATGGAAAAAAAAAAATGAACCATAGTTCATTTGCTACAGATATCAGCAATATATAGAAACAAAAAGTTAAATTTCAATAGGTGACAGATAAAGCCCTCTACAGCTGACAGAACACTGTCACAAGCATATAGATATGATAATCCCTTCACTGTCACTATGAGGTCAAGTGAATTTCTCAACTTCAGTACATCCGGATGCCTCTGTGAAAACAGCAAAGAATGGGGATGGGTGGAGCAGAATCAGGGAGAAATAAGAAAGTCCAACTATGACTTAAAGGGACAGCTTGGATTAGTAGACTGAGCATAATTATGAATCAGTTTTAGACAAAACAAAAAAACTTCATTTTCTCTGCACATCTTATATTAATAGTATGACTATACTTGCCCATTCCATTTCATATCTCAACAGAATCCATCTGGATTTATCCTGGTGTAGCCATAAACTAGGACTATGTCATGCTTTTTCTTCCCAGAAGTAAAATTTTCCAAAATCTCTTACTGAATAATACATTCCCTTTTCATGGGACATAGAAATCATTTCCTTTATTGCAAAGTTCATCTACACTTATATAGGAGGTTTAATTCTGAGTTAATTTCTTCAGTTAATCTGTTTGTTCATAAGTTTTAATATTTGGCAAGGCAAGTTCCATCACCAACACTTTATATTTTAAGGTTCTTAATCACTCTCATCTATTTATTCCGGTAAAACTGTGAATCAATTTTTAAAATTACAAAAATATTCCTTGTTGAAAATTTTTAAATTTAATTAATTATTTTTGGCTTTGCTGGATGACTGTGCAGGTTTTCTCCAGTTGCAGCGAGCTAGGGCTGTTCTCTGTTGCAGCGTGCAGACTTTTCACTGCAGTGGCTTCTCCTGTTGCCAAGCACAGGCTCTAGGCATGTGAGCCTCAGTGGTTGTTGCACATGAGCTCAGTAGTTGTGGCTACCAGTCTCTGGACACAGGCTCGACAGTTGTGGTACACGGACTGAGCTGTCTCATGGCATGAGGGATCTTCCTGGACCAGAGATCAAATCTGTCTTTCCTGCACTGGCAGGCGTATTCTTTACCACTGAGCCACTAGGAAAACCTCAGTTGAATTTTTATATTCAACATTAAACAAAAGCCAGATACAAAAGCATATGTTGTCTGCTTCCATGTATATGAAGACAAAGAACAAGCAAAACTAAGCAATAGTGACAGGAATCAGGTAGGTTGAATGGGGAGATTGGCTGAAAGAGAGACATGAGGAAAGAGTGATTGAAATGTTCCACATTTTAATTGCGGTGACAGTCATACAGTGATACAAATTTAGCAAAACACATTGAAAACTATGAAATGTGTATTCTATGTATGTAAATTATACCTCAATAAAAAATGTACAGTAAGTAAAAAGGAACATGATCTATTTATTCAAATCTCCTTTTGAATCTCTTAGGTGAAGGCTCCTCACTTCATATAGGTCTGCTGCTGCTGCGGCTGCGGCTGCTGCTTCCGCCACCACATCACTTCAGTCGTGTCCAACTCTGTGCGACCCCATAGATGGCAGCCCACCAGGATGCCCCATCCCTGGGATTCTCCAGGCAAGAACACTGGAGTGGGTTGCCACTGCCTTCTCCATCATATAGGTCTAACTACTTTTTAAAGAAATGTCTGTGAATTCTATGTTTCTTCTTTATTTTTTAAAAAATCATTTATTTTTTATCACTAAATAGAAAAGCATTTAATTTTTACTTATCTTTTCTCTGCTCCTTTATTATATCATATAATCTACAAGTACTGAAAAATTTTAATCTTTTCTTTTTTGTTTCATGCTTGATTACATTGGCCAATAGTTTCAAACAATATTAAATGAAAATAGTAAAAGTGGGACAACTTGGTTTTAATTAGTTCTAAAGTTAAAACAGTCATTCATTAGTTTGCAATAGGTATTCTTATCATGTTCAGAAAGTTATCATAATCCTAGTTTTAAAATGTTTAAAATAATCCCTCATTTCCCATTACAATGGAATTAGAAATCTTAAGATTAAATAAAAATTAAAATACTCAATCCTAGAATTGTAACCTGTCACTGATAATATATATATTCTCTTTGGCATACAGTCAGAGAAGCATAACCTAAAACCAAGGTTTGGCCCAACCAATAGAATCTACCATAGACCATCAAGTCATATAAACACCTCTACCAGCAACTAGGAGAATTCTATTAATATAATTTTTAAATTTCAGAAAAATGAAGTAGCTTTCCTACTACAAGAGGTTTGAGTGCCTACATTTCTTAATTACAAAAAAAAAAGATTTAATGATTAAAAAAAAACAACAACCAACTTTTTCAAAATTTAGACATTCTATCTTAACATTACAAACCTGGGTTCTCAGTATTCTTAGTTGAACTATTCCTTCATTCTCTTCCTCTCTCATTCTTTCTGTAGTGAGCTGCAAGCGTCCAATCAAGTTGATTTTACCCCTTTTCTGAACTTTTGCATTTTTTCTATAAGAAATTAAATCAAATATTTTACAGTGAAAGATCTTTTAAACATCATTTTATGGAAACAATATCTAAGAGAAAATATTTAGAAATATTCTAAAAATTAATATTCAGCATTGCTTAAGGGAAAAATAACAACATATAGCTTTATTAAAATGAACCCTATGTTTTCCCTCAAACACGATAAAAGCTCTGTTAATACCGAAGTATGATTACACTCCGTATAATAACAAAGTAAATATAATTTATATTGTCATGAAAGTCATTAGATAATTGAAGATATGTTGGTTATAATTCAGCATTATCTTCTAATTGGGATCTCAGGGAAATAGTTCTCTGTGTGGATAAAATTGCTTTAGAGTACAAAAGGATGTTTATTTTAAAGATGAAAAGCAATATGGTGTAAAGTCAGATACCAAAAGTATCCAGTTCATTCAACTAAATGGCATAAATCTAAAGTGATGGCAGCACACAGATATGCTTTAAATATCATGTAAAGAAAGTAATTATTTTCCTAACAATAAAATATCAAAATTCAAACATGCTATTTTTATTTTAGATCAACCAACATAAACCTTACATTAAACTGAACTCCTGGTTCACTGAGAAGAGGGTACCTTCTGTAAAGTCTTTGGGTGAGTTGACTTGAGGTTCATACAATAAAACTTGCCGTTTGAGCTTTGGAAAAGCTACTAAAGACTGTAAAGAATAAAGAAAAAAATAGCTTTTATAAACACTATAGAATACTAAGATCAATTCTCAAACATGATCAATATAGATGAGAAAAATTATGAGCACAAATTCAGAATTCAAACTTTTATTTGCTACTTCATAAACATAACAATGTACATGCATAATGAGGAAAGAGAACGAAGAGAAAAAGAGTTGGTTATGAGCAAACAATAAATGCTTTCTTTACAATAAGACAAACAAAAACAAAACAAAACTAAAGGGATTGATCATATATGACCAGAGCAAACACCACTGTCAGTTATGAACCAGCTGTTTCTCTCTAGATAGTAATTTATTTTGCAACTATTAAGAGGCATATGGACTAGGGGTACAATTTAGTTTTGAACAGGAGGGCTAATAAGTACATTTTACGGGGCCTCAAAAGAACCAAAGTTTTCTAATTCTTAAGAGTTTTGGTTATCATAAAAATCACTGGACAACATTCTCAATACGAAATCTTTGGTCATGCTTTTCACAGGTAACATTTAAACAACAACTGAATCTTTCTCTCTTTTTTGCCATTAGGGCTCAGTAACTTTCATGTTTTCAATTTCTTATTGTTCCATAAGTAACTCACTAGTGTGCTTTTTTTGGTTAAAAGTCATTTGATTGTTATGAATTCATAAATTTATTATAACACAATACCTATTTCCTGCTATGTGAGAGGACACAATTAAAAAAAAAAAAAACATAAAAACAAACCAACCCATAAAGTCCTCCTAAGCTCAGCATCAGGGAGTTCAGTTGCAAGTTTTAGATTTTCAAAGCTGATTTTCTCTCTGGGTCTTTGGTTCCATGCAAATAATACAGCCAGCTGAAACGTTGTTACCTCCAAATCATATTGGCCTACTTCATTCTTAAATGTTATCTATAATAGATAAAATAATTTTAAAAATAAGAATCTCTTTATGAGGATTACCATTATCTACTATAATATCTCTTATGAGATTATATATAAAAGACTGGTAGTTATCTTCCAATATCCATTCTTCCTTTCTTACATGGTAATAAAAATTTCAGCAGACCTTAATGACTATCCAAAATAAAGGCTCATCTCTCAGCTTTCCTGAGCAAAATGTGGCCATGTGACCAAGTTGTGGCCAATGAGATTTGAGTAGAAATAATAGGAGAATCTTCCAGAAGTTGCTATTAAAGGAAATTATACCATTACATCTTTCATCTCCTGTTGGCCTGGAACACAGACATAGTGAGAGGATCATACTGGATTCTGCAGGAAAGGGAATACCTTAAGGATGGTGCTATAACCAATAGTTTATGTCCCTAACAAATTCATGGGACAGATCCACTATACCTGATCAAACTTTCAATTGCAAGAAAAGGAAAGATCTACCTTGTTTAAACAAATCTTATTTGGAGTCTTGCTACAACCAAACCAATATCTGAACTAACACACTATCTACTTACAATTCCATTTGACATGAGATGATGCCAATGTAATTTTCTTCCACTATGGTTCTTTTTGTAGAATTCTTCTACTTCAGGTATCAAATCCTCCAGTTCAGTAGGAAGTGAGACAAAGACTTTTTCAGAGCTTCTTGACCAGGCACCAGCATTCAGAATTTTTATATTAACTGAATCCGCTATAGGAATGTATGTCAGAAAATATAAAGCAAATAATCTTAACAATGGATAAAATTCAAAATACATAGTCAGTGGGTAAACTTTGGTGTAAAATAAACTATACTCTAAAGATTTTGTTAAAAGTGTCTTTTTGTTTCAAAGATCCAACCAGTCGATTCTGAAGGAGATCAACCCTGGGATTTCTTTGGAAGGAATGATGCTAAAGCTGAAACTCCAGTACTTTGGCCACCTCATGCGAAGAGTTGACTCATTGGAAAAGACTCTGATGCTGGGAGGGACTGGGTGCAGGAGGAGAAGGGGATGACAGGGGATAAGATGGCTGTATGGCATCACTGACTTGATGGGCATGAGTCGGAGTGAACTCCGGGAGTTGGTGATGGACAGGGAGGCCTGGCGTGTTGCGATTCATGGGGTCGAAGAGTCAGACATGACTGAGCGACTGAACTGAACTGAAGAGTTAGTAAATCTAATTTCTGCTTTGCAGGATATCTTCAAGGAATGTGGACTTTGAAACATACTTATGTTGATTACTGCTTAGGTTTATTTTTAATTTACTAGAAAACAAAGATTTTTTTTTAAGTTTTTAAATGTATGTAATTATAAAATAATACCTGGTAACGCCAATTTATTATTTTTGTGCATTTCTTTAAAAGCTTGGTTCAAATCTTCAGATACTTTTATGTCCTGAAACATTCTAGCAAGCTTGTTTACATAATCTGCTGGCATACCAACTTCCTATGAAAACCAAAGACAGAAGAAGTAATAAATGATATACTATTAGGAAAAATTTTAATGGAAAACTGAATTTTATATGCTTTAATACGAAATTCTTCTTATCTTATATTTATAGAGTATTTACAATCTAATACCTATTAAATTTGATTCTTTGAGATTACACAGAATACACAGGCAATTCTGGCTTTTTGTGCACCATTCTAAAATGCATGAATTTCAGGTACCACAGTACAGTGAAATAATACCAGTACCTCAATAACACTGCTCAACTTTCAATTACCATTATACATTAAATGTGAGTAACGCAGAAAGCTCAAACTTTACTTCTAGCTCTTCATCATACAAACCACTAACAAAGAGCACATCCATCAATGACCAATCACAGTATTTCTTTCAAAATCTGTTAGTCATCTGTTTATTCAGTTCACCCACAGACAGCAAAGATGTAGCTTTGTTGCATCCATGTCCTCAACTGATAAATCATGTGATATTTTACAAAAATGGGTAATTGAGAGAAGTCAAGAAAGATGAAAAAAAGACAGACAAAAAAGAGAGAAAATAATGTTGTAATGAAAATAAAGCAGAACATAAATGGAGCTTTAGAAGAAAGGGCTGACGGTGACTGTAATGTCTGTTTATAATGCCAATGCGAAAGATTCTATGCAGGTATAGAAACTTAATGAAGGCAAACAATCAACATAAGTGAAAAAAGTGGTATTGGCTAAAAAAAAAAATAGATGAGGAAGTGATGCCAGTAAAAATTTTGTAAAACAGAAAGTTTGGAAGGTGACTCAAACTTACAAAGAGTATGACAACTCTTCAAAATAAACAAAAGGTGCTCACTAAGTAACTTGTCACTCACATGACAAGAAAGTAAGTACTAGTCAAACTACTCTTCATTTTAGTAACAGTGCTATTGAGATATAAATCATCTATCTCAAAAATTGCCCTTTTAAAGTATACAATTAATCAGGTTTTAGTATACTGAAAGAGTTATGCAACTATCACCAGTATCTAATTTTAGAACATTTTCATCATCGCCAAAAGAAACTCCGTACTTACTAGCAATCACTACCATATTCCTCCACTCTTACATTTCTGGAAATTATTTATTTTTTGTCTCAACAGATTTGGCTACTTTGTATTGGGGGAATCATACTGTATATGAAACCAACCCTGAATACTCATTGGAATGACTGATACTGAAGCTGAAGTTCCAACACTTTGCCACCTCATGTGAACAGTGGACTCACTGAAAAAGACTCACTGGGAAAGGCAAAAGGAAAAGAGGGTGACAGAGGATGAGATGGCCAGATGGATCACCGATGCAGTGGACAAACTTGGGCAAACTCTGGGAGATAGTGAGGGACATGGAAGCCTGGGATTGCAGCAGTCCATGGTGTTGCAAACAGTCAGACAAGACTGGGTGACAGACAACAACTCTATGTGGTGTTTTGTGAATGGCTTCTTTAGCTTAGCATAGTATTTTCAAAGTTCATCCATGTTGAATATATCAGTACTTTAATTTCTTTTTATTGCCAAATATATTCAGCTCAGTTCAGTTCAGTTGCTCAATCGTGTTCAACTCTTTGCGACCCCATGAATGCCAGGCCTCCCTGTCCATCACCAACTCTGAGTCCACCCAAACCCATGTCCATTGAGTCAGTGATGCCATCCAACCATCTCATCCTCTGTCGTTCCCTTCTCCTCCTGCCCTCAATCTTTCCCAGAATCAGGGTCTTTTCAAATGAGTAAGCTCTTTGCACCAGGTGGCCAACGTATTGGACTTTCAGCTTCAACATCAGTCCTACCAAAGAACACCCAGGAATGATCTCCTCTGGGATGGACAGATTGGATCTCCCTGCAGTCCATGGGACTCTCAAGAGTCTTCTCCAACACCACACTACAAAAGCATCAATTCTTTGGCACTCAGCTTTCTTCACAGTCCAACTCTCACATCCACACATGACCACTGGAAAAACCATAGCCTTTACTAGACGGACCTTTGTTGGCAAAGTAATGTCTCTGCTTTTGAATATGCTATCTAGGTTGGTCATAACTTTCCTTCCAAGGAGTAAGCGTTTTTTAATTTTATGGCTGTAATCACCATCTGCAGTGATTCTGGAGCCCAAGAAAATAAAGTCAGTTACTGTTCCCACATCTATTTCCCATGAAGTAATGGGACCGGATGCCATGATCTTCGTTTTCTGAATGTTGAGCTTTAAGCCAACTTTTTCACTCTCCTCTTTCATCAAGAGGCTCTTTAGTTCCTCTTCACATTCTGCCATAAGGGTGGTGTCATCTGCATATCTGAAGTTATTGATATTTCTCCCAGCAATCTTGATTCCAGCTTGTGCTTCTTCCAGACCAGCATTTCTCATGATGTACTCTGCATATAAGTTAAATAAGCAGAGTGACAATATACAGCCCTGAGGTCGTACTCCTTTTCCTATTTGGAACCAGTCTGTTGTTCTATGTCCAGTTCTAACTGTTGCTTCCTGACGTGCATACAGATTTCTCAAGAGGCAGGTCAGGTGGTCTGGTATTCCCATCTCATTCAGGATTTTCCATAGTTTATTGTGATCCACAGTCAAAGGTTTTGGCATAGTCAATAAAGCAGAAATAGATGTTTTTCTGCAATTCTCTTGCTTTTTCGATGATCCAGCGGATGTTGGCAATTTGATCTCTGGTTCCTCTGCCTTTTCTAAAACCAGCTTAAACATCTGGAAGTTCATGGTTCACGTATTGCTGAAGCCTGGCTTGGAGAATTTTAAGCATCACAGACAGCTAGCCAATCTGATCACATGGACCACTGCCTTCTTTAATTCAATGAAACTAAGCCATGCTGTAGGGGCCACCCAAGACCAACAGGTCATGGTGGAAAGGTCTGACAGAATATGGTCCACTGGAGAAGGGAATGGCACACCACTTTAGTATTCTTGCCTTGAGAACCCCATGAACAGTATGAAAAGGCAAAAAGATAGGACACTGAAAGATGAACTTCCCAGGTTGATACGTGCCCAATATGCTACTGGAAATCAGTGGAGAAATAACTCCAGAAAGAATGAAGGGATGGAGCCAAAGCAAAAACAACACCCAGTTGTGAATGGGACTGGTGATAGAAGCAAGGTTTTATGCTGTAAAGAGCAATATTGCATAGGAACCTGAAATGTTAGGTCCATGAATCAAAGCAAATTTAACTGGTCAAACAGGAGATGGCAAGAGTGAACGTCAACATTCTAGGAATCAGTGAACTAAGATGGACTGGAGTGGGTGAATTTAACTCAGATGACCATTGTATCTACTACTGCGGGCAGGAATCCCTCAGAAGAAATGGAGTAGCCATCATAGTCAACAAAAGAGTCCAAAATGCAGTACTTGGATGCAATCGCAAAAATGACAGAATGATCTCTGTTCGTTTCCAAGGCAAACCATTCAATATCACAGTAATCCAAGTCTATGCCCCAACCAGTAATGCTAAAGAAGTTCTATGAAGACCTACAAGACCTTCTAGAATTAACACCCAAAAAAGATGTCCTTTTCATTACAGGGGACTGGAATGCAAAAGGAGGAAGTCAAGAAACACCTGCAGTAACAGGCAAATTTGGCTTTGGAGTACAGAATGATGCAGGGCAAAGGCTAACAGAATTCTGCCAAGAGAACGCACTGGTCGTGGCAAACACCCTCTTCCAACAAAATGAGAAGACTCTACACATGGACATAACCAGATGGTCGACACTGAAATCAGATTGATTATATTCTTTGCAGTCAAAGATGGAGAAGCTCTATACAGTCAGCAAAAATAAGACCGGGAGCTGACTGTGGCTCGGATCATTAACTCCTTATTGCCAAATTCAGACTGAAATTGAAGAAAGTGGAGAAAACCACTAGACCATTCCACTATATTAGACTAAACCATACTTTATCTATTTATTAGCTGATTGACCTTTGGGTTCTTTTTCACTTTTTAGCTATTATGAATAATGATGCTATGAATAGTCATGTACGAATTTTTTTTTAATTAAATTTTATTTTGCTTAACTTTACAATATTGTATTGCTTTTGTCATACATCAAGATGGATCCGCCACAAGTATACATGTGTTCCCCATCCCTGAACCCTCCTCCCTCCTCCCTCCCCATACCATCCCTCTGGGTCGTCCCAGTTCACCAGCCCCAGGCATCCGTTATCAGGCATCATACCTGGACTGGCGACTCGTTTCAGATATGATATTATACATATTTCAAGGCTATTCCCCCCAATCCTCCCACCCTCTCCCATTCCCAGAGTCCAAAAGTCTGTTCTATACATCAGTGTACGAGTTTTTATGTGTTCATAAACTGTGGAAAATTCTGAAAGAGATGGGAATACCAGACCACCTGATCTGCCTCTTGAGAAATTTGTATGCAGGTCAGGAAGCAACAGTTAGAACTGGACATGGAACAACAGACTGGTTCCAAATAGGAAAAGGAGTACGATGTCAGGGCTGTATATTGTCACTCAGCTTATTTAACTTCTATGCAGAGTACATCATGAGAAACGCTGGACTGGAAGAAGCACAAGCTGGAATCAAGACTGCTGGGAGAAATATCAATAACCTCAGATATGCAGATGACACCACCCTTATGGCAGAAAGTGAGAAAGTGAAGAGGAACTAAAAAGCCTCTTGATGAAAGTCAAAGTGGAAAGTGAAAAAGTTGGCTTAAAGCTCAACATTCAGAAAACGAAGATCATGGCATCCGGTCCCATCATTTCATGGGAAATAGATGGGGAAACAGTGGAAACAGTGTCAAACTTTATTTTTCTGGGCTCCAAATCACTACAGATGGTGACTGCAGCCATGAAATTAAAAGACACTTACTCCTTGGAAGGAAAGTTATGACCAACCTAGATAGCATATTCAAAAACAGAGACATTATTTTGCCAACAAAGCTTCATCTAGTCAAGGCTACGGTTTTTCCTGTGGTCATGTATGGATGTGAGAGTTGGACTGTGAAGAAGGCTGAGCACCGAAGAATTGATGCTTTTGAACTGTGGTGTTGGAGAAGACTCTTGAGAGTCCCTTGGACTGCAAGGAGATCCAACCAGTCCATTCTGAAGGAGATCAGCCCTGGGATTTCTTTGGAAGGAATGATGCTAAAGCTGAAACTCCAGTACTTTGGCCACCTCATGCAAAGAGTTGACTCATTGGAGAAGACTCTGATGCTGGGAGGGATTGGGGGCAAGAGGAGAAGGGGACGACAGAGGATGAGATGGCTGGATGGCATCACTGAGTTGATGGACACGAGTCTGAGTGATGGACATGAGTCTGAGTGACCTCCAGGAGTTGGTGATGGACAGGGAGGCCTGGCGTGCTGCGATTCATGGGGTCGTGAAGAGTCGGACACGACTGAGCGACAGATCTGATCTGATGTTTTTATTTCTCATAAGTGGAATTATCCAGGAGTAGAACTGTCAGGTCAACACTAGGTTTGGCTTTCTGAGGAACTGTCAGTTTTCCAAAGTTGCTGCACCATTTTACACTCCTATCAGCAATGCATGAGGGTTCCAATTTCTTCTCTTCCTCGCCAATATTTGTTATGGTCTGAATTTTCAGCTATCCCAGTGGAAGTAAAGTGGCATCTTATTGTGGCTTTGATTTGCATTTCTCTACTGATTAATGATGTTGAACATCTTTGCATGCATTTATTAGACATTTGCATATCTTTGTGAAGAAATGTTTATTCCAATACTTTGTCCATTTTTAACTGATTGTCTTCACTGTTGGGTTGGAAGAGTTCTTTACATATTCTAGATACAGTATCAGACATGTGAATTTCAAATACTTTCCTAACTACTCTTTAAGACTTTTACAAAGAAAAAAACACTTTAAATTTGAAAGTTTGTTTTAAATATCTACATGGTATACTAAATACACGTTAATTTTACTAATTTTTCTTTTTCCTATAATTTATAACAGGTAGTAAGAGTTTCTAATATTTTGACAAAAATTTCCAAGTCATAAAACATTGGCACCAATAATGCCCCAGTGATTGTTTATATTAAGATAACCTGCACAGTAATTTTTACTATCCCACACTACCATGCAAAGCAGGGCTATCTGCAAATCTGTAATGTGAAATACACATATAAATGAAAAGCATATATATATAACTCAATACAAACATGCATACAATTATATACATACTTTACTATCATATATTAATATAATATTATATAACACCATGTGTATAAATGAAAGACATTCACTTATGGTATGCTAATATAACTCAAATTCCACTAAAATGAACTGAAAGGAACAGATGTAAAGCATTTTAATATGGGAATTTGACCATAATTAGTACTGATTAACATAAATAAGCCATCACCTTTTATGTATTGGTTCTTTTTCCTTTATAGGTGTATTTATTTACAAACATCTCAATGGCTAAACATTGAGTACTAAACTTATCTTTAAATTGGCTAAACATTGAGTACTAAACTTATCTGAAAATTGAAATGATTTATCCTTTAGCTTATTTAATAAGGTCAGTTCAGTGAGGGTTGAGATACAAAAGAGTGAAACAGAAGCAAAGGAAGAGCAAAGCACTTTGCTCTTTATTAACAAAATATATTTTATTTTATATAATTGATGCTATAGTCTTATAAAATGTTCCCTATTTCTTCAATATTAAAATATCACCAAAATTCATTACTTATGAATACATATGAACCATATGCTATCTTAAGAAAATCAAATAGTTTTAGAAATTTTACTTACTCTTAGCCACTCTACCATATTCTCTTCAATTTCACTATCAGCAGAGATGTCTAATATAAGACGTCGTGTCAAATGAGCTTTGTGGTATCTCATAAAAACGTCTTTGTTTTGTACGTATTTAAGTACCAAGAGCTGTACAGAAAACAAAGTTATTTTCAATATACATACACTCTTAGCCATTCCTTTCTCACTTGGACCTTTCTATATCCCTTGTTGTCAAAATTCAGAGATTTATATAAGCATATACAGATAGAGGCCTACTAAATTGCCCATCTCTGAAAAACAACCAGTCCTGACAGACTACTTTAATACTTCTTCAAGAAGTTAGCAAACTTGAGACTATAACCGAATAGCCTTTTAGTTCCTAGAAACATCAATTTTTGAGATATTATATAATATGTGACAAAACTTTATATGAAAATTAGTGGTTCCCCCCTATATTTTTTTTTTCTTCTATGTTTCTTCCTCATTTTATCCTGACACTAATCTGCCCTCTAACCACCACTCCACCCCACTTTTTGGCTGTGCTGTGCAGCTTGGGGGGCTCTTAGCTCCCTGACCAGAGATTGAGCCAGGGCCCAGACAGTGAAAGCCACAAGTCCTAACCACTGAACCACCAGGGTATTCCCTTTCTTTTTTTCTTTTTCAGTTTATTTATTTTATTTTTTTTACTTTACAATATTGTATTGATTTTGCCATACACTGACATGAATCTGCCATGGGTGTACACATATTCCCCATCCTGCACCCCCCTCCCACCTCCCTCCCCGATCCCATCCCTCTGGGTCATCCTAATGCACCAGCCCCGAGCACCCTGTATCATTCATTGAACCTGGACTGGTGATCTGTT
This sequence comes from Tragelaphus eurycerus, assembly GCA_935064755.1. Lineage (NCBI taxonomy): Eukaryota > Metazoa > Chordata > Mammalia > Artiodactyla > Bovidae > Tragelaphus > Tragelaphus eurycerus. The sequence continues at coordinate 733,650 of CAKXYN010000126.1, read as the reverse complement.
TCACATATGAAAACACACATGTTTCATTGTTATTCTTTCAGATTATCCCACCCTCACCCTCTCCCAGAGAGTCCAAAAGACTGTTCTATATGTCTGTGTTTCTTTTGCTCTCTTGCATACAGGGTTATCATTACCATCTTTCTAAATTCCATATATATGTGTTAGTATACTTTATTGGTGTTTTTCTTTCTGGCTTACTTCACTCTGTATAATAAGCTCCAGTTTCATCCACCTCATTAGAACTGATTTAAATGTATTATTTTTGATGGCTGAGTAAAATTCCATTGTGTATATATACCACAGCTTTCTTATCCATTCATCTGCTGATGGACATCTAGGTTGCTTCCAAGTCCTGGCTATTATAAACAGTGCTGCGATGAACATTGGGGTACACGTGTCTCTTTCAATTCTGGTTTCCTCGGTGTGTATGCCCAGCAGTGGGATTGCTGGGTCATATGGCAGTTCTATTTCAAGTTTTTTAGGGAATCGCCACACTGTTCCCCATAGTGGCTGTACTAGCTTGCATTCCCACCAACAGTGTAAGAGGGTTCCCTTTTTTCCACACCCTCTCCAGCTTGTAGACTTTTGGATAGCAGCCATTCTGACTGGAATGAAATGGTAGGGTATTCCCTTTCTAACCCTTTTGGTCTATACTTTCTCTACATCTTCACTTACTAATTTTTTCCTCTTTGATGTCCTTGGCTTATATCATATTACAACAACAAGCAGAGATAAACAAATATAAAAGCAACTAACTTTTTATCTATACTCATTTATCCATGGTTATCTATTTGGGGCCCTCACAAAAAAGAAGTGAAAAACTTCCAGTCTCTCAACTGGGGATCCAAACACCACCAGCTAGCTCTGTTTTTCCTTTTGCTGTCCTTTAATAGGAATTAGAATTTAATTGACTTTTAAAAAAGGATCAAGAAAGGGGAAGAATTAAATGCTATTTCCTTTTCTGGCAGCTACAGTGTAAAAATTTTCAGTAAAAAAACCAAAGAGGTCTCTACTGGCAAAATTTCATAATATTAGTTGCTTATAGGTATATACTTTAAAGAAAAATTGATGCTATCACAGAAAGCTTTATAATCAAAACACAAATTCAAAGATAATTACAAATTTGAAGTTAGAAAAAATTACATACCACTTCTTTAAGCTTTGCTTCAATCTCTTCAGAGGTTAGCTTTTTGCTTAATGGTGTTTTTCTTAGCAACATGTCACAGTAATTGGCAAGCAGCTCAGGGCATTTTGATTCAGGCTGAGTTTTTAATCCCACCCTAAAACACACATTAAAAGCAGGTGATTAAAAATGATTAAATCTGCAAATATTTTTTCTAAAGCCAATTTTTCACAGATTTGTTATGTTCTATAAATCCAGTGGGACTAGGGTGAGGAAGTCTACACTGAGGTTGCATAGCTCAAGAATGCATTCACTCTTGGGCTCCTGTAAGTACACTTACAGAACACTGAGAGAGACCTCCCTGAATTTTGTGAGCTACATGCTTCCTAGTCTCATTCTAGAGGCAGCTTTGCCTCTAAAATCTTTAATCTAAATCTAAAATCTTTAAAAGATTTTATTCAGATGCTGCTAAAATAGTATTGAAAACTGTGTAAATCCTTGTATACTCACTGCCAAAGTCGCTCCCTCATGTCCGACTTTTCGTGACCCCCTGGACTATACAGCCCATGGAATTCTCCAGGCCAGAATACTGGAGTGGGTAGCCTTTCCCTTCTCCAGGGGATCTTCCCAACCCAGGATCAAACCTAGGTCTCCCACATTGCAGGCGGATTCTTTACCAGCTGAGCCACAAGAGAAGCCCAAGAATACTGGAGTGGGTAGCCTATCCCTTCTCCAGTGATCTTCCCGACCCAGGAATAGAACCGGGGTCTCCTGCGTTGCAGGTGGATTCTTTACCAACTGAGCTATCAGGGAAGCCTTGTATACTTTTAAGTTAACAATTAAAACTTTTTTGTTTTAAAGCACTCAGTGTTCAATTTATTAGCAAGATGTCACACATTATCCTGTTCTGCTTTGCACTGACCTGACTCAGAACATCAATTGAAAATAGGTTAAAATAAAACTGTTACTTTACTCTTTGAAATATATCAAATGTAACCTAAATTTCACAGTGATGTATCTATCATTATCCATTAAAAAAAAAACCTATAAACAAACTTTCCTTAAACAATGAACTTATATCACTATTTCACTTTCCCAACAAAACTTTAAAACCAGTGTATTGTATTTTATGCTTGAAAGTCTTTTAATCTTTACCCTACTTCTCTAAGCTATATATGTAAATAAATTTAAATTCAACAGTTAAAGATTGTATATATATATAAAATTTAACTGTTATCAGAAATTATAAGTACAGAACAAAACAACATAATTATATTGTGTATGTGTATAAAATATGCATGTGCAAAATTTTTTTGTCTAATGAAGTAGATGTAACTTTTTTCCCCTTCCAATTATAAACTCAGGAATGATCAATTTTATCTGTACTTAAAAAAAGTTATTTATGGCTGTGCTGGGTCTTTGCTGCTGCACACAGGCTTTCTCTAATTGCAAGGAGTGGGGGCTACTATCTAGCTGCAGCATGAGGGCATCTCATTGTGGTGGCTTCTCTTGTTGCAGAGCATGGGCTCTAACGCATATGGGCTCAGTAGTTGTTTTGCGTTGGCTTAGTTGCCCCATGGCACGTGGAAATCTTCCTGGACCAGGGATTGAACCTGTGCTCTCTGCATTGGCAGGCAGATTCTTAACCAATGGACCACCTGAAGTCCTGCTGCTGCTGCTGCTGTTAAGTTGCTTCAGTTGTGTCCGACTCTGTGCAATCCCATGGACAGCAGCCCACCAGGCTCCGCTGTCCCTGGAATTCTCCAGGCAAGAACACTGGAGTGGGCTGCCATTTCCTTCTCCAATGCGTGAAAGTGAAGTTGGTTAGCAGTGTCTAACTCTTCGCAACCCCATGGACTGCAGCCCACCAGGCTCCTCTGTCCATGGATTTTCTAGGCAAGAATACTGGAGTGGGGTGCCATTACCTTCTCTGAGCTGGAAGTCCTACATCTACTTAAAAAAATATAGAGATATCTATTTGGTTGCTTCAAGTCTCAGTTGAAGCACGTGGGATTTTTGTTGCGTCATGTGGGACCTTTCCTCGTGGTGCATGGACTCTAGTTATGGCATATGTGGGCTTAGTTGCTCTCTTTGTAGGACCTTAGTTCCACAACCAGGGATCAAATCCATTTCCTCAGCATTGCAAGGTGGATTCTTAACCACTGGACCACTAGGGAAGTTCCTTACTTCTAAATTATATTTATAAATTAATGTATTTTCCCTAAAAAATCGTATTCACATAAGTAGATAGTACTAGAAGAATTTTTTCTTACACTGTTACTCAATTCATTGACCATTTCCTGAATTATTGTTAAAAAATACATACTGATCTAACAAAAAAAAGTTACTTTTAATAATGGATCAAATTAGTCATCAATTGTATTGAAAGCAAACAATTAGAAGTCATCTTGCAAATGGATATAATACCTAGTCATCAGAAATTCATTTTCTGTACAATAATACCAATATTTCAAAATATTCCTTTCTTTACAAAACAGGGAAGAGTAACTCTAGAAAGTGGAAAGGAGAAAGTGCAATGATACCTCCACCAGAGGGCTCAATTTCAGAGAGTGATTTCCTGAAAAGTATCTACACTGGCATACTTTTGGGAATTCCTTCTGTATTTCTTGAGGGAGAAACAGCCAGTCTGAAGGCCACTAACTTACTTCACAAGAATCTGTTCATCTCCTCCGATCTATTTGCACTGCCAATGCCTAGCTTTTGTGTGAACTACTATTATAGATGAGTGGTATATCCCCCTTCTTTCAACAGGTTGAGAAAACAGCTGTCAGTCTTTTATTGTTTCTTTGAAGGTACTGTGTCATTCTCCCTGCTCTCTAGATGTTTTAGTGTTTTGTTCTGTTTCCAGTTTTTAGCTGTTTTAGAATGATGTAGGTAGGAATGGTTTAATCTGTAGCCATTATGTTTGGGAATCAAAGAGAGATCTTTGAATATAAAGTTGGCATCTTTCTCAACTTGGAAAAATTTTGGTCAAGAGTTCAAGCCTCCTTTCCCTTTCTCTATTATTCCAATTACATATTGTTATAGATATTTCACCTTTACTCAAGTAACAATTTCCACCTATTTGTCTATTAATTATCCATATATATTATTTACTCTTTATTATTTATGATCTATTTAAGATTACTGAAATATAATTCACATACCACACAATTTATCCATTTAAAGTGTGCAATCCAATGTTTTTTAAAAGTATATTCACAAGGTTGTACAACTGTCATTAAAATAAAATTTTAAAACATTTTTATTACTCCAAAAAGAAACCTCATACTTATTAGTAGTCAAATCTCATTCTCCAGTGATGCCTGCCTCTCAGTCCGTGGTTATTACTAATCTACTTTCTGTATCTTCTGGACATCTATAGATGGAATCATATAATATGTGCCCTTTTGTGACTGATATCTCTTACTTAGGATGATGTTTTTATGATTCATTCAGATGATAGCACATATCAGTTCATTCCTTCAAAAAAATTCTACTTTTAAACATGGTCAAAAGATTTAACATATTAGCCATTTTAAGTGTACAATTTAGGGGCATTAAACATATTCACAATGTTCTGCAAATATCATCACTATGTCCAGAACTTTTTCAGTATCCCAAAAAGAAACCCTGTAAATAATAATCTTCCATTCTTTCTTATCCCCAGTCCCTGGTAACATCTATTCTACTTTCTGCATCAATAACTTTTCCTATCCTAGATACCTTGTGTAAGTGGAATCATAGAAAATGTTTCTTTTTGTGACTGGCTCATTTCACTTAGTACATTATCAAGATTTCACTCATATTGTAGCATATATCAGAATCTCCTTCCTTTTATAACTAAATAATATTACCATTGCATAGACAAATCACGTTCTACTTATCCTTTCATCAGATAATGGGCACTTGGTTTCTTTCCATTTTTTGGCTATTAAGAATAATGCTGCTATGAATATTTATCTCCAAGGTTTCTAGCAGATGCACAATTTCTTTTCTCTTGGGTATAGATCCAGGAGTGGAACTGTGGGTCACATGTTAACTTTATGTTAAACTTCTTGAGGAACTACAAAACTGTTTCGATAGTAGCTACACACCAACTATGTATGATTCCAATTTCTCTCTACATCTTCATCAACACTTGTTAACGTCTTTTTAACTTCAGTCATCCTAGTGGGTGTTAGGGGTATATATCACTGTGGTTAAGCTATCAATTTAATTATTTTTTAAAAATATTTTTTATTTATCTATTTGTTTATTTATTTTTGGCTGTGTTGAGTTTTTGTTGCTATCTGTGGGCTTTCTCTAGTTGCAGCAAGTTGGGGCTACTCTCTAGTTGCAATATACGGGCTACTTAAAGGGGTGGTTTCTCTTGTTAGTGGTTTCTCTTGTTCTGGAGCAAAGGCTCTAGGTGCATGGGTTTCAGTAGATGCGACTTGTGGGCTCTGGAGAATGGGCTCAGTAGTTATGGTGCACAGGCTTAGGTGCCCCACGACATGTAAAATCTTCAGTCTTCCCAGATCAGAAATTGAATTCAGGTCACCTACATGGCAGGTGAACTCTCAATCACTGGATGACCAGGAAGTCCTAATCTTAATTATTTTAAAATAATTATCTGCTAACTCTAATACAGGGTCATTTGAGAGTCTGCATCTAAAATTATTTTTCTCTTAGTTGACCATAAATTTCTCTGCCATCATAGGACTAGTAAGGTCACAATGAATACCAGGCACTGCATATAAAGAATCGGGGGGGGGGGGCGCTGAGGGGTAAATGAGGGGTTTGGGATTACCATATACATACTATTATATATAAAACAGATAACCAACAAGGACCTACTGTATAGCACAGGGAATCATACACAATATTTTATAGCAACCTATAAGGGAAAAGAAGCTGAAAAAAATATATATGTGTAACAATCACTTTGTTGTACACCTGAAATTTACACAACATTGTAAATCAACTGTATTTCAACTAAAAAAAAATAATCACAGAGGCACCACCAGTTCAGTTCAGTTGCTCAGTCGTGTCTGACTCTTTGGGACCCCATGGATTGCAGCATGCCAGGGCACCAGATGATGTTTATCTTCCATTAAGAGTGTGTTCACCCTTTGTTCTGCTAAGGAAGAGGTTGATAACTTTAACCCAATCAAACTATTTTGGTTCAAGGATGATGACTTGTAGTTTTGGTAAGAATCAGTCTACATTTGGTTAGCCAATGAATTTAAGGAATGTTCCTTCTGGGCTTTCAGTTGAGAGCCTAGTGGGTTTTGTCATTCAATACTGTGTGACTACCAAAAGCTCTACTGCTCCCTAGCAGTACTGCTCAGTCTAAGCTAAATCTAGATTCTCAGTTACCTCTTTGAAACACAGCTACAAAGACTCAGCTAACTTCTGAAAGGTTATCCCTCATTTCTATAACTTTTGAGTAGTGTCTTCTAGTTGCTTCTGTAGCTCTTTGATAATATTATATTAAAATAACTATTTTCTAAGTTTACTTGACTCTCCTGCTTGTTCTCAGTGGAAGCATTGCCTCACCATGACTACTATACTCTTCCTCAGAAGTGAGTCTTCCAAATATCCTGGATGCTTCTAGCAGCTTTATTCTCCTAGAACATTAATTACTTTAAGAACCTCCAACAGCCCAAACACTCATGTCCTGCTGCCTGAATAAGCTAATAATACTCATTTTATTCCAGAGAAATTTTCTACTTAATGTGGAACTAAAGATAGGACATGGTCACCTTAGAATAAAAACAATAGAGAGGAACCCAGTAATCCCCACTCCTGGGAATTTAGAGTACAGAAACAAAAAATGGCATATATACAATATTATCCTCTGGAACACTATTAATAAATAGCAAAGTATCAGAAACTACTTAGTGTATAAATAAAGGATAAATTAAATAAATGAAGCGACTTAGCAGCAGCAGCAGGCTCTAACACTGCATGCAAGGAGTCAGACAAGACTGAAGCAACTTAGCATGCACATGCTGTTATCTACCAGTCATAACACCATGCTTTCTATTAAGAATAACAAAGGTATAAAAAAGGAAAACTACAGATAACATGCTAAGCAAAAATGAGAAGGATGTTCACTTTTACCCCTGCTGTTCATCACTATCTAGAGCTGGAAATTCCAGTTAGAGCAATTAGGCAAAAATAAATGAATAAATAAACAAAGTCTTCCAAATTAGAAAGAAAGAATAAAAGTATCTTTAGTAAGAGATGTAATGACCTTCTATATACAAAGTTATTAAAGAACCCACAAAAAAGCTACTTAAAGCCAATGAATGAATTTATTAGCAAAGTTGCACGATACAAGATTGACACAAAAGAATTAGTTGTGCTTTCACACACCAGCAGTGAACAATCCAAAGGAAATTAAATGAACAATTTCATTTATAGTAACATCCAAAAGAAAAACATACCTAGAAATGAACTTAACCAAGAACATGAAAGTCCAAGCAGAACAGAAGAGCCATCTTTGCAGGGTTTAAAGCCTTGTATGCAGTGTTAGAGCCTGCTGCTGCTGCGTCGCTTCAGTTGTGTCTGACTCTGTGCGACCCCATGGATGGCAGCCAACCAGGCTCCCCCGTCCCTGGGATTCTCTAGGCAAGAACACTGGAGTGGGTTGCCATTTCCTTCTCCAATGCACGAAAGTGAAAAGTGAAAAGTCAAGTCTCTCAGTCGTGTCCGACTCTTAGCGACCCCATGGACTGCAGCCTACCAGGCTCCTCCACCCATGGGATTTTCCAGGCAAGAGTACTGGAGTGGGGTGCCATTGCCTTCTCCGGTGTCAGAGCCTAAGCTTGGCAAATTAGACGTCCACTAGAAAGGACTAGCATCCAGGTGTCAAAAGCCAAGAGACAAGAGGTATATGGATGAGAAGGAGTGGCCAGGTATGGAGTATGAGAGAACAAATAGGTAAGGAGGGTTTCCATGCAAAGGAAAGGCAAAAGGGGAAGTGTTAAGGCTCCAGTTGGATGAGGAAGGCATTCATGTAGGGGGTGGCCCAGTTGGGGGAGTCAGAGCCTTAGCAGGGTGGGGCGTGTATCCACAAAGAAACAAGGCCAGGTACTATAGTTTTAAATACTTTTGTGTATCCCCACCCTAGTTTGCCAACTGAGGGGGACTAAACCAGTGAAACAACAATACCAATGAATACATCCAGCACCAGATTTTGCTCACTAAATACCAACATCCACTAAAATCAACTAGGACTTTGTTAAAGTTGTCAAAATGGCTAATCCTGTGGCCAGGCAACGTAAATTGCAAAATGAATCTGGAAACCTCACGTGCCAAAAAGAAAAGAAGAATTTACTGTTAAAAGGACTCAGAAACCAGTTGCCACTGTGAAACCTAGGATAATTTGAAAATGAAAATAAAAAATAAAAGTAAATTATGGGAGTTCCAGAAAAACATCTACTGACTATGCTAAAGCCTTTGACTGTGTAGATCTCAAAAAAATGTGGAAAATTCTTAAAGAGATGGGAGTACCAGAGCACCTTACCCGTTTTCTGAGAAACCTGTATAAGGGTCAGAAGCAACAGTTAGAACCAGATATGGAACAACTGAATAGTTCAAAACTGGGAAAGGAGTACGGCAAGGCTGTATATTGTCACCCTACTTATTTAACTTCTATGTAGAGTACATCATGCAAAATGTCAGGCTGGATGAATCACAAGCTGGAATTAAGACTCCTGGGAGAAATATCAACAACCTCACATACACAGATGATACCACTCTAAAAACAGAAAGGGAAGAGGAATTAAAGAGTCTCTTGTTGAGGGTGAAACAGGAGAGTGAAAATGCTGGCCTGAAACTCAACACAAATAAAATTAAAGTCATGGAATCTGGTCCCACCACTTCATGGCAAATAGATGGAGAAAAAGTGGAAGCAGTGACAGATTTTGTTTTCTTGGGTCCCAAAATCACTGCGGACACTGGCTCTAGCCATGAATTTAAAAGACACTTGCTGCCTGGGAGTAAAGCTATGACCAATCTAGACAGCATATTAAAAAGCAGAGGCATTACTGCTGACAAAGGTCTGTATGGTCAAGACTATGGTTTTCCAGTAGTCATGTACAGATGTGAGAGCTGGACCACAAAAAAGGCTGATCATTGACGAATTGATGCTTTTGAATCAAAGTGTGGAGAAGACTCTTGAGAGTCCCTTGGACTGCAAGGAGACCAAACCAGTCAATCCTAAAGAAAATCAAACCTGAATAATTCATTGGAGGGATTGAGGCTGAAGCTGAAGCCCCAATACTTTGGCCACCTGATGTGAAGAGCTGACTAACTAGAAAAGACCTTGATGCTGGGAATGATTGAAGGCAAAAGGAGAACAGGGTGGCAGAGAATGAAATGGTTAGACTGCATCACCAACTCAATGGACATGAATTTGAGCAAATTCTGGCAGATAGTGGAGGACAGACGAACCTGGCATCCTTTAGTCCATGGAGTCGTAGAGAGTTGACAGGACTTAGCAACTGAACAATAACAACAACAAAATGAGAGTTCCTTGGTGGTCTAGTGGTTAGGATTCATGTTTTAACTGCCATGGCCTGGGAACTGAGATCCTGTAAGCCGTGTGGCACAGCACCCTGCCTCAAAAAAAATAGAGAACCCACTGAATAAATATAGTAATAGTAAACTGAATCCATACTGAGAAGAAAAATCAATGTACAAACTGAAAATTTAACAAGCAGTGATGGGATCTAAAGGAAATCAGTTCTGAATATTCATTGGAAGGACTGATGCTGAAGTTGAAGCTCAAACAGTTTGGCCACCTGATGTGATGAACTGACTCATTTGAAAAGACCCTGAAGCTGGGAAAGATTGAAGGCAGGAGGAGAAGGGGCTGGCAGAGGATGAGATGTTTGGATGGCATCACTGACTCAATGGACATGAGTTTGAGCAAACTCTGAGAGTTGGTGATGGACAAGGAAGGCTGGCGTGCTGCAATCCATGGGGTCACAAACAGTTGGAGACGAATGAGTGACTGAAATGAATTGAACTGATGGAATCTTTCATAGTTGTAAAGTACTTGTCAACAAATACCTAATTACAAAACGAAAAGGAAATAACTGAGTGGAGAAGTGTGGCATGCACCAACTTAATCAGGTGACCAAACTAAATAAAACTGATACTGCAATAAATCAAAATCATTTAGATAAGATGCAGTAAGGGAATTCCCTGGTGGTCCAGTGGTTAGGACTCCACTGTTTCACAGACAAGAGTCAATTTCTGGTTGAGGAACTAGGATTCCATAAGCCATGTGGCATGGCCAAAACAAAAACAAAAAATGCAGTAAGAATAATAGACTCTCATTTCTGCCAAAGATGCAAACCTGACTCTTAAGAAAAAAAAAACCAACCCATCAGATTAACTCAAACTAACGAACATCCCACAAAAAATCTGGACTGTAATCTTCAAAAGTGTCAAGGTAACAAGAGTTAAAGGAGAGATGGTTCCAGACCAAAGAAAAAGGTCAGTTCAGTTCAGTTCAGTCGCTCAGTCATGTCCAACTCTTTGCGACCCCGTGAACTGCAGAACGCCAGGCCTCCCTGTCCATCACCAACTCCCGGAGTTCACTCAAACTCACGTCCATCGAAATATAACAACTAAATGTAAAGCACGATTGTGTACTGGATCCTTCTGCTACAAAGAATACAATATGGTCAATAAGCTTAGTGATCTGAGTAGATGGTTATTATGCATCAACTTTAATTATTTTGATAGCTCTATTGGGATTATATTTGTAGAAAATATACACAACTGTACTTGGAATAATGAACAACTTACTCTCAAATAGTTCTAGGAAAAAAGTTTTAATATATTTTCAAAGAGAAAAAGATAATGAAACTTCCAACTTTGAATATATTATTTTGACAACTGAGAAAAAAATATGCCTTAAAAAGCACAACCGAAACTAAAATGAGATTAAATTTAAAAATTTGAAGAGCCCTGTATCTATTAAAGAAATTGAATTTGTCAGTATCTGCCCACAGATAAAACTATCAGCCCAAATGGTTTTACCAATGAATTCTACCAAACATTTAAGGAAGAAGTAATACCAATTAACCTATTTCTTTTAAAACCATACAAAAGGAAAGAATAACTCTCAACCCTTTTTATGAGGTCAACGTAATACTAAAATTACAAAACAATAAAGATATCACAAAAATGAAAATTATTCAAGGCACAAAGGCTACAAAGAGGTAAATCATTCCCCAAAATACACAAAAATATTTAACAGAACATAAGCAAATTAAATCCAGGAATATACAAAAAGAATTAATACATCATCACCAAGTAGAATTTATGCCAAGAATTCAACCTTGGTTAAATGTTTCCTTAAAAAAATTCAGTGTTTCCTGAGGAAGAAAAGTGGACCTGAAGGAATCAGGCTTCCTGCTAACTATGGACCATACTACAAAGTTCAGTCATCAAACAATATTATACTGGCACGATATTGATATAAACACACACACACATACACACACTGAAATATGTATCAATGGAACAGGGTAGAAAGCCTAGCAATATATCCATGCATCTATGGTTGATTAATCTATGACACAGGAAGCAAGAATATACAATGGAGAAAAGACAGTCCCTTCAATAAATGATGCCAGAAAAACTGGACAGCTATGTGCGAAAGAATGAAATTAGAACACTTTCTAACATTATACACAAAAATAAACTCAAATGGATTAAAGACCTAAGTGTAAGACTGCACACTATAAAACTCATAGAGGTAAACACAGGCAGAACCACATAAACTGCAGTAAGATATTTCTGGATCTACCTCATAGAATAGTGGGGGGAAAAAAAAGGGACCTAATTAAACTTAAAAGCTTTTGCATAGGAAACTATAAACCAAATGAAGACAACCTACAAAATGGGAGAAAATATTTGCAAATGAAGTGAGTGACAAAGGACTAATCTCCAAAATATACAAATAGCTCATGCAGCTCAATATCAAAACAACAAACAACCTAATCAAATGTTGGGCATGTGTGTGTACCAAGTTGCTTCAGTTGTGTCTGACTCTTTGTGACCCTATGGACTATAGCCCACCAGGAATAATGGGCTTCTGTCCATGGGATTCTCCAGGCAGGAATACTGGAGTGGGCTGCCATGCCCTCTATATGGGATCTTCCCAACTCAGGGATCAAACCCACGTTTCTTATGTCTCCTGTATTGGCAGGTGGGTTCTTCACCACTAGCACCACCTGGGAAGCCAAAGAGTGAAGTGAACTGAAGTGAAATGAAAGTCATTTATTTGTGTCCAACTCTTTGCGATGCTATGGACTGACTGTAGCCCACCAGGCTCTTCTGTCCATGGGATTTCACAGGCAAGAATACTGGAGTGGGCAGCCATTCTCTTTTTCAGAGGATCCTCCAGGTATCGAACTAGCGTATCCTGCACTTCAGGCAGGTTCTTTACTGTCTGAGCCACCAAGGAAGCCCAAATAATGGGCAGAAGATCTAAACAGACACTTCTCGAAAGACAACAGATAGCCAAAAAGCACATGAAAAGATGCTTAATATGGCTAATTATTAGAGAAATGCAAATCGAAATACAATGAGGTATCACACCACCAGTCAGAATGGTTAGCACCAAAAACTCTACAAACAGGGCTTCTCTGGTGGCTCAGTGGTAAAGAATCTGTCTGCCACTGTAGGAGACATGGATTCAACCCCTGATCTGGGAAGATCCCACATGCCATGGAGCAACTAAGCCCATGGGCCACAACTTTTGAGCCTGTGCCCTAGAGCCTGGAAGCAGCAACTAGTGAACCCACAAGTTGCAACTACTGAAGCCCATGCACCCTAGAGCCCATGCTCTGCAACGAGAAGCCACCACAGTGAGAAGCCTGTGCACCGCAACTAGAGAGCAGCTCCTGCTTGCTGCAACTAGAGGAAAGCCTGTGCAGCAAAGATCCAGCACAGCAAATAAATAAATAAAATGATTTTTAAAAAATGTCTAAAAAGCCTATAAACAATAAATACTGGAGAGGGTGTGGAGAACCCTCCTAAACTGTTGGTGAGAATGTAAGTTGGTACAACTGCTATGGATGGTCCTTAAAAAACTAAAACTACCATAGGATCCAGCAATCCCACTCCTGGGCATATATCCAGAAAAAAACATAATTCAAAAAGATACTGTAGGAGACAGGAAGAATAGAAGAAAAACAGGCCCCGTCAAGGGCCACAAAAGAAATTTATAATTATTGATAAACTGGATGCTATAAGGCATGAGACTCTTGGAACAAGTCCAGAGGAAACAGTTCATAATCTTGAAAACAAGATATGAACCTGGGGTCGGAAAACTGACCCCAGACTGTTTCTCAACTGGCGTCTCAGAGTCACATGTTTAACGTATCTGGTGGAAAATCTATAGATAAGAATATTAGTCTTAGTTACTGATTTGTTATTGATTACTCTTTCCTAATTACTCAATGTTTAATGATCATTTTGTTCTTTGGCCATGAAGGCCACATGAGTTATAGTTTAACTCCCTGCTTATTCTTTCATTCACAGCTGAAAGTATAATAAAGCTGGCTTGGATTCAGTTTTGGCACCTTCACCTTGGAGTGGTGTTGGTCCCCTGATCCTTGCTTTTCTCTAAATTCTTGTGTCTCATTTCTCATTCTCTTACTGTATCGTGTTTTCAGAAACCCTGCTTGTCCAGCTGGTCTCGACAGATACAAGCAACCCAACATTCACTGCAGCATTGTTTACAATAGCTAGGACATGAAAGGAACCTAAGTAAATGGCCACTGACAGAGCAATGGACTGCAAGGAGATCCAACCAGTCCATCCTAAAGGAAATCTGTCCTGAATATTCATTGGAAGGACCGATGTTGAAGCTGAAACTCCAATACTTTGGCCACCTGATGTGAAGAGCTGACTCATCTAAAAAGACCCTGATGCTGGGAAAGATTGAGGGCAGGAAGAGATCGGGATGACAGAGGATGAGGTGGTTGGAAGACATCACCGACTTGATGGACATGAGCTTGAGTAGGCTCTGGGAGTCAGTGATGGACAGGGAGACCTGGCGTGCTGCACTCCATGGGGTCGCAAAAAGTCCGACATGATTGAGTGACTGAACTGACAGAGGAATGGATAAATAAGATGTGGTACATGTATACAATGGAATATTATGTAACCAGAAAAAGAACAAAATAATGTCATTTGCAGCAGCATGGATGGACCTAGAATCTATCATATAAATGAAGTAAGTCAGAGAAAGATAAATATCATGATTCCACTTACAAGTAAAATCTAAAAAAAAAAAAAAATGATACAAATGAACTTATTTACAAAGCAGAAACAGAATCATACTTTGAAAACAAACATGGTTATGCATGGGGAAAAGTTGGTGGGGAAGGATAAATCAGGAGTTCAGGATTTACATATATACACTACTGGGCTTCCCTAGTGGTTCAGGTGTAAAGAAGCCGCCTGCCAATGCAGGAGACATGGTTTGACTCCTGGTCTGGTTAAGATCCCACATGCCATAGAACAACTAAGCACAGGCACCACCACCACTCAGCATGTGCTCTAGAGCCTGAGAGCCACAACTACTGAGCCCGCGTGCTGCAACTACTGAGCCCACATGCTCTAGAGCCCGTCGTCCCTCAAGAGAAGCCACTGCGCGGAGAAGCCCATGTTCCACAACTAGAGGGTAGCTTGCGCTCACTGCAGCTAGAGAAAAGCCCACACAGCAACGAAGACCCAGCACAGCCAAAAATAACCAGACAAAACTGTAAAACAAACAAACAAACATATACACAGTACTCTATATAAAATGGGGTTTCCTAGGTGGTGACAGTGGTAAAGAACCCGTCAGCCAATGCAAGAGACGTAAGAGATGTGGATTTGATCCTGGGTCAGGAAGATTGTCTAGAGGAGGAAATGGCAACCCATTTGCCCGGAGAACCCCATGGAGAGAGAAGCCTGGCAGGCTACAGTCCATAGGGTCACAAAGAGTTGGTTATGACTTAGCACGCACACATGCATACATAAAATAGATAATCAACAAAGACCTACTCTAAAGCACAGGGAACTCTACTCAATATTCTGTAATAAGCAAAGTGGGAAAAAAAGTCTGAGAAAGAATGGATATATATATATATATCAGTTCAGTTCACTCACTCAGTCGCGTCCAACTCTTTGCAACCCCATGAAATGCAGCATGCCAGGCCTCCCTGTCCATCACCAACTCCCAGAGTCCACCCAAACCCATGTCCATCAAGTTGGTGATGCCATACAGCCATCTCGTCCTCTGTCGTCCCCTTCTCCTCCTGCTTTCAATCTTTCCCAGCATCAGGGTCTTTTCAGATGAGTCAGCTCTTCACACCAGGTGGCCAAAGTACTGGAGTTTCAACTTCAACATCAGTCCTTCCAATGAACACCCAGGACTGATCTCCTCTGGGATGGACTGGTTGGATCTCCCTGCAGTACAAGGGACTCTCAAGAGTCTTCTCCAACACCACAGTTCAAAAGCATCAATTCTTCGGCACTCAGCTTTCTTTATAGTCCAACTCTCACATCTACACATAACTGCTGGACAAACCTGAGCCTTGACTAGATGGACCTTTGTTGGCAAAGTAATGTCTCTGCTTTTGAATATGCTATCTAGGTTGCTCATAACTTTCCTTCCAAGGAGTAAGCGTCTTTTAATTTCATGGCTGCAGTCACCATCTGCAGTGATTTGGGAGCCCCCAAAATAAAGTCTGACACTGTTTCCACATCTATTAGCCATGAAGTGATGGGACCAGATGCCATGATCTTAGATTTCTGAATGTTGAGTTTTAAGCCAGCTTTTGCACTTTCCTTTTGACTTTCATCAAGAGGCTCTTTAGGTCTTCTTCACTTTCTGCCATAAGGGTGGTGTCATCTGCATATCTGAAGTTATTGATACTTTTCCCGGCAATCTTGATTCCAGCTTGTGCTTCCTCCAGCCTAATGTTTCTCACGATGTACTCTGCATATAAGTTAAATAAGCAGGGTGACAATATACAGCCTTGACGTACTCCTTTTTCTATTTGGAACCAGTCTGTTGTTCCACATCCAGTTCTAAATGTTGCTTCCTGATCTGCATACAGGTTTCTCAAGAGGCAGGTCAGGTGGTCTGGTATTCCCATCTCTTTCAGAATTTTCCAGTTTATTGTGATCCACACAGTCAAAGGCTTTAGCATAGTCAATAAAGCAGAAATAGATGCTTTTCTGGAACTCTCTTGCTTTTTCAATGATCCAGCGGATGTTGGCTCTGATTCTCTGCCTTTTCTAAAACCAGCTTGAACATCTGGAAGTTCACGGTTCACATATTGCTGAAGCCTGGCTTGGAGAATTTTGAGCATTACTTTACTAGTGTGTGAGATGAATGCAATTGTGCGGTATATACATAAGTTAATCAGTTTGCTGTACATCTGAAACTAACACAACATTGTAAATCAACTATGTTCCTATATATATATATATATATATATATATTTTTAAAAAAGCAGAATTGAGGTTTCTTTCTAAGAAGAAATTCTGCCCCAAGTGTAGAATCAACTCCTGCCCAAGAATTTCCAGCCTGCTAGCTGCCTGACAAACTTCAGATTTGCTACCTCCCACAACTACCAGATGATACAACAGAGTCTGCCCGCAAGGCAGGAAAGTGGTGTTCAATCCCTGGGTCGGGAAGATCCCCTGGAGAAGGAAATGGTAACCCACTCCGGTATTCTTGCTTGGAAAATCCCGTGGATGGAGGAGCCTGGTGGGCTACAGTCCATGAGGTCTCAAAGAGTTGGACACGATTGAGCAACTAATACTTTACTTCTACAATTACACAGTAATGAGGGGCTTCCCTGGTGGTTCGAATGGTAAAGAATCCACCTGCAATTTGGGAGAACTCAGTTTGATCCTTGGGTTGGGAAGATGCCCTGGAGGAGGGCAAGACAACCCACTCCAGTATTTTTGCCTGGAGAATCCCCACTGACGCAGGAGCCTGGCGAGCTGCAGTCCATGGCATTGCAAAGAGTTGGTCACAACTGAGCAACTAAGCACAAGACAACAGAATTACATAAGCCAATTCCTTTAAATAAATCTCTCTTCAGCAATCCTCAGCAATCCAACACCCATCAATGTATGTCACCACATCAAAAGAGTAAGGAAAGAGACTTCCCCGGCAGTCCAGTGATTAAGATCTGCCTTCCAATGCAGGGGACTCCAGTTCGACCCCTTGTTGGGGATCTAAGACCCCACATGCTGTGGGGAACTAAGCCTATGTGCTGGAACTACTGAACCCGCACCTGCAATGAAAGATCTCACACGCTGCAACTAAGACCTGACACAGCCAAATAAAAAAAATACTTAAAAGAAAAAAGAATAAGGAAGAAAAACCTTATGGTCATTTGACACAGAAAAAGCATACAGTAAATCAACACCCATTCATCATCAAACTTTCCAGCAAATTACAAATAAAAAGCAACCCTATGAAAAATCCTTACCTAACTCTGTACTTAGAGATAAAATATTAAGGCTTTTTCTCAAAGCTTGCCGAAAAAGGTGGACGCCCACTCTCACTGTTTCTATTAAACACTGTACTTATGATCCTATCCAGTGGGTCAAACCATAAAAAGAAATAACTCTTTTATTCAGAGATTACATGATTTTTTACACAGAAAATTTTAGGAAATCTATAAAAGAACTACTAGAACTAATAACTTTAACAAGGTAACAATATAAGACCAATCAACCATATTTCTATATACTAGCAAAATACTAGAGTATCAAAAGCACTCAAGAAAAAACAAGAACAAAGTTATACCAGCTGACTTAAACTTTTTGCAGAACTTTATTAATCATAACTAATTGAAATGGCCTAAGGATATTCATTTAATTCACTGGAATAGAATAGAAAGTCCAGAAAAACATACATATTTTTAAGTCACTTGATTCTTCATAAAAGGCACCAAAACAATGCAGTGGGGAATGGAAAGTATTTCCAATAAATGGTGATGAAACCACTGGCCACCATACAGAAAAGAAAAAAATGAAATTTAACCCCTAACTTACACTATATACAAATATCAATTTAAGGTGGCTCTTAGACTTAAATGTGAAAGCTACAAATTACAAAGCTTCTAAAAGAAACAGATTATCTTCTTGTCCTAGTGGTAGACGTAGACAGAGGTTTCCTAGATAAAACACAGCAAAATCTACAAAAGAAAAGCATACATATATAAAGGACCGATATACAGAATATGTAAGAACTCATAGCTCACTAATAAACAGGCAAAAAATCTGAACACTTTATAAAGAAAAATGCAAGAATACCCCCAAAATACATGAAAAACTGCTCAATATCAACAGTCATGAGGGAAATGGGAATCAAAAATATACTTAGGGGACTTCCCTGGTGGCCCAGTTAAGAATCTGCCTTACGATGCTGGGGACCTGGGTTTGATCCTTGGTCAGGGAACGAAGGTCCCACAGCCTCGGAGCACCTAAGCCCACGGCCGCAACTACTGAAGGCTATGCGCTCTGCAGCCCACGCACAACTGGAGTCTGTGCGCTGCAACACAAGTTCCGCAGGCCGCAACTAACTCCCAACACAGTTAATAAAACAGAACTATACTGAGATAATGGAACAGACATCCAGTCATTCTGGATGTATGAGAATACCATTTAATCCTCATTCTCAAAAAATATAAGAATACCAAAAAATACATGAAAAACTGGTGGGAAATACATGAAAAAATCATATGCTAGTGGGAGTGTAAAATAGTACAACCACTTTGGGAAACAAACCACTGTGACTTACAAAAACATGGATGAATCTTAAAAACACTATGCTGGGGGAGGGAGGGGGGAGGAGGGTTCAGGATGGGGAGCACGTGTATACTTGGGGCGGATCCATCTCGATGTATGGCAAAAGCAATACAATATTGTAAAGTTAAGCAAAATAAAATTTAATAAAAAAAATAAAAAAAAAACACTATGCTGAGTTGAAAAACAGTTTTACACATATAATACACCATTTTATGAATTCAATTTCTATGTAGTCCTAGATCAGGCAAACCTAACCTATGTTGAAATAATCAGAACAATAGTTGCCTTCTGGAAGAAGGAGGGGATAGGGGTGGGACTGATTGGGAATGGACATGAAGTAATTCTCAAGGATGATGAAAATAATGTTTAATAGGGATGTAGGCATTTGTAAGATCTCACAAAATTAAAAACATAAGATTTATGGATATGACTGTAGGTCAATTTTATCTCAAAACAAACACAATATTCAATTAATGACTGCATGATAAAATGTTCAGGGAGTAATGGTTACTGATGCTTGCAACTTCTTTTGAAATGCACTTAAAAAGTTAACTGATGGATATATAGGGAGATACATTATTTAATAAAGCAACAGAGGTGACTTTACTCTTTAAGTCTGAATATTTTCATTGAAAAAAGGTGGAAACGGGAGAATAAGGAAGACCTTTATGTATGTATATGAAGAAATCTCCAAGATGTAGGGTTATATGTTTCATATTTATAAAGAGAACACAACAAATGCCCTTCTAAACAATGTCAATTACTATAAAAGTGTATGACCCAGGTGTCTTCCACTGTACTACTACTTAAATAATTTATATGGTTCAAAAAAGACAAAATGAAAATGATTTAAACAAAACAAAAAACAAAGCCCTATTTTCAAGTACTTTAACGTTATGTATAATTTATTTAAAATTACAAAAGATCATTTTTCCAATTAGCTTTTAGTGCTACTTAGTACTACTCTAAAGATACTATAACTAGCTTAATGAACAGATCATTAAATTTTCATTTTTGCATTTTTTATAATAGTAGGCTATGGTACCCTACTCCAGTACTCTTGCCTGGAAAATCCCATGGATGGAGGAGCCTGGTAGGCTGCAGTCCATGGGGTCACTAAGGGTCGGACACGACTAAGCGACTTCACTTTAACTTTCCACTTTCATGCATTGGCGAAGGAAATGGCAACCCGCTCCAGTGTTCTTGCCTGGAGAATCTCATGGATGGAGAAGCCAGGTAGGCTGCAGTCCATGGGGTCACATAGAGTCAGACATGACTGAAGCGACTTAGTAGTAGTAGTAGTAGTAGTAGCAGCATGAATAAATCCATCTTACTTGAGAAGAGAACTCACCAACAATGAGTTTAAAAAAATAGTAACATAAACATTTACATTAAAATTTATATCCCTTTGGAAAAAATTTACTTATTATTTGGATGCACCAGGTCTTCCTTGCGGCATGCAGGATCTTCAGTTGTGGCATGCGAACTCTCAGTTTCACATGTGGGATCTAGCTCCCTAACCAGGGGATCAAACCTGAGTCCCCTGCATTGGAGTGTGGATGCTTAGCCACTGGACTAGTTCCAATGTCTCTTTTTTTAATCATCATGGTGAAGAGAGTTCTATTCTATGCTTTTGTAGGTTATAAAGTAACTGGTGAATAATGAGGAAGAAAAAACAAGCAAAGAATGTGAAAGAGAACAAAACTTTTTTTTTTAACTTAAAAAAATAAGGTTAACATTCTTTGGTCACAAGAGGAGATAATATAAAACTTAAAATAAAGACAAATTTTTTAATAATCAAAGCAGCAAAATCATAACAGTTAAAAAAACAAAAAATAGGGTTAGGGAAATAGGGCACTTTGCATATGCATATCGATTAACATATAACACACTCCGTAAAATACAAGAATTATAAACATGATTTAAAACACTTACCCCTTCTGCTTCAAAGGTAATTCAAGTTTAAATATGGTAGCATCATTAACAACTGCTTTATATGCCTGCATATAATATAAAATAAGATATGAACATTATTTTTAATACTTAAAATACAGTTAGAGGAATTATTGTAATTCTAAAAAATACAATTTTTTTTTTTTAAGGCAGAGGAACCAGAGACCAAATTGCCAACATCCGCTGGATCATCGAAAAAGCAAGAGAGTTCCAGAAAAACATCTATTTCTGCTTTATTGACTATGCCAAAGCCTTTGACTGTGGATCACAATAAACTGTGGAAAATTCTGAAAGACACAGGAATACCAGACCACCTGATCTGCCTCTTGAGAAATTTGTATGCAGGTCAGGAAGCAATAGTTAGAACTGGACATGGAACAACAGACTGGTTCCAAATAGGAAAAGGAGTACGTCAAGGCTGTATATTGTCACCCTGCTTATTTAACTTATATGCAGAGTACATCATGAGAAACGCTGGACTGGAAGAAACACAAGTTGGACAACACACAAGAAACACAAGTTGGAATCAAGATTGCTGGGAAAAGTGTCAATAACTTCAGATATGCAGATGACACCACCCTTATGGCAGAAAGTGAAGAAGACCTAAAGAGCCTCTTGACGAAAGTCAAAGAGGAAAGTGCAAAAGCTGGCTTAAAACTCAACATTCAGAAAACGAAGATCATGGCATCTGGTCCCATCACTTCATGGCTAATAGATGTGGAAACAGTGGAAACAGTGGCTGACTTTATTTTGGGGGGCTCCAAAATCACTGTACATGGTGACTGCAGCCAAGAAATTAAAAGACGCTTACTCCTTGGAAGGAAAGTTATGAGCAACCTAGATAGCATATTCAAAAGCAGAGACATTACTTTGCCAACAAAAGTCCGTCTAATCAAGGCTATGGTTTTTCCAGTGGTCACATACGGATGTGAGAGTTGGACTGTGAAGAGAGCTGAGTACCAAAAAACTGATGCTTTTGAACTGTGGTGTTGGAGAAGACTCTTGAGAGTCCCTGGGACTGCAAGGAGATCCAACCTTGCAGGATCCATTTTAAAGAATGATCCATTCTGAAGGCGATCAGCCCTGGGATTTCTTTGGAAGGAATGATGCTAAAGCTGAAACTCCAATACATTGGCCACCTCATGTGAAGAGTTGACTCATTGGAAAAGACTCTGATGCTGGGAGGGATTGGAGGCAGGAGGAGAAAGGGACGACAGAGGATGGGATGGCTGGATGGCATCATTGACTCGATGGACGTGAGTCTGAGTGAACTCTGGGAGTTGGTGATGGACAGGGAGGCCTGGCGTGCTGCGATTCATGGTGTCGCAAAGAGTCAGACACGACTGAGCGACTGAACTGAACTGAACTGAAAAAATACAAATTAGCTTTTTTTTAATGATGTATCTGGCCTGATAGAATTTTTCTAATTAATGATTTCAACATGCTCTTGTCATGTTATGATTATCATTATTCTCAAGTGAGGTCTTAATGTGGCCTGATAACCGTAACATTTTCTCTTGTCCACAGTCTCCTAGAAAATATTTTCATATCACCTCCTTTTTCTTCAAATCTCCAGTATTTCCTCCCTCATGCATATCCTCAGCTGATGATATGACCTATTTCATGGAGAAAACCAAAGTAATCAGAATTCCCTCCTCTCCAGCATCATCAATTTTCCCTTTCTCCATTATTTTTATAGCCTCAGTATGCATATATATTATATTAAATCTTAAAGATTCTCTCTTGGCTTTGTCCACCTTCAGCTACTACCCCATATTTCTCTGTCTCTCATTAGGCTAAACTTTTGGAAGAATTATCTAACTCATTGTCACTAATTTCACTGCTACCATTCTTATTTGAAACTGTTTTAATCAGGCTTTCAACACTTCTACTCCAATCAGTCATTCTTGTCAAAATCACTCACAACTTCCATGTAGCTGAAGACCACAGTCGGTTAGATCCTTATCTCACCTGACCCGTCAGCAGGATTTGAAAACAGCAAACCATGCCCTCCTCCTACAAAGAATGTTTCCCGCTTGTTTTCTAGCACAGCATTCTCCTCTCTCCTCAGGAAAGATGGTTCCTATTTTTCCAATAACTAACTTTAGAATGCCCCAGGTCAATCCTTGGGTTTCTTCTCTTTGCTACTCTCACTCTTAATTTGAAGACTATATATAGCCAGTGTCAGAGCTTTAAAAACCATCTGTATGCTGAAGGTCCCAAATTTATTTTTGCAGGCCCACCCCTCCATTAAACTCCAGATCTGATGTTGCCATATGGATGTTTAATAAACATTTCAAAGTTAACTTTGTCCAGAACCGAGTTCCTAGTCTCTCTTTAACCATCTCCCCAAAACCTGCTTCTTTCAAAGTCTTCATCTTCCCTCACCTCAGCAAGCATATACTTTTAACTGATCAGAAAATCTGAGTGTCATCTTTGACAGATCTCTTTTGATCACATTCCACATCTGATTCCAGTATCAAGTCCTACATACTCAATTTTCACAACACATTAAAAATCCAACAACTTTTGACTACCTCCACCTACTATCCTTCTGGGCTGCGTGTCCATCATTACTTAACTGAATTACTTAAATAGGTTCTTAACCCATATTCTTGCTTCCTCTCTTGCCTCCTTCAGCCTATTCTTTTTGTAGCAAGACAGGTGATTCTGATAAAACGTTAAGTCAGATCTTGTCATTTAGTTTATATTAAACTAATATATTAAACTTTCTATGAGTTTCTACACTACTCAGAGTAGAAATAAAACTCCTTACCATGGCTCTCACAGTCTTACAATGATCTGGTCTCCTATTATCCCTGGCTACCCATTTCTGATTTCTTACTATTCTCCCCCTCACTCAATCCACTCTGGCCACAATGATCTCTTTCTTCTCTGGTTCCGGAACATGACAGGCATAGTCTTGCCTTAGAGTCTTTACAAGTGCTGTCCCTTCTGGCTAAAGCATTATTCCCTCAGACAGGCACGTGACTTATTTCTTAGTCAACTTCAATCTTAATCTGAATGTCACCTCAATAAAGCCTTTGCAGGCCATTCAATTTAATATTTCAAACCACCTTATTACCTCCATACTCCCTTAAATCTCTTTCATATTTTATTTACCTATGTACCTATGTACCTTTCTATCCATTTCTCTATCTAAACACAGTGACTTTTAAAAAGCTACTGAAGAAAGCTGATTGTCTTTTTAGAGTCTAGAAAAATATTTCACTTGGGAAGTAAGGAAAGGTAGTTTAAGAGTGGAAAAACTAATGGTAATTTCTAGTGATAGGTTTATGACACTGAAAAAGATACAACTTTAAGGATAATATTATGTTTCATTATCATTATCCTAGACTATAATGATGGGAAATAAGGTATGGAAAACAGGGATAAATGTGATATAACTCTCATAAGAGCCGTAGGAAAGGAAATAGGACAAAGAAATCAACTGTGCTTGGGATAGGATGTGGGAAGAGGCAGAGTATCAAGGAAATTCCAAGAGAAGTATACTTTGAACTGAGTCAAGGAAGGATAAGTAGGAATTCAATAATCAGTAACATTCTAAACAGGAAAACATTCTTGACAAAATGAGGAAGAGAGCTAATTTCTAGCTAAATTTTGGTTCACAACCATATCCAATCCTTACAAAAGCATATAAGAAATCATATGTAATATGGTTGCCCTTCACTGTTGAAAAATAAGAGTTGCTAGGTTTTTTACTTTGTAGTTTAATAGCACAATGATGCAAGTTTCTTACTACAATTAAATTACGATAATAGTGTTAACATACAGGAATATTACCTTGTCTCTTGCAGTAAGAAATCTTGGGTCATCTTGAAAAGCTTCTTTGACAAGTTTACTGAATCTATTAAATAGTGTAAGTAACTGCTCAACATACTTCTCAGAGTCCTAAAAAATAAAGTGTTTTATATTAAGTTGAGTTTAAAAAAAAGAGACTAATACACAAAAAATAAGAAAATATAAATATAATTTTAATAAATCATTATAGCTTTAAAATTTGGAAAATTTTCTAAAATATTTTTTTCTTAGGAAAGGTGTTCCAACATCACTGTTTTACCATCAATTACTAGTTTAAATACCTGATCCTGCATTTACAAAATAACCTTGATATATACCTATTATTGTCATTGAGGAAAACTTACAGTAGTAATAGTTTCAGCAGCTGCTACCATATCTGCCAGGCCCGCACTGATGATATGCTCCTCCAAGTCTTTTAACATTGGTTCTATCCCATTAGGAACTTTGTCCATCAATGAAAACATTAAATGTAATTCTGAAAGGATAGGACATACTCATGTAATCATTTCATCCATCAGAATAGATTTTCTCTTTGATTTGTATCATGGATCTAGAATGCCTATGATAATAAGAGTGTGGGGAAATATTAGTTGGAAGTTGACAGCTTTAACAGTATTCTGCGAGTACAATTAGTTTAGGAATTGTTATAATAAGCATAAGCATAATACTATAACTGCCTGACCTACCTTTTCAGTCTGACACAAATTATTTTTAAAAGAAACTCTAAATAAAGAGATCACATACTGTAAAACCCAACTCCTCTTAAAAGGTGAGTCACCTGACTTTCAATAAAATGGAAAATATTTATTCTAAGAAACACGAAAGTTTACACAGAAGATAAGTACATTTCATAAGCCAGATGTAATATTAAACACACGATACACAGCAACATCAAGGTGTAAAATAATCATGTCCTTAGATTATTCAGAGTATCTATATTATAAGATAATATAAAACTATATTCATAAAGAATTTTTCAGTTTATAAAACTTTCTCCTGTTAACCCCCCACCTTGGATCAGTGGACTCTACTTAGTTTGGCATACAGAAATTCAAATATTTCATTTGTACCAAGTGAGAAACTTGCTTTTACTACAAAAATACTTCTGAAGAATGTATAGATTTAAATGAACTGAAATACATAGTTGAAATGCAACTAGATATTAAATAGGACCTTGCAATTTTATAACATGAAATCTAGAGAGCAATACATCAAAATGTTAAAAGTGGTTGTCTCTGAGCAGTAAGGATATGGGTAATTTTTCTTTTTGGTATGTATTTCTTTTGGTATTAATGTACTTTCTACTTCCCCAAATATAACTTTATGGGGGAGAGGGATCAAGATTACCAACACAGGGAGTTTTATTGCTTTCTAAAAATATTTGTCATAAAGTTCCACACAAAAGTCAAATTACCTAGTTCTATCCTATACCTGTATATTGTCACCCTGTTTATTTAACTTATATGCAGAGTACATCATGAGAAATGCTGGACTGGAAGAAACACAAGTTGGAATCAAGATTGCCGGGAGAAATATCAATAACCTCAGATATGCAGATGACACCACCCTTATGGCAGAAAGTGAAGAGGGGCTAAAAAGCCTCTTGATGAAAGTGAAAGTGGAGAGTGAAAAGGTTGGCTTAAAGCTCAACATTCAGAAAACGAAGATCATGGCATCTGGTCCCATCACTGCATGGGAAATAGATGGGGAAACAGTGGAAACAGTGTCAGACTTTGTTTTTCTGGGCTCCAAAATCACTGCAGATGGTGACTGCAGCCATGAAATTAAAAGACGCTTACTCCTTGGAAGGAAAGTTATGACCAACCTAGATAGCATATTCAAAAGCAGAGACATTACTTTACCAACAAAGGTTCGCCTAGTCAAGGCTATGGTCTTTCCTGTGGTCATGTATGGATGTGAGAGCTGGACTGTGAAGAAGGCTGAGTGCCGAAGAATTGATGCTTTTGAACTGTGGTGTTGGAGAAGACTCTTGAGAGTCCCTTGGACTGCAAGAAGATCCAACCAGTCCATTCTGAAGGAGATCAATCCTGGAATTTCTTTAGAAGGAATGATGCTAAAGCTGAAACTCCAGTATTTTGGCCACCTCATGCGAAGAGTTGACTCATTGGAGAAGACTCTGATGCTGGGAGGGATTGAGGGCAGCAGGAGAAGGGGACGACAGAGGATGAGATGGCTGGATGGCATCACTGACTCGATGGATGCGAGTCTGAGTGACCTCCGGGAGCTGGTGATGGACAGGGAGGCCTGGCGTGCTGCAGTTCATGGGGTCGCAAAGAGTCGGACACGACTGAGCGACTGATCTGATCTGATCCTATACCAACAAAGGTTCGTCTAGTCAAGGCTATGGTTTTTCCTGTGGTCATGTATGGATGTGAGAGTTGGACTGTGAAGAAGGCTGAACGCCAAAGACCTGGTGCTTTGGAACTGTGGTGTTGGAGAAGACTCTTGAGAGTCCCTTGGGCTGCAAGGAGATCCAACCAGTCCATTCTGAAGGAGATCAGCCCTGGGATTTCTTTGGAAGGAATGATGCTAAAGCTGAAACTCCAGTATTTTGGCCACCTCATGCAAAGAGTTGACTCATTGGAGAAGACTCTGATGCTGGGAGGGATTGGGGGCAGGAGGAGAAGGGGACGACAGAGGATGAGATGGCTGGATGGCATCACTGACTCGATGGATGTGAGTCTGAGTGAACTCCGGGAGTTGGTGATGGACAGGGAGGCCTGGCGTGCTGCGATTCATGGGGTCGCGAAGAGTCAGACATGACTGAGTGACTGATTTGATCTGATCCTATACTGTACATTTATCATTTAAATTAGCCTTTAAAAGCAGAGTCTTACTTTTGAGAACAAATTGAAATGCACATAAGCACATGCAAACATACTGATACCCAAGGAGAAAAAAATCCTTAAAATACAAGTTCATAATCTTCTTTACAGCATTTTTAACTATGCTAAATATTTTGATCCTTTTCTTTACACAGTTTGCCATAATGAAAATATCTACATATAAAAGAAAGATCTAACTGTAATGTATTAAAAGTGATGTGCTTCAAAGATATTCTATTAAAAAAGTATGATAACTTTATGTAGTGTTTTATACCTACTTTCAGTTTCGTTTCGCTTGATCATGCCTTGGCACTCTGCTAAGATAGTCTCTTTAAACGATGTCACCAGGGCATTTACACAGCATTCCATGAGCTGAAATACATCAAAAATTGGTCAAGGCTATTTTAAGCACAAATAAGGCACAAATCTACTCCACCTTATTTTGCTTTACAGTTCCATAAAACCACATTGTTCACAACAGCACAAAACTAAGTATACTGAAAGTAGATTTTACTTACCTTTATTAGAGGATTGATGAAGATGGATACTCTATATTCGTTTACCAAATACACTCCCCCCTCAGGAAAAGCCTAGGAACTCAGGTTCTCTACAGAAATTTTAGTAAAAGTCCCCAGTGAGGGAAGGAAAAAAAATTTTAATCTACAAAATCAAATTAAAATAAAAAAACAAACTTTAATGAACTCTTATCTGGAGAGAACCTGTGTTGAAGTTAGATGCTAAAATTCTAACATTCGATTCAACTCATAGTAGGTATCACTGCTGTGGGCACCAAAGAAGCGTTAGGATACCAAGAAAAGAAAGCTATAACCTCAGATGTGGAGAAGATCACTATCTTATAAAGGGCAAACTTTAATAAATAAACTCAGTTAAGTGGCAAAACACATACATACAAACAAAGGAACTATCATTTTTTTCTGGGTAGTTAAAAAGGTCTCATCCACCTGATGAAATTTAAATTGGATCTTGAAAAGTGAATACAGGTCTTAAAATGGATTGGTTATTCTAAGAATATGAAACTGAATACGGCAGTGAAGAGATAATAGGAGAGAAAGGTAGAAAGGTAGACTGGAGCAAGATTACAAATAAAGATCTAAGGTTTGGGACTTCAAAGGTTGTTGTTGCTGCTTAGTTGCTAAGCTGCATCTGACTCTTTTGCAACCCTTTGGACTGTAGCCCACCAGGAGCCTCTGTCTATGGGAGTTTTCAGGCAAGAATATTGGAGTGAATTACCATCTCCTTCTCCAGGGGATCTTTCCCACCCAAGGAATGAACCCGCATCTCCTGAATTGCCAGGCAGATTCTTTACTGCTGAGGCACCAGGGAAGCCCATTCTATAGGTATGAAAGGTTTTAAACAGAAGATAAATGTAATGAACTTCTATTCCCCCACCAAGTCATTTTTAAAAGATCAGTCTAACTGATCAGCAAGGTAGGTAGTACTGAGTGGTAGTAGGGAGACTGACAAGGCTGTTGTTGAAAGATTCTAAGTAAGATGATCAGGGTCTAACGTTCTGGTTGGGTCTCAGGAAAATCCACCCCACTCCATCACTGCTCCTCTGTGTCATGTATTTTTACTCTCCTTGCAGGTATCAAAATGCATAGGTTGTGATTACCTACACAAGGTTCACTAAGGCTGATATCTCTCTTCTTAAAACAGATCAGCTATCTGTATTAAGGAAAGGGAATTATATGTGCCTTACGAGTTCTTTGCTAAAAATTCCTCTTAGAACTGACTTAATGTTGCTAATTACTAAAGTTGAATTTGAGAATGGAGATTCATTATACCACTTTCTATTTCTTAAAATGTTAAAAAATTTCTGCAATAAAAGTTTTTAGGTCCCTCCATCTTTGAGAATTATGCTAATGACTTTAAAGTCCATGTATGTTAATTCTGTCCTAAGGAAAGCAATAGATAAATGAAGTGGTTGAGAAATTTCTGCCAAGGCGGGAAGCTCTGACACAACTGCTGAGTAAATTTCATTCTATACCGGCTCTGGAATATGCACAACAGAACACTCCCACTTTCAACAGAGAATAGGTAAATCTAACTACATATAACTTATAATGAATAAGAAAGTGCAACCAGAATAAGCTCTGTTTTCTAAAATAAGCTCTATTTTCTAAATTCATCTGTTTTCTATTTCACTGAAAATTTACACATGAACATAATCTAGCTCTAGAGTAGTCCAAATTCTGCAGGCTCCAAAAAATCTAGAGTTGTGTGTTTCAACCTGTTTGTTGTGAAATGTTTTAACGGCTGTGTCCAGCTTTCCCTTTTAAAATAATATAGAACAGAACTACAACAAAAATATCAGAGTGCTTCACATACAATAACAATGAATATTATTTCATATAATTTTGTTTCAGATATGAGTAAATAACCAAAGAACATACTAAGTTGCAATAAAAAATGTATTTCTTATTATGGGTTTCAGTGAAGATTAAAAGGAAAGGCTAGGGAGGCTAGGTGGTCCAGTGGTTATGACTCAGCCATTCACTGCTAAGGGCCTGGGTTCAGTTCCTAATCAAGAAACCAAGATCCTACAAGCCATGTGATACAACCAGAAAAAAATAAATGAATAAATAAAATAAAGGAGAGGCTACACTGACAAGATAGCGGAAGTAAATTGAGCAGAATTTGGTAACTGCTTAGATGACAGGAGTTAGGGTTATAACAGGTTACTGAGGGAAAAAAAGGAAGGTTACTGAAGCACTTTCTAGCTTGAAAGGTTAAACAAATTATTACAGTAACAAATATCTTTTAATGAGAACCTATGCTGTACCTTTACATACAGTATCTGATTAATATCAATATGTCATTTAACCCATGACAACCTTATGAAGCAGGTATTTAACATATGAGCAAATATGCTTAGAGAGGCTAAGTTACTTTCAAATGTTATACAGTTCATAAGATCTTGAGCTGTAATATGAGGTCAGGTATGTGACTCCAAGCCTATGACTTGTGATACTATATTAGAGAGCAATTATACTTAGTAATGGCTATGTGCTCAGAAATTAGTTAAGTGTTGTAAGAAATAGAGAAGATAAAACATGGTTTATATGCGCAATTCTCTCACAATATAGTTGGGGTTATGCAACTATAGTATATCTAAAAATGTATGCATTCTTCATACATAACAGAGGTATATGAAAAGTTCAATTACAATAAAGCAAAGAAGTGGAAATAAACACACTATTACTACACTATAAACTTCACAAGGATAGACTGTGCTCTGTCCAGCTATATACTCATGGACTCAACACAGTGCTTGATAAATAACATAAAGCAGCCGACAATCTGCTACTAAATCAAGCTGTAGAAACAATAGATACAGTGGGAATTCAAATAAGAGAAAATGGATGTAGGCTAGAGTATTTGGAGAGACTACTACAAGATGGGCTTTAAGAATTCTGAAGGATTTGAATAGGAAGAAAAGAATAGTAAAATACTTAAAAGCATGAATCCAAGAAAAAAATGAACAGAATGAAGTATATGAATCAGTAATTATTTCTTAGTGGGTAGGATGACTCTTATTGGACAGTATTAAGTTGGAAAAAGAACTTAGGACCAAAATATGAAGGGCCTTGAAAACAATGATATTATGGTTACTGAATAAATAAGTAAAAATTGAAAGTGATGCTTATAAAAGAGTAGCCTGAACTCACAAAAGAAGAAATACAAATGGTTCATAATAAGAATAAACATGCTCAGCCTCATTAATGATTTTTCTTCTTCTTCTTTTCTTGGTCATGCCATACACCATGTGGGATTTTAATTCCCCAACCCAGGATGGAACCCAGGCCCTCTGCACTGGAAGCATAGAGTCTTAACCACTGGACTGGCAGGGAAGTCCCCCAGTAATTTTTAAACGCACATAAAAAATCTTTTAAAATCTACAATACCAGGAAATTGGAAAAATTAATAGACTGACAAAACTCAGATCAGCAAAAATAAACAAGCATATTGTTAATGGAAATAAAAATTAACAATAATATTTCTGAGAATCAGTTTGGTATTATATAGCAATCGGTAAAAGGTGCATACTCTTTGCTTCAGCAATCTCATTTCCAGGAAATTCCATTCCAAGAGAATGCCATATATAAGAAAGATGTATGTATAAAGATGTCAAAAATATATAAGGATGTAAGATATAAAGATATAAGCATGTAAATATATTCCAGGAAGAACTATTCATAAAATATAATATATAATAATAATGAATAATAATGAAAATTCCCATCAGTAGAGAATTGGTTTCTATAGTGCATATATATGATGAAATACATACAGGCATTAAAAATAATGTTATAATACAGATGTGTTTAGCATAGCAATGTACATCATATTTTTTTTAAACTTTGGAAAAAAAGAGAAGAAAGAAAAAGGGAATTCCCTGGTGGTCCAATGGTTAGGACTTTGCACTTTCACTCTGACGGCCTGGGTTTGATCCCTGGTCAGGGAACTAAGATCCTGAATGCTAAAAAAAAGGCGGGGGGAAGGAAAAGAAAGAGTAAGAAAGGAGGAAAAGGAAAGAAATGAAAAAAGGGATCTTAACCAAGTAAGTATTACAGAACAGTGATCATTGTTGAATCTGCTGGCTGAGTTTGGAGGGTGGGGTTCATTCCACTATTTTCTCTACTTTTGTAAATATTTGAAAAGCTTCATAGCAAATAATTTTTTTTTAAAAAAAGAGAATAATTATGGTATAGATCCCTGTGTATTGAAAAATCCTTTAGAAAACTACTTTATATAGGCAAAAAGAAGAAAGGTCAGTTACTTATTTCCAAAGAGTCTTGCCATCACAAGAGGGTCAGACCCTTGAGGGCAGGGACCACGTTATTGCTCTTTTGTATTTTTCTCCCCATCATTTACCAAAGTCCTACAAACAGAGTCAACCCTGAGTATATACTGGTTATTTGAAAAATACATCTTGAATGGAAAGGATAGTGATAAACCATCTCTCTCACCTTGTATTCCCTTTCTGTCTCCTTTTGCTAGCTTCCGTGAAGAAAAAAACTTTTTGCCATATGTCATCAATTCCTGTATTTTGCCTGAGATGAGCACAACTTCTAAATCCATAGCAATCTCCCCAGAGGTCTGCAAGGTGAAACACTTTAACTATCAATGTGCTTGATGTTTTACCTTCCTTTATAGCAAAACTCTTCAAAGATGATGCCTGCCATAAAACACAGCAGGCACTCAGTATTTGCTGAATGAATGAATGAATGCATAGGTCTGTGGGCTAACTGACATAGTAGAGTCTTTTTTAGTGGTATTCAATTTGCACAATTAATGCTACTTCACTGAAGTTTAATGAAAGCAATAGGAACAGTTCTGACTTTTGTTACATAATTCCATATAAGTAATAATTTGCTTTTCCCTGAGCTGTAAAATAGAGTCATCGAATTAAAAATTATTCTAGATCACTCCACCTTAAGATTCTACTTTATCATTATCAGGTCTTTAACCATACAAAGATATCTATAATGTATTCAAGAATTCATTTATTCCATGTATGGCTATTCTCAAAATTAACTTTTTTTTTTAAACCTTTATAACCAGTGTTAGGTTGTTTCATTTCTAAACTAGTTATACAAGTAACTCTCTATAGACCAATGAAGCCAATTAAGACTCACCTTGACTTTTTAAATACCACTCTTAATATACTTAAATACTTGAAGGTTAACAAGTACTTTAAAGCTAATAACTTATGACCTTGTTGCTAATTCAGTTTTTTACTCAATGTTTTGTGTATGTAGTAAAATAGTTTCTGTCTGAAAATAAGTAAGCAACTTCTGTAAACCACAGCCCTAAAAGTAAAAAGTACCATGCTAGGCACAGCATTAAATGTTTTGATATGGTAGTGCATTAAACACAAGTAGGTATTATCCCACTTTACAATTTGAAGAAATTGATAACGGGCACACAGCTAGTAAAATGACAATGAATTAAACTCCTCACCTTCTTCCAACACGTATGCCCCTAATCAGTGTAACACACTGCCTCCCTTTCAGAGCTTTGGTCACTGTGAAGAAATGAAGACTAACCATCACCATTTCACTCTCTCTATTCCATCATTCCATTTAACTCGAGTGTTACTTTGAAGACAGGAATCAGTTCTATCTTCTTATCCTTGCTATCACAAGGCTTGACATAGTTCAGGTGCATAATAAATAATAAACATATGACTTCAGGTAAAACCAAGGTATATAAGACTATCACCTAAAACACCAATAGCCTCAGAAAAAAATTTTTTCAAGTTATTTTCTTTTATATTTTTTCTCATTCTTTTGGGCATTAATTGATATATAAAAGGAAATACTTTATATACTTTACATAAAAGGAGAATAATCTCACTGCTACATTTGCTACAATGTAGGCAAATGCCATGCTTTTGTTAATAGTTTGTCCCAGGCCCTCTAATCTACTTAATAATCAGTAAATTTGCCTTAACATTTCTAAATTTGGAGAAAATGGAAAATGTCGCAATATTAGCCACACTTTTAATCCAACAGTGTTAATTTTCTCAACTTTTTAATGCATAATAATGTTGAAATTTTTGAAAGAATGGCAACATCATTTTAGAGGAACTGTTTTTTTCTCATTCTTTTCTTACTGTTAAGTGTCACTTTTTGCGGTCAATAGCACCTCTTCAGGCAGCAGAGCTCTGAAGCCTTTTACCCAGTTTTGCTCGTCTGCCACAGGCCCATCTCATTTTAGAGGAACTGTTTTTTCTCATTCTTTTCTTACTGTTAAGTGTCACTTTTTGCGGTCAATAGCACCTCTTCAGGCAGCAGAGCTTTGAAGCCTTTTACCCAGTTTTGCTCGTCTGCCACAGGCCCATCCAATGATAATCAATCTTACTAGAACCGTGTGTATAATTGGATCTAGGTGGGACTAAGTTCCTCTCCTATAAGTAAAAGTTGAAGTAGGCCTATCAGACATCTAATACAATGCAGCTGCTCAGAACTCTTGGCCTAACTTACTTTCTAAGTTCTCCACTGAACTGCAAGTAGCTATAATTGCTAAATGGGTTATCTTCTAGATGAGTCAAGTATCACTATATAATACCTACTACAAACACATATATACTGATGACTCAAGCATGCTTGCAACATGTATACAGACACACTTACACACAAAGTGTATGATCCACTCAACCCAAACTAGGCCAATTAGAGTGAGGCTAATTAACCAGTGGGGCAAGACTCCTCTTAAGTCACAAACTGGAGAGAAAAACTGGCAGCATTCATGATCCTGACTTCAATTAAACACAGGTGCATTGGTGACTCAAATAACATGAGCACTATTACTATCAGATCAGATCAGATCAGTTGCTCAGTCGTGTCCGACTTTTTGCGACCCCATGAACCGCAGCACGCCAGGCCTCCCTGTCCATCACCAACTCCCGGAGTTCACTCAGACTCACATCCATCGAGTCAGTGATGCCATCCAGCCATCTCATCCTCTGTCGTCCCCTTCTCCTCCTGCCCCCAATCCCTCCCAGCATCAGAGTCTTCTCCAATCTGTCAACTCTTCGCATGAGGTGGCCAAAATACTGGAGTTTCAGCTTTAGCATCATTCCTTCCAAAGAAATTCCAGGGCTGATCTCCTTCAGAATGGACTGGCTGGATCTCCTTGCAGTCCAAGGGACTCTCTCAAGAGTCTTCTCCAACACCACAGTTCAAAAGCATCAATTCTTCGGCACTCAGCCTTCTTCACAGTCCAGCTCTCACATCCATACATGACCACAGGAAAGACCATAGCCTTGACTAGGCGAACCTTTGTTGGCAAAGTGATGTCTCTGCTTTTGAATATGCTATCTGCTGCTGCTGCTGCTAAGTCGCTTCAGTCGTGTCCGACTCTGTGCGACCCCATAGACGGCAGCCCACCATGCTCTGCTGTCCCTGGGATTCTCCAGGCAAGAACACTGGAGTGGGTTGCCATTGCCTTCTCCATTGTGTGAAAGTGAAAAGTGAAAGTGAAGTCGCTCAGTCGTGTCCGACTCGTAGCGACCCCATGGACTGCAGCCCACCAGGCTCCTCTGTCCATGGGATTTTCTAAGCAAGAGTACTGGAGTGGCTTGCCATTGCCTTCTCCAGAATATGCTATCTAGGTTGGTCATAACTTTCCTTCCAAGGAGTAAATGTCTTTTAATTTCATGGCTGCAGTCACCATCTGCAGTGATTTTGGAGCCCAGAAAAAGAAAGTCTGACACTGTTTCCACTGTTTCTCCATCTATTTCCCATGTAGTGATGGGACCAGATGCCATGATCTTCATTTTCTGAATGTTGAGCTTTAAGCCAACCTTTTCACTCTCCACTTTCACTTTCATCAAGAGGCTTTTTAGTTTCTCTTCACTTTCTGCCATAAGGGTGGTATCATCTCCATATCTGAGGTTATTGATATTTCTCCCGGCAATCTTGATTCCAGCTTGTGTTTCTTCCAGTCCAGCATTTCTCATGATGTACTCTGCATATAAGTTAAATAAACATGGTGACAATATACAGCCTTGACGTACTCCTTTTCCTATTTGGAACCAGTCTGTTGTTCCATGACCAGTTCTAACTGTTGCTTCCTGACCTGCATACAGATTTCTCAAGAGGAAGATCAGGTGGTCTGGTATTCCCATCTCTTTCAGAATTTTCCACAGTTTATTGTGATCTACACAGTCAAAGGCTTTGGCATAGTCAATAAAGCAGAAATAGATGTTTTTCTGGAACTCTCTTGCTTTTTCTATGATCCAGTGGATGTTGGCAATTTGATCTCTGGTTCCACTATAGATGAGATAAATATCCAACAGTGAAAAAAATTTAAGATTTCAAACAAAATATATATTCAGTTCAGTTCAATTCAGTTCAGTCGCTCAGTCGTGTCTGACTCTTTGCGACCCCATGAATGCCAGGCCTCCCTGTCCACCACCAACTCCTGGAGTTCACTCAAGCTATATTATCATTCTTTAATTTACAAAATAATATCACACCTAGAAAATGAGGTGTATTACTAGTATCAAGCAAAAGTGTTTTGGTTTATAAGTAAAATAAAATTAAATTCTAGATTCAAATAAGTATAAAGAAGATTTTCCTCTCACATGAGTGGCCAGTGGGACGACTGAACATTAAAATGCCTCTACAAATTCACACTTGCTGGAGGTAGATACTGCCTTCACTGAAAACTTTTAGCCTAGAGATTTCAGTTAAAAATATCTAAAACAACTATTTAAACAATTCACAGCATAACTCACTTTTCTTTGATTCATCTATTAGAATCTGCTGTACTGATAACAAAGAGATTAAAATGAAAGTTACATTAGGATAAATCTATAAGGGGATCCTAAAAATATTTTTGTGATTATGTGCTAAACATAAAATTTAAACATTTTACAAATAAAAAACTGTTAGAGAAAAATCTTGAGAATAACTTTTATTGGCTATACATGTCAAAATCCCTTTGGGATATAAATTTTTATCCATTAAAAATGGGACTTTGTGTTCATTCCTAAAATGAAAGAATGGTATAATGTTAGAAACCCTGTTAATTCAATTTCCTGATTAGTTCAACGGAGGAAAATGCCATATGATCATCTCCACTGATGCTTCCCACCCCCCCACCTAAAAAAAGGCATTCTTCATAATATCCTTTTTTTTACATTTTACTTTCATTTTAGCACATAAAAGTAAAAATAACAGAGCATGCCCAAATGTACATTACCCCATTTCCTATAATGGCAATTTTTTACATAACTAGAGCACAACTATCAAAACGAGGAAAATAATATTGATTTACTGCTATGAATTAACTATTGTTAGAAATTCACCAGTTTTTCCACTAATGTCTCTTTCCTGTTCCAGGATCTTATCTATCTAAAAACAGCAAAAACAGCCCATGCTGTTGTTTTTGGTTGTTAGTTTTCCTAGTCTCCTTCAATCTGTGACAATCTAGGTCTGTGTGTGTATATTATGATCTTGATACTTTTAAAGAATAGTAGCCAGTTATTTGTAGACTGCCCCTCAAATAGGGTTTGTCTAGAATTTTCTCATTTGAACAAGTTATTCAAATGAGAAATTTTTGACAAGAATTCCATAGAAATTATTTTTGTACTCTTCTTAAATGTATTATATCAAGGGGTACATAATACCACTATGTCCTATTACTTGTGATGCTAATCTTGATCACTTGATTAAGATAGTGTTTTTTGGGTTTCTCCATCTTGAGTAAGTGAAAGTCGCTCAGTCATGTCCAATTCATTGTGACTCCAAGGACACCAGGCTCCTCTGTCCATGGGATTTTCAGGCAAGAATACTGGAGTGGATAAGCCATTCTCTTCTATGGGAGATCTTCCTGACCCAGAGATTGAACTCAGGTCCCCTGCATTGCAGGCATATTCTTTCTGTCTAAGCCACCAGGGAAGTCCATCATAGTAACTATTTTTCCATTACCAAACACTTAATACTAAGTCCAAGCACGTTGCTGCAAATAGCAGTATTTTGTCCTTTGTGGCTCAGTAACATTCCACTGGGGGTGTGTGCAGACACACACACCCTCCCTCCTGTATCTTCTTAATCCAGTCATCTGTTGATGGGTACCTGGATGGCTTCCATGTCTTGGCTATTATAAATAATGCTACAATGAACACTGGGATGCATGTATGTTTTCAAATAAAGTGTTTGTCTTTTTCAGATACATGCTCAGGAGTGGAGCTACTAAACGGTGCTGTAACTTTTAGTTTTTTAAGGAACCTCCATGTGTTGTCCATAGTGACTGCACTAATTTGCATTCTCACCAACATGTGTGGTACAAAAGTACCTTTTCTACACATACTCACCAGCATGTGTGATCTGTAAACTTTTTGATGATAGCCATTTTTACAGGTGTGAGGTGGTACATCACTGTAATTTTTATTTGCATTTCTCTAATAATTAGATAGGTTGAACATCTTTTTGCGTGTCTTTCAGCCATCTGTATGTCTTCTTTGGGGAAATGTCTATTCATGTCTTCTGCCCATTTTTTGATTCAGTTGCTTTTCTGATATTGAGTTGTATGAGCTGTTCCAACATTGCAGATATTACATTTTCAGCTGCATCATTTGCAAATATTTTCTCCCAGGTTGCTTTTGTTTTGTTGATAGTTTCCTTTGCTGTATAAAATCTTTTAAGTTTAATTAGGCCCTATTTGTTTATTTTTGCTTTCATTTCTTTTGCCTTGGGAGACTGATCCAAAAAAATACTGCTATGATTTATGACAAAATGTCTTGAATATATTCTCTTCTAGGAGTTTTATTATTTCAGGTATTGCAGTTATATTTTAAAGTGACTTTGAGTTTATTTTTGTATGTGGTGTGAGGGAATGTTCTAATCTTATTGGTTTAACATGGTAATATAGTTTCACCAGACATCACTTGTTGAAGAGACTGTCAGACTGCTTTGGAAATCCAGGGTCTTTTGCAGTTCCATATAAGTTTTAGGAATATTTGTTCTAATTTTGAGAAAAATGTCATGGGTATTTTGACAGGGATTGCATAAATTTCTTTGGGTAGTATGGCCATTTTCATAGTATTAATTCTTCTAATCCAAGCCAGCGTGGGATATATCTTTCCATTTTCTTGAATCATCTTCAAATTCCTTTACCAACAGCTTATAGTTTTCAGAGTATATGTCTTTCACTTCCTTGGTTAAGTTTATTCCTAATAATTAAAACTTTTTTTTGATAATTTCAAATTTTTTTTTTAACTTTCTCTTTCTGATATTTCATTATTACTGTATGGAAAGGAACAGATTTCTATACATTAACCTTGTATTCTGCAACTCTGCTGAATTCATTTCGTGGTTCTAATAGCTTTGGGGTAGAGACATTAGGGTTCTCTATATCAAGTATCATGTCATTTACAAATAGTGACAGTTTTTCCTCTTCCCTTCAATTTGAATATCTTTTTCTTGTCTTACTGCGGTGGCTGGGACTTCCAATATCATATCAAACAGAAATAGCTAGAATAGCCATCCTTATCTTGTTCCTAAATGAAACGGGAAGGCTTTCAGCTTTAACCATGAATTACTATGGTGTCTGTGGGTTTACTGCAAATGGCGTTTGTTTTGCTCCCTCTATACTCACTTTGGTAAGAGTTTACCACAAACAAATGTTCATTTTTTTCAAATGTCTTCTCTGTATCTATGGAGATAATACTGTGATTTTTATCTTTCCTTTCTTTAATGTGGTGTATCACATTGATTTGCATACACTGAACCATCACTGTGATCCTGGAATAAATCCAACTTGATCATGGTATATGATCCTTTTGATGAATTATTGTATTTGGTTTGCTAATATTTTGCTGAGGATTTCTGCATTTTGTATTCATCAAAGACATTGGCCTGTAATTCTCTTTTCTTGAAATGTCTTTACTATGAGGACTCACAGGGAGTACTGCCTCCTATTCAACTTATTTTATTTTTATTTCTACGGTTTTAGCTATTCTTTCTCCTCTTTTATTATTTTATTTTGGCCCTATCTCTTTTCTTCTTTGTGAACCTGGTTAAAGATTTATCAATTTTGCTTATCTTTTCAAAAAATCAGCTCTTGGATTCAAACATCTTCTCAATTTTTTTTTATCTTTGTTTATTTTCTCTATGATCTTTATTATTACATTTCCTTCCTTCTGCTGACTTTTGGCTTTGTTTGTTCTTTTTTTATTTCTCTTAGGTGGTGGATTAGGCTGTTTGAAATTTTTCTTATTTCTTGAGGAAGCCTTTAATTGCATCAACTTCCCTCTTAGAACTGCTTTTGCTGCATCCCACAGATTCTGGAAAATTGTGTTTCCATTTTCATTTGTCTAGAGGTATTTTATGACTTCCTCTTTGATTTTTATCACTTACTCTTTGAAGTTTTAGGAGTATGCTGTTTAGTCTTCCCATTTGTTATTTTCCCACTTTTCTTTCTTTAGTTATACTACTTACACACTATTGTCATTAAAAAAAAACAAACTCTTAATAGAATTTCTATCCTCACAAATTAAAGTTTGTCTTGTGACCTAGTATGTGATCTATCCTAGAGAACATCCCATGTGCACTTAAAAAAAATGTATTCTGCCTTTTTTTCCCCCATGGAATATCCTGTAGATAACAAATCCAACTCATCTATTCTTTTTTCAGGATCTCTGTTGCCTTACTGATTTTCTGTCTGGATGACATATCCACCCATGTCAGTGGGATGTTAAAGTCTCCTACTATTAGCGTATTACTGCCAATTTCTCCCTTTGTATCTGTTATTATTTGCTTTATATATAGATGTTCCTAGATTGGGTGCATATATGTTAACAAGTGCAATATCCTCTTCTTGTATACCTTTTATCATTACATAATGCCTGTCTTTGTCTTTCATCATGGCCCTTGTTATAAAACTTATTTTTTCTGAAATGAATATTGCTACTCTTGCTTTCTTGTCATTTGTGTTTGCATGAAATACTTAACCCAACCCCTCACTTTCAGTTCCCTTTTAAAAGGAGTCTTTTGTAGGCATCATATTGATGGGTCTTGTTTTTTATCCAATAAGCCTCCTATGTCTTTTGATCAGAGCATTTAGTCCACTGACATATAAAGTAATTTTTGATAGTTGGACTGTGAAGAAGGCTGAGTGCCAAAGAATTGATGCTTTTGAACTGTGGTGTTGGAAAAGACTCTTGCGAGTCCCTTGGACTGCAAGGAGATCCAGCCAGTCCATTCTGAACGAGATCAGCCCTGGAATTTCTTTGGAAGGAATGATGCTAAAGCTGAAACTCCAGTACTTTGGCCACCTCATGCGAAGAGTTGACTCATTGGAAAAGACTCTGATGCTGGGAGGGACTGGGGGCAGGAGGAGAAGGGGACAACAGAGGATGAGATGGCTGAATGGCATCACCGACTCGACGGACGTGAGTCTGAGTGAACTCCGGGAGCTGGTGATGGATACGAAGGCCTGGTATGCTGCGATTCATAGGGTTGCAAAGAGTCGGACACGACTGAGAGACTAAACTGAACTGATACACTTATTGGGGCTTCCCTAGTGGCTCATATGGTAAAGAATCTGCCTGTAATGCAGGAGACCAGGGGATCTCCTAGGAGAGAAGGGAATGGCTACCCATTCCAGTCTTCTTGCCTTGAGAATTCCACAGACAGAGGAGCCTGGAAGGCTACAGTCCATGGGGCTACAAAGAGTCAGACATGACTGAGCAACTAACACTTTCATGTACTTATTGACACTTTATTATCTGTTTTTCAGTTGTTATTGTAGTTCTTCTCTGTTCACCTTTTTGTTTCTTTTATTGTAATGCCACACTACTTAATTACAGAGAATTTATGTTTTAATGTCTGAATAGTGCTAGTTCTATTCAAAGTTTTTCTTTCTCAGTGTTTTCCTGGCTATTCTTACATGTTTATTTTTCCATGTGAATTTTCTTATCTTGTCTAATTTCATGAAATAGATGTGGCATTCTACTGGAATTATAAGAAATATATAAATTAATTTAAGGAAGAACTGACATCTATATCATTTTGAGTAACCAAATTTAAGAATAAGAGGTATCTTTCCATTTTTTCAAATCTATTTTTGTGTCTTTGGAGTGTCTAAGCTTTTTGTCTTACAGGTTTTACAAACTTATTAAATTTTTAACAAGTATTTAATTTTCTTTGTTGTTGCTGTAAGGTTTGTCCTAATGTTATAGCCTCTGTTTATTATCTGTATATATGAAGACTGATATTTGTATGTTAATTTTATATCCTATCACTTTCCAGAATTACTTTACAACTTGAGTTAGTTTTATCATCAACTGAAGTTTTTCCAAAGTACTATCATCTCCAAAGTGAGAGTTTTCCTTCTGGCTTACCCATTCTTTTGCCTCTAATTGATTTCCGTAATTTAGTTTCATGGGCTAATACTTCTATTGCAATGTTAAATAGCAACAGAAATAATGGATACAGTGGCCTTGTTCATGATCTTCATGGAAATGCCTCTTATGATTCTCCATAAAATAAGATACTGGCTTTAGGGCTAAGGTAGATACATTCCTGATAATATTCTTAATAAAATAAACTGAATACTTTATTAGCATCATAAAATGCATGCTGCTGCTGCTGCTGCTGCTAAGTCGCTTCAGTCATGTCCGACTCTGTGCGACCCCATAGACGGAAGCTCACCAGGCTCCCCCGTCCCTGGGATTCTCCAGGCAAGAACACTGGAGTGGGTTGCCATTTCCTTCTCCAATGCATGAAAATGGAAAGTGAAAGTGAAGTCGCTCAGTCGTGTCCGACTCCTAGCGACCCCATGGACTGGAGCCTACCAGGCTCCTCCGTCCATGGGATTTTCCAGGCAAAAGTACTGGGGTGGGGTGCCATTGCCTTCCCCTATAAAATGCATACATCATGCCAAAAGAAGCATCAGGCTTAATGGTGAAAATTTAGAAGCACTCCTCTCAAAGACTGAAAGACAAAGTTCCCAATATTATTAACACTTTTCTAAAATAAACCACTAGCAGATTTAATCCACTGAAGGAAAAATGAGATATTTATACTAGAAAGATATTATCAGATGTTTGGAATACCCCAAAGAACAAAATAAAACTCTTATAAACAAGGAAGGAATTCAGTAAACTGCTAAGCACTATATGAATATTACTTGAAATGTGTATTTGGTCTTTATTAGGTCTGGCCTCTTAACTGGGTACTACTTAGGTAAGTAAGATCTGCTCTATTACATAGAATGCTATGCTATGCTATGCTAAGTCACTTCAGTCGTGTCCGACTCTGTGCGACCCCACAGATGGAAGCTCACCAGGCTCCCCCATCCCTGGGATTCTCCAGGCAAGAACACTGGAGTGGGTTGCCATTTCCTTCTCCAATGCATGAAAATGAAAAGAGAAAGTGAAGTCGCTCAGTCATGTCTGACTCTTAGCGACCCCATGGACTGCAGCCTACCAGGCTCTTCCGTCCGTGGGATTTTCCAGGCAAGAGTACTGGAGTGGGGTGCCATCGCCTTCTTCTATTACATAGAATACTAGTCCAGAAATTTGTTTTCTTGCATATACTGGAAAATAATCAGGTTTTGAAGATTAAGTCTTACAACTTTCAAACAGGAAATTATTATGATATATGTTACTTTGTTTGAAAGTTGTAAGACTTAATCTTCAAAACCTAATTATTTTCCAGTATATGCAAGAAAACAAATTTCTGGACTAGTATTCTATGTAATAGGGGTGCCATTGCCTTACTATTAGAATACTAGTCCAGAAATTTGTTTTCTTGCATATACTGGAAAATAATCAGGTTTTGAAGATTAAGTCTTACAACTTTCAAACAAAGTAACATATATCATAATAATTTCCTAATTTTCAGAAAAAACACAAATGTCAAAAATGTACATACTTTAAAATGAAACTTTGGTGTGCACTGCTGTGTATGCATCGTGCATATGTGTATCCCCATATGAACTGATAGGCAATTGTCCTCCATGAGTAAGAATAGCCTAACAGGTACGTATTGATTAAAATCAGTATCAATAAAGCATTAAAATACAGCATACCATTTTCTGATCGCTAATAATTCCTCTAAAACAGAGTTTAGGGTAGTAAATTTAGTCTGAATAATTTTCAGGGATGGCAGTAATTCTTTTCTTAGTAACTATTCAAATAATACTGTTCATATTTTGTGGAATTTTA
Source organism: Tragelaphus eurycerus (assembly GCA_935064755.1). Lineage (NCBI taxonomy): Eukaryota > Metazoa > Chordata > Mammalia > Artiodactyla > Bovidae > Tragelaphus > Tragelaphus eurycerus. The sequence goes on along the minus strand of CAKXYN010000126.1, from coordinate 689,363 downwards.
ATTTAGAACCCAGGTCTTCGCAATTTTTTGGTTTACTGCTCCTTCTATTAGAACTTATTTCATCTTAACACGTCATTTCTCTTGGAAACAGAAACTGCAAATTAACAAATATATAACAAATATGTATGTAGTATAATAGCCTTAGCTCAATGAGATATATAATAACGTATCTGCATTAAGCCTTAAATTCACAATGTTACAGTTAAGTCCACAGTTTTCATGCTTAATGTCTTCTCTGCACCAAATTTTGCTGTACAAACTATATAAGTGGTCACTGATTAATATTAATCTATGTTCCTAAAAGTCAGAAAAGTGATAACCTTTGGGGAAAAAAAGATGGTAATAATAATTTGCAGGAGCATGATGGAAGACTCTTAATTGCTGATAATTCTTGTTCTGGTGATTTCACAGGTACCTTCACTTTGTGATAATTCACTTATTAACCTCAGATTTTTGTACACTTTTCTGTATATATATTTCAATCAAAATAGTTAATTTATAAAAATAAACAGAAAATAAAAACAAACCATACAAACAGACTTCTCATCTCCCCAGTAAAGCACCATTTCTTTGCAAGTATTATATTGCACTTAGGATCTTTCTTGAAACAAAACAAAAATGTATCTTTAGACTCTAGAATCATTCAGTGTGATAAGATGTTCATACTACTTGGATTCCTTGAAAGAGCAAGTTCACATCTTCTGTCTCAAGTTTTTCCCAAAACGTATAGATGTGTATTTTTAAGTAGAGAGAGAGACTTGACTGTTCTGTATAAGCTTTCATGTGTATTTGTTTATCTCTACCTTTCTCATTCTCTTTTTCTTCCTCTCTCTTATTCACTCTATTAATTGGACCTCTATAGTTGAATTTCTGTTCAGTTTACTATAAATATGATACAACTAAGATGTATAAACTGTAGTGTAAGAACAATTCTACCTTACAAAATTACAACATCCCCATCAAGTGATATATGCAGACCAATAAACTCAAAATATTCAAATCCCTCTAACTAAACTCATCTTTCTCCCTCACTACCAAGATATATTATTATACCAAGTCTCTCTGCAGCAGCACAATTCTCCTAAGCCAAAACCTCAGAAACATTGTTGATTTTCACTATATCATCCCCATTCATAAGACATAATGTTCCACCTCTGGGAAGTCTGTTTCTACTCTCTTTCTTTCCATTCCCATTGCTACATTTGGTACTCCAAATACCCTGCTTGAATTATTGTAAAAACCTCCCACTTCTAACCCAAGCTATTACCCACTCCAGTTAATCTTTCATATTGTCACTAGATTAATCTTTCTTAAGGATAACTTTGAACATGGCATGTTTGTTTTAAAAATATTCAGTGGCCTTCCCTAACTTCTGAATGAAGCTGAAGTGAAAAAAATCACTCAGTTGTGTTCGACTCTGCAACCCCATGGAAATCTCCAGGCCAGAATATTGGAGTGGGTAGCCTATCCCTTCTCCAGTGGATCTTCCCAACCTGGGAATCAAACCAAGGTCTCCTGCATTGTAGGTGGATTCTTTACCAGGTGAGCTACCAGGAGCTACCAAGACTGGTTTTAAATCTCTATAGAGAACTTCTAAAAACAAACATTATATATGCTCCCTTTTCTGCCAGTATCAGAATTATTTGAAAGAGGAAATGTACTGCAAATAATAAAAAGCAAAACAGACAAGAGAAAAAAGGTCTAACTCAGTCCAATTACTGAACAAATAAACATCACTATCACTCAAGATGGAAGAAGCCAAAGAAAAATCACAAGTAAGAAAAAAGAAATCCCAACCGTAGTTCAAAAGTGTGGTTGTAAGCAAACTTGAATGTTACATTTTTAAATGTAAATCTAAATTTAGTTAGTAGGCTCCAAAGGCTGAAAGGAACTAGAGGAAATATTACTTCTACATTAAATTTGATTCTTAAATTCCTCAACAAAGCACACTGTCACCACTCCCTGTAAAAGAAAACACCAGAATATATACTGTAGCATGGCAACTACCTCTGGTCATTTTTTTAAAATGAGGAACTTACAACATAAAACAAACACTATATAAAAGACTGATGTTCTCTTATCAAGTAATTAATATTTTATTTCCTACAAGAGAAGTATGAAAACATCTTCCCATAGTAACAAGAAATATCCCCCTGTAGTAATGATTCGGTGCTCACTCATTTGATGTTCGCAGCCACTATTTTATAAAATGTAATTACCATGAATGGTGAGAATCAACTGTATCTCTCAGGAGCATATTTTACTTGCCACCTGAAAATCCATAATATGATTAACTTTAGGTATGCACAAAACACAATAAAAGGTGACTGATTAAAAACTAAATATATATAGAAAAGTCTAAGAGCAGGGATGGCAAACAGATTTTATCTTGCATGTCACCTCTGTGGAAAAATAATGAGTTCTGAATAAGATGCCTTCTGAAGTTGTGCTTTGGCTCACTGGGAAAGAATACTATAATCAATTAGTAATACTGGTCAGAGGAGTGAGAAATGATAAATAATGTTACTTGCATCATGTATTTGCTACCCTTGTGCTGCTGCACTTTAAATAATCTCAAAAAACAAACAACTACGAAATTACTTACTGCTTCAACAGAGTTACATTCTCGTCTTGTTTCTAAATAACGTAGGGCTCGTTTTTCTTCTTCTTTTAATTTAGCATCTGCCTGTCCAGAAGCAAAATAGCAATCATTTTAAGAACATCAAGAAAACAGCTCAAATGATCACATATACTAGGTTCTGACTTACATATTTCATATAATTCTGTACACCATTTTGTTGTAAATACGAGGGTGCCTGTGTTCTATAAAATCTCTCTGTTGAATCCAAGTATGCCTTCTCAAAATTGTCCCTATAAATTTGGAGCTTATCCTCTGGATTAGAACAAAGGTTAACTGAAAAACAGAAAATAAAATTTTACTCTAATTATGATTCAAATCAGTATTTTGAGTACAATAAATGAAAAACAAATATTGAGGAGTCATGTTCAAGGGACTGTGACCATGCCCATAAGAACACACAGTCATATAAGACAAAATCCTTCGCTATAAAAAACTTGAAAAGGTAACAACACAAAGGAGTAAAGTGACATATAGTAGAGAAAACGTGAACTATTTTTGAATAGGAACAAGACCGATGAATAACTGGATGATCAAGAAACCATTCACAGAAAAGATGGGATTTGAATTCAGTCTTTTGGAACAAATTAGGATTTACACTGGTTAGTAAATACTCAGAAGTAGAACAATACAAGATCAAGTCAACATACAACAATGAGGTTGTCTGAATGGATTGTAAGGTTAATAGAAGATAAGGCAGAATGGCAAGCTGGGAATGCTTATGGAGAACCTCAACTCTCTGACTAAGTAACCTAAATTTAGCATGACATGCCACTAAATGGGTAATACCAATACAACAGTACTTAAAAATTAATCTTGTAAAAGTATATGGGTTCAATGACAGCAACAGTATCACTATAAGAAGACTGTTTCAAAAGTCTAGAAGTAGAAATTAAAGAAGCCTAAACTGGTGGCAAGTGAAATAAAAAGGAAGAAATTTCAGGGACATGGCTAAAGAAAATATAGACTTTATATCCAAAGAAATACAAGGGCAACACAGAAAGCAAGTCAAAGATAACCAAAGGCTCATTAATATAAAATCTTCTGACTGAAAACTAGTTTGTGTCAGACATTCTATGATCAGTAAAGATACAGTGTCAAGAATACAGTTAAAAATGCTGAAGTATTATGACAGGAAAGCACAGGTACTATGAAGCACCTAACCTAGTCTGGGAATTAGGAAAGACCTCTATGAGGAAACAAAGGATTTGACTGAATGAATAAGAAAAGTCTGGAAAGGAATGTACACACATGAAATTAACTGATGCCCTAAAAATATAAGTTAAAAAAATGGTTACCTTTTATAAGCTAGAGTTTTAAGACTATGTTTCTCTAATTTACATAGCTAAAAGGATTTACTAGCTAAGAGATGATTGAAATGGAGAAAATAAATATTAACTATACAAATATGAATTTTTCCAGGTTTAATTGAAGAATATCTTTTCTGTACTCTTAAAGCATAGGGCACTAAAAGCAGATGTCACTATATGCTAACAAACATAACTGTGATAGTACTATTCTATAATTGTCTTAGAATTTCCATGAAAAGGATATTTGATCATAAAGTTCAGAACATACCATAGGATTCTCTTACTCCAATGACAAGCTGAGAATCAAAAGCTTCTCCTAACCTTTCAGCATGGACCAGCTTCATTGCACTATCTTGAAGTCTATTTTTTATATTTGAAAAGATTGATTCATTCCATGTATCAAGCATGAGCTAGGAAAAAAAGAACAAAATAGGCAATCATTTCAATTATTAATATACCAAGTACCATATATACACACAAAAATTTTAAGTGCAAATGCTAAAAAAGGAAAGCAAACTCTTGGTCCTACATTCACTTGAATATTATAGAAAACCAATATATTTAAATTTGGTAAATATCATCTGGTAAACAACAGCAAAGAACAAGTGTTTGTTAGAGTCAAACACAACTGGATTTGAATTCCAGCTGTTATTTATATATCTGCTTTCTCAACTGGAAAATAGTGAAAATAACAGTACAAATTTCAAGTGTTTGTTGCAAAATTAAACATGGTAATACATGGAAAATGTTACTTTCTCTATATAGTTCGAAGGTTGAATTTCAGAAATAATGATATGTGTTTGGGATATTCATATGCATATCTGTATAAATATATGATAAATGGGAAAAGGATAAATTGAAATTGTTTGATAATAAATCACAAAAGAATATACAAATTTATTTTTATAAATTTTCTATTTATGGAAAGAGCACATACATACTCATCATATATATATGCTGTCAGTATTAGCACAAACTTTAAGGCTGGGAAAAGGCAACAAAGTATAGGCCACTATTTGAATGCCTATGTTGGTTGCTATAACCAGTGAGTTGTTCAACATTCAAATGGAATTTTTACTTTTAAAATCTGTGGTTCCCTTTGATTCTCACAAGTAAAAATACATATGTATTAAATACATATGAAAAACAAGGACAGCAAAGTTAGGTTGTAACTCATTGAAGAACTGACAGGGAAATCTGCAAATCTTCAATTTCAGAGCTGAGTTCTTTCTATTAATTCATGAGTTGTCACTGGGCAGAGTTTTTACAGCAGTTTAGCCACAATTAAACACAAAATTCCAGAAGGTAATATATTAATGGAAGGATTTTTTGAACAGAAAAAAAGTAATTTATAAAAGTAAAAGTATAAAAAAGGAAATAAAATTCTGAAGATAAAACTAGGAAAAGGAGAAAGTGAAAAGGAAAAGCAAAGGAGGTTATGTCTGAACACAGATCCACAGCTTAAGACCACATAAAAGAAGAGAGAACTAAAACTAAAAGTAGATGAAAGAAAAGCAGTATTAGTCAATAAAACACAGCAAAAGCTGAACAAAAGTTTGTTTATATGTGAAGTAGAAAAACCCATTTCAGTGCAAATTTATTTAGAAAGTCTTCAACTCACCCTATTTCTGAAGAATATTACGGAAAACTGAGGAAACTGACTTACCTTTCTAACAATACTGTCTTCTACATTTGATTTTTTATTGCTGCCCTGTTTACCCATTAAAGTAATCTCTAGTTGACAGAAAGGCTTCGGTAAAATATCACACTGTGTAAAGAATTTTCGCCATTCAACAATGTAAGCTTTTAGCAAAGCTGTATCATCTTGATGGCTCAGTACTCGCTGAAAAAAAAAGAATCAATTTTAAATAAATACAAGTGCTAAAAGAAAAATAAAACGTAGTCATGCCATAAATTTAAGTTATTGTATACTCTAAATTATACCTAAAAGAAATTAAAACATATGTACATATACAAGAAAAAAACTATACTATACTACACAGTATAGTTCATTACTATAATGAACATTTTACAATATATACAGATGTTGAATCACTATGTGGTATACTAATAAAATGTTATGTGTCAATTATATTTTAATGAAAAAAAATCCTATATCCTTTAGCTATTACCTTCCTAACCTCCTGCTTTCTTGGTTGCGCCCTCCTCAACTAGCCCTAAGTAATCACTAATTTATTTTCTATGTCTATATATTTGCCTGTTCTGGGCTTTCATATGGATGAAACTATATAATATGTAGACTTTTATGATTGACTTCTTTTACACACCACAGTGTCTTCAGGGCTCATCCAAGTAGTATTATAGGTCAGTACTTTAGTCTTAAATATTCTATTTTATGGACATAACATATTTTATTTATCTACTTATTCACTGGTGAACATGTGAATCATTTCCAGCTTTTGGCTATCATGTACAATGCTACTATAAATGTCTGTCTACCAAAATAAGAAAATGTTCACAAAAAACTTATGCACACTTACTAAAAAAAAGAGAAGAGAAGATTCAAATATCTCAATTCAGAGATGAAAGAGGAGACACTAAACTGATACCACAGATATAAAAAGGATCATAAGAGGCTACTATGAACTACTGAATGCCAACAAACTTGACAACCTACTAGAAATGGATAAATTCCTGCTGCTGCTGCTGCTGCTGCTAAGTCACTTCAGTCGTGCCCGACTCTGTGCGACCCCATAGACGGCAGCCCACCAGGCTCCCCCGTCCCTGGGATTCTCTAGGCAAGAACACTGGAGTGGGTCGCTATTTCCTTCTCCAATGCATGAAAGTGAAAAGTGAAAGTGAAGTCGCTCAGTCTGGTCCGACTCTTAGCGACCCCATGGACAGCAGCCCACCAGGGACCTCTACTGGGGTAGGGTGCCATTGCCTTCCCCGGGATAAATTCCTAGAAACATACAATCAACCAACACCTTTTTGTGAAGAAAAAGAAATGTAAACAGATTACCAGTGAGTTATTAATATTTCATTCACCATTTAAAAATTCCCAACAAGGGAGACTGGTTCAAGATGGTAGAGTAGAAGGACGTGTGCTCATCTCCTCCTGCAAGAGCACTGAAATCACAACTAACTGTTGAACAACCGTCAACAGGAGGATGCTGGAACCCACCAAAGAAAGATACAAAAGACAAAGGGAAAGTTACAACAAGATGGCAGGAGGGGCACAATCATAATAAAATCAAACCCCATACCTACGAGATGGGCAGCCCACAAACTGGAGAGCAATAATACCAAAAAAGTTTTCCCATTATTGTAAAGGTTCTGAGCCCCACATCAAGCTTCCCAGCCTGGAGATTCTGGCAAGGGACAAGGAATTCCCAGGGAAACTGAAGGCCAGTGGGATTTGATTACAGAACTTCCACAGGACTGTGGAAAACACACTTTGCACTCCTGGAGGGAATACACAAAATCTTGTGCATAAAGAACCACAAGAAAGGAGTAGTGATCCCACAGGAGACTGAGCCAGACTTACCTGCTACTGTTGGAGGGTCTCTTGCAGAGGTCTGAGGTGGCAGTGGCTCACCATGGCACTGACAGCAGCCATGCTGGGAAGTGCCACTGACACTGCAGGATGCCGTCTGCCCTACCATAGAGCCTAGAGACTGCAGGCTTCAGTCACTTCAGGCTAAGCAACTAACAAGGAAGGAGCACTGCCCATCCATTAGCAGAAAATGGGATTAAAGTTTTATTGATCATGGTGCTGCCCACCAGAGCAAGACCCAGTTTTTCCCACTGACAGTCCCTCCCATGAGGAAGCTTGCACAATCTTCTTAGACAGCCTCATCCATCAGAGGGCAGAAAGAAGAAGCAAGAACTACAATCCTGCACCCTCCGGAATAAGAACAACAATCAAAAAAAGTTAAACAAAATGAAAAGGCAGAGGATTACATCCCAGATGCAGGAACAAGATAAAACCCCAGAAAAGCAACTAAATGATATGGAGATAAGCACCTTCCAGAAAAAGAATTCAGAATAATAACAGTGAAGATGATCCAGGATCTTGGAAAAACAATGGAGAGGATGCAAGAAATGTTCACCAAAGACCTAGAAGGACTAAAGTAAGAACCAACAGAGATAGACAACACACTAGAAAGAATAACAAAATAACTGGTAAGAGAATGGATAAGTGACCTGGAAGATGGAATGGCTGAAATTACTGCTGCAAAACAGAATATAAAGAGAACGAAAAAAAAAAAAAAAAAAAGAACAGCCTAAAAGACCCCTGGGACAACCTTAAACACACCAACATTTGTATTATAGGGGTCCCAGAAGGAGAAGAGAGAGAGAAAAGGACTCAGGAAAGTATCTGAAGAGATAATAGATGAAAACCTCCCTAGCATGAGAAAAGAAATAGTCAACAAAGTCTAGGAAGCACAGTCCCAGATAGGATAAACCCAAAGATGAAGACACTGAGACACATAGCAATCAAACTGCCAAAAATTAAAGACAAACATAAAAATATTAAAAGCAATAAGGGAAAAATGATACACACATAAAAGACATACAAAGGACTCCCATATGATTATCAGTTGATTTCTCAACAGAAACTCTGCAAGTCAGAAGGGAGTGGCACAGCATATTTAAAGTGATGGAAGGAAAGAAACTATAAGCAAAACTCTACCCAGCAAGGATCTTGTTTAGATTTGATGGAAAAATCCAAAGCCTTACAGATAAGCAAAAGTTAAGAGAATTCAGCACCACAAAACCAGCTTTACAACAAATGCTAAAGAAACTTCTCTAGGAAGGAAACACAAAAGAAAGAAAAAACATACAAAAATAAGCCGAAAACAATTAAGAAAGTGGTGCCACCAAGGAAGCTCAATAGGATTATACATATTTACAATTACGTTAAATGTAAATGTATTAAATGCATAAGCAAAAGACATAGGCTGGCTGGGTGAATAGAAAAATAAGACCCATATCTACAAGAGATCTACCTCAGATCTACGGATACTTACAGACTGAAAGTAAACAAATGGGAGAAGGTAGTCCATACAAATGGAAATCAAAAGAAAGCCGGAGTAGCAATATTCATATCAGACAAAACAGACTTTAAAACACAGACTGTTGTAAGAGACAAAGTAGGACAGTACATAATGATCAAGGGATCAATCCAAGAAGATGATATAACAACTGTAAGTAAATATGCACCCAATACAGGAGCACTCAACATATAAGGCAAATACTAATAACCATAAAGGAAGAAATTGACAGCAACACAATAATAGTAGGGGGCTTAAACATCCCACTTTCATCAATGCACAGATCATCCACAAAAAATTTATAAGGAAACACGGGCCTTAAATAAATGACACATTAGATCTGATAGACTTAAGTGATATTTATAGAGCATTCCACCAAAAAGCAGCAGACTATACATTCTTCATTTCCAAGGCAAACCATTCAATATCACAGTAATCCAAGTCTATGCCCCAACCAGTAACGCCGAAGAAGCTGAACAGTTCCATGAAGACCTACAAGACCTTTTAGAACTAACACCCAAAAAAGATGTCCTTTTCATTATAGGGGACTGGAATGCAAAAGTAGGAAGTCAAGAAACACCTGGAGTAACAGGCAAATTTGGCCTCCGAATACGGAATGAAGCAAGGCAAAGACTAATAGAGTTTTACCAAGAAAACGCACTGGTCATAAACACCCTCTTCCAACAACACAAGAGAAGACTCTATACATGGACATCACCAGATGGTCAACATCGAAATGAGATTGATTTTATATTCTTTGCAGCCAAAGACAGAGAAGCTCTATACAGTCAGAGAAAACAAGACCAGGAGCTGACTGTGGCTCAGACCATGAACTCCTTATTGCCAAATTCAGACTGAAATTGAAGATAGTAGGGAAAACCACTAGACCATGCAGGTATGACCTAAATCAAATCCCTTATGATTACACAGTGGAAGTGAGAAATAGATTTAAGGGCTTAGATCTGATAGACAGAGTGCCTGATGAACTATGGAATGAGGTTCGTGACACAGTACAGGAGGCAGGGATCAAGACCATCCGAATGGAAAAAAAAAATGCAAAAAAGCAAAATGGCTGTCTGGGGAGGGCTTACAAATAGCTGTGAAAAGAAGAGAAGTGAAAAGCAAAGGAGAAAAGGAAAGATATAAATATCTAAATGCAGAGTTCCAAAGAATAGCAAGAAGAGATAAGAAAGCCTTCTTCAGTGATCAATGTAAAGAAATAGAGGAAAACAACAAAATGGGAAAGACTAGAGATCTCTTCAAGAAACTTAGAGATACCAAGGGAACATTTTATGCAAAGCTAGGCTCAATAAAGGACAGAAATGGTATGGACCTAACAGAAGCAGAAGATATTAAGAAGAGGTGGCAAGAATACACAGAAGAACTGTACAAAAAAGATCTTCATGACCCAGATAATCACAATGGTGTGATCACTGACCTACAGCCAGACATCCTGGAATGTGAAGTCAAGTGGGCCTTAGAAAGCATCACTACGAACAAAGCTAGTGGAGGTGACGGAATTCCAGTTGAGCTATTCTAAATCCTGAAAGATGATGCTGTGAAAGTGCTGCACTCAATATGCCAGCAAGTGTGGAAAACTCAGCAGTGGCCACAGGACTGGAAAAGGTCAGTTTTCATCCCAATCCCAAAGAAAGGCAATGCCAAAGAATGCTCAAACTACTGCACAATTGCACTCATCTCACACACTAATAAAGTAATGCTCAAAATTCTCCAAGCCAAGCTTCAGCAATACATGAACCGTGAACTTCCAGATGTTCAAGCTGGTTTTAGAAAAGGCAGAGGAACCAGAGATCAAATTGCCAACATCCACTGGATCATGAAAAAAGCAAGACAGTTCCAGAAAAATATGTATTTCTGCTTGATTGACTATGCCAAAGCCTTTGACTGTGTGGATAAAATGTGGAAAATTCTGAAAGAGATGGGAATACCAGACCACCTGATTTGCCTCTTGAGAAATCTGTATGCACGTAAGGAAGCAACAGTTTGAACTGGACAATGAACAACAGACTGGTTCCAAATAGGAAAAGGAGTACATCAAGGCTGTATACTGTCACCCTGCTTATTTAACTTTATGCAGAGTACATCATGAGAAATGCTGGACTGGAAGAAGCACAAGCTGGAATCAAGATTGCCGGGAGAAATATCAATAACCTCAGATATGCAGATGGCACCACCGTTATGGCAGAAAGTGAAGAGGAACTAAAAAGCCTCTTGATGAAAGTGAAAGAGGAGAGTGAAAAAGTTGGCTTAAAGCTCAACATTCAGAAAACGAAGATCATGGCATCTGGTCCCATCACTACATGGGAAATAGATGGAGAAACAGTGTCAGACTTTATTTTGGGGGCTCCAAAATCACTGCAGATGGTGACTGCAGCCATGAAATTAAAAGACGCTTACTCCTTGGAAGGAAAGTTATGATCAACCTAGATAGCATATTCAAAAGCAGAGACATCACTTTGCCAACAAAGGTTCGCCTAGTCAAGGCTATGGTCTTTCCTGTGGTCATGTATGGATGTGAGAGCTGGACTGTGAAGAAGGCTGAGTGCCAAAGAATTGATGTTTTTGAACTGTGGTGTTGAAGACTCTTGAGAGTCCCTTGGACTGCAAGGAGATCCAGCCAGTCCATTCTGAAGGAGATGAGCCCTGGAATTTCTTTGGAAGGAATGATGCTAAAGCTGAAACTCCAGTATTTTGGCCACCTCATGCAAAGAGTTGACTCATTGGAGAAGACTCTGATGCTGGGAGGGATTGGGGGCAGGAGGAGAAGGGGACGACAGAGGATGAGATGGCTGGATGGCATCACTGACTCGATGGATGTGAGTCTGAGTGACCTCCAGGAGTTGGTGATGGACAGGGAGGCCTGGCATGCTGCGATTCATGGGGTTGCAAAGAGTCGGACACGACTGAGCGACTGATCTGATCTGATCACATCTATGCTTCTGAAACTGTTCCCAAAAAATTGATGAGGAAGGAAATCTTCCCACTTCCAAACTCATTCTATGAAGCCCCCATCACCCTGATACAAAATCAGACAAAGGTACCACACACAAAAAAAGAAAATTACAGGCCAGTATCACTGATGAACACAGATTCAAAAATCTTCCACAAAACACTAGCAATTTGCATCCAACAATACATTAAAATGATCATTCACCATGATCAAGAGGGATTCATCCCAGGGATACAAGGATTTTTCAATATCTGCACATCAATCTAAATGACACGTCACATCAACAAGTTGAAGAATAAAAATAGTATGATCATCTCAATAGATGCAGAAAAATTTTCACAAAATTCAGAACCCATTTATGATGAAAACTCTCAGAGAGTGGGAACAGACGGAATATACCTGAACAGAATAAAGGCCATATACAACAAACCTATAAGTAACATCATATTCAATGGTGAAAAGCTGAAAGTATTTCCTTTAAGATCAGGAAAAAGACAAGGATGTCCACTCTCACCTTTATTCAACAGAGTTTTCAAAGTCCTTGCTACAGCAAACAGAGAAGAAAAGAAAGTAAAGAGAATCTAAATGGGAAAAGAAGTTAAACTGTCACTGTTTGCAGATGATGTAACACTATACATAGAAGATCCTAAAGATGCCAACAGAAAACTACTAATGCTCATCACTGAGTTTAGTAAAGGTGCAGGTTACAAAATTAATACACAGTAATGTGTTGCACTTCTATACACTAACAATGAAAGACTGGAAAGAGAAATTCAAGAAACAATTACATTTATCATCACATCAAAAAGAATAAAATACGTACAAATAAACCTACCTAAAGGGACAAAAGACTTGTACCCCAAAAACTGCAAGACACTGTTGAAAGCAAAAGACAAACAGATGGAAAGTCATACCATGTTCATGTGTTGGAAGAATCAACATTGTTAAAATAACTATACTGCCTAAGGCAATCTACAGATCCAATGCAATCCCTATCAAATTACCAATGATATTCTTCATAGAACTAGAACAAAAAAATCTTAAAATCTATACAAAGACACATAAGATATCCAACAGCCGGGCAACCTTGGGAAAGAAAAATAGAGCTAGAGGAAATCAGTCTCCCTAACTTCAGACTATACTACAAGCTACAGTGATCAAAACAGTATGGTCTTGGCACAAAAAAAAGAAACATAAATCAATGGAACAGGATAGAAAACCCAGAAATAAATCCATGCACTTACAGTCAATTAATCTATGGCAAAAGAGGCAAGACTACATGTTGAAAAGACACCGTTCAACAAATGGTGCTGGGAAACTGGACAGCTACATGTTAAAAAAAAAAATAAATTAGATAATTCTTTAATACCATACACAAAAATAAGCTCAAAATGGATTAGACACCTAAACATGAGACCAGACACTATAAAACTCCTAGAGGAAAACAGGCAGAACACTCTCTGACATAAATGGCAGCAATGTCTTTTTTGATCCATTTCATAGAATAATGGAAATAAAAGCAAAAATAAAGAAATAGGATGTACTTAAATCAAAAGGGTTCGCCCAGCAAAGGGAACCATAGAAAAACAAAAAGAGAGCCCACAAACTGGGAGAAATAATGTGGAAAACAAGGGTCTCCAGAATTTACAAATATCTCATGATGCTTAACAACATCAAAACAAACAACCCAATCAAATATTGGGCAGAAGAGTTAAATAGGCATTTCTCCAAAGAAGACATACAGATGGCCAAGAGAACATAAAAAGATGTTCAACATCACTAGTTTACAGAGAAAGGCAAACCAGAACTACAATGAAATATCACTTCACACCAGTCAAAATGCTTATCATCAAAAAATCCACAAACATAAATGCTGGAGAGGGTTTGGAGAGAAGGTAACCCTCCTATACTGTTGATGGGAATGTAAACAGGTAGATACACTACAGAGACCAGTATGGAGGTTCCTTAAAAAGAATAAAAATAAAGCTACCATATGACCCTGCAGTCCCATTCCTGAGCATGTAACTGGAGAAAAACATGATCCAAAAAGATATATGCACCTGTGTTCACTGAAGCACTGTTTACAATAGCCAAGACATGGAACCAACCTAAATGCCAGTCAACAGAGGAATGGATAAAGAAGATGTGGACATATATACAATGGAATATCACTCAGCCATTAGAAAGAGTGAAATAATGCCATTTGTAGCAACATGAATGGACCGAGAGATTGTCACACTGAGTGAAGGAAGACAGAGAAGGAGAAATATCATAGCACATCCCTTCTATATGGCCTCTAAAAAGAAATGATACAAATGAAATGAATTTACTTATAAAACAGAAAGACCTATAGACTTAAAAGAACAAACTCAGGGTTATCTGTACACACTGCTATATTTAAAATGGATAACCAAAAAATACCTGCTATATAACACATGGAACTCTGTCAATACTATGTGGCAGTCTGGATGGGAGGGGAGTTTGGGGAAGAACAGGTACATGTATATATGTGGCTGAGTCCCTTTGCTGTTCACCTGAAACTACCACAACACTGTTAATCAGCTATCAGATCAGATCAGTCGCTCAGTCATGTCCGACTCTTCATGACCCCATGAATCGCAGCATGCCAGGCCTCCCTGTCCATCACCAACTCCCGGAGGTCACTGAGACTCACATCCATTGAGTCAGTGATGCCATCCAGCCATCTCATCCTCTGTCGTCCCCTTCTCCTCCTGCCCCCAATCCCTCCCAGCATCAGAGTCTTCTCCAATGAGTGAAGTCTTCGTGTGAGGTGGCCAAAATATTGGAGTTTCAGCTTTACCATCATTCCTTCCAAAGAAATCCCAGGGCTGACCTCCTTCAGAATGGACTGGTTGGATCTCCTTGCAGTCCAAGGGACTCTCAAGAGTCTTCTCCAACACCACAGTTCAAAAGCATCAGTTCTTCGGTGCTCAGCCTTCTTCACAGTCCAGCTCTCACATCCATACATGACCACAGGAAAGACCATAGCCTTGACTAGGTGAACCTTTGTTGGCAAAGTAATGTCTCTGCTTTTGAATATGCTATCTAGGTTGGTCATAAGCTATACTCCCAAGACAAAACAAAAAGTTTAAAAAAATGATCTTGAGAAAACTGGTTAGCTCTTTGGAAAAAGAATGAAGTTAGATCCTTACTCCAAAGTATAATTCAAAATAAATTCCAAATAAACTAAGTGTCCAAAATAAAAAGAACTGGCTCATCAGTTTCTGGATGGAGAAATCCATTACAAACAAAACAAGAAAGGTTGAAGATACTATTAAAAAGATTAACAAAGAATTAGAATCTAAATGTTAAAAAAAATAAAAGAAATGATATAAATAAACTTACTTACAAAACAGAAACAGATTCACAGACTTAGAGAACAAACTTAAAGTTGCAAGGGGGTAGGGGAAGAATGTAGGGAAGGGATAAGTAGATAGTTCAGGATTGATTTATACACATTGCTATATTTAAAATAGTATTGATGTATGGTAGAAACCCACAGAATATTATAAAGCAATTACACTTCAATTAAAAATAAATACATTTTTAAAAATAATAAAATGGATAGCCAACAAGAGCCTACTAAAAAGCACTGTATAATTTTCGTTAATGTTATGTGGCAGCCTGGATGGGAGGGGACTCTGCAGGAGACAGATACATGTATATGTATGGCTGAGTCCCTCTCTGTTCCCCTGAAACTATCATAACAGTGTTAACCGGCTATATCCCAACACAAAATAAAAAATTAAAAAAAAAAAAAAAAAGCTCACAAACACACACAGCTCCAAATGGAAAAGGAACTTAGTTTTCATTCTAGTCCACCAATTACAAATGCGTTTTATAGAAAAAAATATTTCCAACAGATAAAGTCCAAGATCAGATGGTTTCACTGCTGAATTTATCAAACATTTAAAGTAGAACTAATACTATGCTATGCTATGCTATGCTAAGTCACTTCAGTCGTGTCCGACTCTGTGCGACCCCATAGACGGCAGCCCACCAGGCCCCCCGTCCCTGGGATTCTCCAGGCAAGAACACTGGAGTGGGTTGCCATTTCCTTCTCCAATCATGAAAGTGAAAAGTGAAAGGGAAGTCGCTCAGTCGTGTCCGACTCTTAGCGACCCCATGGACTGCAGCCTACCAGGCTCCTCCGTCCGTGGGATTTTCCAGGCAAGAGTACTGGAGTGGGGTGCCATTGCCTTCTCTGAGAATTAATACTAATCCTTCTCAAACTCTTTCACAAAATAGAATAGGAGGGAACACTTCCAAACTCATTTATTAGCCTGCTGCTGCTAGGTCACTTCAGTCGTGTCCGACTCTGTGGGACCCCATAGACGGCAGCCCACCAGGCTCTCCCATCCCTGGGATTCTCCAGGCAAGAACACTAGCATTACCCAAATGCCAAAATCAGATAAGGATGCCAAAAGAAAATTACAAATCAGAATCGCTGATGAATGTAGATATAAGGAATTCTGAAAAAAAATCAGCAAGCCAAATTCCATAGCATCCTACACCATGATCAAGTAGGATTTTATTTCAGGCATTTAAGAATGGGTCCACACTTAAAAATTAATGAATGTGATACACTACATTAACAAAATGAATTAAAACCATGATTATCTCAATGGATGCAGAAAAAAGCATTTGACAAAACTCAACACATATTTATGATTAAAAACGTTCAACAAAATGGGTATAGAGGGAATGTACCTCAACTTAATAAAGAACAAGCCCACAGCTAACATTATATACAATGGTGAAAAGTTGAAAGCTAGTCTTCTAAGATCAGGAATAAGACAAGGATGCCTACTCTTACCATTCCTATCCAACACTACTGGAAGTCTTATCCAGAGCAATTAGTTAGGAAAAAGAAGTAAAAGGCACCCTAATTGGAAAGAAAGGAGTAAAACTGTCACTACTTGTAGATGATATGATCCTATATATAGAAAACACTAGAGACTCTATTAAGTAATAAATAAATTCAGTAAAGTTGCAGGATAGAAAAATTAATATATAAAAATCTCCTGAGTTTTTATGCACTAATAACAAACTATCAAAAAGATATTAGGGGGAAAACATCCCAGTTAAAATCTCATCTGAAAGAACAAAATATCTAAGAATATTAATAAATTTAAGAGGTAAAAGACCTACACTGAAACACTGATACGAGAAACTAAGACACAAATAAATGAAAAGATATTCTGTGCTTACAGACTGTTAAAATTCTATTGTTAAAATGTCCTCACTACTCAAAGTAGTATAGGTTTGTTATAATATCAGAATTCTAATGACATTTTTCACAGAAATAGAACCAAGAATACTAAAATTTGTATAACTACAAAAGACCCTTAATAGCCGAAGTAGTCCTGAGAAATAACAAAGCTGGAGGCATCATGCTTCCTGACTGCAAATTATTTTACAAAGCTAGTAATTAAAACAGTATGGCCTTTGCGTTCTCTCTCCCTCTCCCAACATGGCAGCCTCAGCGAAAAAGAAGAATAAGAAGGGGAAGACTATCTCCCTAACAGACTTTCTGGCTGAGGATGGAGGGACTGGTGGAGGCAGCACCTATGTCCCCAAACCACTCAGCTGGGCTGATGAAACAGACGATCTGGAAGGGGATGTTTCAACCACTTGGCATAGTAATGATGATGATGTGTATCGGGCACCTCCAATTGATCGTTCCATCCTGCCCACTGCTCCACGGGCTGCTCGGGAACCCAATATCGACCGGAGCCGTCTTCCCAAATCTCCACCCTACACTGCTTTTCTAGGGAACCTGCCGTATGATGTGACAGAAGACTCCATTAAGGAATTCTTTAGAGGATTAAATATCAGTGCAGTGTGTTTACCGCGTGAATCCAGCAATCCTGAGAGGTTAAAAGGTTTTGGTTATGCCGAGTTTGAGGACCTGGATTCCTTGCTCAGTGCCTTGAGCCTCAATGAAGAGTCTCTAGGTAACAGGAGAATTCGAGTGGACGTTGCTGATCAAGCACAGGATAAAGACAGGGATGATCGTTCTTTTGGCCATGATAGAAATCGTGATTCTGACAAAACAGATACAGAATGGAGGGCCCGTCCTGCTGCAGACAGCTTTGATGACTACCCGCCTAGAAGGGGTGATGATAGCTTTGGAGACAAGTATCGAGATCATTATGATTCAGACAGATATCGTGATGGGTATCGGGACAGTTACCGTGATGGCCCACGCCCGGGACATGGATCGATACAGGGGCCGAGATTGCTATGCTGACCGAGGTGGCAGAGACTATGACAGGCTACGATTCCAGGATAGGCAGTGGCAGAAGAGCATTCGGTAGTGGGTACCATAGGGATGACGACTACAGAGGAGGCGGGGACCGCTATGAAGACAGATACGACAGACGAGATAACCGGTCCTGGAGTTCCAGAGATGATTACTCTCGGGATGATTATAGGCGGGATGATAAGAGGTCCTCCCCAAAGACCCAAACTGAACCTAAAGCCTCGGAGTACTCCTAAGGAAGATGATTCCTCTGCTAGCACCTCCCAGTCCAGTCGTGCAGCCTCTATCTTTGGAGGGGCAAAGCCTGTTGACACAGCCGCTAGAGAACGAGAAGTAGAAGAGCGGCTACAGAAGGAACAGGAGAAACTGCAGCATCAGCTGGATGAGCCAAAACTAGAACGACGGCCTCGGGAGAGACACCCAAGCTGGCGAAGTGAAGAAACTCAGGAACGGGAATGATCGAGGACAGGAAGTGAGTCATTACAGACTGGGACCTCAGCCACATCCGGCAGAAATGCACGAAAAAGAGAGAGTGAGAAGTCTCTAGAAAATGAAACCCCCAATAAAGAGGAAGACTGTCAGTCTTCAACTTCTAAGCCTCCCAAACCTGAACAGCCTCTAAAGGTAATGCCAGCCCCTCCACCAAAGGAGAATGCTTGGGTGAAGCGAAGTTCTAACCCTCCTGCTCGATCTCAGAGCTCAGACTCAGAGCAGCAGTCCCCTACAAGTGGTGGAGGGAAAGTAGTTCCAGCTCAACTATCTGAGGAAGGATCAGCAAGGAAAGATGAAAATAAAGTAGATGGGGTGAGTGCCCCAAAAGGCCAAAGTGGGAGCTCCAGCCGTGGTCCGGGAGATGGGGAGAACAAAGACCACTGGAAGGAGGCAGACAGAAAAGATGGCAAAAAGGATCACGACTCCAGATCTGCACCTGAGCCAAAGAAAGCTGAAGAATATCCAGCCTCGAAGTTCAGTTCTGCAAGCAAATATGCTGCTCTCGCCATTGACGGTGAAGATGAAAATGAGGGAGATTACACCGAATAGACCTCTGCATTCTGTGCTTCCTCCTAATCTCTCTCCACCCCGGAACATTCGAGAGCAAATCAAACCTCTATCCAGACAAGACAAAATAAAACTCACCATCTCCTGGAGACCTTTCTTAACTTTAAAAAAAAAAACACACACACAAAATGAAATGAAATTCTTTTGCATGCTGCTACAGCCTTTAAACTATTGAACTAACTGGAGAATCATCAGTGTAGCCAGAGAAAGAGACATACAGCTTTTAATGGAAATAAATAAATAAAACAGTATGGTACTGGCACAAAAGGGTCTTCCCTGGTGGCTCAGCAATAAAAAATTCTCCTGCCAATCAACAATGTTACGAAGAGTTGAACATGACTTACCGACTAATAAACAACAACAAATGGAACAAAGTGAATACGATGTTCAATAAAGTTTTTAGTGAAAATGAAAAATGTGTCTCTTATTTTTACTTATAAACAAAAGGAACCTTTTGGCCAACTCAATACAGCATGGTGACTACAGTTAGTAATAGAGTAGCACACATTTGAAAGGTGCTAAGAAAAGTAAATCTTAAAAGTTCTCAACACAAGAAAAAAACTTTGTAACTATGTGTGGTGATGGGTATGAAGTAGACTTATTGTGGTGATCATTTTGCAATACGTACATATCATTTTACAAAATATACAAATATCAAATAACTATGTTGTATACCTGAAACTAGCATAATGTTGTATGTCAATTATACCTAAAACAAAACTTGTACACAAATGTTCACAGCACCATTATTCAAAATAGACAAAAAGTAGTAACACTCCAATGTCTATCAATGACAAACAGGTAAACAAAATACAGCATAGTCATACAATGGAATAGGTCTTTCCTGGTGACTCAGTTGGTAAAGAGTCTCCCTGCAATGTGGGAGACCTGGATGCAATCCCTGGGTTGAGAAGATCCCCTGTAGAAGGAAATGGCAAACCACTCCAGTATTCTTGCTTGGAGAATTCCATGGACAGAGGAACCTGGTGGGCTCCAGTCAATGCGATCACAAAGAGTCAGACACACAACTAAGTGACTAACATTTTCACTTTCATACAATGGAGTATTACCCACCCATAAGAAGGAATGAAATAGTGCTAAATGGTACAACATCGATGAAACCTGAAAAACATTACTTCAAGTGAAAGATGTCAGTCATAAAAGGCCAAATATTATAGGATTCCATTTATAGGAAATGTCTAGGATAAATAAATCCACAGGAACAGAAAGTAGATTACTGTTTGCCAAAGGGAAGGGGGAGTTTATGGGGGTGTAGCTGCTAATGGATACAGAGTTTCTATTAATATTTGGGCTGATGTACGTGTTAGTCACTCAGTCTTGCCGGACTCTTTGTGACCCCATGGACTATAACCCACTAGGCTCTTCTGTTCATGGAATTCTCCAGGCGAGAATACTGGAGTGGGTTACCATTTCCTTCTCCAATCTGGGCTGATAAAAATATTCTAAAATTAGGCAATAGTTATATAACTTAATGAATATACTAAAATACACAAAATTATACACGTTTTAAAAGGAATTTTCTGGTAGGCAAATTTAACTCAATTTTTTTTTAAAAAGACCCTAATCTATTTCTCCACTGGACTTTAGCAGGTCCTGTGATTAACTATGACCAACAGAATGCTACAGATGTGACTCTTGATACTTCTGAGCCAAGATCTCAAGAGGTCTGCAAGACTCCACTATCATCACAAAGACTGGTTTTCTTGAGAACAAGAAACCACATGAAGGTGAAGAAGCCCCAGAAGGAAGCCAGTTCAGTGCCAAACACCAGAAATACGAAAAAGCTCTCTCAGACCAAACGATCTACCACCTTACTGCTGCCACATTAATAACTTAGGCAAAATCAGGTGAGCCTAGGCCAAAATGCTAAGTCACAGAATTATGTACAAATAGAAGAGTTATGTTAGTTTTTAAAAAAGAAAAAAATTCAATATCCTAAAAACTTTCTAAGCACTGCATATTTATTTTTACTTCCCTTTTTTGTCATTTAAAATATGCTATAATAAACATTTTAAGGCTCACTACCTTTCCCATTTTGGAGATTTGGTCCTTCCTAACAAGATAAGCCTAAGAAATAGAGGAAAACAACAGAAAAGGAAAGACTAGAGATCTCTTCAAGAAAATTAGAGATACCAAGGGAACATTTCATGCAAAGATGGGCTCAATAAAGAACAGAAATGGTATGGACCTAATAGAAGCAGAAGATATTAAGAAGAGGTGGCAAGAATACACAGAAGAACTGTACAAAAAAGATCTTCATGACACAGATAATCATGATGGTGTGATCACTGACCTAGAGCAAGACATCCTGGAACATGAAGTCAAGTGGGCCTTAGAAACCATCACTACGAACAAAGCTAGTGGAGGTGACGGAACTCTAGTGGAGCTATTCCAAATCCTGAAAGATGATGCTGTGAAAGTGCTGCACTCAATATGCCAGCAAATTTGGAAAACTCAGCAGTGGCCACAAGATTGGAAAAGGTGTTTTCATTCTAATCCCAAAGAAAGGCAATGCCAAAGAATGCTCAAACTACCACACAATTGCGCTCATCTCACACGCTAGTAAAGTAATGCTTAAAATTCTCCAAGCCAGGATTCAGCAATACGTGAACTGTGAACTTCCAGACGTTCGAGCTGGTTTAGAAAAGGCAGAGGAACCAGAGATCAAATTGCCAACATCCGCTGGATCATGGAAAAAGCAAGAGAGTTCGAGAAAAACATCTATTTCTGCTTTATTGACTATGCCAAAGCCTTTGACTGTGTGGATCACAATAAACTGTGGAAAGTTCTGAAAGAGATGGGAATACTAGACCACCTGATCTGCCTCTTGAGAAATCTGTATGCAGGTCAGGAAGCAACAGTTAGAACTGGACATGGAACAACAGACTGGTTCCAAATAGGAAAAGGAGTACATCAAGGCTGTATACTGTCACCCTGTTTATTTCACTTATATGCAGAGTACATCATGAGAAACTGGGCTGGAAGAAGCACAAGCTGGAATCAAGATTGCTGGGAGAAATATCAATAACCTCAGATATGCAGATGACACCACCCTTATGGCAGAAAGTGAAGAGGAACTAAAAAGCCTCTTGATGAAAGTGAAAGTGGAGAGTGGAAAAGTTGGCTTAAAGCTCAACATTCAGAAAACGAAGATCATGGCATCTGGTCCCATCACTTCATGGGAAATAGATGGGGAAACAGTGGAAACAGTGGCAGACTTTATTTTTGGGGGCTCCAAAATCACCGCAGATGTTGATTGCAGCCATGAAATTAAAAGACGCTTACTCCTTGGAAGGAAAGTTATGACCAACCTAGATAGCATATTCAAAAGCAGAGACATTATTTTGCCAACAAAGGTCCGTCTAGTCAAGGCTATGGTTTTTCCAGTGGTCATGTATGCATGTGAGAGCTGGACTGTGAAGAAGGCTGAGTGCCAAAGAATTGATGCTTTTGAACCATGGTGTTGGAGAAGACTCTTGAGAGTCCCTTGGACTGCAAGGAGATCCAGCCAGTCCATTCTGAAGGAGATCAGCCCTGGGATTTCTTTGGAAGGAATGAGGCTAAAGCTGAAACTCCAGTACTTTGGCCACCTCATGCGAAGAGTTGATTGGAAAAGACTCTGACGCTGGGAGGGATTGGGGGCAGGAGGAGAAGGGGATGACAGAGGATGAGATGGCTGGATGGCATCACTGACTCGATGGACGTGAGTCTGAGTGAACTCCGGGAGTTGGTGATGGACAGGGAGGCCTGGTGTGCTGCGATTCATGGGGTCGCAAAGAGTCGGACATGACTGAGCAACTGAACTGAACTGAACAAGATAAGCCAGAGAAGGTGATGGCACTCCACTCTAGTACTCTTGCCTGGAAAATCCAATGGACAGAGGAGCCTGGTAGGCTACAGTCCATGGTGTCCTGAAGAGTTGGACACGACTGAGTGACTTCACTTTCACTTTTCACTTTCATGCATTGGAGAAGGAAACAGCAACCCACTCCAGTGTTCTTGTCTGGAGAATCCCAGGGATGGGGGAGCCTGGTGGGCTACCATCTATGGGGTCGCACAGAGTTGGACATGAGTGAAGTGACTTAGCAGCAGCAGCAGCAGCAACAAGATAAGCTCAATTAGTCTAGTAATTGAGTTTACTAAACTCATAAAGCTAGATCTTCTTAAAAGTTTTGAAAATGTTTTAAAATTATATATTTATGTCTGGCACTGCTGGTCCTGAAATTTAACTGCCCTGAATTACTGGCGCTAAATCCTAGTTTCAAGTTCTTGCTAAGGCCTACATTCCAAACTTTTTGGATCAAGTTACAGTGAAACACTGAAGATATTTTGTTTTATAGTATGGAATATATTTTCTAAATATTTCTAAAGTGATTCCTTCTGAACCCATTTCTAGAAACTAAAGAATAATACTTTATCGATTTGAAATAAATATGATTTATCTTTATCAAAAGTCATTTCAGATATGCTGATATGCTTTCCAATACAAGAAGAAACCATTTTTCCTTAAACAGTTCTAGAAAAATGTATGTTTTGATTAAATTGTGATATTGAAAGATTTAATTTTTCTAAGCAAACTTGAGATGATTTATTTTTATTAAAAGATAATTTTCTTATAAGACTCTAATTTTTAAAAAATCACTGATCAACATGGCAGAATTAATGGTATCAAGAATAAGACATTTCATTTTGTAAGTAATATCTAATGTGACATCATCCTTATTTCATCAGAATTAAATATATACCAATCATATATTCAATTTCAGTATCTTCATTCAAGTCATATTTCATTTTTAATTTCCAACTGCTAACACATTAATATTCAACAAAATTTTGTACAACAAAAAATGTTGTACAAGATACGATGCAAAAATTCAAATAAAGAATAAGAAATTCTAACTCTATTTTTCAAACTTTATTAAATAGAAAGGAAAATAACCTTATGTTCTTAGGCCCTTCTTCAAAGTGATAAACAATGCATCAGTGATACCAGAGTTGATTTGAAATAACACTTTACCTCTGTGTTAATTTTTCCCAAAAGACAAAAAGTGTCAGTAAAGACAAAACAAACAAATACCTAAATGAGCTCTGCCTTCATTTTAATATTAAACATGTGTACACAGTACCAACCCAAGAGTACTGAATTTCAGCTCATCAGGAGCAATGCAAAGGACAGTCCAAGAATTATACAGTCAGACAATTATTCAGAATCGAAAAAAACTACTTTCAGCCTGAAAACAGGTATTAATTGTGAGGAAAAAAAAGATTTATGTGGACTCATGTGTGGCCAATAATAATGGTGGGGGGATTCTAAAGAATGTATAAGAATGAAATTCTTTATAGCATCTTTTAATTGAGGTAACTAAATATTCGTTTGCAAGAAATGCCACTGTGGGAGGAGAAAACAATAAATGACTATCATTTCATTAAAAAATTTTAACTAGCAAGTGTGTCAAAAGTTTACGTGATATTTTAAAATTACTTCAGGATGATACTGAGTAAAGTCTTAAACAATATACAGATGCAAAACTTACTGCCTGTGCTTGCTTAATAAACTCAAGAATATCTTCTTTCAAAGCCTGATGAATTTTTGCTGGGCCTTTATCATCCCAGAGACAGACTGCATGTACATCCCTGTAAAAAATAAAGCAGGTAAACAAACATTAACACTGGAACAAGAACAAATACAAAACTGTTTTGTTTCAATACGGTTTCCATGGATCATGCTAAGGGTGCTTGAATCCATTCATATGAACAAAGCATTCTTTGTAAGCTTTCTCATACAGGTACACTTGCTTCTATTTTTATTTTCTTTGTTACTGTTTTCCTTAAATCTTTGCCACTTTATTAAATTTATAAATTACAAAAGCGTCTCCTAATCAGACTTCCAAAGTAAAATACTACCAAAATTTTCTCGTGCAAAAACAAATATAAAGTCTTTAATATATAACATATATTAAATTAATATATAATATTAGTATATAATATATATTAATTAATATATAATATAATATATATAATATATTTTCTTTGTTACTGTTTTCCTTAAATCTTTGCCACTTTATTAAATTTATAAATTACAAAAGCGTCTCCTAATCAGACTTCCAAAGTAAAATACTACCAAAATTTTCTCGTGCAAAGACAAATATAAAGTCTTTAATATATAACATATATTAAATTAGTATATAATATTAATATATAATATATATTAATTAATATATAATATAATATATATATAATATATAATGGATAGTATAAACTATCCGTTTTTAGAAAGTTAGTAATTTAAATACTATTACAACAAAACTCCAAATTTGTCCCAAATATTCATCACATTTACACAGCAATTATCACTGTGCCTCCTTTATTTAGAATACACATATACTTACTGCTGATTCACATTACTGTACAGCAGAAACTAACAACACTGTAAAGCAATTACAGTCCATTTAAAAGATAAATCTAAAAAAATTAAGAAGAAAGAAAGAAAAGAGTGACTATTTCAACTTTTTAATACAATAAAATACAAAATTTAACTTTTTGGGAAAAAAAAAACAAAACTATAATCGATTCCAATAAAAAAATAAATAGTGGGCTTCTCTGGCAGCTTGGTGGAAAGAATCTGCCTGTGTCTGATCACTGTGTCGGGAAGATTCCCCTGGAGAAGGAAATGGCAACCCACTTCAGTATTTTTGCCTGAGAAATCCCATGGACACAGGAGCCTGATGGGCTATAGTCTGTAGGGTCGCAAAAGAGTCAAACATGACTTAGCGACTAAACAACAACAAAATAAACAGAAAAAAAAGCTTTTTAAACTCTAAAGCTGACATATTTTACCCAAAAGGTCATTCATTATAGTAACATATTTAATATTAATATATGTTCACAGAATGAGTTTTTTAACTACTACATAGTAGAGCAGGGAAATATACCAAAAGCTAGAGTCTTATACTGCATGTACGTGTGCTGATTCACATTACTGTACAGCAGAAACACAAAACTTTAAAGCAATTACAGTAAAGCAATCACACACAAGCACTTAGTTGAGTCTGACTCTTTGCAACCCCATGGACTGGGGCCCCACAGTCTCCTCTGCAGAATTTTCTAGACAAAAATTGCCTGGAAAAGTTGTTATTTCCTTCTTCAGGGGATCTTCCCCACCCAGGGACTGAACCCCAGTCTCTTCTGTCTCCTGCATTGGCAGGCAGGTTCTTCACCAGCTGAGCCACCAGAGAATATAGTCTTATACTGAGGATTCTCTTACTCAAAAAATGTTCCCCAGTACTTTATAGAGCCCTATATACATTTTAAAATCTACATTATGATTTAAAAAAAAAAAAGCGGGGGAAAAAAAAAGGCCCAAAAAATTATCTCTAGAATTCTAACATATAATAATGGCCAGTTTGTTTTATATTCAGATTCTTAGGGGAATAATCATAACCCAAAGTTTCACCTATATATTAGTTTGAACTTGTTTTCATCATTTGTTAAATTCAGCTTAATAGTGGCATCTGATCCAGAGTAGATGTAGTTAAGTACACAAATATTTGTTAAATAACAACATAATAGGTAACATCCAACTGCTCGTGCTGTACTAAATCGCTTGAGTCATGTCTGACTCTTTGCGACCCTATGGACTGTAGCTGGTCAGGCTCCTCTTCCATGGAACTCTCCAGGCAAGAACACTGGAGTGGGTTGCCATGCCTTCCTCCAAGGGATCTTCCCAACCCAAGGATCGAACCCACGTCTCTTACATCTCCTGTACTGGCAGACAGGCTTTTTTTTCTACCACTAGCACCACCTGAGAAGCCTCATCCACTGCTTGTGTGTCAGCTGCTCAGCTGTGTCAGATTCTTTGCAACTTCATGGATTGGGCCCTGCCAGGCTGCTCTGTCTATGGGATTTCCAGGCAAGAATACTCGTGTGGGTTGCCATTCCCTTTTCCAGGGGATCTTCCCGACCCAGGGATAGAACACAGGTCTTCTTCATTGCAGGCAGATTCTTTACCATCTGAACCACCAGGGAAAGCCCTCCAACTGCTTCAGTTCAGTCGCTCAGTGGTGTCCGACTTGCAATCCCATGAACTGCAGCACGCCAGGCCTCCCTGTCCATCACCAACTCCCGGAGGTCACTCAGACTCATGACCATCGAGTCAGTGATGCCATCCAGCCATCTCATCCTCTGTCGTCCCCTTCTCCTCCTGCCCCCAATACCTCCCAGAATCAGAGTCTTTTCCAGTGAGTCAAGTCTTCGCATGAGGTGGCCAAAGTACTGGAGTTCCAGCTTTAGCCTCATTCCTTCCAAAGAAATCCCAGGGCTGATCTTCAGAATGGACTGGCTGGATCTCCTTGCAGTTCAAGGGACTCGCAAGAGTCTTCTCTAGCACCACAGTTCAAAAGCATCAATTCTTTGGTGCTCAGCTTTCTTCACAGTCCAACTCTCACATCCATACATGATCACTGGAAAAACCATAGCCTCGATTAGATGGACCTTTGTTGGCAAAGTAATGTCTCTGCTTTTGAATATGCTGTCTAGGTTGGTTATAACTTTCCTTCCAAGGAATAAGCGCCTTTTAATTTCATGGCTGCAATCGCCATCTGCAGTGATTTTGGAGCCCCCAAAATAAAGTCTGCCACTGTTTCCCCATCTATTTCCCAGCTGCTTACTATATGCTAAATACTACTCTAAGCTGTTTTAACTCAACCTTCACAGCAACTCTGATATAGTACAATTTGATTGCTATCTTAGAGATGGGGAAACTGAGGCAAAGAAAGGTTATGTAACATTCCCAAGATTACACAGCTAGTATATAGTGAACACCGGAGAAGGCAATGGCACCCCACTCCAGTCCTCTTGCCTGGAAAATCCCATGGACGGAGGAGGCTGGTGGGCTGCAGTCCATGGGGTCGCTAAGAGTCAGACACGACTAGGCGACTTCACTTTCACTTTTCAGTTTCATGCATTGGAGAAGGAAATGGCAACCCACTCCAGTGTTCTTGCTTGGAGAATCCCAGGGACAGGGGAGCCTGGTAGGCTACTGTCTATGGGGTCACACAGAGTCGGACACGACTGAAGTGACTTAGCATAGCATATAGTGAACACAGGCAACTGGGCTCCAGAGCCTACATCAAACTGTTTTCTCTAAATTTACTCTTGCACGTCTCCAAACCATCCAACAGTCCAACAGTAGCTAAAATGATCTTCATAAAATTCAAATTACATCTTACTGCCTCTGTATTTGTGGCTTTCCAGGAGGCACCAGATGTAAAGAACCTGCCTGCCAATGCATGAGACTTGGGGTTTGCTTCCTGGGTCAGAAAGATCCCTTGGAGGAGGAAATGGCAACTCATTCCAGTATTCTTGTCTGGAAAATTCCATGGACAGAGGATCCGATCAAGCTACAGTCCATGGGGTCACAAAGAGTCAGACACACTGAAGCGGCTTAGCAAGCATGCCCACCTCTGTATTTAAAATCTTCCAATGGTTTCCTACTGTTCTTTGATAAAGTACAAAATAGTTAACTGATCTCTGTAATACCTCTGCAATCTAACCTCATGGCTAAAGAAACCTAGAGTTTAAAAGAAAAAACTGATACAAAAATAGATTGATTATATTTCAATAAGTTTACAACTCAGAGATCAAATCAGTCACTCAGTCGTGTCCGACTCTGCGACCCCATGAATCGCAGCACACCAGGCCTCCCTGTCCATCACCAACTCCTGGAGTTCACTCAAACTCATGACCGAGTCAGTGATGCCATCCAGCCATCTCATCCTCTGTCGTCCCCTTCTCCTCCTGCCCCCAATCCCTCCCAGCATCAGAGTCTTCTCCAATGAGTTAACTCTTCGCATGAGGTGGCCAAAATACTGGAGTTTCAGCTTTAGCATCATTCCTTCCAAAGAAATCCCAGGGCTGATCTCCTTCAGAATGGACTGGTTGGATCTCCTTGCAGTCCAAGGGACTCTCAAGAGTCTTCTCCAACACCACACTTCAAAAGCATCAATTCTTCGGCACTCAGCCTTCTTCACAGTCCAGCTCTCACATCCATACATGACCACAGGAAAGACCATAGCCTTGACTAGGCGAACCTTTGTTGGCAAAGTGATGTCTCTGTTTTTGAATATGCTATCTAGGTTGGTCATAACTTTCCTTCCAAGGAGTAAGCATCTTTTAATTTCATGACTGCAGTCACCATCTGCAGTGATTTTGGAGCCCAGAAAAATAAAGTCTGCCACTGTTTCCCCCCATCTATTTCCCATGTAGTGATGGGACCAGATGCCATGATCTTTGTTTTCTGAATGTTGAGCTTTAAGCCAACCTTTTCACTCTCCACTTTCACTTTTATCAAGAGGCTTTTAGTTCCTCTTCACTTTCTGCCATAAGGGTGGTGCCATCTGCATATCTGAGGTTATTGATATTTCTCCCGGCAATCTTGATTCCAACTTGTGTTTCTTCCAGCCCAGCGTTTCTCATGATGTACTCTGCATATAAGTTAAATAAACATGGTGACAATATACAGCCTTGATGTACTCCTTTTCCTATTTGGAACCAGTCTGTTGTTCCATGTCCAGTTGTAACTGTTGCTTCCTGACCTGCATACAGGTTTCTCAAGAGGCAGATCAGGTGGTCTGGTATTCCCATTTCTTTCAGAATTTTCCACAGTTTATTGTGATCCACACAGCCAAAGGCTTTGGCATAGTCAATAAAGCAGAAATAGATGTTTTTCTTGAACTCTCTTGCTTTTTCCATGATCCAGAGGATGTTGGGAATTTGATCTCTAGTTCCTCTGCCTTTTCTAAAACCAGCTTGAACATCAGGAAGTTCACGGTTCACATATTGCTGAAGCCTGGCTTGGAGAATTTTGAGCATTACTTTACTAGTGTGTGAGATGAGTGCAATTGTGCGGTAGTTTGAGCACTCTTTGGCATTGCCTTTCTTTGGGATTGGAATGAAAACTGACCTTTTCCAGTCCTGTGGCCACTGCTGAGTTTTCCAAATTTGCTGGCATATTGAGTGCAGCACTTTCACAGCATCATCTTTCAGGATTTGGAATAGCTCCACTGGAATTTCATCACCTCCACTAGCTTTGTTCGTAGTGATGCTTTCTAAGGCCCACTTGATTTCACATTCCAGGATGTCTGGCTCTAGGTCAGTGATCACATCATCATGATTATCTGGGTCGTGAAGCTCTTTTTTGTATAGTTCTTCTGTGTATTCTTGCCACCTCTTCTTAATATCTTCTGCTTCTGTTAGGTCCATACCATTTCTGTCCTTTATCGAGCCCACCTTTGCATGAAATGTTCCCTTGGTATCTCTGATTTTCTTGAAGAGATCCCTAGTCTTTCCCATTCTGTTGTTTTCCTCTATTTCTTTGCATTGATCACTGAAGAAGGCTTTCTTATCTCTTCTTGCTATTCTTTGGAACTCTGCATTCAGATGTTTATATCTTTCCTTTTCTCCTTTGCTTTTTGCTTCTCTTCTTTTCACAGCTATTAGCAAGGCCTCTCCAGACAGCCATTTTGCTTTTTTGCATTTCTTTTCCATGGGGATGGTCTTGATCCCTGTCTCCTGTACAATGTCACGAACCTCATTCCATAGTTTATCAGGCACTCTATCTATCAGATCTAGGCCCTTAAATCTGTTTCTCACTTCCACTGTATAATCATAAGGGATTTGATTTAGGTCATACCTGAATGGTCTAGTGGTTTTCCCTACTTTCTTCAATTTCAGTCTGAATTTGGCAATAAGGAGTTCATGGTCTGAGCCACAGTCAGCTCCTGGTCTTGTTTTTGCTGATTGTATAGAGCTTCTCCATCTTTGGCTGCAAAGAATATAATCGATCTGATTTCAGTGTTGACCATCTGGTGATGTCCATGTATAGAGTCTTCTCTTGTGTTGTTGGAAGAGGGTATTTGCTATGACCAGTGCATTTTCTTGGCAAAACTCTGTTAGTCTTTGCCCTGCTTCATTCCGTATTCCAAGGCCAAATTTGCCTGTTACTCCAGGTGTTTCTTGACTTCCTACTTTTGCATTCCAGTCCCCTATAATGAAATATATAAACATAAGATGGTTTAGGAACCTAAGGAAAAGGAAAGGGTGGAAATGAGAGGTAAAGAGAAAAGGGGCAGAGTCCCTGAAAGAGATGATTCCTAAGTTTATCTCAAAGAACAAGTGGGATTTTCCCAGACAAACGTGTAAGAGGGTGAAGGAAGGCCATTTTATGAAAAAGTCACAATGTGAGTAAAGAACTGTAGATCACTAGGGTGTACACAGTGAACTATTAACCACTCAATGTGCATGTCAAGTGTGAAGCAAGAAACTGGGAAAACTTTTTTTTATTCATTCAGTCTTATCGTATCCATCACCTAAGTGTATCTGCAATTTGAACATTTCCATCCATCACCACTACCACAATCAACATTACCATCTTCTCTTACTTAATTTACTGTAACACAAACTTGCATGTATTGACTGTCAAGGACTTTACACATACTGACCTATGTATTAGTTTAGGTCTTCTGAGATACAGCCGGGATCAAACATGGTAAAATGTTGATTTATTGAAGGTAATGCCTGTGAGGGGTTCCCAGGTGGCTTGGTAAACAACCCACCTACCAATGCAGGAGACAGATTTGATCCCTGGCTTGGGAGTATCCCCTGGAGAAAGAAATCGCAATTCACTCCAGTACTCTTGCCTGGACACTACCATGGACAGAAGTGGCTACAGTCCATGGGCTCACAAAGAGTAAGACAGGACTGAGTGACCGAGCACATGTGCAATGTTTGTGAGGGACAATGGGAAGTGAGTTACATGAAGCTGGGCAAGAGAGAAGCCCACAATGCCAGTCTGAGCCCTGTGGGAAAGAGTAGGAAGAAGGTTGAGTAGCAAGAGTCTTAAAACTACAGTTTCAAGAAAATTTTGTAAAGAAAGTTTTAAAGTGTTTTGGAGCACAAGTCACCCATCAGTGGAGTCCCCTAGCTCTCTAAGACAGGACTACCTTAGTATCCCTGCTTACTCAGACCCACTGTGGCACATGCTGGAAAGGCTCAAATGTGACTTGAGTCTCGTAAGGGCAAGAGAGAATGGTGTGGCACTGGGTACCCAAGAAAGAGCCAAACTTGTGATCCACATGTCTTCTCCAGCTCCCTTTCCTCAACTTCCAGGTACTTCTGTATGTTGTTACATCATGAAAGAAGATCAGCAATACACTCTTTCCTATTTGAAACACAATACTTCTCACCACCACACGACAGAACATGTTGAGGCTCCTAGCCAATTCTCATACACATTTTGAGGAATATAACATATATTGTGCTGGCCAAGAAGTTCATTGGGTTTCTTCTGTAAGATGCTATGGAAAAACCCAGAAGAATTTTTGCTTATCCAATTCTTGAGAAGTATATGATAATACCCTTGAAAGCCCTTTATGTTCCTCTCTCTAATCCTACTCTCTCATTCCTCCCCAAAAGTAACTAAGTCTGAATTTGCTGTTTTGGGTTTTCAAGTTTTACAACACACTATGAGGGTTTCTGATTACAGAAATATATCAAATAATATTTTCAAATAATTTTTTTTACTCAACGTGTTTCTGATATTTACTCACGAAAGTGCATGTAGTTCTGGTTCATCTGTTACATCAAGTGGCACTTCAACATAAAAGGGAAGAAATTATGGATAAGCAATAAACATCTGAAATTAAGTCTGAATGAACAAGAATACACTCTCTTGGAACATATAATCAAAGTGCTTTTAAAAAGGGACCTGTTGGACTTCCCAGGTGGTCCAATGGTTAAGAATCCACCTGCCAATGCAGGAGACCCCGGTTCAATCCCTGACTTGAGAAGACCCCACTTGCCACAGAGCAACTAAGTCCATGTGCCACAACCACTGAGTCTGTTCTCTAGAGCTCACAATCCACAACTAATGATCCCTTGATCTGTAACTAATGATCCTGCATGCCTAGAGCCCATGCTCCACAACAAGAGAAGCCACTGTACCTCAACAAAGTATCCTCCACTCGCCGCAACCAGAGAAAGCTCATACACGGCAACAAAGACCCAATGCAACCAAAAAATAAATATTATTTTAAAAGTAAAGGAAATTGTTTTTAAATACTTAAGTATATTAAAAAAGTCAAGGAGCTGGGAAATGGGAGAATGATGAAGTAAAAACTTATTTTAAGGTTTAAGTGGAGAGACAGAAAGGACGCAAAAAGAAACAAGAGGTAAGAAGTATTTCAAAGGTTTCAACTTCTTTAGATTAAAAAGATGGAGAAGGCAATGGCACCCCACTCCAGTACTCTTGCCTGGAAAATCCCATGGATGGAGGAGCCTGGTAGGCTGCAGTCCATGGCGTCGCTGAGGGTCCGACACGACTGAGCGACTTCACTTTCACTTTTCACTTTCATGCATTGGAGGAAATGGCAACCCACCCCAGTGTTCTTGCCTGCAGAATCCCAGGGACTGGGGAGCCTGGTGGGCTGCCGTCTGTGGGGTCGCACAGAGTCGGACACGACTGAAGTGACTTAGCAGCAGCAGCAGGTTAAAAAGAAAAGAGAAATACTGTGACCGTGATGCAAAAAATAGGTATGCTGCTTTTAATTAACAGTAGTACCATAGACTACTTTTTTTTTTTTTTTTTCCCACATGGCAGGACATATGGGATCATACTTCTCTGACCAGGGATTGAATCATTGAACCAGCACCTTTTGTAGTGAAAGCATGGACTCTTAACCATGAGGGAATGTCCAATACCATATACTTCTGATTGAGAGTGAAAAGCAGAAGGGAACCACTAATGGAAGTAAACTTTCAGATTAACAAAAAAAGGAAAAGGAAAAATGAAGAAACAATAGTATTTAATAAGTGGTAAATTATAGAAGGAATAAAAAGTATATCAGTTATAATATTAAACCTAAGTAAACCATCCCATTAGAAGAGAATATACCTTTCAAAAGGACAGATACTATGATTCTACTTGTAAGGTACCTAGAATAGATAAATTCAGAGACAAAAAGCAGAATGAAGGTTACCAAAGGCTGGGGGAAAGAGGTACAGGTATTGTTTAATTGGTACAGAGCCTCTGCTTGAGATGTGAATGTTCTAAAAATGGAGAGTGTTCGTGTTTGTACAACATTATGAATGAACTCAATGCCACTGAATCATACACTTGAAAATGGCTAAAATGATAAATTTTATACAACACACAATTTTACCAAAAAAAAAGAAAATTTAATGGCTTAAGAGATACTAGGCAAGTATAAACTGAAAGAAAGCAGAGTGGCAATATTGCTGCTGTTGCTGCTGCTGCTAAGTCGCTTCAGTCGTGTCTGACTCTGTGCGACCCCATAGACGGAAGCCCACCAGGCTCCCCCGTCCCTGGGATTCTCCAGGCAAGAACACTGGAGTGGGTTGCCATTTCCTTCTCCAATGCATGAAAGTGAAAAGTGAAAGTGAAGTCGCTCAGTCGTGTCCGACTCTTAGTGACCCCATGGACTGGAGCCTACCAGGATCCCCCGTCCATGGGATTTTTCAGGCAAAAGTACTGGGGTGGGGTGCCATTGCCTTCCCCATTGGCAATATTAGCATCATCCAAAGAAGAATTCAAAGGTACAAGGATTAGTGATAGGAACATCATGTAATGATAAAACAGCATCATTTATTAATGTACGTCCATTTATTTACACCAAAAATATACATAGTAAAATGCAAAACAAACAGAAATGTAAAAACTTGACATATTTGAATACTTTAAAACATCCTTCTATCAGGAGGATGAAAACATTAGGCTCAATCAACAATGGCTTAGATTACTAGATTCTTTTTCTTATATAACAAGAAGTTTAGAAGTAGGAAAAGGCTAGTGTTTTGTTCAGAGACTCATTAAGACCTTTCTCTCCACTTTTGTCACTTTAGCATGTTAGCCTACAACTGGTCAAAGGTGGAAAGAGAAGAGGGTGCCAGACACATTAGTTAAATTCATCTGGAAAGCAAAAAACTTCATAGATGCCCTCTGATAGGTGTATTTGCCAGAATGTGTAATAATGTACCCAGCCACCTTAGCAGCAAGAAGTGAATATTAAATTATCCAGCCTCCGTAGTAGGAGGAACACAAGGCAAAGGCGTAAGGCCTAGCCAATCAACAGTGTCTGCCAGAGACTCTCTCAACATTTAAAATCTAGAAGAAAAAAATTAAAGACACACAGGAATTATGGAGGAATTCCCTGGCAGTCTCCGTGCTCTCCCTATTGAAGCCTTGGGTTCAATCCCTGGTTTAGGAACTTAAATCCCATAAACCAAGGGGCACAGACCGAAAAATAAAAAAGTTAATGTCTATGACTTACTAGGCAGAGATTCTTGCAACTCACAAAAAGATAAATTTTTCCTAAGAGCTCAGGCAAACACACAAAATTTTTTAAAAATAATTTTATAGGCTGTTTCACTGATTATAATCCATAAATAACTAAATTAAAACTTCATTATATAGAAATTTCAGTTTCTAGATAATGCATGGATTAAAGAAAAAAACAAAAATTACTAACAACCAAGAAAGAAAAAGAAAAACATTTCATACCACAAAACCTATGGTGACCATAAAAGTATCAAGAAAAAAATACAGGAGGCAGGGATCAAGATCATCTCCAGGGAAAAGAAATGCAAAAAGGCAAAATGGTTGTCTGAGGAGGCCTTACAAAGAGCTGTGAATAGAATAGAAGCAAAAGGCAAAGGAGAAAAGGAAAGATATACCCATTTGAATGCAAAGTTTCAAAGAATAGCAAGAAGAGACAAGAAAGCCTTCCTCAGCGATCAATGCAAAGAAATAGAGAAAAACAGTAGAATGGGAGAAACTATGCCAAAGCCTCTGACTGTGTGGATCACAATAAACTGTGGGAAATTCTGAAAGAGATGGGAATACCTATAGACCACCTGACCTGCCTCTTGAGAAATCTGTATTCAGGTCAGGAGCCAACAGTTAGAACTGGACATGGAACAACAGACTGGTTCCAAATAGGAAAAGGAGTACGTCAAGGCTGTACACTGTCACCCTGCTTATTTAACTTATATGCAGAGTACATCATGAGAAACACTGGGCTGGAAGAAGCACAAGCTGGAATCAAAATTGCTTGGAGAAATAGAAATAACCTCAGATATGCAGATGACACCACTCTTATGGAAGAAAGTGAAGAAGAACTAAAGAGCCTCTTCATGAAAATGAAAGAGGAAGAGTGAAAAAGTTGGCTTAAAGCTCAACATTCAGAAAACTAAGATCATGACATCCGATCCCATCACTTCATGGCAAATAGATGGGCAAACAGTGGAAACAGTGGCTGACTTTATTTTCTTGGGCTCCGAAATCACTGTAGATTTGTAGATGGTGACTGCAGCCATGAAATTAATTAAAGACACTTGCTCCATGGGAAAAAAGTTATGACTAACCTAGACAGCATATTAAAAAGCAGAGATATTACTTTACCAACAAAGGTCTGTCTAGTCAAAGCTATGGTTTTTCCAGTAATCATGTATGGATGTGAGAGTTGGACTGTGAAGAAGGCTGAGCACCAAAGAATTGATGCTTTTGAACTTTTGAAGACTTTTGAGAGTTCCTTGGACTATAAGGAGATCAACCAGTACATCCTAAAGGAAATTAGTCCTGAATATTCATTGGAAGGACTGATGCTGCAGCTGAAACTCCAATACTTTGGCCACGTGATACAAAGAGCCAACCGACTCATCTGAAAAGACCTGATGCTGGGAAAGACTGAAGGTAGGAGGAGAAGGGGACGACAGAGGATTAGATGGTTGGATGGCATCACTAACTCAATGGACATGAGTCTGAGTAAATTCTAGGAGCTGGTGATGGACAGGGAGGCCTGGTGTGCTGCAGTTCATGGGGCTGCAAACAGTCGGACACAACCAAGCAACTGAACTAAAGAAAAAAATACGACTTGAAAGCTTTGATTGTAAAGAAAAATGTTGAAAAGAATTTAAAAACTAAGAATCTAATAAAAGAACTAAGAAACCAAAGAACAAAATAAACTGGAGACCAAAAAGAAAACAAAAAAAGGAATATTATTTTTTCTGAATAACTAATTTTTCCCTTTTTTCTTTTCTCTATTTACAATTATTTTGTATTTCATTTTGTCTTTCCTTCCTTCTACTTTCTTTAAGTTTAGTTTGCCGTTTTTTTCATTTCTTGAAATAAAAACGTAGACCGTGCACGTTTAGCATTTTCTGTGTAATACATGAATCGAAGGCTATGAATTGTATTGCACAGTTGGTTCTAATATATTTTGATAAATCGCATCAAAGTAATTTTTATAGCTTGATTATGTGAAAATACCTGTAAAATGGATCAACTCCTTAATATCCATATGGAAGAAAAATACGTAGGATTGGGGATAAAAAGTGAGATATAACCGCCCAGCTCGTAGACGAGGAGGTGTGGCGGCTCATCGGCTCCGCGCATGCGCGCACCCTGGACGTGCTCACGCGCTGCCGCGAGCAGGTGGACAAGGTGGGCAGGCGGCTGCTGGAGAAGGAGGTGCTGGAGTGGGCCGACATGGTAGAGCTGCTCGGGCCGCGGCCATTCGCCAAGAAGATCACCTACAAAGAGCTCGTGGAGGGCACGGGCAGCCTGGAGGAGGACACGGCCCTTCCCGAGGGTCTGCAGGGCTGGCGTGGGGGACCCACTGCAGGAGAGCCCAGCCTAGCGCCTCCGCCTGGAGAGCAGCCTCTGGGACCCCCAGGAAGCAAATTAAAGCACATGTAACCTGAAGCAATGGCACCACACTCCAGTACTCTTGCCTGGAAAATCCCACGGACGGAGGGGCCTGGTGGGCTGCAGTCCATGGGGTCGCTAAGAGTCGGACATGACTGAGTAACTTCACTTTCACTTTTCACTTTCACACGTTGGAGAAGGAAATGGAATCCCAGGGACAGGGGAGCCTGGTGGGCTGCCGTCTATGGGGTCACATAGAGTCGGACACGACTGAAGTGACTTAGCAGCATACTACTTATAATTCTAAGGCAACAAATTTCTAACCCTATCGGAAACTTAAATGAGGTGTGCAAACAGATACTTGGTCCCAATTTTAAATGGAATGCTTCCAACATACTATTACTGGGATATAGCTGCTAAGAGACTTATAGATAATCTTTACCAGTTTAAAGAATAATATTTTCATTTTTTTATATTTCATTTTGGAAAGATCCTATGTCTTTTCTCCATCTACTAAGATGATTGATTTCTGATATTATTCAGTCTTGTTCTATTTGTTTTTTGAGCTCAATTTTCATTTCATTATTTCCTCAACTTTTGTTGATTTCCCTCTTCAGCTCTTAAATTTTCAGTTCAAATTTGTTTTATAACCCCACATGGTTGGGTGAGAACACAGAACTCAGTCTGAAGTGCTGTATTTGTGTTCTACTTCATAGCTGGTTTCTGTGGGACAATTTTTATCACCTAAAATGTTATAATTTATGTACTTTTTAAAATAGTTTTGGATAGGTAATGTCTGCTTTTTTCTATTTACGTTCATTTCACGGTCAGGGCTTCCCTGATCAGCTGGTACAGAATCCACTTGCAATGCAGGAGACCCCAGTTGATTCCTAGGTCAGGAAGATCTTGAGAAGGGATAGGCTACCCACTCCAATATTCTTGGGCTTCCCTTGTGGCTCAGCTGGTAAAGAATCTACCTGCAGTGCAGGAGACCCCAGTTTGATTCCTGGGTCAGGAAGATCCCCTGGAAAAGGGATAGGCTACCCACTCCAGTATTCTTGGGCTTCCTTTGAGGCTCAGTTGGTAAAGAATCCGCCTGCAATGAGGGAGACCTAGGTTCGATTCCTGGGTTGGGAAGATTCCCTGGAGAAGGGAAAGGCTACCCACTCCAGTATTCTGGCCTGAAGAATTCCATGGACTGTATAGTCCATGGCAAAGAGTCAGACACAACTGAGCAACTTTGACTTCCATGGTCAGGATTCCTAGTTCAAGAGCACCTCCTTCAGTTTAGTGTAGTAAAGCCCAGTTTCTTTTATGGCCACTGTTGATAGCAGTGGAGAAAAGGGTTCCATTTCTGCAGAATCCTTAAATCTTCTAAATATTTAGTTGTTTGAAAATATGTTCATCTTGCCTTGAACATAACTGAAAACTTGACTAGGTAAAGAACACTAAGTTCAAAATAATCTCCCTTTAAATATTTAAAGAAAAACATGTCAACCTCCTCCTTTCAATTTGGCCAACGAAGTGCACAGACAGTCTGTTTGCTTGAAAGGTTAACTGTTTTTTTTTTTTTTCCTAAGAATTAGATTATTTTCTTTATCCTTGGAATTCTGAAATTAAAGGCATGTGTAGGCATGGCTTTTTTAGCACTTTCAATATGAAGATGGGGAGTGGGATGAATTGGGAGATTGGGATTGGCAATATTTACACTACTTATAAAATAACTAACTAATGAGAACCAACTGTATAGCACAGGAAACTCTACTCAACACTGTGTGGTGACCTAATAGGGAAGGAAACCAAAAAAGAGGGGATATATGTATATGTGTGGCTGATACACTTTGCTGTACAGCAGAAACTAACACAGCACTATAAAGCTGTTTAAATATCTGTGTGTGTGTGTGTGTGTGTGTGTGGACAGTCAAAAAGACAGAAGGAGAAACAGGAGAAAAAAAATAAGAAGA
This sequence comes from Tragelaphus eurycerus, assembly GCA_935064755.1. Taxonomy (NCBI): domain Eukaryota; kingdom Metazoa; phylum Chordata; class Mammalia; order Artiodactyla; family Bovidae; genus Tragelaphus; species Tragelaphus eurycerus. The sequence goes on along the minus strand of CAKXYN010000126.1, from coordinate 649,378 downwards.
GGAGGAAGATCTGTAGGGCTAGGTAGGGAGATACAAGATTTCAGCCCCAGGAAATTTCCTTTGTATCCTTTGGGACTATATCCTCCCCTCTACTATCTCTGTCCTCTCCTTCTGGAACCTCTTTTAAGTATGTGGTGGCTTAGTTGGTAAGTTGTGTCTGACTTGCGATCCCATGCACAGTAGCCCGCCGGGCTCCTGTGTCCATGGAATTTCCTGCGCCAGAATATTGGAGTGGGCTGCCATTTTCTTCTCTTTCCTTCGCCTTCTCTTTTAAGTATAAGTTAGCCAAATTCTAAAGACATTCTCGTATTTCTTCATTTTTATTTAATTTTCCACACTCTGGTCTACATTCAAAGAGAGCTCTTTTATTTTTCAACTAATTAGGTATTTTTTAATTAATTTTAATTTTTTATTATAAAGATCTTTATCTTGACTATTTCATTTTCAAAGTTGTCTCTCTCATTTTACTTCTCTCTAGTGATATAAACCAGAGAAGGCAATGGCACCCCACTCCAGTACTCTTGCTTGGAAAATCCCATGGATGGAGGAGCCTGGTAGGCTGCAGTCCATGGGGTCACTAAGAGTCGGACACGACTGAGCAACTTAACTTTCATTTTTCACTTTCATGCATTGGAGAAGGAAATGGCAACCCACTCCAGTGTTCTTGCCTGGAGAATCCCAGGGACGGGGGAGCCTGGTGGGCTGCCGTCTATGGGGTCACACAGAGTTGGACACAACTGAAGTGACTTAGCAGTGATATAAACTAGAATGTTTTTTGAGCTATCTTCTAAACCTTTCATCATCTACTTACTCTGAAGTACAGTCTTGAGGATGGCCCCCAGTGATCCCTGTCTCCTGGTTGGTATCTGTACCCACATATAAGTTCCCTCCAACAGTGTACAAGAATTTGTCTCTGTGATCAACAGCATACGAAAGATATGATGGTCTAAAGAACCTGCTGTGTAGTACAGGGAATTCTACTCAATATTCTGTAATTGCCTATATGGGAAAAGAACTAAAAAGAAAAAGAAGAGTGGATATATGTATTCATATAACTGATTGTGCTATACATCTGAAACTAGCACAACATTGTTCAGTTCAGTTTAGTCACTCAGTCATGTCCGACTCTTTGCGACCCCATGAATCGCAGTACGCCAGGCCTCCCTGTCCATCACCAACTCCTGGAGTTCACTCAAACTCACGTCCATCGAGTCAGTGATGCCATCCAGCCATCTCATCCTTTGTCGTCCCCTTCTCCTGCCCCCAATCCCTCCCAGCATCAGAGTCTTTTCCAATAATTCAACTCTTTGCATGAGGTGGCCAAAGTACTGGAGTTTCAGCTTTAGCATCACTCCTTCCAAAGATATCCCAGGGCTGATGTCCTTCAGAATGGATTGGTTGGATCTCCAGCGCAACATTGTAGATCAACTATAATTAAAAGAGAGCAAGTGAGAGAGAGAGATGATGGTTTGTAATTTCCAAGATTTATAAAATGGGCTTCCCTGGTGGTTCAGTAGTTAAGAATCTGCCCTACAATGCAGAGGATACCAGTTTGATACCTGTCCAGGAAGATTCCACATGACACGAAGCAACTAAGCCAGTGCACCACAACTACAAAGCCCCTGCTCTGGAGCCCACGAGCCGCAACTACTGAAGCCCAAGTGCCTTGGCGCTCACGTGCCGCTAAAGGAGAAGCCACCCCAATGAGAAGCCCACTCGCTGCAGCTAGAGAAAAAAACTGAGCAGCAACGAAGACCCGGCACAGCCAAGAAAAAAACGCCCTGACTTCTGTCTTGGGAACACTCCTGCTCTGGGGAAAGCAAGCTGCACAACAGTAAGCAGCTTTATGGAGGGTTCCAAACAGTGAGAAACTGAGCAGCTAGTGAAGAACTGAGGCCTGACAATACTCATGTGGGTAAGCTTTGAAGAAGATCATCCACTCCTAGCTAAATATAGGCCTAGATCTTTGCCTGGAGCTTGACTGCAACCTCGTAAGAGATCCTGAGTTAGAGTAACTCAATTAAGCTGCAATCAGATTCCTGACTCTCAGAAAGTGTGAGATAATAAACGTTTGTTATTTTAAGCTACTACACTTCAGGGTAATTTGTTTTGTGGCTGCTGCTAAGTTGCTTCAGTCGTGTCCAACTCTGTGCAACCCCATAGACGGCAGCCCACCAGGCTTCGCTGTCCCTGGGATTCTCCAGGCAAGAACACAGGAGTGGGTTGCCATTTCCTCCTCTAGTACATGAAAGTGCAAAGTGAAAGTGAAGTCGCTCAGTCGTGTCCGACTCTTAGCGACCCCATGGACTGCAGCCTACCAGGCTCCTCTGTCCATGGGATTTTCCAGGCAAGAGTACTGGAGTGGGTTGCCATTGCCTTCTCCGAGATTACCTATAAATTCTATCTAAAGAAAATTTTAAAGTGGCTTTCCTCTACCTTCAGGTGCTCAAAAGTTACATTTTAAAATTTATTATTTAATCTAAATCTTCAAGCTGTTGTTAGCAGAAAATCTTCAGAGAAATCTTATTTGGGAGGTCAATATATTAGTTTTATATATTATATGGGAAAAGAACTAAAAAGAAAAAAAAGAGTGGATATATGTATTCATATAACTGATTCACTGTGCTATACATCTGAAACTAGCACAACATTGTTCAGTTCAGTTTAGTGAAGCTAAACTGTTAAAGTGAAGCTGTTTTGGTGGTAAGGGACCTAGAGCCCTGAAGCCTCCTTGAGAAACCCTTAAGGCAGTGGTAGGGGTCACACAGGCAAAATGAATGAAGGGAGGTATATAAGACAGTAGGACGCTGTGTGGCAGTGGGGACCATGTCTCGCTAGACAACAGTCAGCTTTAGTCAATTGTTCCCACATGGGAATGTGGTGCCTGTGTTGCCACATCATGCATTTTTGTAAGAGAATCTGGAAAGTCAGATTTTATGTAAAATCTCTTTAAGTCATGGCAATAATTTTATATTACCAAGAGATAATCATACTTTGTGAGAAAAATGCCTGCACAGGCTGAACAGAACTCATTGGCCCATTTGCTCTCTCTGGTTTAAGGTGTGAAAGGTCACTGGGAAATTGAAAGATAAATCTTGCTCCACCACCCCTAACCTATCCTACCCATGCAAGTCATAGTTCATTCCAATAGTACAAAATGGCTTTTGTAGTACACAATATTTTTAGTGTGTATAATTCATAGGCTAATATATTTTGTTTTGTGGCAGTAGATAACTAATAGAAACAACAAAGAAGGCAGGGGACTACTGTAATCATTTAGGCAAGATAGTGGGGGGAAAAGACAAATGGGATGGAAAGAAAGTCAAGAGATAATAAAAATCTATGAAATCTAGTAATCAGATGAATATGAAGGAGTAAAAAAAAAACAGGAGGCTGACAGAAGCTTCCAGATTCTTTATTTCAGACTACAAATGACAGATTTTCATCATTCTGTACCTGGAGTACTTACAGAACTTAAGGGACAGACATATGCAGGAAACAAAGGCCACATGGATATGGAAGTTCCACTTTGAAGATGATCTGGATTTGCTTATATAGATATGAGAACTCAGGTAAAAGAGTAAGAAAAAGCAGAACTCTGGAGAAAATCAACATTTAATAGGCACAAAAGGGATGAATCAGCTAACATGACTGGGATGAGGCAGATTAGAGATAGGAGAAAAACAGGAAAAACTGGTATCATAAAAATTAATTTAGGAACAAGAAAAACATTTCAAAATTATTTAAAGATGAATTTTTTAAAAAAAAATTAAAAATAAAATCTCACAAATTAAAAATAATTTATTTTTCAATTTTGGCCTCAATGTCATAAACCAGAGTCAAACCAAATAATATATATCTAAAGCAGCAGCTCTCAACTGAGGATGGTACTGTACCCTCAGACACTTGGAAATAAGAGCTTTTTTTTTTGTTCCAATAAATGAAGGGTGGGGAGAAGCGTACACAAAAAGTATCCACTACTAGTGTTTATGAGGCGGAAGGCCAGAGATGATAAACATGTCAAAATATGCAGAACAATCTTTTATAATGACCCAGAATACCAATAGCACCTCTACTGAAAAATGATTCAAATTATGAGAAAACAGTCAACACAGTCCAATACAAATATATTATTTTAGTACCTCAGATTTAGGAAGATATAAGTAACCTAAAAGTTATTAACTAACAAGGCTAAATAGGCTAAAATTTGGAAAGGTTTTAATTAATGTAGGTCTTACCTTTGGCGATGACATGATAAGATACACAGGAATCTCTTTTTTTAAAATATTCATTTATTTGTGAGGCTGCAAGGGGTCTTGGGAGAAGGCAATGGCACCCCACTCCAGTACTCTTGCCTGGAAAATCCCTTGGACGGAGGACCCTGGTAGGCTGCAATCCATGGTGTTACTAAGAGTCGGACAGGGACGGTGGGACCTGGTGGGCTGCCATCTATGGGGTCGCACAGAGTCGGACACAACTGAAGCGACTTAGCAGCAGCAGCAGCAGCAGCAAGGGGTCTTAGTCACAGCATGTGGGACCTTCGATCTTCCTTGCAGCATGCGTGATCTTAAGTTGTGGCATGTGCGATCTAGTTCCCTGACCAGGGATCAAGCCGAGGCTCCCTACATTGGGAGCGCTGAGTTTTAGCCACTGGACCACCCGGGAAGTCCCCTACAGGAATCTTTTAACCTAAAAGGATTACACATATTGAGCAGCCTTGGATAACTCCAAGGAGATCAAGGATTTTTAAAAACAATGTGCTGAGGTCACTGAAGAGCAAGTACTATTTCTGCTGAGATGTATAGTTTAAGCAGAAAACACCACCACACTATGCTAACTTTCCGAGTCAGGAGTGCACAGAGATCAAGCATTATTCTACATGATAAATCAAATTATCAAAAAAAGTGGCAAAAACAAAACATATTAAACCCAACACATTCAATATATTTTTCATAAAATACATTTGATTCAATAATTTAAGAAAAATACACATATACAGGAATGCTATGAAGTTTTTAAATGTCTCAGCTGCTTCTTACTAAATTCTAACTTCTCAAAAGGCCAAATCATGGATATAGGTTAATATAATGCAAGAGCTTCTATGTTATTTAAGATTATTTTTTCATGAGGGTAAGAAAAAAAATTAGAACAGCTTAATGTGTACAGATTAGTCAGTCATGCATCTACAACTCACTGATATAGTATTTTACTAGTGCACACACATACACAGACACATACACACAAATTATACCAGGTGTGAAACTACTATCCTTAGGAAGACACGGCTGCAAGATTAGTTCTTGACTGGCAGGACTTGAGTTTTGCAAGAGCTCTTACCATTTCCTGATAAAAATCACTCACTGTGCCTAAACTGCTACATAAAAATTTTATTTTTGTCAAACATTTGCTTTTTGTCTAGGAGTCTAGAATTTTGGTTCACTTTAGGCAGAACCTGCTTTTGTAACCATCTCTATTAAAAGCCCTGGGCACTGAATCTTTAAGAAGCTGCCCTGGTAGACAGCATTTCATATGTGTTGTCATAATTAGTTGCTATAGGAATTAAGTGGATATGTTCCACTAGAAGAAGATGCTTGGAAACTTGTATCTGGTTTCTCCTGGCCTTTACCAAAGGCACCTTTGTTGCACTTTGCTTTGTACCTTTGTACTGTATAAATGATAGCCATGAACACAACTATATGCTGAGTCCTATGAGTCTTCCTAACAATCAGTGAACCTGGGAGTGGTCTTAAAGACCACTGACAGGGCTGATGTCAGGAAGTGGCGACATGCATTGTTTGAGAACAGGAAGGATGAAGTGGTAGGATGATGTTTCATTAAACATGGCGAAAGCATTGTTTGAGAACAGGAAGGATGAAGTGGTAGGATGATGAAACTTTGCTACTTGCATGGCTATGAAATCACCCACAATGAATCAGCAGCTGAGCTGCTATCTGTTGAGAAAGGTAAAATTTACCTATGAAATTTGAAAATGACAGACCTAACTCTAAGAGAGTTGGTTCATTCAATCTTCAATCTGCTTTGGCCATGATGACTGAAGTGAGAAGAGAAAAAGTGCAGTACAGGTGATACCTCTGGTTTCTGTTCTCACCTCTGAACCGCAGGAGAAAAGGCCCAAAGTTCTCAAAGGTAAGCTTTGGCTGGACCAAAATTGTTAAACACTTGTGTTCGTCTCTCTTCTAAGCACGAGGAATTAAAAGTTATATTAGGTCTCAGGGTTGGAGAAAGCTTTAGATAACAAAAGGAAAGGAAACTATTTCAGCTGTTTCTTCAGCCTAACTACTGCTGCTTCAGCAACCCTTCCATGCCTCCTACTTTCCAGTCAGGAACTTTCAACAACTGTAATGTTAATATTGTAAATGTTAAATTTATTGCTCGGAGTTTGAATAAATATGCAATAAGAAAAAAGAGGCAGGGAAAGTTTAAAAGATGCCTTTGTATTTTGTGGCTATTGCATCTGGAGGTATGAGAAATAAAAATATAAAGTATTATATGCTTGCACTCTCATAAATGCTAGATGGATCATATCAATCAGGAAAAGTTGCAAAACAAAAAGTTAGACGAGACATACCTTGCTTGCTTTTCACTGCTGGTGAGTGGATTAGAAAATTAAACTGTTTGAGTGTAAGAAAGAGAATAAATAAATCTCCATAATGGATACTATTAGGTTGGCCAAAAAGTTCCTTCAATTTTTTAAGTAAAAATGAAAAATGCAATTTTTATTTTTACCAAGAACGTGACTCAATATTGTATTCACTGTTTTGTTTCACTACCTTCTGCCCCTTTTCGGGCAACTTCATAACTCCATCTTCCCAAAGCTTTTTATCTTTTGAGCAAAGAACTGATGCAGGTGCCTTTTACAGTCTTTCAGAGAATTGAAATATTTTCCATTAAGAGAATTTTGTAAAGACCAAAACACGGCATTTCCTGACAGTCTACTTGTTAGGATTTCACATTAACTGCAGAGGGCAGAGGAGCCTGGAAAGCTGCAGTCCAAGGCGTCGCTGAGGGTCGGACACAGCTGAGCGACTTCACTTTCACTTTTCACTTTCAGGCATTGGAGGAGGAAATGGCAACCCACTCCAGTGTTCTTGCCTGGAGAATCCCAGGGACGGGGGAGCCTGGTGGGCTGCCGTCTATGGGGTTGCACAGAGTCGGACACGACTGAAGCGACTTAGCAGCAGCAGAGGACCAAGGTTCAATCCCTGGTCAGAAAACTCATCCCACAAGCTACGGGGCACAACAGAAAACAAAAACAACAAAATAATGGACATCCACAGGTGCAATGTCTGATGAATACGGCAGATGAATCTGAACTTTTCACCCAAGCTGTAACAATATTTGTTCAGTCATCAAGCATGCTGTCTTGCATTATCCTGATGGAAGATTATTAGTTCTCTGTTGACTAATTCCGAATGCTTTTCATAAAGTGTTGCTTTTTAGTCTCATTGGGAGCAATACTTGTTGGAATTAAATCATTTGGTTTTCCTGAAGGAGCTCATAATAGACGACTCCCTTCCAATCTCACCATATATACAAAATCACCTTCTTGGATGAAGATCTGCCTTTGGTGTGGTTGGTGGTGGTTTATTTCTTTTGCGCACGATCTCTTCCATTCCACATTATTGTACACTATTACTTTTCATTGCTCATCACAGTTTGTTTTAAAAATCGAAGACTTTTGTTACATTTAAGTAGAGAACTGCATGTGGAAATATGGTTAAAAAAAAAAAAAAAAGGTTTTTTTGCTTAACTTACGTGGAACCCAAACATCAAAGTCATTAACATAAACCAAGCTGGTGCAAATGATTTTCAATGCTTCATTTGGGTATTCTGAGTATGTCAGCTATCTCCATCATCATACAGCATGACTATACTCAATTAATGTCTTGATTTGAGTACTATCAACTTCAACTGGCTTACCCAAGCATGGCCCATCATCCAGTGAGAAATCTCCAGCATGAAACTTTGCCAGCCAATTCTGACATGTTGGATTAGTCACAGCACCTTCTCAATATAACGCACAAATCCTTTTTAGGGTTTTAGTTGCGTTTTTACATTTCTTAAATAAAGCACAATACGCCAAAATTGTTGCTTTTTTTTCCTCAGTAATAAAATGGATATACAAAAATTCATCAATTTTGATGTTTTAAAATGCACACTGATAATAATGACAGCTGTTATAACAAAATTGTTTGAAATGACATTCAGTTTAGTTCAGTCGCTCATTTGTGTCCAACTCTTTGTGACCCCATGAATCGCAGCACACCAGGCCTCCCTGTCCATCACCAACTCCCGGAGTTCATTCAGAATCAAGTGAATTCAGTCAGTGATGCCATCCAGCCATCTCATCCTCTGCCGTCCCCTTCTCCTCCTGCCCTCAATCCCTCCCAGCATCAGAGTCTTTTCCAATGAGTCAACTCTTCCCATGAGGTGGCCAAAGTACTGGAGTTTCACCTTTAGCCTCATTCCTTCTAAAGAAATCCCAGGGCTGATCTCCTTCAGAATGGACTGGTTGGATCTCCTTGCAGTCCAAGGGACTCTCAAGAATCTTTTCCAACACCACAGTTCAAAAGCATCAACTCTTCGGCACTCAGCTTTCTTCACAGTCCAACTCTCACATCCATACGTGACCACTGGAAAAACCATAGCCTTGACTAGACGGACCTTTGTTGGCAAAACCTTATAGAAAAACCGAACGAACTTCTGGCCAAACCAATATTATTTTTATTTATTGCCATCTCAGAGAAAAGGGAGACATGTAAACAAAGGAAGTTTCCAAGCAGAAATACACCTTTGGAGTTTTAAAAAGCAGTTTTTAGTTGTTACTGAGCTCTTGTGAAGTCAGATATCTAATCCTGAAAAGCTGATGATTTTCCAGCGTGATATGCATTATTTTTGAGTGATTAATTTGAACTCTGAGACTAAGAAAATGAAAAGGGATTAGGAAAGTCTTGCTTGTCACTTGGACTTAGAACATAACTATCTGCTCTGCCGCATCTTGGCTCAGCCACTGCTGAAGAAAAGTCACTGGCTTTTTCATAATCCTGAATTCACAAACCCTAACTACTTGGCTCTGACTCTAAGCTAAAAACTGACAATAGTCTGATACTGGCTATTTAAACCTCAACACAAGCTGTACTGAACTAAAGCAAGCATATGCTCAGTGAACAGGACTTTGACTTAAGGCTGTAGAAGATTTAAGACACCCTCTCTGAAGCCATAAATTGAAAACATTATGGATTCTGGCCGGACCATCTGAATCACTTGCAGATGCCCGTAGGAAAGGGCTCATTCTATGACAGGGCCGTCTCAATCAAGCTGTCAATTATACAGGCCTCAAGTACATTCCTAACTTATGACTACTGCCAAAAGTTTTAAGTTGGGAGAATGCACTCTACTCACTTGTTACAGACTGGAGTCACAGTTCCTTTTCAGGTAAGTCTCACTGCTATGGACTTGTATCCAGCTTTCTGGATTAGCTGCAGCTTTCAAGAATGAATTAATAACTTGATTTTATTTCCCTCACATTCACCTTACCATTCCTTGCACACACACACTTATTAAGGCAGCTTCATTATTAACCACAGCTATCTCCAGAAAGGAACTGATCTTTCCCCAGGCAGCACTAGTGGTAAAGAACACACTTGCCAATGCAGGAGATGTAAGAGACCCAGGTTCGATCCCTGGGTCAGGAAGATCCCCTGGAGAAGGAAATGGCAACCCACTCCAGTATTCTTGCCTAGAGAATCCCATGGACAGAGAAACCTGGCAGGCTTCAGTCATTGAGTTGCAAAGACTCTGGACACAACTGAAGTGACTTAGCCAGCATAATACACACACTGCAGTAGGTAAATAACCAGGACAAAAAGGTATAGGAGGTGACATAAACTTATTTTATTTGTGATTTCATACAGACTAAACCCAAATCACACATCTTTCTAGTTAAGGTGTATAAAAATGCTTTTTTTTTTTTTGTAAAAATGTTTTTGTTCATCCTCCAGGTCTGGGTGATTGGGAGAAAAATGAAAAGTCTTCATTGCTGAATGGGACACACAGAGTCTACAAGGGAGAAAAAAATAAAACACAGCACCTGGTCAAGTACAGAGAGGAGGACATTGACGTTTGCTTTTCCTAAGTATTCTTGAGAGCTTTCCTTTCTTCCTGAAGGAAAACTCTGGAGGTTGGCTTCCCACACTGCTGTGAGTCCTTTCAATCCAAACTGAATGCCACGTTTCAATCACACCTACCAGTGCTCTGAGATAGCAGGAAGCAGCCCCAGTTCCTACACCTTTCACAATGAACACCTCTAAACGATGTCCACACTATGAAGCCAATGAGATGGTGTCATGGATAAAGAAACTGATTGGAACTAATTGTGTTCAGAAAACAAGTCATGAACTAAATTAAACGGACTAAACATAGAATGCTAAAGTGAATGGCCCCACGGGATGACATACTGAGGGGCCTGTTAGCTTACACTATCGAGCTGGCCAAAAGATTCGTTCCATTTTTTCTGTAAGATGGCTTGAGTAGTGCTTAGTTGTCTTCAACTTCATTTGAAACAATTTTGTGACAGCTGTCATATCAGCAGGGATTTTTTAAACATTTCACCCAAACTGGTGAATTTTCATGTACCCATTTTAATATTGAAGATGGAAGAAAAAAAGCTACATTTTCAGGATATTATGCTTTATCATTTTAAGAAAGTTAAAAACACAACTGAAATGAAAAAAATGACTTGTGCATTATATGGAGAAAGTGCTGTGACTGATACAACATGTCAAAGTGGTTTGCTAAGCTCATCCTGTCTTATGAGCTCCTTCCAAAAAAGCAAATGATTAGTCCAACAAGTACTGATCCCAATAAAATCAACTGAAAGCAGCACTTAACTTAAAGTATCCTTAATTAGTCAACAGAAGATGCATAATATTCCCTCAGGATGACACAAGACCGCATGTTCCTCTGATGACCAGGCAAAAACTGTTACAGCTTGGCTGGGAGGGTCTGATTCATCCACCACATACACCAGATAAAGCACCTTTGGAAGTGCATTTATTTTGATCTTTACAAAATTTTAATGGAAAAAATTTCAATTCCCTAGGAGACTGTGAAAGGCACCTGCAAAAGTTCTTTGCTCAAAAAGGATGGAATTATGATGTTGCCCGAAAAATGGCAGAAGGTAGTGGAACAAAACAATGAATGAATATGATGTTCAATAAGGCTCTTAACAGAAATGAAAAATATGTCTCCTATTTTTACTTATACTTTTCTTATTTTTACAGGAAGAGGTCAGTTTTCATTCCAATCCCAAAGAAAGGCAATGCTAAAGAATGCTAAAACTACCACACAGTTGCACTCATCTCAACACACTAGCAAAGTAATGCTCAAAATTCTTCAAGATAGGCTTCAACAGTACGTGAACCAAGAACTTGCAGATGTTCAAGCTGGATTTATAAAAGGCAGAGGAACCAGAGATCAAATTGCCAACATCTGTCAGATCGTAGAAAAAGAAAGAGAATTCCAGAAAAATATAAACTTTCTGCTTCATTGATACACTAACGCTTTTGACTGTGTGGATCACAACAAACTGTGGAAAATTCAAGAGATGGGAATACCAGACCATCTTACCTGCTTCCTGAAATATCTGTATGCAGATCAAGGAGCAACAGTTAGAACTGGACATGGAACAATGAACTGGTTCAAAATTGGGAAAAGGGTACTTCAAATCTATATATTGTCACCCTGCTTATTTAACTTATATGCAGAGTACATCACGCAAAATGCCAGGCTCGATGAAGCACAAGCTGGAATCAAGATTGCTGGGAGAAATATCAGTAATCTCAGATATGCAGATGACATCATCCTTATGGCAGAAGGTGAAAAGGAACTAAAGTGCTTTTTGATAAAGTAAAAGAGGAGAGTGAAAAAACCTGGCTTAAAATTCAACATTAAAATAGCTAAAATCATGGCATCTGGTCCCATCACTTCATGGCAAATAGATGGGGAAAAAAATGGAGACAGTGACAGACTTCACTTTCTTGGGCTCCAAAATCACTGCAGATGATAACTACAGCCATGAAGTTTAATGACGCTTGCTCCTTGAAAGAAAAGCTCTGACAAACCCAGACAGTGTATTAAAAAGCAGAGACATTACTTTGCCAACAAAGGTCCATCTAATCAAAGCTATGGTTTTCTCCAGTAGTCATGTATGGTTGTGAGAGTGGGACCATAAAGAAGGCTGAGCACTGAAGAAAATTGATGCATTTGAACTGCATTTGTGAGGTGTTGGAGAAGAGTCTTGAGAGTCCCTTGGAATGCAAGGAGATCCAACCAGTGAATCCTAATGGAAACCAGTCCTGAATATTCACTGGAAGGGCTGATGCTGAAGCTGCAGCTCCAATACTTGGGCCACCTTTGCCTTCTCCGAATGTCATGGTTAGGAGGAATTAATTTTAACTAGGCAAATTTATGCCTTTGAAGGAAACAATAGCAAAGATCAATAAAACTAAACACTGCTTCTTTGAAAAGATAACAAAATTAACAAACCATTAACCAGCCTCCTCAAGAAAAAAAGGGAGAAGACTCAAATCAATAAAATTAGAAATGAAACAGGAGATGTTACAACACACAATGCAGAAATACAAAGGATCATTAAGAGACTACTATGAGCAACATTGTATACACCAATAAAATGGACAACCTCTTAAAAAAGTATATTCTTCTAAGACTTAATCAAGAAGAAATTGAAAATATGTACAGACCAACTGAAAATAGGTACAACACTGAAATCAAACCTGTGAGCAAAAAATTTCCCGAAAAACAAAAGTCCAGGGCTAGACGGCTTCATGGGAGAAGGCAATGGCACCCCACTCCAGTATTCTTGCCTGGAAAATCCCATGGACAGAGGAGCCTGGAAGGCTGCAGTCCATGGGGTCGCTGAGGGTCAGACACGACTGAGCGACTTCACTTTCACTTTTCACTTTCATGCACTGGAGAAGGAAATGGCAACCCACTCCACTGTTCTTGCCTGGAGAATCCCAGGGACAGGGGAGCCTGGTGGGCTGCCATCTATGGGGTCGCACAGAGTTGGACACGACTGAACCGACTTAGCAGCAGCAGCAGCAGCAGCAGCGGATGGCTTCACAGGTGAATTCCATCAAATGTTTAGAGAACAAATAACAACTATCTTTCTACCAATACACAAGCCTTTCCCAAATACAGATTTCTGAGCCCAGGTGAAACAAAACCAGCTATTTGGAAACTATCAGCTACTTCCTCCCCTGTGAGCACTAAGGAGCTGGGGGAACGTGAAAGGCAGCCATCCACCATATACGCTATTTCTTACCATAAACAAGGAATTAGTATGTGAACAATAAAGGAAGCAGGATTAGCCCCAAATACCTAGATGTATATGAAAGAAATGATTTCAGCAAGCCCAGACACTTGTATTTTCCCATACATAGAAGATCGTTAAATCTCTTCATGTGATAAATTTAGTTTTCTCTTAATTAACAGTAATCTTTTAATATTCAGATTACCTGCCCCTTGCTGCAAACTTATATCCAGCCTGGCTCCTCCCCCGCTTCCTCTGAGTCAGCTCTCTTGGGGTCACTTGAGATGATGTCTCCCACCATCCTAACTTTCCCACCGAATAAAACCTAATTCTCAACGGTCAGGTTGCTTGTATTTTTTTTTAGTCTACAACACACACAATATTACAGGCCAGTATCACTGATGTACATAGGCAAATATCCTCAACAAAACACTAACAAATGAATCCAATAACATGTCAAAAGGATCACATACCATGATCAAGTGGGATTTATCCCAAGCATGCAAGGATTCCTCGATATACATAAATTAAAGTGATCTGTTGTTGTTGTTCAGTCTATCAGTCATGTCCAACTCTTTGTGACCACATGGACTGCAGCATGCCAGGCTTCCTTGTCCTTCACTATCTTCCAGAGCTTCCTAACACATGTCCATTGAGTCAGTGATGCCATTAAACCATCTTATCCTCTGTCATTCCTTTTCCCCGCTCTCAATCTTTCTCAGCATCAGGGTTTTTTCCCAATGAGTCAGCTGTTTGCATTAGGAGGCCAAGTATTGAAGCTTCAGCATCAGTCCTTCCAATGAATCTTCCTTTAGGAATAACTAGTTTAATCTCCTTGCTGTCCAAGGGACTCCCAACAGTCTTCTTCCAGCACCACAATTTGAAAGCATCAATTCTTCCACATTCAACATTCTTTATGGTCCCACTCTCACATTCATATATAAAAACCATATAGGAAACACCATACCTTTGACTATACAGACCTTTGTCAGCAAAGTAATGTCTCTGCTCTTTAATACGCTATCTAGGTTTGTCACAACATTTCTTTCAAGGACCAAGCATCTTTTAATTTTATGGCTGCAGTCACTGTACATAGTGATTTGGGAGCCCAAGAAAATAAAGTCTATCACTATTTCCATATTTTATCCCATTTATTTGTCATGAAGTAATGGGATCAAATGCCACGATCTTAGTTTTCTAAATGATGAGTTTTAAGCCAGCTTTTTCACTCTCCTCTTTCACCTTCATCAAGAGGCTCTTTAGTTCCTCTTTACTTTATGCCATTAGGGTGATGTCATCTGCATATGTGAGGTTATTGATCTTTTTCCTGGCAGTCTTGATTCCAGCTTGTGATTCATCCAGCCCAACATTTCACATGATGTACTCTCCAGTTCAGTTCAGTTCAGTCGCTCAGTCATGTCCTACTCTTTGCGACCCCATGAATCACAGCATGCCAGGCCTCCCTGTCCATCACCAACTCCCGGAGGTCACTGAGACTCATGTCCATCGAGTCAGTGATGCCATCCAGCCACCTGACATCCTCTGTCGTCCCCTTCTCCTCATGCCCCCAATCCCTCCCAGCATCAGAGTCTTTTCCAATGAGTCAACTCTTTGCATGAGGTAGCCAAAGTACTGGAGTTTCACCTTTAGCATCATTCCCTCTAAAGAAATCCCAGGGCTGATCTCCTTCAGAATGGACTGGTTGGATCTCCTTGCAGTCCAAGGGACTCTCAAGAGTCTTCTCCAACACCACAGTTCAAAAGCATCAATTCTTTGGCACTCAGCTTTCTTCACAGTCCAACTCTCACATCCATACATGACCACTGGAAAAACCACAGCCTTGACTAGACGGACCTTTGTTGGCAAAGTAATGTCTCTGCTTTTGAATATGTGATCTAGGTTGGTCATAACTTTCCTTCCAAGGAGTAATCGTCTTTTAATTTCATGGCTGCAGTCACCATCTGCAGTGATTTTGGAGCCCCCAAAATAAAGTCTGACACTGTTTCCACTGTTTCCACATCTATTAGCCATGAAGTGATGGGACCAGATGCCATGATCTTAGATTTCTGAATGTTGAGTTTTAAGCCAGCTTTTGCACTTTCCTCTTTCATTAAGAGGCTCTTTAGGTTTTCTTCACTTTTTGCCATAAGGGTGGTGTCATCGGCATATCTGAAGTTATTGACACTTTTCCCGGCAATCTTGATTCCAGCTTGTGCTTCCTCCAGCCCAGCGTTTCTCACAATGTACTCTGCATATAAGTTAAATAAGCAGGGTGACAATATACAGCCTTGACGTACTCCTTTTCCTATTTGGAACCAGTCTGTTGTTCCATGACCAGTTCTAACTGTTGCTTCCTGACCTGCATATAGATTTCTCAAGAGGCAGATCAGGTGGTCTGGTATTCCCATCTCTTTCAGAATTTTCCAGTTTATTGTGATCTACACAGTCAAAGGCTTTGGCATAGTCAATCAAGCAGAAATAGATGTTTTTCTGGAACTCTCTTGCTTTTTTCCGTGATCCAGCGGATGTTGGCAATTTGGTCTCTGGTTCCTTTGCCTTTTCTAAAACCAGCTTGAACATCTGGAAGTTCACGGTTCATGTATTGCTGAAGCCTGGCTTGGAGAATTTTGGGCATTACTTTACTAGCGTGTGAGATGAGTGTAATTGTGCGGTAGTTTGAGCATTAAGTTAAATAATCAAGGTGACAATATACAGCCTTGAAGTACTCATTTCCCAATTTTGAACCAGTCCATTGTTCATGTCTGGTTCTAACTGCTACTTCTTGGCCTCCATACAGGAGGCAGGTTAGGTGGTCTGGTATTCCCATCTCTTTCAGAATTTTCCACAGTCTGTTGTGATCTACACAAGGCTTTAGCACAGTCAACAAAGCAGAGAGTAGATGTTTTCTTGAATTCCCTTGCCTTCTCTATGATCCAGTGGATGTTGGCAATTTGATCTCTGGTTCCTCTGCCTTTTCTAAATCCAGCTTGCACATCTGCAAGTTCTCAGTTCATGTACTGTTAAAGCCTAGCTTAAAGGATTTTGAGCATTACCTCACTAGCATGTGAAATGAGTGCTATTGTCTACACATTCTTTGGCATTGCCTTTCTTTGGGACTTAAATGAAGACTAACATTTTTCAATCCTGTGACCACTGCTGAGTTTTCCAAATTTGCTGGCATATTAAGTGCAGCACTTTAACAGCATCATCTTTTAGGATCTGAAATAGCTCAGCTGGAATTTCATCACCTCCACTAGCTTTGTTCATAGTAATGCTTCTGAAGCCCCACTTAACACTTCAGGATGTCTGGCTCTAGGTGAGTGATCACACCATTGTGGTTATCCAGGGCCTTTTTGTATAGTTCGTCTGTGTATTCTTGCCACCTCTTCTTAATCTTTTCTGCTTCTGTTAGGTCCTCACTGTTTCTGTCCTTTACTGTGCCCATCTTTGCATGAAATGTTCACTTGGTATCTCTAATTTTCTTGAAGAGATCACTAGTTTTCTCTATTCTTCCTCTCTTCTTCCCATTGTTTTCTTCTATTTCCTTGCATTGTTCACCTAAGAAGGCATCTTCTCTTTCCTTGCTATTCTTTGAAACTCTGCATTCACATGGGTGTATCTTTCCTTTTCTCCTTTGCCTTTCTTTTTCTTCTTTTCTCAGCTATTTGTAAGGCCTCCTCAGACAACCATTTTGCCTTGCTCCATTTCTTTTTCTTGAAGATGGTTTTGATCACTAACTCCTGTACAATTTCACACACTTCTGTCCATGGTTCTTCAGGCATTTATCAGATCTAATCCCTTGAATCTATTTGTCATTTCCACTGTATAATCATAAAGGATTTGATTTAGGTCATACCTGAATGGCCTAGTGGTTTTCCCTACTTTCAATTCAAGTCTAAATTTTGCAATCAGGAGGTGATGATCTGAGCCACAGTCAGCTCCAGGTCTTGTTTTTGCTGACTGTATAGCGTTTCTCCATCTTTGGTTACAAAGAATATAATTCGTCTGATTCCAGTATTTACCATCTGGTGATGTCCACATGTAGAGCTGTCTCTTGTGTTGTTGGAAGAGGGTGTATACTACGACCAGGGTGTTCTCTTGGCAGAAGTGTTAACCTTTGCCCTGCTTCATTTTGTACTCCATGGCCAAACTTGACTGCTACTTCAGGTATCTCTTGACTTCCTACTTTTGCATTCCAGCCCCCTATGATGAAAAGGACATCTTTTTTTTGGTGTTACACCACATTAACAAAGTAAAAGATAAAAATCACATGATAATCTCAATAGATGCAGAAAAGGCTTTTGAAAAAATTCAACACCGATTCCTGATGACAATCTCTCTGGAAAATGGTCATAGAAGGAACCTATCAACATAAGAAAGGTCATATATGACAAACCCACAACAAACATTTTTCTTAATGGTGAAAAACTGAAAGCATTTCCTCTAAGATCAGGAACAAGATAACACTTGCCACTATTATTTCAACACAGTTTTGGAAGTCCTAGCCATGGCAATCAGAGAAGAAAAAATAAAAGGAATCAAGAATGGAAAAGAAGTCCTAAAACTCTCACTGTCTGCAGATGACATGATACTACACATAGAAAACCCTAAAGATACCCTCAGAAAATTACTGGAGCTCATCAGTGAATTTAGTAAAGTCACAGGATACAAAATCAATACACAGAAATCCTTTGCATTTCTAGACACTAACAGTGAAAAATCAGAAAGAGAAATGGAGGGAACAATCCCACTCACCACTGAAACAAAAATAAAATACCTAGGAGTAAACCTATCTAAAGACACAAAAGATTGGTATATAGAAAACTATCGAACACTGATGAAACAAATAAAAGAGGAGACAAAGTTGGATTGGATGAATCAATATTGTGAAAATTACTATACTACCTAAAGCAATCTACAGATTCAGTGCAATCCCTATCAAATTACCAATGGCATTTTTCACAGGACTAGAACAAAAAACTTTACAATTTGTATGGAAATACCAAAGACTCCAAATAGCCAATGCAATCGAGAAAGAAAAATGAAACTGGAAGAAATCAACCTTCCTGACTTCAGACTATGCTACAAAGCTGCAGTAATCAAGACAGTATGGTACTGGTATGAAAACAGAAATATAGACCAATGGAACAAGATAGAAAGCCCAGAGATAAACCCACAAATCTATGGACACCTTATCTTTGACAAAGAGAGCAATGGAGAAAAGACAACCATTTCAATAAGTAGTGCTGGGAAACCTGGACAGCTATGTGTAAAAGAATGAAATTAGAATACTTCTTAATACCATACACAAAAATAAACTCAAGATAGATTAAAGACTTAAATGTAAGGCCAGAAACTATAAAACTCTTAGAGGAAAATACAGGCAAAACACTCTTTGACATAAACCCCAGCAAGACCCTCTTTGACCCACCTCCTAGAGTAATGAAAATAAAAACAAAGAAATGGGACCTAATTAAATTTAAAAAGCTTTTGCATAGCAAAGGAAACTTTAAAGAAGATGAAAAGACAACCCTCAGAATGGGAGAAAATAATCAAAAAAGAAGCAACTGTCAAAAGCTTAATCCCCAAAATATACAAGTAGTTCACATAGCCAACATCCGAAAAACAAACAACCTAATCAAAATAATGGGTGGAAGATCAAAACAGATATTTCTCCAAAGATGACACACAGATAGCCAAAAAATACATGAAAAAATACTCAACATCTCTCATTAGTAGAGAAATGTAAATTAAATTACAATGAGGCACTATCTCATATAAGTCAGAATGGCCATCATCAAAAAAAATCTACAAAGAATAAGTGCTAGAGAGGATGTGGAGAGAAGGAAACACTCTTACACTGTTTGTGGGAATATAAATTGATATAGCCATGATGAAAAACAGTATGGAGATTCTTTTAAAAACTAGGAATAAAACCACCACCAAATGACCCAGCCACCCTACTCTGGGTATATACCCTGAGAAAACAGTAATTCAAAAAGACACATGTACCCCAACCTTCAAAGCAGCACTATTTACATTAGCCAGGAAACAGAAGCAACCTAGATGTGTCCACTGACAGATGAATGAATAAAGAAGTTGTGGTTCATAAATACAATGAAATATTAATGAATTAAAGTCGCTTAGTCGAGTCCAACTCTTCGCAACCCCATGGACTATACAGTCCATGGAATTCTGCAGGCCAGAATACTAAAGTGGGTAGCCTTTCCCTTCTCCAGGGGATCCTCCCAAACCAGGAATTGAACCGGGTCTCCTGCATTGCAGGTGGATTCTTTACCAGCTGAGCTATCAGGGAAGCCTAGGAATGGTTCAGTGACTGGGGGTACCCCAATACCAGTAATGGGCTTCCCTCGTGGCTCAGACAGTAAAGAATCTGCCTGCAAGGCAGGAAATGCAGGTTCAATCCCTGGGTTGGGAAGATCCCGGGAGAAGGAAATGGCAACCCACTCCAGTATCCTTGCCTGGGAAATCCATGGACAGAGGAGCCTGGTGGGATACAGTCCACAGCTCACAAAGAGCTGAACTTGACTGAGTGACTACCATTTTCACTTTCAATACCAGTAATTACTTCAAACAGGTAAGCAGTCCAATCTGGAGCCAATATTCCGTTTGAATACAGCCACCAAAATTTCCTTTATGTTAGCAAAAAGTTAGAATGAACTGATTACTTACGAAAACAGATCAAACCACTGCTGTTTTGTAACAGATTCCTGGCGTAAAAGCTTCAGAACAATTGGACGCATGAAATCCCATTTGTCTTCAAACTGAAGAGAACCTTTATTCTAAAAAAAAAAAAAAAAGGACAGAGTAGTTCAAGGGCAGTTAAATCAGAAGTGTGTTATTTTTATCTCATAAGAGACAAACATAGAAATTTAAGAGTCAGATTTCCATAATGGAATCCCTATAACTTAATCTGGTATCAAGGAATCACAGGAAGAACTCACCATAAGAGGAGGGGAAAAAAAAGGTTACATGAAAGGGTATAGTGAAGAATTTGGCCTTCTCCAAAGAGCAGATCTGGCCTTTGCCCTTGGCTTCTAGTAAGCAGTATCCCTGAGTCCTGGGAATGTTGTGATAAGAGAGTCCCTGGGGACCTTGAGTCATACTGGATAATCTAACAATGGGATTTAGGGAGGGGACTGGTAAACCTATATAGTTTTAGGGTGGGAGCTAGTCAGTCCAGAAATACCAACAATGAGATTTTGGGGTCATTGCGATTTGGGGTCATTTGTGATTTGGGGTCAACCTGGAGACTGAGATTACCCACATGAGCAATGCCTACATGATGAAGCCTTAATAAAAATTTTGGACACCGAAGAGTGGGTGAGCTTCTTTGGCTGGCAGTACTTGTATGCCCTGCATTTAATGAGGGAAGGAGAGAAGACCTGACAACACCAGCGAGGACAAGGGAAGCTCTGTTTTTGACCCTCCTGGACACCAGCCTATATGTTTCTTCCTTTAGCTGAAAAAAGGCCCTTAATAACCATAACCATCAGCAGAGCAGTTTTCAGTAAGATCTTACTGAGTATTTTCACAGATTTATGAATATCTCTAACAAATTATTGAGTCTCAGTATTTTGGGAATCTCCCAAATTTGCAGCTAGTGTCAGAAGTGAGGGTGGTCTTGTGTTTAGAGACTGTGCCCTAACTCCTCACAAAAAGTACACTGAAAATCCAAATAAATTCTGATAGTTGAGGAAGGAAAAAAAAAAAAAACCAGAAAGATACCCATCTCATTTTATAATGCTTACAAAACCTTGATACCAAACTGTAAGACAAGAACAAGAAATGGTAATTCTAGACCAATCTAATTTAAAAATATAGATGCAAAACTCTTAAAAATATTAGTAAATTACTAATATTACTATCAAAAATAGTAATATTTTTGGCATATCAAAAAAATAATACCTCATAATCATACATGTTTATTCCAGTAATGTGAAAGTGGTTCAATATTAAGGGGGAAAAAATTAATTCATTATTAAAATGGGGGGGACACCCCATATGTATTAGTCATGAATACTTTTCAGTTTCAAGTTAACTATGGCTATGGTTTTTCCAGTGGTCATGTATGGATGTGAGAGTTGGACTGTGAAGAAGGCTGAGTGCCAAAGAATTGATGCTTTTGAACTGTGGTGTTGGAGAAGACTCTTGAAAGTCCCTTGCACTGCAAGGAGATCCAACCAGTCCATTCTGAAGGGGATCAGCCCTGGGATTTCTTTGGAGGGAATAATGCTAAAGCTGAAACTCTAGTACCTTGGCCACCTCATGCGAAGAGTTAACTCATTTGAAAAGACCCTGATGCTGGGAGGGATTGGGGGCAGGAGGAGAAGGGGACGACAGAGGATGAAACGGCTGGATGGCATCACTGACTTGATGGACGTGAGTCTGAGTGAACTCCAGGAGTTGGTGATGGACAGACAGGGAGGCCTGGCGTGCTGCGATTCACAGGGTGGCAAAGAGTTGGACATGACTGAGGGACTGAACTGAACTGAACTGATGGCCATATGACTTGGTTTAATCGATAAATTTCAACAAAAATCATTTATTTTCTAATATGGCAGCACCAAACACCCTTATGAATTTTACTACTGATTTTACTATACATTTGTTGAAAATGTTGCTCCCTTGTATCAGATAAGATCCATGCACTGAATGGAATCTTCAAACTCCCTGAAATTATTTTTCAGAAGCAGTTTTTAAACATATGGTCTAACAAGAATCTATACCAGGATCACATAGAGTGGTAATTACACAAATATTTATAAAACCTATTACAGATTTGCTGGATCAGAAATCTCTTGAGTTCAGAATTTACATGTTTAGCAAATTCATGATAAAACTACATAAAAACATTACAAAGTCTATGACCCCAAGAAGATTAAGAACTACTAATATTTAACTTTTGTGAAAGCAAATGATACTTCTTCTTACATCTACACAGGTGATCCTAAAAGTAACTGTACTGTCCCACCCCAGGTACCTACTTTTATCACAAAACAATCTTCTTATAAAGACCCAGGAGATACTAAAAAATTAGTACTGGGATTAGCTGTGCTTCCCTAAACAGCTACTTTGTTTTTACTTTATGGACTTAAGTGAATCATGTAGGTAACTTTGCTCTTCTTAGTACTGGTTAATAAGAAATTCAGTCAGGTTTGTGATCCTATGGTATATACTTTGTGTACTAATCTTATGGCTGGTTTCATTTTTCCTGTTATTAGTTTCCTATAACCATCTTCTTCATTTACTCTTCCCTCTGAGGGAAGGGTGGGCAAATAAACAAACATGGAAGAACCACAGAAAGGACATGTAAATCTTTTCTTGACTATGACATGACTCATAATACCCTCTTAAAAAGAGAGTATTTTATAATGTCAACTAAGTCTATTTCCATAGGCAATTCTGGCAACTTATAAAATGAAACATAGTACAAATCCTGCAATTAAAAATCAAAAAGGTACAGAAGACTAAACAGGTATCTGAGATAAACACTGGTTAGGCTCTGAAATCTATCAGCGATGGAAAAATGACAGGAAAATCTATCAATAAAAAGGCAGGAAACAGTCTCCTATTTGATGAAACATACAAGATTAACTACAGAAACATTTTCCTCTAATACTCAGTTAAAGGAGGAATTAAATAATTGAATTTTCCTATCAAGCTTTTATAGTAGATTCCAAAAATGATGCTCAAGTAGTTCCTTGACCTATTCTCTGTCAAACTGAAGAGCACATCATTAAATCATAGCTAAGCATCAGACACCAAACTTACTATCTACAAAAAATATTAATAAGCAAAGACACCTTCAAACTATGAACTCTGATTTATGAATGTTTCCAATGTCTAACTAAGGGCTGCCTCACCTTTACTGATGTGCTACAAGTCTCTTCTGCTTTAATTCTTTCACTACATTCAGAATAGCTATTAAGTCTAGGATTCTCTCACCCACTGGCTCTTTTACACCAACAGAATTTCAACATTTGCCAAAACCCAGTCTCTCTATCCTTCATTTCTTACAACACAACTAATTCCCTCAGAAGCACTCTTCTCAAACACACAGGTGGGTCATGGAGAAGACGATGGGGGATAACTAGAAGAATTTACCAGGCAGAGAAAGCAACCATTGCAAAGATCCCACAGTAGAAGCATGTCTGATATATTCAAGGTAGAGAAGAGTAAGGACAGAGGAGAGAGTAGATGAGGTCAGAGAAGCAACACAGAGCTGGCTGGATCTTATAGGGTCTTGAAGGCCATTGTAAAAAGTTTGGCTTCTACTGTAAGTGAGATGGGGAACCATTAAAGATTCTGAGCAAGAAGTAACACGAATTGATTTATATTTTTAAATCTCCTGATTGCTATGTTGAGAATACATTATAAGAGGCAAGTGTGAGAATACATACATGATAAGAGGCAAGTGTTACAGCTGTGTATAGGAGGCAAAGTGAGAAATACCAGCGATACAGACCAGGGAGGCAGCAGTGGAGGTGGGGAGTAGCAGTTAGATTTGAATGTTTTAAAGGTAGTGCTAACAAGATATCCTGACAACAGGTATCTGAGATGAGAGAAAG
Organism: Tragelaphus eurycerus; assembly: GCA_935064755.1. NCBI lineage: Eukaryota > Metazoa > Chordata > Mammalia > Artiodactyla > Bovidae > Tragelaphus > Tragelaphus eurycerus. Next base: position 625,432 of record CAKXYN010000126.1, on the reverse strand, counting down.
AAATAAAGCATGATTCAGGTTTTTGTCTGATAAATTTGTATACTGGGACCCACAAAATGGGATGCCACCCTATTGGCCCAGGCCACATCTAAAATCTAAACCTAAATCAGCCTGCACATATGGTAAACATCTCACAGTCAAGAAAATATAATGCCAATCACAATCCTTCAACTCAGCTTTATCTAGCTCACCTTATCTGAAAAAATAGCACCAGCTTCCCTCAAAATGAAATCCCTGGCCTCCTAGTCAATTATGCCTTGTTTCTCTATTGCCTCTTCTAACGTTATAAAACTCGCTCCTCCATAAAAATCCTTCAGGAAGAGTACTCCACTGCTTGTTAGGAACTCTAATCCACTGACTATTTTCCTTTGACTAAAGGACATCAAACTCTTTAGTAAACTGTTTTAGTTTTGTGATTTGACACGTCCAAGAAGTATGGCATTGCCATCAACTGAAATGGAAAAGACTCCAGATATAACAGGCTTAAGGAAAGCTCAGGAGTTCAGACAGCTACATTTGACATGTCTATCAAACAGTCTTTTGAAGACGTTGACTAGGCAGCTCAATAAGTAAATCTAGAATTTAAAAGAAAGATCATACCAGCAAATAAAAATCTGAAAGTCATCAAGAGTACATTTAAAAACAGAAAGTTTTTAAAATTTGCTACTGGATGAGATCGCACAAAGGGAGTAAATATAAAGAACCAGGCCTGAGTCCTTATGTACTTAATATTAAGAGTTGGGAGAAGAGTAAGAACTAGGACAGGAAAAAGAAAGCAACAGAGAGGTGGCAAGAAAATAAAGAGGGTAGTATTCTGTAAACTTACTTTTTATTGTTCAGTCATTAAGCTGTGTCTGACTGTTTGCGATGCCATGGACTGCAGCATGCCAGGCTCCTCTGTCCTCTACTATCTCCCTGAGTTTGCTCAAATTCATGTCCATTGAGTCAGTGATGCTATATAACCTCATCCTCTGCCGCCCTCTTCGCCTTTTGCCTTCAATCTTTCCCAGCATCATGGTCTTTTCCAATGAGTTGGCTCTTTGCAGCAGGTGGCCAAAGTACTGGAGCTTCAGCTTCAGCAACAGTCCTTCCAATGAATATTCAGGGCTGGTTTCCTTTAGGATTGATAGTTTTGATCTCCTTGCAGTCCAAGGAACTCTCAAGACTTTTCCAACACCACAATTCAAAAGACGGGGGAGGTGCCAAAGGTTTGACAGGAAAGATATGAAATAAACATCTAGGAAAGTGGAAGAATAAATGACTATGGAAGTGTAGTATGATTGGGCTCTATTATAGTTTGTGGTTATGAATTTAAAGTGAAAGTAGCAGGTGTGGTTCTTTTTCTCCTGCAACATTCAACTGCATAGAGCCTGGCACTGAAAGGTGAAGAGACGGATTGAACCCAGGTGTAGTGTTCCCCAGTGAAAACAGGAGAGGAGCAAAGGAGTCAAAGTGTATTTCACGGAGTGATTATAATGACTGAATAAAAAACTCAGGCTGGGAAGGTAAGGGGAAGAGAAAGGACAAGATGATCAAACACAGAGACCTGTGCTTCCAACCAGGATGCAATAACAAATGCCAGACTTCCCCTCCTGCCTAAACGACTGGAAAGCCAAAGGGCAATACAGGACAGTATTTCCTGAAAAGGTACACAAATGGGGGTGAGCCCTACAAATGCCCAAGCATGCTACCTATGAGTAGAGTTTTCAGGACTGAACATAACCAGAGGGAACCCAAATAGCCTGGTGGTTTTACTAAGATTAGGAGACAGAGTTCAGAGTTTGGGGAGGCCAAAGTGATGAAAATGTGTGGCACAGAGTATCAAAAAAAGGAACTGTACAGACAGGGAGCTCTGGAGATATGCAGAGGAGTCCATTCAAGCCTCTGACTATTAAAGATTGACCCATACATGCGAGTGAGAAAACTATCAGAGTCTGGGGAAACAACTGTTTGAAAGAAACAGAACAATCGCCAGAGTCTACATAGGCCTAGTAATAGGTCACATTTCCACCAGCCAGAGTGGAAACACTCAACATGCAGCTATTATTACTGTATCTATAATGATACCAACCTTCTATAATGATACCCTACCTTCAGTGTTGTTCAGACCCACTCTAACAAAACTCATCAATAAAAGCAAGCTTTAGAAAGATCAAACTGATTTCAAGTAACTTAACTATGTCACAGCCAAATCTAAAAATATTTAAAGAAAATTTTAAAACTCCAGTTTCTAAAACATAAAACTCACAATGTCTGGAATCCAATCAAAAATAATTAAGCAGGTCAATGTTATGTGGCAGCCCGGATGGGAGGGGAGTTTAGAGGGGAATGGATACATGTATACGTATGGCTGAGTCCCTTTGCTGCTGTAACTGCCACATCATTAACTGGCTATGCATGGACTGTAGCCTACCAGGCTCCTCTGTCCATGGAACTGTCCAGGCAAGAATACTGGAGTGGGTTGCCATTTCTTCCTCCAGGGGATCTTCCCAACTCAGGGACTGAACCTGCATCTCCTCTTTCTCCTGCACTGGCAGGCGATTCTTTACCACTGAGCCACCTACTCTGATATAAAAAAAAGTTACAAAAAAATTATCAAGCAGACAAAGAAGCAGGGAAATACAAACCCATGATCAGGAGAAAAACCAAACCACAGAACCTGATCCAGAAATGACATGGATGACAGTTTCAGTAGACAGTGATGTTAAACCAGCTATTATACATGTACTCCACACATTGACAAGAAGATAGTAGAAAGTGTGAATATCACAGAAACAAAAGATGTTTTCAAACAAGTATCAGGGAGGATAAATTAGGAATCTGAGATTAACATATACACACTTACTGTAAATAAAACAGATACCAACAAGGACCTACTTTATAGTACAAGGAATTATACTGAATATTTTGTAACTTATAAGGGAAAAGAATCTGAAAAAGAATATATATGTGTGTGTGTGTATAACTGAATCACCTATAACTAAAGCAACATGGTAAATCAACTATACTTCAATACATAAATAAAATTTAAAATGAAAAGACTATCAGTGAGCAGTGAGACAACCTCAAATGACCTCACCTACATATAACCAGAATCTTGGGGTACAGAGAATATTTGAAGAAATAAAGGCCAAAATGTTTCCTAATTTGGTGAAAACTATAAACCCACAGACTTAAGACATTAAACGATAAGGTAGAATCAGTGAGTTGGAGACTGTAGTGGAGCTGAATTATCAGAATAGGAGCACTAGCACTAGACTGAGTTAGAAAAAGGTAAGAGTACATACGATGCTCAAAACTGTAATGAAAAAAATTTCCCTGGTGGTCCAGTAGCCAAGACCCCATACTCCCAATTGCAGGGGCCTGGGCTTGATCCCTGCTCAGGGATCTAGATCCCACATGCCACAACTAAGACCTCGCACAACCAAATAAATAAAAAAAACAAATATAAGGCATGTGGCTATATAAGCCAATAAATCTTGTATTTGTGATAAATGTTGTACAAAAGAGCATTTCCTTTTACCTTCAAATAGTCTCCTTTACATTTCCATGGGTAGCTCAAACATTTAAGATCTGTGGAAAAAAATATGAGTTCAGCTATTTTTACCCTCTATCATTTAACTTCAATATAGATCACTTCCATCACTGTGATCATTTTACTTTAAATATCTGGTTGCTAATCATGTGTTTGATTCTGAATACTTACAAATATTAATTCATTTAATTTTTACAACTACCCTATGTGTTAGGTGACACTTAGAGGTGAGGAAATTATACACTGCAACCTGAGATTGGGTCAGATCACTTCCCTCAGGTTACAAGCACTAAGTGCAGAGCAAGGGGTCAAGTCCAAGCGGTTTAGTTCTGTCACATTCTTAAACATTCCCTGGATCCTTCCTGGAAGAGGACTGGTGGGACTTCTAAACTACGGGCCAGATTCAGCCCTTGGCTTCATCTCATCAGGCTTATAAATTGAAGGGAAAAGAAAACCTATGATTATAAAAATTTAGTGTCAATTATCTAGAAGTCAGAAGGTGAAAGCATCAATACATAAAAGACATATTTCTCTTTAAACCTGCTGGGGGAGTAGGACACTCTTTTCCAAAAAGTTCATTTTTTTCCATTGAAATGAAAAATTTCACATTACGCTCCCCTTTAAATCTTTTACATTTCTTTTGGTCCATAAACAGGGAGTCAAAAAAAGAAAAAAAAGGCTTTTAGGTTTCTTCTAGAGGCAAAAAAAATATTTTTTTACACAAATTCTGTTGATGCCTGTATTTTTAAAAACCCAAACAACTAATTTTAAGGAGGAAAAAAATAACTACTAATAAAAGAGTGTGAACTTATTGGGGTTCTTTATGATTTATTATAACACTTAATTCATTCAACAAACATCTGAGTGCCTACTGTAGAAGAAGAATTATGCTAGTCACCAGGACACATAAATGAAAGGTTCTCAAGTAATTCACTTGCTACTACAGTGTCTGTGACTTTAATGAATGGCTGATGGGATCACTGATCACAGAAGAAATGGCAGGAGAATAACGCATTTGAGTTGGAAGGTTTGTAAGTGGAGATGCATTTTGGATGTTGTCCAATAAAAGCAAATGCTGAAGTTATAATTCTTCATGTTCTTTTTTCCTGTGTTCTCCCTTCTTTATTTTAAATAAGATAAAAGCTTATCTACTACTGAACTGCTTGTTACTTAAGATCTCTCCCTGAGGGCTAAGGGGGTAAAAATAAGTGTAAAGTTTCTCACAATTAGAAGACAGAGAATAAAAACACTAAAATAAAGATGAAAAGAAAAACAGGTGAGCAAAGGTTCAGCTCCCTTTCCCAGCTCTAATCAGGATCTCTTAATACAGCATGTTGGCTGCCCAGACTCAAATTAAATACATTCAGCTTTATTTGAAAAACACTGCCTACTTTGGCCACCTCATGCGAAGAGTTGACTCATTGGAAAAGACTCTGATGCTGGGAGGGATTGGGGGCAGGAGGAGAAGGGGACGACAGAGAATGAGATGGCTGGATGGCATCACTAACTCAATGTATGTGAGTCTGAGTGAACTCCAGGAGTTGGTGATGGACAGGAAGGCCTGGTGTGCTGTGATTCATGGGGTCACAAAGAGTCGGACACGACTGAGCGACTGAACTGAACTGAACTGAAAACAGATTGACAATGAAGTTTCACAATCTCATATTTATAGCCCTGTTGGTTGTTTCAAACAAACAAGCATTAGAAAATAAATTACAGAAAAAATAAATTTTTGTAGTGCCCTGGAGTGGATGGAGGTATTACAGGTCAGAAATGAAAGATGCTTTATCTGTCTAGAATATATCATCGCTTTAAAAATCTGCACACCTCCCATTGAAATTCACAACTGCTTTTTCAAGCAATGAGTTCAACTACAATTCCATGTTATTTAATTTCAACAAAGAGTAGATGTGTAACTGCTTATGCACAAATATAAAATTTGTATCATGCTAAGAAGTAGGAATGCTTCAGTAAACACAAGAAAAAAAGAAAACCCCACTGGCTTGCAAAATGTTTTTAAAAGTAACAGTCATTTTTTCAAAAATCTAGTTGGCTATGCCAGGTTTTTAGTTGCGGCACACAGGATCTTCCATCTTCATTGTGGCACTCAGGTTCCTTCACTGTAGCATGCGAACTCTTAGCTGCAGCATATGGGATTTAGTTCCTTAACCAAGGACTGAATTCAAGTCACCTATACTGGGAGCACAGTCTTAGTCACTGGATCACTAGGGAAGTCCCAACAGAGTCATTTTTAAATTACTCACTTACTTTCCAATAAAATAATACAAACACTGACCTATTAGTTTGCCCTGAAAATGTCCAAAAATCCTAATACAACATATAAGAAAAACATACATACCCCCACCAAACTGTGCAAACAATATCACAACAATATTTTATAATGATGTCAAATGTTGCATATTTAGAAGGAAGCAAAGAATGTAATTATTATTGCTATAGGTCTTCTTGCTAAATCTTCATGGATGACAAAAATATATGAAAAGTTAAGGAGAAGTTGTAAGCAAGACAAGAAATAACATTCACACAACTGATAGCAATTATTTATTGTCACCTGTATTCTTTCATGCCTGTAACATTTTTACCACAATACAAGAGCTTAGTTGTTTAATGTTTGTATTTGTTCCCTCTTTGAAGTTCCTAGTTTAGAATTCCTTGGCGGTCCAGTGGTTAGGACTCTCTGCTTCCACTGTAAAAGGCAATGAATTCGATCCCAGGGCAGGGAACGAAGATCCTGCATGCCACGCAGTGTGGCCAAAAAAAAGTTCCCAGTTTATTGAATGTGGATTATATCCAATGATGGCCTTCTAATAACTTTCACAAGGAAACAAATTGGTATATTTTAGGGCTTTTGTGTAAATTATGAGGCTAGCTATTTGAATGTGTGGGTTCCCATAACGTCTACAAGCCACTATTGCTCTCAGTTATGTGATCTGAAACCACATTTGCAATCCCCATTAACCAAAAGAACCACAAAACTACAGTATGTATTTGAATACTGGCAATTCTCACTATGTTCCAGCCACATCACCCTTTTAAAGGTGTTACTCAAATATGCCAAGCTCACCACGGCGCCTCAGACCTTGGCCTAGAAAGCAGATCATTCAGGTCTCCGGGTCAATGTCACCTCAGAGAGGCCTTCTCAAGCCAACCAAAGGAAAATGCCCTTCCCTTTTCCTTTCTGCCAATTCAGAGCCAAGATCTAAAGCCAGTAAAACAGCTACTCTGATTAGCTGTTTTACTAATTTACATGAGAATTAAATTTTAATTCAGACTAAACAGTACTTTTTTTTGGCCAGATTACTCATCTTAGTTCTCTGATCAAGTGTCAAACCCAGCCACCCCCACCACCCCCAGTGGAAGCACAGGGTTCTAAATAGTACTTGGAAAAAAAAAAAAACAAAACAGAAAGCTCTGGGATCTGGCTGAAATGTCATCAAATAGCAGGGAAAGACAATTTAATAGAATGTAACTGAAAACTATATTTACGGGAAAAATGACTTTCTATTGTAAATAAGGAAGCAAAATAGTGGCACCATCTTCTGAGCACTCTTGATTATACTGTTTTCATCACAAACCTCATTACTACAAAAACCACCCAAAGTGTTACTTATTCCTTTAGTGTCAGTATTTACACATTAGAAACATATGCTCCAAAGAACTGGGGACCTTGTCTATCATATTCACTACTCTGTTACTGACACTTAAAATAGTATCCAACAGAGAGAAGATACTAATGTATTTGTGGAATGAACAAGCCCAGTTATACGGATCAAATATCCTTGATATTACCTTTATGTACTCCAAGTATAATGACTTATGTTTATTTTTCTGGGCTCCAAAATCACTGCAGATGGTGACTGCAGCCACGAAATAAAAACATACTTACTCTTTGGAAGGAAAGTTATGACCAACCTAGACAGCGTATTAAAAAGCAGAGACATTACTTTGCCAACAAAGGTCCACCTAGTCAAGGCTATGGTTTTTCCAGTGGTCATGTATGGATGTGAGAGTTGGACTATAAAGAAAGCTGAGTGCCAAAGAATTGATGCTTTTGAACTATGGTGTTGGAGAAGACTCTTGAGAGTCCCTGGGACTGCAAGGAGATCCAACCAGTCCATCCTAAAGGAAATCAGTCCTGAATATTCATTGGAAGGACTGATGTTGAAGCTGAAACTCCAATACTTTGGCCACCTGATGCAAAGAGATGACTCATTTGAAAAGACCCTGAGGCTGGGAAAGATTGAAGGTGAGAGGAGAAAGGGACGACAGAGGATGAGATGGTTGGATGGCATCGTCGACTCAATGGACATGCTATGCTATGCTAAGTCACTTCAGTCGTGTCCGACTCTGTGTGACCCCATAGACGGCAGCACACCAGGCCTCCCCGTCCCTGGGATTCTCTAGGCAAGAACACTGGAGTGGGTTGCCATTTCTTTCCCCAATGCATGAAAGTGAAAAGAGAATGTGAAGTCGCTCAGTCATGTCCGACTCTTAGCGACCCCATGGACTGCAGCCTATCAGGCTCCTCCGTCCATGGGATTTCCCAGGCAAGAGTACTGGAGTGGGGTGTCATTGCCTTCTCCAATGGACATGAGTTTGAGTAAATTCAGGGTGTTGGTGATGGACAGGGAGGCCTGGTGTGCTACAGTCCATGGAGTCACAGAGTTAGACACAACTGAGCAACTGAACTGAAATGAAGCATGAATAATCATCACACTGAATGGTTAAAGCATCAACAAATTATAAAGTTCCTAAACTAATAGTGCTTAAACTAATGGTGTTTGTGTAAACAGATCCTGTAACTAACATAAAAGGCAAAATGTAAGTGCTCGAAGATACTGATGCAGTGCTATGGTCGTGCAGAGTAGGCAACGACTAATTCCAAATGAGAGCGCTCAGAAAAAAGGAGCTATCTGGGCTGAGTCTTGATGACTTAAATAGGATTTTAACAGGTTGGGGGTGGGGGTGGATATTCCTAACACAAGAAACAGCAAACATAAGTCTTGAAGACTCTGGTACAATAATAAACCAAAAAGTAACCAGCAAGGAGGGAGGGAAGGAATGTATGTGTATGTGTGTGCGCCTGCAAGCCCATGCACACGTGGGAGGAAAGGGGAGAGAGGGGAAGGAGAAGGAGAGAGATATTAGGGAGAAGACCTCATTAGAAAGATCTCAAAGAATTTGAACTATCAAAGGTATATGAGCAGGAAACTGATACAGTCAGCACTGTGCTTTGGCCTAGCTCTCAGATCAGAGTTAAGAGATAAAAATAGTGAAATCATGGGAGTTAAGACTTGCGGGTGGGGGGGGGGGTGGGGAGGAAGGTACAAAAATAGAGAAACAATGGAGATTAAATCCCGAGAAATAATTATATTGGGAAAGGAGAGAAGGGAGGTCGGTGAAAAACACAAGAGAGGTGAGGATAAAGAAGACTAAAACAAAATTAACAGGGAACTGGCTGCTAAGTCCTGGTGGGAAAACATAAGCTAAATAAGAACAAGCGGAAGGAGGCAATGGAGCAGGTGCCTTGGAAAAGAGAACATAGGGGAAACTAGAAAACGTTGTGATATTGACCAAGGAAGTTAAGGGCATTCAAATAGGTAGATAATGTGCTAAGAACTGAATAGGGTTAGGTTTAACAAAAAATATTTGAACGGTATTTGGAGTTAAGATGCATGATGCATGCTCAGTCGCTTTAGTCAGTTCCAACTCTGTGAACACATGGACTGTAGCCCACCAGGCTCTTCTGTCCATGGGATTGTTCAGGCAATAATATTGGAATGGGTTGCCATTTCCCCCTGCAGGGGATCTTCCCGACACAGGGACTGAACACAAGGCACTTGTGTCTTCTGCACTGGGTAGATTCTTTACCACTGAGCCACCTGGCAAGCCCATAGAAAGTGAAGTCGCTCAGTTGTGTCCAACTCTTTGCGACCCTATGGACAGCAGGCTCCTCTGTCTATGGGATTTTCTAGGCAAGAGTATTGTGGGTTGCCATTTCCTTCTCCAGGGAATCTTCCTGACCCAGGGATCGAACCCAGGTCTCCCACATTGTAGACAGATGCTTTACCATCTGAGCCACCAGGCAAGCCCATAAGCAACTGGTAATTGCATATGTCAAAATGTACAACACAAAATCTTTGTATATCCAAAAGAGCTCTAAAATCCAGCAAAGGTTTACTTGCTTTTGTGAATATATTATTAATACAATCAAATTCCAATATGAAAAAAGTAGGTGGTCTCTATTGCATTAGGTGCTTACTTTTAAGTTTCACAGCAAAGTTCTGAATCATGTTATCTTTCATAACATATTAGCTATCCCTCCAAACTCTTCATTCACAAAGTCAATAAACTTAACTTCTTACTGGTATACAGGAAGAGGGCATTATTTTTCAGCAGAACACTAAAGGCCTCCCTTCAGGGTTGATAACATTACTCATCATTCTTCAGATATAGCTGTTTACCTGATAGTCAAATTCTAACTGTATTCTCTTCTAGGCCACACTTCTCAATTTTGACCATCAGTTCAGTTCAGTCGCTCAGTCGTGTCCGACTCTTTGCAAACCCCATGAACCGCATAAGACATGGTAATTCTGTCAAATATGCTCTGATGAAATCTAATTGCACCATGTCCAAGGCATCTGTCTAGTGAACCAGCCTACTAAACCTGTCAAAAAAGGAAATGAGGCTAATTTGGCCATTCCCTAGCCAGATCTATGACTATTCAAGGTATTACCAAACTTGAATTTATTTATTGATCTATTTATATTTTAATTGAAGTACAGTTGATTTACAATTCTGTGTTAATTTCTGCTGTACAGCAAAGTGATTCAGCTATACGTGTGTGTGTGTGTGTATATATATATATAAACAATCTTTTCAATGTTCTTTTCCACTGTGGTTTATCACAGGATATTAAATATAGTTCCTTGTGGTATATAGTAAGTAGCACCTTGTTGTTTATCTGTTCTATTTTCTATATATACAGTAGTTTGCATCTGCTAATTCCAAACTCCCAGTCCATCCCTTCCCCTCAACCTCCTCCAGACTTTAATTCAAATGACCCTACGAATTCTGGTAAGGGTCTCCCTGCCATTTCTCCAAAACAAACTTCCTACTTTTGCATTAACTATTTCTAAAGGCATAAATACAAGACAATCCCCCGCTCCATACACACACTTCAATGAGGAGAGAAAAAAAGTTTTCTGACCAATGTGAATAAGGAAACTTTTGGTGATACAGATAAAAGAATCAAATGTCTACTTATAATATCCACTGTTAGTTGTATGTATTTAAAAATCACATACTACACAAAATATTGAGAAATTCTTTTCCCCCCTTTTCAACATTTCATTAAATAATTTTATTGAAAATTTTCAAGTGTATCTGTCATCTTTTCATATTCACTAGAGACTGTGACTTTTACCAGTTTTGTCAAAACATTATCACTTTCCTTTTATTTATAAAAGTTATTTGAGTTACAGAACTGCTCCAATTACAATCTTTTCAACCTAAGTCTTAAGCACCTATTTCTATACATTCAGGTGTTGTTTTCAGTTTATAGGTGGGCGTGTGCTATACATATAGATTCATAATCTCTACAAGGTAACGACTTAAGAGTATTGAATGAAGGAGCTTCAGATTTATATCTCCTCCAAACAATGCTTTGTAAGGCTTTGTATGGAGTAGAATAAAGTGACTCACTCTTTTCTGAGACACAAATCTGGAAGGAAAAAAGACTTTGCTTTATATCCACGTTATCAATAAGTCAAAAATTCACAATTACTTCTTAAACACATTTCAATTAATAACACACACTATTGGTTATGTAAATGCATGGATACATTAACAGGAGTCTTTGCAAGTTAAAGTTTTCTTTCTGAATTAATATATTAGAACTTTGCTATACTGCTATAAAAGTAGTGAGTTACTCAACTCCCATGAACTTGTTTTCTTAGAGAAACAGCAGAGGTAACTGTAGTAACTTATGTGTATTGCATACCAGTTAAGATCCAGTCGCTGTTTTAAGATTATATATATACTAACTCAATCTTCACAAAGTTCCTATGAAATAAGTGCTATTGATAATTCATTATATTGATGAGGAAACTCAGGAACGGAGAGATTTAGAAACTTGCCCAAAGTCATGGAGCAGAAATTCTAAGTAGCCGAAATTAGGTCTAGTTCTAGGTCCCTCCCTCTTTTAAAAGAAGACCCGGGATTGGGCAGGAGGGGCGGGGCGGGGGCGGGGCATGGGGCGGGGCATGGGGCGGGGGCGGGGCGGGGCAGGGGCGGGGCGGTGTATATATTTGTTAGTTGCCCAGTCCTGTCATTCTTTGCGACCCCGTGGACTCTAGCGCACCAGGCTCCTCTATCCATGGAATTCTCCAGGCAAGAACACTGGAGTGGGTTGCCATTCCCTTCTCCAAAAGAAGACATCAGATCAGATCAGGTCAGTCGCTCAGTCGTGTCGCCTCTAAAATTAGTAAAATTATAGGGACTAATACAGTTAGTATCCGTAGTCTAAAGAAGACAAGAGTGAGGTTACAGTAAGTTTTAATATTACTATTCTCTATCAACACTGTCTGAAGGCCTAATTGACAGGGTTTTTGAGGGAGAAGTAGTTCATCTACTACCCCCATTTCAGTAATACTTTTAAGGTATAAAGTATTGCCTACTACAAACATACCATAGAAGAAACGAGTGTCATGTCTTCCTCTTTCTCCTCTCAACTTTGTAACTGATGGTAGAGAATCTGCCTCTCTGGGCCAAGATCCCCCTTGCTATCCCAAATACATAAAACTAACTTTAACGGTTGTCTTTGATAAGGCAACTTTCCTAAGCCCTAAAACAACGGCAGCGCTTCCTCTGTAGTCATCTGGTTGTGTGCTGTAATGGGGTTGGGGAACAGTTTGCTAAGTTAAAAAGGGTAAAAATACGAACTCAAGAAAGGAAGAACAGAAGGGAACGTGTAGCCTGCAGTTAAGGGAGGGAGTGGGGCTACAGGCGCTGCCGTCTGACTTGGAATTCCGCGCAGATAGAATGAGAAGAGAAACTGAGGCGGTGGGGGTCCAAGTCATTAAAACCTGTTAGAAACATTTTCTGGGATTTTCTTTTTTTTTTCTTATGCATCTCAAGACTCACGCTTCAGAAGAAACTGAGACCCTAAGGACACTAACTGACCGATTCATCAGGACACGGCATCACCTTTCTTCCGGGGTCCCGGGCCAGCGCTGGCCCCTTGAGACCACTGCCCGCCGTCAGCCCTTGGCCGGGCCTTTCATCCACCAGGCAACCGGCAGCAGGGACAACCAGGGCCTCTCGACTCCAAGGCCGGAGAACCGCGTTCCACTCCTCGGCGGCTGCCTCCCCGTCTTCCCTTCCGGTAGACAACCCCTGAACACTCCCCCCATTTCGCCGCTGAACCAGAAGCGAGCCATTCCCCAAGATCTGAACCCACCGCTCCCGGAGTAGAAATCCAAGCCGGACTGAGGGTCTTACCTTTAACAGATTAGACGTCGCCATGTTCCTTCAACTTAGACTCTCGCGAGACCGCGCGAGATTTCGTGGCGCTCCGTGCCAGGCCACTACTGCAGGCCCGACTTTCCCACCTGGGCCGAGGGGGGCCCCGGGCCCGCGCTGTGGATAAGGTGGGCGCCGGCGTGCACACAGCGCTGACCTCGTCCCTCACTCCCGGAGCTTCCTCGCTCTTCCCTCCCTACATGGTCACCGCGGCCTCTCCATACGAGAGAGCTCATGCAAACACTCAGGGAGACGGCAGCGGCGAAAGGTGAGAGGGAACAGGAGCCGACCTGAAATCGGAAGAGGAAGCATCGGCTCCACGAGCCTCCCCACTCCTTCAGATGAGCCTCTGTGGTGGCACCCGCAGAGGCCACTGGCAACGAATTTAGCTCGGTTTGGGACCGGCCGCTCTGGTTCGGCGGCCGCGTCACGTGACGCGGCGGGCGGGGCCGCGCTCGGGAGCGAGCGTGGGAGCCTGAAAACGTCGTGGGCCGAGATCACGCCGCGGGGGCGGGGGGACGCCCTCTGCTGGCAGGAGTATGTGTCTTCCGCCGCCGCGTGCTGGGGGGAGGTTGCGAAAAAGACATTATCCGGAGTGAAATGCTTGTAATAGCTGCCTTCGAGAACTGGCGCATAGAAGGGACCCAAGAAATATTTGTTTGCATGAATCAATGAATCCATGCACGAACGTGTTAACTATTAATAGTTCTACTCAAGAGGGCCTGGCACTGAAATAACCTCTAAGAGGTTGATCAGTTATACCAGAACATCCTATACCGTAAGACCCCTAAATTTTATCCCTTCAGACCTCAAACCACTGGCCAAATAAAGGAAATATAATTTATATGTAGAACCTACAATATACCTAGTATTGTATTCTACGCGTTTCCTAAGTGTTCATTCATACATAATATGTGAGAAATAAGTTAGAGCTATAGAGTAAAAAAAAAAAAAAAAAACAAAAACGGAGAAGGCAATGGCACCCCACTCCAGTACTCTTGCCTGGAAAATCCCATGGATGGAGGAGACTTAGCATAGCATAGCATAGAGTAAAATAGAGAAGAGGGATGCAGTTTGCAGTTTTAAACAAAAGGATCCAAGTAGGTCTCACTGAGAAGATGGCATTTGAGCAAAAAGACTTGAAAGCGGTGAGGGAGAATGCCAGGGCATATTTGAGAGGAGAGCATTCCCAATAGAGGGGAGCACAGGTGGCAAGTTGCCCAGAGTTTCAGAGGAACAGTTAGAAGGTTAGTGTGTTTAGAGTAGAGAGAGATTAAGAAGAGCGGAAGGCCTTATAGGGCCTTGTAGACCACAGCAAAGACTGGCTCTTATTCTCAGTAAGATGGGCAATCATTGCAGGTTTTTGAACAGAGGAGTGGTATGATCAGACTCCCATTTCAACGTGATTGGTCTGACTACGCTGTAGTGAATCCAATGAGAAGGGTAATTTAGAAAACTTTTGTATTATCTCATTGCTGCTGCTGCTAAGTCGCTTCAGTCGTGTCCGACTCTGTGCGACCCCATAGACGGAAGCTCACCAGGCTTCCCTGCCCCTGGGATTCTCCAGGCAAGAACACTGGAGTGGGTTGCCATTTCCTTCTCCAATGCAGGAAAGTGAAAAGTGAAAGTGAAGTCGCTCAGTCGTGTCCGACTCTTAGCGACCCCGTGGACTGGAGCCTACCAGGCTCCTCCGTCCATGGGATTTTCCTGGCAAAAGTACTGGGGTGGGGTGCCATTGCCTTCCCCGTTAGATGGACACAATCATGCCACCTAGGTGGCCAACATTTTGCAGTGATTTATTAGAGAGTAATCTAGGCATGATTAAACAATGACTACATGGTAGAACAAAGATTAAGAGCCACTAGGCCTGTAATGTCCTGTCAACATGGGGATCTCTTAGAGGTCATCTTTGTTCTACAGATGAGAAAATGGAAACTTCTTTCTGGTCAAGGTCACAACTGGGTGGGGCAAAAAGTCTGGTCCAGAATAAACTTTGTATAATTATGGATCCCTTTTCCAGTGACACTGGGTTGTCTTCAACCCTAGTCCAACTCTACTGCTTTATTTGCAAAGTGTAAGTTGATTAATTTGTAACTATGTACCATTAAAAAGTTACACAACAAACTGCAATGTAACAGTTGAATTTGTTCATAAAGAATGATTAAGTAATTAAGTATCTAATGCCTGTTCAAGTGTCTTGTTATGTACTAAGCACTGGAAATCTAGGATTAAATGAGACAGATAAGACCTCTGTCCTCTTGGAGCTTATAGTCTAATAAGGGAGCTAGATATTAAGCATAGTTACACAAATCAAATGTTTCTGAAATGGAGTTGTGATAAATACCACAAGGGTAAAATACAGTGTGCAGTTCCGAGCATATGGTTTGGAAGGGACTACTATCCTGTACTATTCCTGTGATCACACTCTGAACCTTATGACTACTTCTGAATTTTCAGTTTCAAATATCCCACTGTCTAACAAGACATTCCTTCCTCCAAACTTGCTAGCTCTGGCAACCTCACTGCTACAGTCTGACCTCAAATGAGTTCTTCATTCCATTGACCCCACTACTTCCTCGTTCTCTATCATTCCCTCCTTTTTCACTTCCTTCCTCACCCGGTTTAGCTTCTGTAAACCATCATTAAAACATTTAAATATTTATTTATTTAAAGATAGAGAACACAATCACATAACATAAAATTCAGAAGGTACTAAAAGGAATACAATTAAAAGTAAGCCTGCTTCCCTTTCCTGGGTAATGTTCTATATTGTGGTAGGTATTTGGTTTATTTAGGTGTGTTGTTATTATGTTGTTGTTTAAACACTAAGCCATGTTCTACTCTTTGTGACCCCATGGTCTGTAGCCTGTTAGGCTCCTCTGTCCATGGGATTTCCCAGGCAAGAATACTGGAGTGGATTGCCACTTCCTCCTCCAGGGGATCTTCCCAACCCAGGGATCAAAGCCATGTCTCCTGCTTGGCAGGCAGATTTTTACCACTGTTTATTTGTCAAAACCCAGCCAGTATACCATTAAGATTTTTGCATTTCATTCAAAAGAAAAAGCAGAAACAACATTTGAGTTTAGTTAATGATATTCAGGCTGAAGAATTTAGGGATAACTGAAGTTATGTTTACCATGTGCTTTGAAATGTATCAAAAAATAAGATGGATTTATGGTTGCATAGAAAAGTTGACAAAGCAATTATAGTAAAACACGTTAATGGCAGAATCTGGGATGGATTAACTAGTGTCCTCTCTATAAAATCTTTCAGTTTGTCTATATCTTTAACATTTTTCATAATTAAATGTTCTGGGAAATCTTTTTAATAGACCTCCCTTCCTTCACAGTCCCTCAGGCAACCATTGTCCCTTACTCAGAAATAACAATTATAAATTTCTTGTGAATCCCTAGGACATTTGCTGCATATATAAACATTCATATGTGTATTTCTTTTCTCTTCCCACAAACGATGGCATACCACTTACACACTTAACATCTTTTTTCCCACTCAGCTGTATGATATAAATCTGAAAAATATATTTGTGTTTATTTTTTCACACTTCCTAATAGAAATCCAAGCTAGACTGGCAGACCATAAAGCACCTGTTACTACCAAGAAGTTTCGGATTGTTACTTCCAAAATAGGCTCTTGAAGTCCATTTTTAGCACAATAATAAATTCAAAGCTTTTCATTTTTAAGAAGAAAAAACAAAGCTTTGTACATATAAAGGTAGTGTATGAAGCTTAGTCAGTAAACTCTTAGTTAAGGACTTCCCTGGTGGTCCAGTGGTTGAGTCCACCTTCCAGTGCAGATGATATGGGTTCAATCCCTAGCTGGGGAACTAAGATCGCACATGCTGCCTGGCAACTAAGCCCTCATGCTGCAACTGCTGAGTGCACTTGCTTTGGAGCTCGCAAGCCACAACTAGAGAGAAGCTCTCGTGCCACAAAGAAGATCCTGCATGCCACAACTAGGATCCAACACAACCAAAAATAATTATATAAAAAAAGAAAAAAAAAACTATTAATAACTGGTAAAACACTAGATGGAGCATCAAGGGTTTTCAAGATTTTGGAGTGGGAGAGGAAGGAAGATAGCTCCTGGGGCTTCCTAGACCTCTGGGTACTACATGGAGAAAAAGAGTTCACCCCAAAAAACTGTATGACCTCCTGGCACCAGGAAGACCCACAAAGCCAACCCTAAACCCAACTGTAAGCCTAACAGTAACTGGAATCTAACTGTATTCCTATATCAATTTCTATCCTTATTCCTAAACCAGAAACTCCTTCTTTGCTGTGCCAGAGGATGCCACACATTGCCAGTGCAGACAGGTATATTAGTTGTCTTTGTTGGGAGAGAATATCTCAAAGACAGCTGCCTTCTCCGTATTGCCTGTTGGCAATCACCTGTACCTTAAGTCTGCTCAACCCACAGGACTGCTCTGTTTGGATGACTTCCTCTTCCATGGCCCCAAACATTCCTAAGCTCCATTCCTGCAACTTATTGAAACTGAAGAGAACCATCCTATGATTTTCACCCATGTGACAATGGTCAGGAGTGAAATTCCCACAGTCTAATTTATACGTGTTAAATAATCACTTTCTTAAAAGTATCTGCAACAGCCTAGTCCCTTTTCTCCTCTGTCATATGTAAGTAATAAAAACAACCTTTCAATAAATCCTCTCTATCTTCATGCCTACACCCAAGTAGCTGAACATTGCTAGAGAAAAGCTCAAAACTGAGTTGTGTGATTTTACTTTAGATTCAAACTCAGAGCTCAGGTGGGAACTTAACACTACCCAACAATCCTGTCCTATTTTTCTCTAGTGGGCTTGCTCTTCCATTTCATTTCCTAGTACGCCTACTTCATTTTATAAGCACTTACTCTCCTCTTCCTCCGCAGTGAATTACCTCCATCTCTACTTCCTTGCAAATATAAATGGCATCTTTCTTTTCTCCCATGAAATCTTCAGTCTGAGGCTGGAGATAGATGAGCT
Organism: Tragelaphus eurycerus; assembly: GCA_935064755.1. Lineage (NCBI taxonomy): Eukaryota > Metazoa > Chordata > Mammalia > Artiodactyla > Bovidae > Tragelaphus > Tragelaphus eurycerus. The sequence goes on along the minus strand of CAKXYN010000126.1, from coordinate 607,354 downwards.
TCAGGCAAGATGCTTAAAACTAGCCCCCTGTTTGCATTTCCTGAGACAGGAGGTAGGTGAGCTCCAGGTTAGGCATTTACAGTCAGCTTCCTGTTTGCACTTGGAAATAGAAAGAACAGAAACAGGGTAAAAAAACAGGCTTTGTTTCCTTTGGACACTTTGAGATAATAGTTATGGCAGGTACAGAGAGGGGCTGATCCCTGTTTAAGTAAAAGATCAAGAGTTCACATATTTCCCCTCCTTGAGGCAAGGGAGACATTTCACACGCCCAGGAAGACCCCCTGAGGGTCAAAAAGGAGGGAGCATCACCCCAACGTAGACCTCCAGGCTGGAATCCTTCTTGGAAAAAATTTGTGCTTGCATGTTGGGGAGGGTTCTTCTAGGGTGGGTCAGGTGTGGAAAAAAGAAACAGACAACTAGCCAAAAGTAAATGAAGATCCAGAACTTTAGTTGTACTTCTCATTAGTGAGGGTGCCCCATCCTTGCTCTTTGCCTTGCTTCTGTCTTGACTAAACTGTTTCTCTGTGTGCTTTCCCACTTGTGCTGTGTGGGAAATAGCCTTTAAAGGCTATCTATCTATCTATCTATATACTATATATCTATCTAGTAATAGCTTTTGTACCTACTTTTACAGTCTTGCCTTCTTGAGAAATGCATTTTTCAATGGAGACAAAGGCCAGAGGAATTTTACTTCCAGCCTCTAGCGCCTGCTGGACTGGCAGTTAGGATTCCTGGTTTTTATCCAGGCTACCTAGATTCTACTCCTGGGCAGGGAAGAACTAAGATCTCACTTCAAACCACTGCTCACTGCTGTCTCTCCAAGATCAAAACTTCTGTCCTTCCAGCTTTTAATCCCTTTCCTTACTGTGCTATTGGCCAGGGCCCCTCTCCAGTGCAGTACTTCTACTTATATTCGGGATCCTATCTCAAGAACCATCCATCCCTCACCTTTTTTATCAGTTTTTTCCCCCCTCTCTCCTATTTTATTCCATTCTTATATATATATTTTTAAAAGTTCAGAAGCATCTTTCATCTCCAAAGAAAAGAATCCTTCCTTTAACTCCCTCATCATTCTAGTTGTCACTGCCCTGACTTTAATTCTCAACATCTTTTAGTGCAGTTTTCCACTTTCCCTTTCCTGAAACACTTTCCTCTCTTGGCCTCCATGATACCAAACTCTCCTGTTTCCTTCCTACATTATGGTTATATCTCTTTCGGATTGTGCCCTTCTCCTCTACTTAACCTTTATTGTTATAGTTCTTTGGAACTCTATCTTGGTCCCTGTTTTCTCTATATACAATTTCTCCTTTAGTGATCATACCAAGTCCCATAATATTAAATATCAGCTATAACACTGAGAACTTTAAAATATGTATTTCCAGACTTGAACCTCTCTCCTGGATTCCTGACTCGTACATCCAGTCACATGCTTGTCCTCTCTACTTGGGATCTCACAAACATCTCAGGTATAGCATACTGACACCGTTGATCTTTACATGAGCCCTGTGCTCCTACAAAACAGTGGCAGGTAATCCCCCTACCAAACTTTGTTTTCCAGAGACAGCTTACTACAAAGAAAGACCCATCTGCATATGGCTTAGATTATCCATTCTTTCTTTTCGTATATCTAATTATTTTTCTTTTATTTATTTACTTATTTATCTTTGGTTGTGCTGGGTCTTTGTTGCTATGCGTGGGTTTTCTCCAGTTGCAGCGAGCAGGGATTACTCCCTAGTTATGGTGTGTGGGCTTCTCGTGTGGTGGGTTCTCTTGTTGCTGAGCATGGGCTATAGGGTGTAGAGGCTTCAGTAGTTGTGGATCATGGGTTTAGTTGCCCCAAAGGATGTGGAATCTTCCTGGACCAGGGATTGAACAGTTACTGAGTCCAAGTTCACTCTGCTCACCATACAACAGGTCAGTGAATCAGACACAAGGTGTTAAGGCAAGGCATATGACTTTATTTGGAAAGCTAGCAGACCTAGAAGATGGCATTCTCATGTTTCCAGAAAACCATCTTATCACGGTCTGAATGCCAGGTTCTTTTATAGAATAGAGAGGGAGAGGAGGTGAGGAAGTAAAAAGGTCATAAGTCTTGCAGATATTTCCTGGAATGATCAGCCTTAGGGAGGGAATAACCAGACAAATCGCTCCACCAACTAAGAACGGCCATGCACCACCACCCACGGAATCGAGAAAGAGCTATCAATCTGTCAATCCTGTCCGTGTCCGGGCTGGGTGAGGTTTCCCGTGTTGAGTCAAATTAAGCCGCAGGCTCCACTCCTGGTGGTGCCCTTCTGTCAATTCCTTTAAGTTTCAGCTTTGCAACCATACTCCCCCCGGAACCCAAAGACTTTGGTTTCCCGGAAGCTGCCCGGCGCGTCATGGGAATAACGCCGCCGCATCGCCAGTCGGCATCGTTTATGGTCGGAACTACGACGGTATCTGATCGTCTTCGAACCTCCGACTTTCATTCTTGATTAATGAAAACATTCTTGGCAAATGCTTTCGCTCTGGTCCGTCTTATATGCAGAGTACATCATGAGAAATGCTGGACTGGAAGAAACACAAGTTGGAATCAAGATTGCCGGGAGAAATATCAATAACCTCAGATATGCAGATGACACCACTCTTATGGCAGAAAGTGAAGAGGGGCTAAAAAGCCTCTTGATGAAAGTGAAAGTGGAGAGTGAAAAGGTTGGCTTAAAGCTCAACATTCAGAAAACGAAGATCATGGCATCTGGTCCCATCACTGCATGGGAAATAGATGGGGAAACAGTGGAAACAGTGTCAGACTTTGTTTTTCTGGGCTCCAAAATCACTGCAGATGGTGACTGCAGCCATGAAATTAAAAGACGCTTGCTCCTTGGAAGGAAAGTTATGACCAACCTAGATAGCATATTCAAAAGCAGAGACATTACTTTACCAACAAAGGTTCGCCTAGTCAAGGCTATGGTCTTTCCTGTGGTCATGTATGGATGTGAGAGCTGGACTGTGAAGAAGGCTGAGCGCCGAAGAATTGATGCTTTTGAACTGTGGTGTTGGAGAAGACTCTTGAGAGTCCCTTGGACTGCAAGAAGATCCAACCAGTCCATTCTGAAGGAGATCAATCCTGGAATTTCTTTAGAAGGAATGATGCTAAAGCTGAAACTCCAGTATTTTGGCCACCTCATGCGAAGAGTTGACTCATTGGAGAAGACTCTGATGCTGGGAGGGATTGAGGGCAGCAGGAGAAGGGGACGACAGAGGATGAGATGGCTGGATGGCATCACTGACTCGATGGATACGAGTCTGGGTGACCTCCGGGAGCTGGTGATGGACAGGGAGGCCTGGCGTGCTGCGGTTCATGGGGTCGCAAAGAGTCGGACACGACTGAGCGACTGATCTGATCTGAGGGAGGGAATGTGTTAATTTCTTCCACCCTATAAACAGAGTCCTAAACAAACATACTTTTGTTTAACTTTTAAGGGTTCCTCAAGGCAGGCTGTTATGTATGGACAGTATCCTTTTAGTGAACAAAACCAACGAGAGGCAAAAGTTAAAGTAGGAGAAACAGACTCAACATGGAGTCAGTTCTTCCCTGTAACAATTCCCCACTGTCAATGTCCATTCTACAGTCTTGTGGAAAAGGGGGAGATGACCTTGCTTCCTGTTGTATCTTGTCAGATGGATCTCTCTGGGAATGTCCCATCATCCACACCAGATTTCCAAATGTTGCTTCTTTTGCTCCTATGTGGAGAGTGTGTACTTTACATCTGTAGACTTTAAAAATATTCACAACCTAAAAGTTAAGAGTTATGTTTCATCCAGTGGGAATTTTGAGGACTTCAGGCCCAGGAGGCAGCATTTCAAGTTAAAGAATTTAGCACTTTTCTGTATCAGGGAGGCTGCTAGATGGCAGGTATTATTCTCCTTCCTGAGTTTCCTCAGGTTTCACCAGCTCACATTGGAGGGCTGCAATCGCTGATGGCTTATAGTGGCAGAAAACATTCCATTTCTCAGATCCTCCCCTCATGATAAGGAATTTGACCAATATTTGGGAGACATTTTGTGATCAAATGTTGTCCTATAGCAGTGGGAGGCTCATCCCAGATCAGATGAAAATTCTTGATCTATTAATCCAAGTGTTAATTTTTGGATTTGGAGAAGGAAATGGCAACCCACTCCAGTACTCTTGCCTGGAAAATTCCATGGATGGAGGAACCTGGTAGGCCACAGTCCATGGGGTCGCAAAGAGTTGGTCATGACAGAGTGACTTCACTTTCACCTCTGGATCCTGTGTCTAATTATGACCCAGGAAACATTTTCTCTTGTTGCTTCTTCCCATACATCAGATCAGATCAGATCAGTCGCTCAGTCGTGTCCGACTCTTTGCGACCCCATGAACCGCAGCACGCCAGGCCTCCCTGTCCATCACCAGCTCCCGGAGGTCACTCAGACTCGCATCCATCGAGTCAGTGATGCCATCCAGCCATCTCATCCTCTGTCGTCCCCTTCTCCTGCTGCCCCTCACTCCCCCCCCCCCCCCCCTCCCAGCATCAGAGTCTTCTCCAATGAGTCAACTCTTCGCATGAGGTGGCCAAAATACTGGAGTTTCAGCTTTAGCATCATTCCTTCTAAAGAAATTCCAGGATTGATCTCCTTCAGAATGGACTGGTTGGATCTTCTTGCAGTCCAAGGGACTCTCAAGAGTCTTCTCCAACACCACAGTTCAAAAGCATCAATTCTTCGGTGCTCAGCCTTCTTCACAGTCCAACTCTCACATCCATACATGACCACAGGAAAAACCATAGCCTTGACTAGGTGGACCTTTGTTGGCAAAGTAATGTCTCTGCTTTTGAATATGCTATCTAGGTTGGTCATAACTTTCCTTCCAAGGAATAAGCATCTTTTAATTTCATGGCTGCAGTCACCATCTGCAGTGATTTTGGAGCCCCCTCCAAAATAAAGTCTGACACTATTTCCACTGTTTCCCCATCTATTTACCCAGTTCAGCATTATGATGTAAAAGTCAGAAATGTGTATTATCCAAAAGTCCTTTTTTAAAATCTTCTTGAACAGGAGACATTTTTACAAAGGCATCAAAGTGAAACCATAAATGTCTATAATGATAAAAGACTTAAGAAGTCATATTTAAATCTGATTACAACACAATTGACAAAGTATTAATAAGTTACTGCTGTTACATACAACACACTTCAAATATTATTTTACTAGGACATATCAGATTTTAGGAGCTCCATATAATCTCAAGAATATCTAACATTTACCATACAATATAATTGAAAAAGATTTATTACTCATTTGACAACACTTGGTATGTAATTTAACATACCATGTAGACCTAATTTGTTTAATATCTCCCTTTGCGGGTGTTTTAGGGGCTCTTTGAAGCATCCCAAAGTTAGCTAGAGCTCAAAGGAACTTCATTATAATTTGACTTCAAAAAAATCAAAAGGGTTTTAAAACACAACAGGATCATGACTGTGAAACAATGGTTGTTTACTTAGCCAAAGCTATAATAAAGATTTCAAAGGCAAATTCAGAAGAGATCACTTAAAAGGTAAATAAATTTAAAATCTGTTATCAAAAGCAGTTCAATATCTTAAGAAAATTTGTCTTTTTAACAGAGAGAAAAGCAAAATTCAAGTTTTGCACCAGTTTACTTTTTAAAGTTCATTTACTCAACTAAACTTATTTTAAACTCAGTCCTGACTGATCATGTACAGAACTCTTTTTTTGAGGTCCACTGTCCATAAACTTTACATCACTTAACTTACTTTAGCACAATTCTAATTTTCAAGTTGTCGAATATCTGGAGAGACCCTAAAATATAATTATTTCTAAAAGTTCACCTGAATCGCTTATCTCATTTGCATTTTCTTTCATTAAATTTTCTTCACATCAAGTTATTTTTCTTGTTGACAACTTTGTATCAATAAACAAACATTAATCAGTTCAGTTCAGCTCAGTTAGGTCACTCAGTAGTGTCCAACTCTTTGCAACCCCATGAATCGCAGCAGGCCAGGCCTCCCTGTCCATCACCAACTCCCGGAGTGCACTCAAACTCACGACCATTGAGTCAGTGATGCCATCCAGCCATCTCATCCTCTGTTGTTTCCTTCTCCTCCTGCCCCCAATCCCTCCCAGCATCAGAGTCTTTTCCAATGAGTCAACTCTTCGCATGAGGTGGCCAAAGTACTGGAGTTTCAGTTTTAGCATCATTCTTTCCAAAGAACTCCCAGGACTGATCTCCTTTAGAATGGACTGGTTGGATCTCCTTGCAGTCCAAGGGACTCTCAAGAGTCTTCTCCAACACCACAGTTTTACCTGGTATTAAATTATTTCCTAGTTCATTTAGCTTAATTTATCTTATGTTTAGAATTGTTTGGTTTGCAAGTACTTACTTTTAAAAAAATTTTTATTTATATTTTAACTGAAGGATAATGACTTTATAGAATTTTGTTGTTTTCTGTCAGACCTCAACATAAATCAGTCATAGATATACATATATCCCCTCCCTTTTAAAACTCCCTCCCATCTCCCTCCCAATCCCACCCTTCTTGGTTGATACAGAGCCCTGTTTGAGTTTCCTGAGCCATACAGCAAATTCCCGTTGGCTATCTATTTTACATATGGTAGTGTAAGTTTCCATGTTACTCTTTCCATACATCACACCCTCTCCTCCCCTCTCCCCATGTCCATAAGTTTATTCTTTATGTCTGTTTCTTCATTGCTGCCCTGTAAATAAATTCTTCAGTACCATTTCTCTAGATTCCATATATATGGTTTAGAATACAATATTTATTTTTCTCTTTCTGACTTACTTTAGTCTTTATAATAGGTTCTAGGTTCATCTACCTTATTAGAACTGACTCAGATGCATTCCTTTTTATGACTAATATTCCATTGTGCATATGTACCATAACTTCTTTATCCATTCATCTGTCAATGGACATTTAAGTTGCTTCTGTGTTCCAGCTATTGTAAATAGTGCATGAACAATGGGGTACATATGTCTTTTTCAATTTTGGTTTCTTCAGGGTATATGCCTAGGAGTGGGATATACTGGGGTATATTGCTAGATCATATGGTGGTTTTATTCCTAGATTTTTAAGTCATCTCCATACCATCTTCTATAGTGGCTGTATCAATTTACATTCCCACCAACAGTGCACGAGTGTCCCCCTTCTCCACATCTTCTCCAGCATTTATTGTCTGTAGACTTTTTGATGATGGCTGTTCTGCCCAGTGTGAGGTGATATCTCATTATAGTTTTGATTTGCTTTTCTCTAATAATGAGTGATGTTGAGCATCTTTTCATATGTTTGTTAGCCATCTGTATGTCTTCTTTGGAGAAATGTCTGTTTAGGTCTTTTTCCCACTTTTTATTGGGTTGTTTGTTTTCCTGATATTGAGTTGTATGAGCTGCTTGTATATTTTGGAAATTAATCCTTTGTCAGTTGTTTTATTTGCTATTATTTTCTCCCATTCTGAGGGTTGTCTTTTCACCTTGCTTATAGTTTCCTTAGCTGTGCAAATACGTTTAAGTTTAATCAGGTCCCACTTGTTTACTTTTGTTTTTATTTCTGTTACTGTAGGAGATGGGTCATAGAGGATCTTGCTTTGATTTATGTCATCGAGTGTTCTGCCTATGTTTTCTTCTAAGAGGTTTATAGTTTCTGGTCTTACATTTATGTCTTTAATCCGTTTTGAGTTTATCTTTGTGTATGGTGTTAGGAAGTGTTGAAATTTCATTCTTTTAACCTAGGTGTCCAGTTTTCCCAGCACCAGTTATTGAAGAGACTGTCTTTGCCCCATTGTATATTCTTGCCTCCTTTCTCAAAAATAAGGTACCCATAGGTGTATGGGTTTATTTCTGGGCTTTCTATCTTGTTTGATTGGTCTATATTTCTGTTTTTGTGCCAGTACTATACTGTCTTGATGACTGTAGCTTTGTATTATAATCTGAAGCCAGGAAGGTTGATTCCTCCAGCTCCATTCTTCTTTTTCAAGACTGCTTTGGCTATTTGAGGACTTTTGTGTTTTCATATGAATTGTGAAATTTTTGTTCTAGTTCTGTGAAAAATGCAATTGGTGATTTGATAGGGATCACATTGAATCTGTAGATTGCATTTGGCAGTGTAGTCATTTTCACAATATTGATTCTTCCTTCCCAGGAACATGGAATATCTCTTGATCTGTTTATGTTGCCTTTTATTTCTTTCATTAGTGTCTTACAACTTTCTGTGTACAGTTCTTTTGTCTCCTTAGGTAAGTTTATTCCTAGATATTTAATTATTTTTGTTACAATGGTGAATGGGTTGAGTCCTTAATTTCTCATTCTGGTTTTTCATTGTAGTATATAGAAGTGCAAGTGATTTATGCGTATTGATTTTGTATTCTGCAAGTTTGCTAAATTCACTGATTAGCTCTAGTAATTTTTTGATAGTATCTTTAGGGTTTTCTATATACAATATCATGTCATCTGCAAACAGTGAGAGCTTTACTTCTTCTTTTCTGATCTGGATTCCTTTTATTTCTTTTTCTTCTCTGATTGCTGTAGCTAGGACTTCCAAAACTTCTTTGAATAATAGTGGTGAGAGTGGACACCCTTGTCTTGTTTCTGATCTTAGGGGGAATGCTTTCCATTTTTCACCATTGAGAATAATGTTTGTTGTAGGCTTATCGTATATGGCCTTTACTATGTTGACATAGATTCCTTCTATGCCCGTTTTTTGAAGAGTTTTAATCATAAGTGGGTGCTAAATTTTGTCAAAGGCTTTTTTCTGCATCTATTGAGTTTATCATATGGTTTTTATCTTTCAGTTCCTTAATATCACATTGCTTGATTTGCATATATTGAAGAATGGTTGCATCTTTGGAATAAAACCAACTTAATCATGGTGTGTGAGCTTTTTAATGTGCTGCTGAATTCTGTTTGCTAAAACTTTGTTGAGGATTTTTGCATCTATGTTCATCAGTGATATTGGCCTGTAGTTCTCTTTTTTGGTGTTGTCTTTGGTTTTGGTATCAGGATGGTGGTGGCCTCGTAGAATGAGTTTGGAAGTGTTCCTTTCTCTGTAATTTTTGAAAGACTTTTAGAAGGATAGGCATTAACTCTTCTCTAAATGTTTGATAGAATTCTCCTGTGAAGTTTCTGGTCCTGGGCTTTTGTTTTTTTAAAGATTTTTGATCACAGCTTCAATTTCAGTGCTTGTAATTGGGTTGTTCATAATTTCTATTTTCTCCTGGTTCAGTCTGGGAAGATTGAACTTTTCTAAGAGTCTGTCCATTTCTTCCAAGTTATCAATTTTATTGCCATATAGTTGTTAATAATAGTCTCTTATAATCCTTTGTATTTCTGCATTGCCTATTGTAACCTCTCCTTTTTCATTTCTAATTTTGTTGATTTGATTCTTCTCTCTTTTTTTCATGATGAGTCTGGCTAAATGTTTGTCAATTTTGTTTATCTTCTCAAAGTACCAGCTTTTAGTTTTTTAAATCTTTATTATGGTTTCTTTCATTTCTTTTTTCACTTATTTCTTCTCTTATCTTTATGATTTCTTTCCTTCTACTAATTTTGGGGTTTTTTTTGTTGTTGCTCTTCTTCTTTTTCCAGTTGTTTTAGGTGTAAAGTTAGGTTGTCTATTTGATGTTTTTCTTGTTCCTTGAGGTAGGATTGTATTGTTGTAAACTTCCCTCTTAGAACTGCTTTTGCTGCATCCATAGGTTTTGGGTTGTCATGTTTACACTGTCATTTGTTTTTAGAAATTTTTAAATTTCCCTTTTGATTTCTTAGTAACATGTAGGTTATTTAGAAATGTGTTGTTTAATTTCCATGTGTTTGTGTTTTTTACAGTTTTTTTCTTGTAATTGATATCTAGTCTCATAGTGTTGTGGTCAGAGAAGATGCTTGATATGATTTCAATTTTCTTAAATTTACGGAGGTTTGATTTGTGACCCAAGATGTGGTCTATCCTGGAGAATGTTCCATGAGCACTTGAGAAGAACGTGTGTGCTTCTGCATTTGAATGGAATGTCCTGAGGATATCAATGGGATTCATCTCATCTACTGTATAATTAACGACTTGTGTTTCCTTATTAATTTTCTGTTTTGATGATATGTCCATTGATGTGAGTGGGGTGTTAAAGTCTCCTACTATTATTGTGTTACTGTCAACTTCTCCTTTTATATCTATTAGTGTTTGTCTCAGGGAAGGCAATGGCACCCCACCCCAGTACTTTTGCCTGGAAAATTCCATGGACAGAGGAGCCTGGTAGGCTCCAGTCCATGGGATCGCTAAGAGTTGTACACGACTGAGCAACTTCACTTTCACTTTTCACTTTAATGCATTGGAGAAGGAAATGGCAAGCCACTCCAGTGTTCTTGCCTGGAGAATCCCAGGGATGGGGGAGCCTGATGGGCTGCCGTCTATGGGGTCACACAGAGTCGGACACGACTGAAGCGACTTAGCAGCAGCAGTATTTGTCTTATGTATTGAGGTGCTCCTATGTTGTGTGCATAGATATTTATAATGGCTATGTCTTCCTCTTGGATTGATTCCTTGATCATTATGTAGTGTCCTTCTTTATCTCTTGTAATATTCTTTATTTTAAGATCTATTTTGTCTGATATGAGGATTGCTACTCCAGCTTTCTTTGGCTTGCCATTTGCATGGAATATATTTTTCCATACTCTCACTTTCCGTCTATATGTGGCTTGAGGTCTGAAGTGGGTTTCTTGCAGGCAGCACATATATGGGTCTTGTTTTTGTATCCATTCAGCTAGTCTGTGCCTTGTGGTGCATTGGAGTATTTAATCTATTTACATTTAAAGTAACTATTGATATATATTGCTGGGAGAAATATCAATAACCTCAGATATGCAGATAACACCACCCTTATGGCAGAAAGTGAAGAGGGGCTAAAAAGCCTCTTGATGAAAGTGAAAGTGGAGAGTGAAAAGGTTGGCTTAAAGCTCAACATTCAGAAAACGAAGATCATGGCATCTGGTCCCATCACTGCATGGGAAATAGATGGGGAAACAGTGGAAACAGTGTCAGACTTTGTTTTTCTGGGCTCCAAAATCACTGCAGATGTTGACTGCAGTCATGAAATTAAAAGACGCTTACTCCTTGGAAGGAAAGTTATGACCAACCTAGATAGCATATTCAAAAGCAGAGACATTACTTTACCAACAAAGGTTCGCCTAGTCAAGGCTATGGTCTTTCCTGTGGTCATGTATGGATGTGAGAGCTGGACTGTGAAGAAGGCTGAGCGCCGAAGAATTGATGCTTTTGAACTGTGGTGTTGGAGAAGACTCTTGAGAGTCCCTTGGATTGCAAGGAGATCCAACCAGTCCATTCTGAAGGAGATCAATCCTGGCATTTCTTTAGAAGGAATGATGCTAAAGCTGAAACTCCAGTATTTTGGCCACCTCATGCGAAGAGTTGACTCATTGGAGAAGACTCTGATGCTGGGAGGGATTAAGGGCAGGAGGAGAAGGGGACGACAGAGGATGAGATGGCTGGATGGCATCACTGACTCGATGGGTATGAGTCTGGGTGACCTCCGGGAGCTGGTGATGGACAGGGAGGCCTGGTGTGCTGCGGTTCATGGGGTCGCAAAGAGTCGGACACGACTGAGTGACTGATGTGATCTGATTGATATATATGTTCCTATTACCATTTTCTTAATTGTTTGGGGTTGATTTTTGTAGATCGTTCTCTTCTCTTGTATTCCTTGACTATATAAGTCCCTTTAACATTTGTTATAAAGCTGGTTTTGTGGTACTGAATTCTCTTAACTTTTGCTTGTCTGAAAAGCTTTTTATTTCTCCATCAGTTTTGAATGAGATCCTTGCTGGGTACAGTAATCTTGGTTTTAGATTTTTTTCTTTCAGTACTTTAAATGTATCCTGTCATTCCCTTCTGGCCTGCAGAGTTTCTTCTGAAAGATCAACTGTTATATGTATGGGGTTTCCCTTGCATGTTACTTGTTGCTTTTCCCTTGCTGCTTTTAATATTCTTTCTTTGTGTTTAGTCTTTGTTAGTTTGATTAGTATGTGTCTTGGCGTATTTCCCCTTGAGTTTGTCCTATTTGGGACTCTGCACCTCTTGGACTTGATTGACTATTTCCTTTGCCATGTTGGGGAAATTTTCAACATAGTTTATAGATTATAATCTCTTAAAAATTTTTTTCATACTCTTTCTTTTTCTCTTCTTCTTCTGGAACCTCTATAATTCGAATTTTGGTGCATTTGATATTGTCTCAGAGGTCCCTGAGACTATCAATTCTTTTCATTCTTTTTACTTTATTCTGCTCTTCAGAACTTATTTTCACGATTCTATCTTCCAGCCCACTGGTTCATTTTTCTACTTCAGATATTCTGCTCTTGATTCCTTATAGATTGATTGCTTTCAGTAATTATATTGTTTGTCTCTGTATGTTTATTCTTTAATTCTTCTAGGTCTTTGTTAATTGAGTCTTGCTTTTTCTTCATTTTATTTTCAAGGTTTTTGATTATCTTTACTATCATTATTCTGCATTCTTTTTCAGGTAGTTTGCCTATTGCCTCTTCACTAATTTGGACTTCTGTGTTTCTAGTTTGTTCCTTCATTTGTGTAGTATTTCTCTGCCTTTTCATTATTTTTTTTTCAACTTATTGTATTTGAGGTCTCATGAATGCGTTCTTCCTTTTCGTTTCTCCCCTCCTAAGGTTGGTCCAGCAGTTTGTGTAAGCTTCGTATAGGGTGAGGTTTGTGCTGAGTTTTTGTTTGTTTGTTTTTCCTCAGATGGGCAAGGCTGAGTGAGGTGGTAATGCTGTCTGATGATGACTAGATTTATATTTTTGTTTTGTTTGTTGTTTAGATGAGGCATCCTGCACTGGGTGCTCCCCATGGTTGGTTGGGTGATGCCGAGTCTTGTATTCAAGTGGTTTCCTTTGTGTGAGTTCTCACTATTTAATACTCCCTAGGGTTAGTTCTCTGGTACTTTAGGGTCTTAGAGTCAGTGCTCCCACTCTAAAGTTCAGGGTTTGATCTCAGCATTCCATGCTTTAGGAGCTCCACATCAATGGGTGTTAGGAATTCGGTCTCCCTCTAGCAAGGGCAGGGGAAGCAGGGCTTCAGTTTCCATCTCTCTGGACTTGCACCTCCATCCTCATGTGGCCAGCCTTCCCCTTGCCTGGCGGGGGCTGGTCATCCCCACATCAAGTGGCACTGACATGACCAACCCTTCTGCCACACACACTTTGTGAGCCCCGTTTTGAGGCTGAGGTTTGCCCGGGGAAGGAAGCTTGCAGGACAGGCCTCAAAGCTGTCTGGGGAAGGCTAGGGGCTGGGATTTTTTGGCAGGGACAAGCAGGGTGGTGGGATGCTGGGGAATAGTAAAATGTGACCGGAAAGAGGAATTAACCTAGGGAATTGTCATTCTCTGCTGCCGCTGCTGAGCTCCAGGTCCCTAGCAGGCAGTCTTCAGAAACAGTCAAGCACTTACTTTTCATTAAGGCAATTAAATAGAGCTCTTTAACAAATTATCCTGCGATAATATCCAAAGACACATACTGAGCCATACATATATCCAGACAGACATGGGAGATCTCATTGCTTCATTTTTCAAACTTAGTCATGAATCAGATATGGTGGTACCATATCTGATACCATCAGATATCAGTTTCACAATATGAAACTCACTAGTTTATAAATAACAGTTGGAATGAGAAAGCAATTTTAAGGTTTTTTCTCTTTTTACTAATATTTATAGAAAACAATTCAAGTTCAAATTGACCCTCCTTTTAAAATTTGTGTTTTAAACTCTCCAACATAAACCACAGCAGGATCCTCTATGACCCACCTCCCAGAATATTGGAAATAAAAGCAAAAATAAACAAATGGGACCTAATTAAACTTAAAAAGCTTCTGCACAACAAAGGAAACTATAAGCAAGGTGAAAAGACAGCCTTCAGAATGGGAGAAAATAATAGCAAACAAAGCAATGGACAAAGAATTAATCTCAGAAAATATATAAGCAACTCCTGCAGCTCAATTCCAGAAAAATAAACGACCCAATCAAAAAGTGGGCCAAAGAACTAAACAGATATTTCTCCAAAGAAGACATACAGATGGCTAACACATGAAAAGATGCTCAACATCACTCATTATCAGAGAAATGCAAATCAAAATCACAGTGAGGTACCATTTCACACCAGTCAGAATGGCTGTGATCCAAAAGTCTACAAGCAATAAATGCTGGAGTGGGTGTGGAGAAAAGGGAACCCTCTTACACTGTTGGGAATGCAAACTAGTACAACCACTATGGAGAACAGTGTGGAGATTCCTTAAAAAACTGGAAACAGAACTTCCATATGACCCAGCAATCCCACTGCTGAGCATACACACCGAGGAAACCAGAATTGAAAGAGACACACGTACCCCAGTGTTCATCACAGCACCATTTATAACAACCAGGACATGGGAGCAACCTAGATGTCCATCAGCAGATGAATGGATAAGAAAGCTGTGGTACATATACACAATGGAGTATTACTCAGCCATTAAAAAGAATACATTTGAATTAGTTCTAATGAGGTGGATGAAACTGGAGCCTATTGTACAGAGTGAAGTAAGCCAGAAAGAAAAACACCAATACAGTATACTAAGGCATATATATGGAATTCAGAAAGAAGGTAACGATAACCCTGTATGTGAGACAGAAAAAGAGACACAGATGTATCGAACAGTCTTTTCGACTCTGTGGGAGAGGGTGAGGGCAGGATGATATGGGAGAATGGCACTGAAACATGTAAAATATCATATGTGAAATGAATTGCCAGTCTAGGTTTGATGCATGATACAGGGTGCTCAGAGCTGGTACACTAGGATGACCCAGAGGGAAGGGATAGGGAGGGAGGTGGGAGAGGGGATCAGGATGGGGAACACATGTACACTCATTGCTGATTCAAGTCAATGTATGGCAAAACCAATACAGTATTGTAAAATAAAATTAATTAGTTAATTAAAAAATAAAATAAAAATTAGATCCCTTGAAAAAATAAAAAATAAAATACCATTTGCATTTTAAAAGGACAGAAAAATTAGAGTTCCTGAGAAGACCAGATAGGACATTTGCATCTCAAAAATATGGGCAAGTTTCTCCTAGGATGACTTTGTTTCCCCTTTGTTTAAAAACAACAAGCCTTTTAAGATAAACATGGAAGGTTTTGGGAGTGGTAAAAGGATTGGTGGATTTAGGATTATTTTGGATCCATACTTATGGTCCTGTAAAGACTACCACTATAAAACAAGGAGAGTTTTGTTTTTCTTTTCTTTTTTTAAAAATAATTGAGTGGCTACCTCAGTCATATTTACCTATGTTGGAAAATTTTATTTTTCTTCATTTAGCCCATTTTGGTAAACTATATACAAATACTTTTGAGGTAATCAGTCATTTAAAATTTTCCAAGGGGCTCCCAGGTCAGGATGGAATCTTGGAGGAAGCAGTTCCCATTTTAGCTTGAGCAGTTAGTACCAGACGTCTGTACATTACCAAAGTAACCAGATCAAACTAAAAGCCCATCATCAGAAAGTCACACTCAAATTCACATGGCAAAAAGGCCTCAAACATGACTTCCCAGTCACATTAGTCCTGTGACCTTTGTCCAAAGTGCCAAATAAATGGGGTTTCCCTTCAGAGGAGAACTCCCCAAACTGGAACCAAAGCTCCCCAAATGGAACTGAAGTTCCCCCAAATTGGAGCAACTATTCTCCAAATCGGACAAAGTCAAAAATGCCCTGGTGGGACACTGATGTCAAACTCTTCTGGCAAAAATGTTACTTGAGCATTTAATTTACAAAGGAGAGTGGTGTCAGAGAATCAGTCATCTTATTCCCTACTGTCAAAGTTACCTGGGGCTCCTGTGGTGAAATTAGAATCAGACACCTCAAGTCCAGGGGAGACACCTGGCCTCATGCAGAATATCAGCACAGATAAATTGTCCTGCCATGGAAGTGGCTTCTGGTCCAAAGTGGTCCCTCTGACTTCTTTTCCTCCAGATGCAATAGCATAAATGTTTCTATGTATGAGATCTCGTTTCCTTTTCCTGTTCTTTTGCAAAACACTTCTAACTGCAAGATTGTATAATAACTGAGTAAGCCATTCAAGGGCCATTGTTCTTCTGATCTTAACCTATCTACTGCTACTGCTACTGCTAAGTCGCTTCAGTCGTGTCCGACTGGCGCCCCATAGAAGGAAGCCCACCAGGCTCCCCCGTCCCTGGGATTCTCCAGGCAAGAACAGTGGAGTGGGTTGCCATTTCCTTCCCCAATGCATGAAAGTGAAAAGTAAAAGTGAGTCGCTCGTCGTGTCCGACTAGCGACCCCATGGACTGGAGCCTACCAGGATCCTCCGTCCATGGGATTTTCAGGCAAAGTACTGGGGTGGGGTGCCATCGCCTTCCCCATAACCTATCTAACATATGCCCAAAGAGCTTTCCTTCAGGAAAGATTAAATAGTTCCCATCTTTATAAGTTTGGTAACACCAAAATACAAAAGACACAAAGAAATTCCAATACAAAAGGCACAAATTTCAGCACTGATGCACACAAAACCAAGACAAAAACCAATGAACTAGTTCCCAAATCGGTTTTATAGGCTTACCCTATAAAAAACAATGAATTAGTTCCCAGTGAACTGGTTCCAAGTCAGGTAGAGTCCAACAACAATTCCACTTTCCAAAAGGGTGAGTGAGTGTGTGAGTGAAAGTCGCTTAGTCAGTTGTGTCCAACTCTTTGTGGCTCCATGGGCTATACAGTCCTTGGAATTCTCCAGGCCAGAATACTGGAGTGGGTAGCCTTTCCCTTCTCCAGGGAATCTTCTTAATCCAGGGATTGAACCCAGGTCTCCTGCATTGCAGGTGGATTCTTTACCAGCTGAGCCACAAGGAAAGCCCCTTCAACAGGGTACTACAACTAAATTGGCTTGTCCCATAAAGAAAAAGTCTGAACTGAGGGATGAGTATGTTCCCAGTATCCACGGGAGTGACTTCAGTTCAGTTCAGTTCAGTTCATTTCAGTCGCTCAGTCATGTCTGACTCTTTGCGACCCCATGAATTGCAGCACGCCAGGCCTCCCTGTCCATCGCCAACTCCTGGAGTTTACCCAAACTCATGTCCATCGAGTCAGTGATGCCATCCAGCCATCTCATCCTCTGTCATCCCCTTCTCCTCCTGCCCCCAATCCCTCCCAGCATCAGGGTCTTTTCCAATGAGTCAACTCTTCACATGAGCTGGAGTGACTGATGCTACAAAATTGGGTCCATTGATTCACAAACCAAGACCTAACACCAACAAACTGGTTGCTGAAATGGGTAGACATACCGTACAAAATTGTGTCCATTGACTTCCTGAAGTTTGTCGGTTCTTTGCTTCAGTTGCCAAGTGCTGGGGCAGACAGTGCTCCTTTAGGGAATTTTGAAGGGGAGAGCCACAGGACAAATGGTCTCAGTACCTACTAGGGCCTTGTCCTAATATTCCCTGACTGGGGCTGACAAGCCACAAGCAGCAAGTCTCCTGGTTGGCTCATCAGATTTGTTACCAATTTCAAACTTGCTCTGCTTGCTGCACAACAGGCCAGTGAATAAAACATGAGGGATTGAGGCAAGGAATACAACTTTATCTGGAAAGCCAGTAGTCCGAGAGAATGGCCAACTAGTGTCTCGAAAAAAACCCCACTTTATTGGGGTCTGGATGCCAGATTCTTTTACAGAACAGAGAGAGGGAGGAGATGCTCCTCTGTCCACAGAATTTTCCAGGCAAGAATACTGGAATGGGTTGCCATTTCCTTCTCCAGGGAATCTTCCTGTCCCAGGGACTGAACCCAGGTCTCTTGCATCTCCTGCATTGGTAGGCAGATTCTTTACCAGCTGAGCCACCAGTGAAGCCCAAAAAGATTATAAGTCTTGCAAATATCTCCTGGAATGACCAGCCTCAGGGAGGGAATGGGTTAATTTCTTCCTGTAGCCATCCACAGGTGGACAGCTTCCTGAACAAAGGCACTTTGGTTTAACATTCAGGCAGAGGCACAGGGTTCTCTGAGGCAGGACATTAGGTATGGACAGTATCTTTTAGTGAACAAAAGCAATGGCAAGTAAAGGTTAAAGTAAAAGAAACAGACCCAACATGGAGTCAGATTTTGTTCTTCCCTGTAACAGAAGCCATGTCCGCTGCATTGGCAGGGATATTCTTAACCACTGGGCCAGCAGTGTCCATGCTTTTTTCATGACTCCCTGAAGACTCACAAGTGGCTGCCTCATTTACCTGTGATAAGGCCAGACATAGACACTCAAAATTCACATTCTTGGCCTCATAAATGATAAGCTGAACTATTAGTCCTCTGTTGAAACTGTCTCTAGACACAGAGATAAACATTTTTTGTTTAGCTGACTGCCAGAGATTCTCACATTATAAAAACAACTCTAACTGTAAAATAGTTACTGAACCAAACTTGGGTCTGCTCACTGGCATACAGTAAAGACAATCTACTTACACCAGGTTGTGATGAAAGAAAGGGGAGCACTTATTGGATTGGCCAAAAAAATTCATTTGGGCTTTCCAAAAGAACTTTTGGCCAACCCAGTATTTCAGGGCACCAAGCAAAGTGTTAGGGACAGCTAGTGCTCAAAAAGCCCAAACTCCTGGATGAGTTTCAGCAAAGCATTTTTAAAGACAAAGTGAGGGAGGGGAATCCCAGGGTACGTGATCAGCTTATGCACAGTTCTGTAATTGGTTGATGGTAATGGGGTGGTGTCATAGGGGTTAATATTATCAATCCATAGCCACCAGTTGGTCTGGAGGCTACAGGCTCATAGTCATCAAATAGTTAACTTCTTCCACATGGTGATGGTTTAGCATCTGTTAAACAACTCAGGAAATACACACCAGACACTATTATCTACGTACTTCAGAGAGGAGCTAAAGCAGAGGATATGGGGGAAAAGGTCTCTTCTGGGAAGGTCTGATAGGGTTCTGCTTAGTTACAAAATCACCTCACCTATAGTTTGGCTGCTCTTCGAGGCAAAATCAACCTAAGAAACTACCTTTAATCTTCAGGTTTGCAGTGCTCCCCGCATTGCAGTGGCCCCAGTAAAATCAACTACCTTACATGGTCTTTTCACCTTGACAATATGGAAAATGTAACTTCCAATCTTCTTTCTTCTCTAACAGCCATTATTATAACTTTTACTGGTCCGTTTGTGTTTCTCTTTCATCTCCCCAAGGCTTTCCCATCTCAATTTATTTTTATTTTTTTTTTCAATTGAAGAATAATTGCTTTACAATGTTATATTGGTTTCTGTTGTACAACAACATGAATCAGCTGTAATGATACATACACCCCTCCCACCTGCCCACCTCACTCCCTAGGTCATCACAGAGCACCGAGCTAAGTTCCCTGTGCTATACAGTTGCTTCCAGGTAGCTATTTTACATATGGTAGCATATATGTCAATGTTACTCTCTCAGTTTGTCCCCTCCATCCTTCCCCTGCTGTATTCACAAGTCCATTCGCTATGTGCCTCTATTCTTGCCCTGGAAATAGGTTCATCAGTACCATTTTTCTAGATTTCATATATATGTGATAATATGCAATATTTGTTTTTCTCTTTCTGACTTACTTCACTTTGTAAAATAGACTCTAGGTTCATCCACCTCAGTTCAAATGACACAGATCTGTTCCTTTTTATGGCTGAGTAATATTCCATTGTATATGTGTACCACAGCTTCTTTATCCATTCATCTATTGATAGACACCTAGGTTGCTTCCATGTCCTAACTATTGTAAATAGTGCTGCAATGAACATTGGAGGTACATGTGTCTTTCTGAATTATGATTTTCCAGGTTATATGCCCAGTAGTGGGAATGCTGGGTTATATGGCAGATTTATTCCTTGTTTTTTCAGGAATCTCCATACTGTTTTGCACAGTGGCTGTATCAATTTATATTCCCATCAACAATGCAAGAAGATTCCCTTTTCTCCACATCCTCATCAGCATTTATTGTTTATAGATTTTTTGATGATGGGCATTTTGACTGGTGTGAAGTGATACCTCATTGTAGTTTGGTTTGCATTCTCTAAGAATGAACAAAGTTGAGCATCTTTTCATGTGTTTATTGGCCATCTGTATGTCTTCTTTGGAGAAATGTCTGTTTAGGTCTTTCACCCATTTGTTGATTGGATTGTTTGCTTTTCTGATATTGAGCTATATGAGCTGCTTGTGTATTTTGGAGATTAATCCTTTGTCAGTTGCTCCATTTTAAATTATTCTCTCCCATTCTGAGGGTTGTCTTTCATCTTGTTTATAGTTTCCTTCACTGTTCAAAAGCTTTTAAGTTTAATTAGGTCCCATTTGTTTATTTTTGTTTTTATTTCCATTACTCTAGGAGGCTGGTCAAAGAGGATCTTGCTGAGATTTAAGTGAAAGAATGTTCCCCTCTAAGAGTTTTATAGTGTCTGGTCTTAATCCAGTAATAATAAAAAATGGTATTTAATCCACTTTGAGTTTATTTTTGTGTATGGTGTTAGGAAGTGTTCTAATTTCATTCTTTTACACAGAGCTATCCAGTTTTTCCAGCACCACTTATTGAAGATGCTGTCTTTTTTCCATTGCATATTCATGCCTCTTTTTTCAAAGATAGGATGCCCATAGGTGCATGGGTTTATCTTTGAGCTTTCTCTCCTGTTATATTGATCTATATTTCTGTTTTTGTGTCAGTACCATACTGTCGTGATTACTGTAGCTTTGTAGTATAGTCTGAAGTCAGGAAGATTGATCCCCTAGCTCCATTTTTCTTTCTTAAGATTGCATTGGCTATTTGGGATCTTTTGTGTTTCCATTCAAATTGTAAAGTTTTTTTGTTCTAGTTCTGTGAAAAATACCATTGGTAATTTGATAAGGATTGCACTGAATCTGCAGATTGCTTTGGGTAGTAAAGTCATATTTTTATAACATTGAATCTTCCAACCTAAGAACATGGTATATCTCTCAATGTTTGTGTCATCCTTATGTGCTGAGAAAATGATAATTCAAAAAGACACATGTACCCTAATGTTCATTGAAATAACCAGGACATGGAGGCAACCTAGATGTCCATCAACAGATGAATGGATGAAAAAATGTTACATATATATATTAAAAAATTGTGTCATTTGTAGTGATGTGGATGAAACTGGAGTCTGTTTTACAGAATGAAATGAGTCAGAAAGAGAAAAACAAATATTGTGTATTAATATATATATATATACACACACACACACACATATATACACACACACACACACACACACACACACACGTATATGGAATCTAGGAAAATGGTACTGATGAACCTAATTCCAGGGCAGAAATGGAGACACAGACACAGAGAATGGACTTGTGGACATGGGTGGGATGAACTGAGAGAATAGCATTGACACATGTACGCTACCATGTGCAAAATACACAGCTAGTGTGAAGCTGCTGTATAGCACGGGTAGCTCGGCTTGGTGCTCTGTGATGACTTAGATGGGTGGGATGTAGGGGTGGGGTGGGAAAGAGGTCCAAGGGTGAGCAGATATATGTATACATATAGATGATTCACTTTGTTGTACAGCAGAAACTAACACAACATTGTAAAGCATTTATACTGCAATTAAAAATAAAATTTAAAAATTCATAGAAGGCTAATTACATGAGAAAATGCTCAAACTATACATGAAGATAGAAGATGCAAAATTCCACATATGGACTATGATTCTAACATAAAAAGAACTATAATTTTATTTCCTACTCTGAATAGGGGGAAACTGTAAGAATATCTTAAATATGTTATCAATGCTTAGATATGTTTGGTAGAAAATGAAATAATTTTTATGTTTCATTCATTTAAAATATTTTGAAAATAACCTGCTCATTGAAGATCTAATTGTTGTTGTTGTTGTTCAGTAACTAACTTGTGTCTAAGGCATTGTGACCGCATGAACTGCAGTACTGCCAAGCTTCCCTGCCCTTCACCATCTCCTGGAGTTTGCTCAGACTCATGTGTATTGAGTCAATGATGTTATCTAACCATTTCATCCTCTGCCACCGCCTTCTCTTTTTGCCTTCAATCTTTCCCAGCATCAGGGTCTTTTCTAATGAGTTGGCTCTTTGCGTCAGGTGGCCAATGTATTAAAGCTTTAGATTTAGCATACATCCTTCCAGTGAATATTCAGAGTTGATTTCCTTTAAGATTGACTTGTTTGATCTCCTTGAAGTCCAACGGACTCTCAAGAGCCTTCTCCAGTATCACAGTTGAAAAGCATCAATTATTCAATGCTCAGCTTTCTTTATGGTCCAATTCTCACATCCATACATGACTATTAGAAAAATCATAGCTTTGACTATACAGATCTTTGCTGGCAAAGTTGTGTCTCTGCTTTTTGATATGCTGCCTAGGTTAGAAAATGAAAGTTTTTTATAATCTCCTCTCTCTCTCACCTCCTAAGAAATCAATCCACCATCAACTTTTTGTTTTATTCTCATTTGTTTTCTGTGTATTCATTAAGTATATATGAAGGAGTTTCTTAAATGTGGTGAATATATCAGTTACAATCAAAATAATCTGGTTCAGTTCAGTCGCTCAGTCATGTCCAACTCTTTGTGATCCAATGGACTGAAGCAGGCCAGGCTTCTCTGTCCATCACCAACTCTCAGAGTTTGCTCAAACTTATGTCCATTGAGTCAGTGATGCCATCCAACTATCTCATCCTCTGTCATCTCCTTCTCCTTGCGCTCTCAATCTTTTCCAGCATCAGGGTCTTTTCAAATGAGTTCTTCACATCAGGTGGCCAAATTACTGGAGCTTCAGCATCAGTCCTTCCAATGAATATTCAGGACTGATTTCCTTCAGGATTGACTGCTTTGATCTCCTTGCAATACAAGGGACTCTCAAGAATCTTCTCCAACACCACAGTTCAAAAGCATCAGTTCTTTAGCGCTCAGCTTTCTTTATGGTCCAACTCTCACATCCATACATGACTACTGGAAAAACCATAGCTTTGACTATACAGGCCTTTGTCGGCAAAGTAGTCTCTGCTTTTTAATATGCTGTCTAGATTGGTCATAGCTTTTCTTCCAAGGAGTAAGTGTCTTTAATTTCATGGCTGCAGTGCACCATCTGCAGTGATTTTGGAGCCCAAGAAAATAAAGTCTGTCACTGTTTCCATTGTTTCCCCATCTATGTGCCATGAAGTGATGGGACTGAATGCTATGATCTTCATTTTTTGAATGTTGAGTTTTAAGCCAGCTTTTTTACTCTCCTCTTTCACTTTCATCAAGAGTCTCTTTAGTTCCTCTTTGCTTTCTGCCATAAGGGTGGTGTCATCTACATATCTGACGTTATTGATATTTCTCCTGGCAATCTTGATCCCAGCTTGTGATTCATCCAGCCCTGCATATCACATGATGTACTCTGCATATAACTTAAATAAGCAGAGTGACAATATACAGCCTTGTCGTACTCCTTTCCCAACTTGGAACCAGTCTGTTGTTCTATGTCTGGTTCTAACTGTTGCTTCTTGACCTGCATACAGATTTCATAGGAGGCAGGTAAGATGGTCTGGTATTCCCATCACTTTAAGAATTTTCCACAGTTTGTTATGATCCACACAGTCAAAGGCTTTGGCATAGTCAATAAAGCAGACGTAGATGTTTTTCTGAATTCTCTTGCTTTTTCTATGATCCAACAGATGTTGGCAAATTGATCTCTCTCTGATTCCTCTGCCTTTTCTAAATCCAGCTTGAACATCTCAGTTCAGGAAGTGCTCAGTTCAGTTACTGTTGAAGCCTAGCTTGGAGAGTTTTGAGCATTACTTTGCTAGAATGTGAGATGAGTGCAGTTGTGTGGTAGTTTGAACATTCTTTGGCATTGCCTTTCTTTGGGGTTGGAATGAAAACTGACCTTTTCCAGCCCTGTGGCCACTGCTGAGTTTTCCAAATTTGCTGGAAAATAACCTAGAGCATTTATTAAAAAGGCAGACCTCCAGGCTTCATCCTGTGAAGATTCTGATTTCATAGGCCAGGAATTAGGCCCCAAATCTGCCTATTCCAAGTATCCCAGGTGATTTTCATATGTACTAATGATGAACATGTGCTTAAGAACATGTGCTTTAGAACCCAACAGGTCTGACCATATATGAGCTGTGAGAGACTTTGGGTGCATTACTAACCTTGATGAGTCTTAGTTTCCTTATCTGTAAAATTAGGATAGGAATAGTAGCATCTGCATCATAGTTATTGCAGAGATCAAATATGATAATATGTGTAAAGTATAATGTATTATATTGCACATGTAAGCACTCAATAAGTGTAATAAGACCTAATATGTATACAATGCTTACTATATGTCAGACACTGCTCTGTGCACTTTGCATAGATGAATACCACAGAACGGCCAAGGAATTCCCTGAGGAAAAAATTTTAATGACTAGTTTGGGGCTAGTTTTTTCAAAGCAACTGGTGAATAGTCACCTGTTCTTTCAAGGTCCTTCACTAACAACTGCTAACTAATGCCTAAAGCTTATGCCTCAATTCTATTCATAATTAAATAATTAAATGATCTGGGCTTTATCATTTTCAGCAACATGGATGGACATAGAGATCGTTACACTGACAGAAGTAAGTCAGACAGAGAAGGAGAACTATCCTATACTGCTACTGCTAAGTCACTTCAGTCGTGTCCGACTCTGTGCGACCCCATAGACGGCAGCCCACCAGGCTCCCTCGTCCCTGGGATTCTCCAGGCAAGAACACTGGAATGGGTTGCCATTTCCTTCTCCAATGCATGAAAGTGAAAAGTGAAAGGGAAGTCGCTCAGTCGTGTCCGACCCTCAGCAACCCCATGGACTGCATGCAGCCTTCCAGGCTTCACCATCCATGAGATTTTTCAGGCAAGAGTACTGGAGTGGGGTGTCATTGCCTTCTCCAGTGGAATCTAAAAAGAAATGATACAAATGAACTTGTTTACAAAACAGAAATCGACTCACAGACTTAAGACAACAAAATTATGGTCACTGGGGGTGGGATGGGGTGGAGAATGAGGGGAAGGGATATTTAGGGAATCTGGGATGGAAAACATATACACACTGCTATATTTAAAAACCAACAAGGACCTACTGTATAGCACAGGGAATTCTGCTCAATGTTATGTGGCAGCCTGGAAGAGAGAGAAGTTTAGGGGAGAATGGATACATGTATGTGTATGACTGAGTCCCTTGGCTCTCCACCTGAAACTGTTGCAACATTTTTAATTGGCTATACTCCAACATAAAATAAACAGTTTAAAAAATAACATGGGGTTTATAATAGTCTCTTCATGTAAATGAAAATTCACTGAATGTTGAAAAATAGCAAAAGCATACAAAGGTTAAAAATATTGTTTAAAAAATACTGTAAGTCTTCACAATTATCAATTCTTGAAAAACCAGCAGTCAGATATATGATTTCTAGAATAGATATTTTAATCAACTTGTTCTGTGACTAACTTGTTTCCTATGAACTTGCTTGGGGTCACATTCAGTTCAGTTCAGTCACTCAGTCTTGTCTGACTCTTTGTGATCCCATGGACTGCAGCCTGCCAGGCCTCCCTGTCCATCACCAACAATGGAAGTTTACTCAAATTCATGTCCATCAAGTCAGTGATGCATCCAACCTTCTTATCGTCTGTCGTCCCCTTCTCTTCCCACCTTCAATCTTTCCCAGAATCAGGGTCTTTTCATATGAGTTGGTTCTTCGCATCAGGTGGCCAAAGTGTTAGAGTTTCAGCTTCAGCATCAGTCCTTCCAATGAATATTCAGGACTGATTTCCTTTAGGATGGACTTGTTGGGTCTCCTTGCAGTCCAATGGACTCTCAAGAGTCTTCTCCAACATCAAAGTTCAAAAACATCAGTTCTTCAGCTCTCAGCTTTCTTTATAGTCCAAATCTCACATCCATATATGACTACTGGAAAAACTATAGCTTTGAATAGATGGACCTATGTCTGCAAAGTACTGTCTCTGCTTGTAACTTTTCTTCCAAGGAGCAAGTGTCTTTTAATTTCATGGCTTCAGTCACCACCTGCAGTGATTTTGGAACTCCCAAAAATAAAGTCTGTCACTGTTTCCATTGCTTCCCCATCTATTTGCCATGAAGTGATGGGACCAGATGCCATGATCTTAGTTTTCTGAATGTTGAGTTTTAAGCCAACTTTTTCACTGTCTTCTTTCACTTTCATCAATAGGCTCTTTAGTTCTTCTTCACTTTCTCTCATAAGGTTGGTGTTATCTATGTATCTAAGGTTATTGATATTTTCCCTGGCAATCTTGATTCCAGCTTGTGCTACATCCAGCCTGGCATTTCGCATGAACCACCATATCAGCTGGTTCTGTTGACTGACAGAACTGGGACTAGATTCAAGTCTTCAGATTTGTGATTTAATGTTTTTCTTGTCTGAAGGATGATTTCAGTAAAAAACAAAACAGACAAATACTCAAGGCATGTTTTGCTTGTCCTGTGAGGCTGAACTTTCACTCCTGGACCTGATTCTTAGCTCCTCTGCAGTTGCTTCACAGAAGGCTCAAACTCTAGTTCCTCTTTGCCCTCTGTCCACAGCAGTGAATCTCCCCTACCCTACTCTGATAATGTACCCTAACTCTCTTCACATAGGAGAGGAGGGGCTAATGCAGAGATGGCTGCAAGATTTTGAACTTTTTTGCTGGACCTGTTTTCGTATCCTCTGGACCTCCAGTATCCTCCAGTTCACAAGTCAAGCTTATCCATTCTCTCTTATCCTACCAATAAGTAAATGCACCAGTAGCTGCAAACTCTCTTCCATGAAAAGAGAAGACAAGTCAGAGATTTTAACTCTGGGATCCTTAACCTTGCCTAACCTTGCCTTACCTTGCCTTCTGGAGGCCTCCAGAAACCACTGCTGGGCTTGTGGCAGCTGTGATGGAAAGTGTTCCAATTGCATCTCCTGCTTCCCTGGTGCTCCAGTGGTTAAGACTTTATGCTTCCAATACAGGGGTCATGTATTCCAACCCTGGGTGGGGAACTAAGATCCCACATGCCATGTGGTGTGGCACAAACATACAAGCCTAAAACAAACAGCATCTCACTATCTCTCCACTAGTGGTATGTCAGTTAGCTACAGTGGCAGGAGCTGCCATAGGAGGTCACGCTAACTTTTCATCTTAAGGGATTTGTAAAAGACTCTGGAAGAAACATCCCAGTACTTCTAATACTTGTTTCATTAGACAGTTATCATTACACAGTTATTCACTTAATCAATACCAGGAAAAAACTTTATGTTGTCTAATAAAATGCTAGGTAGAACAAAAATTAGCAGATGTTGGCCAGTTATAACACTTTATTAATGCTATCACTTGGAGACTTAATCTAATCTGAATTTTATTTTTTTAAGTTTTATTTATTTTAAAAATGCCTTTGGCCAGGCCATGTGGCATGAAGAACTCTAGTTCCCTGACCAGGGATTGAACGTGTAACCCCTACACAGGAGTCTCAACTACTGGACTGCCAGGGAAGTCCCAGAATTTTATTTTTT
Source organism: Tragelaphus eurycerus (assembly GCA_935064755.1). Taxonomy (NCBI): domain Eukaryota; kingdom Metazoa; phylum Chordata; class Mammalia; order Artiodactyla; family Bovidae; genus Tragelaphus; species Tragelaphus eurycerus. The sequence continues at coordinate 579,741 of CAKXYN010000126.1, read as the reverse complement.
AATTATATAATACTTTTAATTCAAGCAACTATCTTTTAAAATCCTTATTTTTAAATTCTCAGTTTAGACAATTTACAAGAATGGACTATGAAAGTAATATTTTAGTAATCAAAATTAGAAAGTTACCTCCTACATGAAACTCAAATTTTTAGCTGAATTATATATGAATTGTCAGAGTATTTTTGCTGTGCCAAAGCAACCTAGTAATTACAGTACAATAGATGGGTCCTGCTGTATTTTTGGTTAGTAACTTATTTCTTATAAAACTAAAATATTCCCAGGCATCACAAGTCTAAGCAATGAGAGCACATCAATATTAATACCTAAATTTTGCCATTTCTTCCACTGGCCTTCAACTTCTTCCCCCTCAGTTTTGTTTATTTTGTTTTTGTTCAAAATGTTCAGAATCAGTTCTGCTTGTGTTCTTCAGGTCCATTCAGGTCCCTCATTTAGTTGACTACTTACAATGTATTGGTGATTTCAAAGAATATATGTACTTAGAAATGCTAATTAGGAGCCAACTGAAAACAAATATAAGGGGACAAACAGATCTTGAAATATTTAAATCATGGTGGTAAAGCTATACTGGAAAATGAGTCATGAAAGGAAGCTAAGTACTATTTTATTTTTCTCTCTCTCTCTTTCTGAATAGAACTTGCTCACTTAGTTGTAGGTGGGGCAGTTAGAGAACTCCAGACCTCCCTTAACTCTTGCAACTTAGGAGTAATGATGGCCTGGAATATATAAGAATCAGCTTGTACTAGCAGGGACATCCTGTTACGTCTATCTTTTATGCGATTTTCCACAAGTTAATTTCTATATTCAATAAAATTATAATAAAATACCTAATTTTTATAGAAACTTGACAATCCAATTAAAATGTGTTTGAGAGGTAAAAATGTGGAAGAACAACAAAAAATAATTTTAAAAAGCAAAGGAGGACTTGTCCAACTATATATCAAATGATGTGTTACTTTTTCAATGCTGGTTTTTCTTTTTTAAAAAAACTTTTATTAAAGAAAATTTCAGGACCTCCCCTTGTGGTCCAGTGACTAAGACTCTATGGGCCCAATGGGGGGGGGGGGGGGCAGGCAGATTCAACCCTTGGTCGGGTAACTAGATCCCACATGCTGCAACTAAGAGTTTGCATGCTACAACTAAAAGGTCCTACATGATGCAACTAAAGATTTTGTATGCTGCAATGAAGACAGATGATCTTGTGTGCCACAACTAAGACCTGGTGCAGCCAAATAAATAAATAACAAGAAAATATCATAAGAGTAGGGAAAAGCACAATGAAACTCTGTGTGCATATTTTATTAGATTCCTATTGCTGTTGTAACAAATCACCATGAATTTAGTGGCTTATAGTGGCTTCAGTTCAGATCAGTCACTCAGTTGTGTCCGACTCTTTGCGACCCCATGAATCACCGCACCCCAGGCCTCCCTGTGCATCACCAACTCCTAGAGTTCACTCAAACTCACGTCCATCGAGTCGGTGATACCATCCAGCCATCTCATTCTCTGTCGTCCCCTTCTCCTCTTGCCCCCAATCCCTCCCAGCATCAGAGTCTTTTCCAATGAGACAACTCTTCACATATGAGGTGGCCAAAGTACTGGAGTTTCAGCTTTAGCATCATTCCTTCCAAAGAACACCCAGGGCTGATCTAGTGGCTTAAAACCATACAAATTTATTGTCTTACAGTTCTGGAGGTCAGAAGTCTAAAATCCAGGTGTTAGAAAGGGTGAATTTCTTCTAAAGTTTTCAAGAAAGAAACTGTTCCTTATATTACTGAACACAAGTTTGTGTGCCTGACACACAGTGAGGCCAGCCAAACTGTCAGAGTTTGGAGCAGAGAAAGGTTCATTGCCAGGCCAAGCAAGCAGAACAGGGGGTTCATGTTCAAAAGCCCCGAGCTCCCTGATAGTTTTCAGGGGAAGAGTTTTTGTAGGCAAAATGTGGAGTGAAGGCTTCAGAGTGTGTGACTTTCTTCTGATTGGTTGGTGGTGAGCAGTGCTCCAGGAATCTTTTGCTCAGTCTGAAGTTGCCATCTTCCACCTGGCTGGGGGCCTTCGTTCCTGCAAAAGAACTCAAAGACATTGTTATGTATACAGTATTCCTTGAGGAGGAACCGAGACCTTTCCCCAAAGTTTCACTATTGTTTCTTTTTTTATAAATGTCTTTTAAAAATATTTATTTACTTATTTTATTTACTTAGCTGTGTTGTGGTTTAGTTGCAGCTTATGGGAACTTTCATTGCAGTGTGTGGGCTTCTCTAGTTGTGGTGTGCAGGCTTGGTAGTCCTGTAGCATGGAGGATCTTAGTTCCCCACCCAGGGATTGAACCTGTATTCCCTGCAATGGAAGGTGGATTCCTAACCACTGGACCACCACTATTGTTTTTTGACCACTCTTCCCTTGTTTCTGTGTTCCCTCCCTTCCCTGATTAGCAACTGTTTGACTCTGCCCTTTGGAATTCTGAGAAGGTCAAGGAAGCTGAATGAAGCCTATTTCTTGCAACAAGAAATGGGGGATGCAGAAAGGATTCGTACCAGTGAGGTCCTACCATTTGTACCATAGGGTCTTACTCAGCTTCTCTTAGGTTTTCCATCTTCTAGTGGCGGCTCGCCTTCCCTGGCTGGTGGCTCTTTGCTCCATCTTCCAAGCCAGCAACATGGCATCTTCTCCCTTTAACTCTGCTCTCTCTGCTTCCATGACCACATGCTCTTCTTTTTGTTTTGACTTTGACCCTCTTACTGTCCTCTTATGACTCTTGTGATTATAATGGGGCCTTACATGGATAGTGCAGGATAATCTTTCCTTCTCAAGATCCTTAATCCTTGGCCTGCAAAATTCTACTTGCCAAGTAAGATAGTATATTCACAGGTTCTGGAGATTGAAACCATGCACTTCGGATTGGGACTTGAACTTGGGAATTGAACCTGGCCAAAACTGTGACTGGGACCTGAATCCACAGTCTTGACTATAATCACTCACCCGGTGTCTGGACTTACTGAGGTTCAGGTTCTTTGTGTCTCAGTACAGAAGGAATTCAGCAAGAGGCAAAGTAATAAGCAAGAAGTAGATTTCTTAATATAGGACACATGTGAGAGATGGGCTTCTCCTGTGGTTCAGATGGTAAATAATCTGCCTGCAATGCAGGAGACCCAGGTTTGATCACTTGGTCAGGGAGATCCCCTGGAGAAGGACATGGCTACCCACTCCAGTATCTTACCTGGAGAATTCTGTGGATAGAAGAGCCTGGCAGGCTGCAGTCCATCAGGTTGCAAAGAGTCGGACACGACTGAGGGATGAACACGCCTGTGAGAGATGCAAGCCAACAGGTGAAGGGGCTCTGCCCTGAGGATTAAGTGAGCTACAATTTTATAATCAAAGGAAAGTGGGGAAGGGGGAAAAGACCACCTTCTTTGGATAGATGTCAGGCTTATGTCACTAGCTTCTCCTTTGTATCCGGCAGGAAATTGTCTAACCCTATAAGGTCATAGGATTATCATAGTGCTTATAGTAGAAGGGTGGTAACATTTTTCTTTCACCTAATGACCTGGGGCATATCTTGTGCTTTTATTTATGGATTTATAGTTAAGCAAGCCTGCTTTGTTCCACAATGTTTGGATAGCTTTCTTGAGCAATCATAACTTACAGTGGGCTTCCAAAGTTTCTTAGGTTTCCCTCTCTATCCACAGTTCCCTACAGGGACTTCTACAATTACCTGTATCCCTATCCTATTCTATCCCTATCATTTCCCCAGCCCCCGCCTGCCAGGTGTTTTTCCCCTTTATGGTTAAAGGGGAAAATGGGGTGATGACCATTCATTAACTACTTTCTGCTGAGTCTGGACGTTGGCCTGACTAGGAAAGCAGAAGAACACCTGCCTAACTGTCCCTTCTCTTTTGGGAGGGCCATAGGTGGCACTAGTGCTAAAGAACCTGCCTGCCAATGCAGGAGACATTAGAGACACAGGTCCGGTCCGTAGGTCAGGAAGATTCCCTGGAGGAGGGCATGGCAACCCACTCCAGTATTTTTGCCTGGAGAATCCCATGGACAAAGGAGCCTGGTGGGCTATAGTCCATAGGGTTGCAAAGAGTCAGATACGACTGAGGCAACTTAGCACACTCGCAGGCAATGTTGCTCTGTTAACATTATTTTTACAGAGATCATAGAGGTTAAATAGTGTAGGATATATCTATAAAAAACACAGATCAAGAGAAATACAACAATGAGCATCAAAAGAGTCATTAAGAGAGATTGTAATCATGATCTTGGGGACTCAAACCATTTTCCCAAAATAGTTCCTAAATCTGGAAGAGGGTCATTTAGGGCCTCTATCTGTGCATGTGACTCAGTAATTGAGGTACATTAGCAGATTCATCTGGAACAAATCATCCTGGTGGAAGCCACAGCAAGATATTTCTGCCATATATTCACTGGGTGCCATTAGGAGATATCCAGTATATTCCTTGGAGAAGGCAATGGCACCCCACTCCAGTACTCTTGCCTGGAAAATCCCATGGGCAGAGGAGCCTGGTAGGCTGCAGTCCATGGGGTCGCTAAGAGTCGGACATGACTGAGCAACTTCACTTTCACTTTTCACTTTCATGCATTGGAGAAGGAAATGGCAACCCACTCCAGTGTTCTTGCCTGGAGAATCCCAGGGACGGGGGAGCCTGGTGGGCTGCCGTCTATGGGGTCGCACAGAGTTGGACACGACTGAAGTGACTTAGCATAGCAGTATATTCCTGGTCTCCTCGCTCATTGGTTATATTCCTAGCCAATGTCTCTAAGGATCCTAATGTGGTGACAAGAGACCCTAGATAACCATCCCATGTCTCTAGTCCTGTTTGTCCAGAGCACTCAAGAATGGTTCCTCTGTTCCAACATAAGGGAGCTCTGTTACTTGGTCGACCATATCCTGGAGTGAACCAAATGAATCCATCCCAAATCTGAATCAAATTGTACTCCCACAATCTTGTGTTCTTATCCTTGACCATGGAATATGTTATCTGATGGGCTTGGGTGACCATTTTATTATGGGAGAATTTCAAAGAGTGCCCATGATTTTGTACAATACAGACTATATGCCAATTAAGGGGGTCCTGCCTAGTAATGGACCTCTCCTTCAAAGTCATGCTTGCATTTCTCTCTTCTATGATTAAATCTCTTAATCCCAGCCAATCATCCCCCTGGAATGGGGAAATCCACCATGGCATCCAGAGGCACTGGAGAGGGGAAGTTGCCCACATAGCCAACAATTGGAATTATTAGTAAAAGCCACATAAGCTTTAGCCAAAGTCAGGAAAACATTAGAACTTACCTTGGCCCTTGCCAAAGGAACACTATAAACAACCATGCAGCACAGTATAGCTTCTGATATAGAAATTCTTGCTGAACACTTATCTGTTTCAAAGGTGGTAATGTGGTCTCTTCTGGTTCTCTTCCAGCAATTGTAATAAATCAGTATATCCAGGTAAGTGAAGGGATCACAGAGCAAGGAGCAGGAGAATATTTCCCATCCATATTGGTATTCCAGAAGTAATTTGCATATCTTATCTAAGGCTGTCTTTGAACAAGAATTTAAAATCTTAGGTTTACAAGAGTAAGCAGGTTCATTTCAAAAGAGTTATATGGTTTAACCCTTGAGATGTGGATTCAAGTGGGATGCCCCTCTATTCTCATTGTAGTGAGAGTTGATAATATCACTTTGTAAGAACCCTTCCTTCTTGGTTCTAACTGATCATCTAGTTATCCCTTCTTTCCAGCTTTTGATTAAAACCCAATCTCCAGGGTTGTTGCTAACAGTATTTTGTTGACTCACTTTACCCATAATCTATGAGAGTCAGTCGGGGAAGGCAATGGCACCCCACCCCAGTACTCTTGCCTGGAAAATCTCATGGACGGAGGAGCCTGGTAGGCTCCAGTCCATGGGGTCAGCAACTTCACTTTCACTTTTCACTTTCATGCATTGGAGAAGGAAATGGCAACCCACTCCAGTGTTCTTGCCTGGAGAATCCCAGGGACGGGGGAGCCTGGTGGGCTGTCGTCTCTGGGGTCGCACAGAGTCGGACATGACTGAAGCGACTTAGCAGCAGCAGCAGTAGCATGAGAGTCAGTTGTACTTGTCCTAAGTTTGCAGCATAATCTCTAATAACAGCTATTTCTTTATCTAATAAAAAGTCATTCATTAAGAAGGGTTTCCTATACATTAATTCATAGGGACTGAATCTTAGCTTTTGTTTGAGGGCATGCCCTTATTCTCATTAGAGCAGTTGGTAGTATTTGGACCCAGTTTTCCTGAGTCTCTTGGCATACTATGACTATGCTGCTGCTGCTGCTGCTGCTGCTGCTGCTAAGTCGCATCAGTCATGTCCGACTCTGTGCGACCCCATAGACGGCAGCCCATCAGGCTCCGCCGTCCCTGGGATTCTCCAGGCAAGAATACTGGAGTGGGTTGCCATTTCCTTCTCCAATGCATGAAAGTGAAAAGGGAAAGTGAAGTCGCTCAGTCTTGTCTGACTCTTAGTGACCCCATGGACTGCAGCCTACCAGGCTCCTCTGTCCATGGGATTCTCCAGGCGAGACTACTGGAGTGGGGTGCCATCACCTTCTCCATACTATGACTATAGTTTGCTTCAAAGTATCATTCATTTTTTCTACTTTCCCTGAGGACTGGGGTCTCCATGCTGCGTGAAGGGAATAGTTTATGCCCAAGGTTTTAGCTACTTGAAGGGTAATTTTAGAGGTAAAGCCTGGTCCATTATCACTTTGTATAGATTGAGATATTCTGAAATGTGGGATTATCTCCTTAATCAAGTTCTTTGTTACCCTTTCTGTCCATGGGGAAAGGCTCTACCCTTCTAGTGCATGTGTCTGCCATTACAAATAAATATTTGTATCCTCTGGACTTGGGCATCTATATAAAATAAATTGGCCAATTCTCCCCTGGGTAGCTTCCCTGGCATTGAACAGGTTTAATCAATAGAGGAGAGAGTGGTGCTGTTTTAGGATTATTTGGTAAACATGTGTCACATGATTTGGGCCACCACCATTTTTATTCCTTTACCCACAAACAAACTTTGCAGTAAATTCCAAAGAGCTTCGCATTCATAGTGGATGGTTTCATGTAAAGCCTTAGTTGCTTTCCATTGCTGAGCTTGTGGAATCATAATTTTTTCATTTAACATCTAACATCCCCTTTGATTTATTAACCCTCTATTTTTAGCCCAATTCTCTTTTTCCTTGGTATAGCAAGTTTGTAGCATTTCCTGTATCAACCCTGGGACTTTTAAAACTGCCTCTATTCTATCTGCTGGTATGCGAGCTGCTTTCTTTGCTTCTTGGTCAACTTGGAGATTTCCCTTTTCAATTTCAAACCCAGAATCTGAGCCTGATGTCCCCTACAGTGAAAAAAGTGAAAATGAAAGCTGCTCAGTTGTGTCCGACTCTTTGTGACTCCATGGACTAGTCCATGGAATTTTCTAGACCAAATACTGGAGCGGGTAGCCTTTCCCTTCTCCAAGGGATCTTTCCAACCCAGGGATTGAATCCAGGTATCCTGAACTGCAGGTGGATTCTTTCCCAGCTGAATCACACAGTGAACTACAGCTATTTCTTGAGGATCTTGTCCTACCTCTAACAATTCAAAAATCTCTCTGCCATATTTAATAGGGGAATTTTTTTGAGCTCAGCACACCTCTTTCTTTCCAGGTGGTGGCATGAGCATGGAGGATCAAGAAAGCATACTGAGAACCAGTATACATTGTGGCTTATTTTCCTTTTGCTAGTTTAAGTGCCCTGGTCAATGCTATAAGCTCAGCCCTTTGAGCTGAAGTCCCATTGGTAGAGGTCCTGAGTCAATGGTATCATAAGCACTTATTATGGCATATCCTGCCTTTCTTTTTCCTTCTCCTATGAAACTATTTCTATCTGTATTCCATTTAACATTGGGGTTTTCAAGGGAAATCTCCTTTGAGTCAGGCCTACTAGACTGAACACAATCACAAAGCAAAACTTTCTCTTCCTGATCTCCTCATACATGCAAATTGGGCAGAAAAGTTGCAGGGTTTAAGGCTTGATATACATTCAAATCTACTTCTGGGTATCTAGAAGAAGGGCCTGATACTTAATGATGAATCCTCTGGTCATCCAATGGTTTCCCTTTGCTTATAAAACAGAAACCACCTGATGGGGTGTGAGCACTGTCATCTTTAGGCCCAGCATAAGCTTAGCAGTCTCTAATAACTAGTAAAGCAATTGCTGCCACTGCTGGTAGGCAAGGTGGCCGTCTTGTTGTTGTATGGTCCAGGCTCTTAGATAGATATGCAACAGGCTGATATGTGGGTCCTAAATGCTGAGTTAACACACCAAGGGCCATATCCCCTCCTTCAGTCACAAAGAGAAAAAATGTTTTTTTTCTAAATTAGACAATCCCAGAGCAGAAGGATCTAATAATTTTCATTTTAGAGTTAAGAAGACCTGTTCTTCTGTATCTCCCCAGTTTAGTGGTCATATAGTTTAGGAGCTCATATAAGGTTTGGTGTCTAGTCCATAACCAGCAATCCAAATCCAGCAATATTCAGTTACCCCTCAAAAAGGCCCTAAACGGTTTTACTGTTTTTGGTGACGTTAATCTCTGAATTAACACCATTCTATCAGCAGATATAGACCTCTTCCCTGGGGTAAGCATGCATTCCAGATAATGAAACCTCTGTTTAGAAACTTGTATCTTAGACACTCCATAACCCTTTTTCCATAAATGAGTTAGAATCTTAACAGTGTTCTCATGTAATGCCTTCTTTGAAAAATTTGCTGTTAAAATATCATCTACAGAGCATTTATAAATGGTGAGTGAATCTTATTAAGAATTGTTTACAATAAAGGTATGCATTCTTTATAGTAAAGTATTACTACATTACATCTTATTTATTTTAGCAAATCAGTATATTTTCTGTATTTAATTATAAAGGTTAACTTAGTTTTTGAAGCTTATTTGCAAATACACTTTTTCCATTTGGCCTATGGTTTGTTGCCTACTTAGCTGAATATATAATGTCAGCTTATCCTAAAGCTGTCCTTAATTTACTTAAGAATTCATTGTAAGTAAAGTGCTCACAGTGTATAGGAATTCATATTTTGGAGGTGCTTGATATAGCTACAAAGAAAAATTTGGAATTACTTTGTTATAGAATGCTCCTAGGAGTCTTTTCCATAGAAGCCTTGTGTTTATTAAAAAAAAAAAAAACAAACCTGCAGTGTTAGACTTTTGTTCATGGAAGTAATTAAGGTACAACATTATTATAGTTTCAGAGTTGTACATGATAAGCCATATTTTGTTTTTACTCTGTGTTTTTACTGAATGATCTATTCCTCATCCCAAGGAAAGCATGAAAAAAAAATTAGGTTAACTGTAGCATGTGGCATCACAGTCTATATTTCATATATTTTATTTTATTGAATATTGTCTGGATCTTTGGTTACCCTGTTTGAAGACAAAGGACAAATAAAACGTAGTCATAAAAAAAAAAAAAAAAGATCATTTACATATTGCCGAATAACACCATCTGTTAATTTTAATTCTCTTAGGTCTTGTGCCAAGGCATTCCCCAAAATATGTGGGCTATCCCTAAATCCTTTGGGGAGTCAAGTCCAAGGATATTATTGGGTTTCTTTTTGTCTGGGTCTGTCCATTGGAGGACAAAAAGAAACTAAGATTCTTTGGATAATGGAATGCAGAAAGCATCTTTTAACTCTAGTGCAGTAAAGCAGTTGGTTTCTCCTGGGATCTAAGTCAGGACAGTATATGGACTAAGCACAATAGGACAGAGGGTTTCCACTGCTTCATTAACAACCTTAGATCTTGTACAAATAGATATTCCTCAGTAGGTCTAAGAATGGGTAATATCAACATATTGGGGCTTCCTGGGTGGCCCATAGGTAAAGAATCTGCCTGCCAATGCAGGAGATGAAAGAAATGTGGGTTTGATCCCCGGGTTAGGAAGATGCCCTGGAGAAGGAAATGGCAACCCATTCCATAAGTATTCTTGCCTGGAAAATTCCATGGATAGAGGAGCCTGGTAGGTTACAGTCCACAGGTACAGTCCACTCAGACATGATTAAGTAACAAAGCACATGCACACACACACACAATATCAATGTATTACATGGTGACTGACAGAGTACCAATAAAACATGCAAAACCAGTAAACTGTTCCAGGATCTACTAAGGCTTCTATTGCAGCTTCAGATTCAATCTATTCCTTTCTGCTTTCTGTTAGAATGATTTGGTGATGAGGGTCGTTCCTTTGCCCCTTGAGAAACAGAGTGGCCCCTAGCTTAGTTAATAAATGACAATCAGGCACCAACACAAAGGAATGTAAAAACAGCTAACCATTGATGTTACACAAAAGGGGTTCCAGAAAAGTATGCCTTTGTCTCTTGCCTGACAACCCCATTAAGTATTCCTTATGAATGCTAAAGTTTCCAATCCTTTGAGTTAAGGCTGAGAAGGTTGCACCAGAGTCTATGAGAAATTCTATTAAGTGGCCTGCCACATCGATGACCACCTGAGGCTTGACATTAGTTATAGATGGTATCTCTAGACAGGGCCACTCTCAACCATAGCCCCTGTCAGTCTTCTGATTGCAAAACCATCAATGGCTGAGGGGCCCCTGTCATTCTCTGGTATCTGGGGCTTTCCCTCTGCCAATGCTCTGGCTGTTTGCAAAGGGTGCATCAATCACAATCCTCCCTCCAGTGCCCCTCTGTCCACACAGAGTACACTGGCTTTGCATAGGTACCCACGGGCCTTGTGGTCTGCCAGGGCCAGACTGGCCTGGAAAATCTAGCCTCCCAGTTGGTGGTCTCTGAGCAGACAAAGCCATTGCAATCGTTTGGGCCTTTTGCATATTTCTTTGGGTGCATTAGGCCTTTTTGGCCATATCCCTATTATTGAAAACCAAATAAGTCTATTGGAGCAAATTGTTCATTGGAATCTGAGGACCAGCAGTTGCTTTCTGAATTTTGCATCTGATGTCTGGGATAGACCGGGATATGAAATGCATAGCCAAAATGGCCTGTCCCTTGAGGGAGGAGGGATCCAGGTTTATATACTTCTTAAAAGCTTCTACTAGTCTCATTTGGAAGACTGCAGGATCTTCATCCTGTCCCTGTTGCACCTCTTTCACCTTTTCATCATTGACAGGTTTTACTAAGTTTCTTCATGCTCTCTATTAAACAGACAATCATATGGTCCCGTCTATCTCTATCAGTAGAATTCACCTGGTAATTCCACTAGGACCTGCCTCAGGGACAGCATCATTTCCCACTGGATACACTGCATAGTTTTATCAGGCTTGAGCTGCCAGTTGGTCTGCATGAGATCTGGCCACTAGTATTACAGGATGCTTTTCCTCAGGGGTACAGCAGTGGGATAGTAAGATCTGTAAATTCTCCAAGGTGAGATCAAAAGATCTCACTAGTCAGGTAAACCCCTTTGTAAGAGGTTCAGGATGCTCAGAAAAACTTCCCAACCTGTCCTCTGCCATACTTAGAACATGCATTGAGAAAGGTATAGGGATTCTTGTTGTTCCTTGATTTTCATCAGGAACTTCTCTCAGAGGCAAAAGTGTAGGGGCAGTCAGTTGGTAACTTATACTGCTGCAAGTGCTAGCTGGGCTAAGGATGGGCCCATTGGGAAACTCAGGGTAAAAAGAAGAGGATCCTGAATATGGGGAAATATCTTTTCATTCCTAGCTGTGTCTTCCCCTGGGGCAACCGCCTTGGCTGGAGGGGGCTCCCACCTGAGGTGTGGCCCTTGTTGGAGCCACAGCTGCTTCTGGTATAGCGGCTACCACCTGGTGATTGTGGAGTAGCTCTAGCTGGAGGAGCAGCTCCTCCTTGTGGAGGGTTTGTTTATCTGATGGCCCTGTGGTGTAGATTAGTTAAAATGTCTTCTATGTCCTTACTAGAATTATCCCCCAAGATACATGTGCCTTAAATTCCTTTCTAGTCTCAATGTCTAAATACAAGGCCATGAAAATCTGAACACTCAGAAGCTCATTTCATTTAAATTTCCTTCTACAATATAAAAAAAGTGTTTGTTGATCAGTCATGTCTGACTCTTTGCAACCCCATGGACTGTGGCCTGTCCATGGGATTCTCCAGGCAAGAATATTGGAGTGGGTTGTCATTTCCTTTTCCAGGGAGTCTCCCTGACCCAGGGGATCTTCCTGACCCAGGGATTGAATCCAGGTCTCCTGCATTGCTCAGATTCTTTACTGTCTGAGCCACCACTGCAATACAGTGTCCTAACTCAGGGGCCTGTTTAGTGGCCACTTTTCTTGGCTTCGTAACTCATATTGTGGCCAAACCTGATTACATAACCTCATGGACTGTAGCCTGCCAGGCTCCTCTGTCTATGGAATTCTCCAGGCAAGAATACTGGAGTGGGTAGCCATTCCCTTCTCCAGGGGATCATCCTGACCCAGGGATCAAACCTGGGTCTCTCGCATTGCAGGCAGATTCTTTACCATCTGAGCCACCAGGGAACCCTACATAACTTAATACGTTTCTTTCTTTATTTTTTTTTTCTTTTTAATTTCTGTTGTCTGAACTTCTCCCCATCTGGAGGATATGGCCCAGAGGGGTATTGGTTGGGGCCAATGCAGCCTGACTCACTTCAGACCCAAACCTGAGATGATGTCTCTAACTCCCATGTTATCCAGAATTCCACTCTTAAGTCAAAATCCACACAATTTGGTCAAGATTTGCACTTATGATTTTAGATTTATCCCTTCCAATGTGGTCTCCCATCCAGGTGTTAGTGCCCAAAGAGTCGTCACAAAGCAATAGCACAGCCCCGGCTGCCATCTTGGATTACAAAACCACTTAGCTGTGGTGCTGGAACAGCCGTTCCACAGGAAGAACTCCAGTCTGAAGAGCAGGGTGTGAGGCCTCTGCACGTGGCCCCCTGTGAGCACATGAAACCCGACTAAGCACAAAGGGGGGAAAAAAGGGGCTTCTGGTTCAAGATGTCAGAGTAGAAGGATGTGTGCTCGTCTGCTCCCATGAGAGCTCCAAAATCACAACTAGGTGTTGAACAACCATCAATAGGAGGACACTGGAACCCACTAAAAAAACATAGCCCATGTACAAAGACAAAGAACAAGCCGCACCAGGGTGGTAAGAGGGACACAATTACGATAAAAACAAATCCCATACCTGCCATGTGGGTGACCCACAAACTGGAAAACAATAATACCAAAGAAGTTCTCCCACTGTTGTGAAGATTCTGAACCCCACATCAGGCTTCCAGCCGGGGGTTCTGACAACAGGGCTGGGAATCCCCAGGGAATCTGACCTTGAAGGCCAGAGGGATTTGATTATTGAATTTCCACAGGACTGGGGGAAACAGAGACTCCAGTCTTGGAGGGCACAAACAAAACCTTGCATGTACTGAGACTCAGGGGAAAGGAGAAGTGACCCCACAGGAGACTGAACTAAAACTACCTGCAAGTGTTGGAGGGTCTCCTATGGAGGATTGGGTCTGCAGGGGCTCACCACAAGGATGGAGGCACTGGCAGCAGCACTCTGGGAAGGTCCCCCTTGGCATAAACCCTCTTGGAAGTTGACATTAATCCGACTATGGAACCATCAGCAGATAATTGGATTAAAACTTTACTGAGCAAGGCCTGCCCATCAGAGCAAGATCCTGTTTTTCTTACTACCAGTCCCTCCCATCAGGAAGCTTACACAAGCCTCTTAGCCTCTTTGCCTACTCCATCATAGGGCAGACAGAAGAAGCAAGAAGAACCACGGTCCCATAGTGACTAAAACAAGAACCACATTACAGAGAGTTAATCAGCATGAAAAAAGAGGAAGCTATGTCCCAGATGAAGGGACAAGACAAAACCCCAGAAAAACAACTAAATGAAGTAGAGATAGGCAACCTTCCAGAAAAAAATTCAGAATAATGATAGTGAAGATGATTCAGGATCTTGGAAAAAGAATGGAGACAAAGATAGAGAAGATGCAAGAAATGTTTACCAAAGAACTGGAACTAAAGAACAAACAGAGGTGAATAATACTCTAGAAGGAATCAATAGCAGGCAGAAGAATGAATAAATGACTTGGACGACAAAATGGTGGAAATCACTGCTGCAGAACAGAATATAGGATGAAAAGAAATGAGGACAGCCGAATTTTATAATCAAAGGAAAGTGGGAAAGGGGGAAAAGATTGCCTTCTTTGAGTAGATGTTACTAGGATTATCGTGGTACTTATTCACATTAGTTGAAGGGTGGCAACATATTTCTTTGACCTGATGACCCACAGAATATCTTGTACTTTTATTTATGGTTTTATAGTTAAACAAGTCTGCTTTGTTCCATGACATTTTGATAGCTTTTTTGAGCAATCGTAACTTACCAGTGATCTGTCAAATTTTCCTGTTTCCCTCTATTCACAGTCCCCCACTGGGACTTCTACCACTACCTGTATAACTATCTTAGTCTAACCCTATCAAAGTTAGGACATGAACATCTGAGGCATTATTTGTCTTCAGTTCACAGCAACAACTCAGAGTCACTCTTTTCCCATGTATACTCCAATCCACTTCTAATCTATTACTCTGAAGCAAATTCCTGACAGCCTATTATCTCACTCATAAGCATTTTAGTATGTATCTCTAAAACATTAAGAGCTCATTTAAAAACCATAACAATACTGTTGCAGGAAGGGGGACCCCTTCCCAGGGCCCGAGAGTGGGCTCTTGTCTAATATTCAGAAATTAATTGTTTGGGGAGACACCCGTTCTGACAAAGCCAGACTTTATTGGGAAGAGGTGCCCAGGCAGACAGCAGCAGGATAAGGAAATGCAGGAGAACTGCTCTGCCATGTGACTCACAGTCCCACCTGTTATGGTAGTGGGGTTAGTTTCCAGCCTGTCTCTGGCCAATCATTCTGACTTAGGGTCCTACCTGCTGGTGTATGCATCTCTCAGCCAAGATGAATTCCAGTGAGAAGGATTCTGGAAAGTTGGTAGGACATATGGACTGAAGACTCCTTTCTCCTTTGGATTTTTCCCAAATTCTTCTGGTTGGTGGTAGCTTGTTAGTTCCTCTTCCTTACCAGGACCACCTATTAGAAGATAACTCATCCAAGTGGTTACTATGATGCCTGGCCAGGGTGGGAGTTTCAGTCAGTGGTTCTACTAACAATACCATTATCACACCTAAAACTCAACATAATGTGTTAATATCACTGTTTCATATTCACCTTTCTTTGACTGTCACAAAATGCTTCTTTACAGTTAAAATAGGCTCACATGATCAATATAACACATATGATCAATATATCCCTTAAATCTCTTTTAACTCACAAGTTCTATGGTGGACATTGAGATAGCCCATCCTGATCCCCTCTTGTGGAGGACTTATTGCTCCAGCTCTGCTGTCCAACATTCCAGCAGACTACATTCAGCTGTTAGTTCCTGCAGGAATTGTCTCAGATTCAGAACCACCTCACCCAAAGCCATACCCAAGGCCACACTTCCTCTGGGAGGCCCATCTCTGGCAACTTATCAACAAAAAGGAATAAAGGCTTCAACATCTCAGCTTAACTGTCTCACAGTCAGCTTCCTTCCTGTCTCACAGACAGCTTCACAGTCATACATCCTGTGATAGTTGCTACCAGGAGGTTTTCAATAGAAGAGCAACTAAAATGAGGTTTTGAAATGGAATCACTTCTTACTAGTATGCTAAGTACACCATCAAAGGTTAAAACTTTCCCCAGTGATGAATACATGCCAGAACAGAACAGCTGGGGTGATATATAAGGCACTTGAGTAATATGTGCTAACTATATGGCACCCCACCCCAGTACTTTTGCCTGGAAAATCCCATGGATGGAGGATCCTGGTAGGCTCCAGTCCATGGGGTCGCTAAGAGTCAGACACGACTGAGTGACTTGACTTTCACTTTTCACTTTCATGCATTGGGGAAGGAAATGGCAACCCACTCCAGTGTTCTTGCCTGGAGAATCCCAGGGACGGGGAACGTGGTGGGCTTCCATTTATGGGGTCGCACAGAGTCGGACACGACTGAAGCGACTTAGCAGCAGCAGCAGCATACGGGTAATTATAGTTAAGGTTGCCATTGCCTTCTCCGATAAGGACAGTGGTCTTGGGTGGCTATCATTTAGCACAAGAGTATAAAAATGCAAAGCTGAGAGAAATAACTGCCAATTGGAAAGTAAGTCTGAAATCTAGAAGGTTCTCTGATACCTTACAAAGAGGCTTTTATCTCTTGGAGTCGGAGGATAGAGAAAGCCAAGATTTTAATCATTAAGGTAAATGGGCTTCAAGAGAGTTAAACTCCCTGTAAGGCAGGTCTTTTATGCCAAGGTCAGGCCCTGAATAAGAAAGAATGGACACATGGAGTGAAGTCATCTAGTTTGATGACTTAAAACATCTTGAATTACCAAATTCCCCCAAACCTTCTGAGGCTGAGAAGTCCACACTTCCCTATTAAGAACTCACACATCTCCCTTGGCTTGTTGATGATATTGATTTTTTTTTTTCCTCATAAGGCAACATGTGCCTCACTTCTTAGCCTTAACAAGGGTTAAGTCACAATATAATCTAGTCAAGAATATGCTGAATCTGATAATGGAAAAAAGAGACTATATTCCAAAAGGAACTGCAGGACTTCCAGGATGTGCTGTCAGGGTCTCAGGGATTAGACATACTATTGATGTCTAAAGGTGCTTGATCAGCAAGCCAGAATATAATGTTGGATAAGGAAATTTTATTGATTTGGGAACACTGTCACAGATATTATATTTAATACTCTGGCAAAGACCTCAGGAGGTGGTGCCAACTTTCTCCCAGGATGCCTTCTAGAAACAGAAAAAGTAACATCCACCACTTGCCATGACTGATGGTAGAGAAAGGGATAAAAGTCTCAGAAAAAAGAGCATGCTGAAGGGGATATACTTTGTAAAGGGGAAAGTTCTCCAGATGAATGTCCTGGTAAGAAGGGCACCTATGTCACCAAGTTCAGTTTTAGCTCTTCTCTGCAGGCTAGGGCTTATGGTAGGGAGGTCATTACAGAACTAGGGTTCCCAACAGGAATAGGGATGATAGTATACCACTGTCCCCCTTTGCCTGAAAAAGCAATGAAGCTATTCTTTTCTACTTCACCCAAAACTCTGTCTGTCCCTGAGATTTGATTTGGCACCAATTCACAGAGGTGGTTTTCCACATCACACTCTGCAGCATCTCAGCAAATGTACATAGTAATGGCTTCTCGTTCCCTTCCTCTTCAAAACATACAGCTATTTGTTTGGGTGACTATGACCAGGGGAAAAGGGAATACTTATATATTTCAAGACCATTGGCCATGGGGGACGTAACATAGCAGGCCTGACTACTGTGCCTTGAAAGATCTGCTTACAAGGTTGGCCTTGGTTGGCATCTGGAAACTTGGATTTCAGGAACGTTCTCATTATCCCCAGAACTGATAAGAGCGGCTTATGATGCCAAAACTGTACAAATAAATGGTTTATGCTTAGTATGTGCCAGGTAGAGGCTGCTGATGTGATCAGCCCCAATAAAAACTCTGGGATCTGAGTCTCAATGAGCTCCCATCATGGACAACATTTCCTAAGTGTTGTCACAAGTTTTTGCTGGGGGGATTAAGCACATCCTATGTGATTTCACCTGGAAAGGACCCTTGGAGTCTTGTGACTGTTTTACCCCAGGCTTTCTTCCATGCACCTTTTTCCTTTGGCTGATTTTGCTTTATATCCTTTGCTGTAATAAATCACAGCCATGAGTAGATTATCTGCTGAGTTCTCTGAATCTTTCTGTGAATTACTGAAACTGGGTGTGGTCTTGGAGGTCCCCTTTGACAGGGACTGATCACTCATTGAAGGATAATCACATTGGACCTTTAGTCATGAAAGGTATGCAGATTTGTCCACATCGGAATAGGTACATATTGAGTATGGGTTTATCTTCACTGTTTGCAATGCTTTTGGCTTCATGGCCATACTTGAACTTAAAAGATTCCCTTATAGCTTTGGGTCTGATCAAGGAACTAACTTCACAGCAAAGGAAGTACAGCACTGGGTTCATGCTTATGGAATTATTTGGTCTTCCTGCATACCTCATTACCCAGAAGCAGCTGGCCTAACTGAAAGGTAAAATGGCTTACTGAAGACTCAGTTACAGAGTCATACAGGAGATAAAATCTAAAAGGATGAGGTTCAATATCAAAGAATGAAGTATATGCTTCGAATCAGTTCAGTTCAGTTCAGTTGCTCAGTCGTGTCCGACTCTGCGACCCCATGGACTGCAGCACACTGAATCAGAGACCATTATATGCTATATTTTTCCTATATCCTGAATACATGGGTCTGGGAATCACAAAATAGAAGTATGAGTGATTCCTTTCATTATACATTGAGTTTTTCTATCAATTTAACTCACAGATTTTAAAATATTTTACTATACTATTATTCATTGCGACACTCATATTGTCCCAGTTTTAGCCTCTTCAGATTTGCTTCCAAGTCCCCTTGCTATGTCCACAGTGTTCTTTGATAGCTTTTTTACTCTCTGATGTGACAATATACCCAGGGTCATTTTGTTCATTTCCCACTCCAGACCAAGAATCAGGCATGTCATAAAAGGGCACTGGCTCTTTTCAGTGCAAAATAGTATTTGGACACCAGAGTCTGGATGTTGGTGGATGTGGGAAGGACTGAGAGCAACTGATTTAGTCATCGTGACACCTATACTTTAAAAATTCAGTAAATGAAAATGTGGTAAGCTCAACAATAGAACAATAATCAATGAAACTGAAGTCTGGAAACATCTTTTGTATAGACATAGACAGTGCTAAAATATAGAAATGTAAATCTATGTGATAAAGATGGCAATTCAAATGTTTGGACAAAGGAAGGAATGACATTGGAACAATGGATTATTTAGACTAGAGTTGGACTGTGAAGAAAGCTGAGTGCCGAAGAATTGATGCTTTTGAACTGGAGTATTGGAGAAGATTCTTGAGAGTCCCTCGGACTGCAAGGAGATCCAACCAGTCCATTCTAAAGGAGATCGGTCCTGGGTGTTCTTTGGAAGGACTGATGCTAAAGCTGAAACTCCAATACTTTGACCACCTCATGCGAAGAGTTGATTCATTGGAAAAGATTCTTATGCTGGGAGGGATTGGGGGTAGGAGGAGAAGGGGACGACAGAGGATGAGATGGCTGGATGGCATCACTGACTCGATAGACGTGAGTCTGGGTGAACTCAAGGAGTTGGTGATGGACAGGGAGGCCTGGCATGCTGCAGTTCATGGATTCACAAAAAGACGTACACGACTGAGCAACTGAACTGAACTGATTCAGAAATAAATTCCTATGTCATACCATCATGTATAGGTAAGTTCTGATATGTAAAAGAATAAACATCAAAAGCAAAATGTAGGAGAGTATTTTATAATTTGGGGTTAGGGAAGAAATTCCAACCCAAGACAGAAATTCTAGAAAACACAAAAGAAAAACAAAAATTTTACAGCAAAAGATACTATGCTGCTGCTAAGTTGCATCAGTCATGTCCAACTCTGTGTGATCCCACCAGGCTCCCCCATCCCTGGGATTCTCCAGGCAAGAACACTGGAGTGGATTGCCATTTCCTTCTCCAATGCATGAAAGTGAAAAGTGAAAGTGAAGGCGCTCAGTCATGTCCTACTCTTGGCAACCCCATGGACTTCAGCCTACCAGGCTCTTCTGTCCATGGAATTTTCCAGGCAAGAGTACTGGAGTGGGTTGCCATTTCCTTCTCCAAAGATACCATAAGCAAATAGTAACTGGTTGGAAGAAAGTAACTTCAACACACAAAACAAGGGACTGCCCTGGTGGTCCAGGATAAGGGTCTGTTCTCCCAATGCAAGGGATTCGGAGTCCATCCCTGGTTGGGGAACTAAGATCCCACATACTATAGCTAAGACCATGCCATGCAACTAAAGAAGTCCATGTGCCACAGTGAAGACACAGAGCAGCCAAAATCAAATAAAAACAAATAATTTTTATCTGTACTATAGAAAGCTTTACTTAAAAAACAGTAAGAAAAATTCTAATAATCCTGTTGCAAAAGAGTATCAGTAGGCAATTCACCAAAGAAAAAAATCAATGATCAATAAATTTATGAAGGCTGCTCAGCCTCAGGACAGAAAAATGCAAATTAAAATGAGAAAATTTTTCTTCCAGTATTTAGCATTAATAAAGATGTGAGGGGAACAATTTTTTTGGCTGTGCCATGCAGCTTGTGCAATGTAGATTAGTTCCCCAACCAGGGACTGAATCCAGGCCCTTGAAGCGGAAGTGCTGAGTCCTAACCGCTGGACTTCCAGGGAATTACCAACAGATGTTGTTTTATTTTCTTTTTTGAGGCTATCATTGACTTCTTTTTAAATGAAATTTGGCAATAGCTACTGAAAAATGTGCAATGCTCTTTGACCCAGCAAGGACACTTTTAGGAATCTATCATATAAACTACCCACACATTTGCACCAAAATATGTTCACTAATATGTTCATTGTAACATTATTTATAGTAGAAAAATTGGAAGTAATACAAATTTCTACTATTAAAAGTAGATATGATAATTCCCTTTATATTGTGGTACTCTATGAAGCTGTCAGAGAGAAAAATCAATGTATGTCAACAGAAAGAGCTTTCCAATATCTTTATTATGTGTAAAAAGCAAGTAACAGAATAATATAAATGAATTTCATTTATGTAGTCCCTCCCCCACTGTCTATGTGTGTATAGCATGTGTGTATAAGAAAATGACATGAAGGATACACATAAAATTGTGAACAGTTATTTTCTCTTCAAGGAGAATGGAATTGACTTAGGATAAAAGGAGTCTTTCATTTTCTACTTTATGTATCTCCGTTCCTATGTATATGTATTTCTTTTTACATTACTAAGAGGAAATAAATTAAATATTGACATAATTATTTTCAGAAATGAGTCTAACAGTGATTCTTCTGTCACCACTCTATTTTTCTCTATTTTCCAAATTTTGTACAATTAGCTAGTATTCATTACATAATGGGAAGACTTCTGTTAAAACGTGTGTGTTTGCCACCCAGTCAAGTCTGTCTGACTGTTTGTGACCCCACAGCCTGCCAGCCTCCTCTGTCCATGGAATTCTCCAGGCAGGAATACTGGAGTGGGTTGCCATTTCCTTCTCCAGAGCATCTTCCTGATCCAGGGATCAAACCCAGGTTTCCTGCATTGCAGGCGGATTCTTAATAGTCTGAGCCATCAGGGAAGCCCAAAATGATGGTACCACCTTAGAAACATTATGCTGATTTAAAGAAGTCAGTCATCAAAGACCACATATTATATACTATTCCATTTATATGAAATGTGCAATATAGGCAAATATAGGGACACAAAGTAGATTCGTGTTTGTTTAGGACTCTGGTAGTGTGGTGGGGAGGGTATTGGGAGTAACAGCTAGAGAGTACAGAATTTCCTTTTTCAGGTGACACAAATGTTCTGAAGCTGATTGTGGTGATGACTGCACAACTTTGAGTGTACTAAAAACCATTTAACTGTACATCTTAAGTGGGTTTTGTATGTAAACTATATCAATAAAGCTGTCATCAGAATATCTTTTAAAAAACAATGCTGATAACCATTTTATATATAACTAAGAAGTCCAATCCTTTGACCTACAGTTCACACAGAGTGCATGTGCACGGTTAGTGGTGATGATGTCCCAGAATTACTTTAGAACATGATGGCCTATGCTTATTTAAGCACCTGTTCATCTGGTCAGATGTTGCTAGGGATCGCTAACAATCCTTGTTAAAGCGTTCTTCCCTGACTCCAAGAATCAGACCGATAAGATAGCCATTATTAACTATTAGTTCCTGGCACATCACAGGGATTAAAACTGGCTTCATGGCAAGTTTGTAGTTAAAAGAATTATCCTAAAAATAAAATAAAAATTATAGGTGACATTTATCAAGTGCTTACTATGTACCAATCATTGTTGTAAATACTTTACATGTAAAACTGTTTATGTATGCTGAAGTTAAGAAAATTTTGTGTGGTTTAACAGCTCAATTCAAAATCTAATAAGTTCCTACTCTGTGAGAGGCTGAAGCAGGACAAAGATGAACCAACTACAAAAAAGTCACAAATCCTGAAATATCTGTCAAAGCAAGGTGGATGATCATGTTCTTTTTTGGCAATTCTGAAATCCAAAAAACTCTGAAAATCTGAAATTCTTTTGATAACTCATTTGGCAACAATTGACCTGATCTGGTTATTGATAAACTTGTCTTTTTAGTGTGAATATTCATACATTTTGCTGCATATATGTTAATGCTTGATTATACTGTTCTACCCCACACTCCACCAAGGTATTATGTACTATATTAGAGATTTCAGATCTCAGATTCTTATTCATACTTCACTTGTGAATAAATACACACATGTATTTAGTAGTTGCTTCTGCTTTAAAAGCACGGCTAAAGATGGTGCACTAAAAATAGAAAATGTAACAATCATGTGACAATGAGTTCTCATTCTCATTCTTTTTATTCATTATTTAAAATCAAATAACATACTTCAAAAACTATGCCGTATCTTTCTTCCATTGGATGTCATTCTGAAAAGATTGCAAGAGGAATTGTAGCAAAACATGTTTGTTCCTCCATGGAATATATAAACTAAAACTAAATATATAGATCCCACATTAAATAGGATTAACTCAGCATAATAATCATCAATTAATAGTCACTGAATGTCACACAGATAATGTTTTAGGCACTATTAAAAAAATGATGAAAAATTTACCCAGAGACATAACAAGGAATACCAGTTTTTTAATATCTTTAAATTTTTTCTTTTATATTTATTCTATATCATAATGATGTGAATTAGATTGTATAGTAATTGATTAGATTGTCATAGCTCATCACTCATGTGTTATTAAGATTTTGGAAATACCAAGTCATGTAGGAGTTCATTCAGGTTCAGGAGAACAGTTTGTTAGTTATTTTAAGATCAGTTGCTCTGGAAAGTTTAGTGAGAAAACTGGAATTTAGAAAGATTCTGAAGCAGAGTTGGTTGTTTATCAGCTGTGGAATATCCAAAAGTACATTCTGATTGGGAATGCATTCTACTATTTTAAAATACTAAGAATCTAACTTTAAAGCCTTCATAGACTTTATTTTTTCTTAATGATTTCCTTTGCATTTCCAACTGAATCTCTTCAAGCAGTTACTGTGGAACAAATGAGTTAGCTTATCAAACAGGTCTTTAGTCTTTTGAATGCTTCCATGTCATAACTAAGGAAATAGAGTGCATTCTTTTAAGTTGTAGAAGAAACACTATTCAGTCGACCTAAGAAAGAATTGGAAAATTTTATTCGAGCCGAATTTGAGAAATAAAACCTGGGAAGCGTATCTCAGAAAGCTCTGAGAACTATTCCACTTGCTATAAGTGAAGGCATAGTTTATATAGTTTTTTGAGAGAGAAGGCTGTACATCAAATGACATATTATTAGTGACAGTTTACATAAGCCAGGTCTAAGTGTCATTGTGGTAGGTTATGTGATCCTTTACAAGACCAAGAAGGAATGTTATCTTTTAAGGAGTTGTCTTTTTGATGCTAGGCCAATGGTGCTCTTAATGATTGAGCAGGTATTCCTGCTGATGAAAGAGATTTGGTTGATGCAGAGTGGGGGAGAGAGGAGGCCAAAGGGCAGAGAAGAATTGTTTAGATTTTTCTTATATCTTGCCATATCTGTGAATTTTATCTCACAAAGTCAAAGGAAACTATGTTCTTTTTATAATTTCATTTACATACTTATTTTTGGCTTTGCTAGGTCTTCATTACCATGCATGAAGCCTCTGGTAGTTGTGGTGAGCAGGGGCTACTCTCTGGCTGCTGTGTGCAGGCTTCTCATTTTTGTGGCTCTCTTGTGGAGCGCAGGCTCTAGGACACAAGGGCTTCAGAAGTTGAGGAGCTTGCCCTCAGTAATCGCGGCTCGCAGGTTCTAGAGTGTGGGCTCAGTAGTTGTGGTACTTGGGCTTAGTTGTCCTGAGGCATGTGGGATCTTCCTGGATCAGGGATGGAACCAGTGTCCTCTGCAGCGCAAGGTAGACTTTTAACTCGACTAGGCCACCAAGGAAGCCTGAAGCTTTGTTCTTAATTTAACCAATGGCAATATAAAATCTGACAAAAGCAGCACTAAGATGATTTTATTAATCCATAGCTTCAGTTTTTTCATGATGTAAAATTGGATAAAAAGACTGCCAAAGTTATCTTAACAATAATAGAAATGACTGCTTTGGTTGATACCAAACCAAACCAACTAACCAACCAACCAACCAAACCAAAACTGGTTTGAAGCTTTGGGAAACCTAGAGTAAACTCTCAAGTTTCCAGGCTCAAAAACTCTTGTTTGCTACTACCGTGTATATAAAGGCCACATTTACGCACTCCACACTCCAATTACATAATCATTTTGGCTTAAGCTTACCATTTAATGAAACATATCACTACATGCCCTGAAAGTGTTAATAATACTCAAGATGAGCAGTTTCTGTCAGGGACAAATTTGTTATATGATTGGATAGTTTTTCATTTTTTTAAATCATACTTAAAATATTTAATAATTAGGTAATTATTAAATTAGCTACATTGTTCATTTTAAAGATTTTAAGTAAGGTTTAAATTAAATATTAAATTATATAATTCTAATGCAAAATCAAGTATTTTTGATTTATAAGAACCTTAGTCAAAATATTTTGCCTGGAGCTAATATCTTTACTACGTTGGCATTATTATCCATATGCTACATAATGATGTGTAAGAAAATAGGTCAGTTACTTATATGTATAGGGAGATAAATAGATAAAGATATCTGGCTAAGGTTATAAAGATATTTGGCAATCTGGTATAAGAATTCAAAAATTTCAGCTCCTTTATAATATAATGATTTAGCCCAATTTTAGACTTTGTGGATTCAGTTAGATAACATTTCCCCTTTTATTCAACACACACACACACACACACACACAGACACCCTGACACAGCATGATTATGCAAAGAATACCAACCAAGATATAAGAATTATACTTCGATGCTTGCTTCTGCTCATGTGTGATTCTGCTAAGTATCAGCTTTATGGGGCCCTGCATTCCCATTTGTTTCTTTTGATTCCTTAATTCGATTCTAAATCTTGGAACACATCATACGCTTTGACCAAACATGAGTGCTATTCCAACATTAGTATTACAAAGGGTATCCACTGAAAGTTAAATCACATTTTATATTTTAGCTGTTTAACTTTACAAGTAGCCACAAATAACTGTACTTTAAACTACTGTTAAGTATTCACTATGTGAGTTTATGCTACTTTGAACTGATGAAAATTATAAGATTTTAAATTGTAACACTAAAAATAGACTACTTCACATTTGGGGTGACAGTATTGTCTTATCTGGCCAGTTATAGTTTAAACTTACTCAAGTAAAATTAATCCAAGGATATCAAGAAAACATTGACAATATACTCAAAAAATTATAGCGATGGTATAATTTATAGTCTCTACAGGTACTATAAAAATACTTACTTTAACCTAGAAAGGTACTAGTATTTAAACATTCAAAGAGGCACAAAACCACATTCAAACATGAATTTTGATTGAATTAAGTCTCGTGGGATTTTCTTGCCTATCATTTCCACTTTAGAGGAGCGGAGTTTCAGGGTAACAGTACAGAAATACATCAAACCAAGAACTCTGCCAGGTCCATGAAAGCATATACCTTCTTTTCTCCTTCTGTGTGGGAGGGAAGGAAAAGAACATGGGAAAAATTCTCATCCATTGTAAAAATTCTCATTCACTGTAAGTATAATAGTATGCCCATCAGCAGTTGATATTGATCTCACATTTATAAATTCTTTCTGCACTTACAAAGCTTTTCTACATGATTCACTGGATTCCCAAAATAATTCCATGAAATACAATTAATGAGGTCATTAGCCGTGTTTTACAGATGAGAAAACTAACAAAAGTTAAGTTACTTACTCATGTATGAATGCTATGCTATGCTATGCTAAGTCACTTCAGTCGTGTCCGACTCTGTGTGACCCCATAGACGGCAGCCCACCAGGCTCCCCCCATCCCTGGGATTCTCCAGGCAAAAACACCGGAGTGGGTTGCCATTTCCTTCTCCAATGCATGAAAGTGAAAAGTGAAAGTGAAGTCGCTCAGTCGTGTCCGACTCTTAGCGACCCCATGGACTGCAGCCTACCAGGCTCCTCGGTCCATGGGATTTTCCAGGCAAGAGTACTGGAGTGGGGTGCCAGCAAAGGCAAGCTTAGAACCAGGTTTTCTGATTTCTCATTAAATATTCTTTCTACTATACAAATTTGGTTTTCAAACAAATGAAGCAACTATAGTTAAACAGTAAAGACCTTATGATTCCATAAAGCAGTTTCTTTGTGATAAAGAATGGTTTACAGAACAGAATAGAAATGTATATTATAAAATATTTGACATTGTCATAAAAATGTCCCTTCCAGGAGGGGAATTTAATTAACAAGTTAAAAATTAGGAAACTCAAACATTATCTTATAGCCTTAACTCATTGTTTTATTTTTACTTTTACTGATGATATTTTAAAATAAAATTTGAATGCTATTTCAAGCATCTAGCCAATTTTTTTTGCCCAGAAAAATATTTTTTATGTTTTCCTTGTATTGAAAATGGGGAAATTTGGAAATTGACTTGAACATAAAAAGCAATTATTAAAAATATTCTACACTTAACCTATGTGGATAATTTTGACGATAGCTCAAGGTAGACTGGATTTATTTTCTTTGAAAATGTCATCAGTATATAAATTCATTTTTCTTATCTTATTAAGGACAGTATACTATAAAAACAAAACATTTGCTGATAGTGATCCTTCATTTTGATTTTTACAAATATTTATAATAAAATATTTTGCTGAGATCCTTAGATGTCTCTATAAAACATAAAATTTTCAGGAGCAATAAATCAGAGAACAAAAATTAATATAAAACTTATCTTTTCATGTTCAGGCAAAATTAAGGGAGAATATTTCAGAGAATGGTTACAAACCTGCCACCTTAAGCAAGAAATTGTTATTTTAGGCCTAGTTAATAACTCTGAGATTGTTTACTTTGTAAATGAACAGTGCACTTTTAAATTCACTTTACTATTTAATATTAATTAATGCTAGAGAATGTAATTCCTGATAAAATCTTTTCAATAGATTATATGTGTGCATAAAACATCCATTTCAAACTATCAAGAAAGACGAGTAATATTGACATATTTGGATATTATGGTCAGTTATATGCTAACAAAATGAGAATGAAGGCAATTATGTAGACACTCCAGTTTCCAGAAAATGTTGTCTGCTTTGCTTGATAATTTAGCAAAATACCAATCTGGTAGTTTAACAAGTTAGCATATTGCTCTGAATTAAATACCTTACAAAACAGTGTTAGCATGGGTTTATAACTTTTTAAAATGCTTTCATCATATCATTCTGTTGTTAATGTTGGTATTTATCCTGAAATGTCACCCAATTTGTTCTTAATTCTTTGGCATGTTTGAAGTCAGCAGAAGCAGTCTTTCCTGGGCTTTACTGCTTCCTCAGAAGAATGCACAGTATTTGGAACGAAACCACTTTTAACCCCTTCCCAGCCATCCTGAATACAAATCTCTCCCCTTTTAATAAGTTCATATATGTCTCTTGTCAAGATAGTGAAGGATTCCTCAACATTCGTAGCATCTTTTGCTGAAGTTTCTATATACTTCATACCACAGTCTGCTGACAGTTTTTCAGCTTCTTCCCTTGTAACTTGACGTTGTGAAGCTAAATCACATTTATGTCCCACTAGCAGAAATACAATCTGAAATGGCTGTACGTGCATTTTTGCTTCTTCCAGCCAATCTTTCACGTGTTCAAAAGACCGTCGGTTAGTAATGTCAAATACTAAAAATCCACCAACCGAGTTGCGGTAATAAGATCGAGTTATTGATCTGAAAAATAAATAGAAAAAAAGGTTGTAAAAGGACAAGTTGTTCTATTTCAAACAATGTAGCACCATAACAAAATCTGAAGATACTTTAAATGTGATTTAACTAGAGTTTATAAAGCAAATATGAAGCGTCTCAAGTGAACAAAAAAATTCTATGAAACTAATATGCAAACCAGTTTCATCCACTGACAATATTAGATATTTTTAGATAGACAAATAAGCATCTATATGTCATCTCACACTCAGGATTACTTATTTTTAAATATCTGATACGATAATTATCACATTACTGTGATTAAAAGTATGTACACAGAAAGTTTTGGTTCAGGGCAGAAGTTACAATGATCTTAAGACTCTTTTCCTATCATTTAGGTCAACAAGCTACTCCTTATATCAGTTAAGGAAGAAGAAACGAGGGCAAACTCGTCACTTCAGTTAGAGGTTTAGTCCTGGGTTAGCTATACTTGTTCAAGCAGCAGGAAATTGTTCAGACACAGGATATGAATCTGAGATGTATGTACTAATGATTGTTGGCCTCTACAGATCTAGTCTCTGCTCTCCCGGTCTCAGAAAGCCAACCTTTACAGAAGCTTTCTCAAACCCCCTTTGCCCTCTGGCCTGCAGTGGGGTTCAGCTAGCAGGAGGGGGTCTGCTGGAGACTGGAGGAAAGGGAGGACAGGGGGTTAACCCCTCCCTTTGTCTCTGCCGGGCTGTGATTTCGTAGTGGTTGTTTTCTTCTGCTTCTTGCTGAGGTTGCTGTTGGGTAGTCCCTCTCCCACGGCTCTGCCTCTCAGCAGGTTCTGGCAGGCTCATTCCCTTTCCCTGCCCCTTCTGGCCAGGTCATTATAGCTTCCCACTGAATGCTTCACCTTTCTCTGTTGGTGCCCTTGATGTGGCCCATATTTCTGGAAATAGTCATCTTCATTAAACTCTTTGCAGTTAACCTTTCAAGTGTGCCATTTGTTTCCTGACTAAATCAAGAGGCAAGATGGCAAGGCCATACTATTTTATACTTTTTGCCTTTATGTATGTTGTTTTCTCTACCTAGAATGTCTTCTACACTTTTCTTTGCCTAGCAAACTCCCATTTCTTCTTTAGAGAGTCAGTTAAAAAATCCTATCATATAAAAAGCCCTCCTTGTCACTGTCTTCTCCTCCTCTACCTCTCTTAGGTATTTCTCTAATAATTCCATCAAACCTTTGGCATACTGCCATTATTTATCAATTTTCATAATGTATTGATTGGATTTGTTGGTATTTCTTCTACTTAATGAAGACATAACAACAAATATGTTCCTTCTTGAGGGCTACACATATTCCATCTATGTATCTGACAATTGCCTGACAAATGATGGATGTACTTTAATATTTGTTATATTGGATTAATTAATCTTATCGGCGAGGGAACGTGTTAAAAGTTGTATGAGCCAGAGATCACATAAGTGTCTCAGCTTCCAAGTTGTCAGTGAATTTTTTTTTTTTTTTTGGTCAAGCCACATGACTTGCAGAATCTTTGTTCCCTGGTGGTGGTGGTGGTGGTGATGGTTTAGTCGTTAAGTGGTGTCTGACTTTGCAACCCTATGGACTGTGGCCGGGCCAGGCTCCTCTGTCCATGGGATTTCCCAGGCAAGAATACTGGAGTGGGTTGCCATTTCCTTCTCCAGGGGATCTTCTCAATCCAGGGATTGAGCCTGCATCTCCTGCTTGGCAGGTAGATTCTTTACCATTGAGCCACCTGGAAAGTCCTCAGTTCCTTGCTGCTGCTGCTGCTAAGTCACTTCAGTCGTGTCCGACTCTGTGTGACCCCATAGACGGCAGCCCACCAGGCTCCCCCGTCCCTGGGATTCTCCAGGCAAGAACACTGGAGTGGGTTGCCATTGCCTTCTCCAATGCATGAAAGTGAAAAGTGAAAGTGAAGTCGCTCAGTCATGTCTGACTCTTAGCGACCCCATGGACTGCAGCCTACCAGGCTCCTCCATCCATGGGATTTTCCAGGCAGAAGTACTGGAGTGGGGTGCCATTGCCTTCTCCAGGGATCAAACCTGGGACTCCTGTAGTGAAAGCATGGAGTCCTAAATACTGCACCGTTAGGGAATTACCCAAGTTGTCAGTGATCTTAAGCATTAGATCATCCTTAAGCAAGTGTTCCTGTTACTAGCCTGAGGCACCAAAGATATTTGTGAAGTGTCAGTAACTTTACATCCCTTCTTTATTCTTATTGCTGAAATCACAGCTCAGTTCAGTGCTGCTGCTGCTGCTGCTAAGTCGCTTCAGTAGTGTCCGACTCTGTGCGACTCCATAGACGGCAGCCCACCAGGCTCTGCCGTCCCTGGGATTCTCCAGGCAAGAACACTGGAGTGGGTTGCCATTGCCTTCTCCATTGTGTGAAAGTGAAAAGTGAAAGTGAAGTCGCTCAGTCGTGTCCGACTTTTAGCGACCCCATGGACTGCAGCCCACCAGGCTCCTCCATCCATGGGATTTTCTAGGCAAGAGTACTGGAGTGGCTTGCCATGTCTGGATACCAAAGTACAATTTGTTGAAGAAAGACTACCTCCCTTTTGCATATCTCCTGCCTGCCCTTCTCCTTGGAGTTCCTAATAGAGAGGCTCAAATGACTGCTTAAAAAAACCTCTTTCAAGGACTACTGTACCATACAGTTGGAGACAGTAAGAAAAAACTCCCCCTATCATTGTGTGAGTGCTAAGTTGCTTGAGTCATGTCCAACTCTTTGTAACTGCAGGTGGGCTGCAGTCCACCTGGCTGCTCTGTCCATTGGACTCTCCAGGCAAGAATACTGGGGTAGGTTGCCATACCCTTCTCCAGGGGATCTTCCAGATTCAAGGACTGAACCTGCAACTTCTGCATTTGTAGGTAAGCTCTTTACCACTAGCGCAACCTGGGAAGCACACTCCTATTACCACTGGCAGGCTATAAATAATGCAGTTCATCTAAGTTGTTGCTGTTCTTTTTTAATTTTGAGGGATAACAAATTTGTTATTGTTTTACTGCTCATCTATAGATGCTGGAATTTAGACAGATGTGCAGGGCTCCCCAGGTGGTGCTAGTGGTAAAGAACTCACCTGCCATTGCAGGATGCCTAAGAGACAAGGGTTTGATCTCTGGGTCTGGAAGATCTCCTGGAGGAGGGAATGGCTATCTACTCCAGTATTCTTGCCTGGAGAATCCCATGGACAGTGGAGCCTGGTAGGTCAAGGTCCACAGGGTCTCAAAGAGTCGAACACAACTGAAGCGACTTAGCACGTAGTGTCTTCAGTTCAGTCGCGTCCGACTCTTTGTGTCCCCATGAATTGCAGCACGCCAGGCCTCCCTGTCCATCACCAACTCCCGGAGTTTACTCAGACTCACGTCCATCGAGTCGGTGATGCCATTCAGCCATCTCATCCTCTGTCATCCCCTTTTCCTCCTGCTCCCAATCCCTCCCAGCATCAGTCTTAGGGAAACCTAAATAAGGCTGACATTAGACTGAAAGCTTTCACTTACTCAGAACCAAGTCTGTATTACTCCCCCTTCGCCAATTAATTTACTACCAGTATAATTTAAAACAATATGCCTTTTTAAAGCAATTTTATTTATTTATTTTTATTATTTACTTTTGACTCTGCTGGGTTTTTGTTCCTGCATGTGGCTTTCTCTAGTTGCAGCAAGTTGGGACTGGAGCGGTGCATGGGCTCCTTGTTGTGGTGCTTTATCTTGTTGCTGAGCATGTACTCTAGGGTACATGGGCTTCAGTAGTTGAGGCATGTGAGTTCAGAAGCTGCAGCTCTTGAGCTCCAGAGCACAGGCTCAATAGTTGTGGCATGTAGGCTTAGCTGCTTTACAGCACGTGGGATCTTCCTGGGTCAGTGGTTGAACCCATGTCTCCTACACGAGCAGGTGGATTCTTTATCTTTGAGCCACCAGGGAAGCCCAAACCAACACGCTTTTGTGGTTAAAAACTCAACACTGTTCAGGATTGGGGGACACATTGTGCACCTGTGGCTGACTCATATCGATGTATGGCAAAAACCACCATAATATTGTAAAGTAATTAGCCTCCAATTAAAACAAATTAATTAATTAAAAAAACTCAACACTGAAATAAATGCTTGTCTATTAGGCAGAGGCATGTCTTACACTGTAGGAAATGCTATATATTCTAGCACTCTGTATTTAATTTTAAAAACATATTTGGAATACAGTTGGCAAATCACTCTATAGAATAAAATAATAGCAAAATATATGTAACATATTCTATAAAACGGCCCTAATTAAAAATTAGTTGAAAGAAAAGGCCTCAATAGGACACCTGCCTTTTTCAATATAATAACTTGATCTCCAGTTTGTATCTGGATATTAGATTTAGAATTCTGATATAGTTAGGCTTCAAATTCAGAATTAGTTGTCCTAAGAAGTAGGGTTTCCCCTAAAATAACTGGGTATCCCTGCTGTCAATTATTTAGGGGAAGAGACAGGCCTCAAGATTGAAAAACAGAACTTGAGAGCCAGGTCTTACAGAGATGATGAGGGGGTATCTATCTTTCTCTGGAAGTTCCTCTCTTGGGTTGAGACACCTAGGTCTTCAGAATGTCTTAAAGGTGTTTTAAGGAGGCAGGGAATAAACCCTAAAAGAACTAGGTAGATAGGTCTTCCTGTAAAGAATCCAAGAGTTGTAAAGAATGAAGAGTAACAATTTTTTTTTAAGCAACAACATATTTTGCATGTTATTTTATATCTATTTCCTTCTGGGCTTTGAAAGTCTCATTGAATGAATAAATGATTTAAAGAAAGCCTGGGAAAGGTTCCACTGGACAATTACAGGCATGACATTTTAGAATACAGACATGCCCTCTTTGTCAAGAGCTATTATGCTTTTGAGAAATAGTTCTTGGCTTAAAACCTGGCTTTGATAGAGATTAACAAACAACAGGTGTCTGTGCAATCCGAGTGCTCATCAACAGCTAGGTGTTCTGATTCATAGGCAGGAACTATGTCATCAAACAGAAGTCATATACAGGCAGGAATAGGGGTGGAACCTGAGGGGACCTGGAGCAACACGGGTCACACATCCACGGCTCACACATGTCTACTTCTGCAACACCCTCTCAATCTACAGCCTTATGTGGATTCCCCTTATAAACAAAGAGGAAAAAAAATTCAAGTCTGCCTTACAGATGGCTCTAAATAATATGTTGGCATCAGTCAATTCCACTCAATAGTGGAAAGGAGAAATCCTTCCATTTCTTCCAAAGGAGAAATCCTCCATAATGAGGAACTTTTACCAGAGGAAGAGATGGAGAGATGTGTGTTAAGGACTTACATCAATTCATGCAGAGGCTAACGGTTAGGTTATGTTGGAAAAAACAAAATCAGAAGATTGATAATAAGGATATTTGGGATGTGTGGATGGGTCTTGAGTATGCAAATACTGTATCCAATGTGAATATTTACCAAAAGCCTCCTCTGTGAAGGAGTTCTTAATAATTGGCTAAACAAAATGTCCTGTCCTACACTCCTCAGTCAGTATTTTTATCCTGTTTTGGACTCAAAGTGATCATGGTAGCAAGCTGACTGGGCTCAACATAGACTTTCTCGTATCTCAACTTTAATAGCTTAATACTCAATTTTCTAGCAGTTAATGATATCTTAAATATAGTACCTTACCTGGGAAAACCATCACAAAGGGGACACTGATATGTTCTCACTGTAAAAGACATTTAATATGGACTTAAGCCATGCTAGTACCACCATCCATGAACTTATGGAATGCCTTATACAAAGTCATGATATCCCACACTTTGCTACAGACCAAAAGGTTTCAGTTAACAGAGGAAGAAATGGGCTGATTCCATAAGATTCAATGAGCTATGTCACAATCGCCTAGAGGCATACACCTATAAAACTATGGAATGGGTTATTAAGATCCAGTTATGTTAACAGATGTACACACATACATATATAATAGATAAACAAAAAGTTGGTCTATTTGTTTAGATAAACGTCCCTGGTGGCACAGTGGATAAGAATCTGCCTGCTAATGCAGGGGACATGGGTTTGATCCCTGGTCCAGGAAGATTCCACGTGCTGAGGAGCAACCAAGCCCATGTGCCTCAACTACTGAGCCTACATGCTCCAACTACTGAAGCCCATGTACCTAGAGCCTATGCTCGGCAACAAGAGAAGGCACTGCAACGAGGAGCCTGAGCGCTGCAACAAAGGGTAGCCCTTGCTTGCCACGACTAGAGAAAGCCTGGGCGAAGCAACAAAGGCCCAGCACAGCCAAAAATATATAAAGTATTCAATATACATTACAATAACCTAAGTGGAAAAGAATCTGAAAAAGAACACACACACAACTCCCCCCCACACACATACACATATAAAAAACTGAATCACCTTGCTGTACACCTGAAACTAACACAACACTGAAAATCAACTATACTTCAATTAAAAAAAAAGATTCAGTTATGCTTATGCCCAGGAGTTGACACCCTGTAAAATCTTAGCATGATCCTTCAGGATGTATATGTTCTAAGCTAGTGAAGAATACAGTAGGTAGTGATTTTTTTCCCCATAAAAGGATGTTGTGGTATGGGAAACAAAGGGTAAATGTGGGGTGATGGTACCTTTAACAATTACGCTTAATGAGTCACTAACATTTTTTGTTGCTTCTAATCTCTGTGACTCTGAACTCTGCTGATATAAAGGTTTTAGCATCCAAGGGAGAAACGCTTTCACTAGAGAACCTCGTGACACTTCTGTTGAATTTGTAGCTGAGACTGCCAACTGTCCATTCAGGGTTTCTTATGGCAGTGGGTGAAAAGGCCAAAAAAGGGGCAACAGCATCATGGGGACCACACTAGTCTCTTACGGTTCTCGCCCTGGGATCTTTGGGTTCATTCCAAGCCTGGTCCCCAGCTATCCTGTCAAGGCTCTGTGATTCAGACCTGCTTCCAGTAGCTATTGTTCTTTATTAAAGTCCTCAAATTGATTTGCTGCTGGCAACCAAAATCTGATTGACAGAGGCTACAGATATTTTGTAGGAAAGAATGATACAAAACAAAGTTACAAACATAAACTTTCAACATAGTTTTATAAGCCAAAATTCATTCATTAAAAAAAAAATTGTGGTAAAAAACACATGAGATTTACTCTCTTAACAACTTTAAAGTATACGGTATTGTTAACTATAAGCACAATGTTGTACAACAGATTCTCTAGAACATTTTCATCCTGCATGACTGATACTTCTATTCTCATTGAATAGCAACTTCGTATTTCCTACCCTTTCCCCTCCCAGCCCCTAACAACCACCATTCTGCTTTCTGCATTTGTGAGACTGACTTCTGCAAATACCTCGTATAAGTGGAATCATGCAGTATTTGTCGCTCTGTGACTGGCTTATTTTGCTGCAGGAAAATGGGGAGCAAGAGAACAGTCATGTCCCAGGTCTCAGGTGAGTCCTTGAGACAGGCCACCAAGTAAGTGTCCTGGGCAGGGAAGAATTCAAGAGTAAGCCATAGTAAAGTGAAAACAAGTTTATTCTGGGAGATACACATTACAGAGATGAAGTGTGGGCCATCTAAAAAGTCAAGAGGCCCTGATAAATGGGGTGGTTAGTTTTTATGGGCTGGGTAATTACATATGCTAACAAGTAGGAGGATTATTCCAATTCTTTCAGGAAAGGGACAAGGATTTCCAGGAGTTGGACCACTGTCCACTTTTTGGTCTTTTATGGTCAGTTTGGGAATTTTCAAGGCACCTATGGGTATGTCATTTAGCATGCTACTATATAACAATGACGGGGAAGGCAATGGCACCCCACCCCAGTACTTTTGCCTGGAAAATCCCATGAACAGAGGATCCTGGTAGGCTCCAGTCCATGGGGTCGCTAAGAGTCGGACACGACTGAGCGACTTCACTTTCACTTTTCACTTTCATGCATTGGAGAAGGAAATGGCAACCCACTCCAGTATTCTTGCCTGGAGAATCCCAGGGATGGGGGAGCCTGGTGAGCTTCTGTCTATGGGGTAGCACAGAGTCGGACACGACTGAAGCGACTTAGCAGCATATAACAATGAACATATAATGAGGCTTAAAGTCTCAGTTCAGTTAGGTCGCTCAGTCGTGTCCGACTCTTTGTGACCCCATGAATCACAGCACACCAGGCCTCCCTGTCCATCACCAACTCCTGGAGTTTACTCAAACTCATGTCCATTGAGTTGGTGATGCCATCCACCCATCTTATCCTCTGTCATCCCCTTCTCCTCCTGCCCCCAATCCCTCCCAGCATCAGAGTCTTTTCCAATGAGTCAACTCTTCACATCAGGTGGCCAAAGTACTGGAGTTTCAGCTTTAGCAGCAGTCCTTCCAATGAACATCCAGGACTAATCTCCTTTAGGATAGACTGGTTGGGTGTCCTTTCAGTCCAATGGACTCTCAAGAGTCTTCTCCAACACCACAGTTCAAAAGCATCAATTCTTCGGCGCTCAGCCTTCTTCACAGTCCAACTCTCACATCCATACATGACCACTGGAAGAACCATAGCTTTGACTAGACAGACCTTTGTTGGCAAAGTAATGTCTCTGCTTTTCAATATACTATCTAGGTTGGTCATAACTTTCCTTCCAAGGAGTAAGCGTCTTTTAATTTCATGGCTGCAGTCACCATCTGCAGTGATTTTGGAGCCCCTCCAAATAAAGTCAGCCACTGTTTCTCCATCTATTTCCCATGAAGTGATGGGACCAGATGCCATGATCTTAGTTTTCTGAATGTTGAGCTTTAAGCCAACTTTTTCACTCTCCACTTTTACTTTCATCAAAAGGCTTTTTAGTTCCTCTTCACTTTCTGCCATAAGGGTGGTGTTATCTGCATATCTGAGGTTATTGATATTTCTCCCGGCAATCTTGATTCCAGCTTGTGCTTCTTCCAGCCCAGCGCTTCTCATGATGTACTCTGCATATAAGTTAAATAAGCAGGGTGACAATATACAGCCTTGATGTACTCCTTTTCCTATTTGGAATCAGTCTGTTGTTCCATGTCCAGTTCTAACTGTTGCTTCCTGACCTGCATATAGGTTTCTCAAGAGGCAGGTCAGGTGGTCTGGTATTCCCATCTCTTTCAGAATTTTCCACAGTTTATTGTGATCCACACATTGGGAAGTCAAATCTTCTGCAATTTTGGGTCTAGCTGGTTCTAACCAGTTTATGTCATCTCTTCAATGACTGTGTCATTCTTTTTAAAGATTGTGACCTGCCCACTTCTCTCCTGTCTCAATTTCACATATTAATACATAATGCTCCCAAGATTTATCCTCATTATAGCATATGACAGGGTTTTTCTTTTTTATGGCTGAATGATTTTCAGTTGTATGTATATACCACATTTTCTTTATCCATTCATCTCAAAATTTATTCCTACACGTATATTTACTTTAGAATAGAAAAGGAAAAAGGTTGTCATGTTTATGTAAACATTTTAAACTGTTTAATCATTCTTTCTAATTTCTTTTCCTGAAATATATATAGACAAATAAAATTGAGAGCACTGGAGTTTGCTTACATTTATAGTTACTTAATATATGGGCAATGTAACCAAGTGTGAATGAGATCTTATATGTTATTATTATGAACTTTATAGGATGCGCACTAGCCTCTTACAAAAGCAACAAAACATAGAAAACACTTGCTGACTTTACTTGGGTAAAATGAGCCAGTTGTTCCATTCTGGAAATGCCTTTCCTATGGCTTTGCCAACTGCCAAATAGGCATTTGGAAGATGGAAGTACTTTGATGTTAAAAGGCTGTTGGCAGCAAGCAGCCTACAAATGCAATAGCTTTGGGAGTGCCTTTTTTCACCACGACATTACATTCCTATTGCCCTCCTGGGAATAGTCATTGTGTTGATGCTTTATTTACCTGCTTCACTTGCCTTGTAATCCAGGCCCTCAGGACTGCTTTCAAGAGACCAAAACACATCTCCCTGACCCCCCCTCTTATTATTACTGACTTTAATAGTCCCTGCTCTTGCCTTCTGAAATGTGTTAAGTCGCTTCAGTTGTGTCCAACTCTTTGCAACCCCATGGACGGTAGCCACCAGGCTTCTCTGTCCATGGAATTCTCCAGGCAAGAATACTGGAGTGGGTTGTTGTTCCCTTCTCCAAGGGATCTTCCTGACCCAGGGATCGAACCAGGGTCTCCTGCATTACAGGAAGATTCTTTACCCTCTGAGTTTTCAGGAATGACTTCTGAAACTTGGGGCTTATAGGATATCTTTTTTCATACAAATAAATATTAAAATTCTCTTTCTTTGTATAATTCCAAGGTCTTTTCATCAAAAATCAAATTTGTGGTTTGGAGGCTATATGTAATATTTACAATACCCAATGGCCACATTCTCTCTTTGGATATGGGTATTAATTCCTGTGTGACCATCTTCCCCTCCCCCGCTTTACCACAGATCATCATTTTATGATAGTGAGGCCTTCTTATCACCTTCCCCCACAGCATGCTCTATTCACCTTGTATCCTCTATTTTCCTCTGTAGTAATTAACCCATTCTAATATCTATATAATTTTTCCAACTTATTTGGTTATAGCTTATCTCCCTTAAGTAGAAGATAAGCTACACAAGAGCAAAGATTTTTTTTTTTTCTTTTTTGGTGCATTGTATCCTAGTGTCTACTGGAGAAGGAAATGGCAACCCACTCCAGCTGGAGAATCTCAGGGACGGGGGAGTCTGGTGGGCTGCTGTCTATGGGGTCGCACAGACTTGGACACGACTGAAGTGACTTAGCAGCGGCATCCTAGTGTCTAAAACAAAACTGGGCATGTGTGAGGCCTATTGCAAGTTGTAAATAAATAAACAACTGAATTAGTAAGTTGAGACTCTGTAAGGCTATCCCCAGGCAGCATGCAAATAATAGGCAAGTGGGAGAATAACAGAGGAAAATATAAAACAGCTTATCTCCTTTAGATATTTATAGTGGGGATTCATGAAATAGGCCAAATAACAAAGAGGAGAAGAGGGCTGAATAGCAGCACACACTATAAACATATATGTGAAATCATTCACCTTTTATAAAGAACTACTGAATTTAAATTGGTAGTAATTCAAATTGTCCTCTGTAGTGGATTCTAGATGGTAGACATGTCATGTGAAAATCCAAATAAGTTATTTAGAAATTAATGAGAAATGTTTGTAGCTTCACCATGTGTCTGTAAGGTAATAATGAAAGATGCTTATTTTCCATTTGGTATGGTACCAGAAAGTGTAGAAAAGACTAGCACTTATTCTGACACTCTCTGGCATCCTTTTGCAGAACAAAAATGAGATGATGATAGTGTCTCATGATATTTGATCTTCCGTGTAACATAATGCATTATGTGATTTAATGTAAGTAAAGAACACTTTCTCTTGGGTTACAATCCTCCTACCATTTTGTGACGTCTGCTTCCATATGACTCTCTCAATATTGCTTCATTTCATGTGGCTTTGTATACCTCTCCACATTTTATAATTTATGTTGGTGTTTATCCTTTTTTATTTCATTCTATATCTGAAATTATGCAGCTTTTATTTTCAGGAAATTAGAATAAGTTCTTTTCTATTCTTTTTCTAAATTCATGTTTTCATCAAAGTTAACTGTGTACTTATAGAACATCCTTATTTTTCCCATTCCCCAAACCTGCCAATACTGTATCATTATATCATAATTGTAGAAAGATCATTTCTTGGCATTTGGTTATTCTGACCATGTAAACTTTTCAATGCTGAGCCCCAAAATAAACTATGATTTCTTTTCCTTAGAGTTGATAATTATCTTGTATATTAATCAAGATAGACCAGGCTATGCTACAGTAAGAAATAACCCACCTCTTGATAGGAAGAAGGTTAAAAAAAAAATCTGGGCTGTATTTTAAAACTATCACATGTGAGTTCTGGTCAAATCTATTGGCCAGAAATAGTCATATGATTCTAAGTGCAAGAGGGAAAGGAAATATATTCCTCCCATGTGTCCAGAGGAAAAGAAGCATCAGATAATGAGTGAGCCCTCTCTACCACATTTTTTTCCTTCCTTTTTTTTTTGGCTAAGTTTTCCATGCAGGCCTCAATAATCCAACCCCAAACTCTGCCAGTTGCCATCTTTTAGAAAGTTCATTCCTGTTAGCTCTTCTGTCAATTTCACCTTCTTGAGGACTCTCTCCTACAATCTTCTGCCCTGCTCCAGTCAATCAGGCCTGGTTGTCCTTGATATCTGGGGCAGAGAAAGCATCCTGGATCTCCCTTCACCATTTTCTAGGGCATTTCCTTCACTTTTCTTTAGAAGTAAATTGCCTGTTCCTCGTAGCCCATGTCTTCATTCCTAGTTTATTCTTTTACTTGCATGTGTGTGCTTGTCTGTGTTTATATATAGAGAGAGATAGAGAGCACATCTTCAAGTACCTTCTTAAAAAAGATGCATGAGAGAGACTGGTTCAAGATGGTGGAGTAGAAGGATGAGTGCTCACATCCTCCTGTGAGTGCACCAAAATTCCAACTAGCTGTTGACCAACCATCAACAGGAAGATGCTGGAACCCACCAAAAAAGATACCCCACAACCAAAGACAAAGGAGAAGCCACAACAAGATGGTAGGAGGGGCACAATCATGATCAAATCAAATCTCATACCCACCAGGTGGGAAACCCACAAATTGGAGATCAATATTACCAAAGAAGTTCTGCCACTGTTGTGAAGGTTCTGAGCCCTATGTCAGGCTTCCCAGTCTGGGTATTCAGCAAAGGGACTAGGAGTCTCCAGTGAAACAGATTTTGAAGGCCAGCAGGATTTGATTACAGGACTCCCATAGGACCAGGGGAAACAGAGACTCCACTCCAGGAGGGCACACACACAAAAATCTTGTGTGCCCAGGATCCAGGGGAAAGGAGCAGTGACCCCACAGGATACTGAACCACATCTACCTGTTAGTGTTTGAGGATCTCCTGCGAAGGCGTGGATCAGCAGTGGCTCACTGCAGGGATGGGGGCACTGGCAGCAGTAGTCCTAGGAGGTGCCCCTTGGTGTGAGCCCTCTTGGAGGCTGCCATTAGTCCTACCATGGCAGCTTCTCAGGTGGCTCTACTGGTAAAGAGCCTACCTGCCAATGAGAGAGACATAAGAGATGTGGGTTTGATACTTGGGTTGGGAAGATCCCCTGGAGGAGGATATGGCAACCCACTCCAGTTTTCTGGCCTGGAGAATCCCATGGACAGAGGAGCCTGGTGGGCTACAGCCCATGGGGTTGCAAAGAGTAGGACATAACTGAATTGACTTAGCATGAAGGCATGCATGCAGGGCCTTTAGACTCCAGGGCTGGGTAACCTCTGGTCAAACTAATAAGGAGGGAGTGCAGCCCCATCCATCAGCAGATAATTGGATTAAGAGCACAGCCCTGTCCACTAGAGCAAGACCCAGTTTTCCCCACGATCAGTACCTCCCATCAGGAAGCTTGCACAAGCCTTAGCCTCATTCATCAGAGGGCAGACAGAAGAAGCAAGAAGAACCATGATCCCACAATGGTTAGAACAAAATCCACATTACAGAAAGTTAATCAGGATGAAAAAGCAGAGAGTTATGTCCCACATGAAGTAACAAAACCCCAGAAAAACAATTAAATGAAGTGGAGATAAGCAATCTTCCAGAAAAAGAATTCAGAATAATGATAGTGAAGATGATCCATGATCTCAGGAAAAGAATGCAAAGGATGCAAGAAACGTTTGCCAAAAACCCAGAAGAACTATCAAGAACAAACAGAGACACATAATACTAGAAGGAATCAATAGCAGAATAACCGAGGCAGAGGAACAGATAAGTGACCTGGAAGACAAAAGGAAGAAATCATAGCCAATAAAAGAATATTACAAAACAAAACAAAACAAGAGATGAAGACCGCATAAGAGACCTCTGAGACAACATTAAATGCACCAACATTCATATTTATAGGGGTCCCAGAAGGAGAAGAGAGGGAGAGAAAGGACCTGAGAAAATATTTTATGAGATAATCAGCTGAAAACTCCCCTAGCATGGGAAAAGAAATAGTCAGCTAAGACCAGGAAGTGCAGAGTACCAGGAAAGATAGACCCAAGAAGGAACATGCTCAAGACACAAAGTGATCAAATTGATAAAAATTAAAGACAATCTATTAAAAGAAATGAGGGAAAAATGACTAATAACATATAAGCCAACTCCCATAACTTTCAGCTGATTTTTCAATAGAAACCCTCTAAGCCAGAAAGGAATAGCATGATATATTTAAAGTGATGAAAGGGAAGAACCTACAATCAAGAATACACTACTCAGCCTTCAGATTTGATGGAGAAATCAAAAGCTTTCCAGACAAGCAAAATTCAAGAGAATTCAGCACCACCAAACCAGCTTTACAATAAATGCATTTCTCCAGACAGGAAACACAAGAGAAGGAAAAGAAAAAATAAACTCCAAACAATTAAAAAAATGGTAATAGGATCATATATATCAATAATTACCTTAAATGTAAATGGATTAAATGCACCAACCAAAAGACATAGACTGGCTGAGTGGATACGAAAACAAGACCCAATATATGTTGTCTACAAGACACCCGCCTCAGACCTAGGGTCATTTACAGACTGAAAGTAAGGGGATGGGAGAAAGTATTTCATGCAAATGGAAATCAAAAGAAAGCTAGAATAGCAATACTCATATCAGACAAAATAGACTTTAAAACAAAGACTGTTATAAGAGAAAAGAAGGATACTACATAACAATCAAGGGATCAATCCAAGAAGATATAACCATTATAAATATATATGCACCCAACACAGGAGCACTTCAATATGTAAGGCAAATACTAACAACCATAAAGGGAGAAATCAACAGTAATACAATAAGAGTGGGCCACTTTCATCAATGGACACATCATTCAGAGAGAAAATTAATAGGGAAACACAGACCTTATGTGACACTTTACACCTGATGAACTTAATTGGTATTTATAGAGCATTCCATCCAAAAATAGCAGGCTGTACATTTTTCTCAAGTGCACATGAAAGGTTCTCCAGGATTGACCACATGCTGGGCCACAAGGTAGGCTTTGGTTAGTTTAAGAAAACTGAAATCATATCAGGCATCTTTTCTGATCATAATGCTATGAAATTACAAATAGAAGGACTGATGCTAAAGCTACAATACTTTAGCCACCTATAACCAAAGAATCCCACTCCTGGGCATTTATCTGGAGAAAATATGGTCCAAAAGGATACATGCACCCCAATGATCACTGCAGCATTGTTTACAATAGCCAAAACACGGAAGCAATCTAAATGCCCATCAACAGAGGAATAGATAAAGATGTGGTACATATAAAAAATGGAATATTACTCAGCCATTAAAAAGAATGAAATAA
Organism: Tragelaphus eurycerus; assembly: GCA_935064755.1. Classification (NCBI taxonomy): domain Eukaryota; kingdom Metazoa; phylum Chordata; class Mammalia; order Artiodactyla; family Bovidae; genus Tragelaphus; species Tragelaphus eurycerus. The sequence goes on along the minus strand of CAKXYN010000126.1, from coordinate 536,198 downwards.
TGCTATTTGCAGCAACATGGGTGGATCTAGAAATTGTCATACTGAGTGAAGTAAGTCAGACAGAGAAGGAGAAATATCATATGACATCCTTTAATGTAGAATCTAAAAAGAAATAATACAAATGAACTTACTTATAAAACGGAAACAGACTCACAGACTTAGAGAATGAACTATGGTTGCCAGGGGAAAGGATGAGGGGAAGGGATAGTTACGGAGTTTGGGATGGACAGGTACACACAGTATATTTAAAATGGATTACCAACAGGGACATACTGTACAGTACAGGGAACTCTGCTCAGTGTTATGTGGTAGCCTGGAAAGGAGGGGAGTTTCGGGAGATTGGATACACGTACATGTATGGGTACATATATGTACGTGTATATGTATGAGTCACTTTCCTGTTCATCTGAGTCACAACACTGTTAATTGGCTATACCCTAAAACAAAATAAAAAGCTTAAAAAAAAAAAAGATACATGAGGAAAAAAAATGCATGAGGTAATATTTTGAAGTTTTGCATGTTTTTATTCTGTTTTCACAGTTGAATGGTCAGACACAGAATTCTTTCAGAATTTTGAAGTCTTTCCATTGCTTTCGAGGTTCAATTGTTGTTTACAGGAAGTGTGAAGTCAATCTGATTCCTGATCTTTTTTATGTGATCTATTACCTATTATCCCATATCCCTTCCTTGCCCTACTCCAGAAGTTTGTAGGAACTTTTATGTGGCCCCAGGGTTTAGAATTTCATGACAATGTCCCTTAGGATGTGTCTACTTTTATCTATTGTGCTGGACTCTTCTAATCTGAAAACTCAGGTCCCTACATCTTGGAAATATTTTTAAAAATGCTTCACTGATCATTTCTTTCCTGTTTTTTCTGTTCCATTTTTCTGGAATGCCTGTTGCATTTTTATTGAACCTACTGGAACAGTCCTCTAACTAAAAAAAATATATATATATTTTTCCCCCTATTTTCTAAGTCATTGTCCTTTTGTCCTATTTTTTGAGAGACTTCCCCAACTTTATATTGTGTTTTATTTTTTTTCTATTGTGTTTCCAAAAGCTCTTTTTTTCTCAGAATATTCTTTTGAAAAAACAGTATCTATTCTTTTATGATTTTAATATTTTCCTATTTTCCCTCTGAGAAAATTAAAGACAGGGTTTTTTTGGGGGAGGGATTGTACTTCAGAAACATTCTCTTCTCCCTTATCAAATTTGTTTTTCTGGTTGCTTTTGGCTTCTGTTTATTTCAGTTTCTAGATTTCTATTTTGGAGTTCCTAATATTTCTTGTAATCTTTCATTGAGACTAAAAGCCTAACTCATAAGATGATCAGGATGGATCACTTAGTTGAAGAATTGCTAATGCTGGTATCGTAAGTCTTTCTTCTTGGCCTGGTCAAATTCTTCTAAAATGATTTCGCCAATGTTCTGTTTGAAGGGTGAAGGTCTGATTGTCAGCATTCTGGAAGCTAAGTCAGGGAAGAAGGCTAGACAGTCTTAGCATACAACATGTACACATTCACTTAAAGTCCTTACTTCTAATAAGGGATCCCAACCTCAATTATGCCTGATCATTTCAGTAAGAGATTGCATGTTTAACTTTTTCAAAGAATAAATTTCTAGTTTTTTGTCAATATGCGGGAAGAGGAAGTCAACTGTTGCATGGAATGGTGGAGGGGGTGTGAGGACTCAATCTTTCTTAAACAGATTGACAATCAATGATCTTTATTCAGAAGTATCCTTAATTCAGAAGTATTTGGTGTTACCATTCACTGGGTCTTTAGAGAACTCAATGATATATACTGGTTTGGTTTTTCGCTTTTCCCACTCCCTAGCTTAGAATCTAATTTTCTTTAAATTGCTAATTCATGTATCATTCCTCCATCAGATTTTTTTTTTGCTGTTGTCTTCTTACCTAGTCTTGCTAGGATCTATGGTTAAAAACCAAAACTGTCACTTTAGTGAGGTTTCAGGAAAAAAAAAGCTAAAAAAGGCATAATTATTCAATCTGCTGTCATTACTGGAAGCCACTTCTTCCAGTTTATTGTTATTGCTTCCTATTGTTATTTCTCTTACTACTGACATATCCTTCATGTCCCAGCAGCGAGGACCACATTCCTTCAGATACATCCTCTGAAACAAGCCCTCACCCTACACACAGAAGACAATTTTTCCCTTTGTTCTGCCACCAGAACTTATTTTAGTACTTACCAGCCTTTATTCCAATTATTTATTATCTTTCTTTGCTATAAGTCTGTGAGAAAGATCTCTAATTGTCCCCCAGGGTCTATTCTCCCTGTCTTCTTTTAGTAATAGAACTCCATGAATTTTTGCTTGCACACAGCAACTCATAGAAACTATATTTCCCCAGTTTTCTTAGTTAGTTTTGGCATATCACTAAGTTTGGATCAATGGAACATGATAAATAACATGTGCAGTCTGAGGTTCATCTGCTTAAAGAAGCCATTTGCCATAGGCTGTTTCTTTCTCCTTCTTGCTTGTTAGGAATAGCAACGACTGGAAAACCCTGGAAACTGATGCTGAGGCATAGTCACCTAAATAGTCCAGAACTGCTCATGCTGGACCATTAACACAGGGGAGAGAGAAACAAAATTCTGTATCATTTAAGGTACCATATTTGGCCAGTTTCTGGATTGCAATATAGTCTGTAGTCTATCCGGTATTGGAGAAGGCAATGGTACCCCACTCCAGTACTCTTGCCTGGAAAATCCCATGGACAGAGGAGCCTGGTAGGCTGCAGTCCATGGGGTCGCTAAGAGTCGGACACGGCTGAGCAACTTCCCTTTCACTTTTCACTTTCATGCACTGGAGAAGGAAATGGCAACCCACCCCAGTGTTCTTGCCTGGAGAATCCCAGGGACAGGGGAGCCTGGTGGGTTGCCATCTATGGGGTCGCACAGAGTTGGACACGACTGAAGTGACTTAGCAGCAGCAACAGCTATCCAGTATAGAGACAACATGGACCTTGAATGTGAGACTACATCTTATTTATTTTTACATCTATTTTTGTATAGTGCCTTATACCCAGATAATTTAAATAAATGCATAGATTTCCACAGGTAAATCATCATCCTGATGGATTTTAGTTTCTCTCAAAAAAAAAAAATAGAAAGCTAGTTCATAGTACTTTTGAAATTTTAGAACACCATAGCCAGTATTTGCTTGTAGCTTTGCTTAATACCCTCGGAGAAGGCCATGGCACCCCACTCCAATACTCTTGCCTGGAAAATCCCATGGACAGAGGAGCCTGGTAGGCTGCAGTCCATGGGGTCGCTAGGAGTTGGACACGACTGAGCGACTTCACTTTCACTTTTCGCTTTCGTGCACTGGAGAAGGAAATGGCAACCCACTCCGGTGTTCTTGCCTGGAGAATCCCAGGGACGGGGGAGCCTGGTGGGCTGCTGTCTATGGGGTCGCACAGAGCTGGACACGACTGAAGTGACTTAGCATTGCAGCAGCAGCCCTAGTCATAACTTTGCCTTTTCATGACTATTCATGTAATTTCATGGCTGCAAACACCATCTACAGTGATTTTGAGCCCTCAAACATTCAGAAAACTGACACTGATTTCCACTGTTTCCTCATCTATTTCCCATGGGAAGTAGATGAGGAACAGATGGAAACAGTGATCTTAGATTTCTTAATTTTGAGGGGCTCTAAAATCACTGTAGATGGTCATTGCAGCCATGAAAGTTAAAAGAGGCAACCTTGGAAGGACAATATGACCAACCTAGATAGCATATTCAAAAGCAGAGACATTACTTTGCCAACAAAGGTCCGTCTAGTCAAGGCTATGGTTCTTCCAGTGGTCACGTATGGATGTGAGAGGTGGACTGTGAAGAAAGCTGAGCGCCGAAGAATTGATGCTTTTGAACTGTGGTGTTGGAGAAGACTCTTGAGAGTCCCTTGGACTGCAAGGAGATCCAACCAGTCCATCCTAAAGGAGATCAGTCCTGGGTGTTCATTGGAAGGAATGGTGCTAAAACTGAAACTCCCAATACTTTGACCACCTCATGCGAAGAACTGACTCACTGGAAAAGACCCTGGTGCTGGGAGGGATTGGGGGCAGGAGGAGAAGGGGACGACAGAGGATGAGATGGCTGGATGGCATCACCGACTCAATAGACATGAGTTTTAGTAAACTCCGGGAGTTGGTGATGGACAGGGAGGCCTGGCGTGCTGTGATTCATGCGATTGCAGAGTCGGACACGACTGAGCGACTGAACTGAACTTGCTTAATATCCAGTATCTTTCCTTGTTTATCAAGGCAAAAAACTTCATATAAATTCTTCTGTTGCAGTGGGTTGGGTTCATTCCTGTTACAGCATGCAGAGGAAAGTTGATTGTCGTAGCAGCCACAAGTGTTTGCTGTCAGTTATCAGCACCATTTCTATTGTGTGAAGCTATTTCTCCTTTTGTTTCTGAATAGAGCTGAAAAATAATGGTTTGAGTAGACACAGTAATTAACCTGGATCTATAGAGATGGGAGTGGGGTGGGGTTGTACACAAACAAAATATTTTTAGGGTAGAAACTACATGGAGCTGAGGTCAACGTTACTCACTCATGACTGACTCTTGGCGACCCATGGACTACACAGTCCACAGAATTCTCCAGGCCAGAATAATGGAGGGAGTAGCCTTTCCCTTCTCCAGGGATCTTCCCAAACCAGGGATGGAACCGAGGTCTCCTGCATTGCAGGTGGATTCTTTACCAACTAGCTATCTGGGAAGCCTAAAAGTGAAAGTCGCCCAGCCGTGTCTGACTCTTTGCCACGCCACAGACTATACAGTCTCTGAAATTTTCTTGGATTTTATTTTCAATTCAACTCTCACTAATTTACCTTACCTCCAATAGATCTCTCCTATACAATTAGTTATACCTTCTCTTCCACTTCTAATTCTCTTTTCAGAATCAGTCCTATCAAATATGTCTTAAATTTCATCTCATATTTGCTTCATTAACTTTTGATTTCCTACTCCCAGAACCTTTCTGTAGCCCTTAAAACAAGGGAAGGAACCTTTTAATTTTGAAACGGAGACCTGACGAAGTCATCTAGGAGCACCAGCAAAAGAGAGAGAGGGCTTCCCTGGTGGCTCAGCACTAAAGAATTCACCTGTCAGTGCAAGAGACATGGGATCAATCCCTGACCTAGGAAGATCCTACATGCCGTGGAACAACTAAGCTCGTGTGCCACAACGACTGAGCCTGTGCTCGAGAGCTTGGGAGCTGCAGCTGCTGAGCCGAGGTGCCTCAGCTACAAAGTCTGCACACCCGAGAGCCTCTGCTCTGCAACAAGAGAATCCATTGCAATCAGGAGCCTGTGGACCACAACTAGAGAGTAGCCACTGCTCACTGCAATTAGAGAAAAACCTGTGCAGCAAAAAAGACCTAGCACAGTCAAAACTAAAATGATAAATAATTTTTAAAAAGAGACAGAGAATCAAATAAGAGAAGAAACCATGAGAGGTTCTCAAATATATTCTAAAATTTAAGGAACTGCCTACACTTTTTCTCTGAACCGTTCTAATCTCTCTATTGATTCCCCAAATCAGTTCAGTTCAGTCGATCAGTCGTGTCTGACTCTTTACAACCCCATGGACTGCAGTACGCCAGGCCTACCTGCCCATCACCAACTCCCAGAGCTTACTCAAACTCATGTCCATCGAGTCAGTGATGCCATCCAACCATCTCATCCTCTGTTGTTCCCTTTTCCTCCCGCCTTCAATCTTTCCCAGCAACAGGGTCTTTTCTAATGAGTCAGTTCTTCCCATCAGGTGGCTGAAGTATTGGAGTTTCAGCTTCAGCATCAGTTCTTCCAATGAATATTCAGGACTGATTTACTCTAGGAAGGACTGGTTGGATCTCTGTGCAGTCCAAGGGACTCTCAAGAGTCTTCTCCAGCACCATAGTTCAAAAGCATCAATTCTTCAGCACTCAGCTTTCTTTATGGTATAACTGTCACATCCATACATGACTACTGGAAAAAGCATAGCTTTGACTGGATGGACCTTTGTTGGCAAAGTAATGTCTCTGCTTTTTAATATACTGTCTAGGTTGGTCATAGTTTTTCTTCCAAGGAGCAAACGTCTTTCAATTTCATGGCTGCAGTCACCATCTGCAGTGATTTTGGAGCCCAAGAAAATAAAGTCTGTCACTGTTTCCATTTTTCCCCCATCTATTTGCCATGAGATGATGGGACCAGATGCCATGACCTTAGTTTTCTGAATGTTAAGTTTTAAGAAAACTTTTTCACTCTTCTCTTTCACTTTCATGAAGAGGCTCTTTAGTTCTTCACTTTCTGCCATAATGGTGGTGTCATCTGCATAGCTGAGGTCATTGATATTTCTCCTGGCAATCTTGATTCCAGCTTGTGCTTAATCTAGCCCAGCATTTCACATGATATACTCTGCATATAAGTTAAATAAGTAGGGTGGCAATATACAGCCTTGACATACTCCTTTCCCTATTTGGAACCAGTGTTGTTCCATGTCCAGTTCTAACTGTTGCTTCTTGACCTGCATACAGATTTCTCAGGAGGAATTTCAGGTGGTCTGATATTCCCATCTCTTGAATTTTCCACAGTTTGTTGTCATCTACACAGTCAAAGACTTTGTTGTAGTCAATAAAGCAAAAATCGATATTTTTCTGGAACTCTCTTGCTTTTTCAATGGTCCAGTGGATGTTGGCAATTTGATCTGGTTCCTCTGCCTTTTCTAAATCTAGCTTGAACATCTGGAAGTTCATGGTTCACGTACTGTTGAAACCTAGCTTGGAGAATTTTGAGCATTACTTTGCTAGTGTGTGAAATGAGGGCACTTGTATGATAGCTCGAACATTCTTTGGCATTGCCTTTTTTGGGACTGGAATGAAAACTGACTTCTTCCAGTCCTGTGGCCACTGCTCAGTTTTCCAGATTTGCTGGCATATTGAGTGCAGCATTTTCACAGCATCATCTTGGGATATGAAATAGCTCAGCTGGAATTCCATCACCTCCACTAGCTTTGTTTGTAGTAATGCTTCTTAAGGCTCATTTGACTTCGCATTCCAGGATGTCTGGCTCTAGGTGAGTGATCACACTATCATGGTTATCAGGGTCATGAATATCTTTTTTGTACAGTTCTTCTGTGTATTCTTGTCACTTCTTCTTAATATCTTCTGCTTCTGTTAGGTCCATACCATTTCTATCCTTTATTGTGCTCATCTTTGCATGAAATGTTCCCTTGGCGTCTTTGATTTTCTTGAAGAGATCGCTAGTCTTTCCCATTCTATATAATGGGACTCTGGGCTGGGAAACACCATGTATGTCTTGGGTGTTTACAAAGTATATTAGAATATTAGTATTATACTAAAGCTCTGAGAAATCTTGCAAAACCCAAGCATTTCTAACAGTATTTGATCAAGGAAACTTTTACTCAAATTATACCTATTACTTTGAAAAATGCTACTCTGAAGAAAAATGATAAACAATGCCTAGAATTTGAGAATCTATACTTTTTTTAAACTGTCTTCTCTTATAGCCAAGAAGTTCATAGTATCTATTAACTCCCATTTGCAGTATTCTCTCTTGATCTCTCCTCAGAGAAGAGGGTTCAGTTCGGGCCACACACTATTCTTTTGTATTTCTGAGGCAGGAGTCTGTTATTAAAGCTGTCCTCTAGTCTTATCTGTTTCAGGTCATATCGCACTATGTCCTACAAAACAGAAATACATTTGGAAAGGCTGAGGAATCAGATGAAAAACTACTTTTGATACAGGAAGATGATTTAGACAGAGATTCTGACCAATTACACAAAAAGTAGGGGAAGAAATAGGCACATGCATGCTTGCTAAATAACTTCAATTGTGTCCAACTCTTTGTGACCCTAGACATTGTAGCCCACCAGACTCCTCTGTCCATGGAAATATCCCCCGCTAAGAATACTGGAGTGGGTAGCCATTCCCTTCTCTAGGGGATTTTCTCAACCCAAATATTGAACCCGGGTCTATCTGTACTGCAGGCAGATTCTTTATGGTCTGAGCCACAACAGAAGGATAATATTTTGCCAAGAAAAGTCACTGATAACTTTTGGGGCCTGGCTTGCTAAAGACCTTTCTCAGGTGACTCTAATGCACTCATTATACCAGTGAAGTGGAAATAAACCTAAGAGAGAAGTCTCTGTTACCCTACCAATTCTTTTGGCATTGTGACATTTTTGATAGTTTATTTATATACTAGATATTGGTACGAGTGGATGGTCTTCAAGACTTACTCCCAGTTAAAAAAAAATTTTATTTAGCATATTAGTCCTCAATTAAAAATGAATCATTACCATAGGAAGGAAATAGAAAAAAAAACAAAATTCAGTACATTTTAAGAATGTTTTAAAGAACACTAAGATTTTAAGCCAAAATAAAATAATATGCCACCAAGCCATCTACAGTTACTCAGTCATGCTTATATACAGAACTGCTGCTGCTGCTGCTGCTAAGTCGCTTCAGTCGTGTCCCACTCTGTGCGACCCCACAGACGGCAGACCACCAGGCTCCTCCGTCCCTGGGATTCTCCAGGCAAGAACACTGGAGTGGGCTGCCATTGGCTTCTCCCATGCATGCATGCACAGTAAGTCGCGCCAGTTGTGTCTGACTCTGATATACAGAGCTACTATCGCTATTTTGAAACTCTTTCACAGCTTAAACTAAAAATATACTTTTAACTTTGAAGTGTACTGGACCTCTGTTTCACATTTTTCTGGAACTCCTATAGCTCAGAATAGTACTTTATTAGATGAAGTGATTCCTTTCAGAAAACAATGGGCTTTTAATGATATTTGTTTCATGATAAATGAAGTAGACTGTGTAGGGTAATAATTTTTAAATAAACTCTGAATTACATATTGTCAGAATTGATTAAAAGTTAGTGATATTTTGAGGCAGATTTATTAGTATCATAAAGTATAGGTTTTGTAGGATTTCACTTCAGAAAGAGTGAAAATATTTTATTAAAGTAAAAACTGATGATTTCTGGTGTGTGTGTGTGTGTGTGTGTGTGTGTGTGTGTGTGTGTGTACCTCAGTATTATTTGAGTGGTTCACCTTTCTTTTCCACTACTTCATAGAACAAACTGGAAGAATGCAGATTTCTTCTAACTCAGGATAAGAATAACTGGCTCTTTAAAGCATCAAAATAAATAATCTCTGATCATTCCAAGAAGTTGCTCTTTCAACTTTAAGTAAAATGGCTATATGGAGGCTAAGTTGTTAAGAAATCTTTATATACTATCAAAACTGACCAACAATGGGTAGAAATTTATTCTCTCTCTTTCTCTGAGACTAAGCAAAAGCACTTTTCTTCACGGGAAAACTTTACTGAGTGATCCATATACTGACAACATTACTAAATTTTTTTCTAGGCATTTCCTTGAAAGCTAAATGTGGGGCCAGAGTGTCAGAATAGGTGGTCATTGATGCAGCATGATGAGAGGAAACTCCAACACCCTTCAGCCACAGATTCACAACTCAACAGGGAAACATTACCTCAAGATGATACAAGGTGGTCATTCTCTTTTAGAACAGAAATACTCCTAGAAGAACCCTTATTCTTTTAATATTTTTGTATCTCTTGGTCTTCCAGCTACTTCTGTCTCTGAAGCTAGGATGGAGAAGTAAGGAATGGCTTTTCAACTGAGATGTGAGGGAAAATAGAAGAGTTGGTCTAGAAGAGTTGGTCAAGATCTTACTATTCAAAAACAGTAGGAAAGAAAACATAGGCAAGCACCAAAGGCCCTAAGAATGCATTCTACTTACTTTGCAATTTTGCCTACTGCTGGCCTAGGGTCTTCAAACACTGAAGCACAATATTTAGTCTACTTTATTTACAATATTTAGTTACTAAAGAGGATGTATAATCACCTTCATATACCAATATGTCATTGAGGTTATGGCTACATAGGAAAATCAATTGATTCATTGAAGAAAAAGGAAATTAAGAAAACTAATCACGGGTTTTTGAAATTAATGGCTAGGTTCTTTTTTTTTTTTAATGGCTAGCTTCTTAACTGTACTGACTATGCAATCACTCAAAATGGTCTGAATGTTCTGAATGGACAGCGCAAATTTCAGCATATAAAAATACACTTGGCTAAGAGGGTCATCTTTCTAGATTCTGCTACACTTGCTAGAAATGATGCTGGCTTCTTTTTACATATCACTTTACTCTGAAACATGAGAAAGTATACTTTTTGTGGTGACTGCTCACTTTTTTCTTCTGTGAATTTCTCTTTCCCCAAAAGTAGACTCCTACAGATTCATTTGCTTTGTATGACTCATAAAACATATCTCGATATTTGTATAATTCCTTTGTATTTTATGTGTATATTATCTTAATAACCCAACTCTAGGGGAGCTGACTCACTGACCAATCCAAAAATTGATATTTTTTCTTTTAAGAATTTGAATAAGAGGCTCAGGGCCTGACACAGTCAGGAGCTGACAGCACTGGATAATGGAGAATGACTAGAGAGAAAACCCACAAACACATGTTGTTAGAACACCTGTATGTTCACTGAGATTTTGCTTCTCATGAAATCGGTATCATTTATAATTTATCCCTTATATCTAATCTAATTTGGCTGTATTTCTGTTACTCACAACACAAATAATTTTAATCAAAACACTGTATTATCTGATCACTCAATAAAAATAGAGCCCAGCTTTCTATTGTTTCTAATAACTTGGAACTACAGCAGCCTGCAATGATTATAGCACTTGACTGCAAACAATCTTTGTTCTGTTACTTATGTAATTATGAGCCCACCAATCCACTATCAGAAAATCTCTATCGACAATCATGAACCACAGTAAGGAGGGTGGAGATCAAACAAAGTTTCCTTAAAAAACAAAAACAGGACTTCCAGGCTGGTGCAGTAGTAAAAAAATCTGCCTGCCAACACAGGGGACATGGGTTTGATCCCTGGTCTGGGAAGATTCCACATGCTGTGGAACAACTAAGCCCATGCGGCCACAACTGCTGAGTCTATGCACCTTGGAGCCTGTGCACCCTATAGCCTGCATGCAGCAACTTCTGGCCTGGAATAGTACAACTACTGAAGCCCACGCGCCCAGAGCCTATGCTCCTGCCAACAAGAGAAGCCACCACAATGAGAAGCACGTGCGCTGCAGTGAAGCGTAGCCCCCACTTGCTGCAACGAGAGAAAGCCTGCGCAAAGCAGTGAAGACCCAGTGCAGCCGAAACTAAATAATTAATTAAAAACAAAAGAAAAACCCATTCAGTTTAGAAATCTTAAATGATCTCTTAAGGCAAAATAGAAAATGTTCATGATGCTTACTTTTAAAATTATGAACAGAAAACGAACCACTTTTAAATATTTACTTCATATGAATGTTTTGAAGTGACAAAAGAGAAAACAGAGACCTAAGGGAGGCAGAGGGATAAACAAAGAGAAATAAGCTAAAAAGAAATGAGATCAAAAAAGACACATTAAAATGAAATGAAAGAAGAGAAGGTGTGAGGAAACTACGAGTAGAAACTGACAGATGAAGAGGGTAAAGGAAAATTAAAAAATAAGGAGTTTAAGGAAGGGTAAGACACATAAGGAAGAGAAAGATACACAGTAGAAGAGGAGCTAGAGGAAAAGGTTAACGAATATCTGCAGATTTTCCATTGCTCCAAACTTCAAAAGTTTACTTGGTTCTGCTCAAAGAATGTGACTGCTGCTGCTGCTGCTGCTAAGTCGCTTCAGTCGTGTCCGATTCTGTGCGACCCCATAGATGGCAGCCCACCAGGCTCCCCGTCCCTGGGATTCTCCAGGCAAGAACACTGGAGTGGGTTGCCATTTCCTTCTTCAACGCATGAAAGTGAAAGTGAAGTCGCTCAGTCGTGTCCAACTCCTAGCGACCCCATGGACTGCAGTCTACCAGGCTCCTCCGTCCATGGTATTTGCCAGGCAAGAGTACTGGAGTGGGGTGCCATTGCCTTCTCCAGACTAAAGCAATTCATCAAAGGGGTTTCCCACAAATGATACTACTTAGAACACTACCAATCATAGATTTTCATATTTTAAGAATAGCCCTTCAAATAAATGGTGAAAATGCTAGTTTAATCAAAGGTAAACATGTTTCTTTACTCAAGACTTCTTGGCATCTTTGATATGAATTTTGTAAGAGAGAAATGGAATACAAGGATTTTCAAACTTATTTGATTAGAGAACCCATCCTTTAAAAAGAATCACATGGTCTGAGTGTTCTGCAGAACACACTTTGAGAAGCACTGCACTAGGAGGCCATTATTCTTTGAGCTTTACAACCTCTGGTTGTAATTGTAATACCCCAAAGGCCACACAACAGGAAATAAAACGCCAAATCTGGCTTGAAGCTTCAGATTTTCTACCCCCACAGCTAATGTTGCTATATCTCATTTTATCTTCAGATTGCCTTAAATGCTTTCATAAGAAACATTCAAAATTTATGTTCTTACATTTGGTGCTCTCTGTATGTCTAATCATATTTACATTTATTCATCCCCATTAATACTGTTAAACAATATTTTTGTTTCCTTTCCTGCTAAATTTCTCTCACTATGATGATTGAAAAATAGAAGTGGTGACTGTTAGTTTCACCCAGTGCCTGCAACGCCGAATCCATCTTCCCCTTTCACCTAGCACGTGGCAGCCCTGCGTAAGTGTGGCCTTGTGACCTCTTTCTCCTCCATGAACTGAGAGCTGAAGTAATCTGCACCACTCTGGCCTCACCTGCTTAAAAGCAATATTCCTTGATGCAGATCCTTTCTTTCCCCTCTCCCTGAACAGGCACACAGTGTGCCTGCAACCCAGCTTTGTCCACAGAGATGATGATAATGTTCTAGGGATGGTAGGAAAGAAAGAGAAGGCATCTGAATGATGGCCTGGATAGTAAGAGAGTAAAAGGCATCTGAATGATGGTCCTGAATGATGGACCACTTACCTAGAGACTGTTAAACAAGAGAGAAATGAACTATCGTTAAATAAGGCAATGTAATTTTAAGTATCCTAAATTAAACAAGAGAGAACTATCGTTAAATAAGGCACTGTAATTTTAAGTATTCTTAATACAGTAATTTAACATTTATTCTGACTAAAACACAGTGTTAATAACAAAAACTTTAACAATTGAGTATTCAATTCAGTTCAGTCGCTCAGTCATGTCCGACTCTTTGCAACCCCATGAATTGCAGCACGCTAGGCCTCCCTGTCCATCACCAACTCTCGGAGTTCACTCAAACTCATGTCCATCGAGTCGGTGATGCCATCCAGCCATCTCATCCTCTGTCGTCCCCTTCTCCTCCTGCCCCCAATCCCTCCCAGCATCAGAGTCTTTTCAATGAGTCAACTCTTCGCATGAGGTGGCCAAAGTACTGGAGTTTCAGCTTTAGCATCATTTCTTCCAAAGAACACCCAGGACTGATATCCTAAAGATGCTCACATATTTATCACTTTTCTAAACTTTTTTCACTTTGATTTTGTTCTCTTTTATTTTTTGTGACTAGTTACTGGCTGGTGCTGCTGCTGCTAAGTCGCTTCAGTCGTGTCCGACTCTGTGCGACCCCACAGACGGCAGCCCACCAGGCTCCCCCGTCCCTGGGATTCTCCAGGCAAGAACACTGGCGTGGGTTTCCATTTCCTTCTCCAATGCATGGAAGTGAAAAGTGAAAGTAAAGTCGCTCAGTCGTGTCCGACTCTTAGCGACCCCATGGACTGCAGCCTACCAGGCTCCTCCGTCCATGGGATTTCCCAGGCAAGAGTACTGGAGTGGGGTGCCATTGCCTTCTCCAGTTACTGGCTACAAGCATATTAATATATGCTCTGAACTTTAAAAACTAAGGCTTTATTAATTATTAGTTTAATAAATTTGGGTAAAAAAAAATGACGAAAAGTGAAAGTTGCTCAGTCCTGTTCTGACTCTTTGCAGCCTCATGGACTGAAATTCTCCAGGCCAGAATACTGGAGCGGGTAGCCTTTCCCTTTTCCAAGGGATCTTCCCAACCAAGGGATGCAACCCAGGTCTTCCACATTGCAGGCAGATTCTTTACCAGCTGGACCACAGGGGAAGCCCACCCTCCGCCCCCCCATTACCCCCCACCCAAAAGATAACTTATGGCTATTGATATCATAGTCATCAGCTCACTATTTTGTTGTCCGGTAACATATTTGTTTATGCTTTTAAGCTATCTCCTAAACTGTCTAAACCCGATTTGTTTTTGTTTATATCTGATCACCAATAAACCTCCAAATAGAATGTAAATGGAATGTTTCCCACAAATTCCTGATTACAGTTAAACAGTATGATTACAACTAATGACATGACTATACATTCATGAACTAAATAGTACCTTTCTATGAAACAAATGCACTTACTCAAAAAAAGTATCTGTATTTTCTTAGAGGAAGGTACAGAATGATTTAACAATAACTGTTTAATGCAATTTTATGGAGAAATTGTTCTACTAAATGAGAGAAAAGCAAGTATTTGGAGGCAGCTACTGATATATATATGATTTTAGGAATACATCTCTGGTAAAGAGCCAAACAAAATATAGTATGACTCACTGTCAGTAAATGTTCCCTAAATGTCCTTGCATTATTATGAGTGTTACTGTCTGATTTAAATGTGTGTGTATGCTCAGTCATGTCCGACTCCTTGTGACCCCATGGACTATAGCCCACCAGCCTCCTATGTCCATGGAATTTTCCAAGCAAGAATAGTGGAGTGAGTCGCCATTTCTTACTCCAGGGGAATCTTCCCTACCTAGGGATCGAAACCTTGTCTCCTGAATTGGCAGGTGGATTCTTTACCACTGGGCTACCTGGGAAGCCAGTTTAAAAAGTATCTATAAAATAAATGTACATTTTTCTTAAAGGCACTAAAAAACGATGTATTTAGCAGAAAAGATCTTTAAAATCTAACAATTTAACCATCCCTTACAATAAGTTTAAGAGTTGCTTTTATGGATTAAAGACCTAAATGGAAGGCCAGAAACTACAAAATTCTTGGAGGAAAACAAGGGCAGAACACTCTCTGATGTAAATCACAACAAGATCCTCTATGACCCACTTCCCAGAGTAATGGAAATAAAAACAAAAATAAACAAACAGGACCCAGTTAAACTTAAAAGCTTTTGTATGATGAAGGAAACTATAAGCAAGGTGAAAAGGCAGCCTTCAGAATGGGACAAAATAGCAGCAAACAAAACAACTGACAAAGAATTAATCTCCAAAATATACAAGCAGCTCACGAAGCTCAATACCAGAAGAATGACCCAATCAAAAAGTGGGCCAAAGAACTAAATAGACATTTCTCCAAAGAAGACAGACAGATGGGTAATAAAAACATGTTAAGATGCTCAACATCACTCATTATTAGAAAAATGCAAATCAAAACCACAATGAGGTATCATCTCACACAGGTCAGAATGGCTGCCATCAAAAAGTCTACAAACAATAAATGCTGGAGAGGGTACGGAGAAAAGGCAACCCTCTTACACTGTCAGTGGGAATGCAAACTGGTACAGCCACTATGGAGAAAAGGGTGGAGATTCCTTAAATAATTGGGAATAGAACTGCCATGCTGCTACTGCTGCTGCTAAGTCGCTTCAGTCATGTCCGACTCTGTGCAACCCCATAGACGGCAGCCCACCAGGTTCCCCCATCCCTGGGATTCTCCAGGCAAGAACACTGGAGTGGGTTGCCATTTCCTTCCCCAATGCATGAAAGTAAGTGAAAGTGAAGTCGCTTAGTCGTGTCCAACTCTTCACGACCCCACAGACTGCAGCCACCAGGCTCCTCCATCTATGGGATTTTCCAGGCAAGAGTATTGGAGTGGGCTGCCATTGCATTCTCCGAGAACTGCCATAGCACTCAGCAATCCCACTGTTGGGCATACACACTGAGGAAACCAGAACTGAAAGAGACACGTGTATCCCAATGTTCATTGCAGCACTCTTTACAATAAATAAGACATGGAAGCAACATAGATGTCCATCAGCGGATGAACGGATAAGGAAGTTATGGTACATATACACAATGGAATATTGCTCAGCAATAAAAAAAGAACACATTTGAGTTAGTTCTAATGAGGAGGATGAAACTGGAGCCTATTATACAGAGTGAAGTACATCCGAAACAGAAACACCAATACAGTATATTAACATATATAAATGGAATTTAGATGGTAATGACAATCCTATGTGCAAGGCAGCAAAAGAGACACAGATGTAAAGAACAGACTTTTGCATTATGTGGGAGAAGGCGAGGGTGGGGATGATTTGAGAGAATAGTACTGAAACATGTATATTACCATATGTAAAATAGATGACCAGTGCAAGTCCAATGCATGAAGCAGGGCACTCAAAGCTGATGCTCTGGGACAACCCAGAGGGATGGGGTGGGGAGGGAGGTGGGAGGGAGGTTCAGGATGGGGGGACACATGTGCACCCATAGCTGATTCATTTCAATGTATGGCAAAAACCACCACAGTATTGTAAAGTAATTAGCCTCCAATTAAAATAAATTAATTTTTTAAAAAAGAGTTACTTTTAAGAAAAGTGTTTTAGACTCAAGAAGATTTTACTACCTATACTTCTTAATTATTAGTAGTTGCTAGAAGTTTAAGGCATAAACTTATGGTATAGAAGTTAAGGTATAAAGAACATGTTTTTACTATATTCACTTTAGTAGCTCAGAGGGTAAGAAGTCTGCCTGCAATTCAGGAGACCTGCGTTCGATCCCTGGGTCAGGAAGATCCCCTGGAGAAGGAAATGGCAACCCACTCCAGTATTCTTGCCTGGAAAATTCCATGAACGAAAGAGCCTGGCGGGCTACAGTCCATGGGGTTGCAAAGAGTTGGACATGACTGAGCAACTTCACTTCACTTTAGAGGGTAGAGCAAGATCTATTGTAAATGCTTTTTACTGACCATGAAATATCCTAATGTTCATCTCTGACTGAGATCACACGTGAATGAATTTGCTGTCAACCTTACAATAGTAAAACTGTAATGAATCTTAGAGATCATGACTCCATTTTACAGATGAGGAATTAGAGTTTGAAAAATTATTTTAAAGGAGGCTTTTTCTCTTTTTCTCAGAGAAGTAGGCTGATCTCACTCAGAATGGGTGTTGGATGGGGTGAGGGGGAGCCATGTTTGGGAAGTATGGTTAAGAAGTACCGATTCCAAAAGTAGAAGACTACCCAATGTTTGCTTTAATGAGTTCCAGTTGATAATAGAACCTTAAAAGAGTCCAAAACACTACAATATATCAGATCCCTTACCCTCCTCTAAAAAAAAAAGTTCTTGAATCCTAAAAATTTTAAATGTGCTTCATATCTGATTCCATCTTAAATATCTAGGAAATGCATACAATTTACATTTAGTTTTTATTTGGCAGTCACTTTTGTGAAATCCTTCAGGGTTTCAGTGAGCATGTAGAATGAGACTATTTATTTGTATTCCTCCTCCATGTAGAAAAGTATTTCCTGATCTATTATCACCCTGGAACGTTAAGTACCTATTATAAATAAAATCAAGGAAAAGTTCCTAACAAATCTCAGTATGTACATCTCTCTTTTCTCCATCAAAGCACCAGTGATGACAAACTTCTAAAGACAACTCAATCCTTAAAAAACAATAACAATGAAACGAACAAAAACTCCTCAGTTGTGGCTGTGTCCTTGGTTGCTGTACAAGACACACTCTCACGGGTCCTGGCCCTGTATTTCTGATGACCACATTCGGTGCTGTGAGATGTTCAGACCATTACCGCATTCATCTCCGTCTGCACGGTGCCCAATGAGCTCATGCTGTAATCTGGCCTGGAGCACTGCTTGCTGTAAAGCTAAACGGATCAATCACGAATCTGGGAATCCTTCTATGCAGTTCTCCGGGGCCGCATAGATGGGAAGCTGCTCGGTCAGAGGAGGAAAAGTGGAGCTTGCAGAAGGGTGGCCAGGTCAGGGCGTGCGCAGCGAGGGACGCTGAGTTTCGGGAGAAGGCAGCAGGGGAGCCGAAGAGTTGGGGATTAAAATGCCAGCAGGGCCAGAGCACTGGGTAAGAGGGGCTGGTGAGGGTGACCTGGGTTCAGGCGGGAAAGGAAAAACGGAAAGGGGGCGCAGGAAATGGGAGCCAAAGAAAGAAGTGAGAAATTGCGGAGGAGGAAGTCGTCCCTGGAAGAGGAGGGGCAAAGGGGAAGCGAGAATGGAGTGTTTGCACTTTCGAGAGAGAAGGGCCAGACCTACTCCCGACTCGGGCCGGTGCAGCCATCGCTTAGGGAGGGGGCCCCAGGCGGACGGAGGGGGCGGCGCGGTCCCTGGGGGGCGGGGGGGGGTGGGGGTCCCAGCGCCCGGGGTCCTACCTGAACCGTTCCTGTCCCGCCGTGTCCCAGAGCTGCAGCTTTATCCTCTTGCCGGGCTCTATCTCCAGCAGACGGGAGAAGAAGTCCACGCCGACGGTGGGGTCGCAGGCTGGGGAGCGCAGCCCAGGAAAGCGGCCCTGAGTGAAGCGGTGCAGGAGGCACGACTTTCCCACGGTGGAGTCCCCGATGACGATGAGGCGGAACTGGTAGATCCAGATGGTCTCCATCGCTCACGTGCCCAGCGGACTCTAAGGCCGCCCCACCCTCCTACCCGCCGCCGGGCAAATAAAGCGGCGGGAACTGTCCGTTCAGCACCTCCCCGGCGCCCGCCAGCCGGCTTCCAGCATATTCCTGCGGCTGCGGCCACCACCAGGTCCCCGCCCTCTCTGGAGGGAGAGGCGGGGCCGGGCCGGGGAAGGGGCGTGGCTTCAGGCCAGGGGGCGGGGCAGGGCAGTGAGGAGGAAGCGGCGGGGAGGGGGGCGCGGAATAGTCTAGCTGCTCGCGGATTCCCGCCCCCGACCTCTGTAAATCAGTTTTCCCCAAAGCTCACTGGGCGCTTTGGGTGTGGTGAAAGGACGTGACAGCAGCAATGACCAATGAAAATGAAACAAGGTCTCAATTCTGGGAGGGTCAGCCAATGAAAAGTGAAAATCATTTTCTTTTACAGGCGTCAGGGCGGGCTCGTCAGATTCCGGCTCTGATTTTTGAAAACGTGGTTTCCACTTTCATTGGGTTTGACCAGCTCTGTGACCACTGTTGCTGAACCAGATATCTCTTCGCGGTTTTCTGCTCTCCATCCTTGTTGACTCCCACCTCCCAGGTGGTCTAAGGTGAAGGAGTTGAGAGCAAAGTTGAAACAAATTTGCAGAGCAAGTTCTGGATGCTTCAAGCAAGGACTTGGGCCGTTGCTCATGCCACCACCGTCTCTTCCTCATTGCTTTCATTACTACGAAAGAATGAGAAAATTGCCAATCGCCTCCATCGTCTCTAGGGCCCTTTAGTTTGGGGAAGGAGAAAAGGAAAGAAAATGAAATGGTGAGATGTTCATAAAAGCTCCCATTCTTCTCAGTCTGTTCTACATGTCGGAAAAAATCCCATAGTGGTCTCTACTTACCTTGTTTCCGGTCAGGAATCTGAGTAAACAAAGCACACCTGAATTCTGGCGAGATTCTCATGCCTTTCTTCAAACTGGTTAATAATGAATTCAAGGTTTATCTTTTAAAAAGTTAAGCAGTTTTAAAGTGAATTTTTGTTAAAATAGAATTTTAACAATTCAACTTTTTTCTTGTCCACATCCAAACTTAAACTTTCGTTATTCAGCTTTACTTCCTTTCTTATTTAGGAGGAATAAGTTTTGTTTTCAAGGATATGTTTAATCTTCTTTTTAAAACTTTTTTTTTTGGAAGTAGTCTTTATTTCATACCATTTATCCCTCAAATCTCCCCCTTTCCAATTGTTTGTACTTCCAAAGGGCATACTCAAATAATCACAGTCCTGAAACCAAGCAAAACATCTTTCTATTGTGTCTTTTTTTTAGATTTTTGTTTTGTCCATATTTCTCCTTTTCAAATGTTAAAAAAGAACTGTCTATTCCCATTTGTGCCGAAGAATTGATGCTTTTGAACTGTGGTGTTGGAGAAGACTCTTGAGAGTCCCTTGGACTGCAAGGAGATCCAACCAGTCCATTCTGAAGGAGATCAGCCCTGGGATTTCTTTGGAAGGAATGATGCTAAAGCTGAAACTCCAGTACTTTGGCCACCTCATGTGAAGAGTTGACTCATTGGAGAAGACTCTTATGCTGAGGGGGGATTGGGGGCAGGAGGAGAAGGGGACGACAGAGGATGAGATGGCTGGATGGCATCACTGACTCGATGGACATGAGTCTGGGTGAACTCCGGGAGTTGGTGATGGACAGGGAGGCCTGGTGTGCTGCGATTCATGGGGTCGCAAAGAGTTGGACACGACTGAGTGACTGATCTGATCTGATCTGATTCCCATTTCTTACCCACCAGTTAGTCTTCAGCCCTCTCCATGCCCAGTATATACCTGATATTGCTTTTGATAAGGTTGCCAGGAACTTTCCAACTACCAAATCCTCCTCACCCTGAAATGGAGCAGGACTCTGTGGTCCTTGCACCTGCCCCATCATGTCCTCTGCCTGCCTGTTGTCTGTGGAAAACTTTAGCCAAGGAATAAGTTTAGAGAAGTGAGAAATGCTGAAACAAAGGAAAACAAAGGAAACTAAATAATAATAATGTAGCACAGTCAAGGACTATGTAGCAAGTCATTAAGCATAGTCAAGGACTTTTAGCTCTTTCTCAAGGGCTATAGATAGTATTATGAGCCATATCCTGTGAGCTGTCTTATAGATACTAAAACACCAAGTGGAGAAGTTAGCTACATGATGGCCAGCCTGTACCCAGGACATGACCTGCCACAATTCCAAGAACTGGCCGCAAAGAAATGGTAACAAATGAACCTGGAGCTAAAGATTAACTGTATCTAAAACAACCAAGATGATGCTAGTCAGACCACTGATAACCGATTTGAAGATAACTGTTAGAGATGACTGTGCTGTTTCTGCCTTAGACACTTATCTCTCAATAAAAGCTGTCACCCACTATTTGTCGGGAGTGGGGAGGATAGTTAGCCTTTGCACAGATGTGTCCACCACCCTCCCCCATTCCAGTTGCCAGTGTCTGAAATAAAGCAAACTTTCCACCAAGCTGGCCTATTTCTTGGCTTTTGAGCATTGAGCAGCCAGACCCCATGCCTCCCCACCCCACCACACCCTTTTGGTAACAAACCCATCGTTTGTCTTTAGTTATTCTTGACCCCTCTGTAGTTTTTGTTGATTAAACTCTTTGGCTGAAAGCTAATTGGCTGACTCAACTCTTCAAACCACAGTCTTCTTTCTTCTAGTCCTTCTCCAGTTAGGGATGGCCAAATGACAGAGGTGTAATCAATGAGACATAAAGTTTTGTTTTCCTGATGACAAAACCCTACTGGCCATCACTTTGTGGCCTTTCTTTTTCCTTCTTACCTGTAAGATGTAACATCCATGTGTGACCATAGAGGTGAAGATGCTTCAGATGGTGGTAGGAGAGAGAGGAACAACCTGAGACCCTGATGGACTTGTTGATCTGTGGTACCAGTTCTGGACATCTTCTTGTTTGAGATAAATTAATCAGTACCTGTTTAAGCCAGTGGTGATTGAATTTTCTATATGTATAGTCTAAATACTTTTATGTCTTGATTTCTACAGAAGCATTCTTTCTTAGTATCTTGTTCCTTTGATCCATATCTTACATATTAAAGTTCATAAGAGATCTCTCTTTCCTTTGTTTACCCTTTCCCCCTGTTTTCCTTCACTTTGAGCTGTTACTCATGACTTAATCTATTCTAGTGACTTCAGTTACTCCCTTACCAAAATCATATGTCCTCCCCCAACCCTTGCTCTGTATTCAGATTCATATTTCAAACTTGCCTCTCCTCTTAGATGTTATATAGACATTTCAGAGTTGACTCCGTGTTGGTCAGGATTCTTTGAAAAAAGTTTTAGTTAGGGTGATATAAAAAGATGAGTGTGCTTATCACAAGAGTATAGAGGTATTTTCACAGAGTCCACAGGCTGGTGTGCAGCTGTTCTCAGGAAGGGGTTGGAACCAGGAAAGGTAAAGATCTGAAGAACAACCCAGGCAGCATGTGTCCCTGTCTCTCTCATATTTCTTTCTGTCTGACATCTGCTTAATCCTTATCTCCCTGCAAATCAGCTTTCACTGCTACTTAGTCCATATGGAAGACTAGTTGCTTCAGTTTCCAAGTTAGATATTTAGACACATATGGAAACCAATTTCCATTTTTCTGTAGAGACAGTCTGGTTCAGAATACATGTTCATACCGAAGAGATATGGTCAGGGGAAGAGGAACATGCAGCAGGTCAATCACTTTGTATGAGGTATGTGGGATATTAGCAGTCCTGGAGAAAAGATGGGTCAGTGCCTTCCCTTTGTGTCAAAAGTATATTCTCTATAATGTCCAATAGTGAACTCATTAGCTTAAAATTGTTTAAATTTTTATTGGAGTATAGTTGATTTATAATGTATTAGTATCAGGTATACAGCAAAGTGAATTAGTTTTATATATATATATATATATATATATATATATATACGTACATGTATCCACTTTTTCTTTTATATATATTCTTTTCCCATATAGGCCATTACAGAGTACTGTTGTTGTTGCTATTCAGTCGCTCAGTCATATCCGACTCTTTGTGGTCCCAAACCCATGGACCACAGCTCGCCATGCTTCCCTGTCCATCACCATCTCCTGGAGTTTGCTCAAACTCATGTCCATTGACTCAGTGATGCCATCCTACCATCTCATCCTCTGTCGTCCCCTTCTCATCCCCTTTTCCTCCTGCCTTCAATTTTTTCCAGCATCAGGGTCTTTTCCAATGAGTCAGCTCTTCACATCAGGTGGCCAAAGTATTGGAGCTTCAGCTTTAGCATTGGTCCTTCTAATGAATATTCAGGATTGATTTCCTTTTCACTCAAAACAGGATTGACTGGATTGATCTCCTTGCAGTCCAAGGGACTCTCAAGAATCTTCTCCAACATCACAGTTCAAAAGTATCAATTCTTCAGCGCTTGGCTTTCTTTATGGTCCAACTCACACATCCATACATGACTACTGGAAAAACCATAGCTTTGACTAGATGGACCTTTGTTGGCAAAGTAGTGTCCTTGCTTTTTAATACACTGCCCACATTGGTCATAGCTTTTCTTCCGAGGAGCAAACATCTTTTAATTTCATGGCTGCAGTCACCATCTGTAATGATTTTGGAGCCCAAGAAAATAAAGTCTGTCACTGTTTCCATTTTTTGCCCATCTATTTGCCATGAAGTGATGGGACCAAATGCCATCATCTTAGTTATTTGAATGTTGAGTTTTGAGCCAGCATTTTCACTCTCCTCTTTCACTTTCATTAAGAGGCTCTTTAATTCTTCTTCACTTTCTGCCATAAGGGTGATGTTATCTGTATATCTGAGGTTATTGATATTTCTCCCAGAAATCTTGATTCCAGCTTGTGCTTCATCCAGACTGGCATTTCTCATGATGTACTCTGCATATAATTTAAGTAAGCAGGGTGACAATATACAGTCTTGACATACGCTAGTCCCAATTTTGAACCAGCCTGTTGTTCCATATCCAGTTCTAACTGTTGCTTCTTGACCTGCATACAGATTTCTCAAGAGGCAGGTAAGGTGGTCTGGTGTTTCCATCTCTTGAAGAATTTTCCACAATTTGTTGTGATCCACACAGTCAAAAGCTTTAGTGTAGTCAGTGAAGCAGAAGTAGATGTGTTTCTGGAATTCTCTTGCTTTTTCTGTGATCCAGTGGATGTTGGCAATTTGATCTCTGGTCCCTCTGCCTTTTCTAAATCCAGCTTGAACATCTGGAAGTTCTTCGTTCATGTACTGTTGAAACCTGGCTTGGAGAATTTTGAGCATTACTTTGCTAACATGTGAAATGAGCGCAATTATATGATAGTTTGAACATTCTTTGGCATTGCCCTTGATTGGGATTTGGATGAAAACTGACCTTTTCCAGTCCTTTGGCCACTGCTGAGTTTTCCATATTTGCTGATGAAGATGAATTCAGTGGCTTTCTTGCTGTTTTCTTTTGCTGTGTATTACAATTTGGTTAATGGTGTTAGTATTTATCTTAGCTCCTTAGACACATTAAAGTTTTGGGTACTGAATTAGGAGGCTGGGAGTTTGTGTTGCATAAAGGGGAGAGGTGAAATTGGTCTAAAGGTGGCAGAATGTAGAGCTAATTATTAGCTAATAATCTGATAGATAGTAACCAGAACAAAAGTAAAACGGAAAGGAATTTAGGCAGGCCTTAGAAGAAATGGGTAGAAGGAGCAGATAAAGCTATAAGCTAACAGAATGAAAACTGGGGAATCCATACCAAAGAAAGGTTTGTATGAGATGTCAGAATATGGCTTGGTTAGATACCACCAGCCAGAGGGACTTTGTATAAGGTCCTCAACCTCAGGAGAGATCTAATGAGGACACTAAGGATTTAGACACTAGATTCAGTTGATTAAGATAGAATAAAAAGTCATCTATCTTGGAATCTTCACTCTTCTTTGTTGTATTCTACCAATCATTAAGTCTTGTTGCTTTTACTTCAACAGTATCTTATAGATTTATGACATTTCTGAACTTCCCACTATCACTGTCTGTTCATTTCATTCTCTTATCACTTTATGCTACATTGCTCAAGGGCATCTCTATTAGTTTCCTAGGCCTAAGTAAAAGAATACCACAATAGGAGTGGCTTAAAATAACACAAAAGGAATGGCTTAAAATGCTGGACTGGATAAATCATAAGCTGGAATCAAGATTGCCAGGAGAAATATCAATAACCTCAGATATGCAGATGATACCACCCTGATGGCAGAAAGTGAAGAGAAACTAAAGAGCTCTTGGTGAAGGTGAAAGAGGAGAGTGAAAAAATTGGCTTAAAACTCAACTTTCAAAAAACAAAGATCATGGCACCGGATCCTATCACTTTGTGGCAACTAGATGGGGAAATGATGGAAACAGTGACAAAACTTTATTTTCTTGGGCTCCAAAATCCCTGTGGACGGTGACTGCAGCCATGAAATTAAAAGACACTTGCTAGTTGGTGATGGACAGGGAGGCCTGCCGTGCTGCGATTCATGGAGTCGCAAAGAGTCGGACACGACTAAGTGACTGACATGATCTGATCTGATCTGCTCCTTGGAAGAAAAGCTATGACAAACCTACACAGCGTATTAAAAAGCAGAAACATTACTTTGCTGACAAAGGTCTGTATTGTCAAAGCTATGGTTTTTCCAGTAGTCATGTATGGATGTGAGAGTTGGTCTATAAAGAAAGCTGAGCATGGAAGAATTGATTTTTTTTATCGGGATTTTTAAAAAAATTTTTATTTTATTTGACTTTACAATATTGTACTGGTTTTGCCATATATCAAAATGAATCTGCCACAGGTATACATGTGTTCCCCATCCTGAACCCTCCTCCCTCCTCCCTCCCCATACCATCCCTCTGGGTCGTCCCAGTGCACCAGCCCCAAGCATCCAGTATCGTGCATCGAACCTGGACTGGCGACTTGTTTCATATATGATATTATACATATTTCAATGCCATTATCCCAAATCGAGAATTGATATTTTTGAAATGTGGTGTTGGAGAAGACTCTTGAGAGTCCCCGGGACTGCAAGGAAATCAATCCAGTCAGTCCTAAAGGAAATCAGTCCTGAATATTCACTGGAAGGACTGATGCTGAAGCTGAAGCTCCAGATGCAAAGAGCTGACTCATTGAAAAAGACCCTGATGCTGGGAAAGATAAAAAGCAGGAGGAGAAAGGGACGACAGAGGAAGAGATGGTTGGATGGTATCACCAACTCAATGGTCATGAGTTTAAGCAAGTTCTACAAGATGATGAAGGGCAGGGAAGAGTGGGGTGCTGCAGTCCATGTGGTTGGAAAGAGTCGGACACTACTGAGCAACTGAACAACAACAAAGTAACAGAAATTTATTGGCTTATAGTACTAGTGCTAGAAATAAAAAATCAGGATATCAGTAGAATTGGTTGCTTCCTTAAAAAAATTGTATTTATTTATTTGGTTGTGTTGGGCCTTAATTGACATATGTGGGATCTTTCATTGCAGGGAGTGGTCTTAGTAGTTGCCCCACAGCATGTGGGATCTTGGTTCCCTGACCAGGGATGGAACCTACGCCTCCTGCATTAAAAGGTGGGTTCTCAATCACTGGACACCAGGGAAGTCCCAGCTTGATTCCTTCTTAGGGCTGTGAGCAAGACTATATTCCATCCTTCTTTCTTAACTTCTGGTGGTTTACTGGTGATCTTTGTTTGGAGTTACTTGGACTATGGATGTATCACTCCAATTCTCCACCTTCACATGTCATTTTCCCCTTCTCTCTTCATTTAATCTTCCCTCTGTACACATCTGTGTCTGTTTCCAAATTTTTCCTCTTTTATAAGGACACTAGTCATGTTGCATTATGACTGAATGTGTGCTGTCACTTCAGTTGTATCTGACTCTTTCTGATCCTATGGACCATAGCCCACCAAGCTCCTCTGTCCATGGGATTCTCCAGGCAAGAATACTGGAGTGCGCTTCTGTGCTTTCCTCTAGGGGATAGTTCCAACCTATGGATCAAACCTGCAATGGCAGGCAAGTTTTTCACCACTAGCACCATCTGGACTGAATGGCCTCATCTTAATTTGATCATCTGTAAAGACTGTTTACAAATAAGATATACATCTAAAGTACTGGAAGTTAGGACTTCAAAACAACTTAATCCTTAGCAGGCCCCCATTTTGTGTCTACACTGCTTTCAAAATTATTTTATTGGGGCTTCCCTGATGGCTCCATTTTATTAAACACCTCCAATAACTTATTCATCCTAGGATAAAATCTAAATACATAATTGTATCATGTATGACGCTTACTCCTTGGAAGGAAAGTTATGACCAACCTGGATAGCATATTCAAAAGCAGAGACATTACTTTACCAACAAAGGTTCACCTAGTCAAGGCTATGGTCTTTCCTGTGGTCATGTATGGATGTGAGAGCTGGACTGTGAAGAAGGCTGAGCGCCGAAGAATTGATGCTTTTGAACTGTGGTGTTGGAGAGGACTCTTGAGAGTCCCTTGGACTGCAAGAAGATCCAACCAGTCCATTCTGAAGGAGATCAATCCTGGAATTTCTTTAGAAGGAATGATGCTAAAGCTGAAACTCCAGTATTTTGCCCACCTCATGTAAAGAGTTGACTCATTGGAGAAGACTCTGATGCTGGGAGGGATTGAGGGCAGGAGGAGAAGGGGACGACAGAGGATGAGATGGCTGGATGGCATCACTGACTCGATGGGTATGAGTCTGGGTGACCTCCGGGAGCTGGTGATGGACAGGGAGGCCTGGCGTGCTGCGGTTCATGGGGTCACAAAGAGTCGGACACGACTGAGCGACTGATCTGATCTGATCTGATGACCAATAATAATGTGATATCTGTAATCTAATCAGTAATTCCTCTATATGACATGCTGTTTATATTATACTAGCTTTTTCCCCGCTGCTGTTCTCCCTTTCCTTATATCTTTTTACCAGATGAAAATATGGTTAGCAAATTTCTATTTATCTTCCAAGGCTCCTTTGTAGTCTTTCTAAACCATCTATGCCTTTCAAGGAGAATCAATTTGTTGCTCATCTGTGTTACTGAAGCAGGTAAGCCAAGAGTACTCTGTACTTGTACAATATTTCTTGTATCTTCTATAAGATATCTCATTGAATCATGGTTATGGTTTGACTATTTCTTGCTAGATTGTAACTTCCTTAAGGCCGGAGGGACTTCTTAATTCTTTGCTATTTCCCCAGCACACACAGAACTAGCAGTACTATACCAGTACTAGTATAGTAGTACTATACTATACAGTACTATACTAGTGCTACATAGTAGTACTCTATAAATGGTCATTGAGTGAAAATGAATTGTCAGCCATAATTATCATGAACCTGAACTTTTAAACATATGCAGTGTGCACACAACACGATGAGGTTCATGATGAATTAGAATTGATTAATTTTATAATTGCTAAAATTTGTCTCTGAATAATTCATGAATAACTTTAAAGTACATTTGAATTATGTAAGCTGAGTACAAATAATTTAATACTTTAATAAAATACTTTGTTATGTTTGTATTTGTAGACATTTAAGCTTAGGAAATGGCAACCCACTCCAGTGTTCTTGCCTAGAGAATCCTGGGGATAGGGGAGCCTGATGGGTTGCCGTCTATGGGGTCGCACAGAGTTGGACACGACTGAAGCGACTTAGCAGTAGCAGCGGCAAGCTTAGAAAATAAGGCAGATAGTAGGGAAAATTTAATTTAAGAAAACTCCTTAAGCTGGTACTCAGGACATTCTGTTGAGAAAATATGGAAAACGCTGGAAAGGAGAATACTCTGTTTGTTGTTTATTAACCAGGAGTTAAGAGACTTGTGTTCTGATCCCAGAGTGGCCACTAAGTTTGGGGGACCTTTTATAAATCACTTACTCTCTCTGGATCTTTGTTTCCTCATCCGACACTAAAAGGGTTGAGTTGCATCAGTGTTTTTCAAGCTAGGGGTTGTAAAATCAACCTGGTGGGAAACTACCAGAATTCGAAACAAAACTCCAGAGTACATCATACATAATAAGGATGTTTGTTGCATGAAACTTTTCTTTCAGTGATGTGTGTGTATGTGTGTGTAAGTGTGTTGTGTGTGTGTGTTTGTATGTGTATTTTCATACTTGTCTGTGCTGGGTCATGATGTAATTTATTTCTTTTGGGTCAAAGTAAAAAATTTTAAAAGCTAGATGATTTTTAATGCATCTTCTGACTTTGAGATTCTCTTAAAATGCTCAGGAATTCTCCATGCAGTATCCATGTTTGCTACATTAAATCTATACATGTGTGCTGTGATTTACAAGTGAGAAGACAACAAAAATTTTGCTGTTCTTTCAGTCTTCACCACTTAAGTAAATGGAAACACCATTTTTTTACTTGCTCAGTTCAGAAATCTCAGCCTCATGCCACACTTTTTATGTCTTCCATAAGTGTTCCACTAACAAATTTGATAGGACAATGGCTCTGGCTGCAGTAGACCTGAGAGGTGCTGTGTGTGGCATAAATCCTCTTGGAGGAAGTCGCCATTAGCCCCACCATAGGGCCACCGAGCAGATGACTCACAAACTGGAGAACAATTATACCAAAGAAGTTCTTGCACTGTTGCAAAATTCTAGGGCCCACAAAAGTTTCCTCAACCTGAGGATCCAGCAAAGGGACTGAGAACCCCCAGGGAATTTGACTTTGAAGATCAGTGGGATTTGATTATAGAGCTTCCACAGAACTGGGGAAACAGACTCTTGGAGGGCACAAACAAAACTTTGTGTCCACTAGGACAATCCCATGGATGGAAGAGCCTGTTAGGCTGCAATTTACCCCTTTGTGTAGGAATCCTGGGTGTGGGTAAAAGGACCTACGACCTTCCTCATCGTATGGTCCACAGCATCCTTACGTGGAAACTAGCATGACCAGTCAACTTTCAAATTTCTGGGTAAAGAGTCAGACACGACTGAGCGACTTCACTTTCACTTTTCACTTTCATGCATTGAAGAAGGAAATGGCAACCCACTCCAGTGTTCTTGCCTTGAGAATCCCAGGAACAGGGAAGCCTGGTGAGCTGCCATCTATGGGGTCGCACAGAGTCAGACACGACTGAAGTGACTTAGCATTGCATAGCATAGGACCCAGGAGAAAGGAGCAGTGACCCCACAAGAGACTGAGCCAGACTTGCCTGTGAGTGTCCAGGAGTCTCCAGTGGAGGTGTGGGTTGACAGTGGCCTGCTGCGGGGTCAGGGGCACTGAATACAACAGTCCTGGGAGCCATGGGTGGTGTGTTGGCCTAAGTCCTTGAAGGAAGTAGCCATCACTGACATTACACCTACCACAGTTTGGCCTCAGGGAGGGAACTATAAGGAGTTACCCATCAACAGAAAATTGGATTACAGATTTACTGAGCATGGCCCTGCCTATCAGAGCAAGACCCAGATTCCCCCACAGCCAGTCCCTCCCATCAGGAAGCTTCCACAAGCCTCTTATCCTCACCCATCAGAGGGCAGACAGAAAGGAAACCACAAACACAGAAAACTAACCAAACTGACCACATGGATCACAGCCTTGTCTAATTCAATGAAACTATGAGCCATGCTGTGTAGGGCCACCCAAGATGGATGGGTCATGGTGGAAAGTTCTGACAAAACATGGCCCACTGGAGGGAGAATGAGAATGGCAAACCACTTCAGTATTCTTGCCTTGAGAACCCGATGAACAGTATGAAAAAAGCAAAAAGATATGACACTGAGAGATGAAATCCCCAGGTCAGTAGGTGGCCAATATGATACTGGAGAAGAATGGAGAAATAGCTTCAGAAAGAATGAAGAGGCTGAGCCAAAGTGAAAATTACACCCAGCTGTGGATGTGACTGGTAATGGAAAGAACAATATTGCTGTAAAGAACAATATTGCTTGGGAACCTGGAATGTTAGGTTCATGAATCAAGATAAATTGGAAGTGGTCAAACAGAAGATGGCAAGACTGAACATTGATTTTTTAGGAATCAGTGAACTAAAATGAACCAGAATGGGTGAATTTAATTCAGATGACCATTATATCTACTACTATGGGCAAGAATCCCTTAGAAGAAATGGAGTAGCCCTCATAGTCAACAAAAGAGTCTGAAATGCAGTACTTGGGTGCAGTCTCAAAAATGATAGAATGATCTCTGTTTCTTTCCAAGGTAAACCATTCAATAACACAGTAATCTAAATCTATGCCCCAACCAGTAATGCTGAAGAAGCTGAAGTTGAATGGTTCCATGATGACCTACAAGACCTTCTAGAACTAACATCAAAAAAAGATGTCCTTTTCATCATAGGGAACTGGAATGCAAAAGTAGGAAGTCAAGAGATACCTGGAGTAACAGGCAAGTTTGTCCTTGGAGTACAAAATGAAGCAGGGCAAAGGCTAACAGAGTTTTGCCATGAGAATGCATTGGTCATAGCAACATACCCCCTCTTTCAACAACACAAGAGAACACTCTACTCATGAATGTCACCAGATGGTCAATACCAAAATCAGATTGATTATATTCTTTGCAGCTGAAGATAGTATAGATTATATTCTCTACACAGTCAGCAAAAACAAGACCACGAGCTGACTGTGCCTCAGATCATGAATTCCTTATTGCAAAATTCAGACTTAAATTGAAGAAAGTAAGAAAATTATTAGACCATTCAGGTATGACCAAAATCAAATTCCTTATGATTTACAGTGGAAATGACAGATTCAAGAGATTAGATGTGATAGAATGCTGAAGAACTATGGACAGAGGTTCATGACATTGTACAGAAGGTGATGATCAAGACCATCCCCAAGAAAAAGAAATGCAAAAAGGCAAAACAGTTGTCTGTGAGTTCATTCCTCCAAACACTTTTCTTGGAAAATGTATATACTGTGAGGATGTATTAGATATTTTGACATTTCCCCACAGTGATTAGATATAGATTCTCAGTATATTTTAAAAAAAATGAGAATGGTAATGTTTTAAATAAGTTGACTGCTGGGATAAAATAACAAGCAAAAATATGCTAATCAGGAATGGTGGTGTTTGAGTCAGTAAAAACATGACAATTTACCCCTTTGTGTAGGGATTCTGGGTGTGGGTAAAAGGTCCTATGACCTTCCTCATCGTATGGCCCACAGCGTCCTTACATGGAAACTAGCATGACCAGTCAACTTTCAAATTTCTGGGTAAAGCTGAAAAAATTGAAAAACATTTAAGGTAGAGTAAAGTTTATTCTGACATTGTACAGGAGGCAGTGATCAAAACCACACCCAAGAAATACAAATGCAAAAAGGCAAAATGGTTGTCTCAGGAGGCCTTACAAATAGCTGGCAAAAGAAGAGAAGCAAAAGGCAAAGGAGAAAAGGAAAGGTATACCCATTTGAATGCAGAGTTCCAAAAAACAGCAAGGAGAGATAAGAAAGCCTTCCTCAGGGATCAATGCAAAGAAATAGAGGAAAGACTGAGATCTCTTTAAGATCTCAGAATGGGAAAGACTGGAGATCTCTTTAAGAAAATTAGAGATACCAAGGGAACATTTCATGCAAAGATGGGCACAACAAAGGACAGAAAATGTATGGACCTAGCAGAAGAAGATATTAAGAAATGGCAAGAATACACAGAAGAGCTATACAAAAAAGATCTTCGTGACCCAGATAACCATGGTGGTGTAATCATTCACCTAGAACCAGACATCCTGGAGTGCAAAGTCAAGTGGACCTTAGGAAGCATCACTACGAACAAAGCTAGTGGAGGTGATGGAATTCCGGCTAGCAATTTCAGTCCTAAAAAATGATGTTGCAAAAGTGCTGCACTCAATATGCCAGCAAATTTGGAAAACTCAGCAGTGGCCATAGGACTGGAAAAAGTCAGTTTTCACTTCAATCCCAAAAAAAGGTAATATCAAAGAATGTTCAAACTACCACACATTTGCACTCATCTCACATGCTAACAAAATAATGCTCAAAATTCTCCAAGCCAGGCTTCAACAGTACATGAACTGTGAATTCCATATGTTCAAGCTGGATTTTAAAAAGGCAGAAGAACCAGAGATCAAATTGCCAACATCCACCGGATCATTGAAAAAGCAAGAGAATTTCAGAAACACATCTACTTCTGCTTCACTAACCATGCTAAAGCCTTTGACTGTGTGGATGACAACAAATTGTGGAAAATTCTGGAAGAGATGGGAATACCAAACCACCTGACTTGACTCCTGAGAAATCTGTATATAGGTCAAGAAGCAACAGATAGAACTGGACATGGAACAACAGATTGGTTCCAAATAGGGAAAGGAGTACATTGAGGCTGTATATTGTCACCCTGCTTATTTAACTTATATGCAGGGTACATCATGCGAAATGCCAGGCTGGGTGGAGCACAAGCTGGAATCAAGATTGCCGGGAGAAATGTCAGTAACCTGATATGCAGATTACACATCCCTTACGACACAAAGCAAAGAGGAACTAAAGAGCCTCTTGATGAAAGTGAAAGAGAAGAGTGAAAAAGTTGGCTTTTAAAATTCAACATTCACAAAACTAAGATCATGGCATCCAGTCCCATCACTTCATGTCAAATAGATGGGGAAACAGTGGAAATAGTGGCAGACTTTATTTTGGGGGGCTCCAAAATCACTGCAGATGGTGACTGCAGCCATGAAATTAAAAGATGCTTGCTCCTTGGAAGTAAAAGTATGACCAACCTAGACAGCATATTTCAAAGCAGAGACGTTACTTTGCAAACAAAGGCCCATATAGTCAAAGCTGTTTTTTTTCCAGTAGTCATGCACGGATGTCGGAGTTGAAAAGGAAAGCTGAAGCATTGATAGTTTTGAAATGTGGTTTTGGAGAAGACTCTTGAGAATCCCTTGGACTGCAAGGAGATCAAACCAGTCAATCCTAAAGGAAATCAATCCTTAATTTTCATTGAAAGGACTGATGCTGAAGCTGAAACTCCAATACTTTGGTCACCTGATGCTAAGAACTGATTCATTGGGAAAGACCCTGATGCTGGGAAAGATTGGAGGCGGGAGGAGAAGGGGGCCTCAGAGGATGAGATGGTTAGATGGCACGACTTGATGGACATGCGTTTGAGCAAGCTCCAGGAGTTGGTGATGTATAGGAAAGCCTGGCATGTCCATGGTGTTGGAAAGAGCCAGACACGACTGAGTGACTGAAGAAATTTGATAGGCTATGTGTATATACATATGTATATACACATACATATATATGTATATATATGAATATGTATATATATGAATGTATATGCATACATATAAAAGTATATATATACATATTCAAAAAATATATATGTATACATATATATACACATATGTATATAAGTGTGTGTGTATATATATATATATATATATATATACACTGAGTGACTGAAGAAATTTGATAGACTATAATATCAATAACCTCAGATATGCAGATGACACCACCCTTATGGCAGAAAGTGAAGAGGAACTAAAAGGCCTCTTGATGAAAGTGAAAGTGGAGAGTGAAAAAGTTGGCTTAAAGCTCAACATTCAGAAAATGAAGATCATGGCATCCGGTCCCATCACTTCATGGGAAATAGATGAGGAAACAGTGGAAACAGTGTCAGACTTTATTTTTCTGGGCCCCAAAATCACTGCAGATGGTGACTGCAGCCATGAAATTAAAAGATGCTTACTCCTTGGAAGGAAAGTTATGACCAACCTAGATAACATATTCAAGAGCAGAAACATTACTTTGCCAACAAAGGTTCGCCTAGTCAAGGCTATGGTTTTTCCTGTGGTCATGTATGGATGTGAGAGTTGGACTGTGAAGAAGGCTGAGCGCTGAAGAATTGATGCTTTTGAACTGTGGTGTTGGAGAAGACTCTTGAGAGTCCCTTGGACTGCAAGGAGATCCAACCAGTCCATTCTGAAGGAGATCAGCCCTGGGATTTCTTTGGAAGGAATGATGCTAAAGCTGAAACTCCAGTACTTTGGCCACCTCATGCGAAGAGTTGACTCATTGGAGAAGACTCTGATGCTGGGAGGGATTGAGGGCAGGAGGAGAAGGGGACGACAGAGGATGAGATGGCTGGATGGCATCACTGACTCGATGGATGTGTCTGGGTGAACTCTGGGAGTTGGTGATGGACAGGGAGGCCTGGCGTGTTGCGATTCATGGGGTCGCAAAGAGTCGACACGACTGAGTGACTGATCTGATCTGATTTGATGTATATATATATAGTGTATATGTATATATATGTATATATACATATTCAAAATATATATGTATACATATATATGTGTGTATACATATATATGTGTGTATACATATATGCACATATACATATATATGTATATATACAGATTCTAGCCACTTCTTACCACCTTTACCTCTACCACCATGATCCAAGCTACCATCATCTGTAGTCTGGGTTACTGTAATAGTGTCTTACTAGGCATTGCCATTGCAATTTTCAACCTAGCAGCTAGAATGATCTTGTTAAAATGTCAGATCGTGTGACTTCTTTGCTCAAGAACATCTAAATGGCTTCAAATCTCACAACAAATGTCAAAGTCCTCAGTCTTTCTTTGCCTCTTAGCTCTCACCTTCTACTGCCCTTTTAATACCCCCACAACAAACATACTGCCAACAAACGTACTCAGTATTTCTCAAACACGCAAAACAGGCTGCAACCTCAGAACCTTTCAACTTGCCATTTCCTCTGGAACAGCTTTTCCCCTTTGTCTTGCATGGCTTGCTCCTTTACTTTATTCAGTTTTCACTAAAATGTTTCCATGAGGCTTTCCTTCCCTACAATATGTAAAACTACCCCCTCTGCTGTATTTTTCTCCATAGTACTTATCACCATGAAATAAAATATGGCATTTTCTATTTTGTCCACATCCCTCATGAAAATGCTTCCCAAGTAGTGCTAGTGGTAAAGAACCTGCTTGCCAATGCCAGAGACAAGAGACGCAGCTTCAATCCCTGGGTCAGGAAGATCCCTTGGAGGAGGGCATGGTAACCCACCCAGTATTCTTGCCTGGAGAATCCCATGGTGGGCCACTGTCCATAGGGATGCAAACAGTCGGACACAACTGAAGTGACTTAGCATGCACAAGAAAATGAAAGCTTCATGAGTATGGATTTGTTGTTGTTTATTCACAGTAGTATCCCAGCGCCTGGCATAATACCTGGAATATGGTAGTCAATAAATATTTGTTAATAAATTTAAGGTCTCCGTAAATTTTGTCTAAAAGACAAAATCAGGATAACTGATAGGGACCTTTAAACAGATAATGATATGTGATTTTAGACATGGAGACTGAAGACTTTGGGTATAAATTAAAGGAAGAAAATTCTAGATATGGAAAGTAGAGACAGTGTATTATCACTTCCAATTTTGTTTTATGAACTGTTTCATAACCTTTTACTACCAAGGATTAAGTTGATAAATGATTAATTTTGATGTGAAAACTGGATATTTTCCTAGTGATTTCACCATAAAGTCATAAAATATACCATTGAGGAGTATGTATGAAGTGAGTAAGATCTTCAGCATCCTCAATATCCTGATCACAGTCACGACTGATTAAACTGGAACCAAAGTTCTGATTTGAACTAGTTAACTAGTCTCGTGTAAACTCTCCTTTAACTATCTAGAGACTGAATCAAGTGAAGTTTTCCCAGAGTATGAATAGTGTGGATAGAAATAATTGCATAAAATTGAAAGTCAGCTTGGAATGTATGTTCATGCAATTCTCAATACTTAAAAATTATTTTTGTCTTTACAATTCTGTTCTGAATAAGAGAGTCTCTCCAAAGTGAAGCAGAAGTCAACTTACACTTGAAAAATATAATAAAAATTTTGTAACTTGTGTAGACATTATTTTAATTTTGTTATATTTGCAGTGGGGGGAGGGGGGCATCTGAGTGTTAGAATTTCCTCTGTGTGCTGCTCTGTACTTAACAGATAAGATTGCAATGTGAAGACCTTGACTATGTTATCTCTCAGTTGAAACAATGACCAATTCCACTCCCCATCTACAATACAAAGAGCTCATACAAGCATCCAGGAGTTTAAATGACCTGAACTAAAATAGGGAGGGAGAAAAAAATTATGAATTGACACGAGTTTAAATCTGCAATGACTGGGGAAAAAAAAAAAAAAACCCTTAAATAACTACATTAGGTTATTAGATGGAATGGAGGCTTAAGATAAAGACTAAGTTGAGTTGCAGAAAGTTAAAGTTACTTGCATGCCCGAGGCAATAAATTGAAGACATCTTGTTTGCTAGAAGAGGAAGAACTGATCCAAATAATAACTAACAAATAATAGTGATTTAAATAAGTGTGCATTCCAATAAACTAGGCACATTCATTCAGACACAACATGCATGTGAATTTAAGGACTTTTGTGAGTGGTAAATATGTGAGGAGTGAAAAACCTACAACATGAAGAACTGCTTTTTTTCATGCCATCTCTCTGAAATGCTCATTTTGAACCTCTTATATTAGCTGGTTGTGGTCTTATAATAGAGTCTGTTTGCCTCTGGTGGGGCTTCCCAGGTAGCTCAGTGATAAAGAATCCACTTGTCAATGTAGGAAACCACAAACTCGATCCCTGACTTGGGACCATCCCCTGGAGAAGGAAATGGAAACCCACTCCAGTATTGATAGGAAATGCCATGGACAGAGAGCCTGACCAGCTACGGTCTACAGGGTCACAAAAGACTCAGACATGATGTAGTGACTAAAACAACAACAAATTTTACCTCTAGAGCTTTAGAAGTTATTCAGGTTGAGTAGACCTGGTCAATTCTTTCTTATATATGTTAAATATTTTTCAAATCTGTCTCCTCTTTGCCATCCCCAATGTTGTTGCCCTTGTTTTGATCCTTATCTCTCACTAGAGTTGCTACAAGGTCAATTCTTCTGATCTTGTCCATCTCCAAAATGTCTGTCATGTCACTTAAAGAATCTTTCTAACATATATTATAATCTTATCACATTATGCCTAGCCCAAACTATTTCATATACCCTCTATATGTACACACATACCCATACACACACATAGGTTAAGGAATAAATTTTAAATTTATTCTTATGAGAAATGCTGGACTGAATGAAACACAAGCTGGAATCAAGATTGCCGGGAGAAATATCAATAACCTCAGATATGCAGATTACACAACCCTTATGGCAGAAAGTGAAGAGAAACTAAAGAGCCTCTTGATGAAAGTGAAAGTGGAGAGTGAAAAAGTTGGCTTAAAGCTCAACATTCAGAAAACGAAGGTCATGGCATCCGGTCCCATCACTTCATGAGAAATAGATGGGGAAACAGTGGAAACAGTGTCAGACTTTATTTTTCTGGGCTCCAAAATCACTGCAGATGGTGACTGCAGCCATGAAATTAAAAGACGCTTACTCCTTGGAAGGAAAGTTATGACCAACCTAGATAGCATATTCAAAAGCAGAGACATTACTTTGCCAACAAAGGTCCATTTAGTCAAGGCTATGGTTTTTCCTATGGTCATGTGTGGATGTGAGAGTTGGACTGTGAAGAAGGCTGAGTGCCGAAGAATTGATTCTTTTGAACTGTGGTGTTAGAGAAGACTCTTGAGAGTCCATCGGACTGCAAGGAGATCCAACCAGTCCATTCTGAAGGAGATCAGCCCTGGGATTTCTTTGGAAGGAATGATACTAAAGCTGAAACTCCAGTATTTTGGCCACCTCATGCAAAGAATTGACTCATTGGAAAAGACTCTGATGCTGGGAGGGATTGGGGGCATGAGGAGAAAGGGGTGACAGAGAATGAGATGGCTGGATGGCATCACTGACTCGATGGACGTGAGTCTGAGTGAACTCCGGGAGTTGGTGTTGGATTGGGAGGCCTAGCGTGCTGCAATTCATGGGGTCACAAAGAGTCGGATACAACTGAGCGACTGAACTGAACTGAACTGATGATACAAAAGTTGAATTTGAAAATTGCTGAAGTTCAATGGCTCTATGAAGACCTAAAAGACCTTCTAGAACTAACACGCAAAAAAGATGTCCTTTTCATTATAGGGGACTAGAATGCAAAAGTAGGAAGTCAAGAGATACCTGGGGTAACAGGCAAATTTGGCCAAGGAGTACAAAATGGAACAGGACAAAGGCTAACAGAGTTTTGCCAAGAAAACCCACTGGTCATAGCAAACCCCCTCTTCCAACAACCCTAGAAGACTCTACACATTGACATCACCAGATGGTAAATACCGAAATCAGATTGATTATATTCTTTGCAGCCAAAGATGGAGAAGCTCTATACAGTCAGCAAAAACAAGACTGGGAGCCAACTGTGGCTCAGATCATGAACTCCTTACTGCAAAATCAGATTTAAATTGAAGAAAGTAGGGAAAACCATTCAGGTATGACCTAAATCAAATCCCTTTCGATTATACAGTGGAAATGACAAATAAATTCAAAGGATTAGATCCGGTAGACAGAGTGCCTGAAGAACTATGGATGGAGGTTAGTGACATTGTACAGGAGGCAGTGATCAAAATCATCCCCAAGAAAAACAAATGCAAAAAGGCAAAATGGATGTCTGAGGAGGCCTTACAAATAGCTGAAAAAAGAAGAGAAGCTAAAGGCAAAGGAGAAAAGGAAAGATATAGGCATCTGAATGCAGAGTTCCAAAAACTAGCAAGGAGAGATAAGAAAACCTCCCTCAGTGATCAATGCAAAGAAAAAGATGAAAACAATAGAATGGGAAAGACTAGTGATCTCTTCAAGAAGATTAGAGATACCAAAGGAACATTTCAATCAAAGATGGGCACAATAAAGGACAGAAGCGGTGTGGGCCTAACTGAAGCAGAAGATATTAAGAAGAGGTGGCAAGAATACACAGAAGAACTATACAAAAAAGATCTTCATGATCCAGATAATCACGATGGTGTGATCACTCACCTAGAGCTAGACATCCCAGAATGCAATGTCAACAGGGCCTTAAGAAGCATCACTACGAATAAAGTTATCAGAGGCAATGGAATTCCAGTTGAGCTATTTCAAGTCCTAAAAGATGATGCTGTGAAAGTGCTGCACTCAATATGTCAGCAAATTTGGAAAACTCAGCAGTGGCCACCAGACTGGAGGATCAGTTTTCATTCCAATCCCAAAAGAAAGACAATGCCAAAGAATGTTCATACTACCACACATTTGTACTCATTTCACACGCTAGCAAAGTAATGCTCAAAATTCTCCAAGCCAGGCTGCAACATTACCTGAACGCTGAACTTCCAGATGTTCAAGCAGGATTTAGAAAAGGCAGAGGAACCAGAGATCAAATTGCTGATCATTGAAAAAGCAAGAGAGCTCCAGAAAAACATCTGCTTTATTGACTATGCCAAAGTATTTGAATTTCTGGATAACAATAAACTGTGGAAAATTCTTCCCCCCCAAAATCAAAGAGATGGGAATACCACACACCTTACCTGCCTCCTGAGAAATCTGTATGCAGGTCAAGAAGCAGCAGTTAGAACCGGACATGGAACATCAGACTGGTTCCACATCGGGAGAGGGGTAAGTCAAGGTTGTATATTGTCACCCTGCTTATTTAACTTACATGGAGAGTACATCATGTGAAATGCTGGGCTGGATAAAGCACAAACTGGAATCAAGAGTACTAGGAGAAATACCAGTGACCTCATATATGCAGATGACACCACCCTTATGACAGAAAGCAAAAAAGAACTAAAGAGCCTGTTGATGAAAGTGAGAGAGGAGAGTGAAAAAGTTGGCTTAAAACTCAACATTCAGAAATCTAAGACCATGGCATCTGGTCCCATCACTTCATGGCAAATACATGGGGGAACAGTGGAAACAGTGACAAATTTTATTTTGGGGGATTCCAAAATCACTGCATATGGTGACTGCAGCCATGAAATTAAAGGATGTTTGCTCCTTGGAAGAAAAGTTATGACCAACCTAGACAGCATATTAAAAAACAGAGACTACTTTGCCAACAAAGGTCTGTCTCGTCAAAGCTATGGTTTTTCCAGTAGTCAAGTATGGATGTGAGAGTTGGACTATAAAGAAAACTGAGCACCAAAGAGTTGATGCTTTTGAACTGTGGTGTTGGAGAAGACTCTCGAGAGTCCCTTGGATTGCAAAGAGATCAAATCAGTCCTTCCTAAAGGAAATCAGTCCTGAATATTCATTGGAAAGATTGATGCTGAAGCTGAAACTCCAATACTTTGGTCACCTGATCCAAGAGCTGACTCATTGAAAAAGACCCTGATGTTTGGAAAGATAGTAAGCAGGAGGAGAAGGGGATGACAGAGAATGAGATGTTTGGATGGCATCACTGACTCGATGGACATGAGTTTGAGAAAGCTTCAGGAGTAGGTGATGGACTGGGAAGCCTGGCATGCTGCAGTTCATGGGGTCTCAAGGAGTTAGACACTACTGAGTGACTGAACTGAACTGGATTATGATAGAAAATACATACTTTGGTCACCTTTGGATTTTCCTTCACTTCCTATTTTTTTTCCTATTTCTTTATATTTGCTTTTGCATTTATTATACTATATGTGGCTCCTGAAATGCCACAGTTTATTTCAGTACCGTGTATTTTGCATGGATGAGGGTTAGATTAGGTTGTGAGTGATATAAAAAAGAAAAACAACAACAAAATAACATTGCCTTAACTATGATAGAAATGTATTTATCTTTGTGTAAAGGAAATATGTAGTTGGATTCTCCAGAACTATTAGAGCAGTTTTACAAAGGTAAGGACCCAGACTCTGTCCCTACCGCTGTACTGCCGTCCTCTACATTTGGCTTTCACCTTCAAAATGGCTGCTTAAGTACCAGCCATCATATCTAAGCTGTAGCAAGCCGGAAGAGGGAAGAGTGGAATGTGCATCCTCCAAATGACTTTCAGTGAGTCCCAGGACTTCATTGAAAGCTATTAATAAAAAGATTCTCTGTTTCAGTTAGATGTGAATTTTTGAAGCTAATTACTGCAGGCTTCTTGCCATCAAGAGGAGAGATCCTGCCTCAGAGTAGGAACCAATCTTGAGGAAACAGAGCCTCTTAAACTCAGAAAAGAAACAGCTCTTTTGTCAATCTGACTCCCAACATCAAGCTATAGCTAAAGCAAGATATACCATTGGGTTTTTAAATGACAAGAATGATTATTAATCTAGGGGCTTCCCTGGTGGCTCAGCTGTTAAAGAATCTGCGTGCAATGTAGATGACCTCAGTTTGATTAATGGATTGGGAAGGTTCCCTGGAGAAGGGATGGGTTACCTGCTCCAATATTCTTGGGCTTCCCTGGTGGCTCAGACAGTAAAGAAACTGCCTGCAATGCAGAGACCTGCGTTCAATCTCTGGCTTGGGAAGATTCCCCTAGAGAAAGGCATGGCAACTGACTCCAGTGTTAGTGGGCTTCCCTTGTGGCTCGGGAAGTAAAGAATCTACCTGCAATGTGGGAGGCCTGGGTTCAGTCCTTGGGTTGGGAAGACCCCTGGAGAAGGAAATGGAAACTCACTCCAGTATTCCTGCCTGGGAAATCCCCAAAACAGAGAAGCCTGGAGGGCTAGAGTGCATGAGGTCTCAAAGAGTTGGATGTGACTGGGTGACTAACACTGTAAATTTCGGCCATGGTACCTAAGATGGATAAGGAAGAAAGTGAAGATTAGAAAACCTTGATAGATTGAAAATTGTGGTGGTGGTGGTGGTGTCAATGGATAGGTGCTCTTAATGAGATGAAGAGTGTGGCAGTGTGCTCCTTGACAAAAGGAGCTGGGTGTATAGCAAAGGGATTGAGGTATTTGATTTATGAATTTGGAAGCAGTGCAATTTCTTCTGTGATGACATATAGGATATAACTTTGGAAAGTGGGTACCTCAGTTGATTGTGTAGATGAGAAATGTTAATGGAGATGAGAAGGTCAATGAACTGAAAGGCCAGTGAGTTTAATTGTTTTATATAAATATCTCTTAGAGTAGGATAATCATGTCATGTCTGAGCTTAATTAAGCAAGAACAGATGATAAGAGGCTGAGATCTAGCTCTCTTCTGGTTTGGTCTTTCCTAAGGCATCTAGTCAAGGCTATGGTTTTTCCTGTGGTCATGTATGGATGTGAGAGTTGGACTGTGAAGAAGGCTGAGCACTGAAGAATTGATGCTTTTGAATTGTGGTGTTGGAGAAGACTCTTGAGAGTCCCTTGGACTGCAAGGAGATCCAACCAGTCCATTCTGAATGAGATCAGCCCTGGGATTTCTTTGGAAGGAGTGATGCTAAAGCTGAAATTCCCGTACTTTGGCTACCTCATGCGAAGAGTTGATTCACTGGAGGAGACTCTGATGCTGGGAGGGATTGGAGGCAAGAGGAGAAGGGGACGACAGAGGATGAGATGGCTGGATGGCATCACTGACTCGACGGACGTGAGTCTGAGTGAACTCCAGGAGTTGGTGATGGACAGGGAGGCCTGGCGTGCTGCAATTCATGGGGTCACAAAGAGTTGGACACGACTGAGAGACTGAACTGATCTGATCTGAAGGATAGACCTTAGTATAAACCAGAGGAATAGAGCATTCAGTCAATCTTCCATTTATATTATTTGTCTCATTTTGAACAAGTATTGTGAATTCAGTGTTGTTTGCAATACCTTTAGAGTGTGTGAAGTTAGAGTCATAAATATTAATAGTCAACTGGGCTGGAACTAAGATTGATAACCTCCTTTGAAGGCAGAAAAGCCTTAGAAGGCATGGAGGTAAACCAGGGGAATACTCTTGGAGCCTAGATTCTCCTCAGGAAGCAGTTTTGAATTCACTCTAGCACATAGATCAAAGAGTCTTCAAGGCCACAAAGTTCAGTAATAAAGAATGACTTTAGGAAATTAACCTGAAAAAATTTTAATCAGGTGAAACTAAATGTGTCTCTCAACCACTCAAAGTGAATATACAAGAGATACAATTGGCTGTTAAGCACGGAAAAAAAAAAAATGCCCTATCTCACTTGTAATCAAAGAGATGCAAATTAAATCAATGATATACAATTTTTACTTTCATATTGACAATTTTACTTAGAGTGACTAACTTGATGATCAATCACTCTGGTTTTTCCTTACCTCACTTTCCCCATCATTGGAAATTAAAGTACCCAAAGGTCAGGGTATAAACCATCACAAAAAATTTCAAGATCATTAAAGAAAGCGATTTTATTGGAATTTTTGAACTGTTTTAAAAATAGAAATATATTTTTCTTTAATTCCAAACCTGAAACATTTAGAAAATTTTGCTTTACAATGCTCAGAAATCAATATTATTGAGGGAGAAGAAGGTGAAAGAATTGGCTCTCTTCCAAGGCTAAGCCTTTTCAGATGCCAGTTATTTCTGATTGGAAGTCTACCAAAGAGTGTTCAGGACCTATTCACCTCATCAGAGCTAAATGCTTGAGGGAAATGATTTAGCTTTTGCTAAATTTTATATCAAGCAGCATTTCATTTTAGGAATAGGCAACCTGAATGTAGCCTACATTCTTCAATAATACATTCATGGAATTACTGAAAAAGATTGCTCATTTAGTTTTATTAAAAGCAGAGAACTGGTGTATTATTAAAAAGTCACTATTATAATCCTCTCTAGAGTAAAATATATTGAACAGTATTTTCCTAACATTCTACAGATCTCAAAATGAAAAAGAAA
Organism: Tragelaphus eurycerus; assembly: GCA_935064755.1. Taxonomy (NCBI): domain Eukaryota; kingdom Metazoa; phylum Chordata; class Mammalia; order Artiodactyla; family Bovidae; genus Tragelaphus; species Tragelaphus eurycerus. The sequence goes on along the minus strand of CAKXYN010000126.1, from coordinate 491,872 downwards.
GTTTCTCTTTTTCTAAACCATCTTCTTCAGATCCCTTCAAATGATGGTGTCTATGCCTGATTCATGTCAATGTATGGCAAAAACCACTACAATATTGTAAAGTAATTAGCCTCCAAATAAAATAAATAAATTAATTTTGAAAAAATGATAGCCAGTAGTTCTTTCATCTTCTGTTCTTATGTGGTCATCCTTTAAGCCCCATCCTCCAAGGCTTTCAGGGAGAGTCAACAGGAAGTACTGTTGCTATATCCATCCCTGACCACATCACCCCACACCTTTCCTCCTCTTCACAATGCCACCATCATTAGCATTTCCCTCTCCCCTTCAAATATGCCTCTCACCATCCACACACAATTTTCAGAGCTGAAAGAGACCTTAATAATTATCTAGTCTAGTAAAAAGCCAGGCTTCCCTATCCATCACCAACTCCCGGAGTTTACTCAAACTCATGTCCATTGAGTCGGTGATGCTATCCAACCATCTCATCTGTCGTCCCCCTCTCCTCCTGCCTTCAATCTTTCCCAGCATCAGGGTCTTTTCTAATGAGTCAGTTCTTCACATCAGGTGGCCAAATTATTGGAGCTTAAGCTTCAGCATCAGTCCTTCCAATGAATATTCAGGACTGATTTCCTTTAGGATGGACTGGTTGGATCTCCTTGCCATCCAAGGGACTCTCAAGAGTCTTCTCTAACACCACAGTTCAAAAACATCAATTCTTCCATGCTCACCTTTCTCTATGGTCCAACTCTCATATCCATACATGACTACTGGAAAAGCCATAGCTTTGACTAGACTGACCTTTGTTGGCAAAGTAATGTCTCTGCTCTTGAATATGCTGTCAAGGTTGGTCATAACTTTTCTTCCAAGGAGCAAGTGTCTTTTAATTTCATGGCTGCAGTCACCATCTGCAGTGATTTTGGAGCAACCCCGCCCCCCCACACCCCAAATAAAGTCTCCCATTGTTTCCACTGTTTCCCCATCTATCTGCCATGAAGTGATGGGACCAGATGCCATGATCTTAGATTTCTGAATGTTGAGTTTTAAGCCAACATTTTCACTCTCCTCTTTCATTTTCATCAAGAGGCTCTACTTCTTCACTTTCTGTCATAAGGATGGTGTCATCTGCATATATGAAGTTATTGATATTTCTCCCAGCAATCTTGATTCCAGCTTGTGCTTCATCCAGCCTGCATTTCACATGATGTACTCTGCATATAAGTTAATTAGGCAGGGTGACAATATACAGCCTTGACGTACCCCTTTCCCTATTTGGAACCAGTCTGTTGTTCCATGTCCAGTTCTAACTGTTGTTTCCTGGCCTGTATACAGGTTTCCCAAGAGGCAGGTCAGGTGGTCTGTTATTCTCATCTCTTTCAGAATTTTCCACAGTTTATTGTGATCCACACAGTCAAAAGTTTTGCCATAGTCAGTAAAGCAGAAGTAGATGTTTTTCTGGAACACTCTTGCTTTTTGTATGATCCAATTTATGTTGGAAGTTTGATCTCTGGTTCCTTTGCCTTTTCTAAATCTAGCTTGAACATCTGGAAGTTCACAGTTCATGTACTGTTGAGACCTGGCTTGGAGAATTTTGAGCAGTGCTTTACTAGCATGTGAGATGAGTGCAGTTGTGCAGCAGTTTGGGCATTCTTTGGCATTGCCTTTCTTTGGGATTGAAATGAAAACGTGTGTAGTCATGATAAGAGATTTACAAATGATAGTTTTCTTGTAATATGGGATTTCTGAAGAGCCCACAAAATCTTCCAAAGTGACAGGAAGAAAAGAATTGGTTTAAGACTTTCTCTGAGACCAAAGAGCATGACACATCATCTTGACAGTATGCTATGAATTTTTCTGTTTCCCATTCCTCTTCCCTGTTCTCAGACCCTGGTTTGGCAAGATAAGGGAGGAAAAGGAGATGGACTAGGTAGGGGAGAGGGCAGAAGCTACCTTTCTTTCTTTCCCAATTGCAGGCTCCTCACTGCAGCAGGCCAGAGCTGGGGGTTGGGGATAAATTGCAACTTTAAATCATTGGACAGGAGATTTTTATTATTGAATTGAATGAGTGTTAAGTGAATTGAAGTAACTAAAATGACTTCTCATTATCTAAGAATGGCCTGAAAAATCCAAGCACTGGACTGAGTTTTACCTAGAGTTAGGGGGTGAAATTAGTGCCACATAGTGGATTTAAAGGGACCCAGGGAAGCACAGGGGCCTTCCTTGTGGCTTAGCTGGTAAAGAATCTGCCTGCAATGCGGGAGACCTGGGTTTGATCCCTGGGTTGGGAAGATCCCCTGGAGAAAGGAAAGGCTACCCACTCCAGTATTCTGGCCTGGAGAATTCCATGTACTGTATAGTACATGGGGTCGCAAAGAGTCAGACACGACTGAGTGACTTTCACTTTTCAGGGAAGCAAAAAAGAACCTGAACTTCTCATTTCTTATATTCTTTATACAAATCACACTGTGCTACAGCTTTTGCTACTCATTCCACCAAAGCTGTGCCTACGAGAGGCACTTCATTTTAGTTGACACAGGTGTTCATTTAAGTAGCATGCCATTGACTGGATTCTTAGCATCCTATCTTCTAATTGTAACACATCCTCACTCCTTTCAAATAAATGCAGCTCACATGACCCCAGATTCTTATCTTTGAACACTGCCTACAATATTTTTGGATACAGATAGACAACAGAAATTACTCCAGCTATTTTAAACAGAAAATGATTGAATGTAGGAATTCAATGGTGAAAAAATAACCTAAAGGGTTAGAGGAGCAGGCTCTAGGTGGGACCTCCATGCTGTGGCTCACAGAACAAGAATGGCTATTGGTGTTGCCAATCCTGTCCTAGTCAAGACACTGGTGAATCAGAAAGCCAGGTTACATCTATGGTCTCCAGGGGCATATCCTGTTAGCTTTGACATAGAAGTCATGATGCTGCTACTGCAACTGTTGGCTCCACATTCATGTCCCTTGCACTACCCATATCAGCGAAAACAGATGCTGTGCATGTTATATACTCATTCTCCACTCAATTCTGAATTCAGCTCTTGATGTGCATTCTTCTGATGAACAAAGCTCAAGTCGTAGCTTTAAGAGAGTGGGGTAAATGTAGTTTTTAGCTTCCAACCTCTATATAACCAGAGAAACACATTAGGAAGTGATTATAAAAATTATTTGTGAGCCAGTCCACTGTGTCAGTCACACCATATCTCTTTCTTTCTCAATAAACTTTTTGATTTGGTAGATCATGTTCTCCAACCGCCTCCCAAAAAAGGAGGCAAAGCAAGAAAAAGTTTTGAGAACTTTCAAGTCTAAAAATGCTTTTATTTTACTCTCATATTTACTTAGTAACTTGCCTCGATATTGTATTTTATGGCTGGAAATAATTTTCCATCAGAATGTTGGAAATATTTTTGCATCATCTCCTGGAGTCCAGAGTTGCGGTTAAGAAGTCTAAAGCCATTGTCATTCCTAAATGTTTGTCTTGAAACTACTTGCTTTTTTCATGTCTGAATGCTTTTCAGATCCTTTTTTTTAAATATCTGGTTTCATAAAACTTTATACTGATTTGAATTTTTCTCTCACTGTGGGCTCTTTCATTATGAATACTCACTTTTCAATGGTAGGATTTTTCTGTAATTTTTTTTCTTTGTGTATTTCATTTTTTCCATTTCTTTGCTTTCTTCCTGAAATGCATTCAGATTGGATGAGAACTCTTTTAGATACTTTCTGAATTTCCTATTATTTATCTCCTATTTTATGTATGTGTGCCTAAGTCGCTTCAGTTGTGTCCCTTGGACACCCTATAGACTGTAACCTGCCAGGCTTCTCTGTCCATGGGATTCTCCAGGCAAGAATACTAGAGTGGGTTGCCATGCCCTGCATCGCTTCTGTCTCCTGCTTGGGCAGATGGGTTCTTTACCACTAGTGCCACCTGGGAAACCCCTCTCATTTTATATCTCTTTATATGTTGGTTTTGCATCTTAGTAGATTTCCTCAATTTTATATTTCAATGTTTCTATTGAATTAAAAAATTTTGCTATCATACTTTTATTTCCAAGAGATTTTTGCTGTTGTTATTTTCCTTTCATGGTATATTCTTCTTGTTCTATGAATATATTATTGCATTATCTTTATGGTGACATTATTATTATTGACATCATTATTTTTAAAGTTTTCTTTTGGTCTCTGCTTAGTCTGTTTCCTTTGGCTTTATTTTCTTTTCTCTGGTGATTTATTTTGATCTCTGACTTTCCACACTGAGGTTGCAGCTTCCTCAATTCTGTTAATTCAGTCACCACTTTTTGAAATATTTTTATCTTGCAAAATTTGGCTGGCAGCTTATCCGCTGTTGTCTTTTCTTCTGTCCTCTTTGTCCTTGTGGGTTTAAGACTTGTTGTTGTTGTTAATGTCTACTATATCATTTGCTAATATTTTGAAGAGGAATAAGAATAGACATATATGTTTAGTACACTATCTTTTTAAATGACTTTAATTTGATGAGCACTAAAAGCAGAGGAGAGAATCAGTTCAGTTCAGTTCAGTCGCTCAGTCGTGTCCGACTCTTTGCGACCCCATGAATTGCAGCATGCCAGGCCTCCCTGTCCATCACCAACTCCGGGAGTTCACTTAAACACGTCCATCTAGTCGGTGATAGCTTAATCCAAAAATCAAACACAAGTTTGTCTTCATGTTATTACCAATTTCTACTTTTCTATTCCTTTCCTCTTGCTTCTAGAACTTATAATTATCTGATATCCTTCCAAAGTATTATTAATGAATTTATTTATTTAGTTACTTCCCCACCCCATCTTCCATGCTGTTTCCACTCAATAACCAGGAAGTGTCTCACAAAGAGTAAGCACTCAGTCTTTAATTATTAAATACATTAATAAAAAGGTAGGTGACCTGTTTCCTAGATTTCTCCTTATTTAGAATTATACCTTTGGGGAAGATAAACTCTTGTCTAAGTCGATGGTTGATGAGAGGTGTTCAGATGTTTTTGACTTGGGGTCTCCATAAGCCCTCTGTGAGCTAGTCACACCTTGCATGTTTGTAGTTTGTATTCTTATTTTCACTTGTAATGTTCTCCCTGCCTCCTTGTTTACCTACCAAACTTTTACTTTTTAAAAAGCTACATATGTCATTTTATTAGTAATAATATCATTCTTGATTCCTTTTTACTCTGTTAGTGCTATCTCTTGCCTTTCTGCATCAAGAATATTCTTTCTGCTTCCATAATATACCTTCCATTCAAGTCTATCTTGAGACTATAAACATTTACCCTTCAGAGCCCAAACTCTGGAGTCAGCAAATCTGGGTTTGAGTATATCACTTGTTAACTGTGTGATACTGGGCAATTTACATACCTCTGTAGGCCTCAGTTTCTGACACGTGGTAATCATTTAATAATAATAATAATAATAAAGGTTTCCCTGGTAGCTCAGTAGTAAAAAAATTCTCCTGCCGATGCAAGAGACTTGGATTCTTTCCCTGGCCTGGGAAGATCCCACAGGCCATGGAGCAACTAAGCGTGTGTGCTGCAAATCTTGAGCCTGTGCTCTAGAGCCCAGCAACTGCAACTACTGAGCCCAGGCACCACAGACATTGAAGCCCTCAACTCTAGAGCCTTGATCCACAACAAGAGAAGCCCACACACCACAACTAGAGAATAGCCCCCACTTGCTGCAACTATAGAAAGACCCGAGCAGCAAGGAAGACCCAGCACAGCCAAAGATAAATAAATGAAATTATTAAAATAACATCAAGGCAGAAAAAAAAATCATAAATTAGTATTGCTGTTGCAGAGAAGTCAATTCTGACCCCATGTGGGAAACTGTTTTTTTGACTTGCTTCTTGTTTTTGTTATTACAATCATACATAATGGCCTGACTCAGAGGACCCTGCCCCTCTGCCTGACTGTAAATTAAAGTATCTTTATTCAGATCAGGCTTCCCTGATAGGTTAGTTGGTAAAGAATCTGCTGCAATGCAGGAGACCCCGGTTCAATTCCTGGGTTGGGAAGGTCCCCTGAAGAAGGGATAGTCTACCCACTCCAGTATTCTTGGGCTTCCCTTGTGGCTCAGCTGGTAAAGAATCCACCTGCAATTCAGGAGACGTGGATTTGATCCCTGGGATGGGAAGATCCCCTGGAGAAGGGAAAGGTTACCCACTCCAGTATTCTGGCCTGGAGAATTCCATGTACTGTGTAGTCCATGGGGTCACACAACTGAGAGACTTTCATTTTCACTTTATTCGGATCATAGAGAAATAATCTGATCCTTCCCACCTGTGAACAGAAGATTAACACACCCTTTCCAAAGGCTAACCCTTCCCAACGATGTTTTGTGAGACTGAAGGCCCTTTCACTTTACTACCCCACTCCCTGTCCCTCTCTATTCTGACTTTTGATTTCAGTTGCTCATTGCTTCATTCTCCCTAACTTTACAAATGAATCTGATCCAGACCCTAGCAAGATGGTTTGGTTCAGTTCAGTTCAGTCGCTCAGTCGTGTTTGAATCTTTGCAAGCCCATAGACTGCAGCACACCAGGCCTCCCTCTCCTTCACCAAATCCCAAAGCGTGCTCAAACTCATGTCCATTGAGTTGGTAATGGCATCCAACCATCTCATCCTCTGTTGTTCCCTTTTCCTCCCGCCTTCAATCTTTCCCAGCAACAGGGTCTTTTCCAATGAGTCAGTTCTTTGCATCAGGTAGCCAAAGTATTGAGGCTTCAGCTTTAGCATCAGTCCTTTCAGTGAATATTCAGGACTGATTTCCTTTAGGATGGACTGGTTGGATCTCTTTGCAGTCCTAAGGACTCCCAAGAGTCTTCTTCAGCACCACAGTTCAAAAGCATCAGTTCTTCCATGCTCACCTTTCTTTATGGTCCAACTCTCACATCCATACATGAGTACTGGAAAAACCATAGCTTTGACTAGAAGGACCTTTGTCAGCAAAGAAATGTCTCTGCTTTTTAATACACTGTCCAGGTTTTTCACAGCTTTTCTTCCAAGGAGCAAATGTCTTTTAATTTCATGGCTGCTGTCACCATCGGCAGTGATTTTGGAGCCCAAGAAAATAGTCTCTCACTGTTTCCATTGTTTCCCCATCTATTTGCCATGAAGTGAGGGGACCAGATGCCATGATCTTCATTTTTTGAATGTTGAATTTTAACCCAGATTGTTTCATTCTCCTCTTTCACTTTGATCAAGAGGCTCCTCAGTTCCTCTTTGCTTTCTATCCTAAGGGAGGTGTCATCTGCATATCTGAGGTTATTGATATTTCTCCCAGAAATCTTGATTCCAGCTTGTGCTTCATCCAGCCAGGCATTTCACATGATGTATTCTGCATATATGTTAAATCAACAGGGTGACAATATGCAGCCTTGGAATACTCCTTTACCAATTTGAAATCAGTCCATTGTTCCATGTCTGGTTCTAACTGTTGCTTCTTGACCTGCATACAGATTTTTCAGGAGGCAAGTCAGGTGGTCTGGTATTTCCATCTCTTGAAGAATTTTCCACAATTTGTTGTGATCCACACAATCAAAGGCTTTGGTGTAGTCAATAAAGCAGAAGTAGATGTTTTTCTAGAACTCTCTTGCTGTTTCTATGATCCAACAGATACGGGCAATTTGATCTTTGGTTTCTTTGCCTTTTCTAAATTCAGCTTGAACATCTGGAAGTTCTTGCTTCAGCTACTGTTGAAGCCTAGCTTGGAGAATTTTGAGCATTATTTTGCTAGCATGTGAGATGAGTGCAACTGTGTGGTAGTTTGAACATTCTTTGGCGTTCCTTTGCCTTTCTTTGAGATTGGAATGAAAATTGACCTTTTCCAGTCCAGTGGCCACTGCTGAGTTTTCCAAATTTTCGAGCATTTTGAGTGCAGCACTTTCACAGCATCATTTTTAAGGATTTGAAATAGCTCAACTGGAATTTCATCACCTCCACTAGCTTTGTTTGTAGTGATGCTTTCTAAGGCCCAATTGAATCCACATTCCAGAATGTCTGGCTCTAGGTGATTGATCACATCACCATGGTTATCTGAGTCATTAAGATCTTTTTAAATAGTTCTTCTGTGTATTCTTGCCACCTCTTTTTAACATCTTCTTCTGTAGGTTCATACCATTTCTGTCCTTTATTGTGCCCATCTTTGCATGAACTGTTCCCGTGGTATCTCTAATTTTCTCGAAGAGATCTCTAGTCTCTCCCATTCTATTGTTTCCCTCTGTTTCTTTGCATTGAGAAAGAAACTGAGGAAGGGTTTCTTATCTCTCCTTGCTATTCTTTGGAACTCTGCATTGAAATGGGTATATTTTTCCTTTTCTCCTTTGCCTTTAGCTTCTCTTCTTTGCTCAGCTATTTGTAAGGCCTCATCGGACAACCATTTTGCCTTTTTGCATTTCTTTTTCTTGGGGGTGGTTTTGATCACTACCTCCTGTACAATGCCACAAACCTCCATCCATAGTTCTTAAGGCACTCTGTCTATCAGATCTAATCCCTTGAATCTATTTGTCACTTCCACCGTATAATCATAAGGGATTTGATTTAGGTCATACCTGAATGGTCTAATGGTTTCCTCTACTTTCTTCAGTTTAAGTCTGAATGTGGGCTTCCCTGGTAGCTCAGATGGTAAAGTGTCTGCCTGCAATGCAGGAGACCTGGATTCAACCCCCAGGTTGGGAAGATCCCCTGGAGAAAGAAATGGCAACCCACTCCAGTACTGTTGCCTGGAATATTTGATGGATGGAGGAGCCTGGTACACTATAGTCCATGAGATCGCAAAGAGTCGGACACAACTGAGCAACTTCACTGGCACTGGTGGCAACAAGGAGTTCATGATCTGAGCCACAGTCAGCTCCTGGTCTTGTTTTTGAGGACTGTTAGAGCTTCTCTGGGGGAAAGCAATGGCACCCCACCCCAGTACTCTTGCCTGGAAGGAGCTCATGATCTGAGCCACAGTCAGCTCCTGGTCTTGTTTTGAGGACTGTTAGAGCTTCTCCGGGGGAAGGCAATGGCACCCCACCCCAGTACTCTTGCCTGGAAAATCCCATGGATGGAGGAGCCTGGTGGGCTGCAGTCCATGGGGTCGCTAAGAGTTGGACATGACTGAGCGACTTCACTTTCACTTTTCACTTTGATGCATTGGAGAAGGAAATGACAACCCACTCCAGTATTCTTGCCTGGAGAATCCCAGGGACGGAGCCTAGTGGGCTGCCGTCTATGGGATCGCACAGAGTCGGACACGACTGAAGTGACTTAGCAGCAGCAGAGCTTCTCCATCTTCTGCCGCAAAGAATATAATGAATCTGATTTGGTTATTGATCATCTGGTGATGTCCATGCATAGGGTTCTCTTGTGTTGTTGGAAAAGGGTGTTTGCTATGACCAGTGTGTTCTCTTGGCAAAACTCTGCTAGCCTTTGTCCTTCTTCATTTTGTACTCCATGGCCAAACTTGCCTGTTATTCCAGGTATCTCTTAACTTCCTACTTTTGCCTTCCAGTCCTCTATAATGAAAAGGAGACCTTTTATTGGGTGTTAGTTCTAGAAGATCTTGTAGGTCATCATAGAGCCATTCAACTTCAGCTTCTTTGGCATTAGTGATTGGGGCATAGACTTGGATTACTGTGATATTGAATGGTTTGCCTTGGAAATGAACAGAGATCATTCCATCCTTTAGAGATTGCACCCAAGACCAATATATATGTATAGCACATCTGTCTGCCCCCTGATTAATAAGGATAAGAGATATTTTATGGTAAATATTAGTAATATAGATATCCTAGAAACTATATGGAGTTCTTAAAATTCTGGTCAGTTTGGGTAAAATCATAATGCTAGTTATTATCTCCAAATATTGTCATAGCACTAATCAAGTTTCCCAAAAATGCTTCCTCTTCAAACAGCTTTATAGAAAGGACTTTTGGATAAACACTAGTTTTTGAACTGGGTAAGGATTCTAATGGGAAACCTGATGAATTTACAAAGTTTAACAAAAGGACTGAATGAATTGGTGAATATGCTTATAAATTTTATGGCTTCTATCTGAAAAATTACTGGTTTGAATCTGTGTTTTCCAGGTGTAAGAAAAAAACTTGCCCTCAAACTAATTATGACAGTAATTTGGTAAAATTATATTTTATAAACAAATTGAAACATTTATCTTTTTTATCTGTGAACCCTCCAGAGATTGGAAACTCTTAGTTTCCAGTAACTTAATCAGATAAGTTAAGAAAGTTATCTCACGAGGAGGTACAGAAATCTCAAGGCATTATGGAGCTCTTGAGAAGGGAGAAATTCACTTAGATCTGTTAGGCAAAATCTGTGATAAGCCTTTGACATGACTTTCCTAGCAGCCCTCAGTCTGTGATTCTAAAAGTTTCAGCAAAGCAAAAAAGTCTATGATCAAATATGGTTATATAAATCATCAGGCCAAGTTTATTGAGACCAGACCTGTAAAAATGATGGAGATCTTAGAGAGAAAAAGGTGTTTTAATGAATGTTAAACCCCAGTTTATTAATGGAGGTCTGTATCTGCTAAGAATCTTTTCCTAGATAGTTCTTTGCTGTTAGGATATATTAATGTAGAATTTAATTAAATTATTAAAGGGCACTCTAGATTTGTTTCTGAAGCTTATCTCAGTAATTTATCTTTGGATGGAGATCAGATGCCTCACACACAACCTGCAACCAAGATTGGAAAAAGACATAATTTAAGAAACTATCTCCAACCTGGATGGAAGGACTTTTCTGTCCGGTACTCTTAACTGACTCATGCACAGTGAAACCGAAGGGAAACTGACTGTTGAATTAACTCCTACTTCCAAAGGCCCCTAAGCTGGACTGATCTATAGAGAGGTCTGCTGACCTCAACTTAAACTCACCTTAAAATGAGTCTCCAAGAGGAAGTTGCACTACACTAAATGATGAGAAGATAACAACATCAGAGGGGTGTACTTGGATGGGAGAAGTAGACAGCTTGCTCAGATGCTGATCTGATTTATATGATCACTTATGTTTTCTTGATTCCTTGGACCTTTGCCTATCAATCAAATGTTTTCTATCATGGACACAATTCTATGCTAGTTTAAAACTCAATCCAATTGTTGGGTTGTGGCCAGTTACCTGTGTCTAGTACTTCTGGGTTACCTTGGTGGATTTCTGTCCTCCTGGGCTCTGACTGGATACCTTCTAAGAAATTTATTTTAGATAAAAATTCAGTCCTGTCCTGTCTATTCATAAGATTACTAGATGGGATCCTCTCACCTGGCCAATTAATAATACATGCTCTGATTCTGGTCATAGATTAAGTTTTCTCTTCAGTTTAATTCAGTTGCTCAGTCATGTCTGACTCTGCAACACCATGGACTGCAGCATGCCAGGCTTCCCTGTCCATCTCCAACTCCTGGACTCTACTCAGACTCAAGTCCATTGAGTTGGTGATGCCATCCAACCATCTCATCCTCTGTTGTCCCCTTCTCCTCCTGCCTTCAATCTTTCCCAGCATCAGCGTCTTTCCAAATGAGTCAGTCCTTCTCATCAGGTGGGCAAAGTATTGGAGTTTCAGCTTCAGCATCAGTCCTTGCAATGACTATTCAGGACTGATTTCCTTTAGGACAGACTGGTTGGATCTCCTTGCAGTTTCCTCTTAGAGTCATTCAAACTCAATCAGTGTGACGAGCTAAGTCTCAATCAAGAAACTAACCTCTCACCTGTTAAAAGGAAAGCTCCCACAATTATGGGATGGATCTACATGGTTAACATAAGGCTATGTTCATTTAAGTTTAAAAGCTCCTGTATGTTGGGAAATCAAAAGACGCTTACTCCTTGGAATGAAAGTTATGACCAACCTAGATAGCATATTCAAAAGCAGAGACATTAGTTTGCCAACAAAGATCCATCTAGTCAAGGCTATGGTTTTTCCTGTGGTCATGTATGGATGTGAGAGTTGGACTGTGAAGAAGGCTGAGCGCTGAAGAATTGATGCTTTTGAACTGTGGTGTTGGAGAAGACTCTTGAGAGTCCCTTGGACTGCAAGGAGATCCAACCAGTCCATTCTGAAGGAGCTCAGCCCTGGGATTTCTTTGGAAGAAATGATGCTAAAGCTGAAACTCCAGTACTTTGGCCACCTCATGGGAAGAGTTGACTCATTGGAAAAGACTCTGATGCTGGGAGGGATTGGGGACAAGAGGAGAAGGGGACGACAGAGGATGAGATGGCTGGATGGCATCACTGACTCGATGGACGTGGGTCTGGGTGAACTCTGGGAATTGGTGATGGACAGGGAGGCCTAGCGTGCTGTGATTCATGGGGTCGCAAAGAGTTGGACATGACTGAGTGACTGATCTGATCTGATCTAATCTGATGTTGGGAACAATTAAATGATACTAAAAATGATCAGCCTGATAATATTATGAGACAAGGCTGGGTGCTCTATGAACTATATCTATTATTACCCTTAGAGAGAATGATTCGTATGAAACTGTCATGCGAGTGTACGCTCCTTTGTTTTTGTCTCATCACAACAAAGATTTGGAGTAACAGACATTAAAGCCCCCTCGGTGCTCTCGGGTCCTGGATAGACCGTGTTATAGCTTTTAGACAAATCAGTGTTACAGCTCTATTTTATTTAGAAGATAGCAGGAAAATCTATCTTCAAGGCATGAGGGCACGTCAATCCAAAGACAAGAAGAAAAGAGCACCCAAGTGCGTGGGAGAGAGAGCGAGAGAACCCTTTGGCTCCTATTTTTATGTTTTTTTCTCCCCCCTGGGCCTGCCCTATGTAAATTGGGCTTAGTCAGGAGTGCTGTTCTACCTGAAGTCCTCATTCCCGTCCTTGGACCTTCCTTTGAGCTTCCTCTGTTCTGTTTTTGCGGGCTTTTCTCCTCCTTGTCTTTTAGCCACCGCCATTCTGGACTCCTTTTCCCTATTCTAACTACCTAACAGAACTCAGTGAATTTGTGGCACTAATTTATAGCCTTGACATCTATATTCATCTGCTGTGAATATCGTCAGTGTGTGCACAGGGCAGCCCCACAATAGGGCTCAGTGGCTAACTTCTGAATTTTGGGCAAACAGGCCCTGGGCAGGAGAACTCAGCAGTTTTATTTTCCAGTGAGAGTGCCTCCACCCTACCCACTTCACACCATCAGATCAGATCAGATCAGATCAGTCGCTCAGTCGTGTCCGACTCTTTGCGACCCCATGAACCGCAGCACGCCAGGCCTCCCTGTCCATCACCAGCTCCCGGAGGTCACTCAGACTCGCATCCATCGAGTCAGTGATGCCATCCAGCCATCTCATCCTCTGTCGTCCCCTTCTCCTCCTGCCCTCAATCCCTCCCAGCATCAGAGTCTTCTCCAATGAGTCAACTCTTCGCATGAGGTGGCCAAAATACTGGAGTTTCAGCTTTAGCATCATTCCTTCTAAATAAATTCCAGGATTGATCTCCTTCAGAATGGACTGGTTGGATCTTCTTGCAGTCCAAGGGACTCTCAAGAGTCTTCTCCAACACCACAGTTCAAAAGCATCAATTCTTCGGCGCTCAGCCTTCTTCACAGTCCAGCTCTCACATCCATACATGACCACAGGAAAGACCATAGCCTTGACTAGGCGAACCTTTGTTGGTAAAGTAATGTCTCTGCTTTTGAATATGCTATCTAGGTTGGTCATAACTTTCCTTCCAAGGAGTAAGCGTCTTTTAATTTCATGGCTGCAGTCACCATCTGCAGTGATTTTGGAGCCCAGAAAAACAAAGTCTGACACTGTTTCCACTGTTTCCCCATCTATTTCCCATGCAGTGATGGGACCAGATGCCATGATCTTCGTTTTCTGAATGTTGAGCTTTAAGCCAACCTTTTCACTCTCCACTTTAGCTTACATTAGATCTGGAGCAGATATATCCTGGGAGAAGTCTGCCACAGAGGCAGCTGAGATTTGGGGGCAGCACAGCCATCTCAATTCCTGCAGTCACAATGCCCTGACCCCCAACCATAGCTCTGTACTATATCTGGGATGAACACAAGAGGAAAAGATGAAAACTTGGGCTGCTTCTGAGCGGAATCACAGTATGTACACAGGAGGCAGATGGGTCCTCAGTGATAACATGGCCTTCACTTGCTTTAGTAATCACATCCTTTGGGCAGGTCTTGCACTCAAACACAATGGAGGCTGATACAATCTGTGTCTCAGGAGGCAAAAACTCCAAAAACTGGGGGCAAACCTTGCCACAATAGGTTGCAATAACAATAAATCAGAGAGGAAGCCCTGCCTCATTTCTGCACAGGATTTAAATCCTCTAACACAAACCACACACCCTATCAAGGAGATAACAGTCATCATACTTTGCACAGCATCCATATCAAAACCAGCCTCACACCAAAAATACTGGACACACCTTTGTTGCAAACTAGTATATAGCTTGATTTTCCCTCTGGCCTCCTTGGAGCAGTTTTCTCAGAGCTACTGAGATTCTGTTTCCTGGGCTCAGAGTCCTAAACATTCTCACCAAATAAAATAACTCTCTACTTTCAGGTTGTGACTATATTTTTTGGCTGACACCTGTCAATAGATTGACTATCACTTTAACGAGCCAGAAAATAGATTAAAAAGCAATTTCAAAAATTGTAAAAAGTGATTTTTAACTACGCTGCTGCTGCTAAGTCGCTTCAGTCATGTCCAACTCTGTGCAACCCCTTAGACGGCAGCCCACCAGGCTCCCCTGTCCTTGGGATTCTCCAGGCAAGAACCCTGGAGTGGGTTGCCATTTCCTTCTCCAATTAATAGTAAAAGGATAGGCACAAAGTTTTAAAATCGGATATCAAAATCAAAAAATATAGGAGAAGGGAGTATAAAAACATAAGCCATTTAGACTATATATATATATATATTTATAATTAATTTAGACTATATTTTAACTTGAATGAGTATCAGTTTAAAAAAGTAATATAGTTATGGGTCAACATACTCAAACTCCATGGTAAGCACAAATTAAAAACATACAATAGATTCCAAAAAAAAAAAAAAAAAAACAAAAAGGAAAGAACTCAAGCATATGGCAAAGAAAATGATCAAAACACAAAAGGAAAAATAATAACAAGAAGAGATGAAAAAGGAGAACTACAAAGACATTTGGAAAATAAAGATTTAAATGGCAATAAGTACATACCTATCAATAATTGCTTTAAATGTCAATGGACTAAATTCTCCAATAAAAAGACATAAAGTGACAGATTATATAATAAAACAAGAACCTATGATATGCTGCTGTCAAGGAGAGTAGTAGTCCTGTTCAGGAAGTAGTCTTCTTCAGGCTTCAGAAGGGGAGAGCAGGCCTTTCAGCTGCTTCTGATCTGCCTGAACACTGTCCAGACCATGTGCCTCCTTACAAAACACACCAATTGTTACTAGCAAATCAAGTGGCACTTTAGATAAAATCATCCAATTTTCTTGAGCCCTGGAGGCCTAGTTAGGCTCCTCAGGTCTAAGAAGTCTTATGACTCCCAAGGTGAAACAAATAACATTGTTAAAGTTAAAAAAAACAAACTAAAATAAAACAAAAACAGAGTTGCATTTTTGCATGCAATCTGATGATAGTATCAGTTTGCAGCCTGGGATTATAAGCAGGAGCCCCCAAAGCTGAGATTTGAAGTGGAATGGACACACTGCCCAGGACCCTTTCCCAACTGGGACTCCAGATTGCTGCCATTCAGGGCTTCCTAGCATTGTTCAGTTCTGGATGTAGGTTGTCGGCCCGATTTGGTGATGTATACACTGTTAACTTCTATTGTTTCTTTTAATGGCTGTAGGTTGAAATTAAGTCAAATAATCCCCTATTAAACATTGAATTTTTTTTATTTGTGTGTAATTAGTGGTTTCTTTTGTTAATAATTCCTTCAAACCTAAAACGAAAGCAAAATTTTCAGCAAAACAGCTGCGTATAAGAGATTCACATCAGGGTGAAAGACGAACTGAAAGCGGTGGGGATGGAAAAAGATATTTCATGCAAATGAAAATGACAAGAGAGTGGCTGTAGCAAATACTCATATCAGATAAAAGAGACTTTAAAACAAAGGCCATAAAAAAAGACACGGAAGGGCATTATCTAATGATAAAGGGATCAATACAAGAAGGGGATATTACATGCATTAACATATATGCATCCAATAGAGAAGCACCTAACTATATAAAACAAATACTAACAGGCATAAAGGAAGAAATTGATCATAATACAATAATAGTACATTTTAACACCTTACTGACACCAATGGAAAGATCATAAGGCAACAGAGATCCTAATGACCAGTTGGACTGAATTTATATCTATATGATACTATACCCAAAAAGTCAGAATACAGATTCTTTTCAAGTACGCAAGGAACATTCTCTAGGATAGAGCACATACTAGTTCACAAAACAAATTTAAAAGGATAGAAATTATTTCAAGCATTTTTTTCCTGACTGCATTGGTATAAAGCTAGAAATTAAACATAGAAAGAAAAATGGGATCAGACCAAACCATGGAGAGTAAACATTAATGATGAAATCAAAGAAGAAATCAGAAAACCCCTCAAGAAAATGTACATGAAAACACAACCTAACAAAATCTATGAGATTCAGCTAAAGCAATTCTAAGAAGGAAGTTCATAGTGACAGGCCTTCCTGAAGACACACAAAAAAATCTCAAATAAACAACCTAACTTGCCACCTAAAGGAATTAGAAAAAGAACAAACAAAACCCAGTCAGCAGAAGGAAGGAAATAATAAAGATCAAAGAGAAAATAAATAACACAGAAATGAAAAAACAATAGAAAAGATAAATAAAAACAAGAACTGGTTATTGAAAAGATAAATAAAATCAACAAACCTTTAGTCAAGTTCACCAAGAAAAAAAAAGAGGGGACCTCCTCCAAAGAAAAAACAACAATAACAACAACAAAATTAAAGAGGAAAAAAAAAAAAACTGATGCCACAGTAATACACAAAAGAATGAGACAATTCTATGAATAGTTATATGTCAACAGATAGGATTACCTAGAAAAAATGGACAAGTTTCTAGAAACTTGCAGCCTGCCAAAATTGACTCAAGAAGACATATTAATAGATAATTTGAACAGACTGATCACTAGCAGTGAAATAGAATCTGTAATTTATTAACAAAAACTCCCTGCAAACAAAAGTCCAGGACTTAACAGCTTCACTGTGGAACTATATCAAATGTAAAAAGATAAACTTATATATCCTTCTTTGACTATTCCAAAAAAGTGAAGAGGAGAAACCATGTCATTCAGTGAAACTACTCTTGCCCTGATAACAAAACTGGACACAAACAATACAAAAAACAAAATTTACAGGGTAATATCCTTGATTAATAGAGATGGAAAAATCCTCTCTAAAATATTAGCAAATCAAATCCAACAATATGCAAAAAGCTCACATACCATGATCAATTTGGATTCATTTCAGGGACACATTAATGGTTTGGTATAAGCAAATCTATCAATGTGCTACCCCACATTAACAAAAGACAAGATATAAACCACAAGATTATCTCAAAGGTTGCAAAAAAAAAATTTTGACAAAATTCAACATCCATTCATGATAAAAACTCTCACTAAAGTGTGGCTATAGAGGGAATATATCTCAATTCAGTAAAAGCCATTTATGGCAAACCTGTAGCCAACATAATACTCAACAATGAAAAGCTGAAAGCCTTCTTGCTAAATTTAGGAACAAGACAAGGATGCTCATATCTATTCAACATAGTATTGGAAGTCTTAGCGACAGCAATCAGATAAGAAAAAGAAATAAGAGGTATACAAATTGCAAGGGAAGAGGTAAAAATGTCACTGTTTGAAGATGACATGTTTATATAGAGAACCCTAAAGTCTCCACACAATAAATATTAGAACTAATAAATGAATTCAACAAGATAGCAGTTACTTGATTAATATACAGAAGTCTCTGTTGCATTGTTTACACTAATAACAAAATATCAGAAAGAAAAAGTAAAAAAAAAAATCCAATTTAACATTATGCCCAGAAAGCAAAACAAAATGAAACAAAAAACCTAGGAATAAACTTAACCAAAAAGGTTTCACCTATACAGTGAAAACTATAAAACACTGATAATGGTAATTGAATATAATTCAAAGGAATGGGAAGATATCCCATGCTCTTGGATTTGAAGAATTAATATTATTAAAATGGCCATACTATGCAATGCAATCTGCATATTTAATGCAATCCTTATCAAAGTATCTCGGATATTTTTCACAAAAAGAGAACAAATAATGCTGAAATTTATATACAGTTACAAAAGGACCAGAATTGTCAAAGCAGTCCTGAGGAAAATGAACAGAATTGGAGGCACAACAGGTCCAGACTTTGGACTATATTACAAAACTCCATGAATCAAAACAGCACGATACTGACACACACAAAAAATAGACCTATAGATCAATGGAGAAGGCAGTGGCACTCCACTCCAGTACCCTTGCCTGGAAAATCCCTTGGACAGAGGAGCCTGGTAGGCTGCCGTCCATGGGGTTGCTAAGAGTCGGACACGACTGAGTGACTTCACTTTCACTTTTCATATTCACGCATTGGAGAAGGAAATGGCAACCCACTCCAGTGTTCTTGCCTGGAGAATCCCAGGGATGGGGGAGCCTGGTGGGCTGCGGTCTCAGGGGGTCGCATAGAGTTGGACACAACTGAACCAACTTAGCAGCAGCAGTAGCAGCAGCAGATCAATGGAACAGAACATAGAGACAGAAATAAACCCATGCACTCATGGTCAATTAATCTATGACAAAGGAGGCAAGAATACACAATGGAAAAAAGTGTATTCCATAGTGGTATTGAGAAAACTGGACAGCTATACAGAAATCAATGAAATAAAAACTCTCCCTTATTACATATACAAAAATAAGCACAAAATAGTTTAAAGCCCTAAATATAAGACATTACCCCATAAAACTTCTAGAAGAGAACATAGGCAAAACATTTTTTGACATAATTCTAGCAATATTTTCTTAGATAAGCTCCCAAAGCAAAACAAATTAAAACAAAAATAAATGGGACCTAATCAAACTTAAAAATTTTTCATAGCAAAAGAAATCAACAAAAGAAAAATAACCTACAAAATAGGAGAAAATATTAGCAAATTATGTGAGTGACAAGAAGTTAATATTAAAAAAATACAAACAGCTCATAATCAGTATAGAACAACAACAACAAAAAAAAACCAAACAACCCAATCAAAAAGTGAGCAAGAGGCCTAAGTAGAAAATTTTCCAAAGACATACAGATAGCCAACAGACACACGAAATGCTCAATGTCAGTAATTATTAGAGAAATATAATCAAAATCACAATGAGATATCACCTCACATAGGTTAGAATGTCTATCATCAATAAGTCTACAATAAATGCTGGAGAAGATGTGGAGAAAAGAATATCATCCTACTCTCTTGAGGGAACATAAATTGGTGCAGGCACTATGAAAAACAATATGGAGGTTTTATACATAAAATAGATAAGCATCAAGGATTTATTGTATAGCACAGGGAATGATATTCAATTCCTTGTTATAACATATAATGGAATATAATCTGAAAAACAACCAAATCGCTTAGCTGTACACCTGAAACTAACAGAATACAGTAAGTCCACTGCACTTCAACTTTTTTTATAAATGACTCACTTCTGTTCAGTTCAGTTGCTCAGCTTGTCTGACTCTTTGCAACCCCATGGACTGCAGCATGCCAGGCCTCCCTGCCCATCACCAACTCCCAAATTTGATCAAATTCATGTCCATCGGGTCGGTGATGCTATAAAATTATCTCACCCTCTATTGTCACCTTCTCCTCCTGCCTTCAATCTTGCCAGCATCAGAATCTTTTCCAGTGAGTCAGTTCTTTGCATTAGGTGGCCAAAGTACTGGAGCTTCTGTTTCAGCATCAGTCCTTCCAATGAATATTCAGGATTGATTTCCTTTAGATAGACTGGTTGGATCTGTTTTCAGTCCTAGGGACTCTCAAGAGTCTTCTCCAACACCACAGTTCAAAAGCATCAATTCTTCGGTGCTCAGCTTTCCTTATGGTCCAACTCTCACATCCATACATGATTACTGGAAAAATCATAGCTTTGGCTAGATGGACCTTTGTAGGCAAAGTAATATCTCTGCTTTTTAATATGCTATCTAGGTTGATCATAGCTTTTCTTCCAAGGAGCAAGCATCTTAATTTCATGGCAGCAGTCACCATCTGTAGTGATTTTGGAGCCTAATAAAATAAAGTTTCTCATTGTTTCCCCATCTATTTGCCATGAATTGATGGGACCAGGGGCTGCCATGATCTTTGTTTTTTGAATGTAGAGTTTTAAGACAGATTTTTTCACTCTCCTCTTTCACTTTCACCAAGAGGCGCCTCAGTTCCTCTTTGCTTTCTGCCGTAAGGGTGGTGTCATCTGCATATCTGAGGTTATTGATATTTCTCCTGGCAATCTTGATTCTGGCTTGTGCTTCATCCAGCCCAGCAATTTGTATGATGTACTCTGCATATAAGTTAAATAAGCAGGGTGACAATATACAACACTGATGTACTCCTTTCACAATTTGGAACCAGTCCATTGTCCCATGTTCAGTCCTAACTGTTGCTTCTTGACCTACATACAGATTTTTCTGGAGGCAGGTCAGGTGGTCTGGTATTCCCATCTCTTGCAGAATTTTCCACAGTTCGTTATGATCAACACAGTCAAAAGTTAGCATAGTCAATAAAGCAGAAATAGATGTTTTTCTGGAGCTCTTTTGCTTTTTCTATGATCCAGCAGATGTTGGCAATTTGATCTCTGGTTTCTCTGCCTTTTCTAAATCCAGCATTAACATCTGAAAGTTCTTGGTTCACATACTGTTGAAGCCTAGCTTGTAGATTTTGAGCACTACTTTGCCAGCATGTGAGATGGGTGCAATTTTGTGGTAGTTTGAACATTCGTTGACATTGTCTTTCTTTGGAACTGGAATGAAAATTAAAATTTTCAAGTCCTGTGACCTTTGCTGAGTTTTCCAAATTTGCAGGCATATTGAGTGCAGCGCTTTTACAGCATCATCTTTTAGGATTTGAAATAGCTCAGCTGAAATTCCATCATCTCCACTAGCTGTGTTTCTAGTGATGCTTCCCACTTGACTTCAGACTCCAGGATGTCTGGTTCCAGGTGAGTGATCACACCATCGGGGTTATCTGGGTCCTTATGATCTTTTTTTTTGTATAGTTTTTCCTTGTAATCTTGCCACCTTTTCTTAACATCTTCTGCTTCTATTGGTCCATACCATTTCTGTCTGTTATTGTGCCCATCTTTGCATGAAATGTTTCCTTGGTATCTCTAATCTTCTTGAAGAGATCTCTAGTCTCTTCCATTCTATTCTTTTCCTCTATTTCTTTACTTTGATCACTTAGGAAGGCTTTCTTATCTCTCCTTGTTATTCTTTGGAACTCTACATTCAGATGGGTATATCTTTCCTTTTCTCCTTTGCCTTTAGCTTCTCTTCTTTTATCAGCTATTTGTAAGGCCTCCTCGGACGACCATATTGCCTTTTTGCACTTCTTTTTCTTGAGGATTGTCATGATCACTGCTTCCTGTACAATGTCACGAACCTCTCTCCATAATTCTTCAGGTAGACTGTCTATTAGATCTAATCCCTTGAATCTATTTGTCACTTCTACTGTATAATTGTAAAGGATTTGATTTAGGTCATATCTGAATGGTCTAGTGGTTTTTCCTACTTTCTTAAATTTAAGTCAGAATTTTGCAATAAGGAGTTCTTGATCTGAGCCACAGTCAGCTCCTGATCTTGTTTTTGAGGACTGTGTAGAGCTTCTCCATCTTTGACTGTAAAGAATATAATCAATCTGATTTTGCTATTGACCATCTGGTGACGTCCATGTATAGAGTCTTCTCTTGTGTTGCTGGAAGAGGGGGTTTGCTGTGACCAGTTTGTTCTCTTGGCAAAATTCTGTTAGCCTTTGTCCTGCTTCATTTTGTACTCAAAGGCCAAATTTGCCTGTTACTCCAGATATCTGTTGACTTCCTCTTTTTGGATTCCAGTCCTCTGTGATGAAAAGGACATCTTTTTTTGGTATAGTTCTAAAAGGTCTTGTAGTCATCATCAGTTCAGGTCAGTTAGGTGGCTCAGTCATATCTGACTCTTTGAGACCCCATGAACTGCAGCACGCCAGGCCTCCCTGTCCATCACCAACTCCCGGAATTCACCCAAGCTCATATCCATCAAGTTGGTGATGCCATCCCGCCATCTCATCTGTCGTCCCCTTCTCTTCTTGCTCCCAATCCCTCCCAGCATCAGAGTCTTTTCCAATGAGTCAACTCTTCGCATGAGGTAGCCAAAGTATTAGAGTTTCAGCTTTAGCATCAGTCCTTCCAAAGAACACCGAGGACTGATACCCTTTAGAACGGACTGGTTGGATCTCCTTGCAGTCCAAGGGACTCTCAAGAGTCTTCTCCAACACCACGGTTCAAAAGCATCAATTCTTTGGTGCTCAGCTTTCTTCACAGTCCAACTCTCACATCCATACATGACTACTGAAAAACCATAGCCTTGACTAGACGATCTTTGTACGCAAATGTCTCTGCTTTTGAATATACTATCTAGGTTGGTCTTAACTTTCCTTCCACAGAGTAAGCGTCTTTTAATTTCATGGCTGCAGTCACCATCTGCAGTGATTTTGGAGCCCAGAAAAATAAAGTCTGACACTGTTTCCACTGTTTCCTCATCTATTTCCCATGAAGTGATGGGACCAGATGCCATGATCTTCATTTTCTGAATATTGGGCTTTAAGCCAACTTTTTCACTCTCTTCTTTCACTTTCATCAAGAGGCTTTTTAGTTCCTCTTCACTTTCTGCCATAAGGGTGATATCATCTGCATATCTGAAATTATTGGTATTTCTTCCGGCAATCTTGATTCCAGCTTGTGCTTCTTCCAACCCAGTGTTTCTTATGATGTACTCTTCACATAAGTTAAATAAACAGGGTGACAATATACAGCCTTGACGTACTCCTTTTCCTATTTGGAACCAGTCTGTTGTTCCATGTCCAGTTGTAACTGTTGCTTCCTGATCTGCATGTAGTTTTCTCAAGAGATAGGTCAGGTGGTCTGGTATTCCCATCTCTTTCAGAATTTTCCACAGTTGATTGTGATCCACACAGTCAAAGGCTTTGGCATAGTCAATAAAGCAGAAATAGATGCTTTTCTGGAACTCTCTTGCTTTTTCCATGATCCAGCGGATGTTGGCAATTTGATCTCTGGTTCCTCTGCCTTTTCTAAAACCAGCTTGAACATCTGGAAGTTTACGGTTCATGTATTGCTGAAGCCTGGCTTGGAGAATTTTGAGCATTACTTTACTAGCGTGTAAGATGAGTCCAATTGTGTGGTAGTCTGAGCATTCTTTGGCATTTTCTTTCTTTGGGATTGGAATGAAAACTGACCTCTTCCAGTCCTGTGGCCACTGCTGAGTTTTCCAAATTTGCTGGCATATTGAGTGCAGCACTTTCACAGCATCATCTTTCAGGATCTGAAATAGCTCAACTGGAATTCCATCACCTCCACTAGCTTTGTTTGTAGTGATGCTTTCTAAGGCCTATTTGACTTCACACTGTACAAAAGACAGGTCTTGATTCGTGTCTCCTGTACAATGTCATGAACCTCTATCCATAGTTCATCAGGCACTCTATCTATCAGATCTAGTCCCTTAGATCTATTTCTCACTTCCACTGTATAATCATAAGGGATTTGATTTAGGTCATACCTGAATGATCTAGTGGTTTTCCCTACTTTCTTTAATTTCAGTCTGAATTTGGCAATAAGGAGTTCATGATCTGAGCCACAGTCAGCTCCCGGTGTTGTTTTTGCTGACTGTATAGAGCTTTTCCATCTTGGACTTCAAAGAATATAATCAATCTGATTTCAGTGTTAACCTTCTGGTGATGTCCATGTGTAGAGTCTTCTCTTGTGTTGTTGGAAGAGGATGTTTGCTATGACCAGTGCATTCTCTTGGCAAAACTCTATTAGCCTTTGCCCTGCTTCATTCCGTATTCCAAGTCCAAATTTGTCTGTTACCCCAGGTGTTTCTTGACTTCCTACTTTTGCATGCCAGTCCCCTATAATGAAAAGGGCATCTTTTTTGGGTGTCAGTTCTAAAAGGTCTTGTAGGTCTTCATAGAACCATTCAACTTCAGCTTCTTCAGTGTTACTGGTTGGGGCATAGACTTCGATTACTGTGATATTGAATGGTTTGCCTTGGAAATGTACAGAGATCATTCTGTCGTTTTTGAGATTACATCCAAGTACTGCATTTTGGACTCTTTTGTTGACCATGATGGCTACTCATTTTTTCCAGGGCATTCCCGCCCACAGTAGTAGATATAATGGTCATCTGAGTTAAATTCACCCATTCCAGTCCCTTTTTGTTCGCTGATTCCTAGAATGTCGACGTTCACTCTTGCCATCTCCTGTTTGACCACTTCCAATTTGCCTTGATTCATGGGCCTGACATTCCAGGTTGCTATGCAATATTGTTCTTTACAGCATCAGACCTTGCTTCTATCACCAGTCACATCCACAACTGGGTATTGGTTTTGCTTTGGCTCCATCCCTTCATTCTTTCTGGTGTTATTTCTCCACTGATCTCCAGTAGCATATTGGGCCCCTACTGACCTGGGGAGTTCCTCTTTCAGTATCCTATCATTTTGTCTTTTCATACTGTTCATGGGGTTCTCAAGGCAAGAATACTGAAGTGGTTTGCCATTCTCTTCTCCAGTGGACCACATTCTGTCAGACCTCTCCACCATGACCTGCCTGTCTTGGTGGCCCCACATGGCATGGCTTAGTTTCCTTGAGTTAGACAAGGCTGTGGTCCATGTGATTAGACTGATTAGTTTTCTGTGATCATGGTTTGTGTGTCTGCCCTCTGATGCCCTCTTGCAACACCTACTGTCTTACTTGGGTTTCTCTTACCTTGGACTTGGGGTATTTATCTCTTCAGGGATGCTCCAGCAAAGCACAGCTGCTGCTCCTTACCTTGGACAAGGGGTATCTCCTCACAGCTGCTGCTCCTGACCTTGAACGTGTAGTAGCTCCTCTCGGCCCTCCTGCGCCATAGAACCATTTAACTAGAATGTTAGAAATGACTGCTGCTGCTGCTGCTAAGTCGCTTCGGTCATGTCCGACTCTGTGTGACCCCAGAAATGGCAGCCCACCAGGCTCCCCCGTCCCTGGGATTCTCTAGGCAAGAACACTGGAGTGGGTTGCCATTTCCTTCTCCAATGCATAAAAGTGGAAAGTGAAAATGAAGTCACTCAGTTGTGTCCGACTCTTCGCGACCCCATGGACTGCAGCCCACCAAGCTCCTCCGTCCTTGGGATTTTCCAGGCAAGAGTACTGGAGTGGGATGCCATTGCCTTCTCCTAGAAATGACTAGTGTATCTTAAATACTGTTTCCAGTTTATGTGAATCTTAAATGTTGATATCTGCTTTAGAATTCTTCTTCTTCTTGATTATTGTCAATAAAAATGTTGCAGCTTATTACTATTATGGTATTTTTAATATTGAAAAATGCCTCATAAAAGAACATAACATAAAATCATAAACACTTAGAACTACAATCTTACGTTTTTGTATTCATGACAATCATAATATGACACAAATATTCATAATGGTTTTTATTATACAATATGTTGTGTTTCTTGAGAATTAAAAGTATGTTTATTTACACTTATTTTTATAAACAGGGGAGAAAAGGTAGTGGGAAGGAGGCTCAGCATACTTGTCAGTTAAATCACAGAGGCAGCCTGGTGAGTCGGTCAATTTTTATTCTGAAAATCTTGGGCAGGTTACTTAATTTTTCTGAGCTTTGAGTTACTCACCTCAAAAAACAGCGCTAATAATCTAATCAGTGTAAATCAGGAAAGCATTTGGAAATGCTTTTGGAATTTGTAAAGCATTTGTGGCAGACTATATTTTCCAAATATATCTGCAACAATAGTTCCCATTCCATACACTCACTTTCATGTGACTTTGACACTTCTCCTATCAAGAGGTGGGGGTTTTCTTAAGACTTCCCTGATGGTCTAGTGTTTTAGATTCTGCAGTTCCAATACCATGGGCACAGGTTCAATCCCTGGGTGAGGAATAAGATCCCACATGCCATGTGATGTGGCCAGAAGATTAAAAAAAAAAAAGCTGGGGATTTTCTTATTTGAGCTGCCTTTAAAAATTACCATATATTGAATGCCTTAAACAACAGACATTTATTTCTTACAGTTCTGGAAGCTGTAAGTCCAAGATCTGGGTGCCAGCATGGTTGGGTTCTGGTGAGAGCCCTCTTGGTTGCAGATTGCTAACTGCAACTGCTAACTTCTCACTGTGTCCTCATGTAGAAGAAAAAAAGCAAGCTAGCTGTCTGTTTTCAGTCTTACTACCTAATTACCTACCTCTCAAAGGCCTGACTTTCAAATATGATAACACTGAGATTTAAATTTCAACATATGAATTTTGTAGAAACGCAAATTTTCAGGTTGTAACATGGTCTATATTCACTCCCCCTGTATCTGGAAGGGTTCATAATTATGGTTAGGGTGATGCTATGTGACTTCCAAGTTTAGGTCTTGAAAGAAGATGCTGAGAAAGAAAATAAGCAGTTTTAACATTTGGAAGCTAGCCTGGCACTTATTGCTAGGTCATAGTTTTCCCTTATTGAACATAATCTCAGAGTACTGCTCTAAGACAAGACTACTTTGAGCCCATGATAAAATGAGACAAAACAAGGCTACTTCATAATTTTATCTAAACAAACAAAAAAGGTCTTTCACTGTGACACCCCCAAAATACCAACTCTCCCCCTTTAGGCAAAATGAGTGACTGCTATTTCTCTGTCAATTGTAGTTTTATCCTTACCCTAGTCTGCTGCTGCTAAGTCGCTTCAGTCGTGTCCGACTCTGTGCGACCCCATGGACTGTAGTCCACCAGGCTCCCCTGTCCCTGGGATTCTCCAGGCAAGAACACTGGAGTGGGTTGCCATTTCCTTCTCCAATGCATGAAAGTGGAAAGTGAAAGTGAAGTCGCTCACTCATGTCTGACTCTTAGCGACCCCATGGACTGCAGCCTACCAGGCTCCTCCATCCATGGGATTTTCCAGGCAAGAGTACTGGAGTGGGGTGCCATTGCTTTCTCCGACTGTAGTAGAGCTGATCCTAGTTTATGAGGTACTGATCAGAATTGCATCCAATCTCACAGCATTCAATCTAGGGCAAATCTATTCCTGCTTCCTCAGACCCTCCCTCAAACCACTCATACATGCATGCATGCTAAGTCGCTCAGTTGTGTCCAATTCTTTGCAACCCTATGGACTGTAGCCTGCCAGACTCCTCTGTCCATGAGATTCTCTAGGCAAGAATACTGGAGTGGATTGCCATGTCTTCTTCCAGGGGATCTTCCCAACCCCAGAGTCTATTACATCTCCTGCATTGGCAAGTCGGTTCTTTCCCACTAGCACCTCCTAGGAAGCCCAAATCCTAACAGGTCCTTTCTAACATCCTCTTACCAAGATACCTGATAATTCTCCCATGGGTTTGTTCTCTCTCACTTCAGGGAGTAATAAATTCAACTTGCTTAATTACATGTATATTCATGGAGAAGGCAATAGCACCCCACTCCAGTACTCTTGCCTGGAAAATCCCATGGACGGAGGAGCCTGGAAGGCTGTGTAGTCCATGGGGTCTCGAAGAGTCGGACATGACTGAGTGACTTCACTTTCACTTTCCACTTTCATGCATTGGAGAAGGAAATGGCAACCCAGTCCAGTGTTCTTGCCTGGAGAATCCCAGGGATGGGGAAGCCTGGTGGGCTGCTGTCTATGGGGTCACACAGAGTCGGATATGACTGAAGCAACTTAGCAGCAGGAGCAGCAGCATGGCAGTCTTTGGTTGGATCACATAAACAATACTTTGGCTTTTTTATCTTTAGACACTTGCTTGGAGGGCAACCAGCTGCTGTGTAAGCAGACTAATTACTCTAAAGTCGTCAGGTTGTGAGGAAGCCCAAATTAGCACACAATAAGAGACCACAGAGCTCAGATGGTAAAGAATCCTCCTGCAATAAGGAAGACCTGGGTTCCATCCCTGGGTCAGGAAGATTCCCTGGAGGACAGCATGGCAACCCACTCTAGTATTTTTGCTGGGAGAATCCCCATGGACAGAGGAGCTTGGTGGGCTACAGTCCATTGGGTCACAAAGAGTTGGACATGACTGAGCAACTAAGCATAGCAGCAAGAGACCACATGGAACTAAATGGAGAGAGATGCTTGTCAGCCCCTGGATGCTGTCGCCATAACACTCCCACACCCTTACCCCCTTGCCTTCCAGCTTCAGCTACATTCTGATTGCAAGAAAGATTTTGAGCCAGAACTGCCTGGTCCAGACCTCGTTAAATTTCTGATCCACAGAAACCACAAGAGATAATAAAATGATTGTTGTTTGAAACCAGTAAGATTTGGGGTGATTTGGTACATAACAACAGATAACTGAAACAGGATTGAAAATTACATTAAGTATCTGGCACACAGTAGGTGTTCAATAAGTGGTAGCTCTCTTTTTGGTGCTTCTAAGAAGTAAGATTGAAAAGTGAAAGTGAAAGTTACTCACTCAGTTGTGTCTGATTCTTTGCCACCCCTCCAGGCTCCTCTATCCACAGAATTCTCCAGGCAAAAATACTGGAGTGGGTAGCCATTCCTTTCTCCAGGGGATCTCACTGACCCAGGGCTCAAACCCAGGTCTCCTGCATTGCAGCTAGAGTCTTTACTAGCTGAACGGCTAGGGAAGCCCCAGAAGTAAGGTTATCATGTGCAAAATCTCCAACACCTGAACACATTTTTAAAATATTTATTTGACACTTTTTATTTATTTATTTGGTTGTGGCAGATCTTAGTTGTGGCATGCAAGCTCTTAGCTGTGGCATGTGGGATCTTGTTCCCTGACAGGAATGGAATCTGGGCCCCATGGATAGGGAATGAAGAGTCTTAAGACACAGGACCACCAGAGAAGTCTCCCTAAACAAAATATTTCAGTAAATTTCCTTTGACAAAAACCTGTGGATTAGTGTCCACAGATCCACTCAATGTATTTTAATCCTGATGCCAAAATAACGTAGACTGATTAATAATCCTTAGTAAGAGGCTGCGGTCGGTTTGGAGCAAAGCTAGAGCAATACTATTAATGTTACCAAAAGGAGAGTGTGAGGGGTCTGGCTGCTCACTGCTCAAAAGGCCAGTTTGGTGTAAGGGAAAGTTTGGTTTATTTCAGTTGCGGGCAACTGTGCAAGGAGGGTGGTAGACATTTGTTCAAAGGCCGACTTCCCCCTTGACAAGCAGTAGGTGACAGCATTTATAGACAGAGTGGGTGGGGGTGGGGGGATGTCTAAGGCAGAAACAGCACAGTCCTCTCTAACAGTCATCTTCAAATTGGCCATCAGTGGTCTGACCAGCATCACCTTGGTGGTTTTAGGTACAGATAATCTTCAGTTCTGGAAGGCACTTGTTCGCACTTTTCTTGCAGTCAGTTCTCAGAATTGTGACAGTTCATGTCTTGGGTACAGTCTGGTCATCATGTCGTTAACTTTTCCACCTGGGGTTTTAGTATCTATAAGACAGCTCACAGGATATGTTTCAGAATATTACCTACAGACCTTGAGAAACAACTAAAGGTCCTTGACTATGCTTAATGAAAGTGAAAGTGAAGTCATTCAGTTGTGTCCGACTCTTTGCGACCCCGTGGACTGTAGCCCACCAGGCTCCTCTATCCATGGGATTCTCCAGGCAAGAATACTGGAGTGGGTTGCCATTTCCTTCGCCAGGGGATCTTCCAGACCCAGGGATCGAACCCAGTTCTCCCGCATTGCAGGCAGACACTTTAACCTCTGAGCCACCAGCTTAATGATTACATTATTATTATTTAGTCTCCTTAGACTGTTTTCTTTTGTCTCAGCATTTCTCACTTCTCTGATTAAACTTATTCTTTGATTAAAGTTTTCCACAGGCAAAAGGCAGGCAGAGGACATCATCGGGGGGCAAGGACCATATGGTCCGCTCTATTTCACAAGTGCTACTTTCTGAGGAAGAGTTTATGCTTAGAAAATACATATAACTTTATCCATAAATTTGGAATCTACATCAGATCAGATCAGATCAGATCAGTCGCTCAGTCGTGTCCGACTCTTTGCGACCCCATGAACCGCAGCCTCCCTGTCCATCACCAGCTCCCGGAGGTCACCCAGACTCACACCCATCAAGTCAGTGATGCCATCCAGCCATCTCATCCTCTGTCGTCCCCTTCTCCTCCTGCCCTCAATCCCTCCCAGCATCAGAGTCTTCTCCAATGAGTCAACTCTTCGCATGAGGTGGCCAAAATACTGGAGTTTCAGCTTTAGCATCATTCCTTCTAAAGAAATTCCAGGATTGATCTCCTTCAGAATGGACTGGTTGGATCTTCTTGCAGTCCAAGGGACTCTCAAGAGTCTTCTCCAACACTACAGTTCAAAAGCATCAATTCTTCGGCCCTCAGCCTTCTTCACAGTCCAGCTCTCACATCCATACATGACCACAGGAAAGACCATAGCCTTGACTAGGCGAACCTTTCAGTGGTTGACTATATTTCCTGGTCCCCATTTTCCTGTGGGGGTAAAATGTTGAGCCAAACATGACAGATTTTTGTTGGCAAAGTAATGTCTCTGCTTTTTAATATGCTGTCTAGGTTGGTCATAACTTTTCTTCCAAGGAGGAAGCTCTAAACTTCTAGTGGCTGCCTTTACTCCTTGGCTTGGAGATTCCTTGATCTTCAAAGTTATTACTCCAACTTGTGCTTGTGAAACAGAGAAGGGCCATGTGGGGCTCCCAGGCATGGAGAACTTTCTGTCCCCCATTTCTTGTAAGAAAGACTGCAGCCATTATGTCCTTTCCTGAGTTCCAAAGGGTGGAATGGAACAATTGGTAATTAAGGGAGAAGCAGCCAAGAAAGCACCTGAGGCAATATTAAAGGGACCAGAGCAGCTCATCAAGATTAGGAGCCAATGACCTGAGATCCCTCACACACCAGTCTTGTCAGGGACCCTCACCTTTGACTCCTTGTTCTAAAATCCCTCATCAAAATTCTTGGGGTTGAGACACACAGTTTTTTGAGACAGAAGCCTGATGTGTCTCCCTTTGCCTGGCAAAGCAATAAAATTTTCTTTTTCTACTACAAAGAGCCCCTCGATGAAAGTGAAAGAGGAGAGTGAAAAAGCTGACTTAAAACTCAACATGCAAAAAACTGAGATCGTGACATTTTGTCCCATTAATTCATGGAAAATAGATGGAGAAACAATGGAAACAGCGAGAGACTTTATTTTCTTGAGCTCCAAAATCACTGCAGATGGTGACTACAGCCATAAAATTAAAAGGTGCTTGCTCCTTGGAAGAAAAGCTATGACAAACCTGGACAATATATTAAAAAGCACATACATTACTTTGCCAACAAAGGTCTGTCTAGTCAAAGCTATAGTTTTTCCAGTATTCGTGTATGGATGTGAGAGTTGAATAGTAAAGAAGACTGAGCACTGAAGAATTGGCATTTTTGAACTTTGGTGTTGGAGAACACTCTTGAGAGTCTCTTAGATTGTAAGGAGATCAAACCAGCCGATCCTAAAGGAAATTAATCCTGAATATTCACTGGAAGGCCTGATGCTGAAGCTGAACCTCCAATACTTTGGCCACCTGATACGAAGAACTGATTTATTGAAAAAGATCCTGATGCTAGGAAAGATTGAAGGCAGGAGGAGAAGAGGATAACAGAGGATGAGACGGTTGGATGGCATCACTGACTCGATGAACATGAGTTTAAGCAGACTCTAGGAGTTGGTGATGGACAGGGAAGCCTGGCGTGCTGCAGTCCATAGGGTTGTAAAGAGTTGGACATGATTGAGTGACTGAACTGAACTGAACTGAATTTTCTACTACACCCAAAACTCTGTCTCTGGGATTTGATTTTGGACCAGTGTACAGAGAAGGGCTTCCCAGGTGGCTCAGTGGTAAAGAATCTGCCTGCAAATGCAGAAGATCTCCTGGAGAAGAAAATGGCAACCCACTCCAATATTCTTGCCTGGGAAATCCCAGAGACAGAGGAGCCTGGCAGGCTACAGTCCAAGGGGTTGCAAAAAGTCGGATACAACTGAGCTCGCACATGCAGATACAGAGAGGCAAGCTTTTGGCAACACTTCCATTATCATATCACCTCTCTTCTTAAACAGTTAAAAAAAATCATTTCATTCAAATTTGGGGTTTCTGTAGCTCCTAAACTTGGAGTTCCTCAAGCTACATTTCATTTTTTGAAATCTATTTTCTTTCTTAGAATCTTCTCATGGCCTTTGGCCACCTGAAGCTTGCCCTGGGAAGGACATAATCAGGGAAAAGTGATCCCAACTCTTTTTCTCTTGTCTTTCTTATCTCCTTTCTAGAAGCAGGAGTCTGCAAGACCCACCGACGTCCTCATTTCAATGAATCAGGAACTTTATGACCCCAGTTCCTAGTCCCAAGGGCCTGCAGAAGCATGGAAAGCCATGACCCAGGCCCAGGGCACCCTAGCTGAGTGCCAAGCATTGGCACTCTTCTCTGACACCTCAGAGACAATTCTGAATGTTGAAAGGCAAAATGAACACACCTGTAAGGAAGGAGACACACCTATTTCCTGCCATATCAGTAAGTAAACATCTTAGAACCAGCATCCCTCCAATATGAGCTGGTGGGCCCTAAGGGCAGTGGAAGGAGACCACCTGTGATCCAGCAGCCATCAGACTGCAGCCACTCCCTACACTAACACCAAGGAAGCTCAGGATGTGAAAAAAACACAGGTTACTGTCCCCAGATAGCTGAGATATATATTAAAGCAATAATTTCAATGAGCCCGGACTCTTGTATCTTCCCATACATAGAGGGGACCTTCCGTGTAGCTCAGACAGTAAAGAATCTGCCTGCAATGCCTACTATCGACCTGGGTTCAATCCCTGGGTCAGACAGATCCTCCAGAGAAGGGAATGGCAATCCACTCCAGCATTCTTGCCTAGAGAGTCCCATGGACAGAGGAGCCTGGCGGGCCACAGTCCATGGGATTGCAATGAGTCGGACATAACTGAGTGACTAACACTAAGTACTACTTTTATACACAGATCAGATCAGATCAGATCAGTTGCTCAGTCGTGTCCGACTCTTTGTGACCCCATGAATCGCAGCACGCCAGGCCTCCCTGTCCATCACCAACTCCCGGAGTTCACTCAGACTCACATTCATCGAGTCAGGGATGCCATCCAGCCATCTCATCCTCTGTCGTCCCCTTCTCCTCCTGCCCCCAATCCCTTCCAGCATCAGGGTCTTCTCCAATGAGTCAACTCTTCTCATGAGGTGGCCAAAGTACTGGAGTTTCAGCTTTAGCATCATTCCTTCCAAAGAAATCCCAGGGCTGATCTCCTTCAGAATGGACTGGTTGGATCCCCTTGCAGTCCAAGGGACTCTCAAGAGTCTTCTCCAACACTACAGTTCAAAAGCATCAATTCTATACACAGAGAAGCCTTAAATCCCTTGATTTGGGACAATCTGGTTTTCTTTAAATAACAATAATCTTTTGATGTTCAGACTACCTCCCCTGTGCTGTAAAACTTCTGTGTAATCTGGTTCCTTCCTGTGCCTCTCAGGGCAGTTCTCTCAGGGTCACTTGAGATGCTGTCTCCCAGGCTTGAATTCCTAAAAGTTTCCACCTAATAAAACATAACTCAGCTTTTAGGTTGTGATTATTTTTCAAGTCAACAACATGCTTCCAGGATCCTTTTAAGGATAGGACACAAGATTTTACCTGTGTTTTCAGTAGAAAGGAGACACAGAATAAAGCATTTTCAGTTCTTTTAGATGGTAAATATCTTTTATGTTAGTCAAAGGGAGGAAGACTAGGTCAGGGGAAGGGTTAACTGGTCCTTTCAAGTTAGCAGAGGTCAAGCACTAGAGGCTGTAGAGATGCTGAGCAGTGCCCTGTGGGGCTCCCGGCCATGGAGGCCTTTTGTTCTTTCATTTCTTGTATGCAAGACTGCAGCTTCCAAGACCTTCCCTGAGTTTCAAACAGCAGATTCATACAGTTGCTTATCAAGGAAGTAGCAGCCTTGAGACAAGATTAAAGGGACCAGAGAGGCTGGCTCATTCTATATTAGGAGAGGGACCACCTGAGACTCTGCACACAACTTAATTTTGTCAGCTGGTGTTGTTCAGTTGCTCAGTCTGACTCTTTATGATCCCATGGTTTGCAGCACGCCAGCTACCCTGTCCTTCACCATCTCCCAGAACTTGCTCAACCTCATGTCCATTGAGTCGGTGATACCATCCAACCATCTCATTCTCTGTTGTCCCTTTCTCCTCCTGCCTTCAATCTTTCTGAACATCAGGGCCTTTTATAATATCAGCTCTTTGCATCAGGTGGCAAAGTATTGGAACTTCAGATTTAGCATCAGTCCTTCCAATGAATATTCAGGACTGTTTTCCTTTAGGATGGACTGGTTGGATCCCTTTAGAGTCCAAAGGACAAAAACCACAGTTCAGAAGCATCAGTTCTTCAGTGATCAGTCTTCTTTATGATCCAATTCTCACATCCATACATGACCACTGGAAAAACCATAGCTTTCACTAGATGGACCTCTGTTGGCAAAGTGATGTATGCGCTTCTTAATATGCTGTCCAGGTTTGTCATAGCTTTTCTTCCAAGGGGCAAGCATCTTTTAATTTCATGGCTGTAGTCACCATCTGCAGTGATTTTGGAGCCCAATAAAGTCTGTCACTGTATACATTGGTTCCCCATCTTTTTGCCATGAAGTGATGGGACTGGATGCCATGATCTCAGTTTTTTGAATGTAGAGTTTTAAGACAGATTTTTTCACTCTCCTCCTTCACCATCATCAAGAAGTTCTTTATTTCCTATTAACTTTCTGCCACAAGGGTGGTGTCTTCTGCATATCTAAGGTTATTGATATTTCTCCCAGAAATCTTGATTCCAGCTTGTGCTTCATCCAGCCTGGCATTTCACATGATGTACCCTGCATATAAGTTAATTAAGCAGGATGACAATATATAGTCTTGGTGTACTCCTTTTCCAATCTGGAACCAGTCCATTGTTCCATGTCTGGTTCTAACTGTTGCTTCTGGACCTGCATACAGATTTCTCAGGAGGCAGGTTAGGTGGTCTGGTATTCCCATCTCTTTAAGAATTTTCCACAGTTTGTTGTGATCCACATTGTCAAAGTTCTTGGTTCAGCTACTGTTGTAGGCTTGCACAGAGAATTTTGAGCATTGCTTTGCTAGCATGTGAAATGAGTACAATTTTATGATAGTTCGAACATTCTTTGGCATTTCCTTCCTTTCTTTGGAATTTAAATGAAAACTGACATTTTCTAGTCTTGTGGCCACTGTTGAGTTTTCCAAATTTGCTGGCATATTGAGTGAAGCACTTTCACAGCATCATCTTTTAAGATTTGAAATAGCTCACATGGAATTCCATCACTTCCTCTAGCTTTGTTTGTAGTGATGCTTCCTAAGGCCCACTTAATTTCACACTCCAGGATATCTGGCTCTAGGTGAGTGATCACACCATCATGGTTCAATCAGATCAGTCCTGTCTTTCTTCCCTGCGTCACATCTCAGTGGCATTATTTCTTTCCATCTTTTCTTGGCTCCTCTCCACTTCCTTTCAGCTGCCTCTCCTTCTCATATTTCTCTGGGTGATTCTTCCTCCCTTTCTCTTTCTCTCATTATCATCATGGTTACCTGAGTCATTAAGATCTCCTTTGTATAGTTCTTCTGTGTATTCTTACCATCTCTTCTTAATACCTTCTCCTTCTGTTAGGCCCACACAGTTTCTGGCCTCTATTGTACCCATCTTTGCAGGAAATTTCCCTTGTTATTTCTAATGTTCTTGAAGAGATCTCTAGTCTTTCCCATTCTATTTTCTTCCTCTATTTCTTTTCATTGATCACTTAAGAAGGCTTTCTTATCTCCCTTTGCTATTCTTTGGAACTCTGCAAACAGATGTGTACATCTTTCCTTTTCTCTTTTGCTTTTAGCTTCTCTTCTTTTCTCAGCTATTTGTAAGGCCTCCTCAGAAAACCTTTTTGCCTTTCTTTTTCTTGGGGATGGTTTTGATCACCACCTATTGTACAATGTTACAAACCTCCAACCATAGTTCTTCAGTCACTCTGTCTATCAGAGTGGTCAATACTGAAATCAGATTGATTATATTCTTTGCAGCCAATGATGGAGAAGCTATATACAGTCAGCAAAAATAAGACTGGAAGCTGACTCAGATCATGGCTCAGATCATGAATTCCTTATTACCAAATTCAGACTGAAATTGAAGAAAGTAGAGAAAACCACTAGACCATTCAGGTATGACTTAAATCAAATCCCTTACGATTATACAGAGGAAGTGACAAATAGATTCAAGGAATTAGATCTGATAGACCGCGTGCCTGAAGAACTATGGACTGAGGTTTGTGACACTGTACAAGAGGCAGTGATCAAGACCATCCCTAAGAAAAAGAAATGCAAAAAAGCAAAATGGTTGTCTGAGGAGGCCTTACAAATAGCTGAGAGAAGAAGAGAAGCTAAAGGCAAAGGAGAAAAGGAAAGATATACCCATTTGAATGCAGAGTTTCAGAGAATAGCAAGGAGAGATAGGAAAGCCTTCCTCAATGATCAGTGCAAAGAAATAGAGGAAAACAATAGAAACGGAAAGACTAGAAATCTTTTCAAAAAAATTAGAGATATCAAGGGAACATTTCATGCAAAGATGGGCACAATAAAGGACAGAAATGGTATGGACCTAAGAGAAGCAGAAAATATTAAGAAGTGGCAAGAATACATAGAAGAACTATACAAAAAAGATCTTCATGACCCAGATAATCACAATGGGGTGATCACTCACCTGGAGCCATGTGTCCAGGAGTGTGAAGTCAAGTGGGCTTTAGGAAGCATTGTTATGAGCAAAGCTAGTGGAGGTGATGGGATTCCAGTTGAGCTATTTCAAATCCTAAAAGATGATGCTGTCAAAGTGCTACACTCAATATGCCAGCATATTTGGGAAACTCAGCAGTGGCCACAGGACTGGAAAAGGTCAGTTTTCATTCCAATCCCAAAGAAAGGCAATGTCAAAGAATGTTCAAACTATCACACAATTGCACGCATCTCACACGCTAGTAAAGTAATGCTCAACATTCTCCAAGTCAGGCTTCAACAGTACATGAACCGTGAACTTCCAGATGTTCAAGCTGGTTTTAGAAAAGGTAGAGGAACCAGAGATCAAATGGCCAACATCTGTTGGATTTTAGAAAAAGCAAGAGAGTTCCAGAAAAATATCTGCTTCTGCTTTATTGACTATGCCAAAAACTTTGACTCTGGATCAGAACAAACTGGAAAATTCTTCAAGAGATGAGAATACCAGACCACTTGACCTGCCTCCTGAGAAATCTGTATGCAGGTCAAGAAGCAACAGACCTGAAATGGAACAATAGACCTGTTTCAAATCAGGAAAGGAGCACATCAAGACTGATTATCACCTGGCTTATTTAACTTATATGCAGAGTACATAATGCAAAATGCTGGGCTGGGTGAAGCACAAGGTGGAATCAAGACTGCTGGGAGAAATATCAATAACCTCAGATATTCAGATGACACCACCCTTATGGCAGAAAGCAAAGAAGACCTAAGAACCTCCTGATGAAATATAAAGAGGAGAGTTAAAGTTGGCTTAAAACTCAACCATTTAGAAAACTAAGATCATGGCATCTGGTCCCATCACTTCATGGCAAATAGACAGGGAAACAATGGAAACAGTGAAAGACTTTATTTTCTTGGTATCCAAAATCACTGTAGATGGTGACTGCAGCCATGAAATTAAAAGATGCTTGCTCCTTGGAAGAAAAACTATGAACAACTTGGACAACATATTAAAAAGCAGAGATATTACTTTGCAACAAAGGTCCTTCTAGTCAAAGCTATGGTTTTTCCAATAGTCATGTATGGATGTGAGAGTTGGTCTATAAAGAAAGCTGAGCATTAAATGATTGATGCTTTTGAACCATGGTGTTGGAGAAGACTCTTGAGAGTCCCTTGGACTGCAAGGAGATCCAACCAGTCCATCCTAAAGGAGATCAGTCCTGAATATTCATTGGAGTTACTGATGCTGAAACTGAAAGTCCAATACTTTGGTCACTTGATGTGAAGAACTGACTCATTGGAAAAGATGCTGACGCTAGGGAAGATTGAAGTTGGGAGGAGAAGGGGTCAACATGGGATGAGATGTTTGGATGGCATCACAATCTCATTGGACCTGAGTTTTAGCGAGCTCCAGTAGTTGGACAGGGAAGCCTGGTGTGCTGCAGTCCAAGGGCTCACAAAGAGTACACACAACTGGGCAACTGAACTGACTGTCTATTACATTCAATCCCTTGAATCTTTTTGTCACTTCCACTGTATAATGGCAAGGAATTTGATTTAGATCATACCTGAATGACCTAGTGGTTTTCCCTACTTTCTTCAATTTAAGTCTGAATTTTGTAATAAAGGCTTCATGATCTGAGCCACAGTCAGCTCCTGGTCTTGTTTTTGCTGACTGTATGGAGTTTCTCCATGTTCAGCTGCAAAGATATAATCAATCTGATTTCAGTATTGACCATCTGGTGATGAGCATATGTAGAGTTGTCTCCTGTTGTTGGAAGAGGGTATTTGCTATGACCAGTTCTCTTGGCAAAACTTTCTTAACCTTTGCCCTTTCATTTTGTACTCCAAGGGTAAACTTGGACTCTACACACACCTTAATCTTGTCAGTAACCCCACCCTGTTAAAACTTTGCTGAAGAAAGCAAGAGTTTTACTGTCTTGAGCCTTATCACACCCTCCTGCCAGACTATATAACCTTTACCTATTCACTAGGGACAGGGGCATTGTTCTAGAAACGCTAGCCTTCTAGCTTTGCCTCTGCCTGGCAAAGAAAGAAAGCCACTCTTTCCTTCTCTATGGTTCTGACTCCCTATTTCTGTTTGTGATTGGTACATAGAGAGTCAAGCTTTTGGCAGCAGTAGCTAAATTACTGCTTCTTAGGTTAGTACATTGGCATAACCTCGATTATGCCAACTCATTTGCTGATTTTTAAATAAAGGACCATAAGAACTTGAAATGCATACTGGGTGTCGCCCAGCAGTGAAGCTCCACTGCCAAGGCGGGAAAGAAAAAAAAAGCGCCCTTTCTTCGCCTGCTCCTTGCTCTCGGAGGTGCCAGACTGTCATCTGCTGATGGATCGTCTGGCCCCAGGGCCTTGACAGTTAATGATTTGCCGCAGAACGAGTCCGCCCAGCGGAGGTGAGAGAGGGACGCCGGCGACAGCGAGAGCGCGGACCCACTGGCCGAGCCGAGCCCCCACCGGCCGCACAAGCGCCGCCTCCCGTCTTCCGGGACCCGGCACTTCTAGGGGTTCCGGGCGCCGGAGACCGCGGGGCTCCCATGGAGGCCGCCTCGCCGGCGGGACCTAGCGGCCGGCAGCCGCACGCGCCGGGCTCGGCCAGCCTGCTGCTCTGGATCAAGGGCAAACTCTTCACCTGGTGAGTGGAGGGCAGTGCTCCGCGGCCGGCTGGGCTGCGGGCGCCGCAGGGAGCACCCCGGCTCGGGCTCGGCGGCCGCGTGCGTTGGGGAAGCTGGTTCAGGCGGCTCAACGCGTGCCGCAGGGGTTTTACTCCTTACTGGCTTGATGTCCCTTTCTGGGCTCCCTCTTAGAAATCGTGGGGATGTGTTTCAGAGGATTTGATGGGAAATTCTTTGGGCATCGTTAGGTCTGTCCCCGGTGGCCTCCCAGCCTGCAGGGGACGGAGCCCCCAGGGATGCTGTGAAGGAGGGGTCCCCACCCTCGGGCTTGGTAGGTGGGTGAGCTCCTCTCCCTGGAGCCTATGTCCACATTCCACTGCTGCGGAGCCCAGTCCACTAACAGTTGAGTTCACCCAAGTGAAAAATCGGGATTGAGTTTTCTGGTGCCGCCTGGAGGTAGTCGAGAGCCAGCTCCTTCCTTGGGCTGAGATGAGAGGCGACGCAGCCACCTTTGGGTCCAGGGTCCTCAGAGAAGCTGCTTCTGTTGTCACCATGCTCTGTGGAAAATAGAAGTGTGTTTAAGGGATTGGGAGAGACTCTGGGTCGGGGAAAGCATTTTTGTGGTCGGTGGACGACTTGTATCCTGGAAATAGAGATAACCCAGGATCTAAATAATGAAAGCCAACATTCATGGAGCATTCACAGTCAAGTACTGAGCTTAGGAATTTTTATGGATAATATTATTTAATCCTTACCACTTTATGAGATGGCACTGTTGTTATCCCTACTTTGCCGATGGAGAAACAAAGAAAGCTAAAGCAACTTTGCAAGGCCATGCAATGACCTGTAAGGAATGACGCCTGTCCACCCCAGTCTCAGCTGACCTGAAGTGCTCCTGGCCACTGGCTCCTTATGACACAGACATTTTTTTTTTTTCCCTTTTTCAGATTAACAAATTTAATTTTTCATAAAAGATTGTGAAAACTATGTCTTGAAAAGTCATACCATTTTCAAAACTAGATCAATAATGGTGTATATATTTTTGTCATGTAAATAAGAGTTTTAAGCAGCTGTAGATGTTTAAAGGGGAAAGGTGTAGGTGTAGGTGTTTAAAGGGGAAAAATCACCTTGTATTATCCAGCAATATACAGTATGTCTGATAATTTAGACAGAAGTTCTCAGCTGGGAGGCAGTATCTAAGAGTACATGTCTTAGAGTAATGTCTAAGAGTACAGACTCAAATTCTGTTTGTGCCACTTACTAGCTAACTGATTGTGGATGAGTCATTTAACTTCTCTGTGCCCTAGTTTTCTCACTTGTAAAGTGGGGATAATAACAGTGCCTATTTTGTTGTGATATTGCACCACAGGAGTGGCAGACAGCTTGGTTCATGGTACTATTCATGGGTTAGTTTCATTCATCATCAGCCCCCAGTTCTTGGGTAATAGGAAGGTGTGGTGTTGCTTTAGGAGATAACCGCAACCCCGAGACAAGACAGACAGACAATGCAGTAGATTAGTTTAGCAAGACAAAAGAAAGATGAGCAATATTTTTTTCCCCTAATGCTCTAATATTTTCAAAATCTGTTCCATTTTATTAATACGAGGAATATCTCATAGCTTCCTAGACATGAGATTTCTTCTCTCTCTAAACACACTTTTTTTTGTGTGCCTCCCTTATTGATTTTTATTTTCTTCCCTGTGTGATAGCTATTTGTGTGCATCTTACATTCCTGATGGACAAAGTCCTTAACAGCAGGAAGTCAGATCTTTTTTTTCCCCTCCACAATCCCACAAATGAATGAATGAATAAGGGTTGACTAGAGTTCTTGAGACTTCCTTTCCACTCTACCATACTCCCCATAATCTTCCCTTTATTGATCTTTATTCTGAGGGTCTTGGGCTGGAGCTTTTGGCAGAGCTCTTTTGTTCATTAAGCTTTTCAGTCCTACTTCTGGCAACTATCCAAACATAAATTCTGATTTGCAGTTTCTCTTTGTCTAACCCAGCAATCAGAAAAATGCATTTTACCCAATATCCAGTACTCATTATATTTAGTATTTTAAACTCTCAGCGTTAAAACTCATCTCTTCTGTTAGACTTCAAGAGGTGAAGTAGCTCATTACCTTAGGAGCTGGAAGGAGTTGGGTGGAGGAATGGTTCCTGGCTAGAAAGCCTGAACCTTTTTAACTTCTCAGCACTGCAGGAAGTTGTTACAGGGATGGGCAGTAATGCAGTGTAGAGAGGAGGTAAGGGTGGACTTTAAAAGCCTTCCACATGGCCTCTGGCTGTTCTCTGCCCAAGGGTATATTCCTCTCCCTATCTTTCCCCCTTCCCAGAACAGTTCTAGGAATAACCCAAAGGTTATTCCTGCTTATCTCTGCTCCTTTCTTCAGGTTCATTTGGAGGAATATGAAATGGCTGCCAGTGCTTATTTCTCTTCTCAACAGCACTTCCAGAAAGTATCTGGAGTCTACCTCCCGCTCTAATCCCTATTGTCACTACTTAAGTTTAGACCTTTATCATTACTGGCACATTTGTCACAGCTTCCATTCATACCTTCATCTACCCTAAATCATCTCATTACAGAGGAACCAGTGAAGTGAGTGAAGTCGTTCAGTCGTGTCCGACTCTTTGCGACCCCATGGACTGTAGCCTACCAGGTTCCTTTGTCCGTGGGATCTTCCAGACAATAGTCCTGGAGTGGATTGCCATTTGTCCTTTTCCAGGGGATCTTCCCAACCCGGATATCGAACCCGGGCCTCCTGCGTTGTAGACAGACGCTTTACCGTCTGAGCCACATGCATGTCCAGAGTAATGCCAAGTAACACTGAAGGGTACCAATAATTGCCATCAAATGAGAATTTTATCCCCAATAAGGTATCCTTCAGGCTTCTCTAATAGCTCAGTTGGTAAAGAATCCGTCAGCAATGCAGGAGACCCTGGTTCGATTCCTGGGCTGGGAAGATCCGCTGGAGAAGGGATAGGCTTCTAACTAACATTTCATCAGCCCTTATAAAAAGTTTTTTTAGTCCCTTTGATAGCAGGTTGGACTTCCCTCGTGGCTCAGATAGTAAAGTGTCTGCCTACAATGCCGGAGACCCAGGTTTGATCCGAGTCGGGAAGATCCCCTGGAGAAGGAAATGGCAACCCACTCCAGTACTCTTGTCTGGAAAATCCCATGGAGGAGCCTGGTAGGCTACAGTCCATGGTATCTCCAAGAGTCGAACACGCGACTGAGCGACTTCACTTCGCTTTGATAGCAGGTAAGTAATTTGCCTAAGGGCAGATTGCTGTTGATGATCTCACAGAGGCAGCTGTGAGCAGTGGCCTCACATCTTAATTCCCTGCCCAGGAATTGAACCTGGGTAGCGCAGTGGTAAAGAATCCTTCTGCCATTGTAGGAGATGCAAGAGACTTGTGGTTGATCTCTGGGTCAGGAAGATCCCCTGGAGAAGGGAAGGGCTTACTCCAGTATTCTTGCCTGGAGAATTTCATGGACAGAGGAGCCTGGTGGGCTACAGTCCATGGGGTTGCAAAGTCAGACATGTGTCCTACTTAGCAAACAGGAGGCTGGTTTTAAGTGTCTGGCATGAAGCCCGTCTTTCTCTTGCTCTAAGAAATGTAAACAGGTGGCCAGTTGTAAATGCATAGTTGTGGCCCAACTG
Source organism: Tragelaphus eurycerus (assembly GCA_935064755.1). Lineage (NCBI taxonomy): Eukaryota > Metazoa > Chordata > Mammalia > Artiodactyla > Bovidae > Tragelaphus > Tragelaphus eurycerus. Next base: position 448,509 of record CAKXYN010000126.1, on the reverse strand, counting down.
TCTCCTGCCTCAGGGAGAGGCAAAGTTGAGATAGTTTCATTTGATTTATGTTGTTGTTGTTCAGTTGCCAAGTGGTGTCCGACTCTTCGCAGCCCCATGGACTGTAAAATCATTTGATTCTAAACTAAACTTTCACAGTACTATTTCAGAAATCTCACTGCATCATGTTGAGGGTGAAACCTTTTGGCTTCCTCCCATTACCTGCACAGTGGTTTGCAATTTGGGGAAGCTCTTGGCGGGTGGGGGGTGGGGGGAGGACTGAAGTTTCCTCTGGGTCCATTATGGGGGCAAGATGGGAAATAGAAGCTGGTGGGCTCCTCGGCTGGCCTTTGGCCCCCACTCGGTTTGTGGCTTTGCCTGTTTTACAGTTGGGCTTTTGTGCAAGGTGTTTGAAGACAGGGTTCTGCAGTTAAAACAAGGCTGAGAGCCGCTGGTTACTGAATGGAGCTCAAGCTGTGGCTGTTGGTACTGCTTCTGGCCGCTGTTTCCTCCTTTTCTTTCCTCTCCCTCTCCCTTCCTCCCTCCTTTGTCTTCTTCTTACCTGAACACCATTATTATATTTTTAGAGGTTTTTATTATGATATATATAATGTAAAGTTTACCGTTTTAACCATTTTAAGTGTCTAATTCAGTGACATTACGTATATTCACAATGTTGTGCATCCATCACCACTCTCCATTTTCAAAACTTGTTAATTATTCCAAACAGAAACCCTGAACCTGTTATATCCTAACTCCACATCCCTTTCTCCCCACAGCCCTCAGTAACTCTATTCTGCATTCTGTCTCTACAAATTTGACTATTCTAGATCCCTTTTATAAATAGGAATCATGCAAAATTTTTCCTTTTTTTGAGAACTCAAAGTTCTTGACATGAACTGTAAGGCTGTCTATCATTGGCCCACTTCCCTCTCCAGGCTCATTTCCCAGGACGTCCATCTCTCATGTGGTGGCCCAGCAACACCTGCATGCCTCTGAGTGCCTTGCTGCCATATGTCATAGTCCATGTCTTTATACTCTTACCTCCCTCCTTGAATGCTTTCCTATCTGACTTCATGGATGCTTAAAGACTCTTTGCAGACAGCACTAAGTTAGGCAGTCTTCTTCCTTGGCTCCTTGCTGTCTCTCTGTTGGGTGCCCTTCCTCTATGTTCTTCTGTACCTGTTTTCTAACTCATTATGTTACCATACTGTAACAAAAAAGTAGTTTTCATGAGCTACAGCTGTGGAAGAAGCAAATTGCCTCTCAAGGTAACTGCTTGTGTACATTAGTTTTGGTAAGTTTATTAAAAAGTTATAAAGCTTCCTCATATTTTTATTTCGGGGAAGGCAATGGCACCCCACCCCAGTACTTTTGCCTGGAAAATTCCATGGACAGAGGAGCCTGGTAGGCTCCAGTCCATGGGGTCGCTAAGAGTCGGACACGACTGAGCGACTTCACTTTCACTTTTCACTTTCCTGCATTGGAGAAGGAAATGGCAACCCACTCCAGTGTTCTTGCCTGGAGAATCCCAGGGACCGGGGAGCCTGATGGGCTGCCGTCTATGGGGTCGCACAGAGTCGGACACGACTGAAGCGACTTAGCAGCAGTAGCAGCATATTTTTATTTACTGAGGAACATCAGAGAAAAAGTATTTCATGCAGGTGAATTTTACAGGTAACTTTTGACTCACTTTTTAAAAAATATTAAGACTTACTTTTAAACCCAATCAAAGTGGCACTGTTTATGTAATGGATTACTCACTTCTGTTGTCATAATTTGGCAAACAGTTCTTCACCATTTAATTAGTTTATATCAAACAACTGTCTCCAGGTTCAGGGTCCGCCAACCCAACTGAAATACTTAGTGGAGGGGGATACTGGTCCATTTGCAACTAATTCTGGAGATTTTACCAAGGAAAAAAATCCATCATTTAGAAGTCTTCATGGTATATTTAAAATAGAAATGAGACTACTTGCCTTTTAATAAATAAAGTACATTCAACATAGTACCTTTTCTTAATGATTCAGGATCATCATTATGATGATTATGGTAATTAAAATTATTCTGCTGAGTAGTCATAATATGCTAAGAGGCCATTTGAGTTAATATTTTGTCTTATTTGTTTTGGACTTCTTTCTCATAGTTGTAACACATGTTTTTTTTTCTGTATTATGGAGCATATCTAAAAATCTACATTTTTCTAGATTATGACTTCTAACCTATTAATGCTGTAGAAACTAGATAACCCATTTCTTAGAACTGCTCATAGTCAGATTTAAATGGTTTTTATTTTAATAAATTATAAAAACTTTATAGATTGTGGGACTTCTTTTTAGATGGTTACAGGGGTCTGTGTTAGTTAAAGTCATCAGATAAGTAAAATGTCATGAAAACTTGGTTATTTATGCCAATGATGCAGAGAAAGATTCCATTAAAAACCACCTGTGAATCTCAGACTTCTTTCTAGTCATTTCTTGGAAATCAGAGTATTTAAGGAACGTATTGACTCAGTTTCTGCAGTCCGGCAAATCCTACTGAGAGCTTGAGGCTAGTATTACTATGCTATATGATTTAGAGCTTCCTAGAGTAGTACTCTGCAAAAGAGTACTACAGAATATTTTTTCTTTTTGAGTTTTTATTTTATGATGGAGTATAGCTGACTAACAATGTTATGATAGTTTCAGGTATACAGCAAAGGTACTCAGCCATATGTATACATGTATCTGTTGCAGGAAGGGGGATCCCTTCTAGGGTCCAAGAGAACTGTGGTCTAACACTCAGGAATGAATTGTCCAAGGAGACGTACATGCTGACAAAGCAAGAGATTTTATTGGGAAAGGGCGCCCGTGCAGAGAGCAGTAGGGTAAGGGAACCCAGGAGAACTACTCTGCCATGTGACTTGCAGTCTCAGGTTTTATGGTGATGGGATTAATTTCTGGATTGTCTTTGGCCAACCATTCTGACTCAGAGTCCTTCCTGGTGGGGCACACATTGGTCAACCAAGATAGATGCCCATGAGAAGGATTCTGGGAGGTGGTCTGACACGTGGTGTTTCCTTTTGACCTTTTCTAAACTGGTTGGTGGTGGCTTATTAGTTCCATGTTCCTTACTAGGACTTCCTGTTGTAAAATAACTCATGCAAATGGTTATTACTATGGTGCCTGGCCAGGGTAGGCAGTTTCAGTAAGTGTGCTTCCCCTAACATATCCATTAGGAGAATATTTCTTAAGCTTTTCACTGTGGTGTCAAGTCAGAGATAAAATAATGTTAAAAGCCAATCTTTGTTGAGTAAACTTTACCTAGTATACCTAGAGCAACCTCACTATTCCAGGACATCATGTGGACTAACTCATGTAATCCTTACAATAATCTTCTGCACTGTTGTACTGGCATTGCTAGTCCCCTAGACACATTTGGAAGCTGAGGCACTGAGAGGTTAAAAATCTTATTCCCTAATGGGATTAGTCACACAGCAGTAAGGAAAGCAGCCAGGTTTCATCTCCAAGTCAGTCTGGTCCCAGCGCCTGGACTGCTACCACTGTGGTGACCCTGCCTCCTCTGAGCTGGGCACCAAACAGAAAAATCAAGCCCGGGACAATTTTACCCCCTAGAGTTTTTGCTCTGGGCTGTTCATATCCCCTTGGGGTGCCAGGGAGAATATAAAGTCACAGGATAAATATAATTCTTTTCCTGGAGCATCATTTATTTTTTAGATTCCAGTTGCATGGAAGTGTATTAATCATAATCCCTGGCACATGACATGCTTTCATAGTTGGCCCATGAATCACTAAGTTAATTTTTTTTTGCATGCAAAATGTTCCTGTATACCTACTATCAGCCCTAAAACTGGAATTGTGATGGTAATTTTCATCTACCTCTTTCAAACTGTTGACTAAAAAATTAGTCACATCCTGAAAGTAGAGAATATTTCATTTGGTGGAAATGTTTAGGACTCCTAGCCCGGGAGACAGCATCTCAGAGGCCCTGAAAAACTGCTCTGAGCAGGCAGGAGAGGGAGTCAGGCAATGTACAAATTTGCAACAAAGGGGTCGGGCAGTCTGACCATCAAAGATTATTGTTAAGCAAGGAAAACCAGGTTTCAAGGAATTTAGCACCTTTCTATGTATGGGAAGATGCAAGAGTCTGGGATTATTGAAGTCATTTCTTTCATATGCATTTCAGCTATCTGGGGCCAGCATCCTGCAATTTTACAAAAGTATTCTCCTCTCTTGAATTCCTTAGGGCTCACCAGCTCACACTGGCGGACTGTAATCGCTGATGACTGTAACATCCCTAAGTTCCTTGGGTACAGAGTGGTGCCATTTGTTGGCAGAGCTCAGATATTCACATTTGGAGGGCTGGGATTGCAGATAGTGATGACATTTCTTGCTAGCTGATATGGCAGGAAATATTTCATTTCACACTGTCCCTTCTTTCCCAACCAAAGATAATCACCATCCTAAATCCTTCTTTCACCATTTCCTTGCTCTCATTTTGGTATAGTTTTGTACCTGTATACATTTCTAAAACTTATATTTTATTATCTTTTTTAAAAAAACTGTTTAAAAAGTGTATATTATGAATAATCTGTTGGGATTTATTTATACCCCCCATATTGCATTGCTAAGATTCATCCGTATAGTTGCCTGATGCTGCAAAACACTCCCTTTTGCTTCATATAATATTCTTTACTGTGAGTATACCACATTTTATATTCTCATTTGGGCTTTTTTCTATGTGTTTTGGAATAGTGAACAGGAGTTTTAGGAACATTCTTCTACTGTCTCCTATTGATCACTTGTAAGAGCTTCTTTAATACATACACATGCACACACACATACACCTATGAGAGGAATTGTTGCATTAGAGGGTATGTGATTGTTCAACTTTATAAAGTAAATGCCAGACTTTTCCCCAAGTGTTTGTATGAACTTATACTCCCACCAGCTGAATATGAGAAATCCTGTGAAACAAATATCCTAACATTTGATGTTATCATACTTTAAGATTTTTACAATCAAGTGAATGTAAAAGAGTATCTTAATTTATGTATCCCTGATCAATAATGAAGCTGGATCTCTGTGTATGTTTATTGACTTTGTTTCCACTTTTGAGAAATACTCATATTACCTGTGACATACCCATCTTTTGCTATTACTTTTATATCAAATGGCATCTCTATGGGCTTCTTTTATGGCTCAGCTGGTAAAGAATCTGCCTGCAATGTGGGAGACCTGGGTTCCATCCCTGGATTAAGAAGATCCCCTGGAGAAGGGAGAGGCTACCTACTCTATTATTCTGGCCTGGAGAATTCCATGGACTGTATAGTTCATGGGGTCGCAAAGACACAACTGAGTGACTTTCACACACTTATACACAATGCAATTTACATAGATTTAAAAGATGCCACCTTTTTAGAGAGCTTTTTTAAGAGAGCTTAAAAAATTGGGGCTTGTTTCACGTTCCCCACTAATGCTCATTTACTTCTCCTAGCCTGATACTGGCAGTTCCAGTTGAAAAGGCTGAGAGTGGTTGAGAGCTGGCAGGTATAAGTTAGGAGCAAATGAAGCAGACTAAGGAGGAGAGTGAGTTTTTCTGGTTTAAGTTTTGTGAAATGTTGAAAGACTGTCATGACTCACTCCTTCACACTTCCCTTCCCCTCCCAGACCCAGTCCTTAGGAACTTTCAGACTTAGATTCCTATTTTCTTTTGATGCCTGGTTGGTGTTTGAATAGTGTATTAATTTGATTGTTAGCAGAGAAATCCATCTGACCACTGTTGTAGGTAAAAAGGAAGATTTATGACTTCGCAGAATTCAAGGAGGGTTTAAGTGCCAAACCACAGAGAGCAGAGAAGCAGATGGAGCCAGGAACCCAAACCACAGTGGGATTCTCTGCCTGTCTCTTTATTTGTGCTTTGCTGTCTCTGTTGATTTCATTCTTCTAACTGCAGACCAGTTGATTTTCTTCATTTGAGGATTACATCTTACCATTTAAAACACACAAAACAGAAAACAACAAAACCCTCAAATTTTGAAATCCATATTTTTGTTTTGATAATCCACAAGGGATGTACATTTAGATTTTCCAATGGTTAAAAAAAACGGTTCTTCAAAACTTCCTGTTCAGCCTCAGCCTCAATGGGTAGGCAGTATTAGGAATTTAAGATTTTATGGGTGGTGGCTTCTTGGTTGCTGATCGAGAACAGGGTTAGTCTGTTTTCTTCCATGCCTTTGCCAAACTGGGCTGGGTAGAGATATGGTTGTAGTTCTGTCACAGGATTTTAAACTCTAGCCATCTAGACTCTTGAAACTGCAGTGTGCTAATTACCCAGTACTGATCCCAGCCTTCTGAATTTACCCTTCCCCCATCCCTGCCCCCAGCTTGTCAGCCCTCCTGGAGCTCCTGTTCCTGACCTTGGAGGGTGTCTCACATCCGTTACCCCTTTTGGAATTCTCACATAGGAGTCTGGGAAGAGGGAGAATCCAAGACTCCCTCTTGGAGGGAGGCCACATCCTCTACATATTGCCCACAGTTGGTGCTTCTCCAGCGCCTTCTTGTTCGCTTCCCTGGTGGCTCAGTAGGTAAGGAATCCGCCTGTGATGCAGGAGACCCAGCTTTGATCCCTGGGTGGGGGAAGATCTCCTGCAGAAGGCAATGGCAACCCACCCCAGTGTTCTTGCCTGGAGAATCACAGGGACAGAGGAGCCTGGCGGACTGCAGTCCATGGGGTCACAAAGGGTCGCACACAACTGAGCGACTAACACTTTCACTTTAACCTCCCTTTTGTGGTCCGTAGGACTCAAGTTTCTCTGACCTGTGTCCAGATAGAATAGGTGAGTTGAATATGTGTTTCAGACTTTCTCTTTTCAGCCAATCAAAATTGGAGGGCAGCGAGAGGATACTATAAATAGATTTTTTGTCTTTCTTAATTTCATTAGAACACCCCCTTATTAAAATAATTGTGGAACATATAATCAAATGGATGTGTTAATGCTCATTGTTAGAGATTCAGGGTAATTTGTATCTCCTTGCATGGTATCATAATCCTCAATATTGTATACTTCATTTTTGTTATTATCAGAGAGGTAATATGTAGGATGGGAAAATACAAACTTGGAACGGCTGAAACTCAGTTTCTTACCTATTCAATTGTACTTGTAATCCCTTTCTCACAAAAGCTTTTATGAGATTTAAATGAAACAACATGTATAAGCACTTGGTATGACACTTGACACACAGTTATTTTTATTGTCTCCTCAATCTTGTTAGGATAATAAGAAAGATATTTTGAGTCCTTAATAAATGCTGTCCTTGGTTTCAGTTACACGTGGTCAACTGAGGCCTGAAAACATTAAATGGAAAATTCCAGAAATAGTTCATAAGTTCTAGATTGCGTGCTGCTCTGAGTAGTGTGGTAAAATGTGCTGTCTGCTGCATCCACCTGGGATTTGATTCATCCCTTTGTTCTGCTCTCCTGCCCATTAGTCACTTGTGGCATCTTGATTATCAGATCGACTATTTTTGTGTCCATGTCACCATTATATTACTTAAAAATGGCCCACAAATGCAAGAGTAGTGATGCTGGCCGTTTGGCTACAGCACAGGGAAGCCATAAGGTATTTTCTTTAATTAAAATGGTGAAAGTTCTCTGTTTAATGAGGGAAAAAGCTTGTCTGCTGAAGTTGCTAAAATGTATGGCAAGAACGAATCTTCTGTGAAACTGTGAAGAAGGAAAAAGAAATGTGTGCTAGTTTTGCTGTTGCACCTCAAACTGCAAAAGTTACAGCCGCAGGGATTTCCCTGGCGGCCCAGTGATTAAGAATCCGCCTTGCAATGCAGGGAACGTGTGTTTGATCCCTGACTGGGGAACTAAGATCCCACATGCTGCAGAGCAACTAAGCCCACGTGCCACAGTCACTGAGCCAGAACCTGTTCGCCACAATTGGAGAGGCCACTTGTAGGACTGCTGAGCCCACAACTAGAGTCCCTGTGCTGCAGTGAAGATCCTGCATGCTGCAACTGACTCGACAAACCCAAATAGAGCAAAATAAAATAAAAGTTACAGTCATAGTGTGTGATAAATGCTTAGTTAAGATTAAGATGGAAAACACATTAAATCTGTACTGTAAAATATTCTGAGAGAGCTCACATTCACATAACTTTTATTACAATATATTGTTATAATTGCTCTATTCAACCAGTCCATTCTGAAGGAGATCAATCCTGGAATTTCTTTAGAAGGAATGATGCTAAAGCTGAAACTCCAGTATTTTGGCCACCTCATGCGAAGAGTTGACTCATTGGAGAAGACTCTGATGCTGGGAGGGATTGAGGGCAGGAGGAGAAGGGGACGACAGAGGATGAGATGGCTGGATGGCATCACTGACTCGATGGATGCGAGTCTGAGTGACCTCCGGGAGATGGTGATAGACAGGGAGGCCTGGCGTGCTGCGGTTCATGGGGTCGCAAAGAGTCGGACACGACTGAGCGACTGATCTGATCTGATCAGTTACTGTTGTTAATCTCTTCCTTCATGTATAAATTGATTTTATCATGAGTATGTATGTATAGGAAAAAACATAGCATGTGTAGGGTTCAGTACTATATACATTTTCCGTCTTCCCCTGGGATTCTTGGAATGTATCCTCCATAGATAAAGGGGAGAGGGCTACTGTACTTCCAGTATAACAATTATTGTAGGCCACATTGCTTGGGCTGCTCCCCAGGTTCTACTGTTTACTAGCTGTATAATATTGGGCAAGTTGCTTAATGTCTTGGGCTTCAGTTTGTTTATATATAAATAGCAAAAAAAATATTACCTATCTTATAGGATTGTTGGGAGGATTACATGAATTCGAATTATGAAATTGTTAGAACAGTGCTTGGTAAGAAATGTGCACTCAACAAGTGTCAGATATTTTGTTACTGTAAACAGTAACAATAGTAATGGTAACAATAGTAACAGCAATAATAGCAACAGTACTGGATATTGAGGGGCCTGGTGGGCTCCAGTCCATGGGGTCGCTAAGAGTCGGACACGACTGAGCAACTTCACTTTCACTTTTCACTTTCATGCATTGGAGAAGGAAATGACAACCCACTCCAGTGTTCTTGCCTGGAGAATCCCAGGGATGGAGGAGCCTGGTGGGCTGCTGTCTGTGGGGTCGCACAGAGTCGGACACAACTGAAGCGACTTAGCAGCAGCAGCAAGGGGAAGGCACAAAAATCCCCATGACACACTTTATGCATTTATAATCTAGTAAAACAAATGAAACAGGAATATAAAACACTACAGACATAATGTAGAAAATGGGAAGGAGAGTTACAAGGCAAATGCTGTAGGAATTGAGGGATAATTATTCTAGAACTGTGCACCCTTCTTACTATCTTTCTTCCCACAATTATTTCATTTTTTTAGCATAGCAGAATGGAAAGAACATAGGCGTTAGAATCTTTTTTGAATTTTAATCTAGTGTTACTGCCAGGCTTCCCTGGTGGCTCATATAGTAAAGAATCTGCCTGTAATGCAGGAGACCCAAGCTTTATTCCTGGGTCGAGAAGTTCCCCTGGAGAAGGAAATGGCAACCCACTCTGGTATTCTTACTTGGAGAAGTCCATGGACAGGGGAGCCTGGTGGGCTACAGTCCATGGGGTTGCAAAGAGTTGGACATGACTGAGTGACTTTAACTTTCCTAGTCTTACTATTTATTTGTCAAAACTTGGTTAAAGGACTTAGAACTTTGGCAAAAGAATACCTACATTTTAGGTTTGTATGAAAATCTGTTAATATATGTAAAAGTTCAGTACAGTGATTGGCACTTTTCTCCCTTTTATTATATAGAGGGTGAGTATTAATATATTTCCCCTCTATTCCTGACTATCTTAGAGTCATGCAGGACTTGATATGTAAGAGAAACTCTCTGGATTTCCAACTGTACTTTTGTTCATTTACATAAAACTAGTTCAGTAGTTTCTGGTTTGATGGCATGGTTTCAGTTTTTTCCCAGCAGATGATACAAGTGTTTTAATCCAGGATGGCTCCTGATCCACTTTGTTTGCAGTTACTTAATATGCTTTTTGCTTGATATGATTATCTTGTTACTAAGGCCATTCATTGGGTTGGATGTAAGGAGTTAAATAACATTATAATTCAAATATTAAGTGTCATATGCAACTAACTTGACTTGGTGCCCTAGTTTTCTATTGCTGTTATAACAGATTACTACAAATTTAGTGACTGAAAACAACAGATTTATTATCTTATGGTTCCTTAGGGCAGAAATCTGACGCAGGTCTCACTGGGCTAAAAAGCAAGACATCAGCTGGGTTGTGTTCTTTTCTGGAGGCTCTAGGGAGAGTAGATAGCCTTGCCTTTTCACTTTCTGGGCTTCCCTGGTGGCTCAGAAGTTAAAGCATCTGCTTGGAATGCGGGAGACCCAGGTTTGATCCCTGGGTGGGGAAGATCTCCTGGAGAAGGAAATGGCATCCCACTCCAGTACTCTTGCCTGGAGAATCCCATGGAGGGAGGAGCCTGGTAGGCTACAGTCCATGGGGTCACAAAGAGTCGGACGCAACTTCACTTTCACTTTTCACTTTCTGGAGGATGCCTGCATTCCTTGGTTTTGGCCCCTTCCCCCATCTTCAAAACCAGCAACTTTACTTCTCTTGGACTCTTTTTATGTAGTCATACCACCCTCAACCACAGATAGAGTAGGGTGTTCCTTTTAAGGACTCATCTCAAGGTACTTAACCATAATTACATCTGCAAAATCCTTTTTGCCCAAAGGAAAAAACCATATTTTCCTACCTCAATATTTCTGACAACAAATGTGGGGGTGGTGGCTGTGGTTTTCTCACATCCACAAATTTACCAGCTCTTCAGACACAAATTGGGTGTACTACAATTTAGTTATGATACTGTTTGGAGTTAGTGCAGACTCCAGAGGCACTTTTCAGGTGGCTCAGTGGTAAAGAATGCTCCTGCCAAGCAAGAACATGGGTTCAATCCCTAGTTTGGACGATCCCTGGAGAAGGAAATGGCAGCCCACTTCAGTATTCTTGGGAAATCCCGTGGACAGAGGAGCCTGGCAGGCTGCATTCCATGGGGTTGGTTGCAAACGAGTTGGACATGACATAGCTTTTAAACAGCAGCCCTCAAGCTTGCCCTGTTTTGTGGAAAGTTTTATTTTCATTTTAGGTTCGAAGGATTTATTAACAGAAGAAACCACTCGTAGTTACACACAAATGAACACTTTCAGTATTTAATACAGGATTATTATTTAACTTAATTTCAATGTATTGTTGTTCATAAGCTGTGTATGACCCTTTGACACCCCATTTATTGCAGCACGCCAGGTTCCCCTGTCTTTCACTGTATCCCGGAGTTTGCTCAAATTCTTCCCAGCAAATGATGAAAGTGCTTTAATCCAGGATGGCTGCTGATCAACTTTGTCTGGAATCCAGTGTCCATTGAGTTGGTGATGCTATCTAACCATTTTATCCTCTGCCACCCCCTTCTCCTTTTGCCTTCAATCTTTCCCAGCATCAAGAACTTTTCCAATGAGTCAGTTCCTCACATCAGGTGGCCAAAGTATTGGAGCTTCAGCTTCAGCATCAGTCCTTCCAATGAATATTCAGGACTAATTTCCTATAGAATGGACTGGTTTGATCTCCTTGCTGTCCAAGGGACTCTCAAGAGTCTTCTTCAGCACCACAGTTCGAAAGCATCAATTCTTTGGCTCTCAGCCTTCATTATGGTCCAACTCTCATATCTGTACATAAATACTGGAAAATTATAGCTTTGACTGACGGACCTTTGTTGACAAATTGATGTCTCTACTTTTTAACACGCTGGCTAGATTTGTCATAGCTTTCCTTTCAAGAAGCAAGTGTCTTGTAATTTCACGCTTGCAGTCACCATCTACAGTGATTTTTGGAGCCCCCAAAAATAAAATCTGCCACTGCTTCCTCTTTTTCCTCTTCTTTTTGCCATGAAGTGATGGGGCCAGATGCCATGATCTTAGTTTTTTGAACGTTGACTTTTAAGCCAGCTGTTTTACTCTCTTTCACCCTCATCAAGAGGCTCATTAGTTCCTCTTTGCTTTCTGCCACAAGGGTGGTATCCTCTGCATATCTGAGGTTGTTGATATTTCTCCCAGCATTCTTGATTCCAACTTGTGATTTATCCAGCCTGGCATTTCCCATGATAGACTCTGCCTATAACTTAAATAAGCAAGTTGACAATGTGCAGGCTTGTCATATTCCTTTCTCAATTTTGAACCAGTTCATTGTTTTATGTCCAGTTCTAACTGTTACTTCTTGACCCGCATACACGTTTCTCAGGGGACAGGTAAAGTGGTCTGGTATTCCCATCTCCTTAAGAATTTTCCACCATTTATTGTGATTGACACAGTTAAAGGCTTTAGGATAGTCAATGAAGCAGAAATAGATGTTTTTTCTGGAGTTCCCTTGCTTTCTCTGTGTTCCAATGAATGCTGGTGATTTGGTCTCTGATTCCTCTGCCTTTTCTAAATTCAGCTTATACAATTCCAAGTTCCTGGTTCATGTACTGCTGAAGTCTAGCTTGAAGGATTTTGAACATAACCTTCTAGCATGTGTAATGAGCGCAATAGTATGGTAGTTTGAACATTCTTTGGCATTGCCCTTCTTTGGGATTGGAATGAAAACTGACCTTTTCCAGTCCTGTGGTCACTGCTGAGTTTTCCAAATTTGCTGGCATATTGAGTACAACACTTTAACAGCATCATCTTTTAGGATTTTAAATACCTCAGCTGGAATTCTGTCACTTCCACTAGCTTTGTAGTAATGCTTCCTGAGGCCCAGTTGACTTCACACTCCAGAATGTCTGGCTCTAGGTGAGTGACCCACCACTGTGGTTATCTGGGTCATTAAGACTTTTTTTTGTATAGTTCTTCTGTGTATTCTTGCCACCTCTTTTTAATATCTTCTGCTTCTGTTAGGTTCATACCATTTATGTCCTTTATTGTGCCCATCCTTACATGAAATATTCCCTTGATAGCTCCAATTTTCTTGAAGAGATCTCTAGTATTTCCCATTGTATTGTTTTCCTCTCTTTCTTTGCATTGTTCATTTAAGAAGGCCTTCTTATCTCTCCTTCATATTCTCTGGAACTCTGCATTCAACTGGGGATATCTTTCCCTTTTGCCCTTGCCTCTTCAATTTCAATATTTAATAAAGGGTTATTTAACTTAATTTCAATATGCAATTATTAAAAGGAAAGAGAAATAGAAACAATAGAGAAGATTAACAGCATAGTACATCATGAGAAACGCTGGACTGGAAGAAACACAAGTTGGAATCAAGATTGCCCAGAGAACTATCAATAACCTCAGATATCCAGATGACACCACCCTTATGGCAGAAAGTGAAGAGGAACTAAAAAGCCTCTTGATGAAAGTGAAAGTGGAGAGTGAAAAGGTTGGCTTAAAGCTCAACATTAAGAAAACGAAGCTCATGGCACCTGGTCCCATCACTGCATGGGAAATAGATGGGGAAACAGTGGAAACAGTGTCAGAATTTATTTTTCTGGGCTCCAAAGTCACTGCAGATGGTGACTGCAGCCATGAAATTAAAAGACGCTTACTCCTTGGAAGGAAAGTTATGACCAATCTAGATCACATATTCAAAAGCAGAGACATTACTTTGCCAGCAAAGGTTCGCCTAGTCAAGGCTATGGTTTTTCCTGTGGTCATGTATGGATGTGAGACTTGGACTGTGAAGAAGACTGAGCACCGAAGAATTGATGCTTTTGAACTGTGGTGTTGGAGAAGACTCTTGAGAGTCCCTTGGACTGCAAGGAGATCCAACCAGTCCATTCTGAAGGAGATCAGCCCTGGGATTTCTTTGGAAGGAATGATGCTAAAGCTGAAACTCCAGTACTTTGGCCACCTCATGCGAAGAGTTGACTCATTGGGAAAGACTCTGATGCTGGGAGGGATTGGGGGCAGGAGAAGGGGACGACAGAGGATGAGATGGCTGGATGGCATCACTGACTTGATGGACGTGAGTCTGAGTGACCTCCGGGAGTTGGTGATGGACAGGGAGGCCTGGCGTGCTGTGATTCATGGGGTCGCAAAGAGTCGGACATGACTGAGCACTGATCTGATCTGATCTGATATCACCAAATTGTGCTGACCAACATCCAGACTTAAATGGCATGCTGGGAAGTCCCTCTTTAACACAATCTGGGCTCCCAACTTGGGGAAAGACCCTGGGTGATTAATCTCCTCCAGAAACTGGAGACTTCAGATTGCAGTTTTGGGGGCTACCGCTTATAATCCCAGGCTGCAAACTGACATCTTTGTCAGTTTGCTTGCAAAAATGCAGCTCTGCTTTTACATTAATCTTTTCTTTAAAAAAAGAGAATTATTTATTTATTTTTGTCTGTGCTGTCTTTGTTGCTGTGCACAGACTGTCTGGCTTTGCTTAGGCTCTGGAAGGCACAGGCTTCAGTAGTTGTGGCACATAGGCTTCGTTGCCCAATGGCATGTGGGATCTTTCCAGAGCAGGTATCAAAGCCATGTCTCCTGCATTGGCAGGCAGATTCTTAACCAGTATAGCAGCAGGGAAGTCCCATTATTTTAATTTTTTTACAATGCTGTTTGTTTGTATTTCATCAGACCCCAGGGAGTTAGCCAGATCTCTTGGGGCCCAAGAATTCCAAGACTCATTCTTGGAATGGGTTTTATCTAAACTGCCTCCTGACTTGATTTGCTTTCAGGCAGGCACGGAATTCTGGCGATGTCCAGGCAAGTCAGAAGCTGTTCAGAGGCCTGCTCTCCTGCTTCTGAAGCTTGAACAAAATTTCCTCCATTTTAATTTCCCTAACATGCCCCCACCTCCCAACCTTCCATTTCAGACACAAATCATGAGTCCCAGGTTGTCACCTTGTATTTCTGCTGATCAACCTAAGGTTAATGAATATTTTCATTGGCGACCCCATGGACTGTAGTTCATCAGACTTCTCAGTCCATTGAATTCTCCAAGCAGGAATACTGGAGTGGATAGCTGTTCTCTTCAGGGGATCTTCCCAACCCAGGAATAGAATTTGGGTCTCCCTCATTTGCTACAGATCCTTTACATGCCTTAGCCACCTGGGAAGCCCCCATCATGTAGCAAAGTGATTAATTCATTGGTCATTAATGATTAACTCAACCTCCAGCCTCTTTCCTCTTCCTTGGGAGTGGAGCTGAAAGTTCCAGCTGACTAATTACTGGCTGGTTCCCATGGCAACCAGCCCTCTACCCTTAGGGGCTTTCTTAAAGTCATATTATTAACATAAACTCTGGCCTGGTTTAAAGGGCCTGTTATGAATAACAGAAGATGATTCTTTCTTCTTTATTACTCTGGAGCTATTTCAGGATCTGGAGACCAACAAACAAACAAAAAAAGGTGGTCCTTTCACTTTCTCTCTCTCCAAAATCACTGTAGATGGTGACTGCAGCCATGAAATTAAAATTTGATGCTTGCACCTTGGAAGAAAAGCTATGACAAACCTAGACAGCATATTAAAAAGCAGAGACATTACTTTGCTGACAATAGTCAAAGCTATGGTTTTTCCAGTAGTTATGTGTGGATGTGAGAGTTGGACTATAAAGAAGGCTGAACATCAAATAATTGATGTTTTTGAACTGTGGTGTTTGAGAAGACTCTTGAGAGTCCTTTGGACTGCAAGGAGATCCAACCAGTCCATCCTAAAGGAAATTAATCCTGAGTATTCATTGTAGGGACTGATAATGAAGCAGAAGCTCCAATACTTTGGCCACCTGATGCAAGAAGCCGACTCATTAGAAAAGACCCTGATGCTGGGAAAGATCAAAAGCAGAAGAAGGGAACGACAGAGGATAAGATGGTTGGATGGTATAACCAACTCAATGGACATGAGTTTGAACAGGCTCTGGGAGATGGTGAAGGTCAGGGAAGCCTGGTGTGCTGCAGTCCATAGGGTCACAAAGAGTCGGAAATGACTGAGCGACTGAACAACAACTCTCTTTTTAAAAAAATTAGTTAATTAATTAGGCTGCCTCGGGTCTTAGTTGCAGCATGCTGGATCGTCTATTGTTTTCGCAGCATGTGAAATCTTGCTTTAGTTGAGGGCATGTGGGATCTAGTTCCCTGACCTGGCATGGAACCCAGCCCTCAAAAGTTGGGAATGCAGAGTCTTTGCTACTGGACCACCAGGGAAGTCCCCTTTCAGTCTTATCATTTAGGAAATTATAAGGACTTTAGGATTTGGCCAGGAACCAAGACTAAAATATATATTTCTTATAGTATTGTACCATGTAGGTGAACTATTCATAGGTTCCAGGGTACTAGGGCATGGAGATGTTTCGGGAGACATTATTCTGTCTAGTACATTTGGTGATAGAGTCTAAAATTGGTTCCAGTTTTAAAAAAAATAACTTTAGAGCACAGAGACTATCTGGACGCTGGTACAAATGTAAGCAATAATTCATAAAATATCAAGAAAACATTTCTCAACTCATCTAACCCTCACCTTTGCAGATGGTCCGTGTTTGAAATAATCAACCAATAATTGGTTCTCTTTTTAGGTTGTTCCACAGGTTTGAAAGAGATTTGGTAGCTGCTAATTTCTTTGGATGAGCTGCATCTCTAGGCTCCAGGCATGCTGGAGAATTCATAATACCATTTTCTGCTGGCACCTATAAGCAGATAAGGCAGAGGGTCCCTGGAGAAAGAGAACCAGACATGGTTTTCTTGACATTAGAGCAAGACCTAAGCTATTTTGTGATCTAAGCCTGACCACAATCCTTGATCAGGTCTCAATGTTTAATGATCTTAAGGACAAAAGAACAAATGTGTTCTTAGGCAAGAAAAGTAACAATAGCTAAGGAATAAATCAGTTATAAAGACTCCCAGTTATGTTTCAGTGGTAAAGATAGCCAGTATGTGGGTTCTTGGTCTGTTTTGTGGAATTGACCCCTCCTCCGACCACATGCTCAACCACCAGATCTACTGGAATCTAAGGAATGATGATGTTGATCTTTTCTGACACTGGAGATTTCAGTCAACTAAAGCTTGGACTTTGTCAACCTTAGTCCCAATTCTATGCTGAATTCTTCTGTGCTTAAGTCCCTTCATGAATATATGTGAACCCTTAGCTTCAAGCTTCTCCAGCTTTGTTGTTGGTGAGACACTGCTTTGGGAGAGATACCTGTTGTTCTTACTCGCTGCAAGTAGTAATCCTTTCTTCTCCTGCTCTTGGGCTTTTGGCTGTGTCTTTTGGCTTAACACCCACTAAGAAGTGATCCCAATTTTCAGGTAGCAGGACAGGAGTTCCTATTCCCTTTCTCTTAACCTGAGCAGCTTGACGAAGTTAGGGAATAGGAATAGGAAAAGGAATAGGAACTCCTGTTCTGTTATCTGAAAACTGGGATCACTTCTTAATGGGTGTTAAGTCAAAAGACAGCCAAAAGCCTTAGAGCGGGAGAAGGAAGGATTCAGATCAGATCAGTCGCTCAGTCGTGTCCGACTCTTTGCGACCCCATGAACCGCAGCACGCCAGGCCTCCCTGTCCATCACCAGCTCCCGGAGGTCACTCAGACTCGCATCCATCGAGTCAGTGATGCCATCCAGCCATCTCATCCTCTGTCGTCCCCTTCTCCTCCTGCCCTCAATCCCTCCCAGCATCAGAGTCTTCTCCAATGAGTCAACTCTTCGCATGAGGTGGCCAAAATACTGGAGTTTCAGCTTTAGCATCATTCCTTCTAAAGAAATACCAGGATTGATCTCCTTCAGAATGGACTGGTTGGATCTTCTCGCAGTCCAAGGGACTCTCAAGAGTCTTCTCCAACACCACAGTTCAAAAGCATCAATTCTTCGGTGCTCAGCCTTCTTCACAGTCCAGCTCTCACATCCATACATGACCACAGGAAAGACCATAGCCTTGACTAGGCGAACCTTTGTTGGTAAAGTGATGTCTCTGCTTTTGAATATGCTATCTAGGTTGGTCATAACTTTCCTTCCAAGGAGCAAGCGTCTTTTAATTTCATGGCTGCAGTCACCATCTGCAGTGATTTTGGAGCCCAGAAAAACAAAGTCTGACACTGTTTCCACTGTTTCCCCATCTATTTCCCATGCAGTGATGGGACCAGATGCCATGATCTTCGTTTTCTGAATGTTGAGCTTTAAGCCAACCTTTTCACTCTCCACTTTCACTTTCATCAAGAGGCTTTTTAGCCCCTCTTCACTTTCTGCCATAAGAGTGGTGTCATCTGCATATCTGAGGTTATTGATATTTCTCCCGGCAATCTTGATTCCAACTTGTGTTTCTTCCAGTCCAGCATTTCTCATGATGTACTCTGCATATAAGTTAAATAAACATGGTGACAATATGCAGCCTTGACGTACTCCTTTTCCTATTTGGAACCAGTCTGTTGTTCCATGACCAGTTCTAACTGTTGCTTCCTGACCTGTATACAGATTTCTTAAGAGGCAGATCAGGTGGTCTGGTATTCCCATCTCTTTCAGAATTTTCCATAGTTTATTGTGATCCACACAGTCAAAGGCTTTGGCATAGTCAATAAAGCAGAAATAGATGTTTTTCTGGAATTCTCTTGCTTTTTCCATGATCCAGCGGATGTTGGCAATTTGATCTCTGGTTCCTCTGCCTTTTCTAAAACCAGCTTGAACATCAGGAAGTTCACGGTTCACATATTGCTGAAGCCTGGCTTGGAGAATTTTGAGCATGACTTTACTAGCGTGTGAGATGAGTGCAATTGTTCGGTAGTTTGAGCACTCCTTGGCATTGCCTTTCTTTGGGATTGGGATGAAAACTGACCTTTTCCAATCTTGTGGCCACTGCTGAGTTTTCCAAATTTGCTGGCATATTGAGTGTAGTACTTTCACAGCATCATCATTCAGGACTTGGAATAGTTCCACTGGAATTCCATCACCTCCACTAGCTTTGTTCGTAGTGATGCTTTCTAAGGCCCATTTGACTTCACATTCCAAGATGTCTGGCTCTAGGTCAGTGATCACATCATCATGATTATCTGGGTCTTGAAGCTCTTTTTTGTACAGTTCTTCTGTGTATTCTTGCCACCTCTTCTTAATATCTTCTGCTTCTGTTAGGTCCACACCATCTCTGTCCTTTATTGTGCCCATCTTTGCATGAAATGTTCCTTTGGTATCTCTGATTTTCTTGAAGAGATCCCTAGTCTTTCCCATTCTGTTGTTTTCCTCTATTTCTTTGCATTGATCACTGAAGAAGGCTTTCTTATCTCTTCTTGCTATTCTTTGGAACTCTGCATTCAGATGTTTATATCTTTCCTTTTCTCCTTTGCTTTTTGCTTCTCTTCTTTTCACAGCTATTTGTAAGGCCTCCCCAGACAGCCATTTTGCTTTTTTGCATTTCTTTTCCATGGGGATGGTCTTGATCCCTGTCTCCTGTACAATGTCACGAACCTCATTCCATAGTTCATCAGGCACTCTATCTATCAGATCTAGGCCCTTAAATCTATTTCTCACTTCCACTGTATAATCATAAGGGATTTGATTTAGGTCATACCTGAATGGTCTACTTTCTTCAATTTCAGTCTGAATTTGGCAATAAGGAGTTCATGGTCCGAGCCACAGTCACCTCCTGGTCTTGTTTTTGCTGATTGTATAGAGCTTCTCCATCTTTGGCTGCAAAGAATATAATCGATCTGATTTCGGTGTTGACCATCTGGTGATGTCCATATATAGATTCTTCTCTTGTGTTGTTGGAAGAGGGTATTTGCTATGACCAGCGCATTTTCTTGGCAAAACTCTATTAGTCTTTGCCCTGCTTCATTCTGTATTCCAAGGCCAAATTTGCCTGTTACTCCAGGTGTTTCTTGACTTCCTACTTTTGCATTCCAGTCCCCTATAATGAAAAGGACATCTTTTTTGGGTGTTAGTTTTAAAAGGTCTTGTAGGTCTTCATAGAACCTTTCAACTTCAGCTTCTTCGGCGTTACTGGTTGGGGCATAGACTTGGATTACTGTGACATTGAATGGTTTGCCTTGGAAACGAACAGAGATCATTCTATCGTTTTTGAGATTGCATCCAAGTACTGCATTTCGGACTCTTTTGTTGACCATGATGGCCACTCCATTTCTTCTGAGGGATTCCTGCCCACAATAGTAGATATAATGGTCATCCGAGTTAAATTCACCCATTCCAGTCCATTTTAGTTCCCTAATTCCTAGAATGTCAACATTCACTCTTGCCATCTCTTGTTTGACCACTTCCAATTTGCCTTGATTCATGGACCTGACATTCCAGGTTCCTATGCAATACTGCTCTTTACAGCATCGTACTTTGCTTCTATCACCAGACACATCCACAGCTGGGTATTCTTTTTGTTTTGGTTCCATCCTTTCATTCTTTCTGGAGTTATTTCTCCACTGATTTCCAGTAGCATATTGGGCCCCTACTGACCTGGGGAGTTTCTCTTTCAGTATCCTATCATTTTGTCTTTTCATACTGTTCATGGGGTTCTCAAGGGGTTCATGGGGTTCATACTGTTCATGGGGTTCTCAAGGAAGGATTAGGAAATAGCAATCCACTTGAGTATTCTTGCCTGGAGAATTCCATGGACATAGGAGCCTGGCAGGCTACAATCCATAGGGTCACAAAGAGTCAGACACAACTGAGTGACTATCACTCACTCACTCAATTGTTTCTTTACTGTTTTTCTTCACTGTTGTATTGTGAATTTCATGAAGGCAGGCTCTCTATTATTTTTCTATATTCCGAGAGTCTGATATGGTATTGGGAACTAAAAAAAAAAAATTTGCTGAATTGAAAAGGGTACTAATAAGAAGATGATAATAAAGCTCACTGTGGGTTGTAGCAGTTACCTGCCAGGTTGGACTATTTTCACTAAGCAGTCTCTAGGTAGGAGTAGTATACTACTGCAAAGCCTAGCCCACTCCTGAAAAAAAGACCCAGGTTATAAACTTGATTATATCATCGCTAAAGAATTGATGCTTTTGAACTGTGGTGTTGGAGAAGACTCTTGAGAGTCCCTTGGACTGCAAGGAGGTCAAACCAGTCTGTCCTAAAGGAAATCAGTCCTGAATGTTCCTTGGAAGGACTGATGTTGAAACTGAAACTCCAATACTTTGGCCACCTGATGTGAAGAACTGACTCACTGGGAAAGACCCTGATGCTGGGAAAGATAAAAGGCAAGAGGAGAAGGGGTTTAAAGGGTGAGATGGTTGAATGGCACCACTGACTCGATGGACATGAGTTTGAGCATCTTCGGGAGATGGTGAAGGACAGGGAAACCTGGCATGCTGCAGTCCATGGGGTCGCAAAGAGTTGGACATGACTGAGCAACTGAACTGAACTGAGATAGATCAGCTCCCTCGAACAAGCTGCAGCTTTCTATTATAGGTGCAGTTACTGAAAAATACTTCAAGTGGCTATTTTCTCCATCCACACTTCTCTGTTTGTGTGAGGATGTCGGTGTATGTGTATGTGTGTGTATCTTTCTGTTTTTGCTTAACTCTAATTTTCTATAGGACTTAATATTGGTATCTTTCTTATATTGGCTGTGGGATGATATTACAATGATTAGAGTTGGCAAGTATTGCCAAAATTCGCATACTTCAGTATTGTGCACAGTATTTATTAAATTGCTTGGCATGTGTTCAGATATATTTGCAAATAAAATTCTGAGAAATATGTAAACTAATTATAATTCTATAATAACTGATTTAATTCTATGCAAACTGAGTCTATAGTTATTATGAAATATTTTATCTAATATAAAATATATGGGAAAATATAATTTGAAGTCATATTCAATGATTAGATGAGAAGTCAGGCATTTATAGAAAGAGATGGCATTAGCATTATCCAGTTTGTATTTTTGCCACCTTATCCATTTTCGTCAGATATTTGGTTAGAGAAAAAATAAGAAAAGATGAATTCTCTAAGTTATTTTAACAGAATCACATAGGAGGGAACATAGTGGGCTAGCAGAAGCACTTTATTTGTGCTGGGGCCTTGTATTGTACCTAATTCTGCTACTTTTGAACCAACATCAGTTAGGTGACCCATTTCATCGCTCTCAGCCTCAGTTTCTTCATCTGTAACTCCACAACACTGTCAAATCGATCAAAAATCAGACAAGGTAGAGAGAAGTTTTTGTATCTTGCAATGCACTATAATAAACATAAAGTAAGGTATTTTGATGGGATTCTTTAGTGTGAATATAATAAAATAATACTTGATGGTGACACGTGAGTCCACCTTAGCACAAGGATTCAAAATGAAGAATCAGAGAAGTCTTTTAATGTTAGTCTGCATGGGCTCTTCTGGTCCCTTCAGACTCTTCAGGTTTTTAAAGAAAGAACATAGATTTAAAAAAATAGATTTCTCACTGTTAGAAAACTTGTTATGTACAAATTTGATAAAGAAGAAAACAACCAAAGTTCTATGACCCCACTCAAATGCTCTGTTAATTTTAAGGTTCAATCAGATAGTTTGATCCATCTACCAATCTAATCGTTGATTTCTTACCCCTTTCACTAGTATCCTTTGGCTCTAGGCCCTTTCTGCAGAGTCAGAATGGAATGAGAGTTTCAGGAACTAGAAGAGAGTTGTTAAGGCTCAGAGGTTGAAGTTAATTTTGGTTGAATACATCTTGAGTTACAACCAAAAAGACTGGATGTAATTCTGGTCCTTGCTGGACCTACACCCATCCTAAGTTTGCTCTTCTCCAATGGCACCCCACCCCAGTACTTTTGCCTGGAAAATCCCATGGATGGAGGATCCTGGTAGGCTCCAGTCCATGGGGTCGCTAAGAGTCGGACATGACTGAGCGACTTCACTTTCACTTTTCACTTTCATTCATTGGAGAAGGAAATGGCAACCCACTCCAGTATTCTTGCCTGGAGAATCCCAGGGACGGGGGAGCCTGGTGAGCTTCTGTCTATGGGGTCGCACAGAGTCGGACACGACTGAAGCAACTTAGCAGCAGCAGCAAACCTCGTTGTATTGTCATGCTATGCTAAGTTGCTTCAGTCGTGTCCGACTCTGTGCGACCCCATAGACAGCAGCCCACCAGGCTCTGCCGTCTCTGGGATCCTCCAGGCAAGAATACTGGAGTGGGTTGCCATTTCCTTCTCCAGAGTACCACAAAATTGGTTAGCTTTTCCCTCCCCTTCTAGGGTAAGAAGTTCACTATGACATATGGTGATGGTAAGTAGAGAAAAATGTTTTGCTAATTTTGAAGTGCCTTATTCTATTATTCTGTTTAATAGTAATACATAGAAGAAAATATAATAGGTGCTATGATTTATGGGGCAACTTTTGGACACACTTGCTTCATTACTTCATTAAATGATAGATTGTGGTTATAGTAAAATTTTATGAACATCCTTCTAGAATTGTAGATAAGAAAGCTGATGGGGAGGGAGGTGGGAGAGGGGTTCAGGAGTGGGAACATGTGTACACCCGTGGTGGATTCATGTTGATGTATGGCAAAACCAATACAATATTGTAAAGTAATTAGCCTCCAATTAAAAAAAAAAAAATCTTACCTCAAAAAAAAAAAAAAAAGCTGATAGCTGAATTTCTGAATTCCTCTTCCTTGGGGGAATTTTCTACTTCTGTATATCTGGAACATCATGGTCAGTTCATTTGGGTGTGATTGGGCTCTAGATAAAGTGGGGCTCTTGCTGTTGAAACTTACATTTATACTTGAAAATAAATGTATTAATTTATAATGGGGGCTTCCCTAGTGGCTGAGATGGTAAAGAATCCACCTGCAATGCATGAGATGTGGGTTTGATCCTTGGTTTGAGAAGATCCCCTGGAGAAGGGAACTACACACTCACCAGTATTCTTGCCTGGAGAGTCTCAAGAATGGAGGAGCCTGGTGGGCTATAGTCCATAGGGTCTCAAAGAGTTGGACAGAACTGAGTGATTAAGCACAAAAATTTATAACAAGAATTGTCACTGTTAAATTTGACGGCTAGTTACAGTGAAATCATCCCAACTGAAAAATCTACTTAGGAACTACAAGATCTGATGTTGTTTGGTGAATCTAGGACAAAGACAAAAGAAAGTCTCCCCTTATTTCATAATGTCTTTTCTTCTGCTCTTGGTATCTGACTTCCAAGCAGTTAGGATTGATTGTCAGTGGACCCTTGCTCCTGTATAGAACTAGAGAAATGGTAATAAATTGGCAAGAGTCTACAACCTACACAGTTCAGTTCAGTCGCTTAGTCGTGTCCGATTCTTTGTGACCCCATGGACTGCAGCACTCCAGGCTTCCCTGTCCATCACCAACTCCTGGAGCTTGTTCGGACTCATGTCTGTCTTGTTGGTGATGCCATCCAACCATCTTGTCCTCTGTCGTCTCCTTCTCCTGCGTTCTATCTTGCCCAGCATCAGGGTCTTTTCCAATGAGTCAGTTCTTTGCATTAGGTGGCCAAAGTATTGGAGTTTCAGCTTCAGCATCAGTCCTTCCAGTGAATATTCAGGACTGAGTTCCTTTAGGATGGACTGGTTGGATCTCCTTGCTGTCCAAGGGACTCTCAGGAGTCTTCTCCAACACCACAGTTCAAAAGCATCAATTCTTTGGTGCTAAGCTTTCTTTATAGTCCAACTCTTACATCCATACACTGGTAAAGCCATGGCTTTGACTAGACAGACCTTTGTCGGCAAAGTAATGTCTCTGCTTTTTAATATGCTGTCTAGGTTAGTCATAGCTTTTCTTCTAAGGAGCAAGTGACTTTTAATTTCATGGCTGTAGTCACCATCTGCAGTGATTTTGGAGCCCAAGAAAATAAAGTCTGTCACTGTTTCCATTGCTTCCCCATCTATTTGCCACGAAGTGATGGGATGCCAACATCTTAGTTTTTTGAATGTAGAGTCTTAAGCCAGCTTTTCACTCTCTTCTTTTACTTTCATGAAGAGGCTCTTTAGTTCTTCTTCACTTTCTGCCGTAAGGGTGGTGTCATCTGCATATCTGAGATTATTGATACTTCTCCCAGCAATCTTGATACAGCTTGTGCATCATCCAGCCTGGCATTTTGCATGATGTACTCTGTATATAAGTAAAATAAACAGGGTGACAATATACAACCTTGATGTACTCCTTTCCCAATTTGGAACCAATCCTTTGTTACATGTCCAGTTCTAACTGTTGCTTCTTGATCTGCATACAGATTTCTCAGGAGGCAGGTAAAGTGGTGTGTTACGCCTATCTCTTGAAGAATTTTCCACAATTTCTTGTGATTCACACAGTCAAAAGCTTTATTGTAGTCAATAAAGCCGAAGTAGATGTTTTTCTGGAATTCTCTTGCTTTTTCTATGATCCAGTGGATGATGGCAATTTGATCTCTGGTTCCTCTGCCTTTTCTAAATCAAGCTTGAACATCTGGGTGTTCTCAATTCAGGTACTGTTGAAGTCTAGCTTGGAGGATTTTGAGTATTACTTGGCTAGCATATGAGATGAGTGAAAATGTGCTGTAGTTGAACATTCTTCAGCATTGCCTTTCTTAGGGATTGGAATGGAAACTGACCTTTCCCAGTCCTGTGACCACTGCTGAGTTTTCCAGATTTGCTGGCATATTGAGTGAAACACTTTAACAGCATCATCTTTTAGGATTAGAAATGCCTCAGCTGGATTTCCATCACCTCCACTAGCTTTGTTTGTAGTGATGCTTCCTAAGGCCCACTTGACTTCGTACTACAACCTATCTGGTGAGCCAAATACATACTAAATAAAATGCTATATGAGACATTTTATTAGATCAGCAATCTAGGTTTTCCTCCATTATAAACCTGTTTTCATTACTTCTCTCCCCAGAATTTTATATTTTGAAACTTTTAAAAATTGTATTTGTTAAATAATAATAATTTATTTTTTTCTCTCTCTAACTAATCAGACACTAAAGCTTATGATTAGTAAGAGAAAATGAGTATTCCCACATTTGGTTGGTATAATTTTAAATGAAAGTAAGTAAATGTGATATTTGGGTTTGTCTGAATAGTCTTATCGTGGGTAAATGTGAGGTTTCTGTTAGGCTTAAAAAAATTATGGAAACATTTTAAATAAAAATAGAGACTATTACCTGCTGTGATATACAGATCTACTGATAATTATCAGCTCATTTCTTTCATACTTCTCCACTTCACCCCTCCTGGATTATCCTAAAGTAAATCTCAAGCATCATATAATTTCATGCATAAATGTTTCAGTATTAATCTCAACATATAAGATAAGGACTTAAGAAACATAGTTATAGTACTATTATTCCACCTAAAAATTAGCAATAATTCCTTACTATCATATAGCTAGTCTATGTTCAAGTTTCCTCAATTATAACTTAATTTTTAAAATAGTTTGTTTATATAAAGATGCACCTAAGTACCATGCATTTTTAAATATTGTTATATCTACATCTCTTCCTTCTATATGTTTCCTCTTCCTCTTGGCTCTTTTCTATTGTCTTTTTCCTTTTTTGGCTCTTTTATTCTTGTAGTTTATTTATTTTTTTGGTTCTCAAAATTCATTCTTTAGTTTGATATAAAAAATAAGCCCTTGAACTTGTAAAGAGTGTCACTTGTTTTCATATTGTTTATTGTTGTAGAGCAAACTTATCGAATAAGACTATCTACTGCCAGCTCCAAGGATGTCACATATACTTTAGAAGAAAAGTCATTGTTACTTAGACTCAGACAAGCATCAGTGTGGAGAAAGGAGTAACGGATCTGACTTTTTTCATACTTTTACTAAATCATAACTAGAAAAGCTAGTAGTTGGGATGTCAGATAATTATGCTAGAATTTGGTAGTGGTGGTAAAACCAGGTATCTGAACCCAGCTAAATTATAAAAACATGACCTTTTTTTGGGCCATTCTTCCATTTCTGGAGTTCAAGAGCTGTGTTTGATACCCCTGTAAGCTAACAATAGGCTTGAGTTATAAGGTGTAGATTCCTTTTGATTATAGTTGCCAAAGAAATCTTTAAATTCTTGAGGGTTTGACTTGTCTTGGAAAGAAGTAAGTTAGGAGGCAGTCTGCTGATCTGCATTTGCTTAAATGGAAAACATTTACACCAGGAGTCCAGTTGATAGGCTGTTGAAATCATCAGGCCTGTACTGGTCAGCAAGTTCTGTCAGCTGATCGGGACACCATCTCCAGATCTTTAAGTGACATGTTTGAAGTTCTCATGGTAAAGTTGTGGCCTTGACTCCATTCGCTCTGGTTATCTTCTTTGATTTTTAATGCCTAGCATTCTGCAGCAGCTGTAGCAGCCACAGCATGGTAAAATTTTGTCACAAAGCCTGGTGTCAGGAGCCGGCTTGGATCAGCGTTCCGCCCATGACAAAGGTCATGAAGAAGGAGGCTCGGCAATACACAAAGGCGGGATTGAGCCTCAGGAGCCCCCTGGAAATTCTGGAGCATCTACCCCCCCAAAACCAGAGTCTGCCTACTTTCTGTTTTGTGCTCTCGCCTACACCTCTGACTTTACGGGGGACTGTCCCCCACTACTTCTCTCTGAAAATAGAGTTAACTTACAGCTCTGGTTAATAATTCCTGGGTGTGACAGTGTTTCTACCTACAAACTCCTTTGGAAGTCCTCTAGCCCACCTGACAGGCTTGTCCGGCCGAATGTGCTTCTAAAAATAGGTTCTTTAGAACCTATTTCTAACTAATAGTTAGAAAACTATTAGTGGGCTGATTAGAAATTGTATTGGTGAAGGGTTTTCCACTTGTTGGGCCAGTGTTTGCTGCTAAGTCTCCATATCCCTTACCTACTGTGTCCTTGGCAGTGTATTGATTGATATAATTGGTTTATAGAAATGTAAGTAGTAGCTTTAATGTTTGTAACCTTGGACCTTTGAGCTAATTATTTCTCTTGTTATAACCCACCACACCTTTGCCCTATAGAAATGCAACTCCAATGTCTTTGGAGGGTCAGAACAGATCAGATCAGTCGCTCAGTCGTGTCCGACTCTTTGCGACCTCATGAACCGCAGCACGCCAGGCCTCCCTGTCCATCACCAGCTCCCGGAGGTCACTCAGACTCGCATCCATCGAGTCAGTGATGCCATCCAGCCATCTCATCCTCTGTCGTCCCCTTCTCCTCCTGCCCTCAATCCCTCCCAGCATCAGAGTCTTCTCCAATGAGTCAACTCTTCGCATGAGGTGGCCAAAATACTGGAGTTTCAGCTTTAGCATCATTCCTTCTAAAGAAACCCCAGGATTGATCTCCTTCAGAATGGACTGGTTGGATCTTCTTGCAGTCCAAGGGACTCTCAAGAGTCTTCTCCAACACCACACTTCAAAAGCATCAATTCTTCGGCGTTCAGCTTTCCTCACAGTCCAGCTCTCACATCCATACATGACCACAGGAAAGACCATAGCCTTGACTAGGCGAACCTTTGTTGGCAAAGTAATGTCTCTGCTTTTGAATATGCTATCTAGGTTGGTCATAACTTTCCTTCCAAGGAGTAAGCGTCTTTTAATTTCATGGCTGCAGTCACCATCTGCAGTGATTTTGGAGCCCAGAAAAACAAAGTCTGACACTGTTTCCACTGTTTCCCCATCTATTTCCCATGCAGTGATGGGACCAGATGCCATGATCTTCGTTTTCTGAATGTTGAGCTTTAAGTCAACCTTTTCACTCTCCACTTTCACTTTCATCAAGAGGCTTTTTAGCCCCTCTTCACTTTCTGCCATAAGAGTGGTGTCATCTGCATATCTGAGGTTATTGATATTTCTCCCGGCAATCTTGATTCCAACTTGTGTTTCTTCCAGTCCAGCATTTCTCATGATGTACTCTGCATATAAGTTAAATAAACATGGTGACAATATGCAGCCTTGACGTACTCCTTTTCCTATTTGGAACCAGTCTGTTGTTCCATGACCAGTTCTAACTGTTGCTTCCTGACCTGCATACAGATTTCTTAAGAGGCAGATCAGGTGGTCTGGTATTCCCATCTCCTTCAGAATTTTCCACAGTTTATTGTGATCCACACAGTCAAAGGCTTTGGCATAGTCAATAAAGCAGAAATAGATGTTTTTCTGGAATTCTCTTGCTTTTTCCATGATCCAGCGGATGTTGGCAATTTGATCTCTGGTTCCTCTGCCTTTTCTAAAACCAGCTTGAACATCAGGAAGTTCATGGTTCACATATTGCTGAAGCCTGGCTTGGAGAATTTTGAGCATTACTTTACTAGCGTGTGAGATGAGTGCAATTGTTCGGTAGTTTGAGCACTCCTTGGCATTGCCTTTCTTTGGGATTGGGATGAAAACTGACCTTTTCCAGTCCTGTGGCCACTGCTGAGTTTTCCAAATTTGCTGGCATATTGAGTGCAGCACTTTCACAGCATCATCATTCAGGACTTGGAATAGTTCCACTGGAATTCCATCACCTCCACTAGCTTTGTTCATAGTGATGCTTTCTAAGGCCCATTTGACTTCACATTCCAAGATGTCTGGCTCTAGGTCAGTGATCACATCATCATGATTGTCTAGGTCTTGAAGCTCTTTTTTGTACAGTTCTTCTGTGTATTCTTGCCACCTCTTCTTAATATCTTCTGCTTCTGTTAGGTCCACACCATCTCTGTCCTTTATCGTGCCCATCTTTGCATGAAATGTTCCTTTGGTATCTCTGATTTTCTTGAAGAGATCCCTAGTCTTTCCCATTCTGTTGTTTTCCTCTATTTCTTTGCATTGATCACTGAAGAAGGCTTTCTTATCTCTTCTTGCTATTCTTTGGAACTCTGCATTCAGATGTTTATAGCTTTCCTTTTCTCCTTTGCTTTTCGCTTCTCTTCTTTTCACAGCTATTTGTAAGGCCTCCCCAGACAACCATTTTGCTTTTTTGCATTTCTTTTCCATGGGGATTGTCTTGATCCCTGTCTCCTGTACAATGTCACGAACCTCATTCCATAGTTCATCAGGCACTCTATCTATCAGATCTAGGCCCTTAAATCTATTTCTCACTTCCACTGTATAATCATAAGGGATTTGATTTAGGTCATACCTGAATGGTCTAGTAGTTTTCCCTACTTTCTTCAATTTCAGTCTGAATTTGGCAATAAGGAGTTCATGGTCCGAGCCACAGTCAGCTCCTGTGGCTCGGACCATGAACTCCTTTGGAGGGTGGTGCCTGACTAATCACCTTTAGAGAAAAATAAGTTTTCTGAAGAAAGGGTCTTAAAATGTTGACAGGCCTCCGGGCCAGAAGATGATGTAATTCATCTAAACTTTTGCATGTGATAAGTTTGAAAGCCTGGCTCAGGGACTGCTGTCCCTGCATGACTCCACCCCTTCCCCCATTATCCTCTATGCATAACTTAAGGTATAAAAACTACTTTAAAAAATAAAGTGTGGGGACTTGTTCACCGAAGCTTGGTCTCCCCATGTTGTTCTTTCTCTTACCTTCTGGCTGAATTATTCAGCCTCTTCTCTCCACTAAATGTTCTCACTGAGCTATCCTCATTCTATTATCTAATTAAAACTATTGTATCCTGATCCTCACCGACACCGTCTACACCTCGAACTCCCTGGATCAGCCGAGGCTGGACCTCGGCAGTCTGGCTTACTGACCTTCCGCTGCTTGACAAATTCACTGTGTTGTTGCTCAGCCCAACCTCAGAACCATTTATCCCGAAGATGCAACTGGCACTCGAAGTTACAAGGTAGTGGGTTTGCTCCAAACACACTGAGCCGCTCCAGACTTTACAGTGGCTGTAATTTTCCCAGTACTGTCTTAGCTACCAGGTCTTGTTGGAAAGGTTCACACTAGAACCCAACCAGCTGGCAAACCAGGGAAGGATACACTTCATCTCCTGGGACGTGATGTAAGACACGGGGGAGGGGAAGAGTTAGAAATGTCTGAGACAGAGGAGAAGGGAGAAGGGAAGGGGAGCAGCATCGAAAAGTAAGATGATTCCAGAGGCACCCTCCCCTTTCCTCTCGCAGGGTACCTGGAGACCATCACAAGAGTGCTTGGACTCCAACTATTGCGCTTCTGTTTTCTGAAAACTTATAAGAAAGGCCAGTCAGGCAACCCAGGCACATCTGGTCTCTTGCAGTTTGTTTTTAAAGAGACAGTTCATATGTGCTAGAGAGTTTTCCACACTCTGGGTTTTGCTGACTGTATCTTTCTGGTGGGTTTACAGTATTTCCTTCTCAGAATAATGGTTTTAAATGCAAAAAAAAAAAAATACATAGGATTATAGAGGAAACCCATTCTCTCTAGGTATTAACTTATTAAAAACACAATATGCTGTTAATATATGTGCTCTCTTTAAAAAAATATATGTTAGATTAAAGATCTCACAATGGGTCTTTAACTACCATCATTTTGGAGTAGTAATGATGTTTTGAAATTTCACCCAACAATTGTCATATGATATGAAAATATCTGTAAAATCTTTGGCAGCAAAGTTACAGGCACTGCTAATAGTAATAACTCTATAATTTGTTACCTATGTTTGCAATCGAAGGAATTTAAACTTCAGTTTAATGTTACTGAAGATCAGGATGTATTTTTTACCCATCCAAGTTCATGTATTTCCCAGAATATTTTCATGGGCTTGATCCATGGACCCCTATTAAAAACTTTGTGGTCCTGTCCTACAATTTTGGCAAGACAATTTTGTAGATATTGTGTACTGTCTTCAGATCAGATCAGATCAGTCGCTCAGTCGTGTCCGACTCTTTGCGACCCCATGAACCGCAGCACGCCAGGCCTCCCTGTCCATCACCAGCTCCCGGAGGTCACCGAGACTCATACCCATCGAGTCAGTGATGCCATCCAGCCATCTCATCCTCTGTCGTCCCCTTCTCCTCCTGCCCTCAATCCCTCCCAGCATCAGAGTCTTCTCCAATGAGTCAACTCTTCGCATGAGGTGGCCAAAATACTGGAGTTTCAGCTTTAGCATCATTCCTTCTAAAGAAATTCCAGGATTGATCTCCTTCAGAATGGACTGGTTGGATCTCCTTGCAGTCCAAAGGACTCTCAAGAGTCTTCTCCAACACCACAGTTCAAAAGCATCAATTCTTCGGTGCTCAGCCTTCTTCACAGTCCAGCTCTCATATCCATACATGACCACAGGAAAGACCATAGCCTTGACTAGGCGAAACTTTGTTGGTAAAGTAATGTCTCTGCTTTTGAATATGCTGTCTAGGTTGGTCATAACTTTCCTTCCAAGGAGTAAGCGTCTTTTAATTTCATGGCTGCAGTCACCATCTGCAGTGATTTTGGAGCCCAGAAAAACAAAGTCTGACACTGTTTCCACTGTTTCCCCATCTATTTCCCATGCAGTGATGGGACCAGATGCCATGATCTTCGTTTTCTGAATGTTGAGCTTTAAGCCAACCTTTTCACTCTCCACTTTCACTTTCATCAAGAGGCTTTTTAGCCCCTCTTCACTTTCTGCCATAAGAGTCGTGTCATCTGCATATCTGAGGTTATTGATATTTCTCCCGGCAATCTTGATTCCAACTTGTGTTTCTTCCAGTCCAGCATTTCTCATGATGTACTCTGCATATAAGTTAAATAAACATGGTGACAATATGCAGCCTTGACGTACTCCTTTTCCTATTTGGAACCAGTCTGTTGTTCCATGACCAGTTCTAACTGTTGCTTCCTGACCTGCATACAGATTTCTTAAGAGGCAGATCAGGTGGTCTGGTATTCCCATCTCTTTCAGAATTTTCCATAGTTTATTGTGATCTACACAGTCAAAGGTACTGTCTTCAGGAAATGCCTAATGTTTGCATGTCTGTTTTGTTTTTTTTTCTGTTATGTTAGGAGCTATGAAGGTTTATTGCCTAGATTCATTATTTTATTAGGAGTTGTAAAATTATATTCTCTTTCTGTCATTCCATGTTTATTTATTATATATGTATTTCTACAAAGATGAACTTCCTGTCATCAACTCATTACCCTGAGGTATAATTTGTACAGGAAGGGCAGGATAAATGTTTGCTTCTTTCCCTCTATTTACCAGTTTTCAAAATAATGGATTGGTTCCCTGCGTGCGTGTGTGCTAAGTCACTTCAGTTGTGTCCAGCTCTTTGTGACCCTATGGACTAGCCCGTCAGGCTCCTGTGTCCATGGGATTCTCCAGGCAAGAATACCGGAGTGGGTTGCAATGCCCTTCTTCAGGGGGTCTTCCCGACCCAGGGATTGAACCTGAGTTTCCTGCATTGCAGGTGGATTCTTTAGCCACTGAGCCACCTGGGAAGCCCAGATTGGTTCCCTGCTGCTGCTGCTGCTGCTGCTAAGTCGCTTCAGTCGTGTCCGACTCTGTGCGACCTCACAGACAGAAGCCCACCAGGCTCCCCTGTCCCTGGGATTCTCCAGGCAAGAATACTGGAGTGGGTTGCCATTTCCTTCTCCAACATATGAAAGTGAAAAGCGAAAGTGAAGTCGCTCAGTCGTGTCCGACTCTTAGCGACCCCATGGACTGGAGCCTACCAGGCTCCTCCGTCCATGGGATTTTCCAGGCAAAAGTATTGGGGTGGGGTGCCATTGCCTTCCCCGATTGGTTCCCTAGCATCCACCAAAGATGGCCAATTGTAGGCTGATAGGTTGGGAGTTTCCTGGAGAAAGAGAACCAGGAATGATTTTCCTTTTTTTTCTTAATAATTTTATTTATTTATCTTTGGTTGTGCTGTGTCTTTGCAGCTGCACACTCAGGCTTTCTCTGGTTGCAGAGAGCGGGGCCTACTCTTGGTTGCGATGCACAGGCTTCTCATTGCTGTGCCGTCTCTTGTTGCAGAGCGCAGGCTCCAGGTGTGCAGGCTTTGGGAGCTGCAGCTCACGGGCCCAGTAGTTGTGGTGCCCGGCCTTAGTTGCCCTGTGGCATGTGGAATTTTCTCAGACCAGGGATCTAACCCGTGTCCCTGCATTGGCAGGCAGATTCTTTACCACTGCACCATCAGGAAAGCCCTGCTTCACGGATTCAAACATACTAGAGGTATTTCAGTCAAGCGTAGTTGCTCATATTGATGCCTAGATGGCCTTTTTGTCATGACTTCACTAAAGTTTTTTGCCATTTGGTGTGACTAGGGTTCTAGTCTTTTTCCTGCACCAGAAATCAATACATTAATATACTTTCTTACTTGTTTCATTCCACAATATGCATACAGTTTCAAAATAATATATACACTACCTCTCAAGGTGTTTAAGGCATTTTGCAGTTCTTATTGTTCCTATGGTGTATGCTATTAAGAATTTACTATCAAATTAGTGTATTTTTTAAAGTTTATTTATTTCTAATTGAAGGATAATTGCTTTACAACGCTGTCAGTTTCTGCAATACATCAGCATGAATCAGCCGTAGGTATACATTTGTCCCCTCCCTCTTGAAACTCCCTCCCACCTCACATCCCAACCCACCATTCTAGGTTGTCACAAATTAGTATGTTTTAAAGTCATTTGAAATAATTCCTATTTGGTTTTGCCACCAACTTAAGACACCCTTTTAAGTTCATTTAACATTTTGTTTTTAATTTTATATGTAGCTTATTTTAAAATTAAAGTTTTGTTTTATCAGATCAGATCAGATCAGATCAGATCAGTCGCTCAGTCGTGTCCAACTCTTTGTGATCCCATGAATCGCAGCACGCCAGGCCTCCCTGTCCATCACCAACTCCCGGAGGTCACTGAGACTCACATCCATCGAGTCAGTGATGCCATCCAGCCATCTCATCCTCTGTCGTCCCCTTCTCCTCCTGCCCCCAATCCCTCCCAGCATCAGAGTCTTCTCCAATGAGTCAACTCTTCGCATGAGGTGGCCAAAATACTGGAGTTTCAGCTTTAGCATCATTCCTTCCAAAGAAATCCCAGGGCTGATCTCCTTCAGAATGGACTGGTTGGATCTCCTTGCAGTCCAAGGGACTCTCAGGAGTCTTCTCCAACACTACAGTTCAAAAGCGTCAATTCTTCGGCGCTCAGCCTTCCTCACAGTCCAGCTCTCACATCCATACATGACCACAGGAAAAACCATAGCCTTGACTAGGTGAAACTTTGTTGGCAAAGTAATGTTTTATAGTTATGTAAAATGGTTCCTAAGACAAATCTATAAGCCAGGGCATATTCAGACATAATATATCTCTTACTTTTTTTCTCTTCTGACTTATAGGTAACTTTAAAAGCAGTTACCTGTTTTCACTTAAAAATATTAACATATATAGGTAAATGTTTGCACTCCATGCCCATTTTCCTCCACACTTATTGTTTAGTGTATCTTGGCAGTCATTTTATAGAGTGTCTAGAGATATTTGCTTTGCTTTTTATAGCTACATAGCACTCTTTTGTATTTATTAAGCTAGTTCCCTGAGGTGGAAGGCAGTGGGACATAACCTTTAAAAGAATGACAGCCACTGAGGACAGGACATAAACTGGTTAGAACCAAGTAGGTCTAAGATGGCAGATGACTGAGTTCCACTAGACCTTAAGACTCAGTATACACTCATTGTAATAGATCAGCTAAATAACATGACAGTTCTGAGACTGGAACATACAAGACTGAAAAGTGGGCAGTGGCCCCGTTCCTGGAAATCCCCATCCTTCCCCAAAATAGTTGGAATAATCTTCCCACTCATGAGCTTGTGAGATTACCCACCCCTATAAAAACTGACAACCCTGTACCCTGGTGCTACTCATCTTCTGAGGTGGCCCATTCTCTGTAGGTGTTTTGCCCTGAGTAAACCTTCTTTCCGGGGAAGGCAATGGCACCCCACCCCAGTACTCTTGCCTGGAGAATCCCATGGATGGAGGAGCCTGGTGGGCTCCAGTCCATGGGGTCGCTAGGAGTCGGACACGACTGAGCGACTTCACTTTCACTTTTCACTTTCATGCATTGGAGAAGGAAATGGCAACCCACTCCAGTGTTCTTGCCTGGAGAACCCCAGGGACGGGGGAGCCTGGTGAGCTTCTGTCTATGGGATCGCACAGAGTCGGACACGACTGAAGCGACTTAGCAGCAGCAGCAGCAAACCTTCTTTCACTTTACTGTGGTTAGTGCCTGAATTCTTTCCTGTGCAGAGCCAAGAACCCACGCTTGGCAGCCATTCCAGACTCTCACCTGAGACCTAGGATGTGACCATCCTCTCAGGCCCACTTTCTTTCCTGCAACACTATTGGGAGACATATAGGATTTTCTCTTTAGACTTTATAAATAATGCTTCAGTGAATAGCCTGTATATACACCTTTTGTATTTTTCCCAGATTATCTTTGGGGTATTTTCCTAGAAATAAAATTGCTAGAAATTGTACGTCTCCACACCATAAATAATGTATCATTTTTGCATTCTTGCCAGAAAGTGTCCAAAGTGCTGTTAAGCTTTTTGAAGTGTCAAAACCAGCTCCTAAATAGCCCATGCATTGCTGCCACTAGTTCCATGGATTCAGAGCTGAGAGAGCTCAGAATTGGAAGCACCATGTAGAGCCTTGGACTGGAACAACGGACTGGTTCAAATTGGGAAAGGAGTACGTCAAGACTGTATATTGTCACCCTGCTTATTTAACTTACATGTGAGAGAGTCAATTCCTAGGCAGGTTGGTAAGTCTGGTGGTCCCCAAGGAGAGAGGAGTCTGGGGTTCCCAAGGAGGAGATAAGGGTCTGGAATTCTCAAGGAGGAGGAAAGGACAAACTTTTTTTCCCTCTACATTTCTTACGATTATATAACAATAATGTATCCTGCTTGAGGATAGTTTCTGGAAAAAAACTTCTGGCTAATCCTGTAATCTTAAAATGTAAATTATGGGAGTGGGTCTTTATAACCTCCAGATGTTCTTTTGACTCATTGTTATAAGTAATTAAAAAGTATATAACTCCAGTGCTAACACTAACAAGGGGGCACTCTTTCTGCCCCCTTCTGATGTCTATGTCAGAAGTTTTCTCTGTCTCTTTTATACTATAATAAAACTTTTTTACACAAAAGCTCTGTGTGATCAAGCCTCCTCAAGAATGTGATCATTTTCCTCAAGAATGAATTGTTCTCCTCTGGAGGCCAAGAATCCTGGTGTCTTTTGTGGTTCAGCAACGACCATTCATATGCAGAATACATCATGCAGAATCCCAGGCTGGATGAATCACAAGCTGGAATCAAGATGGCTGGAAGAAGTAGCACTAACCTCAGATATGCA
The DNA here is from genome assembly GCA_935064755.1 of Tragelaphus eurycerus. Taxonomy (NCBI): domain Eukaryota; kingdom Metazoa; phylum Chordata; class Mammalia; order Artiodactyla; family Bovidae; genus Tragelaphus; species Tragelaphus eurycerus. The sequence continues at coordinate 411,357 of CAKXYN010000126.1, read as the reverse complement.
GATGACACCATCCTTATGGTAGAAAGCAAAGAGGAACTAAAAAGCTTCTTGATGAAGGTGAAAAAGGAGAATGAAAAAGCTGGCTTAAAACTCTACATTCAGAAAACTAAGATCTAGACATCCGGTCCCATCACTTCGTGGCAAATAGATGGGGAAACAATGAAAGATTTAATTTTCTTGGGCTTCAAAATCACTGCAGATGGTGACTATAGCCATGAAATTTAAAGACTCTTGCTCCTTGGAAGAAGAGCTCTGACAACCTAGACAGTGTATTAAAAAGCAGAGACATTACTTTGTCAACAATGGTCTGTATAGTCAAAGCTATGGTTTTCCCAGTAGTCATGTATGGATGTGAGAATTGGACCATGAAGAAGGCTGAGCCCCCCAAAATTGATGCTTTTGAACTGTGGTGTTGGAGAAGACTCCTGAGAATCCCTGGGACTGCAAGGAAATCAAACCAGTCAATTTTAAAGGAAATCAATCCTGAATGTTCATTGGAGGGGCTGATGCTGAAGGTGAAGCTCCAATACTTTGGCCACCTGATGTGAAGAGCTGACTCATTGGAAAAGATCCTGATGCTGGAAAAGATGGAAAGCAGGAGGAGAAGGAGATGGCAAAGGCTGAGATGGTTGGATGGCTTCACCAACTCAATGGACATGAGTTTGAGCAAGCTCCAGGATTTGGTGATGGACAGGGAAGCCTGGAGTGCTACAGTCTGTGGGGTAGCAAAGAGTCGGATATGAATTAGCAACTGAACAACAACTGTAGAGACTTACAACTCAAAGTGTGGTCCAGGGACAAGCATCATAGGCATCCTCTGAGAGTGTTTGAAATGCAGAATCTCAGACTTCTCTCCAAATCTACTAAATCAGAGCATGTAATTTAACAAGATTCTCAGGTGATTCATACCAGGCTTCCCCGGTGGCTCAGACAGTAAAGAGTCTGCCTGCAATGCGGGAGACCAGGGTTTGATACCCGTGTCAGGAACATCCCCTGGAGAAGGGAATGGCCACCCACTCCAGTATTCTTGCCTGGAGAATCCCTATGGATAGAGGAGCTTGGCAGGCTACAGTCCACAGGATCGCAAAGAGTTGGACACGACTAAGAGACTAACACTTCAAGATTTGAGAAGCTCTGGTCTAGAGTTCTGCTTTTTAGTATTTATAACCACCAGCTGCATGGGGCTATTTAAATTAAAATGAATTTCAATGAAATAAAGTAAAAAATTCAGTTCCTCATTCACCCTACTAGCCACATTTCAAGTGCTCAATAGCCACTTTTAAACATTTACATTATTAGTAGCTTCTGTTGCACAATGCTGGTCTGTGGCTACACTTCAGTGTGATAGCCTCCAGCCATGCATGGCTATTTTAATTTAAATCACAATTATATAACATTAAAATTTACATTAGCCATATTTCAAGTGTTTAACTGCTACATGTGGCTGAAGGCTACTATAGTGAGTGTTGGTTATACAGAACATTTCTATCATCACAAAAAGTTCTATTATACAGCTCTGGTCAGGGGGTTTCCAGAAGTCTGAGTGAGCCAGAAGAAAGAAGGAAAGAAGATTCATTGAGTGTCTAAGGTTGCAGATATGTTTATGTAGGTTACATCAATTAATCCTTATATCCATATAGGTTTAAGAGTTTAATAGGTTACACCCATTAAAAAGAAAAAAGAAAGTTTTGAGAGACTAACATATTCAACTTCATAATACTAAGAACAAGTCTTAAGTTTTTTCCACTATGTTCAGAGGAGTACTCCTTTCCTGAAAGCTCTATCTGGGGTGCAATCTTTACCAGCCTTTTACAAAACCAAACAAAACCAAACATAGCAAAACCCACTGTTTCTCACTTGCCTGTAACCATTTTTCTATTGTTTTATGTTTCAGATTTAAATCCAGACCCCAGGTTTATCTAACTGAGCTCCTATTCCTTTTACTGTAACATTCCTTGAGTTCACTTCAAAGGGTTTCTTATCTACAGTCTTTGTCTACCTTGCTTTTTAACATTATGGCATCTGAACAGTTAATTGCCCATTTTTTCATTAATTTAGTAGACATTACTGAGCATCTTCTGTGAGTGAGACATAATCCAGTGGGGGGAAAAGAAAATTACATTTCCTCATTTGTCTTCCATTTAGGGTAATTATACACACACACACACTAACCTTTCTGTTCTTTGAAATTTGGCTTGCTTGGCCACTTTGAATATGCCTTTGTTACATCAGAATGTTGGTTCCTCAAAACTGCTAGCTACTTATGCTTATTATTAATTAGATGGCTAAATTTTGGAATCATAGAAATGTAGATATAGAAAGAATATAACAGGTCGTCTAGGCTGCCTCAATGTGAAGAAAATCTATCATTTATTTTTTAGCTTCCTTCCAGTCTAATTTAAAATACTAATGTACACTGGATATTCTATGTGCTAAATGTGAGGATTTATTCTTTTCAGATTTGTAATAGGACTTTTTATAGAAGTGCTCAAGTTATTATTCTATCTCAGGTATTTACAGATGGCAGGTATGATAGATTTAAAAATCTCCCCAAGAAGATGGCTCCATAGAAGTCTTTAAGCTTTAATTCTAAATCCTGCCTTTAGCTGATAATGTGCAACCTAGCAGCATGAATCTGAGACATAACGTTGGTTTCTATAATGTTCCTGTCTTCCGGGAGCTTAGAGTCTTGGAAGAAGAACCACAAGCAGCATGGTGGGTGGTAGGATAGAGGCATGTGTGTATTATTTTCAAGGCACACAGCAAGAGCATCTTTAGAGAAGAAGGCCTGAGACCATGAAATACATGGGCCTTTAAAGTTCTAAATTCTTCACGTATAACACATATTGGGGGGCTTCCCTGGTGGCTCAGAAGGTAAAGAATCTGCCTGTAATGCAGGAAACGTGGGTTTGATCCCTGGGTCCGGAAGATCCCCCAAAGAAGGAAATGGCTGCCCACTCCAGTATTCTCACCTGGAGAATTCCATGGACATAGGAGCCTGGTGGCCTGTAGTCCATGGGGTCACAAAGAGTCAGACGCCACTGAGCAACTAACACACACACGAGCAAATAGTAGCACGTATTAGACACCCCAGAAACTTTAGTAAGTTCTTGACCAAAGAGTTTACTGACTGAATAAGTGAATAAGAGAAATTATAGTTTCATTGGAAAGCATATGCATAAGTCTGAGTTTTAGAATCGACGGGATATTAAAATACATATTTCAGGTTTTCTAGAAGAAAGAAGGGAGGAAATAAAATGGCGTGGAATCTTTTCTTCCTTTATTCCTTAAATTCTTAAATTTGTACAATATATCCAATGAGAAACGTGGTCAGAATGAGTAATGTGGTTAGTTTCATTTCTACCTGTTCCCCCCTCCCCCCGCCCCCCATCACCATGACTTATTTGTTCTGTTTCATCCTGTGTGGCCCAGCTCTCACAGCATGAAGCTTCCTTGGGAAACACGTCTTGGAGCTGGATCATATCCTGTCATTGAAGTTCACTTCAGTAGAGGTTCTGTTTGAAAAACAGTGACAGGATATGTCCCATAGTTAGATGCACGTTGCTTCTGGCAACTTCCCTTAAAGAGGAAAGGAGAGAGAGTCCCTGTGTTTAACTCAGAATTGATACGAACTAGGAATTTGTGAAATTCAAATGCTTACATATGAAGCCATAAGTAACAAAAGCTGTTTTGTGGCCTTTGGTATCTCTCTGTACATGTCTGAGTCGTTTCCTCTTCTTTCTCCCTTGTGCGGCCTCCAACCCCTTCAGCTCCTCTTTCTGTCTCTCTTTCTCACTTTTGTTCTTGCTCTCTTCCTCTTCCATTATAGATGAGGTCATTATGATTTGGAGCCAAGAGAAGCGCATTGCTTTAACTTTAATTTCCATACTCAATTTATGACTCTCTCTTTTTTTTTTTTTTTAGAAGATAGGTATACTTTATAGTGGGAGGATAACTTTCTTAAGTGTGCTATTTTAGAATGTAAATGGATCTCACCTGGTTGGCTTAGATGGTAAATAATCTGCCTGCAATGCAGGAGACTGGAATATGATTCCTGGGTGCAGCAGATCCCCTTGAGAAGGGAATGGCAACCTACTACAGTATTCTTGCCTGAGAAATCCCATGGGCAGAGGAGCCTGCCTACAGTCCATGGGATTGAATAAGAATCAGACACAACCGAGTGACTAACACTTGAATGTCCTCCTTATTGCAAATGTCAGACTTAAATTGAAGAAAGTAGGGAAAATCACTAGGCCATTCAGGTATGACCTAAATCAAATGCCTTATGATTATACAGTGGTAGTGGCAAATAGGTTCAAGGGATTAGATCTTATACACAGAGTGCCTGAAGAACTATGAACAGAGGTTTGTAACACTGTACAGGAGGCAGTGATCAAGACCATCCCCAAGAAAAAGAAATGCAAAAAGGCAAAATGGTTGTCTGAGGAAGACTTACAAATAGCTGAAACAGAAGAGAAAGGCAAAGGAGAAAAAGAAAGATATGCCCATCTGAATGCAGAGTTCCAAAGAATAGTAAGGAGAGATAAGACAGCCTTCTTAAGTGAACAGTTCTAAGAAATAGAGGAAAACAATAGAATGGGAAAGATTAGAGGTCTCCTCAAGAAAATTAGACATGCCAAGGGAACATTTCATGCAAAAATAGACACAATAAAGGACAATAAAGAAACAGTATAAACCTAATAGAAGCAGAAGATATTGAGAAGAGGTGGCAAGAATACACAGAAGAACTATGCAAAAAAGATTTTAATGACCCGGATAACCATTATGATGTAATCCCTCACCTAGAGCCAGACATCCTGGAGTGTGAAATCAAATGGGCCTTAGGAAGCACTACTATGAACAAAGCTAGTGGAAGTGATGGAATTTCAGTTGCGCTGTTTAAAATCCTAAAAGACGATGCTGTGAAAGTGCTGCACTCAGTTCAGTTCAGTTCAGTTCCGTTCAGTCGCTCAGTCATGTCCGACTCTTTGTGATCCCATGAATCGCAGCACTCCAGGCCTTCCTGTCTATCACCAACTCCCGGAGTTCACTCAGACTCACGTCCATCGAATCAGTGATGCCATTCAGCCATCTCATCCTCTGTCGTCCCCTTCTCCTCCTGCCCCCAATCCCTCCCAGCATCAGAATCTTTTCCACTGAGCCAACTCTTCGCATGAGGTGGCCAAAGTACTGGAGTTTCAGCTTTAGCATCATTCTTTCCAAAGAAATCCCAGGACTGATCTCCTTCAGAATGGACTGGTTGGATCTCCTTGCAGTCCAAGGGACTCTCAAGAGTCTTCTCCAACACCACAGTTCAAAAGCATCGATTCTTTGGTGCTCAGCCTTCTTCACAGTCCAACTCTCACATCCATACATGACCACAGGAAAGACCATAGCCTTGACTAGACCGACCTTTGTTGGCTCAATATGCCAACAAATTTGGAAAACTCAGCAGTAACCATAGGACTGGAAAAGGTCAGTTTTCATTCCAGTCCCAATGAAAGGCAATGCCAAAGAACGTTCACACTACCTCACAATTGCAGTCATCTCACATGCTAGCAAGGTCATGCTCAAAATCCTCCAAACTAGACTTCAACAGTACATGAACTGAGAACTTCCAGATATTTATGCTGGATTTAGAAAAGGCAGAGGAACCACAGATTAAATTGCCAATGTCTGTTGGATCACAGAAAAAGCAAGGGAATTCCAGGTAAACATCTACTTCTGCTTCATTGACTACATTAAAGCCTTTGACTGTGTAGATCACAACAAATTGTGGAAAATTCTTCAGGAGATGGGAATACCAGACCATATTGCCTGAGAAACCTGTATGAAGGTCAAGAAGCAACAATTAAAACCAGACATGGAACAATGAACCGGTTCAATATTGGGAAAGGAGTACATCAAGACTGTCATTGTCACCCTGCTTATTTAATTGACATACAAAGTATATCATGTGAAATGCCAGCATGGATGAACCACAAACTGGAATTAAGATTTCTGGGAGAAATATCAATAACCTCAGATATGCAGATGACACTACCCTAATGGCAGAAAGCAAAGAACCTCTTGATGAAAGTGAAAGAGGAGAGTGAGAAAGCTGACTTACAACTCAACATTTAAAAAAACAAAGATCATGGCATCTGGTCCCATCACTTCATGGCAAATGGATGGGGAAACAATGAAAACAGTGACAGACTTTATTTTCTTGGGCTCCAAAACCCCCACAGATGGTGGCAGCAGCTATGAAATTAAGACACTTCCTGTTTAAAAGAAAAGCTGTGACAAACCTAGACAGCATATTAAAAAACAGAGACATTAGTTTGTCAACAAAGGTGTGTCTAGTCAAAACTATGTTTTTTTCAGTAGTCATGTACGGATGTGAGAGGTGGACCATGAAGAATGCTGAGCACTAAAGAATTGATGCTTTTGAACTGTGGTGTTGGAGAAGACTCTTAAGAGTCCCTTGGACTGCTAGGAGATCAAACCAATCAATCCTAAAGGAAATCAATCCTGAATAATTCACTGGAAGGACTGATGCTGAAGCTGATGCTCCAATACTTTGGTCACCTGATGTGAAGAGACAACTCATTGGAAAAGTGCCTGATGCTGGGAACGATAGAAGGCAGGAGGAGAAGGGGGCCACGGTGGATGAGATGATTGGATGGCATCACTGACTCAGTGGATGTGAGTTTGAGCAAGCTCTGAGAGATTGGGAAGGAGAGGGAAACCTAGTGTGTTGCAGTCCATGGGGTTGTAAAGAGTCAACACAACTGAGTGACTGAACAACAGGAATGTAAATTTGGGCTTATTAGAGGAATTTTGTCGATTCGTGAACAGGGCTTAGTTCCACATTTCTTATTCTCACGTTTCAAATTTATAGTTGCTTTTGAGCCTATTTTGGTGGGCAAAAAAATGTTCTGAATTTAATAAAATTATCAGCTCCTTTATTAACTCTTTGGTGCCCTATACTTTGGACATCCAGTGCCCTCCTGACATATGGGGAAGCAGTAACAGAGATCAGTTTCTCTGGTCGCAGAGAAATTGGGACCCTTTCTTTCCTGACTGCAAAGTGAAGTGCATAGATCCTTTGAAGAAGGTGGCTTCTAATGTAAGGTCTGTTATAAAATCATGGAGAAGTGAAGGAGGGTGGGAAAGGGGTTGTGGGGATAGGTGAGTGAGGACGAAGAGGCGCAGGAATAAGAAGATAGCAGCTGTGAGAGATGACCTCACTTCCTAGCCTAAGATCACGTTCTCCAATGGGCACAGCAGATGCTTAATGGTCAGAGAACTTGCATACAATTGGCTGCGATGTTTTCTTAGGCAATACACTCAGCTCTTCTGGCCAGTTTCTCATTTTAAAAAAATGGAGATTAACAACGAAGTCCAGCAAGTCTTTATTCCATGGAAGAGAGAAAGAGAAGTTTAAAGAAAGGAAGAGTTCATTAAACAATGAAATACAAGAAAATTGGAACCATTTCCTCGCCAGGTACCCTTCCTCACATATTCCAGAGGAAAGTGTGTGGCTGGGAACAATGACACCAACTGAATGCACTTTTTCATTCTTTGGCTTTGGCCTGTACACTTGTAGGTTCCCAGTTCATCATACGGGACCAAGTGATGAATTTCTTTTGCTTAGGATAGGACAGCATAATTTCCAGAATCAATGCAAACTTGTCTTCTTCGGAAAGAAATGAGCATAAGAGAGAGGTAGCAACCCGCAGATCCAGTTTGCCTCATCAGCCTGTGATGAGAAGAACATCCCTAGAAAGAATAATACCCTGTGAGAGCAAGTCCTGAAACTTTTGCTCACCTGGTTGAAAAATTCCTACAGTAGCCTAGTAAAATGTCTGCATCTGAACAGTTCTTGATACCATTTCTGTCTCTTGAAGGGTGAAATCTGCCTCATTTTCTTCCTTTTGAAAGTAACAGAATAGGCTACATGGAGTAATATAACCCTTTGAAGAGAATTTTAGCAAAATACGTAAAGCTGAAGACATGTTCTAAAACCAATTATTCTATTAAATATATCTCTAAAGCAAATGATTCCTTTAAACTTCGTGACACAAATAGAAACTTATTATATTTGTAGGGTACTCTGAGTTCACTGCTTTCAGAAGATGTCTAGGTGGTACCCATCAGACCATCCTGAGTGCTGGGGAGATTATACATTACACATCAGTAACTCATTTGCACAAACTTTATAAAACCTAGAAAAACTTAGATATGCATGTTGGGAAACATACTTATGAATATTTGTAGAAGCATTGTTTTTAAAAGCAAAAAAATTTGGAATACAATCTAATAATCAAAAGAATGGGTACATGAAGTATGATATAATCACATAATGGAGTACTATACAGGAGTGGAAAGGAATAAACTAGAACTAATGTATCATTATCAATGATACAATGTTGTTCAAAACAGCAAGTTGCAAAAAGTATACATATAGTGTGATGCTGTTTATATAAAAATTTAAAAGTCAAAACAATTGTTTATATTGCACAGGGATACTTACATAAATATGAAAATATATGGAAATGCATGAAATATTAAATTCCAAGTTCTAGAAAGTACTTATCTCAGGAGAGCTAAGATATTGGGGAGAACACAAGGGGGAATGTTGATGTCACCAGTATTTTACATCTTAAGCTGCCTGGTAGATACACAAGTACATGTTGATTATGCTTTGTACTTTGTTATATTTTAATATTCTATAAGAAATTTCAAAACTTAAACATTAAACTGTGGTGGGACTGCCCTGTTGATCCAGTGGCTAAGATGCCATGTTCTCACACTCCCCATGCAGGGGTCTGGGTTCAATCCCTGGTCAGGGAATTAAATCCCACATGCCACAGCTGAGAGTTTGCATGCCAAGACTAAAAGATCAGGATACTGCACCTAAGACCCAATGCAGCCAAATGAATAAATAAATGTTGAAAAAACAAACAAACAAAACTTCTACATCTTCTGATTAACATGCAGAATGTTGACTCCTCTATAGTGTAGAGATTGGGTTTGTGGAGAGTAAAGAAGAAAGAACAGGAGAAATGTGCTGCAGTTCAAACTGTAGAGCACTTTTGCTTGAAATGCCACTTACCCTTGCTTCCAGTATTTTTTGTTTGTTCTCTCCCTGCATCTTTCTGGCCATGCCTTGTCATCCGCATCTCTAATTCCTCTTCTTCCTCTGCCTACTAAATGTTGCTGTTTCCCTGGGTGTTTCTTTTTTACCTTCTTTTCTTTTCAATTTTTAGGTAAATGTTTTAGTGGTCTCATTTATATCCCAACTTCAATTACCACTTTTAGGATCATGATTCCCAAATTTATTTCTCCAATCCAATCTTTTTATCCTGACTCCAAACTGACTACTGGACTTTTCTTCTTGACTATCTCATAATTTAAACAAAATCCAGCATGCTCAAAATGGAGTTGTTCTCTTTTCTAAATATGCCTTTTCCTCTTGCCTTTGGGATCTTGATTAACCACATTGTTATCTCCCCATATGGAGTTATTCTCTTTTCTAAATGTGCCTTTTCCTTTTGCTTTTGGGATCTTGATTAACCACATTGTTATCTACCACATGTATGATTCAGAAAACTGCTTATTGTATTAGACAGTCCTGTCTCTGACAAATTTCCTCTTTAATTGGCTTCCATGGCAGGAATTAAGAGTAAGGTTTTGGTGCTGTGTTATGAAATATAGGGACCCAGGCATGCCCAATTTCTGCCTTGCTAGGCACTTTTTTCCCTTCTATGTAGAAGATTTCCATGAGCTTGCCACCAGCAGATAAGATACCAGCTTTAGAACTTACTTTAGATCTTTTCTTGATCTCACTTTTATTGACTTTTCCATCATCTGCTGCTGCTGTTGTTCTCTCCTATCCTCTAAGCTACAGCTATACTAACTCACTTGAAATCCCTGAACGTGCCATATTGTTTTAGAGCCCCGTGCTTTGGTACTTGCTATTCCTTCTGCTTGAGATATCTTTCCTTACTGTACCTGTCTAGTGAATTCATGAAGTTTTTGTAACTAGCCTATTTTTGTGCTTGTCTGTCTGTGCCCTAGTTACTAGTTTATATGCCTGCTTATCCCCAGTGGTCTCTGAGCCTTTGAGGCACAGAAAGTGCCTATCCAGTTTTTGTGTTCTCATGGCCTGGCACATGTCTCACCCAGCAAGCTTCCCCTTTTTCTTTTTGCCTGTGTTGAGATTGTTTGAGGTTAATTGCAAATTACTGAAACAAATATTCCAAAACAACAGCAACAACAACAAAAAACCCCAAAGTATAAACTCTTAGAACAGATATTCTCTGTCTTCCACATTATTGGTATTTTCTATTTTGCTAACAGCAACTCTGGAAAAAAGTGTTTATGTAGAGAATATTTAAATAAAAGTTCCAGTATTCTCAGTACTGGTCCCTGAAACTTCCAGGAACTATACGTCTTCATCATCTCTTTTAATTTTTTTAAAGTTCCTTTTAAGTTTTCACCCTATTGCCTTCTGCCCATCTCCCAATCTTGTTTAAGTTTCCTTGGTCTACAGACAAGATAATAATGAAAAAAACAAGCTAGCAGAAAACTTGTCCTCAATACTGCTGCTTATTCTTCAAACTCTTTCCCCATTCCTATTCTCCTTTTCATCATTTTTAAAAATTAGAGCTATTTATGTTTGGTGCATTGTTGTTCCATTGATCAGTCATGTCCAACTCTTTACAACCCCATGGATTGCAGCATGCCAGGCTTCCCTGTCCTTCACTATCTCCCAGAGTTTGCTCAAACTCATGTCCATTGAGTTGATGATGCCATTCAACCATCTCCTCCTCTGTTGGGCCTTCAACTCCTACCCTCAATCTTTCCCAGCATCAAGGCCTTTTCCAGTGAGTCAGCTCTTTGCATCAGGTGGCCAAAGTTTTAGCAGCAATCTTTCCAATGAATATTCCAGGTTAATTTCTTTAGGATTGACTGGTTTGATTTCCTTGTTGACCAAGGGACTCTTAAGAGTCTTCTCCAGGACAACAGTTTGAAAACATAAGTTTTTCTGCACTCAGATTTCTTTATGGTCTGACTCTCACATCTGTTAGTGGATACCGGAAAACCCATAGCTTTGACTATACAAACCTTTGTTGGCAAAGTAATGTCTCTGCTTTTTAATGCACTGTCTAGGTTGGTCATAGCTTTTCTTTCAAGGAGCAAGTGTCTTAATTTCATGGCTGCAGTCACTGTCTGCAGTGATTTTGGAGCCCAAGAAAATAAAGTCTGTCACTGTTTCCATTGTTTTCGCCATCCATTTGCCATGAAGTGATGGGACCAGATGCCATGATCTTTGTTTTTGAATGTTGAGTTTTAAGCCAGCTTTTTCGCTCTCCTCTTTCACTTTCATCAAGAGACTCTTTATTTCTTCTTTGCTTTCTGCCATTAGGGTAGTGTCATCTGCATATCTGAGGTTATTGATATTTCTCCTGGCAATCTTGATTCCAGCTTGTGATTCATCCATGCTGGCATTTCACATGATGTACTTTGTATATCAATTAAATAAGCAGGGTGACAATACACAGTCTTGATGTACTCCTTTCCCAATATTGAACCAGTTCATTGTTCCATGTCTGGTTTTAATTGTTGCTTCTTGACCTTCATACAGGTTTCTCAGGCAATACGGTCTGGTATTCCCATCTCCTGAAGAATTTTCCACAATTTGTTGTGATCCACACAGTCAAAGGTACTTCATTACCTTAATGTAGTAAATGAAGCAGAAGTAGATGCTTACCTGGAATTCCCTTGCTTTTTCTATGATCCAACAGGCGTTGGCAATTTAATCTGTGGTTCCTTTGCCTTTTCTAAATCCAGCTTGAACATCTGGAAGTTCTCAGTTCACATACTGTTGAAGCCTAGCTTGAAGGATTTTGAGCATGACCTTGCTAGCATGTGAAATGACTACAATTGTGCAGTAGTTTGAATATTCTTTGGCCTTGTCTTTGGGAATGGAATGAAAACTCACCTTTTCCAGTTCTGTGGCTACTGCTGAGTTTTCCAAATGTGCTGGCATATTGAGTGTAGCACTTTCACAGCATCATCTTTTAGGATTTGAAATACTTTAGCTGGAATCCCATCCCCTCCACTAACTTTGTAGTAATGCTTCCAAAGGACCACTTGATTTCACACTTCAGGATGTCTGGCTATAGGTGAGTGACCACACCATTGTGGTTATCCGGGTCATTAAGACCTTTTTTGTTCAGTTCTTCTGTGTATTATTGCCACCTCTTTTTAATATCTTCTGCTTCTGTTAGGTTCATACCATTTCTGTCCTTTATTGTGCCCATCTTTGCATGAAATATTCCCTTGGTATCTGTAATTTTCTTGAAGAGATCTCTAGTCTTTCCTATTCTCTTGTTTTCCTCTATTTCTTTGCATTGATCACTTAGGAAGGCTTTCTTATCTCTCCTTGCTATTCTTTGGGACTCTGCATTCACATGGGTATATCTTTCCTTTTCTCCTTTGCCTTTCATTTCTCTTCTTTTCTCAGCTATTTGTAAGGCCTCCTCAGACAACCATTTTGCCTTTTTGCATTTCTTTTTCTTGGGGATGGTTTTGATCACCGGCTCCTGTATAATGTTACAAACCTCTGTCCATAGTTTTTCAGAGAGTCTATCAGATCTAATCCGTTAAATCTATTTGTCACTTCCACTGTATAATCATGAGATTTGATTTAAGTCATGCCTGAATGGCCTAGTGATTTTCCCTACTTTCTTCAACTCAAGTCTCAATTTTATTGAAATCAGTATGGTGTTCATGATCTGAGCCACAGTCAGTTCCCAGTCTTGTTTTTGCTAACTGTATAGAGCTTCTCAGTCTTTGGTTGTAATGAATATAATTCATCAGATTTCAGTATCGACCATCTGGTGATGCCCATGTGTAGAGTCATTTCTTGTGTTGTTGGAAGAGAGTGTTTTTTATGACCAATGCATTCTCTTGGCAAGAAATTTTGGTGCATTAATTTACTGATATTCTACTCACTCAGCCCACTGAAATCTGACTTTAGTTACTACCACTAACAAAAAGCTTTTTTTTCAAGCTATCTAGGAGCTTCCAGCTTGCCATTTCAACTGTGTCTTTTTAGCCATGATGACCCTTTTTCTGTCTCTGCATGTTTTGGCTCTTGTATTGTTGATACCATCTTTCTTAAAATATTTTTGTACTCTTAGTTTCTGTATCATGGCACTTTCATAATTTGTTGTCTTTCTTTGACTATTACACTTCATAGGACAAGTGAGAAAGTGTCTTATATTTGAGGTGACCATATGTTTGGGCATACCTGGTAATTTCTTTATCTATTTACATTCACTTGACAAATATTTATTGAGTAACAGCAAAGTGCTAGCACTGGATATGTAGTGGAGAGCAAAACAGATATAGATACAGTCTTTCTGAAGTTCAGAGTTTCAACTTTGTATTTTTTATCTGTTGCTACTGTATAACAGATTGCCTCAAATTTAGTGGCTTAAAACAATACACTTGTTATCTTATAGTTTTGATGAATCAGGCATCTGGGCATGGTGTAGCTCTGCCCTCTGCTTCAGATCTCTGATAAGGCTGCAGTCATGGTGTTGGCCAGGGATGGAGTCTCATCTGAAGCCACGACTGGGGATAAAATGCTTCCAAGCTTGTGTTGATGTTGGCGAGATGTATTTCCTTGGAGACTGTGGACTCAGGGTCTCAGTTCCTTACTGGTTGTTGACCAGAGGCCACCATTTATTCCTGGCCGTGTGGGCCTCTTTATATAGCAGCTTTTTTGATTAGAACCAGTAAGGAAGAGAATCAGTAGAGTTGGCTAGCAAGATGGAAGTTATAACTTCATCTAGTGTATTCATGGAAGTGGTAGCCTGGGTTTTTTGTTTTTGTTTTTTTTTTGTAAATTGAAGTATAGTTGATGTACAATAGTATATAAGTTACAGGTGTACCATATAATGATTCACACTTTTTAAGGGTTATACTCCATTTGTAGTAACTATAAAATATTGGGTGTATTCTCTGTGTTGTACAGTCTGGTATCCCATTATTTTATTTCAATTCTAATGGCTAGAGTCAAATTAAAGATCCAACTCATGTTCAAATGGAAGAGATTACACAGAACAGAGCTATCTTGAAACAGAGATTCACTGGTGGCCATCTTAGAGTCTGCCTGTCACAAACCTCTTAATGTTTTTCTCTTAGACATTCCAGCCACCTCAACTTCTAGCGCTCTCACACTGAACTCATACTCTCCCTTTCCTAAACCTACATCTCATCCTATATTCCCTGACTTGGTCAGCAACTTCATATCCATCCAGTCATCTAGTCTAGAAACCCAGGCATCATTTTTAATACCTGCTCCCTGATAGCTCAGTTGTTAAAGAATTTACGTGCAATGCAGGAGACCCTGATTCGATTCCTGGGTTGGGAAGATCTACTGGAGAAGGGATAGTCTATCCACCCCAATATTCTTGGGCTTCCCTTCTGGCTCTGCTGGTGAAGAATCCGCCTGCAATGCGAAAGACCTGGGTTCAATCCCTGGGTTGGGAAGATCCCCTGGAGAGGGAAAGGGTACCCACTCCAGTATTCTGGCCTGGAGATTCCCATGGACTGCACAGTACATGGGGTCTCAAAGAGTTGGACACAACTGAGCAACTTTCACTTCACTCACCTGAGATATAATGGATCTCTAGGCTCTGTGAGTCTTTCATATCATTCTCCACTTAACATTCACATTGCTGTAGCTTTAGCTCAGCCACGGATCTTTATACTGATTTTCTAACCTTGGGTCCTCCTTTTGGTCACCAGAGTTACCATCTACAGCCTGGCCTCCAGTTACTTTTCCAGGCTTCTTGCCCACAGCTCTTTGCTCTTGTGCCCTAGGCATAGACCACTTGCTTCCAGAACCTACCATTGCATGTTTGTTGCTGTTAAGTCCCTTCAGTCGTGTCCAACTCTGTGCGACCCCACAGACGGCAGCCCACCAGGCTCCCCCGTCCCTGGGATTCTCCAGGCAAGAACACTGGAGTGGGTTGCCATTTCCTTCTCCAATGCATGAAAGTGAAAAGTGAAAGTGAAGTCGCTCAGTCGTGTCCGACTCTTAGCGACCCCATGGACTGGAGCCTACCAGGCTCCTCCGTCCATGGGATTTTCCAGGCAAAAGTACTGGGGTGGGGTGCCAGTGCCTCTATATTTGGGCCTACAGTTACTTCTTGGATTCCCTTCTCCCTACTTCTTCCTCTAGAAACCTCTTATACACATTCAAATCTAGCATCATCTGTTCTATAAAACTTTTCTCAATTTTCCCTCTGCCTGCTAACTCCCTCATTCAGAATTAACCTGTGTGCTCTCTCAGCCCTTTTTGACTTGTACCCCTGTTATAAGATTGCTTTCTGTAACAAAAAAAAATGGTTTGCGTGGTTTGCTTTCTGCAATTTTTAGTTGGTTGCTAAGGTACTTCTCTTTTAAAATGCAGAATGGTAGGCTCTAGATTTTATTCTACTCTGGATACAAAGTACGCATCTCTGAAGTGGTGATTCACAGTCTTGGCTGCTTTTGGGATTACTTGGGGAGCTCTGAACATCACTGATCCCTGGACCCACCCCTCGAGGTGACAGTATAATTGGTCTGGGGTGCAATCTGGGGTATTAATATTTTTAAAAGATCTGTGATTCTGACATGTAGATAACACTAAAAGTCTCTGCTTCTAGTTGAAGAAACCAAGTCTCTGGGAGAATGAAAGGATAAGAAAATGTTAAACATTTAATGAACAGAAAAACTTTAAAACTAGAGTTAAAGTTGAATTTTAAAAAATAACACACACACAATTCAAATAATACATGACATAGCTAGGTAATCAATTCAGTTCAGTTGCTCAATCGTGTCTGACTCTTTGCAAACGCCATGAACTGAAGCACACCAGGCCTCCCTGTCCATCACCAACTCCCAGAGTTTACCCAAACTCATGTCCATTGAGTCGGTGATGCCATCCAACCATCTCATCCTCTGTCATCCCCTTCTCCTACTGCCCTCAATCTTTCCTAGCATCAGGGTCTTTTCCAGTGAGTCAGCTCTTTGCATCATGTGGCCAAAGTATTGGAGCTTCAGTTTCAGCATCAGTCCTTCCAATGAATATTCAGGACTGATCTCCTTTAGGATGGACTGGTTGGATCTCATTGCAGTCCAAGCGACTCTCAAGAGTCTTCTCCAACACCACAGTTCAAAAGCATCAATTCTTTGGCACTCAGCCTTTTTTATAGTCCAACTCTCACATCCATACGTGACCACTGGAAAAACCATAGCCTTGATTAGACAGACCTTTGTTGATAAAGTATTGTCTCTGCTTTTTAATATGCTGTCTAGGTTGGTCATAACTTTCCTTCCAAGGAGCTGTTGCTGCTGCTGCTAAGTCGCTTCAGTTGTGTCCGACTCTACGCGACCCCATAGATGGCAGCCCAGCAGGCCCCGCTGTCCCTGGGATTCTCCAGGCAAGAACACTGGAGTGGATTGCCATTTCCTTCTCCAATGCATGAAAATGAAAAGTGAAAGTGAAGTCGCTCAGTCGTGTCTGACTCTTAGTGACCCCATGGACTGCAGCCTACCAGGCTCCTCCGTCCATGGGATTTTCCAGGCAAGAGTACTGGAGTAGGCTGCCATTGCCTTCTCCCTTCCAAGGAGTAAGCATCTTTTAATTTCATGGCTGCAGTCACCATCTGCAGTGATTTTGGAGCCCCAAAATATAAATAAAGTCTGTCACTGTTTCCACTGTTTGCCCATCTATTTGCCATGAAGTGATGAGACCGGATGCCATGACCTTAGTTTTCTGAATGTTGAGTTTTAAGCCAACTCTTTCACTCTCCTCTTTCACTTTCATCAAGAGGCTCTTTAGTTCTTTTTCACTTTCTGCCGTAAGGGTGGCATCATCTGCATATCTGAGGATATTGATCTTTCTCCCGGCAATCTTGATTCCAGCTTGTGCTTCTTCCAGCCCAGCATTTCTCATGATGTACTTTGCATAAATAAGCAGGGTGACAATATACAGCCTTGACGTACTCCTTTTCCTATTTAGAACCAGTCTGTTGCTCCATGTACAGTTCTAACTTTGCTTCCTGACCTGCATATAGGTTTCTCCAGAGGCAGGTCAGGTGGTCTGGTATTCCCATGTCTTTCAGAATTTTCCACAGTTTATTGTGATCCACACAGTCAAAGGCTTTGGCATAGTCAATAAAGCAGAAATAGATGTTTTTCTGAAACTCTCTTGCTTTTTCAATGATCCAGCTGATGTTGGCAATTTGATCTCTGGTTCCTCTGGCTTTTCTAAAACCAGCTTGAACATCAGGAAGTTCACGATTCATGTATTGCTGAAACCTGGCTTGGACAATTTTGAGCATTACTTTACTAGCGTGTGGGATGAGTGCAGCTGTGCCGTAGTTTGAGCATTCTTTGGCATTGCCTTTCTTAAGGATTGGAATGAAAACTGACTTTTTCCAGTCCTGTGGCCATTACTACTGAGTAACCAAGATGATCTCTATATAGATCATCAGTGAACTGGGGGAATATGTATTTTTGTGGGAGAAGTTAGAAATATAAAAGAGAATAAAATTGTAGTCGCTGAAAACCCAACACTTTTTGTGCATATGAAGTAAGTGATAAAATGAAATAAATAGTCACCTGGAATTATTAGCATTTTCCTTTTTGTTTAGCCCTAAAGTGTGTGTGTGTGTGTGAAATAACATAAATTATTTACCAGTAACTCTTATTTTCTCCTTTATTTTCCAGGAATATTTTGAAAACAATTGCCTTAGGGCAGATGTTATCCTTGTGTATATGTGGGACAGCCATCACCAGCCAGTATTTGGCAGAAAGATATAAAGTGAATACCCCCATGCTTCAGAGCTTTATCAACTATTGCTTGCTGTTTCTAATTTATACAGTGATGCTGGCGTTTCAATCAGGTATGTCAAATTACCTTTTGAACAAATTATCTTCATAAAAATACTTGGCTCTATACATTCAAAAAATAAAACATGAGCCCAAACCAAAACCAAGAACAGGAAACTACTGTTGTTTTTATAAAAGTCACTAGAAAGGTATGACACCCCCAAATTCTATGAAGTTAGTACTAGAGATTTATGTATAGCTCTCTGAAATTGTTGATTAAAATGAGTAGCATCAAACTGTAACATAGGATTTGTCAAAAAAAAATAAATAAAGTGTAAATGCCATTATAAGTTACACCTTTTTTTCCCCCCTGTGGTTGATAAATTTAAGAGACAGTATTAAAAACACTTAAAAAGTCAAGAACTTCACTTTTCAAAATATATATTTCCAGCTAAGTGGAGAATGCTAAATAGAGCACCACTGCATGTAAATGTGAGAGAAACAAAACAAGGAATTAACATCTTATCACAAGATTGATTTCAAGAGTGTAAAGACAATGGGTAACCCAAACTGGAAGGGTGGAATACTACCATTTTCATCACATTTAAAGCATATAATAAAATTACCAGTGTGGTGGTTTTAACATGAACATTAATACAGCAATGGTATTCCTATATGTCAGGATAAATAACTTACTTTTGAAAGAAAGTGGAAGCCAATTATGAGAAGGGGAAAATATCCTAAGAGGAAAGCACCAAATTTGGCAAGAGCTGTAGGAGCTGGAAATAGAACTGATATGTCGTGGTTAATAGCCCCAGAATTTGCTTCTCTCTGTAAGAACTGGCCTTTAGGAAGTCAGTATGATTTGTAAATGTATCAGTAAAGTCCCTCTGCTACTGCTAAATCATTTTAGTCGTGTCCGACTCTGTGCGACCCCATAGACGGCAGCCCACCAGGCTCCCCTGTCCCTGGGATTCTCCAGGCAAGAACACTGGAGTAGGTTGCCATTTCCTTCTCCAGTGCATGAAAGTGAAAAGTGAAAGTGAAGTCGCTCAGTCATGTCTGACTCTTAGCGACCCCATGGACTGCAGTCTACCAGGCTCCTCCATCCATGGGATTTTCCAGACAAGAATATTGGAGTGGGGTGCCATTGCCTTCTCTGGAAGTCCCTCTAGGGGATAGTTATTATTGTGTTTAGTTGCTAAGTCATGTCTGACTTTGTGGCCCCATGGATTTTAGCCCACCAGGCTCCTCTGTCCATGGGATTTCTCAGGCAAGAATACTGGAGTGGTTTGCCATTTCCTTCTCCAGGGGCTCTTCCTGACCCAGAGATTGCAGCCCCATCTCCTGCATTGCTAGCAGATTCTTTACCACTAAAAAAATGATACGTAAATAAATCAGTGAAGTCCCCCAAGGGATTGTTATTATTAATAGAGGCCTTCCATGCTATCTCATGTTAGGAAGACTGTGTTTTCAGGATATTCCTGCTAGTTGGGATTTAATGATAATTATTGTGGATGGTGACTTCAGCCATGAAATTAAAAGACACTTGCTCCTTGGAAGGAAAGCTATGACAAACCTAGACAGCATGTTAAAAAGCAGAGACATTATTTTGCTGACAAAGGTTCGTATAGTCAAAGTTATCGTTTTTCCAGTAGTCATGTATGGATGTGAGAGTTGGACCATAAAGAAAGCTGAGCACTGAAGAATTGATGCTTTTGAACTGTGGTGTTGGAGAAGACTCTTGAGAGTCCCTTGGACTGCAAGGAGATCCAACCAGTCAATTCTAAAGGAAATCAACCCTGAATAATTCATTGGAAGGACTGATGCTAAAGCTGAAGCTCCAGTACTTTGGTGACATGATGCAAAGAGCCGACTCACTGGAAAAGACCCTGATGCTGGGAAAGATTGCAAGTAGGAGAAGAAGTGGGGAACGGAGGATGAGATGGTTGGATGGCATCATCGACTCAATGGACATGAGTTTGAGCAAACTCTGGGAGATAGTGAAGGACAGGGAAGCCTGGCATGCTGCAGTCCATGGGGTTGTAAAGAATCAGACACAATTGAGTGACAACAATAACAGAATTTGACTATGATTCTCTCTACCTTTATTTCTTTGCAGGTTATCTTACCCATAAAGCCTTCTTGTATATCTGCCAACTCTATATCTCCTTGTGATGCTGGATTCTCCAAAGAAATGGTTCACAGTAAACTTGAATAAATAGAATTTAGGGGATAAAAGGTGTTTCTTCAATGATGCCACTAAGTTGTTTTTCCAAACTTACCACTGGCTTAATTTCCTGTTGAAAGCAGATCTTTTCCAAAAGAATGACCACAGAGTTTTGGTCTGTTTGTAAATTTATAAGAAAACATTTTATTTCCTAGGATGATCTGGATGTTATATTTCTGTTGCAATAGGAAAGAAAAAGGAATGCAACAAATTTAACCACTCTTACTTCCTTTATCTTTGGTGTTTTCATTGAGCACTTGGTCTATGATGACTCCTTAGCTTGGGCCTCATACTAGGAAAAAATCTCACTGACTCTGCTGAGCTGTTGTAGGAGTTTGAGTTATGAGTAATGGATATTAGGAGGGACCATGTTAAATGTACATAGTGGTAAAGTATGTGCCTGTAATGCAGGAGACCTGGGTTCGGTCCCTGGGTTGGGAAGATTTTGTGAAGGAGGGCATGGCAATCCACTCCAGTATTCTTGTCTGGAGAATCCCCATGGACAGAGAAGCGTGGTGGGCTACAGTCTGTAGGGTCGCACAGAGTCACACAACTGAGCGACCAAGCACAGCCCAGCACAAACACTAGCTTTCACTATTTATCTCTAGATTAACATGCATGGAATAATTTTCAAGTAACATGTCCTATTCTCGATTTCTTTCAACCAGGTAGTGATAATCTTTTATGCATCTTAAAAAAGAAATGGTGGAAGTACATCCTGCTTGGACTAGCAGATGTAGAAGCTAATTACCTGATTGTCAGGGCATACCAGTACACAACTCTAACCAGTGTCCAGGTAAGAAGGAGTCCTCTGACCAGTTTGGATTTTATAGCTTTAAGAGAGGCATCTGAACTCATATGTGCTCACCTAATTTGCTTAAGAACCTGTTCATTCAGAAAAAACTAAAAACAGTGGATGCTATCTGTTTTCCAGTGGAGCATGTATGCTAATGAGAAAGGCTTCCTGAAATTAGTGAAAACATGTAGAAGTTAATCTGCTCCCAAACTGCTAATGCTATAGATGAATAGAACAGTTGCTACCAAGTAAACATAAATATTTAGTTGGCAGTCAATGCTGTGATGTTGGCAAGAGTTCTGTTTTGTGTGTTGCTTAAATGGCATATAAAGTGAATATACTATTGTGTCCCAGAAAAGTTGGAGTCTTACAAGTAAAGTAGATATCTAAGACAACGAATAGGTTGTTGTCTGTTGTCTAAGAGGGTAGTAGCCAAGGGTGAAACTTATATCTATTTCTTTTCTAGGTTTATTCTCATTAGATTGAAAGAAAAATGTTCCTACATAGCAATACTTTTCAACTTGGTGGAGTCGAGGACGACTGATTAAGTTGTCTTAACATTAGGGAGTTCCCTGGTGGCCTTCGTGGTTAGGATTCTGGGCTTTCACTGCGGTGGCCGAGTTTAATCCCTGATCAAGGAACCAAGATCCGGCAAGCTATGTGACACACCCTAAAAAAAGAAAAGAGTTGTCTTAACGTTAGCAAACTGTGGGATGTGTCATAACACTGACTCCTTATTGCTAACAATAAAATGTGTTGTAAATGGAGATGAGAGTAAAATGAATTCCCATGTCAGGTTTAGACTTCACAGTTTACTGAATTTATGACTTAAAAAAAAATTGGTTGCGACATGTGGTGTCTACTTTCTTTACCAGGGATCAAACCTGAGCTCCCTGCATTGGAATCGCAGAGTCTTAGCCAGTGGACCACCAGGGAGGTCCCTGAATTTATGACTTTGGATGCATCTTTTTTTTTGGCTGTGCTGTACAATTAATAGAATCTTAGTTCCCCAACCAAGGAGAGATTGGACCTGTGCTCTCAGCAGTGAAAGCACAGAGTCTCTACCACTGAACACCAGAGAATTCCTGTTGCCCCAGAGATGGCCTTATCTCCAAATTTAAGGAACATGAAAAATTGAAGCTTTAAAGAGAAAGATGAATGATGAATGAAAACTCAGTATTTTTCTGATGTGAATATGCATTAAATGCTATTATTACCAGAATGCCGTTTAATACTGTGCTAAGCATTGTCCTCTGGGCTTCCCAGGTGGCTCAGTGGTAAAAAGAATCTGCCTGTCAAGCAGAAGACGCGGGTTTCATCCCTGGGTCGGGAAGATCCCCTGTAGAAGGAAATGACAACCCACTCCAGTATTCTCGCCTGGAAAATCCCATGGACAGAGGAGCCTGGTGGGAAAGATAGGAAATCTTTTGTAAGACAGACATCATAAGAGGCACATGAACAACTCAGAATTTCATAGAAATTAAAACCAGGAGTTACCTAGAAGATGCATTCATCACAAATAGTATTAAGTATACTTTTAGCAGTGAATAATAAGAGTGTAAGTATATAGAAAATTACTCTATATAGAAGAGCTGACTCATTGGAAAAGACCCTGATGCTGGGAAAGATTGAGTGCAGGAGGAGAAGGGGGTGACAGACGATGAGATGGTTGCATGGCATCACCAACTCAATGAACATGAGTTTGAGCAAACTCTGGGAAATAGTGAAGAAGAGGAAAGCCTGGCATGCTGCGCTCCATGGAGTCGCAGAGTCAGACACAACCTAGGGACCAAACAACAACAAATACAGAAAATGGCACTTTTTCTAGTTACACCTACCTTCGTGATCTCACACACAATTTAATTGCTTGATTATAATTTCCAGAAATTTTGATCTGTGACAGATGATGATTAGAAGTTTTGAATTGGTACAGGTCTAAACAGAGCTAAGCAAAATACTTACACTGAGGTTTTGTGGCTAAAGTTCATGCCTTAAACTAATCTCAAACAATTTCTTTCATGCTAGCCTCTTAGAAAAACCATTTGGTTGTCAAAAATTAAGTACTTATGGTCCTAGGAAGCCATATTATAACAGGTTCATCTAACAACTAAACCTCGTTCCAGCAGTGCAGAGTGCCTGGCATTGGAATTCTTCAATCAGATCATCTCCTTGAGTAAATCTCTAGTCGGGTTAATCTGAAAGGGTGGAAGTTTGCTTGTTTGTTTCTTTATGGACACAGAACATGCAGGATCTTAGTTTACCAACCAGGTATGGAATCGGTGCCCCCTGCAGTGAAGCACAGAGTCCTAATCACTGGACCACCAGGGAATTCCCCCTGCGAAGGTGGAAGTTTAAATGGGATGGGCTTTGAACCTCTTTTTTAAGGATTCCTTCAAGGATTCTGTAATTGTAAATACTAACGCAGCGGTTCATGATGTGTGCCACATTGCTGGCCTAGCTTTCTACTCATGTTACTTCTCATTTCACTTGCTACATCTATGCATTCCCTACCCATGGCCAGCTTCTCTCATGTTGCTTTATTATTTCTAGAATGCAGCCTTTTCAAAGCCCCTTCTCAAAGGCCTAATTCAATTTCATTTTCTTCTCTATAGAGTATACTCCATTGTATCACTAACAAAGTCTGATTCATGTTTATATCCATCCTTCCCCCTCATTCTAGGTTCTTACTTCCTGTGTCTATATAATAATTTTTTTAAAGCAAAGATGAATATTTTTAATGATAAAAGGAGCAATTCACAAAGAAGATAGACATCATAAACCATTAGATACCTTATCAACAAAGAAACAAAGATACATAAAGGAAAAATCAGAAGAAATATAAAGGAAAATAAAAAAAAATAATCATAGTGAGACATATTAACATTTCTTTGAGAATATTTTATCAAGTGCAGAAAAAATAAGAATAGGAGCATCTTGAATGATGTCATTAATAATTTAAATATAATAGGTTTATATTTAATTAATTTATATTAATCATATCCTACACAAATATATTTAAAATTTTGTATCTCATATGTTGTTATTAGATGTTCATAGGACATTTAGAAAACCTGGCAAAAAGATAAACATTACTTAATTTCAAAAAGTAGAATTTTGTTTGTGTGTGTGATTCAGTTATATGCATGTTATTTTTGAAATTATTTTCCATTATAGGTTATTACAAGATATTGACTATAGTTCCCCATGCCACACAGTAAACCTTTGTTGCTTGTTGCATATCTATTTTTTTAAATTAGAAATCTAGCCAATAATTTTTAAAGATTAAATTGAATAGATGGCTCTTAGAACTAAAAGCATCAAGCAGAAGGCATCTGTCACCAGGAATACATTTTGATAAGATTCAGTTTAGATAAATGACTGACTGTAATAGATATCAGATTAGAAGTCATGGAACTTTAGAGTGGCCAGGTACCATGAGATCATTTGGTCTGACTTCTTGATTTCAGATTCTGACTCAAGAGTTGACTAGCTGGAGATCACACAGCTGGTCAATGGCAGGGCTGGAGCCTGAGGCCTTGGGAGCTCTTACCAAGATGTAGATGCCTCCTTTATATGGCCAGTCATTGCCTACCAAAAATGGTTAAAAATAGAGGAGGTTTAAGTTTGATTTTAAGACACAATTTGAGGATAGAGAGTCTTCTGTGATAGTTTTTAGAGTGAATTTTGTCTACTTTTTTTGTTTAAGGAATATAGTTTCAATTTTATTACTTCACTATGGCTAGATTCTTTTGGTATCTTCCAGGACAAGCTATTATCATTTCCATCGTTTAATGGTTTGTTATTCAGGCAGGCTCAATAAAGCACTTAAGAGATTAGAGTTCTATAGATGAAATAAATAACAGAAGGCAAAGTGCCCATTCCTATACTTGACCTTGCAATGAAAGGCAATCAGTAAACAACTGTGGACAGGATCAAACAAGCTGCTGAGATTTAGGGGCCTGGCTTGTCCAAGACTAAATAGATATAGAGCACATCAGGGACAAGGTTAAAAAAAGAAGAGGATGAGCAATCAAATAGCAACATCAGGAACATTATTAGTAAAAGGAATATATTTTATCCTTGAATGCAGTCGACAAATGTGTGCCTTTGAGAATCGAATGAATGAAATCTCTTTTTCCTTTATCTTGCAAAGATTTTGGATTTACTATAATTTTGGCACTCTTAATCCCCCTGCCTTTCAGACTGGCAATATCAGGGGTGTAGCAAGTATTTTCTGGACCCAGGATCAACAGGTGGTGGAGGAGTATATGATGAAGATGAGCGAGAGTATTTGCTGTGAGCAAGTATCTGTCTTATATGGTGGGGTTGGACACTTTGTCAGGGAAATGGTGTCTGTTTGCTTTCTCATAATAACCTGTTCTTTTTGTAGTTCTTAAACCCAACTGCAATTAAACATTGGTTATGCTATTTTTCTCTGTCTAGTGTTCTAAATACTCCACTTTGTACCTCTCTTGTTCTCTACATTCCACCTTCTCCATTAGTGTCTCCCACATATCACGTACTTAAATATTTATTGACTGAATTGGTACATGTCTACTGGACTTAAGGATAAACACAAGAGAGAGTGTAGAAGTAAATTGCATAGGCTGTTGGGCAGAATTCCTGGGTTCATCAGCTGACTCCCAAACTTTTAACTGTGTAATTTTGGGCAACTCATTCAACCTCTCTGTGCCTTTGGTTTCCTCATGGGTAAAACGGAGGTTGAAGTTCCAGTTTCATAGAGTTCTTGTGAGGATTAAATGAGTTCATCCAGATAAAGCATTTAGTACAGGGCTGGCAATAATAAATGCTCAATAAACACTGATTTCTGTTATTACTTGGTCATCTTTTCACTAATGAGAGATATTTTAAGGTATTTATTTCTCCTTTCATGCAGCTTTTGGATTGCTTTGGGATTCCTGTGTTGATGGCTCTTTCGTGGTTTATTCTTTATGCAAGATACAGAGTGATCCACTTCATTGCTGTGGCTGTCTGTCTGTTGGGTGTAGGAACTATGGTTGGTGCAGACATATTAGCAGGGAGGGAAGACAATACAGGTGAGACTGTGTTACTTGTTTCTGGTTTAGTCACAGAAGACATTTTGCTTATGTCTTCACTTTTATTTTGCAAAGATAAAGTAAAAGGCAGAGAACATGTCCTGATTACCTATCTTAAAATTTTTATTTTTAGATTTGCTTGCTTGACCTAAATTGCTAACATGACCACTTCAACAAAGCAGTCTATGTTCCTACCTGTCCAGAGTCCTTGCTTTTTGTCACACTTGTTTGTTTTGTGTCCTGAGAGAGAACTTTCTTTATATATTTGCAATAATCTTCTTTTGGCTCATACATTTAGATTAGTTGCCGGAAACCCTACTGTAGATTTTGTTTCCATCAAAAAGGAGACTTTGTGTTCACTAAATGACTTCTATTTCAGTTACTCTGTAGATGAGAACATTTTGATATCCTTTATGTCAAGGTTGAGATAGTTCATATTATAAAATCCAAATAAGGTCTATATGAATTTCCCCAATCTGCAAGCGACTTCAGTGTCTCCTTTGATTGAGAAAATTACCTTGCTTTCCTTTAGTTTTCAGTGAATTCCCATTAATAAATTCCATTAATTTCCCATGTCATAGAATCATTTTCTGGGGCCTTACATTATGGTATACACCACCATCTTCCAATCTGTTAGTCTCCTGAAGACCCAAAATAAGAAAAATGAAAGCAGAATTGTGCCAGAAAGTGAGAAGAGTAAGAGTCTTTAAACTTTTAAAAATTAGGGTTCCTTCTTCTGTAAAATCTTATTTAGATGATTATGAGCCAGATAAACTTCTGGAAACAAGCTGGAGAGTTTTCCCAAGTGACAATGTATCCCTTTTTATGGCTTATCTCTCTATAGGTAATAATGTACTGATTGGTGACATCTTGGTCCTTCTTGGAGCTTCCCTCTATGCTGTTTCAAATGTGTGTGAAGAATACATCGTGAAGAAGCTGAGCAGACAGGAGTTTTTAGGAATGGTGGGCTTATTTGGAACAATTATCAGTGGCATACAGCTGTAAGATTCTAAACATATCCTTAAAAACAAAATCAGCAAATATGTCATAGATGATTAGTTTCCAGCTACTAACATTCATTGTTTATTTGGCCTAAATTCATATTTGAAATCAGCAACTTGCTAAATATCTATTAGAAGATTGTTGAAATGTCAGTAATTATGCCTCAATTTTTTTTTACACACGTTTGATGCTTAAGATTCCTGCTTATAATATCATTAAACTTTATATTACCAGTGAAGACTTTCTTTTTCAGTTATTCCTGGAAAATACTAACTTCCTATTCATAATATCATGTTTCCCTCCTGTAGCTGACTACCACTAAACAGTGCTTCTAGGGGTGTCAAACATGCTTCTAGGGGTGTCAAACATGTATTTATGGACTCCTTTGAGTTTTATTCTTTGTCATTTAATTAAAGATAGTTTTTTTTTTAATATTTTATGAAAACCAAAAGTCAACATAATTCATCACCTTAAAAGCGGAAGCACTTAAAGTGAAGTACTTAAAGCTTAAAGCAACTTACTTGTTTATAAAACAGTGAAAATTTATATAAAGATGTCTCTGTGACCTCTTGTTTTAATCACAGATTGATTGTGGAATATAAGGATATTGCCAGCATTCACTGGGACTGGAAAATTGGTATGTATATATATATATATAATAATTATTTTTAGTCTTTTCCCTGACACACACCAAGAAATATTTTAATAATAATAATACTATGTAGGCATTTTTATGTAAAATCACAGGGTAATTTAGTACACAGAAAACTATAGTGGTTTATGTCAAGTTTTCTCTGAGAACTTGTAAATGAACCCCCGTAAAAGTTAATCCTTAATCTTTACCTTCAAGGATAACCTTTCTTCACTAGGAATTCTGAATAAGACTGACCTTTGGTCACACTAGATTTCAACTAGATCTGTATTTCGTGTCCTCAGACTTCTTGTAAAGATTGCCTGCTTGATATAATCAGTGAAGTATTAACTGAAATAATCTGATGGTGTGTAGTCACTACCACCTTGCATTGCTTCTCTCACCCGATAGTCTTAAGCATCTGCACAGATAAACAACAGAAGAAAGCAGCAGTGGGACAGTCAGGAAAGATTTGAACCTTATGGATGGAAAAAAGTAGTGCATGAGTGTCACTGAATTGAAATTCATTTGCCACGCTTGGATGATTGGATGATTTCATTCATTGAATTGAAATTCATTTACCATGCTTGGATGATTTCATTCAAGTAAATAACTTAGATTTCCTGTGTGTGTACTCTGTGTGTTGAGTGTGAGGTTGGAGAAGCGATTGTGAAGCAGAGATACTTAGTAGTCAGCACCCACGTGACTAGCTCTCTTATGGGATGAACAAAAGTTAAGACCCTAACGACTGTCTTTGATATCCTAAGAATACTTTATTCTGAATTCAACCACACAACCGTGTCCAACCATGATGCCCTTTATCATTGGCACTTCTCCGGGCAGGTGTGGATAGCATGGAGTGAAAAGAGCTGTTAACTTATACCATAAGCAAGATTCTATGGCCTTGATCATCTAACACTTTGTTGGGTTTTTTAAGTTCTTCATCTACATCACATGAGAACTTTGTATGTCTCATTTGTAATGCTCACTGTTAACGAGGGGCTTTGTGGACAGTATGTTAAAGGATCAGGTAATTTTACGTCAGACAAGCTTTATCCTTTATCTTTTGATTTCTTGCTTTAACATTGGATATTCCATTTTCCCCCCACAGCCCTGCTATTTGCAGTGTTTGCTCTCTGTATGCTTTGCCTGTATAGCTTCATGCCACTGGTGATTAAAGTCACCAGTGCTACTTCTGTCAACCTGGGCATCCTGACAGCTGACCTCTACAGTCTTTTCTTTGGACTCTTTCTGTTTGGCTATAAGGTGAGCAAATACATCTTGTTCAAATAAGAACACTTGTTTGGTGTAAAAGAAGCAGTGGATTTCTTTAAAATTTTAGATCCCCAAATAAAACCTTCTCATCTCCTTAGCAAGAATTTCTTACTGCCTTAGAAATCTATCTTTCCATAGTATAAAGCTTGTTAACCTGCCTGCTATTATAATCATTTGGACAAATAGAATGTCAGCAGTTGCTTGGTAATGTTACTTTTACCTGGGTATAGCAACTGCATTTCTTTATCCTTATAAAGTTTTAGATCTGGGTGGAAATTACATTGTGTTGATTGACACTATTCCCAGGAATTGACCATGAACTCAGAATGCCTAGTTCAGTGTGTTTCCAGAAATTTCTGCTTAAGAAGTGTAAACCATTTTTGCTTTTCAGGATTATGTCATAGGAACCAGCTGTTATCTTTGCAAAAAACCTGCTGGTTGTGGTATTCATGAACTAAGCCTAAAGAAATATTTATAGCTCTTTGGTGGCATCATTAAAAAGTGACAGATGTCAGAGTGAATGAGAACAGTGATCTTGATAGCCTTAGGTTCTTTCCTGTGATAACAATCATTAAGGGGTACAAAGCAAGCCTTTCAAGTGTGTTAGCTGTTCTGTGCTGGTGTTATTGCATTTCACATGGCTACCTCTAGAGGACCAGGGTGATTTTATTCTGCAGTTCAAGGCCAGGTCATGGCTACCAGAGAAAGCTTGAAAGCTCTGCAGTATAACTTGTGGCCTGGCTCACCTGTGCTTTTTTTTAAAACTAAACATATTGAGATAGCATTAGTAGTTTAACATTTACCTTTCCCTCATAAGTAAAATAATGTCCAAGGAGGAAGTAAGCTTAAAGAAATAAAAGCTTCAAAATGAAAATACACTTGTCGCTACCTATTATAAGCTCCCTAAATATAGATATTTGCTCTTTAACTGCTATTAACTTTAATGAGAAAAAGCCTTTTTGTGTGTCATTTTTTTGCCCATATGATTTACACTATTGTTTTTAAAATGGAACATGCAAACGATAAATTCCTTTGCAGTTCTTTTGCTTCGTGTTTCTTTGTCCCTGCATGTCTAGCAGCTCACTTTTAACTCAGATCAGGTTTCATTCTTTTTGGTCAAGTAAAGGAAAGAGGAGGTCTGCTGTGATCTTCAGAGTAAATTACAGAGGTTGGAAATCATACAGAACATAAAGAAGATACCTAAGCATCTTTGCTAAGTCACCAGTCGGTCCCCTGTGAGCGGGCCCCCCCCCCCCCCCCCCGCTTGGGTCCCTTTTCTTTTCCAAAAAGAAGCCAGGATTTTAGAAAAAAATTTTAAGTAAAGAATCATAGCTCAATATATCACCAATTTAAAGAAGTGTAGCATCTAAGATAACTTGGGCTCTGATATTTTGAAACAGTTGAAGAAGATGTTAAAAATTTCTACATTTATTGGTGTCAGACTCCACCCCCCAGATTGATCTTTAGTAAATACTCACTGAACACAGTAGCCACAGAAACTTCCTGTATAGGTCCAGACACAAAGGGTAGAATTAAAAAGAGGTAAGAGCCTTTAATTCAGGAGACTTATTATCTCACTCCCTCAACGTCTCTCTCTTCTAATAAAGGTGCCTCCATTTAATCACGGGAGAAGGCAATGGCATCCCACTCCAGTACTCTTGCCTGGAAAATCCCATGGACGGAGGAGCCTGGTGGGCTGCAGTCCATGGGGTCGTTGGGAGTCGGACACAACTGCGTGACTTCACTTTCACTTTTCACTTTCATGCATTGGAGAAGGAAATGGCAACCCACTCCAGTGTTCTTGCCTGGAGAATCCCAGGGATGGGGGAGCCTGGTGGGCTGCCGTCTATGGGGTCACACAGAGTCGGACACGACTGAAGTGACTTAGCAGCAGCATTTAATCACCTGGAGGTTCAGATGGTAAAGAATCTGCCTGCAGTGTGGGAGACCTGAGTTCGATCCCTGGATTAGGAAGATCCTCTGGAGAAAGGAATGGCTACCCACTCTGGTATTCTTGCCTGGAGAATTCCATGGACAGAGGAGCCTGGTGGGCTACAGTCCATGGGGTTGCAAAGAGTTGGACATGACCGGGCAATTAATACTTCTTAAGAGGAACAAGATTTTCTTAAAAATAAAACCCCAAAAAGAGAACTTTTTTTCTTATAAAAATTTAAAACCTCCAAATCAAGGAGGGGGCGGGGGGGGGGGGGGGGAGGAGGGGGGAGGGGGGAGGGTCAGAGAACATGTATTTGGCGGAATTTTATGTATGAAAAAAAGTTAAGGAAAAAAAAAAAAAAAAAAAACTTCCTCTAAACAACCAAAATTGTTAATCGGCTATACCTAATATAAAAAAAGTCTACAGAAAAACGGAGAGCACAATTGACTTTTATGATACCGACTTCAAAAGTTTAGGGTACTCTAAATAGCTTTAACTCTCCCTTAATCTTCTCTGAATCACTTTCCTTTTCCCTGCCACCCCCACCCCCACCCCCCACCCCAAAAAAAAAAAACCAACATTTATTCAATACTAGCTATGTGCTGGGTGCTGTGCTGAGACTGGATCCAAGAATGAAACCCATGGAGGAAATTAGTTTGGCTCTTGCTCTGTTTGAAATTATCACTGGCTTTATATCATCACTAAATCCATTGGAGGCCTTCCAGCTTTGGGGAGGGCCCTGGCTATTCCAGGGTTCTAAAAGTTTAAGGTTAAGAAGTAATTGAGCATCTATGAAACATTAACATGTTGAAACCAATGGTGACCCGTAGAAGCCCACAGCTGGAGGTGACCAGCAATCTATGTAATACTCATTTCAAAACCTATTTCGTTTCTCCTTCTACCCTTGGGAATGTGTCTCACTTTTTCTTCTCTTTCATTTTATTTTTCTTTTCCTTCTCCAACCCATTCTGTTTTCTTATTGTTTCATGCCATTGTTACATGTTGTGTCTAGGGTCCAAATCTGGGTCTTTCCTTTTAGTCTCTCCACTAAGTAAGTGGGACTAGTTGTGAGGGGGTATGTAGCTGTATTATTGCAGAGAAAGGCAAGAGGTTGTTTCCTAGAGATCTAAGATTTTCTACCCAGTTGATTGATGGGCTGGGTAATGTTGGCAGAGATCACACATTCACCAGTACACATACTTGGGACAGTTTTGGTCCTTAGTATCTCCTCGGACAACTTTCAGATAAAAAGATTATGAGAAGGTAACTCTCCAAACTCAGTGGACAGAAGGCAGCCGCAAAGATGTGTGTATGTGAGAGAGCACTATCCATAGCCTATCCTCTCCTCCTAGTTTTCAGGACTCTACATCCTGTCCTTCACCGTCATCATGGTGGGGTTCATCCTGTACTGTTCCACACCGACGCGCACGGCAGAGCCAGCTGAAAGCACTGTACCACCAGTCACCAGCATTGGAATTGACAACTTGGGACTGAAGCTTGAGGAGAACCTGCAGGAGACCCACTCTGCAGTCTTGTAGCTGGAGAAGAAGGCATACAGGTCCCCCTGAGGTTTCCTGGGAAGCTGGGAGCTGTCACCTGGATAAAGCAGAGCCTACGGCTTTGGGACACTTGAAAACTTATCAGAGTGAACACTCCATAGCATTGGGTTTGATCCAGTTGGATTTTAAAAGGAATATGAAAATCATGTATCAAAACTAGAAATGCCAAAATAGAGCAGAAGCCGAGGCTAGGATTGTTTCTGTATGTTTCGGCCCAATACCTGTTAGTGTCAGGGAGACAAGGTATGGGGCGCATCCTGGGCTGTTAGAAGCACAGGTGGGAAAGCAGAATTGGGCAGATACTTGGGTGTGAGCCAGACTCAGGCTGTCCAGGATGGGCTAGGTAGTCAGGAGGAGGGGCAGCCCAGGTGGTTGGGAGTAGGTTTTCTCATTTGGAGGCAACTGAGTTTTGTCGCGCTGAGCCAATTATTGTCCACAAGCCTTGTGGCCTTTTAGGAAAGGGAAAAATGGGTGGGGCAGCACTTGAGAAATCCTGAGATACAACTGTGAGTACCATAAAAGCCGTCAAGCAGAGTACAGTAAACCTAGGAACCGTCTCCCAATTGTTACTATGCTACTTCTTAGCAAATAATGTGCCATGCGATTTTTATGATACCTCTTCAATACAGAATGTTAATATGCAGCGCCATTATGATATCAACTGCCAGAATACCACTTTGTAAAAACTCTGTATGTGAACTTTTTGGGGTGAAAAATACAATAATGAAACTGAGGGTAAATTCATATTATTAAAAGATTTTGATTTCATGGAAATATATTTACTGTGTGGTTTCTTTGATTACTTAATTCCCCTTGTGGATTTTAAATGACAATATATTCAAGATTTCCTCATATACAACTTTTTAGAATATTGTCTTTTTAAGGTGGGGGTGGGGCAGCTTTATCTATTTGGGGCTATGTCAGAATGGAGGGGAAATCAGAGCAAGCTCCCAAGTTATTTGCTGGGATAAACATTTAAAACTTTTGAATTACCTTAATAAATTTTTTAAGAAAACTTTTTTAAGTGAAATAATCTTTCCTTTCCTGCAGCCGGTTAAAACTGATGTTTGTTTTTCACTCTTTAACAACTGTCAGTGTTATGTTAAAATGTTTGACTCTTTGGAGAAGACTTCCAGTTTGATTAATACACTGATCATTTCTTAAAACACCTTGATTAACAATAAACCTGTATCTATAGGGATAGTGGTGAAGTAGCCCCGATGGCTCAAGCGGTAAAGAATCCACCTGCTACACAGGAGGGAGAAGGCAATGGCAACCCACTCCAGTACTCTGGCCTGGGAAATCCCATGGACGGGGGCCTGTGGCTACAGTCCCGGGGTTGCGGGTCCGACGACGTGACTTCACTCACTTTTCACTTTCCTCACTGGAGAAGGAAATGGCAACCCACTCCAGTATTCTTGCCTGGAGAATCCCAGGGATGGGAGCCTGGTGGGCTGCCGTCTGTGGGGTCACACAGAGTTGGACACGACTGATGTGACTTAGCAGCAGCAGCAGCAGCTACACAGGAGACACAAACCGCTTGGGTTGCCTCCCTGAGTTGGAATGATCCCCTGGAGTAAGAAATGGCAACCCACTCCAGTATTCTTACCTGGAAAACGCCATGGATGGAGGAGCGTGGCAGGCTACAGTCCATGGGGTCGCAAAGAGTTGGACACGACTGAGCAGGTAAGCAGACAGACAGACAGAGAATCTCAAGTGACAGTATCCCACTGGATACTCAGTATCCAGTATTTTGAGTCTGAGCTCAAATGAGTCTGTGCTACTATGAAGCCTTTTTTTAGGCTGTCTGGGCTGGGTCTCCCCCTCCTTTATGTTCCCAGGGGCCCTTGCTTCTTCACATCTTCCTTATAACACTTAGTGAATTGAGGTGCTTGTCATTTACTTGTCCCTTTTCACCACAGGTTGAGCTCTTCCATGTCAACAGCTTTTTTTTTATCATCTTTCTAGTCCTTTGGTCATCTCACTTCTTCTTGAGTGAAGTGAGATTAGTGAACTTTGGTCCCAGTTCAGAACATTTAAGGAGAGTCTGATCTAAAGTAAGGCCTTTTATGCAGATACATGTCTGTTGTTCAGTTGCTAAGTTGCATCCAACTTTGTATGACCCCATGGACTGCAGCACACCAGGCTTTCTGGTCCTTCCATATCTTCCAGAGTTTGTGCAAACTCATGTCCACTGAGTTGGTGATACCACCCACCCATCTCATTTGAGGTTGACATCATCTTCTCCTGTCCTCTATCTTTCCCATCTTTTCCAAAGAGTCAGCTCTTCACATCAGGTGGCCAAAGTATTGGAGCTTCAGCTTCAGCATCAGTCTTTCCAATGAGTATTCAGAGTTGATTTCCTTTAGGATTGACTGGTTTGATCTCCTTGCAGTCTAAGGGACGAGAGTCTTTTCCAGCACCATAATTCAAAAGCATCAGTTCTTCAGCGCTCAGCCTTCTTTATAGTCCAACTCTCATATTTGTACACAACTACTGGAAAACCATAGCTTTGACTATATGGATCTTTGTCAGCAAAATGGTCTCTCTGTTTTTTAATGCGCTGTCTACATTTGTCATAGCTTTTCTTCCAAGGAGCAAGTGTCTTTTAATTTCATGGCTGCAGTCACCATCCATAGTGATTTTTGAGCCCAAGAAAATAAAATCTGCCACTGTTTTCACTTTTTCCCCGTCTATTTGCCATGAAGTGATGGGTCTGGATGCCATGATCTTAGTTTTTTGAATATTGAGTTTTAAGCCAGGTTTTTCACTCTCCTCTTTCACCCTTATCAAGAGGCTCTTGATGTCTGTAGGGAGTAAATTATCTTACCCTGCTCTTTTTTTTACCTATTGCACTTAATCCTGGTGTTCCTCCTTGCTTGCTCCCTTTGGAAAGGGGCAGAGGAGTTCCAGTCTAGGCATCTCAAATTAAAATTCAAAATTCAGGGTTCCAAAGAAGCAATGCTATGAATGACATTAAGAAACTATATAATAGTACTGCAAGGCTGTGCATATAAGCAGGGGCTTCTCTGGTGGCTCAGCGATAAAGAATCGCCTGCAGTACAGGAGCCTCAGGAGACATGGGTTCAATCCCTGGGTTGGGAGGATCCCTTGGAGGAGGGCATGGCACACTCCAGTATTCTTGCCTGGAGAATTCCATGGACAGAGGAGCCTGGTGGTCTACAGTCCATGGGGTTGCAAAGAGTTGGACATGGCCGAAGTGACTTCACACACACACACACAGGCTGTGCATCCTGGTTTAAGTAAGTTGTGAAGACTGTCAGTTTAACTAGCCTACATAATGCCACTTTCGTGGGAGATGTGTTTTCAAATATCTGGCTTACACACAAGCTTTTAAAACACAACACATTCTTAAGCTGAGAACCTCCTATAAATTCTCAGTCTATTAAAGCAATATTGATTTTTCTATATTTTTTGTAGATATTCATGTCATTAAAAAATATTCCTGCTGAATAGTATAATAGAGTTTCTAGATCTTTATCTAGTGTTGTATAGAGGTAATAAATTGTGCAATTGGACTGTGGTAACACTGTCAGAAGAGAATGCTTTGCTGGTACCATTTTCATTATTTGCCTTTTGAATTTAGATTCTCTTTTTTGGATGTTCCGTGCTCAGTCACTTCAGTCATGTCTGACTCTTTGCAACTGTCTATGGGATTCTCCAGGCAAGAATACTGGAGTGGGTTGCCATGACCTTCTCCAGGGGATCTTCCCGACCCAGGTTTCAAACCCAAGTCTCCTGCTCTTCTGCAGGCAGATTCTTTACCCACTGAGCCACCTGGGAAGCCCCTTTTGTGGATGAGCACTTAACATTTCTTACCTTTCTGAGTTTCAGAGTACTAGAATGTAATATCAGTAGTTTCCAACAGGTGGCGCTTTAACAATTAGAAAAAAGACCTGTGACTAAACAATCTTTTGTAGCGCCGCCATCACGTTCTGTTAAATCAAAATGTTTTAAAAGAGAGGATCTTGATGACTGTCCTCAGCAAGGATTGCCTTTAACGGTTGAAGAATGCACATCTCAGAAAAGTTGAAATATCCTTTATGGGTCATATAGTTTGGTGGCTAAAGTGAAAACAGAATCTAAGATTCCTTTCAGTTTTACTGAAATTCCTACTCTGAAACAGTGAATTCTGAGAGGGCTGTGCGTGGTCCCTGGAAACTGAATTCTGAGCAGGCTGTGTGTCGTCCCTGTGGAACTGCTGAGCCAGTGAATGTGAATGCACCTCAAAAGGGAGGAACCAGGAAGATTTTCCTTTAAAAACTAGCTTGATGGTGCAGTTTTCTATGTGGCTCTGGAACCTGCCCTTTTAAGAAGCTGTCAAGATGCATTTCCGTGAGGTCTTCTGTATGCCTAGTCACGATTCTTTTTTCTGTCATTATTATGGTGATGTGCCATTTTCATCCACATTTAATCACTTAGTATCTGGACACATCTTCAGCCCTCAAAAGAGACCAATAAATCAGAGAAATTCAGCAGATAGCCACTTAGCTTATTAAAAGGCAAGAGATTTACGAGGAAATTGGGTCATGCTAAACATGCAGTTCTTCAATAGTATTTTTATAAAGAGTGTTTTGAAAAATCTTGCAATATATATGTGGTATATCAGAGGAATAAAGCCTCTTTAGCAAAATTTTTGGAGAAGGCAATGGCAACCCACTCCAGTACTCTTGCCTGGAAAATCTCTTGGGCAGAGGAGCCTGGTAGGCTGCAGTCCATGGGGTTGCTAAGAGTTGGACACAACTGAGTGACTTCACTTTCACTTTTCACTTTCATGCATTGGAGAAGGAAATGGCAACCCACTCCAGTGTTCTTGCCTGGAGAATCCCAGGGACGGGAGAGCCTGGTGGGCTGCCATCTATGGGGTTGCACAGAGTTGGACATGACTGAAGTGACTTAGCAGCAATAGCAGCAGCAAAATTTTACCTGTAGAATTTTTTGTCCCAAAGTTTCTTCATGCACTTTATTCTTGGTTTAAATATTGCCCTCTTTTAGCAATTTTAAAGTGCAGACACTTTAGAAAAGAAAATTGAGAAGAGAAATGATACCAATAAAAAACATAGGCCATTTGAATAATTATTTGTTCCAACTACCATAACAAGCATGCAGATCATACCCCTATAATCATCATTCAATCAGCTATTCTTCACAGCTTGCCCAGTGAGGAGGCTGGACTCTATACACCAAGTGAGATGTAGAGGATTTGCAGTGCTAGTAACAGGATCCTGGAGTCCCACTTTCCATGACCTCAGAAGTTGCTCTCTTTCTGTTGTTGATGGTGCTTTTCCATTTTTGCCTGAGTGTTTCACATTCTTTCAGACTCATATTTTGACTTTGGCCTTGTGGACCTTATCCCCACCTGCTGCTGCTGCTGCTAAGTCGCTTCAATCGTGTCCGACTCTGTGCGACCCCATAGATGGAAGCTCACCAGGCTCCCCCATCCCTGGGATTCTCCAGGCAAGAATACTGGAGTGGGCTGCCATTTCCTTCTCCAATGCATGAAAGTGAAAAGTGAAAGTGAAGTCGCTCAGTCGTGTCCGACTCTTAGCGACCACATGGACTGGAGCCTACCAGGATTCTCCGTCCATGGGATTTTCCAGGCAAAAGTACTGGGGTGGGGTGCCATTGCCTTCCGCATCTAGGTCTTGATAAAAGCCTGCTAATTCAGTGCATCTGCCTGCAGTGACCAGACCACTGCATCTGACTGCAAAGAATCTGCCTGCAGTGCAGGAGACCCGGGTTTGATCCCTGGGTCAGGAAAATACCTTGGAGAAGGGCATGGCAAACCACTCCAGTATTCTTGCCTGGAGAATTCCATGGGCAGAGGAGCCTGGCAGGCTATACAGTCCATAGGGTGGCAAAGAGTCAGACCTGACTGAACAACTAACACTTTCATTTTCACACACAATTCACAGTCCAGTGCACGCACCTTTCCATGAAGGCACAGACACACACACCGCTGTCACCACTATCATCACCATCACCAACTCCTACGTATTCCCCTGCCCCGCTGTCTCCCCATCCTACCCCCATCTTATTAATATTTTTCCAGGAATTGCAGTTGTTGATAAGATTGATTGCAGCAGTTTAAGGAAATATACCCTTACCCCTGACACATATCTAGAGCCATTCCTGTGAAAGTTCACTTTCTTCGGTCAGTTGTTAGGTTAAGTGTACAGACACACCTCATTTAACTGTGTTTGTCTTTGTTGTGTTTTGCTGATATCACTATTTTTACAAACTGAAGTTTTGTGGAAACCCTGCTTTGAGGAAGTCTATCAGCACCATTTTTTTCCAACAACATTTGCTCGCTTCATGACTGTTTCACATTTTGGTAATTCTCGCAACATTTCACACTTTTTCATTATTATATATTTATCATGGTGATCTGTGATCAGTCATCTTTGATATTACTATTATAATTTTTCAGGACCCACAAACTGTGCCCATATAAGACAGTAAACTTAATTGGATAAATGTTGTGAGTGTTCTGTTTCACCAACCAGCCATTCCCTTGTCTCTCTCCCTCAGCCTCACTATTCCCTGAGACACAATATTGAAATTTGGTCTATTGATAACTCTGCAGTGGCCTCTAAGTGTTCAAGTGAAAGGAAGAGTCACGTGTCTCTCACTTTAAATCAAAAGCTAGACATGATTAAGCTTAGTGAGGAAAGCATGTTGAAAGCAGGGAAAAAACTAGTCTTCTTGTGCCATTTAGCTAAGTTGTGAATGCAAAGGAAAAGTTCTTAAAGGAAATTATAAGTACTACACCAGTGAACATATGAGTGATTAAAAAAAAAAAGTGAAACAACATTATTGCTGATATGCAGAAAATT
This sequence comes from Tragelaphus eurycerus, assembly GCA_935064755.1. Taxonomy (NCBI): domain Eukaryota; kingdom Metazoa; phylum Chordata; class Mammalia; order Artiodactyla; family Bovidae; genus Tragelaphus; species Tragelaphus eurycerus. The sequence continues at coordinate 372,131 of CAKXYN010000126.1, read as the reverse complement.
TTGGTGGTCTGGATAGAAGATCAAACTAGTCACAACATTCCCTTAAACCAAAGCCCAGTCCAGGGCAAGGCCCTACTCTTTGCGATTCTATGAAGGCTGAGACAGGTCAGAAAGCTGCAGAAGAAAAGTGTGAAGTTGGCAGAGGTTGTTCCTGAGGTTTAAGGTAAGAAGTCATCCCGATAACATTAAAGTGCAAGATGAATCAGTAATATAGGATATATATATAGGAGCTGATATATATAGGACATATATAGGAGCTGCTGATATATATAGGAGCTGCACAGTTATCCAAAGGATCTAGCTAAGATAATTAATACTATGGTTCCTCTAAACAGATTTTCAGTGTAGATGAAAGAGCCTTCTACTGGTAGAAGATGCCTGCTAGGACCTTCATAGCTAAAGAGAAGTCATTGCCTGGCTTCAAATCTTCAAAGAACAGGCTGATTCTTTTTTTAAGGGTCTTTTTAAAACAAGATCTACTGTGAATAAAATGGTATCAAACAGCATTTCAAGCTGTAGAGAAACTGTTCATGAAAGTTAAGAGTCAGCTGATGCAGCAAATTTTATTGTTGCCTTATATTAAGAAACTGTCACAGCTACCCCAACTTTCAGCCAATGCCACCCTGATCAGTTGGCAGCCATCAGCGCTAAATAGGCAAGACTCTCCATCTGCAAAAGCATTAAGATTTGTTGAAGGCTTGGATGAAGGTTAGCACTTTTTAGCAGTGTTTTACAATTCAGCTATATACATTGCTTTTTTAAACATAATACTATTGCATACTTAGTAATTACACACTTAATAGAATACACATAAATTTTATGTGCAATAGGAAACCAAAAAAGAAATCATGTGTGACTTTAAAAAATATTTTTAATTTGAGGATAATTACTTTACAATATTGTGATTGTTTTTGCCATACATCAACATAAATCAGCCATAGTTTTACATATAGACTCCTCCTCTTGAACTGCCCCCCTACCTTCCTTCCCATTCTACTACTCTAAGTTGTCACAGAGTACAGAGTACCAGCTTTAGGTTCCCTGCATCATACAGCAAGTTCCCACTGGCTATCTATTTTACATATGGTAATGTATATGTTTCAATGTTACTTTCTCAAGTCATCCCACACTTTCCCTCCCGTGCTGTGACTGTGAGTCTGTTCATGTTTATGTCTGCATTGCTGCCCTGCAAATAGGATCATCTGTATTATCTTTCTAGATTGCTTATATATGCATTAAATTATGATATTTGTCTTTCTCTTTCTGACTTACTTCACTTTGTGTAATAAGCTCTAGATTTATCCACCTCATTAGAACTGATTCAAATGTGTTCAAAAGGAATTGAATCAGTTACTTCTAGCTGAGTAATATTCCATTGTGTATATGTACAATTTCTTTATCCATTCATCTGTTGATGGACATCTAGGTTGCTTCCTTGTCCTAGCAATTGTAAATAGTGCTGCAATGAACATTGGGGTACAAGTGTCTTTTTCAATTATGGTTTCCTGAGGGTATATCCCTAGTAGTGGGATTGCTGGGTCATATGATAGTTTTATTCCTAGTTTTTTAAGGAATATCCGTATTGTTGTCCATAGTGGCAATTTCAATGTTCATTCTCACCAATAGTGCAAAAGGGTTCCCTTTTCTCCATACCCTCTCCAGCATTTATTGTTTGTACACTTTTTGATGATGGCCATTCTGACTGGTGTGCTGACTTGCTTTATTGTGATATTTGCTCTATTGCAAATATCAATATTTGGATATTTATATAGGATATTATATAGTGGATGGGAATGAAACTCATAATATCCCAAAGGTATGCCTATATATAGTCACTTTACTTGGACACAACTCGTGTGCAACATTTATTTAGTCTCCCATCAATTTAGAACATTCAATAGGAGGAGAAGGGCCAGGGCTTGACCTCTGATCTGATAACTAAAGTGAGACATGTCAGAGCAGGGGGATTTGGCTTAGTTGGGAATCAAATTTGGCTGATGAGCACAGTGTACTCTCTTGAGAACTCTCTGGACATGATGTAGAAACATGGTTCAAGTCCATATCTCCTTGTGGAGGGCAGTGCAGGAAGACACTGTGCCTAGTTGCTCAGTCATGTCTGATCTGTGACTGCATGGATTGTAGCCTGCCAGGTTCCTCACAAGAGGACTCTCAGTTCAATCAGTTCAGTTGCTCAGTTGTGTCCGTCTCTTTGTGACCACATGGACCACTGTACACCAGGCTTCTCTGTTCATCACCAACTCCCAGAGCTTGCTTAAACTCATGTCCATCGAGTCAGTGACATCATCTAACCAGCTCAACCTCTATTGTCCCCTTTTCCTCCTGCCTTCAATCTTTCCCAGCATAAGGGTCTTTTCCAATGAGTCAGTTCTTGACTAAAGTATTGGGGCTTCAGCTTCAGTGTCAGTCCTTCCAGTGAATATTCAGGACTGATTTCCTTTAGGATTGACTAGTTTGATCTCCTTGCAGTCCAAGGGATCTTCTCCAACATCACAGTTCAAAAGCATCAGTTCTTCAGTGCTCAGCTTTCTTTATAGTCCAACTCTCACATACACACGTGACTACTGGAAAAATCATAGCTTTGACTAGACAGCCCTTTGTTGGCAAAGTAATGTCTCTGTTTTTTAATATATTGTCTAGGTCGGTCATAGCTTTTCCTCCAAGGAGCAAGTGTCTTTTAATTTCATGGCTGCAGTCACCATCTACAGTGATTTGGAGCCCAGGAAAGTAAAGTCTGTCACTGTTTCCACTGTTTCCCCATCTATTTGCCATGAAGTGATGGGACCGGATGCCATGATCTTAGTTTTTTGAATGTTGAGGGTTAAGCCAGCTTTTTTCACTCTCCTCTTTCACTTTCATGAAGAAGCTCTTTAGTTCCTCTCTGCTTTCTGCCATAAGGGTGCTGTCATCTGCATATCTGAGGCTAGTTGTTCAAGCTGGATTTAGAAAAGGCAGAGGACAAATTGCCAACATCCAGTGGATCATAGAAAAAGCAAAAGAATTCCGGAAAAACATCTACTTCTGCTTCATTGACTATGCTAAAGCCTTTGACTATGTGGATCTCAACAAACTGTGGGAAATTCTTAAAAAGATGAGAATACCAGACCACCTAACCTGCCTCCTGAGAAATCTGTATGCAGGTCCAGAAGCAACAGTTACAACTGGACATGGAACAATGGACTGGTTCCAAATTGGGAAAGGAGTATGTCGAGGCTGTGTATTGTCACCCCGTTTATTTAACTTATATGCAGAGTACATCATGTGACATACCAGGCTGGATAAAGCACAAGCTGGAATCAAGATTTCCAGGAGAAATATCAATAACCTCAGTAGGACTTTGCTGCTGCTGCTGCTGCTAAGTAGTTTCAATCGTGTCCGACTCTGTGCGACCCCATAGACAGCAGCCCACCAGGCTCCTCCATCCCTGGGATTCTCCAGGCAAGAACACTGGAGTGGGTTGCCATTTCCTTCTCCAAAGCATGAAAGTGAAAAGTGAAAGTCAAGTTGCTCAGTCGACCTCATGAGTCCTCTTCGCAGTAGGACTCTAGGCTAGGCCTAAAGACACTGTATGGGAGATCTATTCATCAAAAGTGGGGAACTCTCAAATTTCTTGGACTTCAGTGACTACAGGCTAATCCTTTAGAAGAAGGCTGGTTAGATAACGGGAGGACATTCATACAGATCCCCCAGATAGGGGTGCAGGGGGCAGAGAGAAGAATATGGGGAAGATGAGAGTCCTAGTCCTCTAGTAGTAGGATGAGCTCAAGAAAGGTAACTCAATTTGGCTCCCAAATGGGCCTGTGCTCTTAGAATATTCTTTAATCTTCTAATATGGACATTTCTCCAGCTGACTATTCCACCACTGAGTTCAGTAAGTTTAACTGAAGCACATCATAGTTTCTATCCCCTTCACTTTATCATCTGCATTAAATTTTAATGTAGCAGGTGGAGAAAACCTTTTAGAAAATCTTTTGGAAGGTTAAAGAACATTCTAAGGCCTATTTGGGGAACAAGTTCTAAAGGTTAAAAGCAATACCTTTTAGTTTGCTTATCTTTTAAATTTTCTTCCCTTGTTACTAATTTTGCTATTTCAACATGCTGGATACTGCAGCTGGGAATGAATCATGTATTTTGAACTTAGTGAGACAGAGGAGAAAGTGCCACAGGCACTCTGAGAAGGGAGAGAATCCTGTGGACTCCATCTGCTAGGAAGGAGGAGACAGACTTCAGGTGAAACTTGGACAATGAAGTAAGTGTGAAGCACCCAAAGATGAAGTGGAAGAAGGACTTGAACCTGATTATAATTAAATAATTAATTATTATTTAGATATGTGGAGAGTTGTGAGCTTTAAGCATTGACACTCAAGAACAGGATTTGACAGTACTTGATTTGGTAACATTCAAACCTGCCAGAGAGTGTTTTTGTCCTTGGGAATTTGAAAATAACTTCTGAGTTTCCCATTTTGGCACTTCCCAGAGACAGGCTTGCTACCCATGGAACTATTGGTAGTGCTAGCCAGAATAGTTAACATTCTGTTACAGTAAATCCTGAGAGAGATGGAATTTTTCATCTACATTTTAAAAAAACCATAAACCAAAACACAAACAACCAAAACACTCCTGGGCGAATTGGAGTTCACAAATAGATTGGCAAACCTGGCCAGAGGTCTCTTCCAGAGGAAACCAGCAGGCTTGGGACTGCAAAACAGCTGGCATAGTGATTGTGAGCAAAGCAAGATACAGTCCTGGCTCTCCCTATTGCTGAGTGAGTCTCTGGCAAGTGATTTCATTTATATGTCTCAGGTGAGAGAACACCCATCAAGTGCCCAGCACATGAGGCACTGCCCCTCTGGCAATGTTTGGGGTCCACTGTCCCCTGAGGGACATCAGTGATGCCAGTGAAAGAGGAGAGTGAGAAAGATGGCTTAAAACTCAACATTCAGAAAACTAAGATCATGGCGTCTGGTCCCATCACTTCATGGCAAATAGATGGGGAAACAATGGAAGCAGTGAAAGACTTTATTTTTTTGGGCTCCAAAATCCCTGCAGATGGTGACTGTAGCCATGAAATTAAAAGTCGCTTGCTCCTTGGAGGAAAAGCTATGACCAACCCAGACAGTGTATTAAAAAGAAAATACATTACGTTGCCAACAAAGGTCCATCTAGTCAAAGCTATGGCTTTACCAGTAGTCATGTATGGATGTGAACGTAGAACCATAAAGAAAGCTGAGAGCCAAAAAATTGATGATTTTGAACTGTGGTGTTGAAGAAGACTCTTGAGAGTCCCTTGAACAGCAAGAAGATCCAACCAGTCAATCTTAAAGGAAATCAGTCCTGAATGTTCATTGGAAGGACTGATGCTGAAGCTGAAACCCCAATACTTTGGCCCCCTGATATGGAGAACTGACTCACTGGAAGAGACCCTGATCCTGGGAAAGATTGAAGGCAGGAGGAGAAGGGGACGACAGAGGATGAGCTGTTTGGATGGTATCATCGACTCGATTCTTTTCCCCATGGAAAAGAAATGCAAAAAAGCAAAATGGCTGTCTGGGGAGGCCTTACAAATAGCTGTGAAAAGAAGAGAAGCGAAAAGCAAAGGAGAAAAGGAAAGATATAAACATCTAAATGCAGAGTTCCAAAGAATAGCAAGAAGAGATAAGAAAGCCTTCTTCAGTGATCAATGCAAAGAAATAGAGGAAAACAACAGAATGGGAAAGACTAGGGATCTCTTCAAGAAAATCAGAGATACCAAAGGAACATTTCATGCAAGGATGGGCACGATAAAGGACAGAAATGGTATGGACCTAACAGAAGCAGAAGATATTAAGAAGAGGTGGCAAGAATACACAGAAGCACTGGACAAAAAAAGAGCTTCACGACCCAGATAATCATGATGATGTGATCACTGACCTAGAGCCAGACATCTTGGAATGTGAAGTCAAATGGGCCTTAGAAAGCATCACTACGAACAAAGCTAGTGGAGGTGATGGAATTCCAGTGGAGCTATTCCAAATCCTGAAAGATGATGCTGTGAAAGTGCTACACTCAATATGCCAGCAAATTTGGAAAACTCAGCAGTGGCCACAGGACTGGAAAAGGTCAGTTTTCATCCCAATCCCAAAGAAAGGCAATGCCAAAGAATGCTCAAACTATCGAACAATTGCACTCATCTCACACGCTAGTAAAGTAATGCTCAAAATTCTCCAAGCCAGGCTTCAGCAATATGTGAACCATGAACTTCCTGATGTTCAAGCTGGTTTTAGAAAAGGCAGAGGAACCAGAGATCAAATTGCCAACATCCGCTGGATCATGGAAAAAGCAAGAGAGTTCCAGAAAAACATCTATTTCTGCTTTATTGACTATGCCAACGCCTTTGACCGTGTAGATCACAATAAACTATGGAAAATTCTGAGAGAGATGGGAATGCCAGACCACTTGATCTGCCTCTTGAGAAATCTGTATGCAGGTCAGGAAGCAACAGTTAGAACTGGTCATGGAACAACAGACTGGTCCCAAATAGGAAAAGGAGTCCGTCAAGGCTGCATATTGTCACCATGTTTATTTAACTTATATGCAGAGTACATCATGAGAAATGCTGGACTGGAAGAAACACAAGTTGGAATCAAGATTGCTGGGAGAAATATCAATAACCTCAGATATGCAGATGACACCACTCTTATGGCAGAAAGTGAAGAGGAGCTAAAAAGCCTCTTGATGAAAGTGAAAGTGGAGAGTGAAAAGGTTGGCTTAAAGCTCAACATTCAGAAAACGAAGATCATGGCATCTGGTCCCATCACTACATGGGAAATAGATGGAGAAACAGTGGAAACAGTGTCAGACTTTATTTTTCTGGGCTCCAAAATCACTGCAGATGGTGACTGCAGCCATGAAATTAAAAGGCGCTTACTCCTTGGAAGGAAAGTTATGACCAACCTAGATAGCATATTCAAAAGCAGAGACATTACTTTACCAACAAAGGTTCGCCTAGTCAAGGCTATGGTCTTTCCTGTGGTCATGTATGGATGTGAGAGCTGGACTGTGAAGAAGGCTGAGTGCCGAAGAATTGATGCTTTTGAACTGTGGTGTTGGAGAAGACTCTTGAGAGTCCCTTGGACTGCAAGGAGATCCAACCAGTCCATTCTGAAGGAGATCAACCCTGGGATTTCTTTGGAAAGAATGATGCTCAAGCTGAAACTCCAGTATTTTGGCCACCTCATGGGAAGAGTTGACTCATTGGAGAAGACTCTGATGCTGGGAGGGATTGAGGGCAGGAGGAGAAGGGGACGACAGAGGATGAGATGGCTGGATGGCATCACTGACTTGATGGGTGTGAGTCTGGGTGACCTCCGGGAGCTGGTGATGGACAAGGAGGCCTGGCGTGCTGCGGTTCATGGGGTCGCAAAGAGTCGGACACGACTGAGCGACTGATCTGATCTGATCTGATCTGATCGACTCAGTGGATATGAGTTTGAGCAAGCTCCGGGAGTTGGTAGTGGACAGGGAGGCCTGGTGTGCTGCAGTCCATGGGCTCACAGAGTCGGACACAACTGAGCAACTGAACTGAACTGTTGCCTGAAGGTGCTGGCTCTGCCTACCTTGTCTTGCAATCACACTCTTGTCACACACTTTGGCTGTTTCAAGTTTCATAATCTCATTGCCTTCTTTTTCATCTTGAGACATCCACCTATTACTGCTGTTGATAGTGAAGGAGGAAGATCCACTAATGAAGGCAGTGCAAAGTGACTTGTTATTATAAATGTCACAGATATATCAGATCAGATCAGATCAGTTGCTCAGTTGTGTCCGACTCTTTGTGACCCCATGAACTGCAGCACGCCAGGCCTCCCTGTCCATCACCAGCTCTCGAAGGTCACTCAGACTCACATTCATCGAGTCAGTGATGCCATCCAGCCATCTCATCCTCTGTCGTCCCCTTCTCCTCCTGCCCTCAATCCCTCCCAGCATCAGAGTCTTCTCCAATGAGTCAACTCTTCCCATGAGGTGGCCAAAATACTGGAGTTTCAGCTTGAGCATCATTCTTTCCAAAGAAATCCCAGGGTTGATCTCCTTCAGAATGGACTGGTTGGATCTCCTTGCAGTCCAAGGGACTCTCAAGAGTCTTCTCCAACACCACAGTTCAAAAGCATCAATTCTTCGGCACTCAGCCTTGTTCACAGTCCAGCTCTCACATCCATACATGACCACAGGAAAGACCATAGTCTTGACTAGACGAACCTTTGTTGGTAAAGTAATGTCTCTGCTTTTGAATATGCTATCTAGGTTGGTCATAACTTTCCTTCCAAGGAGTAAGAGTCTTTTAATTTCATGGCTGCAGTCACCATCTGCAGTGATTTTGGAGCCCAGAAAAATAAAGTCTGACACTGTTTCCACTGTTTCCCCATCTATTTCCCATGTAGTGATGGGACCAGATGCCATGATCTTCGTTTTCTGAATGTTGAGCTTTAAGCCAACCTTTTCACTCTCCACTTTCACTTTCATCAAGAGGCTTTTGAGTTCCTCTTTACTTTCTGCCATAAGGGTGGTGTCATCTGGATATCTGAGGTTATTGATATTTTTCCCAGAAATCTTTATTCCAGATGGAGCTTCATCCAGCCCAGCATTTCTCATGATGTACTCTGCATATAATTTAAATAAGCAGGGTGACAACATACATACTAGACATACTCCTTTCCCAATTTGGAACCAGTCCATTGTTCCAAGTCAAGTTCTGTCATTTCTTGACATGCATACAGATTTCATAGGAGGCAGGTTAGGTAGTGTGTTATTTCTATCTATTTAAGAACTTTTCATAGTTTGTTCTGATACACATAATCAATAAAGCAGTAGTCAGTAAAGCAGAAGTTGATATTTTCTGGAATTCTTTTGCTCTTTCTATGATACAGTGGATGTTGGCAATTTGATCTCTGGTTCCTTTGCCTTTTCTAAATCCAGCTTGAACATCTGGAAGTTCTTGGTTCAGTACTGTTGAAGCCAATTTGGAGAATTTTGAGCATTACTTTCCTAGTGTGTGTGATGAGTGCAATTGTGTGTTAGTTTGAACATTCTTTGGCATTGTTTTTGTCTGGGATTGAAATAAAAACTGACCTTTTCCAGTACTGTGGCCACTGCTGAGTTTTCCAAATTTGCTGGCATATTGAGTGAAGCACTTTAACAGCATTGTCTTTTAGGATTTTAAATTGCTTACCTGGAATTCCATCATCTTCACTAGCTTTGTTCATAGTGATAGTTCGTAAGGCCCACTTGACTTTGCATTCCAAGATGTCTGGCTTTAGGTGAGTGATTTCATGATCGTGGTTATCTGGGTCATTAAGATCTCTTTTGTATAGTCCTTTGGTGTATTCTTGCCACCTCTTCTTAATATCTTCTGCTTATGTTAGGTCCATAGCATTTATGTCCATTATTGTGCCCATCTTTGCTTGAAATGTTCCCTTGGTATCTCTAATTTTCTTGAAAAGATCTCTATTCTTTCCCATTCTGTTGATTTCCTCTATTTATTTGCACTGATCACTTAGGAAGGCTTACTTATCTCTCCTTGCTATTCTTTGGAACTCTGCATTAAGATGGGTATATTTTTCCTTTTCTCCTTTGCCTTTCATTTCTCTTTTTTTCCTCAGCTACTAGTAAGGCCTCCTCAGACAATCGTTTTCCATTTTTGTAATTTTTTTTCTTGGGGATGATCTTGATCATCGCCTGCTGTACAATGTCACAAACCTCCATCCGTAGTTTTCAGGCACTCTATCTATCAAATCTAATTCCTTGAATCTATTTGTCACTTTCACTGTATAATTGTAAGGGATTTGATTTAGGTCATACCTGAATGGCCAATGGTTTTCCCTGCTTTTTTCCATTTAAGTCTGAATTTTGCAGTATGAAGTTCATGATCTGAGCCACAGTCAGCTCCCAATCTTGATTTTGCTGACTGTAGAGGACTTCTTCATCTTCAGCTGCAAAGAAGATAATCAATCTGATTTCAGTATTGACCATCTGGTGATGTCTATGTGTAGAGTCATCTCTTGTGTTGTTGGAAGAGGGTGTTTGCTATAACCAGTGTGTTCTCTTGGCAAAACTCTGTTAGCCTTTGCTCTGCTTCATTTTGTACTCCAAGAGCAAACTTGCCTGTTAGTCCAGATATCTCTTGACTTCCTCCTTCTGCATTCCAGTCCCCTATAATGAAAAGGATATCTTTTTTTTTTTTTTTGATGTTAGTTCTAGAAGTTCTTGTAGGTCATTGTAGAACCATTCAACTTCATCTTCTTCAGCATTATTGATTGGGGCATAGATTTGATTACTGTGATATTGAATGATTTGCCTTGGAAATGAACAGAGGTCATTCTGTCATTTTTGAGATTGCTCCTAAGTACTGCAGTTCAGACTCTTTCGTTCACTGTGAGAGTTACTCCATTTCTTCTATAGGATTCCTGCCCACAATAGTAGATATAATAGTCATCTGGGTTAAATTTGCCCATTTTGGTCCATTTTAGTTCACTGATTCCTAAAATGTCAATGTTCACTCTTGCCATTCCCTGTTTGACCACTTCCAATTTACCTTGATTCATGGACCTAACATTCCAGGTTCCCGTTAGGTAGTTAGAATAGGAAACAGGAGTCCAAAATGGAAGGGAAAGCCCACAAAAACAGAACAAAGGAAAGTCAAAGGAAGCTCCGAGGACCGGAGTGAGGACTTTAGGTAGAACAAACAGCACTCCTGGCTAGCCCAATTTGCATAGGGCAGGCCCAGGGGGAGGAAAAACACATAAAAAGAAGAGCCAAAGGGCCCCCCACCCCCACCCACCGCGTGCGTGCACTCACTCTCTCTTTCTCTCTCTCCCCTACGTGCTGGTGCGCTCCTCCACTCTTTTCTCTTTGCGTCTTTGGGTTGGCATGACCTCACGCTTTGAGGATGGATTCTCCTGCTATCTTCTAAATAAAATAGAGCTGTAACACTGATTTGTCTAAGAGCTATAACATGGTTTGTCCAAGATCGGAGAGCTGTGATGCGCCCAGGGCTTTAATGTCCGTCACTCCAAATCTCATCCAAATTGTCATGAGACAGAACAGAGGAGCATCCACTTGCCTGACATGCCATGACTCGGATTTAACCTGGCTGAAACAATGTCGGGCGCAGCCCCTGCAAGGAGGAGGCCAAGCACAGCAGGAGCCCAACTCAGCAAAAGCTCCCAGCGCAAGGGAACTGACAAGAGGCCCATAGTGCTGGAGACCAGGACAGAGAAAAATGAACTCAGCAGAAAGCTCAAGCGGCTCAGTCTCAGATTCCAGGAGACCTCCAGTTAAGGTAGGAGGTCCTAGCTCCTATGGCTGGAGGGACATGCCTAACAAAAATCTTAATTCCTTTACAATCTCTTGTTTCTTGTTTCCTTGAACCCCACCCCTACCCCCACCTCCGCGAACAGGCGGGTGGCAGTGGGCACAGTTGAGGGACTCTGGAGAGGCTACTCTTTGGTATGTCCCAAAGGCACTATCTGCTGAGCCCCAGTAGCTGTTACCCAAGCTGGTGGGGGTTCTTCTGTCCTTACTCTTCTCTGTGCCAAGAATCAGGCCAATGAAAACTGTGTGCACAGGTCAGGAATTTAGCAGATTTTCTGACAGACTATGAAGGGGATTCTTTGGCACGTTTTTCCCTTCTGTCCTTCAGCTCTCTCCCGGGACTCGAGCCCTGCCAAACTCCGGGTGCCTGGCTTCAGCACCTAAGGAACCTCAGGCTCTGATGTCTCATTGCAAAAATTCATTGAGAGACAAAGCAATAAGTAAGAGGTGGATTTGTTAGGATTCAGGGACGACTGAGCGACTTCACTTTCATTTTTCTCTTTCGTGCATTGGAGAAGGAAATGGCAACCCACTCCAGTGTTCTTGCCTGGAGAATCCCAGGGACGGGGGAGCCTGGTGAGCTTCCGTCTATGGGGTCGCACAGAGTCGGACACGACTGAAGCGACTTAGCAGCAGCAGCAGGGAGAAGCCACTCTTCAGGGTGTGGGTCATTGCCCAGAGCAAGGGCTTGGGCCATGGAATGTAGCCTGGCTAGGTTTTGCCAGTGGGGTGAATTCATATGCTAAAGAGTGGGAGGATCACCCCAGCCACTGAGGAACCATCTACTTCTCCCTCTTTTGACAGTGACTTAGAGCTGTCCTGCCACCTCTGGGTGTGTCTGTTGGTTTATAGATTGGGATTAAGGTTTACTTTAATTTGACTTGTCATGTTAGAACCAATCGATTTTAATTGGTTTAGTTATGCCTTCCAGTGGAGCTATTCCAAATCCTGAAAGATGATGCTGTGAAAGTACTGCACTCAATATGCCAGCAAATCTGGAAAACTCAGCAGTGGCCACAAGATTGGAAAAGGTCAATTTTCATCCCAATCCCAAAGAAAGGCAATGCCAAAGAATGCTCAAACTACCGAACAATTGCACTCATCTCACACGCTAGTAAAGTAATGCTCAAAATTCTCCAAGCCAGGCTTCAGCAATATGTGAACCGTGAACTTCCTGATGTTCAAGCTGGTTTTAGAAAAGGCAGAGGAACCAGAGATCAAATTGCCAACATCCGCTGGATCATGGAAAAAGCAAGAGAGTTCCAGAAAAACATCTATTTCTGCTTTATTGACTATGCCAACGCCTTTGACTGTGTAGATCACAATAAACTGTGGAAAATTCTGAAAGAGATAGGAATACCAGACCACCTGATCTGCCTCTTGAGAAATCTGTATGCAGGTCAGGAAGCAACAGTTAGAACTGGTCATGGAACAATAGACTGGTTCCAAATAGGAAAAGGAGTACGTCAAGGCTGTATATTGTCACCATGTTTATTTAACTTATATGCAGAGTACATCATGAGAAATGCTGGACTGGAGGAAACACAAGCTGGAATCAAGATTGCTGGGGGAAATATCAATAACCTCAGATATCCAGATGACACCACCCTTATGGCAGAAAGTGAAGAGGAGCTAAAAAGCCTCTTGATGAAAGTGAAAGTGGAGAGTGAAAAGGTTGGCTTAAAGCTCAACATTCAGAAAACGAAGATCATGGCATCTGGTCCCATCACTACATGGGAAATAGATGGAGAAACAGTGGAAACAGTGTCAGACTTTATTTTTCTGGGCTCCAAAATCACTGCAGATGGTGACTGCAGCCATGAAATTAAAAGACGCTTACTCCTTGGAAGGAAAGTTATGACCAACCTAGATAGCATATTCAAAAGCAGAGACATCACTTTGCCAACAAAGGTTCGCCTAGTCAAGGCTATGGTCTTTCCTGTGGTCATGTATGGATGTGAGAGCTGGACTGTGAAGAAGGCTGAGCGCCGAAGAATTGATGATTTTGAACTGTGGTGTTGGAGAAGACTCTTGAGAGTCCCTTGGACTCTCCCTTGGAGTGCAAGGAGATCCAACCAGTCCATTCTGAAGGAGATCAGCCCTGGGATTTCTTTGGAAGGAATGATGCTAAAGCTGAAACTCCAGTATTTTGGCCACCTCATGTGAAGAGTTGACTCATTGGAAATGACTCTGATGCTGGGAGGGATTGAGGGCAGGAGGAGAAGGGGACGACAGAGGATGAGATGGCTGGATGGCATCACTGACTCGATGGATGTGAGTCTGAGTGACCTCCGGGAGTTGGTGATGGACAGGGAGGCCTGGCGTGCTGCAGTTCATGAGGTCGCAAAGAGTCGGACACGACTGAGTGACTGATCTGATCTGATCTGATTCTCAAAGAATTGGGCCTCCCATCTCTTGAGGGGGGGAATGTTAAGTTAGAATAGGAAACAGGAGTCCAAAATGGAGGTGGGAAAAGCCCGCAAAAATAAAACAAAGGAGTCAAAGGAAGGTCCGAGGACCGGAGTGAGGACTTCAGGTAGAACAAACAGCATTTCTGGCTAGCCCAATTTGCATAGGGCAGGCCCAGGGGGAGGAAAAACATATAAAAAGAAGAGCCAAAGGGCTCTCTCTCTCTCCCCCACGTGTGTGCACTCTCTCTCTCTCTTTTCCGCGCGCTGGTGCGCTCCTCCACTCTCTTCTCTTTGCGTCTTTGGGTTGGCATGCCCTCATGCTTTGAGGATGGATTCTCCTGCTATCTTCTAAATAAAATAGAGCTGTAACACTGATTTGTCTAAAATCTATAACATGGTTTGTCCAAGACCCAAGAGCTGTGACGTGCCAAGGGCTTTAATGTCCGTCACTCCAAATCTTTGTTGTGATGAGACAACCGAGGAGCATACACTCACCTGACAGTTCCTATGCAGTATTGTTCTCTACAGCATCATACTTTACTTCTGTCACCAGTCTCATCCACAACTGGGCATCGTTTTCTCTTTGGCTCCATCTCTTTATTCTTTCTGGATTTATCTCTCCGCTCTTCTCCAGTAGCATAATGGGCACCTACAGACCTGGGAGTTCATCTTTCAGTGTTATATCTTCTTGTCTTATCATACTGTTCTTGGGGTTCTCAAGGCAAGAATACTGAAGTCGTTTGCCATTCCCTTCTCCAATGGACCACATTTTGTCAGAACTCTCCACCATGTCCTGTCCATCTTGGGTGGGCCTACATGGCAGGCCTCATGATTTTCATTGAGTTAGACAAGGCTGTTGAGAGGGTAACAGGCAGGAAGGAAGGCTTAGAGGCCCCAAAGGGATGAAATAGGCTGCAAATGTCAGACATTTTTTATCTTTCTTAAGAGGCAGTGGGAAACAAACTACAAGTGTCAGATTTTTTTTTTTCCTTCTCTATACAAATTTAAAAGGAGATTTCTTTTAAAATTTTGTGTTGCCATGATGATACCTGGTTCCCCCTGAACTTAACTTTTCTCAAACCTTGAGCTAACCAATGTGTTTTTCTTATGGAAATGCTTTTCTTAAGCTATGTTAATGAAATATGTATTTAACATAGACTCCGTCTTTCTTCAAGTCAGTTCCACCTAAGACTCAGAAGGACCTGACAAACCAGTATGTTTTATTCATGCAAATGTTCTCTTAAGCTATGTTAATGAGACTGTGTCTGCTTGGAAACCTGCATTTCTTCAAGATTCATGTCAATCATTTTATGGCCAGGGCAACTCACCTTGTGCCAATGTTATCTCAAAATGCATGTTGTGGGTGAGGGGCCTGGTGCCAGTCTCTGAGTTTTGAGACATTTCCTTTCTCTAATTAGCAGACTGCTAGTAGCTATTTAACATTCCAGCTAAAGACTAGCAGGGGGCCACTCTTTCTGTCCCCGTTTGATGTCTTTGTCAGAAGCTCTTTCTATCTCTTTTATACTTTAATAAAACTTTATTATACAAAAGCTCTGAGTGATTAAGCCTTGTCACTGGCCCTGGATTGAATTTCTCTCCTCTGGAGGCCAGGAATCCTGGTGTCTTTCACAGCTCAGCAACAGCCTTTCACTGTGATCCTCATGATCAGTTTGGTCAGTTTTCTGTGATTGTGATTTTTCATTATGTTTGATTGTGGTTTTCATTCTTTTCCTTGTGTTATATAGCAGCTTCCCACTAGCTATCTATTTTACATATTATAGTGGATATATGTCAATGCTATTTTCTCAATTTGTCCTACTTGTACTCCCACTGTGTCTATAAGTTTGTTCTTACGTCTGCATCTCCATTCCTTCCCTGAAAATAGATCCATTAGTAGTAGTTTCTAGATTCCATCAGATCAGATCAGATCAGTCGCTCAGTCGTGTCTGACTCTTTGCGACCCCATGAATCGCAGCACGCCAGGCCTCCCTGTCCATCACCAACTCCCGGAGGTCACTCAGACTCATATCCATCGAGTCAGTGATGCCATCCAGCCATCGTATCCTCTGTCGTCCCCTTCTCCTTTTGCCCTCAGTCCCTCCCAGCATCAGAGTCTTCTCCAATGAGTCAACAGTTAGAACTGAACATGGAACACTGAACTGGTTCAAAATTGGGAAAGGAGTATGTCAAGTCTGATATTGTCACCCTGCTTATTAAATTTATATGCAGAGTACATCATGTGAAATGCCTGGCTGGATGAATCACAAGCTGGAATCAAGATTGTGGGGGAGAAATATCAACAACCTCAGATATGCAGATGATAACACCCTAATGGCAGAAAATGAAGAGGAACTAAAGAGCCTCTTGATGGGGTTAAAGAGGAGAGTGCAAAAGCTGGCCTAAAACTCAACATTCAAAAAACTAAGGTCATGGCATCTGGTCCCATCACTTCCTGGTAAATAAAAGTGGGGAAAATGGAAGCAGTTACAGATTTTATTTTCTTAGTCCCCAAAATCACTGTGGACTATGACTGCAGCTATGAAATTAAAAGAGCTTTCTCATCATAAGGAAAGCTATGACAAAACTAGACATCTTAGTAAAAAGCAGAGATGTTACTCTGCTGACAAAAGTTCATATATTCAAAGCTATGATTTTTCCAGTAGGCACATACAGATGTGAGAGTTTGACCATAAAGAAGGATGAGCACCAAAAATTGATGTTTTCAAATTGTGATGTTGGAGAAGACTCTTGAGAGTCTCTGGACTGCACTGAGTCAAACCAGTTAATCCAAAAGGAAATTTACCCTGAATATTATTTGAAAGGACTGATGCTGAAGCTGAAGCTCTAATACTTTGGCCACCTGTTGTGAAGAGCTGACTCACTGGAAAAGACAGTGATGCTGGTGAAAACTGAAGGCAAAAGGCAAAGTGTGCAGCAGATGATATTGTTTGATTTCATCACCTACTCAATATACGAGAATTTGAGAAAACTCTGGGAGATAGTGAAGGATAGGGAAGCCTGCCCTGCTATAACCCATGGGATAGCAAAGAGTCAGATGTAACTTTGCAACTGAACAACAATAGTTTTCTGGTGGCATTTTTAGGGTTTTGTATGTAGAGTATCATGTCATCTGCCAACAGTGAGAGATTTACTATTTTCTAATCTAGATTCCTTTTCTTTTTCTTTTCTGATTTATGTGGCTAGCACTTCCAAAACTACTGAATAATAGTGGCAAGAATGGGCACTCTGTCTTTTTCCTGATTCTAGTAGAATTGCTTTCAGTTTTTCCCTGTTGAGAATAATGTTTGATGTGGGTTTTTCAAATATAGCCTAAATTATGTTGAGGTAGGTTTCTTCTATGCCTACTTTCTGGGCAGTTTTTTTTTTTTTTTTAAAATCATAAATGGGCATTGAATTTTGTCAAAAGCTTTCTCTGCATCTACTGAGATCATCATATGGTTATTTTTCAATTTGTTAATATAGTGTATCACATTGGTTTATTTGTGTATATTAAAGAATCCTTGCATCCCTGAGGTAAATTCCACTTGATCGTGGTGTATGATCCTTTAAATGTGTTATTGGATTCTATTTGCTAGAATTTTGCTGAGGAATTTTGCATCTTTGTTCAGCAATGATATTGGCCTGTAATTTTCTTTTTTGTGTTATCTTTGTCTGGTTTTGGTATCAGGGTGATCATGGCCTTGTAGAATGAGTTTGGGTATGTTCCTCCATCTCCAGTTTTCTGGAGGAGTTTGAGCAGGATAGGCGTTAAGTCTTTGTTAAACGTTTGATAGACTTCACCTGTGAAGCCATCTGGTCCTGGGTTTTTGTTTGTTGAAAGATTTTTTTTTATCACAGCTTTGATTTGAGTGCTTCTGATTGGTCTGTTCATACTTTCTATCTCTTCTTGCTTCACTCATGGTAAGTTGTACTTTTCTAAGAATTTGTCCATTTCTTCCATATTGTCCATTTTATTTGCAAGAATCCCAGGGATGGGGGAGCCTGGTGGGCTGCTGTCTATGGGGTCGCATAGAGTCAGACACGATTGAAACGACTTAGCAGCAGCAGTAGCAGCTCGTAGTAGTCTCTTATGATCCTTTGTATTTCTGGTTTGTCAGTTGTAACTTCTTTTTCATTTCTAATTTAATTGATTGAGTCTTCTTCTTTTTCTTGATGAGTCTGGTTAATGGTTTGTCAACTTTGTTTATCTTCTCAAAGAACCAGCTTTTAGTTTTATTGATCTTTGCTATTGTTTCATTCATTTCTTTTGCTCTGATATTTATGATTTCTTTCCTTCTACTAACTTAGGGATTTTTTTGTTTTTCTTTTTCTAGTTACTTTAAGTGTAAGGTTAGGTTGTTTATTTGATATTTTACTAATTTCTTGAGGTAAGCTTGAATTGCTATAAATTTCCCTTTTAGCATGGCATCCCATAGGTTTGGAGTTGTGTTTTCACTGTCATTTTTGTTTCTAGATATTTTTTAAAATTTCAACTTGATTTCTTCAGTGACCTCTTGGTTATTTAGGAGTACATTGTTTATCCTCCATGTGTTAGTGTTTTTATGGTGATTTTTAATAATTTATATCTAATCTGTTGTCATCAGAAAAAATGCTGGGTACAATTTCAATTTTATTAAATTTAGCAGGACTTGATTTGTGACCCAAGATATCATCTATTCTGGAGAATGTTCCATGTGCACTTGAAAATACAAAAACTGTATTCTACTCTTTTCAGATAGAATGTCTTATAGCTATCAGTTAGGTCCATCTGGTCCAATGTGTCATTTAAAGTTTGTGTTTTTTTTATTAATTTTCTATTTGGATGATCTGTCCATTGTTGTGAGTCAAGTGTTGAAGTCCCCCACTTCTATTGTGTTATTGTTGATTTCCCCTTTTATAGTTGTCAGCATTTGCCTTGTGTATAGAAGTGCTCCTATATTGGATTCATATATATTTATAATTGTTATTTCTTCTTCCTGGGTTGATCCCTTTATCATTATGTACTATCATTCTTTGTCTCTTGTAAAGGTCTTTATATTAAAGTCTTTTTTATCTGATATGAGTGTTGCTACTTCTGCCTTTTTGATTTCCATTTGCATGGAATATCTTTTCTTTATCCCCTCACTTTCAGTCAGTATGTTTTCCTAGGTCTGAAACGTATCTCCTGTAGACAGCATATATAGGGGTCTTGTTTTTGTATCCATTCAGCCAGTCTGTGTCTTTAGCTTAGAGCATTTAGTCTATTTGCATTTAATGTAATTATTGGTATGTTTGGTTCTATTATCATTTACTTTATTGTTTTGGGTTTGTTTGTAGGTGATTTCTTTCTCTTATGTTTCCTGTCTAGAAAAATTCCTTTGGCACTTGTTGTAAAAGTGGTTTGGCGGTGCTGTATTCTCTTAACATTTTTGCTTGTCTGTTAAGCTTTTGGTTTCTCCTTCAAATCTGAATGAGTTCCTTGCTGGTAGAGTAATCTTGGTTGTAGGTTTTGTAATTGTCATTTTAAGTATATCCTGCCATTCACTTCTGGCCTGCAGAGCTTTTGCTAAAAATCAGCTATTAACTTTATGGAGATTCCCTTTTATGTTATTTGTTGCTTTTCCCTTGCTGCTTTTACTACTTTTTGCTTGTGTCTAATTTTTGTTAGTTTGATTAATATTTTCTTGACATGTTTCTCTTTGTGTTTATCTTGTATGGGATTCTATGGGCTTCCTGGTCTTGATAGGTTATTTCCTTTCCCATATATGGAAGTTTTGAATCATAATCTCCTCAAACATTTTCTTATATACTTTCTTTTTCTCTTCTTCTCTGACCCCTATGATTTGAATGTTGGTGCACTTAATGTCCCATAGGTCTCTGAGACTGACCTCATTAGTTTTTACTCTTTTTCTTTATTGTGTTCTGCTTCAGTTATTTCCACCATTCTATCTACCAGCTCACTTATTTGTTCTTCTGCCTCAGTTATTCTGCTAATAGTTCCCTCTAATGTATTTTTTAAAAATTTTTGGTTATTGTGTTATTCATTGCATATTGTCGGTTCTTTATTTCTTCTAGGTCCTTGTTAAACATTACTTGTATCTTCTCAATCCATGCCTCTATTCTATTTATCTGTGCCTCCATTTAACTTCTGAGACTTTGGATCATATTTGCTATCATTACTCTGAATTCTTTTTCAGGTAGACTGCCTATTTGTTCTTCATTTGTTTGGTCTTATGGGTTTTTGTTTTTAACCATTCTCCTTTATCTGCTGCATGTTTCACGGTCTTTTCATTTTGTTTAATTTACTGTGTTTGTTGTCTCTGTTCCACAGGCTGCAAGGCCATAGTTCCTCTTAACTTGTAGAGTCTGATCACAGTAGGTGAGACTGGACCTATGCCTTGTGAAGATTTCCTTGTGCAAGGATGGTGCCTCTGTTCAGGAGGGTGGAACTGGATCTTGTGTCTCTGAAAGGCAAAGCTACACCTAGTTGTGTGTTTTGGGGTGACTGTGAGCCTGGTATGGCTTTGGGCAGCCTGTCTCCTAATGAATAGGATTGTGGACCTGTTTTACTACTTGTTTGGTGTGTTGTGTGTGGCTCTGGAGTCTGCTGGCCTTTGAGTGGGATTGGTCTTAGTGCTAGGCTGTACAGGATCATAGAAAGATGTGGGCAGTGACCTGCTCCAGCCTACAGCTTGGTGGCCCACCACTGGGGTTGGAGACTGCAGCTGTGGTATGTCCCACATCTGGTTACATGGAGTTAGAAGGTCTCTGGGGCAGTGATCTCTTGCCTCTCTGGAAGGCCCAGGCTTTCCCCTGGACTCCTTCAGTTGTGTTGTACTAGCCCCCTTAGACTGTCTTCACAGCCATTAACTCCAGTCCTCTCCCTGGAGTATGACCCTCAAATCCTGAGCCTCACTCCACACCTAGTTCCCACTTGCTGAGGTGGGCATGCAGAAAAACATCTCAGGCTGGGAAGTGCTGGTCAATGCTGATCTCTGTGCTGAATTCTCTCCTTTTTGCCATCTGTGCACTTATTGCTACACTCCCTTCTGAGGTTCTGAAGCTTCCCATATCCCTGCCCTTGAGGAAGTTTCCAAGTGTGCAGAAGCTTTTCTTCCTTCACAGCTTCCCCGCACCCACAGTGTTCAGATCCTATCTTGATTCCTTTGTCTGTTTTTTTTTTTTCTTATTTCTTTTGCCTTACTCAGTTATGTGAAGATTAGCTTGCCTTTTTGAAGTTTGAGGGTTTTTGCCAGCATTCCGTAGGTATTCTGTAGGAGTTGTTCCACATGCAGATGTATTTTTGATGTATTTGTGGGGAGAAAGATGATCTCCACATCTTACTCCTTCACCATCTTAAAAGTCCCCCAATAGCTTTTGAATTTACACACAGTTATCTCTTAAGGGGACTTCCTTGGTCGCTCAGACAGTTAAGAACACGCCTGCCAATGCAGGAGACCTGGATTCGATCCTTGGGTCAGGAAGATCCCCTGGAGAAGGGAATGGCAAGCCACTCCAGTATAATTGCCTGGAGAATCCCATGGACAGAGGAGCCTGGTGGGCTACAGTCCATGGGGTTGCAGAGTTGGACATGACTGAGTGACTAACACTTTCATCTCTTAAGGTGTCAGCTAGGCTCAGGCACTTAAAAGTTCAGGGGGAAGTGTCTATTGTCCAGAACTACTGACTTACTTTCTTGTCTAGGGGTCCCAATTTTCAGAGGGCAAGCTGTGTTTTCTTAGGCAAGTAAAAAGAAAAACTCTTTAAGTCTCATATTTCTCCTCTGTGGAGTGGGGATAATAATATCTATCACAAAAAAAGGCTTGGGGGAGCATGAATGAGAATGCACAAAGATGTACTTAACATAATGCCTGGATACATTAATATGATCCCCTTATGTAGCACTTACTGAATGCAATCAGTGTTCTAGGCACTTTACATATATAGATTCCTCTAATCCTCAACAAATCCACGTTGGGTACTTTTATCATCCTCCTGTAGAAGAGGAGAAGCCATCTGTAAATCACAGTTCTAATTATTTCACAAGCCATCTGTAAATCACAGTTCTGATTATTTCACAAGATAACAGGTGCAGATAAATAGGGATCAGCACCAACCACTTTTAACCCTTAGAACATTTTCCCATCTAGATGATCAAGTCCTTCTAAGGAATGGAATACTTTGACTGCCATGAAGATAACTCATCCTTTAAGGATGATTCCTCAAGAGATTTTGATGCATTCACACCACATTCTGAAGCAATTACTATTTTCAATGAATCTAAGCTTTTCTATTCCTTCTCAAAGGGAAGCTGCTGTAAAGAAAGCTAGCCGGTTTTCTGGTACTTTTCTGGCTGAAAAAGAGAAAGAATAACCCTCCACAAATTTGTTATCTGGAAGGCCACTCTATTATGTTAAATTTAGGATAATTTACATTTGAGAAAGAACTATTAAGTTTGAAAAATCTATTTTTCTTCAGAAGTGTAATATCCACCAGGAATACTTTCTCTGGTGTGATTAGTAACTAATTTTTCTCATAGCAATAAGGTTTGTTGTCAACAGTATTATTTCAATTTCTAGGTCAATGGAATAATTAGCTTGTGATTTTCTCACAGCAATATAGTTTATTTCCAACAATTCAGCTGTACACTTTATCTTATTATCTTCCTCTTTCATATTTAATTTTGTGCCCTCAGTCTCTTAGTATAGCCAGCTCCTGCCTCCCAGTCACTCTCCAGGCTTCATTAAAGACTTTGACACTCATTTGACATCTTCTCACTCAACTTGGATGATCTGTGCCCATGAGGATGAATTACCTACATTTGAATCTCACAATTTGTCTCCTCATACCAGCAACTGTTAAGGGTAAATTAAGGAATTTCTGTCTAACAGTTACTCCTATATCTATGTTTTGTTATCACTCAGAATCTCTCTATTTTTGTGTCTTAAATTTCCGTATTCTGTATTCAGAGCACAATTTACATCTTCAAATTCTGAGCACTTGTTTTTCAAGTTCTCCAGAACTCTTATTCTTTAATTACTTAAAATTTACCTTTTGAATACTCTTTATTCTCCTCATCCTCCCTAGAGTCTGTTATTGATTGCTTAGATTTCTTTCATTCTCATCCACACTTTCCATTTCCTTGTACCCATATCCTGCCCAGCAAAACTCCAATGCTGGATCAATGGTATGATAAAGTATCTTTTCTATCTTTCCAAATTGAGAGATACTGATTTGTCCCAACCTGATATTCCTAGCCCATAATCTGAGCAGTCCTCAAATATCTGCTTAATATCATGTCTAGTCTAATTTAGGAAAAAATATGTTGGAGAATTCTAAATGTTGAGAGCCTAGGTTATCTTCTATCCAAGTCAAGGGAGATACATAATATTGGGTAAAATTATTAGCAGATTTGTAGTGGAAGCCTTCCCAATACATCAACTATATCTTGTGGTTCTTTGGTTTCTCTAGGTAATTTTTCTGGTTTATTTCTCACTTTTCTTCTCAACAGTTCCAACACCAACTTTTTCAAGGAGAAAATAAATGTATTGATTTTGAAGTTCCTTGTCTCAGCAGCATTCAACTCAGAAGTCCTGGTTTTCTCCTCTAGGTCACTAGATCTTAGTCAAGATACTAAGCAGAGTTCCCAGGGACCTCTGGAGACCACACGAGAGCCATATATTATGTCTGTTGTTCAACTAATGGGCATCTAATACTTCTTATCCTGCATTTCTACTACAAATTGTCCTGATGGAATGTTGTTTGCAATGTGGCACTTTATGCACACATTTTCTTTTGTCAAGTTGTCATTGATATTCATGATTTACTCCAAATGCCATGATTTTAGCAATTGACCCTCAGTTTGGTTTTTTTGCTTTTGCAGGAGCCCAAAGCCCTCCAAACCCATTTTCAGTGATCTCCAGGTCATTGTTCAATGACAGACAAATAGAAAATATCATCAGGTATAGAAAGTATTCTTATATTACTTTACCTCCTAGCAACGAGGCAAATGATTCACCTATCAAATGTATAGCATTTACAAGCAACTGCACTCCTCTATTCAGAATGTCCTGTTATGTTTCTGTTACTTCTCTACATTCTAGCAGGCTAAGGACCAGTTCAAGTTTTCTTGTAAGTATTAAACCTCAGGTACAACTGAGGCATTGTACTAGATCTCCTCCATTACTTACATACTGCCCTACTATGCTGAAAGGTGGGATACTACTACCTGGGGCCCTCAGAGATAGTAGAGATTGTGAGTCCAATGGCCTTCCATTAATGTTTATTGCAGCTTTAATCATAATAGCAAAACATTGGAAACAACTGATCCATTAAGAGAAAGAATTTATAAATTTTGGTATATTTGCAAACGTACTCTTTTGCTGTTGTTCAGTTGCTTATTCATGTGTGACACTTTTCAGCCCCATGGACTGCAGCACGCCAGGCTTCCCTGCCCTTCACTATCTCCTGGAGATTGCTCAAACTCATGTCCATTGAGTCAGTGATGCCATCAACCACCTCATCCTCTGTTGCCCCCTTCTCCTCTTGCCCTCTATCTTTCCCAGCATCAGGGTTTTTTTCCAGTGAGTTGATTCTTCACATCAGGTGACCAAAGTATTGGAGCTTCAGCTTCAGCATCAGTCCTCCCAGTGAATATTCAGGGTTGATTTCCCTTAGGATTGACTGGGTTGATCTCCTTGTCCAAGGGACTCCCAAGTCTTATCCAGCACCACAGTTCAAAGGCATCAGTTCATCAGTGCTCAGCTGTCCTTATGGTCCAATTCTCACATCCACACATGACTACTGGAAAAACCATAGCTTTGACTAGATGCACCTTTGTTGGCAAAGTGATGTCTCTGCTTTTTAACACCCTCTCTAGGTTTGTCAAAACTTTTCTTCCAAGGAGCAAGTGTCTTTGAATTTCATGGCTGCAGTCACCATCCGCAGTGACTTTGGAGTCCAAGAAAATGAAATCTGACACTGTTTCCACTTTCCCCCCACCTATCTGCCATAAAGTGATGGAACTAGATGCCATAATCTTCATATCTTGAATGTAGTCCATTTCTTTTCATTGCAAATGTACTACTATTCAGCAATGCAAAGGAAAGCAGTACTGATACATATAATAGCATGAATGCTGCTGCTAAGTCGCTTCAGTCGTGTCTGACTCTGTGCGACCCCATGGACTGCAGCCTACCAGGCTTCTCCATCCATGGGATTCTCCAGGCAAGAACACTGGAGTGGGTTGCCATTTCCTTCTCCAATAATAGCATGAATACAAAGTATTATATGAATGGAAGAAGCTGGTAACAAAAGAGTATGTATTTCATGATTCCATTTGTATGAAGTTCAAAAGCTAATTAATGGAACAGAAAGCAGAATGGTGGCTGCCTCAAGGCAGCACAAGGGTTATTGGAAGGACCACGAAGGAACTTTCTAGGATGATGGAAATATTCTACATCTTGCAAGAGAGTATTGGTTACTTCAGTGTCCAATAGACTTTTTAGGACCATTGATTCCTTTTATTCAAATCTACCTCTTCGCCGCGCCTCCGCCTCCTGCTCGGCCCCGCCGCCGGCTTCCTTCTCCCCAGACCGCCTTCAGCCCGCGCGCCGGCCGGCTACGTTATGGCGGCCCGCAGCCCCAGGTGGTGATTAGCGATGATGAACCAGGTTATGACCTAAATTTATTTTGTATACCCAATCATTATGCTGAGGATTTGGAGAAGGTGTTTATTCCTCATGGACTAATTACGGACAGGACCGAACGACTGGCTTGAGATGTGATGAAGGAGATGGGCGGCCATCACATCGTGGCCCTCTGTGTGCTCAAGGGGGGCTATAAGTTCTTTGCCGACCTGTTGGATTACATCAAAGCACTGAACAGAAATAGTGACAAGTCCATTCCTATGACTGTGGATTTTATCAGACTGAAGAGCTACTGTAATGACCAGTCAACAGGCGACATAAAAGTAATTGGTGGAGATGATCTCTCAACTTTAACTGGAAAGAATGTCTTGATTGTCGAAGATATAATTGACACTGGGAAGACAATGCAGACTTTGCTTGCCTTGGTCAAGAAGCATAAACCAAAGATGGTCAAGGTTGCGAGCTTGCTGATGAAAAGGACCCCTCGAAGTGTTGGATATAAACCAGACTTTGTTGGATTTGAAATTTCAGACAAGTTTGTTGTGGGATATGCCCTTGACTATAATGAATACTTCAGGGACTTGAATCACGTGTGTGTCATTAGTGAAACTGGAAAAGCAAAATACAAAGCCTAAGATGAGAGTCTGAGTTGAGTTTGGAAATATCTGGCGTCCCATTGAAATAACCAGTGACATGATCCAATGTTCTCGTTCTGTGTCCAGCTGCTTAATAGAGCTTATTGCATGTATCTCCGAAGAATTTGATCTGTTTTGTATTTTAGAAATGTCAGTTGCTGCAGTCCCGAACTCTTCATTTGCACTATGAGACTAAAGACTATCAGTTCCCTTTGGGTAGATTGTTGTTTGACTTGTGAATGAAACATCTCTTAAACCACACCACTATTGACTGAAAATATGGAAATTGTATCTGTAAGAAACATTTAAAGAGAAGAATATATTAGTTTTTTAATTGGTATTTTAATTTTTATATATTCAGGAAAGAACAGAAATGATTGAATATTGTTAACTATACCACTGTGTGTTTAGAAAAGTAACAAGCAGTCAGTTTCATATCCACGACAGCACTTAGAGGTATTGTTATGTCAGAGAAACCATATGTCCTGGAACGGTTGTAGTAGGTTTCAGTAGTATTAACTATATTTTCTTGCTTGTTCAGATTATTTCTGGTGAATCTTTGTCAACAGTTCCTTCTCAATCAGATCAGATCAGTCGCTCAGTCGTGTCCGACTCTTTGCGACCCCATGAACCGCAGCACGCCAGGCCTCCTTGTCCATCACCAGCTCCCGGAGGTCACTCAAATTCATGTCCATAGAGTCAGTGATGCCATCCAGCCATCTCATCCTCTGTCGTCCCCTTCTCCTCCTGCCCTCAATCCCTCCCAGCATCAGAGTCTTCTCCAATGAGTCAACTCTTCGCATGAGGTGGCCAAAATACTGGAGTTTCAGCTTTAGCATCATTCCTTCTAAAGAAATTCCAGGATTGTCCTTCTCAATACAGGTCATTAAGTTCCAAAAACCTACCAGTTTTTGAATTCTTCAGTGTAAAAATCCTTCAAATAAAGGCTATCTCTTTAAAGGAAAAAAAAACAAAAAACAAAAAACAAATCTACCTCTTCTTTCATTGCTTGTATTCTATATGACCCACCAAGATTCCACTTTCTACCTTCTAGCTGTCACCTTTCTTGGTACTTTTCAGAATGGAAAATTATAATGGGTTGTGAGGAAGTACACAACACATGGACAGCTCACTGTGAGCCCTGGTATGGTGGTAAACAGCATACAGTCCATAGGACCTTCCAAGCTTAGAGTTCTCCTAGAAGGTTAGAAGTCTCCTAAAACAAATAAGGAAATTTGGGTCTGCTCTTTGAGAGAGGAGAACTTGACACTTCAAATAGCAACCTCTTTCAAGGACTCATCATTGATTTAATGAAAACTAATATAGGCATACTTTTTTAAAAATTATAATTTTAAATAAGTAAAAATCCTAAAGATCAGTATGTGGATATATGGCCACTCAAAGATGTCTAAGTTTTGATCCTTGGAGCCTGAGAATATGTGATCTTGCATAGTAAAGGAAACTTTGTGTATGCGATTGAGTTAAGGATCTTGAGATGGAGAGAATATTTTGGGTTATTGGGAGGGTCCAGGTAATCACAGGGCCCTTATAATTGAAAGGAGGCAGGAGAGGCAGAGAAGGAGATGTGACAATGAAAGCAGAATCAGATTGGTGCATTATGAAAAAGACTTGACTAGCCATGGCTGACTTTTAAGACAACAGGGATGCCATGAAACAAGGAAGGTGGGTAGCCTTTAGAAAGTGGAAAAGACCAAGAAAACTAGAGACTTCACAAAGGAACACAGCCCTGCCCACACCTTAATTTTAGTTCTGCTGCTGCTGCTGCTAAGTCGCTTCAGTCGTGTCCAACTCTGTGCGACCCCACAGACAGCAGCCCACCAGGCTCCCCCGTCCCTGGGATTCTCCAGGCAAGAACACTGGAGTGGGTTGCCATTTCCTTTTCCAATGCATGAAAGTGAAAAGTGAAAGTGAAGTCGCTCAGTCGTGTCTGACTCTTAGTGACCCCATGGACTGCAGCCTGCCAGGCTCCTCCATCCATGGGATTTTCCAGGTAAGTGTACTGCAGTGGGGTGCCAGTGAGGACCATTTCAGCTTTATCATCTCCAGAACCATATAACAGTAAACCTGTGTAGTTTTAAGTCAGTAAGTTTATGGCAGTTTGTTACACAGCAATAGAAAACTAGTTAGTATATTAGCATACACTTTCATCCAGGGGTCAAGTGAAATAGATGTACAAGAGGGCTGAGTGCCAGGGATCCTGGATTCTATTCTTATCAACCAGCTGAGTAACCATGGACAATTATTCTGTTCAGGTCTCTGAGCTCTGATCCTCTTCTGTAAAATAGGGATGATGGTAGCTCATCTTTAAATTATTAATATGAAATATGTGTTGATCACTACCGTGAGTGGAGAGAGGCATCAGATTGAGGGGAATGTCTGGGCTTTGGAGTTAGTCAGACCTGTATTCATATCCTAGCTCTTTTATTTCCTGGCTTAAATCTTGGGCAAGTTATTTAACCTCTTTGAGCCTTTTCTTCAATTGTAAATTGAGAAGGATAATCGTGCCTATTATCTCAGGGGTTTGTTAAACTGGTCAACACAGCTTAAACTCTTAGAACAAGTCCTGGCATATAGCAAGTGCTCAGCACTTTGTCATGTTTCATTATCTTTGAGACCGTAGGTAGAGTTATCATATAAAGATGGGCTTTTGTTTACTTACAATGTGGTTGTACTCTAAGAAATATATACTTCATAGATTCCCACGAAGATTAGACAATGGTGCCTGATATTTAGTAAGCATTAAAAACA
Organism: Tragelaphus eurycerus; assembly: GCA_935064755.1. Lineage (NCBI taxonomy): Eukaryota > Metazoa > Chordata > Mammalia > Artiodactyla > Bovidae > Tragelaphus > Tragelaphus eurycerus. Next base: position 343,325 of record CAKXYN010000126.1, on the reverse strand, counting down.
AAACAAAACAAAGCCTGATGCCTGACACTTAGTATGCATTAAAAAAAAAAAAAAAAGCCAAAAACCTCCCTTTTGGATAATGTGGGGGAATTCCTTAGAAACTTGAAGGGAATTGTGCAGTGGTTCAGTATTCAGGTTTTGGAGAAACACTTGGATTTGAATCTCATATATTCTTTGTGACTTTGGGTAAATTACTTAATTTCTCTGAGCCTCAGCATTCTTGCCTCAGTAGTTTCACCTTCAAGATTAAGATTTAGAATGCAAAGGACTCAGTATGGTGCCTGCTGCTGCTGCTGCTGCTAAGTCTCTTCAGTCGTGTCCAACTCTGTGCGACCCCATAGAGGGCAGGCCACCAAGCTCCCCCGTTCCTGGGATTCTCAAGGCAAGAACACTGGAGTGGGTTGCCATTTCCTTCTCCAATGCATGAAAGTGAAAAGTGAAAGTGAAGTTGCTCAGTCCTGTCTGACTCTTCACGACCCCATGGGCTGCAGCCTACCAGGCTCCTCTACCCACGGGATTTTCCAGGCAAGAGTACTGGAGTGGGGTGCCATTGCCTTCTCCAAGTATGGGGCCTAACACATAGTAGATAATGTCCTTCTATCTTTAAATAAGTATTTAGCATGGTGCCTAATACATAATAAACACTTATTAAAAGGTAGAAAGACATTATCTGATTTTAGAGGTGTACTTTAAGATCAAAAGCATGCCTTGTACGTAGTTGATGTTCAATAAATTTCTGCTGATTTATTTAACTCTATAAAATAATCTTTTTTGGGTGGATTTTCATCCTGGGGGCTTATTTGGTCTTTTTTCTTTTTTTAAAGAAGAATATTCCTTTTGTTTACTTGGCTGAGTCACGACTTAGTTGCGGTATGCAGGATCTTTGTGGAGTGCAGGCTCTTTGGTGTAGCACGTGGGCTCTAGAGAGTGTGGGCTCAGTAGCCCTGTGGCATGTGGGATCTTAGTTTACTGACCAGGGGTCAAACCTGAGTCCTTGCATTGGAAGGTGGATTCTTAATCACTGGACTGCCATGGAAGTCCCCTCATTTGGTCTTTTAAAATAAGTTTTCCTTTTATTAAAACAAATGATTCATTACTGTTATGAAAATGGATAAAGTAAAGATAACAATAAGAGAATCATAAAAAATTGCCCCACATCCTACCAACCAGAGATATTATCAATAATTTGAAGAACACTTTTCTAGATTTTTATGTATGTGGATGTATGATTAAAGTTTGCACACATGTGTGCATGCAGGTATAGTTGTTCAGTTGTTTTTGACTCTTTGCAACCCTTTAGACTGTAGCCCACCAGGCTTCTCAGTCTATGGGGTTTTCCAGGCAAGAATACTGGAGAGAGGGATTGTGCCCTCCTCCAGGGGATCTTCCAAGGATTGAACCCAAGCTTTCTGTGTCTCCTGCATTGGAGGTGGATTCTTTACCACTGATCCACCTGGGAAGCCCATGGAACTACATAGTACATAGTCATATAGTACAATTTAAATTTTCTTTTTTTTTTTTTCATTCAACAAGATGTCATAGATATTTCTAAGGTAGAGAATATTGATCTTCCTAAGAGGTGAAGCAGAAGAGATTAAGAAGAGGTGACAAGAATACACAGAAGTACAAAAAAGGTCTTAATAACCTGGATAACCATGATGGCTAGAGCCAGACATCCTGGAGTGTGAGTCAAGTGGGCCTAAGGAAGCATTACTACAAACAAAGCTAGAGGAGGTGATGGAATTCTAGCTGAGCTATGCAAATCCTAAAAGATGCTGCTGAAAGTGCTGCACTCGATATACCAGCAAACTTGGAAAACTCAGCAGTGGCCACAGAGCTGTAAAAGGTCAGTTTTCATTCCAATTTCAAAGAAGGGTAATGCCAAAGAATGTCCAAACAACTGCATAATGGAACCCATTTCACATGCTAGCAAGGTCAAGCTCAAAATCCTTCAAGCTAGGCTTCAACAGTATGAGAACCAAGAACTTCCAGATGTTCAAGCTGGATTTAGAAAAGGCAGAGGAACCAGAGATCAAACTACCAACATCCATTGGATCATAGGAAATGCAAGGAAATTCCAGAAAAACATCTGCTTCCACTTCATTGACTACACTAAAGACTTTGACTGTGTGGATCACAACAAACTGTGGAAAATTCTTCAAGAGATGTGAATGCCAAACACCTTACTTGCCTCCTGAGAAACCTGTATGGAGGTCAGAAGCAACAATTAGAACTAGACATGGAACAATGAACTGGTTCCAAATTGGGGAAGGAGTACATCAAGGCTGTATATTGTCACCTTGCTTATTTAACTTATGTGCACAGTACATCATGCAAAATGCTAGGCTGGATGAAGCTCAAGCTGGAATCAAGATTGCTGGGAGAAATATCAACAACCTCAGATATGCAGATGACACCACCTTTATGGCAGAAAGCAAAGCAGAACTAAAGGGAAAATGATAAAGATGAAAGAGGAGTGAAAAAACTGGCCTAAAACTCAACATTCACAAAACTAAGATCATGGCTTCCAGTCTCATCCCTTCAGGGTAAATAGATGGGGGAAACAATGGAGAAACAGTGACAGACTTTATTTTCTTGGGCTCCAAAAATCACTACAGATGGTGACTGCAGCCATGAAATTAAAAGACGCTTGTTCCTTGGAAGAAAAGCTATGAAAAACCTAGACAGGTTATTAAAAAGGAGAGACATCACTTTGCCGACAAAGGTCCATATAGTCAAAGCTGTGATTTCTCCAGTAGTCATGTATGGATATGAGAATTAGACTATAAAGAAGGCTGAGCACTGAAGAACTGATGTTTTCAAACTGTGGCGCTGGAGAAGATTCTTGAGAGGCCCTTGGACAGCAAGGAGATGAAACCAGTCAATCCTAAAGGAAATCAACCCTGAGTCATTGGAAGGACTGCTGCTGAAGCTAAAGCTTCAATACTTTAGCCACCTGATGTGAAGAGCCAACTTATTGGAAAAGACACTGACTCTGGGAAAGATTGAGGACAGGAGAAGGGGACAACAGAAGATGAGATGGTTGGATGGCATCATCAACTCAATGGACATGAGCTTGATCAAACTCCGGGAGATAGTGAAGGACAGAGAAGCCTGGCATGCTGCAATCCATAGGATCGGGAAGAGCTGGACACCACTGAGAAAGTGAACAAGAGTTGAACAGTGCTTGAATGGATATGAATCAAGGCAAATTGGAAGTGGTCAAACAAGAGATGGCAAGAGTGAATGTTGACATTCTAGGAATCAGTGAACTAAAATGGACCGGAATGGGTGAATTTAACTCAGATGACCATTATATCTACTACTGTGGGCAGGAATCCCTCAGAAGAAATGGAATGGCCATCATGGTCAACAAAAAGAGTCTGAAATGCAGTACTTGGATGCAATCTCAAAAACGACAGAATGATCTCTGTTCGTTTCCAAGGCAAACCATTCAATGTCACAGTAATCCAAGTCTATGCCCCAACCGGTAATGCTGAATAAGCTGACATTGAACGGTTCTTTGAAGACCTACAAGACCTTTTAGAACTAATACCCAAAAAAGATGTCCTTTTCATTATAGGGGACTAGAATGCAAAAGTAGGAAGTCAAGAAACACTTGGAGTAACAGGCAAATTTGGCCTTGGAATACGGAATGAAGCAGGGCAAAGACTAATAGAGTTTTGCCAAGAAAATGCACTGGTCATAACAAACACCCTCTTCCAACAACACAAGAGAAGACTCTATACATGGACATCACCAGATGGTCAACACCGAAATCAGATCGATTATATTCTTTGCAGCCAAAGATGGAGAAACTCTATACAGTCAGCAAAAACAAGACCGGGAGCTGACTGTGGCTCAGACCATGAACTCCTTATTGCCAAATTCAGACTGAAATTGAAGAAAGTAGGGAAAACCACTAGACCATTCAGGTATGACCTAAATCAAATCACTTATGATTATACAGTGGATGTGAGAAATAGATTTAAGGGCCTAGATCTGATAGAGTGCCTGATGAACTATAGAATGAGGTTCGTAACACTGTACAGGAGACAGGGATCAAGACCATCCCCATGGAAAAGAAATGCAAAAAAGCAAAATGGCTGTCTGGGGAGGCCTTACAAATAGCTGTGAAAAGAAGAGAAGCGAAAAGCAAAGGAGAAAAGGAAAGATATAAACATCTGAATGCAGAGTTCCAAAGAATAGCAAGAAGAGATAAGAAAGCCTTCTTCAATGATCAATGCAAAGAAATAGAGGAAAACAACAGAATGGGAAAGACTAGGGATCTCTTCAAGAAAATCAGAGATACCAAAGGGACATTTCATGCAAAGATGGGCTCTATAAAGGACAGAAATGGTATGGACCTAACAGAAGCAGAAGATATTAAGAAGAGGTGGCAAGAATACACAGAAGAACTGTACAGAAAAGATCTTCACGACCCAGATAATCATGATGGTGTGATCACTGACCTAGAGCCAGACATCCTGGAATGTGAAGTCAAGTGGGCCTTAGAAAGAAAGCATCACTATGAACAAAGCTAGTGGAGGTGATGGAATTCCAGTTGAGCTCTTTCAAATCCTGAAAGATGATGCTGTGAAAGTACTGCACTCAATATGCCAGCAAATTTGGAAGTCAGCAGTGGCCACAGGACTGGAAAAGGTCAGTTTTCATTCCAATCCCAAAGAAAGGCAATGCCAAAGAATGCTCAAACTACTGCATAATTGCACTCATTTCACATGCTAGTAAAGTAATGCTCAAAATTGTCCAAGCCAAGCTTCAGCAATACGTGAACCGTGAACTTCCTGATGTTCAAGCTGGTTTTAGAAAAGGCAGAGGAACTAGAGATCAAATTGCCAACATCCGCTGGATCATGGAAAAAGCAAGAGAGTTCCAGAAAAACATCTATTTCTGCTTTATTGGCTATGCCAAAGCCTTTGACTGTGTGGATCACAATAAACTGTGGGAAATTCTGAAAGAGATGGGAATGCCAGACCACCTGATTTGCCTCTTGAGAAATTTGTATGCAGGTCAGGAAGCAACAGTTAGAACTGGTCATGGAACAACAGACTGGTTCCAAATAGGAAAAGGAGTTCATCAAGGCTGTATATTGTCACCCTGATTATTTAACTTATATGCAGAGTACATCATGAGAAACGCTGGACTGGAAGAATCACAAGTTGGAATCAAGATTGCTGGGAGAAATATCAATAACCTCAGATATGCAGATGACACCACCCTTATGGCAGAAAGTGAAGAGGAACTAAAAAGCCTCTTGATGAAAGTGAAAGTGGAGAGTAAAAAAGATGACTTAAAGCTCAACATTCAGAAAACGAAGATCATGGCATCTGGTCCTATCACTTCATGGGAAATAGATGGGCAAACAGTGCAAACAGTGTCAGACTTTATTTTTCTGGGCTCCAAAATCACTGCAGATGGTGAACGCAGCCAGGAAATTAAAAGACGCTTACTCCTTGGAAGGAAAGTTATGACCAACCTAGATAGCATATTCAAAAGCAGAGACATTACTTTGCCAACAAAGGTCCGTCTAGTCAAGGCTGTGGTTTTTCCTGTGCTCATGTATGGGTGTGAGAGTTGGACTGTGAAGAAAGCTGAGTGCCGAAGAATTGATGCTTTTGAACTGTGGTGTTGGAGAAGACTCTTGATTCTCTTGGACTGCAAGGAGATCCAACCAGTCCATTCTGAAGGAGATCAGCCCTGGGATTTCTTTGGAAGGAATGATACTAAAGCTGAAACTCCAGTACTTTGGCCACCTCATGTGAAGAGTTGACTCATTGGAAAAGACTCTGATGCTGGGAGGGATTGGGGGCAGGAGGAGAAGGGGACGATAGAGGATGAGATGGCTGGATGGCATCACTGACTCGATAGACGTGAGTCTGGGTGAACTCAAGGAGTTGGTGACGGACAGGGAGGCCTGGGGTACTGCGATTCATGGGGACGCAAAGAGTTGGACACAACTGAGCGACTGAACTGAACTGAATGGATAACCTGAGACCTGGTAAATCAGAGAACTGAACACTAGATGGCGATGTTGAAATGAAAATTTCGGAAAATAAATACTGGTACACAGAAACAAGAGACCTCTGGGACTTTATTCAATTGAATTCTGTTACTCTCATCCTGATAATGAATAACTGGTGAGAGGGTATTTATCTGATTAAGACTGTATTACTTTGGAGGCTCCACATTTCCCTAAGTTACTCTGCAGATATCAAGTTTCTACGTTTCTTAAAAATTTTATATTATAGTATAGTATAGTCACTCAGTCGTGTCCGACTCTTTGTGACCCCATGGACTGGGATTTTCCAGGCAAGAGTGCTGGAGTGGATTGCCATTTCCTTCTCCAGGGGATCTTCCCGACCCAGGAATCGAACGCGGGTCTCCCGCATTGCAGGTAGACGCTTTACCGTCTGAGCTACCAGGGAAGCTTATAGTATAGTGAAGTCGCTCAGTCGTCTCCGACTCTGCGACCCCGTGGACTGTAGCCTACCAGGCTTCTCTGTCCATGGGATTCTCCAGGCAAGAATACTGGAGTGGGTTACCATTTCCTTCTCCAGGGGATCTTTCCGACCCAGGGATCGAACCTGGGTCTCCCGCATTGGAGGCAGATGCTTTTACCTCCGAGCCAAAGATTTATAGGACTGCATTTAGATTTCTTTTACCATCCATTGGTCAAACTGATAATCTGCCTTCTGTAGAAGGAATAATCTACTTGCCATTTCTTTCTCACTCTCTCCCCACCCCTATCTATACCAGACGCAACAGATGGATTTACAGTCTTGCCTCCTTCCCAACCCCCGAAACCAGCTTAATTCTTGCTCCATGGCAGTTAGACAAGAACTAACACTCTAGCCCAGGGAGTCTGGGTGATGCTTTAGTTTGAGATTCCAACTACCAGAGAGACCTTGATCAGACTCTCCTGGGAATTTTTATAGCAGCTTTGTTCGTGAGGAGATAACAGATCAACCCACACCTTCAGAATCCCAGCCTTCCTTGGTCTTTTGCTTTGCTTTGTTAAATATGAGTAATAACGACGCCTGGCTCCATTTTGGGGTATTAAATTCATAACTATATGTGTGCTTAAGGCCCTCCCAGCCCAACCCATGAAAAATGAGAAAAAATATTCTGAAAGAATTTGATAATTTCTATTTTTAAGATTCATGTCGATGTTTGGCAAAAACCACTACAATATTGTAAAGTAATTAGCCTCCAAACAAAATAAATTGATTAATTAAAAAAAATTAGCTGTCATAGGATAAATCAGAATATTATGGATTAGTACCATAACAGGTTAGTACCATAACAATACTCTGTGATTCAGGGCACAGGGGTATTTTCGGAGTAAGAGTTCTGCCTAACTTCATGGTCTATCATAATACTGATTTGTGGACACAAGTTTCATCTTATGGGAAGTAGCACACGGGAAGATAAGTGTCCTTGTTTACACAGACTCTGTGGAGAGATACAAGTGACCCTTTCTCTGGAAGCTAATCCTTTTGAAGAGAATGTCTGTCTTAATTTCAGTGACTGAATAGGGAAAACTTGTGGAGATGTTTGCTTCCCTGGTGGCTCAGACAGTAAAGTGTCTGCCCGCAATGCAGGGGACCCGGGTTCAATTCCTGGGTTGGGAAGATCCCCTGGAGAAGGAAATGACAATCCATCACCTCCAGCAATCTTGCCTGGAAAATCCCATGGATGGAGGAGCCTGATAGGCTACAGTCCATGGGGTCGCAAAGAGTCGGACATGAATGAGCGATTGGGAAACACATTATTGAAGGATTAAAGGCAATCTAGCTCTTTTCCTGGGCATAAGCAATCAAAAAGAGAGCTAACTAGTGACCTAAGCAATGTCAATTTGGTAACATTAGATTCAATTTAATTCAATTCAATATATTTTGATTCAATTAACAGCTTTTGAGTAACTACTGTTTGTGAAAGATGAAGAAACGAATGTGACTTCATTCCCACCTTCAGGAGGTACAATCTAGAATAAATAAATATATACACAATTCTCTCCTCTTCTGTAGTACAATAAGCCCAGGGACTTTGCCAATCTTGTTCATCACTCTTTATTCTGGGCCTGGAACTTGGAGGAGTTCATTAATGTTTTGGGATGAATAAACATATAATCCCTAGAAGGCAAAATGTGACAACTGCTATTAAATAGTGATGTTGGAATGCATAGGGGGGAAAAGTAAAGCCACTTAAAAGAAAAAAGGGAGGGTGCTGTTTTTTAGCAGAGTTTCTGAGGGATGGGTGGAATTTTGATGAAGGGAAGGAGGATGATAGAGATTGATCTCTTGTCCAAGAGGAAACATGATGAGCATAGGCAAGGCAGTAGAGACAGACAAAGGGAAGACAAACTTCAAAACAAAAGAAAAGTACATATAGGCCTGTGGCAGGCTCTGCTTTAAGCACTTTAAAAGCATCAACTAATTTAATTCACAATATTCCTATGCTGCTGCTGCTAAGTCGCTTCAGTCGTGTCCGACTCTGTGCGACCCCATAGACGGCAGCCCACCAGGCTCCCCCGTCCCTGGGATTCTCCAGGCAAGAACACTGGAGTGGGTTGCCATTTCCTTCAATGCATGAAGGTGAAAAGTGAAAGTGAAGTTGCTCAGTCATGTTTGACTCTTCTCAACCCCATGGACTGCAGCCTACCAGGCTCCTCCATCCATGGGATTTTCCAGGCACGAGTACTGGAGTGGGGTGCCATTGCCTTCTCCGATATTCCTATGAGATATATGCTATTGTTGTTGTTCAGTCACTTAATTGTGTCTGACTCTTTGCAACCCATGGACTGCAGCACACCAGGCTTCCCTATCCTTCACCATTTCCCAGAGTTTGCTCAAACTCACGTCCATTGAGTAAGTGATGTCATCCAACAATCTCATCCTCTGTTGCCCCTTCTCCACCTGCCCTCAATCTTTCCCAGCACCAGAGTCTTTTCCAATGAGTTGGCTTTTTGCATCAGGTGGCCAAAGTATTGGAGCTTCAGCTTCAGCATCAATGAATATTCAGGATTGTCCAATATCCAATGAATAATCAGGGTTGATTTACTTTAGGATTGACTGGTTTGATCTCCTTCCAGTTTAAGGGTCTCTTAAGAGTCTTTTCCAGCACCTCAATTCAAAAGCATCAATTCTTTGGTGTTCAGTTTATGGTCCAACTCTCACTTCTGTACATAACTACTGGAAAAACCATAGCTTTGATTACATGGACCTTTGTTAGCAAAATGATGTGCTATAATTATCCTCATTTAATAAAAGAGGAAACTGAGGCACTGAAAGGTCAGGTAATGTCCAAGGCCACACAACCATTAAGTGAAAACCAGCTTTCAAACTCAGGCAATTAGTCTCCTGAGACTGTGTGAACCAATGGTGGGGGATTGCAAAAACGGGTGCAGATTGCTTTTCTCCCTGTGTCCAAGGCCTTGGATGTGACTTTGTGGTTCTGCCCATCAAGAAGTGGAGTGTACTTTTCCAGCCCTTGAGTTTGGACTGATTTTATAACTTGCTCTGGTTGGTCACATGCAACTGAAGAAACACTGTGCCAGTTCCAAGCCTAGACCACACATACTTCTGCTCTCACTGTAGAGACTTTCTTGCTGCCAAGTGAATAAGCTGGAGGTAGCCTGTTGGTCAATGAGAAACATGTGGCCCAGTGTTCTGTTCTTTCTCTCTTTCTCCCACTTGCTGGCCCAGAAAAATGTGCCTCTCTGTTTTCTAGGGTAGGCTTGTGCTATTCTGCAGAGCTGTTGGATCTGGCAGCACCTTTTTAATTCCCAGCACTTTAATTCCCAATGCACCTTTTTTCTAGCTGACAGTAGCCAATTCCAAGAACTCAGCTGAGTCTAGCCCAAATTACCAACCGACAAAATCATGAGCTAAATAGATTATGGTTTGTTGAAAACAAGCAAACAGGCCCCAAGTGGAATCACTTATATTAAGCTCTGTGTCACCAACAGAGACTTCACTTATAGTTTCAACTCTTCCAGAAATGGAATCTTAATCAGGAGTTGCCTGATCAGCACTAGTTGGGTAATCTGCCTGATAAAACCCTGCAGTGACATCACCACAAAAAATATGATTTTTGCTTACTATACCTACCTTGTTCTTTCTTCCTTCTGAATAGCTAAGTCTTTCATTTTGCACAGTTCCTCAGTTCTTTTCCATCTGCTAGAGTGGATGCTGCCTCATCATGAATCATTGAATAAGGTTAATGAGATCTTTAAAATTTATTCAGTTGATTTTTTAAAAACAGATTGTCCTCATCCCCCAAGATTTGGGATAGTTCAAAAGGGCTAAAACTATGCTGCTTTTAAATTACTCTCTATTTACTTTGTACAAGACACTTCACAGAAAATTTTGTATGTTATCTTGCATGCTGCTGCTGCTGCTGCTAAGTCGCTTCAGTCGTGTCCAACTCTGTGCGACCCCATAGACGGCAGCCCACCAGACTCTGCCATCCCTGGGATTCTCCAGGCAAGAACACTGGAGTGGGTTGCCATTGCCTTCTCCATTGTGTGAAAGTGAAAAGTGAAAGTGAAGTCGCTCAGTCGCGTCCGACTCGCAGCGACCCCACGGACTGCAGCCTACCAGGCTCCTCCATCCATGGGATTTTCCAGGCAAGAGTACTGGAGTGGCATTGCCTTCTCCATGAGATGGGGCAAAAAATCAGAGATTATAGGATGTTAACTTGCTCATTATCAAATGGCAAGAGGATGGAAGAAACAGAATTATAGTATATAAAGTTTCAAAAATAAAAGGTCAAATGAGATTTTATTGCTGATAAGGAGCAGAAGCTACTTTTGGCTTTAGACATAATAGTGGATTAATAGGACAGTTGGCTCTTTTTATAACTGAATCATAGTCATATCACAGAACTGAGAGAAAAGCACTAGAATTTGAAGTACTGGAGCAAAATCCATGAGAAGCCCATAGAAAATCCTTGTGGAAATGTAAGGTGATCATGGCATCCGGTCCCATCACTTCATGGGAAATAGATGGGGAAACAGTGGAAAGTGTCTGACTTTATTTTTTGGGGCTCCCAAATCACTGCAGATGGTGACTGCAGCCATGAAATTAAAAGACACTTACTCCTTGGAAGGAAAGTTATGACCAACCTAGATAGCATATTCAAAAGCAGAGACATTACCTTGCCAACAAAGGTTCGTCTAGTCAAGGCTGTGGTTTTTCCTGTGGTCATATACGAATGTGAGAGTTGGACTGTGAAGAAAGCTGAGTGCCGAAGAATTGATGCTTTTGAACTGTGGTGTTGGAGAAGACTCTTGAGAGTCTCTTGGACTGCAGGGAGGTCCAACCAGTCCATTCTGAAGGAGATCAGTCCTGGGATTTCTTTGGAAGGAATGATGCTAAAGCTGAAACTCCAGTACTTTGGCCACCTCATGCGAAGAGTTGACTCATTGGAAAAGACTCTGATGCTGGGAGGGATTGGGGGCAAGAGGAGAAGGGGACGGCAAAGGACGAGATGGCTGGATGGCATCAGTGACTCGATGGACGTGAGTCTGGGTGAACTCAAGGAGTTGGTGATGGACAGGGAGGCCTGATGTGCTGGGATTCATGGGGTCGTAAAGGGTCAGACGTGACTGAGCAACTGAACTTAACTGAAGGGAAGAAAGACTTCTTCCCATACCAGGTGTTGGAGAAGACTGTTGAGAGTCTCTTAGACATCAAGGAGATCAAAACAGTCAATTCTAAAGGAAATCAACTTTGATTATTCACTGGAAGGAGTGATGCTGAAGCTGAAGTTCCAGTACTTTGGCCACCTGATGCAAAGAGCTGATTCTTTGGAAAAGACCCTGATTCTGGGAAATATTGAGGGCAAGAGGAGAAGGGGGTGACAATTGATGAGGTTGTTGGATGGCACCACTGACTCAATGGACAGGAGTTTGAGCAAACTCTGGGAGATAGTGAAGGACAGGGAAGCCTGGTGTGCCACAGTCCCTGGGGTCACAAAGAGTCGGACATGACTTAGAGACTGAACAACAACAACAATGGGAAGGAAAGCTCAGCATGGGATAGTAGAGCATGCTCCAGTAGGACAAGGGAGAGAAATTTTGATCCATTGCCCACAGTGGATCATTGAAGGCTCTTTTGTAATGTAAAACAGACATGTAGCAGCTCTAGTTCAGGACTTCAAGGGTCAGCAGGGTGACTGGCTGTGGTAAGAAGCAGGTAACAATGATGCAGACAGAGTATTGAGTCTCTATGTTCCCTACTTTCTCCCTACTCTCTCTCCTTCAAAAAGAACAAACAAACAAAAATACTCAGTTTTTCTATACTACTGTATTAATTTATACTCATGCTTTACTTACGATCCTATCTACCCTAGAACTAGCATCAGATCCTACAAGCTAAAGGGCTCACTCCCCACAAGACTTCCCTCATGCTCCTCCAGATGTCAATCACAAACCCCAGATTGTCACTTGTGCATTTGAATGACCAGCTATGAAACAGGGGTTCTCTTAACAGCAACAGCCTACTCAGGTTCGATAATTTGTTTGAATGACTCACAAATCTCAGGAAAACAGATTACATTCTAGATTACTGATTTATTATACAAGGATACAACTCAGGAACAGTCAGATGTAAGAGGTGCATAAGGCAAGGTTTTGTAGGAAGAGGCATGGCGATTTCATTGCCTACTCAAGGTAGCCTCAGCACTTCCACATGTTCTCCAATCCAAAAGCTCTCTGAACTTTGGCTACTGTATGTGGGCAGGCTTCATTATGTAGGAATGAGTGACTAAATCATTTGCCATTGGTGAGAGAACTCATTTTCCGTACCCTCCCCCTTCTCCTATAGGTCAAAGAATGGGGCTGAATGTTCTAGCCTTCTGATCACTGGTCGGTTCTTCAGACAATCAGTCCCCAACTTTGAAGAGTCATCTCATTAAGATAAACTCAGGTATGGCTAAAAAGGCATTTGTTATGAATAACAGAAGACATTCCTTTCTCTTTTATCAGTCTTTTCATTCAGGAAATTCCAAGAATTTTAAGAGCTTGTGCAACGAAGGATGAAGACTGAATATGTATTTCTTATTATAAATCACAATATCACATCTTTAGGACTGAACAATTACAACTCAGAGAGAAAAAGATCTTCCAGGGGAGATTTTTGAGTTTATGTAGCATCTCTAACAACCTAGAGATTCTGTCAGGGTCACCTGGTGAAGGTACAAAGAGTGAATTAGCTCCTCCCCCCAACTCCCCAGGAATAGTACTAGCAAGAGTCTGGGCCACAGCGCCTCACTTTGGGTACATCACAAAGGGAAAATGAACTCAGAAGCAAAAATATCAAGATAATGGGAGTCCAGTCCATTTGAAAGAACACCACCGAAATTGAAACAGAAGGGAAGAGAGCTTGAATAACCTTTAAAAGAATGTCAGAGCCATAGGACTCTAACCTGGTTAGAACCAACTGGTTCCAAAATGGCAGAAAACTCAACTTCCAATAGACCTTGAGCCTCTTTATTTGCTTAATGTAATACATTAGCATGACAGTTCTGAGGTCAACCATGAAAGGTCAAAAAGTGGGTGGTGGCCCAGTTCCTAGAAATCCTTGCCCTTTCCCCAAAATAATTGGAATAATCTTCCCACTCATTAGCTTATGGAATTACCCAGTCCATAAAATTTAACTATGGCATATTTCAAACCTCTCTTTTGCCTTCTGAGATGGCCCAGATGCTGTCTATGAAGTGTGTTTCTCTTGAAATAAATCTACTTCTTACTTATCACTTCATCTCCATATTTTTTCTCATTGAGGTAAGAACCTTAAAATTCACTGACCAAAAAATGACCTTTGCTAGAGGAAACAGAATTGATGTAAAACATGGACTAAGGCTTTATTTATTTAATTTTGGTAGTACCATGCAGTTTGTGGGATCTTAGTTCCCTGATAAGGGATTGAACCTAGGCCACAGAAATGAAAAGTGCAGAGTCGTAACCACTGGACTGCCAGGAAAATGGAGTAAGCTTTTTAAAAAAAAAAAAAAAAAAAATTAATTAATTTTTAAATTGGAGGATAATTACTTTACAATATTGTGATGATTTTTGCCATACATTGATATGAATCAGCCATGGGTGGACATGTGTCCCACATCCTGACCCCCCACCCACCTCCCTCCCCACCCCATCCCTCTGGGTTGTTGCAGAGCACCAGCTTTGAGTGCCCTGCTTCATGCATTGAATTTGTACTGGTCATCTATTTTACATATAGTAATATACATGTTTCAATGCCATTCTCTCAAGTTATCCCACCTTCACCTTCTCCCACTTAGTCCAAAAGTCTGGTCTTTACATCTGTGTGTTTTTTGCTGTCTTGCATATAGTGTCATCATACCATCTTTCTAAATTCCATATACATGCATTAATATATTGTATTTGTGTTTCTCTTTCTGACTTACTTCACTTTGTATAATAAATTCCAGTTTCATCCACCTCATTAGAACTAACTCAAATGCATTCCCTTTTATAGCTGAGTAATATTCCATTGTGTATATGTACCACAACTTCCTTATCCATTCATCTGCCAATGGACACCTGGGTTGCTTTCATGTCTTAGCTATTGTAAACAGTGCTGCAATGAACATTGAGGTACATGTGTCTCTTTCATTTCTGGTTTCCTCAGTGTGTATGCCCACACTGGGATTGCTGGGTTTTATGGCAGTTCTATTTCTAGTTTTTGTGTGTGTGTGTAATAAAGTTTTATTAAAGTATAAAGGAGATAGAGAAAGCTTCTGACATAGGCATCAGAAGGGGGCAGAAAGAGTACCCGCTTATTAGTGTTAACAATGAAGTTATATACTCTCCAATGAATCCAAAGAATGTCTGGAGGTTGTAAAGACCTCACCAGACCTACTCCCATAATTTACATTTTAAGATAACAGAAGATTTAATCCAGAGACTCCTTAATCCAGAGACTGTCCCCAGGCAGGATACATTATTGTTATATAACCCTAAGGAACGTAGAGAAAGAAAAAATGTTTGGCCTTTCTTCCTCCTTGAGAATTCCAGAGCCCTCTCCCCTTGGGGACCCCTAGACTCCTTATCAACCTGCCTAGGAAATGACTCTCTCATTCCCCCCTTTTCTTTTAGGAGAATTATGTTGCCTAGGGAAAAGGGGCGTCGTTATCCTTCCATAACTGTTTCTGAGCTGACAAGGGGCGTTGTCCCTAAATTGGTGAGGCAACATATTCTCCTAATTCTCATATGGAGGATATCTGATCCAGGGGCCCCAAATATTAGTTGGAGGAAGCTGCAGCAGTAGCAGGTGTTTGAGCAACCATTTGTAACTTAAAACTTTCATGTGGCTAGAAACAAATCCAGTTATACAGTTACAGATGCAGGGAGCAAACAGCAAAAACAAAACAATCAGAATCAAAATTAAAAGTCACATTATGTCCATAGTTAAAGTGCAAAGTGTTGCACCAGTCCATTTTAGGGTTGGTAGATGTCATCAGATGAAGAAGAGGCATCACATGTGATTGTTGTCAAAGGTATTCACAGACTTGGAGAAAGTCTTTTCCTTGAAGTGGAGATGTCCACCATGGGAAGCCTTCCACTGATGAAGAGGGGAGTGCTCCACAGGCCCAGCAGTTAGACTGGAATGCAGCGTAGGAGTGAGCCCAGGACAGGAAGGCATTGTCTTGAGAATCAAACGGCAGACTCAGGATTTTTGGAGTCAGCAGAAGAAGCCTCACATAGATTATCAGGCCCATCCACTGTCCTTTGCTTAACTCTAGAGCTCTGGTCAGAGCCACAAGTTCCACTAACTGAGCACTGGTTTCTTGGGGGAGAGATTTTGCTTCCAAAACCTGTTCAGCAGTCACCACGTTGTAACCTGCTTTACGCTTTCCATCCTGAACAAAAGAACTGTTTTATGACAGTTCTATTTCCAGTTTTTTAAGGAATCTCCATGCTGTTCTCCATAATGGCTGTATCTGTTTGAATTCCCACCAACAGTGTAAGAGGGCTCCCTTTTTTCTACACCCTCTCCAGCATTTATTGTCTGTAGACTTTTGATGGTGGTGATTCTGACCAGCATGAGATGATACTTCATTTTGGTTTTGATTTGCATTTCTCTAATAATGAGTAATGTTGAGCATCTTTTCATGTTTTTATTAGCCATCTGTATGTCTTCTCTGGAGAAATGTCTGTTTAGTTCTTTGGCCCCATTTTTGATTGGGTTGTTTGTTTTTCTGGTATTGAGCTGTATGAACTGCTTGTATATTTTGGAGATGTATTCTTTGTCAGTTGTTTTGTTTGCTATTATTTTCTCCCATTCTGAAGGCTGTCTTTTCACCTTGCTTATAGTTCCAAATAGGAAAAGGAGTACGTCAAGGCTGTATATTGTCACCCTGTTTATTTAACTTATATGCAGAGTACATCATGAGAAACGCTGGACTGGAAGAAACACAAGTTGGAATCAAGATTGCTGGGAGAAATATCAATAACCTCAGATATGCAGATGACACCACCCTTATGGCAGAAAGTGAAAAGGAACTAAAAAGTCTCTTGATGAAAGTAAAGTGGAGAGTGAAAAGGTTGGCTTAAAGCTCAACATTCAGAAAACAAAGATCATGGCATCTGGTCCCATCACTACATGGGAAATAGATGGGGAAACAGTGGAAACAGTGTCAGACTTTATTTTTCTGGGCTCCAAAATCACTGCAGATGGTGACTGCAGCCATGAAATTAAAAGACGCTTACTCCTTGGAAGGAAAGTTATGACCAACCTAGATAGCGTATTCAAAAGCAGAGACATCACTTTGCCAACAAAGGTTTGCCTAGTCAAGGCTATGGTCTTTCCTATGGTCATGTATGGATGTGAGAGCTGGACTGTGAACAAGGCTGAGTGCCGAAGAATTGATGCTTTTGAACTGTGGTGTTGGAGAAGACTCTTGAGAGTCCCTTGGACTGCAAGGAGATCCAACCAGTCCATTCTGAAGGAGCTCAGCCCTGGGATTTCTTTGGAAGGAATGATGCTAAAGCTGAAACTCCAGTATTTTGGCCACCTCATGCGAAGAGTTGACTCATTGGAGAAGACTCTGATGCTGGGAGGGATTGGGGGCAGGAGGAGAAGGGGACGACAGAGGATGAGATGGCTGGATGGCATCACTGACTTGATGGATGTGAGTCTGAGTGACCTCCGGGAGTTGCCGATGGATAGGGAGGCCTGGCGTGCTATGATTCATGGGGTCGCAAAGAGTCAGACACTACTGAGTGACTGATCTGATCTGATCTGATCTGATCTGATAGTTTCCTTCATTGTGCAAAAGCTTTTAAGTTTAATTTTGTCCCATTTATTTATTTTTGTTTTTATTTTCATTACTCTGGGAGGTGAGTCATAGAGGATCTTGCTGAGATTTCTGTTAGAGAGTGTTCTGCCTATGTTTTCCTCTAAGAGTTTTATAGTTTATGGTCTTACACTTAGATCTTTAATCCATTTTGAGTTTATTTTTGTTTATGGTGTTAGAAAGTGTTCTAGTATAACTCTTTCAGATGTGGTTGACCAGTTTTTCCAGTACTACTTATTAAAGAGATTGCCTTTTATCCATTGCATATTTTTGCCTCCTTTGTCAAAGATAAGATGTCCATAGGGTGAGGGTTTATCTCTAGGCTTTATATTTTGTTCCGCTAATCTATACTTCTGTCTTTGTGCCAGTACCCTGATGTGCCAGTATCTTGGCACTTTGTGCCAGTGCCTTGATGACTGTAGCTTTGTAGTATAGTCTGAAGTCAGGAAGGTTGATTCTTCCAGTTCCATTCTTCTTTCTCAAGATTGCTTTGGCTATTCAAGATTTTTTTGTGTTTCCATATAAATTGTGAAATTATTTGTTCTAGTTTTGTGAAAAATGTCATGGGTAGCTTGCTAGGTACTGCATTGAATTTACAGATTGTTTTAGGTAGTATACTCATTTTCACTATATTGATTCTTCCAATCCATGAACATGGTATACTTCCCCATCTATATGCATCATCTTTGATTTCTTTCATCAGTGTTTTATAGTTTTCTATATATAGGTCTTTTGTTTTTTTAGGTAAATTTATTCCTAAGTATTTTATTATTTTCATTGCAATGGTGAATGGGATTTTCCCTTAATTTCTCTTTCTGTTTTTTCATTGTTAGTGTATAGGAATGTAAGGTATTTCTGTGTATTAATTTTATATCTTGCAACTTTATTATATTCATTGATTTGCTCTAGTAATTTTCTGGTGGTATCTAATTTAGGGTTTTCTATATAGAGGATCATGTCATCTGCAAACAGTGAGAGTTTTATTTCTTTTCCAATCTGGATTCCTTTTAATTCTTTTCTTCTCTGACTGTTGTGGCTAGAACTTCCAAAACTATGTTGAATAGTAGTGGTGAGAGTGGGCATCCTTGCCTTTTTCCTGATTTTAGAGGAAATGCTTTCAATTTTTTGCCATTGAGGATAATGTTTGCTTTGTGTTTTTCATATATGGCTTTTATTATGTTGAAGTATGTTCCTTCTATGCCCGCTTTCTGGAGAAGTTTTATCATAAATGGGTGTTGAATTTTGTCAAAGGCTTTCTTTGCATCTATTGAGATAACCTTGTGGTTTTTATCTTTCAATTTGTTAATATGGTTGATAAAATCGATTGATTTGCAAATATTGAAGAATTCTTGCATCCTTGGAATAAAGCCCACTTGGTCATTATGTATGATCTTTTTAATATGTTGTTGGATTCTGTTTTCTAGCATTTTGTTGAGGGTTTTTGCCTCTATGTTCATCAGTGATATTGGCCTGTAGTTTTTTTTCTCTGTGTGTGGCATCTTTGTTTGGTTTTGGTATCAGGGTGATGGTGGCCTCATAGAATGAGTTTGGGAGTATTCCTTCCTCTGCAATTTTTTGGAAGAGTTTGAGTAGGACAGATGTGGCTTTTCTCTAATATTTCTGTAGAATTCACATTTGAAGCCATCTGGTCCTGGGATTTTGTTTGTTGGAAGATTTTTTATTATGGCTTTGATTTCTGTGCTTGTGATTGATCTGTTCAGATTTTCTATTTCTCCCTGGTTCATTTTGGAAGGTTCCATTTTTCTAAGAATTTGTCCATTTCTTCCAAGTTGTCCTTTCTATAGGCATATAATTGCTCATAGTAGTCTCTTATGATCTTGTGTATTTCTGTGTTGTCTGTTGTGATTTCTCCATTTTCATTTCTAATTATTGATTTGATTCTTCTCGCTTTTTTAAACTGATGGGTCTGGCTAATGGTTTGTCTATTTTGTCTATCTTCTCAAAGAACTAACTTTTAGCTTTGTTGATCTTTCTATAGTTTCCTTCATTTCTTTTTCATTTCTTTCTGCTCTGATTTTTATGATTTATTTTCTTCTACTAACTTTGGGGCCTGTTTTGTTCTTTTTATAGTTGCTTTAGGTGTAAAATTAGGTTTGCTATTTGATGTTTCTCTTATTTCTTGAGGTAGGCTTGTGCTATGAACCTCCATCTTAGCACTGCTTTTATTGAATCCCATAGGTTTTGGATTGTCATGTTTTCATTATCATTTGTTTCTATGCATATTTTGATTTCCTTTTTGATTTCTTTCATGATCTATTGGTTATTCAGAAGCGTGTTGTTTAGTCTCCAGATCTTTGTGTTTTTTATAGATTTTTTCCAAGAGTTGATATCTAATCTTACTGCATTGTGATCAGAAAAGATGCTTGAAATGTGCCCTTGAGGAAAAAGTGAAACCCATTGTTTTGGGGTGAAATGCCTTCTAGAAATCAGTTAGGTCTAATTGGCCCATTGTATCATTTAAAGCTTGTGTTCCTTTGTTAAAGCTTATGTTCTCTTTGGTTGATCTATCCATAGGCATGCTGCTGCTGCTGCTAAGTCACTTCAGTCATGTCCCACTCTGTGTAACCCCATAGATGGCAGCCCACTAGGCTCCCCCATCCCTGGGATTCTCCAGGCAAGAACACTGGAGTAGGTTGCCATTTCCTTCTCCAATGCATGAAAGTGAAAAGTGAAAGGGAAGTTGCTCAGTCATGTCTGACTCTTCATGACCCCATGGACCCCAGCCTTCCAGGCTCCTCCATCCATGGGATATTCCAGGCAAGAGTCCTGGAGTGGGGTGCCATTGCCTTCTCCATCCATAGGCATGAGTAGGGTATTAATGTCCCCTTCTATTATTGTGTTACTGTTTATTTCCCCTTCCATACTTGTTAGTATGCCTTATGTATTGAGGCACTCCTATGTTGGGTGCATATATATTTATAATGTTATATCTTCTTGGATTGATCCCTTGATCATTATGTAGTGTCCCTCTTTGTCTCTTATCATGGTGTTTATTTCAGTCTATTTTATCTGATATGAGTATTGCTGCTCCTGTTTCTTCTGGTCTTCATTTGCATGAAATATCTTTTTCCAGCCCCTCATTTTCAGTCTATATGTGTCCCTAGATTTGAGGTAAGTCTCTTGTAGACAGCATATATAGGGGTTTTGTTTTGTATACAATTGGCCAGTCTTTGTCCTTTGGTTGGAGCATTTAATCCATTTATATTTAAGGTAGTTATTGATAAGTACAATCCCATTACCTTTTACTTTGTGTTTGGGGTTAGTTTTTATAAACCTTTTCTCTGTTTCCTGTCTAGAGAAGATCCTTTAGCATTTGTTGAAGAGCTGGTTTGGTGATGCTGAATTCTCTCAGCTTTTGCTTTTCTGTAAAGCTTTTGATTTCTCCTTCATATCTGAATTAGATCCTTGCTGGGTAAAGTCATCTTGGTTGTAGGTTTTTCTCTTTGATCACTTTAAGTATATTCTGCCATTCCCTTCTGGCCTGAAGAGTTTCTATTGAAAAATGAGCTGTTACCCTCATGAGGATCCCCTTGTGTGTTATTTGTTGCTTTTTCCTTGCTGCTTTTAATATTTTCTCCTTGTGTTTAATTTTTGTTAATTTGATTAATGTGTGTCTTGGGATATTTTGCCTTGGGTTTATCCTGTTTGGAACTCTCTGGGTTTCTTGGACTTGGGTGGGTATTTCCTTCCCCATTTTAGGGAAGTTTTTGACTGTTATCTCCTCAAGTCCTTTCTCATGCTCTTTCTTTTTTGTCTTCTTCTTCTGGGACAACTATGATTCAAATGCTGGGGCATTTAACATTGTCCCAGAATTCTCTGAGGTTGTCCTCATTTCTTTTTAATCTTTTTTTTTTTTCTCTTTGCTTCATTTATTTCCACCATCCCATCTCCCACCTCACTTATTCTCTTTTCTGTCTCAGTTATTCTACTGTTGGTTCTCTCCAGAGTGTTTTTAATCTTAGTTATTGCATGGTTCATTATTGATTGACTCTTCTTCATTTATTCTAGGTTCTTGTTAAACATTTCTTACTCTTCTCAATCCTTATCTCTATTTATTTATAACTACACCTTGTTTTCTAGGTTTTGGATCATCTTTACTATCATTATTCTGAATCCTTTTTCAGGTAGACTCCCTATCTCCTCCTGTTTTGTTTGGTTTGGTGGATTTTTATCATGTTCCTTCACCTGGTGGATATTTCTCTGTCTTCTCATTTTGTTCAGCTTGCTGTGTTTGGGGTGCCCTTTCTTCAAGTTGGAAGGTTGTCATTTCTTTTATTTGTGGATTCTGCTCCCTGTGGGTGGGGCTGGACCAGTGGCTTGTCAATGTTTCTTGGTTAGGGGAACTTGTGTCTGTGTTCTGGTGGGTGGAGCTGTATCTCTTATCTCTGGAGTGCAATGAAGTGTCCAGTAGTTTGTTTTGGGGTTTCTGCTGGGCTTGGTATGAAAGACGGGCAGCCCATCTTTCAATATTCAGTGTTGTCTTCTTATTTTGTTGCAGAGTTAGCATAGTGTATCTTGCACTGGAGCTTGCTGTCTCTTGGGTGGAGCTTGGTTTCAGTATAGGTATGGATACTTTTGGGTGGGCTCTTGTCTATTAATGTTGCCTGGAGTCAGAGGTCTCTGATGTTCTGAAGTTCTGGAGTTAAGTCTCTTGCATCTGTGTTTCAGTCCCCCTCTTACAGTAGCTTCAAGACTTCACCATCCATACATCATAGAAGATAAAACCCCTAGGTTAATGGTGAAACACCTCTCCACAGCCACGAACACTCAGAGAGATTCACAGAGTTATATCGAGATGAGAAGAGGGAGGAAGAAGATAGAAGTGACGTGGGGGGTGGTGCGGGGGGGAGAGATAGAAGTGACCGGGGAGGGAAAAGGGAGAGTCAAAATGGGAAAGATAAATCAAGTCAATAATCAAATCCCTAAGTGAAAATGGATACTGAAGATTAGATGGATACTGAAGGTACAAAATTACTAACAAATATTAAAAAGCAAAGATTAAAAACCTAGAATACAGGTTAGATGCTCAAAAATACAATATAAAAAGTATAAAACAAAATTGATCACAAAAATTAAAAAATATATATGAAATTTATTTTAAAATATAAGTTTTTTTTCCTTAGTTAACAGTAGGCTATAAAAATGAAAGATAAAGGAGTAATAAAGAACTAAAATTTAAAAAAACTAAAAAGTGATAACAGTAAATACACCTAGGAATTTCTCTGGAGCTCTTGTGGGCAATGTGGGGTCAGTTCAGTGTCAGACTGTCCATTTTTCTAGTCTGTAACTTGTTCTTGAGGTCTATAGTTGCAAGTCAATGCACAGTTTCAGCATTTATTGCAGGGTTTTAAACTGTTGCACCTGTCACTTCCATGGCAGTCTCCTCTTCTTTGTTTATTTTGGCACCCTCTGTTTGCAAGTCTCTTCAGTGTCTAATTTCCACCCTGACATGAGGGGGCGAAAGGGACCATTTATTCGTGGTCATCTGTTCAGCTGTTTGTGGAAAGGGAGGGACAATGCAAATAAATACCACTGGCATGTGTGGGGAGTGCTTATATTGGATGGACCACACTGGGTTTGCCACAGCTCAAGGTTGCATGTACTTCCTGGGTCCACACTGCTCAGGCTCCAGGGTATTCCATGAGGGTACTATTCCAAGTGAGCCCTGCATTTCGTGCACTTTCCAGGCCTAAACTGCACAGGTTCTTGGGTGTTCCATGAGGGCACAGACCCAGATGGGCTGTGTGTTTTGAGCCCTTCACAGGTCTAAGCTACTGAAGCAACTGGGTGCTTGGCGAGTGGATTGTCCCAGGTGGACTGTGCATCTTATTCACCTCCCCAGTCCCAGCCTCTTGCTTTATCGGGTGCACCATGAGCACAGTCCCAGGTGTGCCGTATGTCTCCTCTGGGGAGCTGATCTCAGGCTGTGACACTCTTGTCTGATGTGAACCACCAGGATCCCAGGAAGACGTGCTTAACAACTGGCAGCCTGCTCACAGTTTGGTGGGAAATGCACTCTCTGGGCTGAGATTGTAGTGGCCCTTTGACTTCCAGCTCTGGCTGTGGCACACCTGCCTCTTTGCTTCCAGGGATGGAGGGCCCTAAATGGCAGCCAGCTTGCGCTCCTTTGGTATTCACTAGGGCACAATCCTTTGGTCTCTGCGTGCACCAGGGGTCACTATGCAGTGTTAGAGACTTTAGTGAGAAATGTCCTTTTTTTTTTTTTTTCCTCTCTGGCAATCCCACAGTTTGGGTTGCTATGTCAGATTAGCCCCTTCATACTGTCCTCAGGGCATTCAAGCCTGTTCCTTACCTTAAAGACGGATGATGCAGTCCATACCTCCCTGCCCAGCCCCCACTTGCTGCTGGCAGATGTAGGTATCTCCACTGGTAGTTAGGCGCATATTTTGTGTTTTTTTTTTTTTTTTTCTTCTTCTGGCTATGTTGCCCTCTGAGATTTCAAGGCTCCCCACAGACACTCCTGTGAGAGGGTTTCCTATTGTGTGGAAACACCTCCTCTATCACTACTCCCTCCCCAGGATGTGTCTCTGTCCCTAATTCCTTTGTCTCTGTTTTCATCTTTTGTATTTTGTCTTACCTTCTTTTGAAGAGATTGAGCTGCCTTTCTGGGTATCTGGTGTCCTCTGCCAGCATTCAGAAGTTGTTTTGTGGAAGTTGCTCCACATTCAAATGATCATTTGATAAATTTGTAGGGAGAAAGTGGTCTCCCTGTCCTATTCCTGTGCCATCTTGGGACTGCCCCCACCTGGAGTAAGGCTTTAAAATCAGCTTAATAAATATTCTCAAAAAAGAGGAGATGACATTGGCAATATGGAACAGGGACAAAACACAGCCAAGAAGACCCAAGTAGATATCCCAGCACTAAAGAGAAAAACCACAAGACCTAAATGGCACATCTTGTGCTAAAACTCATCATACTAAATCAACATTTAATACCTGGCTTACTTGCAGTTTCAACCTGCACCAGAAATGTAATGTTAACCAACCTGTTTGGGCTTTTTTGGTCAGCATCAATGAAGTAATCCACTACATGGGTCCTTCCCATCTCTCAGAGGAAGAAGAAGCATCTGCAGGGTAAAACCATCGCCAAATTCCTTCCTGTCAAAAACAAAATGTTCTGGCCTAAAAGTAATCCTTTTTTTTTCCTTTTGCTAATAGCTCCCCCGCCCCACCCTTCTTCCTATGAAACCTTTCATTTGTAAAACCACTTATAGATATTAGTGCCTTTCTAGCGACTGAGTGGCTTCACTTTCACTTTTCGCTTTCATGCATTGGAGAAGGAAATGGCAACCCACTCCAGTGTTCTTGCCTGGAGAATCCCAGGGACAGGGGAGCCTGGTGAGCTTCCGTGTATGGGGTCGCACAGAGTCGGACACGACTGAAGCGACTTAGCAGCAGCAGCAGCAGTGGCTAGATAGGATGCTGCCTAATTTAATGAATCACTTAATTAGATCTTCAAATTTACTCAGATGAACTTTACCTTTTAATATTGAGTATAAAAATATAATAGTTGAAAATTGGATTCAATAGACATGGAGTTCAGTTCAGTTTAGTCACTCAGTCATGACCAACTCTTTGCAATCCCATGGACTGTAGCATGCCAGGCTTCCTTGTCCATCACCAACTCCTGTAGCTGGCTAAAACTCAGGTCCATCAAGTCAGTGATGCCATCCAACCATCTCATCCTTTGTCATCCCCTTCTCCTGCTTTTAATCTTTCCCAGCATCAGGGTCTTTTCCAGCGAGTCAGTTCTTCACATCAGGTGGCCAATGTACTGGAACTTCAGCTTCAGCATCAGTCCTTCCAATGAATATTCAGGACTGATTTCCTTTAGGATTGACTGATTTGATCTTGCTGTCCAAGGGACTCTCAGGAGTCTTCTCCAACACCACAGTTCAAAAGCATCAATTCTTCAACACTCAACTTTCTTTATGGTCCAACTCTCACATCCATACATGACTACTGAAAAAACAATAGCTTTGACTATATGGACCTTTGTCGGCAAAGTAATGTCTCTGCTTCTAATATGCTGTCTAGGTTGGTCATAGCTTTTCTTCCAAGGAGCATGCAACTTTTAATTTCATGGCTGCACTCACCATCTGCAGAGATTTTGGAGCCGAGAAAAATAAAGTTTGTCACTGTTTCCCCATCTATTTGCCATGAGGTGATGGGACCAGATGCCATGATCTTTGTTTTTTGAATGTTGAGTTTTAGGGGAGCCTTTTCACTCTCCTCTTTCACTTTCATCAAGAGGCTCTTTAGTTCCTCTTTTCTTTCTGCCATTAGGGTGGTGTCATCTGCATATCTGAGATTATTTATATTTCTCTGGACAATCTTTATTCCAGCTTGTGCTTAATCCAGCCTGGTATTTCACATGATGTACTCTGCATAGTGAAAAAGTTGGCTTAAAGCTCAACATTCAGAAAACGAAGATCATGGCATCTGGTCCCATCACTTCATGGGAAATAGATGGGGAAACAGTGGAAACAGTGGCAGACTTTATTTTTGGGGGCTCCAAAATCACCGCAGATGTTGATTGCAGTCATGAAATTAAAAGACGCTTACTCCTTGGAAGGAAAGTTATGACCAACCTAGATAGCATATTCAAAAGCAGAGACATTACTTTGCCAACAAAGGTCCATCTAGTCAAGGTTATGGTTTTTCCAGTGGTCATGTATGGATGTGAGAGCTGGACTGTGAAGAAGGCTGAGTGCCAAAGAATTGATGCTTTTAAACTGTGGTGTTGGAGAAGACTCTTGAGAGTCTCTTGGACTGCAAGGAGATCCAACCAGTCCATCCTAAAGATCAGTCCTGGGTGTTCTTTGGAAGGAGTGATGCTAAAGCTGAAACTCCAATACTTTGGTCACCTCATGGGAAAATTTGACTCATTGGAAAAGACCCTGATGCTGGGAGAGATTGGGGGCAGGAGGAGAAGGGGACGGCAGAGGATGAGATGGCTGGATGGCATCACCGACTTGATGGACATGAGTTTGAGTAAACTCCGGGAGTTGGTGATGGACAGGGAGGCCTGGCGTGCTGTGATTCATGAGGTTGCGAAGAGTCGGACACGACTGAGCAACTGAACTGACTGACTGACTGACTGATTCTGCATATAAATTAATAAGCTGGGTGACAGTATACAGCCTTGACGTACTTCTTTCCCAATTTGGAACCAGTACATTGTTTCATGTCTGGTTCTAACTGTTGCTTCTTGACCTGCATGCAGATTTCTCAGGAGGCAGGTAAGGGGATCTGGTATTCCCATCTCTTTAAGACATGGCATTAGGCAGAAGGAATACAGACAATAATTACAAATCTGGGATGTCAGCTCAAGAAATTCTCCTAGAAGCATAGAGTTAAGGCTCTGGGTCTCCTCTAGTTTGTACCAAATCCAGGAGTATTTGATTGAGATAAATTTCTGGGCCCAAAATAGAGTCACTCCTACTCAAGGTGGAAGGTGCACATCAACACACTGAAATGTAGGTAACTTTCACATCCTTGTATATGCTCCACTTGTTGAGAAACTCAGTATATCTAGTCAATTGAAAGTAGTTGTCTCTCAGTCTGGCAAATCCCAAAATGCCAAGCCAACTCTGGGTTCTGTACTTATTTCTTTGTTCTTCATTTTCCCAAAAATGATTTTTGCTGGAGTATAGTTGCTTTACAATGTTCTGTTGGTTTCTACTGTACAGCCATGCTGGAGAAGGAAATGGTATTCCACTCCAGTATTCTTGCCTGGAGAATTTCATGGACAGAGGAGCCTGGCAGGTTGCAGTCCATACAATCTATCTTGCTGCTATATGTATATGTATATCCTCTCTTTTTTGGATATTTATACATATAATCCCCCTTTTTTGCATCTCCTTCTCATTTAGATCACCACAGAACATTGAGTAGAGTTACCCAAGATATATAGAAGGTTCTCATTAGTTACTTGTGTTGTACATAGCATCAACAGTGTATATATATATCAATATCAATCTCCCAAATCATCCCATCCCTACTTTTCTGTTTTGGTGACAGTACATTTGTTCTCTATGTCTGTGTCTCTATTTCTGCTTTGCAAAGGAGATCACCTATACCATTTTTCTGGATTCCACACATATGTGTGCATATATGCTATTTGTTTTTCTCTTTCTTTAAATTTTTAAAAAAATTTTATTTATTTTAATTAGAGGCTAATTACTTTAATTAGAGGCTAATTACTTTGTGGTGGTTTTTGCTATACATTCACATGAATCAGTCATGGGAGTACATGTGTTCCCCATCCTGAACCCCCTCCCACCTTCCCCACCCATCCCATCCCTCAGGGTCATCTCAGTGCAGCAGCTCTGAGCACCCTGTCTCATGCATCAAACCTGGACTGGCAATCTATTTCACATTTGATAATATACATGTTTCAATGTTATTCTCTCAAATCATCCCACCCTCACCTTTTCCCACAGAGTCCAAATGTCTGTTCTTTACATCTGTGTCATTTTTGCTGTCTCTCATATAGGGTCATCGTTACCATCTTTCTAAATTCCATATATATGCATTAATATACTGTATTGGTGTTTTTCTTTCTGACTTAATTCGCTCTGTGTAATAGGCTCCAGTTTCATCCACCTCATTAAACTGATTCAAATGCATTCTTTTTAATAGCTGAGTAATAGTCCATTGTGTATATGTACCACAGCTTTCTTATCCATTCGTCTGCTGATGGACATCTAGGTTGCTTCCATGTCCTGGCTATTGTAAACAGTGCTGTGATGAACATTGCAGACACATGTCTCTTTCAGTTCTCGGTGCGTATGCCCAGCAGTGGGATTGCTGGGTTATATGGCAGTTCTAGTTTTTAAAGAAATCTCCACACTGTTCTCCATAGTGGCTGTAGTAGTTTGTATTCTCACCAACAGTGTGAGAGGGTTCCTTTTCCTCTGCACCCTCTTCAGCATTTATTGTTTGTAGACTTTTTTGATAACAGCAATTCTGACTGGCATGAGATGGTACCTCATTGTGGTTTAGATTTGCATTTCTGTGATAATGAGTGATGTTGAGCATCTTTTCATGTGTTTGTTAGCCACTTGTATGTCTTCTCTGGAGAAATGTCTGTTTAGTCCTTTGGTCCATTTTTTGATTGGGTCACTTTTTTTTTTTTTTTTTTTCTGGAATTGAGCTGTAGGAGTTGCTTGTATATTTTTGAGGTTAATTCTTTGTCCATTGCTTCAGTTGCTATTATTTTCTCCCATTCTGAAGGCTGTCTTTTCACCTTGCTTATAGTTTCCTTCATTATGCAAAAGCTTTTAAGTTTAATTAGGTCCCATTTGTTTATTTTTGCTTTTATTTCCATTACTCTGGGAGGTGGGTCATAGAGGATCCTGCTATGATTTACATCAGAATGTGTTTTGCCTATGTTTCCTCTAGGAGTTTTATAGTTTTTGGTCTTACATTTAGATCTGTCATACATTTTGAGTTTATTTTTTTGTGTATGGTGTTAAAAAGTGTTCTAGTTTCATTCTTTTACAAGTGGTTGACCAGTTTTCCCAGCACCACTTGTTAAAGAGATTGTTTTTTCTCCATTGTATATTCTTGCCTCCTTTGTCAAAGATAAGGTGTCCATAGGTGTGTGGATTTATCTCTGGGCTTTCTATTTTGTTCCATTGATCTATATTTCTGTCTTTGTGCCAGTACCATACTGTCTTGATGACTGTAGCTTTGTAGTAGAGCCTGAAGTCAGGCAGATTGATTTCCCCAGTTCCATTCTTTCTCAAGATTGCTTTGGCTATTTGTTTTGCTCTTTCTGACTTACTTTAAGCTGATTGACAGTCTCTATGTCCATCCATGTCTCTACTAAAGACCCAATTTTTTGCTTTTTATGGCTGAGCAGTATTGTATATATGTATCACATATTCTTTATACATTCCTTTGTGAATGGATATCTAGGTTGCTTGCTTGTCCTAACTATTATATATAGTGCCTCAATGAGCATTAGTGTTTTTTTTGTTTTGTTTTGTTTTTAGTATTTATTTATTTATATGTTTATTTGGCTGCATCAGGTCTTAGTTGCATCATGTCAGATCTTCATTGTGCCATGAAGGATCTTCTGTTTTGCACGGACTCTCTAGTTATGGTGTACAAACTTTAGCATGTAGCAGCTCCATATGTGCTGCGTGTGCACTTTAGTTGCTCTGGGGCATGTGGGATCTTAGCTTCCCAACCAGGGAATGAACCCCATCCCCTGAATTACAAGGCAGACTCTTAACCACTGGACCACCAGGAAAGTTTCCCATGTGACTTTCTGAATTATTATTTTCTCTGGGTATATGCCTAGCAGTGGCAATTCTGGATCTCAGTTCTTGCTGTTCTTCATGGGTTTCCTAGGTGGCTCAATGGTGAAAGCATCCTCCTGCAAAGCAGGAGATGCAGGTTTGATCCCTGGGTTGGGAAGATCCCTTGGGGAAGGAAATGGCAACCCACTGAAGTATTCTTGCCTGGGAAATCCCATGGACAGAGGAGTTTTGTGGGCTACAATCTATAGTGTCACAAAATAATCAGACACAACTTAATGCATAAACAATAATACTGTTTTCCATAGTGGTTGCATCCATTAACATTCCAACCAACTGTGCAAGAAGTTTCCCTTTTCTACACAACCTCTCCAGCATTTATTCCTTGTAAATTTTTAAATGTGCATTCTGATGTATGATATAAATGAGACTTCATTGTAGTTTTGATTTGTATTTCTCTAATGATTAGTGATGTTGAACATCTTTTCATGTGCTTATTGGCCATCTGTATGACTTTGGAGAGATGTCTAGGTCTTCTGCCCATGTTTTGATTGGGTTGTCTGTTTTTTGATACTGAGCTGCTTTAAGTATTTTTATATGTTGGACATTAATTTTTTGTCAGTTGCTTTGTTTGAAATTTTTTTCTCTCATTCTGAAGATTGTTGTTTCATCTGGTTTATAGTTTACTTTGCTGTGCAAAAGCTTTTAAATTTAATTAGGTCCCATTTATTTATTTTTATTTTCATTACTGTAGAAGGTGGGTCAAAAAATGTCTTGCTGCCATTTATGTCAAAAAGTGTTCTGATTATGTGTACCTGTAAAAGTTTTATAGTATCTGGCCTTAGATTCAGGTCTTTAATATATTTTGAGTTCATTTATGTGTATGGTGCTAAGGAGTGTTCTAATTTCATTCTTTTACATGTAGCTTTACATGTCCAGTTTACCTAGCATCACTTATTGAAGAGGTTGTCTTTAATTCATTATATAGTCTTGCATCCTTTGTCATAAATTAGGTGACCAGAGTTATGTGGGTTTATGTCTGGGCTTTCTATCTTGTTCCATTGGTCTATATTTCTGTTTTTGTGTCAGTATGATACTGTCTTGATGACTCTAACTTTGTAGTATAGTCTGAAGTCAGCAAAATTGATTCCTCCAACTCCATTTTTCTTTCTCAAGATTGCTTTGGCTATTTGGGGACTTTTGTGTTTCCATGCTGTGCTGTGCTTAGTCACTCAGTCATGTCTGACTGGTGACACCATGGACAGTAACCTGCCAGGCTCCTCTGTCCATGGGGATTCTCCATGCAAGAATACTGGAATGGGTTGCCCTACACTCCTCCAGGGAATCTTTCCAATCCAGGGATGGAACCCAGGTATACGAATTGTGAAAGTTTTTGTTCTAGTTCTGTGAAAAATGCCATTGGAAATTTGGTAGGGATGCACTGAATCTGTAGTTTGCTTTGAGAAGTATAGTAATTTTCACAATATCAGTTTTTTCAACCCAAGAATATGGTATATCTCTCCATCTATTTGTGTTGTCCTTGATTTTTTCATCACTGTCTTATAGTTTTCTGTATACAGGTCTTTTGAATCCTCAAGTAGGTCTTTTCCTAGACATTTTATTTATTTTTTGCTGCAATGGTGAATAGGACTATTTCCTTAATTTCTCTTTTTTGATTTTTTGTTGTGAACATATAGAAATGCAAGGGATTTCTGTGTATTAATTTTGTATCCCCCCAAAGAAAACAGAAATAAAATTCATTTTGTATCCTGAAAGTTTACTAAATTCATTGATTAGCTCTAGTAGTTTTCTGGTGGCATCTTTAGAGTTTTCTATGTATAGTATCAAGGGGGTTCCCTGGTGGCTCAGATGGTAAAGAGTCTGCCTACAGTGAAGGAGACCTGGGTTTGAACCTGGGTTTGAAAGATCCCCTGGAGAAGAGAATGTCAACCCATTCCAGTATTCTTGCCTGGAGAATCCCATAGACAGAGTAGTCTGGTGGGCTATAGTCCTTGGGATGGTAGAGAGTCAGACACGCCTGAGCAACTAACACACATACATACACGTGACATATCATGTTATCTCCAAATAGTGTAAGTTTTACTTCTTCTTTTCCAATCTTGATTCCTTTTATTTCTTTTTCTTCTCTGATTGCTGTGGCTAGCACTTCCAAAACTATGTTGAATAATAGTGGTGAGAGTGGGCACCCTTGTCTTGTTCCTAATTTTAGAGGAAATGCTTTCAGTTTTTCACCATTGAGAATAATGTTTGCTGTGAGTTTTTCGTATATGACATTTATTGTATTGAGTCTTCCCTAATAGCTCAGCTGGTAAAGAATCTGCCTGGAATGCAGGTGACACCGGTTCAATTCCTGGGTTGGGAAGATCCCCTGGAGAAGGGATAGGCTACCTACTCCAGTATTCGTGGGCTTTCCTGATGGCTCAGCTGGTAAAGAATCTGCTTGCAATGTGGGAGGCCTGGGCTCAATCCCTGGATTGGGAAGATCCCCTGGAGAAGAGAACAGCTACCCACTCTAGTATTCTGGCCTGGAGAATTACATGGACTACATAGTCCATGAGGTTGCAAAGAGTTGGATATGATTGAGCGACTTTCACTTCACTTTATTATGTTGAGATAAGTTCCTTCTAGACCTACTTTTTTTTCTAGACCTGACAGTTTCTAGAAGGTAGGTTCCTTCTAGACCTACTTCTAGACCTGACAGTTTTTTTTTTTTTAATCATAAATGAGTGTTGAATTATGTTGAAAGCTTTCTCTACATCTACTAAGATGATCATATGCTTTCTATTTTTTAATACATTGTATCAAATTGATTTGTGTATTTTAAAGAACCCTTGCATCCCAGGGATAAATCCTACAGATCATGGTGTATGATCCTTAAGGTGTTTTTTGGATTATATTTGTTAGCATTTTGTTGAGGATTTTTATGACTATGTTCATCAGTGATATTTGTCTGTAATTTTCTTTTTTTGTGCAATATCTTTGGTTGGTTTTGTTATCAGGGTGATGATGGCCTTGTAGAATGAGCATGGAAGTATTCTTCTCTCTGCAGTTTTATGAAAGAGTTTGAGAAGAATGAGTGTTAGCTCTTCTCTAAATGTTTGATAGAGATCACTTGTGAAAACCTGTAACCATCTGGGCCTGATCTTTTGTTTGTTGGAAGTTGTAAATCTCAGTTTCAATTTCATTTCTTGTGGCTGATCTGTTCATATTTTCTATCTCTTCCTGGTTCTGTTTTGAAAGGTTAAATTTTTCTAAGAATCTGTCCTTTTCTTCCATGTTGTTCATCCTATTAGCATATGGTTTTTTATAGTAGTCTGTTACGATGCTTTGTATTTCTCTGGTGCAGAGAAGGCAATGGAACCCCACTCCAGTACTCTTGCCTGGAAAATCCCATGGATGGAGGAGCCTGGTAGGCTGCAGTCCATGGGGTTGCGAAGTGTCGGACACGACTGAGCAACTTCACTTTCACCTTTCACTTTCATGCATTGGAGAAGGAAATGGCAACCCACTCCAGTATTCTTGCCTGGAGAATCCCAGGGACGGGGGAGCCTGATGGGCTGCCGTCTACAGGGTCACACAGAGTCTAACACTACTGAAGTGACTTAGCAGCATTTCTCTGGTGTCAGTTATAACTTCTCCTTTTTCATGTCTAATTTTATTGATTTGAGTTTTCTCCTTTGTTTTTCTCTTGATACGTCAGGCTAAAGTTTTTTCAGTTGTATTTATCTTCTCTAATAACCAGCTTTTAATTTTGTTGATCTTTCCTATTCTTTTTTATTTCATTTATTTATGATTTGATCTTTATGATTTTTTTCCTTCTACTAACTTTGGGGCTTTTTTGTTCTGTTCTTCTTTCTCTAGTTGTAAAGATGGATTGTTTATTTAAGCTTTTGCTTGTTTCTTGAGATAGAAATGTATTGCTATAAACTTCCCTTTTCTAACTGCTTTTGCTGGACATCCCATAGGTTTTGGATAGTCATGCTTTCATGGTCACTTCTTTCTAGGTATTTTTTAATTTTCTCTTTGATTTCTTCAGTGATTTCTTGGTTATTTAGTAGCATATTGTTTTACCTCCAAATATTTTGATTTTTACAATTTTTTTTTCCTTTCTTCTTGTACTTGAGTTCTAATATCGTAGGGTTGTGGTCTGAAAAAATGCTTGATATGATTTCAATTTTCTTAAATTTACCAAGGCTTGATTGATGACCCAAGATGTAATCCATCCTGAAAAATGTTCCATGTACACTTGAGAAAGAAGTGTATTCTGTTATTTTTGGATGGAATGTCCTATAAATATCAATCAAGTCTATCTGGTCTAATCCATTATTCAAAGCTTGTGTTTCTAATTAATTTTTCATCTGCAATGATCTATTCATTGGTGTAAGTGGAGTGTTAAAGTCCCCCATTGTTATTATTCTTGTTGATTTCCCTTTGTATGGCTGTTAGCATTCAACTTATATTTTGAGGTGTTCCTAATGTTGGGTCAGGCAGAAAGTGGAATCAGTGACATTTTACTTTCTTGTACTTCACCATTACAGATGGTGATTGTAGCTATTAAATTTAAAGATGCTTGCTCCTTGGAAGGAAAACTATGACAAACCTAGACAGCGTATTAAAAAGCAGACACATTGCTTTGCCAACAAAGATCCGTATAGTCAAAGCTATGTTTTTTCCAGTAGTCATGTATGAGACTACTGAGTAGTCCAATGAGAACTGGACCATAAAGAAGGCTGAGAATTGAAGAATTGATGCTTTTGAATTGTGGTGCTGGAGAAGACTCTTAATTCCATTGGACTTCAAGGAAATCAAACCAGTCAATCCTAAAGGAAATCAACCCTGAATATTCAATGGAAAGACTGTTGCTGAATCCGAAGTTCCAATACTTTGGCAGTTTGATATGAAGAGCTGACTCATTGGAAAGGATTCTGATGCTACAAAAGGCTGAAGGAAAAGAAGAAGGAAGTAACAGAGGATGAGAATGTTAGATTACATGATTGACTCAATGGATTTGAGTTTGAGCAAACTTTGAGAGATAGTGTAGAATAGAGGAGGAAGTGTCTTTTAATTTCATGGCTGCAGTCACTATCTGC
This sequence comes from Tragelaphus eurycerus, assembly GCA_935064755.1. NCBI lineage: Eukaryota > Metazoa > Chordata > Mammalia > Artiodactyla > Bovidae > Tragelaphus > Tragelaphus eurycerus. The sequence continues at coordinate 308,563 of CAKXYN010000126.1, read as the reverse complement.
AGTGATTTTGGAGCCCTCCCCAAATAGTCTGTCACTGTTTCCATTGTTTCCCCATCTATTTCCCATGAAGTGATGGGACCAGATGCCATGATCTTAGTTTTCTGAATGTTGAGTTTTAATTCAACTTTTTCACTCTCTCATTTTCATCAAGATGCTCTTTAATTCTTCTTTGGTTTCTGCCTTATATGTGGTGTCATCTGTTTATCTGAGGTTATTGATATTTCTCCCAGCAATCTTGATTCTACCTTGTGTTTCATCCAGCCAAGCGTTTCTCATGATGTATTCTACATATAAGTTAAATAAGCAGGGTGACGATATACAGCCTTGATGTACTCCTTTCCTGATTTGGAACCAGTCTCTTGTTCCATGTCCCTAACCTGTCTTTCTGGCTTTTCATTGTTAGTGTATAGGATGCACAGGATTTCTGTGTATTAATTTTATATCTTATGACTTTACTATATTCATTGATTAGTTCAAATAATTTTCTGGTAGCCTTTTGGGGTTTTCTATGCATAGTATCATGTCATCTCCAAACAGTGAGAGTTGTACTTCTTTTCCAATCCGGAGCCCTTTCATTCCAATAAATTTTTTCTATGATTACTATGGCTAGGACTTCTAAAACTGTATTGAATAATAGTGGTGAGAGTGGGCACCCTCGTCTTGCTGCTGATGTTTCAGTGTTTCGTCACTGAGAAAGCTTGATGTGGGTTTGTTGTGTATGACCTTTATTATTTTTAGTTATGATCCTTCTATGCCTACTTTCTGGATAGTGTTTATCATAAATGGGCATTAAATACCGTCGATCCTTGTCTGCATCTATTGAGATGATTGTATGGTCTTTATATTTCAGTTTGTTAATATGGTGTATCACATTGATTCATTTGTGTATGTTGAAGAATTTTTGCCTCCCTGGGATAAAGCCCACTTGATCACAACATATGATCCTTTTAACATGTTGTTGGAAGCTGTTTGCCAGAATTTTGTTGAGAATTTTTGCATGTATGTTTGTCAGTGATATTGGCTTGGTATTTTCTTTTGCTTTTGTGTGTGTGTGTGTGTGTGTGTATGTGTGGTATCATTGTCTGGTTTTGGTGTTAGCGTGATGATGGCCTTGTTGAATAACTTTGGGAGTTTTTCTTCCTCTGCAATTTTCTGGAAGAGATTGAGCAGAATAGGTGTTAGCTCTTCTCTAAACTTTTGGTAGAAATTGCCTATGAAGCCATCTGGTCCTGAGTTTTTTTTGGTTGTTGTTGGTGGTGGAAACTTTTTTTTATTATAGCTTCAATTTCCATGCTTGTGATTGGTCTGCTCATGTTTTCTATTTTTTTTGGTTCAGTTTGGAAGGTTATACTTTTCCAAGATTTTGTCCATTTCTTGGACGTTGTCTGTTTTACTGGCATATGATTGCTCATAGTGGCCTCTTATGATCCTTTGTATGTCTGCTTTGTCTGTTGCAAACTTCTTCTTTTTCATTTCTGATTTTATTGAGTCTTCTTTTTTTCTCAATGAGTTTGGCTAAAGATTTGCCAGTTTTTTTTTTAGCTTCTCAAATAATCAGCTTTTTGTTTTATTGATCTTTGTTATTGTTTCCATTTCTTTTTCATTTATGTCTACTCTGATCTTTATGGTTCCTTTCCTTCTACTAACTTCAGGGTTTTTTGATTCTTCTTTTGTTAGTTGCTTTAGATTTAGGGTTAGTTAGTTTATTTAATGTTTCTCTTATTTCTTAAGCTAGGCTTATATTGCTATAAATTTCCCTCTTAGCCTTGCCTTTACTGCATCCCATACATTTTGTGTCTTCAATTTCATTTACTTCTAGATATTTTTTATTTCCTCTTTGATTTCTTCAGTGGCTTTTGGTTATTCGAAAGTGTATTGTTTAGCCTCATGTGTTTGTGTTTTTATAGATTTTTTCCCTTATAGTTAATATTTAATTGTATAAAGTTGTGATCAGAAAAGATGCTTGAAATGATTTCAATTTTTAAAAATTTACTAAGGCTTAGTTTGTGACCCAAGATGTGATTTCTTGGAGAATGTTCCATGTGCTCTTGAGAAAAAAGTGAAATCTACTGTTTTTGGATGAAATGCTCTGTAGTTATCAATTAGGTTCAGCAGATGCAATGTATCATTTAAAGCTGTGTTTATTAATTTTCTGTTTGGATAATCTGTCTATTGGTGTGAGTGGGATCTTAAAGTCCCCCATTATTATTGTGTTACTGTCAATATACCATTTAATAGTCATTAGCATTTACCTTATGTATTGAGGTGCTCCTATGTTGGGTGTGTGTGTGTGTGTTGGTGTGTGTATTAATAATTTTTATGTTTTCTTCTTGGATTGATCCCTTGATCATAATGTAGTGTCCTTCCTTGTCTCTTGTTAACAGTCTTTATTTTAAAGTCTATTTTTCCTTATTTGAGTATTGCTACTCCCATTTTTTTGATTTCCATTTACATGCTATATTTTTTTCCAGCCCTTCACTTTCAGTTTGTATGTGTATCTAGGTCTGAGGTAGGTCTCTTATAGCCAGCATATATAGGGGTCCTGTTTTGTATCCATTCAGACAATTTGTGTCTTTTAGTTGGAGCATTTAATCCATTTACATTTAAGGAAATTATTGATATGTATTCAGTGAGGGCTCAGATGGTAAAGAATCTGCTGGCAATGCAGAAGACTGGGGTTCGATCCCTATGCAGGAGGATCCCCTGGAGAAGGGTATGGCTACCCACTTCAGTATTCTTTCCTGGAGAATTCTATGGACAGAGGAACCTGGTTGGCTACAGATAATGGGGTTGCAAAGAGTCAGACAAAACTGAGAGATGAACACACACACATGATCCTATTGTTATTTATTTTATTGTTTTGTGTTTGTTTTTTAAAGCCTTTTCTTTCCTTTGAATTTCCTGTCTAGAGAAGTTTAAGTGTTTATTGTAACACTGGTTTACTGGTGCTGAGTTCTGTTAATTTTTGCTTATCTGTAAAGCTTTTGATTTCACTCTTGAATCTGGATGAGATCTTTGCTGGATAGAATATTCTTGGGTATAGGTTTTTTTCCTTTTCATCACTTTAAGTATATCCTGCCACTCCCTTCTGGCCTGAAGAATTTCTGCTGAGAGATCAGCTATTAGCCTTATGGGGATTCCCTTGTATATTATGTGTTGCTTTTTCCTGCTGCTTTTAATATTTGTTATCTGTGTTTAATTTTCTTTAGTTTGACTAATAAGCATCTTGCTGTGTTTCTTCTTGAGTTTATCTCATATGGGATTCTCTGGGCTTCCTGGTCTTGGGTGGCTATTTCCTCTCCCATGTTATGAAAGTTTTTGACTGTAATCTTCTCAAATATTTTGTCATAGGCTTTCTTTTTTCTCTTCTTCTTCTCTGACCCAGATAATTTGAATGTTGGTTCACTTAGTGTTGTCTTGGAGGTCTCTGAGACTGTTGTCATTTCTTACATTCTTTTTTCTTTTTTCTACTCTGCTTGTTATTTCCACCATTCTATCTTCCAGCTCACTTATCTTTTCTTCCACCTCAGTTATTCTGCTATTATTTCCCTCGAGTGTATTTTAAAATTTCAGTTATTCTATTGTTCATTGCTGACTGTCTGTTCTTTATTTCTTTTAGGTCCTTGTTAAACATTTCTTGTATCTTCTTGCTCCATTCCTCTATTCTATTTATCTGTGCCTCCATTTTACTTCTGAGATTTTTGATTGTGTTCACTATCATTACTCTGAATTTATTTTCAGATAGACTTCCTGTTTCCTTTTTCTTTGTTTGGTCTTATGGATTTTTACCATGTTCCTTCATCTGCTGCATATTTCTCTGTCTTTTTGTTTTGTTTGATTTATTGTATTTGGGGTCTCCTTTGTGCAGGCTGGAAAGTCATAGCTCCTCTTAACTGTGGACGCTGTCCCCTGTGGGTGGACTTGGACCAGTGCCTTGTGAAAGTTTCATGGTTGGGGGAACTTGTTTCTGTGTTCTGGTGGGTAGAGCTGGATCTTGTCTCTCTGAAGGGCAATATGATCATGTTCAAGTAGTGTGTTTTTGGTGTCTTTGGGCTTGTTATGGCTTTGGGCAGCCTGTCTTCTAATTGGCAGCGTTGTGTTCATATTTTGTTCTTGCTGAAACTTTGGTGTGAGGCATCTGACACTGAAGCTCAGTAGCTGTTGGGTAGACTTGGTCCTAGTGTTGAGATGGATGCCTTTTAGGAGAGCTGGCCTCAATTTATGTTCCATAGGGACAAGACTTCTTTGGTGGTCCACAGTCCTGGACCCAGTTCTCCTACCTCCGTGGTTCATGTGTGACCCTTACTATAGCACCAAGGCTTCAGAGGCCACACTACACAGAAGAAAAAACCACAAGAGTAATGATGACAGCAAAACTCAACAGCTCAGAACACCCAAAAAAACACACACTTACAAAGAGAAAAAAAGAGGGAAGAAAAAAATAAAAAACAGGAGTCAAAAAAGGAGAGAGAAGTCAAGACAATAGGTAAACTCATGAGTGAAAATTAATACTAAAAACTAGACTAGCAAAAAAAAAGAAAAAAAATAAAAAACATGTGAAAAATGCAATATGACTAGAGAATACTGTAAATAGGAAACTAAAATAAAATGAGTTTATTTAAAAATAAGATGTTTAAAAAGGAAAAAGTAGGTTATAAAAATAAAAATTAAAGGAATAATACAGAAGAAACAACATTAGAACAATATGAAAAAGGGAAAAAATATAGAGTGATAGTAAGAAGAATGTCTTTCTGATTCCTCTGCTGACCTCTCCATGCATGTGCTTCAGTCAATCTGCCTACTCAGAAAGTCCTCCAATATTTTAGAGAGTGTTTCCGGACCTCTTGTGGGCAGTGTGGTGTCAGCTCAGGCTCAGATCTTGCCTTACTCTTCTTGAACTTGCTCTCAAAGTTCACATTTGTTTCCAAAGTCCAGTCTCAGGCTAACTGCAGGGATTTAATCTGCTCTAACCGAGGCTCAGGAGCAATTTCCCCGTCTCTCCTTTGCTCATACAGCCCCTGGTGCTTCACTTTGGGTTTGGCCCTGCCTCTGTTTGTAGGTCACACTCTGGTAGCAGTTCCCTGCCCAGACATGAGGGGGCAAAAGTAGCAGCTTATTAAGGCTCATTTGCTCAGTCGGGTTGGGGAGAGGGAGAGATAAGGCAGACACAGTTGGTGTGTGTGAGGAGTACCCACTGCAGCAGAGATCTGTGGGAAGTTGCCACAGTCTGAGGTGGGTCGTGTGTTTCCCTAGGGGAGTTGGCACTGGGTTGTGTGTTTGTCAGAGCGGCCAGGCTGCTCAGGATCCCAGGAAGGTGTGGGCAGCATCCCATGCCCCATCACAGCTTTGTGGCAGCTGTGATCCCTGAGGTTGAGATCCTAGTGGCCTCGCAGTCAAGTGGCTTGTGTTCCCCCCACTCTGGTTTCACAAACTGCAGCTGTGCTTTCTTCTGCCTTTTGCATTCATGCCAGCTTTTTACCTCTGGAGTTGCAGACTGAAGCCGGCTTGTCCCACCTAATGAAAGTGAAAGTCGCTAAGTTGTATCCCACTCTCTGCAAACCCATGGATTACACAGTCCACGGAATTCTCCAGGCCAGAATACTGGAGTGGGTAGCTGTTCCCTTCTCCAAGGGATCTTCTCAACCCAGGGATCGAACTCAGGTCTCCTGCATTGCAGATGGATTCTTTACCAGCTGAGCCACCACAAAGGTTGTGTCCTGCATTCTGCCAGAGTGCAGAGTTAGAGCCTTCCAGCTGGCAATGATCTCTTGCCTCCAGGCTTTTCCCTGAGCCCTCTCAGCTATGTCATACTAGTCTCCTCAGAGTATCTTTGCAGCAGTGAATCCTGGCCTTCTCCCTGGGGTCCGACCTCTGAATTCAGAGCCTCAGCACCCAGCCCCAACTCACCTTAAGGCACGTTGGCTGGGCAGTGCTATTCAGCAACAATCTTTGGTGAATTTTCTCAATTTTGCCTACCACATATCTGTTGCTGTGTTTCCCTCTGAAGTTCCAAAGTTCCCCTCTGACTCCACCTGTGAGGAGGTTTCCAAGCGTGCAGAAACTTTTCCTCCTTCATGACTCCCTCCTTAGAACATAGGTCTCCGTGAAATCCTATGTCTTCTTTTTAATCTTTATTTTTTGTCCTATATTATTCTGAGGAGATTGGCTTGCCTTTTTGAGAAGTCTGGAGTCTTTTGTCAGCATTCAGAAGATGTGCCGCAGGAGTTGTTCCACAGGCAGTTGAATTTCTGATGTATTTGTAAGGGGGAAGGTGATCTCCCCATTTTATTCCTCCACCATCTTGAAAATCCCCCCTCCTCAGTCTTTAAAGTCTATTTTGTCTGAGTATTTCTAGTCCAGCTTTCTTTTGATTTCCATTTGCATGGAATATCTTTTTCATCCTCTCATTTTCAGTCAGTATGTCTGAAATTTGTCTCTTGTAGACAGCTGCTGCTGCTGCTAAGTCGCTTCAGTCGTGTCCGACTCTGTGCGATCCCATAGACGGCAGCCCACCAGGCTCCTCCATCCCCGGGATTCTCCAGGCAAGAATACTGGAGTGGGTTGCCATTTCCTTCTCCAATGCATGAAAGTGAAAAGTGAAAGTGAAGTCGCTCAGTCGTGTCCGACTCTTAGCGACCCCATGGACTGGAGCCTCTAGCCCCATGGACAGGCTCCTCCATCCATGGGATTCTCCAGGCAAGAGCACTGGGCAGCATATATACTTAAAAAAAAAAATCCATTCAACCAGTCTGTGTCTTTTGGTTGGTGCATTTAATCCATTTAACTTAAGCTAATTATCAATAAGAATGTTCCTATTACCATTTTCTTAATTGTTTTAAGTTTGTTTTTGCAGGTATTTTACTTCTGTAGTATTTCCCACCTAGAGAAGTTCCTTTAGCAATTGCTGTAAAGCTGCTTTGGTGGTGTTGAGTTCTCTTAGCTTTTACTTATCTGTAAAGCTTTTGATTTCTCCATCAAATCTAATAAGATCTTTCCTGGGTAGAGTAATCTTGGTTGTACATTTAAAATTTTTTTCTTGTTCCTTATTCTTTATTCTACAAAAGCTTCCTCTCTCCTGCTCTATTTCATAGTTTCTGGACTTTAGGAATGGAGACTCCCTGCTTCATGGTGTGTCAAAATTTCTTTCACCTAAATTGTCTTCTTTTAAAATCTTTTTCTTTAACATTTAAAAAATAATTTATAGGAGCAAATTCTCTCTCTCATTTGTATCTCCTCGCTATTTCTTAGATAAAAGAAATAGAGTGGTATATATTCTCTATTCTGAACTTTGTTTTCCCTTTCAGCAACTATTTCAGAGATTATTTCACAAAATGAGGTCTTCCTCATTTCCATTTATAGTTGTATACTACTGTGTAAAATTGTGTGCATGTACTACAGTTTATCCAAATTGTTACTTATTGGTAGATATTTGAATTCTTTCCCGGCTTTTACTGTAATGAGTAACTTTGTTCACTACTACTATTTAACAGTAAAAGTACTAAAACAAGAAAAAGTCACAAGAGACATTAGGACTGAAAAAAAAAAAAGAGATAAAATCAATCTATTTGAGGAAATAAAATTCATACTTTATGGCAAGATAAGACAAATTTAAATATAAAAATTTCCTCTGCCTTTTTGGGCTTCTCCCCCCTCCCCCTCGCCCTACCCCTTTACTGTGTATTATGCGTCTTCATTAACCAAACCTCCTTAGGAGATAACATTCCTTCTTAATCTTACAGGGGGTCGCGACCACCCACTATTCACTTTGTATGTGCAAATCTGATTGTATAAACTGTCAACATATAATTTCATGTATAACCCTTTGTCGTAAATATATTATAACTGTGCTTTTATCTCTAAAGGACTTCGCTCGTGGCTCAGACGGTAAAGCGTCTATTTACGATGAGGGAGACTCAGGTTCGATCCCTGGGTTGGGAAGATCCCTTGCAGAAGGAAATGGCAATCCACTCCAGTACTATTGCCTGGAAAATCCCATGGACAGAGGAGCCTGGTAGGCTACAGTCCATGGGGTCGCAAAGAGTCGGACACGACTGAGCGACTTCACGTTCACGTTGATCTCTAATGAGCACAGCAGTCCTCAGAGTTTTCTGAAAAAATGTTTCGGATTATAATCAGGTTGGTTCAAGTAAAATTTTCTATTTTCTCCCTAGATTGACTACTGATTAATTTTTTGGTTGACATATTCAATGTGGAAATATATTAGAACTAATATAAATATTTTACAAAATTGTTGGATATAAGGTCAACTTACAAAAAAATCAACACTGAAAAAAAAATCGACATTGATCCTCCAGGCCAGTAATAACAAACTTGAAAATAATTAGAATATAAGACTCTGTTGACAATAGCAATAACACTTGCACAAGAGAATGGGTAATTAAAATAAGTTGGTACAGACTGAAATAGAAGATTTGAACTAGATATTTATGCAGAGATAGATGTATCTTTAAAGTGGTGTTGAAGTGGTAGAAAAAATTGATGAAATTATGTTAAAAGTACATAAACATATAACATATTTCGTGAGGATGTGTGCCTGGTTCAGAACATAATATAAAATACATTATTGTTAGTGACATTGGTGGTCAGACATAAAGGCAAAGAGTGAAGAGATAAAATAGACCAAGAGAGGTATTTCTGCCTGGACTGATGATGATAATGTGTTAAGAGTTAGGATTATATCTAACTTAACTCCTCATCTAAGGTCAAACCAAACCAAACGTCATAAATAGACATCTCTGCAAATCCACAGGGATGAATCTCATGTTATACTGGGCAAGTGAAGATTACATAAATGGATCATTAGAAATCACATGGCATGTTGAGAAGTTGTATGACAAATTTTCCAAGCATATAGTTACTCTATTGAAATAAATTCAACAATTTGCTAAATCAGAGGTCTCTGTGCCTTAACTGAAATGGCAGATGTGATACCATGAGATCTCACTTTTTCCAGAGACATGATCATAAGAAATCAACCGGATTTTTCACATTGGATCCAGTTAGCTAAATGTAGTGGTGACTATCATGTGGTGACTCTCTCTTCCCAGTATTTAAAGTGGAAAGCAACTGTCTGTAATGTTGAGTCTCAGAAATTCATGACTGGATTATTTCTGCCTGGTGGAATATTCCACACAGATACCGCCTCCTGTTGATGAAATTTACATCAGGGCCCCTCTGGGTGATGGTGTTTAGAATGTGCATAGTCCTAAAGAAGACTGAATTTCAATTGGCTTAATTCATTTGACTAAAAATGAACTGTAGGCACTGTGGTCAAAACAAAGGTATCCAAGGGAACTGTGCTCTTTTGACTCAATGTATTATTTTTAGAACAAGCTTATTAAATGATCATCCTGTCAGTTCTCCATCTGATGCTTGATACTACTTAGTAAGTTTCCATTTAATTATGATTGAACATATTGTCTAGAAATGTCATTAAGCCAGCAACAGGGATTGTATTACCTGTTTCATTTATCAATATACTTATTAACTCCACAAATGTTTATTGAACACCGACTATGTGCCAAACATTGGTACAAGGTTGAAAAGACAGACAAATTTCCTACTCCCTGGGTCTTTCTGTCCAGTTATAGAGAGAAATTTAACATACAGATAAAAAAGACTATGTCACTGAATAATTTTAAGATGAAAGTAAAACAATATGGTGTAATAAGCAATGGGGCAGGTAGTGGGATGGCTACGGTAAGTGGAGTGAAATGGAAAGACTTTTCTGAAGAGTTAACATTTAAACTAAGATTTGAATAGCAAGAAGGAATCAGTCATAGGAAGTTTTAGGAGAAAAGCATTAAAGAATGAGGCAATGATTTAGTGCAGAGACTCAATGGCCAGAATAAGAAAGTCTTGTGCATTGAAGGAAGAAAACGTCCTTGTTTTTCCATTTTGTGAATCATATTATTTATGTAGATTATTTATTTATATTATTTACCTTGAAATGGATATCTTTTCCTTTTCCTATGTTTTCAGGTGTTCCTGGTACAACTTAGAAATTAATTCCTTATTGGTTTTATATATTGCAAACATTTTCTTTGTTGCTTTGTTGAACAGAAATCTTTAATTTTGATATAGCCAAATTTCATCAACTTTTCTCCTTAGAGTTTTTGCTTGTTAGTTCTTGTTTAAGAAATTCTTCACTAAATTTATAAAATATTTTCTAAAATTTTTTTCTTATTTGTGTTTTTGGATTTACTTTTCACATATTTAGAATTTACATTAAAAATGTGAAGTGTAGATTCCTGTTAATTTTTTTTTTTTTTCATATCATAAACCTATTGGGAAGGGAGAAATTTCCTTCTCTACCATTTTTGAGTTCTGGTGGGTGGACTAATAATAAAATTGACACACAACAGATTAATAGGAGAAAAAGAAACAGTTTTTAATTCATGTGCATAAGATACCACAGAAATGGGACATAAGAAGTGGCCAAAGTAGGCAGCTTTTACACTTTTTAGACAAAGCACAAATAATACATTTGTGAGAAATTGACAGGACAAAGAAACAGGTTTTGGGGGTCCAATCAGTGAAGAATCAAAACAGAGTTTGGGCTTGGAATAGTAAATAAGAGAAATGACAAGTTTTTTTATATAGATTTCTTGGCCCTAATTCCCTATCTTTGGTGATTAAGGTGTCCTTTTACTTGCATACACTGGGAGTGCACCTTTTCCATGAAAGATTTATTTCCTGCTTTTAGGAAAACAAGAGAGGAGGGTCAGAGTGTCCTTCTTGTGTTAACCATTTAAAGTGAAAGAAAGTGAAAGTGAAGTCACCCAGTCGTGTCTGACTCTTTGTGACCCTGCGGACTGAAGCCTACCAGGCTCCTCCATCCATGGGATTCTCCAGGCAAGAGAATCTGGAGTGGGTTGTCATTTCCTTCTCCGGGGGATCTTCCCAAGCCAGAGAATGAACCTGGGTCTCCCGCATTGGAGGCAGATGCTTTAACCTCTGAACCACCAGGGAAGCCATTTAACCATTTAAAGTAAGTTTAATTCAAAGTAATCAATATGCCATTGAGGCACATTTAGGGCAGCCTACTGTGGACTGCAATGGGCTACTTTTCAACCTCACCTGTCCCTCTTACAAGCTGGAATCAAGATTGCCAGGAGAAATATCAATAACCTCAGATATGCAGATGACACCACCCTTATGGCAGAAAGTGAAGAGGAACTCAAAAGCCTCTTGATGAAAGTGAAAGTGGAGAGTGAAAAGGTTGGCTTAAAGCTCAACATTCAGAAAACGAAGATCATGGCATCTGGTCCCATCACTACATGGGAAATAGATGGAGAAACAGTGGAAACAGTGTCAGACTTTATTTTTCTGGGCTCCAAAATCACTGCAGATGGTGACTGCAGCCATGAAATGAAAAGACGCTTGCTCCTTGGAAGGAAAGTTATGACCAACCTAGATAGCATATTCAAAAGCAGAGACATCACTTTGCCAACAAAGGTTCGCCTAGTCAAGGCTATGGTCTTTCCTGTGGTCATGTATGGATGTGAGAGCTGGACTGTGAAGAAGGCTGAGCACTGAAGAATTGATGCTTTTGAACTGTGGTGTTGGAGAAGACTCTTGAGAGTCCCTTGGACTGCAAGGAGATCCAACCAGTCCATTCTGGGGGAGATCGGCCCTGGGATTTCTTTGGAAGGAATGATGCTAAAGCTGAAACTCCAGTATTTTGGCCACCTCATGGGAAGAGTTGACTCCTTGGAGAAGACTCTGATGCTGGGAGGGATTGAGGGCAGGAGGAGAAGGGGACGACAGAGGATGAGATGGCTGGATGGCATCACTGACTCGATGGATGTGAGTCTGAGTGACCTCCGAGAGCTGGTGATGGATAGGGAGGCCTGGCGTGCTGCGGTTCATGGGGTCGCAAAGAGTCGGACAGGACTGAGCGACTGATCTGATCTGATCTGATCTGTCCCTCTTATTTGGTGATACCACTGTTATTATAAACCAAGATCTGGGCATTAAGGATGCTTAGTGTTGCTGGCATGTTTTAGAAATCATTAGTTTATGCTTATAACAATTCAGCCACACAAGGATCTTCTTTTTTTCCCCTATGCTATAATTGTACCTCTTTTCTTACACAGTGAGAACTCTGGCTTTCTCAAACATAATAACATTTACTTGCTTACACAATTCTACAATAAATATACTGTTAGGTAGTTAGAATAGGAAATAGGAGTCCAAAATGGCAGTGGCTAAAAGACAAGGAAGGGAAAAGCCCGAGAAAATAGACAAAGGAAAGTCAAAGGAAGGTCTGAGGACTACAGCGAAGCCCTCAGGTAGAACAAACAGCACTCCTGGCTAATCCCAATTTGCATAGGGCAGGCCCAGGGGGAGGAAAAGAACATATAAAAGGAGGAGCCAAAGTGATTTCTCCCCCCACACCCCCCCCCCCCAACGTATGTGCGCTCTTTCTCTTTCTCTCTCCCTCCTCCATTCTCTTCTCTTCCTGTCTTTGGGTTGACATACTCTAACGCTTCAGGGATGGATTCTCCTGCTATCTTCTAAATAAAATAGAGCTGTAACACTGATTTGTCTAAGAGCTATAACACAATTTGTCCAAGAGCTGTGATGTGCGGAGGGCTTTAATGTCCTTCGCTGCAAATCTTTGTTGTGACAAGACAGAACTGAGGGGAATACACTTGCCTGACATGTAAGATCCAGAATTGTTGCGTCCATACCCCTATGAAAGACAAACTTACTAAAAAGAGATTTTGAAATCTGTTTGACATTTATTTTAACTGCAACTGAGTTCATTTGTTTCTGTTTACATCTGGTTTTAGTTCTCTCCCAACTCTTGATTTAATTTCATTATTTGAAAATGTAAGAGAGTAACATACTTCCAAAAGTCAAAACTATCCTGAGAGAAGTATCACTCTCCTTCCTATGCATTCCTCCTCTCTTCTCTCCACACTTAGTATGTCCCCAACTTACAACATGGGAGAAGGCAATGGCAACCCACTCCAGTACTCTTGCCTGGTAAATCCCACTGATGGAGGAGCCTGGTAGGCTGCAGTCCATGGGGTCGCTAGGAGTCGGACACGACTGAAGTGACGTAGGAGTAGCTGTAGCAGCAACTTACAACATATCCACTTAAGATTTTTGATGGTGTGAAATTGGTATGCATTCAGTAGAAACTTTACTTCAAATTTTGAATTTTGATCTTTTCCCAGTCAGTCATATACAGCTTGAACTCATGATTCTGGGTAGTCACAGTGAACTGCAGTTTGCAGTCAGCCCTGTGATCCCAAGGGGAAATAGCTGATACATTTGCAACTACTGTTTTGCACTTTCAATACAGAATTAAATAAATTACACAATATTCAACACTTTATTGTAAAATAGGCTTCATTTTAGAGGATTTTGCCCAACTGTAGGTTAATGTCAAGGCTAAGCTTTGTTGTGTTGTAGGTTATGTGTATTAACTGCAATTTATTATGGGTTTATTGAGATGTAACCCTACTGTAAATCAAGGAAGATCTGTAATCAATTTCATTGTTTTTTGGTTATCTTTCATGTGGGTTTTTTTTTTTTTTTTGTAAAAGAATGCTTTTTTATCTCCCCTCTTTTAACACAAAAATTAGCATGCTATGTGTACTCTTTAGTGTTTTTCTTTTTCCACTTAATGTTATTTCCTGGAAATCATTCCTTTACTGTATGTATTATATTTACTGTGTTTCTTTACTATTTGAAAACATTTCTTTTGGTATTTAGGAAAGTTTGTATCAATGGTCATAATAGTTATCTTTTTTTTTTTAAATTGAGATATAATTTACATATAATGTATTAGTTTCAGGTGTACATCATAATGATTCTACATTTGTAAATACTGTGAAATGATCACCGTAATAACTCTAGGTGACATTCATCACCACACAGTTACAATTTTTTCCTTGTGATGAAAACTTTTAACATTTCCTCTTTTAGAAACTTTAAAATATGCAGAATAGTATTATTCAGTTCAGTTCAGTTCAGTCGCTAAGTCGTGTCCGACTCTTTGTGACCGCATGAATCACAGCACACCAGGCCTCCCTGTCCATCACCAACTCCTTGAGTTCTCTGAGACTCACATCCATCTAGTCACTGATGCCACCCAGCCATCTCATCCTCTGTCGTCCCCTTCTCCTCCTGCCCCCAATCCCTCCCAGCATCAGAGTCTTCTCCAATGAGTCAACTCTTCGCATGAGGTGGCCAAAATACTGGAGTTTCAGCTTTAGCATCATTCCTTCCAAAGAAATCCCAGGGCAGATATCTTTCAGAATGGACTGGTTGGATCTCCTTGCAGTCCAAGGGACTCTCAAGAGTCTTCTCCAACACCACAGTTCAAAAGCATCAATTCTTTGGCGCTCAGCCTTCTTCACAGTCCAACTCTCACATCCATACATGACCACAGGAAAAACCATAGCCTTGACTAGACGAACCTTTGTTGGCAAAGTGATGTCTCTGCTTTTGAATATGCTATCTAGGTTGGTCATAAATTTCCTTCCAAGGAGTAAGCATCTTTTGATTTCATGTCTGCAGTCACCCTCTGCAGTGATTTTGGAGCCCAGAAAGATAAAGTCTGACACTGTTTCCACTGTTTCCCCATCTATTTCCCATGAAGTGATGGGACCGGATGCCATGATCTTCGTTTTCTGAATGTTGAGCTTTAAGTCAACCTTTTCACTTTCCACTTTGACTTTCATCAAGAGGCTTTTGAGTTCCTCTTCACTTTCTGCCATAAGGGTGGTGTCATCTGCATATAGTAATAGTAGGTTATAAAAATGAAAATTAAAGGAATAATAGAGGACTTAAAAATTAAAAAAAGTTAAAAAGAAAAGAAAAAAAGGAGAAAAAAAGAAAAGAATGATTGTAAAAATAGTAAAAATATATCTAGGACTTTCTCTTGTGTTGTTGTGGGCAATGTGGGGTCAGTTCATTTTCGGATAGTTTCTTGGTCTGGCATATATTTCTCAAGATCTATAGGCCCCTTCCTATGTAGTCGGTACTAACTACAGGGTTTTAATCTATTGCACCTGTCACTTCCAAGGCAGTTCCCTCGGTTTTAGCTTCTTTTTGCTGTTCTCTTCAGTGTCTGATTTCTGCCCTGACACAAGGGGATGGTGGTGGACACTTTGTTAGGCTCACTTGTTCAGTCCACTGTGGGGATGGAGGGACACTGCAAACAAGTAACACTGGCATGTGCTTGTAGTGTCTCAGCCACATTAGGCCTGCCCCTGCTCACGGCACCTGCACCCTCCCTGCCCACACAGTTCAGGCTTTAGGTTGCTCCACCGGGAACCCAGGCCGGCTCTGGGCGGCGTGCACCTCCCAAGTCTAGGCCTCTCAGGTTCAGGCACTTGGGGTAGTCCCCAGAGGCGCAGACTGTTGGGCCTGCGTTTTGTGCCCTTCCCAACTCCGAGCAGCTCGGGTGATGAGGTGTTTGGCGAGCACAGTCACTGCAACTTATCGCCTCTCCAGTCCCTGCCGCTTGGTTTTCTGGATGTACAACCGGCATACCTTCTCAGGCAGATGACTGTCCAGAACCCCAAGAAGTCTTAGTAAGCAAAGAAGCCTGCTTGCAGTTTGGTAGATAATGTCTCTCTGGGGCTGCAATTGCCCCCTTCCGGCCCTGGCTGCCTGTCACCAGAGGGGGATGGTCTGCAGCCAGCTAGTTCTGTTCCACCCTTTGTTCTGTGCACGGGCCTGGCAGTGTCTTAAGGCTTTTCGAGTGGTCGCTATCCTACAGTCTGGTTTGCTAGCCCAAATTAGTTCTCTTTGATTACCCTCAGGGGCATTCAGGCCCGATCCTTACTCTAAGCAATGCAGCCCGCACCTCCCTGCCCAGCCCCCACTTGCTAGTGGCGGGCACAGGCGTCTGTGCTGCTTCTCCGCTGGGGGAGTTACCCTTGGGCTCGTAATCTGTGGGTTTTAATTATTTACTTATTTTTCCTCCCTATTATGTTGCCCTCTATGCTTCCAAGGCTCGGCACAGACTTGGCAGTGAGAGTGTTTCCTGGTATTTAGAAACTTATCTCTTTTTAAGACTCCCTTCTTGGGATGGAGCTCCATCCCTACCTCTTTTGTCTCTTTGTCTTTTATATTTTTCCTACCTCTTTTCGAAGGTACAATGGGCTGCTTTTCTGGGTGCCTGATGTCCTCTGCCGGCATTCAGAAGTTGTTTTGTGGATTTTACTCAGTGTTTAAATGTTCTTTTGATGAATTTGTGGGGGAGAAAGTGGTCTCCCCGTCCTATTCCTCTGCCATCTTAGGACCGCCTCTGAGCAGCTTGATTATGTATAAAACCCTTGGTTCTACCAGTTTTCCCATTCAACCCAACTGGAATCTAACGGATTCATTCAGTCTCCCACAAGACTGAAGATTTGCTGGGACCATGAAGATTTGCTGGGACCATCCTGATAGCAATGGAGAAGGCAATGGAACCCCACTCCAGTACTCTTGCCTGGGAAATCCCATGGACAGAGGAGTCTAGAAGGCTGCAGTCCATGGGATCGCTGAGGGTCAGACACGACTGAGCGACTTCACTTTCACTTTTCACTTTCATGCATTGGAGAAGGAAATGGCAACCCACTCCAGTGTTCTTGCCTGGAGAATTCCAGGGACGGGGGAGCCTGGTGGGCTGCCGTCTATGGGGTCACACAGAGTCGGACACGACTGAAGCGACTTAGCATAGCATCCTGATAGCAAATATTCTGTCCCATCATTAAACCTGTGTCAGATCACAAGTTCTTCTTTTGTGGTCAACTTCTGGTCACCAACTGCTAAGCCTAGTTTTTGATACAAGAATTAGTGATAATAAAGTTTAATGACAAGGCTTAAGATATATAGAGAGAAGCAGAATGGACAGACCCCATCACCATATAAACCTTGTGTGGAAGCTTAATTTAGACAGGGTTCCCAGAATATAAATAGATAAGACACTAACACCTCTGGGGAATACCTCCCGGGATAAAGCTACTATGAAAAGAAGAAAAGCATTCATAGTTAAAAAAAGCTTCAGGACTTACTTCCCTTGAAATAGCTGACAGTGTCTTTCCAGAATTTACTTAAACAAAAGGTTACTTATTTATAATCTCTTTAAAGCCTTTGAGATTTTGAAGGAGGCTTGAATGTCAAGGCTGAAAGGGCTCCTAGAAATAATCTACTGTATCTTTTCTTCCTTTAACAGATGAGAAAACTGGAAATGTTGTCTGGAGTGGAAGAAGTATTTGAAGCTTACATGTGAAATTTCAGGCTTATTAACATGCTTTGAAAAATAAATCTGTTGCAGAAATGAACAAAGAATTATAAAACATCTTTAAGATTTGGATTCAGATTTTTAAAAAGAAAAAACACAATGAAATTGAAGATGCTATGTTACCTTCTCCTATCTTATTCCTGTTCTTTCCTAGTGGAAACCATTATTATGAATTTGGTATTCATTCCATCCATACTTTCACATTTTGCTTATATATGTGTATCAAATATTATGCAATTATTTTAACTTATCAAAATGTAAGCAGAGTACATAATATTCAGAAATTTGCTTTTTAAAAATTTTGAGTGAATCTCCTTGTACATACCTCTGTGAGTACAGAAGTAAATCCTCATTATTCCAATGTCCCTGTGGCTATTGGGGAATGAGTCATTCAGCACAAATGTTCTTGTAATTGGGACATACTGAAATAATTAGCAGTGATCAGTCCATATCAGGTGTCAGGACACTCTTGCCTTCTGGAAGGAGTTTTGTATAAGGAGTCAAGACTACTGCTGGCTCTGTTCCTGACAGTGTGACTTTGGAAGAGGAATTGAGGTATGATGGAATGAGCAATGGATATGACACCAGGCTTGGCTTCTAGCTGTACCACTAATTCCACTTGAGCCTCAGTTTCCTCATATGTAAAAAAAAAAAAAAAAAAAATGATGCTGCTTCACAGTGCTATTGGACTCAAACTAGATAGGGGTGAGATAAGAGATAAGAGCATAATGTTGCTATTATTAATTTAAATATCAATAACCTCAGATATGCAGATGACACCACCTTCTTAGCAGAAAGCAAAGAACTAAAGAGCCTCTTGATAAAGGTTAAAGCAGAGTGTGAAAAAGCTGGTTTAAAACTCAGCATTCAAAAAACTAAGATCATGGCATCTGGTCCCATCACTTCATGGCAAATAGATGGGGAAACAATGGAAACAGTGACAGACTTTATTTTCTTAGGCTCCAAAATCACTGCAGAGGGTGACAACAGCCATGAAATTATTAAAAGACGCTTGCTCCTTGGAAGAAAATCTATGACCAGCTAGACAACATATTAAAAAGCAGAGACATCACTTTGCCAACAAGAGTCTGCCTAGTCAAGGCTATAGTTTTTTCAGTAGTTGTGTACGGATGTGAGAGTTGGACCATAAAGAAGGCTGAGCACTGAAGAATTGATGCTTTTGAACTGTGGTGTTGGAGAAGACTCTTCGAAGTCCCTTGGACAGCGAGGAGATCAAACCAGTCAATCCTAAAGGAAATAAACTCTGAGTATTCACTGGAAGGACTGATGCTGAAGTTGAAGCTCCAATACTTTGGCCACCTGATGTGAAGAGCCAATTCATTTGAAAAGACCCTGATGCTGGGAAAGATTGAGGGTAGGAGGAGAAGGGGACAATAGAGGATGAGATGGTTGGATAGCATCATCGACTCAACAGACAAGAGTTGGAGCAAACTCTGGGAGACAGTAAAGGACACAGAAGCCGGGCATTCTGCAGATCATGGGGTCGCAAAGAGTTGCACACGACTGAGCGACTGAACAGCAACGAAGTTCTTAGTTTTCATAATTGTAGAATAAGAGGGGTAGAACTTCGCATTGAAAGCCCTTTTTACTCTAAAATTGCTTGTGATTCTGTGACCAGGGATAAGTCAGATCCCCCAAATGAGAAGGGTGGGGATCACTCTTGGGTCCCCACCAGGTGGCCGCTATTGGAAGAAAAAGTAGTACAAGGCAAATAATATAGCATCCTTTCCTTTCTCCCCTCATCACTTCTTCCATTCCTCCCTTCTTCTCTTTCATCTGTTCCTTCCTTCCTTTCTTCTTTTTCTGTTCTTTTGTCCTTCTTCCATTCCCCGAACTTGCTATACTTCTTGAAGTACTCGTTTCCACCCTTCCTAGCTAACTTCAATCTATTCTTCAGATATTCTTTGCTTTTCTGGGAAGCCTTCTTTTGTAGGCTTTTTTTCCCCAGATCTCTCAAATTTTGAGCATGATGCCCTTCCCATGTTCTCCAATAATGCACTCATGACCGTCATCATTGCATTTATCACTGTGATTTGACTTGTCTTCAACCGTTAATAGAATGTAAGACTGAGGGGGCATGTAAGTTTCATGTCTTGTTCACTGCTTTATCCCAAAAGACCATACTGGTGCCTGGAACATAGAGGCCACTTCAATTCTGTTGAGTAAAGAATAAATAAATATTCAGACACCATGCTAGGCAGCATGAATACGGGGATAAATAACTCAAATCTTTAAGCTCTCAAGGAATTAAAAATCTCATATGGAAGGTAGCACAAGCACTTGTTAAGTCTCTTCAGTTGTGTCCAACTCTTTGTGACCCTATGGACTGTAGCCCACCAGGCTGCTATGTCCATGGGATTCTCCAGGCAAAAATACTGGAGTAGGTTGCCATGCCCTCCTCCAGGATATCTTCCCACATCTCTTACATCCTCTCCATTGGTAGGTGGGTTCTTTACTTCTACTGCCACATGGGAAGACCAGGAAGGATAGACAGGCAATCAAATAATTGCAATGCTATATTGTAAGAACAAGCATCAGAAATCTGTTCAAAATGCAAATGTATATAGCAGAAAGAGTTTGAGTGGGTTTAAGAAAGTTGTATAAGAGATTGGTAAACTGGATCTTAAGGATGAGCAGAAATGTGTCAATCTGGGAAAAGCAAAGGACATGCCAGGCACAGCATCAGCATATTTATTCAACTAGTAGTTAATAATCCCCAAGCATGTGCCAAACACTATTACAGGTATGGGTGGTAGAGCAGGCACGTTGGGAAACACCCTCCTCAAGTCCCTTCCCTCCCTTGCAGAGGTCTTCTTTCTGTCTGACCCATGTCATCCTGCATCTCTGCAGCAGCCCTGCAAGTGTAGGTATTTACCACATATGAAAATTTATGGGGAAATTGCATTTCCTTGATCCAAGAGAACAAGGTCTTGGCTGTTTTTGTGCTGAGGAGGACGTGAGGGCTTGAGTTTCTCAGTGTTTTGATCAAAGGCACACAGCTGTTACATGAGAACACCCTGGAAATGTAATCTGAGTTCTCCAAGGCATAGACTGGGCCTCACCATCTGTCTCAGGCCACAATCTGACTGAGGACTATCTTTGGCTGAACATCCCTTGCATGGGTCAAATATTAATATGAGCATCTGCCAGGGAGAATAACAAGGTAGGAAAAAAATGCACATGAAATAAAGACTAGAAGAAGTCTCATAGATCAACATGCACCATTATGCAGAGCTTTTATGCAGGCAATTGGTGAAAAGAAATAGTTACACAGAGTAAAAAATAAACCATTAAAGGGGTTGTTTCATGTCAAAACTGGTATTTCCATTTGCAGCAAATTTTATTCAGGGCTCTCAGCAGTGAAAGAGTAGAGTCCTAACCACTGGATACCAGGGAATCCCCTGAAAAACATGTTTATTTTACTTTTTCACTTGCCTGAGGATAGAATTCTAAGTTGGATGCAGTTTTTATTCAGAATTTTGAAGTAATTGAAAGCCTTCTATCTTCCAATATTGCTCATGAAAACTTGGAAGCCAATCTAATTACTTCTTCTTTGAATGTTTTCTTCTCCCTGTAATTACTGTTTACTTAAGATTGCATTTCTTCTGTTTGTATTGAACTTTAACTTCCACATTTTCTGATAATCTTTAAGTATGTAGGACTAAAAACTGCTAAGACTCTCTGAGTAGAGGGGTGAAGCTTGTTGATTGTGCACTTCTGTGTAAGATGAGCTGTTAGGGACTTTTCACTGGGGGAATTCCAATGTCAGTATCTTTTCCCCTTGGGCTGCTCAGATTCCTCAGAGAAGGCTTTTCCAATCCTTTGCCCAGAGCTACATGTGAAGGCTTATATTCCACTCTTAATGGAACCTGAGTAGGGGAAGGCGCCGGGGGTAGGATATGGGTTCACCGTTCAGATGTATGTTTATTTAAATCCACCCTTTCAGTAGGCTTCTTCAGTCTTTAATTGTGCCATTGGTTTCCCAGTCCAGAGAGTCTCTTCAAGGAATAAAACTGTAATCTCTGCTCAGGTTGAGGAAGAATAGTTGTTAGCTGTGTCAAGGTTAAGGGAAGGGAAGGATCTTTGGGACCTAACAATTTCTTGAAAGGCTTTTAATTAGTTATCTTAGCTATCCCCACTGCTGCCAGTCTGTACAGTATAAATCAGATGGACTCTTGGCTTTCCCTACTACTAGTTTAAGACTCAGCTTTCTTAGTTTTGCTAAATTTGTTACAGCAGTCCTTTTGCATCACAGCTTCCAGAACTTACTTGCTGCTTTCTTCTCTTTGATTCTTACCATCCTTATGGGTTTATGCTTTTAAAAAGTCTCTCTACTGCCATTTTAGAAGGATTTTGAGACACAGCAAAATTATATGCATATGTTGTATCTTTCTGTCCTAACCCAGAAGCCCATTTCTATTACTGTATCTTGAACTTCCACTGAAGCCAGGAAATTAGCAAGTAGATAGCATAAGGGTTCAGAATTTACACCATGGAATCAAACCTGCTATTGAACCCTATGTCTGTCACAAAATATTGATAGTGGCTAATGTTGCTATTATGTACTTAATTTTTTCCTCCTAACATTTCTCTCTTTTCCTACAATACGCATGTATGTGTGTGTGTTTGTATCACTCAACTGTGTCTGACTCTTTGTGACCCATGGACTGTAGCCTGCCAGGCTCCTCTGTCCATAGAATTCTCCAGGCAATAGTGGAGTGGGTAGCCATTCCTTTGTCCAGGGGAACTTTCCTAACCCAGGGATAGAACCTGGGTCTCCCAGACTGCAGGCAGATTCTTTACTGCTGATTCAACAGGGAAGCCCACAACATACATATATTACTTTTATAATCAGAAAAGTTAGTATTATTTAAATAAAATAATGCTAGTTGAAGTGAGTAATACAAACATTTCATCTCAGTTTTATTCTTAAATAGAGAATAGAGATACTCATTTGCTTAAAAAGTTTGTGTAGAAATAGTTCTAGTGTAGAAATACTTCTAGCTAGTAATTATAGTTTGTTGCAACCTGTGAAGATTTATTATATAAGTAGTTTAAAAAATATAACACCCAGACCATATAATCATGTTACATTCACAAAAGGAAATACTGGCCTGTATCAGCAAGATCTTCCTTTCTGTAATGAGTTCAGGGACAGGCTTCACTGAAAAGAAAAAATTCTATAACATCTTTTAATAATTAGTAGAATTGAAAACTTACCAGCCTTAAAAGGGTGAAAATAGATGGAGTATCTTTTGTCTTATCTCCCTTCTTGTCTAATGTTTTTCTTCTTTAAATTTTAATTTGATTTTGTTTTTATCATCTTCTAGGAATCATAAGAAGGTTAGTAGAAAATATTTATATATCTATATTCCCATTGAATGATCCATCTTACATTTCATCACTATCATATCAGGACTTTTCTAATTCTTTGAGAAGTTGAGATAGAGTTTCATTATGTATTTAATATTGATGATGAAAATTTAAGGGAATGAGGATGTTCCATGAGTGACATAGATAAGATCAAAGCCTGGGTGCTATGGAGTTACCACTAAGGTTTGTGAATTCTTCATACGAAGCATAGACTATGGACTGAATGCATAATATTTATTACAATTTTTCAAATATTTGTTGATGCTATCATATTTAATATAATATGAATTCATTTCTTTTCTCTCTTTAGTCGCTAAGTCATGTCCAACTCTTTCGACCTCATGGACTCTAAACCTGCCAGGCAAGAATACTGGCGTGGGTTTCCATTTCCTTCTCCAGGGGCTAGCAGTATAGTTCATTCTCAGTTGTCTAACTCTGATCATCCATGCCTCTCTTCCTGCAGAAAACCCACCCCAGATGAAGCAAGCACTGACTGTCTCCTATTTGAGGGGAAGTGTTCTAAGAACACTGCCACCAACGATATGGCTAGAACGACTAGCCCTTGGAACTAGCCCACGAACCCTTGGAACTAGCTCCTGAGAGAATTTGAAATAGTCATCAACATTTTCCTCTACTTTTGCAGGAAATAATGAAAGTAAATAAGGAGACATGGAATTCAACAGCTGACTACCAGTGTTTTACATTCAGTTGTTTGGAAGCATACTGATTCAGCTCTGGCTAGAAAATACAGAATTACTTTATTACTTCCTAAAGTACACTAAGACATAAAAGTCAGTTCAGGATAACATAGTTTTTGTATTGAAGGTGAATCTGCAATAAAAAATCTGCTCAACTCTAGATCTGGAGATTCAGTTGGGAAGCCCGAAGTGACCATTTGTCACTGAGATATATAGGTGCTTGAATTTCTTAGTTGATGCTGCCAGAGAGATGTGGTCACTGGTCAAGGGGAGGAAAGAAAAGAAATCTTGTCCTTTACATGCATAGTTAGTTTGAGTGTAATCACTCAACTCTGAAAAAATGGATTTTTTTTCACAATTTAAATGAATTCATTTAAAGGTATGAAAACATTTTGTCTAAAAGTTTGAGTATCATTTATCTAGTTAAATGAGCACTTGACATGGGACATGTCCTTAAATATTGACCTTAAATATTGCTTTCATATGTAAAAGGTAAGACTCCATCCTGGGTTAATCATTTAACTAGTTCTGTGATTCATTTAGTTTTCCTCATTTGAAAAATGGAGATAATGATACAAACTATATTTATTCTTCCAGGAACTGTGCATGTCAAGTGCTTTAAAGAAGCCACATACTTTGAAAATATTGGATGTCACTATGATGACAGTTATTATCACAGTCATCCATATAATGGTATAAAATCTAAAGAGAGAATTGAAAAAAAATATTCACTTACCCCATACATCAAGTGTCTTGATTGCTAAGCTCATAGGATTTTAGTTTTTGTTGTTAGTAATAATTTATGTAAAAAATAGAATCAAAATTTCTGGGTCAGTATGACAGAATGAGTACATGCAGAAATCTCCAGCTTCTGTTCTAAATGGCTTAAGAATTAGGGATAAAATATCGTCTTATATATGTGTGTGTATATATAATGAACACTTTCAAAGACAATTGAGACAACCACTATGGATAGAGAGGGAAGCTACAAAGGTAATCAGAGCCTGAAGGTACATAGTTTTCAGGAAGTTGGGACTGGAAAGAGGATGAAGACTTCAATGTCTTTATAAGAGCAAGAACTCAGTATGCCTCTGTCATGATGAGGATGGAGTTTTCTTCTTCATTATATGAGGAACAAGTATTATTTGCTTTGCTCTCAAATATCATCTGTGTTCTGTGTTGAAAGAGAAAGGAAATACATTTACTTATCCATCTGAAACTTACTTCTGTCAAAATCTGGTAGTTGAAACAGGTTTCTGTGTGAGACTGGAATTTGAGCTTGAATAACATATAATGGTTGTAACTCAACCACCTGAATAAGTGAGAATCCCAAGACAAGGGTGCAATATGCAACTTGATTTGAGGCCAGAAAACTGGTGAAACAAGGATGACTCTGCCTTACATGTAAGCCAAACATAGGAGGAACTCTGCACTGAAGATACTCTCTCAAGCAAAAAGAACACAAGGACACTTGGTATCAGAAAAAGTTGTCAATAGAATCCATAAGTAAGAAAACTCACAACCATAAAAAGAGAGCTAACAAAATGATCTAAAAGAGCCTTAAAGCTTAAAACTGTCCCCTAAATCAACCAACCAACCCCTAACCCACCCCGCTGCCCCAAGCAACAATTCTTGAAAAGCAAAATCATCACCCATAAAACAAGATTAGGAATTTATGAAAGCAGCATGAAAGTAGCATGGAAATGAATTTATTGGTAATCTTGGAAATAAAGTGTAGTCACAAAACTTAAAAATATAATGGATGGGTTAAATAATAGCTTTTAAAGAAAGAAAGAGGGCCTTTATGAATTGGAAGACAGAACAAAAGAAAGCTCCCATAATGCAAAGACAATGACATGTAAAAAATGTAAAAGAAATATGGAAGATTTCAGACTACCTGCAGGATATATCAACCAGATCAGTAGTCTACTCCTCAGTCATAGCAATAGAAGTCAGAAAACAATGCAGTTAGTTTTAAAGTACTAAGAAAAAATAAATGTAAACATAAAATTTGATACTCAGCAAAAAGATCATTTAACAGGGAAGTCTAAAGAAAGCACATTTTAGGTATATGAGGAGCAAGAAAGTTTGTTATTTCAGAAAAGAATTGTTAATGAAAAAAATCAATATTGAAACTGACTCTTATTGGAAGAATTACTGAAAGATGAACTTCAGCAAGAAGAGAAGGGAAGAATGAAGTGTAATGCAAGAATACTAGGAGTGCTTGTAAATCTGGAAAATATCTTAATAAATGTAAGAAAGTGTTGGTTGTATAAATAATAGTAGTGACAATAAGAACAGTACTGTTGACATTAAAACAGAGAACTAAAGAAACAATAATTACCTGGACTCTAGAGGATATCAGAGGGAATGAAAAGATGTATAATATTCTTTTCTTATTTAAAAGGAAGATTGAGATGTTGAGTAAATTTAGGTTTTAATAAAAAAAATATGTCTAAATATGTATTTGGATTATTGGGTTAACCTTTCAAAGAATAAAAATGAAAGAATTTCCAAGTCAATAGAGAGAAAAATAAAAACAAAAACAGGACAACTTTATGAAAACAAGTAGGAAAGGGAACAAAGGGAAAATGTGGAAAATATAAAATGTTATAAGTATTTCAGAATAATCTCAGAAATATAAGTGAACCTATCTATTCTAAGATATGCACTTGGACTAAATTTTTAAAATTTAGCTGTATGCAATTTAGAGAAACACATATAAAATAAAATTATATAGAAATGTTGGAAATAAAGAAATCTAAAAGTTACCAGGTGAGTACTCATCAAAGCACAGAAGCTATTACAGCATTATTTAAAACATAATATATTATATAAAATTAAAAGCACTGAGGAGCAAGAAGAAAAGTAGTCTTAAATCAACTAACACAAGAGGGGGGTAGAAGAACATGCACTCACCTTCTCCTGTGAGAACTCCAAATTTACAACTGATCCCTGAACAACCATTGACAGGAGAATGATAGATCCCACAAAAAGAAAAAAAAAGATACCTCATGCCCAAGGGCAAAGGAGAAACCCCAATAAAACACTAGGAGAGGCGAAATTGCATTTAAAATCAAGCCCCATCCCCGCCAAAGATGCTCAGAGAGCTCAAAGAAAACCTTTTGTGCACCAGGAACCAGGGACCCCACAAGAGACTGGGCCAGACCTGCCTTAGATTGTTTCTCTCCTGCAGAGGCACAGGTCAGCAGTGGCCTGCTGAGGGGACAGGGGTTTTGGCTCAGCAGACTGGGGGAGTGAAGTGTGTGAGCCCCACCATAGAGCTTCCAAGCAGACAACCCACAAATTGGAGAATAATTATACCAAAGCAGTTCTAGAACTGTTGTGAAAGTTCTAGGGCCCACAACAGATTTCCCAAACTGGGGATCTGCCAAAGGGACTGAGAACCCCCAGGGAATTTGAAGACCAGTGGGATTTGATTATAGAATGCCCACAGAACTAGAGAAAACAGACTCTTGGAGAGCACAAACAAAACCTTGTGCAGACCAGGACCCAGGAGAAAGGAGCAGTTACCTCACAAGAGACTGAGCCAGACTTGCCTGTCAATGTCCAGGAGCCTCTGGCAGAGGTGTGCCATGTGGCCTGCCATGTGGTTGGGGGCACTGAATACAATAGTCCTGGCATAAACCCTTTTGAAGTAGGTCACCATTACCACCATTATTCCTGCCATAGTTTGGCCTAGGCCAACTAGAGGAAGGGAACACAGTCTCACACATCAACAGAAAATTGGATTAAAGATTTAGTGAGCATGGCCCTGCCCATCAAAGCAAAACCCAGATTCCCCAACAACCAGTCCCTCCCATCAGGAAGCTTCCATAAGTCTCTTATCCTTATCCATCAGAGGGCAGACAGAATGAAAAGCACAATCACAGAAAACTAATCAAACTGATCACTTGCATCACAGCCTTGTCTAACTCAATAAAACTATGAGCTATGGCATGTAGGGTCACCCAAGATAGGTCATGGTGGAGAGTTCTAACAAAACGTGGTCCACTGGATAAAGGAATGGCAAAACATTTCAGTGTTCATGCCTTGAGAACCCCATGAATACTATGAAAAGGCAAAAAGATATAACACTGAAAGAAAAACTTCCCAGGTTGGTAGGTGCCCAATATGCTACTGGAGAAAAGAAGAGAAATAGTTCTAGATAGAATGAAGAGGCTGAGTCAAAACAAAAACAGTTCCCACTTGTGGATGTGATTGGTGATGGAAGTAAAGCCTGATGCTGTAAAGAACAATATTGCATAGGAACCTGGAATGGAGGTCCATGAATCAAGGTAAATTGGAAGTGGTCAACGGAGATGGCAAGAGTGAACATTAATATTTTAGGAATCAATGAACTAAAATGGACTGGACTAGGCGAATTTAATTCAGATGACCATTATATCTACCACTATGGGCAAGAATCCCTTAGAGGAAATGGAGTAGCCCTCATAATCAACAAAAGAGCCTGAATTGCAGTGCTTCGGTACAATCTCAAAAGCAACAGAATGATTTCTGTTCATTTCCAAGGCAAACCATTCAGTATCACAGTAATCTAAATCTATTATACCCCAACCACAAATGCTGAAGAAGCTGAAGCTTAATGGTTCTATGATGACCTACAAGACCTTCTAGAACACCAAAAAAAGATGTCCTTTTCATCGTAGGGGACTGGAATTCAAAAGGAGGAAGTCAAAGGATACCTGGAGGAACAGGCAAGTTTGGTCTTGGAGTACAAAATGAACCAGGGCAAAGGCTAACAGGGTTTTGCTAAGAGAACTCACTGGTCATATCAAAAACTGTCTTCAAACAACACAAGAGATGACTCTACTCATGGACATCACTAAGTGGTGATGGTCAGTACCACTGATGGTCAATGTGGAAATCAGATTGATTATATTCTTTGCAGCCAAAGATGGTGAAGCTTGATACAGAGTGAAAAAAAGACCAGGTGCTGACTGTGGCTCAAATCATGAGCTCCTTATTGCAAAATTCAGATGTAAATTGAAGAAAGTAGGGAAAACCACTAGGCCATTCAGGTATGACCTAAATCAAATCCCTTACAATTATACAGTGAAAGTGACAAATAGATTCAAGGGACTAGATATGATAATTAGAGTGCCTGAAGAATGATGGACAGAAGTTTGTAACATTGTACAAGAGGAGGTGATCAAAACCATCCCCAAGAAGAAGAAATGCAAAAAGGCAAAATCATTGTCTGAGGAGGCCTTACAAATAACTGAGAAAAGAAGAGAAGTGAAAGGCAAAGGAGAAAAGGAAAGATATATCCATTTGAATGCAGAGTTCTAAAGAATAGCAAGAAGAGATAAGAAAGCCTTCCTAAGTGAGCACTGTGAAGAAATAAAGGAAAACAATAGAACAGAAGACTAGAGATCTCTTCAAGAAAATTAGAGGTGCCAAGAGAACATTTCATGCAAAGATGGGTGCAATAAACGACAGAAATGGTATGGACCTAACAGAATCAGAAGATATTCAGAAGAAATGGCAAGAATACGCAGAATAACTATACGAAAAAGATCTTAATGATACAGATAACCACGATGATGTGATCAGTCACCTAGAGCCAGACATCCTGGAATGTGAATTCAAAGGGGCCTTAGGAAGCATCACTATGAACAAAACTAGTGGAGGTGATAGAATTCCAGTTGAGATATTTCAAATCCTAAAAGATGATGCTGTGAAAGTGCTGAACTCAATATGCCAGCAAATTTGGAAAACTTGACAGGGGCCCAGGACTGGAAAAAGTCAGTTTTCATTCCAATCCCAAAGAAAGGCAATGCCAAAGAATGTTCAAACTACCACACAATTGCACTCATCTCACACACAAGCAAAGTAATGCTCAAAATTCTCCAAGAGAGCCTTCAACAGTATGTAAACTGAGAACTTCCAGATGTTCAGGTTGGATTTAGAAAGGCAGAGGAACCAAAGATCAAATTGCCAGCATCCACTGGATCATAGTAAAAGCAAGAGAATTCCAGAAAAACATCTACTTCTGCTTCATTGACTATGGCAAAGCTTTTGACTGTATGGATCACAACAAACTGTAGAAAATTCTTCAAGAGATGGGAATAATACAGCACCTTACCTGCCTCCTGAGAAATCTGTATGCAGGTCAAGAAGCAACAATTAGAAACTGACATGGAACAATGGACTGGTTCCAAATTGGGAAAGGACTATGTCAAGGCTGTATATTGTCACCCTGCTTATTTAACTTATAAGTAGAGTGGTTATATGGGAAATGCTGGAATGGATGGAGCTCCAGTTGGAATCAAGATTGCTGAGAGAAATATCAATAATCTCAGATATGCAGATGACATCACTCATGTGGCAGAAAGTGAAGAGGATCTAAAGAGCTTGTTGATGAAAATGAAAGAGGAGAGTGAAATAGCTGGCTTAAAACTCAACATTCAAAAAAAAGAAGATCATGGTATCCAGTCCCATAACTTCATGGCAAATAGATGGGGAAACAATGGAAACAGTGACAGACTTCATATTCTTGGGCTCTAAAATCACTGCAGATGCAGCCATGAAATTAAGTCACTTGCTCCTTGGAAGGAAAGCTATGATCTACCTAGACAGCTTATTAAAAATCGGAGACATTACTTTACTGACAAAGTTCCACATAGTCGAAGCTAAGGCTTTTCCAGCAGTCATGTACGGTTGTTGAGAGTTGGGCTATAAAGAAAGCTGAGTGCCAAAGAGTTGATGCTTTTGAACTGTGGTGTTCGAGAAGACTCTTGAGAGTCCTTTGGACTGCAAGGAAATCAAACCAATCAATCCTAAAGGAAATCAGCCCTGAATATTCATTGGAAGGACTGATACTGAAGTTGAAACTCCAATACTTTGGCCAACTGATGTGAAGAACAGACTCACTGAAAAAGACCCTGATGCTGGGAAAGATTGAAGGCAGGAGGAGAAGGTGATGACAGAGGGTGAGATGGTTGAATGGTATCACCAACTCCATGGACATGAGTTTGAGCAAGTTCTGGGAATTGGTGTTGGACAGGGAAGCCTGGAGTGCTGCAGATCATGGGGCTGTAAAGAGTAGGACATGACTGAGTGACTGAACTGACCTGAGGTTATAAAACTCCCTAGAATTGTAATAATATAACAAGAAAGTTTCAAAAATATATACATCTGAAAAGAGTGCTATAATGTAGGAAATGCAAACCTACAGTTATTATGGTATATTTTAAAGGATCTTGGTCAGAAACAGATTAACTGAAAATTATTTAGGATATTGGGGGTTTGAGAAATAAAAATAGCAAGTTGACTTAACAGATATATATTAATGTTATTTTTAATAATCAGACAATATACATTCTTTTTAAGCAACAGAAAACAGTTACATGAACTTTTCTCCCATTAGACTCAAAGACAGTCATCAAAAGTTATTACAACTCATAATAATAATTAAATAAAATTAAACAGAAACAAATAGAAAAGAATCAAAATACTCATATATTTTATACAAAAATAACTCACTTCAAAATAATTTGTGGGTAAAGAGGAAATTCTAATGAGAAAGATAAAATTTTACAACTGACCGATAGTATCACGAGTGCTATCATACTGAAACACACAGAGAGCAGTTAAATTAGAGCTTAGGAGATTTATAGACTCACATTCATATATTTGAGAACAAGTAAGGGAAAGAATCTGTATGCAGGTCAGGAAGCAATAGAACTGGACATGAAACAATAGACTGGTTTCAAATAGGAAAAGGAGTACGTCAAGGCTGTATATTGTCACCCTGCTTTATTAACTTATATGCAGAGTACATCATGAGAAACGCTGGACTGGAAGAAACACAAGCTGGAATCAAGATTGCTGGGAGAAATATCAATAACCTCAGATATGCAGATGGCATATGGCACCCTAATGGCAGAAAGTGAAGAGGAACTAAAAAGCCTCTTGATGAAAGTGAAAGTGGAGAGTGAAAAAGCTGGCTTAAAGCTCAACATTCAGAAAACGAAGATCATGGCATCCAGTCCCATCACTTCATGGGAAATAGATGGGGAAACAGTGGAAACAGTGTCAGACTTTATTTTTCTGGGCTCCAAAATCACTGCAGATGGTGACTGCAGCCATGAAATTAAAAGACGCTTACTCCTTGGAAGGAAAGTTATGACCAACCTAGATAGCATATTCAAAAGCAGAGACATTATTTTACCAACAAAGGTCCATCTAGTCAAGGCTATAGTTTTTCCTGTGGTCATGTATGGATGTGAGACTCTGAAGAAGGCTGAGCACTGAAGAATTGATGCTTTTGAACTGTGGTGTTGGAGAAGACTCTTGAGAGACCCTTGGACTGCAAGAAGATCCAACCAGTCCATTCTGAAGGAGATCAGCCCTGGGACTGATTTCTTTGGATGGAATGATGCTAAAGTTGAAACTCCAGTACTTTGGCCATCTCGTGCGAAGAGTTAACTTGTTGGAAAAGACTCTAATGCTGGGAGGGATTGGGGGCAGGAGGAGAAGGGGACGACAGAGGATGAGATGGCTGGATGGCATCACTGACTCGATGGACGTGAGTCTGAGTGAACTCCAGTAGTTGGTGATGGACAGGGAGGCCTGGCGTGCTGCGATTCATGGGGTCGCAAAGAGTCCACACGACTGAGTGACGGGACTGAACTGAACTGAACTGAAGGGAAAGAAAAGAATCTTAGGCATTTAAATGAAAAAGCTAGAAACAAGACAAGGAATAAATCAAAAGAGAAATAGAAAGAAGTAAGAAGTAAATATTAAAGGAGAATTTAATCAAATAGTAAACAAATTAATAAAATAGTAAGGCCCATTAATAAGGGGGAAAAAAGCCAAGCTAAATAATACTAGGAACAAAGAGACCTAGAAGTGATGACAAGAATTCAACAAGAAACAAGAAAATATCAGAAAATAACAACTCCTGATACCTTTGTTAGGTATGATAAAGATGTGGTGAATGGAAAAAAAAAAAAAAAGTGTTATCAATTAAACATGCATATGAAATGGTCACTATTTCCAGGATTTCCACTAAAATACCTGGAAGACATAAGGAAAGAAGGAGATAAAAAGGAAAGAAAATAAAGGAAAAGTGAGAGGGATAGTGATAAATGTGACAAGACTGGCAAAAATATAATTGTTAAAACTTAGGGTTTGTTGGGTCTTCCCTGCTGGTTCAGATGGATTATTTCTTCTACTTTTGTTAAAAAGTTCTAAAAGATAGGAGCATAACAATAGATCTGAGAGAACTGAAAAAATATCTAAAACACAATGATAAGTGAATCTAATAAAATTATAAAAAGATTATGGACAATTTTCTTTTTTTTTTGACAATTTTCGATTCATATAATAAATTGCCAGAATTGATTTAAGAAGAAATATAAAATCTATTTTCTAAGAAATAGAATGGTTAACCATTAAAAATCATGAAATTAGTAGTCAGATATTTCCTCTGACACTCCAAAAAGGTCACCAGGCCCATAGCGTTTAATGGACTGGTTGTTTTAAACTTAACGAAAAAGAAAGGTATAGTCTATTTTCCCAAACTGTTTCAGAGAAGAAAGAGGGAAACCTACTTATTCAGGTTAACATAACTGGGATGCTAAATCCTAAAAGGTTAATTACAAGACTAGGATTATACAAAAAAATATAGCAGCTGTTTTATCTGGGGAGGTGGGAATGATCTAGAGAACTGAAAAGGGTAGTTCAATGGGACTTCAGCTTTATCTATAATATTTTAATTTTCTTATTAAAAGAAGACAAGAAACAACATGACAAAGAATAACCAAGCAGGAATCTATTGAGCTCTCGTGGGTCAGACCCTCTTAGGTCCTCTGCTTGCCTTTTGTTTGTAGAAAAATTTTAGCTTTCTAGGCCTTTCCCCAAGTTATCAAGAATATGTTTAATCAGAAAAATGAAAAAACGTAGAGTTAAAGGAAAACAATCAAGCAAGAAAAAATTATAATAGCTTATCATTAAACAAATGTTATCATTAAAGTTTAGTTCCCCCTTGTCTATTAGGTCTATAGATAATATCCTAAGCCCTGTTGTTTAAGCTGTTTTGCAGAAACTGAAACCCCAACCAGGCGAAAGAAGTTAGCTATACACTGATCACAAGCACTTAGACCTCAGACTTGCTGGAACCATAAGGTTGATGATGTTGACTCCCAACCATACAGACTAAGATCTCTGCAAGTCCCCACCATGATAATCAACTGACTTCCAATGCAGATTCCAAAAGACTGCTGCAAGGGCAGAAAAGAGGTGGCACTCCAGTTCCAGGTAGAATCCCACCTATTCCCAGGATATTTTTTATTTATCTTGCCCTCATATTTTGTCTTAGTCATCCCCTGGGTGCGAAGTTGATTTGTAAACTAAGTTCTCACTTCACCAATCTCTGACAATTGAATAAAACTTGTGCTGTTTTGATCTGTTTTGATTTTTGGCTTTGTGAACTCAAACAGAAAAAGAATTTTCCCTACCAAGGCACGGGGCCTCTGCTAGACCAGGGACCAAGTGGGAGTCCATATGGTCTAACTTGGTAACAAAAAAATTAAGATTTGTTAACTTTGTGTGATAATAATTTAATGTTAAATTAAATTATTTTTACATTCCTAAATTTTAAAATTTTCTCTAAAAATGCTGCAACAAATTATCAATACATTGTTTGTTGCTCAACTTCAACATCAGAGAGAAAATCATCCTTTTAAAGCATACTATGCGCCAACCTAATAAATAGCGTCAGACCTGGTCAGTGGTAGGAATCCTAGAATGTACTATTCTTAGATCAAGAAATCCTCAGTAGTTCAAGTTACTACAAGTCTTATAAATATCACTATCTTTTCTCATGTAAATTGGTAAAGATTACAGCATTTTATTTTTAAAACATTTATTTGCCTATGACTTTCCAGAGCTGAGCCATTATTAATTAATTACTTTACATTCATAATATATTTATTTAACAAATTCTTCTAGAATGCCCACTACTTTGCACGCACAGCTTGTCTATCCACTGGGTCTCCATGAGTGAGAGACAAATCCTTGTTCTTAAAGAGAGGAGATGGACAGGAAGGTTAGTACTGACAATACAGTGAAATCATTAGCGCTTAGGGCTATGCAAAGCAATGCTCAAAATTCTCCAAGCGAGGCTTCAACAGTATGTGAACTGAGAATCTCCAGATGTTCAAGTTGGATTTAGAAAAGGCAGAGGAACCAGAGATAAAATTGCCAACATCCATTGGATAATAGAAAAAGCAAGAGAGTTCCAGAAAAACATCTACTTCTGCTTTATTGACTATGGCAAAGCCTTTGACTGGGTCACAATATATTGTGGAAAATTCTTCAAGAGATGGGAATACCAAACCACCTTACCTGCTTCCTGAGAAATCTGTATGCAGGTCAAGGAGCAACAGTTAGAACCGAACATGGAACAATGAACTGGTTCCAAACTGGGAAAGAACGTCAAGGCTGTATACTGTCACCCTGTTTATTTAACTTCTATGAAGAGTACATCATGTGAAATGCTGGGATGGATGAAACACAAGCTGGAATCAAGATTACTGGGAGAAATATCAATAACCTCAGATACACAGATGACAACACCCTTATGGCAGAAAGTGAAGAGGAACTAAAAAGCCTCTTCATGAAACTGAAACAGGAGAGTGAGAAAGCTGACTTAAAACTCAGCATTCAATAAATGAAGATCATGGTATCCAATCCCATCACTTTATGGCAAATAGATGGGGAAATAATGGAAACAGTGACAGACTTTATTTTCTTGGGCTCCAAAATCACTGCAGATGGTGACCAGCCATGAAATGATTAAAAGATGCTTGCTCCTTGGAAGAAAAGCTATGACCAACCTAGGCAGCATATTCGAAAGCAGAGACATTACTTTGACAACAAAGGTCTGTTGAGTCAAAGCTATGGTTTTTCCAGTAGTCATGTATGGATGTGAGAGTTGGACCATAAAGAAAGCTGAGTGCTGAAAAATTGATGCTTTTGAAATGTGATATTGGAGAAGATGCTTGAGAGTCCCTTGGACTGCAAGGAGATCAAACCCATTCATCCTAAAGTAAATCAGTCCTGAATATTCATTGGAAGGACTGATGCAGAAGGTGAAGCTTCAATACTTTGGCCACTTGATGTGAAGAAGTGACTCACTGGAAAAGCCCCTGATGCTGGGAAAGATTGAAGGCAGGAGGAGAAGGGATGACAGAGGATGAGCTGGTTGGATGGCAGCATTGACTCGATGCACATGAATTTGAGCAACTCTGGGAGTTGATGATGGATAGGAAAGCCTGGTGTGCTGCAGTCCATGGGGTCACAAAGAGTTGGACATGACTGAGCGTGAACTGAACTAGGGCTACACAGATCAGAGATTCATCTGTCAGTCTTGAGGATCAGGGAATGTGACATTTGAATCAAGTACTGTTATTAATCATCAAACAAAGGTGGGAGGTGTTGAGGAAAGGGCTAAAAGGTGGTATAATCAAAGGGAATGGCATATGCATACATGAAGAGAACATCTGAGGAACTGCAGGTTTGGGATTGCCGCAGAGGCGGTCAGGGAGTTTAGAAGCCAGATCACTCTAAGGCCTTGCCTCTGCACTTGAAGATTTTGAACCTAATCAGGAAACCACTGAAGTAAGAAATAATATGTTTTCTGTCTGTAGTGTAGAAGAGTCAATTTTTATCTGACTCCAGTGGGAAGATAACTGGTAGAAAGGACAACATACTGCACCATGTGTGTAAGGGCACTGCTGTGGTAGGACCTCAACTTGTGCCTCAGTTCAGTTCAGTCACACAGTCAGGTCTGACTCTTTGAGACCCCATGGACTGCATCATGCCAGGCTTCCCCGTCCATAAGCCACTCCCAGAGCTTGCTCAAACTCATGTCCATCGAGTTGGTGATGTCATCCAACCAGCTCTTCCTCTCTCATCCCCTTCTCCTGCCTTCAGTCTGTCCCAGCATCAGGGTCTTTTCCAGTGAGTCACTTCTTCACATCAGGTGGCCAAAGTACTGGAGTTTCACCTTCTGCATCAGTCTTTCCAATGAATATTCAGAATTGATTTCCTTTAGGATGGATGGGTTTGATCTCCTTGCTGTCCAAGGGACTCTCAAGCATCTTCTCCAATACCACGTTTCAAAAGCTTCAATTCTTCAGCACTCAGCTGTCTTTATAGTCCAACTCTCACATCCATATATGACTACTGGAAAAACCATAGGTTTAACTAGACAGACCTTTGTCGTCAAAGTAATGTCTCTGCTTTTGAATATGCTGTCTAGGTTGGTCATAGCTTTTCTTCCAAGGAGCAAATGATTTTTAATTTCATGGCTGCAGTCACCATCTGCAGTGATTTTGGAGCCCAAGAAAATAAAGTCTGTCACTGTTTCCATTGTTTCCCCATCTATTTGCCATGAAGTGATGGGATTGGATGCCATTATCTTTGATTTATGAATGTTGAGTTTTAAGCCAGGCTTTTCACTCTCCTCTTTCATTTTCATCAATAAGCTCTTAAGTTCCTCTTCACTTTCTACCATAAGGGTGGTGTCATCTGCATACCTGAGGTTATTGCTATTTCTCTCAGTAATCTTGATTCCAGCTTGTGATTCATCCATCCCAGCATTTCACATGATGTACTCTTCATAGAAGTTAAATAAACAGGGTGACAATATACAGCCTTGATGTTCTCTTTTCCCGATTTGGAACCAGTCCATTGTTCCATGTTCAGCTCTAACTGTTGCTCTTTGACCTGCATACAGATTTCTCAGAAGGCAGGTAAGGTGGTCTGGTATTCCCATCTTTTGAAGAATTTTCCACAGTTTGTTGTGATCCACACAGTCAAAGGCTTTAACGTAGTTAATAAAGTAGAAGCAGATATTTTTCTGGAACTCTCTTGATTTTTCTGTGATCCAATGGATGTTGATAATTTGATCTCTGGTTCCTCTGTAATCCGGCTTGAATATCTAGAAGTTCTCAGTTTACTTACTGTTGAAGCCTCGCTTGGAGAATTTTGAGCATTACTTTGCTACAATTGTGCTGTAGGTTGAATATTCTTTCGCATTGCCTTTCTTTGGGATTGGAATGAAAACTGACCTTTTCAAGTCCCGTGGCCACTGCTGAGTTTTCCAAATTTGCTGACATATTGAGTGTAGCACTTTCAAAGCATCATCTTTTAAGACTTGAAATAGCTCAACTGGAATTCCATCCTGTCCACTAGCTTTTTTCGTAGTGATGCTTTGTAAGGCCCATTTGAATTTATATTCCAGCATGTCTGGCTCTAGGTGACTGATCACACCATCATGATCATCTAAGTCATTAAGATCTTTTTTTGTATCGTTCTTCTGTATTCTTGCCACCTCTTCTGAATATCTTCTGCTTCTGTTAGGTCCATACCATTTCTGCCCTTTATTGTGCCCATTTTTGCATTTAATGTTCCCTTGGTATCTCTAAATTTCTTGAAAAGATCTCTAGTCTTTCCCATTCTATTGTTTTCCTCTATTTCTTTGCATTGATAACTGAGGAATGCTTTCTTATCTGTTCTTGCTATTCTTTGGAACTCTGTATTCAAATGGGCATATCTTTCCTTTTCTTCTTTGCTTTTCATGTCTCTCCTTTTCTCAAATGTTTGTAAGGCCTCCTGAGGCAAGGATTTTGCCTTTTTACATTTCTTCTTCTTGGGTATAGTCTTGATCACTGCCTCCTATACAATATCACAAACCTCCATCCATAGTTCTTCAGGCACTCTGTCTATCAGATCTAATCCTGTGAATTTATTTGTCACTTCCACTGTAAAGGATGTGATTTAGGTCATAACTGAATGTCTTAGTGGTTTTCCCTATCTTCTTCAATTTACATCTGAATTTTGCAATAAGGAGTTCATGATCTGAGCCACAGTCAGCTCCCAGTCTTGTTCCTAAGCTTGTGTTACTTACTGATGGAGCAGGCCTGATAGAATCTGATTTGTTTTGGAAACTTAGGCTCCTCGTGAGAGAGAATTCATCCTAATAGAAGGAACATTTGGTGGGCGCAATATCAAATCTTAGTAGTGAAGGGAAGAATTGAGTCTTAGATAAAAAGATATCTATTGGGTTGTCTGGGAAAACACTGAAGTTAGAGTGAGGAAGTATTCCTTTGGTATTCCTCAACAGGGTGTAACACATAGAAAGAGACACAGTTCCTCTTCCCAATGCCTCATTTTGTGCTGGAAGTAAGTGAAACTTTTTTTTTTAACCTTCAATAGTCAATAACTGTGGAGACCGGGAGTATGTCAAGGCTGTATATTGTCACCCTGTTTATTTAACTTCTATGAAGAGTACATCATGAGAAATGCTGGACTGCAAGAAACACAAGCTGGAATCAAGATTGCTGGGAGAAATATCAATAACCTCAGATATGCAGATGACACCACCCTTACGGCAGAAAGTGAAGAGGAACTAAAGGTCCTCTTGATGAAAGTGAAAGTGGAGAGTGAACAAGTTGGCTTAAAGCTCAACATTCAGAAAACGAAGATCATGGCACCCGGTCCCATCACTTCATGGGAAATAGATGGGGAAACAGTGGAAACAGTGTCAAACTTTATTTTTCTGGGCTCCAAAATCACTGCAGATGGTGACTGCAGCCATGAAATTAAAAGACTGCAGCTTACTCCTTGGAAGGAAAGTTATGACCAACCTAGATAGCATATTCAAAAGCAGAGACATTACTTTGCCAACAAAGGTTCGCCTAGTCAAGGCTATGGTTTTTCCTGTGGTCATGTATGGATGTGAGAGCTGGACTGTGAAGAAGGCTGAGTGCTGAAGAATTGATGCTTTTTAACTGTGGTGTTGGAGAAGACTCTTGAGAGTCCCTTGGACTGCAAGGAGATCCAGTCCATTCTGAAGGAGATCAGCCCTGGGATTTCTTTGGAAGGAATGATGCTAAAGCTGAAACTCCAGTACTTTGTCCACCTCATGTGAAGAGTTGACTCATTGGAGAAGACTCTGATGCTGGGAGGGATTGGAGGCAGGAGGAGAAGGGGACGACAGAGGATGAGATGGCTGGATGGCATCACTGACTCGATGGATGTGAGTCTGAGTGACCTCCGGGAGTTGGTGATGGACAGGGAGGCCTGGCGTGCTGTGATTCATGGGGTCGCAAAGAGTCGGACACAACTGAGTGACTGATCTGATCTGATCTGATGGAGACCCAGGTTCAATCCCTGGGTCAGGAAGATCCCCTGGAGAAGGAAATGGCAATCCACTCCAGTACTATTGCCTGGAAAGTCCCATGGACAGAGGACCCTGGTAGGCTACAGTCCACGGGGTCCCAAAGAGTTGGACACAACTGAGCGACTTCACTCACTCACATGTACTTAGCAGAGGCAATTGCAGAGGAAGGGTATCTTGTAGGCAAGGTTGATACTCGAGGCAAGAAGTGGTGGTTCTCAGCAGATGTGGTTGTTTGTAGAGAATGTAGAGGGATGTCTTGTGCTTGTGCTGTTCCTTGGTAGAGTGGTTGACATGTAAGTGGCGTAATATCTTGCAAAAGAGAGATAATAGAAGAAGAAAATTTAGCTTGTTAGCACAAAATGTGTATCCTCATGTAGACACAGATATAATTGGCCTAAAGTGTGCAGACCTCCTTTTCTGTTCTACACTGGCAAATGGGGGCAAGAAGCAACAAAATAAACAGTAAAGAGAGAAGGCCTGAACTACCTCCCCCAGATAAGCTGCCCAAATTCCCAGAATACTAGGTCCTGGCAACTACTCATTCACTTACTGTAAAAGTGTAAAAGGTTAGGTTACTCCCCACGCTGTAGAACAAGTGCCCAATTGCCCTTAGAGATAGCATATCCCTCATCCAAAAGGAAACCT
Source organism: Tragelaphus eurycerus (assembly GCA_935064755.1). Taxonomy (NCBI): domain Eukaryota; kingdom Metazoa; phylum Chordata; class Mammalia; order Artiodactyla; family Bovidae; genus Tragelaphus; species Tragelaphus eurycerus. The sequence continues at coordinate 268,335 of CAKXYN010000126.1, read as the reverse complement.
AGCCTGATCTTGCATCCAGCTAATCTTTCACATTACTGCAACTAGGCACTTTTGTTTCCTTATCATCTTCACAGAGAGCAGAGAGCAGTCATGATTTTTCATGACTCTATTCTCGCCACTTTAATAGCCAAAAGCTAAAACCGAATAAACTTGTTTACAGAGAAAACCCAGCAATTTTGTCTGATCAATTGATCTATCTCATTCTTACTGAAAGTGCAATTGTGTTATTCTGACTGACAGATTCTCAAGAGAGATTTAGAAAAAATATTCTTGATCAAATTCACTAAGAACAGGATGTTTCAAGTGGATGTGTCTGGCTAGAATCTCCTTGAACTATTCAGTAACAGCACATCAAAAGTCTGCTGAATTTTTATTTCCCATCAGAAAAATAACAAAACCAATAGGAAAAATGGGAGTGTTTTGAGGGCAGTTGGTATATAGCCTAGTACTAAATACGTTTTTTTGGCTGCTCCTTTCTTTTTCTCCCCTTCAGCAGCTATGTTTAATGGGCTGAGAGAAAGCTGTTTGCTTGCAGAATCTTATTATAGACCAGAAATACACTTGTTCCAGAGAAGAGTAATTTAATTGGTTCCAAGTCAAATGATGTTAACAGGTGTCACCTCACCAATCCAGGACTTAAAATGGGTTATTATAAACAGAACTAATACGTATTTTTCTGGCTTTTGCTCTCATTTGTTATGCAAGACTGCATGCCCCTGTAATGTTCCTCCTGATTATTTCTAGCAACTTTAGGAGGTGGTTGACATGTGCTCATGCACACGTACGGTCAGCTACCACATAATGCCTGCCATCTTCTTGCCCTTTAGCTCAAGTTCTTCTCTGCTGCCATCTGCAACTAAGGCCTGCACAGCTTAATATAAACTGCAAGGACGTCTTGATCAGTATTTCTGCTTCTGCCAGGCTCCGTGACACTTCAGTGGAAGGACATTACATTGCTGGTTCCATGGATACACGAGGTCCACGAGAAGGCACAGGTAGAGGGAGAATCTCTCTGTCCCTTTCAGTGTTCCACACTGCTGAGCTTAATTGTCAAAGAGTTATTTATAGAGCTTTGATCCATAGCTCTCTCTTCCCCTAGCACCCAAACAAGCTGTAGTGGAGTAGGATGGGTAGTGTGTGAGTCTGGTGGCCTTGGAAGGTACCTCTAACATGTGACTGTAATTGAGGTGGACTCCAGCTGCTGTGCTCTGAAATCATAATCAGGTTTGCACAGAGGCCATGCTTCCCTGGCTGCTCTCAGTCAAGAATTGAGCATGGGAGTAATACAAAGGGGGACACTCTGAGATTCATGGGACACTTCTGATAGATATCTATGATTTGAAGTTTCCTAACAGCTTTGTCAAACTTTCCTTAGAATTAGTCTTATAGTCCAATTGCCCTTCCTTTTTTTTTTCTCATGGGCATTTCGCCAAGTACATTTTTCTTTTTGCATATTTAGTCCCATCTTGGCCTCTTGCTTCTCATAGGACCTAGCTTAGCACAGGGCATCTGTTATGTGCAACAGAATAGCTTAAATATTCACCCTTTTGTTGAACCACATGTATCTTCTGGATGACTCCCCTTCAAAGGAATTTCCTCTCCCAGATGGCTTCTAGGTCCTTTTACAAATAGGTTTGAGGTAGACTTCAGTTTCCTCCTTCCAGGTTTGCCTGGGGTGCTCAGACACATCTAGATCTCAGTAGGAGATGTGATGTGGTGGAGACTTCAAACTAACCCCCTTGTTATTTATCCTAGAGCTCTATTATGATTCTTTACCAGTTCAACGCATGGTTAGAGAAACAAAAGAAATACAGGCAGGCAACTATCCTTGCTTTTGAAATTAAAATTCAGTCAGTGAGATAAAAATCACACATCTGCCACAAGTGGCTTAAAATGCAGATAATAATCATTGGTTTTTCAAGGGCATGAGGAGAGCTTCAAGAAACACAGTTTTGTCTTTCTCTGGGTTTCTACTTATGTGGGATAATGACAGATAATAGCAGAAAGCTTTCTTTCTGTCTGTGCAGGTCCATGATGGGTTGAATGTGAAGATGTGGAGGTGAGAGGGGCACATAATCATCATACTCATTACTGTGATGGGCTGAGCCCACTGCCTTTCATCAAGGGCTTACTGAATTCTCCCACTGTGTCAGAGACTTGTTGATTCATGGACTGACATGATGTCTTTTCACTTTTTGCTTCCCAAAGTGAAAAGGTAGATAGAAATTGAGTATAAATTAAACAAGTTAGTTTAGCTTATAATCAGGCATAAGAACTCAACATTGATTTTCAAAGGGTAAAATATTTTAGAGTTAAGAATGTATATAACATATGGGGTGGGAAGAAATAAATGCCAATTAGCTCTTCAATACCAATGTCAATATGCATGTTGTTTTCTTAGCAAAAGGCCTTTGGATAAATTCTAGATTAACAGGGATAGAAATAATGTCAAAGATTACTAGTTTAGTATGTCCTCCTGCTGATGGGAAGAACAGCACCGTGAAGGAAAGTTAATATGGAATGTTATATCATGGGAATTGCTCACAGAAAAGAAAATACCAAGAGAATTAAGTAAAGCTAATTTGAAGGCAAATTTTCTTTGGTAGTGAGGTTTGAAATCTTATTATTCCCGCCTTTTAAATGAGAGATGATATGCTGATTTTTTTTTTTTTTTTTTTTTTGAACTTGCAGATCCTTGGGGTTAAACTTGGGATTGAATGGCTGTCATGTGACTTTGGGTGGCTTGCAAATTCTTCAGGAGAGAGTTAGGTCAACTAACAAGAAGCTAAATGCTCAGTATTATCTCATAATATCACAGAACAAACCATTAATATCAAGAAGCTTCTGAAGCATCTATCTGGGAATTTGTCAGTGTACTAGAAACAACAGTCCCTGGCATAATGTTAGACAAACTTAAATGGGACAACAAAACAAACAACTAAACAGACTCATGAATAAGCAGTAGGATTTTATCTTTCAAGTTACATTTCATTGGTAATTGAAATTGACCAAGTAAATAAAATTAACAGTATTGGTGAGCTGTGTTGTGATATGTTAACCCTTCCGCATTGTATTTAGCATTTTAAATATTGGAGAGCTAATTTCTATTCTAACATATACAAAATAAATGCTTGTCCCATAAATCCAATACCAACACATGGTACAGTACAAGTAATTTAATTCTGCAAGAATTATAAAAGATAAAGGCTTTTCAAGAGTCAGATTCTTTTACTGAAAATATCTTGCAAATTTGAGATTATGTCTATGTAACCTCAAACATGACTAAAAAGTAATATAAACTTCTTTCCTTTTGGGTGCTGATATTAAATTTTCTTTATACTTTTATATTTTCAATATATTACAATAAATATATAACTTTTTAACTAGACAAAAATTAATTTTGAGTGGTTAATAAAGGAATGGGTGTGACTCAGTGAGTAGAGAAACATTCCTAATATTTGAAACAATCTGACAAAGGCTTGGAAGCAAAGGACAGAAATCTGACTACATTCAAGGAGTTTGCCAGTGTTTGAACTATAATTCCTATATCCTACCTATCACTTCAGTAAGCCTTGTCTTTTTACAAGGCATGTCACAACAGAATGTTGTATTAAGGTTCCCCAACATTGAATTCATATCAAAAATGAAGAAATGGAGTGGAAAGTTTTTGTTTTAGTAATATTTCTAGTTCATGAGGGAACTAGAAAAGTTGGAGAAAATGGGGATAAGTTTGGAGAAGGGGAAATAATGGGGAAAAGTTTGGAGAAGGAAATGGCAACCCACTCCAGTATTCTTGCCTGGAGAATCCCATGGACAGAGGAGCCTGGTGAGCCACAGTCCATAGAATTGCACAGGGTTGGACATGACTGAAGCGACTGAGCATGCATGCACACACAGGGAATTTTGTTTATGTCTTCTGGGAATATATTATTTTGATTGACTCTACCTGGGAATTCAGAGGGGAAGTTTGTTCTGTTATCTATAAAGAAAGAATTTGATGAACAAACACAGTTGCTGGGGTCATGCTTAATGGATGTATTTTCAAGTTCAGTTAAATACTTTGTGCTCATTTGCTCAGTCGTGTCCAACTCTTTGTGACCTCATGGACTGTAGCCTGCCAGTCTCCTCTGTCCATGGGATTTCCCAGGCAAGAATACTGGAGTGGGTTGCCATTTTCTTCTCCAGGGATCTTCCTGACCCAGGGATGGAATCCATGTCTGTTGCATTGGTGGGCAGAATCTTTACCACTGAGACACCAGGGAAGCCCTGTTAAACACTTCCGAGGTTCCATTTACCACCAGACACCTAAAATGTTTATTACAAACTCAGTAGTCAAATGTTAGTAAGTGTTTATGTTTGAATGTTACACAATTTTATTTCTTTCAGATATATTCTATAACTCATGCTTTCCACTAGTTTTACCAGTTCTCCTGCTACCTCCAATCTATCCAAATGACTGAGGTTTGCTATATGGGTTTACTGCTGTATTAGTATATTGACAGAGATATATAAACCATGGCTTCCACAGCTGTTTCAGATGAAACTGTATATTAATGTGTAAACTTGCAACATACAGCTTAGCCAGAAAGTTATGTGGAACAGGTGACTGGGGAGATAGCTTTCACCACTTGGACTAAAGTCAATTCTGAAGGAGCTAAAAGATGCCTATCGAATTCTGGTGCATGTGTGTGGTTTGAGGAGTGCGTGTGCACGGAGGAGAATTCTTTATACTTCAAAAAAAAGCTGAAAATATGGGTGGTTAAAAGAAGTTACACTTTTACACCCTCATATGCTGAGTGGAAGAGGCAGTCAAATGCAGTAAAAATTTGTTAATATTTGTCTATCACTCTTGGTTTACAGTGTTTTGAACACATGCTAGAGACGCTTGTGAAGATGTAAAAGATGAATTTAAAACCTACATCAATTGTAACAAAAGTCAACTGGAAAGAAAAGGATTTTAAGTCCTTGAGCTTTTATTAATAATACAAATTCGCAGCCAAAGGAATAGCCTTAGTCAACACATTTCCATGTCCCCCTAAACACAAATAGCCTCCAACCTTTGGAGGTTGTTCCTTCGAGATGTTTCACCAGTGACATCACAGTGATTGCCACCTCCCTTGGACTACTTTAGGCCCTGCCCAGAGCCCAGAAGTCCAGACAGCCTGGGGGACAAGCAGGAGTTGGAGCCCAAGTTGGAGAGAGAGAGGAGAAGCCTACTGCAGCCCAGTGTGTCCTTGACCCTATTCAGGTAACAGCAAGATTTTTAAGCTTAGCATACAGTGTGTATGTGTGTACAAGTTGCAAATAAGAAAAGCACAGGAATATTTACATTTCTTAATGAAATAGACAATGCCTATTGTACACAGTGTTTCTTAGACTAGAAAGTGAATATTACTGATTCTTGTTTTCCTTTTTTTCACCTTATGGCATGCATTTTCTCCCTTCCTATTAAAAAATATCATACAGGAAAATATGTCTTCCATCTTTTCAAAGTCTTCATTCAAAGAAAGTCAATATCAAACAGTTTATTCAGAGTTCTTCTGTTTTTTTCACTTTGAATCATATACTGTGATCTTGATGTCAGGAAAGATTTAAAATGAGGCCAAAATTGTCTTTGTGGGTTAACAGCAGAAAAATGGAAGATTGCTAATCTGAGGTTTTACCTAACTTTGGTATAAATATGTGTGAAATTGGAGCCCACTCCCTATAGTTAGCTTATATGTTGATTGAATTGGATTCATTAGAAATTCCCACCTTAATGCTGTGTTTTATTACTTTAAAACATACAAAACAACAGCATTTAAGCTTACCATCAAAGTGCAAGATATAGTAAGAGGTAAACCATAGGTAATAAAGAATTGACAGATGAGTAGCTGTCAATTCAGAAACCATTGAAAAAAATGTGAAGAGTCCATAAAACATACCCTTTGAACAATTATTGTAAGGCAACACCTGTATAAATATCACTCAGGTCAAGAAATTGTCATTGGCGCACTCCAGAACTCCATTCTTGATCACTTTTCCCTTTTGCCTCATCATCGGTAATCATCATCTTAATTGTTGAGCTAGTCTTATCCATGGTTTTCTTTATAATTTTACCATTTCTGTCTGCATTCCTAAACAATACAGTTAAATTTCCTGTCTTTGGGTTTGAAGAAATATAATTACATTCTGTGTTTCTTTTTGTAAATTCCTCTTTTGCTTCCTAGTTATTTTTGTGAAATCTACCCATCTTATTATGTGGTGCTGTAGTTCATATATTTTATTTGCTCTATAATATTTGAAAGTATGAGCATAACACAGTTCACATTCATTCTATTGCTGATGAACATTTGAGTTGTTTCCAGCTTAGGGATATTATAGAAATGTTGCTATGAATATTCTTATATATATAAATCCTGGTATATATGTGCTTGAGTTTCTAAAGTAGGAGTGAAAGAGCCAGATAAAAGAGAATGAACATTATCAACCTATATTTAAAAATGTCAAATTGTTTTCCCAAAGGTCAAAAATTTACACTAGCCAGGGCAGTTATTTGTGGTTATCATTCATGTTATCACTCCTACAGAGTAACCACAATCCAACAACTATTTCCAGTCTGCCAGTTCTAGTTCTGCCTCTAACTTGCTATGTGTCATCACACAAACAACTTAACCTCTCTCTAAAAGTCAGTTTCTTAGCAATAATCTTGGGAGAGAGAAAAATCGCAAAACTTGCCTGAGTTGTAAAAGTCAGATTTGTTGTGAGGGTCACATGAACAAAGCTCTGGCCAACTTTCAGCAACATTTTCTGAATATGTTCCTGTTGGGTCACAGTCTCATAAGATTTGATGGGACAGTTATTTTGCCCTCTCTGGGCAAAATAAAGGGTTGTTTTGATCATTGTAAATAAGGCCTCATATTTTTTACATATCTTTGTATGTCTTCGGGACTTACTCAAATAAATTAGTGTTTGGACCAGGATTTAATTTCATTAATAAATCCATAAGGAAGAATCTGCTTTAGAGTCTTTAGATTCTTTTGTTCTTAGGCTCCTTGCCTGAATTCATCAACTTCCTGTTCTCTTCTGCTTTGGTGTACATGCTTATACACTTTCTCTACTTCCTTAATACTTTATTTTCTTCTGTTTACTTTCTCCTTCAAGCAAATCTTTGTAAAGGTTTTCACTGGAAAGGGTGTAGACGACAAAAATACAAGTAAGAATTAAAAGGAAAGTGAAACATGAATCAGTTACCATTGGTCATATTTTAAACCAACATTCAACAATGTACCTGTTAATATAATCTTATCTGAACTTATGTGTTATAGCAACAATAACATAAAACATTAAAAAGAATCATTCAACTGGTTTATGCAATTAATAATTTGGTACACTAATAATACAAGAAATATAGCAATTATAATTCATAATTCATGGGAGACTTCTTCCCCCTGAACTTCCACTTTAGAAAATACAACACTTTTTCCCCTCAAACTTTTTCTACTCTATAGTAGACTTTTGCTCTAAATATATAAAATTTCATTTTTAATCTTTACTTTCATTTAGTTTGCATATACACAGTGTCAATTATGCCACATCACTGGAAGTAACAATTTTATGTTTCTCAAAGCATGATTTTCCACAAGTATTATCTATACGGACTATAAAGATACCACCCTCACTTTTTGAAGTGTTTACAATATAAGCACATCCTGGACTTGACTAAAAATAGCTGGCACAAGCCCTTGTTGAAATAGAAGTACCCATGGGGTTAACACTTGCTATTTGGACCGAGTGCCTGTTATGTGAGGGACTTTTGGTTGACCCCAGTAGGCTCTATGCCCAATGCAGGGATTTCAAGAGGCCAAGCAGCTGTTGAAACTACTTAATGCTTTCACAGGGTTAGACAAAGATAGATCAGCTTGAAACTTGAAAAATTATGGTATCCTACCTCTGTATGTAATTGAAGCAAGAAAAATTCTAAGCCATAACTTCTTTTTTTTCTTGTTTTGGTGACCTTACTTGGTGGTAGCAAAGCAAGCAAGCATGCACACACATACGCACAGAAGTTGGAGAAATAAAAATGCAATATTTTGTATTTTATCAAGTGAAAGTCGAATGACTTTTGGTGACCTCATGGACTATACAGTCCATGGAATTCTCCATGCCAGAATACTGGAGTGGGTAGCCTTCCCCTTCTCCAGGGCATCTTCCCAACCCAAGGATCGAAACTAGGTCTCCCACATTGCAGGCAGATTGTTTACCAGTTGAGCTACAAGGGAAGCCCAAGATACTGGAGTGGGTAGCCCATCTCTTCTCCAGCGGATCTTCCTGACCCAGGAATTGAACCAAGGTCTCCTGCATTGCAGATGGATTCTTTACCAACTGAGTTATGAGGGAAGCCCCATAAGCATCAATATAATCATCACAGGAAAATAATCAGAACTGTATCAGTCTTTTTGACATCAGGCCAAGAGGAAAAAAAAAAAAAAAAGGCTCTCTGCGTAAGTCAAGGCTTCTCAGAGAAACAGAATTGACAGGGAGGGTGTGTGTATGTGTGTGTAATATAATTGGCTTATATGATTGTGGAGGCTGGCAAGTCCAAAATCTGCAGGGGAAATTAGAGGCTGGAAGAGTAATAATCCTAGTCCAAACATAAGTCTGGAGTCTAGATATCTGAAATCAAAGTATTGGCAGGGTTGATTTATTCTGAGGCCTGTCCTTGGCTTGCATATGACCATCTTCCCTCTGTGTCTTCATATGGTCTTCCTTTTGCATATGTCTGTGTCTTAATCTCTTTTTCTTATAAGGATAACAGTCATATTGGATTAGGACCCGTCTTAATTACCTCATTTTAATTTAACCCATCTTGATTACCTCTTGAAAGACCCTATCTCCAAATATAACCACATTCCTCAAAAAAAAAAAAAAAAAAAAAATATATATATATAGTTGCATCCCAAGGTACTGGGGATTAGGATTTCAACATGTGAATTTAGAGCGGGGGATACAATTCAGCCTATCATACATTCCCCTTCCATAATGCTTCTATTTCCTTTGAGGAAAGAATGCTCACTAATTTCTTATGTTTTCTTTGTTACTTTCTAATAGGAGGTAAGGACAAGCAGGAGGTCTTTGGTGTGCCCTCAGAAGTTTGCCTTCAGTTCTCACCAAACCACTCGAGAATGGAACGATCCACCCGGGAGCTGTGTCTCAACTTCATGGTTGTCCTGATTACAGTCATGCTTATATGGCTCCTTGTGAGGTCCTATCAGTACTGAGATGCCACAGCTCCTGAAATTGACTGCAATGCTCCAGGGCTGTCTTCTGTATGCCCTGACATCCCACTGCTGTCATGGGATGCCTTTTCTGGGACCCCATGGCACTTCTGACCAGTTCGCACAATATCTGGGGTGCCTCCAGAGCTGCTCTCAATGGCTTCAAAATGTTTGCCAGTAAGCATTAGATTTATTCCCCAATTCTTACTGCAAATGTGTTAGACAAGCCACAAGGTTAAAAGTAAACTGGATTCATGATGACATAGAATGTTAACAAGCTCCTGATCTGTCTCACCACACATCCCTTCAACCCACACTCAGCAACCAAACTCTAAATCAACCTGCCAGAAGAAAGAAATGTTAAAGGAAGTCTTTGTCAGCCCCTATAACTATCATGTGAATAAAGTTAAGTCAACCAAAATTAAGACTTAGTATTTATTTTAGCTTCTATTTGTGATACTGCATTTAATCCTTGACTGAGACTGAAGTGACAAATGTTACAATATTTCCAGCATTTGAGATAAGCCAAGATCATCCAACTGCTGAGGATTTGAAACCAAGTCAATTAAGAGTGTCATATTTCAAACAATTCCATGGGTTCAGTGTTCCTCAAACTTTCCTTCTGAATTAGTCCCAAGGGCAGAGGGAAAATAAATCCATTTCACTAGGAGGTCTGGAATACAGCCTGAACTGTTCACTAAAAGCACAAAATTTCTTTGAAGCCTTGTTTTATCATTAAAATTGACAAAGGTATATTTTATTCTGTAATATCTCCATTTGCTTTAATATATGTATTTACATTATTTCCCACTGAGTAAAACTGAAACATGAGTCATGTCCCTAAGAGTAGCATATTCCAGTTTGGTTATACTCATTATGCAAATAGAGCTAGTCGCTAATAAACTACAGTTGTAACAGAGAATAGAAAATACAACATTCATGTTTGTGAATACATGAAAGACACTTTTTAAGCCTGTTGCTAGAAAACCCCACACTAGACAGATCACATTTGTTCTCTGTGCTAATCTCAAGGTAACCATGGAGAAAGGGAGTATTGTTAAGCCTCATTTTTCATAGTACCCCTCATAAAGGCATTCCTTACTGGATGTAGCCTATTACTGCCTTTGCCTGCCTAGAGTCATGATTCTCATCCCTGGATGCACAGTTTATTTACTTAGGGGTGATTTTTCAAAATATTTATTCTGGGTCCTTCTCAGACTAAGATAAAAATCTCTAGGGGGTAGAACCCAAGAATCTGCATTTTCCCAAAGTCCTCTAGATAAATATATTGTGTAGCCAAGAGGTGAGAAACACTGATGCCTATACCAGTACTTCTCAAACTTTGATGTGATTATGAATCACTGGGAGGACTTTTTAAAATGCAGATTCAAATTCAGTTTGAATTCTGATTTAGTCTGTATTGGGGCCTGAGACTCTGCATTTTAAACAAGCTACTTAACGATGCCAGTGCTATAGTCTATGGTCTCCGCAGACTTAGCAGGTTAGAATTGTGGAATTAGTACATTAGAATCACCTGGAACCTTCAGAAAGTGACCCAAGCTTGAGCCCTATTTCCAGGAGTTTCTAACATCACTATTCTGGGATTGAATCTGAGCATTATTTATTTTTAAAAGGATTCCAGGTGATTCCAATGTGCAGCCAAGTCTAAGAACCCTGAAAGAGATAAAGGAAAAATATTATTATTAATAATAAATATTAATTAATAATTATATTAATTATAATAATATATTATATTAATTATATAATATATTAATAATTATATTAATATAATTAATAATAAATATTATTATTTTGATGGGTTCCCACAAAATTTGAGAAACAACAGAGTATGGTCCTCAATGTCATGTTGCCAGTTTCAGAGTCAGACTACACATATGGATATACAATTGTTAGTGATTCAGTGTACAGCATGCTAACTCATGGGCACAGGGCACCAGGCCCCTTGGTAGAGAGTTACTAGAGTCCTTTTCTGACTCAAAGAAAATCTCAGAAAATCTACCAATGTTTGTATATGTGTTTGAGAAGGTATGTGTGTGGTAGTGGAGAGGGAAATGGACAGAAAAATGATAAATTCTGTTCCTCTGCGTATTGGTGCCAACATTTACAACAGGTACCATTTATTGAGTCTCTTGTATATGAAGCCCTGAATTGGGGTCTCCCTGTGCATTATTTCCATTTAGCGGACGTCAGAACTGAGGATCGTAGGCCTCACTAACCAGATATGAGTAGTGAAGCTAGGATGACAAAAATGCCGGATTAATTTCTGTTGGGGACTGCATACAAACCATGCTTAACTATAGATCTCTAAACCATTAAGAGTATAAAATTTTACCCTCACATTCTTTAGCATTACAAAACATCAGCCTAGTTAAAGATAATAGTTATAATTTTCTATGCATATTTCTTGCTTGTCAGTCCTCACCTGCTTTTTCTCTATTTTCATGTGAGTGGATCTACTGATAGAATCTGTTATGGGTCGCTTTTGAAGAGGTAGGACATCCTTTAGCTGGGACTAGTAATTTTGCCTAATTTCTCCTGTGTTCAAGAGTCTTAGTCATTATTAAATTTCAGTCTCATTTAATAGTCTCTTTTTATGTATAATCTTTCCTATGGCTTGAGTTTTCCTGAATCGTCACAGTACTATATCAATATTGGCCCTAGTCACTCAAAAGCTGTCCAGTTACCCCCAAATAAGATGCTAGCTCTCCTCAGGAACCAAAATGCTGAATTATGTTTGCTAAACAGAATTATAGCTCATAGACTTGAGCCTACATATTTTCTCTCTCTTTAATTCATTCATTCATTATAATTATGTGAAACTACCGGTAGCTTATTGTACTAGTCCCTGGGGCTAAAAGGGAGAATGAGATGAACAAGTCCTGTTCTCATGTAGAATATGATTTACTAAAGCAGACACAAACAGATGATCATCATGGCATAAGCTCTTTGACAAGGGAAGGATAGGATGTTATTGGAGGGGGATCCTAGGCAGAGGGGACAGCATTAATAAAGACCTAAAGGTCAGAAGTGAAGTGAAGTCGCTCAGTCATGTCCAACTCTTTGCAACTGCATGGACTATAGCCTACCAGGCTCCTCTGTCCACGAGATTTTCCAGGCAAGAATACTGGAGTGGGTTGCCATTTCCTTCTCCAGAGAGCATGACAAATTCAGGAAATTCAAAGTATTTGCTAGCTGAAGTATAGAGTACCTCTCCAACCATTGGCAGAAGCTGTACCACATAAGGACAGATCTCAAGATTCTGACTTGAGTTGATTTCTGAGTTGAACTACCTCTGGGATCCCTCATTGTCAAGCCTCCTGCCACTGACATTTTTCTAAATGATGTCTGTGCCTACACAGATATTAGACTTTGAGTCTTGGAACACCTCGCAACATTTATCCATAACCATCAGAACAGTCCTCCCCAATAACCATCATACTGTTTGCACAGCTCTCTGTTGGGTAATGGTCTCTTCCTGCAATAAATTCTGGGATACCAAGATCCAACAATATCTTAATGTTGAGCTGCTCTCACAATGCCAACAAACCATACAATTTTTTTTAATATAAATTTATTTATTTTAATTGGAGGCTAATTACTTTACAATATTGTATTGGTTTTGCCATACATCAACATGAATCCGCCAAGGGTGTACATGTATTCCCCATCCTGAACCCCCCTCCCAAACCATACAAATTTTAAAAGGAAGGTGTGCTGTTGGCTTACACTTCTCTTCCAGTCTCCCCTAAACTACTTAACTGGGCATCTTTTGGAACAGCTCATTTTTATCTAACAATTTTTTACATTGAGGTAACACACATTCTTTTATCAGTTTCTAGCAGCACCAACACAACATTTGGTCACCAGCTCCTCTCCCTAGAACTGCCATGTTATTCATCTTTTAAGCATAAGAAATTATTCAGATAACTCATAATACAAACCACAGCTCTAAGAAAAAAGCCCCAAGATACTCCAACCCGATCAGCCTTCATAACCACATTTCCATCTCTGCTCCATTGACCCAGATATGAGAGTGTGAATATTGTTATAAAATGATAGTGCTGCCATTATTTTCTTCTAATTTGGGGCTCTCAGTCAATCTAGAAGCCATCTCAAGGGGAGAGGCCCCTACTTCCACTGGGACCTACTACTTTTTGCCATTCCCACCTGTTCCTCAGTTGTTTGGGTACATGATACTTGCCATTCCTACATGGGATTCCAGAGCCTACCTTGAGAAAGTAGGGTTCCTCTGTCACCACCTTGAAATTCCATCACCCAGAATCCTGTCCTGAAAGCTCAAAGTACCCCCAGTAGTTAGAGACAAGCTAAGCTAAACAAATTCTGTCCCCTTTTCCTCTGAATATGTTACCACTTCTGGGTATATTTTATCATTATCTTGCTTTCAAAATGTCTTCTAAAAAATTTGACACAGAAGAGCCTTCCTAGTTGATCCATGTAGCTTCTCTTCTGTTCACCTATCCTTCTTGTCCCCCCACCCCACCACCTCTTATTTCCAACCATTGTCAACACTTGTAGTTTTCAAGTGTGCCATGCTCTCTTATCAATCCTAAAGGAAATCAGTCCTGAATATTCACTGGAAGGACTGATGCAGAAGCTCCAATACTTTGGCCACCTGATGTGAAAAGCAGACTCATTGGAAAAGACCCTGATGCTGGGAAAGATTGAAGGCAGGAGGAGAAGGGGATGACAGACGATGAGATGGTTGGATGACATCACCGACTTGATGGACATGAGTTTGAGCAAGCTCCAGGAGTTGGTGATGGACAGCGAAGCCTGGCATGCTGCAGTCCATGGGGTTGCAAACTATTTGGGCATGACTGAGCAACTGAACTGACCTGATGCTCTTTTACTTCAGTGAGCTTGCACATCTATTCCCTTTGCCCTAAATTTTCTCCCTTCCTTCCCCTGACATTAATTTGTTAAGATTGCAATTAGGTGTTAACTTCTTGAAACTTATCCCCAGGCAATTCCGTTTTCTGAGCCTCATTATGAACATGCTCAATAGCATTTATCACATTCTATGATTTGTTTTTGTGTCTCTCCTATGTTTGTTTCTCATCTATGAGTGAGTGAGTAAGTCGCTCAGTTATGTCCAACTCTTTGCGACCCCGTGGACTGTAGCCCCCCAGGCTGCTCCGTCCATGGGGTTCTCCAGGCAAGAATACTGGAGTGGGTTGCCATTTCCTTCTCTAGGGTTCTCATCTATGGGGACTCTCTTCAATGCTAAATTTTAGTTCCTAGTTGGTCCATTATTATCATTAGATAAGTATCTATTGAACATATTAATAAATGTTTGGTTAGATAGAAAAATTCTTGGAATATACATGTATGCATTTCTATTATTAGATTATTGAGCTGTGCTCCCACAGTATAATAAAAAGGGGGCATGAAATCTGTAATTCTAACAGTTCTGTTACAGTAATGAGCAAACTAAACTTCTTTTAAATTATGAGCAGTTGAAGCAACTTTTCCAAAGGCAGTTTACTGCTCTATGAAATATTCATGGTGCTTGCTTTTGATCTAAATCTATCATCATTCTGACTAGTTTGAGATGTTTATGATTGACTCATCAAACCCAATGTATTGGGTACATTTTAAAATTTATCTACAAACAAGGTAAATACTGGGGAAATTTCATTTTTCAAACTTCATACAGGTACGGTTAATTAACTTCACTTATAAACAGCATATTTAAATAAATCTTATTTCACATCTACTGTGTTAGGAACTTATGCATTTAATTTCCTTTTATTCTGTGAAGTGTTTATATTTTATTGATAACTTTTATTTTAACAGGAGAAGGTTGAGGCTCAGAAAGGACAAATAACCAGCTCTCAAATACAGAGCTAATGAAACGCAGAGATGACAGGCAGATTCAGTTCTTTCCAGCTCAGATCAGAGAGAGCTCTTTCCAATCACCATGGCTGCTCCTCTGTGCTGTCAGATAGATTCTATGGCAGAAGGAACAGTCTCTTACTCTGGACTTAAAGTGCCAAAGATGGCATATATCAAAAACCTCTAGGCAAATACTTTAATTGCTCTACCACTCAATCATGTGGGGTGTACAACTTATAAAATGATATTTACCAAGAGTTTAAAACAAAGTCTTGGAATCATCTTTTCTTTGTCTATCAAAAGAGCAGTGGACAAGAAGAAATAAGAATACTAATGGCTAATTAAGCTAAGAGAAATTATTGTTGATTAAAATATTTGTTCTTTGATGCCAGACTTGTTGTCTGCTCTGGGTCCATAATGTCCCTCAATGGCGGTAGGCCTTCTTTGTGTGTGTCTGGGTGTGGGTGTGATTGTGGGTGTGTGTATTTATATTTGTTTAGTTATGCACTTGGCATGCATGCTAAGTCACTTCAGTCATATCCAACTATTTGCATCCCTATGGACTGTAGCCTGCCAGGTTCCTCTATCCATGGTATTCTCCAGGCAAGAATACTGGAGTGAGTTACCTTTTTCTCCTCTAGGGGATCTTCCCAACCCATGGATTGAATCCAGGTCTCTTATGTCTCTTGCATTGGCAGACTGGTTCTTGCCAGTGCAAGTAGCTTCTAATACCAGCTGGGAGGTCCATCTGGGGAAAAACTAATCAAACATAGTGAACAAGCACAGAGATATATGTTGTTGGGGAAATATTTTATAGGCTATGTGCTGTGCTTAGTTGCTCAGTCATGTTTGACTCTTTTCCCACCAGGCTCCTCTGTCCATGGGGATTCTCCAGGCAAGGATACTGAAGTGGGTTGCCACGCCCTCCTCCAGGGGATCTTCCCAACACAGGGATTGAAGCCAAGCCTCCTGCATTGCAGGCAGGTTCTTTTCTGAGCCACCAGGGAAGCCCTTTATAGGTATATTTTATCAATTATATCAAATTATCACACATATATTTTATGTTTGCTTTTAGCAATAGACTTAAAGCAATCAGTAGTACATGTCACGAGTACATACTCTGCAATGACTTCACAAAAATTTTTTCTTTCCATCCTGAACACTGAGGCAAAAGTATAGCTAGAAGTAAAACAGTAGCTTGGCATTTTGATAGGGAGACAAACACCAAGTAAACGGTACTACTGATCTAGTAGGATAGGTCTTGTAGGAGACGGTGATGACACCCTACTCCAGTACTTTTGCCTGGAAAATCCCATGGATGGAGGAGCCTGGTAGGCTGCAGTCCATGGGACCGCTAAGAGTCGGACACGACTGAGCGACTTCACTTTCAGTTATCACTTTCATGCATTGGAGAAGGAAATGGCAACCCACTCCAGTGTTCTTGCCTGGAGAATCCCAGGGACAGGGGAGCCTGGTGGGCTGCCATCTCTGGAGTCGCACAGAGTCGGACACGACTGAAGCGACTTAGCAGCAGCAGTCTTATAGGAGAGGTCTAGATTTTAGGGTCAGTTGTCTATCACTGCTGTTGTCTTCTTCTTGACCTTTTGAAGGTATATTTTCTCTGTTTGAACATTGTTTTCATGGTGAGTTTGAGGTCAGAAATCCTCTCACTAGTCCAGTCCAGTTCAGGGCCTTTTAAAGTGGGGAATACAAAGTCTAGAGTTAATTCCTTTCAGTTTCACTGCAAATGAACTAGTTAAGAGTTCTTCCATCTGGATTGGAGAAAATCTTTTAAATAATGCCTTTTCCAGTACACACAGTTTCCTGGTTGCTGTTCATGAAGCACCTGACCTTCACCCAAAGATATATTACTGTGTTGAACTTCAAAATGTCCTTTGAATGTCCTTTTAGTAATTCAATTAAACATTACAATAATGTAACATAGCAACAAGGAGCTATCTAGGCAGTGAGTCTTAGGCATCAAATACCAAACCTCAAGACAATTAACAATATAAGAATTTAATATCCACAAAGGTACATTACCGAAACATGGTTTTTCTCTTTAGAATTACCCTCATTTCTGCCAACTATAGCCAAATTAAGACTAATTTGTTGGCAAAATAAGTCTGGTTTCAATAAAATTGTCCTAATTATTTGCATAAGTGAGCATCATTTGCATAAATGATCATATAGATTCATTTAAATTTGACTTTGCTGGAACTTTTCATGAAGAATCTCAACTTAAACTTTAAAAAACCTCTCAAGGAAATTACCTTGTGATTGTTTAGAAATAACCAACTTCAGAACAAAATTCTTTCTTTTTTTAACAAAAAATTTCCATTCTTCATACTTTCTCTTACGAACACATAACCTACTATACATATACAGTCCTTTTAGAATCTTAATTTCTAAAACTATGTGCTCAGAGATCAGATCAGATCAGTCGCTCAGTCGTGTCCAACTCTTTGCGACCCCATGAACCGCAGCACGCCAGGCCTCCCTGTCCATCCCCAACTCCCGGAGGTCACTCAGACTCACATTCATCGAGTCAGTGATGCCATCCAGCCATCTCATCCTCTGTCGTCCCCTTCTCCTCCTGCCCCCAATCCCTCCCAGCATCAGAGTCTTCTCCAATGAGTCAACTCTTCGCATGAGGTGGCCAAAATACTGGAGTTTCAGCTTTAGCATCATTCCTTCCAAAGAAATCCCAGGCCTCATCTCCTTCACAATGGACTGGTTGGATCTCCTTGCAGTCCAAGGGACTCTCAAGAGTCTTCTCCAACACCACAGTTCAAATGCATCAATTCTTCGGCGCTCAGCCTTCTTCACAGTCCAGCTCTCACATCCATACATGACCACAGGAAAGACTATAACCTTGACTAGGCGAACCTTTGTTGGCAAAGTGATGTCTCTGCTTTTGAATATGCTATCTAGGTTGGTCATAACTTTCCTTCCAAGGAGTAAGCGTCTTTTAATTTCATGGCTGCAGTCACCATCTGCAGTGATTTTGGAGCCCAGAAAAATAAAGTCTGACACTGTTTCCACTGTTTCTCCATCTATTTCCCATGCAGTGATGGGACCAGATGCCATGATCTTCCTTTCCTGAATGTTGAGCTTTAAGCCAATCTTTTCACTCTCCACTTTCACTTTCATCAAGAGGCTTTTTAGTTCTTCACTTTCTGCCATAAGGGTGGTACTTGAAATAATTTTCAAAAAAACATAAAATATACTAATAGTCTAAAACATATTTAGTCTCTCTGCTATAAGAAGTCAAAGTAAATAAGCATAGAATTCTTTAGCAATAAATGCTTCAGCATGTTATCTTAATTAAAAATGTTTTAGGCTTTCAATGAATTCCTGTTATTTAACTTAATTAGCAAAATTTAAAGCTTCAATTTACCAAAAATATGCAGAAAATATTTTTAGATAGCCATATCGTAAAACAATTATTCTCAAAGAGTTCATGTAAAAATGTTTAAACCATTTATCTCTATTTTATTACTTATGAAAATATCATACCAAGTTATGTTTCTTCTGACCATTTTGTAAAAGAGATAACATGAGCTTATTGACTTTCAGTAAACCTATGTACAATAAATGTAGTATGCCTAATGATGATTCTAAAGACATTTATGTATTAATTAAATCAACAACTTAAACTAACTTTAATACCAAATACTAACTTGGTATTAACCAATTCAGCATTAACCAAATGTTGAATACTTCCCAGATCCCATGAACATGAGTTATTTGGCTTAATTTTGGCTGCACCACGTGGCCTGTGGGATCTTAGTTCCGCAGCAATGGATTGAACCTAGACCCTCGGCAGTGAAAACGTGGAGTCCTAACCACTGAATTGCCAGGGACTTCCCTTTATTGTATTTTTGAAAATTATATAAGTGCTTATTTGTTCATGTCAATTAAATAGAGGCAATTTACAAGTTGTTTTTGGAAAATGCTATCGAGAGATAGAAATATGTTTACAACATACATACATAGATATACATACATCCAGATAGACACAGAGATCTCATACTTTTTATTTTAAAACTCAGTTATGAGTCAGAGATTACAACATAAAACTCACCAGCATATACATTATAGTTGGAATAAGTTTATTCACTTGGATTTAAAAAAGGCTTCTTTACCCTTGTTTTGTTTTTGTTTTAGGTTCTACTGATTCAGCCAAGGCTAGTCTCAGGCTATGTGGGCTGTATTTACATTTAAAGGACATGATAAAAGTTGTCAATTCAAGCTTTCTCCTGGAAGTACTCATTCACTCATTTCAAAAGATGTTTATGAAGCCGATTTCTCTGTGTATGCAAAAGTCAGTTTTGGAATATCAGAAGGGCCCCATCATGATCATTGCTTGGCAAGATATGTATTTTCATGTATTCACTCCATTTCTGGACTCCCCTGATGGTCCAGTGGATAAGAACCTTCTTGCTTACACAGGACACAGGTTCAATCCCTAGTCCAGGAAGATTCCACATGCCATGGGACAACTAAGCCTGTGCATCACAACTACTGGGCCTGTATTCTAGAGCCCATGAACTGCAACTGCTGAGCCCACATGCCACAACTAGTGAGGCCTGTTCACCCGAGAGCCTGTGCTTCACAGGAAGAGAAGCCAGCACAATGAGAAGTCTGCACACCACAACTAGAGAAAGCATGCACATAGCAGTGAAGACCCAAGGCAGTCAAAAATAATTAATTAATTAAATTATTTTTTAAAGTATTGGCTCCTTTTCAATTATATATGAGA
Organism: Tragelaphus eurycerus; assembly: GCA_935064755.1. Classification (NCBI taxonomy): domain Eukaryota; kingdom Metazoa; phylum Chordata; class Mammalia; order Artiodactyla; family Bovidae; genus Tragelaphus; species Tragelaphus eurycerus. The sequence goes on along the minus strand of CAKXYN010000126.1, from coordinate 248,436 downwards.
TCAACTAGAGTCCTTGGGGTAGCTGCATGTCCAGGAGCTTGTCAACTTTAGAAACATGATTTCTATTTTCATTTAGCTTTATTTTACTCCAAACTCTGAACAATTTCTAAGGACAGAATCAGATCAGATCAGATCAGTCGCTCAGTCGTGTCTGACTCTTTGCGACCCCATGAACCGCAGCACGCCAGGCCTCCCTATCCATCACCAGCTCTCGGAGGTCACTCAGACTCACATCCATTGAGTCAGTGATGCCATCCAGCCATCTCATCCTCTGTCGTCCCCTTCTCCTCCTGCCCTCAATCCCTCCCAGCATCAGAGTCTTCTCCAATGAGTCAACTCTTTGCATGAGGTGGCCAAAATACTGGAGTTTCAGCTTTAGCATCATTCCTTCCAAAGAAATCCCAGGGCTGATCTCCTTCAGAATGGACCGGTTGGATCTCCTTGCAGTCCAAGGGACTCTCAAGAGTCTTCTCCAACACCACAGTTCAAAAGCATCAATTCTTCGGCGCTCAGCCTTCTTCACAGTCCAGCTCTCACATCCATACTGGGTCCCAAATGTGATGTTTGTGAGCTTAGCTCCTCAAGGTGTCACCCTTGAGTTAGTTCAGCTCTTTTGTGTCTTTAGTCTAAAACCACTATGGGGGCTTGGAGTACACAATTTGTATGTGTGTGTTGCCAGGTGAGCTGTGAACTAAGTGTCATGATAGGGTGCCCAGTGGAACTGCTGCTTGTCTCAAAGACTTTCACTAGATTCCTGGTGGCCAGAAGGAGCCCTCTCTTCAGAACTGAATGGATTCAGTCTCTCATTCAATTAATGTCAAACGACTGGTTGAGACCATATATATAAATTTCTTCAATTTTAAACACATTAAAAAGGTCAGCAAACACAGTTCAATCAAATGTTCCTTCTAGGACTTTCCTGCCAAGAAAATTTCCCCTCAGTCCCAAACTAAGAAAATCTCTCTAATCTCCTGCTCAGGAAAAGTACTGGTATCTCCTTGCTGCTGCTGCTGCTAAGTCGCTTCAGTTGTGTCCGACTCTGTGTGACCCCATAGACGGCAGCCCACCAGGCTCCCCCTTCCCTGGGATTCTGCAGGCAAGAACACTGGAGTGGGTTGCCATTTCCTCCTCCAATGCATGAAAGTGAAAAGTGAAAGTGAAGTCACTCAGTCATGTCTGACTCTTAGCGACCCCATGGACTGCAGTCCACCAGGCTCCTCCATTCATGGAATTTTCCAGGCAAGAGTACTGGAGTGGGGTGCCATAAGACTCCAGTTTTAAGAATCCAAATACAATTCATAGGACTGTCAAATGTCAGATAAGAAGGTCCATCCAGGTCCAGGAAGCATAGATCAAAAAGAGAATCAACCCGTAGAGGACAATGTCAAGATACATTATAATTAAAATGGCAAAAATTAAAAATAAAGAGGAATATTAAAAGCAACAAGGGAAAGGGTAGTAAATCGCCATGAATAAAGCTAGTAGGAAGATTAAAAGACAAGAGTAATAAAATCATCTATGTCTGCAATAAATAGTTATGAGACACATAAAACAAAAAGATGTAAAATATGATATGGAAAACAGTAATGTGGGAGAGGGAATAAATGTGCAGAATTATTAAAATGAGTGTGAAATTAAAAGATCAGTAAATTAAAATAGTTTATATGTGTTTATATATATGTACTATTATATATATTATATTTATAAATTGATATATATAAACCTCATGACAACCACACACAAAAACTCTATAATAAATAAATAAAGACACAAAGAAGATAAATAAATACAAACACAACACTAAAGATAGCCATCAAATCACAAGGGAAGGAAACAAAAGAAAAAGAAAGGAACAAAAAAGAACTACAAAAGGATCCCCAAACAATTAACACAATGACAGTAAGACATACTTATCAGTGACTCTTTTAAATGTAAATGAACCAAATGTTGCAATAAAAAGGCACAGAGTGGTTGAAGACAGAGTGGCTGCCTGCAAGAGATTCACTTCAGATCTGAAGACACACATCGACTGAAAATAAGAGGATGGAAAAAGAGATTCCATGCAAACAGAAATAAAAAGAAAACTGCAGCAGCAACACTTACATCAGACAAAATAGACTTTAATACAAAGACTGTAAAAAGAGACAAAGAAGGACATTACATAATGATAAAGGGATCAATCCAAGAATTAGGACGTAACGATCATAAATAATGCACATCCAACAAAAGAGCATCTAAATACACAAAGCAAATATTAACAGACAAATTGACAGTAACATAATATAGTGGGAAATTTTAACATCCTACTTACATCACTAGACAGATTATCCAGATAGAAATGAGGGCAGATTGGCCTATATGGCTCATTAGATCAAATGAACTTAATGGAACATTCCGTCCAAAAGCAATAGAATACACATTCTTTTTAAGTGCACATGGCACATATTCCAGGATAGATCAATGACCAACCAGAAAGCAAGTCTCAGTAAATTTAAGAAAACTGAATTCCTATCAAGTATCTTTTCTGATAACGATGCTGTGAATTACTAGAAAATGCAATTCAATTACTAGAAAAACACTGCAAAAAGCACAGATATGTGAAGGGTGAGCTATGCAACTAAACAACCAATGGAATACTTAGAACAGTCAAAGAAGAAATTAAAAATACCTAGAGATAAATGAAAATGAAAACACAGTGATCCAAAATCTCTGGGATGCAGCAAATCAGGTCTAAAAGGCAATTTAATAGTGATACAAGTCTACCTCAGGAAATAAGAAAAATCTCAAATAAACAACCTAACCTTACATACCCGTAACCTTACATAATAATCTCAAATAAGCAACCTTACCTAAAGTAACTAGAAAAAGAAGAACAAATAAAACTCAAGTTTAGTAGAAGGAAAGAAAAATCATAATGATCAGAGCAGAAATAAGTAAAAGAGAGACTAAAAAATGAACAGAAAAAAAAAATCGGTTAAACAATGTTGGTTCTTTGAAAAGATAAACAAAATGATAAACCTTTAGCCAGACTTACACCTCAAAAAAGAGAGAAAAAAAAAAATGAGAGAGGAGGAATTACATCATACAGAAAAATAAGCTTAAAATGAATTAAAGACCTGAATGTAAGACCAGATACTATAAGACACTTAGAGGAAAACATAGGCAGAACACTCTATGTTATAAATTGCAGCAATGTCTTTTTCAATTCATCTTCCAGAGTTATGGAAATGAAAACAAAAATAAACAAATGAGATCTAATTAAACTGAAAATCTTTTGTACAGCAAAGGAAACCATAAACAAAATGAAGCAAAAAGATAATATACAGTATGGGAGAAAATTTGCAAATGTTGTTTAATAAAATGCTTGTTTCTAAATTAGAAGAGTCTTGAATTTGAAAATATGAAGTATGTTGATTAATTATTCCTGTGGGATTGTCACTAAGTGTGCAAAAAAGAGTAACAAAGCACACCTGACTGCTATCCTTTGAAAGGCCTTCTTATAAGGTTGGTCCTTGGCTGACATTTGGGAACTTAGATTACAAGAGTGTTCCCTCCACTCTCATCGATAAGAATTGCTTGCTACAACTAAGGTGCTTGTACAATGTGATTTGTGCTAAACCTGCTTTCTTCCTGGGAATCTATAATTTTGGTATATGCTAGGCAGAATGTGAGGCTTCAGAGGTTGCTCAGTGGTCAAGAATCTGCCTGCCAATGAAGGAAATGTAGGAAACATGGATTTGACTCCTGGGTCAGAAAGATTCCCTGGAAAAAGAAATGGCAACCCACTCCAGTATTCTTGCCTGGGAAATCTCATGGATAGAAGAGTCTGGCAGGCTACAGTTCATAGACTCACAAAGAGTTGAACATGATGGAGCAACTGAACATGCACACAACTGCTATAAGATTGGTGTCTAAAATTTACAACTACTCATGTAGCTCAATATATATATAAAAAAATCCAATAAAAAAGTTGACAAAAGACATAGATATACATTTCTCCAAAGAAGACATACAGGTGGCCAAGAGGCACATGAAAAGATGCAAATCAAAACCAGTCAGAATGGTCATCACCCAAAAGATCTACAAACAATAAATACTGGAGAGGGTGTGGAGAAAAGGGAACCCTTCCACACTGCTGGTGGGAATGTAAATTGTACAACCACTGTGAAGAACAGCATGGAGATTCCTTTAAAAACTAAAAATAGAGTTATCATATGATCCAGCAATCCCACTCCTGGGCATATATATATCCAGGGAAATACATGGTTTGAAAGGATACATGCACTCCAATGTTCATTGTAGTACAGTCTGAAGTCAAGAAGGTTGATTCCTCCAGCTCCATTCTTTCTCAAGACTGATTTGGCTATTTGGGGTCTTTTGTGTTTCCACATGATTTATGAAATTTTTCATTCTAGTTCTGTGAAAAATGCCATTGGTAATTTGATAGGGATCACATTGAATCTGTAAATTGCATTTAGTAGTATAGTCATTTTCACAGTATTGATTCTTCCTACCCAGGAACATAGAATATCTCTCCATCTGTTTATGCTGTCTTTGATTTCTTTCAGCAGTGTCTTATAATTTTCCATATACAGTTCTTTTTACACCTTAGGTAGATTTTCCTAGATATTTTACTCTTTTTGTTGCAATGGTGAATGAGATTGATTCCTTAATTTCTCTTTCTGATTTTTTGTTGTTAATATATAGGAATGTAAGTGATTTCTGTGTATTGACCTTGTATCCTATGACTTTTATAAATTCATTGATTAGCTCTAATAATTTTCTGATTTTTTTTTTTTTTTGGAGGGGTTTCTATGTATAGTATTATGTCATCTGGAAACAGTGAGAGTTTTACTTCTTTTCTAATCTGGATTCCTTTTATTTCTTTTCTTCTCTAATTGCCTTAGCTAGGACTTCCAGAACTAAGTTGAATAATACTGATAAGAGTAGAGACCCTTGTCTTGCTACTGATCTTAGAGGGAATGCTTTTAGTTTTTCACCATTGAGAATAATGTTTGCTGTGGGCTTATCATATATGGCCTTTACTGTTGAGGTAGATTCCTTCTATGCCCATTTTTTGAAGAGTTTTTTATCATGAATGGGTGCTGAATTTTGTCAAAGGCTTTTTCTGCATTTATTGAGATTATCATATGGTTTTTATCTTTCAATTTGTTAATATGGTATATTACATTGATTGATTTGCATATCTTGAAGAATGCTTGCATCTCTGGAATAAACCCAACTTGGTCATGGTGTGTGAGCTTTTTAATGTGTTGTTGAATTCTGTTTGCTAGGATTTTGTTAAGGATTTTTGCATCTATGTTCATCAGTGACATCAGCCTGTAATTTTCTCTTTTTGTGTTGTCTTTCCCTGTTATTGGTATCAGGGTGATGGTGGCCTTTGTAGAATGAGTTTGAAAGTGTTACTTCCTCTGTAATTTTTTGGGAGAGTTTCAGAAAAATAGACATTAGCTTTTCTCTAATGTTTGATAAAATTTCCCTGTGAAGCCATTTGTTCTTGGGCTTTTGTTTTTTTTGGAAGATTTTTGATCACAGTTTCAATTTCAGTGTTTGTAATTGAGTTACTCATAATTTCTCTTTCTTCCTGGTTCAGTCTTGAGATATAAACTTTTCTAAGAATCTTTCCATTTCTTCTAGGTTGTCCATTTTATTAGCATATATTGCTCATAATATTCTCTTATGACCCTTTGTATTTCTGGGTTGTCTGTTGGAACCTCCTTTTTCATTTCTAATTTTGTTGACTTGATTTTTCTCTTTTTCTCTTGATGAGTTTGGCTAGAAATTGTCAATTTTGCTTATCTTCCAAGAAGCCAGCTTTTAGTTATTAATCTTTGCTATTGTTTCCTTCATTTCTTTTTTATTTCTGCTCTGATTTTTATGGTTTCTTTCCTTCTGCTGACTTTAGGTTTCTTAGTTCTATTTTAAGCTGCTTTAGATATAGAGTTAGATTGTCTATTTAATACTTTTCTTGCTGCTTGAGGTAGGAATTTATTGCTATAAACTTCCCTCTTAGAACTTTTTTTCCTGAATCCCATAGGTTTGAGTTGTCAAGCTTTCATTATCTTGTTTTTAGGAATCTTTTTATTTCCCTTCTTATTTCTTCAGTAACCTTTTCATTAATTAGCAATGTATTGTTTAATCTCCATGAGTCTGTGTTTTTTGCAGTCCACCCCCTCCCCCCGGTAGTTGATGTCTAGTTTCAAAGCATTATGGTCAGAGAAAATACTTGATACAATTTCAATTTTCTTAAATTTACTGAGGCCTGATTTGTGGCCCAAGATGTGGTCTATCCTGTAGAATGTTCCATGTGTACTTGAGGAAAGTGTATTTTTCTGCATTTGGATGGAAAGTTCTCAAGATATCAATTAGGTCCATTTGGCCTAATGTTTCACTTAAAGTTTGTGTTTCCTTGTTGATTCTCTTTTGATGATCTGTCCACTGGTATAAGTGGGGTGTTAAAGTCCCCTACTATTATTGTGTTACTGTCAATTTCCCTTCTTATGCCTGTTAGTGTTTGCCTTATTTATTGAGGTGCTCTACATTGGGTGCATAAATATTTACAATGGTTATGTCCTCTTGGCTCAATCCCTTGATCATTATGTAGTATCCTTCTTTGTCTCTTATATTATTCTTTATTTTAAAGTCCATTTTGTCTGAAATAAAGATTGCCACTCCAGCTTTCTTTTGGTTTCCCTTAACATGGAATATCTTTTTCCATCCTTTTACTTTCAGTCTGTGTCTCTAGGTCTGAAGTGGGTCTCTCGTAGACAGCGTATATAGGTCTTATTTTTGTATCCATTCAGCCAGTCTCTATCTTTTGGTTGTTACATATAATCCATTTACATTTAAAGTAATTATTCATATATATGTTCCTATTGACATTTTCTTAATTGCTTTGGGTTTGTTTTTGTAGGCCTTTTCTTTCTCTTGTGTTTTCTGGCTATGTAAAGTCCCTTTAGTATTTGTTGTGAGGCTGGCTTTTGATGCTAAATTCTGTTAACTTTTTCTTGTCTGTAAGATTTTTGATTTCTCCTTCAATTTTGAATGAGATCTTTGCTGGGTATAGTAATCTTGGTTGTAGATTTTTTTTTTCTTTCAGTACTTTAAATATATCCTGCCATTTCCTTCTGACTTGTAGTTTCTGCTGGAAGATCTGCTGTTAATCATATGGGTTTTCCCTTGTATGTTGCTTGCTAATTTTCCCTTGCTGCTTTTAATATTCTTTCTTCATGTTTAAAATATGTGAGCTTGATTAATATGTGTCTCAATATGTTTCTCTTTGGGTTTGTCCTGTAAGGGACTCTCTTGAATTTGATTGACTATTTCCTTTCCCATGTTGGGGGAGTTTTCAACTATAATTTCTTCAAAAATTTTCTCAGTATCATTCTTTTTTTCTTCTTCCTCTGGGATCCCTACAACTCGAATGTTTGTGCATTTAATATTGTCCCAAAGGTCTCTGAGGCTATCCTCAATTCTTTTCATTCTTTTGCCTTTATTCTGCTCTTCAGCAGTTATTTCCACCATTCTATCTTCCAGCTCACTTATCCGTTCTTCTGACTCAATTATTCTGCTATTGTTTCCTTCTAGAGTATTTTTAATTTTGGTAATTGTGTTATTCATCTCTGTTTGCTTATTCTTTATTTCTTCTATGTCCTTGGTGATTGCATTAACTGTGTTAAATGTTTCTTGCCTTTTCTTCATGCTATTTTCAAGTCTTCAGAGCATCTTTACTATCGTTATTCTGAATTCTCTTTCAAGTAGATTGCTTATTTCCTCTTTGTTTATTTGGTATTGTGCATTTCTACTTTGTTCGTTCATTTGTGCTGTATTTCTCTGTCTTTTCTGTTTTTCTAACTTGTTCCACTTCAGGTCTGCTTTTCCCAACCTTTAGGGTTTTATTCCTTCTTCCTTTTGGCTTTTGCCCTTGGAGGGAAAGATTGGCTGAGTGGGTTGTGTTGACTTTTTGTTAGGGGTGACTTGTGCCTGTGCTCTAGTGGGAGGAGATCAAGTAGATCAAGCAGGTAATTACAGAAATAATGGGAAATACACCCACACTTCCACACACACAGTTATAACCAAAGTGTTCTAAAGAAAAGAGTACAGTAGATTGACTTGGTAAACAAAGAAAACCAAAAGTGATATCAACCAATTAAAAGCAGAGCTAACTAACACTCAGTCTAGTCTGGAAATTGAGCCTAAGCAGAGTCCCAACTGGGGAACAGAGCAAAGAGAGCACAACAATTTAACTTACATTGTTAAAAAAGAAAGAGAGAAGGAAAAAAGGAGGAAAAAAGACAGAAAAAAGGAGAAGGGAGAGAAAAGAGAAAAGGAAGGGGTGGAAGAGAAGGTTAAAAAAAGAGACAAAAGAAAAAATAGAAAAGCAAAGATAAATAGATGTATGTGAAAAGCTTTATATATATTCAGGAATAGCTATAGCTGGTAAAGAACTGTAAGAAAAGCAGTCAAATATATAAAAAACAAAATCAGAAAAATCACCCCCCCAAAAAAGGTGAAGAAAAATAATCTTAAAAATAATTTGCTTTTTAACAGGAAAAGCAAAGAGGAAAACTCCATAGCACCACATAAAGCTAACGTGAAGGCAGAAATATACAGGGAGAATAAAGAAGTGTGATTTTTTATGGGGGAAAAAAAAAAGTTTAAAGGTCCTGGTTCTTCTTGGTTGTGGAGTCTGTCCCCGTGGATGGGGTTTGATTACTGTCCTGTGATGTTTCCCTGGTTGGAGGAGCTTGTGTCTGTGTTATGGTTGATTGATAGAGCTGGATCTTTTCTCTTTGAAGGGCGGTGCAGTCTCCAGTAGGTTTTGGGGTGTCTATGGGTTTAGTATGTCTTTGCGCAGTCCTTCTGGCTTTGGCAATGTTGCTGCTGCTACTGCTGCTAAGTCGCTTCAGTCGTGTCCGACTCTGTGCGACCCCATAGACAGAAGCCCACCAGGCTCCTCCGTCCCTGGGATTCTCCAGGCAAGAACACTGGAGAGGGTTGCCATTTCCTTCTCCAATGCATGAAAGTGAAAAGTGTAAGCGAAGTCACTCAGTCGTGCCTGACTCTTAGTGACCACATGGACTGTAGCCTACCAGGCTCCTCTGTCCATGGGATTTTCCAGGCAAAAGTACTGGGGTGTTAAACATGTCTATTTACACAGCTGTGTCGAAGTGGCCCTCTCAGCTGCCAGCCCCCTACTTGTCCCTGGAATCTTTGCCAGTGCTTTTGTTCCCTGGTCCCTCCCTGCACTGCAAGCCAAAGCTTGCTAGGTCAGGGATCTTTTCTCAGCTCCCTGACCTTGTCCTCTGCATCATGGAGACTTGTGCGGGCTTCTCTCACCCCATGAGTTTACCCTCTATGTTGTGGGGCTTATGTGTACTTGTGTTGGCTCCCCGGGCCCGTCTTTTATGTCGCAGGACTTGTGTGCACTTGTGTCGGTTCACCAGTCTGCTCTCTATGTCCCGAGGCCTGTGTGTCCGTCCTTTGGCTCCCCGGGCCCACCCTTTGTGCTGCAGGGCTCCTGTGGGCCTCTCTCAGTTCCCCAAGCCAGCCATTTTGTTGTTGCCACAGTCCATGAGCTTCTTGTGGGCTGAGAAGTGCAGCTATCTCTGTTTTCTGCCTTTTAAGTCCTGCTTTGCCTAGCTTTCTGAGATTCCACAGGTCCCCTTTGGGCCTCCCTGTGAGGGAGCTTCCCAGTGCATAGGAACTCTTTCTGCTTCATGACTCCCTCCCTTGGGGTACAAGCTCCCATCCAGACATTCTCCATCTTTTCCCTTTTTAACTCTATCCTCTCTCCTACCTTATTCCAGGGAGCTTATCCTCTCCCTGTGGAGGCCTGGGGTTTTCTGCTGTTGCCTAAAGGTGGCTTTATAGCAGTTAATCTGTATCTTGATGAGTTTTTGATGTATTTGTGGGGAGGTTGGTGATCTCCCTGTATTACTCCTCTACCATCTTCTTCTGCCATCCTGTAATTAGGCTTCTATACATTTTGAAATGCATAGAAATATTGAGCCACTATGTTGTGAAACAGGAAATAATATAGTATTTTAGGTCAATTATATTTAAAAGCAAACAAACAAAAAACTCGTAGGAAAAAAGATCAGATTTGTAGTTTTCAGAAGTAGCAAGTAGAAGAAGGGAGAGTTGGATGAAAACAGTCAAACGGTATAAACTCAGAGTTGTAAGTAGTGCTAGAGATGTAGTACCCAACATGATAAATATAATTAACACTGCTATATGTTACACATTAAAATTGTTAAGGGACTAAATCCTGAGTTGTGATCACAAGAAAAAAGTTTTTCTACTTAATTTTGTACTTGTATGAGATGATGGTTATTTACTAAACTTGTTTTGATAATCACTTCATGTTGTTGTTAAGTTGCTCAGTTGCGTCCGACTCTTTGAGACCTCCATGAACTGCAGCAAACCAGATTTCCCTGTTCTTCACCTTCTCCTGGAGCTTCACGATATATGTCAAATGATTATGCTGTACACTTTAAACTTATACATGTCAATATATCTCAATAAAACTCAAAGGAAAAAAGATAAGTAGATCCAGATACCAGGAAGAACTCATTGAGACACCTAAAGACTGCTATGCAGCCAGAATTGGAGTGGGGAGGGGTCAAGATGCCCATGTTTGGTACCAAGTACCAGTCCAAAGTTGACTCTAGCTGATCTCAGGTGGGTTTTTCCTGATGTCTTTCCCGCCAATTACACAAAACAATGTTTATGAAAACAATAACCTCTAATTGGAATGTGAAAGTGTTTTATTTGAACTAAACTAGGGATAAAGGACTTCCCCCAGTGGCTCAGAGGTAAAGAATCCACCTGCAGTTCAGGAGCCACAGGAGATGTGAGTTTGATCCCTGGGTCAGGAAGATCCCCTGGAGGAGGGCATGGCAACCCACTGCAGTATTCTTGCCTGGAGAATCCCATGGACAGAGGAGCATGGCAGGCTAGAGTCCATAGGGTCACAGAATTGGATAGGATTGAAGTGACTTAGCACACACATATGTCTAAGGACAAAAGCCTGGGAGACGCAGATTCAAGAAACACTTGAATTTTGCTGTGTAGACTACAGAATGGGGGAATTTTATATAGGCAAAATTACATTAGTTAATTGTCAAGAATTAGGATTGGAGCTGGCAATAAAGAAAGGTGCCTGTTAAGCAAAGATTGGTTGGGATTTGAAATTTTTGCATAGTTGCAAGGAGAGTCCTTGAAACCACAAGGCTGCAGCTTGCAGCTGCTAACAGATACAGTTTTGAGTATGGCTGGTGATGCTCTTGTGTTTGATACAGTTCAGAAAATTCAAGTTCTCAGTGATGCAGGAACATGTTTAAAACCACAGCCACCTGGCTGCATTTTGGATGCCTGGACCACAATTACTCCATTTTGACTTTTAAATGCCTTCTGTACTTTAATGTTGAAAGCAGATGAACAATCTGTTTTTTTTATTTTTATTTTTTAAATTATGAAAATATGATAACACACAGAACAAGGTTACATATAATTCCATTACAATAATTTTTGAATAGATAAATTAAGATTTTTAGTTGGAGTTTCAATATCAAACTCTCAAAGGTTAATAGAATGAATAAACAGAGAGGTAGAAAGCTATAGTTGACCTGAAAATCTCTATGAACCAATTCAACATAATTAAGATTTACACAATTGACGTAGAAATAGGAAACAAATTCTATTCAAGTTCCCATAGACTATAAACTAGGAGACACTGGAGAATATCCAGGGACATAAGACCAAGAGCAAAAATTTGATGTTCTAAAGATATTTAAATCATATACAGTTTGTTTTCTTATCACTGTGGAATACTGTTAGAAGTCAATATCAGAAGATATTTGAAGATAATCCACATATTTTCAAGTGCAATGTGACATTAAGCAAGATCTTTGACTTAGCCATTGAAAGATTTAATAAAGTTGGAAGACTGAAAAAACACAGAGAATGATTGCAAAGAAGAACTCATTTGAATGATAAATTAATATCAAAATGAGAAACTAATTTCAAAGATATTTTAAAAATCCCATGTATTTGGAAATTAAATGTTCACTTTTAAATGATGGGTGTATCTAAGAAATCATAATAAGGAAAGAGAAAATATTTATAATAGAATAAAAATGAAAAGAGAATTTACCAGAATTTGTTTCATGCAGCTGAAGATGCTCAATGCAATTGAATACAATGTGGAGTTCTTGCATAAGGTATGAAAACAAATAATGAACACTAGCATAAAATTTTGTGAAATTTGAACAAAATCTGTACTTTAGTGAATACTACTGTATCACAAGTTAATTTCCTGGTTTTTTTTTTTTTAGACATAGTATTTCTTTATATTTTCAGAATTGGATTAGAAGTTTCAAGCCACATTCAAATTTTTTTTTAATCAGTAAGATAATAAACTTTCTAGACTTTTAGCAGTAATGCTAGATGCCAAAATACATGAAACTATATCAAAGTTTTGAGTCTATATAAATTAGAAATCAAGCATTTTATGCATACAAAGTCAAACAAGTGGAATCAAAGTGTCATAAGATTTTAGCGTTTTAGCTTTTCTACTACACTTGATAAAAGCTTGAAATAGAACAATGAAAACAAAACAAAAAAGATGGAGATGGAGAAATTGGAAAACACAAACTAAATGAAATAGTAGCACTGAATATGAAAGAGAAAAAATGAAACAATATAAAAGTAAAAGATCATCATAAAGTCTAGTCTCTCTCTCTTTTTTTTTTTTTTAAAATGACTGCTCATTAGAAACATATCAGGAGCTTTGGAGAAAAAAGCAATAATATCTGAGCTTTGGATTCTTGAAAAATTCCCAGATAATCCTGTTATGCATCTGAATTTTAAAACATGATTACAAGTTTTTCTAGTAAATGGTAGTATTAGTGATATGAAGTGAAGTTGCTCAGTCATGTCTGACTCTGCGACCCCATGGACTGTAGCCTACCAGGCTTCTCCATCCATGGGATTTTCCAGGCAAGAGTACTGGAGTGGGTTGCCATTGCCTTCTCCTTAGTAAATACTAAGTGTTACTTAATATTATTATAACATAAGTAAAGGATTTTCAATGCTTGGTATATAGTAGTCCCTAAAAAATATGTTAAAGATTAGTAGGAGGTAATGCTGCTGTTATTTCTGAATACTATATCTTCTTTACAATGAGAGAGAGACTGTAAAGAAGGCAGAATGCCAAAAAAATTGATGCCTTCAAACTGTGGTGCTGACAACTCCTGAAAGTCTCTTGGACAGCAAGGAGATCAAACCAGTCAATCTTGAGGGAAATCAACTCTCGTTGGAAGGACTGATGCTGAAGTTGAAGCTCCAGTATTTGGTCATCTGATGTGGACAGCTGATTCATTGGAAAAGTCCCTGATGCTGGGAAAGATTGAGGGTAGAAGGAGAAGAGGGCCTCAGAGGATGAGGTGGCTGGATGGAATCCCCAGTGCAATGGACATGAACTTGAGCAAACTTTGGGAGATAGTGAGGGACAGGGAGGCCTGGCTTGCTGCAGTCCATGGGGTCACAAAGAATTGGACATGCCACTGGAAAACAATAAACCACAATGCTGCTGTTATTTCAATACTATATCTTTTAAGAAATAACATACAACACTTTGTGAAACTTGGGGGATTCTTTTTTGGAAGCAGAAGAAAGAGAATTTCAGATTATTTTACTCCTGATAAGTACAGTGTATAATATCTGAAACACTTACACAATTGTGAATTTCTGCACCAACCCCAGACCTACTGAATTGGAATCTCCAAGGTTGGAGTCTGGCTTGCTATATTTTAAATCAGCTCCTTGGATGATTTTTACACTCACTAAAGTATGAGAAATGCTAATTTACAACATACTCAAATGCCAATCCACAGGATTTGCACCTCTTATGAAGGACTTGGCACTGGTTGGACTGAGAAGTTCACACATTTTTACTTTCTCAGAAGGATCACAGAATTCAGTTCCCATGTTGGATCTATAGATTCTCTCCCAAACAAGTTTTCTTCTTTGTATCTGCAGATTCAGATCAGACTACAGATTCATTTAATTAAAAGAAAACATAAGGTTACAGTGTATTAGCTTGTATGCAAGATTTCTATTTTGATACATTTTCAGAAAAATTTTGGAGTTGTCATTCAAGTTTTAATAGCTTCAGAAGCATTAAATATCAAAAGATTTTTCCAAATCATGTTCCCATTTGATACTAATCTTTTTTTTTTTTTTTTTTTTTGGCTTCAGACTGCATGCCAGAGTAGAAAGTCAGCGTATAGTAGTCTTTAGGATTCAGATTTTGAAAATTTAGAACTTTGTTACTTTCTCCCTGAGAGGTAAAGTGAAAATGCATTCTCAGCAGCAGCCATTTCATACGGGGTTTGCGCAATGTGATATCAGTCTGGAGACAGCGTTCACAGGCTCCAACCAATGCTATCTGACCCCAAGTGTAAATGCCTTCTCTTCCAAGCACTTAACCACTTCATATTCCTCTGACACAGCCTCAAAAGAACTACAATGTAAAAACTCTATTTTCAATACTTAATGTGTCTATAGTGATAACACGAATAGTGAAACCCACCACCCACGCACTCACATATATTCTGCCAAACTCCAAGACAGTCTGTCTTCCCAATACAAACTTTTCAGATGTTCAGAAGTTTCATGATCATTATACAACAATTAAACCTGAAAACTGCTCCTGTTCTTTGCTGTATGCTCCTTCAACTTTCCCTCTTCATCCAGAATAACAAGGCATTTATAGGGTCTTAGAATCCACTTTGAGATTTCTCTGTGTGTGGAAAAGCAACACTTGGAATCAGCGATATTAAAAGCCCCCCTTTATAAATTGAAATATAGTTGATTTAAAGATTGTGCTAGTGTCCAGTGTACAGCATAGTCATTCAGTACTTTTGCAGATTATATTCCATTATAGGTTGTTACAAGATAATGCACTATTCAGTATATCCTTGATGCTTATCTATTTTATACATAGCAGCTTGTATTTGTTAATCCCTTACCTCTAATTTGTTCCATCTCCCTTCTCTCTCCTCTTTGGTAACAATAAATTTGTTTTCTATATCTGTTCGTTATTTTGAATATACATTTACTTATTAGTATTATTTTTAGATTTCACATAAAGTGATATTTGCCTTTGACTTATCTTACTAAGAATAATATTTTCTAGGTCTATCCACATTGCTGCAAACGGCAGTATTTCATTTTTATGATTGCATAATATTCTACAATATTCCACATTTTCTTAATCTAATGTTCACTTGGTTTGCTTCTGTGTCTGGCAATTGTAAATAATGCTGCTATGAACAATGGAGTGTATGTATCTTTAGAAATTAGAGTTTAATTTTTGCCTGGATATACCCAGAAGTAAAATTGTTGGATCATACGGTAGTTCTATTTTTAGTTTTTAAAGAAACCTCAGTACTGTTTTCCATAGTGGCTGCACCAATTCCCACCAACAGAGTAATGTACATGTGTTCCTTTTTCTCCACATCCTCCCCAACACTTGTTATTTGCAGTCATTTTGATGCCAACATCCATCGGATCATAGAAAAAGCCAGAGAATTCCAGAAAAACATCCACTTCTTATTTATTGATTACACTAAAGCCTTTGACTATGTGGATCACAAGAAATTGGAAAATTCTTAAGGAGATGGGAATACCAGACAACCCTACCTGCCTCCTGAGAAACCTGTACGGAGGTCAAGAAGTAACAGAACCGGACATGGAACAATGGACTGGTTCAATTTTGGGAAAGGAGTACATAAAGGCTGTATATTGTCACCCTGATTATTTAACTTATATACAAGGTACATCATGTAAAATGCCAGGCTGGATGAATAACAAGTCGGAGTCAAGATTGCTAGGAGAAATATCAATAACTGATACACAGATGATACCACCCTAGTGGCAGAAAGCAAAGAGGAACTAAAAGACCTCTTGATGAAAGTGAAAGAGGAGGGTGAAAAGGCTGGCTGAAACCTCATATGCAGAAAACTAAGATCATGGCATCCAGTCCCATCACTTCGTGGCAAATAAATGGGGAAAAATTGGAAACAGTGACATTATTTTCTTGTGTTCCAAAATCACTGCAGACGGTGACCATGAAACTGAAAGATGCTTGCTCCTTGGAAGAAAAGCTATGACAAACCTAGACAGCGTATTAGAAAGCAGAGACATCACTTTGCCAAAAAGGTCCAACTATACTGTCAAAGCTACAGTTTTTCTAGTAGTCATGTGTGGATGTAGGAGAAGGCAATGGCACCCCATTCCAGTACTCTTGCCTGGAAAATCCCATGGATGGAGGAGCCTGGTAGGCTCCAGTCCATGGGGTCACTAAGAGTCGGACATGACTGAGCGACTTCACTTTCACTTTTCACTTTCATGCATTGGAGAAGGAAAAAGCAACCCACTCCAGTATTCTTGCCTGGAGAATCCCAGGCAGAGCCTGGTGGGCTGCTGTCTAGGGGTCGCACAGAGTCGGACACGACTGAAGCGACTTAGCAGCAGCAGCAGTAGCAGCATGTGTGGATATGAGAATTGGACCATAAAGAAGGTGGAGTGTCGAAGAATTGATGCTTTTGAACTGTGGTGCTGGAGGATTCTTGAGAATTTCTTGGATTTCAAGGAGATCAAACCAGTCAATCGTAAAGGAAATCAGTCCTGAATATTCATTGGAAGGACTGATGCTGAAGCTGAAGCTCCAATACTTTGGCCAAATGGTGTGAAGAATGGACTCATTGGAAAAAACCCTAAGGCTGGGAAAGATTGAAGGCAGGAGGAGATGGGGGTGACAGAGGATGAGATGGCTGGATGACATCACCGATTCAATGGAGATTAGTTTGAGCAAACTCTGGGAGATAGTGAAGGAGAAGGAAGCCTTATGTGCTGCAGTTCGTGGGTCCCAAAGAGTTGGACATGACTGAGTGACTGAACAACAACAACAATTTGACAGGTGTGAGGTGATATCTCATTGTGGTTTTGATTTGCATTTCTCTTATGATTACTGTTGTTAAACATCTTTTCATGTGCCTGTTAGTTATCTCTATGTCCTCACTGGATAAAAGTCCGTTCAGTTCTGCCTATTCTTTGACTGGGTTTTATATATATATAAATACATACATACATATACATACATACATACATATACATACATATATTGAGTTGTATGAACTGCCTGTGTATTTTGGATACTAAGCCTTTGTTGCTTTCACCATTTGCGAATGTTTTCTCTCATTCTGTAGATTTTTTTCATTCTGTTGATGGAAAGTTGTGTTTCCGTTTTTACTTGTCTTGGGGTCTTTTCTGACTTTTGATTTCATCATTGACTCACTGATTTTTCATAGCATTTTTATTGTTTTTTCTCCATTTTTCTTTCTGTAGTTGATTTCTAGTTTCAAATCAGTGGGGAAATGCTTGATATAATTTCTGTTCTCTAAAATCTGTTGAGGTTTGTTACCTAGCATATGATCTATTCTGGAGAACATTCTACATGCTATTTAAAACTCTATTTTCTTATTGATTTTCTGTCTGGTTGACATGTCTATGATGTCAGTGAAGAGTCAAGTCTCCTACTATTACTGTATTATTGCCAATTTCTCCCTTCGTATCTGTTAGTGGAGTGTAATTTGCTTTATATATTTAGGTATTCCTGTACTGAGTGTGTATATGTTAATGAGTATATATCCTCTTCTTGAACCAATTCCTTTATCATTATGTAATGCCCTTCTTTGTCTTTCATTATGGCCTTGTTTAAACTCTATGTTTTCTAATCTGAATATTGTTCAACCCTTACTTTCTTGTTGTGCCTGTTTTGTGAAATGTCTTTTTCCATCTCCTCATTGTCAGTCCTTATATGTCCTTCACCCTGAAGTGAGGCTCTTGTAAACAGCATATAGATGGATTTAGTTTTTTTATCCAGTCACCCAACTCTTTCGATTGGAGTATTTAGGTCATTGACATGTTAAGTTATTATTTGTAAGTATGCAGTTACTGTCATTTTAATCCTTACTTACCAGGTGGTTTTGTTTTTTTTTTGTAGTTCTTCTGTGTTCATTTCTTCTTTTGTTTTGCTCATTGTACCCTGATGATTTTATTTTGTGATATGCTTGGGTTTCTTTTTATTTATTTTTTGTGTATCTATTGTAGATTTTTTTAAATTATTTTTTATTGAGGGAAAATTGCTTTACAGAATTTTATTGTTTTCTGTTAAACCTCAACATGAATCAGCCATAGGTATACAAATATCCTCTCCCATTTAAAAAAAATATTTATTTTTTATTGAAGGATAATTGGTTTACAGAGTTTTGCTGTTTTCTGTCAAACCTCAACATGAATCAGCCATAGGTAAACATATATCCCCTCCCCTTTGAAACTTGATCCCATTTCCTACCCCATCCCACCCCTTTAGGTTGATACGGCACTCTTTTTTTAGTTTCCTGAGCCATAAAGCAAATTCCCATTGGCTATCTATTTTACATATGGCAATGTAAGTTTCCATATTACTCTTTCCATGCATCTCACCCTCTCCTCCCCTCTCCCAATGTCCATAACTCTTTTCTCTATGTCTGTTTCTCCATTGCTGCCCTGAAAATAAATTCTTCAGTATCATTTTGCTAGATTTCATATATATGTGTTAGAATACAATATTTATCTTTCTCTTTCTGACTCACTTCACTCTATAATAGGTTCTAGGTTCATCCACCTCATCAGAACTGACTCAAATATGTTCCTTTTTATGGCCGAATAATATTCCATTGTGTATATGTACCACAACTTCTTTACCCATTCATCTGTTGATGGACATCTAGGTTGTTTCTATGTTCTAGCTATTGTAAATAGTGCTGCAATGAACAATGGGATACATGTGTCTCTTCAATTTTGGTTTCCTCAGGGTATATGCTTATGAGTCAGATTGCTGGGTCATATGGTGCTTTTATTCCTAGTTTTATAAGGAATCTTCATGTCATCTTCCATAGTGGCTGTATCAATTTACATTCCCACAAACAGTGTAAGAGTGTTCCCTTTTCTTCACATCCTCTCCAGCATTTATTGTTTGTAGACTTTTTAATGATGGCCATTCTGACTGAAGTGTGGTGATATCTCATTGTAGTTTTGATTTCCATTTCTCTAATAAAGAGCGATGCTGAGCATCTTTTCATGTGTTTGCTAGCCATCTTTAGTCTTCTTTAGAGAAATGTCTGTTTAGGTCTTTTCCCCAGTTCTTGTTTGGGTTCTTTGTTTTTCTGGCAATAGTTGTATGAGCTGCTTGTATATTTTGGACATTAATCCTTTGTCAGTTGTTTCATTTGCTATTATTTTCTCCCATTCTGAGGGTTGTCTTTTCACCTTGCTTATAGTTTCCTTTGCTGTGCAAAAGCTTTTTAAGTTTAATCAGGTCCCATTTGTTTACTTTTGTTTTTTATTTCTGTTACTCTAGGAGGTGGGTCATAGAGGATCTTAGTTTGATTTATGTCATCAAGTGTTTTGCCTATGAGTTTTGTAGTTTCTGGTCTTACATTTAGGTCTTTAATCCATGTTGAGTTTATCTTTGTGTATGGTGTTAGGAAGTGTTCTAATTTCATTCTTTTACATGTAGCTGTACAGTTTTCCCAGAACCATTTATTGAAGAGGCTGTCTTTGCCCCATTGTATATTCTTGCCTCTTTTGTCAAAAATAAGGTACCAGAGGTACATAGGTTTATTTTTTGGGTTTCCATCTTGTTCCATTGGTGTCTATTTCTGTTTTTGTGCCAGTACCATACTGTCTTGATGACTGTAGCTTTGTAGTATAATCTGAAGTCAGGAAGGTTGTTTCCTCTAGCTCCATTCTTCTTTCTCAAAAATGCTTTGGTTATCTGGGTTCTTTTGTGTTCCCATATGAATTGCAAAAAATTTTTTCTAGTTCTGTGAAAAATGCCATTGGTAATTTGATAGGGATCACATTGAATCTGTAGATTGCATTTGGTAGTATAGTAATTTTCAAAATATTGATTCTTCCTCCCCAGGAGCATGGAATATCTCTCCATCTGTTTACATCATCTTTGATCTCTTTCATTAGTGTGTTATAATTTTCTGTATACAGTTCTTTTGTCTCCTTATATAAGTTTATTCCTAGATATTTAGTTATTTTTATTGAAATGGTGAAGGGGATTGATTCCTTAATTTCTCTTTCTGATTTTTCATTGTTAGTATATAGAAATGCAAATGATTTCTCTATCTTTATTTTTCATCCTGAAACTTTGCTAAATTCACTGATTAGCTCTAGTAATTTTCTGATCCTATCTTTAGGGTTTTCTATGTACAGTATCATGTCACCTGCAAACCCTGAGAGCTCTAATTCTTCTTTTCCAATCTGGATTCCTTTTATTTCTTCTTCTCCCCTGATTGCTATACCTAGGACTTTCAGAACTATGTTGAATAACAGTGGTGAAAGTGGACACCCTTGTCTTGTTCCTGATTTTAAGGGAATACTTTCAGTTTTTCACCTTGAGAAGAATGTTTGCTATAGGCTTATCATATTTGGCCTTTACTATGTTGATGTAGGTTCCTTTTATGCCCCCTTTTTTAAAGAGTTTTAATCATAAATGGGTGCTGAATTTTGTCAAAGGCATTTTCTGCATCTATTGAGATGATCATATGGTTTTTATCTTTCAATTTGTTAATATGGTGTATCATATTGATTGATTTGCATATATTGAAGAATCCTTGCATCTCTGGAATAAACCTGACTTGATTATGTTGCATCAGCTTTTTGATGTGTTACTGAATTCTGTTTGCTAAAATTTTGTTGAGGATTTTTGCATCTATGTTCATCAGTGACATTGGCCTGTAGTTTTCTTTTTTTGTGTTGTCTTTGTCTGGTTTTGGTATCAGGGTGATGGTGGCCTCGTAGAATGAGTTTGGAAGTGTTCCTTCCTTGGCAATTCTTTGAAAGAGTTTTAGAAGGATAGGCATTAAATCTTCTCTAACTGTTTGACAGAATTCTCCTATGAAGCCATCTGGTCCTGGGCTTTTGCTTTTTTGGGAGATTTTTGATCACAGCTTCAATTTCAGTTCTAGTGATTGGATTGTTCATAATTTCTATTTCTTCCTGGTTCAGTCTTGGATGATTGAACTTTTCTAAGAATCTGTCCATTTCTTCCATTATCTATTTTATTGACATATAGTTGTTCATAATACTCTCTTATAATCCTTTGTATTTCTGTACTGTCTGTTGTAATCTCTCCTTTTTCATTTCTAATTTTGTTGGTTTGATTCTTCTCTTTTTTTCATGACGAATCTGGCTAAAAGTTTGTCAATTTTGTTTATCTTCTCAAAGAACCAGCTTTTAGTTTTATTAATCTTTTCTATTGTTTCTTTAATTTCTTTTTCAGTATTTCTGCTTGGATCTTTATGATTTCTTTCTTTCTACTAATTTTGGGGGTTTCTTTGTTCTTTTTCAGTTGTTTTAGGTGTAAAGTTAGGTTGTCTATTCGATGTTTTTCTTGAGGTAGGATTGTATTGCTATAAACTTCCCTCTTAGAACTGCTTTTGCTGCATCCCATAGGTTTTGGGTTGTAATGTTTTCATTGTCATTTGTTTATAGAAAACTTTTTGTTTCTCTTTTGATTTCTTCAGTAACACATTGGTTATTTAGAAACATGTTATTTAATCTCCATGTGTTTGTGTCAATTAAAGTTTTCCCCTTGTAATTGATATCTAGTCTCATAGCACTGTGGTCAGAGAAGATGCTTGATGCAATTTCAATTTTTTAAATTTACTGAGGTTTGATTTGTGTCCCAAGATGTGGTCTATCCTGGGGAATGTTCCATGTGCACTTGAGAAGAAGGTGTATTCTTCTGCATTTGGATGGAATGTCCTGATGATATCAGTGAGATCCATCTCATCTAATGTATCATTTAAGACTTGTGTTTCCTTGTTAATTTTCTGTTTTGATGATTTGTCCATTTGTGTGAATGGGGTGCTAAAGTCTCCTACTATTGTGTTACTGTCAGTTTCTCCTTTTATGTCTGTTAGTGTTGTCTTATATATTGAGATGCTCCTATGTTGCGTGCATAGATATTTACAATTGTTATGTCTTCTTCTTGGCTTGATCCCTTGATCATTATGTAGTATCCTTCCTTATCTCTTGCAATGTTCTTTATTTTAAGGTCTATTTTGTCTGATATGAGGATTGCTGCTCCAGCTTTTTTTGCTTGTCATTTGCATGAAATATATTTTTCCATCCTCTCACTTTCAGTCTATATGTGTATTTAGGTCTGAAGTGGGTTCCTTGTAGATAGCATATATATGGATCATGTTTTTGTACCCACTCAGCCTGTCTATGTCTTTTGGTTGGAGCATTTAGTCCATTTACATTTAAAGTAATTATTGATATATATGTTCCTATTGCCATTTTCAGTGGAAACAGTGTCAGACTTTGTTTTTCTGGGCTCCAAAATCACTGCAGATGGTGACTGCAGCCATGAAATTAAAAGACGCTTACTCCTTGGAAGGAAAGTTATGAGCAACCTAGATAGCATATTCAAAAGCAGAGACATTACTTTACCAACAAAGGTTCGCCTAGTCAAAGCTATGGTCTTTCCTGTGGTCATGTATGGATGTGAGAGCTGGACTGTGAAGAAGGCTGAACACCGAAGAATTGATGCTTTTGAACTGTGGTGTTGGAGAAGACTCTTGAGAGTCCCTTGGACTGCAAGAAGATCCAACCAGTCCATTCTGAAGGAGATCAATCCTGGAATTTCTTTGGAAGGAATGATGCTAAAGCTGAAACTCCAGTATTTTGGCCACCTCATGCGAAGAGTTGACTCATTGGAGAAGACTCTGATGCTGGGAGGGGTTGAGGGCAGGAGGAGAAGGGGACGACAGAGGATGAGATGGCTGGATGGCATCACTGACTCGATGGATGCGAGTCTGAGTGACCTCCGGGAGCTGGTGATGGACAGGGAGGCCTGGCGTGCTGCGGTTCATGGGGTCGCAAAGAGTCGGACACGACTGAGCGACTGATCTGATCTGATCTGATCTGATTGCCATTTTCTTAATTCTTTGGGGTTGATTTTGTAGATCTTTTTTCTTCTCTTCTATTTCTTGACTATATCTGTCCCTTTAACATTTATTGTAAAACTGGTTTGATGCTAATGAATTCTTTTAACTTTTGCTTGTCTGAAAAGCTTTTTATTTCTCCATCAATTTTGAATGAGATCGTTGCCGGGTACAGTAATCTTGGTTGTAGATTTTTCCCTTTCAGTACTTTAAATATATCTTGCCCTTCCCTTCCAGCCTGCAGAGTTTCTGCTGAAAGATAAGCTGTTAAGCATATGGGGTGTCCTTTGTATATTACTTGCTGCTTCTCTCTTGCTGCTTTTAATATTCTTTCTTTGTGTTTAGTCTTTGTTAATTTGATTAGTATGTGTCTTGGCGTGTTTCTCCTTGGGTTTATCCTGTATGGGACTCTTTGTGCCTCTTGAGCTTGTTTGACTATTTCCTTTTCCATGTTGGGGAAAGTTTCAACTATAATCTCTTCAAAAATGTTCTCATTATCTTTCTTTTTGTCTTCTTCTGGGACTTCTGTAATTCAAATTTTGGTGCATTTGATGTTGTCCCAGACATCTCTGAGAGTATCCTCAGTTCTTTTCATTCTTTTTTCTTTATTCTGCTCTTCAGAAGTTATTTCCAACATTTTATCTTTCAGGTCATTGATTCGTTCTTCCACTTCAGATATTCTGCTATTGATTCCTTCTAGAGTATTTTTAATTTCAGTAATTGTGATCCGTTTCTCTGTATGTGTATTCTTTAATTCTTCTAGATCTTTGTTAATTGATTCTTGCATTTTCACCATTTTGTTTTCAAAGTTGTTGACTATCTTTACTATCTTTTTTCTGAATTCTTTTTCAGGTAGTTTGCCTATTTCCTCTTCATTTATTCAGACTTCTGTGTTTCTAGTTTATTCCTTTATTTGTGTAGTATTTCTCTGCCTTTTCAGTATTTTTTTTTTTTTAACTTACTGTGTTTGAGGTCTCCTTTTCCCAGGCTTCAGGGAAAGTGAAATTCTTTCCTTGAAGAAGGTTGAATTCTTTCTTTCTTTTGGTTTCTTCACTTCTAAGGTTGATCCAGTGGCTTGTGTAAGCTTTGTATATGGTGATATTTGTGCTGAGTTTTTGTTTGTTTGCTTGTGTTTCCTCTGATGGACAAGGCTGAATGAGGTGGTAATCCTGTCTGCTGATCATTGGGTTTGTATTTTTGTTGTCACTGTTGTTTAGATAAGGCATCCTGCACAGGGTGCTACTGGTGGTTGGGTGATGCTGAGTCTTGTGTTCATGTGGTTTCATTTGTGGGAATTCTCACTATTTGATACTCCCTATGGTTAGTTCTCTTGTTGGGAGCAGGCTTGGATCAGCACTCCACCCATGATAAAGGTCATGAGGAAGGATGCTCAGCATACGCAAATGTAAAATCAAGCCTCAGGAGCCCCCTGGAAATTCTCGAGCATCTACCCCCAATACCAGAGTCTGCCTACTTTCTGCTTTGTGTTCTCACCTACACCTCTGACTTTACAGGGGGCTGTCCCCCATTACCTCTCTGAAAAAAGAGTTAACTTACAGCTCCAGTTAATAATTCCTGGGTGTGACAGTGTTTCAACCTCAAACTCTTTTGGAAATCCTCTAGCCTGCCTGAATAGGTTTTTCCGGCCACATGTGATTGTTCAGAGCCTCCCAACTGTGAGAGGCATGAGATGTTCTAAAC
This sequence comes from Tragelaphus eurycerus, assembly GCA_935064755.1. Classification (NCBI taxonomy): domain Eukaryota; kingdom Metazoa; phylum Chordata; class Mammalia; order Artiodactyla; family Bovidae; genus Tragelaphus; species Tragelaphus eurycerus. The sequence continues at coordinate 223,639 of CAKXYN010000126.1, read as the reverse complement.
TGTCTAAGTACAGATTCCTTTGAGCAGTTAAAAGATTGATTAGAAATTGTATTGGTGAAGGGTTTTTCACTTGTTGGCCAATGTTTGCTGCTAAGTCTCCATGTCCCTTACCTACTGTGTTCTTGGCAGTGTATTGATTGATATAATTGGTTTATAGAAATATAAGTAGTAGCTTTAATGTTTGTAACCTTGGACCTTTGAGTTAATTCTTTCTCTTGTTATAACCCACCACACTTTTGCCCTATAGAAATGCAACTCCAATGCCTTTGGAGGGTGGTGCCTGACTAATCACCTTTAGAGAAAAATAAGTTTTCTGAAGAAAGGGTCTTAAAATGTTGACAGGCCTCCGGGCCAGAAGATGATGCAAATCACCTAAACTTTGCATATGATAAGTTTGCAGGAAGAAAGCCTGGCTTACTGCATGACTCTATGCCTTCCCCCATTATCCTCTATGCATAACTTAAGGTATAAAAACTACTTTGAAAAATAAAGTGTGGGGTCTTGTTCACTGAAGCTTGGTCTCCTCATGTCGTTCTTTCTCTTACCTTCTGACTGAATTATTCAGCCTCCTCTCTCCACAAAATGTTCTCACTGAGCTGCCCTTATTCCATCTGCTTTTCTTCACTGAATTTCCTCACTGAGCTATCCTCATTTCATTACACTTTATATCTTTAATTAATGCCTAATTAATCGTTTCCTAACCCCCGCCAATGCCGTCTCCCCTTCGAATTCCCTGGATCCACCGGGGCTGGACCCCGGCATTCTCTGGTAGTCTAGGGTCTTGGAGTCAATGCTCCCACTCCAAAGGCTCAGGGCTTGATTTCTGGTCAGGAACAGTTCAGTTCAGTTCAGTCACTCAGTCATGTCCCACTCTTTGCAACCCCATGAATCGCAGCACGCCAGGCCTCCCTGTCCATCACCAACTCCCAGAGTTCACTCAAACTCACATCCATTGAGTCAGTGATGCCATCCAGCCATCTCATCCTCTGTCGTCCCCTTCTCCTCCTGCCCTCAATCCCTCTCAGCATCAGAGTCTTTTCCAATGAGTCAACTCTTCGCATGAGGTGGCCAAAGTACTAGAGTTTCAGTTTTAGCATCATTCCTTCCAAAGAACACCCAGGGCTGATCTCCTTCAGAATGGACTGGTTGGATCTCCTTGCAGTCCAAGGGACTCTCAAGAGTCTTCTCCAACACCACAGTTCAAATGCATCAATTTTTTGGTGCTCAGCCTTCTTCACAGTCCAGCTCTCACATCCATACATGACCACAGGAAAGACCATAGCCTTGACTAGACGGACCTTTGTTGGCAAAGTAATGCCTCTGCTTTTGAATATGCTATCTAGATTGGTCATAACTTTCCTTCCAAGGAGTAAGCAGCTTTTAATTTCATGGCTGCAGTCACCATCTGCAGTGATTTTGGAGCCCAGAAAAATAAAGTCTGACACTGTTTCCACTGTTTCCCCATCTATTTCCCATGAAATGATGGGACCAGATGCCATGATCTTCGTTTTCTGAATGTTGAGCTTTAAGCCAACTTTTGCACTCTCCACTTTCACTTTCATCAAGAGGCTTTTTAGTTCCTCTTCACTTTCTGCCATTAAGGGTGGTGTTATCTGCATATCTGAGGTTCTTGATATTTCTCCCGGCAATCTTGATTCCATCTTGTGTTTCTTCCAGCCCAGCGTTTCTCATGATGTACTCTGCATATAAGTTAAATAAACATGGTGACAATATACAGCCTTGACGTACTCCTTTTCCTATTTGGAACCAGTCTGTTGTTCCATGACCAGTTCTAACTGTTGCTTCCTGACCTGCATACAGATTTCTCAAGAGGCAGATCAGGTGGTCTGGTATTCCCATCTCTTTCAGAATTTTCCACAGTTTATTGTGATCTACACAGTCAAAGGCTTTGGCATAGTCAATAAAGCAGAAATGTTTTTCTGGAACTCTCTTGCTTTTTCCATGATCCAGCGGATGTTGGCAATTTGATCTCTGGTTCCTCTGCCTTTTCTAAAACCAGCTTGAACATCAGGAAGTTCACGGTTCACATATTGCTGAAGCCTGGCTTGGAGAATTTTGAATAGTGTGTGAGATGAGTGCAATTGTGTGGTGGTTTGAGCATTCTTTGGCATTGCCTTTCTTTGGGGTTGGAATGAAAACTGACCTTTTCCAGTCCTGTGTGCTGAGTTTTCCAAATTTGCTGGCATATTGAGTGCAGCAGTTTCACAGCATCATCTTTCAGGATTTGAAATAGTTCCACTGGAGTTCCATCACCTCCACTAGCTTTGTTTGTAGTGATGCTTTCTAAGGCCCACTTGACTTCACGTTCCAGGATGTCTGGCTCTAGGTCAGTGATTACATAGTGCCAATAAAATTGACAAGTACCGGGTGGGGGCGGCGGGAAGGAAAAAGAAAAAGAAAAAAAAAAATTCCCAAAGAATCTGCAGAACAGGTCAAAACATAAGAATAAGAAATGTTTTTCTTGAGTCACTACTGTCAGAGTCCTTTCCCTTGCTGGGAGTCACAGTCCACCTTACCTCCCTAGGATGCCTTCTAACACTGTAGTGATCTCTGGACCTGCTCTGAGGGTAGTTCAGATTCTAGTCTGGTCCTACACCTGTGTGTTCTTGCCTCCAATGTCCACAGCTATCAGAACTAGTGCGTTTTCTTCTGTGGGAGCTTTCAGTGTCCTTTTATATATTCCATAGACACAGAGCCTGCCTAGGTGATTGCATGGATTTAATCTGCAGCTTGTATAGCTGATGGGAAGGTTTTGGGTCTTCATTCTTAGCCCTGGGTTTCAATTGTGATTTTATTTCCACCTCTATATGTGGGTCATCCACTGGGGTTAGCTCCTGAGTCTGCCCTGGAGGACTTGGGTTTGCCCCTGTGAGGGCCAGGTGTGGTGGTGGTGCCGCTGCTTGGGTTGCAGGGGTTCTGGCAGCACCAGATACTTAGGGGTGTTGGCAGCAATGGCAGGAGGAAATATTGTGCTCTGGAAGGGTATGAAAACCAGTATTCTTGCCTGAAGACCCTCCCTCCCTGATAGAGAAGCCTGGCAGGCCACAGTCTACAGGGTCGCAAAGAGTTGGACATGACTGAAGAAATCTTGCGTGCATAGATGAAAGACTTTTTTTTTTTTTTGTCTGTGGCAGCTCTGCTCCAGTGAGAGTTGAGCGTGAAGGTGGAGCAGCTGCTTGGCTTGTGGGGACCTTGACGGTTCCTAGCATGCAGGGACACAGACTGTCTCTGCTGCAGGTTATGGCCTATCAGAGTCTTTTTTGAGCCCCTAGTAGCTGACAATCAGAAGGCCTCTTTGGGCAGTCTTTCTCCATAGCTCCACCCACTTAGGCACTTAGAGGGCTCCCTTGCCAGGGGTCCTTCTCTGTTTGGCACATCAGGCACATAGATGGTTCCCCCTGGTTGGGGTCCTACTCTGTAGATCGGTTCATCAGACATTTAAAGGGGCACCCTAGGTGGGGTCCTACTCTGTAGTTCAGTGTGTCAGGCATTTGATGGGCCAGCTACCTGTTGCTGGCATGAGGGGAGAGAGAGTCTATGGTGATGGCTCCACCCTCTATGCATGACTTAGCAGTATCTCCTTGCTTCCATGGCTGCCTGGTTTTCCTCCATCGACATTTCCCACCATGATCTCCTTCTTCACATCCCCTGGATCCATCTCTCCACAGTCAACAGCAGCCCTCTCCCTGGGATTGCTCCACAATCTCTAAACTCCAGCTCCCAGCCGCTGCACCTTCCAGGGGACCAGTGTTCCTATTAGGGGTATGTATGGCTGCAGCAAGGACTGTCTGATTCTCATTCCATTTTGGCTGCCACAGATCAGCTGTATCACTGTCAGCCTTAAATGTTTCTCTTCTGACTGAGACAATTGCCATGACGTGGGGATCAGATTCCTGCTTCAGTTCCTCCACCCACAGAAGGCAGGTTCACTCTTACTAACACTCTTGTTTCCCACCCCCAGTTCCTTCATCCTACTGAGTTTTGCATGGTTCAATGTATTCTTTTCTGCTGGTCAGGTACTCCTGTACGCTCTCAGCTGGTTTTCTGCATGCACTTCTGTGTCTGAAGGTGTATTCCTGGTGTATCCGTGGAGAGAGATATACTCCATGTCCACCTACTTCTCCATCTTGTTCCTCTATTGTAGATTTTTTATTTGTGGTTACCATGGGGTTCATATATGACAAACTGTAATTATAGTACTTGATTTACAGTGATAGTCTTTTGAGTTCAAATACACTCTAAAAGATCTTTATTTTTAGTCCCTTCACCCTCATTTTGTTTTTGATGTCATATTTTACATCATTATGCTTATTCCTTTACCGTTTATTGTAGTTATAGTTGCTTTTACATTTTTCTTATTTGAGTGATCTTCAGTATCCTCACTATATATTTTTACTTCCTATTGGGATTTTTCCTTTCCTATAGACTCTTCTTTCATATTTAAAGAAAAAACCTTCAATGTTTCTTTTAGGGTAGGTTTAATGTTGATGAATTCTTTTAGTTTTTTTGCTTGTCTGAGAAGCTCTTTATCTCTCTATTCTAAATTATAATCTTACTAGGTAGAGTATCCTCCTGAAGGGCATGGCAACCGACTCCAGTATTTTTGCCTGGAGAATCCTATGGACAGAGGAGCCTGGAGGGCTACAGTCCATAGGGTCTCAAGGAGTCAGACATGACTGAAGTACTAAGCAGAGTATCCTAGTTGCAGGTTTTTACCTTTCAGCACTTTGAATACATCATGCCACTCTCTCTTGGTCTGTAAAGTTTATACAGAGCGATCAGATAATACTTTTATTGAGACTCTCTTGTATATGACTGCCTTTCTTTTGATACCTTTAGAATTCTCTAACTTTTGCCATTTTAATTGTGATATATCTTGGTTTGGATCCATTTAGGTTCATCTTGTTTGGGACCTTCTTCTGTGCTTTTTGTACCTGATTATCTGTTTTCTTTTTTAGCTTTAGGAATTTTCAACCATAATTTCTTTAAATAAATTTTGTACCTTTTTCTCTTTCCTTTCTCCTTCTGAAATCTCTATAATGGGAATATGAAAGGTTTAAGATCTGTATGTTGCTTTCATTTTTTAAAATCTGTCTTTCTGTCTGCTGTTGTGACTGAGTGATTTCTATTAGTCTGTCTTCCAGATCACTTATGCATTCTTTGTGTCATTTAGTTTGCTGTTCATTGCTTCTTGAGTGCTTTTAATCTTAAATATTAAGTTATCTACTTTTTTCTCGATCTTCTTGATATTTTCTAGGTGTTTTTAAAAATGATCCAGTGCTTAGATTAATTATCTTTCCTAATTCAGTTAGTATTTTTATTACCCACACTTTGAATTCATTTTCTAATAGACTCTCTTTCATTGTTTATTTCTTTCTCTTGCTCTTTCAATTGAGAGCAGTTCCTCTGCCTTTTCATTTTATTTAACTTTGTCTCTATGAATTTAGATGAAACAGCCACCTATCGTGCTTTTGAAGGAGTGTTCTTATGTAGGAGTGTCCTTGTGTAGACTGTGTGTCTCCAGGGCCTTTGAGGGGAGAGCTGGATTCGATGTGGAGGCCAGTCATGTCTTTCATGTCTGCTGACTGCTATCACCTAGGTATGGAGTGTGGCTGGTTTTAGAGGAGCTAGAGACTTCTCAGGGTGTGACGTGGGACATCATCTCTGATCAGTGGCCATCATCACTGGCTCCCAAGTTGTTCCCAAGTTGCTTAATTGAAAGCCCTGAGGGTTGAGCTTGAGCTGGCTCTGTTCCCTTTAAGTGTATGTTTGTTTTCCCTTCTTCCTTCACTGGGACTTTGCCCCAAAGGAAGGGTGCTTATGTAAGGGGTTTGTGCACTTACAGAGGTGCTGCCTGTTAAGTGTCTTTGGCTCTGCTCAAATGCAGCCCGTGGTTGTATCTTTTCCTCCGTTCCATCCACCTGAGATCTAGTGCTAAGTTGTGTCATAGAGTGGGCAGTGCTGAAGCATTCACTTGGCTAAACCAGAGAAGTATGGTGTGGAGGTTGTGGGAGTTCAATTGGCTGCACTTCTGTCAGAAGCGTGGGCTGCTTCTGTGGTGTATTTAAGTGCCAATAATGGCCACTGCCACCTTACCTGGATCAGAGCCACATTGCTTCTGTGTCCCTAGATCCAGTGTTTCCCCTGGTCCTGACCATCATAGATCCAGTCCAAGCTGTGGCATGGAGTGAGTGGGACTGGGATGTTCACTTCACACAGACTGGGAGTGTGGTGGAAGCAGTAACTGCTAAGGCAAACTTTTCTCTGCCCTATCTATGGAAAATCCAGCACCTTCCCACTCCTGAGTGGAGTCCAGGCTTCTTCAGTCTATCTGCCCCAGTGGTTCCCTGATTAGCTCAGGAAGCTTGCCTCGCCTGCATGGGATCCCAGGGCTGGGATGCTCAGTCTGTGGCTTGACTAACTCACTCCCCAGAGTGTCTGCCATGTGATCTTCCTTTTCTTCTGAGTCCTCTCCCAGGGGCGCATGTCCCAACCTAGTGCTTTGCTTCCCACTGTACCTGATTATGTGTATATCTTTCTCACAACCTTGTAGGAGTCCTTCTGCCTGTTTCCTATTAGTTTTCTGTGAGTATTGTTTCATGTGTAGATGTATTTTTGATGTGTTTTTAGAGGGAGGTGATCTCTATACCATCTTACTCTACCATCTTGATCTCCCTCCTCTTTCAGGCCCAGTTAGTCATGGATTCCTTCTCCACTCTGTCAGAATGACTGTAGCTGACTAACCAAAAAAGTGGAAAGCTAAACTTGTAAGATTTGATTTTTGATACATGTGATGAAACAATCATACTTTGATTTTGGAAATGAACCATTTGTAATTTGAGAGATCACCAACCTAAAATACATTATACATGATACCTATGTCATTGAATTTAATGATGGCTTTGGACCAGTCCATTTTGTATGTCTCATGAAAAATCATATCTTTGATATTTAACATTACTGATGGTTAGCTCCTGAGTCATAAAGCATTCTCTTCCTGAGAAAGTTGTTTATAACACAATATATTTTCCTTGTAAATCTCTGTAGTTGGTTCTATCTCCCCTTTTCCATCTTTTCCTGGTATTTTCTGTGTCCCAAATATGCTTATTCTGATACCATGATAATTAATATGAACTTTTAGCTCAGGTTGCAGTAAATCTGCAAACCAATCCCCCCAATAATAAGATATTCCTTCTATCTACAATGAAAAGATAAAGCAAGCCTAATGCTTCACACCTAGCTGTAAAAGCCACATTATCACTCATATATGGAGAGGAACATGAAAGCTTACCTCTTCTGAGAGAAATCATGCCGTAGAATCTGACCTTTACTTTTTCCTATAGGGCATATATTTTTATAAGTATTGCTTTGTATTTGCAATTCAATTACATTGGCAAATGTTCTTCTGAATATTCCACATTTATACAATTGAAACTGTGCGATTGTGAGGATATTTATGAGCATGTTTCTCTTGCCATGGACTGGAAAGTATGTTGGCACATCATCCTAACTGGATGCCCAAGACTCTGTCTTTAATATCCAGCTTTATAATTGAACAATTACCTGAAAAGAGTGGGCTCAGAGGTGCTTGAATCAGAAGTTTGTTGAATCTCTCACTCTTTTTTATGGTTGCTTAATAACAAACACTTTAACCTTCATTATGGCTGGAAATAGAACAAAAATTTTAGCAAGGGTTGAAATTTTAGCTGTGCAGAGGAATAAATAGCCCTGTGACCTCTGAGATTTCCAACAATATCATTGGATGGTTTCCCTGAGAACTTTCTTTACAACTCTCAGATGCTAAAACCAGTTGCTTACAGATCTCTTTCCCTACTCTCAAGGAACATGATCTAAATATGAATCATCATAGGATCTTGGCTAGACAATCTTCCTAGTGACACAATATCCTTTTCCTTGACATATGCCAAAGGAATTCTTTCCACAGTTTCTTCCTCAGAAGAGAATATAGTGGGAAAACATGGGCTTTGACAACAATTAGACTTAAGTTTTAATCCTGACTCAGACACTTACTAGCAATTTGTTATATGACAAGTAAATTAATTCCCTAACCCACAGTTTGGCAGATTCATTCCAATTCCAAAGGAAGGCAATGCAAAAAAATGTTCAAACTACCTCACAATAGCACTCACCTCACATGCTAAAAGGTAATGCTCAAAGTTCTCCAAGCCAGGCTTCAACAGTATGTGAACTGAGAACCTCCAGCTGTTCAAGCTAGATTTAGAAAAGGCAGAGGAATCAGAGATCAAATTGCCAACATCCATTGTATCATATAAAAAGCAAGAGAGTTCTAGAAAAACATCTACTTCTGCTTCATTGACTACACCAAGGCCTTTGACTGTGTGGATCACAACAAACTGCGGAAAATTCTTCAAGAGATGGGAACACCAAACCACCTTACCTGCTTCCTGAGAAATCTGTATGCAGGTCAAGAAGCAATAGCCAGAACCGGACACAGAACAACAGACTGGTTCCAAATTAGGAAAGGAGTACATCAAGGTTGTATACTGTCACCCTGCTTATTTAACTTATATGCGGAGTATATCATGGGAAATGCCTGGCTGGATGAAGCACAAACTGGAATCAAGATTGCCGGGAGAAATATCAATAACCTCATATGCAGATAACACCACCCTTGTGGCAGAAAGCAAAGAAGAACTAAAGAGCCTTTTGATGAAAGTGAAAGAGGAGAGTGAAAAACTTGACTTAAAACTCAACATTCAGAAAACTAAGATCATGGCATCTGGTCCCATCACTTTATGGCAAATAGATGGGGAAACAGTGAAAACAGTAACAGACTTTATTTTGGGGGAGTCCAAAATCATTGTAGATGTTGACTGAAACCATGAAATTAAAAGACTGTTACTCCTTGGAAGAAAAGTTATGACCGACCTAGACAGCATATTAAAAAGCAGAGACATTACTTTGCCAACAAAGGTCTGTCTAGTCAAGGCTATGGTCTTTCTAGTAGTCATGTATGGGTATGAGAGTTGGACCATAAGGAAAGCTGAGCACTGAAGAATTGATGCTTTTGAACTGTGGTGTTGAAGAAGACTCATGAGAGTCCCTTGGACTGCAAGGAGTTCCAACCAGTCCATCCTAAATGAAATCAGTCCCGAATATTCATTGGAAGGACTGAGGTTGAAGCTGAAACTCCAATACTTTGGTCACCTGATGTGAAGAACTGACTCACTGGAAAAGATCCGATGCAGCGAAAGATTGAAGGTGGGAGGAGAAGGGGAAGACAGAGGATGAGACGGTTGGATGGCATCACTGACCCAATGGAAATGAGTTTGAGTGAATTCTGGGAGTTGGTGATGGACAGGGAGTCCTGGCGTACTGTGGTCGCAAAGAGTTGGACATGACTGAGTGACTGAACTGAACTGAATTGAATTCTTCATTTATATAAGCTACATGTTGTTGAGGCCCTCTGGGTTGTGTCATCACTCCCAAGGCCATACATTTTCTTTCAGTAACAAACAGATTAAACCTTGACCCTGTGGGAAAGCTTAAAGCAGGAGCCTGCAGGAGAGCAGTTTGAAGAGCCTTAAAAGCCTTTTGAGTCTCTGATGACCAGATAAACTTACCAGTCTTGGCCTGTTGAGTTTTAGTTATAAGTTTATATGAAGGCTGGGCAAGTTCCCAATAACCCAGAATCCAAATGCAGCAATAGCCTGTAATGCCCAAGAATCCTCTCAATTGTCTTAAAGTCATGGTAGGTAGAGGATAGTTTAGTATCAGTTCAGTTGCTCAGTCATGTCCGACTCTTTGTGACCCCACAGACTGCAGAGGCTTCCCTGTCCATCAGGGTCTTTTCCAGTGAGGCAGTTCTTCGCATAAGGTGGCCAAAATATTGGAGTTTCAGCTTCAGCATCAATCCTTCCAAGAATATTCAGGACTGATTTCCTTTAGGGTTGACTGCTTTGATCATCTTGCAGTCCAAGGGACTCTCAACAGTCTTAGCCAACAAAAATGTTCAAAAGCACCAGTTCTTCGGTGCTCAGCTTTCTTTATAGTCCAACTCTCATATCCATATATGACTACTGAAAAAATCATAGCTTTAACTAGACAGATCTTTGTCAGTAAAATAATGTCTCTGCTTTTTAATATGCTTTCTAGTTTGATCATAACTTTTCTTCCAAGGAGCAAGCATCTTTTAATTTCATGGCTGCAGTCATCATCTGCAGTGATTTTGGAGCGGCCAAAATAAAGTCTGTCACTGTTTCCACTGTTTCCCCATCTATTTGCCATGAAGTGATGGGACCAGATGCCATGATCTTAGTTGTCTGAATGCTGAGTTTTAACCCAGCTTTTTCACTTCCCTCTTTCACTTTCATCAAGAGACTCTTTAATTTTTCACTTTCTGCCTTAAAGGTGGTATCATCTGCATATCTGAAGTTATTGATATTTCTCCCAGCAACCTTGATTCCAGCTTGTGCTTCATCCAGCCCAGCATTTCTCATGATGTACTCTGCACAGATGTTAAATAAACAGGGTGACAGCTTTGACATACTCCTTTCCCAATTTGGAACCAGTCTGTCGTGCCATGTCTGGTTCTAACTGTTGCTTCTTGACCTGCATACAGATTTCTCAGGACACAGGTCAGGTGGTCTGGTATTCCCATCTCTTGAAGATTTTCCAGTTTGCTGTGATCCACGCAATCAAAGGCTTTGGCATAATCAATAAAGCAGAAGTAGATGTTTTTCTGGAACTCTCTTGCTTTTTTGATGATCCAACGAATGTTGGCAATTTGATCTCTGGTTCCTCTGACTTTTCTAAGTCCAGCTTGAGCATCAGGAAATTCATGGTTCATGTACTGTTGAAGGCAAACTTAGAGAATTCTGAGCATTACCTTGCTAGCATGTGAGATGAGTGCAATTGTGTGGTAGTTTGAACATTTTTGGCATTGCCTTTATTGGCATTGGAATAAAAACTGACCTTTTCCAGTCCTGTGGTCACTGCTGAGTTTTCCAAATTTACTGATATATTGAGTGTGGCACTATCACAGCATCATCTTTTAGGATTTGAAAGAGCTCAACTGGAATTCCATCACCTCCACTAGCTTTGCTGGTAGTGATACTTCCTAAGGCACTCTTGACTTCACACTCCAGGATGTCTGGCTCTAGATGAGTGATTACACCATTGTGGTTATCTGGATCCTGAAGATGTTTTTTGTGTAGTTCTGTGTATTCTTGCCACCTCTTTGTAATATCTTCTGCTTCTGTTAGGTCCATGCCATTTCTATCCTTTATTGTGTCCTTCTTTTCATGAAATGTTGCATTGGTATCTCTAATTTTCTTGAAGAGATCACCAGTCTTTCCCATTATATTGTTTTCCTCCATTTCTTTGTATTGATAACTGAGGAAGATTTTAGTTTATTATAGGTTTAATTCTGGAAAGCATCCTTTAAATCAATGACTGAAAAATATTCGGCTTGTTCAGGAATTTCAAACAATAAACTATAATGACTAGGCACCATGGGGTGTAAACAAACCACAGCCTCATTTATTATTTATAAATCTTGATCTAATCTCCAATTATCATTTGACTTTTTTACACCCAAATAGGAGTGTTTCATGGACTGTTGCAGCGAATTAATAGCCCCAATTCCTTTAAATTTTCAATGATGGGTTTTAACCCCTCCTTAACCTTGCTTTAATGGATACTGCTTTTGATGCAGAAATAGGTGAGGATCTGTGAGCTTGATAATGACAGGAACAGCATTTGTGCTCGACCCAGTTTTTCCATCAGCTGACACTCTAAGATTTATATTTTGTTCAATTAATGGGAGAGAGAGTGAATTTCATATCCATGAAAACAGAGGCCTGGACCTTGCTCAGTATATTCCTCCCCAGAAAGGGTGAGGGAGACTCTGGCACATAGAACTCTTGAGAAAACAGCACAAAGGCCCAGTTGCAGCTTAAAGGATGACTGAAATAATAGCATTTGGCTCAACCAGAGTGCCCCATTATGGTAGTGGATCAGGAACAAAGTGGGTCAGGGGCTTCAGTGAGCACAGAGAACATTGCCTCAGTGTCCAAAAGGATATCGACTGATTTGCCCCCCCAGTTTTTAATACCCGGGGTTCCTCAGATATAATTAGGATGGGAGATTATGTGGGGGATTTCCAGGCACCTTCACTCCTGATTGTCTTGAGAATCCGACCCTTGGGGCTTATGCTTCTGAGGGCAGTCTCCAGTGTGGTCCTGTGCAGACTGGACATGGAGCTGGAGGCAGCTTAAATGTCTGATGACAACCTTGCTTTGTGTTCCCCCTTTCCAGTGTAATGGTAAGTCCATCCCTTTTCACCTGGGTCCCTCTGGGCATTTTTCCTCAGACTGTTTCAGAGCAGATCTGACAGCCGTCGCTAGGGTTTCAGTCTTTCCCCCGTCTTTTTCTTCCTCTTCTCCTCATACTCTCTGCCATAGAAGACCATTTGAGCCAGCTGCAGCAGTTTATCTAAGTACTGATTTAATCTAAACACCGTTTTAATAGCTTATAGTGGATATCTGCAGCCAACTGAATGAGAAATCTATCTTTTAAGGTCACTCCTCCCTTTGCACTTTCAGGATCAATCTCAGTGAATCTGCGAAGGGTTTCCCATAGTCTATCTAGGAATTTACCAGGAGCTTCCTTCTCTCCCTACTCTATGCTTGCCAATTTTGCAGAATTTAGTCTTAGCATATGCCCACTTGAGTCCTTCAGGAATACATCTGACAAAGTAACTCTGATCCCATCTTCCTTTAGCCATATTATAGTCCCAGTCTGACTCTATTGTGGGGACTGTCTGACTCCCCCATAGAGAGGGCTGCTATCTCTTGTTCCCTCTTTCCTATTGACCCATGTTCAAGCCATTCATCTCCAAAAGCAGTAGCTTTTTTCCAAAACTTGAGTTTTTGAGTCAGGTGTCAGCCTGTGTCCTAAGATATACACTACATCTCTCCAAGTAATGTTAAGCTCAGGGATCGAATTTATCCCAGTTTAAAACACATTTCATTTTAAAACATTTCTGGAACTGTTAGCTCCCATCTGTAAGAAGGAAAAAAGTGGCATCCAGCACTGTGGCTTTTTTCTGCTGGAGTCATCCCTCCTTGCTCTAGATGGGGGTGGAGTCAGACTTTCCACCAAAGCTTTGCTTCCCTGGTTGAACTTAGTCTGTCCCTTACCAACAGAGGCAATTTACTCATTCTTGTCAGCCCTCCTTGCTCTACCATCAAGATGGGGTGGAGATGCACCAGGGGTAGACCTGATGGGCATCCCAAATTGATTTATAGTTCCTTACCATTAAGACCTTGGCTTGATTTCCCCTTTTCCTCTGGTGCCACCTGGGGTGGAGCAGAGTAGTCTTCTGGAATGTTTCGCAAGCTGGGAGCACTAGGGAAAGCATCTGTGTTCTGTGTGCCTGTGCACATTCTTGAGCATATTCCTGACCTCAGTAGAAGCAGTGAGTCATAAAGGGATGAATAGAAAACCCAAGATGTCTCTTCTAAGTGTCACCACACCACTATATGTGATAGCAAAAGAGGTGGTGGAGGGTTGGCCAGCAAGTAAAAAGTGATTTTTGTCCTCGAGCTACAAGGGCCAGTGCTTCCAGTTCATTTTCATAGATTCCACGAAAGGAATATCTAGGGAGTTAAGACAGAAGCCACTGGAGAACTTTATCTGGTCCGCTAAGAGCTAGCATTACCAAGTAAAGAATCCTGCTGTATTCCCAATCTGGCCAGATTCTGGGGTTCCCATCCTATGTTCTTAGAAACCTCACGTTCATTAGCAGCACTTTCATCCGTATAGTCCGGAGGTACAGCCATTGGAAAGGACTCACTTTTAGGGCTCTGGCCCTGTATGAAATCAGTCAAGAGAGAGACACTCCTGGAGCTAGAGCTCCACCTAGCTCCCATCAGCAGTGCATGAGAAAACAACCAAGATGTAGCTTTTGGATCCTAGCAAGGCTGGGTGCCTCATGACTATCAGTCCAAGCTTGGGGTCTAAATAAAAGTACATAGTAATAGCATGGATCACAAGTCCCTTGAAAGTCTACAATCCAAAAGATTAGATTAGTAGTTCTAATTGCCCAGGCAGTTATGAAATGGTCAAAGAGACCAGAGAAAGATGACCGAGAAAGGAAAGCTTTGCCCATTTCTTGCCGCTCCCCTTTGCAGGGATGGTGGGTGCCTCTTGGCATTGGCAAGGGGGTCAGTATAAACCCCTGACAGGCTCCCCTTTCAGGGCTGCCTTTAGTCGTTGCAAGGTGCCACAGAACCACAAAGCTGGGCTCAGCACTTCCATTGTACTTGTTTTGTACGTCTCAGACTTTCAGTCAATCACACACACAGGCACACTGTAGAGTTAGTTAAAAAAAAAAAAAAAAAAAGGCAGAAAATTTGTACAATGAGAAAGCAGAGAGACTAAAGCTTTCTGTTTACCTTGCCTTACTTTGTCTTGACGATCCCTGATAAGCCCCCAAGATGATAGCTTATGGTGAATGGTGCTGGATTCGTAGTTTCAGAAGGAGAGAATTTAGCTTCGGGACCAGAGACGTGGCTTCAGGCACCCAGAGTTTCATATGGCAAAAGTTTTATTACAGTGAAAAAAGGGATAGAAAAAGCTTCTGATATAGACAGCAGGTAGAGAGTGCCCCACTCACTAGTCTTATCAAGGCCTTATATACTTTTTCAATTGGTTACTAACAATAGATCAAAAGAATGTCTCAAGGGTTGTAAATGTCTTACCAGACCCACTCCCACAACATACATTTTAGGATAACAGGATTAGTCAGAAGGTTCTTAAGAAGGAGAAACTTGTTTTCAAGGAAAATACTGTGTTGTTATATAATCATTAGCACAGAATTTAAGGGAAAACATAACCTTGAGCAAGATGAGTTGTTTTGTTGTATAATCATTAGCTCTGGGCTTAAAGAAAATTAGTCTTAGGTGAAATCAGATCAGATCAGTCGCTCAGTCGTGTCTGACTCTTTGCGACCCCATGAATCGCAGCACACCAGGCCTCCCTGTCCATCACCAGCTCCCGGAGGTCACTCAGACTCACACCCATCAAGTCAGTGATGCCATCCAGCCATCTCATCCTCTGTCGTCCCCTTCTCCTCCTGCCCCCAATCCCTCCCAGCATCAGAGTATTCTCCAATGAGTCAACTCTTCGCATGAGGTGGCCAAAATACTGGAGTTTCAGCTTGAGCATCATTCCTTCCAAAGAACACCCAGGGCTGATCTCCTTCAGAATGGACTGGTTGGATCTTCTTGCAGTCCAAGGGACTCTCAAGCGTCTTCTCCAACACCACAGTTCAAAAGCATCAATTCTTCGGTGCTCAGCCTTCTTCACAGTCCAGCTCTCACATCCATTCATGACCACAGGAAAGACCATAGCCTTGACTAGGCGAACCTTTGTTGGCAAAGTGATGTCTCTGCTTTTGAATATGCTATCTAGATTGGTCATAACTTTCCTTCCAAGGAGTAAGCGTCTTTTAATTTCATGGCTGCAGTCAACATCTGCAGTGATTTTGGAGCCCAGAAAAATAAAGTCTGACACTGTTTCCACTGTTTCTCCATCTATTTCCCATGAAGTGATGGGACCAGATGCCATGATCTTCGTTTTCTGAATGTTGAGCTTTAAGCCAAACTTTTCACTCTCCACTTTCACTTTAGGTGAAATAGATTGTGCCAAAACAACCCAGAGCTTAAGAAAAAAAAAGTATATTATGTGACTAAGAGGAAGGAATGTAGAAAAAAAAAAAAAAAAAGCTTGTTCCTTTCTCCTCCTCCTCCTCTCCCTCCTCCTCCTCCTCCTCCTCGAGGGCCCCCAGACTCCTTATCAACCTATCTAAGAATTAGCTCTCTCAAAAAGTATCATTACGTTCTGTTCATTTCATGAATATGAATCTTCTCTCCTCAGCTTCTCTCCTCAGCTTATTTTGTCCCAGGGCCTAGGCCACTGTGATACCTAATAATATTTCAATAAATGTGTGAATGGAAACCTATAGGTTGATTTGCCAACTACCTGTTTTTGCAACTTACTTCTATATTTTAGCACTTCCTGGCCCTGTTCTTCTGAGACCTCTGGCTGTTCCAGTGCCTGCTATAGCAACCTGTTTAGGCTGCAGCCCTGTGTCCAACTCTTTCCTGCCATCTTCCTTACTTCTCAGAGTAGTTTATTACTATCTGGGACTTTTTTTAGTGAGAGCCCATTTACAATAGCAACAGGGAAAGAAAACAAAGCCATAGGTAGAAAGCCAGTAAGAAGTGAGACATATATGAAGGAAATGACAAAACTTTATTGAATCAGATGTGAATATTTGAAAATAGACAAGAAACTGGATGGGAAGATTCAGATTTCATCTATTTAAAATAGATAAAAATTTCATAAAATAATTTACAAATTTTTCTATTCCTTCTTTTCCCTTTCTCATACCTTGATACTTCTATCACAGTCTTTCCAAATGCATACTCTCCTCCTCAGTTACTAATTCCTTCTGATTTAATCTTTCAAACAGTTTTTGAATCTTTTTCCTCTTCTACATATCCACCCCTACATTTCCAGTTTGATCCCCAATATGCACTACCAATCTCCCAACGATCTTGCTGTCTTACTTTTGACCTCTTAAATTCACCCTCAAGTGCCAACTCTTTAAGAAAACTTTAAAGGCCGTTCTTATTCTGTGTTCTCAGACCTCTGACAAGGCTGAACTGCTTATAATACTCTGCCCAGATTGTGCTTTGTTCACTTTGGTGCCTTTGTCCATACTGTCCCCCTGGTGTTGACTCCCATAGCACCTAATACAGTCCAACTATTTCACTCACCTCACTGTAGTGTAATGGATTGTGTGTCTATCTTCCAACTGGACTTGCAGGCAATGAGCTCATCTTATTCCTCTTTGTACCCTTGAGATTAGCATGATGCCTGACATATAACAGGCCCCCAGTGAATATTTGCTGATGAGTGGATGAATGAACGCACAGTTCCCTAGCCCTCTGATTGTGAAGGAAAGAAAAAAAAGAAGATTTTTCAGGGATATCCTACGTATATAACAGGACCATAAACAAATCTGCATCAGGTACATGGAACTGCTGGGTGGTAGGAAACAAAAACAGGATATTCAGGGTTGATCAGTGAGATGGAAATAAATATGGTTACTTGAGCTGAAACTGTCATTCCTTGCATCAGTGATAATAAGACATATATATTCATGGTCCCGTTGTTCATAGAGTTATGAAGTGTGGACAGATGATGTACTGTCTGGAATTTTTGCTTCAGTAACTCAAATGATTACTGATAAAATTTAAAAAGAAAAGAAAACAAACTAGTGGTCTTCTTAAACATCTTTAGTGAGACTGTAGCTACAAACTTTCTGCTAGAGGAACCAGGTGATGGGGATGGATGACTGTAGATTATCTCATATAATGTCTGCATGACCCACAGCTGCAATGTCAGTGCCAAATCAGCAATGAAGCCGGGAGGGCTGAGTGGCCTGGCAGACCTGCAGAAGGCAGTAGATTCAGGGAAATCTCCAGCATAGCATCAAGGTCAAGGCTCCCTTTCAGTCGTTTGTAAGAGAGCACATCTGGGAATGTGGGTATTTTTTGACTTGTTAGGGAAAATTTTTAATCAAAGTTCTGTGTTCCTGAATATTAGCAGGCGTAGTATACCACATGCTTCATGATCAGGCCTCTGCCTTCATCCTTGGCTTCTGCCTCATTTTTAGTTAGGTGTCAATAAATACTCTGTTCACAGGTGTGCTGAGCTAATGGTGTTCCCTGGATGGATCATGTATGTCTCCATGCTTTGGCACCTGGTATATTCTGTCAGAATTCTGTCCACTTATAATCAATAAAGACTTAAATAAAGAACAGACTAAACCAACTGAAACTGAAAGATAATGTGTTACACTTTCACATAAAAGTCTGGAGAAGACAGTTTAGGGCTGGTAGATCAGCTGAGGCCCTCAGGGACCTGGGCTACATTTAACTAACTCATCACTAACATCCTTACAATGTAGCTTTTGTATTTATGGTCCAAGATGGCAAATATCACATCCAGTTTATAGTAGCAGAGGGAACTAGAAACAAGTAAAGGGACAGAGGGCATTTCTTTAATGGAACATTCTTAGAAGCTTCTCACAACACTCCCACTTACATTCTACTTAATAAAATTTGTCAAATGATCACACCTAGCTGGAAGAGAACACAGGAAATGTAAGTCTTGGGTAGCCATGCCCTCCAGCTTATTACTAGGAATTTCAGTTACTATGAGAGATGAGTCAAGAAAATACTGGGGAATGATTAGCATTATTTGTTGTACCAAGAAATTATCTTTAATGTAAAATGGTATAGCCCCTCTGGAAAACAATTTGACTGATTCTTAGAAAACTAAACATGAATTACCATATGATTTAGCAATTGCACACTTAGGCATTTATCCTAGAGATATGAAAAGTTATTTTAACATAACTGGTGAAATCGAATTTGGGTAGATTATATCAACAGTTGAACTGGTCATGGAACAACAGACTGGTTCCAAATAGGAAAAGGAGTACGTCAAGGCTGCATATTGTCACCATGTTTATTTAACTTATATGCAGAGTACATCATGAGAAATGCTGGACTGGAAGAAACACAAGTTGGAATCAAGATTGCTGGGAGAAATATCAATAACCTCAGATATGCAGATGACACGACTCTTATGGCAGAAAGTGAAGAGGGGCTAAAAAGCCTCTTGATGAAAGTGAAAGTGGAGAGTGAAAAGGTTGGCTTAAAGCTCAACATTCAGAAAACGAAGATCATGGCATCTGGTCCCATCACTACATGGGAAATAGATGGGGAAACAGTGGAAACAGTGTCAGATCAGATCAGATCAGATCAGTCGCTCAGTCGTGTCCGACTCTTTGCGACCCCATGAACTGCAGCACGCCAGGCCTCCCTATCCATCACCAGCTCTCGGAGGTCACCCAGACTCACATTCATTGAGTCAGTGATGCCATCCAGCCATCTCATCCTCTGTCGTCCCCTTCTCCTCCTGCCCTCAATCCCTCCCAGCATCAGAGTCTTCTCCAATGAGTCAACTCTTCGCATGAGGTGGCCAAAATACTGGAGTTTCAGCTTGAGCATCATTCCTTCCAAAGAAATCCCAGGGCTGATCTCCTTCAGAATGGACCGGCTGGATCTCCTTGCAGTCCAAGGGACTCTCAAGAGTCTTCTCCAACACCACAGTTCAAAAGCATCAATTCTTCGGCGCTCAGCCTTCTTCACAGTCCAGCTCTCACATCCATACATGACCACAGGAAAGACCATAGCCTTGACTAGGCGAACCTTTGTTGGTAAAGTAATGTCTCTGCTTTTGAATATGCTATCTAGGTTGGCCATAACTTTCCTTCCAAGGAGTAAGCGTCTTTTAATTTCATGGCTGCAGTCACCATCTGCAGTGATTTTGGAGCCCAGAAAAATAAAGTCTGACACTGTTGTCCACTGTTTCTCCATCATGACAAATGCTAGTGATGGGACCAGAAACCAAGATCTTGGAATTAAGAATGCTGAGAGAAATATCAATAACCTCAGATATGCAGATCATACCACTCTCACTGTCAGAAAGTCAAGAGGAACTTTTTAGTTCCTCTTGACTGAAAGCCATAAGGGTGGTAGCATCTGAATATCTGAGGTTAGCTTGATAGTTCTCCAACATTCAGAAAACCAAATCATGTGTATCTGGTCCCAGCACAACATGGCAAATAGATGTAGAAACAGTGGAAACAGTGTCAGACTTTATTTTTCTGGGCTCCAAAATCACTGCAGATGGTGACTGCAGCCATGAAATTAAAAGACGCTTACTCCTTGGAAGGAAAGTTATGGCCAATCTAGATAGCATATTCAAAAGCAGAGACATCACTTTGCCAACAAAGGTTCGCCTAGTCAAGGCTATGGTCTTTCCTGTGGTCATGTATGGATGTGAGAGCTGGACTGTGAAGAAGGCTGAGCACCGAAGAATTGATGCTTTTGAACTGTGGTGTTGGAGAAGACTCTTGAGAGTCCCTTGGACTGCAAGGAGATCCAACCAGTCCATTCTGAAGGAGATCAATCCTGGAATTTCTTTAGAAGGAATGATGCTCAAGCTGAAACTCCAGTATTTTGGCCACCTCATGAGAAGAGTTGACTCATTGGAGAAGACTCTGATGCTGGGAGGGATTGAGGGCAGGAGGAGAAGGGGATGACAGAGGATGAGATGGCTGGATGGCATCACTGACTTGATGGGTATGAGTCTGGGTGACCTCCAGGAGCTGGTGATGGACAGGGAGGCCTGGCGTGCTGCGGTTCATGGGGTCGCAAAGAGTCGGACACGACTGAGCGACTGATCTGATCTGATCATCAATGTTAATTTCTTGTTTGTGGGATTATAGCACAGCTACACAAGATGTTATCATTGGGGGTAAATGGATGAAGGGTATATGGGATCTCTCCCTATTAGTCCTTTTGATAGCATTGTGGTATGAAATACAGTTATATTAAGAAGTTTAATTTAAAATGCTTTCAGAAGCTGAGGAAAAAAATAAAAAAATAACATAATTAGAGGTGGTCCCAAGATAGTATAGGAATAGGATGGAGAGACCACTTTCTCCACCACAGATTCATCAAAAGATCATTTGAATGTTGAGCAGCTTTCACAAAAAAACTTCTAAATGCTGGTAGAGAACATCAGACACACAGAATGGCAGCCCAGTCTCTTTGAAAGGATGTACAACAAAATATAAAAGATGAAAACAAAGACAAAAGATTTAGGGATGGAGACCCATTCTGGGGAGGGAGTTGTGAAGGAGGAGAAGTTTCCACACAGCAGGAAATCCTCTCACAGGGGTGTCTGTGGGGAACTTTGGAATCTCAGAGGGCAACATAACCAGGAAAAAAAAAAAAAAAAAAACCACAGAATACACACCTAACTACAACTACTACAAGAGAAGTGACACTGATGCTTGCATCCACCAGCAGTGGGGGCTTGGCAGGGAGGCACAAGCTGCATCATTGGTCCTTAGGGTAAGGACTGGGCCTGAATTCCCTGAGGGCAATCTGAGGGAGCTAATGTGAGATAGCAACCCAAACCGTTGGATTGCCAAACAAACAAACAAAAAAACCCTTTCCCACAAGAGGTTCTAACTCCATATGATGACCCCTGGCATGCTTACAAAACAAAGGATTGAGCAAACAGCAGAGGAGAGCAAGACAGCTGCCATAGAGGGCCCTTCCTCCGCAGAGGCAGAAAGGCAGTTGTGCAACAGCCAGAACTGCAAGGCAAGGGGCTGCTGCAATCTTGGCCCCAGAGACTGCATCTTCCACCAAACCATGAGCAGGCTCCCCATCGATAACCACGTCTTCCTGGGATCCTGGACGGTTGACATCTGTCAGGAGTGTCACAGCCTGAGATCAGCTCCCCAGAGGAGACGCACGGCACACCTGAGACTGTGCCCTAAAGGCATGCCTAGGACACTGAGAGGCCGGGACTAGGGAGGTGCATAAGACGCACGGCCGGCTTGGGACAGTGCACTCGCCAAGCACCCGGTCACTTTGGCTGCTTGGAGCTGGGAAGGGCACACAACACACAGTCCATCTGGGTCTGTGCCCTTGTGGAGGACCTGAGAACCTGAGTGGCTTAGACCTGGGAAGTGCACGACACGCAGTGCCCACCTGGGACAGTGCCCTTGCAGAGCACCCTGAAGCCTTAGCAGTGTGGACCTTGCAAGTAACACCACTTTGGGCTCTGGCAAACCCAGTGTTGTCCATCCACTGTGAGCACTGTCCACACATGCCAGCGGTATCTGTTTGCAGTGTCCCTCCCTCCCCACAGCACAACTGAACAAGTGAGCCTAAATGAGTGGCCTCCTTTGCTCTCTTGTCTCAGGGAAAGTTAGACACTGAAAAGACTTGCAAACAGAGGAAGCAGAAATAAACATAGAAGGGGAAAACACACTGGAAGTGACAGGTGTAACGGATTAAAACCCTGCAGTTAATGATGATACTGTGAATTTGAGGGGCAACCATAGACCTTGAGAACAAGTACAAGTTGGAACAAGGGACTATTTGACACTGAACCAACCCCATACTACTCACAACAGCTCTAGAGAAATTCCCAGATAAATTTTTACTATTATCATTTTTTAATTTTTAAAAAATTTTAGTTATTATCCCTTTAACTTTCATTTATATAGCCTATTATTACCATTTAAAAAACTTATATTTTGTAAAAAAACAAATTCCATATATATTTTTAAAAATTTTTGTGATAGATTTTGTTTTGTATTTTTTATATTGCATTTTTGAGAGTCTAACCTCTATTCTAGGGTTTTTTAAATTTTATTTTTATTTTATTTTATTATTTAACTTTACAATATTGTATTGGTTTTGCCATATATCAACATGAATCTGCCACAGGTATATTTAATCATTGCTTTTTTATATTTGTTATCAATTTTGTACCTTTAGGAATCTAATCTTCAATATCCATTTTCACTTAGGGATTTGATTACTGGCTTGATTGCTCTCTCCCTTTTCTCCTCCAGGTCACCTCTATCTCCTTCCTCCATCTTCTCTTCTCTATACAATTGAAAATTTCTCTGGGTGTTCCTGGCTGTGGAGAATTGTTTCACCATTAATGTAGGGGCTTTACCTTCTGTGCTGTATGGACAGAGAAGTCTTGGAGCTACTGTAAGACAAGGCCTGAAAGCCAGAGGCAGGAGGCTTAACTCCAGAACTTTAGACCATCAGAAAACTCCTGACTCCAGGAAACATGAATAGACAAGAGCTCACCCAAAGGTCTCCATACCTATGCTAAAACCAAGCTCCACCTAAGAGCCAGCAATTTCCAGCGCAAGACACACTATGCTAATTCTCCAGCAAAACAGGAACACAGCCCAGAACATTAAAAGATAGGCTGCCCAAAGCTATGCCAAATCCATAGACACCTCAAAACTCACTATGGGACACTTGCATTGCACTCCAGAGATAAGAGATCCAGCTCCACTCACCAGAATACAGATGCAAGCTCCTCCAAGAGAAAACCTTGAGAAACCACTGGTTCAACCTCACCTATAGGGAGTGGACTCCACAATTAAGAGGAGCCATGTATTTCCAGCCTGCAGAAAGGGCACCCCAAACACAGCAAGCTAAACAAAATGAAAAGACAGAGAAATGTCCAGCAGGTGAAGGAACATGATAAAAATCCATCAAACCAAACAAAAGAGGAGAAGATAGGGATTCTACCTGAAAAATAATTCAGAATAATAGTAGTAAAGATGATCCCAAATCTAGAAAACAAAATGTAGTTACAAATAAATAGACTAGAGACAAGGATTGAGACGATGCAAGAAATGTTTAGAAAGGACCTAGAAGAAATAAAGATGAGTCAATAAAAAATGAACAATAATGGTGAAAAATTCAAAGCATTTCCTCTAAAACCACAAACAAGACAAGGGTGCCCACTCTCACCTCTACTATTCAATATAGTTTTGGAAGTCCTAGCCACAGCAATCACAGAAGAAAAAGAAATAAAAGGAATCCAGATTGGAAAAGAAGAAAACTCTCATTGTTTGCAGATGACATGATCCTCTACATTGAAAACCATAAAGATCCCACCAGAAACTTACAAATCAATGAATATAGTAAAGTTTCAGGATATTAATTTTATATTCTATGTATTAATTTTATACACAAAAATCCTTTGCATTTCTATATACTAACAATGAAAAAACAGAAAGAAATTAAGGAAACAATCCCATTCACCATTGTGATGAAAAGAATAAAATACTTAGGAATAAATTTACCTAAAGAAACAAAAGACCTATATATAGAAAACTATACAACACTGATGAAAGATATTAAAGATGACACAAATACATGGGGAAATATACCATGTTTGTGGATTGGAAGATTCAATATAGTGAAAATGAATTTACTACCCAAAGCAAGCTATAGATTCAACACAACCCCTTTCAAGTTACCAATGGCATTTTTCACAGAACTAGAACAAATAATTTCACAATTTGTATGGAAACATAAAAAACCTTGAATAGCCAAAGCAATCTTGAGAAAGAAGAATGGAACTGGAGGAATCAACCTGCCTGACTTCAGATTATACTACAGAGCTACAGTCATCAAGACAGTATGGTACTGGCACAAAGACAGAAATACAGATCAATGGAACAAAATAGAAAGCACAGAGATAAATCCACGCACCTATGGACACTTTATCTTTGACACAGTAGGCAAAAACATACAATGAAGAAAAGATAGTCTCTTTAACAAGTGGTGCTGGGGAAACTGGCCAACCATGTGGAAAAGACCGAAATGACAACACTTTCTAACATCACACACAAAAATAGACTCAAAATGGATTAAACATCTAAATGTAAGACCAGAAACTATAATCACAGCAAGATCCTCTATGATCCACCTCCCAGAGTAATGGAAATAAAAACAAAAATAAACAAATGGAACCTAATTAAATTTAAAAGCTTTTGCATAATGAAGGAAACTATAATTAAGGTGAAAAGGCAGCCTTCAGGACGGGAGAGAATAATAGCAAATGAAACAACTGACAAAGAATTAATCTCCAAAATATACAAGTAGCTCATATAGCTCAATACTAAAAAAACAAACAACCCAATCAAAAAGTGGGCCAAACAACTTAACAGACATTTCTCCAAAGAAGACATACAGATGGCTAATAAGCACACGAAAAGATGCTCAACACCACTCATTATCAGAGAAATGCAAATCAAAACCACAATGAGGTACCATCTCATGCTGGTCAGAATGGCTGCCATCAAAAAGTCTACAGACAGTAAATCCTGGAGAGGGTGTGAAAAAAGGGAACCCTCTTACATTGTTGGTGGGAATTCAAACTGGTACAGCCACTATAGAGAACAGTGTGGAGATTTCTTAAAAAACTGAAAATAGAACTGCCATACAATCCAGCAATCCCACTGCTGGGCATACACACTAAAGAAACCAGAATTGAAAGAGACACATGTACCCCAATGTTCATTGCAGCATTCTTTACAGTAGCTAGGACATGGAAGCAGCCTAGGTGTCCACTGGCAGATGCATGGATAAGAAAGTTGTGGTACATATACATAGTAGAATATTACTCAGTTATAAAAAGGAATGCATTGGAGTTAGTTTTAATGAGGTGGATGAAACTGGAACCTATTTTACAGGCGAAGTGAGTCAGAAAGAGAAACACCAATACAGTATGTTAATTTATTTATATGGAATTTAGAGAGATGGTAATGACAGCCCTATATGCAAGACAGCAAAAGAGAGACAGATGTGAAGAACAGACTTCGGCACTATGTGGGAGAAGGCAACAGTGGGATGATTTGAGAGAATAGCACGGAAACATGTACATTACCATATGTAAAATAGATGATGAGGGCAAGTTTGAAGCATGAAGCAGGGCACTCAAAGCCAGTGCTCTGAGACAATCCAGAGGGTTGGGATGTGGAGGAAGGTGGGAAGGGGTTCAGGATAGCAGGGACACATGTGCACCCATGACTGATTCATGTCAATGTGTGGCAAAAACCACCACAATATTATAAGTATTTTTAATATTAAATATAGTATATTTAATTATACTCCAATTAAAATAAATAAATTTTTTTAAAGTAAGGAAAACTTTGCTAAAAAGCTAAAGTTAATTGGAAATTTTATAAGTAATCAATTAAGCTAAAAGAAGGCTAGACAGGAAAAAAGATCAAAGAACATGCCATTATATATTTGTTCAAATCCATATAATGTACATCAAAAGTGAGCCTACTGTAAATTATGGATTTGGGGTGATTACGATGTGCCAGTGTAGAGTCAGCAGTTAGAACCACTCTACTATTCTGGTGGGAGATACTGTTAATGACAGCATGTGTGACAACAGGGAACAGATGAGAAAACTCTGAAACTTCTGTTCAATTTTCCTGTGAACCTAAAAGGTCTCAAAAAATAAAGTCTATTGAAAATAAAGTTTAAAAACAGATGAGATAAATAACAAATCATAAAATTATAGAACTAAATCCAATCATATCAATAATCACATTAAATATTTGTGGAACTAAGAGTCCAATAAAAGGCAAGTGTCAGATGGAGAGAATGAATTATGATATGTTCACACCATAGAAAACATTCAGCAATGAAAATAAAACAACTCTAGTATATACAATAATATAGATGAATTTCAAATTTTGAGGGAGAAAGTTGGACCCAACAGGTTATACACAGTATAACTGCATTTAGATGAAGTTTAAAATAAGGAAAAACCCAACAGGGATGGCAATACATACATATAAAACACACATTCAGGTGGTAAAACTATATAGTAAACTAAAACAGATACTACCATCCAAATGATGAGTTATGACTTCAAAGGAGTGGGTATGAAGGGAGCGCTTCTGAGATGCTGATAATATTTTCTTCCTTGACCTGAAGGTGAAATAATTTATATTTCATTTTTGCTACATTTCTTATATCTCTATTAAATTTCACAACTTAAATGATTAAAAACAAAACAAAAATAAAACAAATAATTAAACACATTAATCCATTAAAAATCCACAGCAAGTTAATAGCATTTTAGATGGATCTTCACATTTGTGTAGCACATTCATGCATGTTAATTCATTTCATATTTAAATAGAGGTAGGAACACAAGTTGGAGAAGGAAATGACAACCCACTCCACTACTCTTGCCTGGAAAATCCCATGGTCAGAGGAGCCTGGAAGGCTGCAGCCCATGGGATCACTAAGAGTTGGACACGGCTGAGTGACTTCACTTTCCCTTTTCACTTTCATGCATTGGAGAAGGAAATGGCAGCCCACTCCAGTGTTGTCACCTGGAGAATCCCAGGGACGGGGGAGCCTGGTAGGCTGCCGTCTATGGGGTCACACAGAGTCGGACACGACTGACGTGACTTAGCAGCAGTAGGAACACAAGTACAAGTTAGGCCCTAAAAGTCAGGAAATCAGTTATGTGTAAATGTAACTCCAAGTCTAGTTATTTCATAAGACAATTTTAATAGCCTTCTTGAACTGGCTAGTATTCTAAATTACATTTACTATCTTTATTTTAAATCATGAAAAAAGATTCAGATTGTTGTTAATCTGTGTGAGAGTCTTTGGTTTATTTAAGAATGACTCTATTCTGTTTTGATATGCTCTTAATAGTGTCAGAACATTTGGACAGCAGAATTGCATTATTTTGATTGTCATTCTCTTGGTGTTTTCAAGCTCTTGGGTTCATTCTAGGTTCAGACTTCAGGTAACTTCTCTGATAATTGTGCATACTTAGTCGCTAGTGTGTCCAACTCTTAGCCCACCAGGCTTCTTTGTGCATGGAATTTCCCAGGCAAGAATACTGGAGTGGGTTGCCATTTACTTCTCCAGGGGATCTCCCTAACCCATGGATCAAATTTGCATCCCCTGCATTTGCAGGCAGATTCTTTACCACTGAGCTACCTGCCAAGTTGCAATTGGGTGGTTTTTCTTCAGTGGGGTGAAGAGTTTGGCTAGTAAGTGAAGACTGTTTTCTCCAGCATGTAGGAAGCTAGCCACCCTGACTGACACCTTGAAATAAGGAAACTCTTTTAGAATGGCCATCTGTGGCTGTGTGCATCTGGGGCAGCAGCAGCTTTGGCTACTGTGGGAAACTTCTCAAGAAGCATTTGGGGTGGGAGGGTTGGCAATTCACCTGGAACCTGTATCCGCATTGATGTCTTAATTTTGGGGAGTTGCTATAACAATACTATGGAATGAGTGGCTTAAACAGGAAACTTTTCTTATTCACAGCTCTGGAAGTTGAAAAGTCAAGATCAAGGTGCAACATTAGTGTCTGGTGAGGACTGTCTTTAAGCTTGTAGATGGCCATCTTTTCACTGTATCCTCAAAGAGCAGAGAAAGGGAGAGGGTATGGAGAGAGAGAGAGAGAGAGAAAGGAAGCTCTCTCCTGTCTTTTTTATAAGGGCCCTAGTCCCATTTATGAGTTTTACCACCAAAGGTGATAAAAGATCCCACTTCCTAATACCATCACCTTGAGGGTTAGGATCTCAGCACAGGAATTTGGGAGGACACAAATATCCAGTCCATAACAACTTTCCACTTTATACTAACTCCTATTTGTGCCTCTGGGTAATAACAACAAAACATGTAGTCCTTTGTTAGAGGTGGGTACAGTGTCAAGTTATATTGACAAAGTAATTTCAGGGAAAGCAAAGGAAGTGTTTGATTTACTTCTAAACTATTAACAGTTGAGACTAAACCATGTAAGATTTCATCAATATTTTTTAGAGCAAGAAGCAAGGCAGTAGATTTAGACTATGAGTTCCATGAGATCAATAGCACCATATTCTTTTCCATCTGATCCCCAGAGTTGGCAAAGCCCTGATACAAAAATAAGTTCTCAGTAAATGCTTGCTGAATAAAATTAATGGGGACACTGGCTACAAGGACAAATTTTATAGCTTAATTTTCTGTTAAGAGTAAGCTCACAGCCAAAAACCAAATGGATAAAAGCCAACCATAATTAGACATAATTAGTACCATAATTACTACCAATGTGTTTAATTGGTACTTTGGAGCTTCCCAAGCACTTTAATTAATGATAGTTTATTTGATTTTTACTCTTACAGTAATCTTCTGAAAGGGAGCTGCCATTATTATTTTTCTGTTACAGATAGTAAGCCAAGTTTGAGAGGGTAAGTCATTAGCCTGAGGAGGCTGCTGCTGCTGCTGCTAAGTCACTTCAGTCATGTCTGACTCTGTGCGACCCCATAGACAGAAGCTCACCAGGCTCCCCCCGTCCCTGGGATTCTCCAGGCAAGAACACTGGAGTGGGTTGCCATTTCCTTCTCCAATGCATGAAAGTGAAAAGTGAAAGTGAAGTCGCTCAGTGGTGTCCGACTCTGAGGAGGCTAGCAGCACATAAACTGGAATATGAGTCTTTTGCCTGCAGATTTTTCTTAGTGTACCCTGCAGAAATAGTAAAAACTTGACCAAAGTGGATTACAAAACTCTTGGTATCATACCGCTTCGGGCTGTTGATGTTCCCATTCCTCAGTAATTGCTACACGATTTGCACAGAAGAGTTAATATATCTAGAATATAAGTGTATAGGTGTGATATGAGATTTTGGCAAAAAATAACTCACAAGCTCTCTCTGGGCTTCTGGAACAAACCAGATGCTCTTCTTTCTCCCAGCCGAAGGACCTACATGCAAGCTCAGCCTCCCTGAGGACTGGAGATTTCCTTCCTTATGGTAATATCCCATAGACCCCAAAGTCTGCAGGGATAGAGCACCTGGCAGCCAGATCCAGACTGCCTGGCCACAAAGTGCACCTATCAGTTCATTTCCTCTGCAGAGGTGTGCTTTAGGTTTGCCCCAAAGAGAAGAGGAAGAGGACTGCAGGAGCTCTTCACCTGAACCCAGACTGACAGTGTGTCTGGCACAGCACACAGGCCCTGGTAGCCTTGAGACAATGGGAAGCACTCACACCGTTTTTTCTCTTACTAATACTTGCTTTGAAATTTCCCTAGGAAAGCCTATTCCAAACTCATGTC
The DNA here is from genome assembly GCA_935064755.1 of Tragelaphus eurycerus. Classification (NCBI taxonomy): domain Eukaryota; kingdom Metazoa; phylum Chordata; class Mammalia; order Artiodactyla; family Bovidae; genus Tragelaphus; species Tragelaphus eurycerus. Next base: position 194,015 of record CAKXYN010000126.1, on the reverse strand, counting down.
TTGGAATGCTGTGGAATTCACTCAAGCTCTTGTATGGTGGCCAGTGATCTACCATGAAGGGGTTCCCCCCATGCCCAACCTTGTTTTGATTCACCTTGCATGACAGAGGGGGTTTAACTGTTGTTTTGTTTTTCAAATTTAATCTCAGCTTTCCCTTCTCTTTCCCACACTTTTCTAGTTGCCATCAACTTTCCTCTATAGTCTCTTTTGCAAGACAGGCCACAATGCTAGGTACATAATAGATAAAATAATAGAAAGGGACTAAGTCAACATTTTATTTTTTGCAACCCTACCCCCTGGTTTCTGTGAAGTATCCCAGTGTTGTTAACAGATGATATCACACATGTTAAGGTGTCTATGAGTAGCAGCATTCTGGAGGCTATGTCAGGTCGTGGGACACAAGAATCTTTAAAGTCAAAGGATTGTTTTATTTACAAAGAATTCACATCTTTGAAGTTCTATAAATTTCTTTTTCCACAGATATGCCCTATAGCTGCTAGCCTGAATATATTGCAGTTAGGCCCTGCAAGGGCCCTTTGCTGAGGTTTTCCACTGTGGGCCCAGAAGGAGGTATGCAGGCTTCTATTGCTCTTGGAGGAGGCAAGGATCTGGAGATAGAGCTCACAATCCTGTTGGAATTGTTCTTTCTGTATCAAGGAAGAAATTCTGGCCAAAAATATGGCAAGTTCTGAGGGATAGTATGGTTAAGTATGAATTCATCCCATGGACATCTAAGCAAGAGATGTTATTTATGTATAGTGTATTATAACTTGGGAGGGGTATATAATCTACGTGTTTATAATCTACCCTTGACAGTAGAAAATAATTCCAACTAGATAGAGAGCATAATGATTAAGTTGACGCTTAAGGCTCTGGGTTCAAGATCTTGCTATGCTGTATCTATCATCTATGTATCTATGATCTATCTATTGTCTTTTGACCACCTTCACTATGTGATGCTACTTATTTGTTTATTCATTTATTACCTTTTGACTATCTTCACACATTTGGCCCAGCCCATACCTTATGCCTCTGACAACTACCAGTCTGTTCTTTCTATCTAAAAGTTTTTTTGTTTTTTTAAGATTTCACATATATGTGAGATCATATGGTATTTGTTTTTCTTTGTCTGACTTAAGATCCATCTATGTTGTTAACAAATGAAAGGATTTCCCTTTTCCTCATGGCTGAATAATATTCCATTGTGTATATAAATATATCAAGTTTTCTTTACCTATCCATCCATTGAAGGACATTTAGGTTAATCTCATGATGTGGCTATTATAAATAATGCTGCAATGAACCTGGAGGTGCAGGTATCTTTTTGAATTAGTGTTTTCATTTCCTTTGGATATATATCCAAAAGTGGAATTTCTGGATCCTAGGGTAGTTCTATTTTTAGGAGCCTCTGTACTGTTTCTAGGGGAAGGCAATGGCACCCCACCCTAGTACTCTTGCCTGGAAAATCCCATGGATGGAGGAGCCTGGTAGGCTCCAGTCCATGGGGTCGCTAAGAGTCGGACACGACTGGGTGACTTCACTTTCACTTTTCACTTTCATGCATTGGAGGAGGAAATGGCAACCCACTCCAGTGTTCTTGCCTGGAGAATCCCAGGGACGGAGGAGCCTGGTGGGCTGCCATCTATGGGATCGCACAGGGTCCGACACGACTGAAGTGACTTAGCAGCAGCAGCAGCAGTACTGTTTCTGAGTTGACTCATTGGAAAAGACTCTGATGCTGGGAGGGATTGGGGGCAGGAGGAAAAGGGGACGACAGAGGATGAGATGGCTGGATGGCATCACTGACTCGATGGACGTGAGTTTGAGTGAACTCCGGGAGTTGGTGATGGACAGGGAGGCCTGGCGTGCTGCAGTTCATGGGGTCGCAAAGAGTCCAACACGACTGAGCAACTGAACTGAACTGTACTGTTTCCCACAGTGGTTATGTCAATTTACATTCCAATGTACAATTTACATTTACATCAATAGCACACAAGGGATTCCTTTTTCTTCATATCCTCACCAATACTTGCTATTTCTTTTCCTTTTGATAATAACCATTCCAATAGGTGTGAGGTAATACTTCCTTGCGATGTTCTTTCTCTTGAGACTTCTGGCAATATTTTTAAATTCTCTAAGCTTGTTTGCCTAGAAAAACAAGCATGCAAATAACCTCACTTTGCATGTTGTTGAGGAGATGAAATAATGTAAGGGAAGGACTAGCGGTCCTGGCACCTGGTAGCAACACTCACTAAATGTTAATTCTTGAAATGGAATCCATACTAGAATCTCTTTCATCTTCTAGGACTTGATATTACACTTTGCCCTGCTTTTTTGCCATTTTGTTTCTGGAATAGAGTAGTCACTTCTGTCAAGCTCCCTGAAAAATCAGAGGCATTGCGTTGATGAAGCATGTGTTACCATGGCTCAGCTTCCTGGATGTGGCTCTGGGCTTGGCTGGCACTTTTCCTTTCTGCCCCTTGTTTCTTCCCTCTACCTCCCATTCCCTAGCTCTACATTCCACCAGTCTTGGAACCCTCCTCATTCCTGTTCAGTATGGATCTGGCCCTCTCTATTTATGGATCAAGATAGTTCGTCACCATGAAGTTTGGTTGCTGGACTTTGTTTCCCTATTGCTGACCTCCTATAAACCCAGTCTGTTCAGCTGACCTTTCAGTTCAGACCAAGCCCTTATCTCTGATGTGTATTAAGATTTTGGGGTAGTATATTAGATATCAAAATGTCTGTGTCCCTATGATGTATTTTTCCTGCCAGAAGTTAGAAAGTGAAATTAGTTTGCATTTGTCTACTTGAGTACTGGGTGGATGATTCCTACTTAAGTCTGTCTCTTTGTCTTTCTTAGTCACCTAATATCTCAGTTTCCTAAAATTGTCCCAGTTCACCCCGTTGTCCTAAAGAAATTAACAACATCCTCTTTTTTCTCTCAGAAGTACCCTGGTTTGGAAGATGTATCTTCCAGACCTATTTTTCAGGTCTAGTATATATTTAAGCTTCAATTCAAATAGTAACGATGGCAAAAAATATTTTTTTTCACTACAGTAATAAGAACTGTGAGAAGAAAAATCAGGTTGAAGTCACAATTTTCAGAAATGGTGCTTCAAAAAGTTTTCTTTCTTGGGCAAACTTTTTTATCATAGCAAGTAGTGTTTTAAAAAACTTGGTAGAGGCATGCTACATAATTTACATTTTAAGTGGTTGACCCTTGTTCAATGAAGTAACTGTAAGCAAGCTAAAAATGTTCAAGGGAAAAACACACAGTGACATCCCACTTTAAAATATGCCTTTGAAAGCTTCTCCCCTTTTTTTCACACCTCACTTCATATGACAGGATAGAATACATCTTTCACAAAGAGGTGTGAACAAGAAATCTAATAATAATCATAACTAGCAGGAGTTGGCAGAGTCTGTTCATCCTAAAATTGTGTAGTCATGTTAAGAAACAACAGAGAGAAATCCAAGGAGCTGGGAGGGAAAGCTCCTAGCTTTGTTACCATCAACTATCTCTGCCTGATTTGATAGACAGAGTACCTGATGAACTATGAATGGAGGTTCGTGACATTGTATAGGAGGCAGTGATCAAGACCATCCCCAAGAAAAAGAAATGTAAAAAGGCAAAACTGTTGTTTGCGGAGCCCTTACAAATAGCTGAGAAAAGAAGAGAAGCTAAAGGCAAAGGAGAAAAGGAAAGATATATACATCTGAATGCAGAGTTCCAAAGAACAGCAAGGAGAGATAAGAAAGCCTTCCTCAGTGATCAGTGCAAAGAAATAGAGGAAAACAATAGAATGGGAAAGACTAGAGATCTCTTCAAGAAAATTAGAGGTACAAAGAGAACATTTCATGCAAAGATGGGCACAATAAAGAACAGAAACAGTATGGACCTAACAGAAACAAGATATTAAGCAGAAGTGGCAAGAATACACAGAAGAACTATACAAAAAAGATCTTAATGACTCAGATAACCATGATGGTGTGATCACTCACCTAGAGCCAGATAACCTGGAGTGTGAAATCAAGTGGGCTTTAGGAAGCATCACTATGAAAAAAGCTAGTGGAGGTGAAAGAATTCCAGTTGAGCTATTTCAAATCCTAAAAGATGATGCTGTGAAACTGCTGCACTTAATATGCCAACAAATTTGGAAAACTCAGCAGTGGCCACAGGACTGGAAAAGGTCAGTTTTCATTCCAATCCCAAAGAAAGGCAATGCCAAAGAGTGTTCAAACTACTGCACAATTGCTCTCATCTCACATGCTAGCAAAGAAATGCTCAAAATCTCCAAGCTAAGCTGCAACAGTATGTGAACCATAAACTTCCAGATGTTTAAGCTGGATTTAGAAAAGGCAGAGGAACCAGAGATCAAATTGCCAACATCTGTTCGATCATTGAAAAAGAGAGTTCCAGAAAAACATTTACTTCTGCTTTATTGACTACACTAAATCCTTTGACTGTAGATCACAACAAACTGTGGAAAATCTTCAAGAGATGGGAATACCAGACCACCTTATCTTCCTTGTGAGAAATCTGTATGCAGGTCAAGAAGCAACAGTTAGAACTGGACATGGAACAACAGACTGGTTCCAAATAGGGAAAGGAGGGAGTATGTTGAGGCTGTATATTGTCACCCTGCTTATTTAACTTATAGGCAGAGTACATCATGTGAAAATGCCAGGTTGGATGAAGCACAAGCTGGAATCAAAAGTGCTGGAAAAAGTGTCAATAACCTCAGATATGCAGATGATACCAGCCATATGGCAGAAAGCAAAGAGGAACTAAAGAGCCTCTTGATGAAAGTGAAAGAGGAGAGTGAAAAAGTTGACTTAAAACTCAACATTCAGAAAACAAAGATCATGGCATCTGGTTCCATCACTTCATGGCCAATAGATGGGGAAACAATGGAAACGGTGACAGACTTTATTTTCTTGGGCTCCAAAATCACTGCAGATGGTGACTGCAGCCATGAAATTAAAAGATGCTTGCTCCTTGGAAGAAAAGTTATGACCAACCTAGACAGTATATTCAAAAGCAAAGACATTACTTTACCAACGAAGGTCTGTCTAGTCAAAGCTATGGTTTTTCCAGTAGTCATATATGGATGTGAGAGTTGAACTATAAAGAAAACTGAGCACCCAAGAATTGATGCTTCTGAACTGTGGTGTTGGAGAAGACTCTTGAGAGTCCCTTGGACTGCAAGGAGATCAAAGCAGTCAATCCTAAAGGAAATCAGTCCTGAATATTCATTGGAAGGACTGATGCTGAAGCTGAAACTCCAATACTTTGGCCACCTGATGCAAGAACTAACTCACTGGAAAAGACCCCTGATGCAGGGAATGACTGAAGGCAGGGGGAGAAGGGCATGACAGAGGATGAGCTGGTTGGATGGCATCACTGACTTGATGGACAGAAGTTTCAGCAAGCTCTGGGAGTTGGTAATGGACAGGGAAGCCTGGCATGCTGCAATCTGTGTGGTTGCAAAGAGTTACACACGATTGATCGACTAAACTGAACTGATCTCTGCCTTACAGAAGAGACATGAGCTTGTTAAATACCATACGTTATCAAACCATGTTAGTGACACATGACCATACTGGATAGGAAGAGACAATGCATATATGTGGCTTACAAAGGTGTGAAAATAGAATAACACCTTCATATATAACAGTGTCAGCTGTGGTAGAAACTCAGGGCTCCCAAAACAGGTCACTTACCAGGTTTACAAATCCTCACTTATTCTAAAGAGGAATATATATTCCTGTCACTATTCATGGTATATATCATGCATTAAATCAACTCTTTTCTTTCCCCATTCTAAGAAAAGGCACAAAGGTATATAAGATGCAGTACAAAATCCTGCCACCTGGCACGCAGCTGAAAGGGAAAGGACAGCAAAATCCTAGAGGAACTAGAATGGACTGGAAACAACAGGCACCTTAATATCTTCTATGTCAGCTAACAGTAGAGAAATCAGGCTTTAAAGGAAGTTGTAAAGAAAAAGCTGGATCTTATTCATTCATTAAAGCAATACCAGGCCTCAAGGTTAGTTAAATAAAAGCAATCTCTCAGACATAACACACTGTAATTCATACCTGGTTACTCATGATTTATATTTAGCTCCAGGTTGTCAGTCTTTGACATCCTACCCACCCACATATTTGCATATTCAGAAGGTGTACAAACACAAAAATATTAAAATGAAATCCACTATACATTATAGTAGAATGACATGTAATTTATTCATAACTGAGTTAGGCCATACTCAAAATTCACTTAAATAAGCAAATGATTACACAAACGTCTAATAATACTAAAATTGATAGTCAGAAGGTATAAAATACCATGGGGATGAAATGCCATGGTAAATACTATTCAACAGCCTATAATCATAATTCTGAACTAAATCATGGTTTTTAAAATGACTTTAAGCAGTTTTGAAATGATTTGATTTTGTTCCCCTCCCAAGCAATTTACTTCTTCCACTGATAAAAGACAGGGCCATTAGTTTCATACGTCAGGTTCTTCTCTTACAACACATTTTCTTGCAAAAAAAATTTTTTAATGTTACTTTTCGACATAGACAACAGAGCAGCCAGTACTCAGTGCCCCAAGCAGAGACGCTTGGATCAGAACAGGGCCTGGGTTGACTCTGAATTCAGCAAGAGGCAGGCAGTGAAAAAGCTTCACAGCATTTGCAGTATGCGTACTTCTTTTCTGAGGCTGAAGCATCATAAACGTATTTAGGCATCCAAGCCAGTAAAATTATGAGAATAAAATAATATGATGTCCAGATGACAATGCCACAATTACAACTGGGGGTAAATTACAGTATAACTCTGTAGTACTTCAGACAGAAACAACACCTACCTAAATTTGCTTCTTGTAAGCCTTGTTACATTTTCATGAAGTGCAGTGGTGTTTGTAATAATGATTTATCTTATCATGTGTCTGTTGGTATCATTTTAAAGTCTTATACTTTATTGGAATGAGGTCCAAGCATGAACCTGGTCTAAAGAGCTAGCAGCTGTAGTCACAAAACATATCAATAAATTAAAAGGCTTTCACAGAACAAAATTCAGCTAAATCTTTTACATATAAAATACAGCTAGAGAAAGACAATTCTTCAATGCTAAATTATGAGTGAGAGGAAGACAATTTAAAAAAATAGAAAACTCTCTCCATATTGGGTGTCAAGGCAAGATGTAACACTGCATGATGCCACAATATGAGCAGTCACTGGAGGACAGATACTCCAGACACTGTGGTATCTGGGGATCTGGTAATTATGACCAAGATATGAAAACACTGTAACAAAAGGCATGCATACAATCACTGAGTGCATTCAGTGCATGAGCCGGGACCTAAGCAGAGATCTAACACAATAATGAGGCAGTGTTCCGGGCTATCCATTAAAACAAGTGTGGGTGACTACATGTTGATTAAACCTTCTGAGGCAGCAAAGTGCGGGCACAATGCCATGTCTGGATTCTGCAGCTGTTTTATGATCCTCTTGCGGAATTTCTCTCGCACACGATTAAATTCCATTATGTCCATAGGGTCCTCTTCAATCCAAAACTTATGAAACTCGTGCATCAAATAACCTGTTAGAGATAAGATAAGTGACAAGAATGCAAGAGGAAAAAAAAAAATCCTTAATCTTATTCAAAATCACCCCGAATGCTGAAAGAGATGTCAAACCAAGTATCAGCAGCTATGGAGTGCAAATGCAATAAATACTACTGTTAAAAATTATTCTTTAAAACTAGTGCAAGTAGAAGCTACCAATCTACAAGATTTTTGCACTTGATCCCAGAATTATTCTCACTCTTCTACAGCTGCTGCTAAGTCGCTTCAGTCGTGTTGGACTCTGTGTGACCCTATAGACGGCAGCCCACCAGGTTCCCCTGTCCCTGGGATTCCCAGGCAAGAATACTGGAAAAAATCAATTCTGCCATTTCTAGAATATGAATAACATCTGGAACATATTCTGAAAGGTAGACAGTAACTACTTCATTCTTCCCCTCCTAGTTAAATTAACATAATGGTCTGATTTTTCAAAAGTATTCCACTCAGCCTTTTTTCTCTTGAAATTTGATTTGAATAAAGTTTTAAATTACCCTGACAAGTCAAGCAATTGCATTTTGACTATTATGAGACAATGAAAACTATAAATCAACTCTGAACAATACAGGCTAGTCATTAAACTACATGAAATTGTTAATAAGACACTTTTGCTTTGAACCATAATTTCATATTCAAATCTTTTTGTCTCAAAAACGTTGTCTAGATCGGGGACATTTTGGAATAAATGCTAAGTATTTGATATGAGAACCTACTTACTATTCTGCTTCCCAACTGTGACCTCCTTCTACCACATTTAAAACTGAAAGGTGAATCAGTTCAGTTCAGTTACTCAGTAGTGTTCAACTCTTTCAACCCCATGGACTGCAATACGCCAGACTTCCCTGTCCATCACCAACTCCTGGAACTTGCTCAAACTCATGTCCATTGAGTCAGTGATGCCATCCAACTATCTCATCCTCTGTCATCCCCTTTTCCTCCTGCCTTCAATCTTTCCCAGCATCGGGATCTTTTCAAATGAGTCAGTTCTTCACATCAGGTGGCCAAAGTATTGGAGTTTTAACTACGGTATCAGTCCTTCCATTGAATATTCAGGACTGATTTCCTTTAGAACTGACTGGTTTGATCTCCTTGCAGTCCAAGGGACTCTCAAGAGTCTTCTCTAACACCACAGTTCAGAAGCAGCAATTCTTCAGCGCTCAGCTTTCCTTATGTTCCAACTCTCACATCCATACATGGCTAGTGGAAAAACCAGAGCTTTGACTAGACAGACCTTTGTCGGCAAAGTAATGTCTCTGCTTTTTAATATGCAGTCTAGGTTGGTCATAGCTTTTCTTCCAAGGAGCAAGTGTCTTTTAATTTCATGGCTGCAGTCACCATCTGCAGTGATTCTGGAGCCCAAAAATAAAGTCTGTCACTGCTTGCATTGTTTCCCCATCTATTTGTCATGAAGTGATGGGACCAGATGCCATGATCCTAGTTTTCTGAATGTTGAGCTTTAAGCCAACTTTTTCACTCTCCTCTTTCACTTTCATCAAGAGGCTCTTTAGTTCTTCTTAACTTTCTGCCTTAAGGGTGGTGTCATCTGCATATCTGAGGTTATTGATATTTCTCCTGGCTATGTTGATTCCAGCTGGTGCTTCATCCAGTCCAGCATTTCACCTGATGTATTCTGCACAGAAGTTAAATAAGCAGGGTGACAATATACAGCCTTGATGTACTCCTTTTCCTATTTGGAACCAGTCTGTTGTTTCAGGTCCAGTTCTAACTGTTGCTTCTTGACCTGAATACAGATTTCACAGGAGGCAAGTCAGGTGGTCTAGTAGTCCCATCTCTTGAAGAATTTTCCAGTTTGTTGTGATCCACACAGTCAAAGGCTTTGGCATAGTCAATACAGCAGAAATAGATGTTTTTCTGGAACTGTCTTGCTTTTCTGATGTTCCAACAGATGTTGGCAATCTGATCTCTGGTTCTTCTGCCTTTTCTAAGTCCAGCTTGAACATCTGGAAGTTCATGGTTCACATACTGTTGAAGCCTAGCTTGGAGAACTTTGAGCATTACTTTGCTAGCCTGTGAGATGAGTGAAATTGTGCAGTAGTTTGAATAATCTTTGGCATTGCCTTTCTTTGGGATTGGAATGAAAACTGACCTTTTCCAGTCCTGTGGCCATTGCTGAGTTTTCCAAATTTGCTGGCATATTAAGTTCAGCACTTTCACAGCATCATCTTTCAGGATTTAAAATAGCTCAACTGAATACCATTGCCTCCACTAGCTTTGCTTTATTTACCACTGTTAACAATAAACAGGCACTGTGAAAAATTCTTTAATGAGGAATTCACTTTTCCACAATGTGAATTTCACTCACTCTAAATGTTATCTAAGACAGCACAGGGTTTTAGAAGAATACAAATCCATTTGGTTTCACCATTTTTCTACCTTACATGCAACTATAGGAAAACATTTTGAAAGGTTTAAATGACTAGAATAAGAGTTGAAGGTGGAAGGGTTGTTAATAATCTAACACCATGCTCCTTCCTCTCAAGGCTACAAAAGCCAAGCTGTAAATCTTGAAAACTGATTCCCTGGGACTTTCTTTCTCTATCACATCAGAAAAATAATTAGACACTGTAACATTATTCTAATCAAAATGTGAAAATGGTGGCTTGGCTTCCAGGGTATGTATCATAATCATAAAACTTCACTTACTTGTATAACATTACAGAGTGTTCACACATCCATTTGGCTTACTGATCAGTTGGCTCATCTACTAATTAACAAACATGTAACAGATACAAGGAAATGGTAGAGCTCCATGCTCCCCAACTCTCAGTTTTTTGGAGGGACCAAGGCAGAAAATTTCAGATAATGATTTGTTAGCTAAGGAAGCTAATATAATGACATGGAGAGCATAGGAAGGAAAAAGAAGCCAGTCTCTTTTTTAATTGCTTACAGTTTTATTGCTTATAGTCTTATTTAATTCTTACAACAGCTTTATAGAATAGGAAATGCAGATAAGCCTAAATTTTACAGATGAGGACAGCAGGTTTAAACAGATACCTGAATGGTGTACAATCACACAATTATAGCTGGAAGCTAGGACATGAAATAAACTGCCTTTTCCAGTGGATTCGCTTCTTCTGGTTATTATTCCTGTGTATAGTTCCTTCTTTTGAAGGTCAAAGAAAAGCTAATTCCTTTTTCTCTTTTGGCCATTGTACTTCCTTCTGCTCACTACACCTAATCTCATTTCATTTCAATGCAGCTGCACGTTCAGTGGAGCTTTAGATCGAATGTAATTCTCACAGCACGTTGACGAGGCAGCACAGTCAGTGCTCACTGAGTAATACTGTAAAGTCAAAATAACAGAGCTCTTATATATTCTTTCACCTAGATGAATTGCCTGTTTGGAATACTAACTTGCCTTTCCAACCCAGGACTGCAGCAAATTTGTTGTTGCCTGACTGTGTCCTGGTTTTGCTTCACTGCATTTGATTAGTACACAACAGAAACATACATAAGGACACAGGTCATGATGATGATGTTTCACTTCAGTCGTGTCCGACTCTGTGCGATCCCATAGATGGCAGCCCACCAGGCTCCCCCATCCCTGGGATTCTCCAGGCAAGAACGCTGGAGTGGGTTGCCATTTCCTTCTCCAATGCATGAAAGTGAAAAGTGAAAGTGAAGTTGCTCAGTCGTGTCCGACTCTTAGCGACCCCATGGACTGCAGCCTACCAGGCTCCTCCATCCATGGGATTTTCCAGGCAAGAGTATTGGAGTGGGGTGCCATTGCCTTCTCCGAAGGACATAGGTAACTGCAAGAATATTAAAGAGGAGATGTGCAAAACTGATTACATTTGATAGAGGAATAAAAAATCCAGGGCACAGTTAGCTTCTTCTAGAGAGGCCTGGTCCCTCTATTATAGGAGTAAATATAATCACCTAGTTGTCAAAGTAAGAGCTGTAATCACAAATACAAGGGACTTTCACTTTCCATTAATAAGTCATTAAAATTTAAGTATTTTAAAATTTGCTTTTTTATTCGAGTCATACATGTTTTTGCTGTTCAGTTGCTAAGTTGTGTCTGAATCTCTGTGACCCCATGAACTATAGCATGCCAGGCTTCCCTGTCCTTCACTATCTCCCAGAGTCTGCATAAACTCATGTGTACTGAGTTCTGATACTATCCAACCATCTCATCCTCTGTTGCCCTTCTCCTCCTACTCTCAATCTTTACCAGCATCAGGGTCTTTTCCAGTGAATTGGCTCTTCACATAGGTGGCCAAAGTACTGGAGCTTCAGCTTTAGCATCAGTCCTTCCAATGAATATTCAGAATTGATTTCCTTTAGGATTGACTGGTTTGATCTCCTTGGTGTCCAATGGACTCTCAAGAGTCTTTTTCTCCAGCACCACAATTCAAAAGCATCAAATTTTTTTGGCATTCAGTCTTCTTTATGGTCCAATTCTCACATCCATATATGTCTACTGGAAAAGTCACAGCTTTGACTCTATGGATCTTTGTCGGCAAAGCAATGTCTCTGCTTTTTAACACACTGTCTAGGTTTGTCATTGCTTTTCTTCCAAGGAGCAAGCATCTTTTAATTTCGTGGCTACAGTCATCATCTGCAGTGATTTTACAGCTCAAGAAGATAATATCTGCCCTGTTTCCACTTTTTCCCCAATCTATTTACATAAAATGATGGGACTGGATGCCATGATCTTAGATTTTTGAATGTTGAGTCTCAAGCCAGTTTTTTCACTCTCCTTTTTCACCCTCATCAAGAGACTCTTTTTAGTTCTTCCTTTCTGCCGTTAGAGTGGTATCATCTGCATATCCGAGGTTGTCGATAATTCTCCTGGCAATCTTGATCTCAGCTTGTGAGTCTTCCAGCCTGGCATTTGCATGGTGTACTCTGCACAGAAGTTAAATAAGCAGGGTGACAATATCAATATGCAGCCTTGACCTACTCCTTTCCCAATTTGGAACCAGTCCATTGTTCCCTGTCCGGTTTTAACTCTTGCTTCTTGACCTACATACAGGTTTTTCAGGAGGCAGGTAAGATGGTCTGGTATTCCAATCTATTGACAAATTTTCCACAGTTTGTTGTGATCCACAGTCAAAAGCTTTAGTATAGTCAATGAACTTATTGATGTGCAGCTGATTTAGAATGTTGCATTAGTTTCAGGTGTACAGCAAAATAATTCAGTTATACACATGTATACCTATTCTTTTTCATATTCTTTCCCTTTTGGTTATTACAACATATTTAGTATACTTTTTTGCTATATAGTAGGTCCTTCTTAGTTATCTATTTTATGTATAGTGTGTATATGTAAATCCCAACCTCCTAATTTAACCTTCCCACCTTTCCCCTTTGGTAGCCATAGTTTGTCTTCCATTTCTGTGGGTCAGTCTATCTTTTTTTTTGTTGTTATTAAGTTCATTTGTATTTTTATTAGATTTCACACAAAAGCTGTATCATATGATATTTGTCTTTGTCTGGTTTACTTCATTTAGTAGGATAATCTCTAGGTCCATCCATGCTGCTCTAATTGGCATTATTTCATTCTTTATTTATGTCTGAGTAAAATTGCATTGTCTCTGTGTGTGTGTATTTATCTGCCTATATCATATCTTCTTTATCCATTCATCTGTTGATGGACATTTAGGTTGTTTCCATTCCTTGGCTACTGTAAATAATGCTGCAGTGGACACTAGCATGCATGTATCCTTTTGAATTATAGTCTTCTCTGGATATACGCCCAAGAATGGGATTGCAGTTCTATTTTTTTTTTTAAAGGAACCTCTACACTGTTCTCCACAGTAGCTGTATCAATTTACATTCTCACCAACAGTGTAGGAGGGTTCCTTTTGTTCCATGCCTGATCCAGCATTTATTATTTGTAGACTATTTTATGATGGCCATTCTGACCAGAGTGAGGTGAAATCTTATTGAAGTTTTCATTTATATTTCTCTAATAATTAGTGATGCTGTTGTTTAGTCACTAAGTCATGTCTAACTCTTTTTCAACCATGTGGACTAGCCCGCCAGGCTCCTCTGTCCATGGGATTTCACAGGCAAGAATACTGGAGTGGGTTGCCATTTCCTCCTCCAGAGGATCTTCCCAATCTAGGGATCTAACTTCCAACTCCTGCATTTGCAGGCAGATTCTTTACCACTGAGACACCAGGGAAGCCCCAATAATTAATGATGAAAGTGAAAGTGAAAAGTGAAAGTGAAAGTCACTCAGTTGTGTCTGACTCTTTGAGACCCCATGGGCTATACAGTCCATGGAATTCTCCAGGCCAGAATACTGGAGTGGGTAGCCTTTCCCTTCTCCAGGGGATCTTCCCAACCGAGGGATGGAACCCAGGTCTCCTGCACTGCAGGCAGATTCTTTACCAGCTGAGCCACAGGGGAAGCCCAATTATTGATGATGAGCATCAAACTATACATAGAGTCAAATAGTTTAATAAGTTTTGTTAAAAAACACAAACAAAACCCCAGAAACCCTTCCTATCCTAATTCTTGTTTCCTTAAATAAACAACATTTCAGTTCATTCAGTTGATTCTTTGATTACTGACTTCCATAGCTCTAAATAACATATTTTCCATTGCTTGATTTTTTTACTTCCTTCATTTTGAAGACTCTCTTCTCTTTTCCTGTAAGGATTACTCTCTTATTTCCTGGAAATACATCCTTCAAGAACTTTCTTATAAAGATAGAAAAAAGTAAAATGTTTAAGACCTTGCATTTAAAAAATGTGTTTATTTTATTCCCACACTTAACTAGTAAGTTAGACTGGTTATAGAATTCTAAATTGGAAACTATATTCCCTTAGATTTTAAATAACATTCTCAAATGTTTGAAGACGTTATTCTACCATCTTCTAGAATAAAATGTTGCTGTTGAGAAGTCCAATGACATTTTAATTCTCAATTCTTTATGTGACAGACTTGGAAATATTTAGAATCATTTCTTCTCTAAGTCATAAAATTTCACAATGATATGGACCTGAGTGTGAATCCATTTTAATCTATTATGCTAGTTCTTACTAGCTGAAATATGAAAAGTCATCCATTTGTGAATATTTTTCTTGATGTATTACTTTGATTCATTCCCCTTAGTTTCACTGTTCTTTTTCTGGCCCTTCTATTATAGACATCTTAAGAATGGTCCTTTCAAACCTTTCTTTTTTATTTTACATCTATATTTCTTGTTCTACTTTCTGGAAGAGTTTCCAGCTTTATCTTTTAATTCTCCCTCAAGGTTTCATTTATGTAATCTGATTTTTAATTTCTAAGAGCACTCTTTTGTTCTCTGAGTGTTCATTCTATGGCCCCTTGTTCATGTTTCACAGTAGCAATTCCTCTCTAATCTCCTGGGGACATTAATGATACATATTTCTAAAGTTTTCTTCTCTCTGCCTTGTTTCTATTTCTTTAAAGTGGCTTTATTTATGCCTGCTTTAGACTCTCTTTCATGCTTGAGGATCCCAAAGAAAGGCAGTGCCAAAGAATGTTCAAATAACTGCCGAGTTACACTCATCTCACAGACTAGCAAAGTAATGCTCAAAGTTCTCCAAGCTAGGCTTCAACAGTATGTGAATCGTGAACTTCTGGAATTTCAAGCTGGATTTAGAAAAGGCAGAGGAAGCAGAGATCAAATTGCCAACATCCGTTGGATCATCGAAAAAGCAAGTGAGTTCCAGGAAAACATCTATGTCTGCTTTATTGACTACGCCAAAGCCTTTGACTGTGTGGATCACAACTGTGGAAAATTCTTTAAGAGATGGGACTACCAGACCACCTGACCTGCCTCCTGCGAAATCTGTATGCAGGTCAAGAAGCAACAGTTAGAACCGGAAATGGAAAAACAGGTTTCAAATCGGGAAAGGAGTATGTTAAGGCTATATATTGTCACCCTGCTTATTTAACTTATATGCAGAATACACATGTGAAATGCTTAGCTGGATGAATCATAAGCTGGAATCAAGATTGCTGGGAGAAATAACAATAACCTCAGATATGCAGATGACACCACCCTTCTATGGCAGAAAGCAAAGAGGAACTAAAGAGTCTCTTGATGAAAGTGAAAGAGGAGAGTGAAAAAGCTGGCTTAAAATTCAGCATTCAAAAAACGAAGATCATGGCATCTGATCCCATCACTTCATGGCAAATAGATGGGGAAACAGTGACAGACTTTATTTTTGGGGGCTCCACAGCCATAAAATTAAAAGATGGTTTCTTGGAAGAAAGCTCTGATCAACCTAGATAGCATACTAAAAACCAGAGACATTACTTTGGTGACAAAGATCTGTCTAGCCAAAGCTATAATTTTTCCAGTAGTCATTATGCATGTGAGAATTGGACTATAAAGAAAGCTTAGTGCCAAAGAATTGATGCTTTTGAACTGTGGTATTGGGGAATACTCTTGAGAGTCCTTTGGGCTTCAGGGAGATCCAACCAGTCCATCCTAAAGGAAATCAGTCCTGGGTGTTCATTGGAAGGACTGATGCTGAAGCTAAAACTTCAATACTCTGGCCACCTGATGTGAAGAACTGACTCATTTGAAAAGACCCTTATGCTGGGAAAGACTGAAGGCAGGAGGAGAAGGGGACGACAGAGGATGAGATGGTTGGATGGCATCACCGACTCGATGGACATGAGTTTGAGCAAGCTCTGGGAGCTGGGTGATAGACAGGGATGCCTGGTGTGCTGCAGTCCATGTGGTTGTAAAGAGTCACAAACGACTGAGCAACTGAACTGAAATGAGCAGAGGGCTGCTTGAGAAATTATTCCAAAATTCTGTGGCTTAAAAGAACCATTTTAATATACTCATTTATTCAATGGGTTATCAGGAATTAGGAAAGTGCATAAGAGGGATTCTAAACATGATTTCTGCTTCACTGACTATGCTATAGCCTTTGACTGTGTGGATCACAACAAATTGTGGAAAATTGTTCAAGAGATGGGAATACCAGACCACCTTATCTGCCTCCTGAGAAATATGTATGCAGGTCAAGAAGCAACAGTTAGAACCGGACGTGGAACAACAGACTGGCTCCAAATTGGGAAAAGAGTACGTCAAGGTTCTGTATTCTCACCTTGCTTATTTAACTTATATTCAGAGTACATCATGTGAAATGCTGGACTGGATGAAGCACAAGCTGGTATTAAGACTGCTGGGAGAAATATCAATAACCTCAGATATGCAGATGACACCACCCTTATGGCAGAAAGTGAAGAGGAACTAAAGGGCCTCTTGATGAAAGTGCAAGAGGAGAGTGAAAAAGCTGGCTTAAAACTCAGCATTCAAAAAACGAAGACCATGGCATCCGGTCCCATCACTTTATGGCAAATAGATGGGGAAACAGTATAAATAGTGACAGACTTTATTTTCTTGGGCTCCAAAATCACTGCAGATGGTGACTGAAGCCATGAAATTAAACGACAGTTGCTCCCTGGAAGAAAAGCCATGACCAACCTAGACAGCATATTAAAAAACAGAGACATTACTTTACCAACAAAGTTCTGTCTAGTCAAAGCTCTGGTTTTTCCACTAGTCATGTATGGATGTGAGAGTTGGACCATAAAACAAGCTGAGCACCAAAGAATTGATGCTTTTGAACTGTGGTGTTGGAGAAGACTCTTGAGAGTCCCTTGGACAGCAAAGAGATCAAACCAGTCAATCCTAAAGGAAATCAGTCCTGAATATTCACTGGAAGGACTGATGCTGAAGCTGAAACTCCAATACTTTCGCCACCTGAGGTGAAGAATTAACTCACTGGAAAAGACTCTGATGCTTGGAAAGATTGAAGGCAGGAGGAGAAGGGGACGATAGAGGATGAGATGGTTGGATGGCATCACTGATTCAATGGACATGAGTTTAATGTGCTCTGGGAGTTGGTGATGGACTGGGAAGTCCATGGGCTCTCAAAGAGTCCATGGGGTTGCAAAGAGTTGGACATGACTGAGCAACTGAACTGACAGATTGATAAGAGGGATGCCTGGAGTCTCAAATGGGAAGATCTGAAGATTGGGGGTGGTGATTTGACAGCTGGTGGCAGGAATCATTTGGAGGCATCTTCACTCATGTGTCTAGTAGTGGATGCTGACTATCCATTGGGACCTTCTCTGAGGCTGTCAATCTCGATTACTACATATGGCTCCTCTGTATGTCCTGGATTTCCTCACAACACAAAGGAATCAGATCCCTTAAATGATGGTTCATGCTTCCAAAGGCAGCTCAATCCCTGATCTCCAGATCAAAACTTTTTTTCTTTAAAAAAATTATTGATATAGAGTTGTGTTATGATGTTTTGTTAATTTCTTCTGCACAGTAAAGTGACACAGTTATATGCACATTCTTTATAATATTCTTTTCCATTATGGTTTATCATAGGATATTGAATATAGTTCCCTAGGATATATAGTAAGACCTTGTTGTTTATCATTCTATATATAACAGCTTGTGTCTGCTAACACCAACCTCATTCCATCCCTTTCCCAATCTCCTGTTCCTTGGCAACCACAAATCTGTTCTCTACATCCATGGGTTTTTGTTTCATAGATAGGTTCATTTGTATCATAATTTAGATTCTACATATAAGCGATATCCTATGGTATTTGTCTTTCTCTTTCTGACTTACTTCACTTAGTATGATAATCTCTAGTTGCATTCATGTTACTGCAAATGGCATTATTTCATTCTTTTTTATGGTTGAGTAGTACTGTATTCCACGGTCTATATGTACCACATCATCTTTACCCACAAATTAAAGCCTTTCCTAATGTAGCCCTTGAAGTCACATAGTATGAATTCTGCTTATTCTACTGGTCAACCAACTGGTCAGCCCAGTTGGGCTGGGATGATAGGAACACAAAAACCCTACTTCTTAATGGAAGGAGTGTCAAAAAATTTAAGGACATGTTTTTAAGCATCTCACTCAAACATCTGATAATAACTTGGCTCTCTGCAGTGTATTTTATTAAATAAAAAGCCAATTGGAGTAAAAGTTAATTGGAAGCTCTAAGCACTAGGTAGGGTTTGCTGATAGTGAGCATGACTGTAGAGTGATATGGCTAGGCTGTTTCACGGGGCAGACCAGAGGTCAGCATTTTCAGCTATTTTCTCTTGGGATGTTCAGATTTCAGAGAAGGCCTTTGTCAACCTCTTGACTGGCTGCCAAAGGGATAGGAACCGGGTAGAAGAAGGAACCTGGGTCTCAGTCTTCATCATCACTTTCACTATGGTTTGCCATTAGCTGTACCTGATTCTCATCAGACCAGAAACCCTTTATTTTTCTCTGTCTGGAAAGTAACCAGCCTTTGCTGAGGAGGGGGCAGGACAGAAGCTGTCTCTTGGAAAATGGGATTTAGGCCTCTAAGAGATTCTTAACATATTTTCAAGCAAACTTGCCAGTTTTGGTCTTATTGTTAACCCTCATTTCTGAGATATTTAATGCTGCCAATTCTTGAACCTTTTGGAGAGTCTTGTGGAATAAATCAGGTTGCTTCTTCCTTTCCATGCCACCTGTTAGGGATCTGCTTTCTTAAGGCCATGAACTCATTCACCACTTAATCTGTTTTCCAGCTTTCAAAATGAGATTTTCTTGTCTTGTTTCTGATTTTTATCCTTGTGGGTTTATGCTTTCTTTCAGTTCAGTTCAGTTCATTTCAATCACTCAATTGTGTCCAACTCTTTGTGACCCATGAACTGCAGCACGCCAGGCCTCCCTGTCCATCACCAACTCTCGGAGCCTACTCATACTTATGTCCATTGAGTTGATAATGCCATCCAACCATCTCATCCTCTGTCTTAGGATTTTCCTAAGAACTTTCTATTGAGTGGAATTTCAGAAGGGAGTGTAATACATACACGAATTATGTCATCTTTAACTGGATGTCCTGATTAGGCAGATATAAAAGATGACAGAATCCTAGATAATATAAGCACTATTAATTTAGGAATTTAAATAAAATAAATATCTGTTAACTTTTGACTTTATCACATTTTAAAAATGCATCAGGGAACAAAACTTTCCTGTGGTAGATTTGAGGTGGAATGATGGGGTCTTAACCATAATTAGAAAGAGTGCAGATCTGGTTACCAACTTAACAGCAGAAAAAAAAAGCTAAAAAAAAACAAAAGAAGAACGTTGACATTTTCTTGCTAAGTACAGGCCCTCAGTGCAATAAGCAATGTTTAAATGGACAGGAGCCTGGCGTGCTCCAGTTCATGGGGTCACAGAGTCGGACATGACTTGGCAACTGAACAACAAAAACTACAAAATAACTTAAAAGGCATTTCTTCTATAAATTGCTTAGGGTTACTTGATGATTTGGCAGATTATCTTTCTATGTTCCTCCAAACCAGGTAACATCTGGCTTGCAAAGATAATAATGACATATAGCTACATTTTAAGATTCTGCCTTTAAAATTGGACAGTAGCATCCCAGGACTCTACTACACAGTCTTGATCTTTATCTTCTGAAACCTTAGCACAACTGCAACCTCAGGTTCAGGGTCAACAATAATTCCCTCTATTAGCACCTACAGTTAGAAGGAACTGCAAACACTACCCTCTGTAGCAATAATAGTGGTAGCAGTAAAATTAATACCAACAACTCCACCGCCATCTGTATCCCCCACTAAACCACCACCTCCTCTTTCTAATGTTCATGGAGCACTAACAATGGGACTAGCTAATAAAAAAAACATTTTATCTTCATCTCATTTTGCATCCATTTTATAGATGAGATGGCTGAGGTTTAGGGGAGGGTAGTAAATGTAGATCTGGAGTCAACTCAGGCTGTACGGTTAAGTGTCATGCTGGATCAGAGGGAGAAAGACATCCATGATGTCTTTAAGTCAGATGGGAAGTTGATACATTGAATATTAGGCAAGAGGAGGGAACGAGAAAAGATTCATGATGCCTGAAAATATGTGGTTTTGAATAAGAAAAAATACAAATGGAAGGAGGAGTTGAATGGCTCCAAAGCAACCAAATCACAAAGATCTCTCAGCTTTAGCCCTTGCCGAGAGTGTTCTCTACAGAAGTCTATGCCAATAATTAAGCAACGAGACACTTACAGAATGTCTGCTGGAAGTGCGATAATGTTGGAGCTTCTGGAGCGATGTTGTAGAAATGAGTTTTTAGCGCGCCGCTCACTAGTAGATTGTATGCCAGATCAGTTATATTGATGCCCACAATTGCAAATGAGTACCTGTAAAGTACAAGCCACAACACCAACTGTGTGTCACATATGGGAAGTAAGCATCTCAAAAAAATGGTAATTTGATTTTTACATTACTATTAAGTTATGAGAATGGCAGATTTCTGTTCCTCACAGCCTTATCAAAACTCTGAATCTTATTAATTAACAGAAAATTTTAATAATGTTTGCCAAGAGAATTGAGAGTTTGTATGCTTTAACTTAATAATTCCATTCCCAAATATATGAGAAAAATAACAGAAAATGAAAAAGCTTTATATGCAATGATAGTCATTTATATGGCAAAGATATGTAAATTATTCACATACCCTAAAGAAGATGATTGGTGAAATAAATTATGGTAATCTCATAGTGTACTACAGATAGTAAAACTATATTCCTAAAGGTGATTTAAGCAGGATATAAAACAATATATAAGGAACAAGCCAAGTTTTATTATATACATTCAAATGTGAACAAAAATATTCTAAGAATCAAATGCTACAAAATATTAATATGGGTATATTAGAGTAATATGACTAGGGTGTTTCTGTTTACTTCTCTATATTTTTGAAATTTTCTATAATAAATCAAATATTACTTTTAAAATGAGGAAAAATTAGTATCTTAATTCTCCGGGTATATTTTCTAGTTCATTTTCCACATGTCTATTTAAAATTAAGTCAAATGGAGTTCTTAAGTCTTCTCTGGTACTATAAATCCAGCACATAAAAAAAGAAGTTTGCATATTTTTGGATGACATGAGGCATTATCAAAAATGTTCTAAAGTGAAATTTTAACTAATAGCCAGACACTTGATAGAAATCCTTAAAAGCAAACTAGCAAATACAATTCCAAATTATGATTTTTGAAAATCATTTCCGTACAGTTATAACTTTCTAAACCTTATGACTAGAACACGGGCAAAGTAGTATCATATAATCATATAAGTGAATCCAAAAAACATAAACAGGTCCTTTGCAAAACTGGATTATTTATTTCCTTCAGGACAAGTGGATTTTCATCCTTGCCATTTTTTGCAGTGCTCTTAGGACACTTTTGTTCTGGTTCTGGCTCAGACTGACAACCCGTTATATATGCAGTCCCACACTCACCCAATTGCTTTATCCATCCTTTTCTTCTCCCATTCTGCTTTGCTGAATTTGCTGAATAAATGAGTGAACAAATAAATAAATATGTAAGATTTGATCTCTAATTAGCACCTGTTCTCTTTTAATGTTTCTTTTTTTAAACTGTTGACTAGATGTGGGGATGTCTATAACTCAGTTATCAAACACTAATCAATTTAAATGTTATTAACTAAAAAGCTACAATTGCAATTTGTACAGAGCTCAGAAATGGAATTATTTAAAGCCATGTTACTTATCCCTTATTCACTATAGTACAGTAGTGAGAGACAGACCTAAAAGTCAAACATGCTTTTTTATATTATCTATTAATTATCAAACAACACTTCCTCCATGAAACCTCGCCTGGTACTGCTCTCTCCTCTGGCAAGATGCAACCTCACTCGCTCATGATTCCCCACACTGCACTTCATCTGGTTTTCCCTCATGGTAATATATTATTTGTGATGTCTTATACACAGCAGATTCCAAATAAACATTTACTGATAGTTAGTGATAAAAAGAAAGAAGGAAAGAGAAAAAGGAGGGAGGGAGGGGAGAAAGGAAGGAGAGACACATAAGCTTTAAAAATTCTGTTCCAACAAGTGCTATAGCATTTCCTCTGGCTAAGCCGAGATAACTATCCCATAGCAGACATATTTTAACACATTTTTTATAATTAGAGCTTCTGAATAAGACTATCTGAACAAATGGTACTATAATAAAGACATTCTGAAAATACTAACTTGCATTCTATTATTTTGTGTACTTTCTTATACCCCTTCTCACCCACTTCCATACTATCAACATCTTGCAGGCAGGAACCACCTTACACTCTTCTTTGTGGCCAATGTGACCTTCATTCAGTGCTCTACACTAAAAACTGTCGTTAGTCTTCAAACTAAATACAATTTTCAAACTAGACTTATTACGAACACTTAGTAATAACATTTAGTTAGTACTAAACAATTTAGCATCCATCTAAGTAAGAGAAAGAGTTCTTCATAAAACAATGCAAACTCTACATCAAAAGACACACATGTTATACACAGCACAAGCCCAAAAAAACATGATGCAAAATTGGTGTTTTACTCTAAGTACTTTTTACTCTATAAATGACTGGCTCTAATTCAAAGTAACTGTCTTTAATTCATGTTAAAATAAGCCACTTCTTTTTTAAAGTGTAACTGCCAATTATCAGCCAAAAGGCATCAGGAGATTTTTACCTTAAACAACTCATACCCAAACTAAAAAGAGTTAGGTGTGAAATTTAAGAAATTTTGTATAAACAAATTTACAAGCAGCTCTTTTCAACAAAGCTTTATAAATACATAGTGTCTCTGTATTTTGTTAAATTAAATCTATCTGCATTGGAAATGTAAGAAAAGGCCAAATAACCTCCACTTATTTCAATACTTATAAGAAATGATACTCTATAGGATGTCCGAGCCCAAACAGAAGGAATTCCTCTCTTCAGGAAACATACACACCACAAACAAGCACAAAAACAAACTCAAAATTCTCCTCTTAAACTGGAATCTACTTTTATCCCTCAAGTTACTTCAGGATAGATCTTCACAAGAGCAACAGTGTATAATGCTTGCTGAAGGGTAGACAGGGAAAAACCTTCCTTAGTATTTACTGGCTCCCTGTTCAGCACCTGAAATATTCAGGGTCTGAAAGAATCTAGGGTGATATCACAATGGGTTAATAAATATTTCTTTCAGATACTGGTGAAGGACAGTGGTGATTTCAAGACATTCTGATTTGCATTCAGTGATTTTACCATCAATTTGAAGTGGTTAATAGTTGAACTTCATCTAGTCAATTTTATTTGTAGCTTGAGGGACAAAGGATTTGCATGCCCCTCACCCCACACATTCTAGTCTCTTCTTAAATAAGTGTAAACACACAAACCCTTAATACTTCCTCTATGATGGCCAACACAGGACATAAAATTATAAAGCTTTTATTTCAGAATGGTTAATAGACATAACTAATCCCTCTCCAATAGTTTATTAACAGATATTTTAAGCTTATTGCCACTTCCCAAGGACCATGAAGGATTCATGTCTTCTACCTAATGCTTCTCCACAGAATAACAGTGCACACAGACTCCTCAGCCAATTTTAATTACAGAAACATGTAATTCAATGTAGTTAAAAAATTTAAATAGCTTGATTTTAGCCATGCAATGAATGTATAAAGAAAGAGTAAAGGGATTTTAGTGTTTTTCTCAAAGTAAATAAAAGATAAATAAAATGAAAATTTAACCTTATAAAAGATTATAATTATAAATTTGGGAAGTATAGTATAATTTAATGAATCTTAGACATTGAAGTTACAGTCAGTATAATAAAAGATAAGAGGGGAGCCTCAAAGTCAATCTATACCACTCATAGATTCTGAGAGTGGTATAATAAAATTTGGGACTTATTTAGTAATCATGAACACTAACAAGGACTCTGTTCATGCTGAGGAGCAAAAAGTGATACAAAAATATGAATACATAATAGAAGAACTCCTTATAGTAAGAGTGACTAAAGCATGTATATACTCTTCATAATAATACAATTAGAAATACATTAATAGAAGAGTTAATATGCTTTGTGCAACAAAATTCCCAAATAAAATGTCCATCTCTTGGAGTAGATGGGATCAGAGATATGTGGTAATGTGTTCAGCCTTAGGTGACATTTCAAAATGTTTTTCCAATAGACATGACTGTAGAAAGACTCTGACATTTTCTATCAGGTCAGTCTAGTCTGATTTTTCCTTTACCAAAATGCAGGCCAAATGTAACAAACTATATTATATAAAATGTCGGGGAAATGTTTGCTTTTAGAAATTTTTCATGAATTTATATTTCTCGAAAAGTTCTTACCCATACTTAGCCTAAAATAAAAGTGAGAAAAAGCAAAAACAAAGAAAAATACCTTATTTCCTCTTTAGTGATATCCCTTAATGCAATCAGTTAAAAAAAATTTAGAAAGTTAAATGAAAACACAAACAATTTACAATCTAGAATTTTATTAAGAAAATAGGTCAGCAATTTCAGACTTTCTCACTTGGTCTCTGACTTCAAGACTTCCATTCTTCCCTCTATTCCCCCGTTCTGTGGTCCCTTGTGTTTCACCTCTTTCATACTCTACTTTCTCCTTCCTCTATGCCCATCTACTCAATCTTCCCAGAAACCAGAGGTACTACTAATCCCTTCAGGTAAATACATATTTCACTTGAACAGTGCCACTTTACATCCTAAAACCTGTAACAAGTCTGACATTTTAACCTTCCTATTCAGCATTTGTCAAAAGTGCTTGTTTGAAAGAGCTTTAAGCCTCACTTCTGTTGGGTTGACTCTCTTGAGAATCTCAATAGAGCCATATAGGAGATGAAGTTAATTCTATCTAATCTACAAAACCTAATTCATCTTTTATTTTTAATGATTACCTGCATTTGGGATGAAGAGAATCAGAGAGGACCTGCTGAGCTGCTGCAGCATCTCTTTCTGCAAAATACCTGCAATTGGAGGGAAAAGAAAACCATAACTCCAGACCTTTTGAATACATTCATCTCAATCCAATTTGAGGCCATTTTGGATTCAGAGATGTATACCAACATAAGTGATATCACTTGTTTCAGCTCCTCCAGAGAATGAACAGCTTTTCATAACAGAATCTTCTAAATACAATGAGATGGGGTAGTTGTAAAACCCACAAAGTTTCAGGAATGATTCCAGTAGGTTTGAAAATTTAATTATGAACTTAACCATTCCCCAGAGAGCCAAAGATATTCTTAATGAGAGTTATAGATTCTTTTGTTTGTTTGCTTTTAATTTTATTTATTCTTTAATTGAAGGATAATTGCTTTACAGAAGAGGGTTACAGATTCTTAATAGGAAGGCAGGATGAGGCCCCTAAGAAGGCAGAAAAGGCCTGGATGAAGGCAACATGGTGAGAGGTTCTGACAGCCAAACAGCAGAGAAAGGATGAGACTAGATGAGGTTCAGTGTATTTTCTTGGAGAATATTCTTGGGGTAAATTTTGGATGAAAATATCTTACAGAGCATAGAGATGTTAAAATTCTGTTTTTGGGGAAAAGGGGCAATGAATTTCCTAACAAATACAAAAAGCTTACATACCCTCAAAAATATATCATAAAAGTTACTTCATAAAGACAATTATAAAATACAATTAAGTATAGCATATATTATTTGATGTATATATAATTTCCTGAATATATCTAAAGGATAAAATAAGCTCTTAAATTTTCTTTCAGAAAGTTCAAAGATAGTCAGCAAATTTCATAAACATATTTGTGATTATTAATGAAATTGAGTCTCTTCATACTTTTGTTGATTATTTAGGTTTCTTCTTTTATAGCCTATCTGTTACTATTTCTTGGCCCAGTATATCTAAAAATGCATTCAAATAAATAAGATAAACAAACTCTCAGAACCTAATATACTGCAGATGGATCCTTTATCATGTATATGAATGTCAATCTTGGTTTTCATTTTGTCTATGGTGGCTTATCTTACAGAAAGTTTCACTTTTAATGTCTGAGATTCATTGATTTCTCTTTTACAGCTGTGCTTTTTTGGTTTTTGTCTTTAAGAGATCCCTCTTTACTCACATATTTCAAAGATTTTCTCCTAAAAGTTGTAAATAGTTGTTTTTGACATTCAACTTGTAAACTGAGGCAAGGTAGATATTTATTTTTCAAATAGAAAGTCAACTGTCCCAGCTGTACTTATCAAAAGCTCATCCTTTACACTTATTTTGCAACCCCACCTTTACTTTTCTATTCATTCACACATTACATAATAATGTAACACTTAAAACACTTCATAAAAGAATAGGCGACTGTTCAGATAAAGAACAAACTAGTGGTTACCAGTGGAGAGAGGGAGAAGGGACAAAATCGGGCTAAAGGAGTCAGAGATACAAACTGTTGGGTATAAGACAAGCTATAAGGATGTATTTTAAAACATGGGGAATGGAAGCAAAATTTTCTAATAAATGTAAATTGAATGTTACTTTTAAAATTGTATAAAATATTTACCATCTTTAAAAAGGCATGGGTGATTATTAAACTTCTTAAGTTTAAAATACAAACAAAGATCTAGGGGGAAAATGGGTGCTATTACAAATGTCAGTTTTTTTCTTTTAAAAACATATCACTACCCTTCCTAGGAAAAACCTACAAGGACTCCTTTTTTTCTTGAAAATGAATGGCTACAAATGACCTAATTTAAGCATGAAAAAAATAATGAGGACAATTATTAAATCACATAAACATACAAAAACCAAGAGTTAAAATGATAATTTAAAAATATAGAGATAAAGCCAAAAAAAAAAAAAAAAGTTTGATCACTAACAAAGGAACTAGGGCACCAATTCCTCCCTCTGAAAATTGGTAACTTATTTACTTGAGCAGCTATCCTGCCTGTATTTTAGAGAAATCAAACAACCATATTTAATAAAAGAAACTGTCTTTACAAAATTCAAGCCAAAAACTGTGGGAAGAATAACAAAATTAGAGAAGCATTCTATGTACAATTAATTGGTTCAGTGAAGATCACTGGAGGAAATGGTTAAATGGCTAGATGGCAATGGAGCCATCAGGCTGTGATTCCTCTGATTCATCTCAGCATAAAACTGAGAGTGGGGATGCTACACTCTCAACATGAACCTATTAAAGTGTTTCCGAATATCTCTTATTTTCAAGGAATACTGGGATGGGTACAAATGCAAACAGACAAATATAGACTGTGGGACATTTTATAGTACTGGAAAGTTGACCTAGATTCTTGCATGAGTTTAATGACATGATTGGGGGTGCAAAAGGAGAGGATAGAGGGGGAGAAATTGCTTGAATTAAAAAAGACCAGGGAGATAATCATTAAGTGCAATGCATAGATCTTACATGGAACTGGATTATGATAAACCAGCTATAAAAGACATTTTTGAGAAAACTAGGAAATTTGAATATGGTCAGGATATAGATAATACCAAGGAATCACTGTTAATTTTGTTAGGTGTAATAATGTCATTGGGGTTAATATAAGGTAATATTCATGTCTTCTAAAGCTACATATTGACATATGACACTGAAACTACAAACAGTATAAGATTTTCATTAACATAATTCTACTAAAAAAAAAGTGCTGCAAGTATTTCAAAATGTCAATAATTACTAAATCTGGATGATCAGTATAAAGGGGATTGTTTATAATCTTCCCTCTGTTTTTGTATACAACTGAAATTTTTCATAATAAAATAATTAAAATAAAATTTAGACTTGTTTAAAAGAATGAATGAAGTTTGCCAGATAAAAGGAAGATGGTAGTAGTTTTTTAAATTTTATGAACCTGAGTTGAAGTCAGAGGACTTGAATGTTTACTTGGAGTCTTCTGGGAAGTAGCTTCTAGGACTAATAACTCAACTTTGACATTTCTATATAAGGAGGCCAGACATCACTTTAAAGCTCAACCATTCTTCATTTTACTTACTGCAAATTGTACAGTCCCAAAAGTCCCATTCCTCGGAAATCTGTTTTAGGATCATCACCTTGGAAACCAATTTCACACCATTGCTTAGAAATCCGGGATTCCAGTGGAGTATTGGGCTTCAAGAATTTCCATAACTGAAGACAAGGAAAAAATTAGCTTGTTAATATACACACATATAATACTATTTCTTACTGGCTAAAATTTAGTAAACTACACTATTAAGAAGAATTTTGGAAATCTGAATATATGCAAGTATACTACGATTGCAGATCTGATTATCTTTCAATTATCTATGACAATGGCTCTCAAAGTATGATTGAAAGACTCCTTGAGAGAGCCTAAGACGTTTCCAGGAAGCCTGGGAAGCAAAAATTATTTTGTAATAGCACTAAGAGGTTAGTTGTCTTTTCACTCTCATCTTTTCATAAAAATACAGTGGAATTTTCCAGAGGCTGAATGATATGTAATGATGTCATTGCTCTGAAGGCAATTGAATGTATACTTGTGTATATTTTAGTGTTTTTAATCCTTCTGATTTAATTCCTAGTCAGTGATATGTTTATGTGTATACGTGTGTATCAGTTCATTTCAGTTCAGTCGCTCAGTTGTGTCCGACTCTTTGCGACCCCATGAATTGCAGCACACCAGGCCTCCCTGTCCACCACCAACTCCTGGAGTTTACTCAAACTCACGTTCATTGAGTCAGTGATGCCATCCAGCCATCTTATCCTCTGTCGTCCCCTTCTCCTCCTGCCCCCAATCCCTCCCAGCATCAGAGTCTTTTCCAATGAGTCAACTCTTTGCATAAGGTGGCCAAAGTACTGGAATTTCAGCTTTAGCATCATTCCTTCCAAAGAACACCCAGAACCAATCTCCTTCAGAATGGCCTGGTTGGATCTCCTTGCAGTCCAAGGGACTCTCAAGCGTCTTCTCCAACACCACAGTTCAAAAGCATTAATTCTTCAGTGCTCAGCCTTCTTCACAGTCCAACTCTCACATCCATATATGACCACTGGAAAAACCATAGCATTGACTAGATGGACCCTTGTTGGCAAAGTAATGTCTCCGCTTTTGAATATGCTATCTAGGTTGGTCATAACTTTCCTTGCAAGGAGTAAGTGCCTTTTAATTTCATGGCTGCAGTCACCATCTGCAGTGATTTTGGAGCCCAAATAAATAAAGTCTGCCATTGTTCCCACTGTTTCCCCATCTATTTCCCATGAAGTGACATACATACACTCTTCTACAAAAGTTTTTGGAATCTTCAAAAACATGTAAGAGAATAAAGGGAAGGGAAGAAAAGGAATAATTTGGGGGTCATGCATTACTCAAGTCCTCAGAAATGATTAGCTAACTTTATAGCAAAACTATTAGCAGCACTGTTAACAAAAAGAAAGTGAACTGACTTGAGTTTCATTTCTCATTGATAACAGGGACGAGAATAAGTAGGCATCATATAGTTGAATAAAGAAAGATGTTCTTGGATTAGAAGAATCAATACATGAAAATGATTACACTACCCAAAGCAATCTACAGATATAGTGCAATTCCTATCAAATTACTAATGGCATTTTTTCACAGTACTAGATAAAAAAATTTCACTATTTGTATGGAAACACAAAAGATCCTGAACAGCCAAAGTAACCGTGAGAAAGAAAAATAGAGCTAGAAAAATCAACCTTCCTGAATTCAGACTATACTACAAAGCTAGTCATCAAGGCATATTGTACTTGCACAAAAACAGGCATACAGACGAGGGAAATAAGATAGAAAGCCCAGAGATAAACCCATGTACCTATGGGCACCTTAGCTTTGACAAAGGATGCAAGAATATACAATGGAGAAAAGACAGCCTCTTCAATAAGTGGTGCTCGGAAAATGGGACAGCTGCATGTAAAAGAATGAAACTAGAACACCTTCTAACACCATACACAAAAATAAACCCAAAATGGGTTAAAGCCTTAAATATAAGGCCAGAAACTACAAAACTCTTAAGAGGAAAACATAGGCAGGACACTCTTTGACACAATTCACAGCAAGACCCTTTTGATCCACCTCCTAGAGTAATGGAAACAAAAACAAAAATAAACTAGCAGGACCTAATTAAACTTAAAAGCTTTGGCAAAGCAAAGAAAACTATAAACAAATGAAAAGACAATCCTCAGAATGGGAGAAAATAATTGCAAATGAAACAACTGACAAAAGATCAGTTTCCAAACTATACAAGCAGTTTATGCCACACAATATCAGAAAAACAACTCAATCAAAAAATGGGCAGAAGACCTAAACAGACATTCCTCCAAATAAGACATACAAAATGGTCAACAAACATGACCTAGATGGGTGTGATGGTGGTGGGGAAGCTCAAGAGGGAGAGGATATGTGTACACTTAGAGCTATTTCATGTGGTTGTACAACACTGTAAAGCAATTACACTTCAATAAAAATAAAAATATATTGTCACCCTGCTTATTTAACTTGTATGCAGAGAACATCATGCGAAATGCTGGGCTGGATAAAGCTCAAGCTGGAATCAAGATTGCTGGGAGAAATATCAATAACCTCAGATATGCAGATGATACAACCCTTATGGCAGAAAGCGAAGAAGGACAAAAGAGTCTCTTGATGAAGGTGAACGAGGAGAGTGAAAAAGCTGGCTTAACTCAACATTCAAAAAACTAAGATCATAGAATCTGTTCCCATCACTTCATGGCAAATAGATGGGGGAAAAAGTGAAAATAGTGACAGATTTTATTTTCTTGGGCTCCAAAATCACTGTAGACTGTGACTGCAGCATGAAATTAAAAGATGCTTTCTCCTTGGAAGAAAAGCTATGACAAACCCAGACAGCATATTAAAAAACAGAGACATCACTTCGTCAACAAAGGTCCACATAGCCAAAGCTGTGGTTTTTCCAGTAGTCACATGCAGTTGTGAGAGTTGGACCAGAAAGAAGGCTGAGCACTGAAGAATTCATGCTTTTGGACTGCAGTCCTGAAGAAGATTCTTGAGAGTCCCTTGGACAGCAAGGCGATTAAACCAGTCATTCCTAAAGGAAATCAACTCTGAATATTCACTAGAAGGACTGATGCTGAAGCTGAAGCTCCAATAGTTTGGCCACCTGATGCCAAGAGCCAATTCACTGAAAAAGACCTTGATGCTGGGAAAGATTGAGGGCAGGAGGAAAGGGTGACAGAGGATAAGATGGTTGGATGGCATCATCAACACAATGGACATGCATTTGAGTAAACTCTGGGAGATAGTGAAGGACAGGGAAGCTTGGCATGCTGTAGTCCATGGGGTCATAAAAAGTCAGACATGAGTGAGTGACAGAGCAACAACAAAAAATAAAAAAGAAAGATCAATAATGTTCATGAATAAACCTCAAAAAGATATTATCATTGTTAAGAGTCACCTAAAATAATTTATCATCAATTGCATTTTACTGGACAAATATAAATTCTAGACATTATGCTCTTCACTGCTTAAGAAACTGGTTGTACTTTTTAAACTTGCTATAGAAAAATAAACTCAGAATGGTATTATTACTTGAGAGAGTCAGAAAGACTGAGACCCACAACTGTATAAACATGTAATGTTCAAAATATTAGTTCTTTCTAGTAAATGAAGATGGATATGTAAACAAATTTACTTTTTAGGCTATTAATAATATTTCATGTTATATCTTCATTATAGACAAGGATAAACAGAAATATAAAATTTCTTGTTACTATTTAAGACATTATTCACCTTTTAAATTGCTAATTCTATGTTATATGGATTTTAAAGCTTAAAGGGAACTGTATATGTCACATCTGATATAGTATAAAGCAAAGTCCAATGACAGGAAATAGTAACAAAAAGAGTTGTAATTCATCAAAGTTCTTTTAGGCATGAATGCAAAATTACTTATTATTCAAGTGATACAGTATTTTATGTCTTAGCACAACAGGTAAATTCAATCTAAAGGGTGAGAAAAAATTTTGGAGAAAAGAAAGTATATCACATCTAGGTTGCTTCCATGTCCTGGCTATTGTAAACAGTGCTGCGATGAACATTGGGGTACACGTGTCTCTTTCAATAACACGAATACAGTATACTAACGCATATATATGGAATTTAGAAAGATGGTAACAATAACCCTGTATACGAGACAGCAAAAGAGACACTGATGTATGGGACAGTCTTTTGTACTCTGGGAGAGGGAGAGGGTGGGATGATTTGGGAGAATGGCATTGAAATATGTATAATATCATATATGAAACAAGTTGCCAGTCCAGGTTCAATGCATGATACTGGATGTTTGGGGCTGGTGCACTGGGACGACCCAGAGGGATGGTATGGGGAGGGAGAAGGGAGGAGGGTTCAGGATGGGGAACACATGTATACCTGTGGCAGATTCATTTTGATATATGGCAAAACCAATACAATATTGTAAAATTAAATAAAATTAAAAAAAGAAAGTATATCTATCATGCTTGAAAATAAAATATCAAATTGATATAAGAAATCTCTTTAAAAAAATTTTAGTTAGTTTTGGCTGTGCTGGTTCTTCATTGCTAGGCAGGGTTTTCTCTAGTTGTGGCAAGCAGGGCTACTCTCTAGTTGCAATGCAGAGGCTTTTCATTGCAGTGGCTTCTCTTTTTATGAAGCACGGGCTCTAGTGCTTCAGTAGTTTCAGCACATGGGCTCAGTAGTTGCCACTCCTGGGCTCTAGAACACGGGCTCAATAGTTGTGGCGCACAGGCTTAGCTGCTCTGACATATGTGTGATTTTCACAAGGCAGGGATCGAACCAGTGTCTCCTGCATTGGTGCGTGGATTCTCTACTATTGAGCCACCAGGGAAGCCCCAGAAATCTCTTTTTATATTGCCCATATAAGAATTTGCCAGTGCTCTTTATTCATCCAAAGACAAAATGTTGTAATTCACTGGAAAAGTACAAAAAACTGAGAAAAAAGATTTCCTTTAAAAAAAAAAAAAAAGTCCTCTGGGAAATGATTTGGTTACTGCCACAAGACCAAGCAAACAAAAACAGATTGTAAAGCTCATCATATTCACTTGAACAATATCTGGAAGTAATCTCAAGGTCCTACACAGTTTAAAAATACCTGGTTTGATCAAGTGAGTGGAATAAAACGCCAAAGCAAGCATTTCATTTCTACAGTTAAAGGATATACTTCCTTCATTCGGAGAATACTTGGTTTGGGAAAGTAAAAGCTTTGAATGATAAAATGTTTTAAAAATAAATTTTAAAAAGAAATTCTATTTTAATAATTCAGTGTATCACAACAGACTAGATTAATGGCTAAAAAGTGTTCTTAATTTCTTAATATGTCACTTTCATGGAAAATGAAAGTCAATTATGCTAAACCACTTACATGAAGCGCTACCTACCAATTGTACATTTCCTGTAAGAATGCTTGAGTAACTGCCTACTGGATTCTCCTCTGATAGACAGGCTCTTCCCAGAAAAATAACAGGAGGCAGCAGGGTAGCTCTGAAAGGTAAGGTCGTTTCTTGTGCCTGGAAGCTGACTGAAATCTTAACTAAGGTGGTGGGCCTCTGGTGGGGGACTTTGATGAGTCTAGCCATCTAAGGCTGTACTACTGGGAGTAGAATTATTACAAAGCCACCTGCCAATGGCAGGAGACAAGGGCTGGAAGGGTCATTCTTGTGCAGATGACAAGCTAGAGATGTGAAAGCTGCATGCTGAGTCAGTCCATCATCCTGTGCTCTGTTTAATTTTCTCCTTTTTGCATTCAGACTTTAATTTTCTCCTTTTTGCAAGCATATTTGAACACTTCTGCCCTGTTTCTGGTCTGCTGCAGAACAGAAAGAGCAAGAGCATTTATCTATCTATCCATTGAAGAAGAAGCAGCTCTACGATCACACCATTTAATTTTGGGTTATAGTTTTCGTATTAAGTACATGAATCCACCTAAATTTTTGCTTTTACTATTAATTTGGTTAGAAAACACTTAATAGGAATGTTCATTTGAATAACACATATGGACAGTGCTATATCAATGTAAAGTGATGTTAATCAGTTTTATCCCAGCCTATGAGACTACTTTGCCAACAAAGGTTCGTCTAGTCAAGGTTATGGTTTTTCCTGTGGTCATGTATGGATGTGAGAGTTGGACTGTGAAGAAGGCTGAGCACTGAAGAATTGATGCTTTTAAACTGTGGTGTTGGAGAAGACTCTTGAGAGTCCCTTGGACTGCAAGGAGATCCAACCAGTCCATTCTGAAGGAGATCAGCCCTGGGATTTCTTTGGAAGGACTGATGCTAAAGCTGAAACTCCAGTACTTTGGCCACCTCATGTGAAGAGTTGACTCATTGGAAAAGACTCTGATGCTGGGAGGAGATTGGGGGCAGGAGGAGAAGGGGTGGACAGAGGATGAGATGGCTGGATGGCATCACTGACTCTGGGAGTTGGTGATGGACAGGGAGGCCTGGCGTGCTGTGATTCATGGGGTCACAAAGAGTCGGAACACGACTGAGCAACTGATCTGATCTGATCTGATCTGATGTTTGCTGCTGCCAAGTCGCTTCAGTCGTGTCTGAATCTTCGCGACCCCATGGACTGCAGCCTACCAGGCTCCTCTGTCCACGGGATTCCCAGGCAAGCCTATGTTTAAACAACCATAAAAATCAAGGTTTTTTTCCTTTTCTTTCAAAAATAATTTTATAATTTTGGGGTTTTAAAATAATTTTATTTATTTGACTGTTATGGGACTTCATTGCTGGGCTTTTTCTCTAGTTGTGGTGAGCCATTCTCTAGTTGCAGTACATGGGCTCCTCCCTGGAGTAGTTGTGGTGCCTGGGCTTAGTTGATCTGTGACATGTGGCATCTTTCTGGGCCAGGGATGGAATCTGTGTCTCCTGCACTGGCAGACAGATTCTTTGCTGAGCCACCAGGGAAGCTCCAAATTTCTTTTCATAGCTTATAAGGAGAAACACTGATAATGGTCTCCTATGTTTATATGCTGCTGCTGCTGCTAAGTCGCTTCAGTTGTGTCCGACTCTGTGCGACCCCATAGACAGAAGCTCACCAGGCTCCCCCGTCCCTGGGATTCTCCAGGCAAGAACACTGGAGTGGGTTGCCATTTCCTTCTCCAATGCATGAAAGTGAAAAGAGAAAGTGAAGTCACTCAGTCATGTCCGACTCCTAGTGACCCCATGGACTGGAGCCTACCAGGCTCCTCCATCCATGGGATTTTCCAGGCAAAAGTACTGGGGTGGGGTGCCATTGCCTTCCCCGTACAAAGCAATTAAACAATTTGGCAATATATCACTCAAGCCTCTAAACCAAGGGTCAGCAAACTCTGTCTGTAAAGGGTTAGACAGCAAATATCTTAAGGCTTTGTTGGCCATAAGTTCACTGCCACAACTACTTGATTTTTTCAATGGAGTACAAAAGCAGCCATAGACAACACATAAATAAATAAGCATGGATGTGTCCCTAGAAAATCTTACTTAGAAAAATGGGTGGCAGACCTACAAGTTTTGGTTTGCTTACTTCAGCTCTAAACAATTTTGTGAAGTAGATAATAATATTATTACCCATCTTAAAGACGTCTAAGCTCAATAAGTTAAACATAAACCATAGGCCAGCCACTGGAAATACAAATGTGAACAAGACATAGTTTCTCCCTTGAGAGATAGCATAGTGCAAGAATTAAAAGCCATTTCTAAAAGCCCATTTTTCTATGTGAAAAATGAGAATAATATCAATTTTATTCATCTGAAAAATGGGGATAATACCAATATTGGTTGCTGCTACTGCTGCTAAGTCACTTCAGTCGTGTCCGACTCCGTGTGACTCCACAGACGGCAGCCCACCAGGCTCCCCCGTCCCTGGGATTCTCCAGGCAAGAACACTGGAGTGGGTTGCCATTTCCTTCTCCAATGCATGAAAGTCAAGTCACTCAAGTCGTGTCCAACCCTCAGCGACCCCATGGACTGCAGCCCACCAGGCTTCTCCATCCATGGGATTTTCCAGGCAAGAGTACTGGAGTGGGGTACCATTGCCTTCTCCCCAATATTGGTTATTGTGACAATTAAATGGAATAATGCTTTAAAACCCTTACTTTAACAACTGACACACATTAAACACTCAAGGAACATCTTATTATTATTGATTTTATTATCAGATATGGAATTTTAATATAACTGAAGAAGAGAATAAAGATCCCATGCCTAAATTTGCTAGAGAAGATTTCAAAACTCAATGAACAACATTTTAAAAAAATGAGCCAGATTCTACTCTGAGAGTAATGGGTAACAGGGTACCACAGTTGGACGGCATGGCTTAATCTGGTTCATGGTGAATGACAGAGTATGGGGGAAAATGCTGTACATAATAGGATAAAGGAGGAAAAATAGCTTAAAGAAATAAACTGGAAAGGGTCTAAAATGCATGTGAAGATGCATTCTGGTTTTCTACTACCAGACACTGAAAACTTGAAGTTTGTAATTGAGAATACAATGAAAATAATCCCTCCAGTGGTACTTTAGAAGATGGAAGGGAGAAGGCTAATGGTTAGTGGCAGAATTAAAAGGCTATTCTTATAGCTCAAGTTGGAAATGATGGCTAAAATAAGGCAGTGGGAACAGGAATCATTTGAGAGGTATTTTAGAGACACTCTATGGATAAGATTTAGTGTCCTTTGCAGATGTAGATAGAGTACCTTCCAAATTAGATTACAAGCCATTTGAGGGTAGAAAATATGTCTTTCCTCAAGGTGCCTATTATAGAAGGAGACAGCCAAAGCTTTGTAATTCACTAGCTGTGTGAACTGGAGACTGGACTAACATACTTTAGTTTGCTTATCTCTGAAGTAATGAAAACCAAGATTGGGCAA
The DNA here is from genome assembly GCA_935064755.1 of Tragelaphus eurycerus. NCBI lineage: Eukaryota > Metazoa > Chordata > Mammalia > Artiodactyla > Bovidae > Tragelaphus > Tragelaphus eurycerus. The sequence continues at coordinate 156,690 of CAKXYN010000126.1, read as the reverse complement.
GATGGCAAAGTAGAAAGATTCTGAGCTCACTTCCTACTACAGGCACATCAAAATCACAACTATTTACAGAATAATCATCATGAAAAAGACCAAAATCTATCAGAAAAAAATCTTCTACAACTAAAGATTAACAGAAGGAATAACAAGTCGGGTAGGAGGGGTGGAGCGGCAATAGAGTCATGTCCCACACTCCAGGTGGGTGATTCACAAATGGGAGAATTAGAAATGCAGAGGTTCTCTCCAAGGAGTGAGAGGTCTACGTCTCACATCAAACTCCCCAGCCTGGGGGTCTTGTGCTGGGAAGATGAGCCCCCAGAGTATCTGACTTTGAGGGTCAGTGGGGTTTTTCTTTCTAAATTACCAAAGGGCTGGGGGAAATAAAGACTTCACCCTTTAAGGGTACACACAAAATCTCACATGCAGTGGGACTCAGGGAAGAGCATTAATTTGATAGGCACCTGGGTCAGACCTACCTGCTGATCTTGCAGAGTCTTCCAGGGAGGCAGAAGGCAACTGCAGCTCACCCTGAGAACACAGACTCTTATGGCTGTCATTTTGAGGAGTTCATTCTACCACATGGACAATGGTACTGGGAAGCACCATTGTAGACCCAGGACCCAGCGCTGCTCTGGCCCAGAACACTGTAGGCACCAGCACTTGGACATCTCAGGCCAAGCAACTAATTGGATGGGGACAGAGACCCACCCACCAGCAGATTAGGTGACCTTATGACATTTTAAACCCACAGTTGCTTCTGGAATATGGCCCTTCCCATCAGAGAACCAAGAATCCAGCTCCATAAATTACTAGGCAGGCATCAGTCTAAGAATCACCTGGGTTCTCGCCCTGCTCTCTAGGGAACCTTCTCTAGCCTCTAGAGCAGGCCTCACCCACCAGGGAGCAGATAATAGTCACAAGCCTACATACATGGCCTATCTACCAGTAGGCCAGGCCCTGCACTGGACTAGCCAGGCTCTGGTCCCACCTATAGCAGGCTAACAATACAAGCTTTGGGATGCTCCAGACCCTACACCCAACTGTATCAGGAACTGACTCCATCCACTAGCAATCTGACACCAGCTCTGGGACCCCCTGGGTCCTGTAGCCAGATCCCTAGATCTGCACTACACCCACCAGTGTGCCAGCACTAGCCTCAGGGCTACCCAGGATTCTGCAGCAGCTGCCTCCTCAGCTGGTCCTACCGGCCAGCAGGCAGCAGCCTCCACACAAAGCAGGGTCTGGCAACCAATGAGATCGGTGACTAACAAGCCTGCCATACTGTCCACCTAATCAGCCCACCACAACAGAAGAACCATGCAGTTCTCACAGGGGGAATCCCTGAAACATTAAGCTCAGGTAAAGAGAGAGAAGTTTACTGCTGGGACACATAGGACATCTCCTACAAAAAGCCACTACTCCAAGTTTGGGAAATATAATCAACCAAAGCAGGAGACAGTTTCAAGATGGTGAAGTAGAAGAACGTGTGCTCACCTCCTTCTGCAAAAGAACCAAAATCACAACTAAATGCTGAACAACCATCAAAAGGAAGATGCTGGAACCCACAAAAAAAGCACCGCACCCCATGTATAAAGACAAAGGAGAAGCCATAATGAGATGGTAGGAGGGGCACAATTACAATCAAATTCCATACTAGTGTAGTGGTGACCCACAAATTGGAGAACAATTACACCATAGAAGTTTTCCCACTGTTGCAAAGGTTCTGAGTCCCACGTCAGGCTTCCCAACCTGGGGATTAGGCAAAGGGACTAGGACTGCTCAGGAAATCTGACCTTGAAGGCCAATGTGGATTTAACTGCAGGACTTCCACAGGAGTAGGGGAAACAGAGACTCTACTCTTAGAGTGCACACACAAAGTCTTGTATGCATCAGAGTCCAGGGAAAAGGGGCAGTGAACAAAGGAGACAGAACCAGATCTATCTGCTAGTGTTGGAGGGTCTCCTGCAGAGGTGTAGGGATGGCTGTGGTTTACTGTGCGTACAAGGGCACTGGTAGTAGAAGTTCTAGGAAGTACTCATTGGTGTAAGCCCTCCTAGAGGCCACCATTTGCCCCATCATAGAGCGTCTGGCTCCAGGGCTGGGTTGCCTTAGTCCAAACAACTGACAGAAAAGGAGTGCTGGCCCACCCACCAGCAGATTAAAGTTTTACTGAGCACAGTCCTGCCTACCAGAGAAAGATACAGTTCTACTAGCCACCAGATCAGATCAGTCACTCATTCCTGTCCAACTCTTTGCGACCCCATGAACCGCAGCACGCCAGGCCTCCCTGTCCATCACCAACTCCTGGAGGTCACTCAGACACATCCATCGAGTCAGTGATGCCATCCAGCCATCTCATCCTCTGTCGTCCCCTTCTCCTCCTGCCCCCAATCCCTCCCAGCATCAGAGTCTTCTCCAATGAGTCAACTCTTCGCATGAGGTGGCCAAGTCCCTCCCATCAATAAGCTTACACAAGCCTCTTAGATTGCCTTGTCAACCAGAGGGCAGACGGAAGCATGAAGAACTGAAATCCTGCAGCATCCAGAAAGAAAACTACAATCACAGAAAGTTAAACAAAATGAAAAGGCAGAAGATTATGTTCCAGAGGAAAGAAAAAGATGAAATCCCAGAAAAACAACTAAATGAGGTGGAGATAGGCCATCTTCCAGAAAAAGAATTCAGAATAATGCTAGTGAAGATGATACAGGATGTTGGGGAAAAATGGAGGCAAAGATTTAGAAGATGTAAGAAATGGTTAACAAAGATATAGAAGAGAGTCCGAGGCAGGACAAACCCAAGGAGAAACACATTGAGACACAGAGTAATCAAACTGACAAAAATTAAAGACAAAGATAAAAAGATAAAGATAAAAGCAACAAGGGAAAAACTACAAATAACATACAAGGGGACTCTCATAAAGTTATCAGCTGATTTCTCATGAAAAACTCTGCAAGACAGAAAGGAGTGGCACAAAATATTTAAAGGGATGAAAGGGAAGAACCAACAACCAAGAGTAATCTACACAGAGGGCTCTCATTCAGATTTGATGGAGAAATCAAAAGGTTCACAGATAAGCAAAAGCTAAGAGGACCATCAGATCAACTATGCAACAAAAGGAACTTCTCTAGGTGGGAAAGAGACTAGTAATTTACATAACAAAACAAACAGACAAAAAACCATGTAAATAGATGAACTGTTACAACACAACTTTATGGGAACAGCAAACTTCCAAACTACAATAGATACACACAGAAAAGTAAAAGCAACCCAACGTGAACGTGAAGTCGCTCAGTCATGTCCGACTCTTTGCGACCCCATGGACTGTAGCCTACCAGGCTCCTCTGTCCATGGGATTTTCCAGGCAATAGTACTGGAGTGGATTGCCATTTCCTTCTGCAAGGGATCTTCCAAACCCAGGGATCGAACCCAGGTCTCCCGAATTGTAGACAGACACTTTACCGTCAGAGCCACCAGGGAAGTCCAAGCAACCCAAACACAACACCAAAGATGGTCATCACAAGAGAAGAAAATGAAAGAGGAAGGGAAGAAAAGAGACCTACAAAAACAAACCCAAAACAATTAAGAAAACTGATATAGGAATACACATATCAATAATTACCTTAAATGTAAATGGGTTAAATGTGCCAATAAAAAGACACAGACAGGCTGGGTGGATACTAAAACAAGACCCCTATATATGCTGTCTACAGGAGACCCACCTCAGATGTAGGGATATATACAGACTGAAAGTGATGCGTTGGAAGAAGGTATTCCACGCAAAAGAAAATCAAAGGAAAGTTAGAGTAGCAATACTCGTATCAGACAAAACAGACTTTAAAACAAAAACTGTTATAAGAGACAAAGAAGGATGCTACATAATGATCAAGCTGCTGCTGCTGCTGCTGCTAAGTCACTTCAGTTGTGTCTGACTCTGTCCAACCCCATAGACAGCAGCCCACCAGGCTCCCCTGTCCCTGGGATTCTCCAGACAAGAATACTGGAGTGGGTTGCCATTGCCTTCTCCGATAATGATCAAGGGACCAATACAAAAGGAAGATATAACAATTGTAAATATATATGCATCCAATATAGGAGGCACTTCAATATGTAAGGCAAATACTAACCACCATAAAGGGAGAAATCGACAGTAGCACAATCATAGTGGGGGACTTAACACTCTGCTTTCATCAACAAACAGATCATCCAGACAGAAAATCATAAGGAAATATGCCTTAAATGACATATTAGAGCAGATGGACTTAATTGATATTTATAGAGCTTTCCATTCAAAAGCAGTCGAATATACATTACTCTCATGAGCGATGTGACATATTCTAGGATTAACCACATGCTAGGCCACAAAGTCAGCCTTAAAAATTTAAGAAAATTGAAGTCATATCCAGCATCTTTTCTAATCAGAACGCTACGAGATTAGCAATAAACTATAAGAAAAACTACAATAAACACAAACACATGGAGGCCAGTAATATAAAAGTAAACAACCAATGGATCACTGAAGAAATTAGAGAAAATAAAAAAATACCTAGAGACAAATGAAAGCACAATGATCTGAAACCCAGAAATGCAGCAAAAGTAATTTCAAGAGGGAAGTTTATATTAATACAACCTTACCTGTTGTAAGGAAGCAAGAAAAATTTCAAATAAAGACCTAATCTAACATCTAAAACAACTAAAAAAAGAACAAACAAAAACCTAAGTTAGTAGAAGTAAATAAATCATAAAGATCAGAGCAGAAATAAATGAAATAGAGACAAAGAAAATAATATAAAGATCAATGAATTAAAAGCTAGTTCTTTGAAAAGATAAACAAAATTGATAAACCTTTAGCTAGACTCAACAAGGAAAAAAAACAAGTAACTACAACTGACACCACAGAATATAAAGGATCATGAAGAAAGTAAAGTCACTCAGTCGTGTCCGACTCTTTGTGACCCCATGCACTGTAGCCTGCCAGGCTCCTCCATCCATGGGATTTCCCAGGCAAGAATACTGGAGTGGGTTGCCATTTCCTTCTCCAAGGGACTGCCTGACTCGGATCAAACCCAGGTCTCCCACACTGCAGGCAGACTCTTTACCATTTGAGCCACCAGGAGAGCCCATAAAGGATTGTAGGAGACTACTATAGACAACTGTATGCCAATGAAATGAACAACCTAGAAGAAATGGACAAATTCCTAGAAAGTGCAATCTCCTAGGGCTGACTGGGGAAGAAATAGAAAATATAAACAGTTCTATTGCCAGTAATGAAAGTCAATCAATAATACAAAACAAAAAACACCAAAAAACCTCTTAATAAATAAAGTCCAGCACCAGTAGCAAAATACAAGCAAAAATAAATAAACAGGGAATAACCAAATTTACAAGCTTTTGCCTAGCAAAAGAAACCATAAACAGAATGAAAAGACAGTCTATGGACTGGGAGAATATGTTTGCAAACAATGCAACCAACAAGGGCTCAGTTTCCAAAATATACAAACTGCTCATGCAACTCAATAACAAAACAACAAACAACTCCAACCAAAAAATGGGCAGAAGATCTAAACAGATATTTCTCCAAGGAAAACATATACAAGGCCAATGCTGCTAAGTCACTTCAGTCGTGTCCGACTCTGTGCGATCCCATAGACAGCAGCCCACCAGGCTCCTCCGTCCCTGGGATTCTCCAGGCGAGAATACTGGAGTGGGTTGCCATTTCCTTCTCCAATGCATGAAAGTGAAAAGTAAAAGTGAAGTCACTCAGTCGTGTCCAACTCTTAGCGACCCCATGGACTGGAGCCTACCAGGCTCCTCCATCCATGGGATTTTCCAGGCAAGAGTACTGGGGTGGGGTGCCATTTGTTCAACATCATTAATTACTAGAGAAGTGCCAATCAAATCCACAATGAGATATCACTTCACTCTGGTCAGAATGGCCCATCATTAAACGTCTATAAATAGCAAACACTGGAGAGGTGTGGGGAAAGGGAATCCTCCTACACTGTTGGTGGGACTGTAAACTGGTATAGCTACTGTGGAAAACAGTGTGGAGTCTCCTCAACAGACTAAAAATAGATCTGTCATCTGACCCAGCAATCCCATTCCTGGGCATATATCTGGACAAAAGTATAATCTGAAAAGATACTTGTACCTCAATGTTCATAGCAGGAATATTTACAACAGCCAAGATGTAGAAGCAACATAACTGTCCATTGACAGATGAATGGATAAAAACAGAATACAACTCAGCCATAAAAAAGAATGAAATAATGCCATTTGCAGGAACTGTGGGGTTGGAGAAACTCTTGAGAGTCCCTTGGACAGCTAGGAGATCAAATCAGTCAATCCTAAAGGAAATCGGTCCTGAATATCCATTGGAAGGACTGATGCTGAAGCTGAAGCTCCAATACTTGGGCCACCTGATGGGAAGAAATGACTCATTGGAAAAGACCCTGATTCTGGAAAAGATTGTAGGCAGGAGGAGAACAGGAAGACAGAGGAAATGATTGGATGGCATCACCGACTCAATAGACATGAGTTTCAGCAAGTTCTAGGAGATGGTGAAGGACAGGGAAGCCTGGCATGCTGCAGTCCATGGGGTCACAGAGAGTCAGACATGACTGACTGCCTGAACAACAACAAAGAGATAATCATACTAAGGGAAGTAAGTGAGAAAAACAAATATCATATGGTATCACTTATATGTGAAATCTAAAGTGTGATGCAAGTGAACTTATTTATGAAACAGAAACAGACTCAGAACATAGAAAACAGATCTGTGGTTGCCAAGAGGGTAGGTAAGGAGGGACTGATTGGGAATTTGGGATTAGCACATGCAAACTATTAAATATAGAATGGATAAACAACAATTCCTACTGTACAGAACAGGCAACTATGTTCAGTATTCTGTAATAAACCATAATGAAAAGGAATACGAAAAAGAATATGTATATGTGTGTGTATAAAACTGAATCACCTTGCTGTACAACAGAAGCACCAGAAGCTATCGTCTCTTGTATATCCTGCATTGGCAGGGGGATTCTTTACCACTCGAGCCACCTAGGAAGCCCCCAGAAACTAAAAAAACATTGCAAATCAACTGTACTGCAATAAAAATAAAAAAAATATGATTAAAAATAGGCAGAAGATTTGAATAGACATTTTTTTTCTAAGAGGACATATATTCCACCAACAGATACATTAAAAGATGCTCAACATCATTAATCCTCAGAGAAATGCAAATCAAAACCACAATGAGAAATCACCTCATTCCTGTCAAAATGGCGAACATAAAAAAAAAAAAAACCACAGGGAAAAAATGCTGGTGAGGATGTAGAGAAAAGATAACCTTTGTATACTGTTGGTGGTAATATAAATTGGTGCATCCACTGAGAAGAGTTTGGCAGTTTCTCAGAAAACTAAAAGTGGAACCACTATATGACTCTGCAATTCCACTTCTGGATATATGTTCAAAAAAACTGAGAACACTAATTTGAAAAGATACATGTACTGCAATGTTCAAAGCAGCATTATTTACAGTTGCCAGGATATGGAAGCAAACTAAGTGCCCAGCAACAGATAAACAGATAAAGACATGGTATATATATTATGCATACAATGGAATTCAGCCCTATGGACTTTGAGGATATTATGCTAAGTTAAATAAATCAAACAGAGAAAGAAAAATACTACACGATATCATTTACATATGGAACCTAAAAAAATAAACTAGTAAATAAAACGTTAAACAAGTATCACAGATATAGAGAACTAATGGTTACTGGTTGGGAAAGGGAAGCATGGAGGGGCAAGATAAGGGTAGGGGATTAAGAGGTACAAACTACTATGTATAAAATAAGCTCTAAGGATATTTTGTATAGCACAAGAAATATATCCAATATTTTATAAGTAAATGAGTATAACCTTTGAAAATTATGAATTATTATTTAGGGCTTCCCTGATAGTTCAGTTGGTAAAGAATCTTCTTGCAATGCAGGAGACCTGGGTTCAGTCCCTGGGTTGGGAAGATCCCCTAGAGAAGGGAAAAGCTACCCACTCTAGCGTTCTGGCCTGGAGAATTCCATGGACTGTATAGTCTATGGGGTCTCAAGGAGTTGGACACAACTGAGTCACTTTCACTTTCACTTTCATTGTGTATAACCTGAAACACATCAAGAGTACCTCTATAAAAAAAAAAGTTTTTTAAATAAAGTTAATGATGAAAAAAATTAAGATAACAATCATCAAGAATCCACCTGCCAATGCAGGAGACACAGCTTTGATCCCTGGGTTAGGAAGATCCCCTGGAGAAGGAAATGGCAACCCACTCCAATATTCTTGTCTGGGAAACCCCATGGATAGAGAAGCCTAGCAGGCTACAGTCGGGGAAGGCAATGGCACCCCACCCCAGTACTTTTGCCTGGAGAATCCCATGGACAGAGAATCTCAGTCCATGGGGTCGCTGAGAGTTGGACACGACTGAGCGACTTCACTTTCACTTTTCACTTTCATACATTGGAGAAGGAAATGGCAACCCACTCCAGTGTTCTTGCCTGGAGAATCCCAGGGACAGGGGAGCCTGGTGGGCTGCTGTCTATGGGGTCGCACAGAGTCGGACACGACTGAAGCGACTTAGCAGCAGCAGCAGCAGCAGGCTACAGTACACATGGTCACAAAAGAGTCAGACACAATTTAGCTACTAAATAACAACAAAAATCGACCCCCTGCCTATCTCATATAGCTGTGATTACAAAAATAACACTGACATACTCAAATTGTATCATAAAAGTTCTTGATCTGTATCTATGACTTCAATAATTCATTCATTCGCTCATATTTGCTGAAAACCTATGTGCCAGGACACATACAACAGATCAACTAAGATGATGTATAGCAGGTGCCCAAATATCATTGATTCAGAGGGCATTTTAGTCATTTTAATGAACTGTTCAGGAGCATATGGCCAGTGCGGTAACTACAACACTTCTTTTCTCTTTCATCACCTCTTATTTCCCATCTTTGTGTTCATTTAATTAAAGTTGACTATCCCTAGCAGAACACAGGAAAAAAATAACCAAAGAGATGAAGATTAGCCACTAAGTAGCTAAAAGTAAGCAGAGGAGAAAAAGAAGAAACTATTGTTAAGGATGAAACTATTGTTACTTTTAATGACTGACATCAGATCTAGCACTAATTAGTAGGGATAAATGAGTTATCTGCTTAAGTATTTACATACACAAAAATATATATTACACACAAAATCACAAAAGGATACATTTTTCAAATTATAGTTTCTATTTACATTTTTCAATAAAATAAGTTAAAGCGGCTAAACAAATGTTTTCTTCCAATTTCATTACTGCCATTTTGAATTCTAGGAAAGGACAAAGAAGCACTCCAACTTAAAGAGCATCTATTTTCAGAAATGAATTTATAAAACATTTCAGATGAGTAGTTCTAAAGACTTGTCTTCATTTTTTAAAGTTTTATTGATGTGTCATAATATAGTATCAGATAAGATTTTTAAGATTTTGCTTTGACAGCCAAGAAGGAGTATTTAAAACTGCGTATTATTCTTCAAACAGCTTTAATACACCATACATATAAACTTTTACCTACTCTTTAATACTCTACAAGTTATATGAATAAATAATCAGCATTAAGATCTTGGGTAATTTCCCCAGGGAGCTATTGTGGAAACAGAAACCAACTTCATCTTCTTTGATATCTACTAAAAGCCATAAGTGGAAATCCTAGGTCACTCTTTGACAAATGCTATTTCTATTGGCTTTCTTTTTTTTTTAAACACAGGTAAACAATCTAAGTGAATGTGAAATATTATAGTTGCTCTGCTGCTGCTGCTGCTGAGTCGCGTCAGTCGTGTCCAACTCTGTGCGACCCCATAGACAGCAGCCCACCAGGCTCCCCCGTCCCTGGGATTCTCCAGGCAGGAACACTGGAGTGGGTGGCCATTTCCTTCTCCAATGCATGAAAGTGAAAAGTGAAAGGGAAGTCGCTCAGTCGTGTCCGACTATTAGCGACCCCATGGACTGCAGCCTACCAGGCTCCGCCATCCGTGGGATTTTCCAGGCAAGAGTACTGGAGTGGGGTGCAATTGCCTTCTCCATTATAGTTGCTCAGCTGTGTTTAACTCTTTGCGACCTCATGGACTGTAGCCCACCAGGCTCCTCTGTCCATGAAATTTTCCAGGCAAGAATACTGGAGTGGGTTGTCATTCTCTTCTCCAGCGAATCTTCCCAACCCAGGGATCGAACCCAGGCCTCACTCATTGCAGGCATATTCTTTACCATCTGAGCCACCAGGGAAGCTCTAAATAATCTAAACTCGAGCCAAATGTGAGAGGTCATATAAATCACCTCTGATGCCTTTTTAGATTACACATGAAAATTGGCTTTATTTTTAACTTCTCACATGAATTTTCTATTGAAAAATTTACCTCCAACATCTGAACTAGCAAGAAAAGGTAGGCTTTACCTATTATTTCAGTGTTCCTGTCATATTCACCTTTGTTTCCCCTACATCCAGACCAGTGCCTAGCACACAGCAGGGGCTTGGCAAACAGCTGACCCAAGTGAAGAACTGAAATGTGTTCAAGGACTAACCTTCAAAAGCATTTCTTCATGTTGGGGATTATCAGAATCGTAGGATTCTCTGCGCAGTTTTTCCACATCTGCAATAAGGTTTCTGTAGCCAACAATTTGCAGAAGGCAAGCCTGAAGAGAGATTCCCAATCTAAGGTGTTAAAAAATAGAAGAAACACATATGAGGAAAAACACAACATATTCTTTGGCGTTTGTTCACTTGATGTATGTACAATAGGGCTTTTCATATTTATATAATATTTAGGAAATTGCTCAAATAGGATCTAATAGAAGCACAATTTTTAACTGAAACTCCACATGGACAACTGTGGAAGTTAGTTAAAATTTACCTCTCATTCCAGTCTTTTCTTAAGTCAAGTTGCAATAATATGGCTTAAAAACACGGGAGCTCTTTATGCAGGTGACTTGAAAGATGTAGAAAATACAAGTGGTCATAGTTTCTTAGGGATCTTTTTACTCCCTTAGGTAGATATATCAGAAACTCTTCAGAAGGGTGTGTGTGGGCAACTATTAGTGTGAGAGAAAGAAATCATCCCAGGGGCTTAGGGGTAAGAGAAATTTCAAAACAAATGAAAACAACAAAAATTAAAACACTTCTGCTTGCAAGCACCCCTGACAGATAAGGCAATGCTAAGAGAAAGAACTCACTACTTTACTTATCCCATTCCATTAAAACCACTCTACTTGTCTGAATGCTTTTTCTTATGCTGAAACCAAATGTGCTTTATTACAAAATGGTTCAAATGCTGTTCTCAGAGAAAATTTCTTTCCACATTTCCCTGCCATGTCTATTAATTTTAAGATGAATTCTTTCTTCCAGTCTCATCTCCAGGGTCTTATCTCAAATCCCCACTTTGCAGTTCCTTCTCATGGGACATGGTTTTCAGATGTTTTACTATCTTGCTCAGACTTCTCTGAATGTACAGTTTGTTTGATTACCAGTCCCCTTAAAACATATCACTGGAAAAAAAATGAATCTGGCAAGCATGACACAGAGATGATCATTATTTCCTGTGATCTGAATGCTGTTTTTCTCTCTTATAACACAAAATGTAAAATAGAGTCTCCTTAAGCAGTCAAATAACATTACGAGTTCATTAAACAGGTGACTAAATAATCACCAAGATCCTGTTTTTCTATAAATTACTGTTACATAATAAATTACCCTCCTGTACTCATTTGATGGCTGCTAGTTTCCTTATAGTCATTCAACTTTGTGATTCAACAATAGCAATTTCATATGACTCAAGCCAAGAATTACTGTTCAATATACTCTGACTTCTAATTCACTCACTAAATTTAAACATTTTTTGTTGGAATGGGGGGGGTCATCATAATCACAATGACAGTGTCATAACCATCTTTTTGAGAGGGAAGAGCTATACAGAGTTTAACTCAAAGTTGACGGCAATAGAAAATCTTATTTTAGGACTGTATGTTTATTTCAAACATAAAGGGCAGTGTCAGATAACCCAGAACACTAAACTTATATAAAATTGAATGTTCAATTTAGAAAAGAAAAGCTGAATCTGATATTTAAACTTAGGAAAAAGACACAGTGGTACTCATCATGCAGAAAATCAACAGAGGACAGAGAAGAGAGTTAATTTGGAGGAAAGAGGAGAGTGCGAAAAATAAAAAAAAAAAACAAGGGAGCCAATTCAATTTTACAGTAGTAATTCTTACTACCACCATAAGTGGCACTTGAAAAAATGTATAAAACAAAGTAAGGTTAATAGTAGTGATGGCTTGATAGATTACATGGTATTTCTCCCAGCTCTATTTCTTGATTTTTTTTCCATAAAATTTTTAATTCTTTAAAGATCACATCTTATCAATGTCAAACTGGAAAAACAAAACTAAAATTCATATTTGGCTGTAAAATACAATCTATTGGGTCAGGGTCTAACCCTAACCCTAAACCCTAACCCTAAACCCTAACCCTAATTTCTGCATTGTTGAAATTTGCCATTTGATATTGGAATACAGTCTTAAATAAATGTGGCCATGTTATACATTATTTTAATGCACATTTCTTGCTTTGTGTTTTTTGCTAATGGCTTATTAGATGCTGTTTATTTTATATTTATTTGAGACTGTGGAAATGATGTTTAGGCAAAAAGCAAATCTGAACAATTTTCTCATTTGAGTTTAAATGGACTGTAAAGCAATGGAGACAACTCACAATATCAACAATGCATTTGGCCCAGGAACTGCTAATGAACATACAGTGCAGTGGTGGTTCAAGAAGTTTTGCAAAGAAGATGAGAGCCTTGGAAGTGAGGAGCGCAATGGTCAGTCATTGGAAGCTGACAATGACCAATTGAGAGCCATCGTCGAAGCTGACCCTTTTAACACAAGAAGTTGGCAAAGAACTCAACGTCAACCATTTTATGGTCATTCAGCATTTGAAGCAAATTGGAAAGGTGAATAAGCTGTATAAGCGGGTACCTCATGAACTGACCGAAAATCAAAAATTGTCGTTTTAAAATGTTTTATTCTATGTAACAACAACAAAGCTTTTCTTGATTGGATTGTGACATGCGAAGGAAGTGGATTTTATATGACAACTGGCGACAACCAGCTCAGTGGCTGGACCAAGAAGAAGCTACAAAGCACTTCTCACAGGCAAACTTGAATGAAAAAAAGGTCATGATCACTGTTCAGTGGTCTGCTGCTGATCTGATCCATTACAGCTTTCTGAATCCCGGCGAAACCATTACATCTGAGAAGTATGCTCAGCAAATTGAAGATCTGCACCGAAAATCGCAATGCCTGCAACCAGCACTGGCCAACAGAAAGGGCCCAATTCTCCAGGACAATGCCCAACCACATGTTGCACAACCAAGACTTCAAAAGTTGAACAAACTGAGCTATAAAGTTGTGCTTATCCACTATGTTCACCTGACCTCTCAAAGTACAACTATTACTTTTTCAAGCAACTCAACAACTTTTTGCAAGGAAAACGCTTCTACAATCAGCGGGAGGCAGAAAATGCTTTCCGAGGGTTTGTCAAATCCGAAAGCATGGGTTTTTATGATACAGGAATAAACAAACATTTTTCATTGGCAAAAATGTGTTGATTGTAATGGTTCCTATTTTGATTAATGAAAATGTGTTTGAGCCCAGTTATAATGATTTAAAATTCATGGTCCAAAACCGCAATTAAATACTACCTATAAAAGTTTTTTCTTCCTAAAGGAAATCAAAAGAATAGATGGTAAGGAAACACTTCTGAATGAAATATATAACTTTCATAAAAGAGACAGAAAAGATTTGCTATTAAATCTAACCCAATCTCTAAGTATGATTATAGGTCTAATATATCTCTCATGCCTAACTTAAATTAACTTAAATTAAGATTACTCATGTAATCTTAAATTTTAAATGAATTGCATTCTTACCACCGTTTCAGAGAAATAAGTCAGTAGGTTTCAAAAAGACATTTACTATATAATTAAATCACATTTAATAAAGCTGAATAAGGGAAAGCAGCTAATTAGCTGAAGCATCTGCAGAAGAATGCTATGGATACCATGTGGAAATGGAGTTTTGTGATGAGCAATTAGCTAGTACCTGGAATCCCTCCAACATAAGAGACCTATGCTAAGTGTACTCTGAATGTAACATCTGAAGTTCTTAAGTATGCACATCTAAAAGACAGTTTGATTGTTACCTACCTAAACTGTATCTGAATGTATCTGCATTCAGAATTTATTCTACCCAATATCCTTAGACTAAAATTTTACAGAAAAATTCCTGTACCCAATGGAAAATATAAAGCTAATTTTAAATGTCATGTACATTGCCAAATGCATTTTAATACTTCCAAGATAAGACAACTAATGACAAAATTCTAAAGTCTTCATATAAAAGTCATCTCTCCTCCCACACATGTCTGTCTTCTTCACAAGCAGGTAATAACTGTCTCCAAGATTAACAGCCTGTCATGAACTGAAGAAATATTCTTCATAGAGCAGAGTCAGCTCAGGCACATTTACAATTTGTACATTTACTGTTAATGTAAAACAGAGGCAGCATATGGAGTGACTTGATGAATGGGCTCCCTTTATTTCCTCTTCTGATATCAAGGGTGTCTATCAGATTTCTTACATTCATTGCATCTCAAAGCATAAACATAAATCACATCTGAATTACAAAGTTGCTGCTATTTACAGATATGAAAAAGGCATCTTTTTTCTTTATTTTTCACCTGAAAGTCAAAACATGCAGATAATTATCTGGGGCAGAGAAAGGAGAGAGAGAGAGAGAGAGAGAAAGCCTGTGTGAGAAAGTATTTAGAAACAGAATATTTAGAAATACTAAGTATGTGGCATATGACTTGTTTTATATTTATAACATAATGAACATATTCTTACTGTGGATTTATGTCAGGGTTAATTTTTTTCAGTTCCATGATGTCGTCTATAGTTTTTTCAATAGCATCAGGATGAACACTCACTGAAGTCTGTAATAGCTAGAAAACAAGTTTAAATCAGTTCCCTTGTTATGAACACTAGTATCTAAAGTGGGGTCTAATTAAATTGGGGCTTCAAATATTTGTTTAAAGCTTAAAAAGAAAAATTCATGTAGTCTTTAAATTCTAGTAAATTTGGTATTTTTCTGAATAAGGTAATAAACATAAAACAAAAATACATAAGCTTGTTTTTTTTACCACTTTCATCTGTTTCAAGTTACTCACATAGAAATATTATATTTTCTTTTTCTCACTGAACACACATGGTTTCCATCGTTAATGAGTATATGTCTATGACTGTATGAAGTACATGGGAAATACAGTCTTAAGGATGTCAAAGTTACATATTCAAGAATCTTAAGAAACAAATTTTTCTTTCTTATGTGGATGCTTAACTATGTGCTATAAATGCTAGCAATAGTGGCTTGGAAAATCTTGAGTATAAAGTTAAATGATTTGGATATTGAGGAACTAGCAGAGAGATAACACTTCTCTTCTTTCCATGGAATATTTATGATTTGGAATGAGATATAAAAAGGGATGAATTCAACAATGAAGTAATATGTGCAGCATAAATCTGTCTGGAAATTCATGAGTGCCTGCTTTTAGATAAAAAGCACAGCCTGGGGCTGGTGCACTGGGACCAGAGGGATGGTATTTTTGACCCAGAGGGATGGTATGAGGAGGGGGAGGGAGGAGGGTTTGGGATGGGGAGTACGTGTATACCTGTGGCAGATTCATTTTGATACATGGCAAAACCGATACAATATTGTAAAGTTAAATAAAATAAAATTAAATTAAAAAAAAAAGCACAGTGGTTTGTGATGGGAAAAAATTCTTTCCACTCAGTTTGCCTTAGAATACATGTGCTTAGTCGCTCAGTTGTGTCCACCTCTTTGTGACCGCATGGACTGCAGCCTGCCAGGCTCCTCTGTCCATGGGATTTCCCAGGCAAGAATACTGGAGGGGGTTGCCATTTATTTCTCCAGGGAATATTCCTGACCCAGGGATTGAACCTGGGTCTCCTGGGTTGCAGGCAGACTCTCTACCATCTGAGCCATCAGGGAAGCCCATAGCCAGAGGTATATTTTGTTTCTTAAAATTTTTACTTTGGGATGATTGGACGTAAGCCTCCAAGTGAGAAGTTGCTGAAAAATACAGAAAAAATTTTACTTACCTTACTTTTTGAATCTCTCAGTGATGTTTCTGGAAAAGAGATAATTTTAAAAGCTATTCAAATATTATCTTTTACAAGTGGTTTACAATTATTGTACTGAAATATAACACTGTATCCTCAATTACAGAAAGCCTACATTTTGCTTACTTCTTTGTTTCATGCTTACCAATTTTCATGGTTCTAGAAGCTCCAGGCTTGGTATTATAACAGATTCGTTGCAGTTCACATCTTCCAGTGAGTTTTCTCATCACAAATTTCAGGCAACGCCACAAAAATTTACAATAAAAATACAGGCACACCTGGATCAGCATTCTGTCAAAAATAAAAGATAGCACTCTTCCAACAGAAGTCTGGAAGAGAATAGAAAGCAGCCACCACCAGCAAGCAACAAGCCCAGAAGAAAACCAACCATTAGACTTCTTGCGTTCACAAGCGTATTTCATTATTTCAATCCCATGTTACTTTATTTGAGGTAGCTACAAAATCCATCATCAGGAGTGAAGCCCTAGGTGTGTAAGGACATACCTACTATGACAGCAAGCTCCAGAATGCCTATTCTAGTAAATTTGATACACCAACAGAGAGTGAAGCATGGGAATCCTTTCTTTTCCTACCTTTGCCTAAAAATATTTTTAAAACATATCAGTACCTCGAATACAGAATCCTTGTGTTTTAGAAGCTGTCTCTCCTATAGCCATGGAGAAAAACATGCTATAGTAACTCCCATCTTCTGCCTCCATGAACAGCTTCTCAGCTCACCCTAGTAAATTTCTAGCTTTTCCTTGGTGCCTTTTTTGGCTGCTGTTTATTTCTTCACTTGCTCCCATTTTCCTCCTTTCCTCTGCTTTTGTTTTGGTACTATTGTCCTCTTTGAGGCTCGATTGTGTGGCCACCTGTCTTTTCTGCTGACCAATCCCAATACTTCTTGGATGTGCCAGAATGCCTCATCAGCTCACTGTTGACCTTTGGTTCTCCAACATTCTCTGATTTAAACTTTTCAAAATCTCTCCCTTTTGACAAGTTTGTTCCTGGCTCCTGCTAAACAAAGTTTTCTTCATTGCACCACCCTATCTCACTCCAATAAAGTATTGGAACTATATTTTTTTGGACAAACTATAAAGTATATTGTCACCAATCATGTACTATCCACAATGTCTCTGGCACATGTGAACTTGCGTTTTATGCCAACTTTTAGTTTTTAATATGAGTCTACATATTTAATATGTGAATCCACATATTTACATATTTAATATGTAAGTTCATATATTTAGTTTTTAATATGTCTACTACTTCCAGATATTGTTCAGAGTCTCAAATGACTCAGGCTATGGAGGTAAAGATTTATTATCCAGGAACTTATATTCAACTCATCTTCTTTGAATACTAGAGTTTCCCTAGAAGGTAGAGTTATTTTCCTAGAAGGCAAAATTATTTATAATACTTCTTATTGGTGTCATTTCTAAAAGATATTTTTCCCACATGTTCACTAATTTCCTCCAATTCTAACATAAGGTGATCCAGGGTCATTCAGATGAATTAGTGTAGTTAATTAATTAATTAGTGTAGTTAAGCCTCAGTGATGTGATGAATCCCTGATTTGAACAAACACCTTAATTGTGTTCCTTTGTTCAGCTGCTCTGGATCCAATACCTTAAACAGCCTAAGTTAAAAACAACAATTCCAACAAACTAACTTGTACAAAAGCATGAAGTTTATATCATATAAATGCAAAGGGAACAGAGGAAACATATAAGTAACCAAAACTGCTACACTAAAATATGAGAGAACCCTTTGTAGATAAAAAAACTGGATTCTAGAGTACCTAATAACATAAAATATCCAAAGAACATGTATGGAATAATATATCTTTTCTTATAATAGATAAAACAAAAAAAATTAATGATGATATACAAACAAGGAGAAAAAGATTGGCAGGATATACAACAAAAAGGTTAACAGAGGTTTGTCTGGGTAATCGAATTATGAGTAATTTTTACTTGCTTTTCTGGTTAAGTAATTTTCTTTTTTAATATGTATACATTATTTTAAGAAAAAAGAAAGTTATAACAGTGATCACCAAAAATCATTACAAACAAGTACATATGAAATTTCTATATGAAGTCAGATTCTACTGAAAGACAAAAAAAATGAATTTATTGTGTTGTGAAGTCTGCAATTCAACTGTTTTAGTCAAATATGTTCTAAGATCTGTTAAGATTTAGATTACCAGCTTCTAAAAAACATAGCCCTGAAAATAATTAATGGAACATTTTAATTAGATGAGTAAGAAATTATATAAAACTTCAACTTGCTCTATTGAAAAAATTTTCTATTTTTTCAATTGGATAGCTATGACAGAAGAAAAGATTGAGCAATATCCTTATTAACTGGTTATCAGCCAAATGGTAATGATATTAATAACTGGTTGGCATTAATCCTTTTACTAAGTCAAACATAAAGCTTTCCATGATATTTGCCCTTATGGTACCCATATGCAACTTCCTATAAAGTCTGTCTAGCATGTGGGCCGGCTACTCAGATGAAGCCTCTTTTAAGTCTATATGTTGCTGCTGCTGCTAAGTCACTTCAGTCATGTTCGACTCTGTGTGACCCCATAGACGGCAGCCCACCAGGCTCCCCCATCCCTGGGATTCTCCAGGCAAGAAAAATGGAGTGGGTTGCCATTTCCTTCTCCAATGGATGAATGTGAAAAGTGAAAGGTAAGTCGCTCAGTCGTGTCCGACTCTCAGCGACCCCATGGACTGCAGTCTACCAGGCTCCTCAGTCCAAGGGATTTTCCAGGCAGGACTGCATAATAATCAGGTTCTTGTAGTACTAAATCTGCCTAGAGAGAAGGTTCTAATTACTGTTTAAGGAATATCTTTGTATTCACCCTACTTAGGTACAAGCCAATTAAGTTAAACTGCAGAAAATTTCCCCCATGCGAATTCTTCATCAGATCTATACAAAGATGTGGCTTGATACCTAGAGGTGTCCTTCTAGGTGGCAGGAAGCAGTCAGATGTAGAGTGGCTTATAGCCCATCTATGATTTCTCCCACTGGCATCCTTGTATATGAGAAGAAAATGCTTGGGGAATTATTTTGCATCAGACAGTCTTACACAAAAGGAGAGAAAAGATATCATGTTCTATGCATTTCTTTTTTCAGTTCCCCTGAGGATATTCACACTGTCAAAGACAACAAAATCTGGTGGAAACCCACAATGAGGGGTTAAAGATGATGCCTCATTTCTTAGGGCTCACTGCTCTGTAAAGTACATCACAACTCTCTCATATAATCACAGGAAGAATATCACAAATCATGAAAGAGAAATGCTCCTTTCAGTTGTGAAAGTGTTAGTCACTCAGTTGTGTCTGACTCTGTGACTACACGGCTGTAGTCTGTCAGACTCCTCTGTCCTTTAATTCTTCAGGCAAGAATACTGGAGTAGGTATCCATTCCCTTCTCCAGGGGGTCTTCCATATCCAGAGATTGAACCTGGGTCTCCTGCATTACAGGCACTGACTTTTACACACTGCTTTCTTACCCTTATATAATTTCTGGGCCGAGAGTCCAATTATGCTATTATCAATACTATCCAGGATATATTTTGATTTTTTTCCCCTTGTTTTTCTAATCAGCCAACATGCCCACAAATATTTCATTAAGCAACCAGCTTGTTATGGTAGGAACTGTACTTTCTTTCTATGTAAGGTATTTTCCAGCCAATCATCAGATCAAACCATGTTTTGCCAGATACTATTTATTTTGCATTTAGATCATAAACCTAAGGCATGGTCAGAGTAGGAAACATCAGTGCTACCTCTTAATTTGGAAGCCTTATTTTGATGAGAACAAGTATCCAAGTTGCTTCCTCATGAAAAGACCAGATCAGCAAAACCTCCATATGAGCACCTCAGAATGGCTGTTCCTCATCATCAAATGCCACCTACCAGGAGATCACTCCTTAAATGTTTGAATCTATTTAAGTGCATTAATTGTTTGAATGTATTTAAGTGCATTAATTGTAAAGTTTGTGGAAAAACTGCTTAAGGTCCAGAGAACAATAAAAACGATTAAATATTTGGGAAGAATGTTAAAGTGGTTTGTCACGTTTAACCTGAAAAGGAAGAAATTAAGAAGTAGATCTTTAAATGCTCTTAAGCTAATCAGTAGTTGGTTTAGGAAAAAAGAAAGAAAGGAAGGAGGGAGAAAAGGAGAAAGGTCTGTTCCTTTCCATTCTGTGTTTAGGAATAGCAACTTTTGGATTTATAGCACTTTTCCTTCTTTTATCTCCTTTCTGATCGCATGCTTGGAGTGAAGGCATCTCACATATACCTGTGTGGCAGATTCCATTTGCTTTCTTTAATCCTATCCTTCTGTTCCTATTCTTAGAAGAATTACTGCCATATACTCTTTACCACCTGAACCCTATGTTCATAGGGTTTAAAGAGCAGCTTGTTTTGTTATCTCCTAACTTGAGTCATCAAACCAACAGTCTTAGTTTTATTTAGGAAAATAGTTTGCTTTTATTCTTCATAACACTATCCTTAGTTTTCTTAGTTCTTATGGAAGATTCTCAAATCACTACTATAAAGATCTGCTATATTGTATAGGAACTTGACAATCAAATTCTCAAGACTAAAAAAAGAAAATGCTGTCACATCTCCTGTTCTTTTATTATGTGTGTGCTTTTTTGTGTCTTTGCTTGTTTGCCACGCTGCATGGCTTGCTGGATCATAGTTCTCTGCCCAGGGATTGAACCAAGGCCCACACTGAAAGCACAGAGTCCTAACAACTGGACTGTCAGGGAATTCCCACCATCTCCTGTTTTTAACAACTATATGTACAGATAGCAGGTTTTTTGTGTTTGTTTCTCCTTTTTCAATCACAGCTTCTTGATCATGTTCCAAAAGGAACTACTGCAGTTTCAAAGATGAATGCCTTGCTTAAGCACTGGAAGAATCTGATTTAACATAAGAGCTACTTACACAGTCTTATACAGTTACTTATACAGGGCCCAGGGTTCATGTCCCTGTCCAGGAGCAAAAAATGAATAAATAAACAAGAGCTACTTACGCCATGTTCCATTTCCAACATTTTCTATTACTGTTATTTACTAATATGCTGCAGAGTGAAGTTTATGGCTGAATTCACAGCAATGTCCTTCCATAAGGCAAAAATGATCACTTTTATCATTTAACATTCATCCTCTAGTTTGCACAAGAATAGCCACTCAATGTAAATTATTCAAAATGAATCATATCTCTACCAAATAAAAGTGAGCTCCTGTCTTGTGCGTCTTTGTTAGAGGAATCCATTCAGCAGTGATAAGGCCTCTAAAACAGGAGACGTACCTAGGACCCTGCAGTCTCCTGCTCATGGGGTGGGGGTGTGGGTACCTGTACACTAGTCCATCATCTTAAATTTGTGATTCTGACATCTTCTTTTGAAACAGGAAGAGAAAAGTAGCTTATTTTGAACAGTTTCAATGAATTTGCTACTGAAAGTTAATTCTTGCTTGAAGGAATCCTATAATAAACAAGAAATACACTACTGGTGAGGAAAGACACATACAAAAGAATCACAATTCTTGGATCAAAACAACTTTCTTAAACGAAATACTTTTCATCTGAATGGCCATAAAGAACAGCAGACTACTGAATGTTTCCAACATCATATGTACTTTCTGAAATGACATTTTAAAAATTTGTAGTTGCTCTATTGAAGTTCCATTAGGAGCACTGGCAGTCAGTTGGAAATTAACTCATTAACAGGTATTTGGCCTAGTAAATGGGCCCTTCTAAATAATGAGAATCCATAGGAAAAGAGGCTCTGGAGGACTTGATACATGGATGAGAAATGTGAAATCATACAAATAAACCATTTGTGGGCCTCTAGAGAAACAAGATTATCTCCCTCACATTGAGCAGCAGTGAGGCAGTGTGCAGCCCCTTGTATGGAATTCCATCATTTTTTTTTTTTTTTTTTTTGGCCTTGTGGTATGTGGGATCTTAATTCCCTGACCAGGGATGGAACCTGCATGCCCTGAAGTAGAAGCACAGCGTCCTAGCCACTGGACCAGCAAGGAAGTCCCTTCCCAGCTCTTTTCCATCATTCTTTATCTGAAAAGACATGCTGCCTTCTAAAATTAGTGGGTATAAATCTATCATGGATAGACATTATTCCAAATGCTATTGCTATAGTAAAGGGCACTATTTTTTAATTCCAGGGACATTTTATATGAGGGATTAGGGAGCAATAGATGACTGTGGTACAACTGAAACAATAAATTAATGGTTTATTCTTTTCCTTTCAAAGAAAAGAGACATAAGCTTCTCTTAAATTGCTAATGAGATCACTATTCAATTAAAAACAATGTTAAATCCATCCATTTTACAAGATTTATTTTTAAAATTCAGATTTTTATTCTATTTGGACAACATACTTACCAGTTTATTTATAAGGGAATCAGCAAACACATTATGCTTTGACATTTAGGAAGCATTTAGACAAGGGAACTGACCCAGATGGCAGAGTAGGAAGACTGTTTGCTCACCTCCTTCCATGGCACACCAAACTTCTATTTACAGAGCAACAGTTGATAATAAAGACCAGAAGACTAGCAGAAAAGATCTTCTACAACTCAAGATATAAAGAAGGAACCACAACAAGACAGGTAGGAGGGGTGGAGATGAGGCACAGTCAGACCCCTGGGTAAGTGACCCGCAAATGAGAGAACAATCACAACTGCAGAGGGTCTCCACAAGGAGCAAAGGGGTCAAGCCCAACATTAGACTCCCCAGTCTGGGGATCCTGCACTAGGAAGATGAGTCACCAAAAGGTTAAGGTCTGACGGCCGGTCAGGGGACCCGGAGAGCTGTAGGGAAAAAGACCTCACTGTTAAAGGACGCACACAAAATCTCACGGGGCTTCCCTGGTGGCTCAGTGGTAAAGAATCCACCTGTTAATGCAGGACATGCCGGTTTGATTTCTAGGTCAGGAAGATCTCCAAGAAGAAAATGGCAATCAGTCCAGTATTCTTGCCTGGAAATTCCCATGGACAGAGGAGCCTGGTAGGTTACAGTCCATGGAATCCCAAAGAGTCAGACATGACTGAGTGACTCGACAACAACACAAAATCTCACACGTTCTGGCAACCAGGGCAGAAGCAGGCATTTGAAAGGAGCCTGGGTCAGATCTACCTGCTGATCTTGGAGAGCCTTTTGGAGAGGCAGGAGGCAACTGGAGCTCACCCTGGGGACACAGACACTGGCAGCAGCCATCGTGGGGAGTGTGTCTTACCATAGGGACATTTGTGCCGGCAAATGCCATTTTAGAATCCTCCCTGGAACTTATTAGCTCTGGGACTTGGCCCTACCCACTGGCCTGTCAGCACCAGTACTGGGATGCCTTAGGCTAACCAACCAGCTGGGTAGGAACACAGTCCCATCTACCAACAGGACTACTGCCTTAAGACCCCCTGCCCACCAGAGGGCCCAGGACCTGGCCCCACACACCAGGGCACCGTGGCACTAGCCCTTGGACCCTAGGGCCTCAGCCCTACCCACCAGCACGCTGACACCAGCTCCAGGACCCCAGGCCCTACAGCCTGAGACCCCAGGACCAGGGCTCACCCACTAGGAGACAGACATCACTTCCAGGACCACAGCAGTACCCCCACAGCCTAACATGTCACAACCCAGCCTATCCAACAGCAGGCCAACACCAGTTCTAAGACCTCTCAGCCAGGCACCCTAGGATCCAGCCCCTAGATCACTAGTGGGCTGATACAAGCTTTGGGACACCCCAGACCCTGCAGCCAGCTCTGTCACGAGTTGGCCTCACCCAGCAACACACAGACACCACCCTACATCAGCTCCAGGACCCCCAGGGCTGTGCAGCCGGAGAACCCAGAACCTGACTCTGCCTACCCCAGGCTGATAGGATACCAGTTCTAAGAACATTTTGGACCCCTCAGCCAGTCATTGTGGGATCCAGCCCCACTCACCAATGAGCTGAAACTATTTGGGGACACTCCAGGCCATGCAATGGGCCATGTAATGAACAGGTTCTGGCCATCAGCAGGCCAACATTTGATCAAAGACACCCAGCCCCACAAACACTTGTCCTGGATCCCAGGTCAACCCACAAGAGGGCCAACAGTAGCCTCTGGAATCCCCAAAGTGCTATACCGAGCTGTCTTGTGACCCATCCCTGCCACCAGCTGCCAGCAGCTTCTGCACAAAGCAGGCTTTGCAACCAACTAACCAAAGCAGGGGTAGGGGTGAGGGCTGAGAACAGCCATGCCTACCAGACCATCTACAGTATTCAGCCCACTACAGTATAAGGTTGGAGAAGGAAATGACAACCCACAGTATAAGGTTGGAGAAGGAAATGACAACCCACTCCAGTACTCTTGCCTGGAAAATTCCATGGACGGAGGAGCCTGGTAGGCTACAGTTCTTGGGGTCGCAAAGAGTTGGACACAACTGAGCGACTTCACTTTCTTTCTTTCTGTAGTTCCTTTTGGGGAAGGAAATGGCAACCCACTCCAGTGTTCTTGCCTGGAGAATTCTATGGACGGAGAGGCCTGGTGGGCTACAGTCTGTGGGGTCGCACAGAGTCGGACACGACTAAGCAACTAACACACACACAGTAGAAGGATGCGTGTAGTCCACATAGGGGGCACCCCAAGAGCACCGAGCTCTGGTGATAAGAGGTGAGTTTACTGCTAGGATACATAAGATATCGCCTATGCAAGACCACTTCTCCAAGGTCAGAAAACAAACCTTCCAAATACATAGAAATAAAAACAGCAGAAACTGGAGCCTATTATACAGGGTGAAGTAAGCCAGAAAGAAAAACACCAATACAGTATACTGCTACTGCTAAGTCACTTCAGTCATGTCCGACTGTGCGACCCCATAGACGGCAGGCCATCAGGCTCCCTCGTCCCTGGGATTCTCCAGACAAGAACACTGGAGTGGGTTGCCATTTCCTTCTCCAATGCATGAAAGTGAAAAGTGAAAGTATACTAACATATATGGAATTTAGAGGGATGGTAACGATAACCCTGTATGCAAGACAGCAAAAGAGACACAGATGTATAGAACAGTCTTTTGGACTCTGTGGGAGAGGGCGAGGGAGGGATGATTTGGGAGAATGGCACTGAAACATGTGTATATTATCATAAGTGAAACGAATGAGACAGGGTGCTCAGGGCTGGTACACTGGGATGACCCAGAGGCATGGGATGGGGAGGGAGATGGGAGGGGGTTCAGGATGGGGAACATGAAGTACACCTGTAGCAGATTCATATATGGCAAAACCAATACAATACTGTAAAGTAATTAGCCTTCAATTAAAACAAATAAATTTATGTTAAAAAATAAAAACAGCAAATCAGGCAAAATGAGATTACAGAGAAATATTTTACAAAGGAACAAGATAAAACCCCAGAAGAACTAGGTGAAGTAGAGATAGACAATCTACCTGAGAAAGAGGTAAAGTTAATGACTTTAAAGGTGTTCAAAGAACTTGGCAGAAAATTGGATGAACAGAGTAAGAAATTAGAATTTTTTAATAAAGATTTAGAAAATACTAAGAAGAAACAAACAGAGGTGAAGAATACAATAATTGAAATAAGAAATACTCTAGAAAGAATCAACAGTAGCTTAGATAAAGGCAGAAGGCAATGGCAGCCCACTCCAGTACTCTTGCCTGGGAAATCGCATGGACAGAGGAGCCTGCGAGGCTACAGTCCATGGGGTCTCGAAGAGTTGGACATGACTGAGCGACTTCACTTTCACTTTTCACTTTCACCCATTGGAGAAGGAAATGGCAACCCACTCCATTATTCTTGCCTGGAGAATCCCAGGGACGGGAGCCTGGTGGGCTGCTGTCTATGGGGTCGCACAGAGTCAGACATGACTGAAGTGACTTAGCAGCAGCAGCAGCAGCTTAGATGAAACATAGGAACAGATCAGTGAGCTGGAAACACAGTAGAGGAAATCACTGAAGCTAAACAGAGAAGAAAAACAAATGAGGCCAGTTTAAGAGATCTCTGCGACCACATCAAGTATACTAACATTCACATATATGGGTTCCAGAAAGAGAAAAGAGAGAAAGGGACAGAGAGAGACAAGAGAGAAAGGGACAGAGAATATATCTGAAGACATAAGAGTTGAAAACGTCCCTAACCTGGGAAAGGAAACAGACAGGGCAGGAGAACTAATATTGCAGGTTCAAAAAACATGTCATGGCAAGCTCTGATGAGATCACCTATAGGAAACTGCCTAGAAAACTATTCAGGTTAACATATTTCAACAAGAGTATGGATACTTTGTTTTAATACAGGAAACAAAATAATTTGAAATACATATGTGTAAACGTGTACCTCTGTATGGGTCTATATATAATATATATACATATATATATATATATATATATATATATATATATATATATATATATGGTATGTATGTATGTGTCCTAAAAAAAAGGAGAAAACTATGGCTAGAAGTACCAGTCTACAATGAGAGAGGTATTCAGATGCACCATAAATCTATCATTTTTTCAGGACTTTGCTTCAACATCCAAAAAATAAGCTCAGTTAAAGTCTCAAGCAGAGAAGGCAATGGCAACCCACTCTAGTACTCTTGCCTGGAAAATCCCATGGACAGAGGAGCCTGGTAGGCTGCAGCCCATGGGGTTGCTAAGAGTCGGGCATGACTGAGTGACTTCACTTTCACTTTTCACTTTCATGCATTGGAGAAGGAAATGGGAACCCATTCCAGTGTTCTTGCCTGAAGAATGAGCCTAGGACAGAGGAGCCTAGTGGGCTGCTGTCTGTGGGGTTGCACAGAGTCAGACATGACTGAAATGACTTAGCAGCAGCAGCAAAGTCTCAAGCGAGGTTAGTCAAATTCTGGAAGAACTACATGACCCTGCAACTTCAGCCCTTCAAAACCAGTGGAAATTAGTTGGTTCTGAATGGAAATGCTACCCAATTAAACAGGAAAGTGTCTGAAGTCTGAGTTCAAATCTAGCCTCAATATAACTATGAGCTGTGTGACTGTGCAGGAGCTACTCATAATGGAAGGAATGGACTAGATATCTGGCTCTAAGATAAAGTTAGACATATGTTACAAGGGAAAAAGATTTATTTTTTTTGTCTGACATCTTTTTCTTTAAGGGATTCCCTAGTGGCTCAAACAGTAAAGAATCCACCTGCAATGCAGGAGACTCAGGTTCGATACCAGTTGGGAAGATCCCCTGGAGAAGGAAATGGCAACCAACTCTAGCATTCTTGCTTGGAGAATTCCATGGACAGAGGAGCCTGGTGAGCTACAGTCCACGGTGTCACAAAAGAGTCGGACATGACTGAGTGACTAACTTTCACTTTCAGATTCATCTTTGTCTTTAAGGTCCATATTATTTCTTGGTAAAAGTGTTACCATGCTTCTGGGCTGTTTTATGCCATGCTTCCAAAGGTGCCCAAGAACTGTCCCCAAATTTATCTTTGCACTGACCCTAAACAGAATTTACCTCCAATAAACTTTGACCACATGATGCTTGTGGCAGCTGGTCAGACTTCCTTAGGCTTTGCTCATAGCACCTTCTCCATCTATTACATCCTCTATCTCTTTCCTTCAACATCAACTCAGTGAAGCCTTCCCTGAATATTCCTGTCACAAAATAGCTGCAGCATGCCACCAATCACATTCCTTCTTACATCTTAATTTTGTAAATGTGGCTTTATCTTATTACCAAGTGGTATGTTACTATAGAGAAGAGGCCACCTCATATTCACTTTTGTATCACCCAGAATGCCTCACAACAGATATACAGTAAGGGAGTAACATGATACAGATATTAAGAGAAAAAAACTTTGAAGTCAGATAGGCATGCATTCAATATCTGTGTGCTTTGCATGAGTTTTTTAAACTGTTAATAAACTTTTTGCCCCGTGCTATAAAGTGAAGTATTAATTCCTGTTTTACTATCGTTGTTATGAAGAGAAAATAAAAGTTAAAATGTGGCATAGTATTAGAATTATTAGTAGTACTAAATGTTACTAATGCAATCAGTGGATGAAGATATTAATCAAGTGTGAATGTCTTCTAAAACTCCATTTACAGATATTTTCATGAACTGGAAGCATGTATCTATTAATCATAGTAGGGAAATACTGTTTCTCCCTCTACTGTTTCACAGCCAGTACAAGTCTGCTCTATATCTCAGTTTCTCCCATAGAGGTTTGAGGTTGGCAGATGTTTTCATTTTCCTCTCTTCTGCTTAAGGAAGGAAAGTAAGCAGTAAGGTCCATGCCCAGAAACTGAGATCTTGAGGCTGAAAGAGTTGGAAGCAATTATATATATGGGCTGACTTCTAACATCCCCTTTATTAGAAAAATTCAAAATTAATAATGTTCCAGTGACCTTAAATGTATATAATCTCAATAACTAAATTCTAGTAAAGGGAAAGATCTTAATAAAAGTGTTGCTGCTGCTGCTGCTAAGCCACTTCAGTCGTGTTCAAGTCTGTGCGACCCCACAGACTGCAGCCCACCAGGCTCCCCCGTCCCCAGGATTCTCCAGGCAAGAACACTGGAGTGGGTTGCCATTTCCTTCTCCAATGCATGAAAGTGGAAAGTGAAAATGAAGTCGCTGGGAGTGTCCGACTCCCAGCGACCGAATGGACTGCAGCCTACCAGGCTCCTCCACCCATGGGATTCTCCAGGCAAGAGTACTGGTTAGGTCCTCTCTATTATAAACATCAATTGAATTGAAATTAATGAAATATATTAAATAAACTAAACTCTAAGCTTCAGTTCTATTTCAGACTCAAAAAGTGTCCCCTCTTTCTGATCACACATAGACACACTTTCTTCTCAGTTTTATCCCCTGTGATTTTTTAATGCAGATCATGGCTAAAGTCATATTGGGTAACTATGGAGTACTTATCCAATATCCCATATCTAATATCAATATCCATATCTAATGTCAACTTAAAACACCCTTCAGTTGGGTGTATTAATCCTATAGCATTTATTTCTAATATCTCATGTAATGTTTTTTCTATTCCCTTAAGCTTTGAGTAGTTACACCATTAACATACGTGATGGTAGCAGGTAGTCAGAGAGAAGAGCATCGGCTCCATGTACCTTAAATGTGGATTAAAACTCATTTTTTTTCCACACTTGATTTCTTTAAAATTAACTTCATTTCTTCTGAGGCTGTACATGACCTCAGAAATTGCTCATTCTAGAGTTATTCAGAAGTAGACAGATTAATCACTCTGTGGGCTTTTAAATGATGCTGATTCTCCTCAGTAAAAGACAACTCCTTTTTCTGCATAATATATTTGCTGAGCTCAGGAATTAACACATGATTTGTTCAAATTATATGTAACTTTCTCTTTGGTTCCAATGAAAAGATTGCCAAATTGTCCAGCATCTGTAGGAACGGACCACAGGGAACAGCAGGCAATCTACATTACCTGATAGGGCCTGTGATGCAGGATTCTTGCTCCTTGCCCTCTTATTCCTCCAGATCCCACAAACATTAACATATAATGAATACACACAAGTTATAACTTAAGAAGAATTAAAAACAAAAATTAAAAGTCAAAAGCAATAATCAACTAAGAAGAAATGATGATTGAGTTTTCTTTTGTTATTTCAAAACCAAGGACTAATGAGAAAATCCTCATTTCTTTCTCGATGTGTAGCTTATTATCCTAGCTTCAGTTTCAATGTTAAAGTAATGTTTATAAGACAAATGTGCCAAGTTAAAAGAGAACAATTTGTATCAGAACACATAACTTATAGGGATATGCCACTTCCATCACTCTTGGTGCTGCTCTGTGTGAAATTAGAGTAGTAGATTTTCCACTGTATCAGCTTTAAATCATCAAATACAAGTTAATATTAAAAATATAATATCTATACCTATGCAACTTAACCTAAACTAATAAAAACAAATGCTATTTCTCTTTAAATGGCTGGTTTTGAGGCCACTCAAGTTTTTTAAAACAAATAAAACATCGAAGAAGAAATTCAGTGGTTCAAGGCTTGGTACATGCTTCCACTACCACCCCTCCCCCTTTACAAAAGGAACTCCTAATCTTCAACCAATACTAAAGCTCTCTGTTAATATGATTCTACAACTAAAAAATACCACATTTATATTCAAGGGAGATTTATAGTTACTAATTTTTCATGAATGTGTAAACAGATAGGTTAATTGCCATGGCAACCAAAAATGTATGAGTTAAATACTTTGATGGTAAATGTCCCAATAATTTTTCAAATACTATCTTTTTACACATCTAAAATAAACAGGTTGAGGAATATTCTATACAACAAAATAAATGCTAGTGTATGTAAATAATTTAATTCTAACCTTCTGAGAGGTTTTCACAATTCTAAGATTGGATAAACACCAGTAGCCACACCAAAACAGTGAATTCCACATAAATGATTTAGGTGCTCCAGAAATAACAATGCAATGAAAACCAGCGGAAAAAGAAAATCTTAAATTGCATCTACTGAAAGAATTAAATCATTTCCTAAAAGAAATAAACCGACTAATTATTTTCTTAGAGGAAAATAGCCAGAACAAGGGATGAGAATATGAAATATAGGTAGGTCACCATCTTGCAGGAAAGAAACTCAATATTGGAGAAAGTGTGTTTTACTTTGTAATATTCAGGACAAAATTAACTTTATTTTGTTATATTTTAATTTAATGTAAAATTTCTGAGCATTTATAGAATTGTGAATGACAGTCAATACTCTTAAAAATAATTATGACCATATGTCCAACTAAATGGCATTCAAAACAAAACAAGATCATTCTAAAATACACAAACATATATTGCACCCTATACAGCATAATATTCAGGGAACCAAAAATTAATGCAGATTTCAGAGGCATCACTGAGGCAGGAAAAGCAAAAGCTTATAATATATATTTCCCCCCAAAATGAAGATTTGAAAGTGCTTGTATGGATTGGCCAGCCAACCAAAATCTATATTTAAGATTACTTTTTTCAAAGAAAATGATTCTATACAAATTATACTGATTCCTTGACTATTAATTCCTCAAACCTAAACCTTTGGGCTTTATAAACACAATGCATTGAAGTATACCTGTCCCATGCTTTTGTGCCTATATTCTTTTATAATCTCTTGTAATCTCCTACTTGTTAAGTGCTCTCTCTTCACATCAGTATGCATATAAAGTTAGCAGAAGGAACTCTATAGCCAAATTATTCTTAGCCAAAATACAATGCTATTTCATGCAATCCAAAGAGACTTGCTTATAGGATCACAAATGGTGAACAGAAATACTATACTAATTGTTAAAGAAGTCTCTCCATTTCATAGGGCTCATCCAGGAAACCATAAATACTCACCTCAGGAAGTGCTTCATTGTGACTATTTTGATTATCCAGATGTTATACAAACTGTTCTTAAGTAATTGTTTCCAAATTTGCCTTTGTCAAAGTAAATATAAACTGTGGGAAGAAATTAGATATATTTATTGTTAATGCGGCTAGAAAAATCAACCCCCAAATTTCTGCTAATCTTAGTAAGCAGATAAGGTGCTTTGTACCCCAAACTTTATCAACCGAACTGACCACAGAGCAATGTAATTCAATAGGTGGAGATTAAAGCTAAAGCCTTTTACTTTATAATTACAGTCTTTCAAGTCACTTGCTGGAGAAATTGTTAGTTTCATGAGCAATCTCTTCAATAGTAAACTTTTCATCTATTTTGGATACTGTTCCTATATCTTGAAGAACAGTATTTATATGAAAGATAAAAATGAAGAACCAATAAATTAACTATTCTGATTTCCAGATATCAGATCAGATCAGATCAGTCGCTCAGTCGTGTCCGACTCTTTGCAACCCCATGAACTGCAGCACACCAGGCCTCCCTGTCCATCACCAACTCCCGGAGGTCACTCAGACTCACACCCATCAAGTCAGTGATGCCATCCAGCCATCTCATCCTCTGTTGTCCCCTTCTCCTCCTGCCCTCAATCCCTCCCAGCATCAGAGTCTTCTCCAATGAGTCAACTCTTCGCATGAGGTGGCCAAAATACTGGAGTTTCAACTTTAGCATCATTCCTTCCAAAGAAATCCCTGGGCTGATCTCCTTCAGAATGGACTGGTTGGATCTTCTTGCAGTCCAAGGGACTCTCAAGAGTCTTCTCCAACACCACAGTTCAAAAGCATCAATTCTCTGGCGCTCAGCCTTCTTCACAGTCCAACTCTCACATCCATACATGACCACAGGAAAGACCATGGCCTTGACTAGGCGAACCTTTGTTGGCAAAGTGATGTCTCTGCTTTTGAATATGAAATCTAGGTTGGTCATAACTTTCCTTCTAAGGAGTAAGCGTCTTTTAATTTCATGGCTGCAGTCACTATCTGCAGTGATTTTGGAGCCCAGAAAAATAAAGTCTGACACTGTTTCCACTGTTTCTCCATCTATTTCCCATGTAGTGATGGGACCAGATGCCATGATCTTCATTTTCTGAATGTTGAGCTTTAAGCCAACCTTTTCACTCTCCACTTTCACTTTCATCAAGAGGCTTTTTAGCCCCTCTTCACTTTGTGCCATAAGAG
The DNA here is from genome assembly GCA_935064755.1 of Tragelaphus eurycerus. Classification (NCBI taxonomy): domain Eukaryota; kingdom Metazoa; phylum Chordata; class Mammalia; order Artiodactyla; family Bovidae; genus Tragelaphus; species Tragelaphus eurycerus. The sequence goes on along the minus strand of CAKXYN010000126.1, from coordinate 123,776 downwards.
TGGTGTCATCTGCATATCTGAGATATCAGATGGTCTTAAATCTGGCAGCCTCAACCTTTCAGAAGTATAACTCAAAAAAATAACTAGAAGCAACTGGTGATGTTTTTTAAGCTAAAAAAAAAAAAAAAAAAAAGCTGATAAAAAGCAAGTACTCCAAACAAATGAATAATATGTCCCTAACCCCATCTCTGGAGGGCACTCTAAATAAAATGCTGAAATTTTAAATATGTTTCATGCATGTCAGTTTACAACACACTTTCACAAAATCCACAATATCAAGGTAATAGTCTTCTTTCAACAAGGAAGAACACCAGCAGCTGCCTACAAAGCAGTAAATTGGGATGAGATATGAAGAAACAGACTAGAGAAGAGAGAGTGGCTGAGAGCAACAGCAGAATGAAGTTACCTCAATGAGAGATAGAAAAACAACACTAGAAGACGGTGGAGGAATAGGACAGGGAGACCACTTTCTCCCGCACAAATTCATCAAAAGAACATTTAAACGCTGAGTAAATTCCACAGAACAACTTCTGAATGCCGGCAGAGGACATCAGGCACCCAGAAAAGCAGCCCATTGTCTTCAAAAGGAGGTAGGAAAAATATAAAAGACAAAACAAAGAGACAAAAGAGGTAGGGACGGAGCTCTGTCCCGGGAAGGGAGTCTTAGAAAGAGAGAAGTTTCCAAACACCAGGAAACACTTTCACTGCTAAGTCTGTGGCGAGCCTTGGAAGCACAGAGGGCAACATAACAGGGAGGAAAATAAATAAATAAAACATACAGATAATGAACCCAATGGTAACTCCCCCAGCAGAGAAGTTGCGCAGACGCCTGCACCCACCACTAGCAAGCAGGGGCTGGGCAGGGAGGCGCGGGCTGCATTGCTTAGAGTAAGGACCGGGCCTGAATGCCCTTAGGGTAATCTGAATGAACTAACTTGGGCTAGCAAACCAGACTGTGGGATAGCTACCATACGAAAAGTCCTAACCTAAGACAGCACCAAGCCTGTGCACAGAACAAAGGACTGAACAGAACTAGCCAGCTGCAGACCATCCCCCTCCAGTGACAGGCAGCCAGAGCCAGAAGGAGGCAATCACAGCCCCAGAGAGACATTATCTACCAAACTGCAAGCAGGCTTCTTTGCTAACCAAGACTTCTTGGGGTTCTGGACAATCAACATCTGCCTGAGAAGGTGCACTGGTTGTACACCCAGAAAACCAAATGGCAGGGACAGAGGAGGCAATAGGTCACAGCGACTGCACTTGCCAAACACCTCATCACCTGAGCTGCTCGGACCTGGGAAGGGCACAAAATGCAGGCTCAACAGAGTCTGAGCCTCTGAGGACTACGCAAGTGCCTGAACCTCAGCGGCTTAGAACCTGGGAGGTGCCGGCCTCGGATGGCTCCCAGTAGAACAACCTACAACCTGAGCAGTGTGGGCAGGGAGGGCACACGTGCTATGAGTGGGGGCAGGCCCACTGTGGCTGAGACACTGTGAGCACACGCCAGTGTTATTTGTTTGCAGTGTCACTCCCTCCCCACAGCATGACTGAACAAGTAAGCCTAAAAAAGTATCCACCACCGCCCACCGCCCACCTTGTATTAGGGCGGACATCTGACACTGAAGAGACAAGCAAACAGAAGAAGCTAAAACAGAGGGAACCGCCTTGGAAGTAACAGTGCAAAAGCGGAACAATGGCACCCCACCCAGTATGCCAACCCATGGACGGAGGAGCTGCAAAAGATTAAAACTTTTCACTGTAGATTGAGTATCAACCTTGCCTGGACATAGGAAGCCGGGGGCTTCCGTCTGTGGGGTCGAAGCGAAAAAAAAAAAAGAAAGGGCAGACCTTGAGAAATATAAGGCCAGAACAAGGAATGATCCGAAAATGAACTACCCCACACTGCCCACACCACCACCAGAGAAAGTCCTAGATATATTTTGACTACTTTTATGAACATTCTTTTTTTAAAATTTTTTAAAATTTTAAATCCTCTATTATTCCTTTACTTTTCATTTGTATAACCTACTATTAATTGCAAAAAAAAGACTCTATTTTTAAAGCAAACTTCATATATATATATATTTATAATTTTTGTGACTTTGTCTTTTTTTTTTCTTCTTAATATTGTATTTTTCAAATTCCAACCTCTACTCTAGATGTTTAATCTTTGCTTTTTGGTCAGATCAGATCAGATCAGTCACTCAGTCGTGTCCAACTCTTTGCGACCCCATGAATTGCAGCATGCCAGGCCTCCCTGTCCATCACCAACTCCCGGAAGTCACTCAGACTCACGTCCATCGAGTCAGTGATGCCATCCAGCCATCTCATCCTCTGTCGTCCCCTTCTCCGCCTGCCCCCAATCCCTCCCAGCATCAGAGTCTTCTCCAATGAGTCAACTCTTTGCATGAGGTGGCCAAAATACTGAAGTTTCAGCTTTAGCATCATTCCTTCCAAAGAAATCCCAGGGCTGATCTCCTTCAGAATGGACTGGTTGGATCTCCTTGCAGTCCAAGGGACTCTCAAGAGTCTTCTCCAACACTACAGTTCAAAAGCATCAATTCTTCAGTGCTCAGCCTTCTTCACAGTCCAACTCTCACATCCATACATGACCACAGGAAAGACCATAGCCTTGACTAGATGAACCTTTGTTGGCAAAGTGATGTCTCTGCTTTTGAATATGCTATCTAGGTTGGTCATAACTTTCCTTCCAAGGAGCAAGCGTCTTTTAATTTCATGGCTGCAGTCACCATCTGCAGTGATTTTGGAGCCCAGAAAAATAAAGTCTGACACTGTTTCCACTGTTTTCCCATCTATTTGCCATGAATTGGTGGGACCAGATGCCATGATCTTCATTTTCTGAATGTTGAGCTTTAAGCCAACCTTTTCACTCTCCACTTTCACTTTCATCAAGAGGCTTTTGAGTTCCTCTTCACTTTCTGCCATAAGGGTGGTATCATCTGCATATCTGAGGTTATTGATATTTCTCCCGGCAATCTTGATTCCAGCTTGTGTTTCTTCCAGCCCAGCGTTTCTCATGATGTACTCTGCATATAAGTTAAACAAACAGGGTGACAATATACAGCCTTGACATACTCCTTTTCCTATTTGGAACCAATCTGTTGTTCCATGTCCAGTTCTAACTGTTGCTTCCTGACTTGCACACAGATTTCTCAAGAGGCAGGTAAGGTGGTCTGGTATTCCCATCTCTTTCAGAATTTTCCATAGTTTATTGTGATCTACACAGTCAAAGGCTTTGGCATAGTCAATAAAGCAGAAATAGATGTTTTTCTGGAACTCTCTTGCTTTTTCCATGATCCAGCAGATGTTGGCAATTTGATCTCTGGTTCCTCTGCCTTTTCTAAGACCAGCTTGAACATCAGGAAGTTCATGGTTCACATATTGCTGAAGCCTGGCTTGGAGAATTTTGAGCATTACTTTACTAGCGTGTGAGATGAGTGCAATTGTGCGGTAGTTTGAGCATTCTTTGGCATTGCCTTTCTTTGGGATTGGGATGAAAACTGACCTTTTCCAGTCCTGTGGCCACTGCTGAGTTTTCCAGATTTGCTGGCATATTGAGTGCAGCACTTTCACAGCATCATCTTTCAGGATTTGAAATAGCTCCACTGGAATTCCATCACCTCCACTAGCTTTGTGCGTAGTGATGCTTTCTAAGGCCCACTTGACTTCACATTCCAGGATGTCTGGCTCTAGGTCAGTGATCACACCATCATGATTATCTGGGTCGTAAGCTCTTTTTGTACAGTTCTTCTGTGTATTCTTGCCACCTCTTCTTAATATCGTCTGCCTCTGTGAGGTCCATACCATTTCTGTCCTTTATCGAGCCCATCTTTGCATGAAATATTCCTTTGGTACCTCTGATTTTCTTGAAAAGATCTCTAGTCTTTCCCATTCTATTGTTTTGCTCTATTTCTTTGCATTGATCACTGAAGAAGGCTTTCTTATCTCTTCTTGCTATTCTTTGGAACTCTGCATTCAGATGCTTATATCTTTCCTTTTCTCCTTGCTTCTCTTCTTTTCACAGCTATTTGCAAGGCCTCCCCAGACAGCCATTTTGCTTTTTTGCATTTCTTTTCCATGGGGATGGTTCTGATCCCTGTCTCCTGTACAATGTCCTGAACCTCATTCCATAGCTCATCAGGCACTCTATCTATCAGATCTAGGCCCTTAAATCTATATCTCACTTCCACTGTATAATCATAATGCATTTGATTTAGGTCATACCTGAATGGTCTAGTGGTTTTCCCTACATTCTTCAATTTCAGTCTGAATTTGGCAATAAGGAGTTCATGGTCTGAGCCACAATCAGCTCCTGGTCTTGTTTTTGCTGACTGTATAGAGCTTCTCCATCTTTGGCTGCAAAGAATATAATCAATCTGATTTTGGTGTTGACCATCTGGTGATGTCCATGTATAGAGTCTTCTCTTGTGTTGTTGGAAGAGGGTGTTTGTAATGACCAATGCATTTTCTTGGCAAAACTCTATTAGTCTTTTCCCTGCTTCATTCTGTATTCCAAAGCCAAATTTGCCTGTTACTTCAGGTGTTTCTATTTGTTATCAAATTTGTACCTTTAAGAACCCAATCTTCAGTACCCAACTTTACTCGGGAGTGAGATTACTGGCTTGACTGCTCTCTCCCCCTTTGGACTCTCCTTTTTCTCCACCAGGTCGCCTCTGTCTCCTCCCTCCCTCTTCTCGTCTCTACCCAACTCTGTGAATCACCAGTGTGTTCTGGACGGTGGAGAACACTTAGGGAACTGATTACTGGCTGGATCTGTCTCTCTCCTTTTCATTCCCCCCTTTTTGTCCTCCTGGCCACCTCTGTCTCCTTCCTCCCTCTCCTCGTCTCTGTATAACTCCGTGAACATCTCTGAGCAGTCCAGACTATGAAGAGCACATAAGGAAGTGATTACTGGCTAGCTTGCTCTCTCCTCTTTTGATTCCACCTCATCTCATTCGGATCACCTCTAACCGCCTCCTCCCTCTTCTTTTCTCCATGTAACTCTGTGAACCTCTCTGGGTGACCCTCAGTGTGGAGAAACTTTTCATCTTTAACCTAGATGCTTTATCAACTGTGCTGTATAGAAGGAGAAGTCTTGAGACTACTGTAAAAATAAGACTGAAAACCAGAAGCAGGAGGCTTAAATCCAAATCCTCAGAATACCAGCAAACTCCTGACTCCAGAGAACATTAATCGATAGGAGCTCATCGAACACCTCCATACTTACACTGAAACCAAGCACCACCCAACGGCAAACAAGTTTCAGAGCAAGACACACCACACAAATTCTCCAGCAACACAGGAACACAGCCCTGAGCTTCAATATACAGGCTGCCCAAAGTTACTCCAAAACCACTGACATCTCATAACTCATTACTGGACACTTCATTGCACTCCAGAGAGAAGAAATCCAGGTCCACCTACCAGAACACCGACACAAGCTTCCCTAAACAAGAAATCTTGACAAGCCACCCGTACAACCCTACCCACAGCGAGGAAACTCCACAATAAAGAGAACTCCACAAACTCCCAGAATACAGAATACAGAAAAGTCACCCCAAACTCAGCAATATAAACAAGATGAAGAGACAGAGGAATACCCAGCAGGTAAAGGAACAGGATAAATGCCCACCAAACCAAACAAAAGAGGAAGAGATAGGGAATCTACCTGATAAAGAATTCTGAAAAATGATAGTGAAAATGATCCAAAATCTTGAAATCAAAATGGAATCACAGAAAAATAACCTGGAGACAAGGATTGAGAAGATGCAAGAAAGGCTTAACAAGGACCTAGAAGAAATAAAAAAGAGTCAATATATAATGAACAATGCAATAAATGAGATAAAAAACACTCTGGAGGCAACAAATAGTAGAATAACAGAGGCAGAAGATAGGATTAGTGAAGCAGAAGATAGAATGGTAGAAATAAATGAATCAGAGAGGAAAAAAGAAAAACAAATTAAAAGAAATGAGGACAACCTCAGAGACCTCCAGGACAATATTAAATGCTCCAACATTCAAAATATAGGAGTTCCAGAAGAAGAAGAAAAAAGAAAGACCATGAGAAAATACTTGAGGAGATAACAGTTGAAAACTTCCCTAAAATGGGGAAGGAAATAATCACCCAAGTCCAAGAAACCCAGAGAGTCCCAAACATGATAAACCCAAGGTGAAACACCCCAAGACACATATTAATCAAATTAACAAAGATCAAACATAAAGAACAAATATTAAAAGCAGCAAGGGAAAAACAACAAATAACACACAAGGGAATTCCCCTAAGGGTAACAGCTAATCTTAAAATACAAACCCTTCAGGCCAGGAGGGAATGGCAAGACATACTTAAAGTGATGAAAGAAAATAACCTACAGCCCAGATTACCGTACCCAGCAAGGATCTCACTCAAATATGAAGGACAAATCAAAAGCTTTACAGACAAGCAGAAGCTGAGAGAATAAAGCACCACCAAACCAGCTCTCAACAAATGTTTAAGGATATTCTCTAGACCGGAAACACAAAAAGGGTGTATAAATTCGAACCCAAAACAATAAAGTAAATGGCAATGGGATCATACTTATCAATAATTACTTTAAACATAAATGGGTTGAATGCCCCAACCAAAAGACAAAGACTGGCTGAATGGATACAAAAACAGATCAGATCAGATCAGATCAGTCGCTCAGTTGTGTCCAACTCTTTGCGACCCCATGAATTGCAGCACGCCAGGCCTCCCTGTCCATCACCAACTCCCGGAGGTCACTCAGACTCACATCCATCGAGTCAGTGATGCCATCCAGCCATCTCATCCTCTGTCGTCCCCTTCTCCTCCTGCCCCCAATCCCTCCCAGCATCAGAGTCTTTTCCAATGAGTCAACTCTTCACATGAGGTGGCCAAAGTCCTGGAGTTTCAGCTTTAGCATCATTCCTTCCAAAGAAATCCCTGGGCTGATCTCCTTCACAATCGACTGGTCCAGAATCTCCTTGCAGTCCAAAGGATTCTCAAGAGTCTTCTCCAACACCACAGTTCAAAAGCATCAATTCTTCGGTGCTCAGCCTTCTTCACAGTCCAGCTCTCACATCCATACATGACCACAGGAAAGACCATGGCCTTGACTAGGCGAACCTTTGTTGGCAAAGTGATGTCTCTGCTTTTGAATATGCTATCTAGGTTGGTCATAACTTTCCTTCCAAGGAGTAAGTGCCTTTTAATTTCATGGCTGCAGTCACCATCTGCAGTGATTTTGGAGCCCAGAAAAATAAAGTCTGACACTGTTTCCACTGTTGCTCCATCTATTTCCCATGTAGTGATGGGACCAGATGCCATGATCTTCGTTTTCTGAATGTTGAGCTTTAAGCCAACCTTTTCACTCTCCACTTTCACTTTCATCAAGAGGCTTTTGAGTTCCTCTTCACTTTCTGCCATAAGGGTGGTATCATCTGCATATCTGAGGTTATTGATATTTCTCCCAGCAATCTTGATTCCAGCTTGTGTTTCTTCCAGTCCAGCATTTCTCATGATGTACTCTGCATATAAGTTAAATAAACATGGTGACAATATACAGCCTTGACGTACTCCTTTTCCTATTTGGAACCAGTCTGTTGTTCCATGACCAGTTCTAACTGTTGCTTCCTGACCTGCATACAGATTTCTCAAGAGGCAGATCAGGTGGCCTGGTATTCCCATCTCTTTCAGAATTTTCCACAGTTTATTGTGATCTACACAGTCAAAGTCTTTGGCATAGTCAATAAAGCAGAAATAGATGTTTTTCTGGAACTCTCTAGCCTTGACTAGGCGGACCTTTGTTGGCAAAGTAATGTCTCTGCTTTTGAATATGCTATCTAGGTTGGTCATAACTTTCCTTCCAAGGAGTAAGCGTCTTTTAATTTCATGGCTGCAGTCACCATCTTTTTTCATCAGGATAATATTAAATTAGGATTTTCATAAGGCAATAAAGTAATGGAGTATATTTCAGAAAGATTTTTATAAAAATTTCTAAAAATTATACTTAATGGTTTAATTTCAGTTAGCTAGAAAACTGGTTTACCTAAAAAAATAAATTCATTCATAATGATGTGGGATAAATGAAGTATCATAATACTTTAGCTTCATGACCTGTACATAGTGGTTCCTGAGTCTTTCCATTAAAACAAAACAAAAACTTCTTGAATATTTGTGTGCCAGTACTGTTCTGGGTAACATGTGCATGAGTGCTAAATTGTGTTGCTTCAGTTGTGTCCTACTCTTTGTGACCCAATGGACTGTAATCCACCAGGTTCCTCTGTCCAATGACCTTCCCAGGCAAGAATACTGGAGTGGGTTGCCATGACCTCCTCCAAGGATCAAACCTGAATTGCCTGTGGCTGCTGAACTACAGGTGAATTCTTTATCACTGAGCCACAGGGGAAGCCCTTTCTGGGTAGGGCAACTTTGTTTAATACTACAAAGGATCCTTACTATTTAAGGGAAATTTGTCAAATATGACAGAGAATATGCATGCTGGTTAAGAGCACAAGTTTTGGAGACAGAATTCATGTTTGAGTTTCACCAATAGTCAAACGGCTGTAGACAAGTTGCTTAATCACTCTGGGGTTCAGTTAGATGGGGAGAGAAATCACAACTACCTTTAGAAGGATTGCTCTAAGAAGTGAATCAACCAAAGCATAGCATAGTTAAATGTAATATGCAATCAATGAATTGCTACTCATTTCTAGTATTATTATTAATGTCTTGTCATTCTTATTATATCCTCCTCTACAGTAAAAGCTCATTTTGTCAAGAATCACTTAGGAGATTGTGTAGATTAATTCTGGATGGTTGTGACCTAAACTGGCACATCAAAGATTGTGATAAAGAAAAGCAAACAGAAGTAAAAAATAATTCAAAGGTAGAATCAAACTGACTTGCTGGTTGTGTAGGACAAGTGATGGGAAGGAAGACAGTAATTAGTCCTAATTATTTGTTCTCCAAACAGGAAACAAAAATAGCAATTAATTCTAATTATCTGCCCCTAAAGAGGAAACACAAAAAATGGCTTTGGGTGGTAGAAGAAAGCATTTTGCAAATGGTATTTAAGTGCCTGCTCACTGGGTACTCATTAAATAACTTATCTAAATGTTTTCTATAGAAAGCAAAAAGAATTACTTTATTTTTTAAATCTAGCTTTGTTTTAAAGAGGCACACCTATTAATATATAATTACTGTTAACTAGAAAATTACATAAAAGACAGGAACAAATCATAATTGTTATGCAATGTATGATTCTCTGAGACACTACTGGTGAGAAATGTCCTTTGAACTATTTTTCCATAAGTGGTGCTGAGTTAATCTACTCCTTTGCAGCCAAAACAGCATTTCTGAAATGGCTGGGCATGGCCTAAGTTCAGGGAAAATTTGAATTTACTTTTTGTTTGCACAACACTCTAACAAAATAGTAGTCTTGATAGACTTCTCAAGTATTTTATACAACAGCCTGCTGACTTTAACTTGGTGAAGCTTCAGTTCAGTTCAGTTGCTCAGTCATGTCCGACTCTTTGCGACCCCATGAACCACAGCACACCAGGCCTCCCTGTCCATCACCAACTCCCAGAGTCCACCCAAACCCATGTCCATCGAGTTGGTGATGCCATCCAACCATCTTATCCTCTGTCGTTCCCTTCTTCTCCTGCCCTCAATCTTTCCCAGCACCAGGGTCTTTTCAATGAGTCAGCTCTTCGCATCAGGTGGCCAAAGTATTGGAGTTTCAGCTTCAACATCAGTCCTTCCAATGAACAACCAGAACTAATCTCCTTTAGGATGGACTGGTTGTATCTCCTTGCAATCCAAGGGACTCTCAAGAGTCTCCTCCAACATCACAGTTCAAAAGCATTAATTCTTCGGCGCTCAGCTTTCTTTATAGTCCAACTCTCACATCCATACATGACTACTGGGAAAAACCATAGCCTTGACTAGACGGACCTTTGTTGGCAAAGTAATGTCTCTGCTTTTTAATATGCTGTCTAGGTTGGTCATAATTTTCCTTCCAAGGAGAAAGCGTCTTTTAATTTCATGGCTGCAATCACTATCCACAGTATGATGAAACATAAAACATATTCTCTAACTCAAACATTTTTATTCAGGTTAAACCAGGTTGTTGTTTAGTTGCTAAGTCATGTCTGACTCTTTGAGACCCCATGAACTGTAGCTCACCAGGCTCTTCTGTCCATGGGATTCTCTAGGCAAGAATACTGAAGTGGGTTGCCATTTCCTTCTCCAGGTAAATCAGGTTAGTTAAGTCTATAATATGTTATAGGTTGATCACATATGACTAACTCACATCCTTCTTAGCCTCAAAAACAGCCTCCCAACTCTATACTGCACAGTCTCTCTGAGCTCTGGTTCCCTTCCCCTATCACAGTCATCAGAGTCATTCCATTCACATTCTCACCTATACACAGGGTTCAAGACTACTTCCTTATACTACAAAGATCACTCTGACCATAAACATCTCAGGAATGATAAACATTTATCTATACATAGACTGAGTGAGTATATAAATATTTGGTTGAAGGCAGAGCATGGTCTAATCCAAGCTCTATTTTCTTATCTTCATTTGATATGATTTCATGTGATGCTACTTCTTGAAAGGTCTGCTTTTGGCTTCCATGTTTCCATGTTCTCCTGATTTTCTATCTCACACTCTTCCTCTGCCTGCCCTTTAAGTATAGGCATTCCCCAATGTTCCTATTCTTCTGCTATACCTTTCCTAAGTGACCTTGTGTGGCCTCAAACAAATTCAATAAATGATTTATCCAAGGACAGACAGCCAATTGGTAGGAAGAGACCTCAGTTCTTAATTCTAGTCAATAAATGTAATTGTGCACTCATTACATTCACTAGAGACTCAAAATAAGTAAAACAGTCTTTGCCCACAAGCAATGTGAAATCTAGCAGATCTCACATAAGTGATTTACTGCCCTTTCTGAAGTCAATATAGAAGCTCTGAGCTTTTTCACTCTCTTCTTTCACTTTCATCAAGAGACTCTAGTTCTTCTTTGCTTTCTGCCACTAAGGTGGTGTCAACTGCATGTCTGAAGTTATTGGTATTTCTCCCAGCAATCTTGACTCCAGCTTGAGCTTCATCCAGCCTGGCATTTCTCATGATGTACTTTGCACAGAAGTTAAGTAAGCAGAGTGATAATATACAGCCCTGACAGACTCCTTTGCCAATCTGGAACCAGTCTGTTGTTTCATGTCCAGTTCTAACTGTTGCTTCTTGACCTATATACAGATTTCTCAGGAGGCAGATAAGGTCATCTGGTAGTCCCATCTTTTTGAAGAATTTTCCAGTTTGTTGTGATCCACACAGACAAAGGCTTTGGTGTAAACAATAAAGCAGAAGTAGATGTTTTTCTGGAATTCTCTTGCTTTCTCTATCACCCAACGGATGCTGGCAATTTTATGTCTGGTTCCTCTGCATTTTCTAAATCCAGCTTGAACATCTGGAAGTTCACGGATCACGTACTGAGGAAATTCATGGTTCACATACCATTGAAGCCTGGCTTGGAGAATTTTGAGCATTACTTTGCTAGTGTGTGAGATGTGTGCAATTGTGTGGTAGTCTGAACATTCTTTCGCATTGCCTTTCTTTGGGATTGGAATGAAAACCGACCTTTTCCAGTCCTGTGGCCACTTCTGAGTTTTCCAAATTTGCTGGCATATTGAGTGCAGCACTTTCACAGCATCATCTTTTAGGATTTGAAATAGCTCAGCTGGAATTCCATCACCTCTACTAGTTTTGTTTGTAGTGATGTTTCCTAAGGCCCACTTGACTTTGCATTCCAGGATGTCTGGCTTCAGGTGAGTGATTACACCATTATGGTTATCTGGGTCATTAAGATCTTTTTTATATAGTTCTTATGTGTATTCTTGCCATCTAAACATGTTTATAGACTTCAGTCTAAACACAACAAATAAAACACATGTAAACCAACACATAATCCAACTAACACCAACCTAGACAGCATATTAAAAAGCAGAGACATTACTTTGCCAACAAAATTCCATATAGTCAAAGCTATGGTTTTTCCAGTAGTCATGTATGGATGTGAGAGTTGGACTATAAAGCAAGCTGAGCACTGAAGAATTGATGTTTTTGAACTGTGGTGCTGGAGAAGACTCTTGAGAGTCCCTTGGACTGCAAGGAGGTCAAACCAGTCAGTCCTAAAGGAAATCAGTCCTGAATATTCATTGGAAGGACTGATGCTGAAGCTGAAACTCCAATACTTTGGCCACCTGATGCAAAGAACTGACTCACTGGGAAAGACCCTGATGCTGGGAAAGATTGAAGGCAGGAGAAGGGGACAACAGAGGATGAGAGGGTTGTATGGCATCACCAACTCGATGGGCATGAGTTTGAGCAAGCTTCCCAAGTTGGTGATGGACAGGGAAGCATGGCGTGCTGCAGTCCATGGGGTCTCAAGGTGTCGGACACGACTGAGCGACTGAACTGAATCCAACTAACATACAGAAATCAAAAAGCATAAATCCATAAGGCTAAGGGCAACTGGAGTGCACATGAGATGTCAGCAGAATCTGGAAGCTGAAAGATAAGCTAATGGCAATTTACTTCACCTACCTCACTAAACCTACAGTGAGGAAAGTAACCCAAAGGCAATATAATTCAGAGTACAGAATCTCAGTCATGTTCAGGAGTTAGGGATGCCAAACTCCTCTAAAAATGGAAATGCAGAATGAATCAATGCAACTTGATTGAAAGTTTTCATAAAGATAAGTTAGGGCCTAGATCTCCTCCCACCTAAAGAGAATAGGCATAACCCCTCTCCATTCCTTCAGAAGAGGTGAGATTAACTCTTCAAGGGGGTGAGCTAAATAGGTTCTGAACTTCTAGAAACAAGAAATGAGGCTGAGCTCTATACTGAATATTAGGAAGTTAAACAAAAGTCTACATGATAAATGTGAGATTTATCCAGCCTTCTTTTCCCATTCAGCTCCCAGAACAGTGGCAGACAGATTACTAGTCCTCAGATTTACCCTTCAGAAAACCATCCAAACCAAGATACACGTGAAACTCTCTTAGGTGAAAACAGAGATAATGGGAGAACTGAGGAAAGAGAAAAGAATGTATATAAGGGAAAGATGTTAGGTATGAAAGTTAAATCTTCACTTCCATAGTAGAAATTCAGTAGATATGGTATTTTTAAATATTGAGAAATAGCAATATTAGCCTATTATTTAAAAGTAAGGTGGAATACACCAGAAGAATAAGCTAAAAGAATTAAAGTGAGTATACCTGAGAAACAGATGTGGAATGGAAAAGGACTGGGCAACAGGTCTATTTTACATTATAATACTGTATAGTTATATGATGTTTTAAATGATATATATTATTTTGATTAAAGACAAAAACTTTTTTTAAAAAAGGTGACATACATAGGGTGGTGTTTCCAGCCTCCTGAGCTCCAATGGCCTTAAACTCTGTGAACTCACACTTTAAAAAAACAAAAAAGAAGAAACTAAGGTTCAAGGAACTAGTCAATTGCTTACATCAAGTAGATAGGTTCAAAAAGACCAAGTTACTTTAGAATAGTATGCCACCAGACCACACACTGTAGGTTGTTTGTTGAATTTGACACAAATTAAAATGTATTGAAAACATTTAATGGGAAAGTGGAAGAGTTTGAGCTGACAAATGTTGACACAGTTCAAGTCATTTGCTATAATAACTAGGAATCCTCCTCTTGGGGCCAAAAATAACAACAGAATAGATATGACATTTCTGAAGATTGCTTTGGAAATGGCAAAAACAGCAGTATATTCTTTAAACACATCTTCAACTAGAGAACATATTCAAAACAAAGTTGCAGAGTGCAAAATCAAGATAGATATTACTACAGGGTTACAATATGACCTACTAGCATCATATAAATGTCTTACAAAGAAATCAATGTACACTGAAGTATTCTTCATATGCTATGCTATGCTATGCTAAGTCACTTCAGTCGTGTCCGACTCTGTGTGACCCCATAGACAGCAGCCCACCAGGCTCCCCCGTCCCTGGGATTCTCCAGGCCAGAACACTGGAGTGGGTTGCCATTTCCTTCTCCAATGCATGGAAGTGAAAAGAGAAAGTGAAGTCGCTCAGTCATGTCCGACTCTTAGCGAACCCATGAACTGCAGCCTACCAGGCTCCCCCATCCATGGGATTTTCCAGGCAAGAGTACTGGAGTGGGGTGCCATTGCCTCCTCCGATTCTTCATATGGTTTTCTTTTTAAAAACCTCCCCCAAAAGGTAGCTTAAAACCTAATTAAAATAAACACACAATTTGTTTATTTAAAAAGGTGCTACAAACTATAAATTTTATTTCTAGGAAAGCAGAAACAATATTTTGAGTATGTGTTTTAGAGATATACACTGAAATATTTACAAATGGTATGGTATGATATCTGAGATTTGCTTCAAAATAAAATTGGGTGGATAGAGAGTAGGGGCTAAAAATCGAACAGCATTGATCATAAATTGATAATTGTTGAATACTAGGATCCATTATGTTATTCTCTTGTACTTTTGTACAATTTTGACTTTTGTCAAAAATAAATGTGCCATCCACAAACTGAGAATCACTGTAAGTATACAGGCACATTTTATAGTCAAATAAAGTTAAAATTATTAGTACCTGAGTTTGTTCATAACACGCATCTACTACTATTCTTTAACAGCCTTGGGAGACTACTAGAACAATGAAACAGAATTTGGTGTTTAACTCACAACATTTCCATGACTGACCTAATTATCTTAGATCAGATCAGTCGCTCAGTTGTGTCCGACTCTTTGCAACCCCATGAACCGCAGCACGCCAGGCCTCCCTATCCATCACCAGCTCCCAGAGGTCACTCAGACTCACATCCATCAAGTCAGTGATGCCATCCAGCCATCTCATCCTCTGTCGTCCCCTTCTCCTCCTGCCCCCAATCCCTCCCAGCATCAGAGTCTTCTCTGAGTCAACTCTTTGCATGAGGTGGCCAAAGTACTGGAATTTCAGCTTTAGCATCATTCCTTCCAAAGAAATCCCAGGGCTGATCTCCTTCAGAATGGACTGGTTGGATCTCCTTGCAGTCCAAGGGACTCTCAAGAGTCTTCTCCAACACCACAGTTCAAAAGCATCAATTCTTCGGCGCTCAGCCTTCTTCACAGTCCAGCTCTCACATCCATACATGACCACAGGAAAGACCATAGCCTTGACTAGGCGAACCTTTGTTGGCAAAGTAATGTCTCTGCTTTTGAATATTCTATCTAGGTTAGTCATAACTTTCCTTCCAAGGAGTAAGCGTCTTTTAATTTCATGGCTGCAGTCACCATCTGCAGTGATTTTGGAGCCCAGAAAAATAAAGTCTGACACTGTTTCCACTGTTTCCCCATCTATTTCCCATGTAGTGATGGGACTGGATGCCATGATCGAGCCTCCACCATGCTGTTACGTATCATCATTTTTTAGTAATTACTTACAGAGCCTTTTTTCTTAATAGTAAAAACGTAGTAGTATATATCCAATGACATCTTAGATTTGGTGAAATATGTTAGATGGGTTGAGGAGAAAAAGGTGGCTATTAAAACATGACACACTTGTTTTCTAATTTTTCTAATGTGTTCTAATTTCATAAATGTTAAGATGAAGGAAACAATTTGACTCTTAGAATTGATGAAACATATATTTTTCCCCCAAAGCATTCTTTCTCACCTCAACTTTTCATCCCTACACTAAATCAATCTTGAGAGTCAGGAATTCAAAGAATATCTTCCTTTATCAAAGTTTGACAGTGGCATCCCTACCTTCTCCTACTTGTCCTCATACCACTAATTTGAAAATACCAGTTTTGCTTGCCTCTCCTACCAAATGCCAAGCAAGATGCCTTGTAAAAGAAATACTCAGAAAATGAATAAATATTTCCTTTTGAGCCTTTCAGAGTACTTTGCACTCAGTAGGTCCCAGTGACTGACTAAGATGCCAATGCAAGCATGGACTTGTTTGCCCTGTACCAGTCAGGGTTTGTTATTATGACAAGGAATGGAAACTAGCTCTGCCTATTTAAGCAGAAAAGGAATTTGAAGGTAATCTATAGAATCTCCAGGAGGGCTGGAGACTGGGTTTAGAGGTTGCTGCTGCTGCTAAGTCACTTCAGTCATGTCCAGTGAAACATAGACAAAAATAATGCTTAAAATGACAACATAAAGCCAGTCTAATAAAGACACCTTTACTTCCATTATCAGGTCCAGAATCAATACCTGGCTCCACTGACCCCTCCCCAGGACTGATCAAGAGTGTTGCCAAAAAAATATGTGCCGCTGGGGCAGAGTCTGAGTCCATGTCTCTGATGAGTCCATGTCTTATCTCACGCAAGGATACCTGGGAGAGAAAGCATCTGGTACTTTGAGCTGCTATAGTGAGAATTGGCCTCTGTCTCATAATGTGAGACAGCCCCCTCAACATAGGAAAGGGGTTCAGACAGCAGTGTTCAAGAGTAAAGATGGGTGTCCACTCTATAAACAAATACCTTTGAAAGCCAAAACACACTGCAGACAGAGTACACAGAGAATACACTGAGTCAATACATGTCTGCTTTTCATCTTTGTCTAGTTTGTGCCATTTTATTTTAGAACCTGAACATGATCCTTTGTGGCTACTCTGTGGCTATTCAAAGAACATATCATTTTATCTAAGAATTTCAAGTCTGATCTTAACTAGGTGAACCCACTGGTGGTCACAAAGTAGAAGCATTTAAGTGATGATTGGTTAATTATCTAAGGAATAATCTTTAAGTAGAAAAGAATGAGGAGAGATATTCATTATTAATCAAAGAAAGATGTACAATAGTTATGTGCTACATAAATGTTACAAAGTTAATTAGATGTTGGCAGATTCATAATAAGTGCCTAAGAACTCAATGTAAAATGCGTAATCAGATTTAGGAGGTGCTTTTAAGGTCATATGAGCCAACATTCTACCCAGGCTCACAAGAGTCAGGCATTCCCTTACTACATTTCCTGATAGATGGCCCAAAATGCATCACTTTCAGTACAGTGCGTTAATAGTGTCTGTTTTTGATCTTTTTCATATGGGCTCTATGAATGCAACCAAAGAAAGCATTAATTTCTTCTGTACTGTTGGTTAATACTCAAGTGAACTAACTTTTACAACTCAAACTGTTGTTAAAGAAGGATTCCACTCTCTGATCTTAGGCAACTAATTATAGAAACTAAATGAAACCAACTCTTTCTGCACATAATTTTAGTTTCAGCTCTTGCTCTGGGCTAAGGGATATTAAGTGTAACCCTGATTGTCATTCAAATTCACTAGTTCTTGGAGCCTTGCATTATCAACAAACCTGATATATGTATAGTCTATCTGTGTGTCTGTGCTCAGTCACTCAGTTGCGTCTGACTCTTGGCAACCCCCTGGACTGTAGCCTGCCAGGCTCCTCTATCCATGGGATTTTCCCAGCAAGAATACTGGAGTGGGTTGCCATTTCCTCCTCCAGAGGTTCTTCCTAACTTAGGGATCAAGCCCACGTCTTTCCAGCATCTCCTACATTGGCAGGGGAGTTCTTCACCATTGAGCCACCTGGGAAGCCCACATATATTTGAGGCATTGATAAAACTGTAGAAATGTCAGTGTCAAGGGAAGAGATCTGAAGCAGGCCAACAAACAAGCTTCTATGTGGCTTTCACACTTAGAAACATTTTTTGGTTACAGCTGATGAATCCAGCTATTAGATCTCATCCCAGATCTCGTTTTTTTTTCATTTCATCTACAAAGATTACTCAAGAGTCTAGTTGATAGATGTATTCTAGAAGGTTGGTACAGATGTAAAAATTTGATGAGTCTGGCTCTATTTTAAATATTCTAGGTTATCTACTATTTAAAGGAATAATAGAAGAAATACTTGATACAAAACATCAAAAACTATAATCCAATCCTTCTGTTTTATGTCTTGATTTTCATGTACTAGTTCACATATTGGGCTACATACAGATCATATATGAGACAGAATATGAAACTCAAATTTCTATGCCAGATATTTTAATGTAAGCTTTCAAAGTTTTAAGTTATGTATTTAGGTGGTCCTATGAAGGGTGAATATATATTTACAACTGTTATGATTAATGATGTGCATAATATATATTAGTTAAAATAGCTTTGATAAATGTTTACCATTTTAAAGAATATATGATAAAACTTTTCAATTAAAAACAACTGCTTTAAGATTTTTGCTAATCTAAATGGATTCTAAGACCAAAGAAAATCTGAAATTAAAATGTAACTGTTCTACTAGAATATAGAATCTTCAGAAAATTTGGCTTTCAAATACTGAAGGGTACAGCATCTTGATTCTTCTTCTGAAGCAAAAGGAAGAAATATACTTCTGTAGTTAATTCATGCCAGAGACTGATTCACACTTAAAATATTTATAATGCCAAACTGTAATGTAAAAAAAAAAAAAAATAGGGAACAGAGTTTATGTTATCATTGATGACATTTGCTAAATCAAAAAGCAGCCATGGTATAAATAAGTTATTAGTTTCATCATGAATGAAAGCTTCTAAACATATGGCAGCTTTACTTATACAAGGGAAAAAGGACTGAGAGTTATATCAGCTGAAATAAGACCCTATACCACACATTCTAATTAACAAAGTCCCAATCCCAATAATTAAAATGGAAACTACATTTAAAAGTTATGTAAGGACTTTTGAATCTTTAGTCATTAGCTTGTTTGAAACTGATTTTAAGGGGGCTTAATGAGCTCTCTTTGGAGAAGGCAACGGCAACCCACTCCAGGACTCTTGCCTGGAAAATCCCATGGACAGAGGAGCCTGGTAGGCTTCAGTCCCCGAGGTCACTAAGAGTCGGACATGACTGAGCGACTTCACTTTCACTTTTCATTTTCATGCACTGGAGAAGGAAATGGCAACCTACTCCAGTGTTCTTGCCTGGAGAATCCCAGGGATGGGGGAGCCTGGTAGGCTGTGGGGTTGCACAGAGTCGGACATGACTGAAGCGACTTAGCAGCAACAGCAGCAATGAGCTCTCCTTAAACATTTACCACAATCATCTTGATTTATATATTAAAAAAAAGCAAAAGATCAAACATAGCAAATTCTGAATTATTCTGATGGCATCAAAAACATTACAGATTGTACACAGACAATATAGAAATTGTCTAATTATATTGAGATTGAAGTTATTTATCCCTTAGAACACAGTTAATGTTTATTTTATAGACAAAGATGATTGAAGTTGACACAATATTCTCTTTTGAAATGTGTATATCTTTCATTTTTTCAGCACAGAAAATGATGTTAAATAAGACTTGCTCATGGTCAGCATGAATGAACTGCTGCTGCTGCTGCTGCTAAGTCGCTTCAGTCGTGTCCGACTCTGTGCGACCCCACAGATGGCAGCCCACCAGTCTCCCCCATCCCTAGGATTCTCCAAGCAAGAACAATGGAGGGCTAAAAGTTCCTGGGATGTAAAAACATACTGTCTTCAGATTCTCTAAGTTCAGACTATTTACTGAAGACTTAAAATGTGAACTGAGCACACAATTTCAGTTAAAGCTCTTTCTGGGTGACAGTTTGCATAAGCTGTCTTTAGAGATCACTGAAGTAAGGCTTTCTTTAATAAGTCATATCACTTTAATAAGTGAAACCCTGCTGAAAATAGAAACTGTAGTCTAATTGCTTTGAGATTTTGGCAACTTCAATATGTCTTTGATCACTCTTTTTCTCATATACTATCAGAATTATAACGCAGGATATGTTTGCCAGACACTACAAAGAGGAACAATATAAATACTTGAAATAGAGTGTTTTCTGTTCTATTTTTAAGGAATAATCATTTGATAAGAAAAACCTGAATTAACTGCTTCACTACACATTTTAGCATAGAGTAATTTTGTGATTTAAAAAACTTACTGTAATTTACAGTTTATATTTTATATGCTTATTTACTGTAATATAAAGTAGAAATTTAACCATACATATGGATACTCAGGGCTTCCCTGGTAGCTCAGCTAGTAAAGAATCCGCCTGCAATGCAGGAGATCCCGGTTCGATTCCTGGGTCAGGAAGATCCCCTGAAGAAGGGGTAGGCTATCCACTCTAGCATTCTTGGGCCCTGTGGCTCAGATTGTAATCTGCTTGTAATGTGGGAGACCTGGGTTCGATCCTTGGCTTGGGAAGATCCCCTGGAGAAGGGCATGGCAACCCAGTCCAGCATTCTTGCCTGGAGAATCCCCATGGACAGAGGAGCCTGGCAGGCTGCAGTCCATGGGGTCCCTAATAGTTGGACACTAAGCACAGCACAGCACTGCATGGATATTCAATTATATGAAGCTTTTCTTAAGATGGTCCCTAGAGATAATTATATCTGTTGACAGACATGCAATCTAGAATGGCACTCTATCATCGTTTGCTTGAGACTGGCAAACAGGAACCTTCAGAAAAAGGAGACTTTCTGTTCTCTACTTGGACCATAGTGGTTTGATCTTCAACTTCCCTGGAAAATTCCTATAATGATCAATAGTGAAAGCACCCACTGGGTCTTCAAAGACACAAATATAAGTGGTGTGTTTTTGGAATTAATTACATTTGAAATATTCTGAGTAGGTATTTTCTAGTACTATAAGCATATGGCCATTTTCATATAGTTTCTATTTCTGTAAAATCTACATTTTTTTCCATTATCAGAATCTGCTTCCTTAAAGATAGCTGGACTAAATAAGAAAATGATTGTAATTTAGTATCTTTTCCTATTTGAAGCAACAGCTAAAGCCAAAACATCTGCTTATCTAATTTCAGGAATTTGCACGAAAGCAACCAAATTGATCAGCATCACAAATATCAAATTTAAATATCATCTTTTACATAAAAATAACAAAACTTTAAAATGCTATACACCAGATTTGTTTGATGATGATTTTTTTAATCTGAGGAAACCAGGAAGGCAGCAGAACTGTGAAGAAGCCCTTTAAGTATTAGTCAAAAGCCAAACGAACTATTTTTTTAATGCAGTGAGATGCATTCACCCAAGTACCGTTTACCAATTCTTGAACTTGTCCCTTTTCAGCTCCCTTTTCCATTCCCATCACCAACTATGTAATGTCCTTTAAAGTTCCCTTTTCATTTTCCTCATTCTCAGCAGGCTTCTTTGTCCTCTGACTGAGGCGGTCAACCTCTAGCTCCACTCCATTAGATATAAAGGCATGAATTTCTTTATTCCTTGCCTCCCAGGGTAAGATCTCTCTCATTCAAGGTCAGACCTGTCAAAACTGCTCATCATTTTTGACTAGAGCCGCTAAGCAGAATTCAGTGGCTTTCGCAGGCTCCTCGAGTGGACCCTAGAAGTCTCATATCTTATGATACAGAGCTCTTCCTCCACCCCCACTTCCCTTACTCATCTTTGTATCTTTTGGAACCTCTCACTAAATCTAGCAAGCAGGGATGTGTTGAAGGATTCACTTTTTACAAGTACTTAAAAATTTTTTTAATTGGAATATAATTGCTTTACAATGTTGTGTTAGTTTCTGCTGTACAACAAGGTGAATCAGAATGTGTATGCATCTCACTTTTAAGCATGAGTTATTTTCAGTAGCTTGAACCAGAATTGGACTTGTCCCAGATTGTCTGTAGAAAAGCATATGATTTCTGCTCCACTTTCATTTTTCAAAAAACAGTGACCCCAAAAAGAGAACCGAAACATTTCCAGTGACCATAGAGTTGCCAGATAAAATACTGGCAGCTCAGTCAAAACTGAATTTCAGATGAACAACAAATAAAACAATTTTTAGTATACCTCAAATTGTGCACAGGATATACTTGTACTAAAAACAATTATTCATTGTTTATCTGAAATTCAAATTTAACTCATGAGCAGCTTATATTTTTTTTTGCTAAATTTGACAGCTTTACCAGTGACTCTTTAAAAATTCTCACAGGACTCAAAGAATGCTTCTTCAGAGCACCTGGAGGCTTGTATCTGAGCTCTGCAAACTTCTCAACTGGCCATATTTTATGTCTGTTAATGATCAGATCAGATCAGATCAGTCGCTCAGTCGTGTCCGACTCTTTGCGACCCCATGAACCGCAGCACGCCAGGCCTCCCTGTCCATCACCAGCTCCCAGAGGTCACTCAGACTCGCATCCATCGAGTCAGTGATGCCATCCAGCCATCTCATCCTCTGTCGTCCCCTTCTCCTCCTGCCCTCAATCCCTCCCAGCATCAGAGTCTTCTCCAATGAGTCAACTCTTTGCATGAGGTGGCCAAAATACTGGAGTTTCAGCTTTAGCATCATTCCTTCTAAAGAAATTCCAGGATTGATCTCCTTCAGAATGGACTGGTTGGATCTTCTTGCAGTCCAAGGGACTCTCAAGAGTCTTCTCCAACACCACAGTTCAAAAGCATCAATTCTTCGGCGCTCAGCCTTCTTCACAGTCCAGCTCTCACATCCATACATGACCACAGGAAAGACCATAGCCTTGACTAGGCGAACCTTTGTTGGTAAAGTAATGTCTCTGCTTTTGAATATGCTATCTAGGTTGGTCATAACTTTCCTTCCAAGGAGTAAGCGTCTTTTAATTTCATGGCTGCAGTCACCATCTGCAGTGATCTTGGAGCCCAGAAAAACAAAGTCTGACACTGTTTCCACTGTTTCCACATCTATTTCCCATGCAGTGATGGGACCAGATGCCATGATCTTCGTTTTCTGAATGTTGAGCTTTAAGCCAACCTTTTCACTCTCCACTTTCACTTTCATCAAGAGGCTTTTTAGCCCCTCTTCACTTTCTGCCATAAGGGTGGTGTCATCTGCATATCTGAGGTTATTGATATTTTGGGTTACTTTCTAAGCAAGTCAGTAACATACCTTAGGAAATGCTGTTTCTTATACAAAATTTTTACTTATTTTGTTAATTTCACAGAATTCCCTTCTAATACCATCTATCAATAATTTCAGCACAGAGAATACTGTAATGTTGCCCCAGATTTCTTGAAAAGCTGATATTCAGAGTCATTATCAATACTATTTCTGAATTAAGTCCTTGCATTTATGTATTAATAACAAAAATTTTTTGAAATTTTAATTTTGAAAACACAATATGAGAAATATATGTCTTTCATTCAGGGATTCCTTTTCTTCATCAAGCACAGTGAGACATACTGTCCTCACTAACAGGCTGGGGAGAAGCAGCCTGGGAGGCGGAGGTGGAGCCTGTGATGTAACTGCAGTGGGTCTTTGCTAGAAAAGTCTTCTCTAAATGAGAAATATCTGTACACCCAATTGTTCAGCTTCAATGTGCATGGTCTTACAAGAGAAGAGACTTGTCTCTTTCAGCATAATGTAAATCTTAGAGGCTTGAAATCTTGGTCCACAAAGGAATTCCTCACAAGTTGTTTAGAGACAGTAAGAGTCTCACTAATGGAAAAAGCAGGTTTCTTCAGCAAAGGAGTACCACTATAGCACATTAATGATGTGTGTGTGTGTGTGTGTTATAGTGGAAGTTATAATCCAAAGTGTAAGGAAAGATGCCCTACAGCTTGTTCCAATCCTGAAAGTTTCCTACATTACTGTGTTGTTTCATTATTCTTGACAGTGATTATGGAAAAGACCTTCATTTCTTATTCCCACGGAAGAATTTAGGAGAGAGAAATGCCTCCCAGTTGTAGAGGGATACAAATTTTGCCTTCCTCAAAATTTCAACTAGATCTCAGATTCAACTTCTAGGGAGAGAATGCCTAATTCTCTGTAACTACTTGGTGTCTTAAGATGATAATGAATTAAGACGTTTATTCCAACATAAGCATATTACCTGCTTTCCACCATATTGGAAGCTCCGGTTTGTCAAGCTCCAGGCTCAACACGCACACTGCAGAGATGCAGAACAACGCTTGGATATCTGCCCAAGACTGGTCTCTCCAAACGACAGACTCAAATTTACGGTACCAATCTAAAGCTCACCGTGGGGCTGGCAGTATCTTTTTCCTAGTTGGTATAGGAAAGGAATGAGATCTGGCAAACTGAGGCACGGGGCTTCTACCTGGCTGTGCAGAGCATAAAGGCTGACAAACATATTCATTAAACTTGATCTGAAGCAACCGAGCCTACGAGGTCGTTCCTGAAATATTTATAAGGTGTGTTACCAGACTCGCCACTTACAGGTGGGGAGGAAACACGGTGAATACGAGCACCCGCACTTGAGTGGCAGGGCGGGGGTGGGTGGGGGAAGGCACTCACAATCGCACAGCTCACCACCACACTTAACTGTTTTGCTTTTAATAGCTCTGTCAGCCGTCGCTCCCCAGTCGCCTGTTCAATTCTACCTGCCTAGGAAAGAGATGTTCTCATAAGTGAGGGGTTTCCCGGTAGTAGGAGGCACCGAGCGCCAGCTCCTAAGATAGGTCCCCGGGTTCCTGGCGCTGATGACCCTCCAGCTCTTCGGCCCGCCAACCCGAAGTCCTGCACTGCCCCTGGGACCTCAGGCCGTGGGGCAAAGGGCCCCGAGACCCCGACGGGCCACTCGCCCCGCCCGGCCGCCCTTGTCTCCGCTCCTATTTTGGTCTCTGCCGACCATGCCTCCTCAAAAGCCTTAGGCGTACGGTCAATAGGTGATTAGCGTCCCAGCCAAGATGTAAACAGCCTCTCCTGCCTACCTGCATCCCCCGGGTGCTAATTTGGGGTGGCAAGATGAGGGGACAGATGACGGTCCTCAATGACCACGAAGCCCCTGCACCAAGGTAGTATGCACTTTTCATTCCAACACCCTCTGCCCACACCCGCAGCATTCCTGCTGCGCCGCACACGCTGCACAGCTCGCGCGATGCCTCGCGTGCTCGCCGCCACCTCGCTCCTGTTCAAGGGCATTCGCGCCTCTCCTCCCCGCTCCGGGTGGGTCGCCCCAGGACGCCGCTACTCACGTGAACTCGGCGGCCGCAGAAGCTCAGCAGGTCCTGGCGTGCAGCAATCGGGTCTCCATCTCTGCTCTCCCAAGCGCTCCGGCTGCGCGCTCCGCCCGGCGCTGGACGAGGTCGGTCCCAGCGCGGAGCCTGGACCAGGACGGCCGCGGCTGCCGCACAAGCTGCGGACGCGGGCGGGGCGGGGGCAGGTCTGGAATTTGGGTCGCTAGGAGCTGAGCAAGCTGGGATGGGCCCCAGGCGGCGGGCGGCGAGCAGGCAACCGGGAGCAGCCCCGGGTAGGGCGTGCGGAGGTTTCCCTGGAAGCACAACCGGGAGGCCACTGAGCATGCCCAGTCGCGGGGGAGGGAGCGCGGGCGTTTGGAAGGGAAGGGTTAAATCTGCAGACCTGGCTGCTTGGGCAGAAAGCTAGGAGTACAGGCTGAAAGACGGTGAACCTCAGGATGCTTGACTATGGGGCTCCTAAAGAATCCTGGAATAAGAAGGCAAGATGTATTCCTCGCTCCTTTCTCAGAGAATTATTCAGAGTGCCAAGTTTGTTTTTTAGCTTAGCTTATTTTACCAAGTGAGATCTCTCCAATCCAGACATTCACCCCTCACCTGCTTTCCTGAGCCTGGGGTCCTCACCTACAGGGATGCCTCAGCAGTACCCTCCTTTCCCGATTACTAGACCAGTCCGGTCAAGTTAAAGAGCCAGCTCTTTAGTTTGGTTTGTAATTGAGGTCGCGTCAATCCTCTCAGGTTACATATTTGCATTTTTATCAGGTTTCAGAAACAATACCTTAACCCTGGGGTTAATTATAATGGATGAATTATGAACAACAAGACCTGGGACTGTTTGGGGAACTTTGCTTCACAGTGCAAGAGGACTTGGCTCTGAACTCACTTAACACACACACACACACACACACACACACACACACAGTCACACACATGGAGACCTGTGCCTTTATTTTGTATTGTGTTTCATATTAAGGAAGAACGTTTTTCTCTCTAATTAAACAGTTTCTTAAGTTAGAAGCAGGATAGAGTAGGGGAAAGACTATGACCTTGGAGGTAGGCCTTGATTTCGATTTCATTTACTACTTGAGTAGTTTACCCAGCTATTCTTCCTCTGTTACCTCATCTATAAAATGGTGAGTCCTGGACTTCCTCTCTGGACTGGTATGAGGATTAAGTGAGACAATGATTGCAAAGCACCTGTTACATAGTAAATGTTCACTGAATAAAATTCCTGTAGGTTCCACCTCCACCATACAGTTTTTATGAAAGGTTAGGTTAGTGATAGTCCTTAAATGGAGAACAAATTGTCTTCCTTCTTCACATCATATAACCATTACCCTTTATCCATTACCCTTTATCCTTCTAATTTTTTTTTATTGTTGTTAGAAGCATTATCCACTATTACCTTCCCTTTATACTCTTCAGTTTCTTCATACTTTTAAAATAAAACCTCTTGGGCAGCCATATATGAGTCCTCTTTGGAAGGAAAAGCTTTTTCGGAGAGATTCACTATTGACAGGTTTATCCACATGACAAAAGAATTCCACTCCAAAGTCAATTTTTAAAGTAATTTAATATTCTTCTTTTACTACTATTCCATAAAGTAAAGTATACTTGCATGGGAAGAAATTTACTTTCCACTGATACTGCATACATTTTAAAGTACCACTGCTCAAAAAATAAACTTTTCAATAGCTCCCGAATATTCCATGTGTTTCATAATGCTTTGCCTTTATTTATGGTGTTCCAAACTTTCTGGAAGACTCTTCTCTTTCCATTCTGCTTTACAAAGTCCTACCCATTCTTCAAATTCAAATGCCACCTTCTTTCAGAATGCTTCCCCTAACTCCAAGGTAGAGCTAATGCTCTGCTTCCAGAGCACCAATGCATTCTGATGGTACAGCACTTATCACAGTCTATTGCTATTGTTTAAGCAATGTAAAACAATTTACTGTGCAGGCATTGTTCTAGGAAAACAATTATGAACAAGACAGACATGGTCTTTGCCCTCATAGCACTTAAAATCTAGCTTGAAGAAGATAGGCAATAAACACCTACAAAGTAAATAATCTCCAAGGACACAAACCAAGCATTTTTGTCTTTGTGTTCATCAAATTAATCTATAGGCCTTGATTCCTTCTCTCAAAAATATCAGTAAAAATAATGATAGCCCTTGGTCAACCAAACTACATGGACTTGGATCCCTGACAATTACTTTTATTCTTTTCATTTGACTCCTTCAGCTAGCTCCTCTAGGTAGGGACCTACAACTCAAATGATGACTTGGAAGGGATATGGGAAGCCCACAGAGTTTAATCCCCACACCAAATTATATCTTTTTTCTAACCTCAAAAAATGGCATTCCTCCAGTGGCCAGATTCAGCCTGGACTCTCATATCTCCTACATCTCAAATATCTCTTCCAGGATCATTTACCTCCTAAACCTTCACCTTCTTACCACCTTTGACCTCTGTTTATGTTCCTAATTATTCTCTGTATTAGTTGACTGTTTGGTTCTACCTACTGTCTGAATAACTTAAGCTTTTCTCTCTGTTTCTCAGAGACAGACTTGGCACCACTTAGAACCAACTTTTCCAAAGTATATTTGTATACATGTATTCCACAGTATTTAGATACAGCCTTGCCACGTATTAATGTTTAACTCGGGGCAGGATCTCATTCACCTTGTATTAAAGAATTTAACAAATAACTGATATGTGATAGATCCTCCATAAAAGATTGTGAAATAATGAATGAATATATACAGGTTCTCAACTCTTCTCAATCTCTTAGACTATATAGTGCTGCATCTTTTCTTATTAGTCTTCTTAATAAAGCCTAGGATTGGGGACAGTTTTTCCCTTTCCTACTCTATTAATTTCCCTCCAGTCACAAATTCACAGATTTCTACCCTTAAGGATCCACAGAGCATTGTGGAAGAAAATCCTAGCCCACAGTTCATTACAAATTTGTGTGTTTTAGCTAAAGCCACAATCTATCATCTATAAATCAGTATTATTATTACCTCCTCCAATTCACAGCAGCTATCCTTAAAATTTTTCTCTTTTCCACATTCTCAACCCACCATGTTTTTAAAAAATGGACATCCAGCTCTCCCCACTGCACCAGAGAAGAAAGACTACTGAGCGTCATCGCCCTAGGAATTAGCTTGTTATTATAAGTTAGTCACTTAGTCATGTCCAACTCTTTGTGACACCATGGACTGTAGCCTACCAGGCTCTTCTGTTTCATGGAATTCTCCAGGCAGGAATACTGGAGAGGATTGCCATTTCCTTCTCCAGGGGATCTTCCCAAAACCTGGGTTTCTTGCATTGCAGGCAGACTCTTTCCCATCTGAGCCACCTTTCTTTCCTTTTCCTAATCAATCTCAGTAGAGTAGGTATTGGGAGAAGGCAATGGTACCCCACTCCAGTACTCTTGCCTGGAAAATCCCATGGACGGAGGAGCCTGGTAGGCTGCAGTCCATGGGGTCACTAAGAGTCGGACACGACTGAGCACCTTCACTTTCACTTTTCACTTTCATGCATTGGAGAAGGAAATGGCAACCCACTCCAGTGTTCTTGCCTGGAGAATCCCAGGGACAGCGGGGCCTGGTGGGCTGCCGTCTGTGGGGTTGCACAAAGTCGGACACGACTAAAGCGACTTAGCAGCAGCAGAGTAGGTATTCTCTTCCTTTCTTGAGCTCAGTTCAGTTCAGTCGCTCAGTCGTGTCTGACTCTGTGTGACCCCATGAATCGCAGCACACCAGGCCTCCCTGTCCATCACCAACTCCTGGAGTTCACTCATACTCATGGCCATTGAGTCAGTGATGCCATCCAGCCATCTCATCCTCTGTCATTGCCTTCTCCTCCTGCCCCCAATCCTTCCCAGCATCAGAGTCTTCTCCAATGAGTCAACCCTTTGCATGAGGTGGCCAAAGTACTGGAGTTTCAGCTTTAGCATCATTCCTTCCAAAGAAATCCCAGGGCTGATCTCCTTCAGAATGGACTGGTTAGATCTCCTTGAAGTCCAAGGGACTCTCAAGAGTCTTCTCCAACACCACAGTTCAAAAGCATCAATTCTTCGGCGCTAGTCTATACCAATAAAATATCCCCATCATAAAATATCCTTTATCTTTTAGCTGACTACTAGGTACTGTTTCAAGGAAAACTTCTATGATACACAGCTTTATCACAAGAAAAACAAAGCATTTCTCATCAGTTAATAAACTTTGGGAAAATACAGCTAATAGACAACCTAGTCGGACGACACATAGGTTTAAAGAATTTCAAGTTATAGACTTGTTGGGACTAATATATATTTGAATTAATTCAGGAAGTCCTCATGGGCTGCCAAACTGCCAGGGACTTATACTCAGGTAGTGTGAAAGCAATTGATACCAACCAGGATTCTTGGCCTTCCCCAAACAATAGAAGTTGACTGAGTGCCAGACAAGAAATTCAGGGAAGGATTTATTGAGGCTCCTGTGGCAGAGAAGACAATGGCACCCCACTCCAGTACTCTTGCCTGGAAAATCCCGTGGACGGAGGAGCCTGGTAGGCTGCAGTCCATGAGGTCGCTAAGAGTTGGAC
Source organism: Tragelaphus eurycerus (assembly GCA_935064755.1). Taxonomy (NCBI): domain Eukaryota; kingdom Metazoa; phylum Chordata; class Mammalia; order Artiodactyla; family Bovidae; genus Tragelaphus; species Tragelaphus eurycerus. The sequence goes on along the minus strand of CAKXYN010000126.1, from coordinate 94,197 downwards.
ACAACTGAGCGACTTTACTTTCACTTTTCACTTTCATGCATTGGAGAAGGAAATGGCAACCCACTCCAGTGTTCATGCCTGGAGAATCCCAGGACGGGGGAGCCTGGTGGGCTGCCGTCTACGGAGTCGCACAGAGTCGGACACGACTGAAGTGACTTAGCCAGTAGCAGCAGCAGTGGCTGCAGGAAGGAGTGAAAACAAGTAATAGCTTCTCTTGCCCACTCCCCAAAGTGGGGGGCGAGCCAATTTCTTATATGGAGTAAGGGTAGGGGTGTGTCCATGGGTCATGCAGGAGGGGTAGCTTAAGTGTTTGTCTACTCTTTCGGTGGTGTTAAGTGTGGAGGCCATGCATAGTAGCTTGCTTTTGCTCCTGACACCCGGCTTTTGTGCCCAGCTCTTCAGAAGTGGCAGTTGGGTCTTTTGGTCTTTTTGTATCTTTTTGTGCCTAATTTGCCCCAACTATGCATGCCTACAGTTATTTTTAGTCTCATAATTTCTTTGTATTTTGTTGCTCAAGGAGATGTTTGTCCAGGTGCAAGCATTACATCACTGCAGCAAAGGTCCCAGGTCCCACCCTGTACCACAGTTAATTGTTTGAATTAATTGTGTTTGGTGACATTTGCTACAGCAATGTTACATAATGTTCAGGTACTAGCCTGGAAGTTAAGCAACCTGGCCTTAACCTCTTTCAGTTTTATCTCTAGAGTGAGGATGATAATAATATAATAAACTAAAGGATATTTACCCTGTGTGTTGCTGGCAGAATTAAATTCATAAATGATTTGTTAAATGCTTAGCATAATTGTTGTCCCATAGTGGTCCATAATGGAGAAGGCAATGGCACCCCACTCCAGTATTCTTGCCTGAAGAATCCCAGGGTCACACAGAGTCAGACACGACTGAAGTGACTTAGCAGCAGCAGCAGCAGAGGTCCATTAAAGTTAGCCATGAATCCACCTGCCATTATTACCACATAAAAAGCATATTTACCAGATTACCATGAGATTCCAAGAGAGATAATTGAAGAAACTGAAATCACCTGATGTAGTATTTAGATGTAATGAGTAGGGAATCCATGGAGGAAGAAGTTGTGCCTCTAAAGTCTGCCTCAGCAGTGGAACCGGGGAGGAATGGAAGACCTAGGAGATGCTACGCTCTGTCATCTATTTGGACTGCAAATTGGTCCATTACAAATGACACAGGGCTTAGTCATTTCCAGACAGGTGACTCTTACTGAGCATCATCCTTAGGAATTTATTTGCACAACAACCTCTCCACCCAAAGGTCTCTTTCTTTAGCAAGGTTAGATTGAGCAATGAATGGGTAAGTAGAAATTTCCTGCTTGGATCATTTTGTGGGTGGAGTGGAATTCATGGCCCATTTATTTATTTTTAATCTAGCTTTGGTCTTAAGTGTTGTTACTTGAAGAATTTATAGTAGAAGATGTATATGTTGAATGTATCAGTTTCATAATGAAAGTAGAAATGAAAACTATGGGCTTAAAAACCATTAGGCCATTGCTTAACTGTTGTGTAAAATTTAAAATTTAATTTAAGACCACTCTTTTCTAATAGAACAAATTTTATAGGCCTATGGAGTTCTGTGTCCTAAATGGAAGTGAGAGTTGGACCCAGAATGGCTTTTAATATCTGTGTTGATAAAACTGTGACTGAGATTACATGAGTTATTCATTCTGCTAGGAAATGCTTTAAATAAAATAAAGGAAAATTTATAGATATGTTTCTATGGCAGTAGTTCTCAAAACATGATCTGGAGAAGGCTTTCCAGTTGGCCTAAATATTGGTCCAAAATGGAATTCACTTAATAATCATTTATTGAGTGCCTCCACTCCAGTATTCTTGCTTGGATAATTCCATGGACAGAGTTTATAATCCATGGGGTTGCAAAGAGTCAGACCCAACTGAGCAACTAACACTTTACCTAGTATGTATAATACACTATCTTAGATATTGGAGATACAAAGATGGATAAAATACCTTGAACTGCGAACCCGAGGTATTGAATGTAAAGATGATCAAAGGACTTGAGAGAAGAATGGATGAACAGAGTGAGAAATTAGAAGTTTTTAATGAGTTGGAAAATATAAAAATGAACCAAACAGATGAAGAACACAATAACTAAAATGAAAAACATGCTAGAAAGAATCACCAGTAGATTCAATGATACAGAGGAATTTATCAGTGAGCTGGATGACAGAGTAGTGAAAATTACTGAAGCTGAACAGAAAAAAGAATAAGATGAAAATAGTCTAAGAGACCTCTGAGACAATACTGCTGCTGCTGCTAAGTCGCTTCAGTCGTGTCCGACTCTGTGCGACCCCATAGACAGAAGCTCACCAGGCTCCCCCGTCCCTGGGATTCTCCAGGCAAGAACACTGGAGTGGGTTGCCATTTCCTTCTCCAATGCATGAAAGTGAAAAGTGAAAGTGAAGTCGCTCAGTCGTGTCCGACTCTTAGCGACCCCATGGACTGGAGACTACCAGGCTCCTCCGTCCATGGGATTTTCCAGGCAAAAGTACTGGGGTGGGGTGCCATTGCCTTCCCCGTGAGACAATACTAAGCATAATAATATTCACATTAGAGCAATCCTAGAAAGAGAGTAGAATGGGGACAAGAATATATTTGAAAATGTAAGGGTTAAAAACTTCCGTAGCCTGGAAAATGAAACAGACATTCAGATTCAGGAAGCACAGAGAGTTCCAAATAAGATTAACACAAAGAGAACACATAGTAATTAAAATGGCAGTACTTAAAAATAGAGAATATTACAAACAAAGAGGGAAAAGCAACATGTTATATACAATGGAACTCCCATAAGGCTGCTGCTGCTGCTGCTAAGTTGCTTCAGTTGTGTCTGACTCAGAGACAGCAGCCCACCAGGCTCCCCCGTCCCTGGGATTCTCCAGGCAAGAACACTGGAGTGGAGACCCATAAGGCTATCAGCTGAATTTTCAGCAGAAACTTTGCAGGTCAGAAGGAAGTGGCATGATATATTTAAAGTGATGAAAGGGAAAAACCTGCAGCCAAGAATTCCTGGCACAGTTTTCATTCCAATTTTAAGGAGAGATAAAAAAATTTTATAGAGAAGCAAAGCTAAAAGAGTTCATCACCATGAAACCACTTTTACAAGAAATGTTAAAGGACTTTCTCTAAATTAAAAAGAAAAGGCCACAACTAAAAGCATGAAAATTATGAAAGGAAAAATTCATTGGTAAAGGTAAATATGGTAAAGGTAGTAAATCAATCATGTACAAAGATAGAAGGAAGGCTAACAGACAAAAGTGGTAAAATCATCTATTTTCACAATCAGTAGTTAAGGAACACACAAAGCAAAAAGATGTAAAATATGATATCAAAAATATGATGTCAAAAATAAATATGTTGCAGGGAGTAAAAATGCAGGCTTTAAAAAATGCATTTGAAATTAAGAGATCAGCACCTAGTAATAATTATGTATATATTTGCTGCTGCTGCTGCTAAGTCACTTCAGTTGTGTCCAACTCTGTGCAACCCCATAGAGAGCAGCCCAACCAGGCTTCCCTGTCCCTGGGATTCTCAAGGCAAGAACACTGGAGTGGGTTGCCATTTCCTTCTCCAATGCATAAAAGTGAAAAGTGAAAGTGAAGTCGCTCAGTCGTGTCGGACTCTTAATTGCTATAAATAAACTTGATAGTAACCACAAACCAAAAATCTATAATATATACAAATACCAAAAGAGAAAGGAATCCAAACATAACACTAATATAGTTATCAAGTCACAATAGAACAAAAGAAAAAGAAAGAAACAAAAAAGGACTACAGAAACAACTCCAAAATAATTAACAAAATGGCAATGAGTACATACATCAAAAATTATTTTAAGTGTAAATGGAGAAAATGCTCCAATAAAAAGACATAGAGTAGCTGAATGGATACAAAAACAAGACTCATATATTTACTGCCTACAAGGGACTCACTTCAGATCTAAAGACACATACAGAATAAAAGTGAAGGGATGAAAAAAGACATTCCAGGCAAATGGAAATTTTTTTAAAATCTGGAGTAGTAATACTTATGCCAGACAGAATAGACTTGAAAACAAGGACTGTAACAAGAAACAAAGAAAGATAATACACAATGATTGAGAGATCAATCCAACATAAAAATATAACAATTGTAAATACATAGCACCCAACATAAGAGCACCTAAACACATAAAGCAAACACTTACAGACATAAAGGAAAAATTGACAGTAACAAAATAATAGTATGAGTCTTTAATATCCTACTTACATCAATGGACGTATCATCCAGAAAAAAAATCAGTATGGAAACACTGACATTAAAAGACACATTTGGACTTAATAGATATGTATAGAACATTTTTGTCACCATGTTTATTTAACTTATATGCAGAGTACGTCATGAGAAATGCTGGACTGGAAGAAACACAAGTTGGAATCAAGATTGCCGGGAGAAATATCAATAACCTCAGATATGCAGATGACACCACTCTTATGGCAGAAAGTGAAGAGGGGCTAAAAAGCCTCTTGATGAAAGTGAAAGTGGAGAGTGAAAAGGTTGGCTTAAAGCTCAACATTCAGAAAACGAAGATCATGGCATCTGGTCCCATCACTGCATGGGAAATAGATGGGGAAACAGTGGAAACAGTGTCAGACTTTCTTTTTCTGGGCTCCAAAATCACTGCAGATGGTGACTGCAGCCATGAAATTAAAAGACGCTTACTCCTTGGAAGGAAAGTTATGACCAACCTAGATAGCATATTCAAAAGCAGAGACATTACTTTACCAACAAAGGTTCGCCTAGTCAAGGCTATGGTCTTTCCTGTGGTCATGTATGGATGTGAGAGCTGGACTGTGAAGAAGGCTGAGCGCCGAAGAATTGATGCTTTTGAACTGTGGTGTTGAAGACTCTTGAGAGTCCCTTGGACTGCAAGGAGATCCAACCAGTCCATTCTGAAGGAGATCAGCCCTGGAATTTCTTTGGAAGGAATGATGCTAAAGCTGAAACTCCAGTATTTTGGCCACCTCATGCGAAGAGTTGACTCATTGGAGAAGACTCTGATGCTGGGAGGGATTGAGGGCAGGAGGAGAAGGGGACGACAGAGGATGAGATGGCTGGATGGCATCACTGACTCGATGGATGCGAGTCTGAGTGACCTCCGGGAGCTGGTGATGGACAGGGAGGCCTGGCGTGCTGCGGTTCATGGGGTCGCAAAGAGTCGGACACGACTGAGCGACTGATCTGATCTGATAGAACATTTTATTGAAAAGCAGCATAATACACATTCTTTTCAAATACACATGGGATATTCTCTAACATAGATCACATGCTAGGTCAAAAACAAGTCTCAATAAAATTTAAGAAAACTGAAATAATATCAAGCATCTTTTCCAACCACAATGCTATGAGACTAGAAATCAACTGCAAGGAAAAAAAAAAAAAACTGCAAAAAGTAACCACAAACACATGGGCACATTCACATACACACACATAATTGGGATTTTTATTCAGGTTTGTTTACAATAAAGAATTAAATCTCTACTAAGCCTCTTTTTTCTTCTTCTTCTTCTTCTTTTTTTTTTTTTTTTTTTTGCAGGGGAAAATGGACAAAGGAAAGGATCAATGAGGGTGGGAAGGAAATGGGAAGAAAGAAGGGGAGTAATGGTGGGGAGGAGTATATGTAATTTCTTAACCAATGGCTTTCTGTTTTTAATCACAAAGAACACTTAAAAAAAATCATGTTGAATTCATCCTATATTAGGAGGTTTGTTCTCGAAATGAAAAGTTCAGGAAACAAAAAGTCCAGTTTGGGTGTCCTCATCTTAGGCACATCTTGGTATTTTGTATTGGTAGGTCTATCTTTACCACAATATATTATTTAGGACAGGATCACATTTGTCACCTCTTCCTCCCTACTACCCAAAGTGGTACCAAACCCATAAAATAGTCAATAAACCTTTACAGAGTGAACAAATAAGTCTTTTTTTTTTAAACTCTCCTGAGTGAACTGAATATTTTGAGGCTCATAAGTGAATATGTTTTGCTCTTTACTTTGTCTATTACAGCCAGATTATATGAGTGGGGTATTAAAGTCTCCCACTATTATTGTATTGCTGCATATTTCTTCTATCATATTAATTAATGTTTGTCTTAGATATATCAATGCTCCAATGTTGGGTGCATATATATTTATAATTGTTATAACTTCTTTTTGGATTGTTCCTTTAAGTCGTTATGTGTAACCTTCATTGTCTCCTTTTCAGGATCTTTAAAGTCAATTTTACCTGATATAAGTATTGCTACTCCTGTTTTCTTATGGTCCATATTTGCATAGAAAATCTTTTTCCAGGCCTTCATTTTCAGTCAGTATATATCCTGTATTTAAGGTGGTTCTCTTGTAGACAACATATATAGGGGTCTAGTTTTTGTATTCATTTGACCCATTTTAGTCTTTTGGTTGTCTCTTGTAGACAAGGTATATAGGGGTCTTGTTTTTGTATCGATTCAGCCAGTCTTTGTTGATTAGGGCATTCAGCCCATAAACGTTTAAAGCAATTATTGATAAATAAGATTTACTTTATTGTTTTGGGTTCGAATTTATACACCCTTTTAGTGATTCCTATCTAGAGAATGTCCTTTAGTTTTTGTTGGAGAAATGGTTTGCTACTGCTACTGCTAAGTCGCTTCAGTCGTGTCCAACTCTGTGCGACCCCATAGAAGGAAGCCCACCAGGCTCCCCCGTCCCTGGGATTCTCCAGGCGAGAACAGTGGAGTGGGTTGCCATTTCCCTCCCCAATGCATGAAAGTGAAAAATGAAAGTGAAGTCGCTCAGTCGTGTCCGACTCTTAGCGACCCCATGGACTGGAGCCTACCAGGATCCTCCGTCCATGGGATTTTCCAGGCAAAAGTACTGGGGTGGGGTGCCAAAAATGGTTTAGTGGTGCAAAATTCTCTCAACTTTTGCTTATCTGTAAAGCTTTTGATTTCTCCTTCATATTTGAATGAGATCCTTGCTGGATACAATAATCTAGGCTGTAAGTTATTTTCTTTCATCACTTTAATTACGTCTTGCCATTCCCCCCTGGCTTGGAGAGTTTCTATTGAAAGATCAGCTGTTATCCTTATGGGAATTCCCTTGTGAGTTATTTGATGTTTTTCCCTAGCTGCTTTTAATATTTGTTCTTTATATTTAATCTTTGTTAATTTGATTAATATGTGTCTTGGGGTGTTTCGCCTTGGGCTTATCCTGTTAGGGACTCTCTGGATTTCTTGAACTTGAGTGGTAATTTACTTCTCCATTTTAGGGAAGTTTTCAACAATTATCTCCTCAAGTATTTCCTCATGATCTTTCTTTTTATCTTATTCTTCTGGAACTCCTATGATTCGAATGTTGTAGGGTTTGAAGTTATCCTGGAGGTTTCTGAAATTGTCCTCATTTCTTTTGATGCGTTTTTCTTTTTTCTCGTCTGATTCATTTATTTCTAGGATTCTATCGTCTAATTCTTTGAGTTAATTTCTTTGAGTTATATCTGATTCGTTTATTTATTTCTAGGATTCTATCTTCTAATTCTTTGAGTTAATTTCTTTGAGTTGTGACATTCAATGTCACAGTAATCCAAGTCTATGCCCCAACCAGTAACGCTGAAGAAGCTGAAGTTGAACGGTTCTATGAAGACCTACAAGACCTTTTAGAACTGCCCCAATTCTTTAAGTTAATTTCTTTGAGTTATTTGAGTTATATCTGATTCATTCATTTATTTCTAGGATTCTATCTTCTAATTCTTTGAGTTAATTTCTTTGAGTTGTGACATTCAATGTCACAGTAATCCAAGTCTATGCCCCAACCAGTAACGCTGAAGAAGCTGAAGTTGAACGGTTCTATGAAGACCTACAAGACCTTTTAGAACTAACACCCAAAAAAGATGTCCTTTTCATTATAGGGGACTGGAAAGCAAAAGTAGGAAGTCAAGAAACACTTGGAGTAACAGGCAAATTTGGCCTTGGAATACGGAATGAAGCAGGGCAAAGACTAACAGAGTTTTGCCAAGAAAATACACTGGTCATAGCAAATACCCTCTTCCAACAACACAAGAGAAGACTCTATACATGGACATCACCAGATGGTCAACACCGAAATCAGATCGATTATATTCTTTGCAGCCAAAGATGGAGAAGCTCTATACAATCAGCAAAAACAAGACCAGGAGCTGACTGTGGCTCGGACCATGAACTCCTTATTGCCAAATTCAGACTGAAATTGAAGAAAGTAGGGAAAACCACTAGACCATTCAGGTATGACCTAAATCAAATCCCTTATGATTATACAGTGGAAGTGAGAAATAGATTTAAGGGCCTAGATCTGATAGATAGAGTGCCTGATGAACTATGGAATGAGATTCGTGACATTGTACAGGAGACAGGGATCAAGACCATCCCCATGGAAAAGAAATGCAAAAAAGCAAAATGGCTGTCTGGGGAGGCCTTGCAAATAGCTGTGAAAAGAAGAGAAGCGAAAAGCGAAGGAGAAAAGGAAAGATATAAACATCTGAATGCAGAGTTCCAAAGAATAGCAAGAAGAGATAAGAAAGCCTTCTTCAGCGATCAATGCAAAGAAATAGAGGAAAACAACAGAATGGGAAAGACTAAGGATCTATTCAAGAAAATCAGAGATACCAAAGGAACATTTCATGCAAAAATGGGCTCGATAAAGGACAGAAATGGTATGGACCTAACGGAAGCAGAAGATATTAAGAAGAGGTGGCAAGAATACACAGAAGAACTGTACAAAAAAGAGCTTCACGACCCAGATAATCATGATGGTGTGATCACTGACCTAGAGCCAGACATCCTGGAATGTGAAGTCAAGTGGGCCTTAGAAAGCATCACTAGGAACAAAGCTAGTGGAGGTGATGGAATTCCAGATGAGCTATTCCAAATCCTGAAAGATGATGCTGTGAAAGTGCTGCACTCAATATGCCAGCACATTTGGAAAACTCAGCAGTGGCCACAAGATTGGAAAAGGTCAGTTTTCATTCCAATCCCAAAGAAAGGCAATGCCAAAGAGTGCTCAAACTACCACACAATTGCACTCATCTCACACGCTAGTAAAGTAATGCTCAAAATTCTCCAAGCCAGGCTTCAGCAATATGTGAACCGTGAACTTCCTGATGTTCAAGCTGGATTTAGAAAAGGCAGAGGAACCAGAGATCAAATTGCCAACATCCGCTGGATCATGGAAAAAGCAAGAGAGTTCCAGAAAAACATCTATTTCTGCTTTATTGACTATGCCAAAGCCTTTGACTGTGTGGATCACAATAAACTGTGGAAAATTCTGAGAGAGATGGGAATACCAGACCACCTGATCTGCCTCTTGAGAAATCTGTATGCAGGTCAGGAAGCAACAGTTAGAACTGGTCATGGAACAACAGACTGGTTCCAAATAGGAAAAGGAGTACGTCAAGGCTGTATATTGTCACCATGTTTATTTAACTTATATGCAGAGTACATCATGAGAAATGCTGGACTGGAGGAAACACAAGCTGGAATCAAGATTGCCAGGAGAAATATCAATAACCTCAGATATGCAGATGATACCACCCTTATGGCAGAAAGTGAAGAGGAACTCAAAAGCCTCTTGATGAAAGTGAAAGTGGAGAGTGAAAAGGTTGGCTTAAAGCTCAACATTCAGAAAACGAAGATCATGGCATCTGGTCCCATCACTGCATGGGAAATAGATGGGGAAACAGTGGAAACAGTGTCAGACTTTCTTTTTCTGGGCTCCAAAATCACTGCAGATGGTGACTGCAGCCATGAAGTTAAAAGACGCTTACTCCTTGGAAGGAAAGTTATGACCAACCTAGATAGCATATTCAAAAGCAGAGACATCACTTTGCCAACAAAGGTTCACCTAGTCAAGGCTATGGTCTTTCCTGTGGTCATGTATGGATGTGAGAGTTGGACTGTGAAGAAGGCTGAGCGCCGAAGAATTGATGCTTTTGAACTGTGGTGTTGGAGAAGACTCTTGAGAGTCCCTTGGACTGCAAGGAGATCCAACCAGTCCATTCTGAAGGAGATCAGCCCTGGGATTTCTTTGGAAGGAATGATGCTAAAGCTGAAACTCCAGTACTTTGGCCACCTCATGCGAAGAGTTGACTCATTGGAGAAGACTCTGATGCTGGGAGGGATTGAGGGCAGGAGGAGAAGGGGACGACAGAGAATGAGATGGCTGGATGGCATCACTGACTCGATGAATGTGGGTCTGAGTGACCTCCGAGAGCTGGTGATGGATAGGGAGGCCTGGCGTGCTGTAGTTCATGGGGTCTCAAAGAGTCTGACATGACTGAGTGACTGATCTGATCTGATCTGATCTTCTAATTCACTAATCCTATCTTCTGCCTCTGTTATTCTACTATTTGTTGCCTCCAGGGTGTTTTGAATCTCATTTATTGCATTATTCATTATGACTCTTTTTTATTTCTTCTATGTCCTTGTTAAACCTTTCTTGCATTGAGAAATCAAGAAATCTTGCATTGAGAAATCATCAAAATCTCAATCCTTGTCTCCAGACTCTTTAACTGTGATTCCATTTTGATTTCGAGATTTTGAATTAATTTTGCTATCATTATTCAGAATTCTTTATCAGGTAGATTCCCTATCTCTTCCTCTTTGGTTTGGTTTGGTGGGCATCTATCCTGTTCCTTTAGCTGCTGGGTATTCTTTTGTCTCTTCATTTTGTTAAAATTGCCAAGTTTAGAGTGTCCTTACTATATTCTGGTGGTTTGTTGAATTTTCTTTATTGAGGTGGTTTACAGGTCTTTTCAATATCTGATCTCTGCCCTGTTACAGAAGGGGTGGAGATGAACACCCAAATCTAAACCGGCCAGGTTCAGGCACTCAGATAATCCTCAGAAGCACAGACTTGGTTGAATCTGTGTTTTATGCCCTTCCCAGATCCGAGTAGCGCAGGTGATGAAATGTTCAGTGAGCGCAGCTGCTGCGACTTATCGCCTCCCCGCTGCTCAGTTTTCTGGGTATACAAACAGCGCACTTTCTCAGGCAGATGTTGACCATCCAGAGCCCCAAGAAGCGTGAGTCAGCACAGAAACCTACTCACAGTTCTGTTAGACAGTGTCTCTCTAGGGCTGTAATTGCCCGCCTCCGGCCCTGGCTGCCTGTCACCGGAGTGGGACAGCCTGCAGCCGGCCAACTCTGTGCAGCCCTTTATTCTGTAGGTAGTCCTGGAGGTGTCTTAAGTTAGGGCTGGCTTTTGATGTAGTAGATAACTTACAGTCTGGTTATTCGCTCAGATAGCGCCCGAGATAGCCAGGCCAAATCCTTTCTCAAAGCAATGCAGGCCTCGCTGCTCCTCCTAGCCCAGCCCCCGCTTGCCAATAGCAAATGCTGGTGTCCGCGCCACTTCTCCGCAAAAGGAGTTACCGCAGGGCTCGTTTTCTCTTTCTCTCGTTTTGAAGACAATGAGTTTGTCTTTCTAAATGCCTGATATCCTCTGCCGGCATTCAGAAGTTGTTTTATAGAATTTATTCAGCTTTCAAATGTTCTTTTAATGGATTTGTGGAGGAGATAGTATTCTCCCCGTCTTACTCGTCTGCCATCTTAGCTCCTCCTCCCTCTACTAAGCCTCTTTCTCCTCTCATCTCAATCACCCAGTCAGACTCCTTTGTGCTTGGTATTTGTTTAAGATGTCATTCCAGTATGACAATGTAGGCTCAAAACATCTATGAGTCTTGGTTCTAAGGTACAAGAAAATTTAATTAATCTCTGAAAGATGGTTGATCCTGCAGAAATCTAAGAATAAGAAACTAGTGTTAGACAATAAGATAATAGTTCAAATATATTCACTGTGTATGATGCTCCTACTTGGAAATTTTAATGGGTTCATCTTACAAAGGCTTTTACAGATGGGCAGCCTCAGGCAGGGACATTGACGTTCAATCAGTGGCAACTTCCTTACCAGAATCTATTTTTAAGGGACAAATTTACATTTTTAAAACAGTTTTGAAGAACAGTCAAGTTTAGCAGAAAGGAGAAAATTTAGGCTTCTATGGGTCCAGTAAAATCAGGCTCTGAATCAGATTTGTTATGTAATTTTTTGCTAGAAATTTATCTTACTTAGGTTGAAGTAAAACCTTTTGGTGAAATTCCAGAAGGACAAGTTGTCTGTTTGATGCCAAGATAAACTTTGAGGACAATTCACTATATCTACAAAAAGATGTATTTGCCATGGATAATAAATAAAAAATACATCTACTAAAAAGCTATCAGATGTGACCTAAAATACATCAAATTAAATGGGAATACCATGTGCTTTGTGAATGGTGCTGGCTAGACATGGCTCCATATGACATCAGTTCTCTTCATGGTCAAAGCCCAGCCAACTTCTTGGGATCTCAGTGTTAGGGAAACTCAAGTGTATTAAATCTTTTAATTGCTTATTGCTGATCCGAAGAGTTGAGTCATTGGAAAAGACTCTGATGCTGGGAGGGATTGGGGGCAGGAGGAGAAGGGGACGACAGAGGATGAGATGGCTGGATGGCATCACTGACTTGATGGACGTGAGTCTGAGTGAACTCCGGGAGTTGGACGGACAGGGAGGCCTGGCGTGCTGTGATTCATGGGGTCGCGAAGAGTTCGACACGACTGAGCTACTGAACTGAACTGAACTGAAGGCGAATAGTGAAATTTGCTAATATTACTGATGGCACCATCAAAGACTCTTGAAAACTAGAACTCATATCTGGTGATCAGGCTTGAAGGAATCAAGGTCCAAGAGTCTCAGAGCATATTCAGCAACACCCAACTCCGTTACTTCTGGCATTGACTTGGAAGATGCAGTCAGGAAATCTGTGACGAGCATGACAAGGAAGTGATTCCTCTGTTACTAATCCATTGTGGATAGAAGTCTCTGTTCTTAGAAAAAGAGACAGTTCCCATCAATAGGAAGAAAATAGTGTCCATTGGAGATAGTGGGGGGAAATGAGTGAGGGTCAGGAATCATAAACAAAAATTTTATATCTGTACTTTTTTCAGGATGAGGTACCTAAGTAGCTTAGATAATTCTGATCTCACATACAACTTTCATTAAATAATGGCCTATCTTTTGTTATATTCTTTATCATGGTAAATCTGCCAGTGAACAGCATTTCTTTGACTTTTGGGAGCAATCTATATGGTCAATGTGGATAGAGTGAAAAATTCAACTCAGGACCTAGTTTATTTAAGAGAATTCTGCAGGACATATAGTCCAGAGTTAAAAAAAGGTGAAAGAAAAAAATCTCAAGTATAATTACACTTAAAACAGATGGTTTGAAAAGATACAACTGAAATATAGCTGTGACAAAAGTTATAACAAATAGCTATTACACAACATAATAACAAATTTCTTATTCTAACACATATTGTGAATTAGTTGTTCTTCCAAAAATATTTTTGTACTGTTTACCCCACATATGTATGGTACATTTGCTTCATTTTTTATATTCTATTATCTTAAAATCAACATGAAACCTGAAGGCTTATTTGTATTTGTGAAACAGAATTTTTATATTTCAAAGCTGAATAATTTTCTTTGACAATCTATATATTTTTTAAGTCCTGGTGTGCTGCGGTTCATGGGATTGCAAAGAGTCGGACACGACTGAGCGACTGATCTGATCTGATACTTAAAAAAAAAGAAAATCTATATGCTTAATTCATTTTTAAGTAACACAGCACTGAAGATTAAATTTGTTATAGATATTAGTGCTTTAAATTAATTTTTTTTCTTCAGAATCTATCAGCCTGTTGTTGAAAGAGGGGAAGATATAATAAAGAAAGCAGGATTTTTTTTTTCATGATATTTATGTGGTGGAGAAGAATTTGATTTAGGTTTTTGTTAACATGGCTGAGGTATTCATCTGTCCAGAATTTTCTCACTCTCCAGATCTCAAATGTTATCATTGTCAGATTGTATTTTAAATGATGAGTCTCAATATTTGGTTCATAAAATATGTTACCATATACATGGAGACATTTCTTTTTTAAATTTAATATAGAAACTGAAAAACGTGCAAATTACAATGATATTCTATTTTAATTCAGCATTTATTGGTGGGCAATAAAGATCAGATCAGTCGCTCAATCGTGTCCGACTCTTTGCGACCCCATGAATCAAAGTACACCAGGCCTCCCTGTCCATCACCAACTCCCAGAGGTCACTCAGACTCACATTCATCAAGTCAGTGATGCCATCCAGCCATCTCATCCTCTGTCGTCCCCTTCTCCTCCTGCTCCCAATCCCTCCCTGCATCAGAGTCTTCTCCAATGAGTCAACTCTTCGCATGAGGTGGCCAAAGTACTGGAGTTTCAGCTTTAGCATCATTCCTTCCAAAGAAATCCCAGGGCTGATCTCCTTCAGAATAGACTGGTTGGATCTCCTTGCAGTCCAAGGGACTCTCAAGAGTCTTCTCCAACACCACAGTTCAAAAGCATCAATTCTTCGGCACTCAGCCTTGTTCACAGTCCAGCTCTCACATCCATACATGACCACAGAAAAGACCATAGCCTTGACTAGGCGAACCTTTGTTGGCAAAGTAATGTCTCTGCTTTTGAATATGCTATCTAGGTTGGTAGATCACAATAAACTGTGGAAAATTCTGAAAGAGATGGGAATACCAGACCACCTGATCTGCCTCTTGAGAAATCTGTATGCAGGTCAGGAAGCAACAGTTAGAACTGGTCATGGAACAACAGACTGGTTCCAAATAGGAAAAGGAGTACGTCAAGGCTGTATATTGTCACCATGTTTATTTAACTTATATGCAGAGTACATCATGAGAAATGCTGGACTGGAAGAAACACAAGTTGGAATCAAGATTGCTGGGAGAAATATCAATAACCTCAGATATGCAGATGACACCACCCTTATGGCAGAAAGTGAAGAGGAACTCAAAAGCCTCTTGATGAAAGTGAAAGTGGAGAGTGAAAAGGTTGGCTTAAACCTCAACATTCAGAAAATGAAGATCATGGCACCTGGTCCCATCACTACGTGGGAAATAGATGGAGAAACAGTGGAAACACTGTCAGACTTTATTTTTGGGGGCTCCAAAATCACTGCAGATGGTGACTGCAGCCATGAAATTAAAAGACGCTTACTCCTTGGAAGGAAAGTTATGGCCAACCTAGATAGCATATTCAAAAGCAGAGACATCACTTTGCCAACAAAGGTTCGCCTAGTCAAGGCTATGGTCTTTCCTGTGGTCATGTATGGATGTGAGAGCTGGACTGTGAAGAAGGCTGAGCGCCGAAGAATTGATGCTTTTGAACTGTGGTGTTGGAGAAGACTCTTGAGAGTCCCTTGGACTGCAAGGAGATCCAACCAGTCCATTCTGAAGGAGATCAGCCCTGGGATTTCTTTGGAAGGAATGATGCTAAAGATGAAATTCCAGTACTTTGGCCACCTCATGCGAAGAGTTGACTCATTGGAGAAGACTCTGATGCTGGGAGGGATTGGGGGCAGGAGGAGAAGGGGACAGGAGGATGAGATGGCTGGATGGCATCACTGACTTGATGGATGTGAGTCTGAGTGACCCCCGGGAGTTGGTGATGGACAGGGAGGCCTGGCGTGCTGCGGTTCATAGGGTCGCGAAGAGTAGGACATGACTAAGCGACTGATGTGATCTGATCTGATCTAGGTTGGTCATAACTTTCCTTCCAAGGAGTAAGCGTCTTTTAATTTCATGGCTGCAGTCACCATCTGCAGTGATTTTGGAGCCCCCAAAAATAAAGTCTGACAGTGTTTCCACTGTTTCTCCATCTATTTCCCACGTAGTGATGGGACCAGGTGCCATGATCTTCGTTTTCTGAATGTTGAGCTTTAAGCCAACCTTTTCACTCTCCACTTTCACTTTCATCAAGAGGCTTTTGAGTTCCTCTTCACTTTCTGCCATAAGGGTGGTATCATCTGCATATCTGAGGTTATTGATATTTCTCCTGGCAATCTTGATTCCAGCTTGTGTTTCCTCCAGTCCAGCATTTCTCATGATGTACTCTGCATATAAGTTAAATAAACATGGTGACAATATACAGCCTTGACGTACTCCTTTTCCTATTTGGAACCAGTCTGTTGTTCCATGACCAGTTCTAACTGTTGCTTCCTGACCTGCATACAGATTTCTCAAGAGGCAGATCAGGTGGTCTGGTATTCCCATCTCTCTCAGAATTTTCCACAGTTTATTGTGATCCACACAGTCAAAGGCTTTGGCATAGTCAATAAAGCAGAAATAAATGTTTTTCTGGAACTCTCTTGCTTTTTCCATGATCCCGCGGATGTTATAATGTGAAGCCTGCCCTCAAAAATCCCTAGAAGCAGAAAAACATCATGAAAAAGGTGAATTTAATGCTGAAGAATAAGTGGTAAATGGACAGATTTTGAAAGGACTCCATTGGAAGGGGTGTCACTGATATGTCTTTCTTTAGTATGCCCAGAAATTTCCTACATATAGTAAAAATATTCCACTGAAATCCATCTCTCTGCTTAGTTCAGTGGTGTGTCATATAAAACTCTATAACTTTATATTTCATGGCATGGTGTATTTAAATATTTCAGTGAAAATCTAGAGCAGCCTTTGAAAATCTGACTTTTCATTCTTGAAATTCCACTTAACAGTTGGGTTTAGAATTTCTGTTCTTTCTGTTGTTATTGTAGAAAGGGTGTTTCTTCTATGAAGCATTTCTGAAATTCAAAAACATTATTTATAAATTCATGATTCTTTAACTTCAACAAACTGTTCTTGAGTACCTACTAACATCAATCAGTTCAATCACTCAGTCATGTCTGACTCTGTGTGACCCCACAGACTTCAGCACATGCGTTTCGATGATGGCTATTCTTACTAATGTGAGGTAATAACTCTTTTAGTTTTGATTTGCAATACTCTAATAATCTTAAGCATTTTTTCATGTGTTTCTTGGCCATTTCAGTGTCTTTGAAATGTCTGTTTAGGTCTTCTGCCCATTTCTTCATTGGACTATTTGTTTTTTTGATATTGAGCTGCATGAGCTGTTTAGAAATTAATCTCATGTTGGTTGAACTGTATGCAAATATTTGCTTCCATTCTGTGGATTGTCTTTTCATTTTGTTTATGGTTTCCTTTGCTGCACAAAAGCTGTGGAGTTTATTAGGTCTCATTTGATTATTTTTGTTTTTATTTCCATTACTCGAGGAGATGGATTGAAAAATCTGTTGCTGCAGTTGAAAGCAAAGAGTGTTCTGCTTATGTTTTTATTTAAGGGCTTTATAGTGCAATAAACTGTGGAAAATTCTGAAAGAGATGGGAATACCAGACCACCTGATCTGACTCTTGAGAAATCTGTATGCAGGTCAGGAAGCAACAGTTAGAACTGGACATAGAACAACAGACTGATTCCAAATAGGAAAAGGAGTATGTCAAGGCTGTATATTGTCACCATGTTTATTTAACTTATATGCAGAGTACATCATGAGAAACGCTGGACTGGAAGAAACACAAGTTGGAATCAAGATTGCTGGGAGAAATATCAATAACCTCAGATATGCAGATGACACCAACCTTATGGCAGAAAGTGAAGAGGGGCTAAAAAGCCTCTTGATGAAAGTGAAAGTGGAGAGTGAAAAGGTTGGCTTAAAGCTCAACATTCAGAAAACGAAGATCATGGCATCTGGTCCCATCACTACATGGGAAATAGATGGGGAAACAGTGGAAACACTGTCAGACTTTATTTTTGGGGGCTCCAAAATCACTGCAGATGGTGACTGCAGCCATGAAATTAAAAGACGCTTACTCCTTGGAAGGAAAGTTATGACCAACCTAGATAGCATATTCAAAAGCAGAGACATTACTTTGCCAACAAGTGTTCGCCTAGTCAAGGCTATGGTCTTTCCTGTGGTCATGTATGGATGTGAGAGTTGGACTGTGAAGAAGGCTGAGCGCCGAAGAATTGATGCTTTTGAACTGTGGTGTTGGACAAGACTCTTGAGAGTCCCTTGGACTGCAAGGAGATCCAACCAGTCCATTCTGAAGGAGATCAGCCCTGGGATTTCTTTGGAAGGAATGATGCTAAAGCTGAAACTCCAGTATTTTGGCCACCTCATGCAAAGAGTTGACTCATTGGAGAAGACTCTGATGCTGGGAGGGATTGGGGGCAGGAGGAGAAGGGGACGACAGAGGATGAGATGGCTGGATGGCATCACTGACTCGATGGATGTGATTCTGAGTGACCTCTGGGAGTTGGTGATGGACAGGGAGGCCTGGCATGCTGCGGTTCATGGAGTCACAAAGAGTCGGACACGACTGAGCGACTGATCTGATCTGATCTGATCTGATAGTATCTGGCCTTACATTTAGGGCTTTAATCCATTTTGAGTTTAGTTTTGTGTATGGGATTAGACAATATTCTACTTTCATTCTTTTGCTTGTAGCTGTCCAGTTTTCCCAGCACCACCTCTTGAAGAGACTGTCTGTTCTCCATCATATATTCTTGCTTCCTTTGTCACAGATTAATTGACCATAGGCACATGGGTTTATTTCTGGGCATTCTATCCTGTTCCATTGATCTTTATTTCTGTTTTTTTTTTTTTGCCAATACCATACTGTTTTGATGACTAGTATCTTTGTAGTATAATTTGAAGTCAGGGAGTGCGATTTCTCCAGCTCCATTTTTCTTCCTCAAGATTGCTTTCACTATTTGGGGTCTTTGGTGTCTCCATACAAATTTTAAGATTTTTTTGTTCTAGTTCTATGAAAAATGCCATTGGTAATTTGATAGGGGTTGCCTTGAATCTGTATATTGCTTTGAGTGGTATATTCATTTTCACAGTGTTGACTCTATCAATCCAAGAACATGGTATATCTTTCCACCAGTTTATGAGATTTTGTATTTCTTTCATCAAAAATATGAAAGATTTATATTCTTTTCATTTTGGAGTACAGGTCTTTTGTGTCCTCAGATATGTTTATCCCTAGGTGTTTTATTCTTTTTGCTATGATAGTGAGTGGGATTGTTTCTGGCTCCACAGGTGGTGCTGGTAGTAAAGAACCCATCCATCAATGCAGGATGGGGTTCCATCCTTGTGTTGGGAGGATCCCTTGGAGGAGGGACAGCAACCCACTCCAGTATTCTTGCCTGGATATTTCCATGGACAGAGGAACCTGGCTACGATCCATGGGGTCGTAAAGAGTCAGACATGACTGAAGTGACTTAGCATGCACGCATGGAATTGTTCCCTCAATTGCTCTTTCTGATTTTTCATTTTTAGTGCATAGAAATACAACAGGTTTCTGTGTATTAATTTTGTATCCAGAAAATTTACTGAATTTGTTGATGAAGACTAGTAGTTTTCTGGTAGCATCTCTAGAGTTTTCTATTTATAGTATCATGTCATCCTCAAACAGTTACAGTTTAACTTATTTTCCAGTTTGGATTCTTTTTATTTATTTTTTTCCTTCTCTGATTGCTGTGGCTTAGAATTCAAAAACTATGTTAAATGAAAGTGATGAAAGTGGACATCCTTGTCTTCTTCCTAATCTTAGAGGGATTGCTTTCAGCTTTCTCCATTGAGTATGTTATTAGCTGTAGGTTTGTCATATATGGCCTTTATTATGTTGAGATATGTTCCCTCTATACCTACTTTCTGAAGTCTTTATCATAAATGGGTGTTGGTTTTTTCCAAAAGCTTTTTTGCCTCTATTGAGATGATTGTATGGTTTTTAATTCTTCAAGTTTTTGATGAGCTGAATCAAACAAATTGATTTGCAGTTACTGAAAAATTTTTGCATCCCTGGGATAAATCACACTGCATCATGGTGTATGATAATTTCAGTGTATGGCTAGATTCAGATTACTAATATTTTATTGAGGATTTTGTGTCTGTGTTCATCAGTGATATTGGCCTGTAATTTTCTTTTTTGTTGTTGTTGTTGTATTTTTGTCTGGTTTTGGTATCAGGGTGATGGTGGCCTCAAAGAATGGGTTGGTGAGACTTCCTCCTCTGAGATTTTTTTGGAATAGTTTCAGAAGGATAGCTGTTAACTCTTCTTTAAATGTTTGATAGAATTTACCTGTGAAAGTCCTGAACTGTTGTTTGCTGAAGTTTTAAAATCACAATTGCAATTTCAGTACTTATGCTTGGAGGTTCATATTTACCATCTTCTTGGTTCAATCTTGGTAAATTGTACCTTTTAAAAAATTTGTCCAGTTCTTCTAGGTTGTCCATTTTATTGATGTATAGTTGCCTATAGTAGTCTTTTATGATTTTTTTGTATTTCTGTGGTGATTGTTGTAACTTCTCCTTTTTAATTTCTAATTTTATTGACTTGAGCCTCCTCTTTCTTTCTTGATGAGTTTGGCTAAAGGTTTATCAATTTTGTTTATCTCTTCAAAGAACCAACTTTTAGATCCATTGATCTTTTCAATTGTTTTTTTTTTTTTTTCATCTTCATTTCATTTATATCTGCTCTGATCTTTATGATTTCTTTCCTCCTATAAACGTTGTGCTTTCTTTGTTTGCTTTTTTTCTCCAGTTGCTTTAGGTATAAAGTTAGGTTGTTTGAAGTTTTTCTAGTTTTCAAGGTAATATTATATTATTACAAACTTCCCTCTTAGAACTACTTTCGCTGCATCCCATGGGTTTTTTTTTTTTTTTTTTAAATTGGATTATGGTTGCTTACAATGTTGTGTTAGTTTCTTCTGTGCAGCAAACTGAATCAGTTATACATATACATGTACCCACTCTTTTTCAGATTTCATTCCAATTTCGGTCATCACAGTGCATTGAGTCAGTTCCCTGCGCTATGTAGTAGGTTCTCATTTGTTATTTGCTTTGTACATTGTTAGAGCTGGATGTAGAGCAACAGACTGGCTCCAAATAGGAAAAGGAGTATGTCAAGGCTGCATATTGTCACCCTGCTTATTTAACTTATATGCAGAAGACAATGGCACCCCACTCCAGTACTCTTGCCTGG
This sequence comes from Tragelaphus eurycerus, assembly GCA_935064755.1. NCBI lineage: Eukaryota > Metazoa > Chordata > Mammalia > Artiodactyla > Bovidae > Tragelaphus > Tragelaphus eurycerus. The sequence goes on along the minus strand of CAKXYN010000126.1, from coordinate 73,178 downwards.
AAAATCCCATGGACAGAGGAGCCTGGAAGGCTGCAGTCCATGGAGTTGCTGAGGGTCGGACTCGACTGAGCAACTTCACTTTCACTTTTCACTTTCATGCATTGGGGAAGGAAATGGCAACCCACTCCAGTGTTCTTGCCTGGAGAATCCCAGGGACGGCGGAGCCTGGGGGGCTGCCATCTACGGGGTTGCACAGAGTCAGACATGACTGAAGTGACTTAGCAGCAGCAGCAGCAGAATACATCATGAGAACTGCTGGGCTGGAGGAAGCACAACCTGGAATCAAGATTGCTGGGAGAAATATCAATAACCTAAGATATGCAGATGACACCACCCTTATGGCAGAAAGTGAAGAGGAACTCAAAAGCCTCTTGATGAAAGTGAAGGAGGAAAGTGAAAAAGTTGGCTTAAAGCTCAACATTCAGAAAATGAAGATCATGGCATCTGGTCCCATCACTTCATGGGAAATAGATGGGGAAACAGTGGAAACACTGTCAGACTTTATTTTTCTGGGCTCCAAAATCACTGCAGATGGTGATTGCAGCCATGAAATTAAAAGACACTTACTCCTTAGAAAGAAAGTTATGGCCAACCAAGACAGCATATTAAAAAGAGACAATACTTTGCCAACAAAGGTCCATCTAGTCAAGGCTATGGTTTTTCCAGTGGTCATGTATGGTTGCGAGAGTTGGACTATAAAGCAAACTGAGCACTGAAGAATTGATGCTTTTGAACTGTGGTGTTGGAGAAGACTCTTGAGAGTCCCTTGGACTGCAAGGAGATCCAACCAGTCCATTCTGAAGGAGACCAGTCCTGGGTGTTCATTGGAAGGAATGATGTTGAAGCTGAAACTCCAATACTTTGGCCATCTGATAAGAACAACTGACTCATTTGAAGAGACCCTGATGCTGGGAAAGATTGGGGGCAGGAGGACAAGGGGACAACAGAGGATGCGATGGTTGGATGGCATCACCAACTCGACAGACATGGGTTTGGGTGGACTCTGGGAGTTGGTGATGGACAGGGAGGCCTGGTGGGCTGCGACTCATGGGGTTGCAAAGAGTTGGACACGACTGAGTGACTGACCTGACTGACTGACTGACTATACATTGTAGTGTATATATGTCAGTCTCAGTCTGTCAGTTCATCCTACCCACCCTTTCTGCCCTATATCCCATAGGTTTTGGATCATCTTGTTTTCATTTTCATTTGCCTCTAGGTATTTTTTTTGATTACCTCTTTAATTTCTTCACTGATCCATTGGTTGTTTATTATCAGATTGTTTAGCCTCCACATGTTTTTGTTTTTTTTATAGGTATTTTTTTCCTTTGTAGTCGAGTTCTAATTTCATAACATTTGGGTCAGAAAAGATGTTTGATTTAAATTTTCTTAAATATTCTGAGACTTGTGGCCCAGCATGTGATCAACTCTGTGTACACTTGAGAAGAACGTGTATCCTACTGTTTTTGAATGGAACGCTCTATAAATGTGAATTAAATCCTTCCGGTTTACTTTGTCATTTAAGGTCTGTTTTTCTTTATTGATTTTCTGTCTGGATGATCTGTCTGTTGATGACAGTGGGTTGTTAAATTCCATCACTATTATTGTGTAGAGTTGATTTCTCCTTTTATGGTGGTAAGTTGAGATTCTTCTAGATGGGTGCGTATGTATTTAAAATTGCTATAGGGTCTTCTTGGATTGATCTCATCATCATGATGTAATGTCCTTCTTCATCTCTTGTAACAGTCTTTATTTTCAAGTCTATTTCATCTAATAAGAGTATTGCTATTCCAGTTTTTTTTTGATTTCCATTTTGATGGTATATCTTTTTCCATCCTTTCACTTTCAGTTGGCATGTGTACCTAGATCTGAATTGGTTCTCTTGTAGACAGCATTTTTATGAACATTGTTTTATATATATATATATATATATATATATATATATATATTTCAGTCAGTCGTCATCTATTTGTCAGATCATATAATCCATTTACATTTCAGGTGATTATTGATATGCATATTCTTATTGCCATTTTGTTAATTGCTTGTGATTTCTTTATGTAGGTGTTTTTTTTCCCCTTTTTATTGTGTTCTCTCCTCTTGATATTTGATGACCAACTTCAGTATTGTATGTGGATTCCTTTTTCTTTTTTGTGTATATCTATTGTAGAATTTCAGTTTGTACTTACCATGAGGTTTCGATATAGCAGTCTACATACAAAAAAGACTGCTTTAAGTTGTTGGTCTTTTAATATCTAATGCATCTCCAATATCTTGCATTTGTTCTCTCTTCACAACTTCTGGTTTTGATATCATATTTGCGTGTTGATACCTTTACTGTATGTTTGCCTTTGCCAGGAGTTTTTCCATTTATAATTTTCTTATTTCTGGTTATGTCCTTTTCTTTTCAGCCTAGAGAAGTTCCTGTAGCATTTATTTCATAGTGGTTCTGTTGGTGCTGAATTCTCTTAGCTTTTGCTTGTCTGTAAAGCTTTTGATTTCTCTGTCAAATCTGAATGAAAGCCTTGCTGAGTAGAGTATTCTTGGTTGTAGTTTCTTCCTTTTTATCACTTTAAATATATTGTAAAACTACTTTCTGGTTTGCAGAATTTCTACTGACAAATGAGCTGACAGCCTAATGGACATTCTTTTGTTCATTATTGGTTGTCTCCCCTGGTTGATTTCAGTATTTTTCTTTGCCTTTAATTTTTGTCAGTTTGATTATGATGTGTCTCAGCATGTTCCTCCTTGGTTTTATCCTGCTTGGAATTTGGAAAACTGTTTCCTTTACCATGTTAGGAAAATTTTCAGCTCTTCAACTATTTTCTGAGGTCCTTTTTCTTTCTCTTCTCTTTCTGTAATCTCTATAATGCAAATGCTGGTACATTTAATTTTGTCCCCCCATCTCTCTTACACTGTCTTAATTTCTTTTCATTCTTCATTCTGTTTCACAGCAGTGATTTCCACCATTGTCCCCTAGGTTAACATTTGTTCATTTTTTTTTTTACTGTGATTAAAAACACATACAAAAGTTCCTATCTGATCCATTTTAAGTGTACAGTTCAGTAGTGTTGCATATATTTGCATGATTGTAAAATAGATCTCCATAACTTTTTCATATTGCACATTTGAAACTCGATACCCATTAAAAACAGTTCTTCCTGTCCCCCCTCTTCCAAGCCTAAACCCATTCTACTTTCTGTTCCTATGATTTTGACTTCTTGAGGTATCTCATGTAAGTAGAATCATATAATATGTGTCCTCTTTTTTTTTTTCCCAAACGTTAAACTTTTTATTTTGTATTGGGATATATATCCAGTTAACGGTGCTATGTTAGTTTCAGGTGAACAGCAAAGGGACTCAGCCATACGTGTATTTGTCCTCTTATAACTGGATTATTTCACTTAGCATAATGTCCTCAAATGTGTCTATGTTACATCGGGTGACAGAATTTCTTTCCTTTTCCAGACTGCATTCTATGTATATACCACACTTTATCCATTTATCTTTTGATGGACATTTGAGTTGACTCTACTTCTTAGCTATTATAAATAATGCTACTTTAAGTTTAGATATGCAAATATTTCTTTGAGGCCCTGCTTTCAATTCTTTTGGATATCTACCCAGAAGTGGGATTGCTGAGTCATATAGTAGATTTATTTTCCGTTTTTTGAGGTACTCTTATACTGTTTTCCATAGCAGTTATACCATTTTACAATCTTATCATCAGGGTTGGAGCAAGGGTTCCAATTTCTCCACATGCCCACCAATATTTATTTCTTTTTCGTTTTGTTTAATAGCAACTGTCTTAATGGTGTGGGGGTAATATCTCATTGTGCTTTGAGTTTGTATCTCTCTGACAGTGATTTTGAGTATATTTTCATATGCTTATTCACCATTTGTATATCATATTTGGAAAAATGTTTTTTCAAGTCCTTTGCTGACTTTTTAAAATTAATTTATTTTTTATTGAAAGATAATTGCTTTAGAGCCATTACTGATTTTTAAATTGAGTTAGTTCTTTTTGTTGAGTTGTTCAGTTCAGTTCAGTCACTCAGTCGTGTCTGACTCTTTGTGACCGCATGAATCACAGCATGCCAGGCCTCCCTGTCCATCACCAACTCCTGGAGTTCACTCAAACTCATGTCCATTGAGTTGGTGATGCCATCCAGCCATCTCATCCTCTATCGTCCCCTTCTCCTCCTGCCCCCAATCCCTCCCAGCATCAGGGTCTTTCCAGCGAGTCAGCTCTTTGCATCAGGTGGCCAAAGTATTAGAGTTTCAGTTTCAGCATCGGTCCTTCCAATGAACACCCAAGACTGATCTCCTTTAGGATGAACTGATTGGATCTCCTTGTAGTCCAAGGCACTCTCAAGAGTCTTCTCCAACACCACAGTTCAAAAGCATCAATTCTTGAGCTTTCTTCACAGTCCAACTCTCACATCCATACATGACCACTGGAAAAACCATAGCCTTGACTAGGCGAACCTTTGTTGGCAAAGTAATATCTTGTTGAGTTGTAGTTCTTTATATATTCTAGATATTCCCTATCAGGTAAATGATTGTAAATATTTTATCCTATTCCACAGGTTGCCTTTTAATTCTGTTTGCTGTGTATTTTGATGAATAGAAGTTTTTAAGTTTGATGTAGACCCATTTGTCCTTTTTTTTTGTTTCCTGTGAATATTTGTTTATTCTTTCAGCATTTCAACATGTTTTTTCTTTTAAAAAAATTTTTTGTTTACTTATTTTTAATTAAATTATTTTAACTGGAGGATAATTTCTTTACATATTGTGATGGTTTTTGCCATACACTGACATGAATCTGCCACGAGTACACATGTGTTCCCCCATCCTGAACCCCTCCTTCCATCTCCCTCCCTACCCCATCCCTCTGCATTGTCCCAGAGCACCAGCTTTGAGTGCCCTGCTTCATGTATAGAACTTGCACTGGTCATCTATTTCACATATAGTAATATACATGTTTCAATGCTATTCTCTCAAATTGTTCCACCCTTGCCTTCTCCCACAGAGTCCAAAAGTCTGTTCTTCGCATCTGTGTTTCTTTTGCTGCGTTGCATATAGTATCATCATTACCATCTTTCTAAATTCCATGTGTGTGTATGTGTGTGTGTGTGAAGTTGCTCAGTCATGTCCTACTCTCTGCAACCCTGTGGACTGTAGCCCGCCAGGCTACTCTGTCCATGGGATTCTCCAGGCAAGAATACTGGAGTGGGTTGCCATTTCCTTCTCCATCTAAATTCCATATATATGTGTAAATATATTGTATAGGTGTTTCTCTTTCTGACTTACTACACTCTGTTTAATATTCTCAAGTTTCATCTACCTCATTAGAACTGACTTAATTGTGTTCCCTTTTATAGCTGAGTAATATTCCATTGTGTATATGTATTATAACTTCCTTATCCATTCATCTGTGGATGGACATCTGGGTTGCTTCCATGGCCTAGCTATTGTAAACAGTGCTGCAGTAAACATTGGGTTCATGTGTCTCTTTCAATTCTGGTTTCCTTGATGTATATGCCCAGCAGTGGGATTGCTGGGTTGTATGGCAGTTCTATTTCCAATTTTTAAAGGAATCTCCACACTGTTCTCCAAAGTGGCTGTACCAGTTTGCATTCCCACCAACAGTGTAAGAGAGTTCCCTTTTTTCCACACCTTCTCCAGCATTTATTGTACGTAGACTTTTTGATGGTGGCCATCGGGGAAGGCAATGACACCCCACCCCAGTACTTTTGCCTGGAAAATCCCATGGACAGAGGATCCTGGTAGGCTCCAGTCCATGGGGTCGCTAAGAGTCTGACACGACTGAGCGACTTCACTTTCACTTTTCACTTTCATGCATTGGAGAAGGAAATGGCAACCCACTCCAGTATTCTTGCCTGGAGAATCCCAGGGACGGGGGAGCCTGGTGAGCTTCCGTCTATGGGGTCGCACAGAGTCGGACACGACTGAAGTGACTTAGCATAGCATAGCATAGCATATCCTGAGTGGCATGAGATGATGCCTCATTGTGGTTTTGATTGGCATTTGTCTAATAATGAGTGATTTGCATTTGTCTAATAATGGAATGAGTGATTTGATTTGCATTTGTCTAATAATGGAATGAGGTTCGTGACATTGTACAGGAGACAGGGATCAAGACCATCCCCATGGAAAAGAAATGCAAAAAAGCAAAATGGCTGTCTGGGGAGGCCTTGCAAATAGCTGCGAAAAGAAGAGAAGCGAAAAGCAAAGGAGAAAAGGAAAGATATAAACATCTAAATGCAGAGTTCCAAAGAATAGCAAGAAGAGATAAGAAAGCCTTCTTCAGTGATCAATGCAAAGAAATAGAGGAAAACAACAGAATGGGAAAGACTAGGGATCTCTTCAAGAAAATCAGAGATACCAAAGGAACATTTCATGCAAAGATGGGCTCGATAAAGGACAGAAATGGTATGGACCTAACAGAAGCAGAAGATATTAAGAAGAGGTGGCAAGAATACACAGAACTGTACAAAAAAGAGCTTCATGACCCAGATAATCATGATGATGTGATCACTGACCTAGAGCCAGACATCCTGGAATGTGAAGTCAAGTGGGCCTTAGAAAGCATCACTACGAACAAAGCTAGTGGAGGTGATGGAATTCCAGTGGAGCTATTCCAAGTCCTGAAAGATGATGCTGTGAAAGTGCTGCACTCAATATGCCAGCAAATTTGGAAAACTCAGCAGTGGCCACAAGATTGGAAAAGGTCAGTTTTCATCCCAATCCCAAAGAAAGGCAATGCCAAGGAGTGCTCAAACTACCGCACAATTGCAGTCATCTCACACACTAGTAAAGTAATGCTCAAAATTCTCCAAGCCAGGCTTCAGCAATATGTGAACCGTGAACTTCCTGATGTTCAAGCTGGTTTTAGAAAAGGCAGAGGAACCACAGATCAAATTGCCAACATCCACTGGATCATGGAAAAAGCAAGAGAGTTCCAGAAAAACATCTATTTCTGCTTTATTGACCATGCCAAAGCCTTTGACTGTGTAGATCACAATAAACTATGGAAAATTCTGAAAGAGATGGGAATACCAGACCACCTGATCTGCCTCTTGAGAAATCTGTATGCAGGTCAGGAAGCAACAGTTAGAACTGGTCATGGAACAACAGACTGGTTCCAAATAGGAAAAGGAGTACGTCAAGGCTGCATATTGTCACCATGTTTATTTAACTTATATGCAGAGTACATCATGAGAAATGCTGGACTGGAAGAAACAGAAGTTGGAATCAAAATTGCTGGGAGAAATATCAATAACCTCAGATATGCAGATGACACCACCCTTATGGCAGAAAGTGAAGAGGGGCTAAAAAGCCTCTTGATGAAAGTGAAAGTGGAGAGTGAAAAGGTTGGCTTAAAGCTCAACATTCAGAAAACGAAGATCATGGCATCTGGTCCCATCACTACGTGGGAAATAGATGGAGAAACAGTGGAAACAGTGTCAGACTTTATTTTTCTGGGCTCCAAAATCACTGCAGATGGTGACTGCAGCCATGAAATTAAAAGACGCTTACTCCTTGGAAGGAAAGTTATGACCAACCTACATAGCATATTCAAAAGCAGAGACATTACTTTACCAACAAAGGTTTGCCTAGTCAAGGCTATGGTCTTTCCTATGGTCATGTATGGATGTGAGAGCTGGACTGTGAAGAAGGCTGAGTGCCTAAGAATTGATGCTTTTGAACTGTGGTGTTGGAGAAGACTCTTGAGAGTCCCTTGGACTGCAAGGAGATCCAACCAGTCCATTCTGAAGGAGATCAATCCTGGAATTTCTTTGGAAGGAATGATGCTAAAGCTGAAACTCCAGTATTTTGGCCACCTCATGCGAAGAGTTGACTCATTGGAGAAGACTCTGACGCTGGGAGGGATTGGGGGCAGGAGGAGAAGGGGACGACAGAGGATGAGATGGCTGGATGGCATCACTGACTTGATGGGTGTGAGTCTGAGTGACCTCCGGGAGCTGGTGATGGACAGGGAGGCCTGGCGTGCTGCGGTTCATGGGGTCGCAAAGAGTCGGACACGACTGAGCGACTGATCTGATCTGAATAATGAATGATGCTGAGCATCTTTTCATGTGTTTAGTAGCCATCTGTATGTCTTCTTTGGAGAAATAGCTGTTTAGTTTTTTGGCCCACTTTTTGCTTGGGTGTTAATTTTTCTGGTATTGAGTTGCATGAGCTGCTTTTATATTTTGGAGATTAATTCTTTGTCAGTTGTTTCATTTGCTATTATTTTCTCCCATTCTGAAGACTGCCTTTTCACCTTGCTTATAGTTACCTTCATTATGCAAAATCTTTTAAATTTAATTCAATTCAGTTCAGTTCAGTTCAATTGCTCAGTCATGTCCAACTCTACAACCCCATGGACTGCAGCATGCCAGGCTTCCCTGTCCATCACCAAGTCCTGAAGCTTGCTCAAACTCATATCCATTGAGTCAGTGATGCCATCCAACCGTCTCATCCCCTGGTGTCCCTTTCTCCTCCTGCCTTCAATCTTTCCCAACATCAGTGTCTTTTCCAGTGAGTCAGTTCTTCACACCAGTGGCCAAAGTATTAGAGTTTCAGCTTTAGCGTCAGTCCTTTCAGTGTATATTCTGGACTGATTTCCTTTAGCTCATTGATTTAATTAAAGTTTAATTTGGGTCCCACTTGTTTATTTTTATTTTTATTTCCACTACTCTGGGAGGTGGGTCATAGAGGATCTTGCTGTGATTTATGTCAGTGAGTGTTCTGCCTATGTTTTCCTCTAAGAGTTTAATAGTTTCTGGTGTTACATTTACAGCTTAATCCATTTTGAGTTTATTTTTGCGTATAGTGTTAGAAAGTGTTCTAGTTTCTTTCTCTGACATGTGGTTGACCAGTTTTCCCAGCACCACTTGTTAAAGAGACTCTCTTTTCTCCATTGTATGTTTGTAATAAACTGTGCTTAGCTGCCACAAAGTAGGAGGGAATGCCTTAACCATACACATGTTGTCAGGATGAGAGCCTCTTCCATCCTCGTCAAGGGGAGTGCTAACCTTCTCTCCTTTCATACAACATTCTTCTGGGGTTTTCATCTTGTGCCTTCATCTGGGACATATTCTTTTGCTATCTCATTTTATCTAGCTTTCTGTGTTTGCATATTCCATTCCACAAGCTTCAGGATTTTAGTTCTTCTAGCTTCTGCTCCTTGGCCCCTGGTTAATGAGGTTGTCTAGAGACTTGTGCAAGCTTCCTCATGTGAGAGACTTACACCCACTCTCTGATAGGTGGATCTGGGTTTTGTCCATCTAGTGAGTAGGGCTGTGTCTGGATCTGTGTTTTGTATCAAGCAGTTGTTTATTCATGGAGACTTTAAGCAGTCTGTCTGCTGATGAGTGGGGCTGTGTTCTAGTCTGATTGAATGTTTGGTCTGAGGCTTCCCAGCACTGGAGTCTACAGGTGGTTTGATGGAGCCACCATCTTATCCACAAAGACTCCCTTTTCTACTCATTAAAATGGCAAAAAACCTCATCCAAAGAGTTGCTGATACCTCAATCCAAATGGAATATAATTCATAATTTCATGATTATAAACTTAAACTATAGACATTTACTTATGTGATTGGATAATTTGTTAAGAAATCGCTGGTATACCTACTTATATGGAGAGGGCATAAAAATTGTGGGTGATTTTCTTCACTCCAGTAGTTGAAATTGCTTTTCTTGAATGGAAGGCAATGGGCCAGGAATACTTGGAACGCTAGTTTTACATCAGAATCACTTAGATAAACAATTCCAAATAAACATGCCAGAACATCACCTAGGCCTAGTGAATCAGAATCCTTTAGGGACAGGGCCTAGGTATATATTGTTTTTAAAAACTCCCAGGTGATTCTAAAGTGCACAGCTGATTAAAGAGTCAGACCATAGGAGATAAGCCAAGTTATGTGAAAGCATGAACTGTAGCTCACTTGTTTTTTATGTTCTTGCAATAAAATTATAAAATTTGTTTGTTGCCCAAGGCTAAAACTCTTAAACAGGCCTATTGTGGATATATTATGATGTAGTTACCACCTTTCTTCGCTTGAGTGAAACTAGTATTTTTCTAGCAAAACAGCAAGAGTAATAGCCATTCCACAGAGAGAAGCAATGATTGCTATTGTTTACCATTAACATTTATTAGGCTGTGGTAGGCATGGTAAGGCCACAGGAGACTGGGCCAATGCATTTACAAAGGAACATGATGTGTGAGAAAAAGGTGGGGGCAAAGCTGTAAAGCAAAACATTTTTTTAGAATAAGGTTCTTTGTGCCAGGACTTATTCAGAACATTTTACTTGTATCATCTTATTTCATCATCATGACAGTTGTGAAGGTGAGGTCTATTATTATCCCATATTAAAGAACCTGAAGTACAGAGAGATCAAGATCAGAGCTGGCAAGATTCCAGGTCATTTATCTATGGAGTCCACCTGTGACCTACTATGTGATATTGTCTTTCAAAATTATGCTAGTTGACTGCTATTTGATGAGATTAAAGAAAAAGTGCAAGTTTTTAAAAATTGTTAGCCAAAGCAGTGCCATATTTAATGGCAGTTTGGAGTATGTTTTAGAGAAGCAGAAGAAAATAATAAATATCACTGTATACCAAGATGTGTATTCTCTCACCCATGCACAGTAAAGCCAGTCTGAGACCAAATTGTGGTGAAAGAAAGTACAGCATTTATTGTAAAGTGGCAGACAAGGATTCCAGGGCAGCTAATGCTCAAAATATCTGAACTTCCTGAGGGGTTTAAGGAATGCATATTTAAAGGCAAGGTGAATGGGGTGGGGGGTTCACAAGGTATGTAATCAGATCATGTACAGTTCTGACTGGTTGATGGTGAAGTAACAGGGCCATGTCACAAGGGCTAACGTTATCAGTTTTGGGACTTGTGTAGGTCTGTGGGCTTTTATGCGCTCCTGGTCATCAAATAGTTAACTTCCATTTCATGGAGTTTTTGTATCTGTAAAACAATTTAGGAAATGTGCATCAGGTACTGTTATCTATGTATTTCAGAAAGGAATTAAGTATTCTGTGACTGCCATGCAGCTAACTTATGTTTAAATTGTTACCAGTTTTCCTTGCCCAGCTACTACATATTCACATCCTTTTATTAGAACAGATATATAGTGAAATATGGGCTTCCCAGGTGGCTCAGTGGTAAAGAATTTGCCTGCCAATGTAGGAGATGCACATTTGATCCCTGCGTCAGGAAGATCCCCTGAAGAAGGAAATGGCAACCCACTCCTGTGTTTCTGCCTGGGAAATCCCATGGACAGAGCAGCCTGATGAGTACAGTCTGAGGGGTCACAAAAGAGTCAGACATGAATTAGCAACTAAAACAACAATAAACAAGATCACTAAATATGAGCAGAGAAAGGGGCCAGGCTAAATGGCAGGAAACCATACATCTTGTAAACAACAGGAGTCTTTTGGCAAACAAAGAAAAGTAGAAACCTCAGACTGACAGGAAATCGTATACCTTGAGGAGATTGATTGGTTTGATCTCCTTGCTGTCCAAGGGTAAATAAGAACAAAAATCCTTCCTCTCTTTGGGAAGATAGAGCTGGGATGAAAATCAAGAAATATGACCCCAAAACCATCCCTCCCCAATGAATATTCTGCCCATTCATTTTTACACCACCATATACTAGACATGGAACAACAGACTGGTTCCAAATAGGAAAAGGAGTACGTCAAGGCTCCTTTATGTCAAGGCTGTATATTGTCACCCTGCTTATTTAACTTATATGCAGAGTACATCATGAGAAACACTGGGCTGGAAGAAGCACAAGCTGGAATCAAGATTGCCGGGAGAAATATCAATAACCTCAGACATGCAGATGACATCACCCTTATGGCAGAAAGTGAAGAGGAACTAAAAAGCCTCTTGATGAAAGTGAAAGTGGAGAGTGAACAAATTGGCTTAAAGCTCAACATTCAGAAAACGAAGATCATGCCATCTGGTCCCATCACTTCATGGCAAATAGATGGGGAAACAGTGGAAACAGTGTCAGACTTTATTTTTTCTGGGTTCCAATATCACTGCAGATGGTGACTGCAGCCATGAAATTAAAAGATGCTTACTCCTTGGAAGAAAAGTTATGACTAACCTAGATAGCATATTGAAAAGCAGAGACATTACTTTGCCAACAAAAGTCCATCTAGTCAAGGCTATGGTCATGTATGGATGTGAGAGTTGGACTGTGAAGAAGGCTGAGCACCAAAGAATTGATGCTTTTGAACTGTGGTGTTGGAGAAGACTCTTGAGAGTCCCTTGGACTGCAAGGAGATCCAACCAGTCCATTCTGAAGATCAGCCCTAGGATTTCTTTGGAAGGAATGATGCTAAGGCTGAAACTCCAGTACTTTGGCCACCTCATGTGAAGAGTTGACTCATTGGAAAAGACTCTGATGCTGGGAGGGATTGAGGGCTGGAGGAGAAGGGGATGACAGAGGATGAGATGGCTGGATGGCATCACTGACTCGGTGGATATGAATCTGAGTGACCTCCTGGAGCTGGTGATGGACAGGGAGGCCTGGTGTGCTGCGATTCATGGGGTCGCAAAGAGTATGACACGACTAAGTGACTGAACTGAACTGATATAACTTGTTTGCCAAAGAAGTTCATGGTAGCTACTCACGTGAGTCTGCCCACTCTTCCCTTTTGAGTGTAATAAAGTGCTTAATAAATCCTTGCTTTGTTTTCTTTATCTCCATGTTTTGTCTCTGAATCCTTTCTGTGCTGAGACAAGAACTCACTCTTCAGTAGCACTTTCAACCATTAATTGTTGAGACAGGCTTTTGTAAGTCAGGGGAAGACTGAGAGACTGTAGCTTTTCTACAACAAGAGGCAGGCGGAGGACATAGAAGGAAGGGTCTGTCCCAGAAAGCCCACATAGGGTCCTGCTTGGTTACATAGTGACCCTACATACCTCCTTCTTCTATTACTCCTCTTGGTTTCCTTATTTCCTATTGTATTTTCCATTTATTCTTCCTGTATTATTTTTCCTTCTCCATTGTTGAGTCTGTTAATCTACAGATATCACTCACATAACTTTCTTAGTGGTTTCGAGAACCCTTGGGTATGAATAGGCAGAGGGGTGAAAAAACAAACATTATGCCAGCAAAGAAGTAGTAGTAAGAAGTAAGAGGTAAAAACATCATTGAAAGGGAAAAATCGAAAGAATCAGAGATGTATCTAAGGTTAGCAGAGATAAAGGTGTCTCAGATAACTCCTAAAAATTAGAACACTAATTAGGCTGGAGGAAAGGGAGGTTGTCACACATTTGAAATGACTGAACTGAAGGGTGTGAAAGAGGTATGTGGTTAGAAGCAAACAACACAGCTGTCTTTATTTCACCTCTGCAAAAATGGAGAGTGAGGGTAAAGGGAAGCCTAGTTCTTGCACTAGGATGGAATTCAATTAATAAGACTCTTCCCACTTAATGATAAGAAATAACAAAATCATGTTAAAGTGAAAAGGACCTTTGAAATAATTGAGTCAGGTGACTCAAAAAAATTTAGTCACAGAACTCTCAAAACCAAGCTGGACCCAGTAGAGCCCACCCAGATTTTTTTTTAAAAAGGCTTTCCATGTCTCCTGTTTCTTGTTTGTAGGAATGTTTCAGCCTCTTAGAGCTTCCTTGACTTCCAAAGGCAGATTCAAACAGTTATGAGTTAGGGGAGTAAGGGGTTTAAGGGATTACAGAAACGAAGGAAAGACAGTCAAGAAAACTAGTGCAGCCATAAGGCAGGGTCCTAGTTCCTCCTCAAGGGATATACATGACAATCTGATACACTTCTGAGTTCTCCTATAGGGACTGAGACCTCCACCCAGGGGGAGGATGATAACTTCCGGCTGAGCATAAGGACAAGGACCCCAGACTGGTTAGAACCAGAGGCTGTGATTGGGATTTCAGGGACACCACTCTGTTACCTTACCACCCATCACTCAGAGGAAGTTCAGACTTCACCTGAAATTTTGCCTGTAAGAACTCAGTCATGGAGAGTTTGGGTCGTTAGACCATGAGCACCCACCCTCCTCTCCAATCTCCTTGATATATTGGCCCTTGCAATAAGGCTTTCTCTGCTCCAGATTCTGATGCTTTGGTTTGTTTGGCTTCACGGTTTGTTGAACTTGGGTTCAACAACGTTCTTACAAATGAAACTTCAACTCTGAACTCCAAAATATTAAACCAACAAAAGTGAATCTGCTCTCAATAAAGTGGTTATGGACCAGTGTCCCTTTCCTCTTCTCACTCGCATTGTGCATGATGGCTACCTGAGGCATGTTCTACCTGAGGCATGAAACCGTAAGTCTTAAAAGAAGCATAATTTTAAAATTAACAGTGTTACTCCAAACTGGGTTCACATACTGTTATGTGTCAAGCCCAAAGACACAACTAAGCGAAAGATTAGGAGAAGGAAATATTTATTATTACTTGCAGCAAGTAAGGAGAACACCAGGGATCTTCCCAAAGCAGGGTCTCTCAGAACAACAAAACTGGGGAAGTTTTAAGCTTATAGTACATGCATATTCATGGACAGGACAGAAAGAACTGAAGTGCAGAAAAGTGACAAGATTTGCCAGAATTAAATACTTGTGTTTCTATGCAGGGTGCTTCTCTGTTGTACCATGCTGCCTTTAAATCAGCAGTAGAATGAATCAGCAAATATATATTAGTACTACTTATGTGCAGTACTTAATCCTGGATGCCAGAATGTAAGATACAAAAGTATAAGCTGTGGGCTTCAAAGAGTTTATAACTTAAGAAAAATTGAATTAACAATGTAAAATTTGAATAGTTGAAAGAAACCAGGAGATGGGGCCTACCTGACCACCCTAAGAGGCATAAATCAGATGCCCCCTCCATCTCTGTGACCTGAAGGCTTGGCTTGTTCTCCCAGTGGGAGCCTTTTGAGCGCACTTATAGACCCAAAACAGCTGTTACCCCAGCTGCTTCCCCCAACAGGGATTTGAAAGCCTCTGTAAGGCTCCTACCTGCTGCTCAGTTTCAGGTTTAGTCTGGGAGCCCTTTGAAAGTGCTTCCTTTCCATTACTCCTGAACCCATGTCCTGGGAACAAATTTGCTTTCTATGAGAAGGGAGACCCTGCTTTGCTTTTAGGAGTTCTCCAAAGGAAAGCACTTTGCTTGTAAACTCTTCAAGCCTTTTACCTCCTGGTGGACTTCCTGGTGTGGCTTCCCAGGTGGCATTAGTGGTAAAGAACCTGACTGCCAATGCAGGAGATGCTAGAGACAGGGGTTCAATCCCTGGGTCAGGAAGGGACTTTCTGGTGAAGATGCCTGCTGGGAATTCTAAGGTTTGTCTGCTGTTGGATCTCTCTTCCTTTTGTCACTGTTTTGTGATGACTTTGCTACCTTATGTTGCTTGCATGTCACTTTCTGAATGAAAGTCTGTCCTGCTTTCTGAATATACTGTTTTCAAGCAACACTGGTGGACTGATGTTTAGTTTCTATGTGCAGTTCTGTACCTTCCCCTGGGGTTTAAGCAGACCCTGCCAACAGTAGCTGAAGAGATCCTGACTCTTCTTGCTGGTGGCTTCTCCTGTTTTTAGCTGCTGCTAGACTACCAAATAAGCAGGGTAACAATATACAGCCTTGATGTACTCCCTTTACTATTTTTGTCACCCTGCATATTTAACTTATATGCAGAGCACATCATGAGAAACGCTGGGCTGGAAGAAGCACAAGCTGGAATCAAGATTTCTGGGAGAAATATCAATAACCTCAGATATGCAGATGACACCACCCTTATGGCAGAAAGTGAAGAGGAACTAGAAAGCCTCTTGATGAAAGTGAAAGAGGAGAGTGAAAAAGTTGGCTTAAAGCTCAACATTCAGAAAACGAAGATCATGGCATCTGGTCCCATCACTTCATGGGAAATAGATGGGGAAACAGTGGCTGACATTATTTTTTTGGCTTCAAAATCACTGCAGATGGTGACTGCACCCATGAAATTAAAAGACGTTTACTCCTTGGAAGAAATGTTATGACCAACCTAGATAGCATATTAAAAAGCAGAGACATTACTTTGCCAACAAAGGTCCATCTAGTTAAGGCTATGGTTTTTCCAATAGTCTTGTATGAATGTCAGAGTCGGACTGTGAAGAAAGCTGAGCGCCAAAGAATTGATGCTTTTGAACTGTGGTGTTGGAGAAGACTCTTGAGAGTCCCTTGGCCTGCAAGGAGATCCAACCAGTCCATCCTAAAGGATATCAGTCCTGCGTGTTCTTTGGAAGGAATGATGCTAAAGCTGAAACTCCAATACTCTGACTACCTCATGCGAAGAGTTGACTCAATGGAAAAGACTCTGATGCTGGGAGGGATTGGGGGGTAGGAGGAGAAGGGGATGACAGAGGATGAGATGGCTGGATGGCATCACCGACTTGATGGACGTGAGTTTGAGTGAACTCTGGGAGTTGGTGATAGACAGGGAGGCCTGGAGTGCTGCAATTCATGGAGACAAAACTGAGCGACTGAATTGAACTGAGACTACCAAATGTGTTTTATCCTTACCTGAGTACATGTGTATCTTTTAGGGCTTTACATCCACTAGGAAGTTGGAGAGTTGCCTTTGACAACCTAACTTGCAAAGAATAACATGAGTGGACTCTGAGCCTCACTTGTGCCTTCTAGGCCTTGACTTTACCCTGGAAACAATATGCTCTGTGCTTAGTTGCTCAGCCAAGTCTGACTCTTTGCAACCCCATGGACTGTAGCCCACCAGGCTCCTCTGTCCATGGGGATTCTCCAGACAAGAATCCTGGAGTGGATTGCCATACCCTCCTCCCAACCCAGGGATAAAACCCAGGTTTCCCACATTGCAAGCAGATTCTTTACCATCTGAGCCACCAGGGAGGTCCAAAAATGCTGGAGTGGGTAGCTTATCCCTTCTGCAGGGGATCTTCCTAATCCAGGGATAGAACCAGGTTCTCCTGCATTGAAGGTGGATTCTTTACCAGCTGAGCTACCTGGGAAGCCCAACAATATGCTCTAGGACATTTAAACCAGCAGTTGCTCAAAGAGAATTCTGCTATGAGGTCTTACATGCCTTTCTTACTGAGGAGGACCAACGTTTGAAGACTCAGCAAATGGGACATCTCATCACAGTGAAGCCTACTTCCTGGGTGATTTGCCATGTGAGGAGGAAGTTACAGAAATCCTGTCTAGCTATTCTATATTGACTTACTGTTTTCTAGCTTTTGGGAGCTTAGAATCTAGTCATGAACTCTTTTACCAGTCACATGAAAGTAAGGCTGAAGATCATTTGCCTCAAGGGGTAAGCAACTTGTTGTGTGATGCCCATGATGGCATTTATGGATAGGCCCTGACAAAGTTGTAGGGAGGAAACCAGCAATAGTGTGAGAGAGGAGTAGTAAAACAGTGTTTAAATCCTAGGCTGGAAGTCTTTCTCCAAGAGAAATTGAGGTGTATCACAGTAGAGAAGTGCTCAAGCCCCAGATGTTTACAGCAGACCTATGTCAGTTGTAACAGTCAGACTTTTGCAGTCACACGCCCAGTATACACCACAGGTGAAGATGGCTCAGCTCCACATTAAAGGCCTTAAGTTCTCTCCTGTCAGGGCTGCTTTACGTTTCCCCCTCTGATACCTGTACATAACTTGAAACTGTGGCAAGTTCTCAGTTCATGAACTGATGAAGGCTAGCTTGAAGGATTTGAGCGTTACCTTGCTAGCATGTGAAATGAGTGTAATCATATGGTAGTTGGAACGTTCTTTAGCATTTGCCATTCTTTGGGATTGGAATGAAAACTGACCTTTTCCAGTCCTGTGGTCACTGCTGAGTTTTCCAAATTTGCTGACATATAGAGTGCTGCACTTTCACAGCATCATCTTTAGGATTTGAAACAGCTCCTCTGGGCTTCCAACACCTCCACTACTTGGTTCATGGTAATGCTTCCTAAAGATCACTCGACTTCACACTCCAGGATGTCTAGTTCTAGGTGAGTAACCAACACCATCATGATTATCCAAGTCATTAAAATCTTTTTTGTATAGTCCTGTGTATTCTTGACCCTTCTTAATCTTTTCTGCTTTGTTAACTCCTCATCATTTCTGTCCTTTGTTATGTCCATCCTTGAATGAAATGTTTCCTTGATATCTCCAGTTTTGTTGAAGAGATCTTTAGTCTTTCCCATTCTATTGTTTTCCTCTATTTCTTTGCATTGTTTTAGAAGGCCTTCTTATCTCTCCTTACTGGTCTCTGGAACTCTGCATTCAGTTGGGTATATCTTTTCCTTTCTCCCTTGCCTTACGTTTCTCTTCTTTCCTCAGCTATTTGTAAAGTCTCCTCAGACAACCACTTTGCCTTCTTGTATTTCTTTTTATTTGGAATGGTTTTGGTCACTGCCTCCTATACAACGTTAAGAAATTCTGTCCATAGTTCTTTGGGCACTCTGTCTACCAGATCTAATCCCTTGAATCTATTCATTACCTCCACTGTATAATCATAAGGGATTTGATTTAGATCATACATGAATGTCCTAGTGGTTTTCCCTACTTTCTTCAATTTAAGCCTAAATTTTGCAATAAGGAGCTCATGATCTGAGCCACAGTCAGTTCCTGGTCTTGTTTTTGCTCACTGTATATAGGGCTTCTCCATATTTGGATGCAAAGAACTAAATCAATCTGATTTTGGTATTGACCATCTGTTGATGTCCATATGTAGAGTCATCTCTTGTGTTGTTGGAAAGGGGTGTTTTTTATTTCCAGTGTGTTCTCTTGTCAAAACTCTGTTAGCCTTTTGTACTGCTTAATTATGTACTGGTAAGGCCAAATTTTCCTTTTTATTCTGGGTATCTCTTGACTTTCTACATCTGCATTCCAATCCCCTGTGATGAAAAGGACATCTTTTTTGTGGTGTTAGTTCTAGAAGGTCTTGTAGGTCTTCACAGAACCAGTCAACTTCAGCTTCTTCAGCATTAGTTGTTGGGGCATAGACTTGGATTACTGTGGTGTTGAATGATTTGCCTTGGAAACGAACTAATATCAGTTTTTGAGATTGTACCCAAGCACTGCAGTTTTTACTCTTTTGTTGACTATGAGGGCTACTCCATTTCTTCTAAGGGATTCTTGCCCACAGTAGTAGATATAATGGTCATCTGAATTAAATTCACTCATTCCAGTCAATTTTAGTTCACTGATTCCTAAGATGTTAATGTTCAATCTTGCTATCTCCTCTGTGACCACGTCCAGTTTATCTTGATTCATGTACCTAACATTCCAGGTTCCAATGTAATATTGTTCTTCACAGCATTAAACTTTACTTTTACCACCAGACATATCCACAATGAGCATCATTCCCGCTTTGGCCTAGTTGCTTCATTCTTACTGGAGCTGTTAGTAACTGCCCTCCACTCTTCCCCAGTATCATACTGGATACCTTCCAACTTGGGAGGCTCATCTTCTGGTGTCATATCTTTTTGCCTTTTCATATTGTCAATTCTCAAGGCAAACATTGGAGTGGGTTGCTGTTTCCTTCTCCAGTGGACCACATTTTGTCAGAACTCTTCATTATGACTTGTCTGTCTTGGGTGGCCCTGCATGGCATGGATCATAGCTTTGCATCATCCCCGGGTGCATCATTCCCTGTAGTTAATGTCACAGCCTGGCCAGGGCCAGACTGGAGCCTGCCCCCGCGCTTTGCTGCTCCTGCTCAGTCCAGGGCTGGCCATGATCATCAATGTCGAGGTTCTGCCCATACTCCCCCAAGAGTTGAGGACCCTCTTGCCTTTCCCGCTTGCAATATGGGAGACCTGGGTTTGATCCCTGGGTTGGGAAAATCCTCTGGAGAAGGGAAAGGCAACCCACTCTAGTATTCTTGCCTGGAGAATCCCATGGACCCTGGCGGGCTACAGTCCATGGGGGTCACAAAGAGTCGGACACAACTGAAGCAACTTCACTTTATTTTTCACTTCACTATGTTCTATAACTTAAAAGAAGATGAGGTGACTAATTCTTACTTTATCCAACCTAATATATGTAGTTTTAACCCTGCTTTAACAGAAAAATATAGGGCTTCCCTGGTGGCTCAGAGGTTAAAGTGTCTGCCTGCAATGTGGGAGACCTGGGTTCGAACTCTGGGTTGGGAAGATCCCCTGGAGAAAGAAATGGCAACCCACTCCAGTATTCTTGCCTGGAGAATACCTGGTGGTCGCAAAGAGTCCTACTCGACTGAGCGACTTCACTTTCACTTTTCACTTTAACAGAAAAATATAGCTAGGGGAAGGAATCCTGAGGCACAGTTTTCACTCAGGAAATGCAAATGATCATTCAAATATGAGCATTTATTTAGAATACCAAGCAAAGGTTTTCAGCTGTTCTTCAGTTATTAGATTGACCCACTTCTCCACTTTGAATATTCCTTATAGCTTCAACCACCATCTCTGCGATAGACTTGTCTAGAAGAACTAAAGACAATTCCAGATCATCTTGAGACCAAGCCATACTTTATAAAATGGCACAACCAAGAATGCATGGCATTGTACTAGAGGTGAACTCTTTTCTGTAACGTGTTTCCATTTGGTGATTAAGCCTGATAACCTCTCCCTACCCGTCTCTTTAACATACAGGTAAAGTAATTCATTTGCCTTCTCTTATCTGACTCATTTTAACACCATGGTTTCAGCCCTCCATCACTGTATTTACTTCAACAACTAATGTAAAGGAAGGAGGTGCTTGTGATTTACAGCATTCATTTTTAGCTACTCTCATAGACACCTTCAGTACAACCAAGAAACTGCTGCTGCTGCTAAGTCGCTTCAGTCATGTCCGACTCTGTGCGACCCCATGGATGGCAGCCCACCAGGCTCCCCCCGTCCTTGGGATTCTCCAGGCAAGAAGGCTAGAGTGGGTTGCCATTTCCTTCTCCAATGCATGAAAGTGAAAAGTGAAAGTGAAGTTGCTCAGTCGTGTCGGACTCCTAGAGACCCCATGGACTGTAGCCTACCAGGCTCCTCCGTCCATGAGATTTTCCCAGGCAAGGGTACTGGAGTGGGGTGCCACTGCCTTCTCCAGAAGAAACTGAACTACCCTTAAATAAACAATCATTCTCCATTGCCAAAATAACATCCTAGTCTTGATTTCAGTCCTCCCAGGGAGTCTGTTCATATGCTTCCCACCACTACTCTAGTAATTGTCAGAACCAGGTGCCCAGTTTAGATTTTTGGCACTGACCACTGTGTCAACATCTATAGTTCTCAGTCAGATTTGCTTTGGCTCTGTTCTATTACTTGAGTCTTAAATCCTTGCTATCTTTCTGTTTCTTATTATAGTTCTTTATCTTTGGTCAAATTATAGTTGATTTTTCTTGGTTTAAACGAGGCTGACTTCTGAGAAACCTTTTGCTACCATGGCTTGATATCAGTTGCTCACTACTCCTAATGTGATTTTAGTACTTAGACTTCTATTTGTTCTTTAAATGGGAGAATATCTGGGATCACTTCAGTGAAGTGGAACCTCCTAAAGGCCTCTATGTCAGCCAGAAGACTTTGGTGATTATGGAACTTTTGAGGCAAGTTCCTGACTTCCAATACTGTTGGTATCTCTTTTGTTTCTGCAAGTTCCTGCTTCCACTATTGCTATCTCCTGATCTAAAGTACCTGCTATATTAAAGGAATATGGCTATGAGCTTAGGTTCCTTAGGTTCTAGATTCCATTTCCTTAACAATTTGTCACTAACTCCTTTTGTTTCCTGAACTCTCATCCAAGGCTTGTCTAATTACCTTACCCACCTCAACATCCTTGGGTCAGATTAGAACCAATTAACATTATGCTGGGCTTCCCAGGTGGCTCAGTGGTAAAGAATCTACCTGCCAATGCAGGAAATGTGGGTTAGATCCTTCAGTCAAAAAGATCCCCTGGAAAAGCGAATGGCAACCCACTTCAGTATTCTTGCATGGGAAATCCTATGGACAGAAGATCCTGGTGGGCTACAGTCCATGGGGTCACAAAGAGTCAGACAAAACTTAGCAATAAACAACAACATGAAGCCACTGTCATGATAATATTTATAGTCATTGGACTATAAATTGGAAGAGCATTCAAAACTATGGAGGAATTTATAATAGAAGCATAGGAAATCTGTCAGAGACTCATAAACCCCAAGCAATTATTTTCACAGGCATGGAAAACATGAGATCATATTTTAATTTGAGATCATGATCTACCTTTATTATTGCCTCAATCATTCAGTTTCACTAAGTTTCTTGTTTCATATGATTTTTCAAAGTTATTCCTATTACGTTTAGATTTCATGAAAAGTTCCATAATCAATGTTAATTATTAATTTCTCATTCTGAAAATGTCAACAGGTTTCTTAGAGATGTTGGAAAGGTCTAGTTAAATTCTAGGTCTAGTTAACTTTCTACTAACCCACATGGTCCCTGAAGCTATGATTTCAAATTGGCTGGGAAAATGGTGACAGCCAATCATTTATGACACAAACTGAAACAACAAAAGAAAACAAGACAATTAATGACACTTGTCTTTTTTGGAAATTAATAATAAAGCATCTAAGCTTTCAAATAAGATTCTGGGTTCAGTTCAGTTGCTCAGTCATGTCTGACTCTTTGCGACCCCATGAATCGCAGCACGCCAGGCCTCCCTGTCCATCATCAACTCCTGGAGGTCACCCAAACTTATGTCCATCAAGTCGGTGATGCCATCCAGCCATTTTATCCTCTGTCGTCACCTCCTCCTGCCCCCAATCCCTCCCAGCATCAGAGCCTGTTCCAATGAGTCAACTCTTCGCATGAGGTGGCCAAATTACTGGAGTTTCAGTGTTAGCCTCAGTCCTTTCAAAGAACACCCAGGGCTGATCTCCTTCAGAATGAACTGGTTGGATCTCCTTGCAGTCCAAGGGACTCTCAAGAGTCTTCTCCAACACCACAGTTCAAAAGCATCAATTCTTCGGCACTCAGCCTTCTTCACAGTCCAACTCTCACATCCATACATGACCACTGGAAAAACCATAGCCTTGACTAGACGGACTTTTGTTGGCAAAGTAATGTCTGTTTTTTTATATGCTATCTAGGTTGGTCATAACTATCCTTCCAAAGAGTAAGCGTCTTTTAATTTCATGGCTGCAGTGATTTTGGAGCCCCCCAAAATAAAGTCTGCCACTGTTTCCACTGTTCCCCATCTATTTCCATGAAGTGATGGGACCAGATGCCATGATCCTAGTTTTCTGAATGTTGAGCTTTAAGCCAACTTTTTCACTCTCCTCCTTCACTTTCATCAAGAAAGTTCCTTTGAGTTCCTCTTCACTTTCTGCCATAAGGGTGGTGTCATCTGCATATCTGAGGTTATTGATATTTCTCCCAGCAATCTTGATTCCAGCTTGTGAGATTCTGGGTACACTATATTTATTGAAGGTTTAAAGTTATACTGTGTAAATTATTTCTGCATGTGTTTGCTTAAGAAATGCAACTATTTAAATAAAACATTTTTTCATTTATCATGTCTATATTTGAATCATAACTCTTGGATAGACTTTAAAATATCAGAGACATTTTCTCTGCAATGGTGTTCCTGAGCATAAAGATTGCAATTAGAAAAGAGGCAGAGCTTTGGGCTGGAGTTCTTCTTCTACTATTAATTATGTGATCTAGGAAAAGTTGCTTAACTTCACTGAGCCTCAGATTCCATATTTGTCAAATCGAGGACATAAAATTTATTCCCAGGGTTGTTTTTTTCTACGATTAAATAATAAAGTATATTAAGTATAGTATTTGCTGCTGCTGCTGCTAAGTTACTTCAGTCGTGTCCGACTCTGTGGGACCCCATAGACAGTAGCCCACAAGGCTCCCCCGTCCCTGGGATTCTCCAAGCAAGAACACTGGAGTGGGTTGCCATTTCCTTCTTCAAAGCATGAAAATGAAGTCACTCAGTCGTGTCCTACTTTTTGCGACCCCATGGATTGCAGCCTACCAGGCTCCTCTGTCCATGGGATTTTCCAGGCAAGAGTACTAGAGTGGGGTGCCATTGCCTTCTCCTAAGTATAGTATTTAATACCTCACAAAAAGGTAGCTGTAGATAGATAAGTTTTAATTTATAAAACTGTGCCCTTTTATTCATATAAGAGCACAGACATGAATGTAAATCAGTCTTAAAAACTATTTCCTACTTAAAATAGCTTATACGATTTGTCTTTTAAGTTGCTTTATCTATAAAGTGGGATGTGGAAATGTCAATAATTAGAATTATTTTCAGATAATTTTATGGTGTGTCTTAGATCCTGTTCATAATGCCAATTGTCTTACTGTTCACACTGTTGACTGAACCCAGGGTAGGAAAAGCTTGAGCTAAGAGGCTGGAAGAAGACTTGAGG
Organism: Tragelaphus eurycerus; assembly: GCA_935064755.1. Taxonomy (NCBI): domain Eukaryota; kingdom Metazoa; phylum Chordata; class Mammalia; order Artiodactyla; family Bovidae; genus Tragelaphus; species Tragelaphus eurycerus. Next base: position 48,757 of record CAKXYN010000126.1, on the reverse strand, counting down.
TGCTGTAGGAACAGCAGCACATTTATTCTCTCTTGGCTGGCATGGCAGCCATAATACAGCCTCTCTCTGGGCTGATGCAGCAGCTGTAGCAGCAGCCAGACAAAACCATAACATAACCATAATGTAACCGTAACATAACCTCATATAACATAACCATGACACTCCTCCAATGTAGCCTCAATGCAGCAGCCCTCAGGGCTTTTCAGGTGAAGCTTATGTATGCTTTCCAAACAAAAGTAGCCTGTGGCCAAGAGAGCACCTCATGACATGTAAGCGCTGTGCTACAAGTGACCTCAGCTGTTACATAACCATGCAAAGTTACTGTTTACAGAACATGGGGTGAGAAGGCATGAGACCGTGGGGTGAGAGAACCTGACTGGTGCCATCTTGTTAATTTCCCCACATTTGGGTTCTTTAATAATTTGCTAATCTGAGCACTGTATCATCTTGGTCACTTGAACCTTATAAAATTACATTTCATATGAAATAAAAATTAAAAATACATTAGAAACTTGACAGTTTGTTACTCTGGAACAGATTTTTAAAGAGCTCTATGTTGATAATTTTCTTCAAAGGTTAGAAACAAGACTGCTTGTTAAGCAAGCAAATGGTTGGGTGCTGGCCCCAGAGATTTTGAAACAGACACTATAATTTACTGGGGTTTGGAGAAACTACTAAAACATATATTGATTTTAGCTGATTCATTATATCTAACGGGGTATGGACCTCGGTGTTTTTACAAGTATTGCAGTGATTCTGATGCAACTAGTCTGAAGACCATCCTTTGAGACCTAAACTCAAGTGCAGGCCTCTGATGTGCAGTGTGCACAGCTTAGGTTATCTGGGAAAATGTGTTGGAATTCTACCTATCAAGTTAATCTCTACTTTCATTTAGTATACCGGGGGTTTCATTATATCTGCATGTCTGATTGTCACATGTCACAGATTTTAAGAAATGCTCTAAAAGAAGACATTAGAGTGGGAGTTCGCAGGCAGGGAGGCTGCCTCTGGCCCCTCCTGGCTTTGCTTTAAGCAAGACATGATTCTTGTGCCTGGCAGGCAGGGAAAGCCTTTTGGGATATTATATATTTATAGTGGAGAAAATATAACACAGTGCTGAATTTTGTCTTAGAGGAACCAATGAGGTTAGTTCTCATGATTTATTGGGAACACCAGAAGTGAGGTGGGCAAGGCAGTGTAGATTTTCCAGCATGTAGACGAGTTTTCAATTCTCAGAGGTTTTTTAAAAATAAATACCAGATGAGCATGCAATTATATGTGAGATAATGACTATTATCATTAGTATTATTATATAACATGTTTGGACTCCTCTATGCTAGACATTGCTGTATTAATAAATGCTTTAAAGTATTACATGATTTAATCCTCAGTACACATCTGTAGTGGAGAAGGCAATGGCACCCCACTCCAGTACTCTTACCTGGAGAATCCCATGGACGGAGGAGCCTAGTGGGCTGCAGTCCATGGGGTCACTAAGAGTCGGACACAGCTGAGCAAATTCACTTTCTCTTTTCATTTTCACGCATTGGAGAAGGAAATGGCAACCCACTCCAGTGTTCTTGCCTGGAGAACCCAGGGACGGGGGAGCCTGGTGGGCTGCCGTCTATGGGGTCACACAGAGTCGGACACAACTGAAATGATTTAGCAGCAGTAGCAGCAGCAGCACACATCTGTAGATTGGTGTGAATGTAAGTAGCTGACATATGAGGAGAATGAAGTGGAAGCAGATAAAATAACTTATGATTCCATGGTAAATGTTTATATAACCCCAAAACTATTTCTGCAAAATGGACAAGTGAGTTAGAAAACTGTAAATTCTCTACAGTGAAGATGAAGATCATAACCTAAGCACAAATAACCAACAGAAAGTGGCAAAATGGATGCTCCTAATAAGAGGTCTCAGTCATAATGTAAGTAAAAGCTGCTGCTGCTGCTGCTAAGTCACTTCAGTCGTGTCTGACTCTGTGCGACCACATAGACATCAGCCCACCAGGCTCTGCCATCCCTGGGATTCTCCAGGCAAGAACACTGAAGTGGGTTGCCATTTCCTTCTCCAAGTAAAAGCTAAGGTCACCTAATCAGCTCTAGCAAGTCTCCCCAAAATAGAACTGATTATAAAGATGATATGAAACATGGATTTATACCCAGGATAGTTAATGATGAAATTGCCCTCTCTGGGCAAGTGTCTTTGTATTTTGGGGTCTTTGAGAGATTAATGATAGCGTGAAGCCATTAAAGCAGGTAGACATTTTAAAATGAATCGTTTAAATATTTTTAAGAGAAATTTATTCTTGTAAAGACAAACATTACAGAAATTGTTTTATCATAACTTAAAAAAATCATAAATCCTACTCCTTTGGCCACCCTAAAGATTTTCCTGCACCCTGAATTATCTCTCTCTCTCTCTTTTGACAACGTTACTTATTTTTGGCTGTGCTGGGTCTCTGTTGCTGCACTGGTTTTTCTCTAGTGTGGTGAGTGCGCACTTCTCTCTAGTCACAGGGCTCGGTCTTCTCAGTGTGGTGACTTCTCTTTTTGCAGAGCATGGGTTCTAGGACATGAGGACTTCAGTAGTTGAGGCATGTGGGCAAACTGTTGTGACTCCTGGGCTCTAGAGCACAGACTCAATAGTTGTGACCCATGGACTTAGTTGCTACCCAGCATGTGGGATCTTCTTGAATCTGTGTCTCCTGCATTGGCAGGCAGATTCTTTGCCACTGAACCACCAGGGAAACCCTATATCTGTTATGTTTTTACTCTCTTCTACTTGAAAAATATGTTGCAGAAAAATATTCTGGAAGTAAGCAATTTTTCAGCATCAAGAATAAACCATTTTGTGGGAAAGCGGTGGTGGTGGGAGTTGGTCAATACTTTATAGCTAACATATTTTGCAATGGACCAAAACACAATCCTCCAAGCAGAATTTTATGTTTTGTATTATATATTAAAGGCTGGCTCCTTTTCTTTATTACTTTTGCCTCTGTTACTGCTTGGCAATACTTTCATCATATGACTTATAAAACTGCAAACTTTTCATTGAATTTTCATCACTATAGCAATGAATAATGCATTCAGTCCTCAAAATGTCACAGTGAACATCAAGTGGTTTTAAATAATACGTTCTTGATGGAGTTTCAAGAAGCCAGCAATCTAAGGATGCAGCAGAGAAGGTGAAGTTTGGAAAGGAAATTTCATATAAATTTGTCAGTTATCCAGGACTGATGAAATAAGTGGAGAGGAAAGACTGAGAAATAAAACTGTGTTTTTTAAAAATCAAAAATAGGAAAAAGAAAAAAGCAAAACGAACACACTTGTCATTAGGGACAGAGGGGAAATACAGGAAGTAGCAAAAAACAGGTGGTCTGTGGTGGGGGATAGAGGGAGGAGGGGAAATTAGGACCCTCGTAAGGGAAATATAGGAATTGAATTTTTTTAAACTTATTTTTTTGACTTGGCTGGGTCTTTGTTTCTGTGTGCGGATTTTCTCTAGTTGCAGTTTAGTTCAGTTCAGTCGCGTCCAACTCTTTGCGACCCCATGAATGGCAGCACGCCAGGCCTCCCTGCCCATCATCAACTCCTGGAGTCCACCCAAACCCATGTCTATTGAGTTGCTGATGCTATCCAATCATCTCATCCTCTGTCATTCCCTTCTCCTCCTGCCCTCAATGTTTCCCAGCATCAGAGTCCTTTCAAATGAGTCAGCTCTTTGCATCAGGTGGCCAAAGTACTGGAGTTTCAGCTTCAGCATCAGTCCCTCCAATGGACACCCAGGACTGAGCTCCTTTAGGATGGACTGGTTGGATCTCCTTGCAGTCCAAGGGACTCTCAAGAGTCTTCTCCAACACCACAGTTCAAAAGCATCAATTCTCTGGTGCTCAGCTTTCTTCACAGTCCAACTCTCACACATCCATACATGACCACTGGAAAAAACCATAGCCTTGACTAGATCGACCTTTGTTGGCAAAGTAACGTCTCTGCTTTTTAATATGCTATCTAGGTTGGTCATAACTTTCCTTCCAAGGAGTAAGTGTCTTTTAATTTCATGGCTGCAATCACCATCTGCAGTGATTTTGGAGCCCCCAAAATAAAGTCAGTCACTGTTTCCACTGTTTCCCCATCTATTTCCCATGAAGTGATGGGACCAGTTGCCATGACCTTAGTTTTCTGAATGTTGAGCTTTAAGCCAACTTGTTCACTGTCCTCTTTCACTTTCATCAAGAGGCTCTTTAGTTCTTCCTCACTTTCTGCCTTAAGGGTGGTAACATCTGCATATCTGAGGTTATAGATATTTCTCCTGGCAATCTTGATTCCAGCTTGTGCTTCTTCCAGCCCAGCGTTTCTCATGGTGTACTCTGCATAGAAGTTAAATAAGCAGCTGCAGTAAGTGAGGGCTACTCTCTAGTTGCTGTGTGGAGGTTTCTCATTGTAGTGGCTTTTCTTGTGAGTTGCCACGTGGCATGTGGAATCAAACCTATTTCCCAGGTGTTGGCAGGCATATTCTTAACCACTGGACCACCAGGAAGTCCTGGGAATTGAATTTGAAGCTGGTGTGAATCATATTATATTTGGGAACCATAATAAATATTAACAATTTTCAAGGCTTTGGGAACATTTTCAGTGTTTTCTGAGTGAGGAATGTTGAATGAAATATAGTAACTATTAGAATGCTACCTTTGAATATTTATTAGTTGATGAGAGTACTCCTCTTTCTAGTATCCTTTTCTCTTAGGTTTTGAGATAGACCATATTATGATAATCCAGCCAAATGAAATTTTCAACCCCCAATGGAGCATGCTGTTAAGTGTCTATCCAACAGATGTTCTCTTATTTTTTTTTGCTAATAGACTCCTAATTTTATTTTTCTCCGGATATAGTATCAAGGCCTCTTAATCTCAGGAAATATGCACCTCATACTGGCCACTGTGAATTAATCATCACTAGCATCCTATGGATGGAGGAGCCTGGAAGGCTGCAGTCCATGGGGTCGCTGAGGGTTGGACACGACTGAGCGACTTCACTTTCACTTTTCATTTTCATGCATTGGAGAAGGAAATGACAACCCACTCCAGTGTTCTTGCCTGGAGAATTCCAGGGACGGTGGAGCCTGATGGGCTGCCATCTGTGGGGTCGCACAGAGTCGGACACGACTGAAGTGACTTAGCAGTAGCAGCAGCAGCTTAAAGTAGTCATGGTAATTCCACTCCCTTTAGCTAATGATTGGTTTGGAGTAAGCATGTGTAATAAGAGTTTCCTATTGCTGATGTAACAAATTATCACAAATTTGTTATTTCACTGTTACATAGGCCAGAAGTTTGGGTTGGCTTGCTTGGTCTCTCTGCTGTGAGTTTTTTAAGGACAGAATCAAGGTGTTGACTGCTGCTGCTGCTGCTGCTAAGTCGCTTCAGTCGTGTCCGACTCTGTGCGACCCCATAGATGGCAGCCCACCAGGCTCCGCTGTCCCTGGGATTCTCCAGACAAGAACACTGGAGTGGGTTGCCATTTCCTTCTCCAATGCATTAAAGTGAAAAGTGAAAGTGAAGTCGCTCATTCGTGTCGGACTCCTAGCGACCCCATGGACTGCAGCCTACCAGGCTCCTCTGCCCATGGGATTTTCCAGGCAAGAGTACTGGAGTGGGGTGTTGACTGGCTGAGCTCTTATGAAAATGCTATGGAAAGGATCTGCTTCCACACTTTTCAGTTTGTTGGTGGAAACCAGTTCCCTGGGGTTGTAGGACTGAGGTCCCCATTTCCTTGTTAGCTCATAGGAGCCTCTCTTCAGTCTTTGCAGATGGACGATTACATCTCAGAGAGTAGAAGTGTGTTGAATCCTTCACAGTTGAAACTTTTTTGACTTCTTCTGCTTGATCTCTTCTTGCTCCAGCTTTGGTAAATGTTTCGCTCTTAAGGAATCATGTTATATTGGGTCTCTGGATAATCTTTTTTTAAGTTCTGCAAACTTTATTATATTTGCATATTCACAAGTTCCCAGGATTAGAGTGTGGATATCTCTGTGTGTCCATTATCATGCATAACATTATATGTAAGCCATATGTAGTCGGGGAAGGCAATGGCACCTCACCCCAGTACTTTTGCCTGGAAAATCCCATGGACGGAAGAGCCTGGTAGGCTCCAGTCCATGGGGTCGCCAAGAGTCGGACACGACTGAGTGACTTCACTTTCACTTTTCACTTTCACGCATTGGAGAAGGAAATGGCAACCCATTCCAGTGTTCTTGCCTGGAGAATCCCAGGGACAGGGGAGCCTGGTGAGCTTCTGTCTATGGGGTCGTACAGAGTCGGACACGACTGAAGCGACTTAGCAGCAGCATATGTAGTCAAGAAATGAGGGGGATTCCATTTCCTAGATGAAAAGATGGGAGACTCAGCTTATTGTATCCAGCTAGAGATGCTAGTGTGTGTGGGAGGTGGACAAGGTATCTAGAGTGGCAGCAGCTACCTTGTAACCAGGGGACATCAAGAATGAAGATAAACTCAACATACTAAGGATGGTGGAGCAGGAGACTAGAAACCACCTAGATCCTCTTGATGATATTTTAGAATAGCAGAACCAGTGCCAGTGACTGCTTTTTGTCTGGATAGCTTGTCATTTGAGGAAAAATAACTTTGTTTACAAGCAATCCACTCAGTTTTCTGTCACTGGCAACTAAAAGCAATTCTAAATGATATGTTGCTCCTATCCCTAATTTTTGGAACTCTGCTGTGGGACAGATCTCTACTTTACTACACTGTAAAATGTAGTAATTGACTAATCTGATTAAATTCATTTATACTATAATTTGTAATAAGGGTCTTCAGATTGTGGTGCCAATCTTAGCTTAACCTTGAGACTGTATTCAGTATTTTAGAGTCCAGGAAAGAGGATCTAGGGGTCAGCAAACTACAGCCATGAGCCAAATCCTGCTGGCAGAAGCCAGGCAGCTAAGAAAGGTTTTCATATTCTTGCTTTTGGCTGTGCCACATGGCATGCGGGATCCTCCCCGACCAGGGGTGGAACCTGTGCCCCTGTGTTTGGAGGGTAAAGTCTTAACCATTGGACTAACAGGAAGGTCCAAAAGGTTTTCATATTCTTAAAGCATTTGTATTTGTGGCCCTCTCCCCCGCCCAACAACAACAACAACAACAACAAAAGGAATATCCGACGAGAGACCATATGTGGCCACAAAGCTGAGTTTATTGTATGGGCTTTTATGGAAAGATCATGCCAACCTCTGCACTAGTCTCACAGAGGACTCACCTATCATGAAGTTGAGAATGGGTTTTACTAAGGTAAGTGATTGCTGCTAAGTCGCTGCTAAGTTGCTTCAGTCGTGTCCGACTCTGTGCGACCCCATAGACGGCCTCCTTCCAGGCTCCTCTGTCCCTGGGATTCTCCAGGCAAGAACACTGGAGCAGGTTGCCATTTCCATCTCCAAGGTAAGTTATTAGGTAAGCATTTAATACCTTTGAAAAATTATTGTAAATCACTGTGTAAAGCTTTTGGTTCAGGTAAAAATGAATTCTATCTTCAAATTAGGTTTCTTTTCAGTTCAACATTTATTGAATTTCTGTTATTACAAGATTATGGAAGACACTGAAGTTACACAATGAATAAATCAGGGTCTTAATGTAGCTGGAAATCACTTCAGAGAGTAATCGCTGGAAAAAATGATCCATGCAATATTCTGAGCAAAAGATAAGGGCTTGTATAAAAAGTATTGAATACAAAAATTAAAAAAAAATTTTATGGGAGGATAATTGCTTTACAATATTGTGCTGGTTTCTGCCATACATTAACATGAATCAGCCACAGGTATACATATGTCCCTTCCCTCATCAACCTCCCTCCCACCTCCCACCCTATTCCACCCCTCTAGGTTGCCACAGCTCACTGAGTTGAGCTCTGTGTGTTACACAGCAGATTCCCACTGGCTATCTGTTTTACATATGGTAATGTATATGTTTCCATGCTATTCTCAATTCTCCCCACCATCTGCTTCCGCACTGTGTCCACAAATCTGTTCTCTATGTCTGCATCTCCATTGCTGCCCTGCAAACAGGTTCATCCATACTATTGTTCTAGATTCCATGTACATGCATTAATATACAATATTTATCTTTCTCTGACTTAGTTCACTCTATACAACAGGCTCTAGGTTCATTCATCTCACAAAGATTGACTCAAACACATTCTTTTTACAGCTTAGTGATATTCCATTGTATATATACACCACAACTTCTGTATCCATTCATCTGTTGAATGATATCTAGGTAGCTTCCATGTCCTAGTTATTGTAAAAAAAAATGCTGAATGAACAGTGGGGTGCATGCGTCTCTTTCAACTATGGTTTTTTCAGGGTATATGCCCAATAGTGTAATTGTTGGATCATATGGTAGTTCTATTCCTAGTTTTTTAAGGAATCTCCATACTTTTCTCCATAATGGTTGTATCAGTTTACATTTCCACCAGCAGTACAAGAGGGTTCCCTTTTCTCCACACCCTCTCCAGCATTTATTGTTTGTAGATTTTTAAATGATGTCCATTCTGACTGTGTGAGGTGTTACCTCATTGTGGTTTTGATTTGCATTTCTCTAATGATGAGTGATATTGAGCATCTTTTCCTCTAATAGTTTTATAATTTTGGGCCCTACATTTAAATCTTGACTCCATTTTGGATTTATTTTTGTGTATGGTGTTAGACAGCATTCTAGTTTCATTCTTTTACATGTAGCTGTCCAGTTTTCCCAGCACCACTTTTTGGATTGGCTGTCTGTGAAGGAAAAATTTTTTCTGTATTGGGTTTCTGTGGCAGTCCAGAGGTTAGGACTTAGCACTTTCACTGCAGGGGCCTGGGTTTGATCCCTGGTTGGGAAACTAAGATCCCTCATGCCATGAGGAGTGGCCAAATCAATATATATATATATATATATATATATATACATAATTTTTTAAGGAGGAATGGATGGACAACAAGTGGTTGGAAATTTGGGTCTATAACTCAGGATCAGGAGGGTAGAAAAGGAATGAACAACCACTAATAGCTACTTTCTATATGATAGTCAAATTGTTACATCACCAACAAAGGTTCGCCTAGTCAAGGCTATGGTCTTTCCTGTGGTCATGTATGGATGTGAGAGCTGGACTGTGAAGAAGGCTGAGCGCCAAAGAATTGATGCTTTTGAACTGTGGTGTTGGAGAAGACTCTTGAGAGTCCCTTGGACTGCAAGGAGATCCAACCAGTCCATTCTGAAGGAGATCAGCCCTGGGATTTCTTTGGAAGGAATGATGCTAAAGCTGAAACTCCAGTATTTTGGCCACCTCATGCGAAGAGTTGACTCACTGGAGAAGACTCTGATGCTGGGAGGGATTGGGGGCAGGAGGAGAAGGGGACAACAGAGGATGAGATAGCTGGATGGCATCACTGACTCGATGAATGTGAGTCTGAGTGACTTCCGAGAGCTGGTGATGGATAGGGAGGCCTGGCGTGCTGCAGTTCATGGGGTCGCAAAGAGTCGGACACGACTGAGCGACTGATCTGATCTGATCTGAGCTAGCTCTTTCATGGCTCAGATGGTAAGGCATCTGTCTACAATGCAGGAGACGCAGGTTCGATCCCTGGGTTGGGAAGATCCCTTGGAGAAGGAAACTGCAATTCACTCCAGTACTGTTGCCTGGAAAATCCCATGGACAGAGAAGCCTGGTAGGCTACAGTCCATGGGGTCGCAAAGAGTTGGACACAACTGAGCGACTTCACGTTCATATTCAGCTAGCTCTTTCGGAGAAGGCAATGGCACCCCACTCCAGTACTCTTGCCTGGAAAATCCCATGGATGGAGGAGCCTGGTGGGCTGCAGTCCATGGGGTCGCTGGGAGTCGGACATGACTGAGTGACTTCACTTTTACTTTTCACTTTCATGCATTGGAGAAGGAAATGGCAACCCACTCCAGTGTTCTTGCCTGGAGAATCCCAGGGACGGGGAGCCTGGTGGGCTGCCATCTATGGGGTCGCACAGAGTCGGACACGACCGAAGCGACTTAGCAGCAGCAGCAGCTAGCTCTTTACATTTAAATTAGTTAAAAAATCAAACTTCAGTTCCTTAATTGTACTAGCTACATTTGAAATGCTCAAAAGTCAGATGTCACTAGTGGGTAGCATACCAGGCAACTCAAGCCTTTGAGTCATCACAGAAAGTCCTATTGGTATGTGCCTTTTGCTGTTGTTATTGTTTGTCTGTTTGAATATCCAGCAGAGCAGAAGCAAGAATGCAATGTGAAAATTGAACATGTTTTCTCCTATGCCCTCTACAGTATAGTTTGCAATGTGCAATATCAGCTTGATTTGGTATCTTTAGCTTGATGTTACCTCTTCCCTTTTGCTATTCAGTTTTAGCCTCACCTTCTTTTTTACTGGATTATCGCAGTGGCCGCCTATCTGCCTTTGCATCTTGTTCTTTCCTCATTTTAATGTTTTCTCCATATAAATCATTCATCCACTCAACAACACTCTTATTAATGCCACTTTTCCTGGGCAGCCAACCTTAAGTTTTATTGATAGTCCACTGTGGTATGGTTCAAATGGGGGCGCTGCATCAGCACCATAACCCACTCCAGTGTTCCTGCCTGGAGAATCCCAGGGACAGCGGAGCCTGGTGGGCTGCCGTCTATGGGGTTATACAGAGTCAGACACGACTGAAGTGACTTAGCAGCAGCAGCACCATCACCATAAGGAAGTAATTTCTTTCCTACTCCCAAGTTTCCTTCCCTGCACTCACACAGCTCATAATCAATGCAAGGAGAATGGTTATAATACATTCACATTACACAAATAATATTACAGAAGGAACAATAGCTAATCATCATCATCTCCTGGTGTGTTTTATTTCTGATCTGCTACCAAATCTTTTCCCTTTTCACTTCAGTACTGCAATAGCCCATTACCTAGTCTTCTTTTAGTCTCTCTTCCTACCTTCCACCAGAAGCTCTGGTCATTATTCCCTTTCAGGGATCCCCTTAGGTCTACACAACAGAATGGTGTAAAGTCTTCCATTAAATAGGACAACCCATCCTTCCGGTCCTAACTCCCTAAACATTCTTCCACACATCTTTCTGTGGTATTCATCATTCCTGGGGCACCTTCATACATAGTCACCTCCTTCTCTCTTGTCCTTGTGAGTCATCTTTCAGACTCCAGAGTCCCCTCCCACACCCATAAGACTCAGGAAGAAAGATGCACGCAGTCCAAGGGGTAGTTGGGTACTAACTACTCAGGGCCCGAGGGACACAAACCTGTTTGACCATGTCCATTTAGGAAGCTACTCCAAGTAAGCTGCACTCACAACGCTTACTATACCTCCCTCAAAAGACAATGTAATTTTCACTGGAACGGAGAGGAGGCACCTCAGTAATTAAATACTCTTGGCAGAGACAGAGCTTCAGCTAGTCTCTGGGAGGCGAAAGGGATTGTGGGAGCTCCGTTCATCGGCCCAGCAGGCTCATGGGAAATGTAGTGCAGTTTTTCTCCAACATGGCGGCGCCCGGGTGAGTTGTGTGAGAATACCCGTTTCGGTTTTCTGTGTTAGAGTGGGAAAACCTGGCGAAGGAGAGAACTCTCGTTTGCTGAGAACCGCGCCTGAGCCAAGGTGGAGATTTGTGGTACTTCTTATTGGTAGGAACGAAGGCTGCATATCTCTGCTTTCCCCTTGTTTTCTCTTCCGGTGTCCTGTTTCTGCCCCATGAGCTTCGGACCTCACCAGGGAGAGAAGGGATTATCCGTGGGAAGTAGGGTGTCTGTGCGTTGAGTGATTCTGTTAGAGTTTGAGGTGCATGTGCTCACGTGGTGCCTGTGTCAGTCTGGTTTTTTGGAAGGTTTGGAGACAAGCGGCTGTAATCTGGGGAGTAATGGTCTGTGGTGTTAGCTCGAGGAGTTTTTCTGATTCGTGCCAGTGCAGTGAAGAGAATGTTGCTGGTGGTCTAGTAGCTTGCAAAGCTGTATCTTCCTATGCCCTTTTTTGGAGTAATCCCTGAGACTCTTGTGCTTTTCCTAGGCTGATTTCATTTAGCAAATATTTACTGTACTTTCTGAATGCCAGACACTCTAATTCTGTGCCTTCAATTAGGCAACAGCCTTCTGGGTGAACGCAGCACACAACAAAGTAGTTATAATATGATGTGAAAATGCAGGGATATAGTTGCACATCATATATTAATGAAAACATTGAAGAGGGCCACCAAACTCAATTCTGAAGAAGAGGTTTAGAACGTAAGATGGCAAATTCAGTAAGTTTAGGCTTACTCAGTAAGAGTTTATTGGTTGGCTACTATGTGCTAGGTCCTACTCTAGGAGCTGGGTGTTACAGGGTGAATAATACAGACAAAAATCTCTACTATCATTTTATTGTTGTTCAGTCGCTTAGTGGTGTCTGATTTTGCGACACCGTGGACTGCAGTATACCTGGCTACCATGCCCTTCACTATCTCCGGGAGTTTGCTCAAACTCATACACATTGAATCGATGATGCCATCCAGCCATCTCATCCTGTGTTGTCCCCTTCTCCTCTTGCCCTCCGTCTTTCCCAGCATCAGGGTCTTTTCCAACGAGTCAGCTTTGTTATAGCTTTCCTTCCATTTTAGTAAGTTAAAGGAGGAAAACAGAATAAACGCATTAATGAGGGCATTAAAAAATATAGAGTAGTTGTTCTTCAAAGAATTAAAGTGGAGTGATATGACAAGTGATGGGGTCAGTTTTTTCTAATCATTTTTCCCCTTTTTAAAATAGATAATGCAATTTGAATAGCTACTAAATTAAAAAGTTGCAAAAGAGGAGCTTTCATTCCTTCTCATTCCTGTACCCAGTCTACCTATTTTCCCTTCCTTGAGACAACCCATATTATTGATAATGTGTATGTCCTAGAAATTTGTATGTATAGTTTGTATATCTGTACTATATACTTTATAGCCAGGCCTCAAATTGTTTCCAATCTTTGCTATTAATTTAATTTATGTACAAGCACAGGAACATTTGTCTGTACTACTTGGTTCATTATAGGCTCTCTTATTCAAGGACAGCATAACACATATATTATTATTTCCACTTAGGGCAGTATCCAATAGAAAGTATTGGGGTTAAACTTTCTTACAGAGCAGATGTGATCTCAAAATTCTTATTATCCTATGGGGAGTGTGCTTAGGCCAGACACAGCATGGCTAATATTCTAATAAAATAGTGCCCTTGTTCTTGTCACATTCCATAACAGTCCCATAACATGGCAAGGCATGTGCACACCTTTGTGCAGTAGTGGAAATTCCTTGGCCAAGGGAATTGACCTTGTTAGAAAGGGGCCCCTCCAGGTCTCAGCAGCTGGTATCAGTCTTTTCCTTGTTAAGGTGACTCAGACCTGTCTTCACATGTAGTACTGTTGCCTGACTGAGGGTAGGAGAATGGAAAGGGGATACCAGAAATATGATTATGAGGCTCCATCTACTGGTGCCGGACTCTTAGTGTCAGACTTAAAACAATGTATTCAGATTCTTTTCTTTCTCATTTCTTCCACTTTGCAGTCTTTGCTCATGTAACATATTTAGAAAAAAACTCTTAGTAGATTCATCCCCATTTTTCATTGCTGACTGCAAAAATGATGATCTTGGAATGGAATGGCAATAAGATAATTCTTTGAGGCCCCCTCAGCTTTTCTTGGTCTTTAGTCTCATCTGGCTCTTCTGGAAATTAACAGTAATTTAGTAATAAACATGTAATCATTTAAGAAAGTTATGCAATTGTGTCAAAGAGTAGCACAGCCAGACATTAGTTAAAATAGTGAAAACAGATTTTATTTAGGTAATTATGGACAGTAGGAGAAAGAGCTAAACTCTGCTCCAATTTGTTTGTAAGTGCTTAGGGTGTGTGTGTGGGTGCTCAGTAGAGTGAAAGTGAAAGTGTTAGTCTCTCAGTCCTGTGTGATTCTTTGTGACCACATGGGCGGTAGCCCCCAGGCTCCTCTGTCCATGGCATTCTTTAGGCAAGAATACCGGAATGGGTTGCCATCTACTTCTCCAGGGGATCTTCCCTGATGCACCGGCTCAGTAGAGTTGGTCAGTGTAAATGCACTTAGGCCACCTGTTTGTTAGCTGGCAGTTATCAAAGTTAGGATTCCATCCTGTCAAAAAGATGGTCATAGAGGCCCTGTGCTTCCTGATGATTACATTTCAAAGGGGAAATTCCCTGCCAGTTCAGTGGTTAGGACCCCATGCTTTCACTGCTAAGGGTATGGGTTTAATCCCTGGTCAGGGAAATAAGATCTCACAAGCCACATGGTGCAGCCAAAAAAAAAAAAAAAAGCACACCATAACAAACCCAAAAAACATTTCAAAATAATAACACTCAAGTCCCTGAGAGAAAAACTTCTGAATTGTAATAGATACTGATACATGTTCACTACTGTAAGCTGTTTTTAATAAGTGCCTTAAAAAAAACAAAAAGGTCAGAGGCATTGTTATGAGTTGCTAGAACAAATAGCAAAATTTCCTGGCAGCATTTTAAGTTTTCTCAGTCAACCATTTAAAAAAAAATACTTACTTATTTTTAATTGATTGATGATTGGCATACAATATTGGTTTGATTTCTGTCATGTATCAACTTGAATTCACCTTAGGTGTACATATGTTGCCTCCTTCTTGCATTTCCCTCCTGTCTCCCACCCATTTCCACCCGTCTAAGTTGTTACAGAGCCTCAGTTTGAGTTCCCTGAGTCATACAGCAAATTCCCATTGATTATCTATTTACATATGTTAGTGTATATGCATCCATGCTGCTGCTGCTGCTAAGTCACTTCAGTTGTGTCCGACTCCGTATGACCCCATAGAGGGCAGCCCACCAGGCTCCCCTGTCCCTGGGATTCTCCAGTCAAGAACACTGGAGTGGGTTGCCATTTCCTTCTCCAATGCATGAAAGGGAAAAGTGAAAGTGAAACACTCAGTCGTGTCTGACTCTTAGTGACTCCATGGACTGTAGCCCACCAGGCTCCTCCATCCATGGGATTTTCCAGGCAAGAGTACTGGAGTGGGTTGCCATTGCCTTCTCCGATGCACCCATGCTACTCTTTCCATTTATCTCACCCTCTTCCTCTTCTCCCCCACCCTTGTCCATAAATCTGTTCTTTATGTCTGCATCTCCATTGGTGCTCTGTGAACCAGTTTGTTAGTACCATCCTACTAGATTCCATATATATGCGTTAATACAATATTTTTTTTTCTTTCTGACTTACTTTGTATAGTAGGTTCTAGGTTTATCCACCTTATTAGAACTGACTCAAATGTGTTCCCTTTTATGGCTAAGTAGTATTCCATTGTTGGAGAAGGCAATGGCACCCCACTCCAGTACTCTTGCCTGGAAAATCCCATGGATGGAGGAGCCTGGTGGGCTGCAGTCCACGGGGTCACGAAGAGTCGGACGTGACTGAGCGACTTCACTTTCACTTTTCACTTTCGTGCATTGGAGAAGGAAATGGTAACCCACTCCATTGTTCTTGCCTGGAGAATCCCAGGGACGGGGGAGCCTGGTGGGCTGCCGTCTGTGGGGTCGCACAGAGTCGGACATGACTGAAGCGACTTAGCAGCCGCAGCAGCAGCAGTATTCCATTGTATATATGTACTGCAGCTTCTTTATCCATTCATCTGTTGATATACCTCTAGGTTCAGGCAATCATTTTCATGAGAAGCTGGGATCATTCTAAGATATGGCTTTATGCTACTATTCATGGTAGAGTTTGGTCACATTTTTTAGGGCAGGGTTTGGATGAAGTTATGTGCCACGAATAGGTACTCTTATTCCTATTTTATGGTTGAAGAAACAAGTACAGAAAAAACTTAGTAACTCACACAGATTCATTATAGCTAATAAAGGGTAAAGCTGAGGTTTGAACTAGAACTTCGACCTCTAAACACTGTGTTATATTGTCTGAGGAGGCTGTGTGGAAGCAAAAATATGATTTAATTTTTGTCATTAAAGAGCTCATAGTCCAGTGGAAGGGGACAAACGGAACAAATAATTAGTGCAGTGTTAAAAATGTGTATTCAGCTATCTCCTTCTTGTCTAATGATGACTCCAGAAACTTTCTTTCTAACCTTATTTCTTCTCCTTTTGCCACTTTATATGTTGACCTGCCAGCTAGACATTGGAACTGGGTATCTCACCAGTAATTCAAACATATGATATCCTAAATCTGACTCATCACCTCCCCTTACTGATCTGCTCTTCCTGACCCTCTTCTGACTTTGCAGTCAAATTGGGAATGACATTACTGTAGCCTCTCCATCACTCACTCTGTCCTGTTAGTAAAGTCAAAGTTAAAGTGAAAGTAATAGTCACTCAGTCCTATCTCACTCTTTGTGACCCCATGGACTCTAGCCCACTAGGCTCCTCTGTCCGTGGAATTCTCCAGACAAGAATACTGAAGTGGGTAGACATTCCCTTCTCCAGGGGATCTTGCTGACCCAGGGATTGAACCCACGTCTCCTGCATTGCAGGAAGATTCTTTACTGTCTCAGCCACCAGTCGGATCCTTCTCTTCCTCATGTCTGAGTAGTCATCATAGCCTGTTGATTGTTTTGAATTTCTTTTGCCCTCTCTCCCTATTTCCCTTTTCTTTCTTTCTACAGCCTTCACCCTGGATGAGGCCAGCATTTCTACTTGTTAAACTGGATTATTGCAAGTCCTTTTGCCTCTCATTTCCCTATTGTGCTGTCCAGCTCGCCTGTTTTACTGGCCTTACCTCCTGTCTCATGTGCTACATGTATTATTTAAGCTGGATTACTGCCATTTTTTCAATAGTCTCAACATTTTTATTCTGTATATAAAAACTAATAGAGTTTTGACTGTTTAAGAGCTGCTTTTAAATGATTTTATTTAAGTTCATAAGTTTATTTTGTTTGCTAACTTTGAAGGCTTTCAAGTGGGTGAAGAGTGGAATTGGTGGGTCAGCCAGCATTCTCTCTTCTAAAAAATTATGTCTGCTACTCAGTGTCTTTGCCAGACGCATCCATTTCTGTTTTTAGCTTCTGTTCTTTATTGCCTCTCTGGATCCCTTCCTTTCCGTATGACTGTGTAATCTTCTTGTCCTTTGATACTCATCTCAAGTCCCCTTCTGTTTTGAAGTTCTCCCAAACTTTTCCAGTTAACATCAATCTTATCTTTTTTTGTCTCTATATCACTCTTAAAGAACACTAACACTTAATTACCTAAAGATATGTCATATTCTTTCATTGTTTAATGTTTGTCTGTTTTCCTCAACTATCTTATAAACCTGTGTTGAAAGCGTAAACTATGTATTGTATTTGTATGCTGTAGAGTGCTGAGGCCTTAAGTAGGCATATGTGTATTCACTCATCATTTGTTTATCCCTTCAGCAAACTTTTGTTGAGCACCTGCTGTGTGTTGGCATTCCTGCTCTCCTGGAATTTACATCCTGATGGAGGAATTAAGCCAACAAATTAATCATCACAAATTTTGTTAAATTCTGTGAGCAAAATAAAATAGGCTTCTGTAATAAAGCATGATGCAGGGAGCTGATTTGGATAGTGTGAAGACCTTTTGGGAAGGCACTCAGGAACTACTTCCTGATTGACATATCTTTAAAAAATGAAAACATAATTCTATGGTGTTCTTATACCTGTTATTTTGAAAGTTATAGATACCAAATATTTAACATACGCAGTTTATAAAAATAATAAAACAAACACCTAAGCCACCACCTAGCTTAAATAGTTTTAATACTTCTGTGTGTCCCTTTCATATTGCAGTTCTCTTTTTTCCCCCTGAAATATCTTCTTTCCTGTACTTTGTATTTATCATTTCCTTGCTTTTATGCTATATGTGTATTTCTGAACAACATATGGCTTACTTTTGAATTTTGTACTTTATATAATGAAATCATACTGTATATTCTACTGTGAATTTTTTGTTTTGTTTCTTTTTTTTTCCTTTCCTAACGTTGATGAGGGTGAAAGAGGAGAGTGAAAAAGCTGGCTTAAAACTCAACATTCAAAAAACTAA
Source organism: Tragelaphus eurycerus (assembly GCA_935064755.1). NCBI lineage: Eukaryota > Metazoa > Chordata > Mammalia > Artiodactyla > Bovidae > Tragelaphus > Tragelaphus eurycerus. Next base: position 30,694 of record CAKXYN010000126.1, on the reverse strand, counting down.
GATCATGGCATCCAGTGCCTTCACTTCATGGCAAATAGATGGGAAAAAAGTGGAAACAGTGACAGCTTTTATTTTCTTGGGCTCCAAAATCACTGCAGACGGTGACTGTAGCCATGAAATTAGAAGACACTTGCTCCTTGGAAGGAAAGCTATGACAAACCTAGACAGCATATTCAAAAGCAGAGACATCACTTTGCTGACAAAGGTCCATATAGTCAAAGCTATGGTTTTTCCAGTAGTCATGTATGGATGTGAGAGTTGGAACACAAAGAAGGCTGAATGCCAAAGAATTGATGCTTTTGGATTGTGATGCTGGAGAAGACTGTTTAGAATCCTTTGGACAGTAAGGAGATCAAACCAGTCAGTCCTAAAGGAAATCAGCCCTGACTATTGAAAGAACTGATGCTGAAACTGAAGCTCCAGTACTTTGGCCACCTGATGTAAAGAGCTGACTCATTGGAAAAGAACCTGATGCTGGGAAAGATTGAGGGCAGGAAGAGAAGGGGGCAGCAGAGGATGAGATTGTTGGATGGCATTACTGACTCAGTGGCCATGAGTTTGAGCAAACTCCAGGAGAAAGTGAAGGACAGGGAAGCCTGGTGTGCTGCAGTCCATGAAGCTGCCAAGAGTAGGATACGACTTAGTGACTGAACAATAATAACCAAGAACATGTGAGATTTGTCTGGTGCATTTTACTTATGACTTCATAAGTAAATAGATTGGATATGGAAAAACAGCCCATTTAATAGCACTAAAGCACTGACTGTTTTGTAGAACCTACCAGGGATGCTATTAGATGTTCTTGTTTCTTTGTTACCTTCTTAAATATTCCTTTGTTGTCCATGCATCTGTTTGTTCTCACTTCTCTTGGTTGGTGAAAAGTATAGTAGGTGTTTAAAAATTGTCACATAGAAACACTTATAAAGTATAAAATACATGAACAGTATTATAACTATCCCTTTCTGATTCCTAATTTCAAAATCTGATTCTGATTTTGTCCTTCCTTTTTTCCCCCAGTATTGTCATGGACAGCAACCACCAAAGTAATTACAAACTCACTAAAACTGAGAAGAAACTCTTAAGGAAACAAATTAAAGCCAGGCATACTTTGCTGAGACATGAAGGCATTGAGACAGTATCTTATGCTACTCAGGTAACCTAGAACTATTATTATAATTTGAATTTAAATGTATTGCCATGTTATTGTGTTCTAAGTAACATTGTTAATAATTGCTCAGAGAAGAAGTTCCATCATGTGTTACAATCTCTGTTAAATGTGTATGTATATATATCCAATTCATATATAGATAGGACCTTCTAACTTTCTATTTTGGGAGAAGGCAGTGGCACCCCACTCCAGTACTCTGCCTGGAAAATCCCACAGACGGGGGAGCCTGGTGGGCTCCAGTCCATGGGGTCGCTAAGAGTCGGACACGACTGAGCGACTTCACTTTCTCTTTCCACTTTCATGCATTGGAGAAGGAAATGGCAACCCACTCCAGTGTTCTTGTCTGAAGAATCCCAGGGACGGGGAAGCCTGGTGGGCTGCCGTCTATGGGGTCGCACAGAGTCGGACACTACTGAAGTGACTTAGCATAGCATAGCATAGCCTAGTATAGTTTGAATTTCCATTGACTGTGTTGTTTGAACTAGAGGAAGCTGCAATTCTGCATTAATAACAATAACACTATATATCTGTTTACAGTTTATAAAGCATACTTATATTCATTATTATATTTAATTTCCTAGAAGTCATTATGAGATAGGTGAGAAAACTAAGGTTCTGAGAGGTTGTGATATGGCCATTGATATAAGGTGCTGAATCAAAATCTAAAGCTAGATATTTTGTACCCTAACACAATCTTCTTTCTTCTATTCCTAACTTCATCTCTATTATAAAGTATTTTGATTATATGCTTTGAACCATTTTTTATTTATGAGATTTTATTTATAAAGCCTTTTTATTATCTAATGGCAATGATTTAATGATATATATGTATGCATGTATACACACACACACACACACACACACACACAACTCTTCCTGGGCAATATATATGTATGCATGTATACACACACACACGCACGCACACACATACACACATACACACACACACACACTAACTCTTCCTGGGCAATATATATGTATGCATGTATACACACACACACACAACTCTTCCTGGGCTATGAATGAGGAGAAGTTAGCTTAACTCTTAGCTTCTCCACTTATTTGTACATGAGCAGTACCCTTTGACCTCAACTTTCTTCATTTGTAAGGACATACTATTACATACCTTTTTATTACATTGAGTTGTTAGATTCTAAAGAGAACATGTATATGATAGTACTTCCTAGTCATTAAAATACCATATGAGTATAAAGTATTCTTATGATATTTGTTCTGATTATAAAGATATAGGATAAGAATAGTAAGGGAACTTACTACTGAGGGCCAAAGACATACAGTTTAAAAGGTGAAGCTGAGATCAAAACTTAGATTTCTTGATTCTCAGACTAGTACTCTTCTGTCACTTTTGTTCTGTCTTCTGTGCTGCATCGCAGTTTAGGAATGAGTGGAGCTTTAATATTAGCCCGACTTAGATTTCCTTACGTATTAGTAGCTTCAGGCTCACCCACCTGTGGTGTCCTTGCACAGTGTGCCTCACGCCCAGGTTCCCGTACTGTTCCCTCATGGTCATGGGCCTCCAGGTACTCCTGCTCCCGCTGCCTGTGCTGACGATACTGGGTGGCTCGTGGGCTCCACAACCGATGAAATACAGTTTAATGTAATTAGGCAAGCTGCTTGTGGTGCGAGATGTGTTCTTATGGCCTGGTTCTGCAATGGAGAGCAGGAGGGCCCAGATGGGGCTGATTAGAAATGTGCTTTGCAGATGCAAAATCCTTATCAAACACTAAGCACTGAATAAACAGTTGTAAGGCATCATCTAAAAACCAGCCCAGTGGAGGGCTTTTCCTTTCCTGAAGTAGACCTTCGATAAAAGCATATACCGCCCCAACACAAATTAGTAACTTCAGATAATTTAAACCAAATCCCGCAAAAGATGGAGTAGATAATAGATTAGAATTAATATATATGCACACACTTCCTGCCAAGAGCCACTGAGGCTGTGAGGCTTTCAGAAGATTAATGACATACTCTCTTTTCATCAATTCTCAAGCATAACTGGCTCCCCCTCCCCACCCCTTACAGGGGTTGTGTAGAAAAGTAGTAAGAAAAGAAATGGGTTTCTTTGCTGCCTCTGAAACTTGTTTCTGGTTGAGATGAACTTTTATTTTAGATCTTTAGAAGTTTTAACCTCATCTTCATGGCTCCTAAAGTGTCATTTTATTTGGACTTGATTATTTTTTCCTCCTCAGTATTTTTAAAGGAAGAGAAAACATTTGTAGAAGGACTTCCAATTATGTTATGTATCTAGAGGAGAACAAATGCTCTTTTTATTATATGTCATAAATATAGATATCTTTGTGGACTTCCTGGTGGTGATAGTGGTAAAGAACCCGCCTCCCAGTACAGGAGTCTTAACAGACGTAGGTTTGATCCCTGGGTCAGGAAGATCCCTTGGAGGAGGCATGGCAATCCATTCCAGTGATCTTGCCTAGAGAACCCGTGCACAGAGGAGCCTGGCAGGCTACAGTCCTTAGGGTCGCACAGAGTCAGACACGACTAAAGCAACTTAGCACGCATGCACGTCGGTATCTTTGTACAACGTTATAGTGATTGTTAGGTTTTTCTAGAGCCATGGTCCTCAACCTATCAGGACTGAGATAACTTAAAAAAAATCTGAATTCTTTTCTTCATATTACTGGAAACATTGCTTGACTGAACAACTGTTTATTAAAGTAAGCATTAATTGTATAGCCCACATGTAATAGTAAGTAAGTTCCTCCCTTCCCTCCCACACTGCACTTGTTTTTGTGTGGTTGGACTTTAGCATTGTCCACAAATCACAGCATTTTTGAGTACTACTACTCCTCCTCAGGTCACCTCTCACTGTCTTCCCCAATTCCTAGGTGGGGCTATGGATCCTTGTCAGTTACAAAACTGTTGTATTTCTTTAGATTTGGGAATACTGGAAATATTTTTGTACTGTGGCTACATATGACCAAAGCTGTTCTGGTACTTTAATTTATAATCTCACTGAATGAGTCCAGGATAAACCATCTGAGACTAAATTTTATACCATATTTTATAATATTGTATTAGTATGTTTATTGTGTGTGTGTGTGTGTGTGTGTGTGTGTATACTTACATGTTCTTTCGTCACTAAGTCCTGTTCAGCTCTTTTGAAACCCCATGGATGGTAGTCTGCCAGGCCCCTCTGTCCATGGGATTTCCCAGGCAAGAATACTGGAGTGGGTTGACATTTCCTTCTCCAGGGCACCTTCCCTGCCCAGGGATCAAACCTGTTTCTCCTGCACTGCGGGTGGATTCTTTACCACTGAGCCACTGTACATATAAACTATTGGCTGCCCCATAACAGAGCAGAGTTTTACTTATTATCCAATTTTATAATAATTTCTTTTATATTCTTTTAAAACAAAGTTCTAGATATGAACCTTCTCATTTTATACATATGAAACTGATACATTATGTTCTAAACTCCAGCTTCATATAAATCAAATGTTGGCAGACTTCTGTCTTCAGGTCATATCTGACTTGTTAGCTGAGAAAGAGTTTTACATTTTAAGGATTGTTAAAAAATTACAACTAAATAGAGACTTAGTAGATGCTGAAGAGATCAAGAAGAGATGGAAAGAATACACAGAAGAACTGTACAAAAAGATCTTGATGAACTAGATAAGTATGATAGTGTGGTCAGTTACCCAGAGCCCAGGGCCAGATATTCTGGAGTGTGAAGTCAAGTGGGCCTTACTTAGGAAGCACTACTGTTAAGAAAGCTAGTAGATGGCGATGGAATTCTAGTTGCTGTTCAAAACCCCAAAGGATGATGCTGTCAAAGAGCTGCACTCAATATATCAGCACATCTGGAAGACCCAGCAGTGGCTACAGGACTGGAAACGGTCAATCCTCATTCCAGTCCTCAAGAAGGGTAGTACTAAAGAATGTTCAAACCATCAGACAGTTGCACTCATCTCCCATGCTAGTAAGGTCATGCTTAAAATCTTGCACACTGGGCTTCAGCAATACACGAACCAAGAACTTCCAGATGTCCCAGCTGAGTTTAGAAAGGGCAGAGTAACCAGAGATCAAATTGCCAACACTCGCCTGATAATAGAGAAAGCAAGGGAATTCCAGAAAAACATCTATCTCTGTTTCATCAGCTATACTAAAGCCTTTGACTGTGTGGATCATAACAAATTGTGGAAAGCTCTCAAAGAGATGGGATACCAGACCCATTTAACCTGTCCCCTGAGAAACCTTTCTGTGGGTCATGAAGCAACCGTTAGAACCCTGTACAGAACAACTGATTGGTTCAGAATTAAGAAAGTATGACAGGGCTGTCTGCTGTCACCCTGTTTATTTAACTTGTATGCTGAGCACATTGTGAGAAATGCCAGGCTGGATGAGTTATAAGCTGGAATCAAGATAGGCGGGAGAAACATCAACAATCTCAGTTACATGGATGATACCACTCTAGTGGCAAAAAGTGAAGAGGAACTGAAGAACCTCTTGATCAACCTCTTGATGAGGGTGAAGGAGAAGACTGAAATAGCTAGCTTAAAAGTAAATATTAGTAATAAGATCATGGCATCCTGCCCTATTACTACATGGCAAATAGAAGGGGAAAAGGTGGAAGTAGTGACAGATTTCCTTCTCTTGGGCTCTAAAATCACTGCAGATGGTAACTGCAGCCGTGAAATCAGAAGATGATTGCTTCTTGGCAGGAAAACTATGACAAACCTAGACAGTATGTTGAAAAGCAGACACATTACTCTGCTGACAAAAGGTCTGTAATAGTCAAGGCTGTTGTCTCCCCAGTGGTCATGCACGGTTGTGAGAGCTGGACTGTAAAGAAGGCAGAACATCAAAGAATTGATGCCTGTAAACTATGGTGCTGGAGAAGATTCCTGAAAGTCCCTTGGACAGGAAGGAGATCAAACCAGTTAATCTTAAGGGAAATCAACCCTGAATATACTTTGGAAGAACTGATGCTGAAGCTCCAGTATTTTGGTCAACTGATGCAAACAGCCGACTCATTAGAAAAGTCCCTGATGCTGGGAAAAGATTGAGGGCAGAAGAAGAGGGTGTCAGACAATGAGATGGCTGGATGGCATCACTGATGCAATGGACATGAACTTGGGCAAACTTCAGGAGATGATGAGGGACAGAGAGACCTGGCATGCTGTAGTCCCTGGGGTTGCAAAGAGTTGGACACAACTGGATGACTGAACAACAACAAAAAATAATTAATGGGACTATGTGACAGAGCCTTGTATGATCTGTGAAACCTAGAATATTTATTCTCTGGCATTTTTTAGAAAAGCTTTGCCAGTGTCTGGTGTAAATGATGAAACTGATGCGCGTAAGCCATCATTAGTTGTTTACTTTTGTTATCCTTCAGAATTTAAAGGTCTTAACATGGTGAAGAATGTTTTTAAGTACAGAGACTATAAGGCTTCAAGCATCAGGTTAAAAATAGGAGACCTCTTCCCCACCAAATTCCTTGAGTAAAGTTGAACAGGATTGCAAATGACAAGGAAGTAAGCATGATATTGTCAAAGAAAAAAAAATTTATTTGTAAAATGACTGGATAATCCAGATACAGGAAACTTTTCCTATTTCAAATCCAATAGATCTTGTAGTTGTTTTTTTACTTTGAGCCAGTACCTTTACCTTTAGTTTTTAGTAAACATTGTATAATGGTTATATCAAAAAGTATAGATTCTGGAAACTGACAGAAGTCAATTTGAAATTCAACCCCAACCAATTACTACCTTAACCTCATTTTCTGATTTTTAGTTTCTTTCCATATGAAGTGGGGCTAATATTACCCACTGTATAGGATTATTGTGAGGGCTTCTCGGGTTGTGCTAGTGATGAATCTACCTGCCAGTGAAGGAGTTGCAGGGATGCAGGTTCAGTCCCTTGATTGGGAAGATCCCCTGGAGTAGGAAATGGCAAACTGCTCCAGTATTCTTGCCTGGAAAACTCCATGGACAGAAGAGCTTGGTGGGCTACAGTCTGTGGGGCCACAAAGAGTCGGACGTGACTGAGCACACACAAGATTGTTGTGAAGATTGTTTTAATGAAGGGTGAGTATAAAAAGATATAGCACAGTGTCTAGCCAAAAAGCAAGATTTATGTAAATCCTTGTTTCTTCTCCTCTCTACCTCTTCTTTCTGTTTCATTATGTTAAACTTACGAAAAGTGAAAGTTATCTTTTAATTTGTGTTTATGGTCACTAAAAGGCTATTTAAAAATCAGTATCATTTACAATATCTTATTTTAAAATGTTATTTAAAAATAACAGGTTGATATCAACTGCTCATGTTTCTTTCTTTCTTTGTCTTTTTAGAGTCTGATTGTTGCCAATGGTGGTTTGGGTAATCAAGTGAGTAGGAACCAACTGCTCCCGGTTTTAGAGAAATGTGGATTGGTGGATGCTCTCTTAATGCCACCTAATAAGCCCTACTCATGTGTAAGATACAAAACTGTAGAAGAATCCAAGAAAGCCTATGATACTCTTAATGGCAAAGAAATAGTGGATGATTTAGGACAAAAGATCATCTTGTACTTGAATTTTGTGGAAAAAGGTATATCATACAGGTATCTTTTTAAAAATGGTTTTTGCTTTTGTGTGAGTTGTCTTTCATATCTAAGTCGAAAGTTTCAGTTATTGTGAAACAAAATTGGACATCCCATTTTGGGGTTAAGCAACCCCCCTTTTTTTTTTAAATATTCTTTAAATGCCTAGTATTGTATAGGAATGGGACTAGTAGTTGAAGGGAGATGATTTAGATACAGCTTATTCTGAGGAGCTGGTCCTACCAAGCTAACAATATCTTTATTATATATGTTATTTATTTTGGAACCCTGCTGTCTAATTGTTTTTTCAGCATTTATTGTTAAGGGTTCAGATTTATATTACAGTGTCTACCTGCTGCTGCTGCTGCCCCTGCTACTGCTGCTGCTAAGTCGCTTTAGTCGTGTCCGACTCTTTGTGACCCCATAGATGACAGCCCACCAGACTCCCCCATCCCTGGGATTCTCCAGGCAAGAACACTGGAGTGGGTTGCCATTTCCTTCTCCAATACATGAAAGTGAAAAGTGAAAGTGAAGCTGCTCAGTCGCGTCCGACTCTTAGTGACCCCATGGACTGCAGCCTACCAGGCTCCTCTGTCCATGGGATTTTCCAGGCGAGAGTGCTGGAGTGGGGTGCCATTGCCTTCGCCAACAGTGTCTACCTAGAAGCTTTTAATTAATCACTTAGGAATTAATTGTGATCTAAATGATTGTGTGCCAAGGTTCACGATTATGGAGGAACAGCTTTAGCCAACAAAGATGCGTGAAGCTTTATAGTGGTGATAGTTGAACTTTCTGTGTTGGTGGAAATATGTTCATATTTTATATCTGTGTTGTCCAGCACAATTCTGTGCATTTTAAAATTTGATTTTATTTAAATAAATTCAGTTAACTAATTTATAAAATTTGAAAGACTGATTTACAAAATTGCTATAGGGGTTATTCCATCTTTTCACCACTGACCCATGGAAATGAGATATATTGAGATGAACTTTGATGTTTAAACATCTAATCTCCTGCTATTATATTCATTTGCTACCTGTTTAGGCAGTTAAACAGTTTTGTCTAGATATGCTATGAGTAAGTAAGTGAGTATATGTCAAAATTATGTTTTTTAAAATAAGACTCAAAGGAATAACTCCATTAAAGATATGTTTTATAAGTTATAATTCTCAGTGTCTATATGTACTTAAGTTTAAACCTGACTTAAGCTTTCAGATTTTGCAAAGCAGATTGTTTTCATATTTTGTTTTTGTGGTCAGTTTTTAAAAATTGTATGGTTTAAGAATAAATCTTAATTAGAGAATATTATCATTGAGTTTTCCTCCAGCATGTTGAGCAATGTAAGAAATTCCATGAAATGAATTTTGGAATGGTTTTATTTGAAATCCTACATTAGATCCAGAGGTTTTCTTTTTTTTTTAATTGAAGTATAGTTGACTTAAAATGTTGTGTTAGTTTCTGGTATATAGCGAGGTGATTCAGTTATATATATATGTGATATATTTTACACTATGGTTTACTATGGGATATTGAATATAGTTTCCTGTGCTACACAATAGGACTTTGTTGTTTATCCATTTTATATGCAGCAGCTTGCATCTGCTAACCCCAAACTCACAAACCATGCCTCTCCTACTTCCCTGCCCTTGGCAAGCAACCAGAAATGTGCTCTCTGTATCTGTAAGTCTGTTTCTGTTTTGTAAATAAGATCATGTGTGTCATATTTTAGATTCCACATATAAGTGATATCATATGGTATTTGTCTCTCTCTTTCTCACTTACCTGAGTATGATAATCTCTGTTTTGATCCATGTTGCTACAGATGACATTTTCTCATTTTTTAGGGCCGAGTAGTATTCCATTATATATATATGTGTGTGTGTGTATGTGTGTGTGTGTACACATACATCTTCTTTATCCATTCATCTGTCCATGGGCATTTATGTTTCTTCCATGTCTTGGCTGTTGTAAATAGTGCTACTGGGAACATTGGTGTGTGTGTATCTTTTTGAATTATAGTTTTGTCCAAATGTATGCCCAGGAGTGGAATTGCTGGGTCATATAGCAACTCTAGATTTTTGAGAAACCACCATACTGTTATTTCACATTTTTCTATTACTTGACCATAGAAGCAAAAATGAATATTTAAATTTTATATTAACTATTTAGAATCTGGTTTGTTTATGGAGGGGCATACTGTAGATATGAGAAACCTTTCTTAGATTTAAAAAGTGGCCTGATCGTGTTCAAACAAAATATGTAAGTAAATACTGTTGTATTTGCTATTGGTAATTGCAGTGGATAAAATATACCATGATTTTTATCTCAGCCTTTATTTTTGTATTTTTAATATGTTGTATGCTGGGCTCCCCTTGGCAGCACACATACTGATATATTACATGCCTTTCAACATTATTATTTCTAAAAATGAGGCTTAGAATGTTGACTGAAAAAAAAAAAAAAACAGTCACAACCTAGAAATTGACAGTTATGTTTTATTTGGTGGGAATGTTTAGGACTTCAGGCCCAGGAGACAGCATCTCAAGTAGTCCTGAGAAACTGCTTTGAGGCAGTGGGGGAAGCAGTCAAGTTATGTAGGAGTTTGCAATACAGTGGGGCAGGTAGTCTCAATGTCAAAGATTACTGTTAATTAGGGAAAATCATATATCTTTCAAGTTAAGGAATTTAACACTTTTCTAAGTTTAGAAAGATGCAAGCATTTGGGTATACTGAAATAATTTCTTCCATGTGTACCTGACCTGTGTGGAGCCAGAATCCTGTTTCTTGACTTAAAAAAAAATTAACTATTTTAATTGAAGGATAATTACTTTACAGTATTGTGATGGTTTTTGCCATACATCAACATGAGTCAGCTACAGGTGCATATGTGTCCGCCATTCCTGAACCCCCTACCCATCTCCCTCCCCACCCTATCTGCCTCCCATCCCATCTCTCTGGGTTGTCCCAGAGCACTGACTTTGGGTGCCCTGCTCCATGCATTGAACTTGCACGGTCATCTATTTTACATATGGTAATATACATGTTTCAGTGCTATTCTTTCAAATTATCCCACTTTCTCCTTCTCCCATAGAGTCCACAAGTCTGTTCTTTACATCTGTGTCTCTTTTGCTGCCTTGCATATCAGATAGTCATTACCATCTTTGTAAATTCCATATTTATGTGTTACTATACTGAATTGGTGTTTCTCTTTCTCACTTACTTCACTCTGTATGATAGATTCCAGTTTATCCACCTCATTAGAACTGACTCAAATGTCTTCCCTTTTATAGTTGCATAATATTCCATTGTGTGTATGTACCACAACATCCATGCATCTGCCAGTGGACACCTTGGTTGCTTTCATGTGCTACCTATTGTAAACAGTGCTGCAGTGAACATTGGGGTACATGTGTCTCTTTCAATTCTGGTTTCCTCGGTGTGTATGCCCAGCAGTGGGATTGCTGGGGCATATGACAGTTCTATTTGCAGTTTTATAAGAAATCTCCATATGGTTCTCCATAATGGCTGTACCAGTGTGCATTCCCACTAACAGTGTAAGAGGGTTCCCTTTACTCCACACCCTCTCCAGCATTTATTATTTGTAGACATTTTGATGATGGCCATTCTGACTGGCATGAGATGATACCTCATCATGGTTTTGATTTGCATTTCTCTAATAATGAGTGATGTTGAGCATCTTTTCACGTGTTTATTAGACATCTGTATGTCTTCTTTGGAGAAATGTCTGTTTAGTTCTTTGGCCATTTTTTGATTGGGTTATTTGTTTTCCTGGTATTGAGTTGCATGGGCTGCTTGTATATTTTGGAGATTAAGTCTTTGTCAGTTGTTTCATTTGCTGTTATTTTCTTTTATTCTGAAGACTGCCTTTTCACATTGCTTATAGTTTCCTTCGTTTGCAAAAGCTTTTAAGTTTACTTAGGTTCCATTTGTTTATTTTTGTTTTTATTACCATTACTCTGAGAGTTGGGACATAGAGGATCTTCCTGTGGTTTAAGTGTTCTGTCTATATTTTCCACTAAAAGTTTTATAGTTTCTGGTGTTACATTTAGATCTTTAATCCATTTTGAAGTTATTTTTGTGTATGGTGTTAGAAAGTGTTCTAGTTTCATTCTTTTACACATGGTTGACCAGTTTTCCCAGCACGACATGCTAGAGAGACTGTCTTTTCTCAGTTGTATGTTTTTGCCTCCTTTGTCAAAAATATAAGGTGTCCAGAGGTGCATGGATGTATCTCTGAGCTTTCTATTTTGTTCCATTGATCTATATTTCTGTCTTTGTGCCAATACCATACTTGTTGATGACTGTAGCTTTGTAATATAGTCTGAATTCAGGCAGGTTGATTCCTCCATTTCCGTTCTTCTTTCTCAAGATTGCTTTGGCTATTCGAGGTTTTTTGTGTTTGCATACAAATTGTGAAATTATTTGTTCTAGTTCTGTTGAAAATATCATTGGTAGCTTTATAGGAATTGCATTGAATCTATAGATTGCTTTGGGTAGTGTACTCATTTTCACTACATTGATTCTTCCAATCACGAACATGGTATATTTCTCCATCTATTTGTGTCATCTTTGATTTCTTTCATCATTGTTTTATAGTTTTCTATATATAGGTCTTCTGTTTCTTTAGGTAAATTTATTCCTATTTTATTATTTTCATTGCAGTGGTGAGTGGGATTGTTTCCTTAATTTCTCTTTCTGTTTTTTCATTGTTAGTGTATAGGAATTCAAGTGATATCTGTGTATTAATTTTATATCCTGCAACTTTACTATATTCATTGATTAGCTCTAGTAATTTTCTGGTGGTATCTTTAGGGTTTTCTATATAGAGGATCATGTCATCTGCAAACGGTGAGTTTTACTTCTTTTCCAATTTGGATTCCTTCTATTTCTTCTTCTCTGATTGCTGTGGCTAGGCCTTCCAAAACTGTGTTGAAAAGTAGTTATGAGAGTTGGCACCCTTTTTTCCTCCTTTTAGAGAAAATCCTTGCAGTTTTTCACCATTGAGGGTAGTGTTCACTGTGGGTTTGTCATATGTGGTTTTCATTATGTTGAGTTATGTTGAGGTATGCGCCTTCTATTCCTGCTTTCTGGAGAGTGGTTTTTTTTTTTTTTTTTTTTTAATCATAAATGGGTTTCTCTGCATCTGTTGAAATAATCATATGGTTTTTATCTTTCATTTTGTTAATGTGGTGTATGACATTGATTTGTGAATATTGAAGAATCCATGCATCCCTGGAACAAAGCCCTCTTGGTCATGATGCATGATCTTTTAAATATGCTGGTGGATTCTGTTTGGTAGAGTTTTGTTGAAGATTTTTGCATCTGTGTTCATCAGTGATATTGGCTTGGAGTTTTCTTCTATTTTTTTTGTGTGGCATCTTTGTCTGGTTTTGGTATTAGGGTGATGGTGGCCTCATCGAATGAGTTTGGGAGTTTACCTTCCTCTGCAATATTCTGGAAGAGTTTGAGTAGGATAGGTACTAGCTCTTTACATTTTTGGTAGAATTCTAGATGGCTGTGAAGCCATCTGGTCCTGGGCTTTTGTTTGTTGGAAGATTTTTGATTACAGTTTCTATTTCCATGCTTGTAATTGGTCTGTTCAGATTTTCTATTTCTTCCTGGTTCAGTTTTGGAAGGTTATACTTTTCTAAGAATTTGTCCATTTCTTCCAAGTTGTCTATTTTATTCACATATAGTTGATCATAGTAGTCTCTTATAATCTCTTGTATTTCTGTGTTGTCTGTTGTGATATCTCCATTTCTATTTCTAATTTTTTTGATTTGATTCTTCTTCCTTTTTTCATTGATGAGTCTGGCTAACGGTTTGTCCATTTTGTTTATATTCTCAAAGAACCTGCTTTTAGTTTTGTTTATATTTGCTATAGTCCACTTCATTTCTTTTTCATTTATTTCTGCTCTGATTTTTATGATTTCTTTCCTTCTACTAACTTTGGGTTTTGTTGTTGTTCTTCTTCTTTCCTAGTTGCTTATGTGTAAAGTTAGGTTTTTTTTAGCCCCTCTTCACTTTCTGCCATAAGAGTGGTGTCATCTGCATATCTGAGGTTATTGATATTTCTCCCGGCAATCTTGATTCCAGCTTGTGTTTCTTCCAGTCCAGCATTTCTCATGATGTACTCTGCATATAAGTTAAATAAACATGGTGACAATATGCAGCCTTGACGTACTCCTTTTCCTATTTGGAACCAGTCTGTTGTTCCATGACCAGTTCTAACTGTTGCTTCCTGACCTGCATACAGATTTCTTAAGAGGCAGATCAGGTGGTCTGGTATTCCCATCTCTTTCAGAATTTTCCATAGTTTATTGTGATCCACACAGTCAAAGGCTTTGGCATAGTCAATAAAGCAGAAATAGATGTTTTTCTGGAACTCTCTTGCTTTTTCCATGATCCAGCGGATGTTGGCAATTTGATCTCTGGTTCCTCTGCCTTTTCTAAAACCAGCTTGAACATCAGGAAGTTCACGGTTCACATATTGCTGAAGCCTGGCTTGGAGAATTTTGAGCATTACTTTACTAGCGTGTGAGATGAGTGCAATTGTGCGGTAGTTTGAGCACTCCTTGGCATTGCCTTTCTTTGGGATTGGGATGAAAACTGACCTTTTCCAATCTTGTGGCCACTGCTGAGTTTTCCAAATTTGCTGGCATATTGAGTGTAGCACTTTCACAGCATCATCATTCAGGACTTGGAATAGCTCCACTGGAATTCCATCACCTCCACTAGCTTTGTTCGTAGTGATGCTTTCTAAGGCCCATTTGACTTCACATTCCAAGATGTCTGGCTCTAGGTCAGAAAGTGAAAGTGGAGAGTGAAAAGGTTGGCTTAAAGCTCAACATTCAGAAAATGAAGATCATGGCATCTGGTCCCATCACTGCATGGGAAATAGATGTGGAAACAGTGGAAACAGTGTCAGACTTTGTTTTTCTGGGCTCCAAAATCACTGCAGATGGTGACTGCAGCCATGAAATTAAAAGACGCTTACTCCTTGGAAGGAAAGTTATGACCAACCTAGATAGCATATTCAAAAGCAGAGACATTACTTTACCAACAAAGGTTCGCCTAGTCAAGGCTATGGTCTTTCCTGTGGTCATGTATGGATGTGAGAGCTGGACTGTGAGGAAGGCTGAGCGCCGAAGAATTGATGCTTTTGAACTGTGGTGTTGGAGAAGACTCTTGAGAGTCCCTTGGACTGCAAGAAGATCCAACAAGCCCATTCTGAAGGAGATCAATCCTGGAATTTCTTTGGAAGGAATGATGCTAAAGCTGAAACTCCAGTATTTTGGCCACCTCATGCGAAGAGTTGACTCATTGGAGAAGACTCTGATGCTGGGAGGGATTGAGGGCAGGAGGAGAAGGGGACGACAGAGGATGAGATGGCTGGATGGCATCACTGACTCGATGGATGTGAGTCTGGGTGACCTCCGGGAGCTTGTGATGGACAGGGAGGCCTGGCGTGCTGTGGTTCATGGGGTCGCAAAGAGTCGGACACGACTGAGCGACTGATCTGATCTGATCTGAAAGTTAAGTTGTTTATTTGATGTTTCTCTTGTTTCTTGAGGTAGGCTTGTATTGCTATGAACCTCCCTCTTAGCATTGCTTTTATTGAATCCCATAGGTTTTGGATTGTTGTGTTTTCATTATCATTTGTTTCTATGCATATTTTGATTTCCTTTTTGACTTCTTCTATGATCTATTGGTTATTCAGAAGCATGTTGTTTAGCTTCCTTATGTTGTGTTTTTTATAGTTTTTTTCCCCTGTAGTTATTATCTAATGTTACTGCGTTGTGATCAGAAAAGATGCTTGAAACAATTTCAAGTTTTTAAAATTTATCAAGGCTAGATTTTAGGCCTAGGATATGATTTGTCCTGGAGAATGTTCCATGTGCACTTGAGAAAAAGGCAAAATCCATTGTTTTGGGGTGAAATGCCCTGTAGATATCAATTAGGTCTAACCAGTCCATTGCATAGTTTGAAGCTTGTGTTTCCTTGCTAATTTTCTGTTTGGCTGATCTATCCATAGGTGTAAATGGGGTATTAAATTCCCCCACTATTATTGTGTTACTGTTAATTTCCCGTTTCATACTTGTTACATTTGCCTTACATTATTGATGCATATGTATTTATATGTTTGGTGCATATGTATTTATAATTGTTATATCTTTTTCTTGGATTGGTCCCTTGATCATTATGTTGTGTCCTTCTTTGTCTCTTGTCATGATTTTTATTTTAAAGTCTATTTTCTCTAATATGAGTATTGCTACTCCTGCTTTCTTTTGGTCTCCATTTGCATGAAAATATCATCTTACAGCCTCTCACTTTCAATCTGTATGTGTTCCTAGGTTTGATGTGGGTCTCTTGTAGACAGCATATATAGGGGTTTTGTTTTTGTATCCATTTGGACAGTCTTTGTCTCTTGGTTGGAGCATTTAACCCATTTACATATAAGGTAAGTTATTGATAAGTATGAACCTGTTACCATTTACTTTGTTATTTTGGGTTCGTTTTTATAAACCTTCTCTGTGTTTTCTGTCTAGAGAAGATTCTTTAGCATTTGTTGAAGAGCTGGTTTGGTGGTGCTGAATTCTCTCAGCTTTTGCTTGTCTGTAAAGCTTTTGAATTCTCCTTCATATCTGAATGAGATCCTTGCAGGGTAGAGTAATCTTGGTTGTAGGTTTTTTTCTTTCATCACTTTAAGTATGCCCTGCCATTCCCTTCTAACCAGAAGAGTTTCTTTTGAAAGATCAGCTGTTATCCTTATGCGGATCCCCTTGTGTATGATTTATTGCTTTTCCCTTGCTGCTTTTAATATTTGCTCTTCTTGTATAATTTTTATTAGTTTGATTAATATGTGTCTTGGGGTGTTTTGCCTTGGGTTCATCCTGTTTGGGATTCTCTGGGTTTTTTGGACTTGGTTGGCTATTTCCTTCCCCATTTTAGGGAAGTTTTCAACCATTATCTCCTCAAGTATTTTCTCATGCCCTTTCTTTTTGTCTTCTTCTTCTGGGGCATGTATGATTCAACTGCTGGGGCATTTAACATTGTCCCAGTGGCCTCTGAGGTTGTCCTCATTTCTTTTTATTTTTCCCTCTCTTCTTAATTTATTTCCACCATTCTATCTTCCACCTCACTTTTCCTCTCTTCTGTCTCAGTTATTCTACTGTTGGTTTCCTCCAGAGTGTTTTTAATCTTAGTTATTGCATTGTTACTGATTGACTCTTCTTTGTTTGTTCTAGGTCCTTGTTAAGCATTTCTTGCATCTTCTCGATCCTTGTCTCTAGTATATTTATCTGTAACTCCATTTTGTTTACAAAATTTTGGATCATCTTTACTATAATTATTCTGAGTTCTTTTTCAGATAGACTCCCTGTTTACCTCTTTGGTGTTTGGTTTGGTGGGTTTTTATCATGTTTCTTCACCTGCTGGAGATTTCTGTGTTTTCATTTTGCTTAGCTTGCTGTGTTTGGGGTGCCCTTTCTGTAGTCTGGAAGGTTGTGGTTTCTCTTAATTGTGGAGTCTGCTCACTGTGGGTGGGGTTGGACCAGTAGCTTGTCAAGGTTTCTTGGGTGGGGGAACCTGTGTCTGTATTCTGGTGGTTGGAGCTGGATCTCTTTGTCTCCAGAGTGCAATGAGATATTCAGTAGTAGTTTTGGGTTGTCTATGGGTTTGGTATGGCTTTGGGCTGCCCATCTTTTAATGTTCAGGGTTCTGTTCCTGTTTTGCCGGAGAATTAGTGTGGTGTCTTGAACTGAAACTTACTGGCTTTTGGTGGAGCTTGGTTTCAGTGTAGGTATGGAGTCTTTAAGGTGGTCTCTTGTCTATTAATGTTCCCTGAGTCAGGAATTCTCTGATGTTCTAAAGTTCTGGAGTTTAGCCTCCTGCCTCTGGGTTTCATTCCCAATCTAACTGTAGCCTCACGACTTCTCCATCCATACAGCATAGAAAATAAAACCCCCAGGCTAATGGTGAAACAACTCTGAACAGCCAGAAACACACAGAGAGTTTCACAGTGTTGTAGAGAGAAGAGAAGTGGGAGGAGGGAGATAGAAGTGACCAAGAGGAGAAAAGGGAAGAGACAAAAGTGGAGAGAGAAGTCAAGCCAGTAATAAAGTCCCTAAGTCCTCTCCACAGCTGGGAATACCCAGAGAAATTCACAGTTATACAGAGAAGAGAAGAGGGAGGAGGGTGATAGAGGTGACCAGGAGGAGAAAAGGGAACAGTCAAAAGGGAGAGAGCTATCATGCCAGTAATCAAATCCCTGAGTGAAAATGGGTATTAAAGATTATTAGATTCTTAAAGATAGAAAATTAATAATAAATATCAAAAAGCAAAGATTAAAAACTTAGAGGTTAAACTACCAAAGATCCAATATAGAAAATACAAAATTGATCACAAAAATTAAAAATATATGTATGGAATTTGTTTTTTAAAAAATAGTTTCTTTTTTTTTTTTTTTTTAGAAAGGTGAGAAAAGGCAATGGCAGCCCACTCCAGTACTCTTGCCTGGAAAATCTCATGGACGGAGGAGCCTGGTAGGCTGCAGTCCATGGGGTCTCTAAGAGTCGGACATGACTAGGCAACTTCACTTTCACTTTTCACTTTCATGCATTGGAGAAAGAGGTGGCAACCCACTCCAGTGTTCTTGCCTGGAGAGTCCCAGGGACGGGGAGCCTGGTGGGCTGCCGTCTATGGGGTCACACAGAGTTGGACACAACTGAAGTGACTTAGCATAGCATAGTAGGCTATAAAAATGAAAGTTAAAGGAGTAATAAAGAATTCAAATTTTTTAAAATTGAAAAGTGATAATAGTAAAAATACATGTAGAGATTTCTACAGAGCTGTTGTGGGCAATGTGAGTTCAGTTCTGTGTCAGATTGTGTTCTGGCTTGTACTTGTTCTCCAGGTCTATAGCTGCCCCCAAAATACACAGTATCAGCATTAACTTCAGGGTTTTAATTTGTTGAACCTGTCACTTCCAGGGTGGCTGCCCCTTCTTTGTTTATTTTGGCTTGCTCTGTTTGCAAGTCTCTTCAGTGTCTTAATTTCTGCCCTGACATGAGGGGGCGAAGATGGCCACTTACTCTGGCTCACTTGTTCAGTTGTGCTGTGGAGAGGGAGGAACATTGCAAACAAATACTGCTGGCATGTGTGGGCAATGCTCACATTGGATGGACCACTGTGGGTTTGCCACAGCCCAAGGCTGTGTGTACTTTCCAGGTCCACACCGCTCAGGCTCCAGGGTGCTCCGTGAGGGTCCGGTCCCAAGTGGACCCTGTGTTTTGTGCGCTTCCCAAGTCTAAGCCTCTAAGGTTCTTGGGTGCCCCATAAGGGCACAGGCCCAGATGGGCTGTCCATTTAGTGCTCCTCCCAGGTCCAAGCTGCTCAGGCGACCAGTGCTTGGCGAGCCTACTGTCCTAGGTGGGCCATACATCTTACCCGCCTCCCTAGTCCCTGCTGCTTGGTTTCCTGTGTGTGCCACGAGGGCCTAGTCCCAGGTGTCCCGTGTGTCTCCTCTGGAAAGCTGATCTCAGGCTGTGGATGTGGACCTTCTAGGATCCCAGGAAGATGTGGTTAGCTGGCAGCCTGTTTACAGCTTGGTGGAAGATGCAGTCTCTTGGGCCAACATTGCAGCAGCCTCTTGTCTTGCGACTCTGGCTGTCGCACACCTGCCTCTCTGCCTCTGGGGAGGGAGGGCTTCAAGTAGCAGCTAGCTTCCTCTCCTTTGGTATTTGCTAGGATGCAGATGCAGTCTTTTGTTATGTGAGTGTGCCAGGTGTTACCACGTGGCATTAGAGCCTTTTGCAGGAAACGTCCTTTCCCCCTCCCCCCCATCTCTCTGGCGATCCCATAGTTTGGGTTGCTATGTCCTATTAGCCTACTCAGATTGTTCGCAGGTCATCCAAACCTGGTATCTAGCCTAAGGACTGATGATCCAGCCTGTGCCTCCCTGCCCAGCCCCCACTTGCTGGTGGCAGATGCGAGTATCTGAGCCACTTCTCCGCTGGTAGTTCTGGTTAGGCATGTATTCTGTGGGGTTTTTTTTTTTTTTCCCAATTACGCTGCCAGCTGAGACTCCACAGCTCCCCACTGACATGCCTGTGAGAGTATTTCCTATTGTGTGGAAGCTTTTCCTCCTTCACAACTCCCTCCCTGGGACAGGTCTCCATCTCTAAATCTTTTGTCTTTGTTTTTATCTTTTGTCCTACCTCCTTTTGAAGACCTTGGACTACCTTTATGGGTGTCTGGTGTCCTTTGCCAGTGTTGAGAAGTTGTTTTGTGGAAGTTTCTCCATATTTAAATGATCTTTTGATGAATTTGTTGGGGAGAAAGTAGTCTCCCCATCCTGTTCCTCTGCCATCTTGGGACCACACCCTGTTTCTTGATTTTATTATATCCTTAGCTCTTCATTCAGAATAGGGAGTGCTGACAGCTGACAGTTGCTGGATTGAAGGCATTGTCCTCTCTTTTGGGTGCCCTCTGGGCTCAGCAATTTATATTTGGAGGCCTGAAATCACTGATGATTTTTATATCCTTGATTACTAATATGGCAGGAAATACTCCCATTTCACAGTCCTTGCCCATGGTCAGAAATTTGACCAGTATTTGAGAGATTTCATGACCATTCTTTGTCCCATGGTACTTGGTACATCCCAGGTTGGACCAGAGTCCTTTCTTGTTGATAATCCACTTCTGGTAATTTCCAGATTAGACTCAGTTCAGTTCAGTTCAGTAACTTGCTCGTGTCTCACTCTTTGAGACCCCATGAATCGCAGAACGCCAGGCCTCCCTGTCCATCACCAACTCCCGGAGTTCACCCAGACTCACGTCCATCGAGTCAGTGATGCCATCCAGCCATCTCATCCTCTGTCGTCCCCTTCTCCTCCTGCCCCCAATCCCTCCCAGCATCAGAGTCTTTCCCAATGAGTCAACTCTTCACATGAGGTGGCCAAAGTACTGGAGTTTCAGCTTTAACATCATTCCTTCCAAAGAAATCCCAGGGCTGATCTCTTTCAGAATGGACTGGTTGGATCTCCTTGCAGTCCAAGGGACTCTCAAGAGCCTTCTCCAACACCACAGTTCAAAAGCATCAATTCTTCAGTGCTCAGCTTTCTTCACAGTCCAGCTCTCACATCCATACATGACCACTGGAAAACCATAGCTTTGACTAGATGGACCTTTGTTGGCAAAGTAATGTCTCTGCTTTTCAATGTACTATCTGGGTTAGTCATAACTTTTCTTCCAAGGAATAAGCGTCTTTTAACTTCATGGCTGCAGTCACCATTTGCAGTGATTCTGGAGCCCCCCAAAAATAAAGTCTGCCACTGTTTCCACTGTTTCCCCATCTATTTCCCATGAAGTGATTGGACCAGATGCCATGATCTTTATTTTCTGAATGTTGAGCTTTAAGCCACCTTTTTCACTCTCCACTTTCACTTTCATCAAGAGGCTTTTAGTTCCTCTTCACTTTCTGCCATAAGGGTGGTATCATCTGCATATCTGAGGTTATTGATATTTTTCCCAGCAGTCTTGATTCCAGTTTGTGCTTCTTCCAGCCCAGCGTTTCTCATGATATACTCTGCATATAACTTAAATAAGTAGGGTGACAATATACAGCCTTGACCTACTCCTTTTCCTATTTGGAACCAGTCTGTTGTTCCATGTCCAGTTCTAACTGTTGCTTCCTGACCTGGATATAGGTTTCTCAAAAGGCAGGTCAGGTGGTCTGGTATTCCCATCTCTTTTAGAATTTTCCACAGTTTATTGTGATCCACACAGTCAAAGGCTTTGGCATAGTCAATAAAGCAGAAATAGACGTTTTTTATGGAACTCTCTTGCTTTTTCGATGATCCAGTGGATGTTGGCAATTTGATCTCTGGTTCCTCTGCCTTTTCTAAAACCAGCTTGAACATCAGGAAGTTCATGGTTCACATATTGCTGAAGCCTGGCTTGGAGAATTTTGAGCATTACTTTACTAGCGTGTGAGATGAGTGCAATTGTGTGGTGGTTTGAGCATTCTTTTGCATTGCCTTTCTTTGGGATTGGAATGAAAACTGACCTTTTCCAGCAGTCTGTGGCCACTGCTGAGTTTTCCAAATTTGCTGGCATATTGAGTGCAGCACTTTCACAGCATCATCTTTCAGGATTTGAAATAGCTCAACTGGAATTCCATCACCTCCACTAGCTTTGTTTGTAGTGATGCTTTCTAAGGCCCACTTGACTTCACATTCCAGGATGTCTGGCTCTAGGTGAGTGATCATAACCATCGAGATTATCTGGGTCATGAATATCTTTTCTGTACAGTTCTTCTGTGTATTCCTGCCACCTTTTCTTAGTATCTTCTGCTTCTTTTAGGTCCATACCATTTCTGTCCTTTATCGAGCCCATCTTTGCATGAAATGTTCCCTTGGTATTTCTAATTTTCTTGAAGAGATCTCTGCTGCTGCTGTTGCTGCTAAGTCGCTTCAGTCATGTCCAACTGTGTGTGACCCCATAGACGGCAGCCCACCAGGCTACCCCGTCCTGGGATTCTCCAGGCAAGAACACTGGGGTGGGTTGCCATTTCCTTCTCCAATGCATGAAAGTGAAAAGTGAAAGTGAAGTCACTCAGTTGTGTCTGACTTTTTGCAACCCCATGGACTGCAGCCTAGCAGGCTCCTCCACCCATGGGATTTTCCAGGCAAGAGTACTGGAGTGGGGTGCCATTGCCTTCTCCAGAAGAGATCTCTAGTCTTCCTCATTCTGTTGTTTTCCTCTATTTCTTTGCATTGATCACTGTGGAAGGCTTTCTCATCTCTTCTTGCTATTCTTTGGAACTCTGCATTCAGAGGCTTATATCTTTCCTTTTCTCCTTTGCTTTTTGCTTCTCTTCTTTTCACAACTATTTGTAAGGCCTCCTCAGACAGCCATTTTGCTTTTTTGCATTTCTTTGCCATGGGCATGGTCTTGATCCCTGTGTCCTGTACAATGTCTCGAACCTCTGTCCATAGTTCATCAGGCACTCTGTCTATCAGATCTAGTCCCTTAAATCTATTTCTCACTTCCACTGTATAATCATAAGGGATTTGATTTACGTCATACCTGAATGGTCTAGTGGTTTACCCTACTTTCTTCAATTTAAGTCTGAATTTGGCAATAAGGAGTTCATGATCTGAGCCACAGTCAGCTCCTGGTCTTGTTTTTGTTGACTGTATAGAGCTTCTCCATCTTTGTTTGAAAAGAATATAATCAATCTGATTTCAGTATTGACCATCTGGTGATGTCCATGTGTAGAGTCTTCTCTTGTGTTGTTGGAAGAGGTTGTTTGCTATGACCAGTGCATTTTCTTGGCAAAACTCTATTAGTCTTTGCCCTGCTTCATTCCGTATTCTAAGGCCAAATTTGCCTGTTACTCCAGGTGTTTCTTGACTTCCTACTTTTGCATTCCAGTCCCCTATAATGAAAAGGACATCTTTTTTGGGTGTTAGTTCTAAAAGGTCTTGTAGGTCTTCATAGAACCGTTCAACTTCAGCTTCTTCAGCTTTACTGGTTGGGATATAGACTTGGATTACTGTGATATTGAATGGTTTGCCTTGGAAACGAACAGAGATCATTCTGTCGTTTTTGAGATTGCATCCAAGTACTGCATTTCAGACTCTTTTGTTGGCCATTATGGCTACACCATTTCTTCTTAGGGATTCCTGCCTGCAGTAGTAGATATAATGGTCATCTGAGTTAAATTCACCCATTCCAGTTCATTTTAGTTTGCTGATTCCTAGAATGTCGACATTCACTCTTGCCATCTCCTGTTTGACCACTTCCAATTTGCCTTGACTCATGGACCTGACATTCCAGGTTCCTATGCAGTATCAGCATAGGACCTTTACAGCATCAGGCCTTGCTTCTATCACTAGTCCCATCTACAGCTGGGTATTGTTTTTGCTTTGGCTCCATCCCTTTATTCTTTCTGGAGTTATTTCTCCACTGATCTCCAGTAGCATATTGGGCACCTACTGACCTGGGGAGTTCCTCTTTCAGTATCCTATCATTTTGCCTTTTCATACTGTTCATGGGGTTCTCAAGGCAAGAATACTGAAGTGGTTTGCCATTCCCTTCTCCAGTGGACCACATTCTGTCAGACCTTTCCACCATGACCCACCCATCTTGGATGGCCCCATGGGCATGGTTTAGTTTCATTGAATTAGACAAGGCTGTGGTCCTAACGTGTGGTCAGATTGATTAGTTTTCTGTGAGTATGGTTTCAATGTGTCTGCCCTCTGATGCCCTCTTGCAACACCTACCGTCTTACTTGGGTTTCTCTTACCTTGGACATGGGTTATCTCTCCATGACTGCTGCAGCAAAGCGCAGCCACTGCTCCTTATCTTGGACGAGGGGTATCTCCTCACCACTGCCCCTCCTGACCTTGAATGTGTAATAGCTCCTCTAAGCCCTCCTGCGCCAATGCAACCACCACTTCTTGGCCCATGGGATTTTCCAGGCAAAAATACTGGAGTGGGCTGCCATTTCCTTCTCCAGGGGATCTTCCCAACCTGGGGATTGAACCTGGGTCTCCTGCACTGCAGACAGATGCTTTACTGTCTGAGCCGCTATAGTAGTAGATTAGACTCATTGACAGATAATAAAAGATTATCTCGATCCTCTATCTTTTAACCTATTAGGATCCATGAGATATTTTCCCTTGCCTACTTCCTCCCACACCTAGAATCACACTATCACAATTATTGATGGTATATAGAACTACATTTTTTACCAGTTGCTTTAAATTATGTAGTCATCATTACATTTGTTGGATGCCTGGTTACATACTGTAAGAGACAAAAATCTTATAAGTAATGTAGCTAGTAACATTGACAAAGTCATAGTGTAGCAGATAGATAAAGATATAAACAATTTGGAAACAGAGAACAAGTTAACAAATTATTAGTATAACTAGTTGTAATTAAGTTGCAATAACCATCAAGTCCATAGGAAGGCCAGCTGGAGAAGCCAAATCTTGGCAAGGTCGATTGAGCTTCTTCACTTTCACTTTTCACTTTCATGCATTGGAGAAGGAAATGGCAACCCACTCCAGTGTTCTTGCCTGGAAAATCCACACGGAGTCGGACACAACAGAAGTGACTTAGCAGCAGCAGCAGCAGGCAGAGAGAAAAATGTAAATGTTTTATCTTTGTTTACAAAGGCATTCTTTATCAATTTGTTGTAAGTCACAGCATAATAAAAAGTTTATTGGAAAACAGATTGAAGTTAGTATGTTGTGAAATTAAAGTTATAAATCACATTTATCAGTTCATTTAGTCCCATGTAATTGATTCCTTTTGATCTGTATGACGTAAGCAGGTTTTCCATTACAGTTTGTAATTTGTTTTGCAATTTAGTAGCATCAAGCCTATCAGAAACACATTTGTTTAAAAGTTCTTTCTATGTCTTCTTGAAAATCATTATTGTATAAAAGCAGTATAAAATTGTGATAGTCTGTAAAGGACAAAACTTAAAATAGCATGGGTATAGAGTTGAGTACAGTGTAATTAGGAAACTTGGATATTTCTGCAACATATAACATGTTAGTATAATAAGTACAATTATGACTGATAACGTTATATCAGGACATACCATATGTTAGGGATGTCATATAAATTTTAGAATATCTGTATTAATGATATTTATCCATACATTACAACCTAAAGTTCACCTTCAATCACTTGACAATGTTTTTGAGTTGGGCCTTCTCTGGTGGCCCAGATTGTAAAGAATCTGTGTAAAATGTGGGAGACCTGGGTTGAATCCCTGGGTCGGGAAGATAAAAATACCAAATAGACTTAGTTTAATAATCATCTCTGAGATGTCTCAAAGACGCTTCTTCAAAGCATCCATCCCAGAGACTAAAAGAGCTTTAGTTAGATTTTGATATTTGGGAAGTTTGTTAGAAATATCATAAAGGTTTTAAAGCACAACAGGATCATAGGTCACTGAAATGATACCTATTTATTTAACCAAAGTCACAAAAACTATTAAAAGAAAATAAATATAGATCATGTAAGGGCGCAGAAACTCACACAATCTATTATGAAAGGAGCACTTTTAAGAAATTAAATTCCAGTCCTGTACTAGCTCACTTTAAGTCCATTTACTCAACAACTTCAGTCTAAATTTGGTTAATCCCGACTGTGTATAGGACTCTTTCCTCAGGGTTTGTTTCCACAATCTCTCATCACTTTCTGTATCCATCCCATGTCTTATTTTCCATCCAAATAAAATTAACCAGCTCATATTTTTTTTAAATAAAATGTAATTCCATTTCTCATACCTTCTTTTCTGAAATCGTGCATTCTACTTCTTATTGTATACTGAAATGTTACTGTGTTATTCTTATTCACTTTAACTACATATTTAAATTAGAATCCTTAACTCTTAAAGCTTTGATTTTTAGTAAAGCTAACAAGCAATTATGAAGTCTTTAAATTGAAAGTGAAAGTGGCTCAGTTGTGTCAGTCTTTTTGACCCCATGTACTATATAGTCTGTGGAATTCTCCAGGCCAATACTGGAGTGGAAAGCCTTGCCCTTCTCCAGGGGATCTTCCCAACCCAGGGATTGAACCCAGGCCTCCCACATTGCTGGCAGATTCTTTACCAGCTGAGCCACAAAGGAAGCCCAAGAATACTGGAGTGGGTAGCCTCTCCCTTCTCCAGCAGATCTTCCCAGCCCAGGAATTGAAACAGGGTCTCCTGCATTGCAGGTGGATTCTTTACCAACTGAGCTATCAGGGAAGCAGTCTATAAATTGGTAAGCATAAACACCAGTGATAAGTTTTAAAAACATTTGTTTTCTTAGAGAGAACATCTCAGGTGATATCAAACATTTTCAACAGTATTTCCAACTACCTTAATTTTTCTATTTAGTAATTGATGTCTCAGTTTCTTTTTAGCTATTTAATAAACTTTCATCACTTAAATTAACAGAGTTCTAGAACTTTAAGTTACCAAATATCTGGAAAGATCATTTTAAGTACATATTTCTAAAATGTAATTACTTTAAAGTTTTTATATCAAAGTTCTTATTTCATTTACTTTTACTTTAAAGTTATTTCATGTCAAGTTATTTTTCTTTGCAAGAGATCTAGTAAGGTCTTGTTTATTAAACCTAGGTTAGGTACAATAATCTTAACATGTCTTAATTAGATCAACAATTTTAAGCATCAATATCAGATATCAGCCTAATAGTGAATATTTCCCAGTTCACATGAACCTGAAAGTCATCTTTGCCATTTTAAATGTAAGTGCTTTTTATTAAAATTAAGTAGAACTCTTTATAGACTTAATTTTGATAGTACTTTCTAGAAGTAGAGATATCTCATGTATAATGTGTACACAGACATAAACAGGCAAACTAGAGATCTCATGGCTTTACTAAAAGCTTAGATATGAACCACATATAACAATATAAACTTACTTGTTTACAAACAGAATACATTAAGATTGCTTGCTCAGATGACTAAGGCTTGTTATCTCTAAGTTTGGCTAAGGGAGCATTTCCAGTGGTTTGAATTTTAAAACTGCCATTTTTTCTCCTTTTTCTAGGTTTTGTGTGCTTGAGTTCATTGGGCTCAGTCTCAGGTCCTTCTGGCCTGTATTCACATTCTGGTTTTAGAGATTTAGAAGAGAAAGACATTTGTTTTTAGCTCCATGAAGAATAGTTCTATCACCTAAAATTACTGAAATCAGTGACAAGATTTTAACTGAACTGAAATGTATTTTACAAAATTCTGTGTTCCATAATTTTAGAATTTAATTTATCATGCCTTTAAAGGTTCGTATAAAACATTCAGCAAAGACTATTCTGAGTTTCTGAGTTAAACTAAAGCAAAATCATGAGTTTTATTTTTACTACCCCTCGCATGTTAGTTCCCAGTTTTTGCTTATTTGTGTGGCTCAGGTAACTGCTGGTTAGTACATTCAGTTTATATTCTCAGTGGCAATCTATATGCCTTGTCTTATAATACCATGCAGGGGAATTATTCCCCAATGGAACATGCCTATTTCACAATTTAATTTAAGCAAAAGAGATGTAACCATCTTGTATAAAGAAACTAAAGCCCTTTGTTTAAGGTTTTACCAGCCAGCTTTTAACTTTAACTGTGTTTGCAGTGAAGAGCCCCTCAATTTCCAGGGTGAGATTTTCTCCAATTTCCGATCAAGTAAACACTTGTTAAGTTTTGTAGCATACATTTGCCCAGCTAGGGTACTCGAACTCTGTCCTTCCTTTTTCTTTTATTTTGAAACCTTTGTTTCCCATTTTGAAGTCAGTTTGTCAAGATAAAATTGCTGATGAAGATCATGTGGCAGACCAGCGTGTGCTGCTTGAAGGCTTACTCTTCTTTTGCCTCAGGGTTGTTTCAGCCCCCTCTTATGTGCCTTGGGTATCCCAGTGAAGTATAAGACCCACAAGTGCTCAGATTGGGGAATGGCCAATTCTTATGCACGTCCCTGGTTGAGCAGATTGTTAATTGTGTGAGTGGGTTTCCCTGTAGGTGCAGCCTCGTACACCTACAGACCTAGAGGTCTGCCTCTACCACTCCTGCAAGTTTCTGTCACCTGAGAAAGCCATTGCTGGCTGGAAGGAAGAGTCTCTTCGGAGCTCAGAAGTTCTCATAAGATTTTTATTTTATTTTGACCCACTCTGTTAAGGTAAACCAAATCAAGGAAAAACAACAAGCCAGTTTTACCCCTAATAACTCAGTCCTACCTTAGTGTTTAACTGAGCAAAGTCTCTCAACTGAGGCTATCTACTCAGTATCCAAACTGAGCCTTCCCCGTGCCTTAACACTGAGGGTTCCCTGCTGGAGCAGAATCTTCCTAGTCCTCTGACTGAGGGTATCCCACCCTGTGTCTAAACTGAGCAGCCAGGCACACCTTGAAACCAAGTTTCGAGGATAACTTTTCCCCCCACTGAATAAAACTTAGGATCATCAGCCAATAATGGGAAATCCTAGAACCAGGAGAGATTCACCCAGATTCATCTGGACTGGCCGAGTGGGCTGATGGGCAAAGGAACCAAGGCTCTGGATCTCTGTAGTGTCCAGGTGAAGAAGAGGAATCTGCTCTGGTTCCCTTGTCCGTCAGCCAAGTGTCAACTAAAAAAACTAGTCACAGCCTGAAAGTAGAGAGTTGTTTTATTCGGTGAGAATTCTTAGGACTTCAAGCCCAGAAGGCAGCATCTCAAGTAGCCCTCAAAGCTCTGCTTTGAGGAGGTGAGGGAAGCAGTCAGGTTATAGAAAAGTTTGCAACAAAGTGGAGCAGGTAGTCTGAACATAAAAGATTGTTCATTAAGGAAAACCAGGTATCTCAAGGAATTTAGTGCTTTTCTAAGTATCGGAAGATGCAAGCATCTGGGGCTTATTAAAATCCTTCTTTCTACGAACCTCATCTCTCTGGGGCCAGCATCCTGTTTCTTGATTTTGTTCTGTCCTTAGTTCCTCATTCACTGTAGGGATTGCTAGCAGCTGATAGCTGGTGGATTGCAGACATTGGGCGCCCTCCAGGCTCAGCAATTTATTATATTTGGAGGCCCAAAATCGCTAATCACTGTGCCATCCTTGTTTACTGATGCGGCAGGAAATACTCTGTTTCACAGGGTTTTGTGAACTGATATAAGGCTAACTGAACAGAATTATTTGTCTATGAGAACTTTAAGTTTTGTATGTTGACTGTTTTAATTTTGTTTCCCACAGCACAGTGGAAAGAGTTGGGGCTTCAAGCCTTGCCTCCAGGTCTCAAAGTAATAGAAGAAATTATTTCTTCTGAGGATGAGAAAATGCTTTTGGAGAGTGTTAACTGGACAGAAGATACAGAAAATCAAAATTGTAAGTAAAACTTTAAATCTGATATTTATTTATTTTTTTAATTTAATTTAATTTTATTTAACTTTACAATATTGTATTGGTTTTGCCATATATCAAAATGAATCTGCCACAGGTATACATGTGTTCCCCATCCTGAACCCTCCCTCCATCCTCCCTCCCCATACCATCCCTCTGGGTCGTCCCCAGTGCACCAGCCCCAGGCATCCGGTATCAGGCATCGAGCCTGGACTGGCGACTCGTTTCATATATGATATTATACATATTTCAGTTTTGCAAAATGTCTTCTTCTCCTTTGGTTTATTAAATTCTGTTTCCTCAAAATTATTGAAAGTGCTCTGGATCCACTGTTAGGCAAGTCACACTAACAATTCTTAAGAGCATTAATAATAAGTAGCTTTTATATATAGGTATTAATTTAAAACTCAAAATTGATGAATATTTATTAGCCAACATTTGTGGAGCTGACAGAGGTCCATATTGTTAAAGCTATGGTTTTTCCAGTAGTCATGTTTTTCCAGAGCATTGAAGAATTGATGCTTTTTGACTCTGGTGTTAGAGAAGACTCTTGAGAGTCCCTTGGACTGCCAGGAGATCATACCGTCAATCCTAAAGGATATCAGTCCTGAATATTCATTGGAAGGACTGATGCTGAAGCTGAAGCTCCAATACTTTGGCTACCTGATGCAAAGAACTGACTCATTGCAAAAGACCGTGATGCTGGGAAAGATTGAAGGCAGGGGGAGGAGAGGATAACAGAGGATGCGATGGTTGGATGACATCACCAACTCGATGGACATGAGTTTGAGCAAGCTGCAGGAGTTGGTGATGAATAGGGAAACCTGACGTGCTGCAGTCCATGGGGTTGCAAAGAGTTGGACATGACTGAGTGACTGAACTGAACTGTAGAGCTAACATTAATAAGCTGTTTGACATACATTTGGTTGTCTGTATTCATGGGTTCTGTATGCATGATTCAATCAATTCTGGATTGAAAAAAATCTGAAAAAGAAGTAAAATTCTAGAAAGTTCCAAAAGGTAAAATATGTTGTCAGTTCATAATATATGAAAGTGAAGCTG